>LR990193.1:10725000-13225000 GCA_905147375.1 Hylaea fasciaria | reverse complement strand
ATTTTTGTGGATTTCTTTTCATTTAGCCTTCAGTAAAGTTAAGTTACATTATAAAAGAAATCTTGTCTCCAAAATAGTTTTTGTTTCATAGCTTTTGTTCATTGTGGTCTAAAATGATTAAGTATCGAAAGTCCGAAACTAATTCTACCTTACAAATAATAAAAAATATTTCAGGCGTCTGAGAAGTTAAGGAGACCAATTTTAAAACCCATCCATTTTTTAAGCCGACTATCACAACATCAAAGAAACATTTTGAATGATTCTAAATGGAATTAAAATGCTATTCGTGAAAAATCCAAGTTTTTTCGCTTATATTTCCACCTCGGGCGATTCTAATCTACTTGCTTTGTGTTTTCCCATTTTCTTTGCGCAAATTAAGTTTTTTTTTCTCTTATTCGTGAGATAAGGTATCTTTCTTTATGGTTTTATGTTGAATTGCGTTCTTGATAGTGGATTCATTCTTTGTACAGCGCTGTTACAGTACAGCGGACAGCGCTGTTATTTGTACGCAGATTTAATTTACATAATAATAGCATAGAAGGCTTGATATACCAATGACAAATTAGTGTTGATGAACTCCCACAATTTTAGTAAATCTTATAAAATAATGAGAAAGGCGTAGTGACTCAAGATTAGTCCTAGCTTTAGTAAACCAAAAGTGACCACTTTTTGTATCCTGCGTAACTTTTTAGTAGCTAGGTGAAATCCATTACCTTCAACCATCAAGTTTTATCTGTAATATTTAATTATAATGACAGTACTCTAGGTGTGAGTTTTTACAAGCTTGACATAGTACGCGTCAACTAGCGCTTATTACGAGTATAAATATTGTTTGTTAACAAACTCGCCAGTAAATAAATAGGATTTTCGTACAAAAGTGCTAGCTTCAACTAGCACTTTTGTTGCTATGTGGGTTTTACTATGTGGAGCTTGTAAAAACTCACACCAAGAGTAGAGTTCCTACAAATCCGCCAGTCCGGCGGCCCACGCCGGCGCATCACCAATTAAAGTGTAGTACCAATACCGCGGTTTTCTAATTTAAACAGATTTTTAGTGAAATAAGAATGGTGAATCTTAGCAAACCCCAGTTTAATGGGAACAGTGTGTACATTTTACAGACAAACTCCTAATTTACGAGACAACATTCAAACCCTCATCTTCATCATATTTCACCTACAATTTAACCCAAAACTGTGTGTCATCGAGCTATAGTTTATAACCGTAGGCTTATAGCCGGAGCCTGCGGGGAATTATAATGAAATATGATCTCTATAGCGGAGAAAATAGAAGTTATTTACGGCGACACCGGCCGCCGGTGAGCTGGTATTTTTATATTTTTGAAACGGACACGGGACACCGCTCGCTTCCTTATTTATTGCTCCGATGTGAAAGCAGGTCACCTTTGCAAGTTTGAAAAAGTTATTTAAATGATATTTGAATAATGCAAGAGATAAGTTAACAATACCATTGAATAAAACAGAAGCGAAACGCTCGTTAACATAGTTTCACTGAGAGATCTTAACCGATCAGTAAAATTGAGGACCTCTCCACGGCACATTTTTTGATGGTTGGCCACAGTAACATAGACCCTAAGAGGTCACTCGTGAACCAACTGCACCACCGAATTTGGAATAAATTCAATCGAAAAAACCGGCAAGAATTTTGCGAACTACACAATGGGGAGTAATTTGGTTTCTTATCCAAACACAATATTATGATACAAGTCAACTTAGCAATAGTAAAAAGATAAATTCAAGGTTCTGTAATTTTGATGCACAAATTATTTATATTTTTGGTCGTTGCAAAATAAAATCACACCCGTATACAATGAGATGCCAATATCTAAAGCTTATGCTACAACCGCACCAACTTCAGGTGAAGTAACGAGATCGAATTCCGGCAGCCACAATGCTATTGTGCGAGCTACTGGAACACGCTACCTAAACACACACCACCATAGGTAAACGGGGCACAATGGAGCTATTGTTGTAGGAGAGCTTTGTTTTTGTCATTCATACCATATTATAATTATTAATTTAGTAGACCTGTTTGAAATAAGAAATGGACTTGGCTTTCAAACACACATACCTACATACGAGCAGTTACCTCTTTTTCCGTTGGGGTCGGCAGAGGCAACATCTTTCCACATGCTAAGATCCTGACACACCTCTTTCGCTTCTTCCACTTTTATGAGCCTCTTCATCCTCGTCAGTTATAGGATTAGAAAACCAGCAGTTTATTATATTGATCAATACCAGAACTCATATCCACCTACTGATGAGCATCAGTTCAGAATAACATCGTCATTAAATACGAGACCAGTAAAGTTCCAAATTGGACCAACGTCTAACACGTTAGCGATAAAAACCAACTAAATTCGCTTGAAATATACACAACAGTAACAACATTAACAACTGGCTATCTCCACTACAATTTACAACTTATATACAACAGCCTGCATTGTCTTCTATGTCAAGATAAAGCTGTTTAAACCAGGTTTAAACGCCTCGGCGGTCGACCCGGCTCCGAGAAAGTCAGGCCTCACTTAAAACGTGTTTTACGAGGTTTAAGCTTTAAAAACTGTCATTAATTCTATTAATTGAGTAATGAAGATAACCCCTTTAGATACGGAGAAAAGGATCCCAAAGGCTTTTTAAGTGCCCATTACGAAGAAGCAGGTTATGGCTGTCAAAAAGTAATTTAAACGCATTTTAACCTTTAAAGGTTTGGGATGAGGATCGGATGGAGTACTGATTTTTTATGTAAATTACATGGTTTCGGGAGTGGAGCGAGCTGGGAGATTTTCAATCTTAACTCGCAGTTCAAGATGGCTTGTTATTGGTTGTGGGAAATTTATTTCCTTTGTTTGTGACTTCATTATGCGACGGCACCAACTTTTATTCCGATAGTGTACTTTAAACTTGTCTTTTAAATCACTAATAAGGAAGGTTATAAAGCGTCCTTTTTATATCATTTGAGATGGATGTTCTAGTTGAACCATAGCTTGATTGTGGGATAAGTCAGTCCCCCAAAATAGTCTAGGTGAACTTATGTCTCAAAATTACCAACGCAGTACAGTACTGAGCAACATTTTCCAATGCAAAGTTCAGTAACAGTTGAAGTGCCACTTTTCTATGATTATATAAATTAGCAAGATTTATTAAAACTGTACGCGTAAGAATCGAGGAGTAATGGCTGAAGGGGCTCATATTTTACACCTTTTCTCTTCATGATACCAAAAGGTTCTGTAACTAGTTCTTCTTATCACGCGAGTAAACATGCCTCCGACTAAGTCCATTTAAACCGGCCGCAAGTTCGTCGTCAAATAAACAGAAGTCACCGTTCAGAGGTCATCCGTTTTAACTACCACAGGGACTGGTGTCGACCGCCACACTCAACATTCCTTCTAGGTATTATACGAATCTACGTACAGTTTATGGCGCTCCCAGGGAATGCCTCCTATTAAGTCGAGTTAAAACTAAACCAAATGCGAGTGCAAAGTTTACTCGTTCGCAGTTGATTTGACGCAGTGGTAATGAACCTGAAAGTTACTAGTTTAGGGGCTAGGAGCGTCGACCCAGTAGCTACGGGTCTGTATCTAGAATAGAGCATGTCGTAAAAGGCTGCTAACAGGGGTCCTCGGGTTCGTGGGTGGTTCGAAGTTGGGGCTCCGACCACTCATCCAAGCGAGACTGGAAAGGATGGCAGCTTCGTGGCAGTGCTGCCATGGGCAACAAAGACAGCCCCCTCTGGTTGCATTTGTATGCTTCCCTCGGAACGGGTGCAAAGACGCACTGTAAGGAGGGCATTAGTGCGGCCCTTTGGAAACCCTAGTGCTCTCCTAAATTTGCAAAGAGGCAGGCCACCGGGGGTGGTTTTAGTGGGTAAAAATCCCACATAACCAGACGGTATCCCAAAGTTGTCGGGTATCTTGTATTAAGATTTCCCCCCGTCGTCAAAAAAAGTAAGAGCTAGTTGACTTGTTTACTACATTGATTCACTTACTTCAGATTGTCTGAACCGGTTTTTAAACAGATTCTTGAAATAAATGTAATTAAATTGTCTGACTTTATTAGGATTTAATACTGAGAATTCTATTGGTACAAACCAAAATAGACCTTTATAACCTTGTTGTCTGATCCGCTATTAAAACAGCTATAGTATGCTGGAATTAATTGTAGATACATTTGTCTGACTTTGTTCTCAATATTTTGTATACAATTGTTTTCTCGTCTGGTCGATGTTGCTGGTGCCAAAAGCCTTGCATATCTCGCATATATATAACATAATAACTGAAATGCAGCCAGTGTACTTGGAACCATGCCTTTGCGCAAAACAATATTTTATAAGTAAAAAAAAATAGGATATTAAATTATTATTATTTTCCTTGTCCTAACTTTTGAGACAAAGATAAACCTAAAGTTAAATTAGTTTCCGTCAGCATTATTAAGACCGGTATAGACAAGTTTCGTCTATCCAATGACTGTTTTTATCGATGTACCTCCTCGTATAATAACACTACGTCACTAAACTATTCTCGTAATAATAAATTTCAGCAAAATACATTCACCAAACTTAGCGTCGAGTTATAACAAAGAAAACTAAAACTTGGTAAATCAGCAAACATGCGAGAAACAAAGTTTCCCGGTTTGCTTTATAAAATAAATCATTTTCATTGCAATCAGGGCGAGACAAGAAATTAGAACCATTAAATCGCATTAAAACTTCATTTGCATAATGCAGATTATACAGTTTTTATATTCAGCTTGCAACAGGCACGTGTAATGTCGCGGATAATCGTATAAATGGATTATAAAAATGGTAGATAAGATAATTCAATAAAATAAACAATACCGGATCTATTTACGTGGTGATTAAGGTGAAATTAACACTTTAGTGTACTTACTCATATGTTTAGGATACGATGGGGCTGGCATACCTATGAGTTTATAGTCCTACACTTTGAGGAACTATAATGCACCTCAAAGTTTAAAAAGGTAGGTTAAATATTAAAATATTAACAAACTTGTTTCTAAACAAAACTACTAAAGGAAATGTTTCAGTTATTGATTTCAGCACAAATTCTTACCAAGCATTCATCCTACACATTTTATAATTACCTCTATGCTTTGGCAAAGGCGTTTAATGGACTCTTTCAATACGTTTAGACCTAAACGCTCACGCGTACCCTGCAAAACTAGCGCGTAGCATAGGGTAAATATAGGTATTCTATGACGTAACTCTCGCTACCGCTGTTACTCATTACACACTACAGTGCACTGAAACAAGTTACGTAGCTGTGAACTACCGAATAAAAGCTACGAGTACGTGGACGTACTCAGGGAATGCTTCCAGGGGGCGACATGGAATGGTTAATCACCATCAGTGATAATATCAGGTCACCCATAGGTTACGGAGTACTCACAATGGCTGCTATCAATTGATAACTTTATACAAGTCATACGAAAAACATAAATACAGCTCAAAGTGCGTCGTAACTTAAAACGGGCACCATTCAAAATGTGTGCAACTGGGGGCGTCCCTTAAGTCTATAAGTTAAGATCCCTCAGTCAATCCTATTGTCTAATAAAGTTATTGTAAAACTTTGCCTAAACGTTTTAGAATTCAAAGCAAATTGCGGGAATGCTATAAATAAAAAAAATAATTTAATTTCGTAGTCACAACTTAAATTTTCCCACACTATTTTAAAAAAACTCTAATAGCAGCTGGTAGTTGCCCCAAAAACCCTTGACCTTACTCCAACACTGCGTCTCTTCAAAGGGTCGCCCGCGGAGGCCGATCCCGCTCGGAACAAAACTGTTGTGAATAGGACCAGCTAAAGAGGTATTAAGACGACGTAAATGGTTAAGCGCGGAAAACCTTTTCAGGTCATTTTCCGTGCGAGTTGCGAGCAACTTAGGGGTAGTTTTGGAAATCTTACCCGCCTTGGAGGAGTTCATTGTACGCGCTGGTACGTTTTGTCTAAGACTCTAATAATAAGACGGTAACAATTTAAAAAATGCTTTTGCGGGTGTCAAGATACCTCAATTAACATAATCATCATCATTATAGCCCGTATCTCGTCTCATTGTGAAGAAGATAAGGACAAAATCCGCCCCGGGGATCATAAGAAAATAATAGGAACTGAAATAAAAGCAACTGACATACCCATTACCTACATACTAATAAATGTATACTAATTGAAGGCAGAGCTCTATAATGAAAGCAAATGAAAGTAGGTAATTAATTATTCATCTTTTGAGTAATAGGGCATAACATCATGCAATATTCCTTGATTTACTCAATATGGTTTTTACATTACAAAATGACCTTGTGACTTAGAACTTAACGTTTTGTGTGTACAATTTTATAATTAGTAGGTAGATAGAGAAACAGAAATAGAACACACTAACCCCCAGTTTCTGGAACGTTTGTTGGCGTTGACAGTAGATTAAAACTATCGTTGTCTCTATCTGACACTAAACAAATGACAAGGATGGCAATAGAATTAATCTGTTGTCAACGTTGACTGACGTTTCAGAAACTGGGGGTTAGTATATAACACCCGAAACAACATTTACTTGCAGTAGGAAGAAACGATGAAAAAGTTGGTAATGATTAAAAACTTACCCCAGCCCCTTAATCCGTACCGCTCCCACAGCCAACTTGTTTATATTTGCAGTCCAATGTTCTTATTAGGTTCAAACGCACATAAAGGTTACTCGACACTCAATTGACACTATAGTATTTGCTGTTATTCCAATTCAGAACGGGTTTCATTCGCGTATTAACAATATCTAAATATTATATAGCTTTGACATAACCTCGACGTTTCGATCGAGTTACATCGACCGCGGTCACGAGAAGACTGGAGAATGCAGATATCACCGTCCGGAGCGGCGCGAGCTATTTCCAACTACCCGCATTTAATTTTAAAATATGATCGATCTATAGGCGTTCTATGGCAGTGTGTAAAGACAATATTCTTGTGTAAGAATGCATGCGTCCCAATTCAAAATGTCAACAGATATATCCAAAAGCGTCTGTGCATTGTCGGTCGCTTATATCGCGCATATTTGGCACAGGCTTGATGCATGTGCGCATAAAGTACGAGTAAGCAAACAAGTCTGTAATGAGCCAATCCATCAATGAAACTAACAAACAGGTTCGGTCCACAGTTCCGTCAGAACGATGAACAGCGCTTGTAGGAAAATCGAGGTGTTCCGTGTTCACTTATTTCACATAGCTGCTCTCAACGGTTTCACCCGTGATGGCATTTTCCACAGAAACTTCAGTTTAACATTAAATTGTATGAACAAGTAGGGGCTTCTTATGTTTTGTATGTGCTATTACGTAAATTGTTATATTGTTACAAATAAAAATATTTTTTCTTCTTTATTCATTTTCTCGTTACAAAGCAGCCTACATAACATACAAAGCAACGGAGCGCAATACCAAACCACGGGCGTAAACAGCTCATATTCAAATTGTTTCTACAACTGCGCTTATGCAATCTCAACCCGAATACACGATCGCTTATCAGCCGGGCTTATAAGGGGATCAGGCCCAAGGCACTGAATAGATAAGCCGAGATAAGATGGAATCACCTCGCGTAGGCGTTCCGGCTCCTCTGGGAGGGCTAGCGAAGTACAGCCGTGTATTGCTTACCCGACGCTTCCGTTTTCAAATACCAAAGGGCAATACAAAAATTGATAGAAAAGCACTCTCATTTCGGTCGGAGCGAGATGACTTGGGGTTTTTAAATTCAAGTGGCCTCGAAGATGCTTTGGGAATATGTTTGAGTGCTGAGCCCTGTATTTTTTTATGGGAAGTACCTTCTAAAACCTTAATAGAAACGCGATTTGTTTAGTTACGGACGGACTGACGTAAGACGGGCTTAGACTGCATTTGTGTTATCTCTAATACATAGTCGAGATGCAAACAGCAGTAACCTTAGTATAATCATACTATATTCATAAATAGTTGAAACTCGCCATTATTAGATAATACATAGTTGCTATAGGTTGCTACTATGGCAATGGTGCCTTTTAATATCATGGGACTGGAAATTAAAAAAAATTGTGTAGCTCGTTTACGTGCGGAATTTTTTATTTTTATAGAAAGCGTGACGCTCAATGAATTAAAATATTGCTCGCGTATTCCACCTTCAGTCTCCCGCTTCAGAAACCTAACCCGTCATAAATCAGGAGAATACAGGTACCACACGGCCTTAATTCATGAGACAATGACCCTCTCCCCCTCTTCCCCCTAGAGGTACGTAGATAAATCTGCGCGTGCATATTCATGAGGCCAAACAACGTATCGTGCGAGGCCGCGGGCGACGCCGGGCACAGTCGGGAGAGCTCGTAGTTTTCCCGATGGCTTTGTCTAGCGGAGTGCGAAAGATTTCAATGGCAATTGCTTCAAAATTTGTAGATACGTATTAAAAAGAGTTTTGGTGACGAATCTAAATGTGACGTTAACCGATAATGTCATGTCTGTATGGGGTAGTTGCCAAAGGATTCCTATGAGGGGTTACGAATAATCTACGTGGTCATGTTGTTAAAGCTCGTATTTTAATGATACGCTGACTACATAATTAAATAAACCTATTGAAGTAGAAAATTAATTGACGCAGTAATTGGAAGTTAGCTTACCTGCTGCAAGTACGAGACAATACAATAATAATAAAGTTAATTGCTGTTTTCATTCATCTGGATAATAATTAGTGAATTCATATTATGCTAAAGTTTTGGGATTATTTATTTTTGACAAACAAAGTAATTCTAAAAACGGCCCTTTACTCGTATAATAAACTGTCAGGCATCGTATAAATTACAGTTTTCAGTTTTATAATGGCATTTATTTCGAAATTATAGACAAACGTTAACGTAATAATATTATGATTAATATTAATATAGATTTAACTAACAAAGTATCAATTATTGGTACAAATGAGCAGTGATAGGCGAGACGCACACGGAGCCGACGGCCCGTCGCCGGCCGCGTTTAATTATTGACGCCCATGGGTATACATCCCATTACCTACCAACTACCATGGTTATAAATTGCATAATATATGAACAGTTTAGGGTGCAAGTTGCCTAATTTACGCAGCTTGGGAATGCAACATAAACAATATATTATGTACCGAGTTAATTGTTAATGAACGCCATTGTAACACAGAAGGTTTGAAACCCCGAATCACGATAGGTCGAATGTATGAAGGTCAAAGTAGGTACTGAATCCATGTAAAATATTTACCAATGTGGGCCTAGCTCCCGAAGTAGATTATGGCCTAATTTTTCTCGACTCCACTCGAAAGTAAGGTGAGAATCGTTCTGAGCAATAAGATGACGGCAGGTAATTGCTCACTCTGTATATTAATGGGACCATTGGTCCTCATAGTTTCTAATTATATAACGGGTATACATTACTCTACATAACTTGGTACGACTTATCTGGTTTCATAGAATGCGACAGATGTCAAGTAGGTGTGGCGTAGATTAGAGTTGTGAGGGTAGAATATTATCATAGTTTCTGGCTAGTTTTTCTCAAATGGTGTATTCAAGCATGAACATTAGAATTTACTTTTGTTCACCACTTCTTGCTTTTTACCTTAAAACATTCAGTTTGTTTCAACTTACTAACTTTTTTCTCACCACAACTCACGATATTTTGCACGCAAAGTTTTCTTTGTGCTCTCACACGTGCATAGCGTTACTTCGAAATCGCATTACATTCTACAATAAAGTTTACATTTTCATCTGTGCAATATCGCCATTGTATGCAAATATGAGCTTTGTTACCGCTGAGTATATCACATTGTTATGACTCTAATTGTGGCAAATATGTTTGCAATTTCAAAAGGTCTCGTAAATTGCAGTACGGCTTTCGGTAGACGCAATTAGTGGTATTGTGGTGGAAATGCTGTTATGCGACTTTGTGCATCGTTGTCTCCAAGTTTAAGTTGTTATTTATTTAGCCATTAGATGCGTTTAAGTCGTTTTAGTTTCGATATAAAGAGACAACTTTTCTAGACGTGAGCACCGTTTGCGAAAACATGTTGTTTAGTCGAAGACGACTCCTTTACTCCCTGTTGAAAGTATTTTTTTTATGATATTTTCTCTATTTGCAGAGTTTTAATTGCGCATGTTTGGTGCTATTTTTCTGATACTAGGTTCATGGTGCTATCATTTTCTTCCATAGTTTGCCGTATGAGGCATTAAACTACATTGGAAGAAGCATAAAGGTATCCTTTCTAAATATTTTCTTACTGGTATTATGAAGGTGAATACTGAATTACTGACGTTGTGGTAAATACTTTAAGCCTAAAATGGGAGTGACTCTAAAGGACTGTCTTTGTAGCATCCGCACCAAACCAAAATGGAGTGGCCGTCTGCTACACTGAGACAATACGTTTACGATGAAAAACGATGTTCACAAACTCGACGTAGGCTGCAGCAATACAAAGCACTCACGTACCTTGGTCTGGCAAGCACTCAATGAACCTCCAGCTGTGATTGGTCACCAGCACCACAGTCTATGTGTAGGTAAATGTAGCACACGCGAAAAAGCAGGAAAATTCGTTTTTCCATAGGAAGATACCGATACAATGTGTCGCACGTGGCATTATCTTTCACACTATACTTGAAATCCTCCTATTTTACGAGTGCGCGGTGCATTGACAGTTCAAATGCAACTCCCACCGTATTCTCCTTTTCAAGAAATTTAACATCGATAAAATTATAAATATTATGACAACGATTAACCAGATTATAACTGATGTAAAGACAGATTCCCAGCATAGCTCTCTCCATAGCTCGTTGCGCGACTTTGAGCTTGTGCACGAGGCCAATAGTTAGCGACCACGTCTCAGTTCCATAAGTCATCACTGGCAACACGCACTGATTATAGACTTTTGTCTTGAGGCTCTGCGGTATCTGCGATGAGAAGATGTGGCGCAGTTTCCCGAACGCTGCCCATCCGAGTTGGATTCGTCGGCTGACCTCTTTACTGAAGTTGGCTCTACCTAATTGGATCGTCTGACCCAAATAAACATAGTGGTCCACAACTTCGATGATATCGCTCCCAACATGTACCGGCATGGGTGTGACATGAGCATTTGACATGATTTTTGTCTTGCTCATGTTCATATTTAGACCCACCTGTTGGGAGACAATATTGAGGTCTCTAAGCATTGTGCCTAAGTCTTCCAGCGACTCCGCCATTATGACTACGTCGTCGGCAAATCGAAGGTGAGTGATGAATTCGCCATTGATGTTGATGCCATACCTTGTCCAGGACACGAGCTTGAAAATATCCTCCAGTGCCGAGGTGAACAGTTTCGGAGATATTACATCTCCCTGTCTCACCCCTTTTTGCATGTGGATTGGATTTGTACTCTGGTCCTGAAGTCGGATAGACATTGTGGCATTCCTGTAGAGACATTTCAACACTTCGATATACCGATAGTCAATTTGACACCGCTGGAGGGACTGTAGCACTGCCCAGGTTTCGACTGAATCAAAGGGAGTTTCACTACGTGATAGAATCAGAAATGAGGATATCCGTAGAAGAACCAAGGTCACCGACATAGCTCGTAGAGTTAGTAAGTTGAAGTGGCAATAGGCAGGCCATATAGCTCGAAGAACCGACAACCGTTGGGGAATAAAGGTTCTCGAATGGCGACCACGAACCGGAAGACGAAGCGTAGGGCGCCCACCCACCAGATGGACCGACGACATTGTTAAGATCGCGGGAAGTCGATGGATGGAAAGGGCTCAGAATCGTTCTTCCTGGAAAGGTGTAGGGGAGGCCTATGTTCAGCAGTGGACTTCTTCGGGCTGAAATGATGAAAGACAGATTTTCTGCTTGTAAGCGTTTTATGTGTGCCGGCACTAGGTATGTCTACTGTTTAGGTATAGCCTTAACACCAGGAAGTTTATTCGATTAAATTTAACCCAGCCAATTCCAATAACGCAACGTATCCAAAACATCATATTATCTTGATTGCAATTATATAGATCATTGCGATTGCCATCACCCTGATTTCCTTCAAAAGCGTGCTATTTGGCAAACGTCATCTATCTTCCGCAAAGCAATCTCAACGCGGTCAACCCGTTATCTGCGGGTCTTACGAGGCTGCACCGTCACGGGACTCGTGCTAAATCAACGTTCCCTGGAATTCCTCGCTGACGTCCCCGGGAATTCTTACCCGATGTCCCGGGAGGTTGTAAATCTCCCGCAGCATTTGATTTATCCCAGATAGCGGACAATGACCAGGCGAGACGGTGTTGTTCACTTGGAATTGGTTTTACAATGCTGAAGTGGGATGTGGTTGTTATCTCAACTCATATAAAAGGCGTAGATAGCCTTGTTAAAGGTCAGGCTAACCTACACGAGTATATCCTTACACTTTTGGTGTAAGAGATGGTCGCTTGTTTACTTTACAACACAACGAAATAGGGTGATTCTCAGTCCGTACAATTACTTATCGTAAGTTAAGTGCAGATTTCCACCGCGCCATGCTTCGGGGGCCGCGTTAAGCCGTCGGCCCTGGTTGTTATCTATTGATAGCGGTCCTTAAGTCACGTCAGATTGCATGGCCTGATAAACTCTGATAGTAGAGGTAAACACTTCCTCAGTCTAACAAACAAGAAAACGCGGAAAGGAACAATTTGCCCAAAAGTATTTGAATAACAGTGGACGAGGCGGGCAGGCAACAGACTTTTTTTTAATATAGTTAACAAGAAATGGGACTTCCGTAAGTACACTCCACAGTCTTGCCGGTACCCTAAGCAAATGGAAAAATGTTAGGTATACTTAGTTAATTACTTAGAAATTCGTCATGTCCCTTCCCTAACAAGAACTCAGCGTAATCATAACTTACGTAGGTAAGTACTTTTTTTAATAAACAAAATTACAACATCTAAGCCAGCCTGGCGACTCTGTTTTAATTACGAGTTTTACGCGAAGTAACTTGGAAATTAATTCTTTTGTAGAGTGGAGTTTTGTCACGAAAAGAATATCAAGATAAAAACATCGTCCGTCCATCTGAGTACAATTTGAAATTTCGTAATGGTCCGAGAGAAAGTTTTCTTTAATTTACATAATTTGAAGATCCTCAAAGCGGGGTTAAATATATTTGGAAGGGCGGTCCGCAAGTTACGGGGCGATAGTGAAGGTAGCCTCCGTCAGTTCTGTGGAGATATTTGCGGATAAACACTTGGAAAATGCTTCTTCAAAGAGATTTAATCTATAGCACACTTTGAAAATAGATTCATTAATAATTTTATCACATTTCTTCGTAAAAAGGGGCCAGGAAATATTCTAATGAAGGTAAGCATCGTTTCAGCAATGTATCTGGTGTTGGGGGTGTCTATAGGCGATAGTGATCACATTACCAGGTGGCCGCATGCAAATTTAACACCATTTTGTAAACAAAAAACTTACTTCGTACACATCCTAGACCGCATCATTGGTTTAGTGATAGTCAAATGAACGCCTTATTCCCCTAAAAACAGATTTAAGCCACAAAATTTCTAGATTTAAAAGTTCTGCAGCAAACAATTAATGTAAATTTCGCAGGCACGTAAATTAGGTCATAATTTATCCACATGAGTCTTCAAGCAAGCAGGTTTCAGACGTACACGAACACTGTCTACTTAAAAAATATAAACATGCGCGCGTTTATTTCCGTTTATACCATTTCAAAAGGGACACCAACTACTTTCGCGGGAAAACCGACCTAATTTAATAAACTTTCCGGAACTCCTGGATTGAAAGGCATAATTTGCGGTGCCGTCCTGTAGGCAGGTATTCATCGACCTGTATTCAGCGAAGGACTTGGACTTTTTTTCAAAGACATCCTCAAACGTGCTCGAGTCGGCGCGAGCGCTACATGCTCCTAATGATGTCACCCTTTGAGAATTCGACCGAAAATATTTACCAAGGGACTGTTGGGTTTAAGGCAAAGGAGGTATGCTGATACGGCCAAAGGAAATACGTGTGACGCACGTAGTAGCCTTTACGAAATTATGATAGCTTAATGGGTTGGGTGACATCTTATTTGGAGTTGTGGTTAGCTTCTCAACTCATTTTAATTAGAACGGTAGATTAAATTGTTGGTAACTACCACAACTTCCGTTGAGTAGCGGGTGGTTCTGTAGAGCTCACCAGGGTTTCATGTTGTAAGATTATAAACCGCATTACCTTATGACTGAACAATGATTATGTGGACACAGAACAATAAATGACAACAACAATGTGAGCAGACTGCGAAGCTGAAGGTTTCGGGTTCAATTTTCACAAGATCTTTGTGAACCACAGGGTTTTGCTCTGAGGCAAGATGTTTGTGGGACCATGGACTTAGCAGTTCATAATGTCCTGGATACAGGGAATTATGTCTATGTAATACTCGTATAATTATCAGGTCTATGTAATATAAATCGCATAGTACAAAAATGTTTTCTTCTTATTGGATATATTGGGCTACACTGATAATGAGTTTATCAGATCAAAATGTAATCAATTTGATGAACCATGATTTGATACAGCCATATTCTTTGAAGCTCACATAAAACCGTTGGTAAAAATATCATGATGGTATGTTTTTGAACCACACACCAAGCGTCTGTAGAAGCCAGCGAAGCATGTTATACGTAAAGGAATATTGTTGTTTAGAAGAAAATCTATCTGCACTGCTTTTTTAAGCCTTTATCAATATTTGGGTTATAATCATACGCTTACACACACACATTGTGTCAGTAAGATTTCTATAAATTATAGTAACTAGGTATCTTTTACAAGAGTTCAAAGGCTCACTACTATTATAGTGCAGACAATTAGGGTCACGCGTGATCCCCACCCTAGGGCCTTTACTAGTGACACTTGAATGCCGAATTACTACCGAAATAAGGGCAATTCCAACATACACAGAAATCCAGTAAGCTACATAAGCGACCAAACCGTTGGGTTAGAAGATCGAGAATCTATAAACAAATTCCTGAGAAGACAACAAATAAAAGCATAGACCCAAAGATAGGCCAAATCGCCGTAATGAAAACAATTGTTGGTACATGCTCTACTGATTTGTGGTCGTCGCTATTATTATCATAATGATTATTATGAAGCATAATCACGACGAAGTTTAGATTAGTACATCCCTAGTTCCATACTGTTTTCTAACTACACGGTCACTGTATTATCATAATGATTATTATGAAGCATAATCACGACGAAGTTTAGATTAGTATCCCTAGTTTATACATCCCTAGTTCCATACTGTTTTCTAACTATACAGTCGCTGTATTATCATAATGATTATTATGAAGCATAATCACGACGAAGTTTAGATTAGTATCCCTAGTTTATACATCCCTAGTTCCATACTGTTTTCTAACTATACAGTCGCTGTATTATCATAATGATTATTATGGAGCAACTCTGAAGTTGATATTATCATAATAATCGTTATAAAATCGGCCAAGATGTGCGATCACAGTTGAGGCGACCGCAGCCATTTTCTCGAGCTCTCGAACAACATTACCGGTTTTAATGGAGAAATGGACGACAAAAATTATGTGTAAAGTTAAGGGGAGCTTATAAGGGTGCTCTGAAGTTTTGTTTAGGGCGTGTAATGTACCGGCATCGCAAAATAGGTATAATATTATATTACCATAGAAATAGGGGTATTGTTATTTAGCGCCGCAAAACAGGCGCCGATATATTGAGCTCAGCTTTATAAACGAACACATATTATTTATAATTGTAATCTGAGCTTTTGTTATTATTCAATTTACTTATAATCCACGTGCCAGAATTACATCAATCTATTTTTTTTTAAACTGAAACATTGTGAGGTAAACCCATATGCCCGAAAATGACATCGGAGGTAGGTGTATGAGCCACTAATGCAGAACGGAACTCCACGGTGGATTATGTCTTAGTTCTCGCAAAAGTGTAGACAGACAGTCAGCTCAGCAGTGAATTAAAGAATATGGGTTACAAATGGAGGCCAGTAGGTATGCATTATGAAAACAATATTATATACGAAACGAAGTTAGAATGAATAGGACTATTGATTTCCAGAATTAATACCATAAATGATTAGGCACATCTATTCAATTTCCTGCACAAATAGAATTGATTAGATTGCTCGCATGTTTGTACAAGGCTCGCCTGAGAATATAGCGGGAATTTGAGCTTTGTGCATAATTATTATGAAACCAAATATTGATGCAATATATTTATCACAATTATTACTGTAAGGTTGTAACTAACCTCCCTACCTAAAAAAAAAATATACGTGATAAAATATATGGCCAAATGATCGTCTTAACCCTTCGTTGTGAAATAACAGTAACCTCGGTTCTTTAGAGTTAGAGACTGCTTATAATGGAACACAAATAAAATTATATAATTAAATAAAGGAGAAGTATATAAGTAAGAAGTATAGAATTAAATAAAGGAGAAGTAAAAAGGAGTCTTTTAAATATAAGAGAGAGATTAACCTGTGAATACCAAGGAAAACGAAAGGCTGCTTTCCTTTTGTGAAGAATGTAGCCCCCCCCATTTGGGGAGGGAGGATAGGCCCCAGCCAACGCCCATCCTTGTGAGTGCCAACCACAGAGTGCACTCCCCGGGAAAGAGGTAAAGGTATGGACATTAGGTCTTGTTTTAACCATTCAGTCCAAATGTGATTGTACTTTTTTTTTCCTTTACTCAATCCCGGAATTCATTATTTATGTTTGTTGACCATTCACGGTTCTTTTCATGTTGGGTATTTTCCCAATTACTAGACTTCATCAAGAGATCAATGCTCATGACTACAACCAATCCACAATGCGTAAAGCAGAGCCAGAAGGTACACCCAGGGGTCCCACTGCTATGTAGCGCTTGTACATACGTGATGTTCCAGGAGTGCTGGGTGCCCAGCTGCGGAAATGATTGAGCCCACATATATTTCCCCAAGGAAATCCGATAATTGCATAAAAGCTGTTTTATAAATTGTAATTATCATTTGTAAATAATGCTCCGGTAATTGGCATGGATCAATCACATCCAGGCTGAAATAGTTTTCAGTAAATACATAATCAGTTTTGTCGTAAATTAACGGAGAGAATGGGTAGGAAATGATTAAAAGGAGGAAAGCTAATAGGAGTCGGTACTCCCCTATCAATATTTGCGAAAGTTACTGACTAGCAATAATTTACTTAATGTGTTTGGTCATAGTGTTGTAATTTTGAATAAACAAGGGATGCACAGTTGGCCTAACTGAACATTTCCTCGCCGATTCGGTGTATAGTGTGGGGAAATATTTGTGCCCTGCGTGTATAGTGTTAGTGCTTGCAGTAAGACGTAATCACTAGTAGTAACTTCATTGGAATAATTCCAAGCATATAAGGGTTGTGAGGCCTCAGACGTAACAACGATTCCAAGCAGTCACTCACTAGTTATGAAAACACCTACAGTGTGTTATATGAGCAAACTACTGCACATCAGCAATTAATATAAAGTTTGTTGATTTTAATCTAAACTAGGGGATGTTACCTGGACAAAACGTTACCTCAAAACCTTAGTTACCAGTAAAAGAATAATAGACAATCCCACCATTGTCCACAATTTACCGACTGAAATGGGATTGCCTGTACCTTGCACAACACATAGTGTCAGATAATTTTATAGTGCATCAGCTTATTTCAATAGAGCTGGGTTCTGGTAGATTTTAAATAAAACAATGTGTAACCATCCCGCAGTCTTGTACTCCTAATATAACTGAAGTAACCAATAGTTTTGTTTAGGACTAAAGTCAATTATAGATCGTAGTTCAGTGCTGAAGAAATGTAGTATATTATGTGTAATAATATGTTGATATAGTCAACGAGTTGGTTAAGGCTGTAAATAAAAGGTAAGATGATGATTGCGTGTATGATAATTGTCGAAAGTAGAAATAAACCCCATATGCTGTTAAATAGTAATTATTACCGATGTGAATAATAGTTTGATCGTGAATCGTAAATATATGTCAATAGAACGATGGTAAGATAAATTCAAGCTGAAAATAATTGTATAAATGGTTTCGTAGAAATGGTAGGTAGTGAAGTAAATAAAGGTTTAGTTAGAGCTGTAAATAAAATGTCAAAATAATCGTTCATACGAAATGTCAACGTAACGCACGTAAACGTATAATCGTAGAGATAAACGTAATTAATAATTTCAAAGCCGTGAGTAATCGTAATCTATATAAGCCGTTCCGTAAAAGTAGTGTCGAAGTACATAACGTATAGTTATGATTGTAAATAAGATGATAGAATACGAACGTATGGTAAATTCAGTAGATAGTATAGTAGTATAGTAATATGGTAGTATTCAGAAGTCGTATGGTAAATTCAGTAAATAGCCGCAAACATCAGAAGGGTAAAGCCTTCCAATATTACATGAGAGATAAAATAATAAACGCAAAATAAGTCAAAAGCTGAAAATAAACACGTACAATATAAGCATGTTAAATAGTAGAAATCAAAGTAAAATAATTTCAAAATCGTGATTAATCATAAAAGCCGTATCGTAGAAATAGTATCGAAGTAAATAATGTTCCGTTATGGCCGTAAATAAAATGGTAGAATAACGTAAGTATGTAAAGTAAATACAGTAACACCAGAAGGGTAAAGCCTTCCGATATACCATAAGATGAAATAAAATGGCAGAATAACGAACGTAAAGTAAATTCAGTAGTTAAACATAAGTTGCCGCAAACATTGGAAGGGTAAAGCCTTCCAATGTAACACAAGTTTAAATAAAATAACGAACACAACATAAAATCAAAATATGAAAACAATGTAAACATTTAAATAGGTACCAGAAGTACAATGAGTGATTTATAAATTACTTTGCATAAAATGTGGAAACTTATCACTCACCATATCGACTGATGTAGCCAAATTGGATCTTTACACAGCAAAAGTTATGAAAATATATAATAATTTCAGTAAAGTAATTTAGACAAATATATTATTATCATGATAAAAATAACCATATGGTTCGATCCAATTAGGCGTGTAAATAAAAGTTCCACCAACCTCGCGAAGTCTTCTTTTACCTTAGGATTGCCATGTTAGGTTCACCTGAAATAGCCTAGCTTTTGGATGTGAATGAGCACTATTACTCATTTAATTACTGAAATAGCTCGAAGATTTCATTAAATCTAAGTTGGAATGAGTTTGTTTGAATAGACCCTATTAAGCACCGAAACCAATCGAAGGTTTCCTCTTATTAGAAAACTGAACTAGATGGATCACAATAAATACAAAAACCGATCGAAGGCTTTGTTACTATCAATTAAACGATTAATATAACTGAAAGAAAGTGACTAGCTAATCGGAGACATGGCAACCCATAAGGATCTCCTCCGGCACCCATCAGTCATCAGTTCTCGTCACACATATTATAATTCAAATAAGGTAGCATAATAAAATGCGCATGTTTAATGGAATTTGCAAAAGAAAACTTTACATGAACATTTTACTAAGCCAAATAAAGATGCCGGCACAAAAGAACAATGTACTGGGAAACGTCCCAACTTCTTACTAGAAAAGTTACAACCGAAACATCTTTAAATAATAGATAATCGACTCACGACCTCTGCTTGAAGACCACTAGCACTTCACTATCACACCCACCACTAAACCGAATTAGCACACTGCTATCCCTATGCATAATATTATTACACCCCCCAACCCTTTCTACCACTGTGTTGCGGATGCGTGTGCCTTACTTTACAATTATCGACCAACTATCTCGACTGAAATCACGTCTCTCTGACGACAGGTGCCCCCCTTCACCCCTGTAATTCCACTTTACTCTCATACAACGAGCCCTTGTTCCCAAAACTTGCGTACGCGCTAATAATTTGTTTAACTTAACAGAGGTAGGTACTATGGGTCGGTACATTCACCCCCAAAAATTTTAAAAGGTCTATCCGGTTAAAATTTTTTCATGAAAACGAACCATAGTTACCGAAATTTATTTATCTCCATCTCATATTACACTGACAGATTCCTAAGATTTAATTTATATCCTCCTTTTTTTCCGAAAGTGGTGGCCCTACACCCCACTAGTCACTTTTAACTCGATCGCAATAATGATGTCAATCCATAAATTTTTTTTCGATATTCATTAAGATATTATTTTTCATACATATTCACGATATATATCAATGTTCACGCGCTCACAATTCACAAGTAGTCGCCCTGGTGACAATTTACTATTTGTGCTAACAATATTTTTCGCTAATTCATTATTTGTTTACAGCAAAATAAAAACCCCAAATAACCACTCACAGTACCTTTTTAATAACTGTAAATCTGTTACAACCAACAATATGTAAATACTTAAGTTTGTTTGCGACTAATAGTATACGAGCAGCCTATTTTGTTTAAGTACCTACCTACCCAGAACAATATTCCTAATGACAATATAATCCTAACACCAAAATAGGTACCGACAAAACCCATGTAATATTTCACAACCTAATTGTGGTTGACCGATACCCTATTAGTAATACGTATGCGACTATGTTATACAAATTACTCACCTAATATTCGTCTAAATATACTCGTATCATAATTATTTTGTGCAAAATTCCGAAGTTAAAATAAGACATTTTTTTTTTGTTTTACCGCTTCCTACCATATTCAATTTTATTTATAAGAATATAATTGCCTATAACCATAAACACCATATCCGCAAGTACCCATTTAGTGTACATTTACATAACGCATACACATAGATAAGCAGCTATAACACTTAGAAATAGGGGAATTCCTACTCGTACTCACTACGGCTCAAGTAGGCAGCTGAACCCCAATCAAAGCCCCTGCTCAGTCGTCAGTCCTTTCCGTTCCCACCATGCTAATACTAACATACTCGTAAGCAAAGTGGCTGACTTGTTTATGACGCCAGGTCTCATTTCTCTTTGCAGTTAAGGCACAATACAATAACTCTTCATGGAACCCCACACAGTTGGCCTATTCACAATACAAAAAATTAAACAAATAAATGCTGTGCAATAAGTGACCACAAAGATTAAGCCGCGGGGCTCTCGTTACCTGCTAATTATAAACAATACTTAATACTGATCCCGTTTCATAACCTACCAACACAAACAGCACTAGCAACGCCGATATAAAATCTGCTGACTTGTAAACAAACATTCAACCTACTTCGTGACAGAGAACGGTTATTTTCCTAAGAGTGTACCTATCAATGCCCGGCTTATAAAGAACAAGTACTTCAACAAAATTTAACTAACTTGTAGGTACGTTATATAAAGTTTTATATAACAATATTGAAACCGTTATATAGAGTAGTTAATACCGTATATGTTACATATCCGCGTAAATGAAAATTAAGTAACTAACATTATCTTTCTTTTTACCAACACCCCCACAAATTTTGGACTCAATACACCCCCACGCCCTTATGTCCTAATTATTTTGAAGTTAACTGAATTAAGAACGCAACACCCCCACAGTCTTCAGATCTTAGGTATTTTAAACATTTACTGAACATAACTAACGTTTGTGAATTTCCCAAAACAGTCTCATAAACTCTTTCCATTTCACGAACACCAAATTGTAGGCTATAAAGCCTACTTTTAATTTAAAGATGACTTTAAAATATCCTGGTCACGGCACCAAATTGTAACTAACCTCCCTACCTAAAAAAAAAATATACGTGATAAAATATATGGCCAAATGATCGTCTTAACCCTTCGTTGTGAAATAACAGTAACCTCGGTTCTTTAGAGTTAGAGACTGCTTATAATGGAACACAAATAAAATTATATAATTAAATAAAGGAGAAGTATATAAGTAAGAAGTATAGAATTAAATAAAGGAGAAGTAAAAAGGAGTCTTTTAAATATAAGAGAGAGATTAACCTGTGAATACCAAGGAAAACGAAAGGCTGCTTTCCTTTTGTGAAGAATGTAGCCCCCCCCATTTGGGGAGGGAGGATAGGCCCCAGCCAACGCCCATCCTTGTGAGTGCCAACCACAGAGTGCACTCCCCGGGAAAGAGGTAAAGGTATGGACATTAGGTCTTGTTTTAACCATTCAGTCCAAATGTGATTGTACTTTTTTTTTCCTTTACTCAATCCCGGAATTCATTATTTATGTTTGTTGACCATTCACGGTTCTTTTCATGTTGGGTATTTTCCCAATTACTAGACTTCATCAAGAGATCAATGCTCATGACTACAACCAATCCACAATGCGTAAAGCAGAGCCAGAAGGTACACCCAGGGGTCCCACTGCTATGTAGCGCTTGTACATACGTGATGTTCCAGGAGTGCTGGGTGCCCAGCTGCGGAAATGATTGAGCCCACATATATTTCCCCAAGGAAATCCGATAATTGCATAAAAGCTGTTTTATAAATTGTAATTATCATTTGTAAATAATGCTCCGGTAATTGGCATGGATCAATCACATCCAGGCTGAAATAGTTTTCAGTAAATACATAATCAGTTTTGTCGTAAATTAACGGAGAGAATGGGTAGGAAATGATTAAAAGGAGGAAAGCTAATAGGAGTCGGTACTCCCCTATCAATATTTGCGAAAGTTACTGACTAGCAATAATTTACTTAATGTGTTTGGTCATAGTGTTGTAATTTTGAATAAACAAGGGATGCACAGTTGGCCTAACTGAACATTTCCTCGCCGATTCGGTGTATAGTGTGGGGAAATATTTGTGCCCTGCGTGTATAGTGTTAGTGCTTGCAGTAAGACGTAATCACTAGTAGTAACTTCATTGGAATAATTCCAAGCATATAAGGGTTGTGAGGCCTCAGACGTAACAACGATTCCAAGCAGTCACTCACTAGTTATGAAAACACCTACAGTGTGTTATATGAGCAAACTACTGCACATCAGCAATTAATATAAAGTTTGTTGATTTTAATCTAAACTAGGGGATGTTACCTGGACAAAACGTTACCTCAAAACCTTAGTTACCAGTAAAAGAATAATAGACAATCCCACCATTGTCCACAATTTACCGACTGAAATGGGATTGCCTGTACCTTGCACAACACATAGTGTCAGATAATTTTATAGTGCATCAGCTTATTTCAATAGAGCTGGGTTCTGGTAGATTTTAAATAAAACAATGTGTAACCATCCCGCAGTCTTGTACTCCTAATATAACTGAAGTAACCAATAGTTTTGTTTAGGACTAAAGTCAATTATAGATCGTAGTT
This sequence comes from Hylaea fasciaria, assembly GCA_905147375.1. Taxonomy (NCBI): domain Eukaryota; kingdom Metazoa; phylum Arthropoda; class Insecta; order Lepidoptera; family Geometridae; genus Hylaea; species Hylaea fasciaria. The sequence continues at coordinate 13,201,740 of LR990193.1, read as the reverse complement.
CAGTGCTGAAGAAATGTAGTATATTATGTGTAATAATATGTTGATATAGTCAACGAGTTGGTTAAGGCTGTAAATAAAAGGTAAGATGATGATTGCGTGTATGATAATTGTCGAAAGTAGAAATAAACCCCATATGCTGTTAAATAGTAATTATTACCGATGTGAATAATAGTTTGATCGTGAATCGTAAATATATGTCAATAGAACGATGGTAAGATAAATTCAAGCTGAAAATAATTGTATAAATGGTTTCGTAGAAATGGTAGGTAGTGAAGTAAATAAAGGTTTAGTTAGAGCTGTAAATAAAATGTCAAAATAATCGTTCATACGAAATGTCAACGTAACGCACGTAAACGTATAATCGTAGAGATAAACGTAATTAATAATTTCAAAGCCGTGAGTAATCGTAATCTATATAAGCCGTTCCGTAAAAGTAGTGTCGAAGTACATAACGTATAGTTATGATTGTAAATAAGATGATAGAATACGAACGTATGGTAAATTCAGTAGATAGTATAGTAGTATAGTAATATGGTAGTATTCAGAAGTCGTATGGTAAATTCAGTAAATAGCCGCAAACATCAGAAGGGTAAAGCCTTCCAATATTACATGAGAGATAAAATAATAAACGCAAAATAAGTCAAAAGCTGAAAATAAACACGTACAATATAAGCATGTTAAATAGTAGAAATCAAAGTAAAATAATTTCAAAATCGTGATTAATCATAAAAGCCGTATCGTAGAAATAGTATCGAAGTAAATAATGTTCCGTTATGGCCGTAAATAAAATGGTAGAATAACGTAAGTATGTAAAGTAAATACAGTAACACCAGAAGGGTAAAGCCTTCCGATATACCATAAGATGAAATAAAATGGCAGAATAACGAACGTAAAGTAAATTCAGTAGTTAAACATAAGTTGCCGCAAACATTGGAAGGGTAAAGCCTTCCAATGTAACACAAGTTTAAATAAAATAACGAACACAACATAAAATCAAAATATGAAAACAATGTAAACATTTAAATAGGTACCAGAAGTACAATGAGTGATTTATAAATTACTTTGCATAAAATGTGGAAACTTATCACTCACCATATCGACTGATGTAGCCAAATTGGATCTTTACACAGCAAAAGTTATGAAAATATATAATAATTTCAGTAAAGTAATTTAGACAAATATATTATTATCATGATAAAAATAACCATATTATGGTTCGATCCAATTAGGCGTGTAAATAAAAGTTCCACCAACCTCGCGAAGTCTTCTTTTACCTTAGGATTGCCATGTTAGGTTCACCTGAAATAGCCTAGCTTTTGGATGTGAATGAGCACTATTACTCATTTAATTACTGAAATAGCTCGAAGATTTCATTAAATCTAAGTTGGAATGAGTTTGTTTGAATAGACCCTATTAAGCACCGAAACCAATCGAAGGTTTCCTCTTATTAGAAAACTGAACTAGATGGATCACAATAAATACAAAAACCGATCGAAGGCTTTGTTACTATCAATTAAACGATTAATATAACTGAAAGAAAGTGACTAGCTAATCGGAGACATGGCAACCCATAAGGATCTCCTCCGGCACCCATCAGTCATCAGTTCTCGTCACACATATTATAATTCAAATAAGGTAGCATAATAAAATGCGCATGTTTAATGGAATTTGCAAAAGAAAACTTTACATGAACATTTTACTAAGCCAAATAAAGATGCCGGCACAAAAGAACAATGTACTGGGAAACGTCCCAACTTCTTACTAGAAAAGTTACAACCGAAACATCTTTAAATAATAGATAATCGACTCACGACCTCTGCTTGAAGACCACTAGCACTTCACTATCACACCCACCACTAAACCGAATTAGCACACTGCTATCCCTATGCATAATATTATTACACCCCCCAACCCTTTCTACCACTGTGTTGCGGATGCGTGTGCCTTACTTTACAATTATCGACCAACTATCTCGACTGAAATCACGTCTCTCTGACGACAGGTGCCCCCCTTCACCCCTGTAATTCCACTTTACTCTCATACAACGAGCCCTTGTTCCCAAAACTTGCGTACGCGCTAATAATTTGTTTAACTTAACAGAGGTAGGTACTATGGGTCGGTACAAGGTACACTGGCGTGAAGCGAGTACTAGGTTATTTGGCCGGTACCTAGTAAGGACGAACCGTTATCTACTTATTTATTTAATTCAAAGTATTACATTTGGTGCATAATTAATTAGGTACACATTTCACTCACCGAGTGAACATAAAAATTTTGTAAGCACATGGCATATTTAAGCCATTTCTAGTGAGGCACAGTGAAGCCGTACAAAATTCGAGATTGAAGAGTAGAGAAGAAATTAATATGAGCAGAAATTTTCATACCTAATCAAATATTTTTCAAGCAACTGGAACATGGATGCTTTAAATATATCGTGTTCTTGGTATAATAACATTATTATGCTTGTACATACGGCCAATTTCTCGGGGGAAATTTAATAATGCGTATCTAGTCGGCGACGTAAGTACATATATTTCACGTAAAATAAATTTACCTACCTATACTACTACACTTACTCAATATGGGTAAGAAATATATTGGAATAATCCTGTTGAACTGGTTCAATCACTTAGCACAGTGTAAAAAACAACAAAAGCAGGAAACAGTCAAACAATAGGTAGGTACGAGTATTACAAAATAAAGAGTTCCGGCAAATTGGTATGATGTAAAAAAAGTTTTTATTCTTATTAAAAATACATAATGAAGTATTCTAAGAAAGTTTTTAAATTAAATATTGAATTTAAGTTAAAATTGAGTCAAAACATAAAATACGCTGCTAATTTTGCTGAAGAGATGGGTCATACTTCCGTCTCTTCTATCTCGTTGTTACCAATATTGAATTGTCATTGGAATTTGACTGTTAATGCTTGCCTGTCAGCTTAATTTAACAATGGAATCTGGATAGAAATTGACTTGCAAGTTTGACCTAAGCCGTGGAATACCTGCTCATAACCTAGCCAAAACGTAAAACCCATCCATATGAACACAGTGATTTAAATATAAATTATAAAAGCTTGTTTCCGCACCAAGTGGATTATTAAGCAAGTATTCAAACATACCAATAATTTATAATGATAATGAATCCATTTTATTACCTTTGTTTTATGCGCAAATATTGTTTTCATCCTCTTTTATTTTATTATACAAAAACACAACCCGGTGGGAATAATGTGTATCTGGGCCTACATGGTTGTACTCGTATTTATATTTGTGCTCTGTGAATTTACTTTTCCGCCCAAATGTTCTGATATATTATTGACTATAGGCACTATTATTTTTTCTGTTGTCGGTTTCCACAATATGTATAAATAATAAAATATGCATCTATTATACCGCTGGATATGAAAATAATATCAACATAGTTATCAATTTTGCTTTTCGTTCGAGTAGAAAAAACATCTTCCCAATTTATTAAATTTTGATGAAAGTTTTCTCAGTTTTTTTCCCAAATCAACCAATATTTAATCAAAGTTTCCCCGACATTTTTTGTCTAAGCGATGTCCTTTGCATCACTAAATTGGTTGTTAATTAAAACACGAACCGGGTTCGCTCAATTAATACACAAATATCCGAGGTGGTTACCACGCTTCGTCCCCGGGGACGGGACACGGGAACTTCATTTCCTACCGTTTAACCTTCCCCGTCGGGGTATTCTCGTTTGCGGTTTGTCAGGTACCTAGAGATTGTGGCAAGATTAGGCTGTGCCTTCACTTTATATGTTGCTTATATTAAAATGTAACACCTTTAGAAACTAAATTCAGTATTAATAATATTTGAAGTACTTTAAAACTGTGTGGCCATGTAACTTTTTTTATTACGAGATGATAAAAAGTAAACTTATACTATACATCTTCTAAAAAATAAAGAGCATAAATTCATAAGATGAAAACAGTATAAATTCAAAACACTTTATAATATCCAATTAATTTCATTATTATGTTTTGTTTTCGTCAAACCAAAATGAGACATTGCAAAGCACAAATTAATTAAATTATGTAATTTGACATATTATGTACCAAAAGGCAGTAACTTTATATTCATAAAAATTTCACAAGCCATGATCTTGAATAATTATTGAGCAGAAAATTTAACCCAAGCCTCGTTTGAATAATGTAGGTATATTATTTAATACTACTCGTAGCAGATATTATGTACTACATGTACATATTAATATTATTAATACCAAATGATGCATTTCTTTATGTTTGGTACCACCTATAATTGGCTAAACAGGTATAATAGAATTTGTCTAACAGATACGTCTTGTAATAGCATAATAGTTTACATGGGTATAACGAGGTTTGCTGCTTGCAGCAAAAAAGTCTCTCAATTTGCCGTGTGATTGCCGACCTTATTTCACTTCCAACAGGGAAATTGACTTTTCTAGCGGGTGCTTCCTTTTCTGCGATAAGTACCTCTTCTTTGAAACATCTTTATGATAAATAGAAAACTATTAAACAGAACGGAGCTCCAACGTTTCCTATAAGTATGCCAACAAAATATATTGTATTGTTGTTTTATTGCGTAGAAATGTGATCTCATTTTACAATAATACGAACATTTTACATCATCGGATGGAAATAAATATGAATGTATTACTCTACTTCAAAGTATGAAATGTTGATGTCCGCTATATCGAAAGTATAGGAGTTTGAAATACGTTAGTTCGAAAGTGCGCGAGCTCGATAGGTATATTCTAATAATGCCACACGTCCGCACTGGATACTATAACTATATAATGGAATTAAAACTGTAAAGTTGTCAACAAATGATTTTCCTAACTGTTTTGGCTAATGGCGTCATTCATTAAATTTTGTAATCCAGACAAAAGACACGAGACAGTTTCTTGGCATTGCACTATATTGCGCGGCAATGCACTATGTGACACGGGAAATTTAAGGTTAAAGCCTTGCATCGTAATTTTTGTAATTAGCATCTATTCTAAACGCAGTTAAATATATTTTTTTTTTATATGTTCCATCAATGCCAAAATGCAACCTAAAATGATATCCACTATAATCTAAAGGCAAGTCACGTAATTTAATGAATTGAATCAAGTAGGTAAATTATGCAAATACGAGGCAGGAAATTGCAAAGATAACACAACAAAATTAACAAATCAAGAAATCTTAATACAGCGAAAATACCGAATTCGCCGCAACGAAATTAAATGAAATTCCAACTGGCAGAATCCAAGAAATCGGAAATATAGCAAAAACACCGAATTTTCCGCAACTGAATTCAATGGAATTCTAAAGTAGGTGGCTGAATTCCGAATCTCCCCGAATCTTCTTATTTCGTCAAAATTTTACGCTACTCGTATTATGAATGTCTCCCATCATGCCTGTTCATCCCATTATACCTGTGCCACCACGGCTTATTTCATTATATTCACGTTTGGAAGGAGCTTATTTCGACTCAGTACGGGATTTTATCGACGCTGTCGGATTTGATTATGGGAATTATTGCTCGACGTGTATCATGAAATTCTCTAGCAAGACGTCTTGGGCTTTTAACCTCTGACTAAAATGTATTTGTGTGTTAGTTAGTAGGTTACGTTGGTCTGTATTTCCATTGTAGGTAATAGGGGACGTTTTTTCCGATGTGTTCGTTCTTATAGTACAGAAGTAATTTCGGGCTTCATTTACTAACTTTCAGTACTTTCAACTGGCCGGGTCCTCAATTATTCTGACGGCTAATTGAACGCTATCGTTGCAAAGTTGCCAAATCCTAGTAACCTTAAGTGTGAAAGTTGAATGTTTAAATGTATTTTTATTCACGCTGCAACAGCCAAAGAGATTTTGATGGGATTTTGTAATTGTCAATCGGTCCGGGCTAGTAGAGTGCAGGCAAGTGTGTGAGATATTTTTTTACGGAGTAGACGAGCCGCGTTCGACTAGCACCACGTTTCCGCGGGCCGCGATTATATTATGCGCTCGGCATATTTGCGGGGACTGAAGTAACGCTAAATACTTACCACCTTAGTACAACCTGGCCTTAAATCTTGTAATTACTGCTACTTTTTATCTCGGTAAAATTAGAGGCACCTCTGGGATAACATCTGGAAGAGATCGCTTTTGTTTCAATAAAGAGTTTATCTATCTATCTAGCTTTGTTAACGAGAATTAGCTGTTTGACTTGAAAAAGTGCGATCTAATTACAATAAATGCTAAGACTTTGCTGTCATTCATCATAACCACGACCACTCTGCCAAGAATGCCCGAATAAGAAAAATTATCTATCTAACGCGGTCAACGCAGACTATACTGTGGGTCACAGCCAGTAAGGAACAAATTCGAAATCATGTTTAAAATTTAGTTTATAATATACTTTTTAGCTCTCTGAATGCTCAACAGAAGGACGAACTTTAATAATTTTATCATATTCATGTCATCAAAAATTCATAGAGTTTGCTTTGCGTTTGAGAACCTACTTAGATACATTTATTATGACTACCTTTGTAAGCGTAGTTCACTGAAGTAATTTCTCATATAATTATAAACATTGTCAATGTAATTTATCAAAAAGCTTTTCCATTCGGTTCATATATTAAGACTTAAGTCTTTCGTCTCATCCATGCATTATGTATGAATTGAAATTTGTACGTCGTTTATTGTGCCATCGGTTAAGATTTTTACCTGACCGACTGTTGTAAAATACTACCTTATTTTATACTACTTAATTAAAACTGTTTGTTACTATACTTGTAACTGGCATAATTATTTAAATTCAAATGTATAGTGTATACTAAGTTCTTTTTCCTTGTCACTCAAAATATACAATTTACAATAACAACATCGTTTTTCTACAATAATTTACAACACGTTATCAGCACGAGGAATTATAGTGGAAATTCAAATAGAAAGATGTTGTGCAATAAGTAATAATATATTTTAAGTCGAAAATTGTTTATCTTTGAAAAATTTCCAAAATGGCGAATAGTGGTGATTCGGGTACGGTAAGATGGTCTTCACCTATTCCGGCAATACTTCTCACTAGTAGAGAAAGCTATCCGTCGTGGAAATTCAAGATGAGACAGTATCTGATCCATGAGGATTTGTGGAGCAGTGTAGATGGCACTGATGTTGCCATGCCTGCAGCCACAAAAATCAGGAACGATCAGAGAGCATTAGCAAAAATATGCTTGGCAGTCGACGGGTCTGCAATAACGCATATTAGAAGCGCCAAAACTGCCCAAGATGCCTGGAAGGCGTTACAGGGAGCCTATGAAGATAGAGGCATGGGCAGACGGCTAGCGTTAGAGAGAAAACTTTACAGGCTCTCACTGAACGATTTTCAAAACATTGAAACGTATATCAACGCTGTTTTGAGTACAGCACAAGACTTGGCTGACATTGGCAAGGTAATAGAAGATACTTCGATTGCTGCGATTTTATTAGGAGGTCTTACTTCTAGATATGAGCCCCTAATAATGGCATTAGAAAATAGCCATGTTGAGGTAACAACTGATTTAGTAAAGTCTAGATTACTGAATGAGATGTCTAAAGATGTTCAGCAAGATGATCATGTAGCGGCTTTGAAATCGAATAGTTCTGGAATAAGGAAGAAAAAGCCTATAATCTGCTACAAGTGTAGAGAACCTGGACACAAAAGTCCTGATTGCCCTGTGAAGAAGGAAAAGAAGGCATTTAGCGTATCAGAGAGGGTTGAACATAAAGGCACAGATTGTTCTTTGAAATTGGAAGAGGAAGAGGCGCATGTGACAACAGGCATGGCTCTCTCCACACCTGTACCAAGTAACCAGAAGTGGATAATAGATTCTGGAGCAACTTTTCATATGACTCCACACAAGGAGTGGCTGAATAATTACCGACAAATAGAAGGCGGAACTATTACAGTGGCAAATGGACATAAGATTGCGACTTTGGGTGTTGGTGATGTATTTATTGATACAGACTCTCCAGTAAATAGAATAGAGGGTGTAGTTCATGTTCCTGATCTGACAAGCAACTTAATTTCTATAAAGAAAGTTGTGGATAAAGGTTTTGTAGTAGTTTTTAATAAAGATGGTTGTAGCTTTTATAAAAATGATGATTGCTCTGTTCAAGGTGAGGTGGTTCTACATGGTTCGGCCAGCAGTGGTGGACTGTACTATCTAAATTGTACTACCAATTCCTCCCGAAATGTGGCGTACGATGTGCACTCTGACAACTCGTTAAGCAGGTACCAACTATGGCACAAACGGTTAGGTCACTTATGTCGTATAGGTATGGACCAATTGAAGAACGCTCATGTAGGCATTGATTACAAAAGTGTAGATACAACCAAATGCATTGCCTGTGTTGAAGGTAAGCAAAGTAGAAAACCCTTCAAGGCAATTGCGTATAAGAAAGCTACGTCTAAACTAGAATTGATCCACTCAGATATATGTGGACCAATGTCTGTGACGTCATTGCAGGGTAATAGGTACGTTCTATTATTCGTAGATGATTATTCGCGGATGGTTTATCCGTATTTCATTGCTTCAAAAGCAGAGGTGAAAGATAAGTTTTGTTCTTTCCAAGCGCTGGTAGAAAGGCAAACTGGTGCTCAAATAAAAGTATTGAGAACTGACTGCGGAAAGGAGTACGTCAATAAGGATTTTTTACAGTATTTAACTTCGAAAGGCGTGACGCATGAGACAACTGTTGGGTACAGTCCTCAGTCCAACGGCGTGGCAGAGCGGACCAATCGCTCCATAGTGGAGAAAGCGCGCTCAATGCTTGCTGGGAGCTCTTTGTCGAAGGCGTACTGGGAAGATGCATTCAAGGTGGCAGTATACTTGAAGAACAGGTCGCCGCATCGGGCCTTAGAGAGGCAGACACCATTCGAGAAATGGAACGGACAAAAGGTAGATCTGAGCCATTTGCGTGTATTTGGATGTCGAGCGCTGATACAAATTCCCGCATGTCATAGAAAGAAGCTGGATATGAAAGCTAAAGAAGTAATTTTTGTCGGATACTCAGAAGATCCAAACGGATATTTCTTTAGAGATGCTTCAAATCCAAGGCAACTGCAGAAGTCCAGAGATGTGACATTTTTTGAAGACCGCTTTAATCAACTGAAAAGTAATGTCGTTGAAACTGCAAAACCGGAAGCTATCATTATTTTTGATGATGTCAGGCAGAAGGACAAAGAAGTGGTGGTGATTGATGTTGAGCAGAAGACAGACGAGAATGTGGTTGTACTTCAAGAAAATTCTGGGCGCAGTGATGATGAAGTGGACTTCGATTCCGCTGAATCGGAAGGTCCTACGAGTCCTGAACAAAGATCAAGCGCAGATCAGCAAGTATGTAGGTATCCTACTAGGGCTCGTAGACAACCGGACTTTTATACCAATATGGTATCAGCTGATGATATAAATGAGCCGAATAGTTATTTAGAGGCAGTTAATGCTAAAGATGCTGATGAATGGCGTACAGCTATGAATAATGAATATAATTCGCTCATTAAATTAGGGACGTGGAAACTTGTTGATAAGCCTGAGAAAAATAAGGTGATACCATGCAAATGGGTTTATAAAGTGAAGACAGATGCTGACGGTAACATTATGAAGCATAAGGCAAGGCTTGTGGCGAAAGGTTTCAAGCAGGTAAAGGAAGTAGACTACAATGAAACTTTTGCTCCGGTAATTCGCCATTCTTCACTCCGTGCATTATTTGCTTTGGCTGCAGAGTTGGATCTCAAGATGAGGCACTTGGACGTTGACACAGCTTTCCTCAATGGAGACCTTGAAGAGGAAGTTTTTATGGAACAACCTCAAGGCTTTATGAAGAAAGGTCATGAAGGTCAAGTTTGTCTGCTGCAGAAATCCTTATATGGGCTGAAACAAGCGCCCCGAGCATGGAACATGATGTTGGACAAAACTCTACTAAAGTTGGGTTTTACGAAAACTCCTTCGGAACCATGCGTATATAGAAAACTTTTTGGTCAGGAACTTGTCTTGTTGGCAGTCTATGTAGATGACATTATTGTCTTTCATACAAGTGACGAGACATGTCAAAAAGTGAAGTCTGATTTGGAAAAAATGTTTTCGTTGAAAGATCTTGGAGAAGTAAATTATTATTTGGGGCTGAATATTGTCAGAAAAGATAGCGAAATCAAGGTAAATCAACGAACATTTATATTAAACCTGTTGAAAAGGTTTGGTATGGAAAATTGTAAGGCTGTTGATACACCATCGAGTCTGAAAAAACTGGATGCTGTAACTGGTCAAGATGAGTCTTACCCATATCAGAACCTAATCGGGTGTCTCATGTTCCTATCAGTCAACACTCGTCCTGATATAGCTTTTGTTACAAGCTATTTGAGTCAGTTCAATACCAAATACAGTAAGGAACATTGGACTGCGGCGAAAAGAGTCCTACAGTATCTGAAGGGTACAATCGATTACTCTCTTACTTACAGGAAGGTTGGAGAGTACCTGCAAGGATACACAGACGCAGATTGGGCTAACTGTAGCATTGACCGCAGGTCATACACGGGCTACTATTTTACGTTGGCCGGAAGTCCTATTGCGTGGCAGGCCAAGAAACAGCCAACTGTGGCACTATCTTCGACAGAAGCGGAGTACATGGCACTCACAGCTGCGGCTAAAGAAGCTTGTTACCTTAGAAGGTTTATTTCAGAAACTACAGGTAAGAGCGATATAGTTGTCGTGTATAACGATAGCCAGAGTGCACAGAGTTTGGTACACAATCCTATCCACCATGAAAGGACGAAGCATATAGATACCAAGTATCATTTCATTAGGGAAAAGGTGTCTGACGGATGTATAGATATTCGGTTCGTCAGATCAGAACTTAATTATGCTGATATCTTCACAAAACCTTTGGGGAGAGTTGCACATACGAGGTGTGTAACAAGTTTAGCCTTAGGTTTTTAGAGAGTTTTAATTAAGGGAGGATGTTGTAAAATACTACCTTATTTTATACTACTTAATTAAAACTGTTTGTTACTATACTTGTAACTGGCATAATTATTTAAATTCAAATGTATAGTGTATACTAAGTTCTTTTTCCTTGTCACTCAAAATATACAATTTACAATAACAACATCGTTTTTCTACAATAATTTACAACACCGACTATGAAGGAGAATTACTTTTCGGGTGTGTTTAAGGTTCGTTCGGCGCGTGCAAATAGCTTGTTATTTTTTAATGATGATGTTTGGCCTTTCAAGCAAAGGATTGCGAGATCAAATCCTAGTGCAGGCACTACATGGTATAAAATGATTTTGAAAATCATTATATCTTCATTGGCTTTTCGGTGAAGAAATATATCGTGAGGACACCGATCCACATGCTTGATAATAATTATTCTAAGGTAATTGTTCCACCTAGCCAGACCCCCTGATAGAAACTGAGCTGTGACCCGTGGCATGGGTGTAGGAAAGCAGTGGGATATAAACCGATGTCATGTTGAATGTGGTATTGCTTGGATTGTCAAGGTAAACTAGGAGATAATGGAGTGTTAAATATACCTATATGGGTTTCATTTTTAACATAAAATGGTCACTAACGTTGTTATTATAATTGAAAACGGGGTGTTTATCATAATATTTCATTTTCTACAAGTACATTCTAGGACCGTGGATGTTAAAAAGTAAGCCAGCTTATTCCAGGTCCGGAAGTATTAAAAAAACACAAATTTAATTAAAACTGACTTCGTGATAGAAAGTATTCTGTATTATGAACCAACTCGGACCAACTCTAAAATATTCCCCATATTTCCGGCGGGGGAGCGCCAATTACGCGGATCCGAGGATCTCGCCCACTTTTTTCCGACAAAAGCCAACGGAATTCACTTAATTCAGTCGAGTCTTTTTTGCAGCGGAATAATTTTAGATGAATCGACTGTGGCCGGTTTATGTCTCGCCTTGACAGTTTTACAGCTGTTCTATTGCTGTGGAAATTGTGAATTAGCTTATTAGGAAGATCGAGTCATGGAAAATGTTTGAATTCTTTGATTGAGAATTCGACAAAAAAACGTAGTAGGGTAAGTCCAGGATAGTTGCCATACTTTTTGAAAACGCTTTATATTTCCCATTTTAATTAATGGATCTGAATGATTATCACACATGTTAATAGATTGGTCTTTCGACTACCACTTTGAAGGAAAAAGAAAACATCAGTGTTGATATTTACTAATCTATATCGATTTTCCCAGACCTCTATTTTTGGAAGTATAGATGCCCTATAGCGGATAGTTGCTCCATGAGTCAAAACCAGTTATGGGATACATGCCTCATTTATAAAAAAACACTTTTTCAGTTTGAAATTAGGTATTCGTGATGGGAAGTAAAATCGAAACACAGACATTAATTAAAAATGTTCGTAAAAAGTGTATTTTCTTTATAATCATATTAGGGTATAGAAGCCTCACAAAATAAGTTTCCTTCCTGAGGCATCTATACCCTAATGTAGTTACATCGTTTGAAAATAATAGGAATTATTTGTTTTGTATGGTTAAACATAGGCGAAAATAAATCGAGGCGTCTTTCCTTTTCGTAGAGGATAGATGCCTTTTATATTCAGGAATGTGTATTCAATAAATATTCTAAAAAAACTGATTTTAGTGTTAATATACAGTCCACTGTAACATTTAGATACAAAATATAAATTATTTAATCACCATGTAAAAAGTTCCAGCACCTCAAAAAGGTTGTAGAAAAAGAATTAGCAATTTTTTCGTCGCACCAAATCTTTCATTGAGTATAGATGGAATGCACGACGGGTCAGGGGTTACCTCGCGGGGGGTACCGGGTAGGTGCGGGGATGTCTCTCGTTTGGCAATATCAACGACAGCAAAAACAAGCCGGGAAATCATAGTTTTTGAATTTGAGGCATCTATCCGAGCCGGGCATCTATCCTGGAATTACCCTATCCATACAAAGAAACGGACGCCACATCGTGGTTCAAGATAATGTTGTTTTTTTTCTTTAATTCAGTCCAGTACATCGTTTCGTGATCCCGAACTATAGCTGCGATAATTTTATTATTCCGCAGGAATTATGTATTTTGCCAGGATATAAACATAACCTACGTCCTTGTGGAGTAGTGTAGCTATACATCAAAATCGGATCAGTAGTCCCAGGGATTACGTGTTCTCTGTGGAATTCCCACTCTCTGAATTTTCCGGAATAAAACATATCCTATACCACTCAAGAACAATGTAGCTCCGTATTAGCGAAATAATTCATGAAATCGGATAAGTAGTTCCGGAGGTTACGTTACCTCCTACAAACAACTATCAGGTTCATGTAGATCAGGTGGCAAGGAAGAACATAAGGTATCGTCTTAATATTAAAGATCAATGTCTCTTGCACTTTAGCACAGCATGTCATGTTTGTCCACAGAGAGGTGCTGGAGAATGGTACCCTCGTGTTTCTGCCGTTCGCCGCCGTGCAGTACAGGCAAGACGTCCACGCCGCCGTGTACCGGTGTCGCGCGCACAACGCACACGGCTCCATCGTGTCGCGCGACATGCGGACGCAAGCGGGTGAGTTTGCATCCTGCTTGTTGTGTGATGTTGGCACATAATTGCAGGCTTGTGAGATAACGCACACGGTAAACACGCTAAAGATGTTACTAACACGCGTAATATCATATTAATGGAAATTAATAATTGGTAACTTTTACGATTTTATGAATAATTTCTTACTGTATTAGATTTCGTGGAAAACACCAGCTTATTTCGCTTTATTTGTTCCGACATTGGTTTACTTTGATATAGGTAATTATTTATTGTAATGTGATGTTACACGTGGGACCGCGTTTGAATACCAACATAATATACAATATAGTTGAAATAACGTGCAATTATCTCTTTTCAGAATATACCTACTACTAAATATTATCTAAGTAACTAAATAAGCGAGTCAATTCAATATTTTAGGTTTAAGTCAGCTTAGCATTAATCTCCATAAAGAGCATAGGACAATATAATACTAATTAAGCAGACAACTTCCGGCTACCGGCGGAAACATTAGTAGAAATAAATAAAGATTTTTTATTGTTCCGTTCCCTCCCGCCCGTTGCTCCCAACATAAATGCGAATCAAGAATTTATTGTCTTCGTTTATTCCTTGGGAGCTGCCTATATTGATGATTCGGGTTACATTGAAAGAGCAGAATTAGGTAATTTTTATACGAACTAAGCATAATTTATTGGCCTATTTATAATAATAATAATAATAATAATAATAATAATAACTGTTTATTGCCAATAAAGAAAAAATAATATAATAATAACTGTTGTCATAAAGCTAAGAAGCTTTTCGGTTGGTTTGTGTTATTATATTTTTGTGGGCTAAGAACGGACTGTTTTACTGTTTTGCTTGAGGCAATATTTTATTACTTATATTAAACCGACCCATAACTGGTCTGGGAAAACTTTTCCAATTATGAAATGTTCCCAAGACATTGTTAACATTTTGGGCTCAAATAATAATTAAAGGTTTAATGTTACTACATGTTGTAGTATCTAGAAAAACAGCTGTGACAGACGGATGTGTGTGTGCGAGCGGCCTTACCCTAACGAGTCCATTGTAGGAAAGTTACAGTGTCGGAACCAATACTCACTGAGCATAGAGTTCAAAATGTACACATAAAAGTTAAAAAGATCCCTACTAAGTATGCAGTGTAAATATTACTCTGATCAAATTCCGCTACAGGATTTGTTCCCAATTTCCCGCAAGGCGCCGGATACGAGTTTTTGCTCTTTTAACTACCTACCCATGTAGAGCTTCGTTAGCTATAGGAAGAAACGTAAATAACAAGCTCCGAACTGACGAAGGTAAATAGCGAGGCCTCGAGAATTTATCGCCCATTAACGATAGATTAAATATAAAGATGAATATCGTTCGTTATGGACATTTGGAGACTTAAATGAGAAAGTGTACACTGACGCAATCGCCGAGTGTCATTTACAACTTCAGCGGCAACGACGACGTTTTTGTCTTTTTTCTGTCAATGATGTACGTACTTATTTAACTAGAGCAGACGCCTACAATTTTCTCTCTTTAGGAACTATAGGCGGTCCTTTGACTAACACACCAACATCCAGAATCATCAAAGACTGTGGCTCAAAAAATAAGCCCGCGGGTAGTGCAAGCAGAGACTGAACGAGGAGAGCAGTGGAAAAGTATAGGCTGATGATGATGATGATGATGATGAATGATGATGAATGTATTGAAACAATCTCACGATACACATGCAGTCGAGTCATGATCAACCTATACTGAACACTAAGCTATCTCGCCTACGCTGGTTTACGCTAACCAAGAGTTTACCTATCCAAACGTGACTTGAAGACTCTTGAGTTCATCACTATGTAGAATAGGGTATTTCCCGAATAGGACATTTTAAGGATAAGGTATACCTCGAATAGGACCAAAAATGTATGGGAGTTATTTTGCGAATAGGTAGATTAAACTACAAAGTAGTTAAGTACAAAGCCGTAGTATGGATATAATAAATAAAATATTTTATTTTATTTTTTTGCTTATATTCGGTATATTTTCAGCATCCTAATATAATAATAAAGTTAAAGCACACAAAAGACGAGTATTTACTTATAACTTCTCTACTTATTCTTCTTTTATTACTTTTGTTGGAACTTTCCCTTGTCTGGTAAGTAACTCGGTAATAATCTACTAAACCGTTGAATGTAGACAATCGAATAGAGGGATCGTTATAATTGATTTGCAGTGTGGAAATCGATTTAGAACCTAGTTTTCGATTAATCTCGGCGACATTCTGACTGGGATCTTTGGACCCAATCCAGTTACTGACTTCGCTACTTCCTACTGAATCATGATAGAATTCTTGTTAAAATTATTAATGAGGTAACTATGTACTTTCAAGTTAAATGACACATTTGGAGGCAATTTGTTTGAACATAATTGATAAAGGATACTAAAATGATGTTCTTTTTTACAAAATTATGTATTTATAAAAATCCTTAAATTATTACTAGTATCTCATAAAATAAATTTACAGATAGCATGCAGCGCTGGGAGGCCTACAAAATAAGTAGCTCATTTGACTACTCTTTGAGACATTTCTCTTTGTAATCTATCTTTAACCATATGTCTTCTCTTTCAACACTCATGACGTTTCAGATAAGTTGATGCTTTTCTGAGTAGTGACGTTGATTGCAACATGACTAGACTACTTGACTAACAGGAACTTGGTTAGACTACCATACTGGCTACCCCTTGCGATATCACCCATATTTCCAGCTATCCGCAGAATAGAAACTTTGCAATTTTACGGAAAAACATAGCTTAACGAAGCTAAGTTTAAATTAAAAAAAAATCAAGAAATTGCACTCTACCTATTAGTGAAATAATTTTAACAACTAGATCAGTAGTTCTAGTAGTATTGCCTCCTACAAATTTACTTACAAAGTTTAAAAAACTCTTTATAATATTAGAGTAGAAGTAAATAACTAGTATGTAAATAATATTAAAACGACACGAGTAAGGTAATCCAATATGGTGCCGAGATCACGAGCGCTTTGTTGGCCTCTGCACAGAGGAAAATGTTATTAAAATCGATCGAGCCGGCGTCGTCGAGTGCCGTGATGAGCGCGAATTTATGAGATGAACTTAGGAAAGTGGCGATCTAAAGAGCTTTTCCTAGTTTTTTGAGAAAAACTTATAATCTTGGAGAAATATTAATAAAAACAACGCTACCAAGGAAATTTAAATTGCGCCGCTTTATAATTTTAAAATAAGCAAGGCAGGCACAAAAACGTATCTATTTAATTATTAGTACGTCCTTACATGTAAAACGTTATATTTACTATTTAGTATCTTAGTTTAGGTCTGCTACTTATTATATTTTCCAACAAGCCCGAGCAATATTTTGATAGTATGTAATCCACCGATATACGGACCGGGCCCTCGAGCTGGATTATGTTGTAATACTGGTCATGAAAGTGCGGTAATATTATAATATACAATGTACACTGCCAAAATGTCATCTAGTGCCAACTACACGCGTGCCCTTTCTAAAAAGCTAACTCAAACAAAGGACACCATGGAACTCCATCACAAACGCCCAGGGAGTGATAGCGGAAAAATAACTGACAAAATTCACATTTCCGGAACTAAATACACTATTTACAGCAGTTAGATAGCGTAGTATTGCCTCATATGACAGTTATTGGCGACGGGAGGGCAGTTTGTTTGTCCATTAATATATAGGGCGGTTGAAGGAGGGCAGTAACTCAAGTTCATGCAAACTAGCTAGGATTCCTCAAGAAAAAAATATTAAAGCCGATATAGAAAAGATTTTAAATGCTAAGCTCAGAAATCACTGAATCGTTTTTGTTATGTACGTACATTAGTTTCATTTGTGATTTGTTTTCATGTAAATTTCATAACGCTGTGGGGAACTAGGTACCTTACTGTCGTAGATAAGTCCAAACAACGACGCTATCACTGTGCAGTAATTTATTGTCCAGTTACACACATTAATTATTAATAAGTAAAGAAATGAAGAGAGAAGAGAACAGAGTTAAACGCGCACAAGCTAGTAATAGATTTGGAAGTAACAAGAGTAGGCAAAGAAATTATACAGCAAGAATATAGCGATTTGGTAAGAGCGGTTTAAAGCAAAAAAAAAATGAACGTGCATTCGCCGTCGCAGCGGGAATCTCACTGGCGCTGCGACCGAGCGTTAGCGGTTATAAGGGCCCTGCGCAAGCGATGCGCGTACGCCGAGCGGCACAAGTTTCGCCTGTTTAGACTAGCGTTTGCGCATCGGGTTTGCTTGCGGGAATAAATTAACATAATACTAACTTTATATAAAACAAGTATTTTTAGTACATATGAATGAAGATCATGTTAAATTTAAATACTGACAATTTGGAAATATTTGATATGAAGTTTGTTCTTCATAAGTAGGTACAAGGTTCCTACACTACTCCCCCGCCGAGCCCGAAGGTTACTGAGGGCGATAGTAATCCGGGAAGCGCACGGCTCGGCCACATCTGGTTTTCCTCTCAGGGACAGGGTCGCCTGCGGATGCTGCAGGTGGAATGGATTCCGTGTTGCTAGTACCGGTCCTGGTTTCATCACGAGCCATATGAGCGGGCTTCAGTCGATCTATGGAGACGGTAGACTCTCGATTGTTGATGGCTATCTTGAAGGTCTTGCCCTTTCTTTCCAGCACCCTGTAGGGGCCGGTGTAAGGAGGTTCCAGCGAGCGTCGGGCGGCGTCCTGCCGGAGGAAGACATATTCTGCGGTAGCCAAGTCTTTGGGCACGTAGAAGGTTTTGTGTTTATGTCTACTTGCCGGTTCTGGAGACAATTTTGCCATGTGGAGCCGAAGTCGTGATGCGAAGTTAGTGACGTCATGGTTTGCAGCGGAAGGAACGAAGAATTCGCCTGGGAGTCGTAGAGGTTCCCCGTAGACGAGCTCCGCTGCCGAAGCCTTGATGTCTTCCTTCCAGGCGGTACGGATGCCCAGGAGCACTAGAGGGAGTACTTCGGTCCAGCTGGTGTTTTGATGGCACATGATGGCGGCTTTCAATTGGCGGTGGAGGCGTTCCACCATGCCATTGCAAGCCGGATGGTATGCTGTGGTGGGGCGATGCTGCGCACCCAGGATGGCAGTCATGGTGCGGAAGAGCTCGCACTCAAACTGGCGTCCTCTGTCTGTGGTGATGCGGTTAGGAGACCCGAAGCGAGACACCCAGCCTGCGATGAAAGCGCGGGCGCATGTCTCCGCAGTGATGTCGGGGAGCGGGTAAACCTCAGGCCAACGAGTGAAGCGGTCGATGACCGTGAGGCAGTACCTGTAACCACACGAAATAGGTAATGGCCCTACAATGTCCATGTGGACATGGGAGAAACGTTCGGAAGGAACCGGGAAATGGGAGGTGGGAGAATGGGTATGCCGGTAGACTTTAGTTTTCTGGCAATCTGTGCATTCATTGGCCCATTGCCGGCAATCTTTCTGTGCTCCAGGCCAAATGTATCTTTTGGTGACTAATTTTGCAGTCGCCTTTGCACCTGGATGACTCAGCCGATGTAATGCGCTGAAAACAGGTTTTCGGAAGGCAGCTGTCACGTATGGACGTGGATCTGGGGTAGAAATGTCACAGTAGATTTCTATGTCGGAGTCTGGTGCTTTGATTTTTCTTAGATCCAGTGCTGAACCCTTTTGAAGAAGTTCTTGAAGTTCTGGATCTGAGTCTTGGGATTTAGCGAGTGCTTGATAATCTATCGGTACACCTACCTCCTCTATGCGTGAGAGAGCGTCAGCTACCACGTTGTCTTTCCCTTTTATGTAGCGGATATCCGTGGTAAATTGGGAAATGTAGTCCAGGTACCGAAATTGCCTCGGTGAACATTTTTCGCGGTTATATGAGAAGGCGAATGACAGCGGCTTGTGGTCCGTGAAAACTATAAATGGCCTAGCTTCGACCATATGTCTGAAGTGACGGATTGCGTCATAGATAACCAAAAGTTCTCTATCATATGGGCTGTACTTCTTTTGCGCTGATGATAGACGTCGAGAGAAAAACGCGAGAGGTTTCCAACTATTACCGCATTTCTGTTGAAGTGCTGCTCCGATGGATGTATCTGATGCGTCTGTGAATACGGCTAGTTCTGCATCAACCTTTGGATGAGCAAGCATTGCTGCTTCAGAGAGACTGGATTTGCAGGTGTTAAAGGCGTCCAGCATTTCCGGAGTCATCGTGATGTTCTGTGACCCTTTCGTTTTAGGTCCAGATAGCACGATGTTGAGCGGTGCTTGGAATTTGGCTGCTTCAGGTACAAATCGGCGGTAGAAATTGTACATACCCAGGAATCGGCGAAGTTCTTTCACTGTCGTTGGTGCCGGATAGTCTCGAATCGCTTGCACTTTATCTGAGAGAGGTCGGATACCGTCTTGACTAACCTCGTGTCCAAGAAACGTGATATGCGTCTTCCCAAACTCGCATTTAGCGGTATTCACCAACATACCGTAATCTGCTAAGCGCTGGAACAGCTGTTTGAGGTGCTGGAGGTGCTGGGTCTGATTATCTGAGAACAGTAAAATATCATCCAAAAATCCATAGCAAAATGGTAGTTCCCTAAGCATTTCGTCGACAAATCGTTGGAAAGTCTGTGCCGCGTTACGGAGCCCAAACGTCATATATGGAAACTCAAATAGCCCGAATGGCGTCGTGATTGCCGTCTTAGGTATATCCTCTGGATTGACAGGAATTTGGTTATATGCTTTGACTAAGTCAATTTTTGAGTATACCTTGGTACCTGCCAACTGCTGAGAAAAATCTTGTATATGTCGAATTGGGTATTTATCCGGAATGGTCCGTGAGTTTAGTGCCCGGTAGTCACCGCAGGGTCGCCAGCCGTTGTCCTTCTTTGGTGCAAGGTGGAGTGGCGACGCCCAAGGACTTTCCGATCTACGCGCTGTACCACTCGCGAGCATTTCCTCGAACTCCTTTTGTGCGATTTTTAGTCTGTCCGGTGGTAGTCTCCTGGGACGGCTGGAGACGGGTGGACCAGGGGTTGTACGGATGTGATGTTCAGTTCCGTGTTTGATCTCCCGTTGAGTTCCAGCGGGGCAAGTGATGGTGGGGTACTCACGAAGCAGTTGGTGATACACGGAGTCTCCGGATACCGCCTTGATTGAAGCGATGGCAGCTGCCTCCTTATCAGGTGATGCTGTCGTGGAGAGTGACGTAAGCCCGTCGACTAAGCGGTGGTTTCTCACATCTACAAGCAAATTGTAAAATCTGAGAAAATCTGCACCAATAATCGCCTTCGAGACGTCAGCCACTACGAATCGCCAATTGTAGGCCCGGCGTAGACCTATGTTGAGTTGCAGGTGAATCCAGCCGTATGTTGCTATCACAGAACCGTTTGCTGCATATAGTTGGTAGTCTGTCTTGGCACGGATCTGACTGAGCGCGGATCTTGGGTACACGCAGAGGTCTGATCCTGTGTCCACAAGGAAAGACACCTTCGTTGATCTATCTGTAATAAATAAGCGGCCTGGTTTAGAGGGGCAGTCGTTAGCCGCTACTTCCGGCTGCCGTTTGCGTTTTCCGATGTGCTGAATTTACATGGGGTCGTGCATCGAGTAGAACGGTTGCCAAACCTGTTGTGATACCAGCAAAAGTCTGGGTTACGTTCTCTTGAGCGTGATCGTCTTCTATTCTGCTGCGATTCTTGCGGTCTACCCTCACGCGTGTCAGACCTACCATAATAGGGGCGCGACATATGACCTTTAAGCGCTGCTACCTCTCGTGTCAGCTCTGAAATCTGCTTGGCCATGTCGCTAAATGAAAAATCTGCACTTGCCACGATCGGTGCTGATGGAATTGGAACGATTTCATAAACCCGATCTGCCAGATCTGCTACGGTTTCCAAGGGTGAGTCTCCCTGTGATGCTATCACGGTCTGTATATTGTGCGGTAAACGACTAGACCAGAGTGTTCTTAAAAATTAGTCAGGTACCTTTGGTCCAGCCAGCGTCTGCAGATGCCTTAGGAACTGAGATGGTTTTCTGTCTCCGAGCTCCTCATGCATGAGAAGTTGCTTCACCTTCTTTTCCTGTGATTCAGACAATCTTTTTATTAATTCCGTTTTTAATTTTAAATATTTATTTTCTGCGGGTGGCGCAATAATCACGTCTTTGACCTCGGCTGCAAATTGCTGATCTAGCTGCGCAATAACGTGGTAAAACTTCGTTGCGTCGGACGTAATTCCCGAAATTAGGAACTGACCTTCTATCTGGGCAAACCATAGCCCAGGTTCCTGGGGCCAGAACGGTGGTATTTTAACGCCAACCTTAAACACGTCAACGGTTGTTGCTGCGCTGCCGACTGTACGGCTTCCAGAAGCTTCGTCCGTAACGGATTCATGTACTCGTCCGCGATCCATTCTTCTTTTCTTCTTTATAGTCGGGGTCACCAATTATGTGGGGAACTAGGTACCTTACTGTCGTAGATAAGTCCAAACAACGACACTATCACTGTGCAGTAATTTATTGTCCAGTTACACACATTAATTATTAATAAGTAAAGAAATGAAGAGAGAAGAGAACAGAGTTAAACGCGCACAAGCTAGTAATAGATTTGGAAGTAACAAGAGTAGGCAAAGAAATTATACAGCAAGAATATAGCGATTTGGTAAGAGCGGTTTAAAGCAAAAAAAAAATGAACGTGCATTCGCCGTCGCAGCGGGAATCTCACTGGCGCTGCGACCGAGCGTTAGCGGTTATAAGGGCCCTGCGCAAGCGATGCGCGTACGCCGAGCGGCACAAGTTTCGCCTGTTTAGACTAGCGTTTGCGCATCGGGTTTGCTTGCGGGAATAAATTAACATAATACTAACTTTATATAAAACAAGTATTTTTAGTACATATGAATGAAGATCATGTTAAATTTAAATACTGACAATTTGGAAATATTTGATATGAAGTTTGTTCTTCATAAGTAGGTACAAGGTTCCTACAACGCTAATAGGTATGTGCAAAAAGGGACGCAGCGGTACTAAAACGAACGTAGATATTAAAAAATGCTTGGATATGTTGTACTGGTGTTTCATCTATATTGTTTTGGCAATTAATTACTGTGACACACGGAGGCAGACCTACAGATTATTCGATAAAACTAAATTGTTTTTGTGGTAATTACGAAGTAATTTGATTGTAGCAATTAATAACAGTCAAAAGGTTTCTTACTATCATTCGGAAACGTTCGTTTTTGTTTTGAAGAAAAATAGGAGCAATTATGCATAAAGAGCTTTTCTATTTCCCCGACGGAAATAATTACAGAAGAAAATTTACGAAATTCTATCATCTATTTATCAGTCCTTCGACGTAAACTCAACAAGCTATAACTCGTTAGATTTAATTACTGTACTAAACACAGGAACTCTGTAAGTTTCTGCGAAGTGGTCTAAACACTAAAGTAAATATTTAAGTCAGTTTCGCAGAAACATTCTTAGTTTATTCTCCATGAAACCTTCATTTTAATTAATCTATATTCAGCCAGCTCATTTGCAAAACACAACCTCAGTTCAAGCTCAGCAAAAACCTAAATACTCGCAGAGAGTCAGCAAAAAGATGGTAAACAGTGACATTATCCACGGTTATTGCGGAGTCTTACCGACTGAGGAATGGAGTGCGGCTCATTACCTTCGCTTTAGTGTTTTAATGCCAAGTCAGAGCTTGTAGCTTTGACTTATGCATCTATTATCCTATTTGGTCCGGAATGCCTGCATAAATGGAATAATAGTATTTGGAATTTCATGTGCATTGAATCTACAATCGAAATTGGAATCGGATCATTTTGTCATAGCATCTATACATGTAAAATATTTATGCTGGCTCATAACAGGACAATCATTATATTATTCATCGTCACATTACACCATAAAACATTTCTCACTTTAACTAAGATTCTTCGCAACGAGGTATCCCAATATTACAAAATCTTGATCTCATTACATTCAGCACTACCGTTCACATGTGCATTTGGACTAATTGATGACCACTCGCTTGAATTGGTGGCTGGTAACTATCACTGTCCTACGAGTATTACACTATAGATGCGAGCCGTTTAGGGCTTACATACGCGGCTATAGACGAAGGGAGATAGAGGCTAATTTGTGTAATGCACATATTTTATACTGCCTGCAAGGAAACGAAGGATCAACAATTCGCTCGCTCAAGAGATAGATAACCCTAAATAATCTATATTTGCCGTATATTATAAGACTCTTATAATTTGCCGTCCCGACCGAGTATTACCCGTTGCACTCGCAAACTCGCCCATAGTCCAGCGAGAAAATTGTCCAAACTATACACTCGCTGCTCGTAGCTCGCCAACTCGTTTCTAGTTTTCCGCTGTACTAGGTTTTTGCTTATCGTCGACGTGGAAAGACACGTGCCTTAGGCCAACTTGCACCAAAATTTCATAACCCAATTTTTTGTATTTCGAGATATACGTAGGGCTAAACTCAGCTTCACTCAATGCCACCTACATTTTGAGAAATATTTAGACTAAACGGATGTCGTGCAAGATATTAAGCTACGTTTAACCTCAAGCGTAGTTTCTGTTGGGTTCACACATATGGGTCAAATGATGTGACGTGTCTACATTTTACAAGTACACGGGGCACATACCCATTAGCCTATTTTGCAAAGCGATAAATATTGCAAAGCGACAAATGTATGCTTACAACCTGAATGTTTCAGCAAAATAAGATTAAAGCTCATAG
Organism: Hylaea fasciaria; assembly: GCA_905147375.1. NCBI lineage: Eukaryota > Metazoa > Arthropoda > Insecta > Lepidoptera > Geometridae > Hylaea > Hylaea fasciaria. Next base: position 13,177,434 of record LR990193.1, on the reverse strand, counting down.
ACATTCAGAACAGGATAATACCTGTGGTAATACTGCGTTGATTTGAATAAGCAGGTTTTGTTATGTACCAAGAATTTATGTGTGTGTGTGCTATATTTTTACAAGCTTTTACATAACTTTTATGTGTAGGCCAAATTTTCAAGATTTTAAATTAAATTCACTGAAAAAATTGAATTGAAAATAAAAACTGTGATCGCTGCTTTATATTCTCAAGGACATTATTCAAAATAATAGCTCTCTACCTTTAAATTTCTATGCTTAATGGTTATTTGAAATCACCTTTTCCGTAATTTTTATTTTCAGTTATTCTTTCACTCCTATCACTTCCCGCTTGCAAGTTTCCTTTGTCAGCGACACAATAATGTCTCTCTTGGGGGTGCAAAAACAAAACCCTGTCTTTGAGTTCTTTTTGTGGAAATCAGCCGGCCCGGGAAAAAGCAAAAACTTCGCGCCTGGGGAGCATAACTTTCAGACGAAGCACGCACTAGACAGTTCGAGGACTGGTTTTCTGGTACTCGACTCCATATAGCTGGATGGATATTTTTTGTTAGCGAAACATGAACTTGCAACTATCTGCTTAGAAAGTTGACGTTCCCCACCTAGACAATTTATTTGCTTAATAATTATCATCGCTAAAGTTTTATGCAGAGCTACAGTTTCAAGGATCAAGTGTTCCTAAGTAATGTAATGTAAGTGATCATCAAGTGTATGTTATAATATTTTAGAGCTAGTAAACGCGAGTGAAATGAAAAGAAAATTCTAATCCAAGAACTGTTGGAAAATACCTAATTAAAACAGTGAAAGAGTACGAGTATATTCAGCTGCCTCGCTTTAAATGAAGGTTTTTCATTAGGATTTACAAAAGGAAACAAACTTGTCAGTTGTTTGTCCAATTAGTGAATTTATTTGACGTTCTCTCGGTAGTTTAATTTGCATTTTTGAAGTATTTGCGCGTTCGAAAGGTTTAACTTTATAGCAATTGAATTTTTGGTAGGTACTTATGCGTGTCGAGCCATTTTAACTTCGCTGTTTGCACGCTATGCACTTATACTTAGATTTGAAGGAACGTGTTTACATAAAGAGTAATTAATCAATTACGGTGCATGTTTACACGCGCCCATTCAACTGGCGTTCCTAAATCACCCGACAAATTGATTTGTGTTCGGTTGAGGAGATTTATGGCGATCGGGTAACTATACTCCGGTTTCCTGACGCTGCGAGCAATAATGCGCTATCGAGTATCTAAACCAAGAAATCATGTTGACGGAATATAATTCTAGCTAGGCTGATGTAGATTTATGGGTGTTGACAACTCCATAATATATCAAAGACCAAGTAGGTGAAGATAAACCCCCTACTGTGCTCTTTCAACGTCAAAAGGAATTCCAGTAGAATATAATGTGATAAATGTTCATATAATATCGAGGCAATCGAAACTATATCTTACGTGTATGGTATCCATTATAAGAAAGAAGAAGTAACACATTTATTTGCAACAATAAAACATAAACAATAATAAAAATAATAATGACTTAACATAAAATATTGCTACAAAAAGGTCCTAACTCAGCATGATGCTGGCTGTAGGCAACCAGCGCTGGTTTTCTATTAGGACTATAATATTTTAATGATTTCACGGCACAAACATACAGCCAGACAATAAATACATGCAAGCAAAAATAGAGGAAAAAGAATAAAATAATTAGACGTCAGCGTGCTATAATTATAACGTAACTAAATGTTGAAAAATGAACACGAACAACAACCGTATTATCTAACAACTAAATTATTTGAAGCCAAAACCAGTGATAACTCTGATGCTATCAGACAGTGCATAAATCAGCAGGTAGATCGGAGCGGTGTCCATTGCTCGTTCCGCCAATAATTCAAACTAGACAAGCGCATTAGGCGATCGATGGTTGGCGGTTCGGCCAGCCTGAATTTACAGCTGTATATTTTTTGTGTACGCCCTCTAGTGGCCCCGTTTGGACGGCTGACCACATTTTCGAGGAAAAAGTTTAAAAACATTTTAAACATTGGGAGAAAATCCTTTGCAATTTTAGGAGCTGCAAGAGGTGGATAAAACTGCAAGTCTAAAGTTGAGGTAGTATTAATTCAAATAGTGTTTTCCTGAGTGATACGACTAAAAATTAGAATAATGTACATAACTGTATCATTATTTTCAAAAAAAAAAAAATAATGTCTTTATTACACGGAAGTTAGAGTCGCTGTTCTGTGTGTTCTGTGTTTGTATACTTAAAATGTGGCCTTGCTTAGACAGCACCATAACTAATTTCTTCATTCACTGCCGTCGTTGAATCTTTGAGCAAAGATTACAAAATCACTGCGCCTAGTGGGTAATTAATTTTTGAAGCTAACCACGCCGTCGCCAGCCTTCTCCAAATCCTCGTCGTCGCTGCCAAAAGTAATAAACCTTATGTTTCGGTGCATTAGAGTTATTACAACATCGCGAAAACCAAAAAGGAATACATAATGCGAACGGCTTTCAGGCGGTCACTTCTGATTATGGAGCCTTTTGCGAGATTGTGACGCCTACCTTACATACTTGGTACCCTGGTACCCTGCCCAGTAGGTAATTTGTAACATTAATTTCGGTAAAAGCTTTAAAAATAGTCGGGTAATGTGGTATCTTTACCAAAACGAACATTAAGGGGAGTGTTTTTGGAGAAAATGTTTTAGTATACCGTGGTCACATATTAGTGGGTTGCTAATGAGGGTTTAATTAATGTTTTAATGATTTAACAGCTAAAATGTAATAGTCCTTGGTATGGTTTAAAAAAAACATTGAAGAATAGACGCTTTGCGAAGTAAGCACCCACTGTTTTATTAAAACACGGCCTATTATAGCATGTAGAGAAGAGAAACTTTGTATTATTTCTACGTTTAGGATCAAAATTTTCACAGGGTTTTGTTAAACTCCCTGTGCTAGTTTGGACGAATGGATGTTTATTTAGGTTAAATCTTGTAAGTCTGTTTCGACCCAGTTCCAGTTGTTTAATTAATAATTTGTGTTATTATTTTATGAGTAGCGAGGCGAGCATGTCTTTCTCTTGATGGTAGTAAGCGCCGCCCCTGCCCATAACAGCTGCAATTCTACACAGAACTTTGCATTACAAAACTTGCTCGTCACCCGGAGACATTCGTTCTTTACAGCCATTTCGCCAATAAATTCTAGACCTGCCAAGTGACAATACAATATGATGGTGACAACGAGCTGACTTGAACGAGCTGACGATATAGGCGGAAGTTTGACGGCAAAACTCCATAGTGAGTCACAGTTGGCACGAAAACAATACTGCCCGGGCCGAGTCATAAACACGCTGCCAATCAGTAATTAGGTACGTAGGAGTAATAGGCACCTATCTAATTTGACCTGATTAATGCGGATCCGCAAAACCACATCGGAACTAAAACTGAACGGTCGGTCGGGGCCGCTGTACGGAACCCGCCGTTTTTCCTACACTGTAATTACGGGCTAACTAATGAATGATTTGGATTGCCCATTCACCTGCCTATCGTCCATCGCTGGGACTAATTGGATGTATAAAAGTACATAATTATCAAGTAATGTGGTTAGAACTACACAGTACACAGCCATGCAGAGGTAGTTTATAATATAATGGAAAAATATCTTCTATCTAAGATTGTCTGGATGTCTTGAGCCTTTTTGTTTACATATTATTGGATCCAATAACAATTATTAAGTAATTTAAAGGTTTAATATAATTTATTTATATTAAATTTTAATCTTAATTAATTATACTCGTAGGTATAATACGTACTAATATGATGATGTAGTCAAGCGATACCGACGCTATACCTTATTTTCTTGTACAATTAGGTACTTTTTTCATCCGTCACGCGTATGTGGATACTTTTGTTTTCTTTTGCGTCAACAGCCCGCATGACACTCGAGTCTATTCAATTTCACCTTGAAGGATATATTTAGCGTCCTATCCTTGAGGCCCATTAATTCACGCCTCGATCCTCATCAAGAGTCCAAATTACAAACAGAAGTTGTAACTTACCCTTATCACTAACATATTTTAGACATATATATTACTTAGAATTATCTTCAAAGGTACCCAATAATTTTTTCTCTAATTAAATTCATAAAAATAATTAATCGCAACGACGTTCGGAGTGTTTAAAAAGAGCAAACCGTTGTAATTGAATCTAAATAAAGAAAGTAAGATGAGGCATGGAGGAGGCGGATGTAATTCGGAGAAGCGGAACGAATGGTCCCGGCAGGGGTCATTCCAGTAATTCAAAAGTTGGTACAAGTTTATTCCAAATTAATTTTACAAAATTTGAAAACATACGGTGAACTTTCAAGACCGCGAAAATGAACATGCCGCTTGAGCGTGACGGTTTCATACTTTAACGTAATGATTACTTAAACAGATTTATGTGTGACCAAACATCGAAATTTAAACCTATATTATTTACATCGGCCGCCAGAGCATGTGCGTAAAATAGCAATAACAGATTCATAAACTGTGTGCCGTAACTAGCCGTATGTTTCCACCGCCAGTCATGGCCTTAACGAGTTGGCATTAAATTCGAGTGTTTATGAAACTTTACCCTGGGATTATATAAATAGCCCTAGAGATAGAGGCAGAGGGGGGGGGGGGGGGGGGGTTGATCGAAAACCCAATCGTGTTGATACAGCGCTTCAAAGGGCAGAGCTGTCAATTAGTTAACGATGGAAGTGACGTCTGCGTCATCAGGTAACCCGGCTGATTTACAAACGGAAGTATCGATCGGTTTAGGATAAACATAATATTTCATACCTACATTCATTTAAATGATTCGATTTATAGGCGGATGATTTTTTATCAAAGGCCTTTGATCTTTGTCGACTTTTGACGTTGGTTATTTGTCGAATGAGGTAGTCCCGACATCTGGTACTGTCAGGTGATTTTATTTTGGTGTTGTTATTATGTCCCAATTTCATACGCAACTTAATATTATGGAGCTTATAATTGATTGACTCTGGCATGCTCGATTCATAAAAAGTCACTAATTTAACACTAGGTAAGCCATTTTTAGACAATGATTTTGAAAATAAAATGTGTAAATGTGGAGGAGATATTATGAATTAGGAAGCAGTCTGAGACAGGATGCGGGCGGTTCGCGTTTTGCGTAACAAAATCAAGTCGGGGCGGGTTCTTAGCTGTTATCACAATATAGAAGTAATCATGGACCTTTCTACATATATTCACTGCTGAGCTACTACTTGCCTCGGTTGTCCTGAAGTGTCAGTTTACCGCTTCCGATCTTGTTTTCGTCTTCGTCGTGAATACTAAAATCTTCGATTTAGATTTTATCATCGCCACGTATACCGATCAAAACATTTTAAAGTAAACACCCGAAAAGTGACTGTTTCTTCCGCAGGAAGTTATTAAAACCATTTTCTTGTTCAACGAACATCAAAGAAACTGTCCGTAGCACAAACGAATTAAATTATAAATTCTGCCGGAGTAACAGGCTTATACAGACAGCTCGTTTAGAAAATATTTTATTTGATGCAGTTTTATAAAAGAGTTCATTGGTTGGGACGAAGTAACTATTTAGTGTTCTGTGGTTCGGATGCAGAGAGCGGTTGAGGCTGCAAGTATAATGAAAGGGCAATGAACCCTGTTTGTGTTTGGTAAAGGCACAGTGTAAAATAGTAGAGCCATGGAATGTACAACTTGTTACACTCACACATTCACATATTTAATTACTTGCTTGTCGTATTGATATTAATCGAACCATACATCATACAGTAGGCAGAATGGGTAGTAATTGTAGGTTTTGCTCCTTTCGAACACTTGGCGTAAAGTCAGGTACAATATAACAAGTAGTTTCGTGTTGATCAATGCTTCTGCTAGTTTCCACACTGTGGCGTTTCACAATCTCAGTGTAGGTATCTTCATTGCTCGCTCGAATGCAAATTTACGGCGTCCTGCGGAGAAATGACGGCAATTTGTGTCGAATATAATCAGAGTAAATCAAATATTATTAGCGTGCAGGAATCTGGACCAGTGGGTTTTACGAAAGGAAAGTTTATTTTTTCCGTTACGAGCCACAAATATGATAAAGTGTTTTGTTTTTCAGCCAAAGTAGAGGTTGCAAAACTTTCCTAATATTCTATAATTCACGCTAGGCGGCGAAGGAGACGAGAAGAAGGAGAGGTGAAGATATTATTGACATTCATCCCACGCCGCCGTGCTTTTATAACAACATTTACCAAAACTTTATATAAATCATTTCTCTAATAAAACGTTACTTTTGAAAACATACAGTCATTGCCACTGCAACCGCCGGCAGTCGGCCTAGCTTGCTAACAAAAATGAAAAGCGCGAGTGCTGCCAGATCGCACGCGTAAAATAATGACACCCTGGCATTCTGGGTAAAACCACTTAGCAAGCTTTCATGTGGTTGCCCACAGTGGTGTGGCAAGACTGGCAGGTCCACGTGACCTCGACGGCGGCGGAGGCGGACGGGCCGGCGCTACTGACGTGTGTGGCGCCACCAGCGTTGCGGGAGCACGCATCCGTGGCGGCCTGGTACCGGGACGATGCCGTGTTGCCGCCTACAGACCATTTAAGTAAGTAGTTGCTTGAAGCACTATCTCACCTGGCGCAGTAGCTCGTGCACTCAACCTAACGACGCTTAATACTAAACCAATAAGTTGCTCTAAGCTAAATGTTAATATACATCGCTCCGTCCTTCGGAGGGCCCGCTAAGTGATTATCAAAGAACAGTCGTTAGACCAGTTCAATTTCAACAAACATCAAAGATTGTCTCCAAGCTTATAGGACAGCTTAGGACAGCTGGCAAACCTCTACAGGATAAATTGGTCACTTAATGGATGAATAAGCTAGTCAGGCAGACAAGTCAACCAAGTCATCGTCTCCTTATACGAAGTACGTGTAAGCGTTTCATTCTCTATTATTATCTGTTATTATTTCTTCCAGCTGGTGCCACACTACTAGTAGACGAGGGTTGGCGACTGATCGTCCGAGCAGTGCGAGTGGAGGACACTCGCGCCCAATACTCTTGTTCAGTACTGGACTCCCTTACTGGCGAAAGGAGGCGGAGTACTCCTGTCAATATTGATGTTGCACGTGAGTATTGCTTACCTCATCGACTACACTCGTACAGAGTAAACAAAAGACCACTATTCTAACATCTAACACCATTGAGACACGTCAACTAGAACCCTATATAAATATTTAGGAAGCAAAGTAGGTATTAGTGTAACTATTTGACTTGCGTCATTTTATTAACGAAGCCTCGGTTTTATTTGATACTTGCTACTTAGCCCCTTGGCCGTACTTATATCTCTTACGTACGGGCCATAAATTCATGAGTGATGAAAGGGACATTTAGTACCTTTTCATAAAAACTGTAATGGGCAAGTAATGAAGGTAAAGCCGTAGTATCAATTTTATATGCTAAGATAGCTCTGAAACTTTCCTTACTAGAGACTTTGTATCAAAGCAATGACGGAGTCGTGGCCAAGAAATGACCACTAGTTCCAGGGTCAGACGAAATCATCAAGATCGCCAGGAAGCAATGAATAGCGTCTGTGGCTGGACCAGAGAGAAGTGGCGTGCACATAACTTATACCCAGCAATGAGTTGATGTAGATTGAATTAGAAATATAATTTCCAGATTAATTCTAGGTTAATAGTTTGAGAACTTGTGATATCCAGCTAACCCCTTTATTCTAGCAATGAGCGTGGCATCAGCTCCGCGCGCAGTCTCTCACGGGCAGTGGGAAGCGGCAGTGAGGAGGGGCGGAGACGTGCTGCTGCCCTGCCTGGTGCACGCCAACCCGCCGCCCACCATCACGTGAGTACCAAGTTTCAGGACATGGACAGAAATGAGATGGTAATGGGCAAACGACATTGGGCTAAATTCACAGCGGATTTCTAACGCTCCCTGCCTCAGAGAAGACTTTAAGTTGTCAGTCCTGATTGTTACCAAATGGTGGCAGTCGTTAGGTCTAGTCTGATCTGACAAACTCTGACACTGCAGGGTGTTAATCGACTAACCATAATAAGAGACGGAGCATATACTATCTCCTTCAAGTAACTCTACTTTATACACTAACATTAAAAATATAAGATTGCTGCGAACAGTTTTACATTACGCCTCCCACGTAACTGAATTCCTAAAACAGTTCTACAGGCCAACAACAATAGTTATTTAAGGAACAAAAATAATGCTTTTCAACCTCGATGTGAATAAAGCAGAGGTTACACGAATTGAAAACTAAGCGCCTTATAACCTTCACCCTAAACACACACTGTTATTGTGAGACTAGAAATATTGTTCTAGAGTTGTAGTAGGTTATTGTTGTAGGGTTTGTGTTGTTCCGTTACAGAGCCTTCTCACTTGGCATAATATTATTGTATTATTATATTGTTGTTGTAATAGAAACCTAACCGCGTCAGTAAACATCAAAAAGCGATGAGTGAATCCGAGATGTTTAGACAATCGACAAAATTACAATCGAGTTTATATACACAAATTATTATTCGGACTGAACCATCGAGTTATATTACACAATAGTATGTTCCGAGTCGATTGACTCACCCGCTGTAGTCTTTATACTCGTTCTCTCGCTCGTGTTATATCGTGCGCGGAACTCATAATGTATCTATCGGTGGCAGGAAATGGTATTATTTCCTTTTGAATATTTCAAAACAACTCGGAGTTACTTCGATTCAACTACGAGAGAATCATCGAGTTGTTAGAACAATCGACTAAAACATCTAGGACGTACCCATCCCAAATCCGTACCTATTACGAATAATATATAGTAACGTTTTGTTTTGATATAATATCTCCACACAAGGCTTTTGTTATAGATAAGTTCCCAAAATTAATTTCTTTATCAAAATGATGGAGGTTTCAGACCGTTAGGCTCCCGATAAATTTTTATAAAACAAACGTTTGGTTAGGACATTTCTATCTCCCCTTTTATATGAAACTCGTATACAGGCAAGTTGATAAATGAAAAAACCCCTATCTAAATACCTACCCACTACAAGTGAAATGTTGTAATTTTGTCTGCGCGCTTTTCCACCGTAACAACTGGACTAGTTTTTATAAACATTTTATATGGAAAATTGTGTTCACTGCTTGTTTAGTGTCATATACAGACATCAAACCTGTTATCAAAGCTAACAAACGTTTCAATATAAAACAATTCAGCCTTTTACCGCCATACTTGATGAATCTTAGGTTTAACTAGAAAATGTCAGGATTTACCGTTGCTCTAGCTTTTATAGTAACATAAAGGTGCACACGTCACTTCTACATCCTGAATGAGCAGTTCTCGTAAAGTAGAATATTTGTAACTGTTGCCCCCTCGGCGAACGTTACCCGAGGGGGGCGTTAGGGCTAATGGGGGAAAGAAACGTACGTAATGTGATGCGTTCTTATTTGGATTGATAGCTTAATTTAGCGTGTGTGATGACTCCGGGAGAGTACTCGGGGAAGTTGGGAAGACTTCCGTGGAGTTCATCAACAGCATTGAATGTTTAGTGGTACACCGTATTTTTTATTTAGATTTGTAGAATTTTGTATTTAGTTATATATATTTTTTTCATCGAATCAAGTATTTTAAGGACTTCTATTGTGCACTATGTGGTAAGAAAATATTGGGTGAGGAATTATGATCTTCAATGTTGCATTTTTTAATTTCTAGTTGGCATTTAATTCTATTTAATAAAGTCTATGGGTTTCAAAGAAAACTAATCAAACATATCAAATTAATTGCGTCATAACTCTTTCTGCATCGTAACAATAAGTCATTACAACACTATTTAATTTGCGTCAGACCCACAATCACATTTCTGGCTTAACTCTCATATACAATGAAAAGGTAAAGAAATAACCTAACAATAAGAAAAGTCGAGGGACTTTTTCACTTTCATGAAGCTGAAAAGCGGTAAGCTCGTTACGCTCCTAACCAATCTAGCGGGGAAATTGTCTTTTTGAGAATAATTCGGTACGTCTCCAGAATAGCGGTATAATCTCGCTGGTTACACATAAATAATGTTTATTCATCCCTGCCAGGCCAGGCCGAGCATAATGGGAAGTTGACAGTAAGACAACTTCAATAAAATTAGTATGTTTATTATAATGGTCTCGCTTGAATCTCTCAATGGATATCTCAAAGTGAGTGTCACTAGTAAAACACTCAGTACTTTCTGCTAGTATAGTGCGTCATGCCATAGAAACACAGAAAACTAATTAACGTTACAGAACGGTAGCATACGCAGTTTGTATGCACAGCTCGCACATAAGTCTTAGGTTGCATTATTATTGCCTGGTCCTCCTCACGAGAGAGTTGAGATCCGTCATCAACCCTGGGTGGCTGCGCTAGTCGTACAAGCCGCGTTTGCTACCGTTCTATGAAAACAACTTACCCTTCTGTTTTTACTATGGTACTTAACTGCGCAAGGCAGGGCTTACAAAAACCTACGAGTGTACGTGACGTATGGTGCGCGACCGTGTTTCATTTACTTTCTTGTATGAGGATGGAGCGCCTTCATGATTATTTAAGCCGTGTCAACAGTACGAGGATATATTTAACAAATACTTCGGGACGTTCAAAAGGGAAAATCGGATAATTACAAAGTTAGTTATACTAAGTAAAAGTAGTTTAAGGTAGATAGATAAAGTTTTTGTTGAATTTGGAAATTTCAAATTCGTAAATTCGCTATCTCTCATGCTTCAATTTTATGGTGACTAGCAAGAGACTATAGCTTGAATAATAGCAACACTGAGTGCTTTCATGTAGTTTCTACTCATGTTTTCGAAACCATTTTACCTATTCTATTTTGTCTGTCACGTCAGTCTGATCACAAAGCTCGCCACGTCCGGCCAGAGCGGTCACAAAAAGCGTCCGCCACAGGCTCGTCACAGTCACAGTGAGCCGTTTAATCCTTGGTGACACGGCTGCCGCGTCCCGCGCGCCTCGTAACGGAACTAAAACGTAACGAAATTACGTTTGCGTTACGTACATTAATGGACTCTTTGGAAAGCGTTACGCGGAAGCACAAAGGGGCGCTTTCCTTTTTAAACGAATGTTGCAAAAGTTGTGAAAGGTTGAGCTCCTGAAACGTTGCGAAATGTGGCTTCGGGTACAATTATTTATTTTTTATGAGGACGTAACACGCAGAAGGTTTTTCTAAATAAGAACCACGCAGACTGACTCTTAGTTTCCAAAAAAATCAATATATTGGCGGCCTACGCACCGTGTGTCTTTGAACAGGGTATTCGTGGTTACCGGTATCGTAGGTACATGAAATCATAATAATTGATGTCAGGACCTATGTATCGACGACCGGGCTATTTCTACAAGATACAGGTATGTATGAAAAAATGAACTATAATCCACCACCGGATCCCACTCTAATTGTAATCCCGATGATTATAATTTACTAAGTGATTTTACGGAACCTGACGTATCAATTTACGTTTTTCAACACAACTAAACAGCTGAAGCAACAAAAGTGAATAATAATAACCGCTTACAATGGAACGTATAAACAGAATAGCTCCAATATTATACGGGAACTGTAGTTTTATGTCAGACACCGGGAACAAAACAGTATGTATGGACAGTGGGTATTATAGTTCTTTCCAGGAAATAGAGTATGAAAAAGTTTTATTAATACGATTTGTACTTGTATATTTTATACTATTTATTAGATTATTTTGTTTCAAATGTCCAAAATGACGTTAAGAGGTTTGAGAGTTTAATTTTTTATTTTACAGAGCAATGAAACCCTAAATTGTTAACCTGATGTCTAGCACCACGTCTAGTGCCTGCTAGACCTTCGCATTGCATAATCATCTACAGCTTATAGACTGCAATCTTCGTTCTTAAGTATCATAGTAATAATATGCCCACTGCCCAATCGTTTTATGGAAACAGTAACCTTCATACCGGAACACAGTAATCTTTGCACACTTATATTATTCCTTGTGGTGATTCATGTCAGCTTTGCTTACAATTTTATGGAGTGATCGAGCAATAATTAGGGATTTAGTACTACCAATTCAAGCTTCGCACGGTTTACCATTCGGGCATCACTTACTTACTCTTACACAACATTTGAATAGATGCAACGTGTATATCTCAAGTTGTGCTCATATTACATCTAGGTACGATGTTTATCATACTCGTGTAATCATAAAGGCAGCTCACAGGTGCTTAGCCTCATTCCCGTGATTTATGGGGGAATATTCCGGTTCCGGGAACAAACGGCCAGTTTCCTGCCAATAAGCTGATAATGTACGCGCTGGACTCCGCACGAGGTGAGCCAAGATTTTCGTGGCAGGTAGTAGTCTATTGATGGCTGAGATTCGGAGAAGTTGGTAAAGATACCTACAGTTCTATTGGGATGAATTGTGAGGAATATAACTACTATGATATTGAGGTAATGAATAACAAGAATTTACATAGCTCGAACCGACACCATTTATTGAAGGTAAAATGAGGGTAAAATTTGAACAACACAAATAAACCTGTAGATTTTTTATCAAGAAATAAGTACAATTTGTTGAAAAATGTCTTTGCCCGGAAAAACATTAATACTCTATCGAAAAAATTGGCAAATCTTCGGGTTTCAAGAAAATAATATCACAGTACTAACGGGTCACGATTACTTTAATAAATCATGGTCCCCTTAGGGTGTTCCCGTGGCCATGATATAAGGAATTACGAGGACTATGGTACAATCAGACTCAAAACAACCGCTTGTGATTCACACAAATACACAATTTACCCTGCGGGACAATCAAGCCCGTTACCTCTCGCCTCTCACTTATCTCTCATTACGAACACCGGAAGCGGAATATGTCTGTACCTACTACATTATAAGTTTGAATAACACTTTGCCTTCTAAATTTAGCGTTCTAATCTCAAACTGTGTATGTCGTATCCGATCAAGCACTCGGTAATTAAACACGTGCTTCAGTAATATACATATTTATATTATGAAAGTATAGTTAATTGCGCCGCGTGTGTACAGAATAGCAAAAACAGGTCCAAAATGGAGAGTGACAAATGAACGTGGGTTCCACCGCGCGCGGTTTTTGCTCCGCCCGCGCCGCCGTGCGCAATCCTAACGCTAGGGTTGCCGTTTGTCAGAATTTGGGTGGTACCAAAGCCTGAAATACAGCTGTTTTTTTCAGGATTACAATTTGAACGGGCTGTTACGATTTTGCAACAGCGTGGACGTGTTATTTGTACCTATTAGAAATCTGTGTGCTGTTGAGTTTCTATTTAAATAATAGAACCGTTAGTCTGTTGTTCTGAGATAGCAGGATAACAAGAAACTACGTATTCGTTTTCAAACAACATGAAAGCTTTGATTACTTAGCTTTCATAAGGGGCCAAATAAAAGCAAGGCTTAATTAATCAAATCCAAGCGCACAGAGGCATAAAAACTCATCCATAAACCGTCCGTCACATTTCATCACGCCGAGTGACGTCACATTCTGAAAAATTCAACCCGTGTTAGTTATTAACCCTTAACCCTGGAGTCAGGGTTGTCAACCGGCCTCATTAACCCGGCATCCCACGAAGGGCTCTTCGACCCTACTCCTTTAACCACACTTTTACAACTGTTTTACCGCTGCGTTTTATTTACTTTTTTATTCCTTTATTCAATTTGTTGACGCTTTTATCTCGAGGCAATAAGGTCTTTAGTTCAGTAATTCTTGTTTAGTACTAATTAACGCGAGGTAAATATATACGCGGATGAAAAGAGCTTTTCGATTTTGAACTTTATGTTTATGTAGTTAGGGCGGTGGCGCGACCGCTGTAAACTATCTTTAGTGTTGTTCCCTACTTTCTAATGTCCGAGTAAAACTAGCGTAACGTGGCGCGTAGGCTGGCCAGTCGTTAAAGGATCGTGGAGAAAGGATTTGAAGTACCGACTCCTCTTAAATATACTGCCTGTTAGTAATGTAGTACCTTGTGGCACAAAATAATAGCTTTCTCCTTGACCTGTCCACAGTCAAAGAACATAATATTCTCACTATTATGCCTACCTTAACATTTTTAATCTCTTATCCTATTGAGGTGATGATTTTGCTCATTTTGTTCAGTCTTCGGATCGCACGACAGGATAGAAAGTTTGAGACCCAGTTGATAGTAAGAATTATAATTATAGGAAAACTGGTTCTGATAATTTATTATGGTAGGCACTCTTATTTATAGTAAAAAATATCTTTGAACTCATATCGTAAGAGACACAGTTAATCAGTTGCCAGGAAGTTACATTAATAATAATTGATAAGACCATTAGAAATATTTAAATTACCACTAAAAATACAAGGCAAGCGTGCCCCAACATCCATATTCAAACAATTCTGGTGTTATTTCTAAAATGTAATGATATTTACCGTAAATGTAAAAACATTTCCCCATCTCCATTATTTACGTCACACCACCACTTTCCGGACATCAAGCCGTTCAGAGTAATGTACTTCCAAATTCCAAACTTTTACATTATTGCATCTCAAGAATATGGCAACTTTGTAACGCAATTGTTGTATGGAAACGACGCCACCTGAGCCCGATCGCGCCATATCGTGAAGTATACGGCCTTGTTATGATAGGTCGGAAGATATGTTCGTAAGAAAGAAATATAATAAGAATGGATCGTGGTATCGGTTTGGTTGCTTGAACCTTCACTGTAGTATATAATTTCCTACCAGTATATTTTTGTAGACAATATCTTACAACAATACGTATTTGGTGCAACAAACTAATTGAAATGAGTCGGAATACTAATCTACAGTCACATAATTCCGCTTCCTTCCTTCAGTCTCCACCACCAGTTAAAGGTTCAAGAATGTTGAAATTTAGCTTAATACTGTCATCATAACATGAGGCATTCGAAATTTCAACTCTATTGAACAATGTAAACTGTGTTGCAATGGACTTGACGACGAATATTCTTACCAGCGCAGTACAAATTGCTTTTATAGTTGACTTAGCTATTTCAAATGAGAGTTTAGGGCAATCAACCAATAGAAAAGTTTCATGATGGCGTGATATTATGGAAATAAGACGTTCCTATTGGTAGTTTTCTTCCACTATGAGAACTCCGCTTTCTAGCTTACACCGAATCCAACCCAACACATTCAAGTCAAAATTGATAATATTAATTACTATTATACTTATGACTAGAGTGACCTGTTTATTGTTAAAAAAATTGTATTTACCCAAACAGGTATCAGGAACGGTAATAAATACGCTTCAACTTTGTATTATTG
Source organism: Hylaea fasciaria (assembly GCA_905147375.1). Classification (NCBI taxonomy): domain Eukaryota; kingdom Metazoa; phylum Arthropoda; class Insecta; order Lepidoptera; family Geometridae; genus Hylaea; species Hylaea fasciaria. The sequence continues at coordinate 13,162,113 of LR990193.1, read as the reverse complement.
ATGGTTAAAACTTTGAGAGATTGTATTTCTTCGTCAAAAAGCGAGTTCAGGCCGCGGGCGACTGAAGCAGCTAAAGTATTCTAAACTTGTAGCGTCCTTGTAGCGTCTTGTAAGTTTCATAACAGTCCGTCTCGTTACAAAGTTTCCCTCCGATTATGAATTTTCAATATAATTTCATCCCCTCAGGGTGCGTTTTAATTGTTAACGAGAGACATTGTTAATTACTGGTAATGCCTGCTTTGGCACGGGAGGACTATAGAGTTTGATTAATTGTGGACAAATTGTACGTGAGACCAATTTGTTGCGGCAGGTGGATTATTGGATTTCGCTATAATTATTATAATTATTATGAAAATGTATTTATGTAAAACACAATGTATAAGTACTGGATTATGTAAGGATAAAGATATAAACTTTGTCAACAACAATAAAACACGGTGTATCTTTTAGAAGCAATGTAGGCATTTTTATAATAATTTAGTAATTTAATTTAACTAAAAGTACTTAGAGTAGTAATTATAAACGCATACACGAGAACCAATTTTCCTGGCCCAAACTAAAATGTTATAAAAAAAAGCGGTGGTAGCCTAGTGGGCGAACGTCCGCCTTCGAAAACGGAGGTGGCGAGTTCAAATCCCAGTGCGGGCACGTACCAATGTGTTTCTTGTTAAAACATATGTACGTAATTATCACTCGCTTTTCGGTGAAGGAAAACATCGTGAGGAAACCAGCATGCCCGAGAATTAATTCGGAGGCATGTTATCCACCAACCCGGACTAGGCCCCCGTGGTGGATTATGGCCTAACCCTCCTCACGGTAGTGAGGGGAGGCCTTTGCCCAGCAGTGGGACAGTTACAGGCTGAATTATTATTATATTATTATTATATTTTATTTTTGTAAAGTTGATAAGTGATAACAAATAATTCAACAGATCTTAACTGAAACTCACACTAGATTGCAACAACAGAATTGGTGGCCATTACTTAAAACCTCACAATACATGTCGGAGTTTAAAACTGCGGTTGACACACTCGGGACAAATAAAACCAACGGAGCGAATAAATTTTACTTTCGAAAACTCGATAAATGACTCTTTCGAGCACTTTTATTGGCCCATACAAAAACCACGTTAAATGAAATGGTAAACTCGCAAAAAGACCACTTGGCAGAAATACTTTAACTAACTGTTCCGAGCGGGGGTTTGATTACGTGGAACAGAGCGGTTTGGTTGCAAATGGCCTCATTTGGGCACAGACACAGAATAGGTAACAGCACACGTGACAGCCGCCATTCGTAGACCTGCTGTGTAGCGGTGTCTATTTAGGTGGACGGGACAGATTGTAGGAGGAATGGGACTTGTATGGCGGTTTGGAACCTTAATGTAATTTTAAGAAAATGTCGAAAACCTGTTTATTTATTCACTTAGTCTGGCAGACTAGAGCCTGAGACGACAATGCTTTTTACGCAGTTTACGCAGAGTGCTCACCCAATATCTTTGAGCATGAAAAGTGCTATACGGCGTAGCACTCTCCGTAGCATTGTGCGTAGTGCTCTACGTTTTTGCAAATATCGTTAGCTACGTAGCGCTCTGTATGTGTAATAGATGTTTCAACCAAAAACTTTCCTGTACATCAATAATTATTACGGAATTCTACTAACTATGATACAAAACATTTATTTGTAGCCTACAGCTTCTCATTACCTTATAACAACGACGCAATAAACATTATCGCGTAAATAGGTTCTAATTCAGGAGTAGGTCATAAAAACCATTAGTCACATAATAACAGGGTAATTTGCATGATTTCCACTTGGAACTCGAGCACATTAGCGGGTAACTTGGCACTCCGTCATCTCAGTTCATGTCACTCTGCTACGACAGTCGCATTCTAACGTCGTACGTCGCGTTCCCTTTATGAACCACAATGGAGAATACAAAGATCAGCATAATATGACTATAAACATGCTTATCATAAATGAGAAACTAATTCAGTTTATTTCCACTCATTTCACGGCTAAACAGCTTAACGCATCTTAACAAAATATTTAGTAAGGAGATGGGTTAAACCTAGCAGAAAATAATGCTATGTGGTTAGCCGTTGGTTATGCCCGAATATTCCCTGAACTTTACTGTGAACCTATCTTCTAGCTTATGAACTATGGTAAGTGTTCATGATCCTTTATATTCCGAAGGTAATAAATATCCTAATATAGAACGGCTGTCAAGAACTTCTGATTAAACGGCCCTTCGTCATAGGTCAAGTAACGCAACGTATCACCGACTCTGAATCGTTTTCCGCTCGTGTAAATTAGCAATAACCCCACCATTTGTAAAGCGTCCGTCGCTCGGGGAGTCCGCCTCGCTCGGGGTCACCGCAGATGGATGCCGCCCGAATTTTACCACAACTGTACCTATACGTATGAGGGTAAACTGTGGTGTATAGCATTTATCGTGGAGTATTCTCAATCTGACGACTTAAAAAATATCGTAGGTAATAGCTGAAAGCGATTGACGCCGAGTTGATTGTGAATCGGTTTTAGATGTAATTTGGCTTAGATTTCCTTTTTTTATTATTACATAGGTGAAAAAATATCGGTGATAGCCTAGTGGGCGAACTTTCGCATTCCAAATGAAGAGTGGCATATTCAAATCCCAGTGCGGGCACGTACCAGCTATGTACGTAATTATCACTCACTTTTCGGTGAAGGTAAACATCGCAAGAAAACCAACATACCCGAGAATTATTTCAGAGGTGTGATAGCCACCAATCCGGACTAGGCCCCCGTGGTGGATTATGGCCTAATCCTCTTCACGACAGCGAGGGCAGGCCTTTATCCAGCAGTAGGACAGTTACAGGCTGAATTAATTTTATGTACATAGGTAAAGCTGCAAGCCATGACATTATGGTAATGGTTTGCAGCTTCACTTATTGATTTAACCTTCACCTATTGAGTTATATTTTAGGGTATAGAAAACATCAAATAACAAATGAATGAACAACAAAGCTGTCATGTTTATCTCAATTTCGTTAAATTGGCAATGAAGTTCAACATAACTGCACTTCTAAGACCATAATTTATGAGATAGTTCGACCCTAATATATCACGAAACATAACACTTCCACAATTCAGGAGGGTAATGACTGTTTACTGCCTCTAATGGCAATGATAGCGTCGTAAACGTTCACCTCTTAAGTTTTGACCGCGCGGCTCGTGCAGTCGAGGTGTGTTTTAATATGTGTGGGGTGTGGTTGACGCGGGACGAATAGGCACTTGTTTATTGTGTCGTTTATAAGAACTTCTGCCTTGGTTATTGTGATTGAGTGGAAGAGCCGCGTGGCGAAAATATCCCGATAAATATACTAAAAGAAGTAATACGAGCCGAGTGCGCGCATGCGCATAGCTGTTACAAACCGCAACATAGAATGCACACTACTACTTGATAGATTAATACTTGTTCAATGTGTGTTATTTCCCTTGGTGGACTTAGTTGAGCGCCTACCACTACAAAGTTTCAACTAAACCTTTTCAGCGTCACATTTATCAAGGATTAATTCCTATCCCAAATATCGAAATAAAAGAAGATCGATCCATGTTATAAGTTATGAAAGTACTGACAGGTCCATCCTCCCTGATCCATTGTTCCGTTCCAACATAATTTCACGAGCATCCTGTAGCGGCGCGACGCCCTCTACGGGCGATAGTTGACAAATGGATTAGTTATTGATGATTTAGTGGACCGAAAATAAAGAGTATCGATCTGTCCTTCAATAATATTGGTATTGACTGCTAGTGAAGTGTTTTTCATATCAAATGATGAATGACTTTACCCCAATTGTATACCGAACTGTCTCTTGACTAGGTTATTTACAAATATACCTACATAAATCATTATTACGATTTTTTTACTTTTTTTATATATGTAAGTACAACGAAGTAGGTACATATAGATATACTGCTTTGAATAGAAGAACGTGAGGCAGAAAACTACAACAGCGGCTACGTGGTAGAAAACAAAGAAGTATTAAAGTGTTCATTCAGTAGTGCAGCGCTCTTTGGCACAGTTTGACTTAAAAACTTAACCGATCACCAAAGTTTAAACAATATCCACAGCGACACACACTTCTGATGATCCTTTAGAATGGAATCGTTCTATATCAGGTCAGTGAAATCTAAAAGTGTCCACTGTCCAAGGTGAGATGGCACGACAAACCCAATTGTTATCTATTGATAGCAATAGCAATAATTCAATCAATCTCGGGCGGCCTGACATAATGACGCCAGAAGATTGTAATACTGATTCTATTGATCGATTTTGACTTTCATCAACAACTGTTACTTCCAAGAAGACGTCTACGCTTGAGTTAACTTACATACGGCTTTGAGCTTTTGTATAAATAGCTATACAAGTTTGTACCCCTACCTGGGTTGGCTACGTGCTCCATATAGTTAGCGAACTTTAAATAGTGCGGTATTTTGTCATAATAATGTCATGTTTCGATAAGGTTGGTGCAAGCGATGAGTATAGCTTTCTGTTAGATTACTGGCTGCGGCCTAGGATTTCTCTCATGACTCATGCCTTTGACCAAAAACGCAAAAACTTTGGCTCTACAGAGTTGGTCATTCCCATTAGTTGCCCGAAAAAAAACGTTTTGATAGGATGAATGGAGATGACATAATACACTAAATAAAACCGATTAAAAACATGTAATTACAGATACTTTTCGATCAATACTTTTATGATTTTAGAGTCCCAAACATAATTATATATTACTTTATTATATTTTCTTGCGAATGTACAATTTACGTCACGTGGTTAGTGGTCCCAGTCGACTGGAAAGAGGTTTCCAATATCTACCTCACATTTATTACACAGTAAAAAAGGTAATTATCAAACTAAAAAATGAAGTACCCACCTAAATGAAGTGACGCCTCTAACTTGAGCCAACGTACACATCGCCATATGAACTGGAAAACGTCAACTAGAAAACTTGTACCGATAAATACCGCGCGTGCTCGCGACTTGCGACCCACGCTTATCGAGTTCGCGTTAACTTCGAGTCGCGTTCGACTTGTTTACGTGAACACATTTATTTACGCCAATTGAATTATGATCCTGCTGTATTATCCTGCTGTTGATTCTGCTGTTAGTTGGTTCGTTTGCATAAATACTAACCTAATAATAATCGCGGTTTAGGGTTCGACTCTCATCATCTTGGTGTAATGGTTTAAAAACTCCACAGAATAAAAAACTTACGTTTGCACCTCCCCGAGTAAAAAGAGCCTTAGAATTAAGCAGAATTGGCCAATGCGATGAAAAATAACATAATCTTTGAATAGCACAGGGAGTAGTAATGAAAGCACCGATTTCGAGCTCAGGTTAAACGATCAGACGGCGCCATGCATTATTGAAAAGTATGGCACAGTCATGTCAGTGTCGAAACGTTCCACATAAGAGGTTCGATTGTTATTATCACCGCACTACCACTACTATATACCGACGCGGCTGAAAACTTGAGGTGTCTGATCAATTTCGGTATTGCTGTTAGCAAACGCGCTATACAGCTCCGGCGTAGGTTGAAAACTGGTGGGTGAACCAACGAGCGGCAGTACGACCAAAAACTACCCTCACTTGTTGCATAAATTAATTAGCAGAATAAATTGGTACCAACTACCCTCAAAACGTTGTATAAATTTATTCGTTCGAAAACGACGCAACGTTATCAGAAATTAATACTTATTTGACGTTAAATAGCAATGAAGCGGTTTCAATAACTAAAAATAAAATCTAAACAAAACAAATTATAATTAAACTTAGGTGCGTCTAGCATTAGTATCTGAGCTATCTAACTTAATATTATGTAGGTTTGACGAAATTTACAGGCACCTTTATCATATCCTTTTGATGACGATGAATACACCACCCCGCGTCCCCAGCTATAAAGCTACGTACACATTTGCGGATGGAAGCGGAAGCCATGACGGCGGCGGCGGAGAAGGCGGAAGCAGCGGAGAGCGCGAGATTTATTCGTTCCGCTTTGGTTCCGCTCGCCGGCGCGGCGGCGACCTGCGATCTGCGCATTATTCACACAGAATAATAGCGTTTTTGGTACAATGCTTCTGGTGCATTTTAATTTATTTTCTTGTTTATACGCCGCCCTAGTGGATGTGGAGTTTTGTATTATTAGGTCCGATTATGTAATCTCTGATTATCTTTTGTTATAATATCTATGTTATGTATTTTAAGGACGTATTCCTGTATCTAGCGGTATTTTGTGTATACATATTTTTTTATTCAATTTTCTATTATAGTAATGTGGTGATAAAGCGATAATAATACGAGTATGATTATGTCGGATTATCAGAGATAATTTATGCACTATTTGTGAGCAATCACAGGTGGGAACTGCAGCTGCGCATGTCTCGATTTGCACCTCGCATATTCGGGTTTCTGTATTTAAAAGACGGTATTTTTACGGCCGTAGTTAAACTAAAATTAAAAAAACGCAAATAATAGTATCTACTTTTTGATAATAATTGGTCGTGACAGACGGATTACTCAACAACAGTATTGTCACAGCAATAGGGCTCGTATTATTTGGGGCCGAAAGCTAAACTGAGTCTTATTATCATGATGAAAGATTTAATAGGTATAGGTATTTCTTTAAACCGCACATCTGCTCGTTTTCCCAAGATACATTTTTAATATAATATGTAAAGGTAGGTACTTGAATGCTGACAATGCAGATCGCAGAACAATAGCCTCGTACCCTTCCGCTCCAGTGATCGATCGACTGCGCCATCCATCTCGGCGCGGGCGGGACAAGCGACCTCGCCGCCCGTGTAGACGCGACACTATAATAATGAGTGTTGTTTATCTTTGTTTTTTTTATGTTTTGGCTTTGCACTGTATTTTTTTGATCATTTAGCCAGTGACAAGATAAGACTATCAAAGTACTTAGTTAAAGCTTTGTGTATAAAATCTTATTTTTCTTAGCGGTGGGTAGCCATTGTAACCCAGCTCCCTAAGCCTCCTCACAAATAGTGAGGGATCCGTACTCATAAGAGGTCCAACAAATTGTGTAGAAAAATTTCGTGTCTCATATTTTGTCAGTATGATAGTAAGTAGTCTAGTCTAATCGAGTCACATACATCGTCACATACATCGAGTTTTGAAGACAATAATATGATTTATGTATCATTTGCACACACTCGTGTACGTTAACAAACACGTTGTGAAGGGTTAATATTCCACTAATAATACACATAAGCCCTTAAATAAACACAAGCATTACACTAGTATGAGTAACAAATACACATTTGTCAACGTCACATTTTAGCTTTCCGGCTATACTCGTACGTACTCGACATAACACATTGGTATTATCTTTGGGTGGCCTTTATAACAATGCTTGTCAATTTTATACTATAATAGCCTCGAAGGCTTCCAGCGTTTTACCTCTTTATGAATACTAGCTGCGCCCCGCCGCTTCGCCCGCACAATTCTCAAAAGTAGTCAAAGTAGTCGCTCAGAGATAATGTAGCTCACAGTCGAATAAGAATAATTTAGCTTCGTATTACTAAAACATTATTGCAGAATTGGATCAGAGGTTGCGGATATTACTTCCTATAAAGTCACAAACAAACATTATATAATACTATAGTATAAATGCTGAAGTTACTCTGTTTATTACTCTGTTTGTTTGTTTTTAACCTTTAAAAACAAACAAACAGAGTAATAAATAAACATATATATTATATAACTTTTGACATAACATATAGGATATACATTATAATATATAAATTTTTATCGCGACATAATGATTGTAGTCTGTGCGGAAGTAGTATTTATATTTCCTCAATGGCGCGAACAAAGTCGCGGGCAGCCGCTAAATACAAATGTAGAAGTAAAGAAAAGGGTTTAGATACGCTCCTCTAGTTTAAAGGGTATCGTGTGAGCTTTTACGTTCTATTGATGTATCTCTTCGATTCCTCATAAAGCATACAGTAACACTTTATATGAAATCCATAATCCTACTAATATTATAAACGCGAAAGTTTGTTAGTATGGATGGATGGATGGATGGATGTTTGTTACTCTTTCACGTAAAAACTACTGAATGGATTTTAATGAAACTTTACAATAATATAGCTTATACATCAGAATAACACATAAGCTACAATTTATAAAGATATTGTGTGAATTGTCTAAATTATGACCATTAATGTCAACTAAGAGGGAAAAAATCTACCAACTGCGAACTATTCTGGCGTGCGCTGTCGAAATCGCTAGAGTTAGTAGTACACATAATTTAATGTATGATGGAAATGTTTATCTTAAATAGTCCTACAAAAAAGCCCGCCACAGTATGTGTCTATATCTTAATTTATGTGTAAGCCATTATAGCCAAAATAGCTACTCGAAATACTAATCCTGCGCAGGCGAAGTCGCGGGCACCAACTAGTAATTATGTACAGCATAGCAATGTTCCATACATCCATAGAGAGTAGATATGCGACATCCATCTCAGCTGTCTCGCCGCCAGTCTGAACGCGCCACTATCTGTCACTGGGGGGCTCTTTACGACACGTCATTTTTATTGAGGAATGGATTGGAAGGGTATCCTATAAATATTTTTTGTCGTGATTCTTATATTCTTATGGTATTCCAGGGTTGACGAGTTTGAGGATTTAGTTTAGTATATAGTTAGGTACCTACTGTTTTACTTGTTTTTTTGTGTTGCCATACCTAAGCGGTCCAAACGATAATGACATAGAAGATAGCCAACCCAACTCAAGGAAAGTTAACTTAATAAAATAAGCATTATTTCGCTGACCAATCACTTAACATAATATTCTAACTTTGCAATTCCAACTAGCAATATTCCATTTCATAAATCAAACTAGTATAATGTTATGGACTTTACATATCTGTGACATGGCGAAGAGAGCTGCCCCGAGGGACAACATGTATCGGTATTTCTATGCCTAGCCTAGTACAATATAATGGTTTGAGATGTTGTATTGCTATACGGTAGAAGTCAGACGAGTAACTAGGATTTTGTAGAACTTTCATAGAACACAGGCTAAAATACTTGTGCTAAAGTGCATAATTCATCCAAAAAGTGAGACGAAATAGCTGGTAGCAATTTCAGCAGATCAAAGCACAGAAGAAGGCGTCTCGAGGGACGCTATTCCGCGATATGTGATGGATACAGCGCCAGAGGTAACCAATAATGTACTTAGCGACTGCGCAAGGATAGGTGTAGAGCGTTTACGTTTGTAACTTCAACCTTAACTTAGATAACATGAGACCAAGTGGATAGAAGGTAGAGAAGACATAACTTAATAAAAGGTATTGGACGGTGTGATTACTCAAAATTAAAAAGGAATTGATTAGGATCGGTTAATAATAAAATTGACAACTTTTCCATCATAGAATACCTAAAAAGTACCAAAAATCTACTTGCACTATCTAAACATTCTGAAAGACCGCTACCGCTTGCAACACGGCCACAAACATAAGCTTCAATATCTGTTATACTTGTACTATCAATTTGTGCCTTCCAAGTACCTATCGATAGAAGTTGTCATTTCTGAGTATATTTAAACGATGACAATTTCTATGGAAATGTAGATAAAGATACACAGTAAGCAGAAATTGATATTTGTTTATGCGAAGTGTTTACGCAATCAATATTGTGTATCATGTTCCACCAATCACAAACGCGAACGCTAACACTTGTAACTTGATCGGCGTACAGATACTCTGCTGATATTATTTATATCCTCCGCTTTCTCATTCTTCGCCTCAGGGGGATCAACGCATTATGCTTGAAGACGTTTTAGAACTGCTATGGAAAATTTCGCCGAAAGGGGTGGAAAGAAAATAAACAACTGTGTTACACTGAGCCCAAGAAAAATAGACGATCCTTAGTTTAATATCGCTCGAAACATTAGAACTTATATCTACTAAGCGACCGTTGATTTCTAACTGCCGCGACGTCGTCTCGCAAACGCAAGATCGCTTATTTTGCTCCGTATACATAGTCACCATTGTTTCTAACTTCCGTTTCACTTAATTGACGTTGAATTTTTCATTTTCCTCTTGTACTTAAAGTCCGAAATTACAAACGAGAATTACTGTCAAATGGGGTTCCAATCACTTCATGTTCTCGCAACGCCTTCATTTCCGCACTCACAAATGCCCCATCATGCAAGGAAATGTTTCCGATATTGGATCCGTAAACACCTCTATTAAGAGCTACCCCCATGGGCATACCTCCGTGGAAGCACTTGGTACTGCTAGACACGGCAGCTAATGGGAAACGCTTGTCTAGGCCGTGCCCGGAGCGTCTTGGTAACCTTTGCGAGATGGTAAACAAAAACCTTTCTACGTAACCTAACCTACCTAGTTGGCGCAAATATCTTGGAGTTGAATACCAATGAAGATAGAGGTGCGTTAAATTGGATTAGTAGTGATTGGCCAACGCCTAACAAATCACAAATAGGTGTATGTAACATGTTCGTTACCGCTGGTTGTTACGACGAATATTGGTTTCGCTGTAGTGGGTTTACTTTGAAATTTCGCAAATTGTGTTCAATATTTTTTGATACAGACGGGTCTATCGCGTACGCTAAGCGGGCTTTCTCTTTCTTTGTTAGTTTAAAAAGTTTAAATATTATGTAACGCCACAAATAAATATAGGTACCTACCTAAGCTAACCACCTCATTGACTTGACATGAACTTTAGGGGTGCCAAGAACAATAGTCTTTGTGTAAACTTTGCCAGCCCTCTTGTCACCAGCGGCGTCGACGATCCAAAGAAAAAAGATGTGTTTTTTCTTTGGCATGACCCTTTTGATTTCCAAGTTTACCAATAAAATTCATAATTGCCCGAACTATATATCTATACCTACTAACTCTTAACTTCAGAGAGTTCCAAAGCAGTAGAGAGTAATAAATTAAGTTCCTCCCAATTTTTCCAGCCGTCCCAGATTTCGGATATTTCCCCAGCTGCTAATACCAGCCAAAGTAAGGCTATAACCGGCCCGAAAGCTGCTTATTCTGCCATAACATCACATATGAGTTTATTTCTAGTTCAAATACAAATAAAGGTCGCTTTACACGTGGGAGGGTGGAGTGAACCCCTAGTCGGATCAATGATGGCTCGAGTAGAGAGACCATGTTCTAAATAAGGATATCGTGGAATGCTATTTTAAATACTACTGACTTTATATAAATGTACTTATAGGTGAATAATGGCAAGTTTGAATGAGGAGTTGTTACTAATGTTTGTTGTTTCTACATACTGAAACTGATACGGAAAATAATTACGAAAATGTATTCCTTATGTACCTATGTACCTAAGTCGAAATGTTAATATAGACAGGCCTAAATATAACGATAAGTTTTTTTTGAAGGTATGAAACGGCACGCTACATACCACAGATTACTAAATAGTTACATCGACGCTACGGAAATTTTACGAAAGCCGGTATTTTTCAGTCGAGATCGTTTGCGATAAGGGTGCCAAATGTATCTAGCAATCTACTTACTATACTATAGTTTCCTAAGTACCTTGTGTATTTTGTTTAAACGTATTCTATTCTATTCACCTACGTTGAATAAATGAATTCCTCAACCGGCTCAAGTTCCTCAGACGAACTACCAAGAGAACATCGAGTGCATAACTTGCATCAAGTTACCTATTACGCTTGTTAAGCAGCTCGGTGTAGTCTAGAGCGATCTGGGCTTCCTGAAGTTTGCCGGAACCCGGGCCCGCTTTGTAACCTGATTGCGGCAAACACTTTGTGATTAGAACTAGGAGATTCTGGATACTGGATTAATGTGGGTGGAGAGTTCGGTTGTTTATCTAAGAATCTGCGATCAGAGTTATTTTGCTTTCGGCTTTGGTTCCTTACAGCTAGTTTCTCTTTGATCATACAAAAAAAATAACATATTTCACCCATCTAGCTGGTTTAGTTTGCATAAATTGAGGTCTTCAACTGCAGATGTAAAATGTGTTCCTTTGATCTCAGGCAAGTGTAGTTTCAACCTTTCAAGTCAAATAGATTAGTCTTAGACTCCAGAGCAACTAGGTTCCACACATATCTCATTATTTAGAGTGCATCATGTGATCGCGTAGTTGGATGTGCAATCTTGCAGCTAGTGCTGTATCAACTTACTTGTTTTATATAGCTTCGTTATTGTTTTCTGCTTATATATTTGGTCAACAATTCCAACTCACTTACTGCCACTGGCCACCGGTTATACCGATGGCTGCTGGGACACTCTCTGGGGCATGCCGCTGGCAGGGACTTTCACAGTGGCCATCCTGGATACCAGCATTTGCATCTATCATAAATCTTTGATAGGAACAGCAATGGAAATGGAATAGAGAGGAGATTAGCATGACAATTGACTCCCTTTAACTCTGGTTTTTGTCATATAACAACACAACGCTGCAATTAACGCAGCAAACGCTGGCGCTCACGTTCATAAATCTTAGCTATCTACCTTTTTCTTTGAGGATATAGATCCTCAAAGACCTTCTATGTTAATGTTTATGCCACTTATGGTCTTTTGACTTGCTTAATAACAATCAGGATCGATAGCTTTAACGTGTCTTCTGAAGCACGGACTTATGGAGACCTGCACAACACTTTAAAAAAGGAAATTTTCAAAGGGCTGACTACTAGTGACTACCGTCCACATACGATTGAATTCTTTAACATAGGTACATATCTACGTGAATAAAATACTTTAACCCACTACAGTAGGTATATATAATATGTAGTATCTCTACCATATATTGGCCGGTTCACTATTGTCACCCCCGAATCTAATTACGCCGGACGCGTGGACCCTTTCTTTTATAGGGGACGAGAGTCGGCCGCTCTAAATAATATTCTTACTTAGTTATATTGAAAGAAAACTATTCACCTAGCTATTTATTGTTTCTTTCGGGACGGATCTATGGGATGACACTTTTTATTACGTATTTTACGTAACCCACCATAAATAAATATGTAATACTATCTAAGTAGTTACTGTAATCAGTGTTGGCCATCGAGGGTCATCATTCTACGTAAGTACGATTGGACTCAGAATAATTACTAGGTACTCGTCGAAGCATGCAAAACAATTATTCATAGAGATTTATCTAAAACTAAAGAGCTGAGTAGTGTAAAACAAAAACTATTCTGTAAAGAGGCTAGGTATTAAAATATTGTTTGATGGTTTGTATAATTTTTTTTTGTGTACCTATTTGGTTCTAATTATAAAATATTTGGTATCAATAAAATACTAATGTTTACATTATTTTGATAAGTGGAGCTGTGTTAGAACTTATTTCTATAGAATACATGAATTAGTAATACAAGTAGCGCCATCTGTGGTGTAGAACTTCGTTAATCTTAGTCTAACCTACACGTATCCTACCTGCTCATTTTGTTTTATTGCAAACAAAAGACACTCTATGAACAGCCACTGCGTGCATTTGAATTTTTCTATTGTTGTTAGTACTCCTACTAACCGTATATTCACTGAAACATTTGCCCTGGGCGGGCATCAAACGCTCAACTTTAGTTTCCCAATTGGCTCACTATTGACCAGTGACCACGCCATGTAGGCTGTTGCACTTACCACGTTTTACTTAATACCGCAACTTTAATGTATCCATCGACATTTTCGTTACTACGAGATGAAAGATAGGTACATGATCTTTTCATACATAGCACTCACGGCCGGTTTTGGGAAGATAGCTAACTTTGACAACAAAGCCTATGGCTGTCTTTGTCATTTGTTAACTGCTAGATAAAGACAACGATAGACTTCAATTTGTCAAAGTTTTAACAAACGTTCCAGAAACCGGGTGTGAGCAAAGTATCCCAATTTCCAAGTTGCACCATTCCTTTAGAATATATCATGTTACAAGTTCACCATTTCTTGTCACGCACGCTTACTCAAAGTCTGTGGCGGGTTTCTTTGAGACCCCTTTCTTTGTTTGTGCCCCTAATGACCTCAGTTGAGCCGTGCCGTTACCAAGCAACCCTAGTGTGAAGGGAGGAGTGTGAGTGGAGGTACGAGACCATATATTTTTGGTAATAGCGAAAATTTATTGCGCTATGTACGCGTTTTCAATGTTGGGTGTCGATTCTAGGCGTGAGAAAAGGTGCTGCCGATGCAGAATTCAAATATGTGACCATGGGAATATCGTTCAGTATTTTTCACCAACTTGTAAAAGGACCGGTGGTTTTTTAAATGTTTGCTACCTCAGAACTTCGTAATTTTTACACAGATTCGGAAAATTATGTCATTTTATAAAAATGGTTTTCAGCTTGGTCACATTTATGTGTCATAAAAATCGGTTAGTAGATCGGTGTATAATCTAATTTGTAAAATAGGTGTATTCGTATAAGTGTAGTTATGATAAATGAACTAAATGTAACTCTCGTAACCTAAGTGAGCTGATTCCGCAGCAAGCAGAAAATCTTTTCAAAAGCATCGTCCATAAAGACTTTTGTAAAACCGGAAGTGAGGTAAGGGTGCTTTAAAATAATAAAAAAATGTTGAATAAAAGAGATGTGCGTTATTCAAAAAGCCGTTTTCAAGTTGGAGGGAAGTTAGGGCAAGCTCTTAAATAATGCAAGGGACGATTTATGGCCGCGGTATTGTGTTTGCAGGGTTAATTAAAGTTGTCGCAAATTAGAATCCGCACGGTCAGTCACACAATAATATGTTTTGAACACTATTCCCGTTTCATGAGACATTACTTTCAATTAACATGCACTCAGAAGCACGGAGCGAAGGAAATCGGCACATGACTTAAGAAATCAAGACTTAGGTGCAGAGCCAAACTTAGGTTAAAAAAGTTTATGTCCGTAAGGATTGAGGTGCCACTTTTGAAAAAATACAAATTTTAAATGGAATATCACGCAGTTTAAATGTAGGTGTGTCAATATAATTTGTAACCTCAAGATTAGGGAAGCAGGTGCTTGATCATACGAGTACGTAGGTACTTACCTGGTCACGTCTAAGATAATAGCGTAGGTAGGTTAGGTATACATCAACGTTTCTCATGCGGAAAGGGCAAATAGCCCGTGCAAACCATGCGTGTGCAAATAGAAGCAGAGCCAATACCACACTCGAGACATACCAACCATAAATAGCCATACTGAACCAATAGCGGTGGTAAATACTAAAACGGAATACCAAGTAACGGTAGAATAGAAGAGAACAGACTAGGAAACACCGAAAAAGAAACTAAAGTAAAATAAAAGATAATCGTTAAGTACTTGTAGAGTTGGCGGTCTCATCCCATGAAGCTATTTTTTCCGGACATCTTTTGGATGGAGATAAAATATTACTAGCGTGTTATTTGAATTCTTTGCAGAATATGTATTTTACGAGTACCTGCCATACGAATCTGTGTGTCAAATTAAGACTATTTTATTTGAAATAAGCAGATTTCATTTCAGTTGAGGTTTTCTTTAGCATACAGACTTTTTTTTTTTTTGTAGAGGGGAAATGCCTTTGCACTATCCCTTGCACCCACTAAACCCCGTGAGCCGTCGATCCGCCTGGAGTGGGGTGAGATGGGGTCGTGTTGGCATTCACCATCTCGATAGCATGCAGACCTGACTCAATGTTTGTTCCAGATGGTACCGCGAGTCAGCCGGCGGGGTGCTGCGCGAGATCCGCGACGGCGAGGGCGGCGGCCGCTACAGCCGCTCCCGGGACGCCCTGGGCATCCGCAGGGCCGAGGTGGCGGACGGCGGCCGCTGGGCATGCCGTGCCGCCAACGCACATGGCCACCTCACCCTGCGGCTACATCTGGCAGTCAGGGCTCATCTGACGGCTCACGCTCAGCCACATACGCAGGTCAGTGGTCAAGCTACTTGCGAGGTAGGTATCGAGATAAATCTTTGTAGCGGATATAGTGTGGACTGAGTAGTGGACGCCTGAGGATTACAATATATTTGGCCGACCGGAGCAAGGTCATAAATCAGCCTCGTATCGTATATTATTTTGTTCGACAATGCGTACCGTTGATCTGATTTTCGTGTTTTTTTAGGCTGTACTGTAACATTTTTAACTTCGCATACGAGCAAAAACTTGTTGAGATAATAATAAGGGGTCTTGAGGTCCAGTTTGGGGCGAACTAATTGTAACTACCCCACGCGCGGCTGATGTTTAAAAAAGTTTTCAAGGTCTGTTTCTTAATTTAAATATAATACTGAAATCACTTAACATTAATGAAACCCAGCTTTATTCCGTCCTCGATAATGTTTACTGAAAAATGCAAATGGGGATAAAAGCTTTTGAAGTTAAATGTACAAAGAGTAAACAGTAGGTATCGGAATGCCCGTGTGATATAGGAGTATGGTCGCAGATCAATGTGCGGTGACATCCAATAAATGCATTCTGAGGTTTGCAGTCCTCTGGGGCTTGATTGACACTGTTGGAGGTACCCATTTAGTTATACTCGTACCAGCTCGTTTGGTCACAAAACGGCAATTATATTTTTAAAGAAAGCTCTTCTATTATTTACAAAGTTCATGAGTTATAGAATTGAAAAAAGGGCTTTCATAACCATATTCTTAGTCTCAAGGAAAGGTTAAGTACAATGTCATAAATAAGGTTATGAGTGAAGGCATTAGAGATAAAAGCTTGGGAAAAATTCAATTGCCTATCACAAAAAAGACTTTGTTCGATAGAAAAACTTTAACTACCTACACACTAAGCTGATTTCCCCCCTCTCCGAAGCCAATTAAATTACTTCTTGTAACTCGATAAAAACAAAAATTCTCCTGGCGGGCCGTGTTTGCAGGCCTCTGTAAATATTGTAGTTTCTCGGCTGGGTTAAACTGCCTTGTGAGATTAACCTTGCTTGGTATATTAAATATTTATCCTTCTTTGTCTATACGAGGGAAAATCAAGTTTCGGAAAAGGACTCTTCATTCTGCATCTTTACGTTACTTATAATTAGTACCATGCTGTTTTCTTTACAGATAAGCCGTATAAAAATGTTTTAAAATCAAGTCATGAATGTTTGAAGCGATAAAACTTCAATATTAGTTCCGTCATCAGATTGCACGACGCAAAGCATAGGTTTGAAGTCAGCTCGCCACAAACATTTTACAAGTATAACAACGATAAAGGAAAATAATATCGATTTAACCTTAGATAGCCTGGCTGGCTGACCAACCTTAAAATCTATCATACGAGTTGTACCTGTCTACCACTACATAAATAAAAGCATGAAATATCATCAAAAGCCCACCACCAGTAACAGTTATACGTCTTATCATAAAAAAAATAAACAGAATAGATATAGGTAAGTTAAATTCCCGCTTAAAAATAAATGTGAAAGTAGCAACGAATTGACGTGATTTTACCGAGTAAAAGTCACTGAAATGTCTATTATAAACAATGCTGTTTAATTTCTCAGCTTCATTATCAGAGAAACAAGAGTTTATTTCACCACTCCTACGATTTCGGTGAAGCCATAACTTCCGTTTCTTCGCAGAGTTAAAAAACGCGCTTTGAATTTCGTCGGTCTCATAAACTTGGTACTTTACCACCGCGACGGCACTATAAACCAGCATAAAATAAAGGGTGATTTCATAGGGAGGCTCTAGGTATAATATACAGGATGGTGAGAAAGCCCTTCTGATTGTTTCAGATGGCAAGGGTCGCGAACAATTTGCTCACAGCCGCGCGGTTGTTAGTGCGGGCCCTTTTAAGGCAAGGAATTGCAAATCTGATTGTTTCGAATGTCCCGTGGCCTCTAACGAGATTTCCTCTTTGACTACGACTGCTGGTTTATTTTTAGTTTGTTTTCCATTTACTACGGTGATCGGATTTTTAAGACTTGGGACAGGAAGCTTGTGAGGCAAGGGGTCGACGTGGAAAGCTTTTGTGCAAACAGAATTCTAAATTCAATGTTGAACTGCTTCGAACACTTACTGGATCTATATATTTATTGATTAGGATTAGGATTTTAGGCCAAATAGTCCGAGCGATAAACAATTATTTAGAAGCCTAAGTTTGAACTCTTAATTTGGGTTAACTCTATTTTACAACGGTCAGTAATTTTATTGGTCCACAAAGTGCAATCATCTACAAATTGCATTTCCCTATACCCGTATCATCGAGTTTAATTGTACCGCACCGAACCAACCGCATTACGTCACAACTCGCAATGCAAATGTTGAATGCTCTCAATATTGTCCAACAATTATGTTCAACAATCGTAAATTCAGCACTGGAACAAAGTGGAGCTACAACGGCAAAGTATAGTAAAGGTGCTTGTCAAGTTATGTCTTTCCAGTAGGTACTTGTCATAATGCGTTTATGACGTACCTTCTAAGTTACCCGTTTTCTGTAGTAAGCGACAAAGGGGACAAAGGTATTGGTGTTGGCATTTCAGTTAAGTATGCCTACAAAATGCTCTCACTTCTCGGCACATAGGTATGAATACAATTATTTAAAAGCTAAAACTTGGTAACGAAATGTGAGACGATGAATAAAGTTTATGCTTTAGCTCCATGAGATCTTACTTTGGAGAAATCGCGATTACGTCACTACTCCGTGCAACAGTGATGTTACCTACTCATTAATTTACTGCGAAATGTCAGTTTCGATGGCACCGCAAATATTGCGCGATTCAGTTACATCCGCCTGTATTTTTGTTCCAAATTATTGATATTTGTTTATAGATGTGCCGTTCTAATGGAATGATCGTCGGAAAAAATACCTATAGGTACCTAAGTATTATTATGCGGTCGATAAGTGAATGGCGCGCGATATCATTTGGCTTCCAATTAAATGCATTAATTTATGCTTATTTTCCAGCTGACAGCGTGTTGTTTGTTCGTAAATAATATGAAAATTTGGAATCCTGTTTTATTTTCAGAGCTCAATCCTTATTTTTATTTTGCAATAATGATATAATTATGTACTTACGTTACTGTTTTACATTTCTTCTTTGTAAAGTTTCTGTTTTGTCAGTTCACTATAAATGGGCTTATGTGGTATTTTACAGAAAAAAGTCTATGGGTCACTGTCAGGTCCAGTAAGAGAGAGAGTAGATAGGTATAGAGTAAAGGCATAATATATTAGATTAGGCAATGCGGCAGTACAGTGACACTCTACCACCAAGCTTACAATAATTTAGTAAGCTGCACGTCTGAGGGCGCGAGCTGCATGCAAGTCCGATGAGCATCATAACTTTAAAACACAGCTGTCTAAGGTTGGCATAATTTGTAGAACATGAAACAATACTGTAATTCTAGCCTTAACACGCTATTCTGACTGGTAATGAGTTTGGGAAATGTTTGCCGTTCGGTCGCCGTAAGTTGAAAGTTAGTCACATAATCAATGTCTTTAGAAAATTCAGTGTCTTAAAATTGTGGTACAAGATAGTTTAGTCTAGTTCATTCATGAAGTCTGATGGCCTAGTATAATTATTGTAGTACGTTGTTTAATTCGGTGTTCGTTGGGTGCGCTATAATACCGAAATTCGAAATTCTTTCAAAATAGCAGTGAAAATTTACAACAGGTTAAATCGTTTTTGAAAATTTGAATATCTGTAACGTTCCAACCCCGTGCTCAAACAGAACGTATGCCAAAATAGTGTTTATCGTTTTCTTTCAGGTAGTCAATAGTGGCGGAATAGCTACCATCAACTGCACATGGGGCGGTTGGCCAGCACCACGCTTGGAGTGGCTCCACAACGGAGTGCCTCTGGGAGCCGGCGTGGCGGGCGGCCGCGTCAGGATACAGAACAATGGGGAGCAGCTCATCATATCCTCGGTGCACCGGGCGGACAAGGGGGTCTACCAATGCATGGCCAGGAATGAGAGGGATTCCGCGCAAGCCAGTGCTGAGCTGAGGTTGGGAGGTGAGAAAAATGGTTTTAACAAATTGGCTTATCATTAACTTTTATTATATGAATGATGGAAAGGCTACAAAAAATTACCAGCTTACTGAAGGCGTTCAATAAACGTTATATTTCAGATACAGCTCCTGAACTCCAATACACTTTTATAGAGCAAGTATTGAGACCGGGGCAAGTGGTTACCCTCAAATGTTCGGCTGCCGGTTCACCGCCGCCACATTTCATCTGGTTATTGGATGGGCAAGCATTAAATACAATGGCTAGGGGGCATAGGTAAGGCTCTTTATTGATATGCAAAAGAAAGATAACTTCTTTATTCTTACAGGTTTAGGTATTATTATTCATTATCAACTTTTTTTCTTCTGTGCAGGTATAGCGTAGAACAATTCGCCACCAAGTTGAACGATGTGGTGAGCTATCTAAATATATCAGCAGTCAGGTCTGAGGATGGTGGACTGTATACCTGTAAGGCGGCTAACTCACTTGGTGAAGTATCACATACATCCAGACTGAATATCTATGGTAACTATGAGGAAAATTCTTTGAAAATGTTATTCTTCAATACTATTAGATGGTTAATCACATTTTTTTTTTCGTTTAGGACCACCATACGTCAGATCCGTAGGTCCAGTCAGAGCTGTGGCTGGTAGAGAACTAGTGATGTACTGCCCTTATTCTGGTTATCCCATTAGGTAAGTCACCAACGACTTGTCAACACTTGTACTTTTCGAACAACCAAACCAAATCTCTTTTTTCCCGTAACAGCTCAGTAAAGTGGGAGCGGGATGGTAATCCAGTAGAATGGGATGGAAATATCGACGGTGCCTTGAAGGTTTCGAGGGTGGAACCTTCCCAAGCTGGCGCCTACACCTGCGCAGTCATGGGTCCGCATGGTGAAATAGCTAGAAGAGAACTGCAGCTTGTTGTAAGCAGTAAGTATCCGTTCTTTTCTTTGACTAATTTCTCACATTCATCAACTATTTTGATATTTGTATGGGAAAATTTCAGATCCTCCAGAAATCGAGCCGTTTTCCTTTTCCGCTAACTTGCAAGAAGGTAAACGGGCTCAGGTAAGCTGCAGCGTTACATCTGGGGACATGCCTGTGCACTTCACATGGCTGAAGGACAACCTACCAATACCTTCTACCTTACAGGTTGGTAGAATTTAGTACGTAATGTACTTTTATGCCTGAAAATCAAATCATGACAACAACTAATCAAAATAACTGTAATACTAAGCAACAAAAAATCTTAATAGTTTAGTAGGATTCAGAACTTTTTGTTCACAGAAATTATTTAATGGCGACAAAATTGCGAAATATTCTTTAGCAATTGTAATAATCGTCCAAATTCAAAATTAATTTCTCTGAACCACAGTAGGTACTCTACTTTTTATTTGACACTTTCCAATTTCGTCTCGTGTTGAAACCATCCCGCTTGTGTAGGTGGAAGAGCGAGGTGCCGATTTTTTCAGCAACCTCGTATTCAAAGAGGTGACCGCCCAACACAGCGGCCTTTACACTTGCGTGGCCTCTAACACGGCGGCCAAAGTTAACTACACCGCCGAACTGGTGGTGAAAGGTAACGCGACTCTCAGCACTGTACGAGCACTGAGCACAAAGCACAAGCATCACTTGAGGTGGCCGTACACGGACAGCTCGAAGCAGTCATGACCGACCGCTTAAACTGCAACAGCACAGCTAAATACTTCTTATATCTTGTAGTATTACTCAGACCTCTTGAGCAATCCCAATCGCTATGAGTGGTCGGTAGTACGGTAAATTTCCGTCGTGTGGTTGGGCAGTTGCAAGGCATACCGGCTTCTCTCTAGTTGTTCATAGCTCTGACGCTTTGCTGGTATTCATCGTCTACCCTCGTGACAGCACTCGAATCGTCAACTACTCGAGCGGCTCATGTATATAGTTCAACGATCAACTGTTCAAGCTGTCCGTGCACGGCTGGCCTTACACGCTTGCACCGAGCACTGGTTGTCATTTTGTCGATGCTGATTCCTTTGCACCACCGGTTCACTTCTCCACCTTAGATATTGATGCCACCTTGTAAATAATTAGTGTACACAAAATTTTACAGCTTGTCTGGTTAAGTAAAATATACTATAACAGCTGAATTTGGTGACGTTTTGTAAACCATACACGGTTTGTTCGAAAATATTTACAAATTTTTGTACTTTTTTGCTGAAAAAATTCAGTGTTATGCAGTTGAATTTAATTGAAATGGATTTATTTTCAAGCAACCCCGTTATTCGCACCATGTTTAAACAGCACAGTTTCACCTTTGTTGATATAAATGTAATTTTTGTTTTGCTCAGCGTTGGATTACAGATGGCTTATGGAAAGGGTAATACATTTTATGAAACTTTTGTTTATTTCATCCAATTGCAGTGAGCCAATAAGAGTGCAATTTTCATAGCTTCAATAATATTACCGATGCATCTAAGCTTTGTGGCAGTACAGATTTGGAAAAGTAGGTAGGTAACGTCACGCGACAAACTCGTGACTGAATAATTTCGAAAGTAAGGACCTATAATAACATTATCCTAAAGTGTGATCGGAGTGTCTAAAAGGCAAAATGAAAATGTAGCAAGACGCCTAAAACACATAATGCCTCTGTGTTATTTTACGTTATATAATATACCCTGATATAGAGTATGTAAAAGTCACTACACAAAATATTTGGGATGCAAACGTAACGTATGTAATGTTACTAACATGGTAACTAATTACGTAGTGTTTGATGTTCCTGTCATCAAGAGATTTCATCTTCAATCATGCAAAAAGCACAGGTTGGCGATTACCTACATATTACGAGTATATTGGAATAATATCATGGGATCCTTAATTATTATCAAACATCCAGCAACGTTGGCAAAATTGTTTAATTCATATTCCATGGATAATATGAATAGGTATAATAATATGTGCATTTCGTTATGCCAAAACTTCAGTCAATTTAAAAACTTATAACCCAAATTCAACATAATGAGGCCACTGAATTATTTTGGTATGCCTACATAATCAAGGATGTCCGACGAACATAATAATATATGTTAACAAGAATGATAGGTATCCGATTTTATTTTCATTATTTTGAAGTTTACTAAGCAGCTGGGACAAGGTAAAAGTTACTGTAATACAATTTTTAGCTATTTAACCCATTATTACACAGGACTCAAAGTTATGAGGAACAAAATCATCGAATTCTAATGCCATTGCCATTAGTACAATCTGAAATGTCTTTGCACGCTGCAGTATCGCCCAAATGGGTATTGGAACCTAAAGACGAAGCAGTGCTGGCGGGAGAGTCACTGGCGCTGCACTGCCAGACCACTGGCTCGCCTACGCCGCAGGTCACCTGGATGAAGCAGAGAGGTAAATGATAACTATATAATGTAGGTCAGACGGTGAAGGACAATAGTTCAAATGAGTCAACTCACAATCATTTTTACAGGAGCAGCAACTTCAACCGACTACGTCCCTCTCGTGAACCTTGGTGGGCGGTTCCAGTTCTTCTCCAACGGAACCCTGTGGATAGAGTCCGCCCTGCCGTACGACGAAGGTCACTACCTCTGCAAGTCAGAAAACGGTGTGGGCAGTGCGCTTACTAAAACTATATTCGTCGCTGTTAATGGTAAGGATTATTGGAGCATTGGTTTTGTAATAAATTTCACGCAATCTGAACACGCTATGCCTTGCAGAACCAGCCCGTTTTGAGACGACATCGCACAACATGACCGCCCGCCGCGATACGCCCGCGACGCTTGCGTGTGACGTGCGCGGTGACGCTCCTATTCGCGTCACATGGGCACACAACATGAACCATTTAGATCTAAATACATATAGGCGAGTACTGTACTGGCTATTTATATTATTGCCACATTCAAATACCAATTAAAAATTATAGATTTTTCAATTTCTAATGTTATTGAGTATATAGGTCCTTCTAAGAGCTTAGAAAATTTTCAGGTTAAGCATCTCCGAAGCAAAGACTGATAGTGGTTTAAGATCCCAGCTGTACATCAGCAGAGCCGATCGGCAGGATTCTGGTGTATACAAGTGCCAAGCCGTGAACGCTTTTGGTCACAGCGACCATTACATTTACCTTTCCGTCCAAGGTAAAGCAATGTTACAATACAACAAAGACAAACATCAATAAAATGTTCGCTGCATCGTATTGTCGGTATGGTTTCAGAAAAGCCCGACACTCCACATTCTTTAACCGTGACTGAAATCATGAGCCGAGCGGTTCGGCTATCTTGGAGCCAGGGGTTCGATGGCAACAGCCCTCTGATGGGCTACACTCTACAGCACTGCGCGCTGTCCACCCAAGGCGCGTTGCGTAATCAGTGGGACTCGGCCACTAGTGTCAACGTGTCACTGCATGGGCCTGTACACTCTCACGTCACGTGAGTATAAACGAAAGCACCTTTATAGAGTCAACTAAAAAAAATGGACTTTTCTATGGAAATACCACGATTAAACAGAATCTGTGCGAACCACTTCTGGATAGGTCACTTTAAAGCAACTTGAGTGGAGCAAGTCTGTTAAATACGTAGCTAGGCATTTATGCCCCATCACACATTGGACCCATTTCCGCCGTATTAACCCAGATAGTCCTTTTATGAAGAATGAAGAATCATCACGAGAGATCGCAAGGTTGTAAGTTTTGGATTACCAATTCTATGTTTTATTATACAGGCTGACAAAGAAAGGCGATATTCACTACGAAGCACTTCTTGGCAGTTTGAAGCCACACACTGCGTACATGATCCGGATCGCAGCAATCAACCAGATCGACAGGAGTGCTTTCACAGAGCCTGTCGTAGTCAAGACCCAAGAGGAAGGTAGGTACCTATAGCTCCGAAGGCATATTTTATTATTATAGAAAATATTGCACATATTTTTATCCTTCTCCTCAGCGCCGTCAGAAGCGCCAAGCAACGTACACGTAACGCCGGGCGGCCCAGGAGAGCTGCACGTGTCATGGCGACCACCACCACGCGAGGCGTGGCACGGGGAGCTACTCGGCTACTCCGTCACTTGCACCGAGTTGGGGCTAGCAGAGCCATCGGCTAAGAATGCATCTAGGTAATTTCTGAACATCGTCACCAACAGCTTCATTGAGTCTGCTACTAATCCAAAGCCAACCCAATCAAACTGTTGACATTGGTTATCGTTTCATCCTACTTCTGATTTTCAGAACGTTAACTGTAAACGGCTGGTCAGCGACAGAACTTAGCCTATCAGCGTTGAGGAAGTTCACGAGGTATGAGGTTCGAGTTCGAGCGTTCAATGGAGTCGCTGCAGGACCTCCTTCTGCTCCCGTGTCTGCTACGACTCTAGAAGGAGGTATGACTTAATTTTAAGATAAGAAATAAGGCGAAATGTATGCACTTGTGAATTCACGTTTGATTTGCCACATAAGAGATCTAGCCGTAACAATAATACGAGACTAATAATATTTAGACTTAAGACGCAGGCTGCCAAGTTACAATGCGTAACGCATTGTGTACCTAGACTCTTTATCACTCTCACTCATTCTTTATTATTTATAATATCAGTCATACCCACTGTTACCTGAATAAATATTTTGAGCATATTTTTTCAGTCCCAGAATCACACCCCACAAGAGTGTCGTGCTCTGCGTTGTCGTCATCCAGCATGAAAGTATCGTGGAACCCGCCACCCATCGGGCAACACGGGGGACTCATCCAGGGATACAAAGTGATCTATTTACCTATCAGCTCAGACCATGGTAAGCCTCTGATTGCATAGTAGTTGCACTTTTTTTTCTAGATTGCCAGTAACTTTAAAAGTTTATTAATTCGTTGTTTCAGCTGACGTCGGGGAAGTGAAGCGAGTGACTAGCACAGACACCTTTCTCCACGCTCTACATAAGTACACCAACTACTCCGTCCAAGTGCTGGCCTTCACCAACGCAGGAGACGGAAAGCGAAGCCCACCGGTCTACTGCATGACTGAAGAAGACGGTAAGCATGCTAGACTGGATCCATTTATCTTGTAACCTCAACGGACTCTCCGCATAGACTTAATGATGGTTGTTGGTAAGTAGCTTTGTGGTACCCACTACCCAATCGAATTCCGAAAGCTAGGCTCTCTGGTTTACCAATTACTAAATTACGACAATTAGATTATACTTTATTTATTTCAATGTTTTTCCAGTGCCGTCGTCACCAGAGAAGATCAAGGCCCTTGCGTACTCTAGCGATTCAGTGCTAGTCAGCTGGCTCCCACCTTTACATCCCAATGGGATCATCTCGCATTACACGGTCTACTACAGGGAAGCTGGAAGGTAAGAATTGCGATACCTGTTTAGCTGATTACATCTATCCAGCTTTCCATTTATATAGTTGTGTATACTGTTATCACGACACGTGGTGATAATGATAAAAAAAGTAGATTTCTTCAAGGGTCACTAATTTCAAATAGACCACTCATAAAGTTCGTTGTCTGACGCCGCGTGCGACGCACGATGCCTATGGTTAGGTCGCCTCTTAGGGACGCGATGGGTCGCGAAAATACGGATGTAACTAATGAACTCCAGTGCAATAAGTGTAAAATAGTGATAAATGAGTTTCTAACTTTTGTTAGTAACAAAGTAGATGTTCTGCCAGAGACAGGTATAGTGCAAATTTGTCTAAGTGTCTATTCTAGTGACGAGATTGAATGTGCTCGGAATATTGTTTTCAAGTTACTTGCACCGAATAAAAAGATAATGAGAAGAAAAGAAGGCGCCGAACAGAAAAGTATTCAGGAGATAATAAAACTGATTAAGGAATTTGACCCGGAATGTTTACCAACCTTTGTGGCCAGTAACCTCAATAAGTTGCCACCTGTTTCATTTGACCATATTGATGTGACCGCCTTCTTAAAAGAAATGGCGTTACTAAGAAACGACGTGGCTAGTATTAAAGCCGATAAATTGACAATGGGCCAAAATTCAACATCAGCAACGGATATGGAAGGCTTTAAAACCGAGCTGGACGAAGTTAAAGCCATACTAAAAGAGATTCAGAAATATGCAAGGACGAATTCTGGAATGGCTTCCTGTATGGCAAATACGGGCGAGAATACAATAGCAAAAGAATGCAACACAAATACTCCTCCGTCTTACTCCTATGCATTGATAACGCAGAATCGAGGCAACAAAAATAAGAAAAAAACTATTGGACGAGATAACGCACAGTGCAAGCGCAGCGATGGAACATAAGCCAAGGTCACCACGTCATAGGCCGTTGGCTGACATTGTGCATTCTGTGCATACACCGATATATCGAGATATGATAACGGGCGCAAGCTCGTCACAAACAAAAGAGCATCATATACAAAGAGAAAATAATAAAGATGATAGTTTTATTATCGTAGAACATAAAAAACGTAAGCGCATAAATAACTTGACGGGTACGGCACAGGGATCAAGCCGGTTACAAATCGCGGAACTAACATCATCTATTTATGTATCGCGATTGATGAAATCAACCACGGCGGATGACGTTAAAAGCTACATAACAGAAAAGGGTGAAGAATGTCTAAAGGTAGAATTATTAACACAGAGACATGAGACTGATTTTTGTTCGTATAAAGTGGTGATACAACGACGTAAATTAGACACATTTTTAAGTAATGACTTTTGGCCAGAAGGTATCAAATTCCGACTATTCCGTGAGTACTCGGTGAGAGGAAACAATCCCAATCATCTGTAATATGGAAAGTACAACATCGAGAATATCATTAGTTTCGTTTAACTGTAAATCGCTTAAAAGATCGATACAGTGTGTGCGTGACCTTACTAAGACCTATGCCCTGATCGTACTTCAAGAGACATGGTTATTACCTCATGACCTTAACTTTGTACACGAGATCAACAGGTCATTCGGATGTGTGGCAAAATCTTCTGTGGATACGTCGGCTGGTATACTTCGAGGGAGGCCCTACGGTGGACTCGCTATTCTATGGAATAAAGCCAAGTTCCCCAAAGTGTCACCGGTCGAATGTTCAAATGATAGAATCGCAGTAATTCGTGTGTGTATGGGTTCTAGTTCGTTTTTAGTAATAAATGTGTACATGCCTGTGGACAACTCTGAAAACATTACGGAGTTTACTGACTGTTTAGCGGAGGTTAGTGCAATTATTGATGAATCCGGCGTCCAGTGTGCGTACATAATAGGTGACTTTAACGCGCACCCGTGCACTCAGTTTGGTACTGAATTATTAAAATTTTGTAATGAGGTGTTATGGGAATGTGTCGACTATAATGTAATGGGGATAAATTCGGATACCTATACTTTTCAGAGTGAAGCTCACGGTAGCAGGAGATGGTTGGACCATTGCCTTACAACTAAAGCAGCCTGGGAGACTGTGCGCGGTGTTAGTGTATTGTACGACGTAACGTGGTCCGACCATTACCCGTTATGTATTGAGTGTGATGTATCAGGTGTAGCAGTAGGTCCGGCCATCTCATCCAACCGCGATTTTTTAAAGGATATAAGATGGGGTGACAGAAGTACTGACCAAATAAATAAGTATGGAGAATATTGCTATACAAGTTTAGATATGTTTCCAGAGTTAAACGTCTGTAAGTGTGAAGCTATTGTAAATTGTTTGCATCGTAATGGATATTATAGTTACATTGACAGTTATTATAACCATATAATAAATGTCCTGCAGAATGCAGCTATTATTAGTTCTCGATCACGTGAGCGGACTCGTCGTAAAAACGTCATTGGTTGGAATTACCATGTTAGGGACGGCCACGATAAGGCGAGGCTTTATTTTAGATGCTGGGTGGTTGCCGGCAGGCCCGCTGACGGGTGTATATACAAAAACATGCGGGATAGTCGTACTGCCTTTAAGAATAAACTAAAATGGTGTCAAAATAATGAGGAGAGTATAAAAATGAATATAATATTAGCATTACACAGACGAAACAAAAACTTTACAAAATTTTGGAACTCGACGAAGAAACTTAACTTTAAACAAAATTTACCGGTATCGGTGGATGACCTGCAGGAACCATCGGCAATAGCTGAGCTATTTGCAGAGAGGTTCAAGATAAAGCCCCTACCCGCGCAGTGTATGCCTGATATTGAGACATATCCTAATGAGGACACTATTATATTTACTCAAAAAAACGTAGCTAAAGTAATTCAAAGCATGAAACGTGGTAAATCACCTGGATATGATGGTCTTAGCATCGAGCACATGCTGTGGGCAAGCGATAAAATGAACTATCATCTTAATGTTCTTTTTAATCTGTGCATAGAGTACAGCTACCTGCCGGCAGCCATGATGAAAACACTTGTGGTTCCTATTGTTAAAAATAAAACGGGAAACCTTAGCGCTTCTTCCAATTATCGCCCTATATCTTTAGGTACAATAATTGGAAAAATACTCGAAAGGCTTATACGTCCCGAATTGCTCAGTAATATAAAGATAGATGATGCGCAGTTTGGTTTCCGGGCCGGGCTCTCAACGGATGCGGCAATCGTCAGCTTAAAAAGTACCGTTAGTTACTATACGACGCAGAAAACATCTGTTTACGCTTGCTTTTTAGACCTAAGCCGTGCATTTGACCTAGTTAATTATGATATTCTCTGGGCCAAATTACGAGCGTCCGGGGTACCTAACTGGTTGGTCAATCTGTTGAGGTTCTGGTACGGAAACCAAACTAATACAGTTAAGTGGGGCGACGCCACTTCTAATAATTATAGATTAGAATGTGGGGTTCGTCAAGGCGGGCTCACCTCTCCGGATCTATTTAACCTGTATGTTAACGGCTTGATAGAGGAGTTGAGGAGCTCCAGGATCGGTTGTCATCTAGGGAACGTGTGTGTAAACAACCTCAGTTATGCGGACGACATGGTGCTCCTCAGCCCCTCGATCAAGGGGTTGAAGAAGTTGCTTTCGATTTGTGAACGTTATGCTAATGAGCATGGACTGAAATATAATGCTTCCAAATCTGAAATGTTGGTGTTCCTGTCAGGTCGAGGTCCGGATAGGGTGCCAGATGTATTTTTGAATGGCACGACAATAAATGTCGTGAAGCAGTTAAAATATTTGGGACATTTGTTGACAGAGCGACTGCACGACGATCACGATATAGAACGCGAACGGAGAGCCCTCGCTATCAGAAGTAACATGCTCGCACGCAGATTTACTAAGTGTAGTAATGACGTAAAGACCACTCTCTTTAAAACGTATTGTCTGTGTATGTATACGTGCCAGTTGTGGATAACGTTTACTCGCAAAGCAATAAACAAGATAAGAGTTCAGTATAATGACGCATTCAGGACTCTTATGAAGCTTCCGAGATACTGCAGTGCGTCGAGTATGTTCGCTGAGGCGGGGGTCCCTGACTTCTTTGCCGTCATGAGATTGCGTGTGGCTTCCTTCTGGAGCCGGTTGCGTCGCTCTGACAATGGCGTTCTCATGGCTGTCGTCGACAATGTCTCCAGTCCAATATTTAAATATTGGATTGAGCTGCACGTGAGCGAGAACAAAAAGTGACGTAGTAATTGTGTTGTATAGGCACTGTACACCTACCAACACGATTACGAATATATTTCATTTCATATTTTGTGTAATATTTTTCTGTGTTTTACTGATAACTGTCTTTTTATTTTGTGTACCTATTAATTAGTATTTAAACGGGTCTAATACGCGCACAAACTAATATCAAAATATGTAATTTTGACATACCTCGACGTTTCGACCAAGTTACATCGGCCGTGGTCACGAGAAGACCATCCAAGTGACCACTTCTCGTGACCACGGCCGATGTAACTTGGTCGAAACGTCGAGGTATGTCAAAATTACATATTTTGATATTAGTTTGTGCGCGTATTAGACCCGTTTAAATACTAATTAACATGTATTCAGTTTGTGTACCTACTTTGTACTATGGGTCTATTGCCTGCAATAAATACTTATTATTATTATTATTATTATAAAGTCCTTTAATTTTCAGATAGTACCCACCAATAATGCGAAAATCATAGTTTGAGGTCTTGACAATCCGATCATGATGTGTAGGGAATGCATGATCTTCCCTCTTGTTGTTTCAGGCTCGGCAAGCACTCCAGCTTCACAGTATCAGCAGACAAGAGCAAAGAGGTGGAGCTGATGTTTCAAGTGCGCAACCTGATGGAGAGCCAGCTGTACGAGTTCTGGGTGTCCGCCACCACCGGTTCTGGGGAAGGAGAATCCACGCTCGTGGTGGGGCAGGGACCCAGTTCTAGAAGTAAGATTAACAAATAACTTCTAAATAGACTGGCACAGTGAATCCAACGCAGACAACGCTGATGCTGGAAATGCCGAAGATGCCAACGCTGACGACGTTGACGCCGTCGATAGTTAGTGCTACCCGTGCGGTTGCTGGCTCTTATATTATTTCATATGTTATTATCGTCAAAGCAATTCTCCTTTTCAGTAATCCGAGTGTATGTGGAAAAAAGGAACGCTAGCACTTTATCTTCGCGTAGTTAGCTTCTTCTCTTTCGCCACGTCAATCTTGATTTTTATATCACCCATGGCCCATATTTTGTAATAAGTATTTATAATAAATATAAAATTAAAAAGTTGGGCTTCGATTTTATTCCGGTCCCGAAGTCCCATTCGTACAACGTGAGATAGGTCGATCGGTCCGTCGTTGTGTGCAGTCCCGGCGCGCATCGCGTCGTTCGGGCGGCGCGTGGGCGTGGGCGCGGGGCGCGGCGCGCTGCTGGCGTGCTCGTGCGTGGGCGCGCCGGCGCCGCGCTCGCGCTGGGCGCACGCGCGCGCGCCCGTCACGCACCACCAGTACTACCAGGTCACGCACCGAGGGCATCTTCATATTAGAGGTAACACTAAACTACTATCGATTCTCGATAGTTCTCATTTTAAAAACCAAAATTCGAATTTTTCAAATTCTACTAACGACTATGTGAAAATTTGCCTGAATCCTTTTCTTCATGGTAGCGTCGTTCTGTCGTTTTTGGAACGTCTTGTAAAGCATTTCAACTGTGATCCTATTAAAAGGAACACTGAATTGAAAAAACTCTTCATCGTTGACAGAAGTGAACGAGCAATCATCGGGTAACTTCACCTGTACGGCCAGCAACACCATCGGCGAGGACTCCATCGTATATGTGGTCGTCGCCATCCTGCCTCCCGCGGCGCCATCTCTCTCACTCCAGTACACTACCACATCCAGCATCAAGCTGCATTGGCAGCTGCCGGCCGATTCAGCTGAACCCATTTTAGGCAAGTATAGAGACAGGAGTCCTTACTCCTCGTCACTTTCTACCTTCTCAAACAAAAAAAAAACAAATCAGAATCCCAAACCTACTTAAATCTTCACCAGGGTATCTCCTCCATTATAAGCAAGCGGCAGACACCGAGTGGTACACAGCGGAACTGTCTCCTGAGCAGAACTCTTACACTATGGACATGCTGAAATGCGGAACCACGTATAATGCAAAGATCCAGGCGAGGAACAAGATCTCTATTGGACCTCCTAGCGAAGTGCTGACAGCTACAACTAGAGGAGGCCGTAAGTATACAATAAATTAAATGAATTTAATAATAATTAGGTACCGACCGTTACACTTCACATTCTTGATATTGTGATTTAAAAGTTTTGTCCTGCTTTCACAGGACCAAAGCCCCCAAAACCTGACGACCACGTTTACATGAATTCAACGGCTATAAAGATCAATTTCTACGCGTGGCGAGACGGTGGATGTCCCATCCTAGGATTCAGGGTATCCTATAGAAGAGCTGGCACAGAACATTGGATCAAGGTGAGAAATGCATAGTTGCTTAAAAATTGATTCTGCGAAAATCGTGCCTCATGCGTCAGGTAGCCGCTTGACATCGCACCTATAAGTTTATAGTTTCCTCTAGACTCCTGCTCTTCCAGGTGGGCGACGGGCTGAGCTCTGCAAGTCACGTGGTCGGCTCATTAGCGCCAGCAACCTGGTACGAGGTGGCGATAGAAGCATACAGCGACGCGGGGCCCGAGCGCGTCACGCTGTCGGCTGACACTCACACTCTTACTGGGGGTGAGATCCTAGTCTATCAAACTTAATTTACTGTCTGAGGAATGAGCCAATCTTAATTGGATAATTTAACAAGCTATAAGATGGCTCGTACCCCTGAATGATGTCATTCCAAACTCCAGGTCGCATCCCTCCGATCAAGCCGTCGTCCCCGCTCTCCGGGGGGTCGCGGCCCGCCTCGCTTCGCACGGTGCTGGTGTCTTGCGTGGCCAGCGGCGTGGTCATCGTGGTCACACTCGCGGCCATCGTGTGTCTTGTGCACGGGAAAAAGAAGTATGTTCTAATTTATACTTACGGTCATCCTGGCTGCTCCTCATTTTAGTTATATCACTGCGCCACGTCTGGTATGTAGCAACTACGTCTGTCCAGTCCATAGCAGTTGCAGAACCACCTCAACTATTATATGGACTGAAAAATTGTACGCGACACTGTTACTGAGCTCCTCATTCTGATAATAATAAGATATTATTCTCAGAATAAAACCATGATTTTGCATCATATAATATAAAGTAACTAACTATACATAATAATGATTGTTACATATATTTTTAGGTTCATCCGTGTTCAGTTCAATGACTTTTATTGCAGATTCTTCTGCCTTTCGAGTGACCACTACATGCGGGACGACAGGAAACTCAGCGAAAGCAACGAAGCAGAGCGGGAGAAACTCAGAGAGGGACAGAAGCTGTACTCTTCATCGTCTATCAACAATGAGAAGTCAAATGATGACTCGTCAGGTAAATTATAACTTAGATGCGATTGACACAGAGAGAATAGCGAGGTGTGAATAGATGCATGCAGCCGGATCTCCAAAACTCTTTACTTCCACCTGCAGCCAACTTGCTCCTAACATCACTTCGTCTATGTAAAGGTATACCTAATAAGTAACTTATAATAAGTACTAGCGGCGCCCCGCGGTTTCACCCGCATTTCACATTGTAAAACTTATAGGACGGTGGCTGTTAGATACGACTTGTAACATTCTGTCAGAGAAAATACTGAAGTTAGGTAGTTTTTCACAGTTATTATCGCACTGATGGACAAATAAACAGTGATGATGATGGCGATGATGATGATTTGTAGCCTATATTGTGTCTCTAAACTATCTGCATACTACATTTCATGCAAATTAAGGTACTATTTCACGGCCACTGTGTATTATGTGTAAGTTGGGGTATAAGCTATAAAAATACCAAATTTCATGCCAATGGGGTAGTTTGTCACAGTTTTTATTGCACTGATGCAAAACGGCGGTGATGATGAGTATGATGAATTAAAGTTTAAGTCGTAAGTTGCGGGATAACCTACGTACGAAATTTTACGCACATTGGCACTCCCCACTCTACCCTCTTTATTACTCCACTTTCCCCTCTTTATCCCCCCACTCTCCCCTCTTTCTCACCCCACTCTCCTCTCTTTCTCCCCCCACTCTCCTCTCTTTCTCCCCCCACTCTCCCCTCATTATCCCCCACTCACCCCTCATTATCCCCACTCTCCCCTCTTTCTTCCCGCTCCCCCGTCTTCCTCCCCACTCTACCCTCTTTCTTACCTCACTTTCCCCTCTTTATCCCCCCACTCTCCCCTCTTTCTCACCCCACTCTCCTCTCTTTCTTCCCCCACTCTCCTCTCTTTCTCCCCCCACTCTCCCTCATTCTCCCCCTCCCCTCCCCCGCCCTCTCCACCCTTCCTCCCATCGCACTCTCCCCCTATAAATAACGATCCGTTCAGCCGTTTATTGTGCTCCGTTGGGGGTGCATCTAAAGAAAACCTCATAATTTCACCCCCCTTGTTTTTCCCCCTTTAGGGATGATTTTGCAAAAAAGCTAAAACCCGTATTTATTTATTTCTTACCAAAAGCCTAAATAAGAATTTTCAGATCCCTAACTTGAAGAATTATGGATTCCCCATACAAACTTTCAACCCCTATTTCATCCCCTTCTAGATTATTTTTTGAGACAAAAGATAGCCTATGTCCGTCTCATAGGTCCAATCTACCCCTATACCAAATTTCATCGAAATCGGTTCAGCCGTTTGAGCGTGAAGAGGTAACAAACATACACACATACATACACACACAAACTTTCGGCTTTATAATATTAGTAAGATTACTTATTAGGATCCTGCTTAGACACAAATTGAAAATCTATTGTGCCGGATTTGCATCAGCGGGGAGGTTAAGGTAGTGCTGGCCTCAGTCAACCAATAGCTTATGAGTTACACCTATCAACCAATAACAATCTGACGTGCCCTCCCAAGCATGGAACCGCTATGGAACAAGACAAGAAAATTTACGAGATTAGGGGAAATGTAGGTAATGGGGCTCACTTAAGCGAGAATGAAAAAGAAAGCAAATCTATGAATCAACTATTACTTGCTCTGTTCTTATTATAAACTTTACTTCCTTAACTATCAATTATTATTGAGATCAACTTTAATCACTATGGTTTAACAGCTGTCTTGTCAAAATTGCAAGCTGTGTTCACTGTTTTTAGGATGAGCACTGAATGTCTGGTTTTTATTTTAATTCTATGTGATAACGGTGTTACATTCAATTTGTGAACCGAATAAAAAAAATAAAAAAATTTGGCTCTCTGCTCCGCTCTGCCTCCAGTTCTCAATGACTATCTGATGATTCCAGCTGAGCTGTACGAGATAAGTCCATACGCAACGTTCGGAGTGTCAGCAGCGCATTCGCTGCAGTTCCGGACGCTGGCGCGGCGGGAGGACGAGGCCGCGCCGCCCCACCGGCGTCGGCACCGCGCCTGCGACCATTACCGATATGGTACGTTGGGAAAACCTCCTTGTTTCAGGGATTGTAGAAATTAACTGTACTATCGTATTATTAAGTATTGGTAAAACGTTGTTCTGACGACTACGACCACTATGACGTAACCTACGTAGCTGTTATTTTATAGAATCTCGTCTATAAACTCATGAAAATGAGTTGACAGCATTAGATAATCGACTGATAAACTGAAGAGCTCCTTATAGAACTTCCTCTGCGCCTGAAGTTGTACGTAGAGTTTTACGGTTGTCATTGTCCAAGTCTATGCATGCTAGAGAAGCCTATCTACTTCTATTTATTAAATCATTTCCGCTAGGTATACCTACAGTGCATGAAGTTCAAATATTTTAGCAACTCTATCAAAAATCGTAGTTGGTACCCAAGATGTCACGGCCACTGAGTGCTTCCCCGGCAGATGAATCGAGCCTGTCTAAATGCTCGACAGTGGAGGCGCGGCACCGCATGCGGGCGGCGTGCGCGGGCGCGGGCGGCGGCGCGGGCTGGCGCGACACGCACACGGACTCCGAGGACAACAGCGACAGCGCTGCTAATACCACCACTAAAGGTAAAAGTAGCTTGTTGACTAATAGGTAACCACAATTTTATTTAAGTAGACTGGTATACTAGGCGGCACCTACATAATAATAATATTATCTATCTAAGTTTAACAGAAGATAGCTCGGAAAAGTAATTATAATATTATAAGTTAAAGTACCTAGGTACTTACAGAAACTTCCTTCCTTCCGCTCTTATTTGATTTGGTCAAACACAAAACGACATGTCATTGTGCTTTTGTCGTTCACTTTGTTCTGATGCGACAAATTTTATGTTTTCTGGCATAGGTATTTTAGATCCAAAAAATATATAAAACAAACACACCCGACAAGCGGCTGCGACACACATAATATTTTCGTTTTCCCGCTGAAAGTTTTTTTTTTTTTTGGTTTAGTTATGGCTTCGCACGGTTTGTGCATATAGCCAGTGTCAAGTATTTTATTTTAAGTATTTCTTAATTTTACATTAAGAAAGTCACAGCAATGTTATAGCAATCGTGGTCAAGTAGTCAAGTCAATTATTTACATCGTCAGTCACGATTCAGTAAAGTAGTGGATGCTTTACTGAAACTTCCTGGGAGTTTTGGAAAAAATGCGAAATGACACGTTTTTTGAGTTTATATCACTCGCCTACACTTGTGCACGTTAACGAACACTTAATGGTTAATATTCCACCAATATTACACATTAACACTCGAAGAAACACAAGTTTGAGCTAATAATACAAAACCAACAACGTCTCACTATCGGATTCCCGCCAAAACTCCCCGCTGAAAGTTATAACATTTTTATAATGTTATTTTGCACTACTTATTTATTTTGGCTTCGTACGGTTTGTGCATTTAGCTAGTGTCAAAGTATAAACATAATTATACTTACCTAATTCCATGGATGTACTACCCAAACGGACTGAGTACTGCGTACTGCATTATGTACTGAAATATACATAGTAGTTTGGGTAGTACATCGATGCATATTTCAAATGTATTGTTTTATGTATAATAATATATTTAATTCAGCCTGTAACTGTCCCACTGCTGGACAAAGGCCTCCCCTCACTTTCGTGAGGAGGGTTAGGCCATAATCCACCACGGGGGCCTAGTCCGGCAGCCCTATTGTCTAACTTGAAATCCATTACCAGTGAACTTCAAGTCGATTACCAGTTGTCATCCCAGTCAGAATGTTTTTGGTATTGTCTAAGGTATTCAACTGGCCTTCGGTTTCGGAATGAATGATTCATTTGAATCCAATTTCTCTAGCTTTCGATCTTTCATACGTTCCGTTAATGCAAGTTGAACTACTAGTAGTTCCACTGGTACTATTTGCAATTTAGTTGTTTTACTAGTTGCAAAGTCGGTAATTATATTTATTTTGCTGTAAAAACACAGCTTGTGCACTATTTTTGTCATTATTTGCAATTTAATCACGTATTTTGTTAGTTTGTTGGGTGGAGGTAAATAAAAAAAGTTTAACACAAAAGTAGAAACGAAACGATTTTTTTTTTAAACTCACTTATGTCGGAGTTGTCAAAACTTCGTTCGCGGTTTATTTTGAAGTTTGGTGGTTGGTTTGAACAAATAATACGATTGTTTTTCTTGGAAACTTGAAAATATTGTGCCAAGTAAGTAGATTTAACAAGTTACTACCGATTTTATGCGTTACAAAAGTTATCAAGTGTGTTGTTACAGCGTGATAATATGGCTATTTCAGAATGCCAGTAAGAAAAGTTGTTCCTGAAAGGCAAATGGAGATGTTGGTTAGTTTCATGGACACACACAGGGGGTTCGCAGTGGGCCGCCTGGCTAATAGCGGCCCACTGGCGAAACAACAAACGGAACAACTTTGGGAGGATTTGGCGTCAAACCTAAATACTGTTGGGTTTGACGCCACTAAAACTAATTAATAAATTAAGTGTAACAGAACGAGTGTATGTGCTCTCAATATAATTACAGTTATGTAGTAGGTACTTCGTGAAATATCTTGACTCTTTCCCAGTTGGGAAGAAAATATTGGATTGAGAGAATGCTTTGTTTTTTTTTAAATGATTTTGAACTCAAGTATGTGTGTTCAGATAATTATTACTTACTTCTGAGATTACCTTAATTACTTACTTTCAGCCGCAATGTTTGAAACACAATATTTATCACAATTTCTTGTTTTGTATGGAGATTTCACCAACACTTTTTTCAAGCAAGACTCGAATGAGCTACCTGCTTCATCTGACGTTTCACATGGGCTTGGATTTGCAACTGAAATTCATTTCGGCGTTACGCAATACCAAAATCCGCGGGAACACGAAGTTTCATTCATTCACTGGGTTTGAATTTCGCTGGTAATGGTGTTGCAAGTGTCAGCTATTTACACAATACGAAAGTGACAGTCGAAATCCAGGCTAGGTTTCAAATGTCAAAAATGAAGTCGATTACGATTACCAGTTCACTTAGACAATAAGGCTGCGGGTTGGTGTTTTATGTGTTTTATTGAAACTTCCAAAGAGTTTGACAATAATGTTAAATTTGCCCTTTTTTTGGGGTGAGGTATATAATATCATTTTTCCAAACTCGTGCACGTTAACGAGCACTCCATGATTATTATTCTCCCAATATTACACATAACTCGAAGAAACACAAGGTTGGAAAAAAATACATTAAGATCAACACCGCCTTACTTTCGGATTCCCGCCAAAACTCTTTTTGTAGTTTGCTTGCAGAACATTAAACAATGCAAAAATCGTAGAATGCCAAACTACAAAAAATAAAAGAATACCAATTGTCAGATTGTCAGCTTAAGTGATGGGAAAATGTACTCGACTAAATTAATGAAAGTAAAGAAAATTATTTGGATGATACCCCATAGAAAAAATAGTAACAAAATAATTATGATAGGCAGGTTACGTACTCAACATTTTAAATAAAATATTGACAATTATTTCTAAAGGGTCTGGTACATCACCTTGTGGTAGCGCTTATGGCAGCGGGCGACGGAGTGCGCGCACCACCAGCAGGTAGAACTCAGGTACCTCCCCCGCTCACTCCTCACACTGCCTCGCTGTCACTCATCGCATCCATGCACACCCATCACAATAATTTAATATACCTACCTACTGCTATAATCTTAGACTTTAATAATATTTAGATCGTACAATACTTTATTGCCATACTACTTTGGGTCACTAAGAATAATTTAAAGTAATCATTTAATCAATATTAAATCAATAATTATTTATTAATCAATAAAAAAACAAAAATTAATATGCCTAGATACAATAAAATTTAAGTAGGTAGTACTAACTGCTTACATTGTATTTTTTTATTGTTTCCCATTGTAATGTGGTGTCTAGTTATTGTGTAGATACAACTTTTGATTGGAAATGATTATAATTTAAATTAACTATACCTAATTGTTTTAGGCAGTGATCTTGACCATAATAATTCTTAAATCATAGTAATACTTAACTAAGTTATTAATAATCGTGCATTCTAACCATGACATTTATTTTATAAGTATTATCTAGAATTCATAAAGGCTTTAAAGGCGTCACCTGCTTATTAAAACTTTTTTTTTTATATTTATAGTTTTATAGGTTTTCTATCAAAGTTCAAATTCACCAGCTTATAAAATGTAATAGTAAAGCTAGATCGCTAGTACTTTTTTTTTAAATTAAATACACATTGACATGTTTAATCATTTCATAGTATCAAATTTAACTTATAGTGGAGGCCCGAACGGAAGTGACGGGCACTCAGGGACCTTCGCTCCTGTCCCCGCGGATATATCG
The DNA here is from genome assembly GCA_905147375.1 of Hylaea fasciaria. NCBI lineage: Eukaryota > Metazoa > Arthropoda > Insecta > Lepidoptera > Geometridae > Hylaea > Hylaea fasciaria. Next base: position 13,122,014 of record LR990193.1, on the reverse strand, counting down.
TCTCTAATAGACAAGTATGTATTGCGCAGTTAAATAACAATAATTTATACATAATAGTAATAATAATTAATTAAAATATAATAAAACCACAATGTAGAACATAAAAAAAAGCCTTTCGGTACCTCAGTTGAGTCAGTAGATAGGTACACCTAGCTAATTATTCATACAGTTAAAAAATTATGAGGATAATAATTACCATCCATAATATTAACTATCTTAGTGCGTCCCACAATTTAATATCTCAGGGTTAAAGTTTGTTACTTTGTGATTTAGATAATTAAATCTCCAGAACTACAAATTAAAATGTAAAAGCTCTTTCACTTGTAATAAAACTGCACTTACCACGGTGTGCCCAAATAATCATCCCGTGAAGGCGCAGAGTTCTTGCGGGACAACAGAAATTCCTAGTATGAAATTGCAGTTAGTAGGTAGGTACCTACCTACCTAATTTATATTATGGTTGCATACGTTTTTTGTTACAGATACCAACAAAGAAAAGAACAAGAACGTCGAGAATGTACCATCCACGTGTAACATTGATTTTTAATCGTTAGGTAGGTACCTAACGAATTCGGACTTGCTTTAAAAATATAGGTGTCGTCGTACATAATGCAAAGACTTCTGAATTGTTATTAGTACTTAAAGTTTATGGTTTTGCAGTCCAAATGAAGAATAATCTATCTGAATATAAAACATGATAAAAATATGAATTATGTCACTATTTATATAATTATAGTGAATTTCGTACTTAATTAATTATTAATTAAAGTGATCATAGTTGCAAAATAAAATTATTGTGGCTACCCTTAACCATTAAGTGAAATATTGTTATTTACATGAAGAAACATAATAATTAATAATATGATAATTATTATGGTTCACTGTTACTGGTCGTTAGATTCTAAATAATTATAGTTGATGTGTATTTCAATGTTTTCATGTAAATAGTTACACGTTTTATTACAGTACCGTTTAGTAAATAAATAAATTGTTCAACCAATAATTGTGTACTATACGATATTATGTAAGTATCATCAAGAAATAAGATAAGTAGTATGAAGAATGCTTGAGATTGATATTGTAAAATCATAACCATCAAAAACATTACATGTACAAAAATGCACAAGTCTCGCAACGCAGTTTATCTGCCGTAAAAAGTTGTAAGATCGAATGTAAACCAAGTCGGTTAATTGAATATCTACCTACTTATTTATTTCTTTAGTAAATAGAGTGACTTGGCAATTGCACACTTCAACATAAATCTACATAGCGCTACACGGAAGACTATATTATTTAGATTACCTAGTAGATTATGCTGCCGTGTACAATCGCCAAGACACTCTATTTACTAAAGAAATAAATAAGTAGGTAGGTATTCAATTAACCGACTTGGTTTACATTCGATCTTACAACTTTTTACGGCAGATAAACTGCGTTGCGAGACTTGTGCATTTTTGTACATGTAATGTTTTTGATGGGATCTCATTTCTTTTTGTAGGTTTTCTTTCTTAATTTCGTTTTTTTGCAAAACACGTATATCAACGCGCGCCCCGCGCTTATGCGGCCGGGGCCCCTTGCGACATAGGTCATGTTCATAGATTATCATGAACGAGTGTCTTTGCGTCTCCACAGATGCGTGTTAGGTATAAGGTACCTAGGTATCTATTTTAATGTACCTAGGTAACGAATTTGTTCGACCTGTAAAAGTGTAGGTAGGTATACTCGTAGTATAGGGATTTGTATCTCTCTATCTATCGTGGAAGTGTTTAAAAAGCGTTCAACTGTCGAATTTCTCGAAGCCATTTCTCATTTTTAACCCCTGTTACACATTTCATCCAATTTCAATGAAGTCTAATTATGAACTGTAAAAGTAACTTTGTAATGACATACAATTTAATAGGATTTATATGGGAATACAAAGTTATTTATGCAGATCATATATCTAGAAAACGGGATGAAAATTATGAAATGTCAGAATTTTTCCATGGTTTATAGGCTAAACAATAGCTATATTCAAAATTTTAAACTTGTGGGACGGCTAGAAGTACCTTAGAATTTTGATGATCGGTGAGTCAGTCAGTCAGTCAGTCAGTCAGTCAGTCAGTCAGTCAGTCAGTGGGCAGCAAAATTAAGGAACTTTGACTTGCAATAATTCTTAAACTACTGGTTCAAATTTGATGTAACTTGGATTATTATCTGTAGACGTGATACCCTCTTGGTCACTAAAAATTTAGGCTTCTAGTTTTATCCATAACGAAGTTACAGGGGGTCGAAAATGGCCCGAATCGCTTCGAGAAAAGGATAGTACGGCCGTGCCTTTTGTTTTGCTCGACTTGGCGGGGGCACTGCCGTGCCCCCAGATAATATTATAAAATTGTTTTACTAATAAAATGCTTAAAATATCTCCAATACACGTGTGTTAGTAGTATACCTAAAGGTAATAATATGGGTTTACAGTGGCAAAGTAGGTAACTATTTTAGTTTAATACTGGGGTACCTACATCAAAGTAAATCGCTAAAACGAATTGTAAACACTTGTACACTTCGATTCACGAAAGATGACCACGGCGCAGAAGGCATATTATTTTAAATCCCTTTGGAGGTGCGAGGTGAGGCGCGGGCGGAATGCGTCAAGACCGGAGCGACGCCATTGGTATTTAACCAATATTAAAAATTATTTTGTCTTAAGTCTTTTCTTCATGAGTGTACGTGCACAGACGGCCGCCATTTGTAGTCATCTTTCGTGAATCGTACTGTACGGTAGGTGCCTATGTAACAGAATGGAAGAATTAGTATTTTTCGTCGATAATTATTATTATGGAAAAGGCACCTAATAGGTCCTGTTTCTTCTAATCTGAAGTAATAATGATTACTATCCATAGCAGGTATACCTATCTACTTTTGCTAAGTAGGTAGGTACCTACCTTACAATTCTATAATCATAGGTACTAGGTACCTACCTTACATTTCTATAATCATAGGTAGTACCTACCTACTTAAATACAATTAATAATAGGAGATTCGTATTTTCAGAAATTAATGTGAATCATAATTATATAATTATGTTCAAACGTAATTTTTATTGCTAGCTAGTGTAACTTCATTCAATAATAAATTTATGTCGAATTTCATCATGACGTATAGTATTACCCAACTGATATGACTTACCGATGTACCTGCGCAGAACATGAATTTTCAAAGCGCGGGAAATGCTATTGACCGCTATTGGTCGGCAGCCGCCGCCATCTTAGCGAGCTTAGAGTGAGATGGAACTAACAGCTGCAGTGTATTATGAACCTTATAATATTGAGCTTAGGTTGATTGTAAGTTTTAAGCATTCTTTCGTTAATCTTCGGACCATACTTTCTTTTCTGCGCGAACGAAAATTCACGACGCGCCTTATAAGTTGGGTACTAGTATACCTACCTACCTATTACAGAAATTACTGTTGTAGGTAATTATATTATATTATTATCTTATTATTGCCATAAAGCTTAAATAATTGTGGTGAACTAAAAACGTCCTAGGCACTAACTGTCTTTAAATGTAAATTCCACTGTATATAATGATTACTGGGCTATACAATTATTATTGACTAATGTATTATTTTTAAGCTAAGGTTATGGCTGTTCCAAATGCAAAAGATACATATCGTCAGTGGAAAGGCTACTTTGCTTAACCGCCAAAACGGTACTTTCGGGAAAATGGATTTAAAGTTTTTTTTTTTAGAAAAAAAATCATATCTCCCTTGTTTTTTAAGGAAATTAGAATATTTAAATGCAAAATATATTTATATTTTTTTCTTCATATTTACAATACATTCACATTATTGTAGCCCTTTTAGATCGCAAAATAGTAGTCGCTTAAGCAAAAGTATTCCGGTTTTAAGAAAAAAATCATCCAGGAAAAAAATGCTAACCTGCCGTTAATTCACAAACATAATTAATTTAAAATTGCTAATAAATGGCAATAAGCTTCTTACCAGACAGCAAAAATGCTTATGAAATTAAACATTTATGAGTCTTGTACAGAAAAAAATCTTATCGAATGTTTGATCGTTCCATGCCATAATGAAGAATAGCTTAGAAACGATAAGATTCATAAGTTTAATAAGACAACATGCTAACTTGTGCAAACTTATCGAAAATGCAATCAAACGTTACCTTACAGATATAGAATAACCAAACCTTTTATCGATCATACTACTTATCTGCTTACCTGCTGAATAAAAAATGTGCGTATTCGCCCTTATTAATAAAATTAGACAATTATTTATTATAATCATGACTCATCATCATCATCAGTTTGAAGACGTACACTGCTGAACATAGGCTTCCCTCTTAGGCCGCCATACCGAATGACAATTTTCCACTTGTACCCACCGGTTGCCTGCGACTCTTTTGATGTCGTCGGTACATCTAGTGGGAGCCCTATCTACGCTGCGTTTCCTAGTTCGTGGTCGCCACTCTAGAACCTCTTTCCCCGTCAGTTATCAGTTCTACGTGCGGTGTGGCCTGCCCATTACCACTTCAGCTTACAAACCCTGAGAGCTATGTCGTAAACTTTAGTTCTTTGCCGAATATCCTCGTTCCGGATTTTATCGTGCAGAGAAACTCCGAGCATAGCTCTTTCCATTGCCCACGCATATCCAAAAGGTCAGTAGTTATGGACTACGTCTCCGTTCCATATGCCATCATTGGTAATACACACTGGTTGAAGACCCTTGTCTTCAGGCACTGGGCAATTTTGGACGAGAAAATGTCACGTAACTTCCCGAACGCTGCCCAACCCAGTTGGATTCTTCAGGCGACGTCTTAGTTGAAGTTGGACCAACTTAACTGGAATATCTGCCCAAGGTAAGTATACCTACTGGTCAACGACTTCGAGAGTATCGTTTCCAACGATTACCGGTGTGGATACAACATGGCCTTTGGACATGACTTTCATCTTCTCCATGTTCATTTTAAGACCCACCTGTTGGGAAACGCTACTGAGGTCGCTGAGCATAGTATTGAGATCCTCCAGGACTCTGCCATGATGAATATATCATCCGCAAAACGAAGGTGAGTGATGTAGTTACTTGCCATTGATGTTGATGCTGAATCCGTTCCAGTCCGAAAGCTTGAAAACGTCCTCCAATGCGTTCGGGAACAATTTCGGAGAAATAACATCTCCCTATCTCACGACTTTCTGTAATGGGATAGGTTTCGTGTTCTTGTCCTGTAGTCGGATTGACATGGTGGCGTTTCTATACAAGCACTTTAGCAGTTTGATATACTTACCTATAGTCGATATGGCATCGCTGAAGGAACTATAATACTGCCCAGGTCTCGATTGAATCGAAGGCTTTTTCATAGTCCACAAACACCAAACATAATGGCCGATTATTACTCCTGTCTTCTGCATAATCTGGCGAAGCGTGTGTATGTGGTCTATGGTGTCAAAGCATTTCCGGAAACCGGCTTGTTCGGGAGGCTGGAAGTCATCAAACCTGCGTTTGATGCAGATGACATCACCACCACACTCCTTTGCCATGCTTCTGGCGTGATAAGTATCCTCGAGTATGATCGTATTAAAAAACTTCTGGAGGACTTAAAGTACCTATTGGTTTTCCACCCGCTCTCAGCAGTCTGTTGTGATTTCATCATCACCCGGCGCCTTGTTGTTCTTAAGCTGTTTGAGAGCTATTCTAATCTCGTACAGACTGATGTCTGTGATGTCGTCAGTATAGTGTCCGGTTAGTTTAACTCTGGTATCATGAGCTGGACTGACAGTAAGTTTAAATGTCGAGGTGTACAACTGTCCGTAAAATCTCTCAAGCTCCCTCAAAACCACTGGCTTCAACTACTGCCGTCCTCGGTCTTCAGCTTTGTCATGTGGCTTTGCCCAATAAAGGAATTCCTTGCGAACACTTTCAAGCCCTGGTTTCGCTAGATTACGTGCTGTATTATAGGAACGCAGGTCTTGTCGCAAGGATTTAGAGATTCGTCTATTGAGCTTGCCGTATTCTGACATATCAGCTGAAGATTGATTAATTTAATGGTTCTGTCAGAGAGCTTTTGAGACTTATTCCGGCGTGGGCTCTTAAATTGCTTTGAACCCACTGCTTGGACAGTTTTCACCAGTCTCTTGTTTATCTCGTCCACAGAATCGCACTCGGTTAGGCTCTGGAAGCGATTATATAATAAACACAAATTGCTTAAGCGCCACCCGTTATCAAATCTTATGCGAACAGTTATGCTGATACTTCAAACAGTTTCTAACAACAGAAATGAAAAATGGCTAACAAACAGCTACACATTAAAAAGCAAAAAGCTGAAATTGCTAATGCCATAATGTCATCGAAATAAAAGAAATGAAAATATGCTTATGTTGCTGAAATTAGAAAAATGTTAAAATGTTAAAAGTCCTTAAGAGGCTTGCACAGAAAAAATGTGATACTTATGCGACATCACTTTAAAAAACATCATAAATACGTCGCTTGAGACCATTGAAGACCGGAATATTCTTCAAATTTTCCGAATTTTAAAAATGCTTAACTGCCAAAAATTTGCTCAGAATGCCTTGAAAGTTATACAGATCGACGCAGAAAAAAAAATGCAATCCAATGGTATATATAACTCATTTTGGCCCATTTGGCGCTTAAGCACTTTCACCTTTCCACTGACGATATCATTATAATAGACTGCCAGTAGCTACTTTAAGTAATACTTTTCTTTTATTATACTGTTGATATAGTATAGTTAATTAGTTAATAATTATACACTATTGTATAAAAGTCTTTCTATATACATGTTAAGTAATAATAAAAATAATATTAGTATATAAATGGAGGAGGAGAATAAAAATGTGTGTTGTGGCACTTAGTTTTATTTTAGTCGTTTTACTTAGGTACCTAATAATTAGGTAGGTACCTACCCACTAAAAACACTATTAATGACACGTCAGCGACGACGCAAGACGTAACTGAGAACAAGAATAGCAACGCATTTAAAAACAATTATGAAAATCTGATATTAATTATTCACATTATTGCTTAAGTAGGTAGGTAGGTACATACCTACTGTGTAAATTATTCATACAAACACAAAATAAAAACTAAAAAGTAAAGTAAAAGTAAATTTAACATGATTAATTATTCAGAAAGGTGTAGGTAGGTATACCTATATGGGTACTCGTATTATTATTATCTACCTACCCAGGAAATTAATACCTATACTATGGTTGTAGGTAGGTACGTTACCTGCCTAAGTGGACCCGGCCTATTTAAGTACTACAATAGCAAAATACAGATTTAAGTTGGGTTTTTATACTACGTTTAAAAACGCAAGTTCAAATTTAAAATCACTTATAAAGTCAATGGAATACAACAGACATGCTATAATAATATAAGAGTAGGTACTAAAACCTGTATACCTACAGGTATTTGCCACACTGGTGAGTTTTTACTTTCCATCAAGTTAAGTTTTTATCTTGAAACAAATATTGTATGCCTGAAATGGGAAAACTGTTGATACAGATCGCGCGGCGAGAGTTTGGCTTTGACCTTGCGCAGTAATCCCCTCCACCCGAAGGTCAAAGCCAAACTCTCGCCGCGCGATCTGTAGCTGGTACCATTCTAACATTAGGTATCTCTAAGACCATAGTTTGTACACATTTATGACCATAACATTAATTATTATTATATTCTCTTCTCTGTGATAATAATAAAATAACGCAAGTAGGACGCTAGAAATAAGACAGTACCTACGATTACACACGTCATGATACGCACAATGTAGGTAATAGTTACTTCGTACAGCTCATGCTAAAACGAATAGGTGATAATATAAAAACACAGCATGCTAAAACGCAGTGCCCATCTTTTATGACGACTTTATCGCAGCCGCTCCCATACTAAATACCTATATTATTTTATAGAGCTACAGCTGTCTATCGCATTCGAATGGTAGGTTATAGGTACCTACCTCAATACATCAGCTATAGAATAACACACATTGGATATTACTATAGGTAGGCTTAATAAAATTATAAATGTAGAAATTAAATAGGTAATTATTGTTGTATATATAGGTAGGGTAGGTATTGTACCTACCTAAGTACTGACATATCTACGTAAGTTTTTAATTTGGAGTATGCACTTATATATTTAGTTAAGTACCTATCTGGTAGTAGGTTGTAGGTAAAACACATAAAATATATTAAGTATTTATTATTAACTATGATTAATATTTTAGAGACTAAGATTGTAAGTATTAGGATTTATGAGTTTTAAAATCGACTACATGCATCAAAAAAGAAATCGATTTAGGTTCTACTTGATTCGTTGTCAGTCAGTCAAACAAAACAACCAATCAATCTCAATGACACATCACTAGTTTAGTTAGACTTTAGTTCCTCTGCGCCCATAATTCGTGATTGTTCGCTCTTCGTAATTTTACTAAATTTTATTGTTTTTCGAGCACTACGATGCGAAACACGTATGAAAATAGTGTAAACATTACAAGGAAGTCCCTAGGATGAGTTTTTACTATGATCCTATGCGTATAATCGTAGAAATCGGGGATAAATCTGATTGTTTTGGTCCCATTTACCTATATTGATTTATCTTACGAGTGACCTGTTTTTGGTGTTAGTAAAGTGTACCCGTAAATAATTAATAAAATCATTAGAAGACTGTGTTCAGTTAATTACAGATAGGCATTTGACGGAATACCTATTGTTTTGATGATGAAGTGTACAGTAAATAAGGGTGTGTTTGGAGCTGAAGCAAGTACTGGCAAGATTAGCAAGTAAATAATCTAAATAAAAGGGGAACGATTTGATTTCGTAATGGTATGCGAGTTACGATGATGACACCCATTGAGGAGAAGAAAGATGAGAAGGTAAGCTATTAGGTACCTACCTACCTTTCTGAAAAAAACATGACCATAATCTGAAATGTACCTACCAACCAAATTATTACTGACTCTCAAACATTGGTAAAGCTTATTAGACAATAATCGGATCACCAATCCAAATAACCAAATTAAACCTAGTTTTACCTCATAATATCATCCACACCGGACATACCAACCTGGACTAGGCCCCAGTGCTGGATTATGGCCCAACCCTCCTCACGATAGTGAGGGGAGGCCTTTGCCCATCAGTGGGACAGTTACAGGCTGAATTATTATTAATTATTATTATCATCCACACAATTCCCATTTTCCCATCTAGAAGCTGCATTTGCAAAGATTACCTACTAAAATATATACCTACATATGACTATAATTATAATGTAGTATAGGTACATAGGTACATACCAAAAGATATTAATAATTTTAAAAGTTCATTCAAAACATCAGTTTGATAGGTCCGGTAGAATAATTATTAAGCACTTAGGTAGGTACTGTCCATATTTAATAATATGAATGTAATAATTGCAACTGTCGTTGTGTACCTAGCTATAATTAATCGGTTGTACAATACAAGCCAATTTAGCAATACAGCAAACTGATAATTTTGACAGCGGTAACACATTACAATAGCTAACAGACTTGAGTTCTGCTTGATCATCATGCTTGACCATGTTCCCTTACTTCTAGCTCCGCACAGGCATGGTGCAGGTGTCAGATGGCAAGTCGCGGCCGCGGCCGGCGCGGCTCGCCCTCACTATGGACTCCATCACAGTCCAGCGAGAGATGCCCGTGCAACCGCCCTCCTGTGACAAGAGTGTGCCCCATCCCCGGGTTCGTGCTCTTCTGTAACTATTTGAACAAATGAGGAGATTCAAATGACATTGTATGCCTCTACATCTCAACAGAACAGGCAACTTCAAGGAAAACACTAAAAATATTAATTTTCTTAATTTCATTCCAGTTCAAGTACTGTAACTGTGCTCAGGTGGCTAAAATTAAGTTGTCTCTTTTCAACCTTTTGAAAATGAAAGGAACAGTAATGTTTCCAGAGCTCTGTACCTACTGGGAATATAATGTCAAATTAAGGTTTTAGGAATTAATACCATAGTCAGAATAATTGGTAATTTTTTAGAATGAACCAATTAATTTTTGTATTTCAGGAGCGCATGGTCCAACTAACGAGGCAGAAGGTCGGCGGCCTCGGGCTGAGCATCAAGGGTGGCGCCGAGCACAAGCTGCCGATCCTCATCTCCAAGATATACAAGGACCAGGCGGCAGACCAGACGGGGCAGCTCTTTGTAGGAGATGCAGTTATTAAAGGTGGGCTTTACACTTCAAATTTAGTGGCTCAGTTTGACTTGTGTGAAGAGTCCCAATAATAAATTGCAATCCTATCCTATTTCCTAGTGAATGGCGAGTACATAACTGCGTGTGCGCACGACGACGCCGTCAACATCCTGCGCAACGCGGGGGACATCGTGGTGCTCACTGTGAAACACTACCGGGCTGCCACGCCCTTTCTGCAGAAACAAGGTCCATACACATAAACACATCGTATCACACGATGTTCTATAATTTCTATAAACACCATCTAATGGGGAATCCCGGTGTTTTATAACTTGAGCTTGAACACCAGTTGTGTGTTCCAGCTGATGGTGCCTCGGACACAGACAGCAGTACGGGCGATGAGCACCCTTCTCTGAACAACAAGACGGTGGACGCCAACTGCAACTCTGAGAAGAGCTCGGAGCATACCAATGGAGGATGGCAGGTAAAAAATATGTTATGTTTCAAAAGGACGTAAGATCAAGAAAGCGCAAAACTTACTCGTTGGGTGCACAAAAATTATACTTGCAGTATTCAGGGCGCACAAAGAGGGGGTGAGAGATGGTTGCCGAACTGTATCTTGCGCACTTTGGAAGCCTATGTATATGCCTAGAACCGGGTTCGGCCCTTGGCCCCACACCAATGACTCGTAAGCTATGTGCGGTTTTCCATCGCTCTGTATTTCGAGGGTACGTTAAGCCATCGACCCCGTTTGTTATCGAATGATAGCAATTGTTAAGTCACGTCAGAGGCCTCCGGGGCCTGACAAACTCCGACACTAGACAAACCTCATGCGACAAACAACAACAACGGCGCACAAACATTTTACAACAAACACTTTCAGTGTAGTACTATAGGGAGCGCTTCGTTTGTGGCAGAGTGCGTGGGCGGAGACGGAGGGCAGCCGGCCCGGCAGCGCGGCCGGCTCGGCGCGCTCGCGGCCCGCCTCCGCCGCCTCGCAGCACGAGCCCGGCGCCCGGGAGTGGGTCGACGTCGTGTCCGGTCAGTCTCTATCTCTGTCACTCGGGGGGATATGTTTTCACGATAGAATGAGATGGAAGTTTTTATTGATTTACGGTTTTAATCCCTGTGGAACGTTACCGACGATAACATCTGTCCCTTTTTCAGTGCCATTGATGATGGGTTATGTCACGAGATACGTGCTCGGGACGGACAAATTGAGGCCCGGAGCGTTCGAAGTGAGTACAAACACTCGTATAAGAAATTGCTTAACATTTATTGTGATCACTCGTGCTAATGAGGTTCTTCATCAGCCGTGGCATCACTGACTCGTCGTATACCCAGGTCCGCGGCGCGCGGCCGCAGCTGACGACGGGCGTGGTGCACGCGCCGGACCCGGCCGCGCTCTCGCACTGGCTCAAGACCATCTCCGACAACATTGTGGGGCTCACCAACCTGCAGGTGCGGGCGGGGCCGCGTCTAGGGCTTCGGAGGGCACGTTGTCACGTCCGAGGCCCTCGGGTGCCCAAAACTGACACTAGAAGTCGATACTTAAACGACAAACAAACAGGCGCAAACGTTTTACTAGTATAGATACTCAAATACACACTTGGTGTTTTTCGACATCTAATTATCTAAGCTAATTGTCTTTATTATCTTTCCCATTATTTTTTTTGTTAAAAAGCATTTAAAGCATTTCGAAACGTATACGAAAGTGCACACGTTCGCAGATGAAGCTGTTCAACCGTCACTTCCCCTTGGGCGAGCGCATCGAGTACATGGGCTGGGTGCACGAGGGCGTGGTGGCGGCGGCGCAGTGCTGGCAGACCTACCGCGCCAAGTTCCTCGTGCTCAAGGGCACCGACGTCATGCTGTTCGACGTGCCGCCGGTCGGTATCAATATCTACTAATCGAACCCGCGTTTTTGGCGCAGCCGGTAGGATTCACCGTACACTAACCCCGCCCTTCCAGATGAACATAACGGAGCTGGCCAAGTGCCCGGAGACGCTGAAGGTGTACCAGACCATGTTCCGCACGGTGAAGGAGTCGGAGACGGTGGACTGGCGCCAGCACTGTTTCCTGGTGCAGTCCAGCGCGGCGGGCCCGGCCGGGGCGGCGGCGCCCGGCCCTAGGTACTTCAGCGCGGAGACGCGCCAGGAGCTGCTGCGCGTGGAGGCCGCCTGGACCGCCAACATCGTCAACTCCGTCATCCGGCTGGGGGTGAGCGACGCTATACTTCTCTATTCCTCTCTATTCCTATAGTAGATATTATTACTTAATGACGGACAAAACGTACACAAAATTGCTATTAACTTTATATTCTTAAATCGAGTAAAAAATTGGTATCATCAAACTGGCCATTCTCAGGACCTCTAACTAACCGGTTTGTCACCTCGCACTCCTACAACTTACACGAAATTAATAAAAAATCCACCGACCGACCGTGGAGGTTCACTTTGCATTATGTCTATCTACATCTTAATGAAATGATTCCTGGCTGGCACTTCTTCGGAGCGTGGCCCCGCCCCCGCCCCCGCCCCCGGGGCGGAGTGACGCCATTCTACGAAGCAGATAGTCTTCCAAGCGGCGCTTTAGGTGCGGGTAGGGCAATAAACACGTTTGAAAGTCCTTGTTGTCCAACCTGATATACAGAAGAACACCTGAGAAGTGACGCTTTAACGATGACATCGTGACCTAAAACTGATCGATCACTTCATCGTATATCCTCGAACGCTATGGACGTGTGTCCCAATTTCGCTTGCAAAAGTTAAGAAGCGGAGGTTCAGTGGAGGAACATGCTGTTAAAACTTTGGTGGAGACATAGTATTCAACTGTCCTCTCGTTCCACTTGTATCCACCGCTTGGCTCCACAAGTGGATCTGCGGACACCTTTCCCTCCACTTAAATTCACCGGTGGATCTGTGGACATTCCATCTAGCTCGCTATCACGCGCCAGTACAAAGTCTGTCGCTAGGGTGCCTATTGAGTATTTTAGCAGCAGTCTTTGAAAGCCAGTCCCATTCCAGGCTTGGCATGTTTAGCACCTTCAACCGCATTAACACTAGATAAGAGTGGTCAAGTGGCAACCAACAGTTATGAGCGTCAATAGCCCCTTAATAAGGTACTAACTTGTAAATCTCGGTGATTTCTAGTGCGATTATCGTAGCAATGCGCCTCGTGCCGGGGTGGAGAAGTTCGGTTTCGCCGAAATACGAACCGTCCCTCAAGTGGGTCATCTGAAACCGAAACAACACGATTAGCGACTATTATGACGTCAACAGAAATGCATAAAGTTTACTTGAGACCAATCCTATTAAAATCAAAATGATATTGAAACTAGTGCAAATAAAATCATGGAACATGTGAGAATGAACTTCCAAAGTCAGATGAAAGACAGGACCTTTCTCAGAACCAAGTGGCGTTTTAATACATCGATCCCTACTTGACTGCATCGTCGCCGTCAAGCCGGATGTTCCTGTGGCCACAATATACATATACACGACACAATAAGTCCCGCGTTACAACAAAATCGTTCAAATATCGCCGCGAAAGACCGTTGTGCGCATCGAGATCCTATTTACGATCCATGCAAGTTCTTTAGGGAAAATATGCTTACTTCTCTGCCCGTGGAATTCATCACTGCGACCGTTCCCGAGCTTATCATATACAATGAGTGTCCGGGCTGGCCGTACTTCACCAGTATCTAAAATCAAACAAGATTATAAGCTACCTATTGGTATTTACCATTCTCTGATGTGCGTTCAGAGCTACAACTGCAGCTATTACTGTCTCCATGTCGTAATTTGAACAGACAGTAGTACCCTGTGACTGTAAGCTGGCAGCCGGTGGATGCAAGTGGCAAATTGTCGTTCGGTGTGGCGGTCTAAGGGGGAGGCCTATGTTCAGCAGTGGACGTCTTCAGGCTGATGATGATGATGATGATGAAATTAATATACTATAGATACACACTACACACACAGTCCCAAAATCAAACCTCAATAGTATCCACCCGTCAAGCGAAAATTGTTTTATTTAATAATGAACTTTAACTCCTGCTAATAGGTTTGCAAAAGTGTGAGTGTTTAACCATTATTTAAAAACAAGGCATAATATGAATTTATTAATGAACGTGATAGCGTTGTTCAAAACAAGGCATTGGTGTTTACGAGCGGCGATCGGGGGCTACCCTATATTTGTGATCGCAGGTCTAAATCACTAAAACTCACCTCTCCAGGCATGAACAGTACTTGCGTCAAACTGAACAGGATAGCATTGATCAGCGCAATAGGCAGGTCCTGGAACAGCGGAACAGTCATCACCAGCTTCTTGCATCCGTACATGTTGATATCCTGCTTGATCTGTTCGTTGATAGTGCTCATGATGACTTCCTCGTTGAACAGATGCCCGTTATACTTGTAGTTGATAAACAGCCGGATCTTCCGTTGAAGGAACTTCGGCAATCTCTTGAAGGTCATGTACTCGTTCAACTCGTCGGACTTTCCGTTGAAGAGGTTCCTCTCGTACCCTTCGCATATCGCCAGTTGCAGGAGCGACGCGAACGCGGATATCAGGAAGATCAATCCGACCAAGCTCGTTAGTGACGTCAGAAGCAGCTCCGGTATCCTATGCTCGGTTACGGGAGTGCTAGGCCCCGCTCCTATGCACAGTGCGCAGACCAGGAACAAGTTGGCGCTGTACTTCTGGAACATCGAGGCGTGTCCGTCGGAGGCCGCGTCGAACCGCTTCAGCCACAACTTGTATCTCTCTTCCTCTTGGAAGAAATGGAGCGTGAAGCACGGCACTTGGTAGTGGATGTAGGTCATCCAGTGGAAGAATAAGACCACTGTTAAGATGACCGTCTGGACTTTCTTCTTGACGTATGACAGTTCCAGCAGCTCCGATAGGCTTCTGGCTTCTTTGATCAGTGTCGGCAGGCGGAACAGCTTTAGGATCAACATGATAGTGTGCGAAGGGTATCTGGAGAAGAAATATGAGGCCTTGAATAAAGAGTAAGACGTTTGCCTTGGACCGTTATTACAAAGGGTGTCTCTCTCACTCCTACCGATTAAAAAGAAACAGCAGTACCTGCAGTTTTCGTACAGTGGTATTAACTGCAGCGGCAGCACAGCTATCAGATCGGGCAGGAAGTATGTGGCGGCGTAGCGTCGAGCGGCGCCGCGCGGAGCCAGCACTGGCAGCTTGTTGTCCCCGTCCCCGTAGCCCGCCAGGAACGACGCCACCATGTTCAGGGACGACACCAGGTCGCCGAACAGGATGAACGGGTCAGACGGGCTCGGACCTGCGACCAGTTAGAAAGGCTCGACTAAAACAAACCAAATCGGAGGCATAGTTCGAGCGAGCGAAGCGAAAGCGCTCCCGAAGCTATACATGGGGCGTAGGGCGACGTGCGATCGATGACTTCAAAGCTTTGCGTTGGACATACGGTCAGTATACGTCAAAATTTAAGGACAGCTGGATTTCCGGGAGTTACACACGGACGACCTGAGCAGATGTTGAGATTTAATTAGAGAGGGCGCCGCAGCCACAGTACTCACAATGCACGAAGACCTGGAACGGGATGTAGACGAACATAGCCACCGTGACGGCCACGTGCAGGCCCTGCCTCGCGCCGCGCCCCGCCAGCCGCCGCCGCGCCGCGCACATCTGCCGCCGACAGGACAACTGTACCTCTCGCCACGGTCCCTCGCGGAACGGTGGCTGTACATTACAATGTGCATAATATTATGTCGCTTAATACGCCGTTTACACTCGGCAGCGGTGAGCAGGGAAGTGGACAGCGCGGTGAGCGAGACGCGGATATATACACGATACTTCTCATTCTCATGCCTCTCTGCCTCTGCTGCTCGCGCTGCCCGGTGCAAGGGAAAGGGGAGTTCGTGGGAGGGCAGAATGTGAATACACACTTCTCTTGAGGGTATTATTGTGGCAGCGGGAGGAGCGGGAGCAGGGGCCGAGTCTAAACGGGGGTTAAACAATCGTTAGATCCGCGATTTGTCCGTTGCTTATCTGCCCTCTGCCGACCGCTCGGCTCTGCCAGCGTACATGGTGCCGCGTGGGCGGCGCGGCGCGGCGGGCCGGCGGCTGCGGCAGCATGCACACGTGTCTGCCGTCGCTCCCGGACATTGTTCCTATCGAAGATAGAAGCTTTGCTAATCAATAAATAAATAGGTTTATCGATGATCTGTACCGAAGTGATTGTAATTGTTTGACAGGAGTTGCACAATGCACATGACTTATTATTTGACAGTTGTACTTAGTGACAGCCACGTATCTTACATAGTACTTATTTCCATATTATTTCCTCTATGGTGACAGCTTCTGATTAATAAAGGCAGGTATTGGCGGTCATCAAGGTTTCATTCGTTTTCATTGTTTCATTGTTTTTGATGGTGAGCGAAAACTGCGGCGTGAGGGTTGATTAGGTATATTAAATATCCATAAAAATTATGAAATTTTAGTTGTTTTTCCGCCGTCGCGTGCGCTCTAGACGAAACAAAACAAAAGGCTTGCGCTGGACGCTAATCGTGTGTGTTCCCTTGGGTTACAGAAGAAGACCTTCACCGTGGTGCACGGCGGGCGCGCGGCGGGGCTCACGCTAGACTGGGCGGCCGGGTTCAGCCTCGCCGAGGGCACGCCCGGCGCGCCGCCCGTGTGGGCCTACAGGTACTAGGGGCGAGGTTTTTTTTGTAATGGCTTCGCACGGTTTGTGCATATAGCCAGGGTCAAGTATTTTATTATACCTAATAAGTATTTTTTAATTTCACATTAATAAAGTCACAGCAATATAGCAATCGTGGTCAAGTAGTCAAGTCTATTATTTACATCGTCAAAGTCACGATTCAGTAAAGTAGTGGATGCTTTACTGATACTTCCTGGGAGTTTTGGAAAAAATGCGAAATGACACGCTTTTTGAGTTTATATCATTCGTAGGGGCGATGTTAATGATATCATCATTTGTTTATATACTTTGTGTTCGAAAGCGATAAGTTATTTATTGGCATACATAACAGTTCCGCATAAATGTACTAGATCGCGCTGACCAATCGGCAACCAGAGACAATTTTCTGCATCGCGGTATCATTATTAGCTTGTTTGAATTTTGAATATACACTAATGAGATCGCATTTTATGTATCTTGTTTTGTTCCGTGGTAGAAGAAAATCTACCATGGTTTCTCCATACCATTGAGGTTATAATTCATTTATTATTATTCATATTATAATGTTCTATTTCCACATGTACATTGTTAGCTTAGGATAATGCAGGTATAGAGTAACTTTTTATACAGGAGGAATGCAGGTTTCAGGTGCAGGTGGATAATCCTCGAAGTTGTTTTAGGGTTTTGTAGTCTGGCACACACATAAGGACTTAATGCTGTAGCATTCTCTACCAGACATCCTGGAGGTGCAAACAAAATGGTGGCCGTGGTGGCAAAAATATAATTATAATAGATTCATCCTATAAAAATGTAATACAGATTTAAGTATGGCCCTGCTCAATATTTGTGTTTCAACAATATATTTTTATTTTTCAGGTTTTCGCAATTGAGAGGATCGAGCGACGATGGGAAGTCTAAATTAAAACTACACTTCCAAGACTCTGAGACGAAAGTTATAGAGACAAAGGTGAGTCCAATGTCTCTTCTTTAATACTAGCTGCGGCCCGCGGTTTCTCCTCGGGAATTCCCTCTAGAACTCTGTACTTTTCTGTGATAAAATGTGCCAACGTAAAAATTCCACTCGGGCATAGTGACGCTTTATATCAAATAATCTATAGAAATGGATATTAATAGGGTGTGATGTGTATGTTTTATATGGCTGTCTGTAAGTGGTACTTACTATACAGGAGCAATCCTAGTATGGAGCAATTACAAAAAAAAAATGTTTAGAAAACTATGTCCTACAAACATGGGCATAATTTCCTAATACTAACTCACAATCAAACGTTACCTCTTTAGAAATCTCGTAAACGTAAATAATGTAACTTCAACATTGAACTTTGAGTGACGGCTGTCCCAGGAGCTGGAGTGCCAGATCCTGCAGAGCCTGCTGTTCTGCATGCACGCCTTCCTCACCGCCAAGGTAGCCTCCGTCGACCCCGCCTTCCTCGCCTCCATCCAGCACGCCAACAACTGACTTAACGCAAGACACTTAAGGTGCATTTTACTTTGCACCTTCCAGGCGGGATTGGACCTTGTAGCTGGGAGATAAAGGTCCAATCGGCTAACGATTGGTGGCTGTAATGTTGTACTATTAATTTTGTTTTGTATCTAGCTGGAAATTTATCTGATTGGACCTTATAGCCGGGTGATAAGGTTGCAAATTGGCTGCATCACATAATTTAGCCGTCCCGAGAGACTGTTTCTTTAGCTTTAGACCACGAGTTAAACCTAGAAAATTACCTTCCTAGAGCTTCAACTTGAACCTTAACATCTTAGCAATAAGGTCCAGTGGACTTGTAACTTGTAAAGCTCATGTAATGTAGAAGAGCTTTGTATCCAGTTATGAAACTAGTGTTTTGCAACCTCGACAATTTAAAAATATCCAGCCTAAATAAGTATGGAGAGAAATCATACAAAATTAACTATGGCTTCCAAACAAAATGTTGTTTATTCCTCTCCTTACTGTAAAAGAAGTTTGCAAATTATTCCAAATACGAATCTCAACAAAACTAATTAGAGAAAATAATGCTCAATTTGGAACAAAAGCTAACTTTAAGTTTCTAGGCCTATTTGTTTGACCGAAACAGCGAATATTTAAAGACTAATCTCCAATTAATTTCTCTATATAATCTATTTTTGAATCTTAACACTATTGTTATAAGGGTGGTAATGCATTGCCGTTTGGAGTTACGTTACCGTCAAAGATTGAAATAGGGCGAGCAGAGACCTGTCCTGTTTAGAAAGTGTAATGCGTCCGAACATTATTGAGGAGTTGTTTTGGTTGTGGAAAGTTGATGCGGAATTAAAATCCCATCGTCCCCACGGCGGGGAAAAATAATTGGGATTACTAGGGGGTAAATATATATCCCCCTTTCCATGGGGTCGGATCACTAAAAATAAGTGAATACTGTAGCGTTAATTGACCCAAAGATGGAGTCGTCTCGGCTTTTGCCGGCAGTATACAATCTATAGAGGGTAAAAGCTTACTACGTAAGAGGCAATGCAAGCCTGGATGAAGTTTATTGGACGATTTGCGGGCGTACTCTTGGACAACATTCCGATAGATCATTTTATTCGAATAGTGACGTTTCGACTCGAATTTTGTCCAACAATATCGATCGGTGTCCGGAACTTCAGCAAAGTCTATTTCTGTCTTTGTCTAACACTGAACAAAAGACAAGGATAGCAATAAGCTTATGTTGTGGAGGGAACTCTGGCAACGTCTATTGCTTTCTTTATCTAACACTAAACAAAAGACAAGGATAGCAATAAACTGAATGTTGCACAACGTTCCAGAAACCGGTCACAAGTCCGCTGTAGTCCTTGATATTTTCTAAAGATCCGCACCGCTCCCAATTTCTCTAAACTTTTGTCTTCCTTTTATAGCTATATTTCTCGCTTACTCTTTAATCTACATTTCGTTAAAATCGATACTACAAAAAAAACGACAAATAATAATTATTAACTTTCTAAAAGTAGTTATTTTGTGTGTAAGCACTCGATTGTTAATATTGTGGGAGGGATGAAGTAGGGTGAATGTGTTGTACGATGTAATGGTTCTTCTTAATGAAACTTACGCGAATTGATTTCATATTTACTACACTAGAAATCGGTCAAATTCGCCTACGAATTAATAACAAAATATCATTTAAATTGTCTTTTTCCAATATAATAATATTAAGACCGTATGTTACTTGAGCGATACGACGAGATAATCTCAAAATTATAAATTGATATTAATTTGTGTGTAAAAGAGCCGTTTTTTCTAGTAATTAATTATATGGTGTAAAGATAAATTATGATATTATTATATTAGTTGCTATATCAACGAAATGGTATTATTATATAATAGACTGCGTCTCATTAGTGCAATAATTAGCTGACTGATGAAGTGGTGAAGAAGCAATACACCGTCGGAATTTATTTCACATCGTCGAATGTGTCGAATGATAGAGTGTTAGATAACAATCTCACGAAATTCGAAACTCAAAGTAGGAAATAATTTCGCAATTCAAGTCCAATGTTTACATCTCATTGGCAAGAAGAATGGATACGAGTACATAAAATACGATAAATTAAATTAAATAGTATAGTGATATATATATTGAAAATACTGTTATGTGGTAAAAACTTTAATCTCCGTCTCAAGGTTAATAATTTGGCCGTTACAAGGTGAACTTATGTTACTAATGTTAAAAGTGTTTAGAAAGTAAAAAGATAAAAAATTAACGTAGGCTACACACAAATGGGAACAGGAAAAGTGTTCTTCTAAAAAAGCTAGAACTTTCTTAGCCGACGCCCGAGAGACCTTGAGCCCGCCTTCCAATTGGCTAGCGGGTCCGTCAAGACCGACCGCGATACTTGAATCGACCAATGGGAGAGCTAAGACGCGCGTTGGTCGAAACCACGCGGATTCCCCCCTCGTTCACCTATGCACCCCCTCCCGTGCGTCTGTAGCTAGCTATATCTATGCTATGCTACACTATAGATATAGGTGGACATGGGTAGCGCAGGTACACGAATACAACGGCGCGAGAGACGTTTGAAAGAACAATAATGGTATTGCGATAGACTCCCCCTCTAGTACAGGAGGACGACCTCGTTCCTGGGCTAGCTCTAAATATGCTAATTCGAACGTCCGCAGTGCCGCTTGGAGATAGCGGGAGATGGCAGGGCTTCATCATCGTAACCAGGGATGTGGTGGTACTTACCCTGACAATCCCCTGGTCTACAGCTAGATGCGATGATGTGGGTGGAGGGTCTTACCTTCAGCTTTTTGTTCTCCCCCTGGAGGAAAGCGTCGGTATACCCATTTTAAAAATAAAAACGGTAAAAGCATTCTTCTGAGCTGGTCCCCAGGTCCAGGGCTGACCTTTCCTAGTTAGTTTAGTGAGTGATTCCGCCACCTGAGAAAAATTTGAGATGAACTTACGGAACCTGGAACAGGTTTGCAAAAAGGTCCGTAAGTGCTTCAGGTTTTTCGGCTCCTTTATTTCTGATGCAGCGTGCACTTTGACTGGTGTCTGACGGCAAGGAAGTATGGCTACGCGAGGATACTCACCTGGATTGAGGCCGTGCTCGGTGGAAGGTGGCGCTCCCCCTGGCTGGAAGATGAGTGCATGCTCAGCCGAGAGCTGCGCCCGCGAGCGTTGGTCAGGTGGTTGTAGCTTCATACGCTCATCATCTCTGAGGCTATTGATGAACGCACGGGACGTTCTCAGAGAATCTGGATCAAACCGCAACTTATGTTGAATACGCTTACCATCAGAGAAATACCAGTATTTCTGAGAAAAATTTATAACAACCCTTGCTGCTAACAAGAAATCCATTCCTAGCAAGGTTTCATTGTCGCGCGCCTCCGGCAGTACTAGAAAGGGAGTCGGAACCGTTTTCCTACCTAGATGCACTTCAAGTGTGGTTAAAAGAACGTCAACCTCGCGCGCTTTACCGTCCGCAAGTTTGACTACTCGACGGGCCGGTCGTAAGGGGTGGCCTTGACGCACGAGGAGGTTGTACAGAGTATGCCCAGCAATCGATTGTTTCGCACCCGAGTCGATAAGAGCGGTCCCCTTAAAACCTAAAATCCCGATGTTGAAAATCGGTCGTAGAATGTTTCGCGTAGGCGTAGGCGGGACGACGAAGCTCTCACAGGCGTTTGCCACCATTACATCGTTATTGCGTTGAATACATGACATACTCTTAAAACGTTTCCCGTCACTAGTACATTTCGCATCCCTAATACGTGCTACATCACTAGCGCGTGTCCCCTCACTATGGCGTGACACATCACTAGTGCGTGCCCCGTCCCTATTACATGGCACCTTCAAATTCGGAGACGCATGAACAATGGTTTTACAAAAATCCATGTTATTCTTACGATCTATACATTTGTTTCGTTCAGTAACACTGTTATCAGCAGTACCCAAGCTTTTGACATTTCGATAATTACAACGAAACTTTATATTATTCGGAACAGAAGTTTGTTTCTGTCGTCGTCGTGCCGATAGGCGACTGGCAAGTTCCTCAGACTCGCAGGTGGTATTTTCCCCCGCGGAAATAAACTTTTGATAACTTATCAGCTGAGGCTAATTCTGCTTTGCAAGTCGTCGCGTCGGACACGACGGGAGATACATTGTCACGAGACGCTTTATTACTACGTGATTGAGACACATGACTACTTAGATAGTTTTCCCGATGTGCATTAGTGTCTGTTGATATCTCGGAAATATGACCGGTAGGAACAGTGATGGAAGCTAAGCTACTGTTCGATAGGCACGTACCGGAGTCCACGCTATAGAAACACTGATTTGAATCGTTGCACTGTTCACAGTTTTCGCGAGTTACGTTTATAGCACCACATTTATAGCAAGAAATCGGGACAGGGTGATTGTAAGTATCAGTGGACTCACCCCTAGCCTCCAACTTACGGCACTTATCGCGTAGATGTCCATAATGCTTACAATACACGCAGAACGGTCGCGGCTGCTGTGACGACGCGCGGGGGGTGTAGTTCTCGCTCTGCTGTGTCGGATCGGCGCCGCTGGCAGCGGCCGACGGACGATGCACCCCTCCCTGGCGCGGTGGCGGCACTGCCGCTGCCGGTGGCGGCGCGGTCTGCGTCGCATGCGTCGAAGCGCGCGGTGACGAAGGCGGCGTGAGCGCGGCTCGCGGCGATTCAAAGCGCTGCGCCTGCTGCGAATGCCGCGATGTGCTTGTAGCGCGGTGAAGCGGTGTAGTGGAAGCGTTATAAAAGTTATCTGCTTCCTCGATAGACTCTTCGATACTGCGAGCTTTCCTTAAAAGTTCTGAAAAGCTGTGACATTCTTCTCGGCACAATCTTTTGCGTATGCGTCTGTCTAGTAACGCGTAAATCATGTCTAACTGCACTTTAATAGACAAGTCGTGTATAGGTAGTCTAGATAACAATGCTCTACACTTAGCGACGAAGATGTCGGTTTTCTCAACTCCTTGTTCCATTTGGAACAGTTCCTGGTAGATGCGGTGTTCTGGACGCCGGTCCCCGTAGGCGCTGCGGAGCCGGTCAATGACCTCGCTCCACGAAGTGACTTCGTTTTTAACACTCTGCCACCAAGTCGCCGCGGATGCCGTAAGCAGCATCGACATTCCACGTACAGCGTTGTCGCTTGAGATGTTCGTGCAGTCTTTGTAGCTTTCTATAGCGTCGATGAATGCTTCTACCGATTCAGATGGCCCACCGGAGAAACGAGCGTTGCAGGAAGCGAAGTTACCCGTTGTCATCTGAACTGGAACTGGAGAGTTGGGCGGCTGGCGCTCCAGAACGCGATCGAAAAGCCGTTCGAGGGCTTCGTTCTGGGTGCGCTGTAGGGCAGCCATCATGGTGGCCACCGTCGAAGCCGGAACCTGCTCCTCTTGAGTGTCTTCGTTAGCGTCGGCGAAAGCGTCGGACTGGCGCCTCGATTGACGACGCGTGCGTGTCATTGTTGATAACTTTTCAACTAGGTATACCTACTAATGAAATAACACGAACGAAGGTCACTGTCTAAGTGTTCACTTCACTGTATGTAGAATCGTAATTTATTAACTATTTACTTGCACTATACAACAATAACTGTCCACCGGCGTGGCCCTTCCGTTGGGTCGCCATCTATAGTGAATATATATATTGAAAATACTGTTATGTGGTAAAAACTTTAATCTCCGTCTCAAGGTTAATAATTTGGCCGTTACAAGGTGAACTTATGTTACTAATGTTAAAAGTGTTTAGAAAGTAAAAAGATAAAAAATTAACGTAGGCTACACACAAATGGGAACAGGAAAAGTGTTCTTCTAAAAAAGCTAGAACTTTCTTAGCCGACGCCCGAGAGACCTTGAGCCCGCCTTCCAATTGGCTAGCGGGTCCGTCAAGACCGACCGCGATACTTGAATCGACCAATGGGAGAGCTAAGACGCGCGTTGGTCGAAACCACGCGGATTCCCCCCTCGTTCACCTATGCACCCCCTCCCGTGCGTCTGTAGCTAGCTATATCTATGCTATGCTACACTATAGATATAGGTGGACATGGGTAGCGCAGGTACACGAATACAACGGCGCGAGAGACGTTTGAAAGAACAATAATGGTATTGCGATAATAGTAACATATTATGGTTTCAGTTTGAAAAAGGATGTGATTAATTAGATACATGGAGTTCTAGTCAGAGTGCAGGATCTATGCGGTCGTCGGCACAATTATTGTGAACTTTATTCATGGGCACATAATTATTGTTAGAGTGTTGTTCTAAGACTCGACTATGCATTGTCTTCCAATATTTACTCGTTGAAGTTAATATTGGAAAGAAGTTCAGAAGTATTTCTGTGAAGTTACATAATATCGAAAATATTGCTTCTTCGTCACTAAAACTTTTAACATTTCCATCCATAAAGTAATATAATGTTAATTTAATACTCAATACATACCAAAGATTTTTACTGGAATACTCTCCAATTATGACATTTAAACCAAAGTGTGTTACGGTCAGTACCTCCGGAGAATTGTCAATAGATACGGTACTATAATTTATTAGATTTTTAATATATTTCCTAATTAGATACTTTATTTTTAATTGCACGGTTGTCTGGTATAGCTACTTTTGATGGTCTACCACGAGTTTTGTTAAACGATAGATAGGTGTCGCCGTCGTCAAGTTTGCTTATAGACTAGGGGCCGTATTAATAAATCAAACTTAGCTCTGAGAGCTATCTTCAGTGTGCACTTGCTCTTTCGTTCTATTTAATATTTATACATCTTAAGTTGTAAATTAGGAACAGAATCTTACATGATATCTGGCAAATTAATAAATGACACTCAGCGGTTAAGTGCTATCCGATTATGACAGAATTGACACATACAAGACAGTATCTAGTAGCCAGTGCGCTATCTCAATATCCATTTATTAAATAGCAACAATTTCAAGATATTGATTACCTACATTTTGAGTGTGAATCAGCTGATAGCGCACTTGGTAGCGCTATTGAGTTTCATTTATTAATACGGCCCTAGGACTAAAACAGCCGTAGCCTAGCGGGAGAACGTTCGTCTTCTAAGCAGACGGTTGCAAGTTCAATACCCAGAGCTGGCACGTACCAAACTGTTTCTTGTAAAATCTTATCACTCGTAAAATTAAGGGTGCGACGATAATGCCACCGTTGTATCTTTAATGGGATCTCGTAGTAGACCCCTTGGTATTGAGGGTGTGTTTAGGACTGATATTATTAGGGTTGAGGGTGGAGTGGATACTTTCGTCGGTGTCGGTGGGCATCAGTTATTATGTGATAAAGTACAAATAGGAGCAATGAAGTAATATAATTAAAAAAAAATCTAAGTAGCACGTTTTTGCTAATAAATGGATTTAGAATTCTCATCGAGTTGTGAGCTACACTGAAAGTTTCAGACGGATAGCTAATCGGGAAGTGCTCGAAATTTGAGTTGCAATAATCCACCCGGAACGACAGCAAACAAGATAGTGGTTTGATAAAGCGTGGTAGAATACATCTCTGTCGGATATACCATTCAGTTTATCAAAGTTACGTGATGAATCTCTGGACATCGTGTGGTATTCCCCTGACCCACTTTTAGACAAAATCGTCTGTTATAAATCTAGGTTGATATCTAGTGTCGGAAAACTCAATTAACTATATGCGAAAAATTCAAAATACAATTTTGTGTCTAGGCGTCAATACGTCTTTTATGCTTAACATAACAAACCTACTGTCTAGTTCAATTATTTACACTACGAAAAGAGGCTAGAAGCCTCTATTTATTTACAAATAAGCTTCAAGTCAATACGTGTCAATTCCTCCAGTAGGCCTACGGCACTCGAAAGTATTCACGTGTTTAGAGAGTGCTTAAAACTAGGTTTAATTTATAAATATCGTTTAACTTAGCAACGTTTGCGCTTGCATCATATCATTAAGAATAAGTAAAATGACATTATATCGAGGTCGGCGCCGCACCGCTCGACGGAATATAGAAATTATATTTATTTGTTGAACCGACTTTGAATATTTTACCTCGATGACGGTAGCAACTATTGCACTGAATATTTACAATTATTTAGATTAGTCGTATTGAGTTTGTAATGTTATTTTGTAATTTCAAATGTAATGGATTGTGAATTCTTGAGATTGTTTAGTTTTAGAGTTAATTGTTGCGATGTACTAAGTTTTTGATACAAAACTGTTACCTATCTACTAATATGTTTGCTGGTATTCAATGTCTATATAGTTGGACTTTCCAACAGCTGTTTAAGTAATGTCAATAGCCCTAATAAGATCGCTATGATATCGCATACCCCACGTCGAGACTATGGTGATATGATGATTACAATTTCCTCAATAATTGACCCCTTCATATGTAATTATTCGGCCAATGTTACCGAAGAGGAAAAGGGGCGAACGTATCGATTACCTTACCTAGTAACCATATACCACTTCCTTGCTGGTATCTTGTTTCCCGCAAACGCTTAGTACATCTCTAATCTATATAAAAATATATTAAGTTTAATTCTAGAGGCTATGAGATTCTATCGAAAGTATTATGTAATATATTTTCTACTTGTTTAATACTTGTGAAGTTATTAACTAGTGTTTTTAACGGGTCTAAATTCTAACTAATTGATTTTAAGTACCTACTTTTGTAAAATTTTAAGAGTTCTATCTATTGACTTATAAGTAAAGATATTTTGAAGGGTGATGAGTTGAAACTGATTAGGCAAGATGAAATCTATTGTTTTCTCAAATGCCACTCGTGCCAATTCTGTTGCATAAACCAGCAAATCATTTGGGTCTATAAATCAATGCCGGTTTGCCATTTTAGTTTAGTCCTGAGTGTCCTGATAAAAAACGTGTCAACTACACTCTTACTTCTTAAATGTGAGTTTTAACAGGTACCCTAAACGTATGAAAGCACATCTTAAAAGACAGTATAACTAACTAGCCTTTCGAGATTGTGCCATCAGAATTAGTTCTAATATAATATGAATATATACGTCATAGAATTTCAGGAAAGGACATTAAGCCTATTGTTACCTACGTTACTAATTTTACTGTTGCCTACGTTATGTCAATTCGTCCTTGCCTTCCATACATTTTGATTCACAACGTCGCGTTTGAGTAAAACAAAGTATTTCATCTCACCTAGTTAATTTTTTAAAGTTATATAATCATTAAATAGTCTAAAACGTAGTTACTCACCAGTTTTGAGATTATTTTTGCACTATAATACTCTTCTATGTTGACTATAATTACAAACATAGATGTAACAAAGTATGTATTACATATAATTGTCTTCCGGGGCGAAAGCTTCTTTGACTTATGCATTTTCTTATGATCTGTCCATTCACCATTCCAACCTGATTCTAAGCTGCCCTTAGCTTTGCTACTTAACAAATGCTAAGAACAAAACTTTCAATGTAACAAGCATGAGTTTTAATGTCTTCATGGGACGAATGTCAAGCCGCCTATTGTATTCATAGTGATTATTTGCAAACATACTGATTTACAATCGACACGGTCCCGTACATTCGGCTAATACAATATTCGGGATATTTGCTATGTATTTGATAGTGTTCAAGTACTCAATATTTCGCAACTGCAGTTAAGTTCACGAGTAATTATTATGTGCTTGTGGGTGAATGGTTATTGCAGGTAAGGTTCCTAGTCCATGTTTATGAACGTAAAAACAGGAGGGTGGGTTACCTTCGGCAGTAACGGAAACACAGTTATTCCCCAAGCACGTAATTTGTTACACGGTGGCGTTCTTTATCACACTTGTAAAAGCCCTATAGTATTGTTTATATATGCACTCATTTTTTATGTCATTTGTTACTAATTTTAATGGAAGTTTACATACACATACGTTTTGTCTGCAGTATAAAGAGCTGGAATACAGAGCAGATGCATGATAAACATCTCAAGTACAAACTTAATCTATTCGTGAAGTAATTGTAATGTATCTTGATAGAGTTATATTGGACAGCGAAATGGAACAAACTCATGCTAGGTTACGGAATTATAGTAGACAGTATATCGCGCATGGTATTGGGACTTCTTAGTTGTGTGTTTGTGTATCGAATTGTAGCATTTATCGACACGTTTTTAGAATCATATATGTATGACATTTGTATGGCGCACGTTTTGTGAGTTGTGTTGAGGGAAAAGTTCCTAGTTAGGCAACTCGTAGGTCCAATGTATTTGAGCTTAATTATTCCATTTATGTACCACTTTAGTGGTACTTTGTCTTCAGTTGTTTAATTATATGGTTGCTGCAGTTTGGACGAAAGGAGAGTTACAGCCGAATATTAGACACCCCTTAGACAATCCCACAGTTTTGCTGGTTTTAACAGCCAAAGTCATACGTTTTGTTGCAATATCCGTAGAAGAAAAACTTAACAAAGCTAGAGGGCGCGGTTGGAATTAACTGAACGAGTCGAGATAACTGCGCAACCTAGCTTTCGCATCAAAATAAAATTTCAAATTTCCTTGATATCCGCGGAACTTTTCTGTCAATGCATCGAAGTAATGTAATATCAATTATTGGAATCAGTACACTCGATAAGTCAATTTAGAAAAATATTACTCAAGACTGAACTTGAATGTTGTGTCGCCGTTTGTCATCGCAGCTTTTTCGTGCTGGCGTTATCTGGGGGTCACTATATACGAGAGTGTTGGAGAAAAATTTGGCACTTTAGTTATTACGTAAAGTTCATTTTTGATCTGATAATGCCGGCAAAGCGCGTACGGTCGATAAACATCTATGGTAAGCAAAATGCTACCTGTATTGCAGAAAATGTACATACAACTACCTAAGTAAAAGTTAAAAATTTCAACTTCATTGGGCAATGCAAAGTCGGCCAAAATTAACTTGCCACATGTCTCAAACATGACCAAAGAATTTAAATAAAACTAAATAAAAGATAACTTGAAGGTAAAAATCGGGTTATTAGTACCATTTTGCCTTATCAAATCAACGATGACGAAAAACCATATCCTGTGTTATATACGAGTATCCTAGCTTTAGAAGTAATGTGACCTCCACTTTAACGTTCATCGCGACATTTACATTGCATTTGCTTGTTTGCTATATTATAACGGATCGAAAGGTCGGGATTTAAAAACGACACTCGTCAAGACGACAGCAAAGGTTTGCTCCCCCGCCAACCCTCATAACCCCTCTACAGATAAAGGTTACGGTAGTTGACTGGGGTATTTTATATATTGAAAAGTTGTTTTTTTTTAGAAAATGTGTGGTTTGTAGATTAAGATTTAAGATGTCATTGTAATTGTCTTTAAATTATGTTTCCCTTGTAAAAAAAATCTACAGTCTTGTCCAATTATTTTGTTATAGAAAACTGATTTTGCATAATGTTTCAGTAGGAGTCGTGACAGTGTCGTGTTCAAATCCAATATTGAGCCTAAAATATGAACAATAAATGTACCTACAGGTACAAGGAACGAAGTGTAACCACGTTAGTTAGCGGTTAACTAGCTAGTTATTTATACCTATTGTTGATTAATGTAACTATTATATCCTATAGTAAATATATTATAACTCAATTATATCTGTGTTTTATTAGACTGCTAGTAATATAACATTTATTATCTTTATCATTACCATATGAAGCTCTTAAGATCTGCTGCAGGGCAGAAGCCGATCTACACATTCATCCTGGTTATGAGCCCATAACAACGACCATCTTAATAAAACAGATTTTGATGTATAAAATCAAAAGACATACATTTTTAATAATACTTTTATTAAGCTTCAAGGGACAAAAGAAAGCAACACAGTACCTAAAGCGACAGCGTCCAACGCGACTAGAAAATAATCAGTGGAAAACAAATCGTACGTGCTAGATAAATTGATGAATGCGTAACTATTTGTACCTATAGGTATGTATCATCCTATCAATTTGGCAACCAACCAACTCTTATTGCATAACTATATAAGTAAGTATTTATCAATCCATCAATCATTGAAATAAAACTTTTTTTTTGTGTTAGGTAGATTGATGAATCCATAACTATATTGTATTTATTTATCAATCTGCTATGTATTACGTTAGGTACTTCTGTGGTTCAATATACATGATGTGTATGTAATGGTAAAATTTAACATCAAAAGTTCTTCATTTTAGACATAATCAAGTTATTTTAGGCATTTTCCTTATCTTCTTTAAACACCACACAAATACCGAAAGCAATTAGCTAACACCGAAACATCGCTATGACAAAATACAAAAATATCTATCAAAACTTTAAAAATAATCCTTAAGTTACTGTATTTCTAAAAAAGTTTTACATAAGCAATAATATAAGTAAAGTTTTCTATATTAGTACTTACTAACTTAAATCCAAGAAATTCGTTAGTTTTAAATATTTGTTTGTTATAAAACCAACAGAAATGGCAACGTTATTAGGTAGGTATCTTGTATTTTAATAATATATTAATGTAATTACGGAACAATATACATTTTATAAAACTTAATAAAATTTACAGCAGATAAATATAATAATATTTTCTTTGGTAGGTCTTGTTTATTTCGAACAATCTTTGGTGAATATAAAATATAGACACTAATTAAAAACCCTCGATTATGATTTATTATATTTTTGATAATACGCTTAGCGTAATTTTTATAACAGGAGATTGATTGAACCCGTTACTTAATTATTATAAAATACATTAAAATATTTAATATTAACAAATGACACGGAAAATCTAACATTGTCATAGAGTATTAAACGCAGAAGTTACAAGGCAAAGCAAACATCTTCTACACATGAATTATATAACATCGATATAATAAATAATTATGTCACGTATTTACCGATAATATGATTGTATACAAACACAGAAAGATCTAAAATAGTGGTTTTATAGTATAGAGTATTTTGTGCGTCTCTATTACGTGACTACAATATTTTTTACAATTATTATCAATAAATAAATCGTCAAGACCGATAATAAATGGGCTAGAAGTATTTAAGTTCGGGTTAAGTAGGCAGTATCGCGATATCAAAAATAAAATGTTTATGTTTTTATGACTCTTTGTTAACGAATATTAGCTGTTTGACTTGTAAAAGTGCGATTTAATTGCCTATTTACAATAAATGCTTTGACTTTGACTTTCGACTTTGAAAAAGTTATCAAATTGCTCCTATAGGTTCATCTTGATATTCCGTTTCATTAATGTTATTACATTTAAAGTAAAGTATCTACACTGATCTAGTCGTAAATTTTAACACAGTTTGCTACTGCAATAAAGTTATTATACAAAAAAAAAATATCGTTATCTAGCCCAAATTTTATCGGACTATTTTATTGATAATTTGCTAAACTACCAAGGTTTTATAAGCCTAGTTGTTGAAAAAATACAAATACGTACTATACACTACAATTCTTAAGAATACATTCTGATGATTAGAGGATACTTCAAGTGAGGAAGGAATTCTATTTATTGTCATAGGATACCTTAATGTGTTATGAAATAATGCATACCTAATGTGTATTATGGTGATGATTTTCTTATTCGTAATCCAATGACTTTCGTTAATGAAATATAACATACATGAATATTATATAAAATTGACAGTTAAGTTTGTAAAAATATTTTTTCCTAATTTTTGTTAACAATTGGGTTAGTGATCGTTAAGGTTTCTTTTTATGTTTACTTAATATTCTTGTTTCAAACAGACACGTAAAGCCATTGATTCGTAGATGATACGTCATTAAGTTTTATATAATTAATAGATCTACGACAACCAACATTCATAGGGCGAGTGTACACTGACGCGAGAGTTGCAACTGCCCCGCCACTCTATTAACGCTAAGAACCTACTCCCACTAAACATTTAATACACAACCTTTATATTAGCCTGTCCACTGGCTATACTTTTGCAGAGTAGGTTAACAAAGCTCTAGAAATGGTGTTTCAAGCTTCTAAACAAAACTTTTTAAGTTGTAAGTTAGGTGGTTGTGTCTGAGCTGCCAGTGTGTTATTATTTTTAATTTCATGTTTTATTTGTAGTAGGATTTTATTCATTTTTTAATACAGTCAATTAAGTAGTATTGAGTTGTAATTAATTGTATTTGGGATCTGTATAAGAATCAAATGTGCGATATCGCCTCTTTCTTTTTTGTTTTGAAATAACCGACATCCATTATTTACAGAAATAAAATGTTATGTTTAACTTTACCAGACATATAATTATAGTACCTAGTACTAAAATTTCGGCATTTAAACAATCTCAGTTACAACCACCACTCAATTCAAGGTAGGTAAATAAAATTACTAAATTAAATAATTTCATTATCAAAATATTATTGTCACTAATTCTTTACAAACTACTTCCTTAGTCTAGGAGTCTAATCTGACGACCCTAAGAAGATATGCTCTGAACACGAAACAATTTTACCTACTTTAGATTTTCAACAGCAATTATATTGTCTACAACAGTACACATTACATATACATAAAACACCGTGTATATCTACCACCTTTATGTATAAACATTAATAGCTGAACATGCATAGTTCATACGCATGTTCTATAAAGCCAAATACCAATGCATTTTGTTTTGTTATTCACAATTAATTATGTATAAAAGTACCAGACACCCTAAACTGTTACTAGAAATTATAGCAAGCCACTATTAAATAGATAAAATTATAGTAGGAAGCTAGACAAAATAAATGAAGTATATAATAAATTGATAAGCAAATGTAATCCAAAATGTATCATAAGTAGGTAGGTAGGTACCTACCTATCATTTAAAATTGAAAAGATGTTTTAAAATTGTATCAAAAACGACAACTGATAGTTCGTATTGTGTTATTAGAGATTGGATGTTACCTTTTTGGATTTGGTTCGTGTACGTTTGGTATATTCGGGTAATACTCCCGTTTTCGGTCCATGCCATTATTGTATGAAAAAGAAGAAAATTAATGTAAGTATAGATCACAATCATCATAAGTCAGAACGCTAAAGCGTATATCTAACACTAAACTTATCTTATTTCAATTAACGACTATCTACCTACATTTTATAGAAATTAAATGAAATCAATATACGAATATTATAACATTAACTTAAATGGCACATAAATAAATAAGGTCTACGTATATACAATTACTGGATGTCCCAATTCTACTTACTTCAGTAAGTTAGTATGTTATGATACAACTTTATTAAAATATAGAAGGTCTTTTGACGAATAAATATAAAAATATAACTTTAACAAATCTATTATCATATTTTCATGTAAGTTTTTTTTGTATATTAGTCTTTACGTTATTTATTAGTCTAGGATCAGTCACTACGTAGAAAATGATAGTACAATAATTTGTTTCTACATTAAAAATGAATAAATCTTCATGCCATTATAAAAATAATTTAGACAAAAAAATCTAAATTAATTATTTCTATTATTATAAACTTCTGTTTTTTTTTTCAATTTTAATTATTATACTAGTAGAAAGCTCGAGTTGAGAAGAGACTTACGTGAAGTCGATAACCATAATATCTACCTACTTAGCCGTATCTGACAGGATGTAAATACACAAATAAATTCCATTGATAAATAGGGCACAGGTGGATACGTAGATACTATTACAATTATAATATTAACCAGCACGCCATCAAAATAAATCGTTGTTGATTGTTTACATCACAATCTTAGAGTAGGTAATCATTACATTTCACCCTCATAATACATCTGTTTGTGCAGTTTGCGTTCGACCTCAAATCCTTTAAAACCTTAGTCAATCCCCCTGTCCTATTGGTTAGTTGTGGAAAGCTTATTGGTTTTATTTACATCCCGTTTATTTCATTATTCGTATCGTTCAGTATAGCGTCTGCTATCACTGCACGTAGGTAAATAAATAATTGCATAACAATCTTAAACGACATCTACACAGTACGAGTACAAAAGTTTTTTTTTTATAAATTTAATATTACCAATCATCTACCTACTACAAATTACAACTATTTTTATAGTATCCCTTAGTACTATTAAAGCTATTCCACTAATTTTACTATAACATGGAATCTATAATTTCAAATGCATGACTTGCAATTCATTTGTATATAACTATATCCTACATTTTTTTTGAATGTATATTTGACAAAACTTTCTGTAAATATATTGTCGAAAATTATTGGCATTATTGTCGTTATTTCACGCAAGTAATTACTTTTTGATTAATAAATAATTATCGTTAGAGATCTATACACATTATAAAATATTCATACAATTTATTTTATTGTCAAACAGACGCTATGTTTGAATATAATTATTGACTCAAGTTTATTGTCATTATAATTTTCTTAATACTCAATTTTAGTTAACTTTAAATAACGATTTATGTAGTTTCAAATAAAATTATATATATGCCTAATTTAGTATATACCTATATGCTTTTTATTGTCCGTTTAGGAAGAAACTTTGATAATTCACATATTACCCTAAATTACCTATAATTTATTTTTCAAATACAAGTTTATTGTCTATTTATAAGTTTTTATAGTTAAATGAGTAAACGTTCTTATTGTTTTAATCTATAAAAGCACTTTTCTCTAGAGACTACTAACACCAAACATTAAACAAACATTTAATACGTAACGCTCACTAAGTAGTACCTACCTAACAACACTGAATAGAAATTATAAACATTAAGGTAAGTATACCTACTTCATATAATACGAAAAATCATCTAAAAGTATAGCTAAAGCTTGAAAACCCTACATCGCTCGTTAAAGCGACTTATAAGATAGTTTCACGTTTCAAAAACAGTAATTTTTTTTCTTTCTTAGGGTTAATTTATCAATTCGATCTCGAAGAAAAAGGTATCGAGATAACACGAAAAGTCATTCTTGACGTAAAAGAGGGTAAACGCCAATCGCATCGTTTCATAATAATGTTTCGTATATCACAGCATTACATAATATTATTTACTTCACGCGATTCTCGTGTGATATGTAAAAAATATGAGTTTAGCCATCGGCACAGCTACGAAAGGATAATTTACATTAGAATACTCTTTAAATCTTTCTTGTGTCACGTACCTACATTATATGATTGTAGATTATTATTAGGTAGTAAATTATTGGCACAATTTACTCATTATTGTCATTTCATTAGAGAAATTATTATCCTTTCAAAGCTAGCCGCCCAAATTTCTAGTTTACATGTATAATTTATTGTCACACCTTGTCATCTTCGAAGGATAGATTACAATTTATTGTCATAAATATTGTCTGTATTACCACTTATATCGCGAGTAAGTCTCATCAAGTTTCAAACGATTGTCCTAAAACGCGAGTACAATCGGCAAAATTACTAATACTAATATTATAAATCTACACTCGCTTCATTCGTTTGGACAGTTAACGTTAACTCACCAATTATTGGCATATGGTTATCTTCACCTTGACATCTGAAGTTGCTTCATGGACTTTCGCAGAGTCCAAAAATCATTGCCATGCGTTCTAATGCTTCTCCCGGCCTCAAATGTCTTCAGACTTCGCGTTGTCGTCGTTGTACAGCTCAATCTGCTTCTGGATCCAGGTGATGTACTTAGGCACGTACGCGTACACCCCGGGGAGGCGCGGGTGGGCGCACTTGATGCCCCAGGACACTATGCCCCCCACGTACCAGCGCGAGGAGTCGTCGGGATCCTTGCAGAGCAGGGGGCCGCCTGAGTCGCCCTGGAAAAGAGATCAAAGTATCTGAAATAGTTGCATATCGCTTTAGAAAGGAAGGGGAGTCTCTGCCGTCAAACCCCAAACGGAAAACCTGCATTCAATATAATATTATGTTGTGTACACGTACCTACTACCAATAAATAAAATTGTAGTGTCTGATTTTAATATTAAATAAGTACCTACTTAAAAAAATAACATAGAGGAAATAAATACTGAAAGTAATATACGGTATTTTTTTTGTCTGTCTGTCCGTTTGTTTCTAACCTCCGAAACGGCTGGACTGATTTTTTTTAAAGAAAGATAAATAAAATAAAAAAAATTGACGGGGCTTTCACTGGAAGATAGCTGATGTTATAAGTAGAAACTTGGACTACTTTCATCTAAGAACTAGCTGCGCTCTGCGGCTCAAATTGCTAAATAGTTACTTCGTAACCAGCTGGATAATAGTAAACGCAGGTGAATCCGCGAGGCACAGGTTACAAATAAAGCCGTAGCAATTTCCGTAGCCACCTCATTTGACACGGCATTACGTCCCGTATCTCGTATGGCAACTTGCGCGGCTACGGTCGTAACGTAGCGCTCTCATATCGGCCCGCTAGACGTAGCCAATGCGGAGTACGCGCTACGCATCCCATCTAATTATATTATCACAATTAGGTATAACTAGCTGCGCCCCGCGGTATTACCCGCTGTTTTCTGAATAAAAAGCAGCCTATGTATTAATCCAGGTTGGTAGCTACCTCCATACCAAATTTCATGCAAATCGGTCCAGCCGTTTGAGCGTCAAGAACTAACAAACACACAAACTTTCGAATTTGTAATATTAGGAAGATAATTATAATATAGATTTCGAATAAGCTAGTTTTGAGATATTGTAGCAATATATAGATTTTGCATCTATATTGATTTGTATCGCCCACCTTTAGTGGCAAGTGTGCAACGTAATAAGCCCGTGGCTTAGAACTACGAATACTTACTAGTATTGCTTCCGCATACAAGGCGGTTAGCGGCACGTGGCTCGGTTCTGCGATTCCCTCGGTTGTGTGCGGGAGCGACCGAATGTCCTTGTTTGTATAGCTCGATTCATTTGGTAAAGATTTCATTTTCTTATACTTATTAGATCGGGTGTGGGAGTTAGCAACAGATTGCGAAGGAAGCATATGGATGCATCAAAAAGTAGGCGGTTCTTCTTAGTAGAATTGAATACTTTTTTACTTTTAAAATGGTCACGTCAACAATATACTAAATTCAAGCCCTAGATTGAATGATATAGGTCTGGTGTACCCAATATATTATCCTGTGTCATGTTATGATTCAATTCAATACGTGACAATAAAACCCCAATTGATTCCGCTCTCCGACCCGGCGTCAGCAAGCTCCGCTCGTAAGCCGCCCTACCTTGCAATATCATCTGTATCGCTCCCGACGACGTTTGGTTTCCGATAGACTTATCGGAAACCAGACATCTGAACGATTTCTGACTATCGGAACGTCTGTTGGTAACACAGTTGGGATTGAGAGAAGACTTATCTTCATAGAAATGTATCACCGCGGTGGTCTTGATGTATAATATACCTGCCTAATGCTTTTTTTTTAATTATGATAATGGTTCGCTCAGTTTCTTTTATTATACGTTATTGATTAACCAATCATATTTTTTAATAAAATGGTCAAAATGTTAAGCCTTAGCTAGTCCACCTGACTGGCTGGGTAAGTATTATATCATGTAAACGTCACGATTCCTTCATTTCCGTAATTATCTGAGTCGTTTCAGAGCTTCCATGAAATGATAACGCCATTTATCATGAGGCTTCGCGAGTACAGGATACCTATCCAATTATGTAACGAAATTAATTATGTCGATAAGTAGCCTACTAAGGTAATGAAATCTACTTAGCTTTCATATGGTTAGTTATCATTACGATAGTATGAATATAAGTAGGCTTATAAATAAAATGGCTTCTTAATATTACAATTTATTATTGATAGATATATGTTGTAAGAACCTTAAGGCCTTTTGGTTTGGGAAGCCAATCTTCTTCGGTCATGCCGGAATTATTCGAACTAATTAATTTTCGAAACGTACTTAGCTTCCTTCGTAAATATTTGTGTAAGTAGAATTGATAACGCTGTTTATCCTAAAGACGGGTACTATAATCAAACAATATTGGAATTTCCAAAAATTTGTTCCTTGATTACGGCTGATACCTACCTATCTACATTATACTTAGTTCATATCATGAATTAAGTCTCCGTTTCGAACAAACATGCGTCGAACAATTCCCCGAAGAATAACCTTATGGGGAAGCTCGAGTTACAATTTTATTGGATCCGCGAAAGAGTTATGTGTGGTGTTGAAGGGTGTAAATGCATCGTGTCTAGTTATAGGTAATGTATCAGAAGTCAGTAAATTGAACATATTTTTTTTTAATATCCCGGATACCTATGTAACAAAAGTTACTAAATAAATAACATTGGAAGATGATGTCTGTCTGTATGTTTGCTATCGCCTCAGCAAACACTCGCCCAAATCCTATGAGAAGAAACAACAAAAACAGTAGACGAACACTGCACACTGAACCAAGTCGATAAAAACTAAAACGTTCACAAAACTCCTAAGATATTATCTGAGTACAAGGAAAATTTCAATCTACCGTCAAAAGTAGTGCAGGGGGCGTATTATGAACATATTTATACCAGGCAAGTTCCAGGAAATTCTTTTTATAGTTCGTAATGTGAAATTGCCAGCCTGTTATTAGGCCAGAAGTAGGTATGACTGTCACGTGACGTCACTGGCTGGCATTAGGAGTTCATAATACGAAATAGCCAGGCAGTTCAGTTTCGGGCGTAAACTGATTGGAACTTTTAGTTCATAATACGGCCCCTGTAATTAAAAACCGTCTAAAATGTCTTGTTCTCGATCGGATGTAGGTATTCTCAATACGGTGATAGAGTCAATTAACATTAATGAGTGCTCTCTTGGGTCTCATTTGAATCAATATCTTGAATATAGGTAGTACTGCAAGAAATAAAGGTGTTCACAGCAAGTTTACTCGTTACTTCTTTATGATGTGACGAGTCGGTTCACTGTAGGTACCTACGGGTTTGGTGACTGCTTACCCTTCTCGAAGGGGAAAAGGAATGTAGATAAAGCCTTTATTGGATTTACCTATTGGGCGAAGAAATATTTGTAGTAGAGCTCGATGAATGTTTGGAATAATGTTGTAATAAGCGGGCAACATCTTCAAACTACGATAATCTTGTTGTCCAAGAAGCTTATATGTAATTAACTTCCTAACTATCATCATTATTCGTTATATCTTTTATATTGCTATTTACGGGAAAGTCTTGTCATTCATCATCACCATGATCTTCATCAGCCTGAAGACTTTCACTGATGAACATAGGCCTCCCCTAACCTCTTCATTAACAAATATTTAACGACTACATACGACCAGCTCGCCAACCCACAAACAAACCATTACAGTTTCACAGGTAACCCAAGTGTTCTAAGGTTCTAACCCACTACCAGTTTGGCAGCGAACCAACATGTAAGTTAGTGGAACTGCCACGATAAACTCCATTGCTACAATAAGCCAAATAAGCACCAGCAGTTAAGTCATGCGTCGCATCAATCAGGCTCGCAGGAAGATTTTTGAAAATACTAATCAGTCCTATTCTAAATTAGCATACCTACCAACTTCGACCACACTAACATCTGGTGAGCGGAAGGCATCGCTCAACTTCATGTCCAGCTGACACACGACCGGCCATCTTATCCGGCTTCAACCTTTCCACCTAACAGGTAAAGTGGAGGAGCTTCTCGCTTAGAATTACTAAATGCTACCCTGTAGAGGAAATGTAAGGTTACCAGCAGTGCTCGCTCACCTGGCAGGCGTCCTTGCCGCCCTCGGGGTACCCCGCGCAGATCATGCCCTCGGTGACGTTGAGGTCGCGGTGCTCCAGCCACTGGTTGCAGAGGTCCCGGTTCAGCACGGGCACTTCCACCTCGTTCACTGCCGGCTCGTACTCCGACACTGGTTGGAGATGAACACGCGCATAAAGAACGTTGTACCTTAGAACCTTACGTCTAGAACATAATGAGAATGAAGTAGTGCCAGCTTTCGATATCAAAGGTTATCAGTTATCAACAGGCTGAATAAATTGAAGATGGCGATGTAGTAGTCTCTCTCGAAGTATCTAGATTGAGCTAGCAACCGCTTTTACAACAGCCTACAGTCCGGTGTCGCTGTTATGCCGGGCTAGAGACCGACAATATTAGTCCTCCCAAAAAAGTCTGGACCATAACAAATGAACATCAAAGTTGAACACGAGTAACTCACTGTCTTTATCATCCCGCTTGCCCCAGCCGATGACGGTGCAGAGCGTGCCGGGCGCCAGCGCCCGGTCCGGCGGCGGCAAGCACACGGGAGACAACTGCTCGTGGTACCGCACGCGTACCGCCAACTGCGATGGACGTGGGAGATGAATGTGCGAATACACCAGGCAAGTACCTCTCACCACCGATAACTGAGCTTTCACTTGCCATTAGTTCTTTAACATTAGGTACAGTTTACGCCAACTGGTCTGAACTACAACCCTTGAACGACTCTAAATAGGTTCTGTTAACTCGTTTTTCCTCGGTACTTCTTTTATACAGCTGGATCGTCTAGCTGTCATGTCAGAATGTCTGCGGAACGGACTTTGGTCAAATGCTAGCTAAGTATACAAATAAATTGATTAGTAAAGTTATCACTGCATTTACAACTTACCTGGAACAAGGCTATATCGTTATCGTGTGCGACGCCAACGTTGTAGAGTGGATGCGGCACCACACGGCGCACCTTCACCTTCTGTCCATAGTAGGCGTGCGAGCGGCGTCGCGTGATGCCCAGTTGGATCGTCCAGCCGTTCACGTCGGAATGGCTGCAAAGGTTAACTTTTGTCATGGCTTTCAAATAAATGCCGATACACATGAGAAGCCGTGAGATGTTGCTACGCAAACACAGAGTGATTTTTCCGGCGCGTTCTGGGTAGTTAGACTTCATCAGCGCAGCTGGCTAATGCTGCCATTACTTTCCAACCAAATGTTAAGGCATAATGGTTAAACCCTTAACGTCGGCTCGAAGGACAAGGCCAACTCACTTGCCCACACAGTGCGACGCAGTGAGCACCCACTGGTCCGCCACCAGCACGCCAGCGCAGTAGAACACCTCCTCGGGCCCGCCGAGGATCGCAGCCAAGAACGGCCAGTCGCCAGGCGAAGCCTCCACCCCGCCCACTATCCGCTTCTGACCGCCGCCTATGGTTCTCCGTTTGCCGCACTCTGTGGAAACATGATCCTTCGGTCAAGTGCAATAAGGCCTGGCCTTCGCTCAGAGGAAAATGGACCTAGTAGGAAAAACAGAAAATTAATGACTATTGTTCACACGCTTTCTGAAATTGAAACCCCTAGTAAATGAAGATAAAATATTATGATGGCCCACAATACCTACTTATATAGGTACCGACACCTAAAACAGATTATATAAAAGAGTAATAACTCTGAGCTCAAAAGTCTCAATACCAGGAAGCTGACAAATAGCAGCTAAAGGATAATAAGAGATTATAAAGCGTTTATCCTGTTTACGTTCAAGAAAGATCCTAAAACAAAGTAAAGGGTACAAAAGCTGTCCGATTAGTGTTGCTACAAAAGCCTGCCTTTGTCTACGTTCACGGTATAACGACGCCCTTACACTAGCTTTTGTTTGTCTTTGTGCAGTAATTGCTGTTCGGAACACAAAGTCAGTCGAAATTAAACTTGTTAAGCAAAAACAACTTCTTTATTCATTTCACCTTGACGTCCCAGGAACCTAAATTAAAATTTAAGCAAATCCCTTTTTGGGGTTACGGTAAACAAATTTTAGCGTCGGTAGAGTCTGGATTATAGGAGGCAGCGATTTGAAATATTTCAACGACATGGATGTGTTTTTGATATTATTATTTAATAATTTGTTATATATCGGCTCATTTATGTGTGTGTATATGAGAGAAGATTCTTCTTCCACAGCACGTATTATTTCGAAAAACACTTGCGAATACGTATCTACTTTAATACATACCTACTACGAGTATACGAACCGTAACTCATTTATACCAGTCTAATCCCAAACAGTCACTGTTATTTGCATTGTCTTTTCAGAGGCATACAGTACTAATTGATATTTTTAGGGTCTCATAGAGCAAAACTGGATAAAATTGAATATTCCAGCGTAGAGATAGAGTATTTGGTATGGTCAGCATCAAAAGTAGCTTAACATCTCCGTATCTTAAATTTAATATACACCCTAAAATATACATATTGCGTATATACAATTGAACGGTCTCTGAAGTAGTTGAACATCTCTGTATCTTAAATTTAATGAACACCCTAAAAATTTACATTTTGCGTATCTACAATGGAATTGGAAACTAAAACATGTTAAGCTACTTTTGAGGCCGACCGTACACCCAAGTTTAAGTTAGCCACTCAAAAAAAGAGACGGTAGGTACGATTTATGACTTACAGTCCCTCTTCACTTGTCCCACTCCGAGGGTAAAGCGCAGGTGTCCGTGCTCACAGAAAAATATAATTAAACGCGTAGTCCGCCAGACAATCAAGGTGGAACAGATTCCTACGAATAAAGTTAGAAGCCACCCGTAAATGAGGGTGTCTAGCCACCGCCTGATTGAAAATACTTTCAAAGGAGAAGAACGTATTTTCAAGTTGGACAGTTTATTACATAGTATTAGGTATGTACCTTCTATGTTCCTAACTACATATAATATATACTTTCTTGACTGCCTAAGCGTCTATCTACCTATATCTTTA
The DNA here is from genome assembly GCA_905147375.1 of Hylaea fasciaria. Lineage (NCBI taxonomy): Eukaryota > Metazoa > Arthropoda > Insecta > Lepidoptera > Geometridae > Hylaea > Hylaea fasciaria. Next base: position 13,079,074 of record LR990193.1, on the reverse strand, counting down.
ATCCACGTACAATTTGCGACAGGTACATACCTACGTGATAAAAGCAGTGTCGCTCTAAGTAATTTAAACACGTAAAAGAAATCAGTGTTCGTAATATTAACAATACAGCAGAAGGATAGTTTTTTAAATGTATTTAGCGTTACTGAGATAGTGAACAAGTGACATAATCTTGTTATAAAGTAGAATCATGGATGTCATTATATGCTTCATATAACGCTGCAATGCTTTATATAGGTAGGTACCTACCGATCTTCATCAAAATAAAATCAGTGGAATGATGAGGTATAGATAAAAATTGAAACTAGAGATACTTAATCGTACTCGTACAGTAGTGAAGAACCAAATCTAGAACTAAGAAAGTGTAAACCAAAACCATAGTCTTAGGACATTTTCGAAATCTTAGGTCCGCGTTTTCAAGAAGAAAAATTGTATTGGTCAACATTCAAAAATTACAACGAAGATTAGATAATGTTTTTACCAAAACGGGTTCCAGAGATTCATGTGAAATTTTTATTAAATTCCATTGTTGGGCATTAAGGGTTCGATCACGCATAAATTGAAAATCTCCAAGATAGAGTACCAGTAAGTGATGAATAATATGGTCAGCGACATTTATCAGACTTCCTGACAAGAATTTTAGGTGACACTAAAGTATAAGGGGGCTTCCTAACCTAGTTAGTTAACGTTACATTAATTAAGTTCATAATAGGGCTTACAAGTACCTACCTACCTACTGTCAATTGGAAAGGCTTTGATTTCCAGTTATAGTAACACAGAGGCATTATGGTTGACGTCGCCCAACGTAAGTATCCTTTATAAAAATCTGTACTTTTATCGTCTGGTGATAAAACTTGCAAACTATACTCAAACGCTATTTCATCAATATTTCTTTGTGTACAAAGTTTCATAGAAGTTTTTTACATTTGTCTAATTTATTTATCTGTAATAAATGCTTGCTACGCTTACAGCAACACCAAGACGCACAACAAGATACTTAATTTATTTATTCAATAATATGGCACAAGAAAATATTACAAAATTAATAATAATCATTATATATTAGGTACATGCCATAAAATACACCGACAGTCGCATCAGGGAATAAACACACACTTTGAAGATCCAAAACATTACCTGTAAACATCCCAGCGTAGTTATAGCGAACAGCGGCTGACAAAGAATGATAGCTCCACGCCACAACGAAAACAAATAGTTTCGCGTCGAGACAAATAAACGAGCTGAGGCATCACGCTGTGTGACGGCGACGTCGGAAGCTATAATAATATGTGTTTTGTGCCACTATTAACAAAACACTGTATACAACTAAATCAACAGAGAAAATGCCATTACATGCGTAAACTGTATCTAAATGAAGATCTTACAGTAGAAGTTGTAGAAGCAAAAGTATTATGATCTTTTTGAGACAGAGTCCACCCAACTGGTAGCCCGCAGAACTGTGGTGTGTGAATTTCTTAGGCTGTCCAAGGATCTCTGACTTTTTTTTTTTTTTTTTTTTTTTTTTTTTTTTATTGTATAACATTATAACCATCGACGTGAAGCGTCAATGCCATTTTTTTTGTCAATTTTTACATTTTTTATTATCTTTTAGATTAATTTACTCGCTGTCACATAAACTAAAAACTAATCGTAAGTCCGCCGCATTTCTCTTACATACGCGCTTTACAAACATAACCGAAACTAGACCGTGAGCAAAAAGGGTAACCAGGCCCCGCCCGCAGCGCCCGTTCACGAGCTTGACGCGTGTGCCAGCCATCGCCTTCCTCGCACGTCGTTCGGGAGGATGACGACCCGCCACACGCCGCCGCCGCGGGTAAAGCCAGTTTAGTGGGAATGATACCGCCGTTTGCTCACGGTGAGTTCAGGCTACTTTTACTTTAACTTAATTTTTACACACCAAAAGTACATTAATTTCAAGGTCAATTTAACATTTTAGTCAGCCTGAGCCGGTCGCCGGCTCCACTCCGCCTCTGAATAGTTTTATATTCTCGTCAATAACTTTTTCGTCTCTGTGCTTCATGGCCATCCTTATGTTGTGTTCCAAAATCACCCTCTCCGAGACTCCGCTGGCTCGCGCGATGAACCTTCCCACGGCATCGTCGGCATTGTCGGTGTGGTAGACACACTTTTCGGTGTGTCTTGACACCGCCACCACCGCATGTGGGACACTATCGTGCAAGCATATCTTGGAGGGTTTGGTCTGGATGATGATGACCTTAGCGAAGGTGAGTCCCTGAGACTCGTGAATGGTAAGAAGGCGAGAATCCGTCCCCGTCCCGAATCCCTTGCTGGAGAGGGACTTTTTCTCTTCTTGTGTGAACACAAGATATAGAGTCTCCGGGAGATTGGGGGGGATGCCCACATTCGTGTACCCTTCTCTGCTCAGAGAACGTACTCTAGGTGATGCTGAGTACATTCCGTTGTACACTTCGCTAAGGGCATACGGGATGTCCATCGGGTTCCGGTACGTACAAAACCGTTCCTCCTTGGCTGTTACTAAGGAGTCCGGGTACTTGTAGTGCAATGCAAAGAGATTTTCTCGGTCCAGGTAGGGTAGTTGGTTTATGTCTCCAACGAGAACGAGTTCGCTGGCACCAGAAAGCCTGGCGGCCATGACTATGGCTCCAAAGTGGTTCATGAAAGCCTCGTCAACCGTTAGACGGGTGATCCGACTCGTCTCTCTGAACCCGTTGGCTAGCACTGACGCCATAGTGCGCACTTTCGTCTTTGTCGCCTCGCCGATCCGAGGCTCCAGACGGCGCCTGAGTTCTCCGGCCGCCTCGAGCGTTGTGGTGACAACAACATCCTCGTTCTCCTTGAAGTTCCTGACAATCTCCGTGGTCTTGCCGCAACCTGGTACCCCATTGATCCATGTGATCCGTGGCACCGTCCAGTTCTCCCATACATCCTTTTCGCCAGGATTGCTTTCAATGGTTTTGGCCATCTTCAGCATCCTGTCGTCCAGCATGATTCGGGTACAACGGGCGGTGACCACAATTGGATCGTCTTTGGGCGTCTCGAAACACAACCTTCCTGTTTGCTGAGTCCTCGACTCATCGAGTCCCACAAAACCACTGATGGCGCTGTAGGCAACCATATACTGACCCGACACGACTCCTCTGATGGTCTGGGATGTGTCATTGTTGTATATGGCCGCCTCCGCCTCCCCGATCCTTACCTTCAACAGCGGTTCGTTGTCATGCTGGAAGGCTTTCAGGATGTCTCTGCATGTGGCTTGGTTGACCTCGCGAGTCGCTCTCACCACCGCCAGAAACTCAAGGAAGGCGTTTGCCACGTGGTCCATGGGTCCCGAGATCTGTCTCAGGCTCGGCGGGATTACTTGTCCTTTGTCCGCTCTGGTTCTGACTGGCGGCTGCGGCTTGGGAACTTTCAAGGGTGTTCTTAAGAATTCCCACGCCGCCGCCCCCTGTCTCTCCAGATTGTCCAGGTGTGGTCCCAAGGTTATACTGGAAGGCTGGTTCATCATCTTGACCGCAGATCTGTTCGTTGTCGCGTCTCGTCTGGTAGATTTGCAGGGCGCCGGCGCTTTGGCGCTGAAAAGATGTTTTATAACAGATGACATCGTCTTACACTTCTCTTTCATTTTTGTCATTGCCAAGGCTTTTCCGGGGTCTTCTTTTCCTCTCTCGTCGGCTATTTTCTGTTGCAATCTCTCCGATCCGCTCTGTAGGCCATGACTTGGGCCCGAGGGTGGGGGGGCGGGGCGCGAAGCTGTTGCAGTGTCGCAGACGGGGGCCTTGAGGAAGCTAAGATCTTCCCCTCTGCCCTCGTACACGACCACCTCGTGATGTAGTGAGGCTTTAAGGCAACCATTCCTGTCCGCTACCTCCCCTCTCTCAATCCCAAGTGACATGACGTCCACACTGACACGAGTGGGTCTGCCTCTCAATGGATCCTCTCCCAGGCTGCTGAGTAAAGCACAGGCACGGGCGAAGGGTGAGATGCTGTCCCACTGGAAAAGCACTACCACCTTGTCAGGTAGTCGTGCTATCCGGCATGGTTGGCCTCCCACCGTCGCCTCGGCAAATGAGTCGAGCTTTGTTCTCTTAATTCTGGTCTTAGAAGTATTTCCATTAAGAAGCAGCGCCAGACCCGGCGGGATCGTGATCTTGCCTCCAGCCTCTGCCCGACAGAAGGAAACTCCTAACTTCTCAGTGATGTTGTCCATGAAAGTGGCCACTCCTCGAATCCTCACCCCTGGGGACCCCACCGCGCCACATTGCAGCAGTTTTGCTATCTGTGGTTGAGTGGTTGCCAGTCCCGGGGAAACGTCCAGTATCTGAGGTTGCGGCTGCACAGCTAGTGCAGCAGGCACTAATGTGAGTAATGTTGATGTTGTTGGTGTATATGCTGAAGGCACAGGTGTGGGTGGTCCAGGTGCAGAGGGCACTGATGTAGATGTTTGTGTTTGTGCTGAGGGCACTGGTGTGGGTGGTGCTGGTGCGGAAGGCACTGATGCGAATACTGGGGGGGTTGCTGTGGCTGTAGCTGGATCCTGATTTCTTCGAAAGGCCGTTGATCCGTTTGCCGCTGCTGCGCTCATTGCAACTACGCTCGCGTAGTCCAAGAAAGGTGTTCGTGATGACAGGTTCTCCATGATCAATGGAAGTGCGGATTGTGAGAGTTTAGTCTGGATTTTGATCTCCAGATCCATCCTTTCCCTGCCATATCTTGGACAGTCGAACAGTAGGTGCCATATCGTTTCATCGTGGCTGGGATCGCAAACGCAAGAGGGGCTGTCCCTCAATCGGAAGCGGTGAAGGTACGCCCTAAATCCTCCATGACCAGTCAGTATTTGAACATGAATAGGTGTTATTGTCATGTCTTTTAGAGCTCGTCTCGCAAAAGAGACGGTGGGAAGGAAAACCTTCGTCACTGAACCGGTGCTGGATGACTCGTAGCGCGCCTGCCACTTCTGGACAGTCTTTTCTCTTATCTGCTTTCGGATGTACGATATGGGGACTTTGCTGTAGTCTGGGGCTGTCTTTTTCTTGAGCGCAGCATTCTTCGCGAGTTCGTCAGCGCGCTCGTTTCCCGGAGTTCCGATGTGTGCTTTTAGCCAGAAGAACCTCACAGTTCGGCCCTCCAGTTCGATCTCTTTTATGAGACTCTTGATTTCGAGTGCCAGTTGGTGAGTTACCGATGCGTTCCGCAGCAGGTCGAGTGACGATCTTGAGTCACTCATGATGTTCGTTACCTGTGCTGCTCTCGATTCTCTCACCAATTTGACAGCTCTGAAAAGAGCGAAGAGTTCTGACTGGAATACCGTGTTGTGACGCTCTAAACGAAAGGTGGAATATTTTTTCTCTCTGTCATTGTTCCACAGGGTTAGGGCTGCTCCGACTTTTCCTTCAATCTTGCTGCCGTCGGTATAGATGGTAGGACCGACTATTCGCAGGGTATTGATCGTCTCGGCGTCGAAGTTATCCAACCGCTCGTACTCAGTTGCTGTGAGTAACGCTGGGTGAGGGTTTTGCAGTGGGCCCAACTTGCGCTCTATTTCCCTTCCCGGTGGTACGAAGTCCTCAGAATATCCTTTCCTGGCCCTGAAGAGTTCAGCGACTTCCAACACTCTAAGGTCCAGTGGCAGTAGTCCCGACAGAATGAGTGCCGATGTCAGAGAAACTGTGCGGTACGCTTTGCAGATCTTCTGTGCGAATCCCCTTTGAAGAGAATCCAGCTTGTTCTTCACCATAATTTTCTCAGCCGCCGGGGACCACGCGCTCGCAGCGTACAACACAATTGGCTCTATCACCGACACATATATAGTCTTTGTTATGCTTCTGTTTAACCCCCAAGTCACCTTCGCTGCGCGCGCCAGCTGTTTGTATATGTCCGCTGCTTTTGTGCAGATTGCAGATACATGCGCATTGAAAGTGAGCTTGCAGTCTATTATGAGTCCCAACAACTTTACCTCTTTAACCAAGTTTAACCGAGTACCGCACATGTGGACTTGGGGAGGATCGTACTTATGTTTCTTCGTTATCACCATCGCATTGGTCTTGTGCGCGGCGAAGTTTAACTTGTTTTGTACTCCCCATTCATGTACGGTAGCTAAGATGGTATCGGCTTTAAGTTGTAAGGCGCTAACTGCACGGTCTGAGAACACAAGGACCACATCATCTGCAAAGGCCTGGCAGAATACACCTGAGGTTGCCATTTTGTGAAGCAGCGGATCCAGGATAAGATTCCAGAAGGTAGGTCCGCCAATGGATCCTTGGACGCATCCCTTCGTGGTTTCCTTCTCGCTGGTCGCTCTGGCATAGTTAACTTTGATCTTGCGATCCTGCAGGTATGATTCCACCAGTGCATACAGGTTTCTGGGGCACTTCCTTTCTACCAACTGTCGTTTGAGTGCAGGCCACCAGGCGTTATCAAAGGCACCCTCTATGTCCAGCGATACCAGTAACACGACTTTTTTCAGTTTTACTTCCGCTTTGACATGGTTTATTAGGTCATAGAGGGCCTCCTCTGTCCCACGCTGAGGCATGAAGCCATACTGCTTTTCTGATATTCCTGGCAGAAGATGCCACTGGATTCGTCCTACGAGAAGCTTTTCGACGATCTTTCCGAGGACCGATAGTAGTCCGATTGGTCTGTAAGACTTTGGCTGGGTGTAGTCATCTTTCCCTGGCTTACGAAGGATACAAACGTGGGCGACTTTCCACTGCTTGGGGAAGTGTGGTAGGGATAGGCACTTGTTGGCCAGTGCCAGAAACACCTCCCTGTTGCAGTGTATAGCGGCAGTGCAGATGTCGGACGTTAACCCATCTAGGCCGGGTGCTTTTTTCGGATTTAGGCCCCTAAGGACCGTATCCAGCTCCGCAGGTGTAAAAAGAGGGTCATCTTCCGACAATGCGCTTATTTCTGCAAGGTTTTTCCCTTCTGTCAGTCTGCGAACGCTATGGTGATATTCGGTATCGGATTCCACCGAGTCGTCCGGGTAGAAGGTTTTCGCTAGAAGATCCGCTGAGTCTTCTGGGCTTAACGTCAAGCCCGCTGCGTTCCTCAATAGTGTATCCTCCCGTCTTCGGACCGTCTTCCTTAAGACTCGGTAAATCCCGTCCCACATGCTCTCTCGGTCCTGTGTGGTGCAAAAATCTCTCCAATGTTGCGTGGCCAACTCTTCCGCCTGTCGTTGGTAGGAAGTCTTCGCTTCTACATATAAATCTATGACGTGTTGTCTTCGCACGGGGGCTGCGTTCCGTATTCTCCGTTTTCTTCTAAGCACCTCTCTCTTGAGTTGCTCAAGTGATTCGGTCCACCATGGGGGCTTTGACTCCGCCTTCCTCGCGCTCTCCTTCGGCACTGTGTGTTCGCATGCTTTGTGAATCGTCTCTGTGTATTTCGTGAGCACGAACTCTAGCTCCTCTGGGCACGCGACTTCCATGACTCTTTCGGGGGTGATGTCGCTCTCAGCTAAGCCGACGGCGAGTTTTGTGGAGAAATCGGACCACTTTGCCTTCTTGGTGTTGTAAATGCGCGTCGAAATTGGCCTTAGAGGTTCTAGGGCCTTCTCTAAGCGTATTGTGAAGGCGATGGCGTTGTGATCTGATGTTGTGAGATTTCTATCCACTCTCCAGCCGTCGATTCTGCCGAGAAGCGACACACTGCAGGCCGTGACATCCACAATGCTGGTGCACATCCTGCCGTCCCTGTGAATCTCGAAAGTCGGTACTTGCCCCGTGTTGAGGATCTGAAAGTCCATTTCGTTGAGAAATGCATTGTATTCGGCCCCACGGTGGTCTTCCACGCTGCTACCCCACCATTGGCTCTTCGCATTGACGTCTCCTCCAATCAGTATATTCCCAGTTGTCATCTTCCCGCAGACTTCTTTTACTCGTTTAAGGTACTGGTCCAAATCTTGGTCTCCCTCGAAGTATACGGACGCGATTGCTAGCTTCAGCGTGCCAGCCTTGAGCAGAACAGCGGCTACATTCTCAGTGACAAGCTGGGGGTCATGAATGACCTCCAGCGTGTCTCCGAAAACTATTATCGCTGCTTTGACTGGCTTTTGACGACTCAGGGTACACTGGATGATCTGTGTACCTGGCGTTTGCTTCATCGCACCTATTCTACCCACGTAGGGCTCCTGAACAAGTGCTACCGAAACTCCCTTCTTCTGAGCCACCTGCATAAACTCCGCTGTTACCAGTTTCGATCGCTGGAGGTTGGCTTGGATGAAATTTAGCCTTCCCATCGACCGTACCGCGCCCGCCACCCCCAGGGAGACCGTCCCATCAGTCCCCGTGGCGCCCGCATCAGCAGTACGCTACCCTAGACCTCGCTATGAAGTCCCACCTCTGTCTCTCCTGGCACTCAACGCTGAAGGCGGAGTGTGCCAGTTCTGTCGTCTCCCGTTTGGCCTTACGGCAGTTTGTGCAGGTTGGGGGTCCAAATTTCGCCTTGACTGGGCACTCTCTGGCTGCATGCGTTCCGCTGCAGTAGCCACAGATGGTGTTTTCGGCTTTGCAGATTCCTTTTGTGTGCCCATAACCAAGGCACTTGGTGCATTGGACGAGTGGTGATTGGTCTTCGACCACGCTCCGTTTCAACCCAAGGTGGATCATTCCTGCTTTTGTAAATTTACTCCAAACTACGGGGGACAACTCCAAGACAGGGTGGCACTCCAGAGCGTTCCGGGCCCTCTTCCTGTATCGCACTTTGATGAGCTGTCCTGCAACGTCGACGCCCTGCAGAAGATGTTGATTTTGCGCTTTCACGTGTTCAACTATCTCCGCGTCGCTGTAGCAGGCCAGCACACCCCGGACGCATGCCAAGGGATTAGCATTCGTTGGCTCTTGCACTTTCAGTCCGCTCGTCTCCGTCATTCTTTTCTTCGCCGTCTGGAGGTCCTCCTTGCTTGCGCAGTTGAGGACCACTTTCTGGTTGCGTGCCTTGCGAACGCCATCGACTTTAACCCCAGACTTGCTAAAGTCTAGGGCAACTCTCACCGAGTCGATGATGTTGTCACTCGTCTTTTTGGGATCTGTTGAGGTGATGATTAGTGTATGATTCGGCTTTGGTGGAGGGGGGGGTCTCGCCGCCGCCTGGGCATACGTAATTGTCCCTTGAGGCCGGTCCGCCGTGCTGAGGCCCGAGACGCCTTTCTTGATTGAGTCTAACGTCTGTCGAACCTCCTCCATCGCGAGCTCCGTACCCAGGTTCGGTTTTTGGGGGCTCGGGGACTGTTGCTTGCGATCTCGCAGCACTCGGAGGTCTGACGACACGATTTCCAGCCTTTCGCTTAGGGGCTTAAGATGTTCTGTTAAATCAATCTGGGGAGGGGGAAGGGGGTGCTTTTCCGGTTGGGTTTTTACGCACTTTGTCAGTTCCCTTGTGACGGTCTTCAGGCTGGCGACCTCGGCGCGCAGCTCAAAGATCATCTGAGTGACCCCTTCTTCGTTGTGTTCTGGGGCTGGTGTGGAGATAGATACCGGAATCTCCGCCACTGTGGTCTTCACTTCTTCCGTCGTCCTGCGCAGCACATCGAGCTGATTCTGCATCGTTGCGACGCCACCGGACAGCCTGGCCAGCTCTGCTTCCAATTGGCTCAGATCTTGCTCTGCGCGCAATGGCGTCGATCCGACGCTTGCTACGCAGTCCCGTAGCTTAGACTCCAGTACCTCTATCTTCTGCTTAGACTCCTTTATGATGTTAAAAGGCTCCTCCGTTTCGTAACCGAGCCAGCTGCGGATAGCTCGAGTCTCCTTCAAGTTGCTAGTAATGTCTGTCCTTGCTATTCCCATTTCCGCGCTCAGGGATACCTTCAGCTCCATCACCTGCTTGTTATGTGCCCTCTCGATTCGCACGATCTCCTTTGCGTGCCGCGTTCGTTCCCTCTCGAGGGAGGCAATATGTCTTCCCCGAGAATCCGAAAGCGACAGGCAGATTTCATAGAGACCTTGCAAGCTGTCTGTGGCCGTCACTTTGTTCTCTTTCTTCATAGTCAATGCTGACTCCAGGGCCTCCTTACCCTCCTGGAGGATCTCTGACTGCTATCAATCGATCACAATGGCGGCTGGAGCCGAACACCGTACCCGATCTAGTTGTGTTGCCACGCTTACAATTTTATTATAGTTACGTAGGTACCTACTCTTGGCTACAATTTCACAACCCCAATCTTAAATTTGAGACACAGTAAATCAAATGGACCAATCTTACAAAACAACTCGCACCTGCGTCATTGATTTATGTATTTGCTTGTGTAATAATAATTGTTGTCAGTATAATGAAGAAGATATAGGTAGGTACTTACATAGTGTGTTATTGAAGTCAAGTAGCTTCTCAACTAAAATATAACTAGGTGGTCTAGGTGCTGGATGTTGTGATACTCAAACCATTTTAATATAAAGGTTACGAGCGCAGTCCAGCAGGATTTTCCAATTAAAAGTTCTGGATGGCACAGAATGTCATATTAAAATAATAATTGGCTAAGTTTCATAGATACCTAGCATATTCAGGATCCCGTACTTTGTAGACCTTACTTTATAGGAACTAGGAATACAGGTGTTTTAAAATAAATCTTAAGTACTTAGCAGCCAAACCGTTTTAGATGTTTAACTATATTTATCTGACGAAAAATCTCAGGGTAATGATCTCCCATGTACCTCAGTAGGTACATGAAAGATCATTACCCTGAGAAGAGATAAAGAGAACCAAGTAGAAGACTGCTTCTACTTGGTTCTCTTTATCTCTTCTTTTTCAAGCTTAATATAGATATGTTTAAAAATCATAACTAAAATCTATCAGCCTATCTAATTAAGTACTCTATTCTTTACACTGTATTGTGGATATACCTAAGTAGTAGTTAGCAATGTCGTATCAACCGGACACACATCTCAATGGCGCTGACATAGGACAGCACTTAGCGGAAAAGCTCTGCTAATGTTTGCTGATATTTCGCCGATGAAAACTGATAGCTCCCTGTGATACAAATCAACGGAAGCCCGATTCTCGCGCATAGACAGTCACGATATCGAATGCGACAACGTCACTTAACAAAAAGCTGGATCTAACTTCGGGGCTACTTTCTGCATGGAACCCTCGAGAGAGTCGGCCGGCTCCGTATGAGCGATGGCGCGATAGAATTAAATCGACGGAACTTATAGCCAGCCGTTACAGGTAATTTATTTATTTATTTATTTATTTATTTAATTGGAAGACCAACAGCAGAACTTAACTAAATAAACTAACATTTTTAACAACAGAATGCCATTTAGAGGTCCTCACGGATAATAGCACAATAGCAACAATACATTCAGTGAACATTCTTGCGGAACATACAACCATAACAAAAATAAAGTTAAACAAATATGTAGTTATATATAATAGTAACAATTCATGAATATAATGGATGGTGCATAATGTTATCAATTAAAAAACTCCCCATTCAACTGCCGCCTAGCCGATGCGATACTCGTACAGAATAGATCTAAATCAATGCGCTTACTCAATGAGTTAAAATTCTTGCTTGTTCGCCATAGGTACGAGTTTTGCCTGTAGTTTGTATGTACTGACGGCACATTAAGTAGTGGGTTATACCTAATAGGTTTATACGGGACATTTAGTTTGATTTTAGTTAGTAATTCAGGACAATCGATTGCATTAGACATGATCTTAAGTAGGTATGTGATATCCGCAATTTCACGTCTTTTAGAAAGCGGAAGTAGGTGAAACTTCTTACACAAATTAAGATATTCTTCGGATTTATATGGAATTTTAAGACGGTAGCACATGTATTTGATAAATTTCCTTTGGATCTGCTCAATTCGCTTAACGTACTTATCATACCGGGGATTCCACACTTGCGACACGTATTCCAACACACTTCTAACAAAAGTACAGTATAAAATTTTAAATGTTTTTGCTTTATTGAACGCTGCACAACTTCTCATTACAAATCCCAAGGATTTAGATGCTCGCATTACAATGTTATCCAAATGCTCGTCAAATATTAACTTTGAGTCATGAATAACACCAAGATCACGTACGGTCATATTTCTAAGCAGGACTTCATTTTTAAGAGAGTAAGTAGCCAGAATTGTATTTCTCTTACGTGAATAAGTAACGACCGAACACTTAATTGGATTGAGATCAAGCTTATTTAAAGAGCAATAGTAATCCAGGCGATTCAAATCAGCTTGGAAATTGACGGCGTCTTCGGGGGAAGTGATTGCCTTAAAGATTTTCATATCATCAGCAAAACAGAGTAGCCGGGAATTTAAAAAGCAAGAAGAAATGTCATTAATGAAGATCGTAAATAGTAACGGGCCCAGCAAGGATCCTTGGGGAACCCCACTGGGGACAGTTACCCAGCTGGATACATAGTTACTGACTACAACGGCCTGTGCCCTACGATCTATATATGAAGAAAACCAGCGATACAAATCGCCCCTGATGCCAATGCGAAAAAGTTTGAGTAAGAGGGTTCCATGATGAATTCTGTCGAATGCCTTACTGTAATCAGTATAGACTACGTCTACCTGACTGCCAGCATCCATTTCTTCAGTTATGTAATCATTAAAAAGGATTAAATTAGATGTTGTTGAACGGCCCCTGAGGAAACCATGTTGCGAGCTGTGAAACGAGTTTTTTATAGCTACATAAACCTGGTCATAGACCACCCTTTCAAAAATTTTTGCCAATATACAGAGCTTCGAGATCGGTCTATAGTTGACCACATCAGTTCTAGACCCTTTTTTATGAACAGGCGTAATGAAAGCAGACTTCCAGATCTGAGGAAAAGAACAATCTGATAACGATTTCTGAAAAAGAAGTGAGACAGGAGCTGCTATGCTTTTTGCACAATTAATCAGAAAGCAAGGACTAACATGATCTGGCCCTGACGATTTGGAAGGGTCCAGTTGTGTCAGGAGTTTGAGGACGTTAAAGGTGTCTATTTCTATTTTCGATATATCTGATACTTGGGGAGTACCTAAAGGGTCATCATCGACAACTGAGAAAGAGTCAATTATTGCTGTCGTCCCTGAGGAAAGAAATGTCGAATTAAAGTAGGCAGCGAAGGAATTACAGATATCCTCACCTGTGGTTACTATAGAATCTAGGTACTTTAGTTTGTTCGGCATACCATTGGACTTAGATCGCGATTTAATATATGACCAAAAGTATTTAGGATTTTTCTCGATCGAGTTCTCGACGGTAGAAATATAATTAAGATAACACTGTTTCTCTAGTGATTTGCTTCTTTCCCGAAGAAGAACATAACTTAGTTGATTAGTTTTATTTTTATAAATCTTGTATTTCCTTAGGTATTTATATTTTTCTTTTAGCGCCTTCTTAAGTGCAGGTGAGTACCACTTAGGATAAGATTCAGGCGTGATTATTTTAATAGGTATAAATTTATTCTTTAAGCGATCAAGTATTGAGTAAAACAACCTAACCGCCTCCTCCAATGTTAAGTTACTAAACTCACTCACCCAGTTAATTTCAAAGATTTCCTTATTTATTGAGTCATAATCCCCCTTGTTATATAAATACCTAGTATAAGACTGGGGACTCAAGCATAGGACCCTGACTACCTGGACCTCGACTATCAAAGCCTTGTGATGTGGATCAATAGGTACCAGAGGATCGACGCATTCCAAAACCAGTACATCGACATTCGACAAAACCAAATCTAATATTCTTCCATGATTGTTAAAAATCCCATTGTATTGAGACAGGCCATGCACATTGAGGTCGTCTATAAAGTGCTGCTCATCATTACTACAAATATTCAAGGGAAGTAAACTTGGTGATTCAGTACACGGCTCCCATGTAATAGTACTCAAATTAAAATCACCGATTATCAAGTATGAGTCATCTGGCTTATCAAGAGTAACATTCTCAAGTTTAGACAAAAAATTGTGGAGCTGTTGAGAAAATGAGAAGCCGAGATTTTGTTTACATAAATAAATTACGCATAGGTGGAGATTAGTAATTGTATTATTACAGTGCTTAAGTTCAATAGTAAGCCATAAGTCCTCTGCTGAGGATTGATATTGCGGTTGCAATGTAGCGGTAATATCCCTGCGCACAGCGATAAGCACGCCACCTCCCCTTGTCTGCTTCGTCAGGCCCAGGTCCCTGTCCCGTCGCCACACGATGTACCGATCATCAAAGAGCTCAGAGCTTTCTACACTGTCCACAAGCCAGGTCTCAGTGAGTATAATGACGTCATACGAATTGAGGCAGATGTTCCTATAAAAAGTTAGAGTCTTTGATCGAAGTCCCCGAACATTTTGATAATAAATGCTTAGTCTATTAACTTCGCATTATCCATTTATATATAACTGGAATAGAAACAAATTAGCAACAGTATAATGCAAACATGCCCGTACTAAACTAACGTAGCAAGATGTAAAAATTGATTCAATACGATAGCAATGTGCGAATCTATAGTTATAGGTAATTAACCGTAGTGCATCATAAAAGCTGCATTCCTTTCCAAGGTAGTAGTAACTAGCGTCAGGTAAAATAACTCGAGGGAAAGGGATGGACGATGGCTCTGAATGAGCATGGGTATGATTGAATAGGCACGAGTAACAAGCACAGGCAAAAAGTACAAGTAAGAGCAGGACACCAATTTGAATAAAGCAGTTAGTGAGATAAGCGCTTACCTGCTTAGAACAATAGCGGAACGACCGGGCGGCTGCTGAGGCAGAGGTTGTTATTGAAACCATTAATAATAAGTATATCAACATAGGTTGAGTTAATATTAATCTATCATGAATTTTAGCAAATGTGTTGAAAAAACAAAGTATCTTAATAGCTATAAAACAGTGCGCTAAACTTAGGCTATAGTTTATAAAATAGTTCCATTTTAGACCATTTTGTTTAAATCACTTTCCTTGGTGATGATGTGCATTTGAGATGTATCGTTTTTGCGAATATGTATTTTTCCAAATTTGACCCATACGTATTGGAAGCCTTTCTCCTTTGCTAAGACTTTCGCCTTCGTTAGCAGAATCTTTGAATCCGCCGTAAGGTGGTCGTTTACAAAGATACGCTGTTGAGAACCCTCGAAGCCCACCTCGCTGGCTGTCAGGATCTTGTGTGCTCGTGCAGCTGCTACAAATTCTTCCTTAATGTATCGGTTCAAAAAGCTTACTATTATTGACTTTTCTTTAGAATTGTAAATCGGGACTCTGTAAATATAGTCAATTTGGGTCTTCGGGAAGGGACAATCCACTCTCGCACTGATGGACCCCAGGATGGTGAAGAGGTTCTCATCCTTCTTAGTTGGGACTCCTTTAATTTCTACGTTGTTAAGCCGAGATCGCTGCTCACTCGTAGATAATTGTGATTTCAGCAAAGTGACCTGACTCTGAAGGGACTCAACAGACACTTCCCACTTTTCTGCTTCGGAGATTCTTGTGTCCAAGTCCGTGAGTTTAGTTGCGAGGTCGTCAACTTTACTATTAGTAAAATCAATGGAGACTTTAAGCTCCGACACATCATCCTTTATTTTCTTGATATCAGCAACAAGAGTCGGAACACCTGCAAGCTGAGACTTTAAGCTCTGGATCTCCTTCAACACCTTCTCCAGGGTTGCGGGTTCCGAGCTACCAGCTGATGATGGCATCGGTGACAGCGCTGCCGGTGACAGGGTTGACGACAGCCCCTTGCACGACGTACATTTCCAAACCGAACGCTTAGTTACGCCCAACTTCCTCCACCCGACTTCCGAAATTTGCGCACATCCGAAATCGAAGTGATTCTTACAGGACGAGCATTGCACTCCATCGTTGAAATCATTGCCACATGAAACACACTTCATTTTACCACAAGAATATTGATTAAATAACAAATACGTGTAGCTCCCGCAAACGCTCACAATGAACTAATGACACCACTGTGCGGTGACACCCCGCTCAATTTCCAACTTTACGCGTAAAGAAATAAGATTTATAATCATTTGCGTTCTTTTTGCGGACTACGAAATTGCTTCGGACTTTTTATTCATTCGGTTTTACTTTTAATTAAGTTCTAACGTAAAATATTAGATTTATAATGTTGGGGGAATCGAAGGAAGAAACGTGTCGAACTGGTTTTGTTATCGTTACACGGAGTTGACAGGGGTTTTCTTGAATTGTGATCATGTTTAATCAGCCATAAAGCTTTTTTTTTCGTTTTATAAAGGACGACGTTGCTGACGTTGCGAGGTAGACCCACATAAACGTTATTTATTACCTTAGAATTTAATGAATAATTCTTAGTACATTCATAAATTGTGAAGTTGCTTGTTTGATTTATTAGTGCACAAAACTAAAATCAATTTCTTAAAAAATGTAATGAGTGTCGAGACATAAAATGCACATTAATTTATTCTATTAACAAAAATTATTTATAAAAACACAAAATAAAAACAAAAAATAATACAATTGACTAAGTAGGTATAACCCCAATCTAATAACCCGGTAACAAAGGGCAACTTTCCCAAAATGCTAGCTGCATTGCCACGAGTGTAAGTATAGCTATAGCTATACGTACGTACTACACTTTCCATGTATAATTATTATTCATAATTAGTTTGTTCAGTGACATCACCTCAGACATTATCTTTGCCTTTCATCCCTATAGTATACTGAGGGTCGTTGCTCCGTGTCCTCAGGGCTCGTCTTAGTTGCGTAAGAATCCTGGGGTCAGTTTCACTATATTTGAATAAGTAAATGCTATCTGACAGATAAAAAATGCATAATTCAACCATTCCAGTTAGAGCATTGGTTCAAACCTCTGGACACCTTTTTTTATATTTATATGTATGAGTACAGTTTTTTCTTTATTTCGTGGATAGTCGAGCTGTTATGGTTATGGGCAGCAGTAACAACCTATAGTAAAAAAGTCAGTGTAAAAACTTATTAACTTGTTTATCAAAATGACACGGTGGTTCACTCAAATTATGTTATCCACAACCGATTGATTGGTCCTGCATACCAGCCGGACCATACAATGTACAAACATGAGCATATCGGGCGGCCGACAACGGTTAGGTACGCTGTATTACGATGCATAATCCGCCATGTTGTGTTGAGCCGACAGTTTCGAATGTCGTCATCGGTTGAGTCGTCAGAGGCTCATAGATGAGATGATGCCGTTTGTGAATATACTTTTACGCCTTATTGTTTGTAATTTATCAGGGAGTAGTGACACTGGACCTAAGAAGTCTACGAGTATATGCACCGTCAGCAAACATCTCGAATTCAACAGTCTTATGTCTGAGCAATAAAGTTGAAGATGTCGACGCTTTTTATTGTGCTAGGCAGACATCTGGGCAACGATCGATACAGGTCTTTTAGACAAGTATGTGTTCTAGGACTGTTTACTTTGTAGGCACCTAATAAGTACGGGAGAATAAGCCTTAATGACATATTAACGTGTTTATTTGTCGGACGAGACAATGCTTGACCTAGTCCCAGAGTGTGTCAGGCCAACCAAGAACCTCTGACATGGCTTAACAACTGATATCAATCGATAACAACTGAGACAGTTTAACGTGTTCTCCAAAGCACGGAGCGATGGAGACCCGCACATAGGTTACGAGAAATCAGGGCTGAGGATCGAACCCGGTCACTTTGTATTGCAAAGCGTACAAGTAACTGCTCGGCCGCCATCACTCTTGTAGCGCCAGTTGATGGGACGCAGTTTTATAATCCTTAGCAGGTAGCAAAATTGTCGTCGGAGCTAACATAATATCGAATACTGACGGACCAACGAATGTTGTCTTTCTAGACATGATTAGTCCTATAAGGTTATTACTGAATATAAACGTTACAAATAGGAAGAAACAGGACGTTACTCCATACTTATTACATTAAATCCTCTTACGAATACATCGTCAAAGCAGCTTTTCTATACGACTTTTGACTGGCATTTCTGGGAAAGTTACCTTACTTCTTACGAGCTCCTGATGAAAAGATGTCTTAGTAGGTAAGTATAAAGATAAAAGAAAAATACATTAAAAGCTCGACCTGATTTAGGGAATCGGGCCAAATTAAATGTTGTTTTTGTAACCATGATAGTATACATTTTATACGGTGGTTCAAGACTCATTTAAAGAAAAACAGACGATAAAACTCAGTTAAAAAATGAACACAGCGAAGTCTTAAGTAATAAAATTAACTTTACATTTGATTATCACTATATATAATTTGACCTAACGTAAACTCAAATTGATTAAACTATCATGAAAACCATTTACAATATAAACTCGTAAAGGACCAAACTGTTTCAACTAGCAATAATAAAACAAATGCGCGGCGTCCGACCGTGAGTTTGTTGCGAGTTTGGATCGAGTTCGTTTCGCAGAAATTTAATTATCTTCCTTCGTGGTTACCGATCCTTTTGAAAACTTTCTATAAAGCGGTGCACACGCGTTTATATTTCGCCCGAAGTATTGTGGGACTCCTATTCACTGGCCTTATACAAATATTTTTGTCAAATACAACTAAATGTACTGAATACGAGATAGTTGATAGACATACGCGGAAGTCCATAATATTCAAAAAGATGAAACAGGTAAGCCTAACTTGGCGTGGTGGACTATGGCCTAATCCTTCTCACGAAAGTAGAGCTGTGCTGTTTAATATAAAAGCAAGTAAATGCTCAAGACATTGCCCTTATATTCTCGTTCCATACTAGGTGACTACAGCTCACTGAACGAATCACAACACAACAAAAAAGATCTTTAAAATGTAACCTTAACCCATTAAAATTTACAACAAAACGGCCAAATTATTAATCCTCAACTTTGTCAACCTGGAGCGAGTCCTATTCATTATCCTATCTGTCATAAGTAACGGCTGAAAACGAATTCAACATTTTCGTTTCAATTATGCTGAAGGAATTATTCTGACGTGACGTTTCCTTTCGTCTGAGACCCCACTTATCGGACAAGCTGCTCAAATATTTGAGCAAGTCTAATGGATTGGAGATGAAGTGTTTGAACGTAATTAAATAAAGTAATCGAGTAAAGGGTCAGCATTAGTTTTGTTTATTTTGTGTTTATAATGTTTATATGGCTGTGTTTGTGTTAATTTGTAACATTGGCACTTATTATTACGTCAGCGAGAAATTATTATTAAGTTACAAATTAAATTACTTAGTTCTCTCTTTTATCTAATTTTACATTCTAAGACTTTGTACAGAACATTCATATATGTACATTCAAGAGGATTATATTATTCTGATTTGTAACGAGAAGCTCGTCGTTTGTCTTGTACCGGGTTGAAATAGATGAAAAACACATTGAATTACATTATAATATTCGTACTTAGTATCTTAGAATAATAACGCAGATAATAATATATTTTAAGAAATGAACGTCCTGATTCTAGATATTATGCTATTTCGTCATATCTTGAAAATCCCAAGAAGTTTCAATAAAGCATCTACCACCCGCACCACATCGCTGATCGTGACGTCGACTGCGACTTGACTTTTTAATGAGATAGGTATTATAAAAACTTGAACTATCATCTTATGACACTGGCAAATATTATACAAACCAGCACATTCACAAAAAAACGTACGAAAACCCTATTAAGTATAGGGAAGTCAGGCGAAGCTGTCTGTCTCGGTTGTTATCGATTGATAGGAGTCATTAGAAGCCCTTTGGGCCTGACAAAGTCAAAGTCAAATAATTTATTGTAAATAGGCAATAAAATCGCACTTTTACAAGTCAAACACTTCAATCTAATAAACAAATTAAACCACAAAAGAAAACAAACTATAATTAATTGATTATGGTTTGAGTTTGAAAAAGGATTTGTCCCTTTCAAGCACTGGTCCAGGATGAAATCTCGGACAAACTCTGACAGTAGGAGCCGGCACTACCTACCTTGTTTTACAAACAAACAAACAATGGTTAGTGGGAGCAGAGCGGGTGGCGCTCCACTGACGGGTGAGCGCAAAAGGTAAAAGATGGCAAAGGCTAACGCACAGGGCTCACGTGAAACCCTTTTAACCGGCAGGATAATAAGAAACCTGAACAAACGCGGGGTGAAAGGGTTGCTCCAATTGACTTGGAAATTCTGTGTGTTCTGGAAAAATGTTTTGTTACTGTTCGCTAAGCGGACGTAAGCAAAGTGCCTTCGTTTAGGATTTTTTGTACTTTCAGGGTGGAGATGTGACGGGGGTTTCGGTATATTTAGATTTGCGCTATATAGTTGATATTTGCGTAAATGTAAATGTTGTGATGATATTTACTAGCCCTTGGCTGTTTTATGAATGATATAGATGGAATAACCTTTAATTTTTATTGTTAAATATTTTTTCTATCTAATTCTATACGGGTGTAAACGTGTATAAAATTTAAATAGTTTCAAAATCAATAGATATATTTTTTTAACTTGCCGGCATTCTTTAAATGAATTATTGTGTGGGCAATGGGCATGTAGGATAAGTCATTTCACGTTGTTTACAATCAACATTCTAGGGCAGAAAAGGCTGCCATTAGCCGCAAATGTGTGAGCACCGCAACGATTCGCTCAGATTCACGCGCTCCAACGTTTGCGGTCTGTCAAATGTTTTAATTTGATTACGCGTGGAATGGAACGTAATGCGCGGCTCGAGCGGGCAAGGGTTTGGGATTGGGGAGATTACGTTTTAATAGCTCGATGTTTTACACTCTGCCCGGTAAGGCCGGTGTCCGCAAATATGTCTCTCTTAATGGTAAGGAAATACAATGTATTCCAGGCCCTGTCATGTACCTGCGAGCCGACTGCAGATACATATCATGCGCTACTCGTTCCCCGCTCAGTGTTCTGTTCGATGAAGGAAAATATCGTTAAAATGCAGTAAAGTACCCACCTCGCTAGCTAGCACACTTCAATCTGTCACCAAACGCGCAAAGCGACGGCAGGTTTGGTGTAGTGGCTGAGCAATCGGACTGCTGCGCTTGGTGTCGTGGGTTCCATTCCCGCCCGTAACAAATATTTGTGCGATCCTCAAATATTTGTTTCTGATCTGGGTGTGATGTGCATGTGAAATGATATGTCTGTAAGCGTTACCCACGATACAGGAGCAATCCAAGTGTAGGGGCTACGTTTAAAAATACCCCCATTCGGGATGTTCCAGCAACGGTCCTCGATAGCCACTCCCGTTCTAGGCTGAGCATGTTTACCATCAGCTCCACATCGTGAGATAGTTGCTAAATTCTAAAATATGTAGAAAGATTAAGAAAAAACCAACATGTCAGCAAGTGCTAGGTTTGCTGGTGGCGGTGGCGGTGGCGGTGGCACTGACCGTAGTGGTGGCAGATGAGCCTGACGCGCGCGGGCTCGTGCCGGCACTCGCGCAGCTCGCGCAGCAGCCCGCCCTCGCTGCGCAGGAAGGCGCGGTACGAGTGCGCCACGCTGTGCACGCGCGCCGCGCGCGGCCGCTCCGTCACCGTCGTGCTGACGTTGACGCGCCTGCAGGACCAAACGCAACAATGTATCGTCACCACCGCATTATGATTATGATTATGTAAGTCGAATTAACATTACGCACATCAATAGCACCCGATTTTTCGAGTGTTTTTTTTTTCTAAACGTTGCAATTCGTGTAATTGTATTGTCTGATGGAGATAATGACAAGCGCGAGCGGTTTTTCTGTGTGGAATTAGAGCTTCGAGAAAACTCAAGCGAACAAATCGATTGTTAGTTGATAATCGATTATCAACCCACCATTAGAGTGCGTTTGTAATCTGTGGTCGAACGCAATGCAAGTCGCAAGCGCACTTCTTGTGTCAAATATTTAGTTTGGTATTAGTCTGTGCAAAAACTTTTGAATGTCGAGTGCCCGCCTCGCTGTCTGATATTGAATAATATTTTTACGTGTCTAAAGTGTTGTGTCACCCATAAAAAGGACTGCAATAGTGCGTGCAAACACCAAATGGTGGATTAAGCTGTGGGAACAAGGTAAGGCTGCTTGTATTTGTCTTAATCGTGTCAGTGTTACAGCTAGGAAATAAGTAGGTACTTAATACCTACATACTACCTTCAATAAAAATTTTCATTCCTCATGTTATCCGGGAAATAAACCTAGTCTTAACAGACGTAATAGATTCAGGAAGCTCATCATCTATTTCATCGCAGAGGTTATCAGGAAGACGTATTCATGTAATCCTTAACCCATACTAATCCCAAATGCGAGAGTTACCTACTGTGTTTGTGTATTTGTTTGTTTCCTTTCCACGACTAAACGACTGAATGGATCGTAATGAGATTTGGCAAGGATATACTCGTAGATTAGACCTTGGAGAAGTTTATTAGATACTGTTTATCGCGATAGTTATAATGTAGTCCGCGCGGACAAAGCCACGGGCAACAGCTAGTGCTATAAAAGTGTGGAGGGTAGACTCACGAGTATCCCAGTATGGAGCAGAGCTTGAGCGCCGTGGAGTCGTCCAGGACCGAGAGGCAGGCGGGGAACCAGGAGTGGTTGGCGGCGCGGTACACCTGCAGCTCGCCGCGACCCACGTCGCCGTTGGCGTCACTCAGTCGAACTGCAGCAAAGATAGACAAACTAAACATGTATCACGATTTTCAGTTTACCGCCTTAGGCTGTGGTCTCTACAAACGCCGTCGGCAGGCAACGTACAAGCCGATGGGCCTAAGTTGGACGCTTTAATGCCCCTGTTCGCGTCCAATCATAAATATTTTCTATGACTTATCTTGTTCATAACTGACTGGACTGTAGTTCTACAAGTCATACTTACGACAGTTCCGCTCGTCCTGCCCCCACGGGCAGTCGACCCGTCCGTCGCACATGTGCGCCTGCGAGATGCACCGCTGGTTCCCGCAGTGCACGTCGCCGCTGCGCTTGCACACGCGACAGTTGAGCTCGTCCGAGCGGTCCGCGCAGTCGATGTGACCGTCGCAGCGCCAGTCGTGCGGGATGCATCGCTTCACGTCACATTGGAACCCTGACACGCACACTGAGGGGACAAAGCAAGGAAAGTGGCGTGAGATGATGATGTTGCCAATTTTTATTAGATGTTAAATTTTGACAAGTTAGGTGTTGCCGCTAGCGAAAGCAATATAACATTACAACCAGACTAACAACATATTTCAGACGAAATCTATCGGTGGTCCTGTGATAAAGTCACTTTAAGTGGGCGTGAATTAAAAATCGTTTCACTGAGTAAAGGCCTGTGTATTAACAGTTAGGTAGGTATGTAAACATGACGATGATGAAGCAAGCATTGGATATGATGATATTCTGGTGTTCTTACTCGGTTTAGCCGCTCGGAACTTGGCTTCCTTGACCTCGCGGTTGCCAAGGCACACGTCCGTGTCGACCGACTCGGGAAATATCTCGCACGACAGGTAGTCCGGCATTGACAGCCCAAATACTTCCAGGAAGAATCCGCAACGCCGCATCGTTTCTGTGAGGAAGTCACAATTATAAAGGATGGAACCATGTTGAATGCAGATTTACCTTGCTGGCTTCAAACTCTGATTGAAAGAACATTTACGGACAGCCCTACACGATTACTACCAATAACGAGAAGCCATTTAGTACCGAGACGCAATCCGTAACACAAATCAGTCGATTTTTTTTCAAGTATGAAGTTCACACCTTGACATAAGCTTCTGCAGGGCCGCACCATATGCCCCAATGGCCCACACTTGGGCACAAACAGTGAGCAGAGGAACAGCGCAGTCAGCTCGTAGCACCGGACGTCCACCACTGCGTCGTATATTTCTAAGTCCTGGGGGAAATATGCAGGAGTAAGGCATGGATGGATAGGTTACAACCGCATCGAAACAAATCGGTTTAGAGAATATTACACTAGCAAACACGGCCACGCGTTGCTGTGGCTAAGGTTTTTGTCATTGCGACTATAAATTGAGATGTAACCTATCCTATCTTTAAAATTAGATCAAACTGCATACAGTGTGTAAATTTTACCAAAATCGGTGAAGTAGTCTAGGAGTCCATCGCGGACAAACAACGCGAAGCGTATTTTATATATATTTAGATAATGCCCTCCTCACGATAGTGAGGGGAGGCCTTTGCCCAGCAGTGGGACAGTTACAGGCTAAATTATTATTATTATTATTATATTATTATATAAGATAATATTATTATGATGATGATTGGAGTAATTGCGACAGAAAAACGGAATTTTGCGTTGTTTGAAACCCCCTAGAGTGCAGGTTATTTAGAAAATCGGTAGACCTTCAGCGGTAACTACTCAAGAGTTAGCAATCTCAATACCTACGTGCTAAAAATTATCAGATGGGATATTTTTGGCAGGGCGAAGGATGCCTGGCGCATTTATAGGCCTGGACTACAAAATTCACCGTCAAAATTGATACATCCATAAAGTAGAACCCAATCCATTTTCCAGCGTATCCATCCACGCCATTTTACCTCTATTTCTACCGTTTCACCTCCACCTTTGAATCGAGCACGTACAAACGGGACGAAGAGGGATCGCATCGACAAACAAGTAGCTTGGGGCGAAATAATACAATTGTCATAGAGTTCCGTTGGACCCGCGACCTGTCAAAAACGATTTTGAAACTATGCTGGCGTTACCATAAATAATAATATTGTTTTACTTGTTAACAATTTTATGAATACTGAAACTAATTACATTGTACAAAAAATATATGATCCTATGTCATATCTCTTCTATCCTCTATCTCAATATAATATCCTCTATTACATATATTATGTCCTATGCATAGTATGCATGAGCCCAGTATAATAGATCATCATATTATTATTTTGAAGCTTACACGAGGACACTAGCCGTCAGACGTTGCTGTCAAAGTGCCCAATTTAATTTTTTTCTGTTTTGCCTTTTAGTTATTTTTATTTTATAAAATACATTATGTCTTCTAACTAAAATCTATTTAACTTTAGTTACTTTACAAGTATTAAACACCCACGCATAACAACAATACAGAACGGAAAAATTAGTATAAGGCTGTAATATAATGACAAAAAAAACCATTGGCGTCAGAAAAATAGTATTTTTCATAGAATAGGTGAAAACTATTTTTCGTGTACGACACACGGTTTACAGTTACTGTTTTGAAACAAAACTTAATAAAGCTCCGAACCCTTTTAAAGCATTTGTTTCCTGAAAAACATGTATCTACCTAACAATGAAAACATAATGTACACCATTTTTTTTTTAAATATTTGATCCAGAGCTCATTGTAACAATAATACGTCGCGACAACATCACTGATCATTAGTGAAAGCCTTTCAACAAATCAATCATTGTCAACGGACAATAGGAGCCGGTTAGCAACGACCGTGGCCGACGCGGCCCTAACGCGGCGCTACTACGAGCAACGTTACGGCGCCGGGGGAACAAAGAAATAAAGCTATGTTACTGCGATTTTATAAATTTGTTACTTACATAGCGATGAAGAAAGGCTGGATGCGTAGGAGTGCAACCTGTGCTGGTAGTGTTTGTGGCTCTAACAAATGATTATCTCGAGTGACATAATAAGACAGGCATAAGGTATGAGATAATTATGTTTGGTTGCGTAATATAAAATTCAGAATCATGAGACAACTTTGGAAAATAGAATTTCCGTGTTGACAATTGAGTTCGATGCTTCAGGGTAAGACCAAATCAACAATTATCTAAATAGGCGCGAATTACTTTGAAATAATATAAAAAGATAATAAATATAAGAAATAGAGAAAGTATTTTTTCTCGTCCTTTTGGAATATAAAAAAAAAATTGAAAGAAAAAGTTCACTACAGTAAAGTCTATAAATTACACGAAAAAATCTCATCCCTTATAATCAATTTTATTGCCCAATATAGCGATAATGTAGGCTCCAGACTTAATTAAACAATCAATACATTTAGAAGCCTTTTAAAACTATGAAAGCAACCCGTAGGCATATTTCACCCCATTCTCCCCTGACAATGATCGATCCCTTGAAGGGCTAATGACTGTCGATGTTGTCATGTTGCCGCCTGTGAAGGCTTAGTCTGCGGGTAATTAACTGATCGGAGAAATCAATGGCGGAGCATGTCTGGTGCTTTTATCTGCAATTGGTTCACGATCAGGCGGAATGCGGAATGCGTGAATACCATCAACCGGCTGACCACAGCCGGTTGATGGTATACGCATCTGGCTGACAGCGACGCAAGGGCTTCCTCTGATTTCGGTGGTGGTTTATTCAAATTATAGTTCATATTTTTGTCATTATGATGTCTTGTTAGGGTTCCGTACCCAAACGGGACCCTATTACTAAGACTCCGCTGTCCGTCCGTCTGTTTGTCTGTCGTCCGTCTGTCACCAGGCTGTATCTCAAGAACCGTGATAGTAAGACAGTTCAAATTTGCACAGATGATGTAGGTTCTGTTGCCGCTGTTACAGCAAATACAAAAAAAAAATTGGGGACTCCCATACAACAAACTGTTTTTTTTGCCGTTTTTATAGATAATGAACAACCAAATGACAGAACCCTTCGTGCGCGAGTCCGACTCGTAATTGGCCTATTTTTCCCCCTACTATGCACTTTTGTTCATGAGGGTAACAGCAGATGGTGTGACCGAATTACACTAAAATTACAAAGTATGTCTTTATTTTAAATTAGGTATGACCAATTTATACTACAAATAGTATTTATCGTCTAAATTGCACTCAATGTATCGAAAATGTATGACGCTGAAAATGTATGTTCAAATTACGTATTAATTTACGTATTATGTTTAACATGTCTATATTATCATTAGTGTGATTGTATTTCGGTTGTTAGAACTTCCCAAAGAGACCGAGAAAGATGTTTTGAAAAACAAATACCGCAAAAAACATGGTTTCTTGAAAAAACGGCTGTGTTATCAGCTGATCATATCGCTCCAGCAAGGGTAGGCTTATTGGAGGCATCTTATGGGCTGTGATCAAACGCTTTCCGAATCAATTACTTAATTTGTGTATACAGAATTCCCCTTTTAGCTTGAATACTCCTTAATCTTCGCATCGGGTGTGAAGTCACGTACTTTTGATATTGTTATTGTCAGTCGCGTCTACGGCGGCGGATGATTACGCTTTTTTCACAAGGTTTCAATACAGTACTGGATGATAATATGACGTATATAATAGAATAAAAAATTCGTTATTGAACAATGGTTGTATAAATGTATACCGTACAGAATAGCCACATTCACCATATAAAAGCAATGGGTCGTATTATCGCTTAAAGCATTTTCTTCCAGACTACCTTTGGATGGACAGGAATAACATGTGAAGATTTTTTGCGTTCGATTTGATTTGTGTAGATATCTGGGCCTCAAGTCTGTTCACTATAAGATCACATTATCGTTGCAGCGTCTCCAATTTTCGCAGTTCTGTATACGATTAAAGAGATTGTAGACTAAAACTGCTTGTAACCTAAGTACAATCAACGCTACGTATTCAGGACTCTGACAAATAATTAAGCATGAAACCGACAAAGTTAAGCCGGTTAATGTTGTTTTAACGTTTCACCTCAGTCCGACCAATTACGACTAATGTGCTGTCCTTCGCCGGGCTTCGGCTAAGCCGATTCGGATGGGTTCCCTAAGAATTTCCTCCTCATTGATTTTGTAATTAAAATATTTCCGTTTGAACAGAGCGGTATAGGTAGCGGCGGAGCTTAGGCATAATGACTTGTGAATCTGCCAGAACTTAGCGTTACGCATTGTTAAAAAAAACTATATAAATACTAGCGGACACGACAGACTTTGTTCTGCAAAGTATGACTCAGCGCTATCTGCCGGGCTAATTTGTGAATCTAAGCCATCCAGGGCGCCACACAAATGCAAACAAAAAAAAACATTCTAGTCGGTCCAGCCGCTTAGGAGGAGTTCAGTGACATACACACGTACAGTAGAATTATATACCCATCAAAAACATTACATGAACAAATATGCACAAGTCTCGCAACGCAGTTTATCTGCCGTAAAAAGTTGTGATATCGAATGTAAACCAAGTCGGTTAATTTAATACCTACCTACGTAGTACCCAACTGATATGGCTTACCGATGTACCTGCGCAGAAGATGAATTTTCAAAGCGCGGGAAATGCTATTGACCGCTATTGGTCGGCAGCCGCCGCCATCTTAGCGAGCTTAGAGTGAGATGGAACTAACAGCTGCAGTGTATTATAAACCTTATAATAGTGATCTTAGGTTCATTGTAAGTTTTAAGCATTCTTTCGTTAATCTTCGGACCATACTTTCTTTTCTGCGCGAACGAAGATTCACGACGCGCCTTATAAGTTGGGTACTAGTATACCTATATCTATGGGAGCAGTTATCCAACCAATTTGTCATAAATTTAGGGGCCCTCCCTACTTACCTCGTTAGTTTGCTAACAACATTTTATAGTAACCATATCAATATAGATAACATATCTTTATTTCTTTAGTAAATAAAGTGTCTTGGCAATTGCACACGGCAACATAAATCGATGTTATATTACGTAGCGCTTTGTGCTTGTATTTGTTTCAAAGTATATCTATACGGAAGACTATATTTAGATTACTTAGTAGATTATGCTGCCGTGTACAATCGCCAAGACACTCTATTTACTAAAGAAATAAAGATATGTTATCTATATTGATATGGTAACTATACCTAAATGATATATTAATATGACCACAGATGTAGGCCTACCTGTAGTCCTCGTATTTCCTACTGATTTAGATACAGGGAATCCTAGGTAGGAAACAGAATCGGTATGCGTCAATTTTTCAAATAAAACAGAAACAATTTTCAGAATCACTAGTCCAGCAACGTCGTAGCAAATTACACAAACTTAGTCGAGAGTATCGACTCTAGAACTTTAAAAGTTAATCATCATCCGATCGCAAACTTCACCCTCGCCTCTGAACCTTTACTGTTTACTTACAAACGGCAATTACACCGACGCTACAACAAACAAGCTGACATCGCTAGTTTTAATAACTTAAACATAAGTTGAAACGCTACAAACCGCGACTAATTAGTTTCATAAGTAGATGGAACCATAAACATCGGCGGCTAAGTTTCAGATGGTAATATAAAGTTGGGGTTAGGCAAGTATGGAAAGTAGCTAAGTCCTATGTTTTAGTTTTCAGTTTTAAATGCTTTTAGACCTAATAATACTCTACCTATATATACATTATTACATATCTAGCTTCTGCTATACATATTGTATCTTATTTCATTTTATTTAAGTTTTATATGGAAAAAAAACACATCAAATTAAGAAATAAAAATGCTACGCGCCAGTGTAGTGTCAGCGTAGCTTCGGCGTAGCACCCCGTAGAGTAAGCGTAGCATCGGCGTAGCGTTTTCAATGCTAGTTTCAAAGCTACTTTTAAAACTGCAGTTTTCTCGTCATACCGTTTCACCATTTTGAAGGTAGATTTTAATAAATAGGAAATCGAATCTTAACGGCTAAAGTACAATAATATTATATGCATACAAATAGCTTAGAATGGCTGAAAATGTTGATGCTGGCAAATGACTTGCCTCCGATTGTAATCATAGTTATTATGGCATCATCATCGTTGGGTTCGAGTCGAGCAATAAACTGCATCTCACCTGTTGGGCGTCCCTCTGCCCAAAATGTCCGATGTAGTTCGGGAACACGGTGAAGTTGTATGTTATCTTGTGCTGCTGACAGAAGCTGACGATGACGGGGAGGCACACGCCCGGGGCGGGGTTGCGGGAGGCGGGCGGCGCCGTGGACGGCGGCCACGTCACACTGGACCGGTTCACCACCTGCGACACGTACTGCGGGGGAGAAGGCTGCGATTACTGATGGTGAGCTCAAGAAACGGTACCCTATTAATTACAAAAAAAAAAAACAACTCAACTCTAAATTATGCTGGCTAAAGTTAGTGCCTAATGGCATGCGCTTGAAAAACTGATGAGAAATTCTAAACGCGGTGGATGAAAATCTATAAAAATATGTATACCTACTACCGTTTTGAAGATATTATTAATAGAACACCCACCAAATAATCAGTATTGTATTATTAGATAATCTCATTAAACGAGCTGTGATTAGAGAATAAGCCTAGAGTACACGCCAAATAAAGCAATGGATTAGGATATTGAGTTCACAGGTAACTAACAAACAGAATAACATTCTAAAACTACATTTTGTATTCGGCGACCTTTAACTAGGTGGTCAGTTACAAATTTAAAATGAGAATTTATAGTAAAATTTAAATGGAAACAAGTAGATTTTCCTCTATAAATGCCAAATCTATTACGCTATTTTACCGCTTGCAGCGCTGCGCTCAACACATTTTATAACTAAGTGGTTTTACGAAACTCCTTCATACGAGATATTTCTAGGTGCTGTGGCAGCCAGCTCATATAAAATTGAATTTGAGCCGGTGGCCGCGCCACGCATTCCTCGTCGGAATTAAGCTTGACACATACGACAAAGAAAATATAAATTATTCCATTACATATCTGAAAATATCTGAGATCTGGAGTCTTTGTACTTCTTTTTTTTTTTGACATATTACAAATATAATTATGTCATAAGCCTCCTTATGTGTCGTTAATCCATTGTACTCATGTAATATTATTGATATAGATCATGTAATATTTTACAAATCTGGTTATTAAAACGACGAAACAAATGCCATGAGAATTCATCGCGATAACAGCACATCCGGGCAAAAAATAAACATCTACATAATAATATCGTCGTCTCTTAGCCGTGTGTGACGACCCTTACCCCGGAGCGAGGGCCCTGGCTAAATGTTCAGCCAGACACGCGTCTCATTAAATTAGGAATGCGCTTATTATAATATAAACATGGTAAGTTAGTAGCGGAATGATGTTCCCAGGAAAATTAATATATTTCTAGATTTTCTCTCTTTAGTATGGGATAATACACTGTAATGTCTCGCTACACGTTCACCGATGGTTAGCGAATGTTTGGTAATAAATCATAATCAAATAGATCTCCAGACTATTGACCACTGGCTATTAAACTAAAATATGTTCAAGCAACCAAACTCATTATCACGTAACGTTTCATCCCTCGTCAAATTACCCCCTATAAAGGCTCCGCCACTCACGAGGCTCATTACAAAGCACCGCAAATTCAAGTCCAGGCCCTTATATAAACAAAGCCTGTCTTGCTATTGTGAAAATTTCACACGCAAAAAAAAACACTGGGAACAACAGAAAAGGCAGGTACCTACGAAAAAATTATTGTTGGTTGGAAACACGAATCCGTTCAAATTTGTCGAGAAGCGTACTCACAAAGCCGTAATAATTGTAAGGAGCTGTTTTCTAAACGTTTCGGAGAAATGTAAAATGCTTTTGTTTGTCTTTTTATAGTGGTTTGCGGCGGAGGCGTCTCGGCTCTAGCGAAATATAATGCGAGTTTAATTCGTAATATTTTTATATTGTTAAATATATTTTTCACAAACAAGTTTTTATTTGAAAATAATGGGATGATTATCATTGAATACGTACGAGCATACAACATTTTCATGTCTGTGCTGCTATCCATTGAGGAGGCCCTTACTCAGGACCCGACCCTGATAGCATCAATGTCATAGTAAAAGTGATGCGTACACGACATTTCGTGTCTATGATATAGACCGTTAAAGAGTTCCTTTATCTGGAGCTAATTCTAGATGTCGATTCATGCTTAATATCTTAATGATGCACTGTTATTGGAACTCAACCAACATGAGAAACTTCAACTCCGTAGAATAAGATAATCTGGTTCTAATTGGGCGTCCAAGATTTGACTTACACCTAGAAACATACATACATTATACATAATTGCAAGTAAAATAAAAATTCGTGAAAAAGTAGATTTTGCCAGCGATTTAATTTGCGCGGGCGCAGTTTATCGCAATAAAATACCTATTATTTATTCTGTTTCATTGTTTCTTCTTGTATTTCAATGTCCTTGTATTGTACATCCTTTTGCGGGGTTCAAACCCCCTCCACACCAAATTTTATCAAGATCGGTTCAGCCGTTTAGCCGCCAAAAAGGAAGGAAACAGATACCGTTTTTATTTTTGATAACAATCTACAAATATCAAGGCTAGTCTTGTTTACTATAGTGTATAAAATATTCGTATTGCATCCTAAAATATAATGTTTATGTGTAATGTCGCGAAAATAGGTGTATCTGGAATACCTTTTAAAATAACCTATTTATAAATACAAGATCAAAGGTCCTACAAAGACTTTGATCCGATTTGTTCACACTCATGTATTCATTCCTCAGAAATTTCCTCCAAAAACATGTACCTACAGAGCTTGTTTGGTTGTGAAATTGACTGAATAATATTATTGTGCTGCTTGTATTTTCCAAGTCTGACTATTGTGTCCTGAAAGAAGAATCTGCCTTTTGCCTTGAAATAACTAAATTAATCAGTTTTTGCATCGAAACGGGTAGCTCTACCAAAAAAGTAAAAGAGATATTACTATTTTAGAAAATAGAATACATATTAGGTAAAAAAATATAAAAATCATTTTTTCTATTCAGCGTGGTAACGTAGCCAGCATTCCGTGCACTTTTCCCTCTACTATGCAAAGTTACCACCTAACTAGTTTTTACTTAAGGAATTTAATAACACAGTATAGTATGGATACTCGTATTTACTAGTACATAAGTACTACATTATTATTACCTAGCTCATGCAGCAAACGCTAAGAATATGTTCTAGTGCAAAGTAACATTTTCATTAGTGAAATATTGTGTAACTTTGCAAAATTGTATTAGTGAATAACTCGAAATGGGGCTAAAGAAACAAATAAACAAACAAACTTGGGTGTACACTTCGCCAGGTTGCTATTTCTTGTCGCCTGGCCCGCATAAAGTTAATTTTCGATTTGGAGAGTCCTTACCAAACTTACTTGTACGGCGGGGTTGGCTCGGAAGTAGGCGAAGAGTGCGACCGTGATAGCCAGCAGGGCCACCGCGTTGAGAGCCAGCTGCATCAGGCGGAACTTGGCGGGAGATGCCTCCGAAGTCGCGCCGCGCACGTCGCGGAGCATCTGATGGAGTTAAGCCGAGATAAACCAATGTCTTACCGTAAATGTCTTCAATCTTCACAGCTTCTGTTCACACGATTAGTGCATTCAGCCAGTACCTATCAATAACTAAAATACTTAATTTTTTAGGTCAGGTCCCAGCCGGTAGAGTGGTTCAGTAAGGCGGTGGAGGCGATTCAGTAAGGCGGTGGAAGCTTTGGTGAACTTTCCGTACTCAAAAGGTACTCATACCCACGGAAGAGAGAAACAACACCCTCAAATATCGTACAAAACCCCGATCATGCTTGAGAGCGTCCCTCCTAGAATCTAGAGTATTAATATATCTGTATTCAGTAGCTTTACTGAAACTTCGCGGTGTGTAGAGAACAAGAAATACGATTTTCAAATGTCCAATAAGAGAAATCTTAATGATTAATTTGCCAAATAATCTCATACTTCCTACACTAATGCAAACCAACCAACGCAAACAAGCAACCTCTCAAGACCACTGTGAAGGCATTTTAATTATAAATTCAACTCAAAGGGAGCACTAATAAGTTCTCATCTCGCGTCTCCTTCCCGGGGCAGTTTCTAATCACCCGCCGACATACGACATACTATGAGTAGGTAGGTATATATGCGGCACGTTTGTCGCCGACTGCACCCCACTAGACAGTGACAGAGTTTAATTATTTTTTACACGGTTCCCGTCTGACCCCTTTCTCGCCTGATGAAGCGGTTTCTCAACCAAGCGGTCTACGATGATACTTGCTTGATAACCTATTTCACTCATGACTTGAAGACTCGCTGGTTGTAGCTATTCGTTAACACAACCAATGTCATATTCTTAACGCACGACAGGCATTTTTAGGGTTCCGTACCCGAAGGGTAAAACGGAACACTATTACTAAGACTCGGCTGTCCGTCCGTCTTTATGTTTGTAAGTTGTTCACCAGTTTGTATGTCATGAACTGTGATAGTTAGGCAATTGAAATATCCACAGATGATGTATTTCTGTTGCCGCTGCTTATGTAGATAATGGTACGGAACCCTTCGTGCGCAAGTCCGACTCGCACTTGCCCAGTTTTTTTAATATTTGTCGCTAATACTTGTTTATATCACGCCACGATCCTGACCTCTAAGATTTTCGATAGGTATCTAAGATCAGGAACCTTGGAATATAGTCTGACTAAAATATAAGGTCTCGCCGGTTCCTGAACCCCTAGTTAACTTGCGTTCACCGCGAACCCAACGTGATGTTTGCAATGGCTCATCAAATGGCTCATGGTTTAAGATTCAATATAAGTAATCTTCATTAAAATCGAATTGTTTATCAATCGGCTATCAAACCCTTTACGGGCTATAAACTCATTAAGACGTCTGGAGTAACGACCGAAGCAAACTCAATAAACGATCCAAACGTTGTCCCAAGGATTTGATGGACATTATATTATTTGATGAGAGATCCAGTCTGCTTTTTACCCGACTGCCGAAGGAGGGTAATGTTTGTATAATTATTGAATGATGATCTTTAAATTGAAAGAGAACTTCTCTTTTAGACAGTAGACTCGCGGCTGGCGCGTTGTCATAGAATAACAATCCATTCCGTGGGTCAGGTGAAATCGTAAAGTCAACAGAACTTAAAAAAACGCGGGCAGAAAAACTCAGCTATTGAAAAAAAATACAATCTACTTAACGTCGATTCCCAGGTACGAGTATCTTTAAAAAGTAAATTTATTTTATGGCAATTTAGATCCCGATTGAGTTCATCCCCGATTCAATTTAAATCAAAACGTTTCATCAATAATTCCTTGCAGACAACTAAAGACTAATAATGCAGCCGAAGCTCCCAATACCAGTGTATTAAAAAAAAAGATCGAGAATGCTATCGGACGAAGTTTATAATGAAATTTCGAGATCACGGAGTCGATGCGTGACTTTGATCATTTTTGTAATTTACATTTTTAGTTTCATTTCATACAGAAACTTTAATTTAATGAAATGCTTGGAGATGCAGTGACATTAGATATTAGCTGCCTATCTGTAAAGGCAAGGGGTTGGTACCGCGGCGATGCGCAAGCTGCGTATTACCCCATTAGATTATTGAACCCCTATCGCGGTGTTCTTTGAGAGCCTACCCCGTTCTGGGCCGAGCATGTTGACAAACTTCGACCTTATCGTAATTAGACCAGGGGAGATGCTGGTAAAATTGTGTCCAAAAAGTATTAAAAATAAATCTCACACGATGACTAATTTCGTTTGAATATCATATCAGCCAAAAAGTAATTCATTACCTACAATATACTCTGTTCATTACCGCCATTTATCTTTGATTAATGAGTACCGCTATTGAAAGCCACCGGTAACCAATAGTCGTTACTCTGGCAACGGCTTCAGTGGCGACTGAAATATAAAGGGAGAGCTACATATTCTAGACTGTTTCGTCGTCAGATCGTCTGTTGATATAAGATCATGAAAAGTGACATTGCTTAAGTTAGCACATAAATGAGGCAGTGGGCAGTTATATGACATTCGTATATGGTTGACATTCCTCCAATTAGCATAAAATCGATTTACATCAACTTTTATCATTAGAGCAGCGCAGGAATGAAACGCCTTACCAGCGTCTCTGTTTCCCGATAGCTATAATCTAGGAGTCTTCAAGTCGAGAGTGAATAGATATCTTCTATAGGCAAACATGATGGACCTGCTTGGCACTTACCAGTTGAGACTGGGGTTAAATGCTTGCTTATTCGCAATTTTTTTTAAGTAGCTCGAGAATTGATAACTGTTGGGGATGAAAGGATCTCGAGGGGCGACTACGGACCGGAAAACGTATCGCTTATAACCTTCCGTTACGATTGTCTCATCAATCCTTTATTTTTTAGCTCGATTGTGATTTAATTGAGCATTGTCATCTCGTGAATCTGTCGACAGTGTGGATTCACCTTTATGCTTACATCAAGTTTAATTATTGCTAGAGAGATTTGTGGGATCGTCGTCGGCTGTTTGCGAGAGCGAGCATAAGCGCCAGAGAGCTGATAAGGTGTATTCATTACGGAAGAGATGGCTTGCGACTCGTGCTCAGCTTTAGAATGTTATGTACTACTGCGGCTTATAAACAAGGGTGAAAATGCGTGAAAACAAAAGGAATAATGTTACCGGTTCACACTTTACCTACGCAGTATAAAGTTAGAACGTGCTCCCCCTACATAGAGTTGTACCCCTTACAAGGATTATCGTAATAATCTAGTAACAATATGTACGTACATGATTACCAAAGATCCGAATAAAGCCAGAATCGTCGTAGCCATGTCGTTGATTCATTTGCAGAAACTTATTTAAATAATTTATTGACATAAAAAATATTCGCCACTTTCATCACCACGAGAACGCAACAAATGTAACATAACTTACAACAAAATATATAATACTGTCGTGTGCATTTTACGGCGAAAACATTTCAACACAGGTTTTATCGGCGCCCCGTCCGGTCGCGCCGAATGAGCTTTTGTTTCAGGCTCGTTATTTCACAGAACGCCTGAAATAAACGCTGATCACATCGATGACGTTTGTTTATTTTAATTTTAGCGCTCGAATTGTGTTACAGTCTGATTTTCTAGGCTGCGAAGCTATTGTTTTTGAACCTGAACTTTTTAATTGTGATACCTACAGTTGAGTAGGCAAGTTGGATTTCTGTTTTAGAAATGTTTCCTATGTCCCAAAGAAAAAATCTAATCAATGTAAGCCGAAAAATGCGTCTAATCAAAGAAATAGAGTCAACTCACCCGATGATGCAAAGACATGTTGCTCCCATCCTGAAACCGAACTATCGTCTGCAAGGACGCCGGCGTGGACATACTCTTAGTAATTGACGAGTTAGCTGCTTCCTTCTCTTGCTGCTCCTTCAGCAGCAGCCCACGCGCGATCTTAGCGTTGAGGCTCTTGTTGACGTGCTGATGCGGGAGCAGCGGAGCCTCCATCGTCTTAGTCGTGTAGGACGGCGAGGACGTCTGGCTGAACGAGTCCGAGGACACGTTCGAGTCCTGCCGCACGCTCGTGCTCGATCCCGAGCTCGGCGACCGCTTCATCGGCTGGCCGCTCGTGTTTATCGGCGGCAATGGGTTATCGTTCTTCGGCTTCCTCGGTATCGTCGGCTGAGGGTTCTTGTTGCAGTCCAACCGCGGCTGCGGCGACACGGGCGCCACCGTTCTGCCGTTCGTTCTCTGATTGCCGTTGGGGTCTATTGTGGTGATGAGCGGCCGAGGTGGTGTCGGCGGCGGCACTCTTCGCGGAGGTTGCGGGGAGGACCGACGGGGCGGCGCCGGGGGCGGCGGCACCGGTATCGGGGCGGTAATCGGGGCGGTTCGTTGCGGGACGGGCGGTGGTTGTGGTGGTATCACTGGCTGGATTTGTGGCGGCGGTATCTGCAACGGAACTTGTCGTTTTTGCACATACTCTAAGGGGATTCCAAATGAAGTTCCGAACAGGGCATGTTTGAAGGATGCTGTTGATAAGACGAGCAGGTCTATATCACTTAAGCTGCTATCGATTTACCTTGATGATAGGTCTCGGTGGCGGTATCCTTGACGGCGGGCAGTAAGGCAGCGCGTCCGAAGGGCAGTAGACGAAGCCCGAGGGTCGCGGCGGCTGCGGCACGCAGGCGGCTGTGGAGTGCCGTCTAGGAGTCCCACTGCTGGGGCGCAGCAGCTCCATTAACTTCTCACCGGGAGTGGCGGCGAGGCTGCCGGCGCGACCGCACCTGGGGGTGGAGCCACTTTAAATATAATCTCTTTGGCAGCTAAATAGCTTTTTTGGTATAAAACCTGTGCTAGCGACCAGATAGCAGATCTGAAGCTCACTCCGAGTTAAACTAGCTTTCAAAAGTTATTCATTTATTTAGATAGAACGCAATGACGGTTTGAAACCGTCATTGATAGAACCACTGTTTAATTCACCTACCTATTCAACTGAATGCTCATACTTAATTTCCTGTAATGAAGCCAAACAGGTAAGTAAACCAGGTAACCTTCTATAATACTGAATCGTGACGTTGACTGTCAGGCTACCTGACTCACGTCATTGACTAATATTCTCCATTCCGGCGAAATAATAAAATAGATCGAAGCAAAGCTTTAAAAGACCAATCACAAAACTATATGGTAAGTACGACAACAATAGGTCAAAGAAGACTGTTCTACTCGTAATAATATTTTATTGCATTTTTACTAGTGGCCGACTCAACGAATCAGCATTGCATTTAAACGGTGCAATATTATAAAGCTCTAGTACGGCTCCTTTGAAACTGTCATTGGGTACGGCGCCAATACTGTGCATTTATAGTTACATCGAAGCTGGCGCGGGCAACATTTTAGGCATATTCATTCGTTATGTAGACGCGACTATATTTGGATTCCACCGGATATTGGAACCTGTATTGAATTCACGTGCATCGCGGGGCCAGGAAACTGGCGAGCGGATGAGCGGTAGCGAAGCGGAAATGGAAAATGATAACGTAATGAAATGATAACCTGGAAACTTAGTCAAGTCACGAGGTAAATGTAAACGTAATTGTGCATCAATCCATGAACGAACTTTTGAACTAAATTAAACTCATTGCGTCCAAACACATAACACCTAAGTTGAATCTAAGTTGAATAAAGCTCTGAGCACTTCAATGCAGATATAATACGTTTTTGCACCTTAAACTTAGGATTGTTGTTGCAAAAGCTTCCATTTCAAACGCACGAGGCTGATTAACACCGTGGTAGGAGACGCTCCAATACCCGAGTTTTTAATGTTCTTATTAAGGTACAGATGTATGTTAATCTGTAACTTAATAAGAACATAAAAAATTCCAAGTTCGTGATGAATCCATACAGCCTATTATGTAGGTAGGTATGTCATCGTTCCATTATAATTTGACGCCGGGCGGATAGCTAACGTGATGGGAATGAGAATCTCCATCTCCAGTTTGTTCATTAATCCTTGCAGACGACGAGTCAGCGACGACGTCTCCGCTTCCGCTTCTCTAACGGAAGCTGCTTAACAAATATGATAAACTAGCGCCCCACCCCGCCATCGCACGGATAGTCGTTGTTATGAAAATGAGTGACAGCTGACTTGTCAAACTGAACGTCACATTTTTATCGACATTTTCATACAAATTTAATACCATCTATAACCGTCTTACCACAAGTCTTGAAAAGATGTGTCTAAATACTTTCTCCACAAATAGTCTAACCCTCACTTTCTATAACCCAATAACAAATGCACAAGTAAAATAATTAGGAAATCCAGGTTTGAGTGATCTAATCTTGTGTGGTAAGACCGTAATAGTCTAGTGACACCGTGTCCACGTGGCCTCTAAACTCTCCCAGCTGTTATCGATTGACTGCAGACGTTAAGTCACGTTAGAGGCTGTTGGCAAAGAGAATACAAACGCTGCTGTTGGGCCTGAGCAGCGCTGATACCAGACGCCGGCATGCACCATCTCATTCCACAAACAACTGTACGTACATCTACGGAAACACGACCCGCCCGCTGCTGTGTAAGGAACAAAATATACTCGTAAATCTAAGCAAGCTCTACCGCGGCGGTCTGTATATAATATTTGCCTACGTAGTTATTATTATATCATATTATTTCTTGCACAGCGAATTCTTCATCGTAATAAGGGTTAAATTATAATTTGCGTGACACGAAGCGTGAAATTCTGCAATTAATCACGCAGCTTTATCACGCTCGCGTGACAGATCCTCAAGTGTCACCTTGTGACGTCATATTCAGACAAAATTAAAGTGACAGATTGTATACAACCGCTTGAACGCGACAGTTTCACTTGCGAGCTTAGAACAAAGCTTATAATTTCTAAGGTCACTTAAATTGTTGCCAATTCCTGAAGATTTATTGTTTTCGTTTAAAATTATTGTTTGATTGAATGAGGTGGTGTTGGCTTCTAGAGCCAGAGTATGTCAGGTGGCCCGAACGGCTCTGACGTGGCTTAAACGACTGCTAACAATTGATGACAATCGGGATCAACGGCATAACGTGCCCTTCTCCTTTTTATGGTGTCAATTCGGCGATAGAGTTGAGGCTCATCGCGTAGTAGATAAATCGATTCAAATGTCTCAAGTCCAACGATTTCCCGTTTCGATTTAAAACACTTGTATTGACTATATATTATTTCTCCGCATATCTAACAAACGAAGGCGATTACGATACGATGTCAAGTTCCAATAACGAGACCACAATACGCAGCTCAATTCCCTGCGGTTACAATCCAGACGCTCGATTCTAACTTCCACGTACCTTACCCCACCGTGTTATAGTTCAAATTGGAACACCAATATATTATACCAGTATCTGGACTGCAAACTGCCATTTGACCACAACTTTTAGTTGTAGGCGTACCGTACCCCTTATCTCTGTGAGTTAAGGATCAAAATGGCTACAAATTTACAGCACTTATCTCTGGTGGATAGCTGGTATTTTCGCCTGCCGCTACTTTCAATGGAATTTGTACTTCGCACTTCACATCGCTTTACAAGTTGCCGGAGTTAGACTTAGTTTGCTAATTGGATGTACTTAGAATTTGTGGTTTAAGATTTGCTAGCTAGTTGTTTAGTCGAATGAGCATTGCCCTCTGGTATCAGGTCAGAGTTCACCAGAGCGCCCAATAGGGCCTACGACGTAGCTTCACGACTGCTCTCAAAAAAGCATATTATCTGTTTTTAACTCATTTTCTTATAGTATTTAATTTAATGTGTAATTTGTTAAAATTCATCGTCAAAAAGTCGTAATACCCAACTAGCCCCATTGTCGAAATCTCGTTCACGGGACATTAGGCAAAGCTGCTCCATCGAGGTGGGGAGATTGTCGCTCACGTGTTACGTATCAGTAGATACGAGATACGCCATCGCATATGAATCCGGGTGATTCCCGCAAAGCCGGCAAATCGACTGCGATTGCGAGCGGGAAAGATAAACACACAATACGGGAAACGTGTCAACGCATTATTTTGTAATTTGAGCGTATAATACCTATTAATTGGGTTTACTTTTGATTGGCCGGCGCTGGTGGGGATTCTGACGATATCAAAGTAGGAAGAGATGTTCTAAATAAATTAACGCAACCTTTGCCGTGGGAGAACCGGCGTCGGTCTGGCAAGCAAATGGTTGCGTTCAAATCCCTGTGCGGGTACGTACCAATTTATGTCTTGCTTGTTGTCATTGTTGTTGTTGTTGTTTGTCGTATGAAGTTGGCTGAGGTAGCCTCTAGTGTCATCGTTTATCAGGCCTCCCGAAAGCCTCTGACGTGGCGTATGTTGTGAGAAACACAAACATGAACGAGAAATCAAAAATAACTTTGCTAAGGAAGATGTATAATGTTGAAGTCCGTGGTCATATTTCGTACATTTTCAATATAAACATCCCAATCCAAGATATTGTGTTAGTTATAAAAACATTTTATAATTTAGGTACAATTTCGGGCGTTATGTTACATGGGTCATACTGCATAATATAAAATCCTGCATGTAGGTGAACTACAAACTAAACTTTCATTAGATAAATTAAGATGCTCGCAACTTCAAAGCGTAGCTAGTAAATATAATATCGACATGTATTACTAAGACAGTAAGACATGTTCAAGGCTTACGTGTACTATAACATTGACTTATATTTTTACGGCACCAAGTCATAATAAGCTCGTACAAAGTAAGGTAACATGGGCGGGTAAGGTCAGCCGATATCATTAAGTCAAAGTCATTAAACGCAGCGGACACCAGACCTACTATTAGTAATTTTGTGCAAAGACACGCCACTCCGGGCCACCGCTGGCCACCCTAGGCCACACTGGGCCACCTCAGGCCATCTGGCCACCTCGGGTAGCTATATACCAGCCCTCTGGTGGAAAGGCTTTTATCTTGTTTTCGCAGCATGTGTAAAGTACCTACTGAACCGATTGCGGTTACTTTAATGTAATCATTATATACTACTACTACTTACTCGTTACTATTATATATAGGTACTATTACTACACTATATTATATACTATTTATATTATTACAAAATAATGGGAAGAACGCCGTAATGGGTGAGCTAGTTTGTAATAATGAAAATAAAAATATCAAAACATAAAAATTTTGGCAATTGTGTTTTATGGTCGCGAAAATTCAAGAACTTCTAAAAGCCACTCTCTTACACTACAGGAAGCGGCGTAGTGGAACAAACCATAATTATAATGCCCAATATTCTCAACTGAAGTGAACATCGGAAGTTCGTCAAGTGGTCCTAAACTTCCCACCGGCTACTTAGTAACCCAATATTGGAAAATCTTCAAGTTTTAACGAACGAGTTTCGGCAATCTCGCCCCTGCCGGAGCGGGACACCGGAGATTTAACTTTGTTCTCGAATAACGAGACGATTAGCTGCTTACCTATTGTGTAGAGCTCGTTAGGGGATGTCTTCTTTTGAAGATGTCTGTTTGGGTATGTAATCAAACGGAAGCAAAGACCGGATTATCTTATTTTGCGTTTTAGCGCCATTCATATTATATAGGTGGTCACTTTGTCTGCTACAACGACTTCGACTATAACTATGACTAGACGAGACGTGAAGTTTGTGCTGTAATTTTAACAAAGTTTTTACAGTGCTGTTGTTTAGCGAATAAGATAGCGGCGGCACTGAAGTCAGAGGTTGTCAGGCCGCAAAAGGATCTCTGGCGTGGCATAATATCATATATTATATGGCATATCAGTCGGTAGGACTGGCAAGTAGCACGAGGCAGGCCCGAGTAACAGCTCTTATTACCGGAGGCGTACTCCTTTTGGGTCACTGAGCCATCCTAGTCAGTTGTTAACACATAGAAGCTTATGAAGCTGAAGCCGAATGAATAAAAGTAACATTGTGCAACGAGTGACGTAAAAAAACTGACCTTCCTTTGACGGAGTCCCCGTCGTCACTCGCGTCCGACTGGAATTGCATGCTCCCCTGCGCCCACGTCACTGTTAGCCAATCTGCAACAACACGGAGAAAATAATTAGAAATAATTATTTTAAATAAAGATATATTTGAGTTGAAGAAATATTTTACTTATACTGGCCTTTTCTTTGCACAAAGACTAAGAATGGCCTACAACGTGACGCTGGCAGCGCTAGCATTTAAGGATGTTGCCTTTGCATT
Source organism: Hylaea fasciaria (assembly GCA_905147375.1). Lineage (NCBI taxonomy): Eukaryota > Metazoa > Arthropoda > Insecta > Lepidoptera > Geometridae > Hylaea > Hylaea fasciaria. Next base: position 13,035,897 of record LR990193.1, on the reverse strand, counting down.
TGCTAATGAACATTATTATTCGAAGTATTTGATATAACCAGAAAGAGCGTGACCGCAGTAACATATACTCCTGACGACGTTGGCCGGTTCTTATTGCGCCCATCTGATCCAATATACGAAACGCTTTCTAATGGTAAGTCTCCGGAGACATTTCCATGGTAAAGCTTCCTAGATCTCAGTCAGATCAAAATGGCAACGAGGTCATTACAAGACTTAATCAATAGAGAAGCGATAAAACAAATTCTGGTGTGCGTGTCAACCTTCCAATTTGTTCGGTAGCATTGTCAATTTATCAAAGGTTGTCTCATACTCTGCAATTCAATAGGATTGACGGAATAATAAGACTCATTTAGCAAAATATATTTCTCCACGCAATCTTTCATAAAATACGTACGTATTCAGTATAAGAAGCTGTGGTACTACGAGATGATCAAAGCGAACCCAATTAGCATCAATATTCTGCTATTCACTGAGGTTATAATATTAAAGTAAAAGTACCCTTAAAATCCGCTTTACACCGATTCCCAGCGTTAGTTTAAAATCAAATTATGCAATTTCCCTCCTGTCTCAGGTAATCGTAAACATACCACAGAAACAATGTTCATAAAATATCGGGAAGGAAACAAAAAATGCCGAATTTCTGACTTCCGCTGACAATACAAATATTCGAAACATATTATGTTCAGATATATATTTGTTCAGATACATTCAGATATTATCTTCGAAGGTATTCTTCACTTCACCTTGCCCTCCTTATTTACTTTTATAAGGGAGTTATAATATGACATGTGAATGAGCCAGCCCCAGTTTTGACCCGGTTTGCTAAACTCATAGATATAGAAGGTACACAATTATTATTGAATCATTGATCATCAGCTCACAATACAAAATACGAATTACAAAAACTCTACAAGGTACAGTAAATTCCTTGCATTTTAGTGTTAACATTAACTGATTTACCATAACATTATTTCCTCTTTCCTCTTTTCCTTATCAGTGCGATTTGCATATTAACCCAGATCAACGCCAACAGACGTTATCAGAGATACCTCCATTGTAGTTACTTCGCGAGTTTCTTCCAACTCCAATTTCCTCCACAACTAAGCAGATACCATCTCGAGGCCGTAAATCTCCGTCTCAAAATCATTACCGTGCTGGACAAGAATATAGGAAGCACGCAGTGTTTGTTTACACACAATTCACACGGATTCCAGAACAATCGAGACCTCCTATATGTCATTCGCATGTTATGAATTTGTGTGCAGTGTGCAGTACTAAAATTTTTGGCTCAACTAACATCAGCTGCAGGAGAAGAGCTGTTCTGCGACTCCCGTTCCTTCAAGTAACTGCTACGTACCTATTATATAGTTGTATACATATAAATGAAATATATTTAGTAGTTATAATGTAACCGCCGTATTTTTGGTAGATTGTAATGTCTAAAAACAAATTTACCGACTCATATTGGCAAAATTTATTGTTTCTGCTCTTAGACCACCGAAGTGCATTTTGTAGACGTTTCCAATTTGATACCTACATGCATGAAACGTCTAATGAAGACTTTTATCATTACGATTTAGTGTCCGCGGTCAGCCCGGCGGTACCTCCTTATTATCGTGAATCTGCGACGCCTAGTCCTCACGGCTTTACACATTAGCCGACCAACTCATCTCCGGGTAGGTGTCGGTCCGGGCACGGCTGATTTATGCAAATCCAAGAATGGCCGCCGATATATCGCAGTCGGACGACTGACTTGACGGATCCCGCATTTAAATTTTATAGGGAAGGCTTGAAAACCTACATACATTTAACATTGCGGTAAAATTACTAGTTATACAATTTATGGCACGATATATTTACAATATTATTTTATTATATGAGTAAAATGAGCTGATATTATTGATAGAAGCGGAGGATAAACGATGGAAATCCTCAGTGACTAATAGTCCTTTCTGGATTAATAATAATAATTTCCTTTCTGGAAGGAAGAAACAAAGGTTCTAGAGTGACGACCACGGACTGCAAGACGCAGTGTAGGTAGGCCTCCCACTAGATGGGCCGACGACATCAAAAGAGTCGCAGGCAACCGGTGAATGCAAGTGGCAAATTGTCGTTCGGTGTGGCGGTCTAAGGGAGAGGCCTATGTTCAGCAGTGGACGTCTTCAGGCTGATGATGAATAGTCTGTAGGATGATGGTATTCGAGCTCTGTTTATAAAGTCTGACCTTATAATGCGAATTTTAACCTTGCCTTCACTCTTCATTTCATTTCATTTCATTCACCGTAGGTGAAGTTATTCACCTACGGTAATAATTGTACCCGACATACTTCCATACTGTTAATTAGTATAGGTACTCCGTGGTTAGTGTACGCGGTGATCGCAAATGTCTAGTATTATACTTTATGGCCCCTGACCAAAGTAAGTGCCTACGTATTATCAATGCATTGGTACATCGAGGGTCGGTGGGCGCCGGTCAGCGGTCGGCTAGACACCTTCACCAATGGAATTATTTAGGACTTTCGGATAATGGACGACGTGAATACCTTATATAAATTAGGATGGAAATTATAATCTGGCCGGACTTAATGGGAAATTGGTGTCTCTTATTTCAAAAGGCATGTATGTTTAGAAGTGCACTTTGCCCTACTTGACACTTGTTCGATTCAAGATACATTTTGAGTAAATTGTTTTTTTTTCTTTGGGATTAGCATTCATTTGTTTTTCCTCCATCAGCCTCTTTGGTTCTGCTCCGGTACTATAGAGCAGATTGAAAACATCTTTTGTAACAGTTACTTTTTGTATTCGTTTTCCGTTGCGCGGATTCAAACACTCGATGCTGACAGGTTAAACGGCTTAATGCCACTCCGCTCCAAGAAAGCGTTGCAAAAGCTTCCCCCGGCTCTGCCAGGTGACGGTGACCACTTTGTAGAGCCAGTTTTTTAATAACACGCAAAAACCTATATATGAAGCGAAGCGATATTATATAATCGACATAGAGTAACGCTCTAGTGCGGGTAGGCTTAGGGTCAAATTCAGGAAGTACCTAATTGTTGGCCTCATGATATGGCTTCCACTCCGATCCACTCTCGACATAAAGGCGGCTTTCAAGCCGTAGCAGATTACAACGGTTACGGGAGACGTCAGCCGAAACAGGGACAATATGATCCACTAAGGGAAGATTTTACAGTTCCAATTTAAGGGATGCTTTTACAGTTATGGCGGGACCACTCAGGTACCGTTACGGGCGGCCCTTAACTGCTGAGCCCAATCATTGTTTAAGTGTTAATTAAAATGCAACATTAAATCTTGATTCCTTTTGTTTTCTGTTTCCGTTATACTTATATTATCTTGACGTTGCAGTTTTGTTTATTTCAATAACAGGGATATGAATAAAAATAGTTTATTGCTAGAACAATAACGCACTTCCGACTTGATATGATGTAGTAGGTAGCTAGGCACTAGCTTTATTTATTTATTTACTTTTGTTGATGCACCACTGACATTATATAATATCATGGACGTTTGATCCTTCAATCAAATCTCCAAAGATAGAAGCCAGTACTACTAGGTAACTATGCAACAAAACAAACATTAAATTCTAGTCTTACCGCTTCTCAATCAATTCCAATATCACAGTGAATAGACAATTTGCGTCGGTCTCATTCCATGGATTTATATACCCCCCCCCCCCCTTTCTCGGACTATTGATATTAAATTCCACTCCTAGCCGTTCTATAATGAATGCATTACCATTTATCTACTACTCGTTCCTTTGTCTTGCAGATCTGTGGATTCTGACTGCAGCCACAGAATATAACTAGAGTACGGTCGTGTTATAATTATGAATCTCTTGACCCGTGTGTTTTCAATGATTAACATTTCTTGGAAATAATCTGTTTTAGTATTGTGAAAGCTAGACTACAGAATATAATATTATGAAAAGAAAATGAAAAAGAACTCAAGTTTTGTTTAGCCACTATTTCACCGAATGTTTGAGTCACCCTAGTGATCATACTATAAATAGGAGTCGTTCCCTAATTCCAACGTGAACTCGTCGAAACGTATACGTATTTGACAACTTAACGATAGGCTTGCAACAAACATCTCTACCTAAATAAATACAATTATTTTCATACCACGTCATCATAACAAAAGCATATAAAAATTGGCAAAAGCAAATGCAGTTATTTAACCGTTATCACTTCCTAAAACAACGTCTTGTGGACAATAAGACGCGTGTATCAAACAAACACAAAAGGCATAGAGTGCAAAGCGCCAAAGGACAAAGTTCTGAACACGGATACTCCCTTTGTTTGCTGCGAGTCTAGTATCTGTAAAGGAAAATTCTATACTCTTTGAAGACGCTCCTATACTACACCTACTTTGATGCTCTCGGTAAAGCAAACGTGATATTTAATTAATCATTGAGCGTTACCATAATATAAAAAACAAATTGAAAACGAATAATACTAAGTAAACCTAATCTAATAACCCGCTAGGTACCAATGGGCATCGTTCCAACTTATTATAAAAGCAAATAAGAAAGTGTGTTCGTTGGCCCTTTACACAGCGACGGATGGGCATGTTTTTTGCATAGAGATAAACAAAAGACTGGAGAGTGGCATGGGCTACTTTTTATTCCGGAAACCCCCACTTCTTGTGGGATAAATAAACGAGGGTGAAACCCCTTAACATTATTATCAGCAAATTGTGGATCGTTTAGTTACAGTACGATGAATTGCCAACACAAATAAAATATGCTATTATATTACGAAAGTCTAAAATGATTGTAACAATTCCTGCCGCAAACATCTCATTTAAATAACTCGATGATTTGATAAATATCGAAGACTTCAATCGGAAACAATGTTGTTTTGTTTCGCCCCGAACAAGCACTTGCAGCACTTCATTGTCAACAGTCCAATCTTTCAAGTGACCACTTCACCTTCCTTCGGCTATCTCTTTTACTTTCGCATAGTGTAAAATACTCTTTCCCGCTCTAGCCTCGTGGTAAAAATATATTTGCGACTGGGAGCAATGAGGCAACGAAAAATGGTGTTTACATACTAGAACTATTCAAGCAATAGGGGTATATATACTGCAGAACAGTGAATCAGGTTTGTAGAAACGGCAAGCCGAGTTTTTAGACCAAAGCCAAGGGTGGACACTTCGTACTCAAAAGGTCCTCAAACCCATGGAAGAGAGAGACGACACGCTTAAATGTCATACAAAAACCTGATCGTGCTATCTTGCTTTCTTTTTATTAAGGTTATTCTTATATAGGGTATTAGTAAAGGTAAGTATTCTGTGACAAAAGTGTATCTTTATCGTATAAATTTCAATGTTGCCAGAAACCACCATAAATGTAACCTTGGTCCCATCCAACGATAAGAAATTAACATTTTTATGTAGAGGTAAAGTGCGCATCGAACATGCACTATAATATTATTAATTTAATAATTATAGTGCATGTACTATGGACTAAGGACTAAGGACTAAGGACTCAAAGTAATGTATATTATACATTACGTTGGGTCGCATTTTAAAACCAAGGAGGAAATTGAGCGAAATTTAATTTATGACACAAAATATTTAACTACTTCTCAATTTCGATTATTGCTAAGCAATAAATTAGAATACCGCCAATCATGAACATTAATGGTACGAACTGGGGCGCATTTTATGTATCAATAAATGATGAATAATTGATGATGATGATGATGATATACCAATAACGTATCACGCCACATGCGTAGATCCTGTCCCCTAACAAGGAGATCAGATACTAAAACTACAAGCAAAACTATGGCCCATTACTTTTGTGACCAACTCCGTCACTGTGTTGTGCTTCTATTGTGTTATTGGGCTCGTTGGTGACACGAGGCTAGCCTCCAGTAGTAGGAGCAGGTCGTAAAACTTGATATTCGCTATTTGCTGCGAACGCGTGTTTATATAAAGGCTTGCGGACGCGAAAGTATCTTCTTTTATAACGTTCTGCTAAAGCTTTCTTGCAGTTCAAGAAATGTTGATAACAGTCTAAGATAGGCTGGCTATACACGTACAGACGCTTTCTGTTTATGTCGTTTGTTTTGTTATGGATTGTTGTTTTTGTTTTTTGGTGTTTAAATAATGAATATATCTACTGATATGTTCGGAAAGCCTGCGAACTGATTGCGGATACTAATCGCAATGGTAAGTCTTTATTTGACGTTTTTATTACGGGCATAATGGCATATTGAATACATTTACCATTACGATAGAATCGGCAATCTAGAGGATGATGGTAAAACATGACAGTTTTGGATATTGAAGCCCAATGCTGAGGAGAAATGGTTTCAGCCAACGTTATTTACTTTAACGCCAACGTTATCAACGTTACCTTTTCCGGCGCTATTTACGTTATTTACTTTTAGATAATGGGGCTTTTATAATATGGAGATTTATGGCTAGCCTGATAGACAGCTGCCTTCCAGGTTGTGGGTGAAGAGATAAAGCTCAAATATTAACGATTTATCGATGCAATATGTCAACTCAAAATATCAAAACAAATGCTATAAACGTACCTATGTATCTGAAGCTGTTTTGAGATACATAAGACAATGATATTCACCTTTGTAAAAATACTGAGAGAACCAAGAAATCGGAAACTTATAACGAAATAAGCGAATTAAAAGTTTTTATCTAGCAAATAAGGCCAGAGCAATCTAGAAAAGCGCCGTTTGTAGAGAAACCGACTAGAGACAAGTGAAGTCTACCTGCACCCTCGCCATCCTACCGCTCATTCCTCATTTAATATCAGAATAATAAAAATAGTCTTCTCAAAAGGGGATATTTGTACCGTCCGAGCCGGTTTAGTGCGGGATGTATATGGCCGCCATCCGTCGCGGCCTAGCTTACCGAGATTCCCGGGTTTACGTCTGATTTTATTTCAGTGCCAAATTAATCACAAGCTCGAGGAGGATATTAAACTGCGCTGTCTGGATGCCGGCTCTTTGAATATTTATGTAGGGTATGTTAACTTCGGGTTTAATGAAGGAGCTTGCCTGTATCCCTGGTGAGATTTCTCGGGGAGAAACATCGTCGCTAACATCGAGACGTGCCGTCGACTCCTTTTATGGAATTTTGAAATTGACAGTAGGAGGCATACCTTCAAAATAATGAAAGGCGAAATGATGATCGATAAATTAAATATTATTTTATTTTTTGTTAAATTTTATATAATTACAAAATCGCTGCTAACCTTTATAAAGCTACTTAAAGTTGTACTTGTTCTTTTTTTCTATTAATTATTGTTCTAACTTGTCGGTTCTTCGCATACTTTTTTTTTGCTATCGTAGCCAAATCTGGCGGTATCTTATGATGACACCGTCAACAGAGGAACAGGCTTGCCTACTTTGTGACGGTGGCCGAATATTAAACTGTGCGACTTATAATCCAAACATATCAGGTGCGAATGCCGTATTCTTGTCACTTCTGTGACAATTTTCATCAGTCCGAGTTTCGAAGAACACGTTGCTTTCGATCCTAGTTGTAATCGATTCATATCACTTGTCAAAAGCCTTAGGGCGTTCAGACAAACTGGCACCTGAGGCCGACACAACTACTCGTAGTTCGACAAACAAACAGACTTGCCTACGCTACCAGTTTCGTTGCCCGTGAGAAATTCTTCCAGACTAATTGCACTCCATTATCTGCCGAGACCTGAAACTCTGCACTCTAACTCCTCCACTTTAAAGTTTAAACACTTACCCCCTCAGTTGAACACTTCGCGACTGAACGCCGTGTCAAGAGCTCATTCGTTTCCGTAATCCTACTTTTTCAACTTCACCGGACACTTGAACCCTTGAACGTCCGCTGCATTTGAAGCTAATTTCACACGGCGAGGGGGAGAGGGGGGATGAGGGGACGAACCCGGCTCCTTAATTACGGCTTGTTGTCCCACGAACTCAAACATTCGACAATATCTCAAATGTGGTCGAATGAACTTGTTCAAGAGGCTCGCTGAGCACGATGGAGTGTTTACTCTGGTACTGGGAAGTTGTAAGACATTAGCCCCGCGGTTGAGATTGGGAAATGAGGGTTAGATGTGAAGTATAGTAACGTTGTTGATTAACTATACGAATTTTATTCGCATTGAAGATTACACATCGTATGCCCCTCGTTAATTAAGCTATGTACTTCACAAGTTCCGCTAAAATACAGTCTATTTCACCATAACATTTCGATGTATAGAAAAGTTCTATAAAGGCCGAATTAAAATTTGTATTCCCCTTAATTGACTCTTATAACCGGATTCCAATAATTTCACTCGATAGAACAATCTCGATGGTTCTATCGAGATGGTTTCGAGTTTCTCGAAACTCGATAGCGGCTTATTTTCTACCATCCCCTACAATACTGTTCAGTACTTTTCTCAGAACAAGAGATAATAGTTAACAGTCAAATTCTCAGTCACAATAAGGCACAATCCTTTCAGCGGTTTTACAAAAAGGTTATGATAATAATAATATGATTAGCATAAAACCAAACCATTTGCAAATACTTTCTTTACGTTGTCAGTAAGATGTTAACCTATAAATCTTAGTACAATATTATTATGTACTTACGTACATAGTACCTTAAACAAAAATGCTGATACACATAAAAAACTTTAGTGACAAAATGGAGAGTTGTGCGGAGACGACCAAATAAAGATATAGGTACCTATAAAAAGTATACAATATCATAGACCATTTTCCTTGAGTTTTATAGCAGCGATGAAGGCAACACCTCATCCTTGCCGCAACAGGCGAACCAGCCGCCATGAACCCCTTTTCACTTGAAGCCCCATTTCCTACCACAATCTCAATAGGTGTTCCATTCGTATTTTACCTAAATCGTCGATTACTCGATCCACTCCGGTGAACATGTGCTAGCCCTCCGCCCCCGGCGCCCCGGCGCCCCGGGCCTGCAGGCGGAGGGTCGCGTTGACCCTGGCCGTTACATCCCTGAGCGCCCATTTGAATAACCTTAAGGTACATTAAGTGGTTTCCGAACGCATTAATGGAGTAGCTGCTGTGGATTTTGAAGTATTGCTCTACAAAAGGTTTTTGTATACGAGTACACCTATTATGTTATAGTAGCTGAACCCGGCCACGCTTTGCTGTAACTTGGAGTACACTCTAGAATTTCGTAATAAAAACTTATATAAAAACACAAATAAAAAAAAAGCAGCGGTGGGTAAAAACTTTAAAGTCAGTCCATCAGTCCATCAGTCAAGTGATGCGGAAACAAATATGTGAAAGCTTAATCGCTGTGCCTGTCGGTTTCACCCATGTTGACTATTAAAAAAGATCCGCAGTAACTTCATAAGCCATCAGCCAGTGAAAGCCGTCTCAAAAACCGACCAGCCGTCTCGGAAATTAGAGCTGTAATTTTGACATTACAAACAGACACGTCAATTTCTGGATGGTGAAAGGTGAAAGTGGTGGATTTTGGCCTAACCATCCTCACGATAGTGAGGGGAGGCCTTTGCTCAGCAGTGGGACAGTTACAGGCTGAATTATTGTATTATTATTACGTCAATTTCATTCTAAATGAATGAAAGATTATTGGGAGACCTTCAGCGAACATACCCCAGGTACAAAGTCAAGCAACGTTGTACCTTCTCGTATGACGTACTCGCTACATGGTGCAAAGGTTGCCCTTTAGCCGGGCGTATTACACCACAAGCCGGCGAGTGCTATTGTTTGACAAGTTACAGGTCAACTATTTATGAACAAAACTCTATTATTATACTTGAACAATGTATTCATAAGCGAAGCCTTAACAGGCGTGTGTTATGGTTGTAACAATGGTGGCATTTTTACCCCTTGTTCTTCAGTTAAACTTCGCATTCGTTCGAAAAGTTCAGTTATGTCCAAGCTGTGATGAGGGCTTCGGTTCGCTCCAGGAAATTCCACTTAATGAATTCGTGAACAAAAGTCCGTTTGTGGTACGCACATTTCATAAAGCTTGTTCCAAGAAAATACGTCGTGTTTTTTTGCAGAAGCCTTACGAATTTGTGTAAAAGTTTAGTGTTATTTTGAATCTCCATAACCGTCATCCATCATTCTTTTAGTATATTTGTGGACATTGAACATTAGATTTTTTTTTTGATCGAAAGATTATCTACCTGACTTTCGTAGTGTGATTAGAGTTATATTACAAGAGATTATCTAGTTTTTTTTGTACATAAATACAAAACTAGTAATGTTGCACATCAGTTGAGAATGACTAAACCGAAATAAAAAAAACACAGATCCTAATAGTCCGAATTAGATATAGATGGATGGATACGTTTGTTCTCACTAGCTCGACTCATTAGTTCGATCGTCGAACTAGTGAGATATTTGAAATTGAATTGATTGAAACACAACAGAACAAAAGAATACTTTAAGTAATAAGTCCGCCACATTGTACCACTACTTATATGTTTTGTGTGCAATAAATAAATAAAAGAATAATTAAGGCTATACAATTTGTATTTGTATGCAAAGAAAAATTATAAAGTTAGCCAAGCCCAGTTAAATTGACAAATATAGGGTACTAAACTATTTTTTCTGCAAATAGTGTGTGTATTCAGAACAAAAATTCACGGAAATTAATGCGTAATCATTCTGTAATTTTTAATTACTGGACAAGTTCTGTCCTTTATCTAGTTATTATTATTATTATTTAAAACGTAGCCCCACACTAGGATTGCTCCTGTATCGTGGGTACCGCTTATAGACTTATAATTTCACATGCACATCACACCCATCACACAAATATTTGTCCGAAGCGGAAATCGAACCCGCAACCCCTAGCGCAGCAGTCCGATTGCTCAGCCACTACCCAAACGAGCCGTCTATAAATATACTGTATACGTGTATACGTCTGTAAATAACATATAGCTGTACTTTTCGTAACAGATTTAAAATAGAAATAATTAAGGGGGAGCGTACTTACATTATTATCACAATCCAGCATGAATTCACGATCCACCACACACTTTACATCTAAGTATTAAGAGGTGTGCACTCGTCCACTCTCGATGCTAGACTGTTTACATTCCAAATACGCAATGAGGCCGCAAAGCAGCACACGTGGCTTATCACGGGAGTCAACCTCAGTACCTTAATAATAGATAGAATCAGATATCATCCTAATGATGGAAGCATAATATTGCGGTATCTGAACAATTTTTGATACCTTTTTGGTTTGGCTGAAGTGCCAAGAAAGTTCAATAAGTCTTGAATTCATAATGATTGTGTTTTTTGACATCAAATAATAGGAGCATTTACATAGAAAGGTTGCGCCCTTTTATAACTCTACCATAATGGATTTAGTAATCAATAGTCACGTGATATTTACCACTGTCATGTTTCTTTTGAGTTCCTAATCTATCTAATGTTTCTCCCAATTTTAGTCAATACATTTATTTCTACTAAGTGTCCTCCCTCTTTCATGTAATTTTTTATGAAGCTGGTTGATCGTCCGTTAACACTGTGGCCACGGGGCGATGTTCCCAGCTTACAACTTTGGCCCCCGGCCGCGGTGCACGCAGCTTAATGTAACTTTTAATTACAAAAATCGCAAGCTCTGCTAATATTGTTGTAACAACTTGTTTGGGAATAAGCCGTTTGTACAACAAAGTGTAAAAGCCCACCTTAGGGTTTGAAAGTTTCACGTTTTACTCGCGCTACTTTGGGACTTTTATACTTAGCGGGGAAACATGAAAAACTGAAGTTTGAAGTATTATATTGAAAAGTTTGCTGTGAACAGTCAAAGCGCCTTTTTCAAAGGAGTTGAGAGACTGAAAGTGACATCACGTCATGGGGCAATACGGCGCGCAGTGCGGCGGTTGCGGTGATGCGGCAATCCGTCCTTTGTACGGTTTTATTTCGGTTCACTTCCGCATGTTTGGTTCTGGTCGTGCTATGGATTTTTCAATTAGGTAACTACATCAAAAGGTCTATTAGAAATACTGGCAATAATGAAACCAGGTTAATCTTGATTACGTAAATAAAAAAGTTATAAAAGATTGTCCGGAATTTAAATATTATTTTCATGTAAAAGCTTGATTAATGCAAGTAACGTCTCCAAATATGCGATCTCGTGCGGATTTGTAAATAGTGATGGCGGAGTCAGAAATTATGTTTTACTCGACCGTTCAAAAATCTCGACTATTTGCTATTGCATTCGAATTTCAGTAACTCTGGGTTGTTCCAAATAAGCAGAATCGCCCCCGACCGAGGTGGTTTCTTTAGATTTTAGCTCACGACACCTCATAAGCGAGAAGTTGCACGCGAAAAATACATTCGGCAAATTAGTTGCCAATCGAAAAAAATTTCGATGGTTCAGTCGGGAAGCGAGACGTTTATAAAGTCGATTGTAAAGCACCAAATGCGATTCATTCGATTGTTTAAGCATCTCAGACCCGCCCTACGCTAGTCGTAAACGCCTGCTTAATTAGAGCCAAGTTGGCAGCCGGTGATAAGTAAAGCCGGCTATCGCCCACGCTCAGAAGCCAAATAAGTAGGCATAGGTATGTTTTATTCTCTATGTTAATGTTAGTCAAAAAGATGTTTTCGAAAAGAAATCTTGTCTAAGATTATTTCAAAGAATAGGAACATATTGTAAGTTTGCCAAGACTTCGGTAGGATTTATTTAAACAGTCCAACAAAACAGTGGGTTTCTTGCCCTATTTTTTCCTACTGGATTTTATAATAGACCGCGCGAAGCGATTTATGCTTTATTTCTCAACTGACATTTACGAAATTTGGTATAACATGATTTTGGGCATTTTTTTTATGAGAGCGGTTTTCTATAGGAGGGAAAATGGGGGCAAAAGGGAAGTTTTATTTTGCTTATATTTGGAGGGAAGTTTGATATTTGGTGGAAACCTTATTTATTAAATTCTGATCATTCTGTGAGGAAATGGGGGCAAAAAGTTTACTATAACGCCATTTTTTTTATTTATAGGTTCACTGAAGTGAATATATACCTACCTACACAGGCAAAGCTTTAACAGGGTATGATTATATAATAATTATCGTACGATTCGTACGTTGTCCTTCATGAAGACAGCATACTTAGAAAATAATGAACACAATTATTGGCCTTGGGATCAAACGGGGCAAAGGGGGGGAGGGGGGTATGATCTATCATCATTGGTTAAGCTGAAACCATATTTGAAATCACATATCGAACCCCCTTCCCCTTCATTAGGTTCCTAAAGCAAGCTGTACAAACAACAAATATAATTGTATCTCCCTTTACAATGTAGGTACCTACCTGTCGCGATGTTCTGTTTGTACTAAATTTGATTACTTTAATTAAAACCTTTGTTTGCGCTTTGCGGAAAAACAGCTTCAATTAATTATTGTTTCAGTGCTTATCTCTAGTCTGCTTTGCAAATAAAATCACATTACAGAACTCTTTTTTTATTAAATTACAAAACCGTCATACACAAAAAGTTCAAAAAAGACAATGAGTGTTATAAATACATTGATTAAAATATGCAGTTTACATTGAAAACGGTGTCCATTCTGTGTATTAATAAAGATTATTTACATTATCATAGCGGTGGTAGCCTAGTGGGCGAACGTTCGCCGAGGGCACCGAGTAAAAAAAGCCGAAACGGCAGTTACGGTTCTGGGCGATATTATCTATTTTATAAGTGAAATGAACAGAAAAGACTTACTATTTAACGTTACAGTGAATGTATCTACAGATTGACGGAGCCATTAAGGAAAATAATGTTTAGTTTATTAAAAAAAACAATGTAAAGTTGAGCAAAAACTGTAAAAAGATCTCTTGGTATTTGAATGAAATTTGATAACTAAATCGAATTTCATTTCAAACCACATATACAGAAAAATGTGCAAATGCTTATACTACAACTTCAGAGTTTGATAAATAAAATATGTTACCTGGTTATTTAGATACAGATAGTTTAAAAAGCACCTCAAATCCCCCATACATTTTTACTATGGGCTCACTGCGGTAACTAAATACTCTTCGCGCGAGCTCGTAAATTCAGTACCCCACGAGAGCTCAGAGCGAGACCACGTCTCGTCGCGGTCCACTGACAGCGAAATAATTGACCGCGATCTATTGTGTACGTATACGCGTTGCTTGCACTGCTGCTAGCAGAAAGAAAGGTAAGTTCTTTTTTAGATAATTGTGTTTTATCCTATGATTGTTATCTGACATGTTTTACTTAGATTTATATTGTATTCTATTGAGAAATATTTATACATTCCAATAATAAACTCTTTATTGTGCTTCCAGTATGTATACTTTGTGGTGCTTCCGGCTAGCCATATTTTGTCATTCTTGTGTCAACTACCAATTTGAATAGTAACTCAATGTATTTGTTATTTGAATTTCTTGCATTTGTATTAATCTAGACTGCCGAAACTAATTAAGTATAACATATTCGACCTTCTTGTGTTTCAGTAAAAAATGGGAAAAAGAAAAGATTCATATTATGTCAAAAAAAAGAGATATCACATCCCGAAAAAAAAAAGTACCATCAGGTAATTAAAACCCATATTTTTAGCAGTAGTGAGAAGAACTATTCTGCAGGGTGAATCAATAGAATGGCGTCAGGAGCGAAAACAACGGCTTACGACATCCATTTTTGGCAGTGTGCAAACGAAGGCAGATTAAATGCGGACCATTGGTCAAAAATATAGTAAACGAAAAGAAATTAGACCACGTCAAGTCCATACAACATGGCCAAAGTCATGAACATCTAGCGCGACAACAACTTGAAATTAATCTGAAAACTCCCATTGAAAGGTGTGGATTGACCGAGTATTGCCATTTTTAGGAGCAAGTCCGGATGGTCTTTTGGAGGAAGATAAAATTGTCGAAATAAAATGTCCGTACTCAGCTAGGGGAATGTCAATTGACGTCGGTGTTAAAGAGAAAAAAAATACTTTCTGGAAAGTAGACAAGGATGGCCGTGTAAATTTAAATAAAAAACATGATTGGTATTTCCAGGCACAAGGCCAAATACATGTCACACGAAGAAAAGTATGCGTATTTGCAGTTTGGACCGTTGTAGACATGAAAATAGAAATGATTCAGGAAGACATAGAATTTTGGAGAGACATGGAAGGAAGGTTAAAAAAGTTTTACTTTGATTGCTTACTGCCAGAATTACAAAATAAAAACTTTTATCAAAAAAATATACCGCTGAAAAACTGAAGAGCTATAAATAATTAACATTTTTTATTTAATATTAATAACTAAGTTTTTAAACTAATGTAAATGTGTTTTTAACATCTTTCTTCTTTACTCCTAATATAACTGTGTGTGACTACGATTAAAATATAATATGTATACAATAATTTTATCTCGTTTTTATTTATCTCTTTCTAACTTCGTACTAACTGCACTAACTGTCTGTGGTTTTCTTGTTTTCCATTATATAATTTGAAATACTAAAATTATTGTAGGTATAAGTCATTTGGCTTACGGTCATAATGTTTACTGAAAGCTAGACATGTGTAAGTGATGCAATTGATGCATTACATTTCATATTATTATCAGCTACTGTTATACCTAATCATCATCTAATTAAGCTACATAATTATATAATTGGTTCTACTCACTAAACCCCCATTTTACCAATTCATAAGTTACCTATTTTTGTCGCCCCCCGTCGATTGAACGGACATAACTTGTCAAGCTAGTTGTGTGCGTTCCTCACGCACACAACTGGCACAGCGCGTCAAATACCTAATTTGCGCCCGGTGCATAAGGTCGGCACAGACTTAAAACATAATATGAACGTAATTATCATTCGCTTTTCAGTGAAGGAAAACATCGAAACCAACATCCCGAGAATTATTTCGGAGGCATGTTCATCCACCAATCCGGATTTGGCCCTAGGCCATAATCCACGTAGTGGATGCCTCCTCACGAAAGTGAGGGAAGGCCTTTGCCCAGCAGTGGGACAGTTACAGACTGAATTATTTATATTATCGTGCATAAATCCTTATTTTTCATTTAGCTCTGAAAACATGTAATTATTCCTCATATGTCACAAAAGCTAATGGTGGTAATTCCTAATTAAAATTAAATGCTATCCAACTCAAAAACAAGATAAACCAAATAAAATATAAGAAAACTTTCTTCAATAGAATTTTAATAAATTTATCCTCTGTCAGTTGTGTTTATTTTCCCGTCCAATAAATAAGTGCTCTCAATATTTGTGTAGTTACTTTTGCTACGTTTTATTTGAAGCAAAAAAACGAATAATCTCGTCAGATATTAAGCTAATCCTGGCAATAATAAATCAACAAGGGCGAAGCATTTTTCAAATTAATAACTGTTTATCGAGTTCATAATCTTCGGATTCCTTTCACAAGCCTAGGCGAGGAAAAGGCAGACATTTACGAGAATATTTATTGTGAAAACTCGCGGCTTCTACTGTTTTTAGTTAGACATTAGAAGAATTCCATCAATGCCAGGCAGGTCATCAATATTACCTACATTTATAATATGGCCTGTCAGCATACTGTCACCAGCTACAAATAGCTCGGTTTCTTATTGTTGAATGTACATATCGTTGAATACCATCGCGCCAGTCAGATTCTTACCTACCGAACGGTAAAAGCCGCATTGCAATTGCTTTAGTAGTCTTTATGTCATGCAAAATCAAACAGACGTACAGCAGACAACATTTTCACAAAAGTTATATTATTATAATGTTTGTACAGTTGCGTATCTTATGAAGACTCTTCGACCACTTTATATCTCTAACTGCTTTGTGAAAAGGACTTATATGATGATGTACAATGTACAATGTATGCAATACACAGAAAGTGACTTAGTAATTATTGGCTTAACAAACTCAGACATCAGATCCGAAACTAGTTATCTCATTCCATAATATAACAACAAACAATATACTTTCTGTAACAATGAAGTGATATTTTTCTACCAGTAAAATACACCGAGATCCATAACTGTTTCAATTTCTCATTTTTCCAATGCCTTCAAATCTCAGTTTATAAGCAAGCCAGTAATTCTCAAACGAGAAAATGAAACTCCTTACAAACACAAAGTTTCTTTGATATCATCACTTAGGAATAGCCGAACTCATTTTGAATTGAATCAATTTCACTTCCGTTGGTTTAACACTCAAACTCGTGATTAAATATTTCCGCTGATTATTGGTTTGCACAGATGGATGATTTTATGGTGAAATATCGAACTGTATAGAAACACGGTTATTCTGTGGAACTGGCTCGGGGGCCGATTTTAATTTGTGGTAGCATCGGTGAGAGACGCGTAGAAGACTTGCGGATAATAGCTGGTACCGTCTGATTGAGTTCAGAAATCGAGCTTAGTGGCATTCGCAAGAAGAGGTCTACGAAAACAGTAGAGTTTGCAGAATTGCAGATTAAGACCTGCAAAAAGTTATTGCAGGAAATGGCAGGGGATTTTGAGGAGATAATCTCCAGGAGCAGATAATTATGTAGGTAAGTGTCGGGTTAAGTACGGGCCTACCTTTGAAGGAGGCCATGGTGTTGCGTGCCTGGAGGGTGTGCAGGTCTCATTTATTCCCGCTATGGCGAGAGGGGGTCATCAATTGTACGCGACCCGCGCCTGCAATGCCTTCACCTGCAATTAAAACCAGAGTTTCATTTTCCACCGTATTAGTTAATATGCTATAATACATAAAAAATGTTCATTTTTTTCCTATATTTATATTAAAAAAAACACAAGAACTAGCTTTTACCCCTACAGTATAAAAAAGGTTACTCTTTTAGCGCGAAGACGTGACGAGAGAGCGTGGTATATGAAATTGAAAGCTGTCAATCAGTATGCTTCAATATTCAAAATGGCGGGTGGAGGCAGAATCTGTCCGGAAACCCGATATTCAGCTTATGTTGGAGTGGTAGTTTATCTCTGAACAATTATTTCCTATTATATTAAATAATGATATGTGTATAATACACCTATCTGTATAATGTAATGGTTCTATAAATATTTTTTTAGATTATATTGTTGTATTGCCTATTATTGTGTTTGTTTCATAAATCAGTAATAGCTAGGGTATTCATAGGTATTCTGTGCCATAAGGTAGATCTTGTCTTGTATTCATTTATTATTGCTATAACTAGACACCTATAAATGATTATATTTAATAAAAGAAAGCTTTCCGTTAAAGAAATTACCTACTTACAAATACTATCAATTCCAACAAAATATGATTATAAAAATTATTAAAGATTTCATAAATAATGTACAATGTACATTGTCCCTACAATAAAAATAAAGGAAATTGACTTTTCACAATGAACGTGGATTTATATCCAATCAAATACATCGCAGAATATCAAAAAACGGAAAAAACAAAGTGTGTCGATCCATCGCCATTCGCGGTCCGTCGTACCTACCCCGGGCCAATTTCCCAACAATTTGCATACAAGTCTACAGCTAGGAGATTCTATTGAAAGGCAATTATATCTCACATTAAATACCTGTGTCCCAGATTATATTAAAGTCACTAATTTAAGTTTTTAATGCATGATATAAATTTAAATATGGCAATTTAATTTTTTCATCGCTGAGAATTTAATTGCATAGGTATATTAATTCAAATTCAAATTAATCTATCCTGCAACTTTGAGCTAGGTGACTAATACCTATATAATGACGTTGATATACTTACACAATCTTGTATTATACAAATCTATCTAAACAGGTATGCGAAAATAAATTTGTATATTGACAAGTCTTGTGCCTTGTCAACTTGTTAAAACAGCCTATAGTCAGCCAATTCTATCTGACGGCTTTCATTTCCGCTATCGGTGTTTGCGATGCGAATTGGCGAGCGGCGGCGCTCCACGCTCCGAATGGTGATGGAATGGTGTCGCTACGAAGATTTACGAAGGAGTGGTGGTGAAACATTTTTTGTCGATGCCTTACTTATTTGCGTAAGGATGAATTAAAAAACCTACTAAATAAAATACTACAACAAGTAACCTTTTTACAAGAGACCGACTACAACAATTTCGTTTACTTGGATGTCATTGCTTTCAGTTGTTTAGATTAAACCAATCTGACTACCGTACCTATTTTGACGACATTTCTATGGAAGCAACCTGACCATTATTAACCTTTCGAATAAAACAATATTTTTCCAAAAAGGTTTATAAGTGACGCAGTTCTGAGGTAACAAACAAAAAAAAACAAACGAATTAGAACCTCCTGTTTTGTAAAAGTCGGCTATAAAAATGAGTTTAAATGTCATGGAAGTACAATCCCCTGTGGCTCCTAATATTCAGTAACGAGCTCACGGGGTTTGTTATAAGCCAGGATCTATGCATGTGGTTATTAGCCATCTTCAGACTTCAGTGTGTTTCCTCGATAAGGTTACAGTGTCATAATTCCACAAGATGCGTGCTTTGTTAATTATACTCGTAATCCTATTATATGCGCTGGATGAACATATTAATCTTCTCTATGAAGAGAGACGTACGTACTGTTCTGAATACAATGACACGCCCCGAGAGTGCGGTTATGATGCGAATTATTATCACGAGTAGGTAGGTTCGATAGTTTCAGAGCTTTGTACTGTACAATACTGGCGTACCGTAATCACCTTTGTAGTGTGGCTTATATCTGATTAGTTTCGAATGTTACAAACGTATTCCAATTGTTTGATGCTATTGTATCAACTTGTGATAACTTCACCGATGGAGCTATACACTAGTCATGCAAAACACAAAGCTACATGAATGTTCTTTTACTTATTATCATTTTATTTGTTTTTATTTTTTTTATTATCGATTTCAGTAAAGTAACGTCATGTTTTATCGACTAATGAAATGTCTTGGATCTTATTTTATAGCCTCTCAACATTATGATAACAAAATTTTCAAAGGATGAAATAAATAGCTCTTTCCTGAATAGATTATAATTTCTTGGAATGTTTGTATACCAACAAATTGTATCCTTTCACTGATTTCTAGATCTTCAAATAACTGTACCTATACAGTTCCATCAAAAGGTAATTTCATGTACTTCGTGGCTTTTAAAACAAACGGGCTCGTTATCATTTGACAGAATTTCGGGAATGTATACCTATTTATCAAAGTATTTGGACTCAGAGTTTAAGACATTAATCTTAACACATTTCTTGAAACTTGACTACATATTTGCAATTTTTTAAAATTACACAAACATAAAATAAAGACTAAAAACTATAAATAAGTAAACCTAATCCAATAGCCCGCTACCAATGGGCAACGTTCCCAAAATGCTGGCTGAAGTCAAACAAACAACAGTCACCACTATTCTAGAAAAGTATGAAAAACTAAATACATTTACCAGTAGGTACTTGACATAATTATACATTTTTGTATGAAATTCCATTATGAAATTTCCCTTTCATTTGCTGTTTTGCGGCTGAATCAGGCACAGGGAAAGGAAACACCAACGCTTCGTAAACACGTCCATCAGAGAACACAGCACTCAGCACAAAGAAATTCAACGGGGGCTCGATTGGAAATTTCATGTCACAAATAGATTTTAGGTACTTACCTACTTTAAATAATTATTGCCATAATACACTAGTATACCATGTTTCATAGTAATAAAATGGCTACACTCATTTGAGCGGGTGTCGACTAACTATCCGTATTGCAAACTGCTCACAAGGAGCTCTTGCCGCACAATATTATTCATATGAATTTGAACATTGGTCAAGACCTCGCCGCAGAATATACAGATGAACATTTCTACCAACTCAATACCGGTCTGGTAACGCAACAATACGTCAATTGAGCACTGTGAACTGTGACTCACCGGACGATTAATGGAATATGGTTATATGAGCTACAATAGTTATTGGAGCGTATGTTATATAGAATACAGAAGTATGTAAAAAATATTTGTACCCCGAAATTTTCACGGATAGAAAGAGCTACGAAACATTGGAAAGAGAGTTAAATTTCCACTTGGTTTTAGATTAACATGGTCACTAACATTTGTCATACGTGAGATGTATTCAGTTTGCAATGATAATGTACTAATGTCAATCTATTTCCTTTAGTTGCATATCTCTGCACCAGCTTAGTTGTAAAACATACACCGCCGTCGGTTGTCGGCAAGTATTGTCGGCGTCGGTGTATTGTCGCTGTCGGTGTATTGTCGTATGCGGTAAAGGATCACGTCTCCCTTCGACGTAGCCTATTTCCCGTAACTCCAGCGTCTCCCGACAATACATGACTACGCCAACAATGCGCGGACGGCATCAATACTACCTCCGACGTTCTATTACCGGGCTGTAATAAATTAATCCATGTTTTGATTTTAGGTCATGTCGCTTGGAGACGCTGAAGGTAGACTGGAAGAGGTCGAAGACTTCAAATATTCTCGCTTATTTAATTGTATTTGTCTCATTTGGTAACCTGCTCTCCCACGCCATACGTAAAACCAAATGTAATATCAAATCATATATTTGTTGGCTCAAAAATTTCTAACTAAGTAACCCATTTTCTCTGTATACAGCTCGCCGATTCCAAGAAACCCTTCGCAGATAGACTCAGAAAAATTAATAATGGTCTTAAACTTACTTTACTTGTCACGTCGCTCCGAAGTGTTTTTGTCTCCGATAGAAAAAGC
Organism: Hylaea fasciaria; assembly: GCA_905147375.1. Lineage (NCBI taxonomy): Eukaryota > Metazoa > Arthropoda > Insecta > Lepidoptera > Geometridae > Hylaea > Hylaea fasciaria. The sequence goes on along the minus strand of LR990193.1, from coordinate 13,014,243 downwards.
AATAAAAGTTACTTGGAGCAGAAACGGCAATTTGCTTCAAAGTTTTAAGAATCGAGGCTTTTCCATCTTTCAGCGCCGAGATTGGACGGGTTTCGGAGGGAGTCGGCTTTGTGGACTATTATGGTTCAATTATAAAAAGATTTATGATGTATGGTTTAGGGTACCGTAGGGCAAAAAACAAATCACGCGTCACGATCACATCTAACCCTTATAACCTAACCTAACCTAAATCTAACCCTCTAAGCTGTATCTAGGCAATCAGAAACTACGAGGACCAAAGTTCCACAGGCACTCAGACCCTGTGCAAATATTTGCGGCTCAAACAAATCTTTAAAAGACCTACAAATAATAAAAATATACCCCTGTATGTATATTATGATATCGCTAAATCGAGTTGCATCACCACGCACCGTTACAAGTATTAAAAACGTTTTTTTCTATTCGTGTTTGGTTCAAACATCCTTGACTTCGCCATAAGCTCTGATACTTATTGACATCAACTAATGCTAATTATTAATAATATACCTACTACGCCGCATAATCCATACCAAAACCAATGCAATTATTGAAATTAAAACAATTAATCCTAGTTTTAAATTAATTGACGTTCCTGAGAACGGGTGATAGCAATGAATACTTTAGGTATTTCGTTTCAAAATCCTATTGATCATAAATTCGGAACAGTTGTATTGTTTCGCGGCAATTGGGCAGACGTAAATCAGTTTTATTGCCCAGGATATCAGTTGTGGGTTGTTTGCACACTGCCCGTTTTTTTCGCAACACGCACGAAATGTTTTTTTCGTAATGCCAGTGGAATTATTTATCGACTTTCCTGACGCTCTTTGGAACGGAGTTGAATTATTGGATAATCTAGGAAATAAGCGAAGGCCCAACAGCTCAAGTCGATAAGTGTAGTGACGGTAAGCTACCGCAATTCACGGCGTGAATTTGCAAAAGACTATATAAATCTGAAATGAGTTTTTTAAGAGCCTTACCTCCTACCACCTGGCTCGCTAGACGGCGTGCTCAGTTCCCAGTATTAATGTTGAAAGTTTTCACACCCGATCGCGCCGAACCTAACGTAACGATCGTTAGGGTTGCTTCTTTTCATAATTAATGTTAAATCGCGAATCAACTGTTTCTTAATTTTATAGTACCTACCTAGTTACAAAGAAGGAAGAAAATAGGTGGTAGTAGGAAAATATAACAAATATTTACATTTTCTTTGTCGTATAGTCGTAGTTTTAACTCTTACTGTAGAAATAACTAACGTTCGTGATGTCGGTTGATGTTATACATTTTTTAGGCGTTAAAATTCAGCTGCACACTGCACAGTGGTGCTATTTCTGGATCTATTGATAATATTAATACCCAGTATTACCTAGCCATCACTATTCAGAGCCCTTCCAACCACTATAATTAACCACTTTGTATGTATAACCACTATATCGACGACCCCGGGTTCAGCCCTAATATCTCAAGTGCAGCTGGCAGCTCTCCCCACCTCTAGTTCGACTATATATTTATTGTCAAACTTCAGAACATTAAATTCAGCTCCCGTTGGTAGCTGAACTTGACCCACTTGGGTGAAGCGTACTCCGGATACCCGTCCCTTTCACACATGGCGTGTTAGAGCAGGACGGAGCATAAAAGTCGGCAGCTTTTCTTGGCGAAGTCTTTTAACATTGAAAATGGTGTCTTTATGTTGACAACCATAAAAACAAGTGTAGCAAAGTATCGCCGCTGCTCAGGTTTTTTTATTCTATTACCCGTATGAGATCCGAAGGTAGTTGGAACAGATCCATCTAGAAGCGTGAGGTAATCGATCTTATATCGATATATAATATACTGACATCCGATAATACTCTGACTACACGATCAGTTAATACTGATAGACCACAGTGTTTATTGAGTGCCTAGCCTTTGCCTAATTTCTTATTCCTATAATAGAAACCCATCAAAAACATTACATGTACAAAAATACACAAGTCTCGCCACGCAGTTTATCTGCCGTAAAAAGTTGTGAGATCGAATGTACACCAAGTCGGTTAATTTCAATACCTATCTATGGGAGCAGTTATATCTTTATTTCTTTAGTAAATAGAGTGAGTTGGCAATTGCACACGGCAACATAAATCTATGTTAAGCGCTTTGTGCTTGTATTTGTATTTGTTTGAAAGTACACCTATACGGAAGACTATTATTTAGATTGCCTAGTAGATTATGCCGTGTACAATCGCCAAGACACTCTATTTACTAAAGAAATAAAGATATAACTGCTCCCATAGATAGGTATTGAAATTAACCGACTTGGTGTACATTCGATCTCACAACTTTTTACGGCAGATAAACTGCGTGGCGAGACTTGTGCATTTTTGTACATGTAATGTTTTTGATGGGATCTCATTTCTTTTTGTAGGGTTTCTTTCTTTATTTCGTTTTTTTGCAAAACACGCATCAACGCGCGCCCCGCGCCTGTGCGGCCGGGGCCCCTTGCGACATAGGTCATGCTCATAGATTATCATGAACGAGTGTCTTTGCGTCTCCATAAATGCGTATTAGGTATAAGGTACCTAGGTACCTATTTTAATGTACCTAGGTAACGAATTTGTTCGACCTATAAAAGTGTAGGTAGGTAGGTATAGTATAGGGATTTGTATCTCTCTATCTGCGGTAGGTGTACTTATCGTGGAAGTTTTTAAAAAGCGCTCAACTGTCGAATTTCACTAAGCCATTTCTCATTTTTAACCCCTGTTGCCCATTTCATTCAATTTCAATGAAGTCTAATTATGAACTGTAAAAGTAACTTTGTAATCATATACAATTTAATGGGATTTATATAGGAATACAAAGTTATTTATGCAGATTATATATCTAGAAAACGGGATGAAAATTATGGAATGTCAGAATTTTTCCATGGTTTATAGGCTAAACAATAGCTATATTCAAAATTTGAAACTTGTGGGACGGCTAGAAGTACCTTAGAATTTTGATGATCGGTCAGTCAGTCAGTCAGTCAGTGGGCAGCAAAATTAAGGAACTTTGACTTGCAACAATTCTTAAACTACTGGTTCAAATTTGATGCAATTTGGATTATTATCTGTAAACGTGATGCCCTCTTGGTCACTAAAAATGTAGGCTTCTAGTTTTATCCATAACGAAGTTACAGGGGGTCGAAAATGGCCCGAATCGCTTCGAGAAAAGGATAGTACGGCCGTGCCTTTTGTTTTGCTCGACTTGGCGGGGGCACTGCCGTGCCCCCAGATAGAATAAAAAACTCTTTATTGTGCACTAAAAAGAAACACAATTCTGAAAATCATCAGACGCAATAAGATATACCTACATACCATAATGAAATTTTCAAACGGTTTATAAACAAGTCTAATGCCATTCTAGCCGGCATAAATGTTGGTTAGTATTTACAATTGTATAATAATACCCTACCGCCCATTGTAGCCGTTATAAAGTTTGTTTTTTCTTTATTTTATACATTTTGATGTCAATAAAGAGTTAACTATTCTTTTCTATGCTGAGCACTCTAAAACTCAAAGCAACTAGGTAAACAATCCTCCGTATAGGGGATACGAGAAATCTTAACAATACGCCGTTTGGTGTTTCAGCTCATGAAATTGTTACTACAGCTGTTAACAAACATGCACAAAAAGAGCGGTGTTTCTTTCATAACATCCTGTTCTGTTTGTATGACTCGGGCCCGGGCCCCGGGCAACCGGGCCCGGGCCGGCCGGAGCCCCGGAATCCGGCATAATGAGGAAAACAAGCTATTAGACGAGAGGCGGACAATGTTTACGAACATTAGCAAAATTGATATTTTAATAACGAAATCGGAATTTGTTATGAGAACAATAATTCATCCTACAAAAATTTATGGTAGACTTTGAATTGTATTATTAATATCATTAAAGTTTTTCTGTATGTTCCTAAAGATATTGGTTAGATTATAATTTCATTGAAACATTGACCTTTCTAAGCAAGATTATGTACGTGTTCTAGTTAATAGTCTTTTAACACAAAATTCAAACGGAAAACTATGACTTTAGCCCAGTTTTGTTTAAGCCGTTTTATGTAGAGTTTCAATTCGGCACCACAAGTTTCATCACAGGTGAGGAATGCGACACTTTTATTACGAGTATAAGTGTGCAACTTCTATATTTTAAAGCAGCAAGTTACTATATAACCTAATGAAAGTTGAGGACATAATCAATTTATTTTTATTAACTTAGTTCAAAGTAACCGTATTTTACAAAGTACTCTTCTACAACTAAATATTGAAAGTCAAACTCTTCTAATAAAAACATTGTTAACAAGCGTCTTAGCTTCCAGGAATTAATCCAAAGTTGGTGTAGTAAAAATGCCGGTGGATCGGCCTCCTTCCGGAACTTGTATGTCGAAGTTCTTTGGCGTTTATTAATTTTACTTACAGGGATTAAAAAAGTTAGTCGTTGAAACTCGAGTTTGATTAGAAAATTGTGACGCGTTGGCTTCCGTCCGACGGCTCTATGGCAAAGTGTGCGTCTTCTTCGTTAGTATTGATATTTCCATCATATTTTTCCTTATAATGTCTGCTTTGGTTGAAAAATCGTGGTGTTAGTTTGGTAAGCCATTCTTAGTCAAGGTCCAAGCTGAGCACGCAACTTAAAAGCAATATGTCTGTCCAAGTCCACATCCGAAGAGCATGTATAGGTATGAAGCAAGTCATGAAAGCGGAAGAAGCAAAAGAGGTGTGTCAGGATCGTAGCATGTGGAAATATTTACCCCCAGTTTCTGAAACGTCAGTCAGCGTTGACAACAGATTAATTATATTGCCATCCTTGTCATTTGTTTATAGTCAGATAGAGGCAACGACAGTTTTAATCTACTGTCAACGCCAACAAACGTTCTAGAAACCGGGGGTAAGTCTCTGCCTACCCCAACGGGAAAAGGCGTGACGGTATCTATGTATTTATATAGGTAGGTATACGTCCAATTGTTTTATGGAATCTTAATTTATTTTTAAGCGACTGGTTAATAAATTCTTTACTAACGTATGATTTTTTCTAACAGCAAACAACTTTGTCTCAACAAATGACTTTTAAAGTTTAACCAAACTGTTAAAACGATAAGAATATTTCGTAGCTCATAATATCAGGTCTCAAGACTCAAGAGCTGCTTACAGATGCCAGTTATAAAAGCCTAAAACATTTCCAGACTTAAATGATTTTTTATTTTTTATTATTAGGTTGCTAGTTTATAGACTTTTGTATTAAATGACAAAAATAGTTAATTCAATTTATTTTGACACGATATTTTAAAGATATTAACATATTAGAGATATGTTTAATAATTATTCATGAAAAAGACGGTATTAGGTATATTTAAACATCATAAGATTAATACAAATTTCATAGAAAACTTAATATATTAATTGAATACCTACCTAATTAAAAGTAAATACTTAAAAAAAACTAAACTGGAAATATACTTATATCTATATATGAGTGTAATTATGATACAAATTATAATATGAACAGTTGAACACTGAACAGGTGATTGTCAAAAAAGATTACCTTTGATATAAAAAAAATAATGGGTTGATATAATATACTTGTAAATAATATAAAGATACTTAACGCGTTAAAAATTCTGACATATTTATTTCACTGAAACTTAAAAAAAACATCACATAAATCTATCAGATAAGCATACAAAAACAAAAAAAAGGCTTCCGATCTATAAGACGCGAAGTTTATTAAGAAAAATAACTGCGCGAACTACAAAGCGATAAGATGAAACTAGACTCTATCCACTCACCGGTTCGTCAGCGGCCGTCTTAATAGAAAAGTAGAAAACGTTGCACGTGTGTCGGTGACGCTGAGCTTGCGGCGGGCGCGCGGCCCGGCCGCTGGCGGGGCTGTGGCGGGCAGGCGCGGAGACACGTCCGCCGGCGCGCGCGTAGGCGTCCGTCTGAGCACGAGGGAGGCTCCCGCCGCTCTCCCCGCCCGCCTTCAACCCCGCGACACCTTGACGCTTATTAAAAACTGAAAGGATTTTCGGGCGGCCTTACCATAGTCCGCAGAAGTATGGGCGGATGCGGCTCTACAACCGGCGTAGCTTGGCCGCTCGGGCAGTGTTAGCTAGGCTAGCAGGGTTCACGCTAGTGTTATTTTTTTACCGGCTCGGACTACCGTCGTGGATGGCCGAAAGTCAGGTGAGACGTGCGCAGCAGCAAAAAAAAAATTGCGTAAGCCTTCGTCACACAGCATCTATCCGTGGAAAACTTCATGGTCAGCAGTTTGTCTCAGATTATGCGGTCGAGAGATAGATGGGAGAGGTTTATTTATCGTGTTTTGAGTAGTACACGCACACTATAACATAAGTAACTCATCCGACTGTTACCGACGCGAGTAGCGGTACTGTCTTCTTAATTATCCTGGGTTCCTTCCCACCACTGACTAACACAACAAACGTACTGCCCCGAGGCTAAAGTAACTATGGCCTCATCTGTGTCTGCAGTAGTTCTGTCGTCAGGCGACCGAAAAATAATTTTTTTTGCTTTCGTGCCTAAACGCGATGTATTTTATTTGGGTGCCCGATTTTTATATTACTCCCAATAACGATAGGGCAAAGGGTACAGGCGTCGGCCATTTGGAATATGTTGTATAATATATTATTCTTCTATTATAAATATATTACATCTACAAGAAGTCCTGCTACGCAGCCGGTTCCATATATTGATATATTGGCCCCGCGGCTTTATCTGCGTAGACAGTGTGGAAATTATGTGTTTTTCTTGGTATTATACTAAACTTTATAATAACTTGCACAGTCCTTATATAACACTACCAGAGTCCCGCGCTTTCGCGTTTTTTCATCAAATCCGTTTATCCGTTTATCACACAATCGCACTTACCCTCACACACTCATAGGTAACCCAATATTATGACCCCCTACTAGCTGGCATTGTACTAACATACGTCATTTACAACCACACATTTAAAATGTGTGGCGATGCTAACGATCAGCGCGTTATGATGACGCTATAACGCGTCACATGACGCTAACGTAATCAAAACACACAAACATGCTCATGCACATTTTTTTACATTATACCCCTTCCACACAAAAGCATGAAAAATGACCGATGACGGGCAAATATCTACCCCGCCGCGTCACGCCGCCCCGTCCGCGTCGTTACGGGAAAAACAATAATTACCCCGTGATCGGCTGATGTTGCGTGGATACAGTAGTATAATAATATAAAATATTACATTGATTTTCGTCACAAATTGGAGAGCATTGCCATACAACATGGTAATGCAGCTAGCATTGGGAAATTTGCTCATTGGGAACAGTTTGTTAGATTCGTTTTAATTTTAATTTAATCCAATGTTTTTGTTGAAATACATTTTAGGACTAGTTAATAAATATTTTTTTTTAAATAAAAACCTCCGCATACCTTAAAATGGTCCGTGGTGACAGTGGGAAAACAATTCCTAGCATACCACTGGTGGGACGGTCAAAGGAGACGCTTTCAGGCTTTATTTCAACTTGTTAGTATGTTTGGGGCAGGTACTGAAGTTAATTTAGAACCTGCTGGAATCTAAAACTGGAACGCGTCGGCTGTCAAGTTCCGATGACAATTAAATACTGTAATAATATAATTTGATTATAAGACAACGAGCTGAACTGGTGATGGAGACGTAAGGTAAACAATGGATCTTTTCATTGATTAACAGAAGATGGATGCGTATTTTTAAAAGCTTCCCAATAAATCAATTATATTTTTAAGAAAGATTGGATAATATTTTATGTAATCATATCCCGATTAGTCTAGCTGGCACCTGGCGCCAGTCTCATCTGTCATCGGAAAATGAATAGATAACCGATCTTTTTCCACGAATCCATTTTCCGTCGCGATCGCCGACACATCCCCGTATCTAATAACACGATAAACATATCAGCTAGCTACACTAAACAAATAAAAGCCCGGCATATCAATGTAGAACTGTGAAGATTTCTAACAGTAAGCACTGTTTGCTGGTATTAAATATGTTTTTAAGTTAACTTCTGTAAACTTTTTCACGTTTGAAATTTCTTATTAAACATTACCTATCAGTTCTTTTGCGATATTCATTGAACATTCGATACCACTCATTTTATAACACTAAACTGTAGTAATCGATATAGTTATTATGTTTCACTTAGGTGCATACCTACTTTATATGCCACGGATACGATACCAGCTGATCTCCAGACACCCCCGTCACAACATCGCCTACGCGCTGCCGCTTACTACGCTCGTAGCGTATCTACGCCCACGCGTAGCAGTCTCGTAGCTCCTGCGTAGTAGAGCTATGGGCTACTAGGGATTGTTCTACGCAGTGTTCGCTTACTGATTGTGCTAAATATTATTTTTAAGTAAAGCCATTGGTAATAAATAAGTATACTACGAATGTCTGATACTTTGTAGGTACGTAGTTAGGTAATGTATATAAAAATAATTAGCTATTAACCACCCATTGCATTTATATATTATTCTTCGTTATTCTTCTTGTCCCCAGCACTCTCATTCGACTACTTACTCTTCTGCTCTAAGGTCGCCTGAGACATCAAACGTCGGCGTTTGACCCCGTAATTTTCCAGTAAATGTAAACAATACTTTATAATTGTCTTTTTGTGTATTGTTTTCAATATTTTTATAAAAATATATTGGTAATTAAAAACAATGAAATTTTTTTTTCTTTATTTAATCAGATCAACCCCCTAAAAAGTCTGAAGCATTACATACTAGTACGCCTTATTTAGTCTGTGTGAACCACTATGCGACTCGGTTGACTGTAATCAAGTAAGCGATGAAGCAGATCAATCTCTATCACTCCTTTGACCTTTCCAATCAAGAGTAACCTTGGTGAAGACCTTTTGATAAACGGGAATACGAGAATTCAATTATTTTCTTTGTTAATTTCAACTCACTTGAAAACGGGAGCTGAATCAAAACTTACTTAAAAAAGCTTAAACATACCTACATCTAACAATATCAATATACATAATATACACTAAACTAGAGAGCTAAATTTAAGCTTTTATGCTCGGTTTTTGAACACTCAGTTAACTTTGACCAACCGATAAGACTATTGTTGTCTCTATCTGGCACTAAATAAATGACAGAAACAGCAATACGTCACACGTCTTATCGGTTGTTCTAATAGCAGCCTTACCTCAAAACATTTAAACATGAGGTAAACTGATGTGTTTAAATATTTTTTCCACAAATTCACGTCAACACTCGCTTATTCTAACTCAATGAAAAAATCACAAGTAAAATAATAACGAATGCCAGGTTTGAGTAAGACAACGCGGGAGATAGACGTCGATTATGATTAATGTAATTTTAGAAACATCTGTTTTACTCTGGTCTAATCTTTTGTGGTACGACCGTTGTTGGGGTTCAGAAACCTATTGAAGATCTAAGAAAAATAAACTAAATTGCTTTCGCAACTGTAACAGTTTGCTATTAATGTTTAGTATTTATCTCATCACGTTACATAATAATGTGGTATGTATTGTGTGCGGCATTTGAGGAGCTAAAAGCATTGTGGTGTAAAAGCTTTTATGTGATGTCGTAGTGATAGTCAATGAAATTAATAAAATACACTGACCATTATTTGGTGTTGATATTAAAATTGTTGACATTTTGAGTGTTGAAGTTAAGTACCCATCAAGTTTAAATAGGCACTGAATGGGCTCTTAAAGATTTATATTTCAATCCATAATTGCATTGTCTAAATTGAAAATTAACAAAATTAGAATTTCGCAATCTACCTTTATTATAATTAGTTTTTTTACCACACCCTTGTGTAAATAGTTGACATGAATTTTTGTCATAATATAATGAGAATCTTCCAGAAGTCAGCCAACTGTGTCAGCAAAGCGGTAGAATGCTAATTAGTGGAGTAATTAGGGTTCGAACTCATTAACAACTGCGCATTCTATACTCCATACTAATATTATAAATGCGAAAGTGCGTCTGTTAATTTGATCCATTTTCAGGGCTAAACGGCTGAGCCGATCTCAATTAAATTTGGTGGGGAGATAGTCACAACCTTGGGCATGAGATACTTTTTGTCGGGATTAAACTTAGTGCCGATGAACGAAGTCACGGACAAAAGCTAGTATACTATACAATTGACTGAGCTATCTCTTCAAAATACTTTCCCAGAATCCTGTAAGTACTCCGTGAGAGGCCGCAACACGATCGCTTTCTCATCTCGCACACGTGTACCCGAGACCTCCATTAGTCAAGGATTGCAATAATCGGGGGAGATTATTTTCTGCGAGCATTCTTCTCGCCGGCCACAGTGTACGGACGGTAGGCCAACTTAAAAATATGTCACATTATTGTAGAAGACAAATGTAAATTAGCTGACAATATAATATTCATCGAGTAAAACTGATAAAAATGCCTACCACCTAGGAGTTCTGATGTCTACCTTCTCTATATTTAATAACATAAGCTCGCTGTGTCAGAATTGTACGACAGCAATTTATTTTATTTTATTTTAAGCTGTGACTTAGTCACATTTGACCTAATAGATTTATTTTTACAAACATCGATCAATCCATAGAAAGTAACACAGTGGATAAATAAAAGCTTGAGATAAAAAAATTGTTTACAATATCATCTACCTACCATCAGCATCTACTTTAGTATACATTTCGCACCGTTATTTTCCAAACTGTGGCCTTATATTATTACAAACACTGCCGTAATAAATGCGTAGTCTCCGTTACTACGGCTGACATGGCAAATAACTGGCCATATTTCTCTTGTACTGGGGAATTTAACAGGGTAAAATATTGTATTAATGTTGTATGTCTCATTACGCGACTATTAAGAGTGAATATAATTCGTCTTCTTTGCCTTTAATGTGCAGGCAGTGGTGGGAAGCGAAGGAATCTATATAACTATGAATCGAATCTATTGACCTCAGTAGAGGTAGAATCAGCCTCTAGTATCAGATAATTTCTCATGATGGTGCTTTATAACTGCTATCAATCGAAAACAACCTGGACCGAAACCTGCCTTGAAGCGAGGACGCACTTAGATGTTACGGTCACCCATCCACAAGGTTTTTAGTTAATTCGAAGAGATCGTTGTAATAATTTAATTGTTAACAAAAATTATATCAGTTAACAAAAAAGAGTAGGTACCTATTAGTACAAACAATGGCAATTTTACAACGATAAATTAATCTTATATATTTTATGAACTTATTTCACTCATGCTGACAAAATCACCACTCTTCATGGCGTCTTTCTATAAAATGAAGCTACAACACTCCTTAGACCGTATTTCATTCTAATACAATTTGATGACCAGCTAGACTGAAAAGTTTTTCAATCGAAATTCATATAACAATAATTCATCTAAGTATACGCTGCTCCAATATTGACGGATAAACAAATAACGAGGAATAAAATAATATTAATTTATTTCTAGCAAACATAATAATGTATCGTTGCTATGCTGTGTTGTAAAGTAGGTTGGAGCACCTCAGATAGACACGTGTATCGTCTCCACGCGACGTACAGGTACCTGGTACACCCTCGGAGGTCCTTGCTCCGTTCAAATCAATTTCTAGTTCTTTTTTTCTCTGGATAATAACAACAGGAAAACCCTGGAAATTTATCGGAATACTTAAATTGATGATACATAGTATAAGTATATTATTTGCTATCTGAGGATTCCCTACTGCTTAGTGCATGTAACAAATAATAGACGGTGGGTATAAACTTTATTTATATCATCAAAAAAGTACCACAAGCCTTGGGATGAAAGCATGTCTAGAATAACTTCGGATTAGAGAGAGACGTTACCTCTAAACATTTCCTTAGAGTCTTTAAAGTCCTACTCCAAAGTGGAGAGCAAACTTCGTTGTTGGTCCTTCGAGTCGGATCCAATCCATTAAGGGTGAAAAGCTTGGCCGGGAGAGAATGTTCGGCTTCCGAACCTAGGGGGAAGATCAAACATGTTTACTTGTATCTAGAGGGGCGGCGCAGGCACTTTGGTCGCCATAGCGGTTACAGTTGATGTCTTTGACATAGTACGCGCCTTTTGTTAGTAGATTAGGGTTTGATTTCACCAATGGACATAAGCAACAACAGAATATCATGAGTGAAATTAAAAATCTTCAAACAGAATCTGTCACGATGCCTCTCAACTTCAGAGTCTAACTGGCCGTTCCATTCTAGGTTTAGCGTGATGATACCACATTTAGCGATAGTAAAACTAATTATTACACTTATTGGTAAACTGTTTTCTTTGTAACTGTCTACAATTTACAATTTGGTGTTAAATAAAGAGTACTATCATAAAAATATATAGTATCTGAACACACTCATTATCTTAAAGTTTTTTGTATACCTAGCTGTAAGTTTATAATTATCAATAATTAATCTTATACTACATAGCAACTCGGTAAAGTCAAACGCAAACCAATTACACTATTAACACAAAGTCGCGTTAGTTAGACTATTTATAACTGTAAAACGGTATTTATACAATGTTATCCTGTAGAAGCACTGGAAGGTGCAGAGATATTGAATAGTTCTATAATTTCGGCGCGGAATTTCAGCAATGTTGTTGTTAATGGAATTGTTTAGGATCTAAACTTTAGAGCAACACAAGTCTCCATTTAGGAAGATAATAATAAAGGTGAATTTCCTAGCTACGTCGTGTATGTTATCAACGTATTGCCTGAATGGATGATCCCAGGAGCATGGCTTCAAATCTGTCAGCTATCGAATCGCATTACCGTTGCAAATTACTCTCAAAACAATAATAATAATATATTGTATTTTTTCTCCCAAAAAATATCTAAATTAGTCACTTTGACTGTTATTTCATAATATAAAGATCATAATAATGTCATATTACGAGAGCGTTCCTGTAATAAACTACAATTTTCGTCACGTCTACGGCTCCACGTAAACGAATACTTTGGAACTGAAACGAGCATCATACCCGGAGTGTGCGAGTATGATATAAAAATGTTCTGCGCAAGCCGACACAGATTTTTCAAGCTAAAATTCACCATATCCATTTCTAATAGCGCTTACATCACCCGCAGCATTAAAATGGTGCCGCTTGTTGAACCTCTACTTTGTCAGGGGAAAGGTAACCTTAAATCATATGAATAAGAACCCGTTGTAACAGGATAGTCAATTTCATAAAAATGCATTGTGCTCTTATTGTGCTCGGTTTACATGCGCTATGAGTTTGAAATACTGTAGGAGCTTGGGAAACATGACGGTTGGTGTATTATACGTAACACGTATGCTGTGGCAGGATATTTTTATATTCTGCCACTTATATTAATTTGTTACAAAAAGACTGTTTCGACTACAATTTCAATTCATTTGAACAACGGATATTGCATCATAACTTACTAACATGATTTGACCTAAATATAACTAACAAGTAGAATCCGTCACCAAAGGTCTATCGAGGTGTTCCCGCAGCGGTCTTTCAGAGCTAGTACAATTTCAGTTGAGCATGGTTACCACATGCGACTAATCCGTCGCTTAATAACACGTAATAATATGGTCAAATGCTAGCCCATTAAGTATAGAAAAATAAAAGCTGAGCCACTTTAAAAAAAAATGAAAAATAAAATAAAACCTACTTCAAACCCAACAGAAAGGCACTGACAAGCGAAATGTAGGTGAACTAATAATATTATTTCGCGGTACATACCCTTACTGAATTAAAAAAAATAATAAGCACAAGGTTACCAAAACATGAAACTAACTAATCTTGAATACAGCCATATAAATAGGTATTCTGCTATACAGCCCTCCTAGCGAGTAGCGGAGCACTTTCCAAAACTCGTAAAACCTGTACTCGTTCCACGTGTGAAATAAATACGGCGTTAAACGTATCGATCCTGTCGAGGTTCCGCCTACAATGAAGGTAAACGGCCATAAAACCTGAGCTATTGTCGGCCGATGACAATAACAAAACTTTGTACTGTGTCAAAAGAGGCTGGAGCTGCGGGTTCCGCAGGAATTTATGTATCAGCGATGTACAACAGTTAGCAAACTTGCCTTGATATTTATGAAACGGGCAGATATGGAAGCGATACGACCGCGTTTGTATTCGTTGATTTTCAATAGATGTACCAATTTGTCCGCATGCGGACTAATCACGCTGGTTATTTTGAAGTTCCCATAGATCAATCAATTAGGGCGGAATGCACCAACATTAGTTCCGCAGCTGATCAATTGAAGTGTCTGAAGTCAAGATGGCAACAGCCGTTTGCAAGCAGCTGATCAAATGTTGATTATAGAACCAAACTGCATTGATTGAAAACCACCAATACATATTTTAGTCATCATCAGGCTCACGACGCCCACTGCTGAATACGGGCCTCCCCCTTAGACCGCCACACCAAACGAAAATTTGCCACTTGCATCCACCGGTTACCTGCGACTCTTTTGATGTTGTCGGCAATTATGTTTAGTAGTTTTTACAAATCTCAAAGTGTTCCAACATTCCTTCTTCCACGGAACCTTAACACCTGCCGCCTTGCGTCGACAAGAGGCTGTATTGACGTCTTCAATTGTCAGGCTTTATTGCATGCTGCGGGCAGGTGGTCAGGCCTGGTTGATATAATGAATTGATGGTATTTGCTATGTCTAGGTTTTCAAGACGGAATTTTATTGGTTTTCCAGCAAGTCTGTGAGATGAGAAAACACCGTAGATATTACAGTGCAATCTAGAAGTGAATTAAATATTGCAATGCCGTGCTGTACGTGTGGCACTGCATGTAGATGACGAAATAAATCATCTCGTGCCAAACCATCTTCAGCCGTCTACTTTAGCTAAGTCACTGAATTATGATTCGCGCCACCTGAGACGGATGATCCTGTTAAGTTTTGGTTCCATTTTGCAACTCTTATCGCAAAAGTCAGATTGTCTCACGGAGGTCAGCCATGAAGTAATGTCAAAGAAATGATTTGGTCAACGATCATCATCGTTTATTTGTAGTTTTGAGCCACCACGGGATAATCAGGAACTTAACAGACAATTAATAATCCGTTCATAATAAATACCCTTCTAGGAATCCACACTAATATTATAAATCTGAAAGTAACTCCGTTTATCTGTTTATCGGTTTATCTGTTTATCTGTAAGTATATCTGTTTGTCTGTTTGTTTGTTACCTTTTCACGGCTAAACGGCTGAACCGATTTCGATGAAATTTGGTATAGGGGTAGATTGGACCTATGAGACGGACATAGGCTATCTTTTGTCTCAAAAAACAATCTCGAAGGGGATGAAATAGGGGTTGAAAGTTTGTATGGGGAATCCATAATTCTTCAAGTTAGGGATCTGAAAATTCTTATTTAGGCTTTTGGTAAGAAATAAATAAATACGGGTTTCCGCCTTTTTGCTAAATCATCCCTAAAGGGGGAAAAGCAAGGGGGTTGAAATTATGAGGTATTCTTTAGATGCACCCCCAACGGACCACAATAAACGGCTAAACGGATCGTAATTTAAATTGGAAAGTATAATTAAGGGGGGAGAGTGCGATGGGAGGGGGGGGAGAAAGGGGGAAAGTGGGGGAAAGGGGAGAGTGGGGAGAAAGGGGGAGCAGATGGTAGAGTGAGGGGAGAAGAGGGTAGAGTGGGGAGAAAGAGAGGGGAGAGCGGGAAGAAAGAGGGGAGAGTGGGGGGAGAAAGCGGACAGAGTGGGGGGGAAAAGAGGGGAGAGTGGGGGGAGAAAGAGGGGAGAGTGGGATGAGAAAAGGTTAGAGTGGGGGGAGAAAGAGGGGAGAGTGGGGGGAGAAAGCGGACAGAGTGGGGGAAAAAGAGGGGAGAGTGGGGGGAGAAAGAGGGGAGAGTGGGGTGAGAAAAAGGTTAGAGGGGGGAGAAAGAGGGGAGAGTGGGGTGAGAAAGAGAGTAGAGTGGGGAGAGAGAGGGGAGAGGGGGGGGATAAAGAGGGGTGAGTGGGGGGAGAAAGAGGGGAGAGTGGGGTGAGAAAGAGGGGAGAGTGGGGGGAGAAAGAGGGGAGAGTGGGGTGAGAAAAAGGGTAGAGTGGGGAGATAGAGAGGGGAGAGTGGGGTATGAGGGTAGAGGGGAGAATGAGGATAGAGTGGGGGGAGAAAGAGGGGAGAGTGGGGTGAGAAAAAGGGTATAGTGGGGAGATAGAGGGGAGAGCGGGGAGAATGAGAGTATAGTGGGAGAGAAAGAGGGGAGAGTGGAGGGAGAAAGAGGGAAGAGTGGGGGGGAAGAGGGGAGAGTGGGGGGAGAAAGAGGGGAGAGTGGGTTGAAAAAGAGGGGAGAGTGGGGTGAGAGAGTAGAGTGGGGAGAAAGAGAGGGGAGAGTGGGTGAGAAAGAGGGGAGAGTGGGGTGATAAAGAGGGGAGAGTGGGGTGAGAAAGAGGGGAGAGTGGGGTGAGAAAGAGTGTAGAGTGATTAGAAAGAGATGAAACAGTGGGGGGGAGAAAGAGGGGAGAGTGGGGGGAGAAAGAGGGGAGAGTGGGGGAGAAAGAGGGGAGAGTGGGGCTAGAAGGAGGGGCGAGTGTGGAGAAATAGGTGAGAGAGATTAAGTCCGAAATATATAGAAATAGAGGGAGAGGGAGTGAGCGAAGGAGGGAAAGGAAGATATATAGACGGAGAGGGTGAGGGAAATAAATATAATGGATGAGATGGACAGGGAGAGGGAACGCAAGAGATTGAGAGTGGAGAGGGATATTAATGATAGAAAGATAGGGAAAGATATAGAGATATAGGGAGAGGGAAAGAGGGAGAAAGATAGAAAAAGAGCTAGAGAGGGAGAAAGATAGAGGAAAAGGGAGATAGAAAGAGACAGATATATTCTTACCTATAACTGTTCCCCGCGACATCAATTGATTTTCTAAACAGTTTACATTTTATATAAAAATGCGAACGAAGTTGCGGGTATCAGCTAGTTCATTATAAATGACTTATTCAACCTATTCCTATTCAGTATTCACTCGAGATTTGAAGGTTGAAGACTGGATTCCTAGAAACAATAAACTCCACATTGTAAAACCTACACAACTTCAATGTTTTTTCTACTAATCATTAAAGCTTCAGCGCATAGCAATATAAACAGCCTGTTCCACTGCGCTAAGCCACAGTTTAAATAACAGTGCAAGATTATGGCAAAGCCTGCAGTTACAAGCAGACGAGCTTCTGCGCTCTCCCTACGAAAGTGGCGAGGAGTTATAAAGGTTAATAAAACATGAATGGACTAAATGCATTACAATTACCATGCATCAACATAAAAAAACATATAGCTAGCATGAAACAAACATAATGTTTATAATAACAACCCATAAATAATATTGAATATTAAATCCCTTCAAAAAAGTTCATAGATTCTCAAGCCCAAAAATGTTTTGAGCTCGCATGTAACAACCACTAAAGTTGCTTCACAGTGGTTATAAAGTAGCTCGTCTACCAACCTAAGCATAATTATTTCTTCCACTTAACGTCGCTTTAATTGCAAAACTTATTACTACTGCAAGTTGAATTAATTTTAGTTGAGACTTCGATGGCGTCTACTTATTTTTCCCTTACTCTAACAAGACTGGTTTTATGCGTTAGAATACGTATTCTATGATACCACCACGATGTCAGTCATGCGTTAACTTTGGACCTATCTTTATCATTCCAGAGTTGTAGACATACATCATACAGTCATGCTTTTTCCCCGTTGGGGTAGGCACAGACTTCAACTTTCCACATGCAAAGTCAAAGTCAAAGTCAAATCATTTATTGTAAATAGGCAATAAAATCGCACTTTTACAAGTCAAACACTTCAATGCTACGCGGTTAGTATAGATAAAAGTTTTAAACATAATTTCTGAAAGATTTTTTTTTAAACACGTAACGTACGTACTACGTGCGTACGATTACGCTACCCTCGTCAATAAGCCTATCGAGACGTGACTATTGCGCGGCGTTGGCTTTTCTCGCAGAGTGTAGTGAAACCTTTAATGACGCTATCGTACGGTAATATTATACGACTCCTAGGTTTAATTATGAAATTTAAATAGCTTATTGTCACTCTGAAGAACGAACATAGGGTATGTTTTATCTGTCACCGTACCTACCATCTCATAGTCTAGCCTAGACTTTGAAAAGATTAACACGACTATGGCAAAATAAATCCTTTCATCTCCCCGCGATTGCACCCGCTCGCAATTTTGATTTTAATACCATGGGTACTTTACAATTATCCGATGTGTTATTCCAAGAAAGAAACTATAAACTATAAAATTCATTGAACCGATTCAGCACTAAGTGATAATAGCCACTTGTAGATACTTCACGCATATAGGTAATCCGCATTATTATATCGGTATAATTTTATGAAACACCATAATATGCGGGCATTATTCAAATTTCACTGTTAGGCAAAGCTACACATAATATTACAGTATGAAACTGGTGCTGCCATATGATTCAACATTAGGTATATCCTGGAGTCTCGCAATTAGTTTCACAACTTGCACATTAGCTTAGTTCAAGCCGTCCTTTATGCAAGTTAAGCTTCCACTCAAAGAGCTTCGTCCGAAAATTATTTCACCGTCCATTCTGCGCACTTGGATCCCAACAAACAGACATCCGGAGCAAACACTTTTAAAGGATTTGTGTTTTGGAATGAAGGATTTCACAACTGTATAATATTATATTGTACCCGCTCGGGCTCGTTCTGTGTGATTTTCCTTGTTGGCGTAACAATCAATATGAAGCTACGAGATAGAAGGTATATAGGTAGAAAACAATACGAGATAGAAGGTATACCTAACCTTAGGTAGGAACGCGTAGAGTAGATATTGTAAAGATGCCGGAAAAATCGTCCAGAAATCAAACTGAATGCATGAATAAAATTTGTTTTCTTTTTATACTAAGTATTGGCGAGATGACCTGGTCTTTCAGGTGATGGTAAGCGCCATGGCTGCCAATAACAGTAACATCAAGCAGTGCCATCCAGAACTTTTTGTTGCTAAACCTTGCGCGGCACTACATTGCATTCGTCACCCCGAGACATTTATTATGCCCTGAAATTTAGCTGAAAACAACGCTTTGACTAGTATGAATTAGTTATAGACCTTGCCAATTAAAAGCCAAAATCAGTTAAAGTAATATCACTAGAAGTAAAAACCGTCGACCTCGCAGAGTTCCCTTCCCTACAATTTCGCGGAAATAAACAAAACAGTCGAAATGTAATCCGATTATAGAAGAACAAACAACCTCGAAAATATCAGCATAAAATTTCAAGTACAAATTTCAGCAGGTGTAGCGGTAGCGGCCCTGAACTTTTAGGCTCCAAAAGCGGCAAAAAATTAGCCAAATTTCTGCGGTTACGTCTCGCTTTGACTTGCAGAAGGGCGCGCTCGAGCGAGACCAAGGTATGTCGGCGGGCTGAGAATCTGCCCATATTATAAGGGCTTACTCAATTGTAACCGGTAGTGAGCATATTCAGGCCGCTACGTTTTTAAAATTCTTGCGTACTGGCGTATTTTGTTTGGTGCTGCTAAAAAAGTATACAAGTATCAGCAATTAAAACGATCAAAGTGGTTCCCTGATTCCGAAGACCGTCTCGGTCTCGGTTGCTACAGGATCGAGAGCAGTCGTTAAGCCATGTATGTATATAGGTAGAAGCCCTAGGGTGGTCTGACGAAGACGCCAATTTCTTATTCGAAATGGTTCGACTCTTCAGAAACTATTAAAATAATCTATTATTATGTGCTGACCGAATAATAATTGACTAGTAGGGTGCAGAGACCCGGAATTGATCTTGGTCTCTGATACTTCGCCATCTCTGTTGTGCAACTTCATTCCACTGCACTGCTCGAGTGGTTGGTTCAGCATAAAATATATACTACAATATCTACCAATAAAACCAGGACGTTAGATATTTTATTAAATAGAGATTATAACGAACAAGCTAAGTGTACTTTCAATTTGTTTTTATTAGCCTCTTCATTAATTTTTTTCCTTGGCTGTTTTCCTCTTTCTGGCAATAATCCCATTAAATTATTTCAACCATCACTAAAGTTCGCTTTTAGAGATCCGTCGTCAGACATTTTATAAAACATTATAATATTAGTATGAACGTCATTGTAGTAGGTAAATGACGAAGATGAGGACATTTCTGACTGAAAAAATTTCAACAGAAACCAAGAAATAAATAGAAAATGTATTTATTTTGTTTTACGAGTACTGCAGGTCGTTTGCCTGAAGGTGAGTGCCACACACAAACTTATTTTAAATAATAATTACTTAACAATAACAAACAGACAAATACAAACAAATAACAAACTTAAATTAACATCGCAATATCTTACGCAGAAGTGAACGCAGAAGACTTCTCCACCCTGTAGTATGGTTGTAAATAGATTCTCATTTATCTATCTACTTCTTAACTAGAAGGCAAATGTTGCGATGGAAAAGCGTACAAACGTTAAAAGGACTAAAATTTTACTTTCCTAGTCACAATGTATTAATGCCCTCATTATTGTTCAGCGATAGATGGCACAAAAGTCTGTTGGCACAAATTGTTTAAAACTCCTTGTTACTCCATCAACTTTTTTATGTCCGTATACAGAACCCATTTGTACAGAACCTACTGTTATCTAAAGGCACTAGCTTGACTTTATATTTGTAATTAAGCAGTGATTGTTTCAGGTGCCGGGTGTTTTTTAATTTAAACTTACGATTTCTGTTGTTTACGGGAGCCGGGCGATTCTCGGAAAACGCTGGAAAGTGGAAAAGTATAGTGAGTTACGGGCTTTGCAGGTATTGTGCGTTATTCGTATTGTTGTCGAGGCTCTATTGTTGTTAATGTTTATTCTTCGTAACGAGACGTGTGGTTCATATAACAATGGACAACTAAATGTTTTTGATAATAATGGCTTTTTTGATGGAAAATAACAAAGTACCTGTTTAACGTTCAAACATTTTGTAATACAAAGTTGGTGCGACACTACCTAGGAGTATTAGGCAGTAGTACCTCTACGAAGAAAAGATTTATCTTCCGTACAAAAACCGCAAAAGAATTAACTTTCCCTGTATTATCAGCTGTTTCCGACTAAATACGACCCAGGTAAGAGCAAGTAGGTACCTATCTTCTAGGCAAGCTTTCCACCAAGTGGGGTGATCTAAGGCTCGCCTAGTACCTAGTAGGTACGTGTTTTAGTACATTATCATTTTGCGATTTTGTCATTCTGATTAAAGATGAAAAAGGTGGTGTAGGTACTTCTATCCTGCACTGTGACTGAGAGAGTCCATCGGCATCCGTCAGCCCCTCGTTTCGCAGGCTATTAGACGAGGGTAATTACATGCGCCGGTTTAGCTCATATTGATTACTAGCTGGTAGCGGCCGCAGCTACGTTTGCGGTTTCTTGTTTTATATCAATAGTTTAAAATCCGGTTCCGATCGGGTTCCGGTTAGAACGACAGCATTTTACCAGTGGAATCATAATAATAAAATTAATATTAGATTATCAATAGCTCAATTTTCTAGTCATCTCACTGAATTGTATTGCAAGTTGATACATTTTATTGTTACTATTATTAATTATTTTGTAGCCTAAAGAGATGACGAAAGGTTTGGTTTCACTTTGGTTTTGATGTAGTTGCGAGTTAGGTACATTGATGGTAAACCGGTCTATGTATATAGACGATAGTCTCAGATCCCGACCGCCGCTCACTTTGTGCAGCCTTCCTCTGCGGTGCAAATCTCCAATCAGGCGCGATGACTCGGCAAATTCTCTCCCGCAGCAAACAACCGGATAAAGGTGAGTTCGGAGTGCGAGCGTATGCGGCCGCCAGTGGAGCGATAGCGGACGACCGCTTCGCAGCGCTAGGAACCGCTTGAAACTATTGCCAGCGGTTAGAACTCTGTTGTTACTCATATTTTAAAAACCGCTCCGAGAAGAGAACCGAGAAGGACTACAAACCTATGTTAGTAATACTAACACGATTAATAACCGTTAGTATGCCAATTTGTATCCGGCCCTTCTATAACCTACGGCGATATTTCAACCGGATAAGTCCGGATTGGTGGATAACATGCCTCCAAAATAAATCTCGCGGCTGTGGGTTTCTTCACAATGTTTTCCTTCACCGAGAAGCGAGTGGTAAATACGTACATAATAATAATGTTGTAACAGAAACGCATTAGTTCGTGCCCTACCGGGAATTAGTTTAAACTCGCAACCCTCCGTATCGCAGGCGGATATACTTCCACTAAGCTATCACCGCTGAAAACTATTTGTCTTCCTATGAAATAATACACAAATATGTGCTAAAAACATTTTTTGTATTTTTTATAGAAAGAGATCGCTAATCGCTTTCTCTAGGCAATCTCTACCTCCCGCATAGAGGGATTTTCCACTGCATGTAAAATAGAGCGCCCAGCTGTAGCCATGACACAGTGTAATCCAGTACTACAGATATTTTTCCTCGCTAAAGTATAATAAGTATGTTTCTACTATAGTATAATATTACGTTGCTAGCATAATTATTTATAAATATATAAAAAGAGACTACATCAAGATTTTGTAAAAAAATTGTAATTTCAAAATATCGAACCTAGTTAGCGGCACGATAAACAAAGAATTAAATTTACAGGATTTCAATAATGTTCTAAAGTGCAGCAACATACTGTAAAAACTGAAAGTTTGAATTATATAATTATATATACCTAGTACAGTTATAGTAGTGCTAATAAATTGTGTTTTCCCAATTACAACGGAGTGTAGGAATCTAGAAATAGCTCTAGCTTCAGTACTGTCAGACCTGAGCCAATAGACATAGCAATAGCATTTGCATCATTTGTTGCGTCGTGCAACCCCAGCTGTATTTAAAGAGTTAATGCCCGCGCCGCGTGTGCAGACCCTCTGATCGTGCAAGCGGGTAATACAAAAGGTTTAACCGGCTATCCTCGCATATTGTGTATTTTCTTTTATATCCTGTTTAAATAATAAACAGTAGATAATAAATCAACAATAATAGGACGTATTTATTAGCTTCCCTTCCTTTTTATTCCAACACTTGCACAATAAGACGTGACTGTGTCATATTTAGACTTAAAGTTTCGGTAATAAGGTGACTTAGATTATAACGTACCTACCTGTACCATAATTATATATTATAATAGTTGCGTCTATCATCTCCTAATAATAATATACGTCATAATATAACTAAGGTATTATTATAGTATGGGTATTCTGTGCCCATAACTAAGTTGCCATTGATTTAGAGAAGGACTAAAGAGCAACAAGAATAAAATTGATTTATGCACAGCGTTTCAGCTGACCACCGCAGTAGCAATGATTCCCACTACTTCCACATTCTTATCGTCCCCCATCTAAGAAATAATGAGGCTTTTGTCTCGCTCTATGTTTCAGTAAGTACCCTCCGCATGAAAACAATAACAGTAAGTAGGTACCTCCTTAAGTTCAGATCCCTAAATTTAGCTGAGCAATAATTCCCGGGCCCTCCGACGAGAACAGATATCAAGATAAAAGCGCTGATAGTCCTTAATTAACTTGCGAAATAAACGACTACATAAAGCAGCTCCAAACTGTTTGTCTTCACGCGTTCTCTGGACCGTACTACGCGAAATAAAACACTATTATCGGACCTACCTAAGTTTAGGGTAGTGGTACAATTATATTTATGACATATTATTATGTTCTGTAGCAGGTATATTGCTGAAGTACCTACTGGTAGAGCTTATATTTCCTGGCCAAGCTGCATGAAAGGGAAACTAGGTTTTTCAAACTCAAACCATTATAGTTACCTACTCATTAACTTAATTGTATTGTCCTTATTTTTGTTCATGACACTTATGTTAGTGCTATATAAACAATGTGCCTTGAGTTGATGGTGATGATTTATTGTCTACAGAATAAACATAATATACCTACTATTAAAGTAGTGAGATTTTTCGTCGCAGCGTTTACATCGACCACTAGAACTACCTATGTTAAACTCAAAGGTCACTCTCAGAGTGATGACCACTGAGGGTTACTTACTACTGACTGTAGAACTTCGTCAGACAGCTGCCCACGGTCACAGCGAGCCGCTCGTTTAAACTGTCCTCAGCTCCTAATGGCACCCATTCGTCAGAGCCAGCCGGCGCGGTGCCACTATGATACACGCTCTATTGGTTCAAGGATTTGCATCACAGAATTAGTGTCTCCAAATTATTTTTTGTAGGCCTTTATCTGCGTGGATTTTCTAAACTAACGGGGCCACTGCAGTTTCCGACATATCCTAAATTTATAGTTTAGTTTCCTCCATATATAAGGCGCTATAAAAAAACTAAAAAGAAAACAGATAATAGTCCAATGTCAAAAATAAATAACAGAACCTGAATGTCAATGTTATCAGATGACCCGAAATCTTGCGAATAATCGTGCGATGCGGAGCGAGCTCGCGTCCCTGGCTGCTCGCCAACCGCGAGGAACAACCACGGGTCCAACTACATACGACCAGGGGGCTTACCATGACGTCTTATAGCGATCTAGATCTAGGACCTTAACAGAGTAGTTGCACTTTAAATAATAGTAATACATGGCTTTTTTCTTCAATTTTCTTTAATTCAATATTTTGGAATGTTTTGGAATTCCACCCCTGTATACTTTGAACTTTGAAGTTCAACAAACCTTCAAAAGAAGTCACTTTACAAGCTTTGAATCTCATTTATTTCTTATTTATCGTCATTATAAATGGTGGATGTTTGTCATGTTAGTCAATTCCCAATGAGTTGCAATTTTGCATTCATTCCTGTCAAACACCAATGACTAGAAATTGCGAGCTAATCTGATAATAGAAATGGCAGGTAGACAGCGGAGGTGCACTTTTGCTCCATGATTGAGTAGATTAAAACTTTAGGGCTCATATAGTAGACACCAAATCATTATAAAAGCGTATGAGGAAAATATATTTCCCTCAAAACTTAATCTGCTACCTTCTTTTTACATTTATCAAAGTTCTCTCCAGACAAAATCATTTACCACGCTACATAAGACGCGGTGACGTAAGCGGTTTACGTTTCTGTCGTGGAACCTCCGCGCCCGCCCCCGCCCGCCTGGTTACAGCCCGCCCGCCCTGAAGATGGTTTCAATTTCACAATTAGATCTATATCAATTTAATGGGATTCTCTTTCGCTGTTCATTTCTGAATGTTATTTTACTTTTGTTTGGTTTCTGATGATGATGAGAAGATTCGTGTTAGCTCTGTATTGTTTGGCATCATACTCGCGGTAACCGACGACTAAAGACCTACAAAAGTTTTTGCTTACGTTTCAAATATACATGACGAAAAACAAATAAGTGAACTAACAGACACTACGAGCATATTATGCAAAAATTACATTAAGTATAGATTTGTTGAAATGTAATAAATCTTGAATTTGTACATACTTTCTGGCCTTTACTTAGTTATGATGTATTAGATTATGGCCATTTAACAGTCGGTGTGAATATCTAGACCGTTTAATCTTTTTTTTAATGAACAAGCAGACACGGCCACGCGTTGCTGTGGCTAAGGTTTTTGTTATTGCGACTATAAATTGAGATGTGTGCTATGTAAGCTATGTATCTTTCAAGTTCAATCAAACTGCACACTGTGTACAAATTTGATTAAAATCGCTTAAGTAGTTCAGGAGTCCATCGCGGACTAACAACGTGACGCATAATTTAATATATATTATGAAATAAGAAATTAATCATATATCATAGCGAGTACAAGTTTTAAAATACCAAAAACACACCAGCTGCTGCAGCTGTAGACACCAAAAGAGTTCCTTTCGACAATAACGTCTCAAATGAGAAAGTCACAAGATATATTACATGGGAAACAAGATTGGCACAGAGTAGGTACAAGCGAGGACATGTAACAGAGGGGACTAAAGTAATGAAATTGTACTTGCAGATACGCGGATCTCATTAGCGAAGACGTGACTCTTAGGCAAATAACCGCGGGCGAGACGCCAAAGAGTATTTTGGTCATGCCGTAGAGACGAATATGTTTTTGAAGGCTAATTATTATTATAGACCGTAGAAACGCGAGGAGATAAAACATTTTAATGTAACTGTGTATTTTTAGGACTTTTAGATCCGCTTGTCCTGTCATCAGAGATTCCTTCGTGCTTCATATACTTACTGGTGTAAACGTGAATGCCTAAATATAGGCCGGCTTATTAAAAAGGAAAGTTACGACTAGGTTATTTTGGTTCAAGTGAGTTAGGCTCCGAGACTCATCTTGAATTCCCGCGTCTCAGGTAATGAATATTGAGTTCAACGACACTGAGAGTGAGAGTCACATTTCATTTAGTCCCCAGGGGGGTTATTTTTGAAAGTCATCGGTGATTTTAATATCTTAAGTCATATTATTATTATCACTGTAAAAACAATAATATTTTGGATTCTTATGTAAATATCTTACGTAAATGGAGTATTTACCAACATAAAAATATTTCACAGGCTTTACCACAAAAAAAAACGCATGATTGTGTTCCATTCTACGCAGTAATTAATAAAATTAATTAATAAATAAAAATCAGCTATTTAGGTAGCATTAAATCACCGATGACTGTGAAAAATCACCCCCAGGTCGTCTTATTTTCGAGGGGATCCGATCACTATACAATTTTACACTAAATGATGAGCGTTAAAAATACTAAGTATTAAAACTCATAATTTTACAAATTATCTACAATAATCAGTAATAAAGTAAGAGGGAAAAAATCTACCATCTGCGAGGTATTCTGGCGTGCGCTTCCAAAACCGCTAGAGTTACACATAAGTGATGTATGATGGAAATGTTTATCTTAAATTTAATAGTCCTACAATAAAGTTTGCCACAGTATGTATCTACGAGTATATCTTATGACGTGTCATTATAGCCAAAATAGCTACTCGTAATACTAATCCTGCGCAGACAAAGTCGCGGGCACCAACTAGTATCTTATAACTAATTCACAAAAGGTTAATGCGTGCCAACTTTAAAAAAAATATCGGTTGGAATTATCGTTCGCGTGATAAAGAACTACTAAATGAATTATGTATTTATGTCGATTAATACTGAAACGAATTCATGCTTGAGTTTCATGTACGCGTAGGTAAATGAATAAAGAACATAATTTTGCCAGGATTGAAACCCACCAAATCTTATTCGTTTTGAAAATGAGTGCCCAAATAACAAAATACCTACACTATGACCAAAATGTCCTAACTCCCAAAAATGTACGGTATTTTCATTTTTCTGTTCGAAAAAGTTATTTCATTTTATATCCCATACAGTAGACAATAAATTATTTACTATTCTATAAAAACTATCACGTAGTTTTAGTTCAAAAATGCTGTACGTGTTGTTATTTACACTGTGCTAAACTTACCTACTAAACGTTAGCATAGGATCGTGAACTAAATGCCAATATATAAAATAAAAAAAAAGATCAAAGCTTATGTAATATTTTCAGAAAGTTTTCGAAATGGTAAACACTACGATTGCGAACCATTCCCAGAATTTATCAGTAGGTAGGTGGATATATATTTGGGCGTTATATTAAAATTGCAGAGCCCGAGCTGGGTTTTCAATAAATTCCAGTATTGCAGACAAATTTCAATCGGTACATTGCCTTATAAACACGAATAATATGACATACATTTCTAAACTTAATAGACCGTTACATATTAATAAATAATTATCTTCCTAAACATATACATTGTTTCCAAATTACGGATCATAAACAAATGGAAGTTAATTTTAGTGCTTGTTTAAATTATGTTAAACTGCTGATAAATTATGTTTAATTGTAGGTATAAAACAGTACAAAAATACAGACTATAATAGCACGTATTCATTAGTTAATAACTCTGCCAACATACAACAATTTGGTCATAGTTGTAGTATGTGCAAACTCCTTGTTTACCTCTGTGCTATTTTAGTGGTCGTGGCGCAAAATGCCGCCAAGGAAGTTGAAAAAGTAAATGGAGATGAGGGTGAGGAGTCTAAGGATGTGCTAGTAATGTCTCGGGTGCCCATGGTATACGATGCTTTCTTCGGAAAGCCAGTGACTACGAAGCGGCAGGGGTTCTTGGCTAAAGTAGTCAACGGAAGCGCGTAAGTTACTTACCCTTCTCTGCGTTTTTTAAAGCTGCAAGGTACTTCCTTTTATTAGAAATTGAATAGAAAAACGTGTAGGTCTCCAAACCAAAAAATAAAGAAATTATAATATAAATAAGTTTAAACACACAGGCTTTGCACAGTTTTGGTGCAGCCATGCCGCAAGGATGATGGTCGAAGAGTCGACGGAACTTGCACCAATCCAAAGTTCCCCTCTCGAGGAGCAACCCTGACTCCGCTCCCGCGGCTGCTGCCACCGCAGTTTGGACCAGGTACTTCAGCAAGAAGCATAATATGTGAACAGCGGTACCGTTCATATTGCTTGTGCATTATCAGATCTACATCAATCAATTTTAACTGCTATTTATCAACAGGAAACACATTGAGACCAGCCGCAGATGGGTCGGAGCTTCCTTCTGCACGGCTGCTGCGGACCACTCTCCTCGGAGACGGATACATCCGAGATCATGACTTCTCGATATTGGCTACTCACATCTTTGTGTTCTCTTTCGTCGATAATGTGGACCTGGTTTATTTACGTGAGTCTAGTTTTTTACCCTTTCAAAGGCATTATCAAGTCAAAGTTTTATATTATATTCGTTGTTGTAGTCCGGTACGCTGCAGTAAGCGACTGCTGCATCAATAACCAAATACCGAACCCAGCTGGTCCCTTCTGCACCCCTATCCGGGTGCCCACCGACGACCCCTACTTGCGCCGCACAGGTGTCCGCTGCCTCAATCTCACCAGAGTTGAAACCTATCAGGATTTTGGATGTCTGCCACCGTCACTTCCAGCCGAGAGGGTGAGTTGGTGCAACATCTGTAGCATTTCGAAGTTGATTCTATTGTTTAAAATTGTTGGAACCATGGCCCCAAATTCTAACATTCTAACAACTTCATAGTATAGCAGAGTAACCCCCCTACTCGACCTGTCTGTGATCTACGGAAATACTGAGGAACGGAATCGGCTAGTGCGTGCTAACGAGGGAGGTCTCTTGGCGTTCATAATGGAGGGTACTCGAGAGGTCCCCGCCGGGAACAGTCTTGTCTGCATTGGAAACCGACCGCCAGAAACATCCTGCTATAACTATGGTGAGACACAACATCTAAAATAGGTTATAAGTAGTCAGTTGCCTTAGTAGGTTGATTTATAAACCACCTTATAGAATTTCAGGTGATAAACTACCGCGTCAACTTGCTTTCAGAGATCTGAGCAAATGGAAAATGGGCATTTTCTACTTACATTTTAATCATAATTATATGCTAACTGACCGCGTTCCAGGAGACAATTTCCAAGGCAACTTGCTCCCAGGGATCTACCTAACTGCCATGTGGTTCTTTCGTGAACATAACCGTATTGCCAGAAAACTGAAAGCTGCGAACCCTTGCTGGAATGATGAAAAACTCTTTCAGACAGCCAGGGAAATTAACATCGCCCAATGGCAATACATTTACTACTATGAGCTGATAGCCGAGTTGCTTGGTAAGGACTTCTAATCATTATACAGACAGACATCTAAGAGTTTTTTTGTATTTGTTCATAATCTCGTTACACTCTTATTTCAGGACGTAGTAATGCCCTAGCAGAGGGAATAATCTACGACACCTACAGCCACGTTAACGACTTTGACCCTCATTACGAGCCCGGGGTGTTCAGGGAGTATGTGGTCAGCGGCAGGTGGTTCCATACTCTTCAGCCAGCGCTGTTTGAGTAAGTTATGATTGAGTAAGGCACAATAGATGGTCGTTTCAAAACTCCACAAGTTTTCAACTAAATAGATGATCATTAACCCAAAGCCTTCTACTTACTTATCACAGTGAGTTTGTCTACGTTCGCAGCCTATACCGTAACGGCAAGTACTACGGCAGTAGAACAGCTGTTGACGACCGCTTCAGAAGTGGGATCCTGGCACTGAACAATACGGAGGCTGCCCTCACTGAAGGCTCGATCATCCAACCAGCTGATAACTTGGATATGGTTATCGACCCCGATGTAGGTATCGGTGATTCTGATTGGGCTAGATACTTCATTAAATAAAGTAATCCTGTTGTTTCTTCTAGTTGGCAGAAAGGACCCACACCAACGCTCACCAGGCATCTGACCTAATCGCTATAGATATGATGAGAGGCCGGGACGCGGGCCTGCCGCCCTACAACGAGTACCGAAAGTTCTGCGGGATGAAAGTAGCCACGAAGTTTGAAGATTTCCATGATACTATTGACAAGGATGTGAGTAAAAAGTAAAGATGGAATAGATAACATCTATTTTTTTCCCACCTACCGTTTTAGTGGGTTGTTTTGGACGATTTGAGAGCATTACAGACTCACAGTTTCTATGCCTTTAAAACAATAATTCTGACAAATAATAATTACAATAATTCGATATTCATAATTTAATAATTCATTCACAGTAATTCAATATTACAAGTTATAGCAATACATGTTCAGCTAATTTTACCGTCTACTGTATGACTACTACCCGACAGAAAGTGGAGATGCTGCGTCGGCTGTACGACAGTGTGGACGACGTGGAGCTGATGGTGGCTATCTACGTGGAGCGCCTGCAGCCTGGCGCGTACGTGGGCGCCTCTCTGTACTGCATCATGGTGCACAACCTGCTGCTCTGGAGGAAGGCAGACAGGTTCTTCTTCGAGCACGGCGGCTTCCCGGCTGCTCTCACGAGTGGTAATTTATTTCTCCCGCGACCTACATGTTTAGTTGTCTTGCTTCTAGCTTTATCGAGTGCTAGCTATGTGTTGTATGCAGCATCTTTTCATTCCACTTCCACCAAGTTCGTCCAATATAAACAGTGGAAACTGGACTAAAACACATCTTTTGTCGGACAGATCAATTGTATGAAGTAAAACAGACCAGCATAGCGCGTGTGCTGTGCGACAGTGGCGACGGCATTCAGATGATTCAACCGCGAGCCATGCTCAGGAAGAGTCCCTGGTAAGATCCTCCTGACCCTTCCCTCCTTGGGGATTACGGCCTGATCCTCCTCACTAAAGTGAGGTGACACCCGTGCTCAGCAGGGCGGATATGGGTTATGATGATGATGAAGATACTGCACCTACCAATCTGTCTGTGTCGTTTCTTTTTTCTTTTTATTGTTTTAAGCGTTATTCAGTATCATGAGCTGCTTTGACTCAGTGAAGGAAGTTTGTTTGGAAAAATACGAGTAAATTTGAATATAAACTTATTTTTGGCTACCATTTGCATGGCTTCGTTATGTCGTACTTAATCATATTATATTCTAATTTAATCGTATAGGTATTTTCTTTTTCTTTGTCCGCCTGTCAACGGCAAAACATTTTAATCTTTTATCAGAATAATAAAATCTGCGCATTTTAGTGATTTAAAAATCTCAATTAAATCAGTTTATATTTTCCCAAACCATATAAGTAGCTATGGTTATATATGATTATTTTTTTTGCCCTTTTAAAAGGTGTTCTGTTTTTGTTTAGGAACGACGTGGTGTGGTGCAGCCAGATCCCCGGCATTGATATGAACAAGTGGAAGGACGCTTCCTGCTCCGTTGATGGACACTAACAGAATAATTCTACGTTATAGGCTAAGCGATGGCTCGTACCATCAAACTCATACTCAACTACCGAAAATGTATCCTCTACTTCGTAAAATTTTTCAAATTAAACAAAAAAATTACACAACTGAGACACCCGCCGGTCTCCACTCCATTCGCGAATGCGAATGCGAATGCGAATGTTTGAAATGATGCGAATCATTCGCATATGCGAATGCGAATGCGAAAATTAGTAACATCCCTACTATATACACTACGTCCGGGCGCAATATGTGGATTGGTTTAGGTAGCTACCTATGAAATTTTGTTTTCACGTATTTGGTTTATTTCTCGACTGTATTTACTTTAAAGTAGTATTTTTTTTAGAAAACAACGTGCTATCATAACAGCAATAAACTTTGAAATAATATTAGTTATTATATAAACACTGATGATATTAAGTATATGATCTAGAGATTAAAAATAACGATATCTTACAGGAGAGCTGACAAGGTGACCCAGACCTTTTTAAAATCATAAAGATCGCTTATAATGATGGTACCCTTGTTTTTTAAATTCAATTGCAGACTATCTGAAGTGCCCGCTACTATGGAATTAAATAAATAGCGCACAAATGTTACTTATTCACGATTGGTTTCTGTGTGGCCAGTCGTTTAGGAGATAATCTCCCAGATATAAAGCCCAGTTCAGCGTTTATTTTATTGTAGCTTACGGTTCCCTAAAATTTGTGAATGCGTAAACAAAATAAGAGCTTAAGTGCAAAACATAATTTAAAATTATCATTCGGAGCCCAGCCACCTGCCGTGTTGTCAGCGTTTATGCGAGCCACTTTATTTCGGTGGCTGGTGTGGGTTACAGCTTCTCGAGACTGGTCTTTTAGTCTGGACTGACGTGTCAGACAGTGCCGGAAGAGGCTTATCCTAATATAGAAGTGTTACTATAAAGATTTCTTTTTCTCAAAAATTACGTATATAAAACTTAACATTCCTGGGGGCAGTTGGGTAAACAAATTATATACCTAGCTTCTGTTTTTTTTTATTGGTATTTATATAATATATATTTTTTTTGTCCCACTTGTAATACAACGCGGGTCTTTAGAAATACTGAGACTTAAATGGATAATATTCTTAGGGATCCTCATTGTGACTAGAGCACTAGCATAGCCAGATTCACATTCGAAACTTGATACTCACAGCATCACTCGTCCAGAGCCTACCTACTTGTAGGTCGCAGCGAAATCACTTTTGTCAATGCAAATGCGAAAGATTATGGAGTCCACCACCCTTGGCCCTTACCATGGTTAAGTCTGTTTTATAGGTACTACCTATAAAACTAGTGTGTACTACCGCACTCCAAAGTGTCCCGATTGAAAATTTTCACAGTGCGACAAGTGTTGTACCTACAAAGTGTTATATGCAATATGTCCCATTTGATTTCAAGTACCACCCAAAACGTTACAAAATCCTGCACGGCAGTTCATTGCACCGCGCTCGTCCTTGAGACATCGGTTCATTATGCCCAGTAATTTCGCTACGAGGTCAAAATTCATCAAATCTATTTTGCATATTATTACGCGTCAGAGTAATTCTTAGACTTCAGAGTACATACTCTAAAATGGTCTGTTAGAGGTTGTTGTTTTAGCGATAAGGCCGCCTTTATGCCTTTATTTTGCTTGTATGTTTTGGAGTGCAATAAAGAGTTGTCTTATCTTACCTCATTGGCATTTCTGACGTAGCCTAGTTCCATTCGTATTCATCCTCCAACAACTCTCACTCCAAACTAAAGTGAGTCGACAACCGATGGTATCACTACAGTAAATCTCAGACAAATAGCGGCCATTTTTATTTTCTTATGGAAATTAGCCGTCGCCCGGCTAATACCGTTTGCGGGAATGCGCCAGCTATCGCAGTTACGCGCGATGGCGGCTTATTTGACAGCTCTACAGGCGGCCCGGCGTAGATAGAAGGAAAATATTCTCGGTCTACGAAGGCCGGTTATACAGGGTGATTGCGTAGTCCAGCGAAACAAACCGCACCACATCGCACGGCCACGCACCGCAACGGATTTTCCTCTAGCGCATTGCCCTAGGTTGTTGTTGTTTTTCGAATGAGATAGTGCCTCTGGTGTCACAGTTTCTCAGGCAGCCCACTCTGACGTGGCTTAACGATTGCTATAAATCGATAGTAGGTAACTAGGATCGTGCCTTCTGAAGCACGGAGCGACGGAAATCTTATGGGTTATCAGCTCGACCGCAATGAACTCTTGAGGACTGTTATAACTAGTAACTAAAAGTTACGAGTAAGTAAATTCATTTGTTGGGAACTAAAAATATTGTTTACTAGTTATAATCACTCAGATTAGTAGTTTAATAACTTCGAAGAATTCTCAAGAAATCTACTAAGAATTCCAACCAAACCTGCATTGATCTTCGAGAATTTCTCAAACGTAGGTACCTAATTATCACGATTAATAGAGCATTAATTTACAAGGTACTACTCAGTCATAATTAATTCTGAAGGCTGGAGTTTAAGTCTATTAGATAAAACATTCTTCAAACAAAATACCCAAGACTTTTGAGTAAAACTAATTATTCGTAACCATAAAATTGGTTTAGTCAGTAGAATAAACCAAACAAATACAGACAATAGTAATGTTCACCTGGTTGATATCCCCTAACAAAATAGAATTAAAAGTAAGTATATTTTTTAATTAATCAAGTTTATTAATCGATGGAAGAAAACAAGTTAAATTAAATAAAATACAAGTAGGTATATTTTGATCAGCTGGAAATTTAATCAGTTAAAGTGATATCATCCAGGAACACCCGGGACTTACATCACTAGTGAACACTTAGCATGTACCTAGTGGCTACACGAGGGAGTGTCTCACAGCCGCCAGATAACTTACTCTACCAGTTTGCTTGATTGCACCTTAATGTACTAATATTAAGAGCAAACACCTTTTGTTTCTACTATGACCTTGTGCACAAAGCGTGATTATTTACAACAAACAACGAGAATATTGTACAACAGGTGTATGAGAATTGAGAGTAGGTACTACAAGTATTAGGAAACATTAAAAATTGGGAAGAGATGGGAATGGGTAGAGATGGGAATGGGGAGAGATGGGAATGGGAAGTGATGGGAATTGGAAGAGATAGGAATGGGAAGAGATGAGAATTGGAAGATATGGTCAGAGAGATCTAAATAATCCAAGATGTTTACCACCAAATAAATAGCCTTCATGTTTTGCAAATACACGTATAGGATAAAAGTAAAGACAGCAACCACGCAAACCACCACATTTTTCACTGTGCCAACTTTAAATGCAGTTTGGTAGACCTGTGTCTGTATATTAACTAGCTAAAAACGGGTCTAATTCGCGCACAAACAAATATAAAAATATATAATTTTAACATAAGTACCTCTGTGTCTGTATGACTTGACTGCATACCTACTGTCGTAGTAAAACCTCTATGCTAAGTATAACACAGTCAACTGAGCCACCGCAGTCTCAGATGTGACAAAGTTCCAGAGACTGGCTCATCAGCAACGACCGTGAAATGTAAATCTGGCTGACGGGGCGCGAAGTCGCTCATTAGCCGAGTCTCTGACGGAGGACTGATTGCACTAAGTAACTACTCAAGTGCAATCAGTAAGAACTTTGCTTCAACTGCTGGGAATAGTTTCTTTTGAGTTTCTAGCTTGGCACTTATGTGCATTTTGCCAGTGTCAAGGATTAATATTATTGTGTGTAGAGATTTCTAATTGCATCGCAAGTACAACATCAAGTGTTGTACGAGTAGATAGAAATGTTCTTTGGAAAGCTTTATATTGTATTTCTACGGAAAAATCCGATGGAAATATATTCCATATTTCGCAGTTATGTGTTTATTTTTAATGTGACTAATCTTGACACGAACGAACAAGCCGGTGACATGATGGTAAGCCCCAAGCCCTGGCCGCAACAACTATAATACTTAGGTATATTTTGGCTGGAGCTTGATAAAAAACCCACGCACACAGACGCAGAAAATCTGAAAGATCCCGGACCGTACGAGATTTCCACAGATCATTATAATGTGGATGAGGTCTTTCGCCATAGGTACGGTTGCTGAAAATTACCCGTTGCACAGTCCAATGTTATTAAGAAGAAGAGTGCACCGAATACTGATATGTTGCCGTTGACTCGATGGCTCTAGCTTTTTGGTGAGCTCGACATTGTCGGGATCGATGTTTTGACCGCAACGGAAACTGGAATGTTTGGGTTCTAGAGAGGTATGCATCGAAACTATTTAGGCTGGATGCTCAGACACTAGCCTAGACGGCATAGCCAATCTATTTATAGTAAAGCCAAGTGCTAAATAGAAGTAAGCAGCTGTTAAAGTAATTATTTTAACATCACAGAATAAATGAACCAAACGGCGCGCCGCCAATATCGCAGTGATGGTACCTACATAACTTCCAGAATAACTCAGATTAATCATCTAACTGGGTATGATACTGGGTCTATGCAGAATAATGAATTTCTTTTCAAAACTTCGTACTTTCAATATATTCTTTATATAGCTACTTTTACTAAAGTATTTTAATTTGACTACGTACTATGTTTATTTTGTATAATATAAGTATATTTCGACCTTGTTTTTCAGTCCAAGCCAACGCACGAAACGTCACATAATTTAAAACACGTAGTAACCTACTCAAATTGCAACAACCTGACACCCGATAACCACCAATCACTAGACTCCGCAGTACCCTAGCCTCTGGGGGCCTACCAGTCTCCATTAATTGGGTCCCAGGAGGCCTGCACTCGCATATATCTCAGTTTGCGAGCTCTGTTACGACAAATCGAAACTTGTTGGAAGTAGGTACTTATCGTAAATGATACCTATACACTCTCTCCTGTCTTGTTGAGGGAAGTGTATAATACGAAAACACAGTGTACTGGGCAAGTGATTGGGATGTTTCATCTTTTGTTAAGTAATAATCATTATTATAATTTTAATTAAGCAATATATTGTTTACTAGCTGTTATCCGCGGCTTCAGTACCGCGCGAGGTGGTATTTTATCGAGGACACATTTTTTCCACCGTTGCGAGTAGGTACTACAGTATTTTTTACCAATAGCTTGGTTTCGACTCATGTATATAATTGCACAATTATTATTGAGATTATAATTCCAAACAATGTAAGTTTTTCCAATCGGTACGATAGCACTTAGGTACGTGATATTGTGATATTGTGGCATTTCCTTAGCTTCATTTCCAATATTCATAAACTCTAATTCTGTATATACCCATGTATGATTGCAGTCATTTACATAAATTACTTGAACGTAGAAAAATGATAAAATCTTACCCTCTTTCTGGTACATACTCTAATGAGTTTTTAAAGACTTCGTGCATTAGTTTAGCTGTAGGTTACCTATCTTACCTACGTACCTACTTAGTTATATTATATCTACCTACTATGCACCTTGTACAGTTAACAACACAGTCACATATTTTTTTAATTCCTTTTCTACGCAAACATTTTATATCTTGCGGTTATAATATGTGCGCTGTGCGTGTGAAGCTAAATTGAAAGTAGACGTTCAATGACTTCAATTACTGACTGTAAAGTCCAGAAATTCCCCGCGCAGGGGAAGCATTGCACGGGATTTTTATTAGGACGTCCCTAACTCCCTATTAGCTGAGTACCTACAGTAGGCCGCTTACACATTTTTTTATTAATTTTAGCGTCGCAAGGTTTGTGCATTTAGCCAGTGTCATGTATAAAATATCAAGTTTATATCATTTGCCCACACTCGTGCTCGTTAACGAACACTCAATGATTAATATTCCACCAATATTATCTGTAAACACTCGTAGAAACAAGTCTGAGAAAAAAATACAAAATTTGATGCAACAAAGTTTCACTATCGGATTCCCGCCTATTGTTTTACCCATAGATTTACTTTGGGTAGTATATCGATAGTTTTACCTTCGAACGCTAATTTTAACCAGTAGGTACCTACCTCTATTCTATGTTTGCACTCATGCCCAGTTTCCAATATATAACTTTGAACAACCGATAGTCTATTGTTGTCTCTATCTGGGACTAAACAAACGACAAAGACAGCAATAAAATTATTGGTTGATATAAGTTACTAGGGGCTCAGAAACAGGACAAAAGTTAGGCAGGGGTAATTATTATTATCTATGTTGAGGCTGTTATATTATTGCTGTTTATTGTTAAATATTATTAATTTTGATAACCTTGCGTTGTTTCCGAACGAACCAATTATCGTCAGTTTTGAGGGTAGTTGGTATCAATTTGTTTTGCTAAGATATATTAATGCAATCAGTTATATGGTATAGTTTTGAGTCGTATTGCCGCTTGGTGGTTCACGCACCAGTTCTCAACCTACGCCGGAGCTGTACAGCACAATTGCTAACAGCAAAATCCAAACTCGAGCTAACACCTCCAGTTTGCAGCCCCGTCGCTAGGGGCTTCGTCGGTAGTGTGGTGCAGCTGTGACAATAACAACCGAACCTTTCATGTGGTACATTTTAGCAATTTATACAATCATGTCATACTTTTCTATAATGGATGGCGCCGTCTGATCAAGGACGTGAATTGTAAATCGGTGAGTAGGCTTACGTTCATTACTACCCATTGAGTTATTCAATAAACTATGTGTATAATAATAATTGGGCATCATCATCCAATTTCCTTAACGCTTTACTTACAATCTACTAATCTGTACCTACTTAGAATTAGAACATAATAAACTACTTAGTTAAGAAAATGTACTAGGGGCCGTATTAATAAATCAAACTTAGCTCTGAGAGCTATCTTCAGTGTGCACTTGCTCTTTCGTTCTATTTAATAAATACATCTTAAGTTGTAGATTAGGAACAGAAACTTACATGATCTCTGGCAAATTAATAAATGACACTCAGCGGTTAAGTGCTATCAGATTATGACACAATTGACACATAGGTACAAGACAGTATCTAGTAGCCAGTGCTACATCTCAATATCCATTTATTAAATAGCAACGATCTCAAGATGCAGATTACATTTTGAGTGTGGATTAGCTGGTAGCGCACTTGGTAGCGCTATTGAGGTTCATTTATTAATACGGACCTCAGTGGTTAAGTGCTATCTGATTATGACACAATTGACACATACAAGATAGTATCTAGTAGGTAGCCAGTGCTACATATCAATATCCATTTATTAAATAGCAACGATTTCAAGATATAGATTACATTTTGAGTGTGGATCAGCTGATAGCGCACTTGGTAGCGCTATTGAGATTCATTTATGAATACGGCCCTAAGTAACTTTAAATAAGACCGAACACTATCCGGTTAGATGCCTGTAACATTTTTGGAAAATTAATTACGCGAATTGTCTTAGTTTAGTAGCCTAGAATCTGACAATAAAAGGAGTTAACAATATAAATTACCGAGCACCACCTTAAAATCATAAAAACGTTGCGTTCTAGATGTATTATTTTGTATTCAACAGAATAATGAGGTGAAGAGGTCATACGACTGATATTAGGAGCTCCAATGATTCTAAGTAATACGAGAGCACAAAATACCAAGTATCTACATAATAATTAATTTTCGAGTATTTCTAAGTTATCATCAATCTCTATTGAATTTAAGTCGTTGCCTTTTCATACGTCGATGTGATCATAAAATACATAAAATTCGATATAAATCAGAAAGTTTCATAGAAGAATGTTATCATTTCAGTAGCCCTGAAATTTTATGACACGCTTAATTTTTTTTTCTTTTATGGCTCCATTTGGGAGGTAATGGTTTTTGCCTTGAAAATAATATTATTTTAGTGGTAACTACTTGCCTTTTTTTAAATAGGCGTTTGGTTGCCGAGCTACGACTAAGCTTACCTTCAATAATAATTCTTTATCATCAAATGACCGTGAGCGGTCAGTGAACGGGGCAGGACTTTAACCCGTGATACATAAGAAAACCTCATACAAACGGCCTTTTAGACACTGCTGTTGGCAGACTGCTGGGTATCTTTTCCAAATTAATAATTATATTTAGATCAATTTAGTTATACCTACATCACAATTTGATTTAAATCAAAGGTAAAATCTTCCTGAAACATGGATCGACTATTTATCTTCAGGTTCTTCGGTTCAGTAAATCCCAACTATGCATCAACTGCAAAACTTTGTTGTGTAAAATTATTAATTGATACGTAGTCTGTAAATCACGAAGAGTCAGCGATAAATTATAGTAGTGTCTCCATTGCCAGTAGTTGGGGGCGGCCGGCCTCGTATTTACCGGCATTAATTCCGGCCGCTCTTCGCCAACTTTTTCAATAACCGTCCCCGGGAGCCAATACCGGAGCAGTTCCAGCGCGGTCGCACTGAGGGCGGGCGGAGCGCTTCACGGACACACTTCTTCAACATTTTCAATAAATTTAATTATTGTGATCCATTGTTCATCATCAGCCTGAAGACGTCCACTGCTGAACATAGGCCTCCCCCTTAGGCCGCCATACCGAACGACAATTTGGCACTTGCATCCACCGGTTGCCTGCGACTCTTTTGATGTCGTCGGCCTATCTAGATACCTTGATGCTAATTTAATTTTGGTTTTAACTAATGAGTTTAATAAGATAGCATCTAACCGTCTTATCCTAAAAGTTTAGACGAGAGTTCAACAGTGTTTCTAAAATTTCGTTCAACAAAATCGACGTCGTCGATCGTATCCTAGATGAAAAATCGCTCGCGCTTGGAACACACCACCTTAAGTCCTAATAAATAGGGGCTCGTTACTGCGTCTCCGATGGATGTGGAACTCAAAAGAATTTCCTTAAGAATCTACCCTGATTGTGATTTCTGCCCGCGGAGTTCGGAATTCCAAGTTCGCGGACTGTGAGGTCTATTGTCGCGGAACTTGCGCTGATAACTCCTGGCGAAGTAGGACTGCCAGTTTACAAGTTTATGGTTTCTCAATTTCTTTAAAAAGTAGTAACGGTTGGTTAAGTCTAGGTATCAAGCGCGGAATATTGAAGCGTTCCACTAAACTCCAGACTCGACATTGTTTGTGTCGGCAGATCAGGGAGGTTATTCTGTGAAAGTCATCGGTAATTCATTATCACTATAAAATATCATACTACGTCTACCAACATAAAAACATTTCAGAGCGTTTACCACAAAAAACGCATGATTGTGGTCCATTCTACGCAGTAGGAATTAACAAAATAAAGAAAAGTTGTTGGTGTAAAATCATTGATGACTTTCTAAGTTAAACCCCTAGCTATAAATATAAATATGCAACAATAACATTATAATATTGGAACTAATAATGAAAAATAGTAAAATTTAATGAAGAATCAAATAGTTTTTGTTCCCGTTTAGTAGGTACTAGGCACATTGTCATAGTCACAATTACTCTGCCTTTTGAGGTTCTTGAAAACGCCGCGCTGGATTCTTTAATAACGTTTCCTTCACCATTTTTTTTGTTTAAATGATATCGGCATACTGCACACATATTAACTAGCTAAAAACGGGTCTAATTCGCGCACAAACAAATATCAAAATATATCATTTTGACATACCTCGACGTTTCGTCGAGAGAGACTAGAGTCTAGACTAGAGACTAGAGTCTTCTCGTGACCACGGCCGATGTAACTCGGTCGAAACGTCGAGGTATGTCAAAATTATATATTTTGATATTTGTTTGTGCGCGAATTAGACCCGTTTTTAGCTAGTTAATATGTTTCCTGTTCGCGAAAGTTTAAGAACTTATACTGCACACAACTATGAAAAAATATCTATTCTAATTCATCACTAAAGCAATCTCGTAAATAGAGAGTTATAATGAACCCAATACAATGGGCTGCTAAAAGCCGATACTGCGGCTCGAGTGATGGATCACGTGACCCAATCATGATGAAAATATGATCAAAAAATGAAAAAATACTCACAATAAATTTTCACATGAACGGGTAGGTATAGGTATAGGTACCTACTATATTTTTACTCACGTTATCGAAGTATTTTATTGTTTGTGCGCTGTACAACAATGGTAGCTGAGACAATTGTTATTTCTTCCTGTAAATCGTCCCTATATATTATACTCTACTAACATACAAAGAGTTCAAAACTTGTACTAATAAACTTACACCGGAAAATCTTTACACTTTATCTCCATGAAGATCCGTTCCACGTGGCACTCCTTACACGTGTGCTTATAACGTATCACTACCGTATATAGGTACTCATTTTAATAAAGCTACGTATCTACCTACATACCAAGAAGCCAAGGATGAAATATCGCTTAGTATCGATTTTAAAGACTATTATTTTGTAGAGAACACAAAATCCAGTCTTCGCAGTGCAGCACAAACATGGCGAGTTTGCTCGTGGCCGGAAGCACAGAATAAATAATAGCTCTCTGGTACAATATTGTAGCCGTACCGCGAGCAGGGTACAGTGAATACGGTAATGGGATATAAGAGATTATTCTTTGCTGATACAGCTATCCGTATAAAAACAGGATATGCGGTATCGCGAAGTTCAAAATTATTCCGGGATTAGCCCATGAGAGACGGTCCTATTGTAAGCTTCTTAGTGCTATAGTTCTTTAAAGTCAGCCTGATCAAACCTCCACCATTTGTTTCAAAGTTCTGAGAGCAGGCTGTGAGAGTCAGTCCAGTTATAGGTGTAGCTTATTTGCCATCTTCGACTTGATGACACACACGAAGTAGATCGGAACTATTGCTGCCAGAACACACCAAATGAGTGAGTCTTGTGAACAGAAGTTCTGCTTTTGCTCCGTTGAATATACCACATCCAAGAATCGTTTCGAAACTCCACGCTCAACCGGAATGGAAGCTACGTCCAGAACGCCGCAATAGAATTCTCAGTATCGACTAAATTAACTGTTCAAGCATATTTGAAAGAGTTTTATAGTCTTGAAGATACGAGAAGGGATAGACATTTGGAAATGTACATAGTGAGGCTGGGTGTTGTGGGGCCTTTTCCTCGTAATGCCTGCTTCCACAGATACAGAGATTCCTAGTCAGGGGTCAAGATTTGTTGTGTGATCGTGACACGATATTAGGTAGGTTGTTGTTGTTTGTCGTATGAGGTTGTGTTAGCCTCTAATGACGGAATTTATCAGGCCGTCCGAGGGCCCTTGATGTTGCCAAACAATAACAACCGGGGCCTACGGCTTAACGACAAAACGTACCTTACGAAGCACGGAGTGATGAACAACCGTAAGTACGTATAACATACGGAAAGTCATCGGTGCGGCCGAGGATCGAACACGGATTGTAAAGCGCACAAGCTTCCCATCGTCCACCATCTCTCTCAGGTACTAGGTAGGCACGTTACTAGGTACCTACGTCATAAATCACAATATAGGTAGCGAATTTACCACATGGCAGTGGTAGCAGATGGTTGGGAATCTAATTTCCCGCGCCAGGTGCGGCTGGGTATCAATTTTACATTTCAGCCTGAAGCGAGCGCCGTAGGTAACAACTCTATTTGAAAGCATTTCTCTTTAGTGCAATATTTTATGAATGTCGTCTGACCGTAGCACCAGCGGCGACGACTAAACAAAAAGGTGAAATGAAATAGCTTTTCTTCATTTCTAAGAGCCTTGAAAGCCTTGAAGAGCTTTGAAAACCTCATAATATTGTCTAGCTAAAAACAATTTGGGCAAACATGAAAAAATACCGCAGATTTTTCCAAATGGAGTATCAAGACAAATAATATTAAGTTTAATACAAAATCGTAAATTTAAGGTCTATCGTGCAATAATAAGTATGTAGTGTAAGGTTTACCTTTCGTACAGATTTAAATTTGAAAATAACTGATATAAACATTCATAATTACTTACATTTGAATACCATGAGTTCTTGCCAAGTATTTAATAAATTGCGTCATTGATACGATTTAATGTAAACACCGAAGTTAGTTCGTATTTATTATTTAACTAGCGGCGCCCCGCGGTTTCACCCGCGTTTCACATTATAAAACCTATAGGGCGGTGGCTGTTAGATACGACGCGTAACATTGTGTCAGAGAAAATATTGAAGTTAAGTAGTTTTTCACAGTTATTATCGCACTGATGGACAGGTAAACCTAAACAGTGATGATGATGGTGATGATGATGACTTGTAGCCTATATTGTGTCTCTAAACTATCTGCATACTACATTTCATGCAAATTAAGGTACTATTTCACGGTCACTGTGTATAAAGTGTAAGTTGGAGTATAAGCTATAATAATACCAAATTTCAATACCAATACCAATGGGGTAGTTTGTCACAGTTTTTATTGCACTGATGCAAAACGGTGGTGATAATGAATAAAGTTTAAGTCGTAAGTTGCGGGATAACCTATCTACGTACGAAATTTTACGCAAATTGGGTGTTTTATCGCATTGATGGAAAACGGCGATGATTATGATGATGACTTAATAATATGTTCGTAGCCTATGTCCTAAGCTAGAAGATAACCTATCTGCGAACCAAATTCTCTCTCCCCCCACTCTCCCCTCTTCTCCTACTCCCCTATTTCTCCCACTCTCCCCTCTTTCTCCTCCCACTCTCCCCTCTTTATCCCCCACTTTCCCCTCTTTCATCCCGCTCTCCCAGTCTTTCTCCCTACTCTACCCTCTTCTCCCCCCACTCTACCATCTACTCCCCCTTTCCCCCCACTCTCCCCTCTTTCTCCCCTACTCTCCGCTTTCTCCCCCCACACTACCCTCTTTGTCCCCCACTCCCCTCTCTTTCTCCCCGCTCTCCCCTCTCTTACTCCCCACTCTACCCTCTTTCACCCTGCTCTCCCCTCTCTTTCTCCCCACTCTACCCTCTTTCTCCCCCCACTCCCCTCTTTCTCCCCCCACTCCCCTATTTCTCCCCCCACTCTCCCTTCTGACTCACCCCATTCTCCCCTCTTTCTCACCCCACTCACCCCTCTTTCTCCCCCCACTCTCCCTTCTTTCACTCCGCTCTCCCCTCTCTTCCTCCTCACTCTACCCTCTTTTTCCCCCACTCTCCCATCTTTCTCCTCCCACTCTACCCTCTTTCTCCCCGCTCTCCCCTCTCTTTCTCCCCACTCTACCCTCTATTTCTCCCCACTCTACCCTCTTTCTCCCCCCACACTCCCCTCTTTCTCACCCCACTCTC
The DNA here is from genome assembly GCA_905147375.1 of Hylaea fasciaria. NCBI lineage: Eukaryota > Metazoa > Arthropoda > Insecta > Lepidoptera > Geometridae > Hylaea > Hylaea fasciaria. The sequence goes on along the minus strand of LR990193.1, from coordinate 12,969,344 downwards.
CCCTCTTTCTCACCCCACTACCCTTCTTACTCACCCCACTCTCCCCTCTTTCTCACCCCACTCTCCCCTTCTTACTCACCCCACTCTCCCCTCTTTCTCACCCCACTCTCCCCTCTTTCTCCTCCCACTCTACCCTCTTTCTCCCCGCTCTCCCCTCTCTTTCTCCCCACTCTCCCCTCTTTCTCCCCTTACTACCCCTTCTTGCTCACCCCACTCTCCCCTCTTTCTCACACCACTCTCCCCTCTTTCTCCTCCCACTCTCCCCTCTTTATCCCCCACTTTCCCCTCTTTCATCCCGCTCTCCCAGTCTTTCTCCCTACTCTACCCTCTTCTCCCCCCACTCTACCATCTACTCCCCCTTTCCCCCCACTCTCCCTCTTTCTCCCCCTCCCCTCCCCTCCCCCGCACTCTCCCCCCCTCTCCTCCTATCGCACTCTCCCCCTTTAAATAACCATCCGTTCAGCCGTTTATTGTGGTCCGTTGGGGGTGCATCTGAAGAATACCTCATAATTTCAACCCCCTTGCTTTTCCCCCTTTAGGGATGATTTTGCAAAAAAGCTGAAACCCGTATTAATTTATTTCTTACCAAAAGCCTAAATAAGAATTTTCTGATCCCTAACTTGAAGAATTATGAATTCCCCATACAAACTTTCAACCCCTATTTCATCCCCTTCGAGATTATTTTTTGAGACAAAAGATAGCCTATGTCCGTCTCATAAGTTCAATCTACCCCTATACCAAATTTAATTGAAATCGGTCCAGCCGTTTGAGCGTGAAGAGCTAACAAACATACACACACACACACTCACAAACTTTCGCCTTTATAATATTAGTAAGATTTGGTTAAAAGTTGTGAGATTGACTTGAAAACGCGAACAACTCTGACGTTAGCAACCGATTGGAAAAGAGGGAGAAAATATAAGTTTACGAGAAGGCAGGGGAGAGTGCAAGGGGCATTCAGCGGTAGACTGAGGTCAGAGTTGGTCGCATGTGACTAAGTTGAGTGAAAATTAAGAAGAGTATTATGTACGAGTATATAATTACAAGTGATTAATATTGGTGAAATATACGTGATTGTTTGACGTCCATGCGGAGTTTTATTACATATCAGAAGTGGTAAGTACACGTCTATTTATATAAATTATGTTGTCAGAGAAATTTAAAATTTGAAATAACGACTACAATTATTGGAAATATGAACTACTATGCATAAAAAAAAAACGAACTGAATTGACCGTTGCTTTTGACTTTATTTCATTTAATTATAACGGCCATATTTAAAGGTGAGGGAAGAAATAATAATTGACCGTCAGAAACTTTTGAAATTAATTGTTTTTATCAGAATGACATAGTTGTAAGGGCATAACAATCAGCTGCTAGTTGGTTTTGAGAATAAATTTCAAACAACAGACTACTTATACTAAATTCAAGTCAATGAAGTTTCAATTACTTTTAATTATGAATATTATTATAAACTCATACGAAATATTAACCGGTAATTATGAATAAGTTAAGGAGTTAAGAGTGCTAATGTAGTGCGTATTGTGATCTTAGTAATCTTCATGAATATCAGGAACATACTCTATCATTAAACTAATACATATTATTTGTTTGGTATTCGAGATATAAAATGCAACGTGAAACGAGCAATGGCGTGCGACGTCTTGAGACTCCTCCAGACGCAGCTTCACGACGTCCGGAAAATGATGTTGGCCGCAATGTGCGAAGTAGTGATTCAGCGAGTCAAAGCCGTACTCGCCATCATCATCGCAGTCGCACAAGAAGTAGGAGTCGTCACCGAACCTGTTCTGAGAGAGGCAATGGCGATCATGGGTTGTTTGAGCGAGAAAGAGAAGTAGAACGTCAACGGGAACGGCTTCGAATAATGGAGAGTCAAGTACGTGAAGAAAGATGTCGCCAGAATCACGACGCTAGCAGGAACAATGATGGAAGAACACATCGGCGGGATACCCCTCGCGTGGAACAACGGGACCGACGGCAGTCACGGCGCAGGAGCTCCAGCAAGGATACTTATGAAGCGAATCAGGACTGTAGTAAAGTGAAAAGGTCAGTGAGCCCTCAGTTTTCAACAAATGACGTTGCTAAATTGTTAAAGAATCTGACATCTCAGCCAGCAACCGTAGCGCATGGTTACAGGGGTAACGATTCTAAAAACATTTTGCCTGAATTTAACCCTTCGCTGAAAAATCAACGTGTTGACGTTTGGCTGAAGAAAGTTAACGAATGCGCTACCGTTTATGGCTGGGACGATAGAACTACTGTACATTTTGCTATGCAAAAACTGCAAGGACTGGCCAAAACATGGTACGAAAGCTTAAATTCTATATTGTTCAGTTGGGCCGAATGGCAGACTAAACTAACAAGTGCTTTTCCGTATGAACAAAACTATGGCCAGTCCTTGGAGGATATGCTCAAACGAAGGAGTAGGTTTAGTGAACCTATAGAGGTCTATTTTTATGAGAAGCTAGCTCTCGTGAACCAATGCGACATAACGGACAAGCGTGCAGTTGACTGTCTAATACACGGAATCAGCGATAGAACTATGAAATCCAGTGCTCTGGCTTTACGGTGCTCTCATCCCGATCAATTACTAAAATTTCTAATGAGTAATAAAGAGAGTTCATCGTTTCCGGATAGATCTTACGTCAAGCCTAAGATCGTGGTTGATGTTGCGCAGTCTAGTTCCAATAGGTCTTTCGTCAGACAAAATGTTCACCAAAACATGATTTGTTATAATTGCAAGGAGAAGGGTCACCCTTCCTATAGGTGTCCAAAGCCATTAATTAAATGTTCACGGTGTAACAAGATAGGGCACAATGCTGAAAGCTGTACAGGTAGTACAGATGCTAAAACTAGGACAGACACTGTGCCAAAAACCATGTGTATTTCCACATCCTCTCCAAACGCAAAATACTATAAAGACGTTAAAATCAACGACGTAGAAGTGAAAGCCTTTATCGATTTTGGTAGTGATGCGACCGTGTTGACCAAGTCATTGCTGTCAGAATTAGGGCTTGAATATGATGGAGTATCTTTGCCGATGAAGGGTTTTGGGAATAACATGGTAATGTCTGTGGGTAATGTGACAATCGGCCTTGTTGTTGACGGGGTAAGCGCCTCAGTGCTATGCAAGGTAGTTGCTGATGAGTATTTAGACTTGCCCTTGCTAATAGGACAAACATTCACAGAACAGCGCCACATTTTAGTACAAAAATGTGCATCTAAGCTTGAATTCTTTGATATGAGCGGGGAGATGCCATTCTCAGAGAGTGAAGTGGCAGATGATAAACAAATTCGCATCATCATGAAAGATTGTACAGAGTTGAGTGGTCGAGCTTCTGTCTGAACTCTGACTGAACCGTTCTATGACGGGTATATACTTTTAGATAGTAAAGTGATAGGGAGACCCACACAACAATATTTGATCAGCGGTGGTGTTTATCGTAGCGTCAATGGATTGGTAAATGTTATTATTTCTCCAATCTCCACTTCATGTCAGCTACAAAAAGGTACAGTGGTAGGCCGTGCTACAAAAGTACAGGTAGTGAATCGCATTTCTGCTCCGTTGATAGAAGTACCGACTCAGACTAGTGATGACATAGACAATGATCAGTTGCATGTAGGAAAATCTGTTAACGAGTCCGACAGAGGCCGGCTCACTAGCTTGCTTCACAAGTATAAACATTGTTTTGCATCCTCACTGAAAGAACTAGGCTGTACCAATGCAGCCGAGATGAATATTGAGGTTAATACTAAAACTCCTGTGGTGTATAGACCATACAGATTGGCACACACTGAAAGGGAGAAGGTACGAGAGATGATAGATGATATGCTAGAAGCTGACATTATTAGAGAGTCTGTTTCTGAATACGCGAGTCCTATTATATTAGTTCGTAAAAAAGATGGTAAACCTAGACTATGCGTAGACTACAGAATGCTAAATTCGGTTACTGTCAAGGAACGCTACCCAATGCCGATCATTGAGGATGAAATTGCGCGGTTGTCTGGACAGGCTTGGTTTGTGACGTTGGATTTGGCCTCGGGGTATTATCAGATACCGATTGCGGAACAATCTAAAGCTCTCACATCATTTGTCACACCGGATGGACAATACGAGTTTAATCGTATGCCATTTGGTCTGGCAAATGCCCCAGCCCTTTTCCAACGCATGATGAACAAGGTGTTAGGCTCTGCTAGGTTTACTAAGGCTACTGCTTATATAGATGACGTATTGATTTACGGACAGAATGTAGACGAGTGCTTAGAAAAGCTGGAATGTATTCTCCAGTTACTAGAGGGCGCGAACTTAACACTGAATCTTAGCAAGTGTGAGTTTCTGTGCAACAAAATCGACTATTTAGGGTACGAAATTAGTGGTGAAGGCGTTCGTCCAGGGAATAGAAAGATAGATAGTGTCCAAAACTTTCCGCAACCAACTAGCCAACATTGCGTACGCCAATTTTTAGGGTTGGTGAGTTATTTCCGGAAGTTCATTAAAAATTTTGCACAGCTTGCACACCCTTTGACCAAACTACTCAGAAAAGATGTACCTTTTACATGGAAAGACGAACAAGACGACGCTTTCAATGGTTTAAAGCAGAAACTAATGTGTAGACCGATTCTAACTATATATGACCCATCAGCTGAAACTGAGCTACATACGGATGCTAGCAAGATTGGTATAGGCGGTATGCTGATGCAGAGATCTAATGTCAAAGACTCATTTAGACCGGTTGCGTTTTATAGTCGCCAAACATCTCCCGAAGAGAAAAGATTCCACTCATACGAGTTAGAGACCTTGGCGGTTATTTGTTCACTGAAAAAGTTTAGGGTGTATTTGTTAGGACAACCGTTCAAGATTATAACCGACTGTTGCGCTTTACGCACCACTTTCACTAAGAGAGACCTTATCCCACGAATTGCGCGATGGTGGCTTTTATTGCAAGAGTATCAGTGTTCTATTGAGTATCGACCGGGCACTAAAATGTCACACGTGGACGCACTGTCACGTAATCCTATAACTGATGTTGACACGATGGAGTCAGATCAATACCCAGCGGTCATGGTAATTAATAGCGATGATTGGCTACTTACGTTGCAATTGGGCGACAATGAACTTAGGAGGATTAGGGACATTTTGACTACCAATATCGATGCTGAAAAATTAAAATACATTAGCGATAACTATTTGATTAAAGAAAATAAATTATATAAATATATTGATGGTGATAAAGAGAATTTGAGGTGGGCAGTACCGAAGGGAGCAAGATGGCAACTATGCAAAATGAACCATGATGACATTGGTCATTTTGGTGTGGAGAAAACATTAGAACGAATAAAGAAGACCTATTGGTTTCCAAAAATGGGTAAATTTGTGAAGAAATATGTAGGTGCATGTCTTGAATGTGCCTACGCGAAGAAACAGTCCACAAATTCTGAAGGTCTGTTACACCCTATTATGAAAGTCGAAGTTCCGTTTCACACAGTTCATGTCGACCATCTTGGGCCCTTCATAAAGTCGAAAAGGGGGAATTCCTACCTTTTGGTGCTAGTAGACTCTTTCACTAAATTTGTCTTTATAAAGGCTGTCAAAAATACTAAAACAAAGAGTGCTATTACCATGTTGGAAGATATATTCGACACGTTTAGAACACCTGACCGACTTATTAGTGACCGAGGTACTTGTTTTACGTCAAATTTGTTTAAGAAATTATGTACAGAAAGAAAAATTAAACACGTCCTAAACGCTGTAGCTAGTCCCCAATCAAATGGGCAGGTAGAGCGTTATAACCGAACAATACTCAGCTCATTAACAGCCCAAAACATGCATGATAATGAAAAAAGTTGGGATGAGAAGGTAGGTAGGATACAGTGGGGTCTAAATAATAGTATTCAAAAGACCACGGGTAGGAAACCAACAGAAGTTATGTTTGGTACATGCATGAATAGTGAGGTCAATCCTATCCTCAATGAAATACGACACGAAACTAGAGAATCTGTAACGCTAACTGATATCAGAAATGATGTCAAGGATAGGATTGATAATGAACAGGCTAACCAAAAACGGAATTACGATAAAGGTAGGCGTCCCGCACGTCACTATAGCGAAGGTGATCTTGTTAAGATCGCAAAGACTTCTTTTAATAATGACGGAAAAAGTAAAAAGCTTATTCCGCCATACGTAGGTCCTTATCGTGTCGTGGCGGTCCTAGGGAATGATCGGTATGAGCTAGCTGCGGTTCCAGGACTTACTGGTACTAAAAATAAACGGAAGACAACCGTTGCCGCCAGTCGAATGTCGCCTTGGGTTCATATTGCAGCTCTAAATGTCAATGATGATGACTCAGATTATGAAGATAGTTGTGACGATAAAGCAAATAATAGTGAGCACGAACATAACGTGGCAAGTAATAATGATTGTGTAGCCGACATATCTGATGAAGGCAGTGTAACGAATTAGTGAAATGAAAACTATTTATTATGATACGTTGTATCTCATATGTGTGTAAATATTGTGAAATATGCATTGTCACCTAAGATTGATTATGTTGATTGTTATTTAAGTGATTATGTACCCAACGGTGCATAAGTTTCTATTGAGTATATTATATATTATTTCATGAAAGATTTGGCACATGGTGTTGGAATCGGTCGGTGAGTTCAATTAAAAGATCCATGCAAATAGTGCTGGCACCGGCAATGATGTCGGGATTAGGGTGCTTAAAGATCCATGCAAATAGTGCTGGCACCGGCAATGATGTCGGGATTAGGGTGCTTAAAGATCCATGCAAATAGTGCTGGCACCGGCAATGATGTCGGGATTAGGGTGCAGATCCATGCAAATAGTGCTGGCACCGGCAATGATGTCGGGATTAGGGTGCTTAAAGATCCATGCAAATAGTGCTGGCACCGGCAATGATGTCGGGATTAGGGTGTTTTATAGATCCATGCAAATAGTGCTGGCACCGGCTGCGGTCGGAATGATTACAATTGTATAATTAGACGAACAAATGATTTATGATAATGATTACCATACACTCGATGGTTTAAAATCCAGCAAATTCTGCTGGCACCAAGAAATCAAGTTGAGAATGATCAGAATCATCAGCAGAATGTGCAGGAAATGTGTTCTTTTTTTTCCTCCTTCTCAGTGTTTGTAAATATATTGTAGCATTTAATTACATAAATAACCTTATTGTATTATTATGCATTAGGACAGTTGTGAATTACCTACTTATCGTTTGGTTATTGTGGCCTAGTGTAAGGTTCACTTAGTGTATGAGGGCATACACCATGTCCGTATGGCCGAGTGTAAGGTTTACCTTTCGTACAGATTTAAATTTGAAAATAACTGATATAAACATTCATAATTACTTACATTTGAATACCATGAGTTCTTGCCAAGTATTTAATAAATTGCGTCATTGATACGATTTAATGTAAACACCGAAGTTAGTTCGTATTTATTATTTAATTTGGTTAAAAGTTGTGAGATTGACTTGAAAACGCGAACAACTCTGACGTTAGCAACCGATTGGAAAAGAGGGAGAAAATATAAGTTTACGAGAAGGCAGGGGAGAGTGCAAGGGGCATTCAGCGGTAGACTGAGGTCAGAGTTGGTCGCATGTGACTAAGTTGAGTGAAAATTAAGAAGAGTATTATGTATATAATTACAAGTGATTAATATTGGTGAAATATACGTGATTGTTTGACGTCCATGCGGAGTTTTATTACAGTAGGTATACAATGTGTCCGGTAATGATTGTCGGAAACGCCTGGGCGGTGAAATTCGATCGATTTTATCGACAAATCATCAACGTCATAGCTTCTAAACTACCTCGGTTGGGGCAAAGGTATAGAAAGTGTTTTTTAGCAAACATTCTGTAGTATATTGACAAACGAATTAATAAAAGTTTAAAGGACTAGACTTTTTTAAAAACCTAATTTAAAAAAAATGGTACAAACGTAACTTACGTTAAGTGCATTTTTGCGTCCTTAAGAAATAAAAATTGGAGTATGTTTGCTATTGATTTTTCTATCGAATGAAGTCTATTTGTGTTTCTAGGACACGGGTAGCTATGGCTAAATTAGCACAACCGCAGCGGCAGTGCCGTGCGGTGGCTGCCATTTTATTATGTTGGGAGACAAAACTAGGTACTTAGAGGGGGTGATGTGGCGATAAAATTAATCGTATTTCACCCCCTGAAGGCTCCGACACTCATAACCGTAATACATTGTATGAAAATAAAGTAGTATTAGTTTCACTATTTAATTTATGACTCAAAAACTGATTTTTATGATGTTTGCTCTGTTGAATTCACCTCTGCTCCGAATAGCAGAATAACTATGAAAACATAAGGGGAAAAACAAAAAAAAAGTTAATAAAATATTAATAATTTTTCTCATACATTTTGTATGGGACGGCTTCACAGGACGTCTGTCGGGCTTGTATAAATCCTAGCGTATAATTTAGGGTAACATAATTGCTGTATCAGCTGGATAGTAGGTAGGCCGCACCAATTTTCATCAGCCTGTGACAGTGCAGTGATTACTTACCTGGAGACTTCATCCATCACGCGGAGGCAGTTCAGTTATCGAGGACTGCTGGCGCGAACTCTGCCGCAGTTCATTCTAATAGTCTTATAGCGGTTTTTAAGGTTCTCTTTACACACACACTTTTCAAGTGTTGTAATAGTATATTAGTACTGCAAAACATTCAATTAAAACCCGCATCACACATTATCACGTACCTACCTATACATACAGCCTGGATCCAACAAGAATTATTTCCAATATGTAGGGAATCTGGAATTATGGGAACCATGGTCACACAAACATTATACTTATAAGTACATAATTATTATGTGTACCACTAGATGTATGGTAATACAGTGCTTTAGGTAAGTAGGTACCTACCTTCATATTTACTAACTAAGAAGTCAAATTTTTATTCATACTGGTACCACCATAAAAATAGTTTGAATTCCGTTTTGTGGGTAAAATGTCCAGCGTCATATATACTTTAGGTATACCTACGGTAGGTATTTGTGTCATTGACGTCGGTAACAGTAGTCGACTGTGCTCATCCTACGCACGCAATCTACACTCAACACACCTGCTGGCTAGCCACGATGGTGGTCCCACCCTCTAATGTAGGTACCAGAGGAAGGTGTTTCATTATTCATGAAGCGTGAAAAATGTTAAAGGTGAAAATGTACTCAGTTGTCGACTCAGTATGATATACTCTATGGCAACTACTCTCCAATGCACTGAATATTTCTGCCTCGGCCTCCATTTTGACGCAACTCCATAAATCTCCGTCAATACGGCCGTTCATTAATTTTTATTGTCGGGACGTAAAAGGCATTTTCTTCGTGAGGCATTATTTTGGCGAAACTTCAAAACATGTTTTATGGTGCCACGTAAATGCCATTTTTCTGGGATTGTTGTGGAATCTTCTTGACGCTTTATACGAGACGTTAGGTTAATAGTTTAGCGCTATTACGCCACTCGCTCCTAATAAATAGTAACCGACGACTGTGTGTCTGTCTAGGGCGTCGTAGCTCTCAAACATGTCGATTTTTTGTTTGAAAGATGACATCACCGAGAGTGATTGACTGAGCTATGATTAAAAATGTATTATGTGAGGGGTTTTTGAAAGCTGTATTAATTTTTATTAGGATTCGGATCGGACCCAGTTCGCAGCTATAGCAGCTGCATGTATTACTTATACCTACTAAACTAAACAAAACAATTTACTACACAAACTCTCTTATCTGTTGGCCTAGAAAGCCTCGATGTTATCTAGAACCTAGGTATTCTAGCGGCACTGCTTCGTATGAAATCTAAACAAATGATGATGTCTAAACAAAACATTGCACCAAAAAATGTAGATAATAATATAGCTACACACATAGGGTACACACACATACATAATAGTCAGGCCTTCTTCCGGTGGGTTAGTAGCGATATTCCCCCCATTCGCGGTTTTAGGGTAAGCAGTACCTACATCATTCCACATCCACATGCACACTATTCTGACACACTTCTTTCGCTGCTTCCACTTTCCCTTCATACATGCTCGTCGGTGTAGACCGAGATAGGTAGATATTGTAGGTAGGCACAGCTATTTTTCAATAAATACATGGATCTCAACTCAAGTGACCACCGAAGCCTTTTAGCATAAGTAAAGGCTTCAAAAACCATTGAGGCTCGGGACCTTGAGCCCTCGACACGAGCCGAGGGTTTTGCACCCCTGATAGAGCAAGGCTCGCATGACGACATTAAAGCGGACATAATGTTGTACCGGCTCGTGAAAATTCGGGGAAATCTTAAGTGGACGGGTTTACAATGACTTGATTTTCCGAACGATCGCTCTTGATCGTTTGGTGTGAAGCGATCCGATAAGGCACGCCGAGTCTCAGCCGGGTTAGTCGCAGAGAAATGTACAATATCACAGTTATTAATATGACATGTGTAACCCTTGCTCCGTGTGTCTACGACACAGTAAGATTAGGCCAGCCATAAGCCATAGCCTATGGCTAGTCGGAGTTGTAGGTGGAATACATACTCTGAATTAATTAATTATCGGGTTCCCTTACGGTGTTTCTTGTTCTTTCACCGATGTACCCAGTAGATAATGTTTTACAAGAAACACATTGGTATGTGCTCGGGCTCGCCAAGGCAATTTGAACCCGTAAAAATCTCTGCTTGAAAGGCGAATGTTTGAGTCTCTCACTAGGCTACCACTAGCCTCCTATTTAATGTACCTACGTAAGTATGTTTCTAAAAAGCCCTTGGTAATATCATCAAGTAATAAAGTGGCGTGTACGTAATACACGTGTCGCGACGTCCATGTCATTTCACACCGGTTGGCCGTCTATAGACGATATTTTGCCCGAGATTTCGTCTAAATTTTCCGATTACGAGGGAAAAACGCTATTACGGCGGAGGCATTTCGCCACTAAAGTGGCTCTCCATAATGTACTGAATTGGTATTTTGTGTAATATTGCGGATTATGGCTGATGTTATTTACTTATTGAAATATTCAGAGAGACATTAAATATATTAAAATATTTATTTAATCTTAGTAGGTAGGTATAAAAAGGTGTTATTTCAGTTTAGGTCTACATCATCATCATCACGATCAACCCCTATCTGCCCACTAGTGGGCACTTTCTTGAGGAATATTAGGCCTTAGTCCACCACAGGGGGCCAGGTCCAGATTGGTGGATAACATGTCTCAGAAAGAACTCTCACGAATTCACAGAAAAACGAGTGATAATCACGTGCTTAGGTAATAGGTTATGTATGTATAACAAGAAGCACATTGGTACATGCCCGCACTGGGATTTGATCTAAATACCTCCTGCTTAGCGGGCGGGCGTTTGCCCATTAGGCAACCACGGCTCTCTAGTCTGGTCTAGCTTAGTTTAGGACTTACAGCTAATTAGCTGTGTTACCCGGACCATTAGTACCTAATACCTAATGGTCTGGGTCAATATAATTATGTACGAGTATGTTAGTCTGTAATGTATCATAATTGGGCATGGATAATTTTAGTAGTCACTAATGTTATTCTTAAGTTATAATTGGATATTTAAAGGTTTATTGCTCATATTATTGAACGTGCGAACGTAGTGAGCGAAGGTCTTCATTTTAACTGGCTGTTTTTTCTTTTGTCCGGATGATTATTTGTTTCGGGCTACAGGTCGTATTTCTCAACCAATATTTACAAGATTTGGTAAAGGACAGGTTTTATTTTGTTTTTTTTTGGGGAGAGCGTATTTTGATAGGGAGGAAAATGGGGACAATATGGTGGGAAGATTGCTGTACCGTCATTTATTGGCCTAGAGTTATAATATTTGGTGGAGACCTTAAGTATTAAGTACAGTCTGAGCAAGTTGATATGAAATAGTACATTACGATACGAGCTGTCTAAGTACTTAGTATATTAATACACGGCGGCGTGAAGTTAGCACCCGAGCGAAGCGAGGGTGCTAACCGCCGTGTATTTAATAGACTTACTTACACAGCGAGTATCGTATACTATTTTATAGCACGTGCGACATAAACCCGCCATCTAAGTATTTAATTTATTAAAAAATAATCTTCTAATTAATGCAATGAAAAGATGTTCATTTGACTCTTAGTAATAAACACACAAATTTTAATGTGGGTAGGTTGGCATTTGACCAGTAGAGAACGGGAAAACACAATTTCACACCTACCCACCGTATCACTTCTAGATTTGATTTTTTAGGTTATTAGTATTTTTGGATGCAAATTTATTGTTCGTGGATTGCTTAATGTGATATTGTTTCAGATTTAATATTGTTCAGTTGAAATAATAGGCAAACAGGTTTCAACTAAAAAAACAGTGAATAATATCAATATTGTAGTGCTTTATTTTGTAACCGAATCTTTATCGTAACGTGAATACCTACTGAAAGGAAGAATATAGGAATCTGTGATTGATCTGGTTTGTGCATAAATGTATTCACTATGAGACTATGTTATATAATATTAGATATGGTGTATAATAATTGAAAGTATGTGTATTCAGTGAAAATAGTTCATGTGTCGGTTACATTTTATGTAAACAACAAAAAACGCAACATTTTTAAATCAAGTAAGCATTCTTGTTTCAATAATTAAATAATCGGATAAGAAATTTTGTAACAAATGTACAGTGTACGGTTAATATCGCTAACTTAGATAAAGTGTTTCACGTAATAAGTAAGATTGTTCGACGAAGACCAAAATGAAAACATGCAGAAATATGGCGTCAAAAACATTGGGGTTTCGGTCCCTCACGTTACAGGTTATACGTATCTTCTCTTGCTTACTATGACTTTGTGAGTGGTGTAAAAATGTATGACTGATTAGCTTTCGTTCAGTACTACGCTCGCAACGATGGGTATATTATTAAACGGTGTGAAGTTAGTGAACATCAGGCCGTTTAAAAAAGTGCTACTTTGAACAGCGCAAAGCGTGACCTAAGTGCGGGTTTAGGTCGCACGGTGCTATAAAAGATTTTAAACATTGGGGAAACGGGGGCAAAAAGGGGGGATGCCCATCACCATGATATTGGTTAAGCTCTGATCGCGAGGTCTAGTGTTCACAGAACCACTAGTTTATGTGTATTTTTTGTCTGTCAGGAAAACTAGTAACGGATTCAGCCAAACACTAGTGGCAAGTAATAGTCTCTATATTCCTTACCATAGAAGAAATAAATACTACGTAAGGGTACAGCTAACAATAATAAATTGTGAATAGTTTTCGCACAATAGCAAAGATGCAACAGCTGTTGTTATTACATTAAAAAATCATTGGTAAATAACTAGGTAAATTTAAGTATCGAAGACTAACTATACCTACCTAATTTAAATCTTCTTACGTCTTGCTCAAACAGAGATTTCAAAAACATGATTTGGAATAAAATTAAATATAATATCAAGGCAATCCCCCTTTTCAGGGTGAACCCTTCAGTGTGGCCACGAAAACATAGAGCGTGGATTCTATCTGAGGCTCAATTCATGGAACCCTTTACACCTTGTGGAACATGCTAACTCTGCCCTGTGATAGATGCATAGCGTAAGTTGGTCTATTAGGTAGATTAAATATACCTATTATAATTATTATGCTAGCTCCCATCTTTCTTAGTTCCTTACCACATTATGCCTTTTTTCTCCAGTTTACCTCAGTCCGGTCTATTTCGCGAAGGTCAACTCCGAGAAAGCTGAATATGCTCACACGATTTATTTATTATTGAGTATTTCAAGTTTTTTAGACTTGTTGGGCTAACTTTGATAAGTGTTGAGTTGCTATCAGTCAAATAATTAAGTATCAGTCAGTAGGTACTACCTTCCATAGCCACTATAAGTATAATTATATTATAGTATCGTAGTACCTACCTATGTGTTAACGAACAAGTCAAGATTTATAGGCAACCTACCTATTGACATAACAATATATTATGTACCTAGGTACCTACTCTTATGTCACGTGGACTTATTCATAACTAGCCGATGCCCGCGACTTCGTCTGCTCAGGGTTAGTATTTCGTGGATTGGTAATAAATTACCAATTTTTATCGTAGTTATGGTTCACTATTTTGGCTATAATGGCTTATACATAAGATATAGATACATACTGTGGCGGGCTATTTTGTAGGACTATTTAAGATAAACATTTCCATCATACATTACATAATTATGTGTAAGTACTTATAACTCTAGCGGGTTTGGCAGCGCACGCCAGAATAGCTCGCAGATGGTAGATTTTTTCCTACTTACTTGACACTTATCGTCATATTGTAGACAATTCACGATCTGATGTATAAGCTATATTATTGTAAAGTTTCATTAAAATCCATTCAGTAGTTTTTACGTGAAAGAGTAACAAACATCCATTCTTACAAACTTTCGCGTTTATAATATTAGTAGGATGCTACAGATTCAGTAGGTATCTTATCTCCATTGAGGTTATAGATAGATACTAGTTTCCTACCTCTAGCCTCGCGCTCCCTGGCCCGCCTCCCATGGCGCATGGCGGCGGGCCGCTCGATTCCTCTCACGTCCAACTCCGACCCTCATATTTCTATTGACCGCAGCGGCTTAAGAAAACGCTCTGCGCACCAAAACAAAAGCCTTTTAATGTTTTTTCGCGAAAACAAAATGAATTATTGAGCGAGTTGTTTTCAAAGGTTGTAGAAAGACTGTCGGAGACTTGTTTTGATAACGTCTAGCATTTCTAATAGTTTCCATGGAAATTACTTTTAATCTACTCAGAATTTGGTCAATAATTAAGTACCTATAGGTAGGTATGCAATGAAAATTATATAAGTATATACCTACCTACCTACATTATAGAGCAGTAATGAAATCAATAAAGGTGGAAAGGATGAAATCTAGGCTATTATCCACTTAACTACAATGACCACCTAAGTAGGTAGGTACATACACCTAAGTACGATTAGTAGGTATATAAAAGTCGAACTGCGACTTAAGTAATAGATAGGTACAGTCACGAGCAATAATATATATATACACTAGCTGATACCCGCAACTTCGTTCGCATTTTTATATAAAATGTAAACTGTTTAGAAAATCAATTGATGTCGCGGGAAACAGTTATAGGTAAGAATATATCTGTCTCTTTCTCTCTCCCTTTTCCTCTATCTTTCTCCCTCTCTAGCTCTTTTTCTACCTTTCTCCCTCTTTCGCTCTTTCTATCTCTCTTCCTCTACCTCCATCTCTTTCCCTCTCCCTATATATCTATATCTTTCCCTATCTTTCTATCATTAATATCCTTCTCCACTCTCAATCTCTTGCATTCCCTCTCCCTGTCCATCTCATCCATTATATTTATTTCCCTCACCCTCTCCATCTATATCTCTTCCTTTCCCTCCTTCGCTCACTCCCTCTCCCTCTATTTCTATATATTTCGCACTCAATCTCTCTCACCTATTTCCCCCCACTCTCCCCTCCTTCTAGCCCCACTCTCACCGCTTTCACTCCCACTCTCTACTCTTTCTCCCCCCACTCTACCCTCTTTCTCCCCCACTCTACTCTCTTTCTCCCCCCACTCTCCCCTTTTCTCCCCCACTCTCCCCTCTTTCTCCCACCACTCTCCCCTCTTCCCCCCACTCTTCCCTCTTTCTCCCCCCACTCTCCCCTCTTTCTCACCCACTCTCCCCTCTCTTTCTCCCCACTCTACTCTCTTTCCCACCCCACTCTCCCTTCTTTCTCCCCCCACTCTCCCCTCTTCCCCCCCACTCTTCCCTCTTTCTCCCCCCACTCTCCCCTCTACCCTCATACCCCACTCTCCCCTCTCTATCTCCCCACTCTACCCTTTTTCTCACCCCACTCTCCCCTCTTTCTCCCCCCACTCACCCCTCTTTATCCCCCCACTCTCCCCTCTTTCTCACCCCACTCTCCCCTCTTTCTCACCCCACTCTCCCCTCTTTCTCCCCCCACTCACCCCTCTTTATCCCCCCACTCTCCCCTCTCTTTCTCCCCACTCTACTCTCTTTCTCACCCCACTCTCCCCTCTTTCTCACCCCACTCTCCCCTCTTTCTCCCCCCCCTCTAACCTTTTTCTCACCCCACTCTCCCCTCTTTCTCCCCCCCACTCTCCCTTCCTTTCCCCCCACTCTGTCCGCTTTCTCCCCCCACTCTCCCCTCTTTCTCCCCCCACTCTAACCTTTTTTGCACCCCACTCTCCCCTCTTTTTCCCCCCACTCTCCCCTCTATTTCCCCCCACTCTTCCCCCCACTCTACCATCTACTCCCCCTTTCCCCCCACTATCCCCTTTCCCCCACTTTCCCCCCACTCTCCCCTTTCCCCCTTTCTCCCCCTCCTCCCATCGCACTCTCCCCCCTTAATTACTTTCCAATTTAAATTACGATCCGTTTAGCCGTTTATTGTGGTCCGTAGGGGGTGCATCTAAAGAATACCTCATAATTTCAACCCCCTTGCTTTTCCCCCTTTAGGGATGATTTTGCAAAAAAGCTGAAACCCGTATTTATTTATTTCTTACCAAAAGCCTAAATAAGAATTTTCAGATCCGTAACTTGAGGAATTATGGATTCCCCATACAAACTTTCAACCCCTATTTCATCCCCTTCGAGATTATTTTTTGAGACAAAAGATAGCCTATGTCCGTCTCATAGGTCCAATCTACCCCTATACCAAATTTCATCGAAATCGGTTCAGCCGTTTAGCCGTGAAAAGGTAACAAACAAACAGACAAACAGACAGATAAACAGAGTTACTTTCAGATTTATAATATTAGTATGGATTCAAAAATATCTTTCTTCTACAATTCCAGAAATAAGTGTACAAATATTTCTTCTAAACTATCTAACCGTCAAACTGTGTCAAATGTATGTATACATTGGTATCAAATTAATATAAACGATGTAACTTTATACTTCCAATGTCATTTTTAAGTATCCATGACAATTTCTATAATTATGTATACAATCGTACACATATTGTAATAGTTGATGTTTACTTTCCTTACCATATTTAACCGACTTCAAAAAAGGGGAGGTTCTCAATGTGCATTGTTAGGGTTCCGTAGCCAAAGGCAAAAAACGGAACCCATATAGATTCGTGATGTCTGTCTGTCTGTCTGTCCGTCCGTATGTCACAGCCACTTTTTTCCGAACCTAAGAGCTATACTGTTGAAACTTGGTACGTAGATGTATTCTATGGACCGCATTAAGATTTTAATACAAAAATAGAAAAAATATATAAAATTTTGGGGTTCCCCCATATTTAAAATTGAAACCCAAAATTTTTTTTTTGTTGAAACCCATACGTGTGGGGTATCTATGAATAGGTCTTCAAAAATGATATCGAGGTTGCTAATATCACTTTTTTGTAAACTGAACAGTTTGCGCGAGAGACACTTCCAAAGTGGAAAAAAAGGTTTATAGGTAGGCACGTCATTAGTCGTAAAAAAATACCCTACCTATTATTAAAACATCGATCAAAGTTACAACGAACTACAAGAACGTTTATATCATGTTACTTGCTGCTACGGGACCCTTCTGTCATGGACTTTTATTTTTCTTTATTTTTTATTGTAAGTATATTTTATTATTACTAGCTGACCCGACAGACGTTGTCCTGTCATTGTCTCTAAGGGAAAAAGGTTCCTCTCCTTCTATATCTATCTCTTTCCCTCGCACTCTATCTCTCTCCCTCTATATCCATCTCTTTCCCTCGCACTCTATCTCTCTTTCTCTCTCTGTCTCTCTCCCTGCCCCAGCTGTTAAACTGAGTGACAGCTGTCAACTGTAGAATCCGATTTTATCAGATATATTTTTCCCAGTTTCAAAATGTTTCCCGTGGTAACGGGATAAATAGTATCCTATAAGTATCCTTCTCCTGGTTCTCAGCTACTTACATTCCTGTCAATTTTCAGCCTAATCGGTTCAGCCGTTCTTGAGCTGTTATAAAGTGTAACTAATACGACTTTCTTTTATTAATATAGATATGTAGGTAATTAATTATATAATAGTAAGTATATAATTTAAGACGATGTGCATTGTTTAAAATTTCTGACCTATAGTTTTTATACATATTTTAAGATTTAGCATGATGACTTCATCACTGAAATGGATTTGCAATCACTAACTTAAAAAAAACAGTGCCCATTGAGAACCTCCTCCTTTTTTGAAGTCGGTTAAATATGGTAAGGAAAGTAAACATCAACTATTACAATATGTGTACGATTGTATACATAATTATAGAAATTGTCATGGATACTTAAAAATGACATTGGAAGTGTAAAGTTATTACTGATTTTGTATCGTTTATATTAATTTGAAACCAATGTATACATACATTTTACACAATTTGACGGTTAGATAGTTTAGAAGAACTTGTTGTATACTTATTTCTAGAGTTATAGAAGTAGAGATATTTTTGAATGCTTTGAATGTATATAATGTTATTGCTCGTGACTGTACATAGGTAAGTATAGTTTTATTCGTAGAGTTTGCATATAAAGCGGCTTATTCCATAAAAGCTAAGTAACTAGGCAACTTTATTCCAAGAGGAAAGTCCAGATAGAATTTTTATGAGAATTTTCCGGGATTTTAGTTATGGATTTGTGGCGCGAATAATTTTCACGCATGGATAACTTCTCACTTCAGTAGGTAACCTTCAGTAGGTCCTAACTATGAATAGGCTATAATGGTGCTATGATAACTATTTATGAATGACACTTTCAGTATTCGTAGGACTTACCTATAACTACGACTTAGGTAGTGTACCTAATGCCTTAACTGAACAATAATGATTTAATATGAACATTTAGTATGTAGGTATAGGTACCTAGGCACCTTTAGCTAGGGTATCTGTGCCTTTAGGTCAACGAATCAGAAGAATTTATTTTGTAAGATTACTAAATGCCCCGGAATTATTGGTCCATGAAAAACAAACATAATAGGCAAGGTAACGTTTCCATCGGTAACAGGTAGACAGGGACATATTTAAACTGAATGAAAATTAATCAAGTGTGCTTTAAAATATGTAAGTAGGTACTAGGTAGGTACCTATGTCTCCTGCAGATACTGCAGATAGATACCTCGTAAGACCAAACTCATTAAACGCAACCTATATTATTGCAATCGGAATTCTACAGAGCAGTTAAACTATACCTAATATTTTCCGCTGTGATTTTGCAAAGTGAAGTGCAATACTTGTTGCATAGCACACGTAGGTAAGGTAGGTAGGTACGTACGTACTATTGGATTTCCATTTAGTGTTATTGGAATCCGATATTTTTATGTAGGTAGTAGGTACCTAGTTAGTATCGCGAGGGCTAGTAGGTATAGCTAATAAAAATTAAATTGTATTGTTATACTTACACCTTTATTAGTAGGTATTCATTTACGTATGAATGCACGTACTACTGCTTAGTTTTTTTTATTGGAAAATTTAAATCGATCTGCGCCACGCGGTTTCACCTGCGTTACACACACATGCAACAAGAATAGCTATTTGAAAGGTTCTTGCATTATATTATTGTATCATCAATGATCATAGTTGACGCCCTAGATAGAGCCAAAATACTTATAGGTACTTTCCAGATCATAATTATTATTAAGTATGTAGTAGGTACTTAGACCTACAGGGCGGCGGACTATCCTACCTACTTATTTAGATAGTACGACTTGTAGCATATTATGTGTCTCTTAACATTGTGTCGAAGAAAATACTGAAGTTAGTTAAGTATCTGTCACAGTTATTTATCAAGCTGATGGAAAACAGTGTTAATGATGATGACTTGTAGCTAATACCTATGTTAAGTTGGAGTAGGTAACTATGTAACGTACCTACTACCTACCAGATATCACGCAAATTGGGTAGTTTTTAGTTTTTAAAAGCATTGATGGAAAACGGTTATGATGATGATGATGACGACTTATAATACCTAGTCAGGTCATAAATTCTGTCACATGTTTTATATAAAATAATTGAAACAAGTTTATTCATTATGTAACCATTTATATACCAAAATGAACTTAACAAAACATAGATTCTTATGACACTAAAGTTTATTCAAAATGACCTCCGTGATTTTGAATACAGGCCTTCAATCTGCGCGGCCAGTCGTCTATCGCAGCACGAACGAGGTCCATGTCAATATCGGCGGCTGCCTTAATCAAGGATGTCTTGAGTGACTCCAAATTGGGATGAGGCTTTGAGCACGCCTTTTCCTCCAAGTGTTGCCATATCTTGTAATCTAGCGGATTCAAATCTGGACTGGAGGAGGGCCAGTCTTCGTGCCGGATGAAGTCGATTTCACGCGCCGCCAGCCAGTCTTGTGTGCTCTTCGCTCTATGAGCTGGCGCCGAATCTTGTTGGAATACCCAGTGCCTGTTATTAAACATGGTATGAGAAACAGGTTCCACAAGGTTCGTCAGGACTGTATTTTGATACACAACTGCATTCGTTTTTACACCTTTCTCACAAAAATGTACCTCTGTTAAGCCCCAATAAGACACTCCCAACCATACCATGAGCGAGGATGGAAAATGACCTCGTTGGACACGCGGAATACGGTTGCTCGCTTCTTCACTACTGTGTGCGTACACCTTATCATTTTGTTTGTTGTACTCGTAGCTCTCTTCTACGGTAAAAAATTTTTCATCCGAAAAAAGAATTTCCCGATATTTTTTTCCCGCGTACCGCTTCAACAAAGCGCGGCATCTCTTCAGTCTCAGGTCCATTAGACGAGCATTCAAATGATGTCCTGTTTTTCTTCGATATGCCCGAAGCCCTAAGTCTTCATTTAACACCCTTTTCACCGTGGTTCTGCTTAATCCCACCTGAAGGGCCAACAGTTTCTGCTTACGTTTGGGATTTCTTTGAATTCGCGCCTTCACAGCTTTTATCACTGCTGGAGTCCTAACAGACCGAGGGCGACCACTTCTTGACCTGTCATCTACACTAGAGTCTTCATTGTATCGTTTGATGTACGATAAACGAATCTCTTGGTTATATTCAGATTTTTCAGTATGTCAAAAATTTGAATTGGCGCGTAACCGCAACGATGCAACGCAATAACTGCAACACGGTCTTCTTTAAGCGTCCACTCCATATTTAAAAATGAGTAAAATTCTAAAAAGTATACATTTTTATTTTCATGAACAATTCGAAATTCGAATTCAATAAACTTTTTTGTGGCCAGCATTCTAAAAGAAAAGTTTTTACTGTGTGACAATACTTATGACCTGACTAAGTAGGTAGGTATATACACACATCAAAAAAGTCTAAGCAACATGTACTAATTTCTGGTTATTTTCTGGTTCGCCGAGCTGTATGTGGACGCGCATTGTCATGCATTGTAAAATCGGAGCCAAAGGTTTGTGCAAATGGATGGACATAAGGTCTGAGAATATCCTCAACGTAATTTTCACCGTTCATGTTTCCATTTACAAAAACGATCTCAGTTCGCCTGGTCTTCATAATACCCGCCCATACCATAACTGTTGAGCCGCTGTATGGATGAACTTCCTGAACGCACCTGAGCCTTTCAGTATTTCCGGGCCGACGGTACACTCGCACCCTTCTTGTATCAGGCCTAAACCCGAATCGCGACTCATCGGAAAACATATTTTTATCCCATTGTTCATGCATGTTGCTTAGACTTTTTGATGTGTATATAACTTATATCCTAACCTAAGTTGGGGGTTAACATAATTATTATCTGTGTAGGTACCAAATTTCATGCAAATCGGTTCAGCCGTTTGAGCGTGAAGAGCTATCAAAAACACACCTCTCACAAACTTGCGGCTTTATAATATTAGTAGGATTATAAAATAACTAGCTGTGCTCCGTGGTTTTACCCGTGATTCCCGGGATAAACATACTAGATGACGTGATAGGTAGGTAGGTACAGTGCGTCATCCAGCTATCTACTTTTGTCAAAAGTCAATATCTGGATGACCGAGCTTTGTTCGGTATTTTTTTTTATTTTTATAAATAGTGTTTTTTGGAAATTATATTTAAGTACGAATTACTAATATTTCTATATAAATTTAATCTTATATCTTTAAATGAGCAATTCTTGTACCTATATATAATATATATATATATATATTATTATATATACAAGAATTGCTTATAATTATTGAATTACGTATAATAATTTAACATAGTACCTACCTAGTTAAATTTAAAAATAATATTAGTATTACATGGTTATTATTATATTTCACCGCGCTTTTCCAGTCTACTGTCATTAATAATAATTATTATTAGCCAGGCTACAATAAAACGAGCTGAATCTGAATGTATACAACAAATAATGTGAAACAAATATTATCATTTATTAAAATTGAAGTCAAAAACTGTCATCGTCTCGCAATTTTTTATTGAAGCTGTCTATTCGTCGGTGCGCTTGCCAAGTGCCGTATGTGGATTTTATCAACTATTCTGGAGGTAGAAATAACTGTTTTCTTTGAAACCCTAATGTTAAGTTTATGAGAAATATAGAAATGCAAGATGATGGCAAAGTCATTCATTTTTATAGTGCCATTAAATGTACTTTGTAATTTTACCTCAATAAAGCACAAAATATCATTTATTGCATTATTTTTGCACACATCAGATTTTGTATGGCCGAATTAGAACTTAGACGTTTTTCCTCCCGCGACAAAATAGCTAACGGCGGCGCCACATGGCGCCTACCAAGCGAAACAAGTCCTACATGTGTCACGTCGGTGCACATACCCAATCTGCTATGTGCAATTATGTGTTAGGAAAATCTTGTTATTATGTGCCCTGAATTTTAAAATGTTACCCACTTAACTGCTTTTTATAGCGCTATTCTTCGCGCCATTCCACTTACTGGTTTCGGTAAATCGAGATACATTAAGAATTAAACAAATTTATCGAATAAAAAAAAATCTCGAAATTCCACATACCGGACTTGGCAAGCGCGCCGACGTGGGATGTGGGATTACCATATTTCGTCGGTCCAAAACAGTACCGGAACCTTTCGAAAATCGTAGTTTGGAGAAAATCAGGTTTAAAGATTTTAGAAGTTTTCAAATGTCATTTTAACTATTATGCAATTAAGTATGTTTAATTACTTTTATTTCATAATATGCAGATTTAACACGGTTTTATTGTGTGGTAGCTAAGGTTTAAGTATAATGTGTAGTTATTGAGTAATAGTTATATTTCTGAGATGTTCCAATAATGAACTAAAAATTTCTTGTATAAAATTAGAATAAAATGGAATATTTCCAAATGACCTGGTAATCTAACTAATATTATAAGTCGAAAGTTTGTGAGTGTGCGTGTGTGCATGTGTGTATGTTTGTTAGGTCGTCACGCTCAAAAAGTTGGACAGATTTGCATGAAATTTGGTGCGCAGTTAGGTTATCCCCCAACTTAGGACATAGGCATCATCATCCCCGTTTTCCATCAGTTCGATTTAAACTGTGAAAATCTACCAATAATCATCATCATCATCATCATCACCCTGAAGACGTCCACTGCTGAACATAAGCCTCCCCCTTAGACCGCCACACTGAATGACAACTTGCCACTTGCATCCACCGGTTGCCTGCGACTCTTTTGATGTCATCGGTCCATCTAGTGGGAGTCCTTCCTACACTACGTCTTACAGTCCGTGGTCGACTTTCTAGAACCTTTCTTCCCCATCGGTTATCAGTTCTACGAGCGATGTGGCCTGCCCTTGTCACTTCAGCTTGCAAACCTTGAAAGCTATGTCGTAAACTTTAGTTCTTTGGCGAATATCTTCGTTCTGGATTTTATCGCGCAAAGAAGCTTCGAGCATACTAGCTCTTTCCCTTGCCCGATGTGTGGCTCTGAGCTTTTTCAAAACGGACCACATCGAATAAGGACCACGTCTCAGTTCCATAAGTCATTACTGGTAACACACACTGGTGGAAGACCCTTGTCTCCAGGCACTGTGAAATTTTGGACGAGAAAGTATCACGTAACTTCCCGAACACTGGCATCCGAGTTAGATTCTTCGGGTGACCTCTTTGTTGAAGCTGGACCTGCCTAACTGGATCTGCCCAAGGTATCCGTTCCAGTCCAAGAGCTTTAAAACCTCCAATGCGTTCCTGAACAGTTTCGGAGAAATAACATCTCTCTCTCTCTCTCACGCCTTTCTGCAATAGAATAGGTTTCGTGCTCTCGTCCTGCAGTCAGATTGACACGGTGGGTGGTGTAGTATACAATCACTTCATTACTTCGATATACCTATAGTTGATATGGCATCGCGGAAGGGGCTGCATTACTGCCTAGGTCTCGATTGAATCGAAGAATTTTTCATAGTTCTCAAATATAATGGCCAATTATACTCCAGAATCTTCTGTATAATCAGCCGGAGCGTGTGTATGTGGTCTATGGTGCCAAAACTTATCCGGAAACAGGCTTGTTCGGGAGGCTGGAAGTCATCAAACCTGCGTTCGAGACGGTTCGAAAGGACTCTCGAGAACAACTTATACGTACAAATTACTCGGGATTGAGTTGGGTCTATAATTCTTCAATAAGGTAGTTACACCTTTTTAGAAGAAGAGCACCACCACACTCCTGTTCCATGCTTCTGGCGTGATACCCTCAAGAATTAAATAACTTATGGAGGACTAAATGTATCGTTTATCCACCCGCTCCACAATTCCGCACGCAGATAGTTTATCCCGGAACTTAGGACATAGGCTATAAGTTATCATCATCATCAGCATCATCATCAACACTGTTTTCCATCAGTGCGACAAAAACTAAAAACTGCCTAATTTGCATGACATTTGGTATGCATGTAGCTTACACCTCAATTTCACATAGATTACAAGTCATCATTATTATCATCACCGTTTTTCATAAGTGTGATAGTTAATTTATAGCAAAATCAAGCTGCATCAAACTAATTCACGCGGCGTCCAGAGTGCCAACGGAGTAAAACGCACGAAAACAATATTCAACTTCTAATGAATTCAAAGTCATATTGGAACATTTCAAAAAATACTGTTAATGAACTCGTGATAGACTATGGATATCAAAGTTTGAGTGGGACATTTCGAAATAAGCTAATAATGAACACGAAAATAATAGTATTATTGTAATAGTTATATCGGAATAAATGGTTTTCTGACAACTAGAACTAAAGTTTGAGTTGTACCGTTAGTGATTTAGAAAGATTTTACGATCCCCTACCGTTTCTCATACTTATCTCAAAACACGTGATTTCGGATTTGTTCCGGTAATGAATCCGACCGACGATTTGTAGGTACCTATAGATAATGACCGTTGTATTTTTGTGAAAGATCTAGATTGAACCTGATGGTGCTATTTTGCAATCCCTTTATCTTCGTATCCTGTCCCTAACTATAAAATAATATAATTTCGAGTTTTACTTTTTGTTAAAGTACCTACTTACCAAGGCACTTTTCTGTTACATTAATTATTAAATAATTATTTAAATAATGTTTTTTTTTGTTTTTGTAATGTCTTCGCACGGTTTGTGCATGTAGCCAGTGTCAAGTATTTTATTATAATATGTATTTCTTAATTTCACATTAAGAAAATCACAGCAATATAGCAATCGTGGTCAAGTAGTCAAGTAAAATATTTACATCGTCAAAGTCACGATTCAGTAAAGTAGTGGATGCTTTACTGAAACTTCCTGGGAGTTTTGGAAAAAATGCGAAATGACACGTTTTTTGAGTTTATATCGTTCGTCCAGACTCGTGCACGTTAACGAACACTTAATGATTAATATTCCACCAATATTACACATTAACACTCGAAGAAACACAAGTTTGAGAAAATAATACAAAACCAACAACGCCTCACTATCGGATTCCCGCCAAA
The DNA here is from genome assembly GCA_905147375.1 of Hylaea fasciaria. Lineage (NCBI taxonomy): Eukaryota > Metazoa > Arthropoda > Insecta > Lepidoptera > Geometridae > Hylaea > Hylaea fasciaria. Next base: position 12,943,448 of record LR990193.1, on the reverse strand, counting down.
ACTCCATAATGTTAGTTATAAGAAAAAACTATATTTTCGCCTAGAGTGGACTGGCAGCACTGGTCCGGGTCTGTCACTGTCAGGCGGACGGTCTGTCTATCCTGTCTGTGCAGTCACGGCTGTCTGTCACTGACTTGAGGTGGCCAGTAACAGTGACCAGCAATGAGCAGTGTTACACTGTCAGTCAGTCACCATCACTATTGTCATTTTGTCATGACTCGTCATTCAGTGTGTCACGGTGTCAGTTGTCACTAGTGTCACTATATATTATTACGCAAAACGCTACATACATAATTTATGATTCACTAAAATCAAATCGAATAAAATTGAATTGTTTACAATGTTTACATAAAGTATGTACTCGATCTAATAATGTGATATTGCTCAAAAGTTCAAGTCATCAGCTTTATATTTATCTTATTTGTTAATGATAACAGTGCCATGTCTGTCTTCGTAATTTCATACAACATTACGTCAATATTTACCTATACGTGTTATCGTGTTATCTATAATTTATAAGTTATTCTATAAGGTCAACCAAGTAAACAATTTGGCAAGCAAGGCAAGGTCGAAAGTTTATTTTTGAAACTTAACAGTTCCATAACTTGTGCATTTAAACGAAATATTAACTTGCGCAGAACATGTCGCTTAGAAGTTTGTTGATAAGGTAAGTGAGCTATTGTAATGCAATTAAAATGTTATTAGGTAACTTATTAGTTTTGAACCTCTTTTGGTAGGTATCGAGCCAACTTTTCCTTTCAGTTCAATCAGATGATATACCTAATACTCTAAGTACTAAACTATGCATAACCACAACAATTTAGAATTTTAGACCCTAGCTAGAAGATGCATAGACAGAATTTAAGTGAACACTTTCATAACATAGTTTCCAAAAACTTTAAAACATCCCCATAGAGTTACTTGGTGCTGTGTTCTCTAACAGGCGTATTCTGCAGCACTGGTGGAGTCAAAGAAGTTTTCTTTTCCTGTCTGAGATTCAATCTTGGATCAGCCAGCGCTTGAAAGGGAAACATATTTTTTCAAACTCAAACCATAATCAATTACCTACTTACTGTTTATTTTAATGTATTATATTTCATGTCATAAGGTTCTCTTTGTTGATGAGATTTAGTTGTTTGACTTGTAGAAGTGTGATTTTATTGCTTATTTACAATACATAAATGCTTTGACTTTGACTTTCAAAGATCTAAAATAACAAAATATCCAAAATCCTCTTTCTTTCATGTTTTTAACTTTAATTTAAACAATAAATAAGTATATCGCATAATAATAATAAGCAATATATTATTATTAGTTTTTGATGATTATTGTTTTTTTTACAACAGGTTTTAAAACAATACCTACTTTCTTTTTTAGGACATTGGTCCAAAGAAAAAAGTTTACAAATGTTTGTTCGAGTGTCATCAGAACCGAACAAAAACATAGAGACCAGGAGAAAGACAAATATTGGAAGTACTCCAAAACAGCAATGGCAACAGCCTTGTTTGGTTCTGTAGTCATTGCATCCAATGTGTCAGGTAAGGGCCGCTAGTAGATAGGTGAATGTTTTTAATAGTCTTAGGGACTTTTGCTGACATAGTTAAGTGTCAGCAATGACATTGCGTTGATAACAAACATTGGTGGTTTCCATCAGCAAGCAAGCTCAATTTAAGAGGAAAAAATAAATATACTTGGTTCAGAAATATTAGACCAGCCGTATATTGTATTATTTTCCTCCTATTCAATCTTTGGACAACATTATGGACGATAGACAGTAAACCACAGTGACTAAATATTGGGTTTTGAGTTCATCCATATCTGAGATTTGTCTGCAAACAAGAAAATTATGCCTAGTAAAATGACTGTTGTATTTACCTCAAATGTTTAGTTATCGATGAATTTTTAGTAGTTGAATAAAATGTTGTATATTTAAAGATCAAATTGATAGTAAAACAGCAAGGGTAACAGGTAACCCTGCACAGAACACAGTCAAAGCGGATGACAAAGAAGAGGTTGTAGAAGCCGGTGTAAAGAGGCCTGACCTCCCGACTTACCGGGCTGACGAAGTGAGCGAGCACGACTCGCAGTAAGTATGCACATACTAGTTGTGGCAAGGGAAAAATATGCCTTTAATTTATTCACACAAACATTCAATTTTGACAACTAAACCTGTAGGATTTTTCCGACCACCCAGCACCGAGTTTCCCTTAATTTATATTATTTGTCCATCTAGTTTATACTGTGTATAATATTTCCATTTGTATTTGTATTAGCTACTCCCTGCTGCTAAGTGGTGCTAGTAAATGTCACAAGACAGTTGAATACTCACTCACCTTAAACTACTTAAATACTGACTGCAGCTTGCATTCCTTTAAAGGGATGAAAAATCACACATCAATTGTGGGACAATACCTCCAGTCACCGACCCAGCTGTGAATATTTAGCCAATAATTATATTTCAGGAGTAGCTTCTGGGTAGTGTACAAGAATGGCGTGTATGACGTCACAACATTCCTCCCCTCTCATCCTGGGGGAGAACAGATCCTCAACGCAGGCGGGCTCAGCATCGAGCCTTTCTGGAATGTGTATGGCATGCACAAGACACCGCAAGTGCTTAAACTTCTGGAGTCATATCGCATAGGTACGATATAATTTATGTAAATAATCAGCTCGGACTTAAACATTATCGGATGTGATAGTTGACCTTATGAACTTTGTTTTTATGTGATCGCACGGTAAATAAGCTTATGTCCCATATTTACCGTGTTTATCTTGGAAAAATGCAGTGACTGGGAGAATGGAATGTAGAATACTGCAACCTCAAGAAGCACATTACCATGGACTATGACGGATTTATTAGGCTGTGCCTATACTATCGGTTCCAGGCAACCTCCACGATGATGATGTGGTGGACCACACGGACGAGGAGATGTGGGCGAAGGAGCCGGTGCGGGACAAGCGGCTCATCGTGAAGACAGCCAAGCCGTTCAACGCGGAGATCCCGGCGCACTTGCAGATAGAACACTTCGATACACCTAAGTACGTACCTGGTACGAGTGGTGGAATTTAAGGTTCCAGAAATGTAGATTGACGGCTCGTTTGGCGTAGTGGCTGAGCAATCGAACTGCTGCGCTAGGGGTTGCGGGTTCGATTCCCGCCTGGGACAAATATTTGTGCGATCCACAAATATTTGTTTCTGGTCTGGGTGTGATGTGTATGTGAAATTATATGTCTGTAAGCGGTACCCACGATACAGGAGCAATCCTAGTGTGGGGCTACGTTTAAAAAAAAAAAGAAAAGAAAGAAAAAGATGCTCGATGGGAAATGTAGACATTATTTTATTACTGGTGTATAGTTACTGGTATAGTACTGGTATAGTAATGGTGTATAGTACTGGTATAGTTACTTATTTATAATCATGATCATCATTAGAATATCAGAAGTCTGAGGCGTAATCCTCCCTCATCGAAAATCATCCGCATCGATCACAAACAGGGGACAAAAAAACGACAATCATATCTCTTCTCTCTTTCCAGTGAATTATTTTACGTGCGGCAACACATGCCTGTTCCAGAACTGGACGCGGCGACGCACTCGCTGCTCGTGACCGTGCCGGGCGCGGCGGGTGAGCCGCGCCGCCGGGCCTTCTCGCTGCGGGAGCTGGCCGCCTTCCGCCGCCGCCACGTGCGCGCCGCGCTCATGTGCGCCGGGAACCGCCGCAGCGAGATGGACAAGGTATCGCCCACAGCCCAAGGTGCCGACCTCCAGTGTGTCCAGTGATATAGGAACGACTTTTTGGACTCGTTTTTTGCTGGATGTAAACTGATAGAAATTTGGAAGCAGGTGAAGCCGGTGAAGGGCATCAGCTGGACCGGCGGCGCCATCAGCAACGCGGTGTGGAGCGGCGTGCTGCTGCGGGATGTCCTGCTGAGCTGCGGGGTGGACGCCGAGCACACGGAGGGGAAGCACGTGATCGTGAGTCGGGGGGGCTAGAGCGCGGGGGGGGGGGGGGGGCGCGCGCAGCACGGCGGCGCAGTAACGCGGGCCTCCCCGCAGCTGCGCGGCGCGGACACGGACGCGACGGGCGCCCGCTTCAGCACGTCGCTGCCGCTGGCGCAGGCGCTGGCGGCGGACGGCGCGGTGCTGCTGGCCACGCACATGAACGGGCGGGAGCTGCCGCGGGACCACGGCTACCCGCTGCGCGCCGTGGTGCCGGGCGCGCCCGCCGTACGCAGCGTCAAGTGGCTCGGTAACTAGCGAGCGAGCGAGCGAGCGAGCTCATTCACTCACTCACTCACTCGTTCACTCATTCACTCACTCATTCACTCACTCGTTCACTCATTCACTCACTCACTCCCTCGTTCACTCATTCACTCACTCACTCACTCAATCAATCAATCAATCACTGGCTGCATACTCGCACGCACGTTACTAGTGTCCATCTTTTTACCCGCCAAAAGATAATTTTTCAAACGTATATTATATGTCTATACTAACTCATTGGCACGCTCTTACGACTTTAACCTATTGACTGATTTCAACATAATACTTATGAGGCATTATTAGATTCGTCTCAACTGTAATCTTACTAATATTAATAACGCGAAAGTTTGTAAGTATGAATGGATGGATGGAGGGATGTTTGTTACTCTTTCACGTAAAAACTACTGAATGGATTTTAATGAAACTACAATAATGTAGCTTATACATCAGAATAACACATAGGCTACAATTTATACAGTTTATATTGTGTGAATTGTCTAAAATATGACGATAAGTGTCAAGTAAGTAGGAAAAATCTACCATCTGCGCGCTATTCAGGCGTGCGCTGCCAAAACCGCTAGAGCTATACATATGTAATGTATGATGGAAATGTTTATCTTAAATAGTTCTACAAAAAAGCCCGCCACAGTACATCTACAATCTTATGTGTAAGCCATTATAGCCAAAATAGTGAAATATAAAAATGTGTGTTTTTAATGTCATAACGTTACTTCTTTTCTACGTCATGCGAATAATTATAAGCTGCTCTAAATACTCGCAGGTGAAGTCGCGGGTGCCAACTAGTAATGACATAATATAATATGATATATAAAAAATAGAGGTATTAATTCGTTTAAATGGTTAAGATTTGTAATGCAGTCGAGTTAATCCCTCGATCACCCTGCGCAGAGTCGATCACTGTGTCGGAGGAGGAGAGTACCTCGCACTGGCACCAGAAGGACTACCGCTCGTTCAACCCGTCCGTGACCTGGGAGACGGCGGACTTCCCGTCCGCGCCGCCCGTCTACAGCCTGCCCGTCACGTCCGCCATCTGCCGGCCGGCGGACGGGGCCGCCGTGCGCGTCGCCGACGGCTATATCGAGGTCGCAGGTACGGAGATAACACGCCTCGGGTCAGATATGGCCAGGGGTTAGCATAATATTATGTGCTATTGGTACGCGATGTGCTCTGTTTAGAGGTCCGTGTCCATATCCGTATCCGGGACGCTATTACTAAGATTTTGCTGTCTGTTCGTATGTCTGTGTGTCACCGGGCTGTATCTAATGAACCGCGATAGTTAGGCAGTTGAAATTTTCACAGATAATTACTATTTCTGTTGCCGCTATACCAACAAATAATAAAAAACAGTAAAATAAATATTTAGGGGTAAATAATTAAATTAAAAAAAATACCTTACGATGTATTTTTTTAATTTACCATAATAATCACTATCTCATCTATCAACTAACTTAACCTCTCGCGTCTTAAAGTCTCCCTTCCATTTACTAGCAGTATGTATAACAAGAGCAGAATCTTATAATTATGGCGCATCACCGTACGTGCGGTTATCCAATGATCGAATGAGCTCGTATTAGCCGTGGTAGATTACAAGAAATCAAAGTATGGCACTCTCGGTCAAGGTGATGACGTCAGTCGTCTCTTTCTATGTCCATCAACGTACATCGGGGAGTTACGAGATGGTATCACCGCGAGAACCTACGTCATCACCTCGTCCGGAGCGCCTGAGTAGTGAGTAAGTATATTGCACTGTGTCACAGGGTACGCGTACTCCGGCGGCGGCGCGGCGGTCGTGCGCGTGGACGTGAGCGCGGACGGCGGCGCCACGTGGCTGGCGGCGGACGTGCGGCGCGACGCCGCGCCCGCGGGCGCGCACTACGCCTGGGCGCTGTGGGCCGCGCGCGTGCCCGTCGCGCCGGGCCAGGGGCAGGTGAGGCCGGGACCGACTGTGACCGGGACGTGAGCGCGGACGGCGGCGCCACGTGGCTGGCGGTGGACGTGCGGCGCGACGCCGCGCCCGCGGGCGCGCACTACGCCTGGGCGCTGTGGGCCGCGCGCGTGCCCGTCGCGCCGGGCCAGGGGCAGGTGAGGCCGGGACCGACTGTGACCGGGACGTGAGCGCGGACGGCGGCGCCACGTGGCTGGCGGCGGACGTGCGGCGCGACGCCGCGCCCGCGGGCGCGCACTACGCCTGGGCGCTGTGGGCCGCGCGCGTGCCCGTCGCGCCGGGCCAGGGGCAGGTGAGGCCGGGACCGACTGTGACCGGGACGTGAGCGCGGACGGCGGCGCCACGTGGCTGGCGGTGGACGTGCGGCGCGACGCCGCGCCCGCGGGCGCGCACTACGCCTGGGCGCTGTGGGCCGCGCGCGTGCCCGTCGCGCCGGGCCAGGGGCAGGTGAGGCCGGGACCGACTGTGACCGGGACGTGAGCGCGGACGGCGGCGCCACGTGGCTGGCGGCGGACGTGCGGCGCGACGCCGCGCCCGCGGGCGCGCACTACGCCTGGGCGCTGTGGGCCGCGCGCGTGCCCGTCGCGCCGGGCCAGGGGCAGGTGAGGCCGGGACCGACTGTGACCGGGACGTGAGCGTGGCTGGCGGCGGACGTGCGGCGCGACGCCGCGCCCGCGGGCGCGCACTACGCCTGGGCGCTGTGGGCCGCGCGCGTGCCCGTCGCGCCGGGCCAGGGGCAGGTGAGGCCGGGACCGACTGTGACCGGGACGTGAGCGCGGACGGCGGCGCCACGTGGCTGGCGGCGGACGTGCGGCGCGACGCCGCGCCCGCGGGCGCGCACTACGCCTGGGCGCTGTGGGCCGCGCGCGTGCCCGTCGCGCCGGGCCAGGGGCAGGTGAGGCCGGGACCGACTGTGACCGGGACGTGAGCGCGGACGGCGGCGCCACGTGGCTGGCGGCGGACGTGCGGCGCGACGCCGCGCCCGCGGGCGCGCACTACGCCTGGGCGCTGTGGGCCGCGCGCGTGCCCGTCGCGCCGGGCCAGGGGCAGGTGAGGCCGGGACCGACTGTGACCGGGACGTGAGCGCGGACGGCGGCGCCACGTGGCTGGCGGCGGACGTGCGGCGCGACGCCGCGCCCGCGGGCGCGCACTACGCCTGGGCGCTGTGGGCCGCGCGCGTGCCCGTCGCGCCGGGCCAGGGGCAGGTGAGGCCGGGACCGACTGTGACCGGGACGTGAGCGCGGACGGCGGCGCCACGTGGCTGGCGGCGGACGTGCGGCGCGACGCCGCGCCCGCGGGCGCGCACTACGCCTGGGCGCTGTGGGCCGCGCGCGTGCCCGTCGCGCCGGGCCAGGGGCAGGTGAGGCCGGGACCGACTGTGACCGGGACGTGAGCGTGGCTGGCGGCGGACGTGCGGCGCGACGCCGCGCCCGCGGGCGCGCACTACGCCTGGGCGCTGTGGGCCGCGCGCGTGCCCGTCGCGCCGGGCCAGGGGCAGGTGAGGCCGGGACCGACTGTGACCGGGACGTGAGCGCGGACGGCGGCGCCACGTGGCTGGCGGCGGACGTGCGGCGCGACGCCGCGCCCGCGGGCGCGCACTACGCCTGGGCGCTGTGGGCCGCGCGCGTGCCCGTCGCGCCGGGCCAGGGGCAGGTGAGGCCGGGACCGACTGTGACCGGGACGTGAGCGCGGACGGCGGCGCCACGTGGCTGGCGGCGGACGTGCGGCGCGACGCCGCGCCCGCGGGCGCGCACTACGCCTGGGCGCTGTGGGCCGCGCGCGTGCCCGTCGCGCCGGGCCAGGGGCAGGTGAGGCCGGGACCGACTGTGACCGGGACGTGAGCGCGGACGGCGGCGCCACGTGGCTGGCGGCGGACGTGCGGCGCGACGCCGCGCCCGCGGGCGCGCACTACGCCTGGGCGCTGTGGGCCGCGCGCGTGCCCGTCGCGCCGGGCCAGGGGCAGGTATGTCCCGGCGAGGGCCGCGGCGACGCCCGCACGGACCGACAGTTGAGACTAGACGTCGGTGGAATGATGTCGCCAGGTGGAGCTGTGGGCGAAAGCGACGGACAGCAACTTCAACACCCAGCCGGAGAGCTTCGACCACATCTGGAACATCCGCGGCCTCCTCGCCAACGCCTACCACCGGGTCCGCGTCACCCTCCTACACTAGCGGGCCTCCGACGACACCACCTTGTCTATTGACAGCCGAGGAACTGAGGTTTCCTTTGCAACTGAGTTGCGACGGTAGTGAGTATTTGCATAAAGGTAACCGCCAACGCGATTCGGCGTTCATTTATCGTAACAAAATATAATAAATAGATCAAACCAAATATTAGAATTGCATAAATTTTCATGTATTAAATTCTTGTAGTTATAAATGCTAAAAGCGTAATGGTTCATTGGTATAGTTGGTATTGCTCAGATCGATAACTGTAACTATTCATGTGGCTTGGGTTTTTTAACCACGGCTAAAGATAGTAGGAATAAAATTATAATAAAAAACAGCGAAAAACAAGCTCTATGATATCTCTCTAGTATCTATGAATGTTAGTAAAAGTATTGCAGGCGGGTACAAGGAAAGAAATGGCATCATCTTCAACCTGAAGTCGTCCCCGGCTGAACACCGACCTCCCCCTTAGACCGCCACACCGAAGGACAATTTGCCACTTGCATCCGCCGATTGCCTGCGACTCTTGACGTCGTCGGCCCATCTAGTGGAAGGCCTACCTACACTGAGTCTTTCAGTCCGTGGTCGCCACTCTAGAACCTTCCTTCCCAAAGAATTCACAAATATATTCCCAAAGAAATATATTTGTGTCTAATTTAAATCAACGATTATAGCCTGCAATACCTTTACTAACTAAAGCCTGATAAATAAGTTACAACTTGATTTTGAATTTTTAACAAAAACTTACCTACTCATATCGGTATCATATGGGTATCTATGTGGTAAGGGGTCAAAATGACACTTTATTATCTTTAAGTGCTCATTATCTCTCTGGTTGTTTTGTACAAAATGCTTAGACCGGTCAATTAGAATAAAAAATTCTTCTTGATAAGATAAACTATTCGAGATTTATTTATATATAGTGTACCCATTTATATATAGGCCAATGGGCGTAAACTGTAATATAAGCTACATAATAGCACATTCAAAAAAAATATTAAGCTTCAATTTCAAAAATCAGATATCAATTATTATCATTAGCTAGGTATATGTTTTGGTAACTATTTCACAATAAAGTGCAATTGGAGGACTTATAGCTAAAAGCGATCTCTTCCAGTCAACCTTTGGATGGAGAAAGATAATGAGAGAGATATAATAAAACTTAGTAGGTACCTACTATGCGTTTTTATTGATTATAAAAAATATACAGCAACACTTAGGTATTGATTTATTTTTATTTAAGTATTTCGATGTATTTTTGATAGAAATGGATTTGCAATAAATATAAATATTGCTTTAATTCTTGTTTTAATCTATAAAATGTAGACCCCAGTTGGACTAAAATAACTATTACTTATAAAATATTTACTTGTTGAAATTCAATTGTAGAAAATGTTAAAAGTTGAAACTCGTAAAATGTAGGTATAACAAATTGAAAATATTGGTGAACTCCGCCTTAATGATGCCACGATAGAAATTCAGTCTCGTTATAAACTTATTTCATAACAATTAGATACCTACTCTCAATGATAATAATTATGATGTCAATTAAATTTTATCTTAGTTCCATTCCAGTCCGTCCAAAGAGCACAATGTTTGCGCTAAGGCAATTGGGAGCAACAAGTAAAGTAATGAAATTACTGCCGAGAATCATCTCCATAAATCAGATTCACACTAATACTGTCCTGTTCAAGAAAAATGAAGAACATCTGAAAGTTAATATAAAAGGACAAGTGCTTAAATTCCCGTACGTCTGGCTGCGAGATAATTGTCAGTGCGAAAAGTGCTTTCACTACTCGGCTAAAAGCAGGATTTTAGACTGGAGCTACTTTGAACCTAACGTCAAGCCAAAAGATGTTGTCACAGGCGAAAATTCTGTGGAAGTCACCTGGCCCGATGGGCACACCTCACAGTATGCTTACGACTGGCTGAAATTCAGAAGTTTTACACCAGAAAACCAGAATAACTACAGTAAAACGATTTACAAGCCCAAGAAAGTGACATGGCAAGGGAATGATTTTGAGAAGATTTTCGGTAAGCACCAATACAAGGACATTTTAAATTCCGATACAGCCCTGTACAACTGGCTGCTAGACCTGTCTGTTTACGGAGTGGCATTAATAGAGAACACACCTCATTCAGAAACAGCCTTAGATGCAGTTGTAGCCAAGATTGGCTTTACTAAGCGTACACACTATGGAGTTAAGTTTGTAGTACAAAGCGTTGCAGACACAAACAATGTTGCTTATCTACAGAGCAACTTGCAGATGCATACGGATCTGTCATACTATGACTACAGCCCTGGAGTCAACATGCTTCATTGCTTCGTACAGACTTCAGGTCAAGGAGGGGAAAATTTATTATCAGACTGTCATTATGTCGCAAACTACATGAAGGAGAATCATCCAGAAGAGTACAAACTCTTAACTGACATTGAAGTAGAATGGAGTGACATAGGTACTGAGGATGGGAATGAATTTTTCAAGCTCAACCGTGCACCAGTCATTGTCATAAACAAGCATGGAGAAATAATAAAAATAAACTTCTCAATACCGCAGAGAGGAAGTCACTTTCCAGGATCCATAGAGAATGTTGTGCCGTGGTACAAAGCTTATAGCTTATTTTATGAGTTGAACCATAAATTTGCAGCTAGATTTAAGTCTATGCCAGGGAATATCCTCGTATTTGACAATATCAGGTTGCTTCATGGCAGAACAGCTTATAAAGACAATGATAATAATGTGAGGAAACTGATCGGAGGATATGTGGACTGGGATGAGATCTATTCAAGGCTGAGATGCTTAAAGATTAAATTGGATAGTGATAATGTAATTTTATTTAACAGTGTAAAAACAACCAAATAATAAAATATTATGTATTCTTGCTAATATCACAGGTGTTATGCTTCTGCTTATCTTAGTTTAATTACTTTGTCCATTAAGTAAACTCTACATATGCGTCAATATTGTAACTCCGCACCGAGAACCTCCGTAATGGTATAATCTTGTCTACTTTTTCATGGTTTCTTTGCACCTCCACAAGCGGGAACTTTTCTAAATCTAGATTATTTGCTATCGCCACTGCTGTCGACTCATTTGTATGTATGTAGATTGTGAAACTGCAGTCATCTGGCAGATCTTTGAACTTGCCCCTCATCGACGATAACTTTAGACAGAAAGCGCGTAAGTTCTGCTCAGATTGAACTAAATAAGCGTCTGCTGTTTCGTCATAGTCATAGTTCTTGTCGAAATCAAACACGAACTTTATAATAGGTTCGTTGTCCACATTAGTTATAGCAAACTCAACCCGCCTCAGTTGTTTGTTTTTCAAGCACTCCGCAACACTTTTCAGACACAAATCAACATACTGATTGATTTCTGGATGGATGGAATGATACACGACGATACTGTACTTGCGTCTTGTTTCAAATACGCTTGCCGGGTATAATGAAGCGTAATAGAGGATGCTGTGAAAAGCTACCGCCAGAAATTCTAGGGTTATATCAGCGAAACAGTTATCCATTATAATAGGGATAACAAATGATTTTCTAGGTGGTCCTGGTCCCTGGTCCGAAAACTCCAAAACAAAAAAACAAATTATTCGTGAAATGAAGTGAAATCGTGATGAACTCAACTTGAAAGTGAGGAGTTTTGGCGGGAATCCGATAGTGAGGCGTTGTTGGTTTTGTATTATTAGCTCAAACTTGTGTTATTCGAGTGTTAATGTGTAATATTGGTGGAATATTAACCATTAAGTGTTCGTTAACGTGCACGAGTGTGGGCGAATGATATAAACTCAAAAGACGTGTCATTTCGCATTTTTTCCAAAACTCCCAGGAAGGTTCAGTAAAGCATCCACTACTTTACTGAATCGTGACTTTGACGCTGTAAATAACTGACTTGACTACTTGACCACGATTGCTATATTGCTGTGACTTTCTTAATGTGAAATTAAGTAATACCTACTTATAATAATAAAATACTTGACACTGGCTATATGCACAAACCGTGCGAAGCCAAGACTAAAACAAAAAAAAAAAACTTGAAAGTTTGACGGTACCTACTGATATTTGACTAGATAGTTTTTAAAGTTTGGGGTTGAATGATTTGTGCATTTAGGCTAAATGGTAATTTAGCCCACGGAGCATAAACAGGAGTATTAATCTCTCTCTCGTGACTTAGCCGGTGCCTAATATTTTCCTTTGAATTAGTAATAGGTAGTTATCTAGATTGATTGAATACAGCCAAATCACGAATGGTCCAGTCAACGTTACAATTCAGTAAAGTTACAGATCCTACAAAGTTACTCTATGCTGAATACATAGGTACAGATCGCGCGGCGAGAGTTTGGCTTTGACCTTCGGGTGGAGGGGATTACTGCGCATGGGTACTGTCACGCACACAATCAGAGCAATCCAATCAGAGCACCGCATGCGCCTACACACCATGCGCAGTAATCCCCTCCACCCGAAGGTCAAAGCCAAACTCTCGCCGCGCGATCTGTACCACCTACTTTTGTTGTTGCAGCAACAACAAAAGTAGGTGGTACCACTTTTAAGTAGGAGATCCAATGTAAGTCCACAAAACCACATTTGTCTCAAAAACGTGTATTTATAAATTAATAATAATATATGAAATCAAATTAGCAATTTTAACTAATCACCATTTATTCTACAACACCTTTAGGTAGGTTACTAGGTTTTATTTATTTCTTGTCTTCTTTTTTCAGAGATGGAATTTGCTCCAGACCCTGAAAGCACAAAACTATGAATGACAGAAAGCATTAGATTAAAATCATTATCAGCATTGGAATCAGTTTTCACGACTGATTGGCGCTGTAACTACACTTCTGCACTATAATATCTACACGGAGACATAGCACTAGTAAGCAATCAAGCACCACTGACATTGTGTGAAATATTTTGCCTAAATTGGCAACCAAAACCCAAAGGATTTTGAGGTTGTCTCAAAATGGTGCACTACAAGAGCCATGGTACCACAAACGCCCAGACTCGAAGCCGATACCTGTAGTTGAAACAAATATTTGCCTGTGCAGGAATTGAACTTACACCCTACAGCTGCAGCGTCGGCTTGCATCAAAAATAATATTTTTCTTTGTTGGCATTGCATTTCAGGTGTTGTAATCTTTTAGCTTACTCACATTGGGAAGATAGGGATTTCCAGTGAGTCTCAGGTCACGCTGGTATAAGGCGCGTTGCCACCTGTCATCCAAGCTACGTCTGTGGTGCTATAAATAAAGAAAGGATTCAGTTAAAGGGAATCTTACCTACCTACCTACTTTGCTGAGGCCGCTTAGGGTGCCATTCCCCAATGTAGCCTGAATGTTATAGGTGACATTATACATTTTCATAATTCAATGTAGGTATCAACATAGACAAAGTATAATAATTGGTGTTCTAGAATATTAGATTATAGAATAGAACTAGAGAACTGCTTGAATGAAACTGGGTTTGTTACTGTTATCTGGCGAGTGTTACCTAACAAGTAAGTTCGCTGAAACTTACGTTGCCAAGAACTAGGTTGTGAATATGATAAAGCCCCCATCCCGGTAGACCCATACCCGCCAATATCATAAAAGCACTGGGTAGGATTTCGTACCACATTGTACTTAATTGAAAATCGTAGAACTTCCTCGACTGACCACTACCAACCACAAGACAGACAGACAAAATTCAATAATAATTATTTGACAGTGACAGTTTGACGTGACGCTGACAGCAGTCAGAAATGATGACAGTGGCAGAAACTTGTGTGGTGTGCTGCCAGTAGTGTTTTTTTTTTTTGTTTTAGTTATGGCTTCGCACGGTTTGTGCATATAGCCAGTGTCAAGTATTTTATTTTAAGTATTTCTTAATTTCACATTAAGAAAGTCACAGCAATGTTATAGCAATCGTGGTCAAGTAGTCAAGTCAATTATTTACATCGTCAGTCACGATTCAGTAAAGTAGTGGATGCTTTACTGAAACTTCCTGGGAGTTTTGGAAAAAATGCGAAATGACACGTTTTTTGAGTTTCTATCATTCGCCTACACTCGTGCACGTTAACGAACACTTAATGGTTAATATTCCACCAATATTACACATTAACACTCGAAGAAACACAAGTTTGAGCTAATAATACAAAACCAACAACGTCTCACTATCGGATTCCCGCCAAAACTCCAGTAGAGTGTTTAAAATAATTGTACCACATCAATACTGAACAAAATTTCTCAGGGATATCATAAAAAATAGCAAAGGTGAACCAACACTGCATGAGGTACCTGACTACAAAAAACTTGTACTGCTTTGAGACATTGTCTAAGATCTACTGAGATGCTAAGCTAATAATATCTTATCTTACTAATATTATAAAGCCGAAAGTTTGTGAGTGTGTGTGTGTGTATGTTTGTTAGCTCTTCACGCTCAAACGGCTGGACCGTTTTCGATGAAATTTGGTATAGGGGTAGACTGGACCTATGAGACGGACATAGGCTATATTTTGTCTCAAAAAATAATCTCTAAGGGGGTGAAATAGGGGTTGAAAGTTTGTATGAGTGATTTACAATGCTTCAAGCTAGGAATCTGAAAATGTATATTTAGGCTTTTGGTAAGAAATAAAGAAATACGGGTTTCAGCTTTTTTGCAAAATCATCCCTAAAGGGGGCAAGACAAGGGGTTGAAATGATGAGGTATTCTTTAGATGCACCCCCTACGGACCACAATAAACGGCTGAACGGATCGTCATGCAATTTGGCAAGGGGATAGATAATAATGGATACACGATAAAGAAAGAGATAGAGGGAGAGAGAGAGAGATAGAGTGAGAGAGAAAGAGATAGAGGGAGAAGTATGTAGATTGAGATAAAGGGAGAGGGAAGGAGATAAAGGGAGAGTTAGAGAGTGAGGCGGAGACATAGAGTAAGTGGGAAATATATAGATTCTAGGAAGAGAGAGAGAGAGCGAGAGAGGGAGAGAGATAGAGAGAGTGAGCGAGAGAGGGAGATAGATAGATTAAGAGGGTACATTTATAGAAATAGAGGGAGAGCGATCGAAAGAGTTAGAGGGAGAGAGAAAAGGAAGAGGAAAGGAGATAAAGGGAGAGAGAGAGCGTGAGAGGGCGATATAGAGGGAGTGGAAAATATGTAGAAATAAAGGAAGAGAGACCTAGGAAGAGAGAGAGTGAGAGAGGGAAAGAGATAGATTGTGAGGGAAGTACCTATATAGAAATAGAGGGAGAGAAATCCAAAGAGGAAAAGGGAGAAAAATAGAGATTGAGAGTAGAAAGGGACATATTATGTAGAGATAGAAGGAGAAGGAGAGGGAAAGCGATAGAGATGGCATATATCATAGATAAGATTATACCATAAATGTTATTATGTGACTCACAAACATACATACACACACACTAACTCACATTGTTGTAGTAAGATTAGGTACGTTTAACTTTGTCCCTCGATCTCGGTTTAATCTGAGAATTTTAATAATTATGTGGCTTTCATACTGTTTCATTTTCGGTACGTTATGACTTAGCGACCGATATCGGAAGCTAACTAATGTACAGACAGTCGCCCCAGTACCCGGATGCTAACTATGATGACACAATAATAATAATTATGCACAAACCTTTCAAATAGCTACCTATAGGTGTTGTAGGTAAATGTAACGCGGGTGAAACCGCGGGGCGCCGCTAGTAGAAGATAAAATTGTTATTAAAAATGATCATGCAGTCTAATAAAAATAATCATAGCGCTCGGTGCATAGGGTACGTTGCGCAGTTAATTTAGGCTTCGCATAATTTGTACATTATATACATTTTAATTTTCCAATTAACTAAATAATTGTCTGTAAAAAGTCATACAAAAAGTATAGTAGTAGGTACTTACACCTATTTAATTAGAAGTAATAATTATTATTATATTATATTATATTATACTATATTATAAATATATTTATTATTATATTATAAATATATTTAATTGGAAATAATATAACAACAATGCCACAGAACAAATTAACATAGTGTGTAAGTAGGTAGTATACCTACACTCAGATTAATTCTAGTTTCACGGTAGTACAAGATAATTATTATTCGAGGTACGTACGTATACCTACCTAGTAGGTACACGTAATGTTGATCATAATAATAATAATTTGACCGAACGATCGTAGTGAACGAAGGTCTCAATAATAGAGTGACTGATTTTACTTTCGTTCGAAAGTTTCTATGTTTGTTCCGGGCTACTACAGGTCGTATAATTTCTCAGGTGATTTTGTAAGAGAGTTTGTAGCTATACCTACAGGTTCTTACATTTGTACCTATTGAATTTATCGTCGAGAGCGATATTCGATGAGGGAGAAAATGGAGGCAAAAGGGGGAGGAGGGGAGTTCGCAATAGCACCATATTTTGTTGGCCTAGAGTTATGATATTTGGAGAAAACCTTTCTAAACAAGTTTTTGTGAAAATAAGTTTGTAAAGTTGGGGGGAAACGGGGGCAAAATGGGGGAAGTATACTATAGCGCCATTTTTTAGCCTAGGGTTATAAAATTAACTACTGAATTCTAAACAAGTTTTTGTGAAAAAAAGTGTTAAAGTTGAGGGCAAGTGGGAACAAAAAGGGCGGATGTCTATCACCGTGATATTGGTTAAGCTACCCTCTGATCGCGAAGTCTAGGTAGGTAGGTACTGGTTCGCAGAACCAATAGTTATTATGGTCTAAGGCTATACGTATGTGTTATTTTTCACTTTCTCTCCACTAGTGGAGCATAGCAGCTGCTGGTGAGAAAGGGAAAAACTCTCGTATCGGGCAAATAATACCTACTAATTATATAATATTATCATTACGAACTACCTACCTACCTGTGTAGGTATAATATAAAATTTATATCTACACCTACGGACTTAGGTAGGTACGTAGTATATTTCGTTTCTGTATTTTACGAACTACCTACCTACCTAAATATTTATCAAAGTTTAACACAATCAAGAATACTACGACTACCACGGCACGGATAGAGCTAAAAGTAAAAAGTAATACAAAAGTAAAACTCTCAAGAGTGGTCTGCAAAAGTATTAGGTAGGCATCTACGTACATTCGATAATTTATATCGTGTAAACTAAAAAACATTTTTTTTATATCACATCACAAACTTACATTTCCCAGGACTAAATAATGAAGCCAGTAAAGACCATATCCAGGCAACGCCATCCCTGCTAAAACTAAGGCATAAGCTGGAATAATATTAAACCACATTGCGATTCTTTGTATGAGTGCTCATAAAAAGTTACTCTATGCTCTCACCATAGATTAAAGGATAGCTGTATTTGGTAGTAGTTACAAGATTACACCGAGTTTTGGCGGGAATCCGATAGTGAGACGTTGTCTTGACCACGATTGCTATATTGCTGTGATTTTCTTAATGTGGAATTAAGACATACTTTAATAATAAAATACTTGACACTGGTTACATGCACAAACCGCGCGAAGCCATTACTAAAAAAAAACAAGGATGGCCACAACAGAGCTTTGCATTTCTTTTTCGTCTTCGCATGTATGTAGTAGAATGGCCCATGACTAAATAAAATAATTGCCAGTAGAAAAAATAATATTACAAGAGGATTTGTATAATACTATTGTAGGTATACTTTTAACTATTTAGTTCTATCTAACAAAATAATAAAGACCATAACAATGATAACTAAAATTGGTTATAACAGCATAAAGATAAACGCGTACCTATTGAAAATATTTGTTATCCAAAATTTGAATCAACAACATTTTTAAAGGCTGGCAAGATGAAACGAAAGGACAACAAAACCAACTGGTATCCTATAATCTGTGCTGGCAGCACTGTATTTTCTGTTTTTTTTTCTAGTGTCATCAAAAATGGCAGCGTTACCGATCGATGATTTTCCTGTTTGGGGATTAATGCCCAAAAAAGAGACGGGGGTGGTATCATTTCTAACTAAATATGAAAACTACGATGGCAGGGACACTATTATTGCCATTTTTGATTCCGGAGTCGACCCAGCGGCTGAAGGTCTCAAGGTAAAAAACTGTCTCGTCATGATTTGTTTGGTTGCATTTTATTGGGTTTTCGGTGATGATACTACTAATTTGTGGTTTCAGGTGACTAGTACGGGTGAGACCAAGGTGATAGAGAGGTTTGACTGCAGTGGATGCGGGGACGTAGACACTACCACGGTTATCCGTAAGGTAACCGACGGCTGCATCGCCGGCTTGACGGGCCGCAAGCTAAAGGTAAATATACGCTAGTTCTGTATTGTTACTAAGTGCTCCTTTTTTCGTCTCAATCTAATAATGTCAGTTCGAGGTCAGTTACATTTTTTTTGTTAGGTGCTACTCAGACGGTCTGATTTATATGGTTATTTTGCCGCTATTTATAGAATTATTATTATTATTGTGTGTAGGTATTTCACAATATTATACTGAGCTTATATAAATAACATGTTTGGTCACTTGGTCTGTAATAGAGCACTCACTATAATCAGAGTTTGTTGTATGTAATATAAAATAATTTTATTCCCCAATTTCATTACTTTGGATCACCCGGCCGGCACTCACAACTCTGTACTATGCAGTAACTCTGTATGATAGAATAGAAAATAATTTATTGCACACTAGTTATAAATACACAAGGATGTTAATGGTCTGTCATAGTACATAATAAGTATACAGGAGTGGATACATTAGCTGTTGAATGCAGGAAAAATTAAAGCATGAGTAAGAACTTACGAGATCTACAATTGCCTTATTGAAAGATAGTAAACAAATGACAGTGTTGAGATGAAATTATGTCAATTGAAATAATTTGATATTAGGTTGTGTGTGAACTGGAGCAATGTCTAGCTAGTAACTCAAAACACTATTGTAAACATTAATTAGACCGGGGATTCTCCAAGCTATTGAGATATAATCATCAGAAATATCAGTCTTTTAAGTTAAATTGAATCTCTCATCTATTGTCAGATACCAGAGTCATGGAAAAACCCAACCAGTGCGTGGCGAGTGGGGATTGTCCACCCGTTCAGCTTATACCCAACAAAAGTAAAGGAGCGCATGCAGGACCATCGGAAGGAGCACTACTGGGATGTGAGACACAAGCCAGCCTTCGCCCAGGCTAACAAAGCACTGCAGGACTTTGAGACAGATGTTGGTTAGTACTACATACAGATTTATTTGCTGCATTAGTAAGTACTTCATTGAACTTAAGTAGGTACCAACATTACAGCCTTTTTATGCTTTTCATAATAGGTTTATGAACTGATTAATGATTGAGAGAGAGAGACTTGTGAATGATCTGAAAGTGCATAAAGATTGCAAAAAAAGCAATGTTACAATATAGAAAAGCAGTCAGTCAAATTTTTAGGGTCCAGTAGCTCTATAATTAGTTTGTCATTAGTTTTATCCAGCTAATCCAGAGTCATCGTAATCTCCATTGTCCTCAGTGTCAAAGAATCCAACCCTGAGTGTGGAAGACAAACTCCAGAAAGAGGAGCTGGAGGCTAGAGTGGATGTGCTCCAATCTGCTGAGAAGAAGTTCAACGACCTCGGACCCGTGTATGACTGTGTCCTGTATCACGATGGAGATGGATGGAGGTCAGTCAACCTATTTGCTGTTCATTCTTTGTTCATAGGACGAATGCTAAAATACCAGACAACATTTCGTTTGGCATTTTGTGTCCTATGTCTGTCAAGACCTTTAAACTAAGGTCAGTACACAGTAAACAGAATCAAAATAAATATATTCTGGCTGCACCAAAGTATTCAATGTGATGTGAATATCTCAATTTACAGAGCATGTATTGACACATCGGAGAGCGGAGAACTCTCGGAGGGGGTTCACCTGGGAGAGTTCAGCTCGACCCATGAACACGCTCACCTTACTCCCATAGATGAGATGACGATCAGCATCAACGTGCATGATGAGGGGAACACATTGGAAGTGGTGGGCATGTGCTGTTAGTATACTTTGATTTATAAGTGTAGTAAATTTTTAACATTTTTTGTTAAACAAAATATCAATCTGAACTGTTTTGTTTTTGTATATCAATAGTGTTTACACGGAAAATGAGTAAGCTTTCCATAATATTCCAGCTACCCACGGAACACATGTTGCTGCCATAGCATCTGGGTATTTTGAAAATGAGCCGGAGCGTAATGGTATAGCCCCTGGTGCCAAAATAATCTCCTTAACTATAGGAGATAGCCGGCTAGGCTCCATGGAGACCGGCACGGCCCTTGTCAGGGCTTGCATCAAAATCATGGAACTGTCAAAGACAATGAAAATAGATGTTATTAATATGAGCTATGGCGAGCACGCACATTGGTCCAATGCCGGGTGAGTGCAATGTATAGTTTTTCTATGATTCCCATGTGTGTAGTGTAGGGTGATGGAAAGATTGCTATCACAGTATTGTATCCCTTTCACAGTTTCTGTGTGTCACCTCTATACAATGTGTCTGGTCACCGGTGTCGGAGACTTAAGGGGGGTTAAATATGGGGATTTTTATCGACAAATCACTGTCTCGATTTTCTCTTGGCCTCTCCATACTAAAATGGCAGCCATTTTGTTTTTTTTACTTCGCAGCTCGGACGCCTACACTAATTTAATCATTGCTATCGATGTAGACGTCTTAGGAAGACGAAAGAGGTATCATTTGAAAGCTAACAATGAACATATGTTGGTTTCAAACAGATGTAGGTAGGTAACTTAACGATCCATGTTTGAGTTTATATGACAGTAATTTCACAGCAAGATCATTTGTTTTGTTTCTAGATTAATTTAGCCGGAAACTGCTATTCTACTGTTCACGGTGCCACTTTTCACTCCAACTGTACCTATATTCAACTGTTTTCGTATAGCTAAATTAGTGCAGAGCGACCCGTTTAGAAAGGTATTATTCTAGTAAAGCAAAGCGGAACTACCACAGAGGGGAACTAACCCTTCCACACATAGCAACAACAACAACGCACACACAACAAGGGCACAAAGTAACAACACAGTGTAAAAGGATTTATTAGGCTGTGGTTCCATGGTGACAATTATGTTACTGCATACAAATATTTAACTTAGGACCTTGATGTAAGATTTATTTTAATGGAAATATCTTGTACTATGATAATACAATTAAAAAAAAATAGCTTGACAGGTTAGTTTTCATAAAAAATTTAAAAAACTAAAAAAAATGCAATAAATAAATACGATTTTTATTTTGTTAATATTGTTATGTTATTTTGTGAAAAAGATATTGAATAAAATGTATCATAAATTGATTGTCTTCATTGTTAGCTTTCAAATGATACCGCTTTCGTTTTCCTAAGACGTCTACATCGATAGCAATGATTAAATCAGTGTAGGCGTCTGAGCTGCGAAGTAAAAAAAACAAAATGGCTGCCATTTTAGTATGGAGAGGCCAAGAGAAAATCGAGATAGTGATTTGTCGATAAAAATCCCCATATTTAACCCCCCTTAAGTCTCCGACACCGGTGACCAGACACATTGTATAATACCATCAGTGATATTGATTCTGTAGTGGTGGTTATATTATAGAACCAGTTGTACGATTTACATGTGTCACATTCATGGCAATAGACAGCAGTGTAAGCTTGTTGAAGGCAGTGTACTAAAATTGTTGTATGAAAACATTTGGTTTAGTTGTATGGTCATAAATAATGTATTGTTTAAATTTTTGTATATAATATAGGTACATCAACATGTTATTTATATCGTGTTCCCCTCAGACGCATCGGCGACATCATCAGCACCGTGGTGAACCGGTACCGCGTGTCGTGGGTGGTGTCGGCCGGGAACCACGGGCCCGCGCTCTGCACCGTGGGCGCGCCGCCAGACATCGCGCAGTCGGTGCTCATCGGTGCGTGCGAGCGGGCGAGGCCGAGCGGCGAGAGCCTAGCGGCGAGAGCCGAGCGGCGACAGCCGAGCGGAGCGGCGCGAGCCGAGCGAGCGTTTTCAATACATACATGCGTTCAGTATAACGTTTGTAATGATAAACACGGGCGGGATTGATTAGTTATTAGCGGTGACCTTGACGATCGAGATCATCTCGCGGTCTCCCCTCTCGGTTACAAGTATATTTTATCTCGCGTCGTCTCCGGCTCGCTCGCTTCACTCGCACCGGTGGAACAAAATAATGTTTACGGGCAGAGATCTCCACGTATCTCAACAATCACCTTGGTTGTCCCCAGGCGTGGGCGCGTACGTGTCCCCGGAAATGATGGCGGCGGCGTACTCCATGCGCAGCAAGCTGTGCGGGGGCGCCTTCAGCTGGAGCTCCCGCGGGCCCGCGCCCGACGGCGCCGCCGGCGTGGCCGTGTGCGCGCCCGGCGGCGCCGTCGCCTCAGTCGCCAGGTACCCACCCCCCCCTGTCTGCCCGCGGGCCCGCGCCCGGCGGCGCCGTCGCCTCAGTCGCCAGGTACCCACCCCCCCCTGTCTGCCCGCGGGCCCGCGCCCGGCGGCGCCGTCGCCTCAGTCGCCAGGTACCCACCCCCCCCTGTCTGCCCGCGGGCCCGCGCCCGGCGGCGCCGTCGCCTCAGTCGCCAGGTACCCACCCCACCCTGTCTGCCCGCGGGCCCGCGCCCGGCGGCGCCGTCGCCTCAGTCGCCAGGTACCCACCCCACCCTGTCTGCCCGCGGGCCCGCGCCCGGCGGCGCCGTCGCCTCAGTCGCCAGGTACCCACCCCACCCTGTCTGCCCGCGGGCCCGCGCCCGGCGGCGCCGTCGCCTCAGTCGCCAGGTACCCCCCCCCCCCTGTCTGCCCGCGGGCCCGCGCCCGGCGGCGCCGTCGCCTCAGTCGCCAGGTACCTACCCCCCCCTGTCTGCCCGCGGGCCCGCGCCCGGCGGCGCCGTCGCCTCAGTCGCCAGGTACCCACCCCCCCCCCTGTCTGCCCGCGGGCCCGCGCCCGGCGGCGCCGTCGCCTCAGTCGCCAGGTACCCACCCCCCCCTGTCTGCCCGCGGGCCCGCGCCCGGCGGCGCCGTCGCCTCAGTCGCCAGGTACCCACCCCCCCCTGTCTGCCCGCGGGCCCGCGCCCGGCGGCGCCGTCGCCTCAGTCGCCAGGTACCCACCCGCCCCTGTCTGCCCGCGGGCCCGCCCCCGGCGGTGCCGTCGCCTCAGTCGCCAGGTACCCACCCCCCCGTCTGCCCGCGGGCCCGCGCCCGGCGGCGGCGGCGCCGTCGCCTCAGTCGCCAGGTACCCACCCCCCCCTGTCTGCCCGCGGGCCCGCGCCCGGCGGCGCCGTCGCCTCAGTCGCCAGGTACCCACCCCCCCCTGTCTGCCCGCGGGCCCGCGCCCGGCGGCGCCGTCGCCTCAGTCGCCAGGTACCCACCCCCCCCCTGTCTGCCCGCGGGCCCGCGCCCGGCGGCGCCGTCGCCTCAGTCGCCAGGTACCCACCCCCCCCTGTCTGCCCGCGGGCCCGCGCCCGGCGGCGCCGTCGCCTCAGTCGCCAGGTACCCACCCCCCCCTGTCTGCCCGCGGGCCCGCGCCCGGCGGCGCCGTCGCCTCAGTCGCCAGGTACCCACCCCACCCTGTCTGCCCGCGGGCCCGCGCCCGGCGGCGCCGTCGCCTCAGTCGCCAGGTACCCACCCCACCCTGTCTGCCCGCGGGCCCGCGCCCGGCGGCGCCGTCGCCTCAGTCGCCAGGTACCCACCCCACCCTGTCTGCCCGCGGGCCCGCGCCCGGCGGCGCCGTCGCCTCAGTCGCCAGGTACCCACCCCACCCTGTCTGCCCGCGGGCCCGCGCCCGGCGGCGCCGTCGCCTCAGTCGCCAGGTACCCACCCCACCCTGTCTGCCCGCGGGCCCGCGCCCGGCGGCGCCGTCGCCTCAGTCGCCAGGTACCCACCCCACCCTGTCTGCCCGCGGGCCCGCGCCCGGCGGCGCCGTCGCCTCAGTCGCCAGGTACCCCCCCCCCCCTGTCTGCCCGCGGGCCCGCGCCCGGCGGCGCCGTCGCCTCAGTCGCCAGGTACCTACCCCCCCCTGTCTGCCCGCGGGCCCGCGCCCGGCGGCGCCGTCGCCTCAGTCGCCATGTACCCACCCCCCCCTGTCTGCCCGCGGGCCCGCGCCCGGCGGCGCCGTCGCCTCAGTCGCCAGGTACCCACCCCCCCCCTGTCTGCCCGCGGGCCCGCGCCCGGCGGCGCCGTCGCCTCAGTCGCCAGGTACCCACCCCCCCTGTCTGCCCGCGGGCCCGCGCCCGGCGGCGCCGTCGCCTCAGTCGCCAGGTACCCCCCCCCCCCTGTCTGCCCGCGGGCCCGCGCCCGGCGGCGCCGTCGCCTCAGTCGCCAGGTACCCACCCCACCCTGTCTGCCCGCGGGCCCGCGCCCGGCGGCGCCGTCGCCTCAGTCGCCAGGTACCCATCCCACCCTGTCTGCCCGCGGGCCCGCGCCCGGCGGCGCCGTCGCCTCAGTCGCCAGGTACCCACCCCACCCTGTCTGCCCGCGGGCCCGCGCCCGGCGGCGCCGTCGCCTCAGTCGCCAGGTACCCACCCCACCCTGTCTGCCCGCGGGCCCGCGCCCGGCGGCGCCGTCGCCTCAGTCGCCAGGTACCCACCCCCCCCTGTCTGCCCGCGGGCCCGCGCCCGGCGGCGCCGTCGCCTCAGTCGCCAGGTACCCACCCCCCCCTGTCTGCCCGCGGGCCCGCGCCCGGCGGCGCCGTCGCCTCAGTCGCCAGGTACCCACCCCCCCTGTCTGCCCGCGGGCCCGCCCCCGGCGGCGCCGTCGCCTCAGTCGCCAGGTACCCACCCCCCCCTGTCTGCCCGCGGGCCCGCTCCCGGCGGTGCCGTCGCCTCAGTCGCCAGGTACCCACCCCCCCGTCTGCCCGCGGGCCCGCGCCCGGCGGCGGCGGCGCCGTCGCCTCAGTCGCCAGGTACCCCCCCCCCCCTGTCTGCCCGCGGGCCCGCGCCCGGCGGCGCCGTCGCCTCAGTCGCCAGGTACCCACCCCCCCCTGTCTGCCCGCGGGCCCGCGCCCGGCGGCGCCGTCGCTTCAGTCGCCAGGTACCCACCCCCCCCTGTCTGCCCGCGGGCCCGCTCCCGGCGGCGCCGTCGCCTCAGTCGCCAGGTACCCACCCCCCCTGTCTGCCCGCGGGCCCGCGCCCGGCGGCGCCGTCGCCTCAGTCGCCAGGTACCCACCCCCCCCTGTCTGCCCGCGGGCCCGCGCCCGGCGGCGCCGTCGCCTCAGTCGCCAGGTACCCACCCCCCCCTGTCTGCCCGCGGGCCCGCGCCTGGCGGCGCCGTCGCCTCAGTCGCCAAGTACCCACCCCCCCCCCCTGTCTGCCCGCGGGCCTGCGCCCGGCGGCGCCGTCGCCTCAGTCGACCGGTACCCACCCCCCCCTGTCTGCCCGCGGGCCCGCCCCCGGCGGCGCCGTCGCCTCAGTCGCCAGGTACCCACCCCCCCCTGTCTGCCCGCGGGCCCGCTCCCGGCGGTGCCGTCGCCTCAGTCGCCAGGTACCCACCCCCCCGTCTGCCCGCGGGCCCGCGCCCGGCGGCGGCGGCGCCGTCGCCTCAGTCGCCAGGTACCCCCCCCCCCCTGTCTGCCCGCGGGCCCGCTCCCGGCGGTGCCGTCGCCTCAGTCGCCAGGTACCCACCCCCCCGTCTGCCCGCGGGCCCGCGCCCGGCGGCGGCGGCGCCGTCGCCTCAGTCGCCAGGTACCCACCCCCCCCTGTCTGCCCGCGGGCCCGCGCCCGACGGCGCCGTCGCCTCAGTCGCCAGGTACCCACCCCACCCTGTCTGCCCGCGGGCCCGCGCCCGGCGGCGCCGTCGCTTCAGTCGCCAGGTACCCACCCCCCCCTGTCTGCCCGCGGGCCCGCGCCCGGCGGCGCCGTCGCTTCAGTCGCCAGGTACCCACCCCCCCCTGTCTGCCCGCGGGCCCGCTCCCGGCGGCGCCGTCGCCTCAGTCGCCAGGTACCCACCCCCCCTGTCTGCCCGCGGGCCCGCGCCCGGCGGCGCCGTCGCCTCAGTCGCCAGGTACCCACCCCCCCCTGTCTGCCCGCGAGCCCGCGCCCGACGGCGCCGTCCCCTTCGATCTCTATCTGGGGGCACGGCAGTGCCCCCGCCAAGTCGAGCAAAACAAAAGGCACGGCCGTACTATCCTTTTCTCGAAGCGATTCGGGCCATTTTCGACCCCCTGTAACTTCGTTATGGATAAAACTAGAAGCCTAAATTTTTAGTGACCAAGAGGGCATCACGTTTACAGATAATAATCCAAATTACATCAAATTTGAACCAGTAGTTTAAGAATTATTGCAAGTCAAAGTTCCTAAATTTTGCTGCCCACTGACTGACTCACCGATCATCAAAATTCTAAGGTACTTCTAGCCGTCCCACAAGTTTCAAATTTTGAATATAGCTATTGTTTAGCCTATAAACCAAGGAAAAATTCTGACATTCCATCATTTTCATCCCGTTTTCTAGATATATAATCTGCATAAATAACTTTGTATTCCCATATAAATCCCATTAAATTGTATGTGATTACAAAGTTACTTTTACAGTTCATAATAAGACTTCATTGAAATTGAATGAAATGGGTAACAGGGGTTAAAAATGAGAAATGGCTTCGAAAAATTCGACAGTTGAGCGCTTTTTAAAAACTTCCACTATAGGACACTCTATTTACTAAAGAAATAAAGATTTATAACTGCTCCCATAGACAGGTATAGGTAGGTATTGAAATTAACCGACTTGGTTTACATTCGATTTCACAACTTTTTACGGCAGATAAACTGCGTTGCGAGACTTGTGCATTTTTGTACATGTAATGTTTTTGATGGGATTTATTGTTCCTGCTGGGATTTACTAAGCGAAATCGATCTCTGTATCTCCTACAGATTTACACTAAGAAATTGTCAGCTGATGAACGGAACGTCGATGGCCGCGCCGCACGTCGCCGGAGCCGTGGGTGAGTCTTTATTAATAATTATTTAATTACCTCCTAAATGGCATTTATTTTAGTCCTATGAGACCATGTTACCATAAATGGATGGATGACTGTTTATCTGAAAGAGTTGAAAATTTGAATGCCTGCCAAGTTCTAATGACACTACAATAATTATTATGATGACTGTGGAACCGATCCGAAGATAGAGACAAGACAGTTGTTCGAAAGCGTTATGTCGTTGGTTGACAGTAGTAATTCGTCTTTGATATAAATAGATGGCGTTGACCAACGAGAGCTAATTTCCTGCATCGCGGTGACATTATTCGCAGGATTTGGCACCTGCTTCAGGACTTGATTTTGGAATTATATACTTTTGTACCTCGCTATTGAGTTGTTTTATTTATACAATTTTCGATAGAGGTTTTTTTGGGATTTGTTCATGGTCCTTCGTTAAGCCGGTGTACTGGCGACCCGAAGTGGTACTTGTGGCTGAGCACGATCCCTTCGGAGCGGGAAGGAAGCAGTAGTGTGCAGTGGTCACAACGACGACGATACGTAGTATCGTCGTACATCGTGCCCATCGGAAGCAGCCCATACTGCAGACCTGGGGAGAGAGCATCAACGTGTACCCCCCCCCCCCCCCCCCCCCCCCGCACTGGGAAAATTACCCACCACTCCAAAGAAGCTGACAAACGGCCAGGAACCGCGACGGTGGTACCAGGAAGCCAGGAGGCTCCAGCCCCTCACATCCGGAAACCAGCAGCCCAAGGAGTGAAGTAATTGGAAGGAAGTGCATACAGTCAAAAAAATGAGTGAGTTTAGTTGGTGACGTGAACTGTGAGTACATTTGCATTGTTTATAGATGGTTCAGTGAAGTTAACTTTTATTGACATTTTCAACCTTATTATTTAGAAGTTCCAAACTTAGAATAATTCAATTTAGCCTTTCATGTTAGAAATTTTACAAGTGGTAGTTTGGACTTAGAATAAATTCGCTAAAAGTGTTCAGACGGGGAATCCATGCCGGTTTTTGGAGCGGTTTATAATTCCCAAACACTTAGAAAAATTACGTGCAAAAATTCTTCGACTTGTAAAATTTTTCAAATATTTTTTTATGTTGCCTTTTTACTTATGTTGTGATATCATTATCCTGTACTTCTGATAATTTCTGCCTCGATTAATTATTATTTTATTTTATTTTTTTTAAAACGTAGGCCCACACTAGGATTGCTCCTGTATCGTGGGTACCGCTTACAAACATTTAATATCACATGCACATAACACCCAGACCAGAAATAAATATTTGTGGATCGCACAAATATTTGTTCCGGGCGGGAATCGAACCCGCGACACCAAGCGCGGCAGTCCGACTGCTCAACCACTACGCCAAACGTGCCGTCAAATTTATTTAAAAATATTATTGTTCTTATTCTCAAAATGGCAACAGAATATTGTAAGTTGCAAGATATTCTAGCAGGTCAGATTAGTAGATCGATGGTGAATTTCAAGAAATCTCCAATGGAACGAATTACTCTATCCTATGTTGAGACCCGCTTAGAGATTTTAGAGCAATATTGGAAGGATTTTTTAGACAACCATAAAAAATTAGTTTTAACTGTTAGAGCTGATGAATTTGAGACATCTTCATATGCTGTCAAAGATGTGTTTGGTACGACTGAAGAAATGTATGTTGACTATAAATCCATGTTGAAAGGAGTAATGATAAGCTTGAATCCTGCTGTTCCGCTTAGTAGTGTGAAGAAGGGTGTTGAAAAATTTAACGTGAGACTCCCAAAAATTGAAATACCCAAATTTTCCGGAATTTATTCAGAGTGGGCTAGTTTCCGTGACCTTTTCAGCTCCTTGGTTCACAATAACAGCAATATTGACAATGTGCAAAAGCTACATTATCTTAAGAGCTCGGTAACCGGTGAAGCCGAACAGTTGTTGCGGCACGTACCTGTAACATCGGATAATTACCAAATATGTTGGAATCAGTTGGAAAGTCGATACAATAATAAAAAATATTTAGCAAATTGTATACTAAAAAAGTTAACAAGCCAAAAGAGTTTAACTACTGAATCGTCCAGTGCAGTCAAACAATTACTGGACACTACAAAGGAATGTATGTTTGCGATCGGTAATCTAGGTGTCGATACAAGTTCCTGGGACATCATTGTGATTTACCTGATTTGTCAAAAGCTTGATCCGGAGTCTCGTAAACTCTGGGAACAAAAAGTCACAGAGTTTAGTCAAGACTTACCAACATTTCAAATGTTCGAAGAATTTTTAGAGAACCGGTTCAGGTCTATTGAATTCTTAGATCGTAAGGTCCAGAAACAAGATAAACCGAACTACACTCACGTCGCTACTACTGTGGTATCTTGCTCGTTCTGCTCGGAGAATCACAAAATTTGTAATTGCAAAAAGTTTGCAAGTGAAACTACCGATGCAAGACGCAACTTTACTCAAACTCGCCATTTATGCTTCAATTGCTTGAATACTGATCATTCAGTACATCAATGCAAATTTTCCACTGAGTGTCGTCTGTGTAAGAAAACCACCACACTTTATTACATCCCAAAAACCAAAAATCAACCAATGACTCTGTCAAGGTTGATCAGCTTGTGAGTAAGAGTGTTGTAGCTGCAGTTACTGCATCAACATCGACCTCACAGGCCAATAGCGAGGCATCAGATGCTCAAACAATTACGTCTTGTTTGTTGAATATACATAGTCAAGTTCTTTTACCAACCGCCTTGGTAAACGTGGAGGCAAACAAAAACAGAATGACCGTGGTATTAAGGTCCTTGTTAGACCAAGGATCACAAGCATCTTTTGTAACAGAATCTGCAGTGCAGATTCTTGGTCTCAAGAAAAAATATGAGACTAGTTTAGTTTGCGGATTAGGAGGTGACCGGGATTCGACCATAACGTCGAAATCCACCGTATTATTAAAACTTCAGTCACGTCTTGATCCTAACTACACAATCAGGGTTAAGGCTCACGTCTTAAATAAATTGACGTGTTTCCTACCCAGTGCAACTTTGCCGAAAGTGCAAGGTTTTCCAGCGCTGTCGTCTGTGGAACTAGCAGATCCATTGGTTGGTTCACCAACCAAGATTGATCTGCTATTGGGGGTGGAGGTGTATAGCCAGATTTTGTTGGAAGGTTTACTCAGGGGTCCGCCGGGGTCTGTAATCGCACAAAATACGAGACTAGGTTGGATCCTCTCTGGTGTAATACACACGCCCAATGAAATTAACCACAGCGATAAGTGCCGTAATATCGTCAGCATGCATTTGGTCAAATCGAATGAAAATGAACTGCTGAAGAAATTCTCGGAGATGGAGACAGAACCATCCTCTCGTGGAGGAAGGCTGCTGACAACTAAAGAGCAAAAATGTGAAGAGTCGTTTCCTCGAGCCACTCAAGAAGACGATTGTGGTAGGTGTGCTGTCAGACTTCCGTTTAGATCTGATAACCCGCTCCGCAGGTATAGTGGTTTGAAAGACACTGCTCGCAAGCTCCTGTCAGGGAGACGGTCGATAAAGGGTCCTGAACCCAAGGATGGATGCTCAAAGACCACAAATTTATATCCTGAGTTAAGCCACATGGAGTCGGTCAGCCATCCTACTGATTTGAACACTGTTCATTTGCCCCACCACGTGGCAGTCAAGCAAGATCGAACTTTGCTCAAACTCACCACTGATGTAATGCATATTTGTATTAAGCGGTGTCAAGGTCAATATTTCGATGAAGAACTCAAGAGCAAGAAAGGCAAATTTTCTTCTCTCAGTCCTTATAAGGATAGCGATGGAGTTTGGCGAGTTTCTGGAAGGCTGCAGGGTTCAGATTTGTCAGAAAATCGGAAACACCCTGTTCTAATTCCCCGTCAATCTCACCGTCATAAGTGGAAGAATTCCACTCATGAACTTGAACTTGGTGCCGTGGGGCCGGTAAAGGAAGATGACCTTCCACCAGCGAGATGGCTTTATGAAATTGGCTCCAAAAAGCATTACGGACCTGACAACATAACACGTGTGGTTAGTTTCCGTCATAAGAGTCAAACTATCAAAGGACCAGTTTCTAAATTAGCAGTACTACCAGTGAATGATTAAACTTACTTTAGTTATTTGCAGAATATTTTCACTGATCTGCAGCGCAGCGTCAGGAGTTGTATGAGTTTCCAATTGGTTTATTTTTTATTGTAAAATATTAGTTATGTTAGTGCTGCTGTGCAACACTTTTGGTTTTATAATAATTCATGCATGGATTTTGGATTAAGATATTTAAGATAATTTACTTTATGGTTGTTATGGACATCGGTCCATGGTGGCCGGTATGTTCGAAAGCGTTGTGTCGTTGGTTGACAGTAGTAATTCGTCTTTGATATAATAGATGGCGTTGACCAACGAGAGCTAATTTGCTGCATCGCGGTGACATTATTCGCAGGATTTGGCACCTGCTTCAGGACTTTTGATTTTGGAATTATATACTTTTG
Source organism: Hylaea fasciaria (assembly GCA_905147375.1). Taxonomy (NCBI): domain Eukaryota; kingdom Metazoa; phylum Arthropoda; class Insecta; order Lepidoptera; family Geometridae; genus Hylaea; species Hylaea fasciaria. The sequence continues at coordinate 12,911,643 of LR990193.1, read as the reverse complement.
TACCTCGCTATTGAGTTGTTTTATTTATACAATTTTCGATAGAGGTTTTTTTGGGATTTGTTCAACAGTTCATAACTGAACTCCTCAGTGACCAACAGTAGATTAATCATCTTTGTACTACTACTATCTCATTCATAGATCCATTCACTTTTACAAATATTCAACTTTTTTACACATTTGCTAGTACGGTCGGCATCAAAAGTAGCTTAACATGTTTTAGTTTCCAATTCCATTGTAGATACGCAAAATGTACATTTTTAGGGTGTATATTAAATTTAAGATACGGAGATGTTAAGCTACTTTTGATGCCGACCGTACCTATATAATATACATCTAATTCAGTGGACTTACAATAAAAAAAAACTATTTGTTGGGTTCCAGCGGCTTTGATCTCCGGGCTGAAGGCGCAGGAGCTGCCCTACTCCCCGTACTCCATCAAGCGGGCGCTGGAGAACTCCGCCACCTACCTGAGCCACGTGGAGCCCTGGGCGCAGGGCTGCGGGCTGCTCAACATTGAAAAGGTATGTTTCAATTAGTGTTTCTACTCATAAACTAAGGACATCACTTACTGAGGGTTAGCAGCTACAGTTTCCCGGACAAGATAATATAACCTGTGTCTATGATTTAGTTAATTCAAGCAATGTTCAGCATTCACATAGATGTAGGAATGTGATACCTTATTTCACTGTCTTAAATTGTCTCTATTTATCATCATCAACCTAAATATTCACAGTTGATAGAATCAGGCGTTACTTTGCGGAAATCCATATTCAAAACAATGAAGTAGAAATATATGTAGTTTTAATCCCGCCAAAAATTCGTCTGATCAATGTTGGCTAGATGACTGATGTCGTAATCTTGTATACTAATAACCCCCTGAAAAAACCTAGCTAATATCCCAAATATAAACATAATAACATAAGGGGGTTATTAGTATACAAGATTACGACATCAGTCATCTAGCCAACATTGATCAGACGAATTTTTGGCGGGATTAAAACTACATATATTTCTACGTCATTGTTTTTTTTTTCTAAATATTCACTTAGTGCTGGGCAATGGGCATAGGTCTGTCACAATAGTAAAGAGGACTATTGACCTGTAACCCACTAAGGGCTCAGTCCATATTGGAGGATCATGTTAACCAATCTTACAGTAGATGAAAATAAAAACGATATGAAAGCGATAGTACCAGTACTGTATTATTTCAAACAAACAACCTAAATTCCAATTTTTATCAGTACATCATCAGTACATTACGTCAGACTCGGTTCCCCCACGTCAGGCCTAGTTCCCCCGCGTCAGGCCCGGCGCCCTCTCGTCAGACAGTCCCGCTACATCGGCTCTTGTCCGCAGGCGTTCGAGCTGCTGAGCACGCACCACGCCGCCCCGGAGCGGGACGTGACGTTCAGCGTGCAGTGCAGCTACGGCGGCGGCGGCGGCGGGAGCGGCGGGAGCGGCGGCGGCGCGAGCGGCAAGGGCGTGCTGCTGCGGCCGCGGGCCGGGGACGCGCCGCGCGACGTGGCGCTCGCCATCGAGCCCCGGTTCCTGGAGGACCACGCCGACGCGGAGAGTGAGTGCCGCCGAGGAATCGATCGCTTGTCCTTCGAAGCGTTTCGCTCTTAGTGCCACTTTAGTAATCTATCCCGCCCATCTTGCATACGAGGGAGCGGGAAAAGTGTATCTGCGCGACTACTTTTTACCGATATAAAAAAAAACGATTGACATCGGGTTAATTCGTTACAGAATGTGGAGCGAATACTAATTCTTGGTTTCTGAACTGCTGGCATAGAATACCTACATTAATATCCTAGGTAAAAGAAGGGGCACTCAAGCGAGATAGCATTATCGGAATTTTGTATGATACTAGCTGTTGCCCGCGACTTCGTCCGCGCGGACTATATACCATAATTCCAAATAACTAAAAATAGACCATGACCTCGAGTTCGACATCGACATCCGATATGCGATATCCAACATTCTCGTACAACATCCACCATCTTCTATCAAAATTACCATTTTATACAAAAACCTTGCATTTTATACCAAAATCTAACATTTCATACAAAAATCTACCATTTCCTACCAAAATCTACCATTTTCTACCAAAATACCATGTTCTACCAAAAGCTATCATTTTCCACTAAACTCTAAAATGTTCTACCACAATCTAAAATGTTGTTTCTAAATCTATTATTTTCTTTCTAAATGTGCTATAATGTGTAATGTGTGCTATAATGTAATGTGCTAATCTACCAAAAGCTACCATTTACTACCAGAATCTACCATTTCCTACAAAAAACTACCATTTCCTAAATTAAATCTACCATTTTAACCGTAATCTACCGTTTTACCATTATACCATTTTAATTTCAAATTCACTAATATCTATCAAAAGCTACCATTCCTTCCAAAATCTACCATTATTACCAAAAATCTACCATTTCCTATCAAAAATCTACCATTTTCTACCTTTAATTTATCATTTTATACCATAATCTACCACTTCCTACCTTTTAAAGAACATAGATACTAAGTTTGAAATTGATCAAATCAATAAAACAGGTGTTCCATCCAAACTTTGCAACCCCTTTTCACCAACTTAAGCGTTAAATTTAAAAAAAAATATTCTTAGTGCACACTTTAGTCTCTTAAGGAATATGTGTACAAAATTTCAGTTTTGAACTAAATCTGATGAAAAATATTTTGCAACCCCTCTTTATCATTTAAGGGGTTTTTTAATGTTAAAAAACCATGAATGTATTTAAATAAATCCTTTAAATAATGTAAATGCCAAGTTTGAAGCTGATCAGACAAAGAAAACACGTTGTTACACACAAACGATACAACCCCTTTTCACCCCTTTAGGGGTTGAATTTTAAAAATCACATTTTAGTGCATTCCTATGTCACTTATGGCATAATTGAGCCAAATTTCAATTATGAACTAAAACTGATGAAAATATCTTGCAACCCCTTTTTATCACTTTAGGGGTTGAATATTAGAAAACGATGAAACACGTGTTTAATTAAATGTTTTAAAGAAAATAAATGCCAAGTTTGAAGTTGATCGGACCAAGAAAACACGTTGCTCCATACAAACTTTGCAACCCCTTTTCACCCCTTTAGGGGTTGAATTTTCAAAAATCCTTTCTTATTGCTCGCCTACGTCACATAAGGAATATTAGTGCAAAATTTCATGGTTCTAGACCCAGCGGTTTCGGCTGTGCGTTGATCGATCAGTCAGTCAGTCAGTCAGTCAATCAGTCAGTCAGTTTTGGCTTTTATATATATAGATTGTAGCATCTTGTATCTCTCTTCCGTGGCTTTGAGTACCTACCTATTGAGTACGAAGTGTCCACCCTTGCCCGCTAGTTAACGTTGACCAATCAATAAGTGTATAGTTGTCTCTATGTGGCGCTTAACAAATGACAAAGACAGCAATACTCTTATCGATTGGGCAAAGTTAGCTAGCGTTCAGGAACGGGGCATAATTCGCTGTCCATTCTCCATCCCTCATAAATACGAGTACAGGCAAATTAGGGGCAAAGCGTTGTAGTCTACCGGCGTGAACACATCTTTTTGTCGTTTATTTTCAATTCCTAGGCTCCAAGTCAACGGATTCGGATGTATCGGAAATTATTCAATTGGATGTTGATTCTGATGGTATGTTATTAAAATGTATTGTGAATTTGTTGTAGTCCAGCCTAATCTCGTATTCGCTACTCATACATTTGAATAAATATCTCGGTAAACTATAATGAAAACGAATATAAAATAACCATTATATAAATCCATCTATCTACAAGGTGTATCGGCAAGGTGTAGTAATATTGAAATGTGGGTATGTGTATCTGATGAAGAATCATTTGCCAGGGTACTAAAACCTGAAATCGATAATCGATTTTTTCACTCAAATTGACAAAATAACTAAATATTACAACCCTAACATGATACGGATGACGTCACGTTACGCCGGTCACACAACGCTTGCGCGATGCAGGATTTCTTAGAAACGGCCCTGGCGCCATCTAGTAATTTTTGGTGGAACTTTTACCACAACTTTACTTCTACACCTAGTTTTGTTTGAGTAATGCCGCCGGCTAGAGGTGTACAGACTTACCCAACTTATATGGTGCGTCGTGAATCTTCGTTCGCGCAGAAAATAAAGTATGGTCCGAAAATTAACGAAAGAATGCTTAACACTTACAATCAACCTAAGATAACTATTATAAGGTTCATAATACACTGCAGCTGTTAGTTCCATCTCACTCATGCCACGCGGCGATCGCTAAGATGCCGACCAATAGCGGTCAATAGCATTTCCCGCGCTTTGAAAATTCATCTTCTGCGCAGGTAGAACTGCGATGTGCAACAGCTGCAGTGTATTATGAACCTTATAATAGTGATCTTAGGTTGATTGTAAATGTTAAGCATTCTTTCGTTAATCTTCGGACCATACTTTATTTTCTGCGCGAACGAAGATTCACGACGCACCATATAAGTTGGGTAAGACTGTACATGTTAGCCTATGCCTCAAGTTCACTGACATTGCCCAGCTGATAACTAGGGTTGAACGATGGTTAGTTTTGCAGTAAACTTTGACGTGTAATAATTCATTACCGTAACTACTTACAGATTTATAGTACCTCCAGACTACTTCGAAATATGTATGTGTATGCGTAGTTTCAGTATTACTACACCTTGCTGTTACACCTTGTATAATTATGACAAAGGTACATTTATAGTTTTAAAAATGATATTTTCACAAACAGGCTTACCATGACGTCTTATTGCGATCCAATTGAGGACCTAAACATAATCTTTTAACTACTTATTCGTACCATGACGTCTTGTTTTTACATCTTGACGCTCAATTTAGCTAGGTTTTAAGTCTAGAGGTATTGACGTCTACCTAAATGATATCGATAGCCATGTATTACTATTATTTAAAGTGAAACGATTCTATTTAGGTCCTCATTTGAATCGCAATAAGACGTCATGGTAGGCTGTAGTAAATCCTCATAAAGGTCATGGTGGTTGTAGTAAAGTTAGCTGCCAATTTCGTAGTCTCGTAGCTCGTCGCGTAGCAGCAGTTCAGGAGCGTAGAGGGCTGCCTCTACGCTCATAATCACCCGCGCTACAGCGTGACACGAGACCCGCTACATTCGATCGTGGCGCCCGCACGTCACACTTTTAGATGACGTATGTACACGCGCCAAATGCACGCGGTAGGAAGCTGTAATAACTCAGTCGGTCTTCGGACCACATGCTTCCGATGAAGGAAAATATCGTTAAAAGTTCGGTTTTAGGGTATATTAGTGTCCGCCTGGCTAGATACGTGTCGCCATATCCCTATCGGGGTGGTCCGGCGCGCGGTCCCCTTGGGCCTCTGTGCGGAGCGGATACGGCATAAGCTCTATAGGGCGGGCCGGCATGCGGCAGACCGGCAGATGGCGGCGCGGCAGATAGCGTTCGGCGTGCGGCTGGCGCTGGCGGCCGAGCCGGCGGCGGCGTGGCTGCAGGCGCCGCGCCACCTCGACATGATGAACGCGGCGCGCGCGCTCTCCGTGCGGGTGGACGCCGCCGCGCTGCCGCCCGGCGCGCACTACACCAGGTACAAGCGGGAGCTAACAAGAACACTGTTCAACATTCTTTTTATTCACCTCTATGTAGTTTTGGTGGGAAACTGAGAATTGGACGTCGTTGGTTAATCTTGTTTATCTTTTTTTTTCAATCTAGTCACAGTCTAAAGACATTACGATTCATTCTCCAACAACAAAAAAAAAAAAAAAAAGCGGTGTCGCCCATTCGCTTCCCTTTGATCTATGTGCCCCCTCCCCCCGCAGTTAATCTTGTTTATCTTTTTTTTTCAATCTAGTCACAGTCTAAAGACATGACGATTCATTCTCCAACAACAAAAAAAATAAATAAGCGGCGTCGCCCCCTTCGCTTCCCTTTGATCTATGTGCCCCCTCCCCCCGCAGCCTGAACTTCTACGACGTGTCGTGCGTGGGGAAGGGCCCCGTGCTGCGCGTGCCGGTGTCGGTGCTGGCGCCGACGCCGCTGCAGGGCCCGGAGCTGGCGCAGACGGACGTGCTGTTCCAGCCGGACACCATCAAGCGACACTTCCTCGTAGGTACGTCGGCTGCGCCCCGCCCGGCGCCGGCGGCGGCTCCCCGTCGCTGTAACGCCCCCGTCAGCCCCCAGGGACGCAACGTGGGCCGTGATCCGGCTGCAGACGGCGGAGCGCGGCGGCGCCGGCCGCTTCCTCGTGCACGCCATGCAGCTGCTGCCGCACCGCAGCTGCCGCAGCCACGAGACGCAGAAGATGCTGAACGTGTCCGCCGACGCGCCCGCCGTGCTGCCCTTCCCCGTGCAGGGGGACGTGCCGCTCGAGGTGGTGGTGGCCAAGTACTGGGCCAACCTGGGCGACGTGCGCCTCGACTACCGCCTGGAGTTCCACGGGCTGCGGCCCGCGTGCGGCCCGCGCCTCGTGTTCCTCGCGGCCGAGGGCCTGGCGCGCATCACCGTCACCGCGCTCCGCACGCACGACGTGCAGCCCACAGCCACGCTCAAGCACGCGGACCACACGCACAGGTGAGTGCCGCGCGTGCGGGCCGGGCCCGCGTGCGGGCCGGCGCGCGTCGCCGTCACCGCGCTCCGCACGCACGACGTGCAGCCCACAGCCACGCTCAAGCACGCGGACCACACGCACAGGTGAGTGCCGCGCGTGCGGGCCGGGCCCGCGTGCGGGCCGGCGCGCGTCGCCGTCACCGCGCTCCGCACGCACGACGTGCAGCCCACAGCCCCGCTCAAGCACGCGGACCACACGCACAGGTGAGTGCCGCGCGTGCGGGCCGGGCCCGCGTGCGGGCCGGCGCGCGTCACCGTCACCGCGCTCCGCACGCACGACGTGCAGCCCACAGCCACGCTCAAGCACGTGGACCACACGCACAGGTGAGTGCCGCGCGTGCGGGCCGGGCCCGCGTGCGGGCCGGCGCGCGTCACCGTCACCGCGCTCCGCACGCACGACGTGCAGCCCACAGCCACGCTCAAGCACGCGGACCACACGCACAGGTGAGTGCCGCGCGTGAGGGCCGGGCGCGCGTTTCGCCGTCACCGCGCTCCGCACGCATGACGTGCAGCCTTTGTCGGCCAACGTTGTCATAGACACTGCACGCAAATATCAGAGAGAAAACAAACTTTTGTGGTATTACCATAAAAAAATATAGCCTCTAGTTCCAGCCCCCTGTGCTTGCAGGCCGTCGGAATCCAAGCTGGCGCCGCTGTCGGCGCGCGACGTGATCCCGCCGGCGCGGCAGATCTACCAGCTTATCAACACATACAACTTCCACGTGGGGAAGGCGACGGAGGTCAATTAGCATGCAGGATACTATTTATCATCAACAACATCATCATTATTATACCGTCAGATCTGTCCGTCCGTCAGATCAGTCCGACCGTCAGTCAGTCCAACTGTTAGATCAGTCCGACCGTCAGCTCCGTCAGATCATTCCGACCATCAGATCAGTTCGACCGCCAGATCAGTCACTCAGCCGGATTAGTCAGACCATCAGTCAGTCTAACCGACAGTAACTCAGAGTAAAGACCGTAAGTCAGTCCGACAGTCAGTCAGTCCAACCGTCAGATCAGTCCGATCGCGAGATCAGTCCGATCTCCAGATCAGTCCGACCGTCAGTCAGTCCGACCGCAGTTCAGTCCGACCGTCAGTCAGTCCAATCGCCACATCAGTCCGACCATGAGTCAGTCCGACCACCAGATTTGTCCGACTGCCAGTCAATCCAACCGTCAGATCAGTCCGCTCGTCTGATCAGTACGACCGACGGATCATGATCAGTCCGTACAACCGTCAGGTCAGTCCGACCGTCATATAAGTCCGACCGTCAGTCAGTCCAAGCGTCAGATCTATTCGACCTTCAGTCAGTCCAACCGTCGGATCTTTTCGACCGTCAGTCAGTCCAACCGTCCGATCAGTCCGACCGTCAATTAGCCCAACCGTCAGATTTGTCCGACAGTCAGTCAGTCCAACCGTCACATTTAGTCCGACTGTCAATCAGTCCGACCGTCAGATCAGTTCGAGCCGATCGGACGAGAGCTCAGCGGATATCTCACCACATAATTATGTGTTAGGATGATTAGGTTACAATCCGCCCCGGGGGCGGGCAAGCAGTTAGGATAAGTTTTCGGATGGACCGTTGCAGGTGTCGCCGATAGTGACGCTGCTGTGCGACATGCTGTACGAGTCGGAGTTCGAGTCGCAGATGTGGATGATATACAGCAGCACCAAGCAACTCATGGCCGTCGGCGACGCCTACCCCTCCAAGGTACTAGTCACCGTGTGACACGGTTGGAATAACAAACTAGATTGCGAATTTGTTTTATTTATGACTAGCTTACGAGACCTTGATTCAAAAGTATGAAAAATGTATTAGCGCATCGTTCGAATCACGGGAGTTATGGCCTGATTTCATACGAATATACTATGGAAAAAAATAGGTTACGTTGGCTGTCAGTCATCGTGAAGGTTGGCGTAGTGTCGAGCGATATCACTATGCGTCAGTGTCTCTCCGTTCTAGGGAATCTGGGTGGGACAGCAGGGCCTTATAATGCATACCTACTGACTGCTATCCGCGACTTCGTTTGCATTCAAATAGGTAACAGCTAGGAAGGATATAATGTATAAACGTATAATAAGCTGTCGGTACTTACAACTTGTAATTTCAAGTCCTTTATACTCACAGTCTGTGATCGTTTGGATAGTAACGCTTACAATACCGGTGTATAGTACTCCGTGAAGCTGGAGAAGGGCGAGTACGTGCTGCGGCTGAACGTGCGGCACGAGAGCCGCGCGCTGCTGGAGCGCCTGCAGGAGCTGCCCGTCGTGCTGCAGCAGCGCCTGCCGCAGCCGCTGGCGCTGGACGCCTACTGCGAGCCGCGCGCCGCGCTCACCGGCGGCAAGAAGTTCGCCGCCGCCGCGCTGTCCCCGGGCGCCGTGCTGCCCGTCTACTTCGCCGCGCTGCCCGCCGACAAGTGAGTCCGCGCGCCGCAGCGTCGGCGGCCAGCGCCTCCGCCGGCTGACCCCGCCCCCGCCCGCAGGATCGGCCGCGCCAACCTGTCGGGCTGCTCGCTGAGCGGCTGGCTGACGCTGGCCAAGGACGAGCTGGGCCGCAAGGTGGACGGCGCGGCGCTGGCCTACGTGTGCGGCGAGGCGCCGCGCCGCGCCGCCGCGCCCCGGGACAAGGGCAAGCCGCACGACGACTACATGGACGCGCTCAAGGACTTCGCCACCACCTGGCTCGTCAAGCTGGGTGAGTACCGCGCGGCGCCGGCGCCCCGGCGCTGCCCCGACGACCACATGGACCGAGATTTGTCCTGAACTGAAATACGTTAATTTGATAATTTGCAGAGGGTGAGAAACTAGAACAAACGTACGAGAAGCTTCTAGAGAAATTCCCGGGATATTTAGGGGTTCACGTGGCGTATCTACAGGGGCTGGACTCCCCCACTGACCCGAAAAAGTTAGTATTGAATAAAGGAAAATAATAACATGATTATATTTGAAACTTTATCGCTTTACTTGTGTATAAATTTTAATTATACATTATACATTTTAATTGTGTATAAGAACAATAAGAATATCTGTTAATCGGTCGAACCGTTCGCAAGTGATACGACTACAGACACATACAAGCGACAAAGCATTTTAATTTATATGGAAGATGGAAGATTGGTGACTGTAAAGTTGTGTTTTCTTTGCAGATTACCTCACGCCAACGAAGACCCGGAGGTGACGAACGAGTTCTGCGATCTCATCGTTGCTACCTCAGAAAAGGTACTGAAAATCATTTTCTAGCAACACCATGGAATAAAATAATGGAAGGGATTTTTAATCTCATACGATTTCAAACATGTTTGTAAATTAACGGGTTTTCTTGTGCAGGTTATAAATGCGATAGACCAAGGCAAGTTGCTCGCGTATCTTGGATTGAAAAATGATACGAGGAGCGACGCTACCAAAATTAAACAGTAAGTACCTAATATAGTTACATTAATAGTTACAAGAATAATATTATGAAGGATAGAAATAAAGTTTTGTACCTAATTATGTAAAATATTTTACAATGACCACTAAAGTTACTCCTTTATATTCTTTTATTATCATTATTCTATGGCCAAGGTAACTGATAAATGCTAGTTTTGGCTGCAAAAAGCTTTTTAAATCTCTTCACAATCTTGCAATCTCGGCGTTATAGTAGATTTTAAAGAATTCGTTATAATATAGTGTCGTTTTGGAATAATTATGAAAAATATATCTCAATATTTAATCTACTTTATAGAGCCAAAATAACTATTTATATTATAAGAAGATGCCTACTGCGAATTAGTTTACGGATCTACCACCAGTTTCCTGGCGGTTGTGCACAAGCGAATGTTAAAAATCATAGGGGCCTTTTAAAATGGCTGATTTGCGTACTCTACATTCCGGCACGACGACATTTTGTAAAGCAGAAGAATGAACTTTACCGCACGGTACATAAGACCTGTTCTCGTATAAAGAGCTCACCATGAATAATCGTCAACGAGCGCGTCGGCCACACACGCTGGGTACATCGTGGAGGTTCCGTCGTCCGACACCGATTCTCTCAGCGGACGGTAACTGCCGTACTTCGTTTAGAGTGGTCTCCCTAGAACGCAAAGACACTACGACGGAGCCGCGTCGCGTCGGCCGCGCCCGTCCGCACGCATTAGTTCATCGATCGTTGATTAAGGGACAGCAAGTATCCAGTGAACCTTCGGGTTGCAGCGCCCGGGGCGGCGCCGCGCCGCGCCCGCCGCGCCCGCGAGCTCGTCCTTCGCCGCCGAGGCGACGGGTCGCTCGACCGATGTCGCCGGGTTCGAGAGTGATCCTTTGGAAATCGCGTTGGCGCTGGAGTTCTGGGAAGCTATCTTGAGCGAAGCACCCGATGCAGTCGTGTACCCGAGAATGTCACCTGAACCTATAACTTTGCTGATGGAGTCACTAGAGGCCACCATTTTGAAGACCCAGTCGCTCGAGGATTCTATTATGAAGACAGAGTCACCTGAGGCCCCCATTTTGAAGTCCGAGACACCGGAGGCCACCATTTTGAAGTCTGAGATACCCGAGGCCACCATTTTGATGACCGAGACACCCGACTCCACTATTTTGAAGACAGAATTATCCGAAGCCACCATTTTGAAGACCGAGTTACCCGAAGCCACCATTTTGAAGGCTGAATTACCCGAGGCCACCATTTTGAAGACCGAGTCACCCAAAGCCACCATTTTGAAGGCCGAATTATCCGAGGCCACCACTTTGAAGACAGAGTCGCCCGAGGCCCCCGCCTCGACGAGCGAGGGTGGCGCTATTGGGCCGGCGAGCGTGTCCTCGGAGACTACCGCGGCGGCGGCGGCGGCCCGCGGGACAGCCGGGGCCGGCGCGCGGCGCCCCCCGGCGCAGCTGGGGCGGGTGCTGCGGGTGCTGCGGTGACGGCCGGCGCCTCCGCCCGCCGCCGCATGCGGCCGAGGCCGTCTCATCTGCGACCACATGAGGTAGAAGAATGTAGACCACCACATTTTTTTGTAATTAGTATCGTCCTTGGGTGAAGAATCTAATAAAATGGGAATCGATTTAAAGGAACGAAATGGTTAGTTTTTGTTGAACTCGGAACCGAGATGTGTTTTGACTTATGAGGGAGTAGGGTCAGAACTATTAAATCGTTCGGGCGCGAGTTGACGCGACAGATTTTTGTGGCTCGACGAGTGGAGTTCATTCATTATATTTTGGTCCTATCCATTACGATCTGAAGAATCACATTATTGTACTTTATTATTTCAAATACAGTTCACTACACCCACTCCTACACAGGCGCGGACTGTGTAGGTCGATAATATCGCAGTGTTATTTTGCGTCCTGTGTAACACACGCGTTTTTATACAAAATATAGGTACTGTCTGTCCTATTGACCACAGATCATATCACATCATCCCACAGTCATCGCAACACGGTGTTAAATCGCGCGCGTCTCTAAACAAAAACGTTATCGTATTAAAAACTTATACCTACCGAAAAAACGCTCGCGATACTATCGGCCGATAAAGCTCGCCAGTAGTCGGGTGTACCTCGCGGCTGACCCCGCCCCGCGCCCGCAGGGAGCAGGAGCGGCAGCGGGGCCACCTGGTGGAGGCGCTGTGCCGCCGCGGCGTGGCGCTGTGCCGGCGCCGCGCGCTGGCGCCCCCCGCCGCCAGGGGCGCCATCGCCGCCGCCGCCGAGGAGAACATGGCCGACCTGCTGAAGTTCACCGACCTCACGGACTCCAAGGTGAGGCTTTAGACGTGATCTGAAGAAGACAGTTCCATAACGAACCGTGGGGTTCGTCGGGAAAACGATTTTGTTGATCATGTTCAGTCTCTTTGTTGACAAATAAATATAAATATCCGAATGGAAATTAGTGAGCCAAAATAATTCCAATTCCGTAACGAATGGACATTCAATCTGACCGTCTGACCGTTTCCTCCCCAGGCGATCCACTACGGCATATGGCACTGCTTCACCTTCCAGCAGTGGGGGCGCGCCATCAAGCTGCTGAGCAAGCTGGTGGAGGAGCGCCCCTCGCGCGAGGCGGAGGAGCGGCTGGCGGAGGCCTACCGCCAGCTGCGCTGGGAGCACCTCGCGGACTTCACGCTCAAGGCGCTGCCGGTCAAGTACCCCGCGGCCTACCGCCCCTTCTGATGGCGGAGGCTCGAGTCCGCTAGTGTACAGCGGTAGGCTTAGCCCACCTCGACCGCGTATACTATTGACCATTCACGGGTTGATTTTAGACACATAGCGGGGCCTGTATTGTAAAAGGAAAGTTCTGTCGAAGTTTCATCTTTCAGCATTCAGCAGTTTAGTGGCATTTGGGGTGGACTTGGTATGTTATCAAGTAAGTAACGTAGCGTGCCTACTGCCTCCTGACACTGAGAGATAGATTTCCACCGCTGTCTATGCATGCCACGGAGATAGAGAGGGAGAGAACGAGGCTTTCGCTTTTATAATAGGGATTCGCTAGGGATGTAATGTTAACGCGTGCCGACGCCATAAACTTAGCGCTAAAATCATAACATAATTCTGTCGATATTGTTGTTGTTAGAAATGTCTTACCTAGTTTAATAATAGCAAATATAGATACGTGTGCCACATTTTGTAGCACAAGGTCGCCGTTGGCGCGTCAGTTCCGTCGCGGTAACTTTGTACCACTAATGTATTCAATAATAAAATAAAAAACTATGGCTAGTATGTATCTGAAACGTTTATTAACTTTGACAATTGATCAAGTATTTTACTATCTTGTTATTTGTTAGGTATAGAGACAATGATAAGACTATATTATGCTATCAAAATTAACAAGCGAACTAAAACAGGCTTATATTTTTTTAAGTAATTGTATGGCATATATTATTTAATTATCGTATTTGTTATTTCACAATGTTTTATACCAACTTCACAGCCGTTTATAATCTGTGAAATAGCACGTTATAAGACCTAGTTGTGTTGAAAATTCTTATCATCATGAACTAACAATAAATAACTCTAAAAATCAAATAAATGAGATTAAAAATTATTTGGAATTATTTTTATATACATATGTATTAAAAGTCCAGTTTTATAACATAATTATAACTTTTAAAACATTTATATCTATGAATTGACCATGCTCATTTGAAGCAACCAATTATAAGACCTACCTATTCATTGAATAATAAATAAAATGGATAAAATATTGACAAGGCAAAATCTGTCCAATTTCTTACTTTCTGAATGGCATTACAAGTGCGACTACTGTTTAATAAAATTATGTATGTTTACAAATTTTGATACCATTAGTAGGTTTAATGAGTTATTAGACGAGTTTGGGCAGGACCAGATTTACAGCTTACAGGTTACAGCTGTAACTGTGTACTACAGGCCTAATGTTATGCTAATGTTAAGCAATTCTCAAGTCATTAATGTAACCGCAGGGTGCTGTATTTCAGTTGTATTTTGTGCTCAAAAGTTCTGATCTAGACATAATATTAATCCAAGTATGTACTTTTTGTATATTCTTTATTGTATTTTTGTAAGTCGAATTTGGTATTCGTCACATGAGTTTTAACATTTTTGTCATAATTAATATGAATTATGAAAATTATACAAGAATGCTATCAGTCTAAATTAAGTTTTTTAACCGATCGATGGTAATTTAATATTTGGGACAAAATTTGTGACTGAATGACCTTTTAAGTCAGTATTAAGTATTAAGTCAATATCTAAACGTTGTTGAACGGCCAACTGCCAACATCGTTTTGTGTCACAAAGCCGAAATGGCTTGGAGCATTGATTCGTAGACTATCTGCACGCTCGCATGAACACCGCCATATAATGAATACCTGAATACCTTGCATACGGACTAGCCTCTGCTCGGCAGACTGGGGCATTGCTGCAGGCAGCACATATATATCGCGACATCTGCTATTGTATGCGAAGCCCCTTCGAATACAACTTGTTGGCAGTAAGAAGAGCTTTTGCACGTACAGTACACGACCCTGAAAAAGACCCAACTTTCATTTTACTATTCTGCAGTTTTTTTTAGTATGTGCTTGCGTGAAAGTAAATTGGAAGTTCGGAATATGTTTCTAGATTTGTTTAGGTGAATTTCTTACCTTTATTTTTATAATGTTTCACATAAATAAGTCATAGCAATAATTATTGAGTTCAATAGATAGGTAACCGAATGCTAGGTAAATAATATACTTAATCGTGATATGGATCGTGTCAGAAGTATTAAAGAAATCAATAAAGAACGCACTTAGTAAAATTAATTGATGTTATTTTGTTACTTTGCTTGTATAGGTACGTAGGTACATTCGAATTGCTAAAATAATTTAACACAGAATATTTGTGTGAAGTATGACTATGAGATCTTGATCTTTTTTATCATGTAATTTATTGCTTCGCGTGTATTTTAGGACTTATAATTATCAGGACAAGATGGTACCTATAAAATATGAAGTGTTAAAAGCGACGCAATAAAAATTTATGCGTAGGTTGTTTATTCTTGTATAATTTTGCATTTTTTGTTGATTTTTGCTTATGGTCTAAGATGACCATCATCTTATTAAATATAATATGTCAACAACTTTGATATATGAGCGGAATGTTATGAAAGCTTGAAGTTGCGTGAACCATGCTGCTTGTTTAACATTTCTGTGTATATATTATAGAGATATAAGTATAATAGTGTAAACCAATAACTAACTTGGTTTTAATGCCGAGTACCTATGTATTAGTATAATACGATTTTATGGCGACAGTGATTAATTACTATTACATTGAATCGCATTTGGAGATTCATTGTAAACTTGTGAATGCTCCCTGTATAAATTGTAACGTATTTTTAATGAACTTGTTGAGATGATGGAAGAAATAAAATATTATTTGAACCAGACTGTTTTCTTTGTGCTATTGTAACTTTGTAATGGACTTAATGTAGGAGTTGAAACGCTTACATACCCCCATTTCTGGAACGTTTCTTGGCGTTGACAGTCGATTAAAACTATCGTTGTCTCTATCTGTCAGTAAACAAATGACAAGGATGGCAATAGAATTAATCTGTAGTTAAAGTTGGCTGATGTTTTAGTAACTGGGGGTTAGTGCACAGTACCCCTCTAGTGTGAATTTTTGTAGTTAGAACGCAACTAGGCAACGATCGCGGTTGCGTATATTAATGAAGTTTTTAGAGGCTTCTACTGATTTTGTTTATCAATATTGAATTCTTGACTAAAAACTTATAACAAGCACCAGATACTAAATTGTTCAAAACATCAAAAGAAAGGTTTGTTACAATGTCACACAGGAATATTTGTAGGTATGCAGTTTGACAGCTTAAACCTTAGAAGTAGGTAGGTAAACCAAGTACCTAGTAAGCAAAAACAGAATAATTACATTATGGTTCCAAAATATATTAATTAATTAGAGGTTTTTTTTTACTATTTTATCTAAAACGTCTATCATTTTCGCCATAATTTCTTGCCACTGTTGCTGCAACTGGAGCTCAATTTCCCTCAACCGTAGCCTCTCTTTTTCATTTGCATCTTGCTGACGATGCATTTCAATCTGGAAATGTCTCCATTCATTGTCTGAACGGAGAAATCCCTGGCTTGCTCTATGGACTCTTCTAAGTGGCCTTCGTAATCTTCGAGGTGAAGCTGCCAGTAAACGAGGGGAAGTCTGCCTTTGGACAGGTCTAGTCTGCCCAGTGGCATCAGGACGAGGAGACGGTTCTGGAGGCATACTCATTGGTGATGATGGGCCTGGCTGATCCCAATTTTCTTCTTCTGCAAAAACATGCACTTTTATTATAATATTTTGCCATTCATAGAAAATTACAAAAATCTCATTATTCTGAAATATTTTGTGGGAAATCTTTCATTTTGACAACTTTAAATATTACTTTAGATTAATACTGATAAAAATTAAAGAAAATCTGTAGATAAATATTTTTGGGTATTGATGAATCATATACTTTCATACCTTTCACAACTTGTACAGGCAGTTCAGAGGCATATACCACCACCACAGGGGACGAACGTGCTATGGGATCTTCATCATCATCCTGTGAAATCTGTAAGCATTCATTTTGATTGAATTTAAAAATACAATAGGATAGATACCAACAACAATGGAAAGTACTTTAGTAGCATAAAGATTTACTGAATGACTTCAGTTAAATGTATTAGAATAATACAAGTTTAAAAATATGCAAAAGAGTATAATATAAACCTGTGGTGATCCAGTTTTATGCACATCCTCTATGCCTGTTGTAGGTTGTGTACCAATTATCATTAACATCCTTTTTTCTAGATCCGTCAATTTGGCTCGAAGCGCAGGCCAACTACCATTTCCATGAGCAGCTCGGTGAATCCGAGCTACCTTCTTTTTTGTATTATTTTTGAAATCAGTCCACACCTAAAAGCACATTCACCATAATTAATTCAAAAATAACATTATGAAGTATACTAGGCCAACAGCAATACCGTCATTATTTAGCTATTTACTTACTAGACCAACAAATAGATTTACCTACATAATATACACTAAGCTAACCTTTTTCCACTTTTCAATGGGCTTGGAGTGACCCGAAGCATCACTGTTTAGTATTGATGTGAGGCTATTCCAGCGTTTTAGGCACTCGATCTTGTCTCGGTAATCTTTCGGAGGTTTGAGCAGATCTCCATGCCTCAAAAAACAAAAAACACAAGTTTAATGTACCTATTCACCAAACACACACACACTACAAAACGCTCAACATAACAATACAAATTCGAGAAGACATCCTCACGTTCTGAACTAAACGATAGTTACTTAAAGGTTTACTTAAAGGTACTTACGAAGTTTACTTAAAGGTACTTACTGCTCCATATACGTAACCATAATATCGAATTGCGTAGGGCTTGTTTTCATATTGAATCTACAATTAATTAATAAACTGTATTCTTTCAAAGCTACTCTCAATCAAAGTCTCTCAAATACTCTCAAGTCTCAAGTCAATGAAAGCAAAGCAAAGCAACATCAGTGTCTCCAGATTGGGGGTTTTTTTCCCCATATTGGGGAAAAATAAAATTTTTGCGAAATTTTTGGGGAAACGAAAACTGTGGGGAAAATTTTGGGGAACGCATTTTATTTTGGCGAAAGTTTGGGAAGAAATGTGAACACATTTTTAATTCAGCTATGTACCTAATAAATACATATTTTAGCTAATATTTGTTCTGTGTCGTAATTGAAAGTGCACGCGTAAAACAATACAATGCTGCCAACATTATTCTTTCAATAACGTGCCGTATTATTGATTATGATTGTAATGGGCACTTTTTTTTTAAGTTAGTGATTAAAAATCCATGTCCAGGAATAGACCTTACCCACCCAAAAAAAGTCAAATCTGTGTCTGTGTCTATAGATTAACCAATTATCAAAAAGATAAACAAACAACACAAAGTAAATCTCACACATTAAAAATATTTAGGTTTTTAATCTCACGCAGTGGCAACGGCGCTGTATAGTTCTTAAATTTTAAAATAAATATTGTGTTTACTAAAATAACTATTCCATGGAAAACTAAAATATTCAAATTATTTTCTTAAAGTGTTCTATATTTTAAGAAAATTATGTAAAATTATAGGTCAGAAATATTTAAACACTGCCCATTGTATGCTCAAGGAGCGAAGTCGAAAAACATAAATATAAATTGTATACTTTTTAGTGAAACATGTCTAGAAATGTCAGACATTATCAACCTGCAATAGGTACCTACCTACTTACTTTAACTTATTTTGAAATGTATGAGAGTATTATTATCTGATACCCATACCTAGTGCAACATATTTTTTTTAATTTTTGTTTATCTGTCTTTTAGTTCTATCTAGGTAATCTCCGAAACGGCTGGACCTATTTTTACGGGACTTTAATTAATAGATAGCTGAGACCACTGGGCGTATAATATGATACTATTAATCCGATAATCCCACGGGAACATTGGGATAAAACGGAAAAACTAATTTAGGCAGCCGAAACCGCAGGACGCAGCTAACTACAATAATAAAATACAAGGACAAATTATTTTGGGGAAATCTTTAGAAAAAGGTATCATTTTGGGGAAAATTTATACCTGATCTGGGGAATTTCACATACTCAATCTGGAGACACTGAGCAACATACAACAAACAAACTGAAGCTTTTCTTTAGATATGGCTTCGCACGGTTTGTGCATTTAGCCAGTGTCATGTATTTTATTATCTAAGTATTTCTTATTTCACAATAGGAAAGTCCATAGCAATCCTCGTGGTCAAGTACTTAGTCAAGTCGATTATTTACATAGTCAAAGTCACGATTCAGTTAAGTGCTTTACTAAAACTTCCTGGGAGTTTTGGAAAAAATGCGTTATGACACGTTTTTTTTGGGTTTATATCATTTGACATTTGCCCACACTCGTGCACGTTAACTAACACTCAATGATTAGGTAATAATTCCACCAATATTACACATTAACACTCGAAGAAACGAGTTTCAGAAAAAAATACAAAACCAACAACGTCTCACTAGCCACTACCTATCGGATTCCCGCTAACCCTCAAAAATGAAGTTTGAATGAAGGGAATGCTCAGGAAGGGAAGCCACAGAAAGGAATAGGGACACGTGTATACATACCTACGTATCCAGGACCTCCAGTCTCCAGTACCGATATAAAAAGTAACTCTATGGTCGCCACTCACCCGCCAGCCATCGACGAATGTTTTCGGGTTTTTTTGGCGCCAAACGAGCAATTGTATTTTTTTTTTCTTTATTTTGAATTTTGGCTTTGCACTGCTTGTGCCTTTAGCCATTGCCAAGTACCTAGGTATTATAATATTTCATGTAGGTAGGTACCTACTTCATATTTTCACAATAGGAAAGTCATAGCATAATAGCAATCCACGTGGTCATGTAGTCAAGTTAATTTACAGTCATAGACATGACTCGGTAAAGTGGTGGATGCTTTGAAACTTCTTAGGAGTTTTGGAAAAATTGCGAAATGATAATGATTTTTGGGTTTACTTATATTTTGGGCGTTGTCGCCAGTGCAGGCAGCTCCAGGATATTATATATTATATTATTAATTAAACCATTCAATGAAACGAGCTAGGTATCTTGACAGCTATTATTTTCTCTGATCGTCAGTTGTTCCGACAGACCAGAACTACTAGGTACTAAGTTCAAAAACCTTAGGCAGGCGACACACGGTGAACTAAAGCTGAGCACAGACGCTGCAGCTCCGTGTGTCGTCACACCACCCCCCCACAGAGAAGAAAAACCCTACAGAGAATATAAAAATAAAATAAAAACCAATTCAAGTTACAAATCTAAAATATCTCTGAATCTTACTTTCCTGCCGGACCGAGTGGTGACAGGAATGGGAGGTGATGGACTATGAACTAGGCGAGTGGGATTATGAACTGGACCAAGTGCAGGAGATGAAGAATTAGGAGCAGGCGTACGACATGATGCAGCTGTGGCTAGCGCGGACGGCGAACGTGATGCACCGTCCATAGGAACGCCAGAACCAGGATCTAGGTGAGCAGGCTTCACGCGGTCTATGCTGACCGTAGCCTCCCTGCCATTGACATCAATCGTGAGCGTCTTGTCTCTTCTCCTAAGTACACGATGGGGTCCTGTGTAAGGTGGCTGTAATGGCCGACGCACTGCGTCGTCACGCAGCAATTGCAATATCATTTGCCCACACTCGTGCAAGTTAGCGAAAACATAAATGATCAGTAAGTATTTCACCGATATTAGGTACACATTAACACTCGAAGAAACGCAAGTATGAAAAAAAATAATCCAACAACGTCATTTATAATATTCTTCAAAATTATAATTATTCTCCAACGATTTATAATATTTCGGTTTTGGTAAGAAATAAACAAAAACGGGTGTCACGACACTCAGTTAGAACATTCATTAACGAAATTCGGTCACGACAATCAGTCACGATATTTAGTCACGACATTCAGTCACGTCAGTCAGTCACAACATTTAGTCACGAAATTCAGTCACAACATTCACTCGCGACACTCAGTCGCATTATTTGGTCACTACATTCAGTCACGAAAATCAGTCACAATATTTAGTCACGACATTCAGTCACGTCAGTCCATCACGACATTTAGTCACGACATTCAGTCACGTCAGTCAGTCACGACGTTTAGTCACGACATTCAGTCGTGACTAAATGTTCTACATTAAGGTGTCAGAGTGATGCATATAGTGGAGGATACACTGGAGGATATACTGATGGAAAACTTTGACTATGGTGTTGATGATGATAACATAATAGCCTATGAGTGTAAAGTTGAGATATCAGCTATCTATACAAGGTGTAACAGCAAGGTGTAGTAATACTGAAACTACGCATACACATACATATTTCGAAGTAGTCTGGAGGTACTATAAATCTGTAAGTAGTTACGGTAATGAATTAACACGTCAAAGTTTACTGCAAAACTAACCATCGTTCAACCCTAGTTATCAGCTGGGCAATGTCAGTGAACTTGAGGCATAGGCTAACATGTACAGTCTTACCCAACTTATATGGTGCGTCGTGAATCTTCGTTCGCGCAGAAAATAAAGTATGGTCCGAAGATTAACGAAAGAATGCTTAACATTTACAATCAACCTAAGATCACTATTATAAGGTTCATAATACACTGCAGCTGTTGCACATCGCAGTTCTATCTGCGCAGAAGATGAATTTTCAAAGCGCGGGAAATGCTATTGACCGCTATTGGTCGGCAGCCGCGCCGCCATCTTAGCGATCGCCGCGTGGCATGAGTGAGATGGAACTAACAGCTGCAGTGTATTATGAACCTTATAATAGTGATCTTAGGTTGATTGTAAGTTTTAAGCATTCTTTCGTTAATCTTCGGACCATACTTTCTTTTCTGGGCGAACGATGATTCACGACGCGCCATATAAGTTGGGTACTACTGTACTAACCACGTCCTCTCGCCGGACACTCGGAAGTAGGCACATTGCAAGGCTGGTAACTAGCGCTTATGGCAATAATTATACCTTAGGTAAGGTATACATTCTTTATTATTTTAGTCAATATTGTGTTGACACAACAGCTCATCTACCTAGGTAATTTTACAGGTAAAACATTATTTTTGTATTTAGTAGTTATAGGTACGAGTAGGTAGGTACTGGGGTAAGTAAATATTTATAACCGACCTATCCAGGTTATGATAATTGACAAAACAGCATTAATACCCTTTTTGTATAAGTAGGTATCTACCTACTGCGAAGGTAATAAATATCGCCGTTAAACAATGGCCGTGTGAGAGAAAGCCTCGCTCTCGCTCGAGTTGCCGTCATCTGCAAATAAATTATTCATAGAAGTTCGCAGATTGGGAAATGCGTCTGAAAAGATGTAAAGAAACATGTATTCATGAATGGGTGTTAGGTAGGTTATAAGGCAATACAAAGAATTCTTGATAGACTAGCAGGCATGGACAATGGACATGGACAGGAAATTAATCTGGCTCAACCGATCTGCGATTCCAACACCGATAGAGTTGGTACGTACCTACCTCTACCTACTGTTCTATTTTGTGTTTTAGTGAGATAGTTTCTTGCTGTCGAGGTAAGTACGTAGGTACGAAAACTTTAATCTCCTCGACTCTTTTCAAGCCGGTCCGGCCTCTACGGGGTATGTGTAGATTGTGCGGCGACCTTAATTATATTTTAAACTTAAAACCTAGAAATAAATTAATTCCAAGACGGAGCCGCGTGAGGTCGGTTGTATGCAGCGAAGCCCCGTTAGATGCTTGCGACTCGCGCGCAGCGGTCGTGTAGCGGTCATGTCACACGCCACGCCAGTCTGCCGAACGCCTCGACGCGAGACGCACGCTACTTTGCTTCGCAAAATTAACAACGCAGTGATAGTGTGTGCATGGACTTTCTTCTCAATGTGTGCATAAACTTTCTCCCTATTTGTGCAAAGACTCTTTCACCCTTCTCGTGCTTATTCTTGTGCTTTTTCTTTCGTGCCTAACTTCTGCATTTCTTCGCTTTACTGTACCTACCTAAGTGCGCCTTCTCAATAATAATTTTGTTGTAAATTAACGGTCAAATATATTGTTTGAACTTTGTGTGTGTGATTCAATATAATATATATATACAACATCCCCCACATTCTGGTGACCCCGCTAAGTACACAAAGGTACATGAAGAGAAGTGCTACGATGCAGCGGCAGCCGGAATTCGCCGACGCGCGCGCCGACGACATGGCGGCGACGTCCGTTACGCCTGCCGCATCAGAAGTATGTCGTGTTGGCGTTAGAATACCACCATTTTGGCCGGAGAAGCCAGCTATTTGGTTTGCACAAGTCGAAGGCAATTTCGCTATATCGAATATTACGACAGACAACACCAAATTTTATTATGTGATATCGCAGTTGGATGCTTCTATTGCTGCGGAAGTTGAAGACATAATAGTCACGCCACCTGCAACAGATAAATATGAAAAATTAAAATGGGAGCTCATCAAGAGATTATCAGCCAGCAAGGAAAAGAAGGTAAAGCAGTTATTAATGCATGAAGAGCTCGGTGATAGAAAACCGTCACAATTTCTTCGACACCTGAAATATCTTGCGGGCAGTGATGTTCCTGAAAATTTTCTAAAAACTATTTGGTCAAGCCGCCTCCCTAATAGCGTTCAGGCAATCATAGCTTCACAGCCAACTTCACCACTCGACGTATTGGCCGACCTGGCTGACAAGGTGAACGATATTGTTCCTCACCATCATGTAGCAGCTACGTCATCGGGATCATCGATGGATGTGATGGCTCAGCAGATTGCAGCGCTAACTAAGCAGGTAGAAAAACTAACCGCTCGCGTGGATATTGGATCGAGGTCACGTTCCAGAGTAAGACAGGATACTCGTAATCATGAGAGATCATCCTCAGGAAAGCGATCACAGTCTAGCTATCGTAAATACCCAACCTGTTGGTTTCACTCAAAATTTGGACCTAAAGCAAATAGATGTATCAAACCTTGTGATTATCATCAGGAAAACTTAAGAAGCAGTCAATAATGGCGGTTGATGACTGCTACACTTGCAAAGGCCGCCTATTTATCACCGATAAGACCACCAAGCTCCAGTTTCTTGTGGATACAGGATCTGACATTTGTGCTTATCCCAGGACATTACTTCGTGAGAAACGCTGCAAATCTAAATATGAGCTATTCGCAGCCAATGGCACACAAATAGCTACATACGGATGTATACAGCTTAATTTGAATTTGGGACTTCGCCGTGAATTTAAGTGGAAATTTATTGTAGCCGATGTTTCTAAACCTATAATAGGAGTAGACTTCTTAAGCTTCTACGGGTTGCTCGTCGACTGCCGTCACCACAGTTTAATAGACAGCCTTACCTCGCTTTCTGTTCAAGCGCCTCAGTCTCACAATCAAGACAGCGAACTCTTGTCCGTCAAGGTTTTCACTGGAAACTCACCTTACCATGAAGTCTTGCGTCGTTACAGCGAGATTACAAGGCCTGCAGGTTCTCCAGCCGAAATTCCCCACAATACCAAGCACCACATACGCACCACACCCGGACCTCCTGTAGCGTCTCGAGCGCGACGCCTGGCACCGGACCGTCTCCAAATCGCCAGGAACGAGTATGAAGAGATGCTGCGCAACGGTACAGCTAGACGTTCTGAAAGCTCCTGGTCATCCCCGCTTCACCTGGTTCGTAAGAAAGATGACTCCTGGCGACCATGTGGAGACTACCGAGCTCTCAACGCGCGTACAATACCAGACCGGTATCCAATCAGACATTTGCATGACTTTGCCTATCAGCTATCTGGTTCCAGAGTATACTCGAAAATAGATCTAGTCAAGGCATTTAATCAAATACCGGTCGAAGAGCTGGATATACCGAAGACTGCCATCATAACTCCATTTGGGTTATTCGAGTTCCCTTTCATGACTTTTGGTCTGCGCAACGCAGCGCAGACCTTTCAAAGGTTTCTAGATGAAGTGCTTCAGGGACTCGACTTTACCTATGGTTATTTAGATGATATATTAGTTTCCAGCTGCTCGAAGACTCAACACCTGGAACACCTGGAAATTTTATTCAAGCGGCTGAAGAAGTATGGTGTCCTCATAAACACTTCTAAGTGTGTGCTGGGTGCCAGCGAGCTCACATTCCTTGGTTACCATGTATCGTCGGACGGAATTCGCCCTGTCGAGGAAAAGGTCAAAGCCATAGAAGATTTCCCAACACCTAGAACGGCTAAAGAGCTGAGACGGTTTCTAGGCATGCTCAATTACTATCGGAAATTTGTTCCTGGTGCAGCTGCGATTCAAGGCCCTCTTAACACTGCGCTCTCTGGACCTAACATCAAAGGCAACACACCTATTGACATAACACCAGAGCTTCAGCATGCATTTGAAGAGTGCAAAACCAGCCTATCCAAAGCCACACTACTTTCACATCCTGACACGCAGCTGGAACTAGCATTGTTCACTGACGCATCGGATGTTGCTATTGGTGCCGTTCTCCAGCAGAGGAGAAATGAAGAATGGGAACCGCTGGGATTTTTCTCACGCAAATTAACGCCGGCGCAGAAGAAATATCGTCGGTGGCCAGCAAGAAGTCATTAATTGCAAAAATCTAGTTCTTAGATAATCGCGTTTTAAACTTTTTTCGTACTTATAATCGGCATGGCTCATCAACGCTTATAGTTACAACAATGGTTTGTAGACAGAAATTATTGACGTTTTTACTCTGCACCTGAATGTTCAATAAATTATTTAATTATCTTCAACGCTACTAAGATAGATAATAAAAAGTAAGTTAGTTAATTATAGCATAACCAAAAATAAAAACTTGGGTAAGAGGGATAACGAATAATGAATGCAAAAAGTAACTAAGTGACCTTGATGAAAAATGCTGTTCTGCTAAAACTGATATCACGCGTTAGTAAAACGATGTTCATAAATTACTCAAGTACCGTTAGTTAACTTTTATAGGCTGATTTTTTTACTTGAGAACTAGTTATGTACTTCTGACATTGTTGTATTATCTAGAAAACTTAAAAAATAGCTCTTTTTGTCTATCCATAAGGTAGATAACGGGCTTTAAAACACTTTGACATCATTAACTCATTTTGGCTAAAAATGTCAGTTAGTGACTTCTTGCTGGCCACCGACGATATAGCCCCTACGACAGAGAACTTCTAGCAATCTACGAAGGAATAAAATACTTTCGATATATGGTTGAAGCGAGAATATTCATTGTATTCACTGACCATAAACCTATTACCTTCGCATTCACCACGAAGAGAGATAATTGTTCGCCTCGACAGCATCGCTATCTGAACTACATAGCACAGTTCTGTACAGATATTCGGCATGTTTCTGGAAAAATGAATGTTGTTGCTGATGCATTCTCTCGCATAGAAAGCATTAAAACTATCGATTATCATGCGATAGAGAAAGAGCAAGAAGACGATCCGGAATTGAAAGATCTACTGAGCAAAGGTTCTTCATTGAAGCTCCAGAAGGTCACAACACCGGAGGCTACTTTATATTGCGATTTATCAATGCCCTGTCCACGGCCATACGTACCACCAATCTTTCGAAGACAGATATTTGATAGCCTTCACAATCTGAGTCATCCAGGTCCAGCAGCTTCTAGCCGACTTATATCTGAACGCTTTGTATGGCCTGGAGTTCGTCGTGATTGCAGAAAGTGGGCTCAATCATGCACTGACTGCCAAAGAAACAAGATTAACCGTCATACTGCCTCTCCTCTCACAGCATTTCCTTCTCCTTCACACCGTTTTTCCCATATCCATATGGATATCGTAGGGCCATTACCATATTCTTCTGGTTACAGGTACTGCCTCACCATAGTCGACAGGTTCACCCGTTGGCCTGAGGCATACCCCTTGGCTGACATTATGGCTGAGACCTGCGCCTCTGCATTCATCTCCGGCTGGCTCGCACGCTTTGGCTGTCCAGCCCAAATCACAACTGACAGAGGAACCCAATTTACGTCACAGCTGTTCAAGACCATCTGCAGCCTACTCGGCGCAAAACACTGCCCGACTACTGCGTATCATCCAGCTGGCAACGGGATGGTTGAGCGGCTTCACCGGCAACTAAAAGCATCCATTATGTGCCACAACAACGCCCAGTGGACCGAAGTTCTCCCGCTCGTTCTGCTCGGTATTAGAAGCGCCTGGAAAGACGACCTGAAATCATCAGCTGCAGAGCTAGTATATGGTGAGCCTCTCCGACTACCAGGGGAATTTTTCGTTCCCGCTAACGATCTCTCCTCTGACGTCACCAGCTTCACCACACGACTCCGCAGCCACATCAGAACCTTGTCTCCAACTCCAGCAGCGTGGCACGCCAAGAAGTCATTTTATTTACCTGCCGACATCTTCAAGTCCGACTTCGTTTTTCTTCGCCAGGGTCCAGCTAAAAGGTCAATGGAATCTCCTTATACTGGGCCGCACAAAGTCCTGGATAGGAACCTGAAAACATTCAAAATAGATATTAATGGTAAAGAAGTTACTGTTACTATAGACAGGCTAAAACCAGCTTACCTGGTAAACAGTGACGTACCTTCTGCAGCGCCTGCCGTCGCAGCTCCTGAACCGGAAACAGAACCTGCACCTGAAAGGAAAACTAAAAGTGGAAGAGTAGTAAGGTTCCCAGATCACTATCGACCGTGAAACGGTCTCGGTGGGGGAGTATTGCGGCGACCTTAATTATATTTTAAACTTAAAACCTAGAAATAAATTAATTCCAAGACGGAGCCGCGTGAGGTCGGTTGTATGCAGCGAAGCCCCGTTAGATGCTTGCGACTCGCGCGCAGCGGTCGTGTAGCGGTCATGTCACACGCCACGCCAGTCTGCCGAACGCCTCGACGCGAGACGCACGCTACTTTGCTTCGCAAAATTAACAACGCAGTGATAGTGTGTGCATGGACTTTCTTCTCAATGTGTGCATAAACTTTCTCCCTATTTGTGCAAAGACTCTTTCACCCTTCTCGTGCTTATTCTTGTGCTTTTTCTTTCGTGCCTAACTTCTGCATTTCTTCGCTTTACTGTACCTACCTAAGTGCGCCTTCTCAATAATAATTTTGTTGTAAATTAACGGTCAAATATATTGTTTGAACTTTGTGTGTGTGATTCAATATAATATATATATACAACATCCCCCACAATTGTGTAGGGTAAAAGTTTATTCATTACTATTTATGAGAGTGCTAACAAACAAACATCAAGTCCAATAACCGTTACTATATAGGGCAGCTTATGCTAGAAGCAGAAGTGATCTGGGGTGCCTCCTCACTAGGTACTGACAGAAAAGTAGGACCGTCGTTTACTAATGTTAGGTATGTAATGGTGCCGAGTTCCCGATAATGGTAATGCAATCGGGAACTCGGAAGAAACAAAATACGTTGTAGGTAGCAGTAGGTAACGTACAACCTACATGGTAAATAAATATCCCGATCCCGTTTTCCATTCATAAGTAGAATGTGATTTCATAACCATGGCGAATTTAGGCAAATTCTCCTCACGAAAGCGGGATGAGACTAAACTAATTTATTTATTCATTCCAATTTACAGTGCCTTAACAGATATATCCAATGCGACAATGTAATTAAATATACTATGAACTAATACAGTGAAGGGCAACATGCGTAAATGTCACCAAAGGACATATAAAAATATCAAGATCGCTGTGCTCAGCGCATATTTTGTTCAGCCATCGAAGGCCTCTGGTAAGAGGTGCCTGGTGGAGCACATTGGTTCTGCCTACTGGCACCGCGAACAGTTTGTGCCGCCTCGCACGTACATAGTTGTCCGGTACGTTCAACTTCAAGCACAGCAATATGAGAGGGTTGTGTACAAAACCTCGTAAAAGTTTAAAAATATATGTTACCAACATGAGGTCCCTCCGTACCTCCAATTTGTAATATCCTACCATTCCCAAGACGAACAGGGTAGGATACATTAGTGGATAGTATGGATAAACCCCATATAGTTTTCGGTACAAAAAACGCGTAAATTTATTCTGGATTTTTTCCACCATCGATATATATTTAGTTTCATGGGGGCTCCAGATTATTGCATTACACTCAAGTCTACTTCTTACCAATGCATTGTATAAGGCTTTTATGGCATTAATGTTTTGGAAACTCTGCGATTGTCTAAGTATAAAGCCTAGGTTCTTGAATGCCTTTTTACAAGCATCTATAATGTGATTACGAAACCTTAACTCCGAATCTATTTGCACTCCTAAATCTTTCACAGATGTGACACGAGCCATGTCATCCGCATCCACTGTGTAACTAAACATACATGGGGATTTAGCTTTAGTATACGTCATAACAGAGCACTTTGATACGTTAAAGTATAACCTGTTGGCCTGACTCCATCTTACTACGCTATCTATATCCTCCTGTAGCCGCTCACAATCTTGTTTGCTTTTGACCTTTAATACTAACTTGAGGTCATCAGCAAAAAGCAGGCATAATGAGTGCTTGATTATGTTTGGTAAGTCGTTTATCATGATCACAAATTCAAGAGGTCCAAGATTTGAACCCTGACTAACTCCTGAATTAGTGAAATATGGCTCCGACACATATCCGCCATACTCAACATACTGCTGTCTTCCGCGGAGATAGCTGCAGAAAAATTCCAATAAGTCTGGCGTAAAACCCATCATCGCCAGCTTTATTAACAGAACGTCGTTATCAACTGTGTCGAAGGCTTTTTTAAAGTCGAAGTACGCTGCGTCCACCTGCACTCCGGCGTCCATAGCTGGAACTGCGTACGTCATAAAACATAGCAAATTACTGTCCGTGCTGCGTCCAGGTCGGAAACCATGCTGGGCGTCAGACAGCAGCGCACTTACTTGTGAGTAAATACTTTGGTGTAATACAGTCTCAAAAACCTTCGCGAACGACGATAACACCGCTATTGGCCTGTAGCCTTCCACGGTTGAACCGCACCCACTCTTGGGTACAGGAATCACTCGGGTGAGTTTCCATTCCTCCGGGTATGTGTGTGACCCAAGTAATAAATCAAAAATATGTTGTAGTGGTTTTGCCAGAGCTTGGCCACAGTCCTTTACCAAGAACGCTGGGATTCCGTCTGGGCCTGCCGATTGTTTGGGCTTTATTCGCTTCATGGCAGCAGACACCTCTTTTAGCGTAAGAGAAGTGATACGCACACGAGCAGAACTAGTTCTGTAGTCCGCTGCAGCTAATAGGTTCTAAGCTAAACTAGGTATACTTACTAAAGTGAAACGAAGAAGTAGTGAAGTGGGAAGTTTAGACTACCTGCGGGAGGAGCGAGTAGTACCTACCTATATAAATAGGTATACCTATAGAATTACTTACATAACAAACGGAGCGAAGAAAATTGAAAGTTGGGGGCACAGAGCCAATGACACGGAAACTTGACAGACTTGGGAATTCGTGAAACATGGCTAGGGTACCTAGGATTTTGTAAGCAGTTTGCCGAACGTACACGTTCAAATTTAAACTACACGAGCTTGTATTGCTTGGTCGTAAACAGTGCCATCCACGGGTTCAGTTTTGAGTTTTTAAAGTCTTGACATTGTGTTTAGCGATTTTATTTGCCGACTGTATCTACTCGCTGCTATGCCCAAAGGATCCCGGTCGCAGAATATAATCTTGAATCTGTGAATACCAGAATAGTCGGCCATAAATTCGGCGTAAAATTAAATGCTAAGTGTACAAA
Source organism: Hylaea fasciaria (assembly GCA_905147375.1). Lineage (NCBI taxonomy): Eukaryota > Metazoa > Arthropoda > Insecta > Lepidoptera > Geometridae > Hylaea > Hylaea fasciaria. The sequence goes on along the minus strand of LR990193.1, from coordinate 12,881,256 downwards.
AATCTATCAGAAGCTGCACCCTATCAGGAAAGAAATTCTTAAGGTAAACAGGTATTGTATTGAATTATTAAGTCGCACGGCTGGGACACGCGGAATCGAGTTTGTGCTGCCCGTGGATTTATTAGGAGACGTCTCCTAAGGTCCCACTGGTGGGAATATGAGACGCCTTTTCCATGCGTATGGGGCGTTGCGGGTAATGGGATGCAGGTGCTTGGTGGTGAGGGATGGAAAATGGGGTATAAAATACTTTCCTTGTTACTTTATTTCTTTTTTCTACGCATCATTACTTTGGTGACGCCAATGTTTATTAGTAGTAGGACTACAGAATTTCTAAGGCAGTGGTAGAACAAGTTGTTTCTGGTCGGGGTGTTATGTGTATGTGAAATTATATGCCTGTAAACGGTAAGTACCCACGACACAGGAGAAATCCTAGTGTGGGTCTAGGTTTTTCTAAAGAAAAACAAAAGGAACGTAGGTAATTATTGTGAAGATCTTGCGTAAGTTTCTGAAAAAACGCGGAAGCCTGACAACATTATAGATAGAAATATCTGTAGTGCACCCATCTATGACCGTGTCAGCAGTTATAGGCTTACGGACCGTACAAAACCTTTTGTATGAACCTGGATAGAAATAGAGCGAGCGTGTTGAATAGGTGATAGGGTTTCTGGCTATGTTATGCGACACGGGAGCAGTAGAAACCTAACACAATATCTAGGTAGGTACAGATCATAGAGGGTTAGGAAAACAGACTTATCATAATATATTGTTTTTGCGCAGTCTTTGCCCCTTCCGAACAAGTATCGAAGACTACTGTTAAGTAAGATATCCCCTTCCAAGAAGTATCCAAGACTGTTATGTTATGTATTAAGATATTACTTAGATAATAACTATGTGATATTACCTAAATATGAATAGACTAGCTTTTCTAGCGACTTCTGTGGACTACAGTTCGTCGTGATTTAAAATTCATTCTACTTAGAATGATGGATCTTCTTCATGGATCTTCAGATTGAATAATATCGTGAAAATAGGTTATAAGTAAGTACTTAATCGTGAGGCAAACAGACAGCGAGACAGAGTTACTTACGCTTGTTCGCTATTAGAGTGGGATGTAGGGTCCTATCTGCTTTGGACCCCAATTTATCTAAACTAATATACTTAGGCAAAAGATGAAATCTTTGTGTCTGAGGGGGTGTCGCGCGTGTCACGATTGCCAGAGAGGCACGCCGCAGCCGCGGGCGAATCTATTTTCTGATACGAATAACGAGGCCCAAGAGCCACTACAAAGTCGACACAAAAATTACAACGTACATACCTACCTAGGTACCTCCTTGAAAGGAGAAGTTGCGAGCTTGTTCGGTGAACTTGTTTTAATAGATGGTACATAAATTCAAAAACATAGGTTATTGAGTTTTTATCACATACCTATTATAATGAACTGTCATACATTTTATCATGGCTTGATGTAGCATTAATATATTGAATCATATTGATAATAGCACCGCTTGAGTTTAGTACACAACGAGTTAGAACAACAGAACAAACCCTACGTATAAACTAACTTTTCTACCAGAATAATACACTCCAGGCGTAACTTAATACATACAACGTATACAACGTTACAAAGTTGCTGTTGCTTACGTAATATTATGCTTCCTGTAATTCACTGTGGCCAGGAAACGGAAACCTATTCAGCCAATTAGATATCCACGTCTTGGCTCTATTCCAAACATAGGTATAGAATAATTCTAGCCGAGTTATTCTCCCAGCGCACGTTTTCATACTTGCCAACTCAATAACGCACGCGAAAATTAAGTATATATGCCAAAGGCTTGTTGAAAGGCTTGTAGTCGGTCAATAATTAGTAAAATGATTATTATCCCTCTATTCTATAAACCAGATCCCCTCATTAGACATCCACGGAAGATGGCCATGCGCCCCCGAGTCACATGTCATGATTACCCGCACAGCGGATACATATGCAAAGTGGCAATTATGCGCGGGACAATTAACCCCAATTCCCTCAATTAGAGGCCGACTGAGGCGCCACTTTGTCGGCAATGTGCGTTACTCTATCTCCACGATTGCGCGCAAATTGTTGGCTTAACTCATACCGATTTAAGCCAAATTTATAGAGCCGTCGATATAGGCTCAACTTGAATACCCGCTAAATTTTCCAAATTTATCCAAACTAATTGGACACTAACTATAAATTTTAAATGAATTGCGATACGTGATCCAATGAGCCGTTGTAATCTTTGCAAATTTCTCTGTGTAATTAAAGTTTATACAGCAGACGTGTTGGCTTATCCTACTTACCTACCCAATTCGGTATTTACATTTCGTCTATCGTTTAGTACTGCGACTTTGGTCAGAGTATATGTATAATATACCTATACAAAGGGTAAGAGTAGAAGCTGAATTCTCTCAAAAGATTTACTACACCGCGGTGCACGCACACCCCACTCGCTTTTATCCAATGATTTTTTTGTCTATATTCTCAATAAGCTAATTTTTTGATTTTTGCAAAGCCTACTTTAGGAGACGGTTTAGTGTAATTTGGTCATAAATTTTCAGCTTCATACATTGAGTGCAATTTGGTCACATGCCAAGTTTAATTTAAATAAACGACTAATAGTTTTAGTGTAAATTGGTCATACCTAATTTAAAGTAAAGAAATCTTTTGTTATTATAATGGAATTCAGTCACACCATCTGTTGTTCCTTCAGAAACAAAATTGCATCGGTAGCTTTACATGTGAATAATACTTATATTGGTGTATCTGATATTTTATAACATATTTGGTTGTCACACGAATTCGAAGAAGAAGAAGAAAAAGAATACGAAAACACGAATTTAACCCAATGTCTCATTGATACCTGAAGTGGTGTTGCAAGTAACTATATAAGTACTGTGCTGTTGACATCAAATAACAATTAGTAGTCGGAGCTAGTATTGGCAGTGCTATTTTTTTCTCGTAATCCTTTACATTATACGTAATACATAATATTTTCTCATAATGCTTCTATCAGCGCCAAAGCAAGAGCAATGTCTATGTGAGTGAGATAGAACGTATGCTTAGGAATGATTAGGAATATGTTCGCGATGCCATTTTCCTGTTATTGCCTTGGAAGCGATCTGAATGTGAACAGAGGTTTGATTCAGCATATTATTATTATGCATATTAATTCTCATATTCACCTCATATTATTTAAGGGTTGTTTCACCGCATCTGCATATGACAGTTACTATGCTCTTTGCAAATTACACAGCACTGCGCTGCCAATACAGCGCGGTACGTACTTAACTGCATTATGAAAATTACCAACAAGCTCGTTACCGTAAATCATCATTTTAATTCTCGATACGGCATAATTACGGTCACGATATTTGGTAACTTATTTGTCGATAAATATTGCATTTTTTGTCATGTTTGATATTGGCTAAATGGAAACACTGCGAATGGTTAGGTAAGTATATTAAGGGTGGAAGCCTTGTAAATAAACGCACCAGTATTATAAAATTTTAAGGCAGTATACCTACTAATAAATATTTCTAATACAAATATATGGTAAATATATTTTTTATACAAATATATACCTATCTAATATTTATTGTAAATTACAATCTGTCAGTGCTGGTACAAACAGCACACAAACTTTGTACCTACCTAACAACAAACGCCAATTATACACCTACTCCTACTACTCGTAGACAAAGTTATTGAAGAATAATTAAATAGGTACTAGCGTTTGTGTTCAACTTGACTTTTGACATTTTCAATCTTGCGAAAGTAAAAATAAGTGGCAATTAAGAGATGGAGGAAGAAATATTTTAATTAATTAATAAGATAGAGGCAGGGGACGCTGCGAGCCCTCGTAATCAAAATGCTACGGGCTTGTGCGTGGGACGAGCGGCAGCGATAGCGGGCGGGGTAATCAAGCAAGATTGTACTATCGGCAATGTTCTTTAAAAATATACAAAACCAATGGTCTGAAATCCGGTTTAGAAATAATACCGTCATCTGTTATTTATTAGGGATAAGGTATAAGCGATGAATGGATTATGGATATCATTATTTCAAATAAATAATAATTATATAACATGTGAGGATATAAATTTAATACACAGTATTTCGTATGACAGCACTAATTTTCGGAAATGAATGTAATTATTATACGCGGGTATAGAAATCGAAAAATGAAACAGATCATCTTGGTTACTTTTATAGAATCCCTAACAAGATTGCTATGAAAAGCTGTCACTCTAATGTAAGCAATTCGTATCAGTTTCTATTTGTGGGTATCAGTCTCATAATCCACTGGCTCCCATAACTTCACCCATATTCAGCTATCGCTACCGCCTACTACTAACAGCCAGAGCTGAGCATCGCGCGGCTGTAACCACCATAAAATTAAATGGAAAATGGAACTATTTAATGTAGTCCCACCGGTAACTCTTTTTACGCTCGAGCACTTTAGGGGGCTAAACTTTAGCCGCAGGAAAACTGCTAAGATTCCTTCGACAAAGTAAGGAACCCTTTTTACATGTATATGTACCTATGTACCTCATTGTACGTGTCGTACTGCATTAAACTGTTGGAACACCTCTTCCCATGAAATATTGATTACAGACTGCAGCTCGATTTACGATATTTTGTTCAATCACGTACTGCGTGATGATGAGGCTAAAATGTCTCGGTGGTGACCTAAAATAATGGTGATACTATAGGCGTCCAGCTCCAAGCATTACAGGAATACTTCGTCCAACTTCGAGAGACTCGGAATAATATGACAATGGAAACAGAATAGGCAACTTTTTTCATTTCTGCTGCAAAGCTCAGGGAGCAAAGTTTAAAGCGGAATGTAGCACAATAGAACAGAGGCCAAAAATAAAACAGAACGTCGGAGAAACATGAAAAAGATTTTACTCGTGAAACGGTTGAAAGGTGTTAGATTACATTCTAAAGGGCATAACTTATTTGAATAATTTAATTTTCTTTCCATTTTTTTGATCCGTGTTTCCACTTTGCCGAATTGGATTCCTTCCAACAATGTTCATTGTGTTGCTATGTCGCGCCGTTGTTGCAGAGTTTGATTACACTACACCGAGATCCAGACGTTTTGTTAAAGAAAGCGGGCCAGCGGTTATTTAAAAACTGAGGCAGTGAAAATTTTACAGATGATAGCTTTTTGTAGGCCGCGCGTTGGATTTTGCGGTGCGTTTTGTATTGGGTACAGAATAGTACTTTATATAGAGCTGTAATAGCTCTGTTGGATGGCAGCTAGTGTCAGACAATAATAATTAATATTGATCGGTACCAGTATGAAGAACTGAAGCGAGCTCGTTAATAATAACGTATACCTAACTATAGCACTTAGCATAGTAGCATAGTAACTTTAACATGAATAAATTGTACGTCTATATTGATATATATGATGAATGCCCAATCATATTATATTTATTATAATGTAATATGCGTATTATATTATACTTATGTGATATGGCTAAATTGTCGCATACACCATTTAATTTTGGTAAACTGCAATTAGATAGACTTTTTAGGAGTGTACCTACGCGAAACGCTCCGCACGCTGTTCCAAATGCGAGTCTTTAAAGTTTATAGTTTTATGTGGAAATGTAATAGTTGGATGCTTTCATAATATGAAGTCGCGTTCCACGTTGGCTCGTGCCCAGTCTACGGATGCTACGGCTAAGATCTACGAGCCGCCGAGGCGATGCAGCGCCTGCCATCGTCAATCATCCGACAATAATTTATGTATTTGGTAAAGTGCTAAAGAGCATTTTGTTCGTTCGCAATCTATTCCGGGATATTTGATATTCTGTAGATTTTTGTTGACGTTTCAATAGAGTAGATTATTGTTAAAAGCACAAAAGCAAGTGTGCCCTCACACTTGCTTTTGTGGTTTGTGTGTGTGTAATTCTGTATTTTGATGTAGTATAATTTCATGGTTTGTATATTTAGCAGTATGCATAAGCTTGAGTACTCGGCACGACGCGTACATACGCATTAATCATGTTAGTCACTACTAAATCCAGTGTGAAATAAAATATTTATCTCGATACATAAATCTTAGTTCACAATGCGAACTACACCGTCGGCGGATTTTCTTGAAAAGCAATTATTGACATTTATTATACCTACCTAGCGGCCTCTAAGCCGGGACCGGCCGGCGGCGTGTAAGCCTATAAAGCCTTGGCTTAAGTCGGTTTGTACGATTCCAGACTTAGCCACATTAGTGGATAATTAGGGAGAGAAACAGCCGCGCGACGAACTAACGCCTGCCTCTATTTGGAATAGTAAATCATTGTTTTGCGACGATCCAGAATACTAATGTGCATAAGAGTCCTCGTGTCTCATTGTATTATGTATTCTTTTGTTTATTACTGAGTAACGAGAAGATCGAGTGTCCCGCCTAATAATTTTGCTAGAAACGTGTTTCCAATAACTATGAATACAATAGGTAATGCTTGTACTCTGGCAGCTCGCTTTACTCTCATCATACTTGTGTGAAACACAATTGTTTAATTAACGGAAGAGATAAACGATTATTTACTACTAGTTGCGCCTTGCGGTGCTACCCGCTGTTTTCTGAATAAAAAGCAGCCTTGTTAGCCAGCATGTGTTAATCCAGGTTGGTAGCTACCTCCATACCAAATTTCATCAAATTCGTTCCAGCCGTTTGAGCGTGAAGAGGTGACAAACATACAAACACACAAACTTCCGCCTTTATAATACGAGATTAGCAGGATAAGAAGATGTAAGCCTTATACTCGTATTATGAGCTACTTCAGTCAGCTTACCTAAAGCCCCTACATAACGGGGCAAAAGAAAACAAAAGAATCTGACGCACGACGGGTTAATGGCGTCGCAAATCGGTTGGTGCGTGACCGTGGAAAAAGGACGTGCTTCTACACGGTCACTTATTAGAAACTGGCGGCTCTGGCCGACATTCCTCACGTGTTCACATGTAGTCGGCACTACCCTAGCCATTGCTCGTAAAAGTGAGTAGATTTTTCGGACAAGATAAGCAATTCATCCTCGTGATGGAAAACTAGGTCGCACACCGAATATACCTAAGTCGTAGTTGTCAACAATTTATTAGTCCCTTTATTCACAGGTTTCCATGGAAATTGTCGTTATTAAGTTTCTTCATAAGCCAAGTAGGGTGTAGCTTATAAGAGCTCTCGGTGCACTATGTTTACCCAACAACTCGGACGTAAGGTGTTTTAAGTTGTATAACTACATGCACCAAACTTGGCTTTGATGTTTAGAAACACGAGCAAAAGCTTACTGGATATCTAGATTTCACCCGTCTGTGTGAAGTTTGTGTGTTGCCTGCGTTTCTGTGTTGTTCTCTATATATTATTATGTGTGTTCTTGTCTAAAAGTTTATTTTTTTATCATACTTGCCATCATCATCATCATTATCAGCCCGAAGAAGTCCACTGCTGGACATAGGCCTCCCCTACACATTTCCAGGAAGAACGATTCTGAGCCCTTTCCATCCATCGACTTTCCGCGATCTTAACAATGTCGTCGGCCCATCTGGTGGGTGGGCGCCCTACGCTTCGTCTTCCGCTTTGTCTTCATACTTGCCATATGATACGATTATTGTGACGATATGGTTGAATGTGGTGAACACGCCCAGCTTAGAATGGGTCTGGACTTCACTTTTGTCCATCTGGATACATTATTCACGCAAATCCGTTCAAAGCTAGTTCATTACCAATGTCACGACACGTCTCGCCAGAGAAGTCGACATCGCCAGATTTTGTGCGACATTCAGAAGCGCTTTCAGAAACTTTACGTGACTTGCAAGAAATCAGTTGATTAATATACATTAGGTAGGTTTCAGTCGTGTTTACTACGAATCAACGAATCACCGTATGAAGACTTGATAAATTCTACTTTACAGCCAATTCGTGGCAACATTCCGTATGCATGTAAGTAGGTATACGTGTATCAGGTACTCAATCAGGTAGTCTTGAACTGATTATTTTGACAAAGGATTTAAGCCGAAATGGATAAACTTTCTTAGCCACACCACGCGCTTAGCATAATTTACTGTATTAATTTTCGCTATTGATTATAAATTAAAAAAATCTGTTTAGTCGAAATAATAACGTCAAATATTATATCCAACATAAAGAAATAGCGACGTTTAGTTAGAACGCAAGTATGCGCCAAGAAACGCATATCTATCTCGGTCTAGCTTCCGCTGCGGTAGCTGCTTCAGATCGCATCCTGTACAAATTGTGCCGACGCCGTCCACCTGTTTCCCCTACGAGTACTTTCCAACAAATTATAGCGTTCATATCACGAGCGTCATAAAAATATACGGCGCTATACTGTACAGAATTCTACGATGTGATGCCGGGGCAGATGCGGCCCCTGGAGCTTATCTTGGGTGCCAGCCAAATAGCGACCTATTCGCTCTACAAAAGCTAGGATTCGTCATAAAAAGGCGCGTGACTTTTCTAGGCTCATCAATTCACCAGGGAGCAGCTGGTGAGACTTGTAAGGGCCGAGCATTGAGGGATGTCGCATTGAAGGGCACTTTAGCCTGTAGTACCTCTGGGTCTGAAGTTATGTCTCAAGGTGACGAGTGCCTGGTGATATAAGCGATCTATTACAACACTGCCTTGACTGTATCAAATTGTTTTTGTCTATATTTGTACATTAGTCTACGTTTGGAGCATTGAGAGATGTGCAGAACCCATGATCGGATCAGCCGCGTGGACTCACGTAGGGCTGACAAATGTTAGCGATGAACCGTCGAGACGGAGACTAAATAGCCCTACTTCTGAAGCACTTGATCGTGATAGTCGGGGATTTGTCGGCCTGTTGGCCAAGTGACAATTAAGGCGGCTACTCTAAATAGATAGCTAACAGTGTATCTAGGTAGGTACTATTGAAACGTATGGACAATTATTTACCGATTTTCCTTCTAACACACGTACGACAACAAAGCATCGTTAGTATCACAGGTAAACTCGTATTTTATGGATTTGTTCAATCTTTTCGCGTCACAAGAACATATTTTGTCTCGCATCCTGCGAGTCCCGCCGGCTGGTGAGACTTTAATCGATATTATAAATTGAAACTCCATTCACGTCACTAAGGGAAATGAGAAAGTGTTTACAGAAGAGAAGAGATTGATGGCACTTTCCGCTGTGTAAGAGTGACGAGCGGGAAATTGTTGAGAGGCACGGAGTCAAATATTCGTGGCCTACCACCAAGAAAGAGTTCAAATAGATAACTTAGAACTCGTTCAGTCTGATATGTTTTATTCGTATCGATTCGCTTCGGAATAAAAACTTAATCAATGAAGCCAGGGATCATTCTATGCGTCTGCATTTTCAGCATCCGTGGTGCAAGTTCGACATCATATTACTGTCACGCGGCCTGCGTGTCCCATTGGTGGGAACTACGAAGATTTTAGACTGGAAATGAAACTTAGGCCCATACTAATAAATCAAACTTAGCTCTGAAAGCTATCTTCAATGTGCACTTGCTCTTTCGTTCTGTTTAATATATTATACATCTTAAGTTGTAGATTAGGAACAGAAACTTACATGATATCTGGCAAATTAATAAATGACACTCAGCGGTTAAGTACTATTCGATTATGATACAATTGACACATACAAGCAGTATCTAGTAGCCAGTGCTAAATCTCCATATCCATTTATTAAATAGCAACGATTTCAAGACGTAGATTACATTTTGAGTGTGGATCAGAAGATAGCGCACTTGGTAGCGCTACTGAGGTTAATTTATTAATACGGCCCTTCTTGTAGGTATTCATGTCGCTTTGGAAAATGAGAAAGCGCTATTATAAATCCTACAGGAGATTAACAGTTACACAGTCTTCGATTATTAATCGATATATCAAGCATGCATGATACACGTCCGACACGGGAAACATTTGTCACGCATCCTGCGTCCCGCCGACTGGCGAGTTTCATTGCAATTTCAAATTGAAAACTCCATTATAATAATGATTCACATCGCTCTGGGGCATGACAATATATGAGGTTTGAGATATCTTTATTTCTCACAAGAATATAATAATTCACTTACATGAGAAATTAATAAGTAACTTAATCTAAAATACATACGGTACTTAATTAAGTATTAACATAATTATATTTGTTGGGCGATAAGAAAAGCTGCTATTGTAAACAAATATACAGTAACATTTTTGTAGCAAATTTAAATCAAGATAAAGGGGTAGCTCGAAAACAGCTCATAATATTGGTTCGATACTCGGGTGCAGATACAAGTAAACAAGTTACGAGTACACAGATCAAGCGTAGCTGGAAGTGGCTCGTATTAATGTAGTGTGTGTAAAGTTTGTATAATGTAGTGTTTAAGTAACTTTTTGAAAATAGCTATAGATTTTGCCTCCCTAATATCTTTTGGTAATTCGTTGTATAATTTGGATCCTAAGTACATAATACTTTTTTTGCCATAGTTTGTACGGGCTGCATATAATTGCAAGTCTTTCTCACGTCTTAGTTTCATTTTATGTGCTTTTTTATTTTTAGTGAGGGTTGTATTTGTATGTATATCTTTATTTATTATTTTTCGTACTAGTATACTATTATAATATAAGTATGTTTGAGAGATGTTCATTAATTTTGTTTTCTTATAAAGTGTTTGTGTTGGCGTGAGGTAGTCGTAGTTAAATAATGTTTTCAGTAATTTATTTTGAGCAGTTTGTAAAATGGATAAGTTGGTTTTTGCCGCAGTGCCCCATATTTCGACTAAATAGTCAAGGTGTGGTTTAACGAGAGAATTGTATATTGTATATCGTACTCGGAGCGGTAAGCAGCGCACGATTCCTCGTAAGGCTCCGGTGAGTGACGTTAGTTTTGATTTTATTTTCTGAATATGTGGAAGCCATGTTAATTTGCTATCTAGGATTAGGCCTAAGTATTTTTCTTGGTCTACTTTTTTAATAATTTGTTCATTTATTTTTAGAGGTGTGTAGTTATCTATTTTTTTATTCTTAGCTGTAAATATGATATAATTTGTTTTAGCCGTGTTTATAGTAAGGAGATTTCTCCGAAACCACACATTAAGTTTGTCTAGATCAGCCTGTGCTTTATTTATAATAGTGCCAATAGAGTGGCCAAAGTAGAATAAGCATGTGTCATCGGCATATAGTGTTAATTCTCCTTTTAAACCAATTTGGTGCACATTATTTATATATAAGAGAAACAAGAGTGGACCCAATATTGAGCCCTGGGGCACACCATACGTTAAGGTTTTGGGACTACTTTGGGTGTCACCAATCTTTACGATTTGGTGTCTGTTTGAAAGATAAGACTTAAATATATCGTGTGCAGTTCCTTTCAATCCGACATCATTGAGTTTTTTTAACAGCAATTCATGACTAACTGTGTCAAACGCTTTTTTAAGATCAATAAAGATGCCCACAGCAATTTGTTTTTTATCGATATTAAGCTTTAAGTTTGTTATAAGATCTATTGTTGCGGAAAGAGTGTTTGATTTAGGTCTGAAACCGTATTGGTTTTTACAAATAAAGTCTATCGAAGTCAAGTACTTCTCAAGACGATTATACAGAACCCTTTCGAATATTTTAGAGAGAACAGGAAGAACTGAAATAGGGCGATAATTCCCCGGTTCTGATCTTATTCCACTTTTGTAGACTGGTGTTACTCTACCAATTTTAAGACTATCTGGAAATGTTCCTTTTTCAATACATTTGTTTATACAGCCAGTAAACTCATCGAGAATTAAGTTTATCACGCATTTGACTGATTTTGTATTTATACTATCTAAGCCCGAGCTGATGTTACAATTTAAACTATTCACGATCTTTAATATTTCGTCAGTAGTTGCAGGTTCTAGGGTACTGAGTATAGAAGAGCTAGGTCCAGATACACATTCTACTGAGTCATTAGGTGAATTTTGATATTGTTTAGGTATTTGATTAGCTAATATTGAACCAACATTAACAAAAAAGTCATTGAAACATTCACAGATCTCTTTTTCGTCAGTAATGGTACCGTTAGATGTTATTATTTTCTTTGGGGTAGTCTTTTCCGTCACTTTATTATTTGATAGATCATTTATAAGTTCCCACATTTTCGACGGCTGTTTCTTACAATCCGTAAAAGCTTTCACATAGTATCTAGATTTTGTTTGTTGAATATACTCTGAGACTTCGTTTCTTTTCTTTATGAACTTCTCTTCTTTAGTTTTGTCTTTTGGGTTTTTCTTGTGCTGATTCCACAATATATTTCTACAATTAATCTCACTTAAGATTATATTATTTATCCAATTTTGTCTTGGTGGGTTTAATATTTTAATTTTATTTATTCTGCTTTCTGTTATGCATTTGAGTAGTTTTTCTTCAAACACGTTATATATAAAGTCTTCGTTATTTCTTTGCAATTCTGATGTTGTTTTATAAAGCATTTCGTAATCAATTGCCTGATAATTTACTTTTTTAAGTGGGTCAGACTGATAGTGTTTCAATTCGAGGTAAATCTGTTTGTGATCTGATATTGGAGTATCAATGAGCGCAACATGAAATTTGTTCTGCTTAAGATTTGAGCATATGTGATCAATAACACTTTTCGATGTTGCTGATTCTCGGGTGCAATGGTCTTCATCTATTTTGTTCAAAAATACATAGCCGCTTTCCTGGATTAATTCTTTATACATGTCAGTTGCACGTTCAGTAATCAATAGGTTGAAATTGAAATCTCCAAAAATAACCCCTCGTTTCCGTTGGTTTAATTGTTGGGAGTATGTTTCCAGAAAGGGTTTGACGTTTGACTGTTCTGGTCTTCTATACACTGCACCAATGTCTAAGGAGTAATTTTCAATGTGAACCCAGAGAAAGTGATTATAGTTTTGATATTTTTCTTCACTCAGACTATGTTTCAAGGTGTTTTTAACAAAGATCGACACACCGCCTCCTCTTATATCAGTTCTAAAGTTGTAATAATGAGTATATCCTGAAATCTGGAACCTTTTTGCTTCTTCATCTGATTTTATCCAAGTTTCTGTTAGGATAACCACGTGTAGGAAAGTTCGAAAGGACTCGATCACACACTTTAGCTCATCAAATTTACCAGGTTTTACGATACTTCGCATATTGGCATAGAAAAATTTTATTGATTTCTTCGTATTTATAATATTGTCGAAGTTACGGGCCACTTGATAGGTAATATCTTCATTTACGGAATAAATATTTGTTTTTGTAGCAGGTTTTAGCGCTTCTCGTTTTTTGACTGTGGCATCTCCACAATTCTCGGTACACCGTTTAGGTATTTTATACTCAAATTTTTATTTTCTTTTTCTGATCGACGGTGAAGTTCATCTTTGAGATTACTCAGAAATTTTTGCTGTTTAGGTGTTTGATCGGAATAAATTTTGATATAATCGAGTTTCACATTGTTCCGGTTGCGTAATACAGACCTAGCAATTTCTTGCGATTTAAAGTACACCTTTACTAAGCGTGTTTTTTTGGAGGTATATTTTCCCAAACGTATGACTTTTTCAGGCTCAGGGTAGCTACTCTCAATTGCCTTGATTATATTAGTGACTTGGTTTTTATCTGTCTTTATACGATCCTCTTTATTAGACGATATAGGCTCTGGGATGCCACTAATTATAATATTTTTGCTTCTGAACTCGCGTTCGTTGATTTCGCCAATGATATCTTCTTGGGTTTCACTTGATGAGAATGTCGAGGAGGATGGATGTCCTGATTTTAATGATTCAAGTGCATCTTGCAGCACTTCTACTTTTTTCTCGGTTTTGGAATTGTCGTGTTGTAGAGTGATTATATCCGATTTAATTCCATTTTGTTCAACGGCAAGATTTTCATAGTTGTTTTTCATACTGATAATTTCTTCCTTTATGGTAGTAATATCCTGAGTCAATTTTTGTGTGAACTCGTTTTGGGACGTAGTGAGTGTCGTTAACATCGTCATCATTTGGGACATCTGCTTGCGCATCTCACTTAATTCAGTCCGAATATGGTCGTTGTCATCCATTTGTTTCCGCTTATTACGGAAAGTAGTTTTCAATGCTTCCGGAAATTCCGATTTAGAATCGCTTGTTGCTAGGTTTGGCTGCGAGTCACTACGTCCGACACTTAGGCCACTTCCAGTTGGCGAACGAATTATATTCATAATGATCTTTGTTATGGTTTTAACGCGTGGTCCGAATGTGACTTCGTGCGGCCTCGTGCTTGATTCGTGGTGGCTGATGCGCAAGAGGGTCAAAAAATAATGAGCCCGTTCTTTTCTCTCGGGGGTGAAGAGCTGCAGCCTCGTAGGCGCAGCGCAAATTTTCTTGGTTTCTTCGAAATGGATAACGTCGTAAGAACTATCACGGTGTAATTAGCTTTAAAACTTGTTGTTAGTGCTCCAAGTGTGAGAATGTATTGGCTTTATTTAAAGATTTTATAAGTAATTTAGCTACACGTCTGCTTTGCTCAGCGTCCAACGATGCAACTATCGCTAAAGTATATTAATTTATAAGCAAATGAATTGTTATTAATTATTAAATGCAGTGAAATTTTAATTAATTGGTTTTAAGTAGATATAGAATGAATTAATTTCTTTGTGCCCTAATTTTAATATTAAACTAAGAAATATCTTTCGGGTTGAGTATGCCCTGATTGGAGGATAGGTGAGGGTCTTTCCCTATCTCCCTGACCGTCATCATTACTGTCGGGATCGCACTCCATATTAATTGAAAGAGTCAGCTGAAGTTAACGATATTTTATTAATAAAAACAGTTAGGCAACATTAATCGGGCAAAATCAACAGGCGGCTTAATTATTAGATTGATTAGTAATAAAGATTGAAAAAAGAACAGAATCAGGCGTGACCAGTGTCACAATTAGGTCGTGTGGTCGGTTCGCTTGCTCGACTCGAAGTGCCGTCCAACCGCTCTGCGCTCCGCTTATATAGCCGCCTCGCGCTCCAATCGGTCGCCCCACTCCGGTCGCGCCGCCCGAACGTACCACCCGAACGTTTCCTGACTCGTTGAGCGGGCTCTGACGTCACGGTCGCGTGGTAGTAGTCAAAACAATGATTTTTAACATTTTAAAAACTATAAACGCCGACATATCTGTTAATTATTTAGATTTTAGAGTCATCATAAATTATACAATATAATTATAGCTACTAGCATTGCAAATCAGGCCCATAATAACTTTAGGTATACTAATAATTGTTTCTCGTATTGATATAGCTAGAGATATCGGGAGAGTGTATTACAAAATGTGATTTTCCAATTTCTGTGAGGCGTAATAATTTATCCGTAACTTTCTACAAGAAGATAAATTAAGATTTCCTCTACTTAATATAGTCAACATTTCCCCTCGCTGGGAAACCGGCTGTTTATTATAAACGTTTATATTTATACGCACCACGAGCGGCCTACTTCTGAAAACGTAATGAAAATGTCGCCAACCGCCGGCAGGCTTAGAAGACCAGAAAGCTGCGACGTATTTTAATATTTATGCATTTCAGTCCATTTTAGGCGAGTGACGCATGGAATGGGCCAAAAGCAGGTGGCTATAGAATACGCATCGAGTTACTCGTCGAGTTGCACGTCATACTTCTGTATTGTCTAGTGTATTTGAGAACCTGAAAGCATATCGTTGAACTGTTGTAAATGAGTAAGTACTCGTACTACCTATACCTATCCTATATTTTCTGCTTGTCGGACGATTATGTACAGAGTACTAGCTGTTGCCCGCGACTTCAAGAAAACCGGCGGTCGTGTGTCGTGTCGTGTTGTGTCGTCGTCGTCGTGGCCGTAGTCGTCGTCGTCTTTAATATTATTAACAAAGTAGAACCATCTTACTTCTTACTTAATATTATAAAGCCTAAAGTTTGTGAGTGTGTGTGTATGTTTGTTACTTCTTCACGCTCAAACGGCTGGACCGATTTCGATGAAATTTTGTACAAAGATAGATTGGACATATGAGACGGACATAGGCTATCTTTTGTATTAAAAAATAATCTCGAAGGGGATGAAATAGGGGTTCAAAGTTTGTATGGGTAATTAATATTTCTTCAAGTTAGGAATGTGAAAATTGAAAATTAGGCTGTTGGTAAGAAATAAAGAAATACGGGTCTCAGCTTTTTTTCAAAATCATTCCTAAAGGGGGCAAAGTAAGGGGTTGAAATTATGAGGTATTCTACATATAGTTGCATCCCCTGCGGACGGCAAATCATAGTGCAATTTGGCATGGGGATAGATAATAATGGATACAAGATAAAGAGAGAGATAGAGTGAGAGAGAATGAGATAGAGGGAGAAGTATATAGATATAGAGATAAAGGGAGAGGGAAGGAGGTAAAGGGAGAGTGAGAGAGTGACGGGGAGGGTATATGATGGATGGATAGAATGAGTGAGAAATATATAGGAAGAGAGAGAGATAGAGAGAGAGAGAGCGAGAGAGGGAGAGAGATAGATTGAGAGGGTACATATAGAAATAGAAGGAGACCGATCAAAGGAGGGAGAGGGAGAGAGAGAAAGGAAGAGGAAAGGAGATAAAATCACATTGTTGTAGTAAGATTAGGTACGTTTAACTTCGTCCCACGATCTCGGTTTCATCCTTACTTATATGTGGCTTTCATACTGTTTAATTTTCGGTACGTTAGAACTTAGCTAACTAATGTACAGACTGTCGCCCCAGTACTCAGATGCTAACTATGATGACACAATAATATGCACAAACCTTTCAAATAGCTACCTTTAGGTGTTGTACGTGTAACGTGGGTGAAACCGCGGGGCGCCGCTAGTAAAACATAATATAATCAATTAAGTGAGAGTGCTACTTCCTGAGGCGAAGTCTTACAGAAGAGGCTTCTACTAAAACTTCTTCCATGTCAATGTTTCAACTACTGCGCTCTAAGATGGGATATTTCATTGTAAATCATTCATCAGAACTTAGCTAGATATTGTTCCTACATATTTTACTTTCTAATTTACAATTGTTTCAAAAGCTATTTCAGTCACAACCGAATCAGCTGTAATAACAACCCCGGTTTCACCATCGGTTATCTCCAACCCATGAATCCTTTGAAATCGACTGGCATTACCATAAACAACACAATTCAGTTTGCAATGAATAAATCACCAATGTTCTGTGTTCGCAATCCAATGCCGTTTTAGGGTCCCGGGTAACGGTAGGCCCCTAAAAATGAACGATCATGGCCCCGTCGCTTACCCAGGTGAGCTGGCCAGTGTAGCTTGAGCCCGGGGAGGAAATAATGGGATTTTAATCAGGAGCCCGTTTGATGAAATATTTTTATCTACTGACTTTTATTGTGAAATCAAATAGCTGAAAGTCGTTTCATTTGCATGAGTGTGATATCTTTTTTTACTCACATTGTTGTTATGTTATTTTTATTTGTATATCTTATAGAGTTCTTTACTCTTTACTTTTAAACAGAAAAACATGTTAAAGTAATTAAAGATTATGATTTGATATTTATTCATTGCTTATCTCATGAAATAATAAACTTAATCATAAAATTACTTTTCATTTTTTTCTCCATAATATCTTTGTATCTATGGATGTTAATAAAGATATTGCAGATTGTGACAAGCAAAGAAATAAAATGCGTGAAAGAAAGAAAATACACGCTTTTGTTTGTTAAACAATTAACGTAATAACAATAACAACAAACAACGTACAAATTAACGTGTATTATTTAACGTATCACTCTTTCTTTCTCTCTCTCATTTTTTAGAAAGAGAGAGAGAGAGAATTACCTAAGCACATTGCGTTGGTCCGTAAAACAAATTGTGCCAAAATCTGCCTGTCTTGCCATATTGTTTGAGTCAGCTAAAATAATGGATATTACGTCCATGGCTAACATATTTCTTTAACATACAGACGACTGAATCTAGGTACCTACTCGTACGATGGCCATTTTGTGTCGAGAAGCGTAGCTAAAGACTTCACATATTTCCCCACACATTATTATAACCATAGAATAGATAATAGGCTAGTGTTATTAAAAAATATGGTGTGGACTGAAACGGAAAAGCCATCCCGTAACTTTCACTTGACATAACATCACACCTGGTAGTTACGGTAAACACGAAGGGAGCCGAGAGGATTATTTATATACCAGGGAAGTGACGCGTATAGCGGAAGTTAACATAGTATAATATTAGTTCTCGCATCAAATATGTGCTTAAGCTTCTATGCAGTGTAGATATATTTAACACTTTGAGCGCAAAAGGTTGAAATTTTCAGGCGAAATTATAGCGATATCAGGCGACGCAGCCAGAATGTTTGGTCGTAGCGTATTTTTTTTCGTGAACAATGTGCTGTAGATTTATGGGAACAAGCCTGTAGTCCCACGTTTGGGCAGAGGTCTCCCTCATTCCCAACATTTGTTGAAAGGTAGCTTATCACGGTACCGGTTGTTGGGGTCTGCCTCGGCGACGTCGCTTCTGCTCAGGAACCCATGGTGTAACCACTTTTATACCTCTTGTCCATGGGTTTGGTACATAAATAACCATAATATATTAAAATCTCAGTTGTTGGTAAATAATAATAAATATCCTAGTGTGGGGCTACGTTTTTATAAAGAAAAAAAATAATAATAATAATAAATATGTTTACTTGCATAAAATGTTGATAACAGAACATGGAGTTATTCAGTATAGGTACAGTGCCAAATCATTTTGCCACTTTGCGGCGTGCAAATGTGTCACAATTACTTAATTGTTAGCCATGTACAATATTCCAATGGCATAAAATAAAAATAAAAATTACATAAGACTGCTTTACTAGGGTAGGTACATCATAAAATATCCAGTTTTATCAGTTTTGTACTTGTTAGTGTTTTTAATTTAAATTATTTTATAAACAATGTCTAAAATGAATCTTAATTAAAAAATTCAGAATGTTTATTTCTCAGCTCTGAGAATGTGTCAATTTGTCTACAAGCAGAATTATAAGCTTCCTTCCGAATCGAGTGGTTGGCAATTATTTAATGTCATTTGGGATAGCATTAAAAATTAAAGCATTATAGATACGTAAACGCATATTTTTCCTCTTGGCCGTTTTATAGTAATTCTACTATGATATCAATGTTATAAATTAAACCGTGAAGCATGGTTCCGCAGACTCCCCTGAGCCACGGGTCTACTTACACTGGCCAGGTCCGGTCCCGAGATACCGGAGTTTATCGCCGCCGTTATCCGGAAATGCGATAGCCACTCTCTGCACCCAGAAATTGAATCCGGATAGCTGACAAACAACCTGTAGGTAGCTTCTTCCATATCTAAAACATTACTGTTTTGAGCTATGGATTAATTCCAAGTATAGAATTCGACTGGTTTAATTGATTTATTGATTTACATCACAAACTAAGATAAAGAGATTACGTAGCTTTGTCTAAACGGCTTGATGAATTGGCTAAACGAAGCGTTGTTGGTTATGTATTAATCCCGAGAAGGAGATATTCAATGACAAGTGTCAATAAGAATAAACCAAATTATAGTGACTGTGAGCCGCCAGAATTATATAGAAGATAATTAATATATCGTAGTAGGTAAAGTCGGCAGGAAGGAACATAATTTTATGTAATCCCGAAAATTGTCCATGTTTTAAATAGATAATAATGTGGCCACTTGTTTACATAATATTATTATATAGTTACTGCTATTTCAACACATTATTACCCTTACGATAACCTAACCCAAATTAACAATTATGTTGTTACTATGAACCTACATAATACGTATGTTATTGTTATGATCTTAGTAGTTTAGTCTACACATGGACTTCTAAAAGCCACGTTGTTCGCGACCCACAGTTACTTCACTTAATTAGGAACTAGATGACTCCTTCAGTATTTTAGAAAGACCATAAAGAAAGATGTCCGTGAACTTCCTATGAAAGACAATATTAGAAATTACCTGCTCCATTAGGTTTTGCCTGCGCTGCAAAGTTCCCCAAGATTATTCCAGCGGTTTTTGAGTTTGTGGCTCCTGTAACAGACAAACAGAACCGGTTTAGTGTAATGTTAGGGATTAGTGATACAAATCTTTTGGAAAATCTTAGCGTATCTAGATGATCCTTCACGACAGTGAGGGGAAGCCTTTAACCAGCTGTGGGACAGTTACAGGCTGAATTATTATTTATTATAATATTTATTATTATCCAGATGACGAAATAACAATGATACTTATTTTGGACTGGACTCACGCGTATCCAGTCGCCCGGGTCCAGTTGATAAATAACTCCATTTTACTAAAATAAATCTTTATTCTGTTTGCACATATTTCCTTTACATTATGTGGGTATCTAATATATACCTAGTTGAGTAGTAGGTAATACTTATCAAGCTGTAGGTTTATTGTACAAATGTACACATTAGTTCATCAAGTCATTTTGTAGATATTATATTTTATCTATGACCTTAATAATGGTGGTCGTATACATACTCGTATAGTCTGATATAATGTTATTTATTTCGTAAGTAAACAGCGAGTCGCACCAACATGACGTATTTTGCTTACTACTTTTTATTAAAGTTATTTTTTATTAGTTATGTAGTCGGCGTAGTAAATGTCGAACACAGAAATAGAAATGAAAGAGATTTAGGAGAAAAAACATTGGACAGTGTGAATAATGAAGTGCTAAAAAACACATCAGCTCGTAAGTTAAACAATTTGTCGTGAATATTTTGGTAATCTGTCACAACTGAAAATCTTGTTTTTTTAGTTTGTGGTAGGCTGGAGGTAGGTATGTTTTTAATTCTTTTTTAGTTACTGTTAGAAATGGCACAAATTTTAATAGGTATAAAGTGCAGCGTTCCGTATTTGGCGCGACTTGATCTTTTCTGCGGATTCCGTCGCGGATTTGTTCATACTGTAAATTCGTAGAATGATTTTCAAAATTTTCATGAAAGGAATACTAAAACGTGAATTGGTTTGCAGAGTTGCCTTGTAAGGAGCTTTCATTGAGCAGTGGTGACCGCTTCTCACCTTCCTACTCGATATACAGCGACGCTCGCGAGCACAGCACGGTGCAGAGAGACTCCACCGGTCATCTCAAGTATTTCGAGATGCACATCTCTATTAAAACGGACAAAGCCATGAAAATTCGGCTGATGAACAAACAATGGTTCTTGGACACGAATTTTCGTTATTACATATGTAAGTAGATGACCTGATAAGTCCTATTATTTATAGTAAACCTCATTAAAAAAAAAATTCTCATTCTTAGCTTCGCCCCACGGTTTCATCCGCGCATTTCCCATTTTTCCACAAAAGCTCTGCATTTTCCCTTTATTCAATATTATAGCCTACAGCATTCAGGGAAATTTAATTACCTATGTAGTTTGCCTTAGATTGTTTTAGGTATCTCTTTAGTGAACAAAAAGACTTACTATTAAGTAATTAGTGCAATATACTTTTCAGCATCGAATCAGTACTAGTAAGTAGTTCAAGACTTACGGACACACTATACCACTTTATAATATTATTATAGTGTATTTGTTTGTTTATTTCTAACAGGTGTTGGCTGTGAAAACAACCAATACACGACTTTATACAAATACGGCTATGGCTACGCAGTCCTGCAACACACTCACACTCCTGACGTGTTCTCCGCTACTGAGTTCAGAGCCTTATATGTTAAAATAGATAATGGTAAATTGAATAATACGTTTCTTTTATTTATACTACAAAAAATTATGTTAAACAAAATTCAAGTATACCTAATTACTTACTTAGACAATATAGTGGTCAAATGGGGTAACTTTCAATTTCATTGTTTGGTACGTGGATTTGATTATATAACTTTTTAGTACCATTTTTAATGATATCTCACTATAAAACACCATAATATTATTAAAAAGGCTACCAAAAAAAAGTTACCAACAGAGTCGCTTCGAAAATTTAAAGTCTTCCCATATCACAGTATTGAAATTTCATGGTAGGGTAATTCGGCTTTTATTTTTCTTGCTCTTACTAATAGCGTTACAAATGATCGTACACAGGAAAATTAGAGATTGGAAAGGAAGGCAGTGATCCGTTCATATCCTACAACGATGAGAGCTTCGGATTGGTCAACCATTTCCAGTTCGATTACGATGCGAACAAAGAAGCAACGGTCCGGTACGACTGCCCGGCTCCTACCGAATTATAATTATGTAAGTAATATTTATATAAAAGTAAGTTCTGTTATGCCAAATTTGTTAGTGCAAAATGTATCTCAATATTGTTTTGATAGACAATGTCCTGTAATTGTCATTATACCCGTCAAAAAAGTTACATGACAAAAGTTTATGTGGTTGTGAAGTTTTCTCTAATTTTCTGATGTTGCGTGCAACTTTATTCTTTATTTTTTCTATCATAATAACCTTTTCCTGACAATAACAAACACAACTAAAAAATTATTAGGAAATATTGGCAATTCGTTCACGCCTGATGCCGTGACCGAGGGAAATAGAGATTCATTTTTATATAATACAGATGTCTATAATACTTACTTGTAATGCAGAGTTTCGAATAATCTTAGGCTTCGTAGGGTTGAACACTAACGATAAAAGTTACCAACTTGTAATAATTTCAGTGAAATCTTGACACAATCCGCAGTCCATTCAGTTTCACCAGTGCCAAGTTCACCATAACTTAGTTATCGCCACTTAACACGCGGTCGAAAGTTGGCGTAAACTTTCATTTCATTAACACTTCGGTATGAGAGTTAGCCGCTAACTTACAAACAACAACGGCAATGGACAGATTCATTATGTCACGGACAACTACGTGAAGCAGAATAGAATAAAGTAAAATAAAATCTGAGCAAAAAAAAAGCAATCATCACAGATAAAGAAACAATTTGAAATAGGTAACTTTTGATTTATTTTGTGGCATATTGAAACTTTTTTAAAATGCGTTTAATAAGCGTTTTTGTATTAGTGCTATTTTTCGTTTTTAAATCATGTGACGCACTTTTGAGCAATAAAAATGATATTGAGGCGAGAGGAAAGAAGAAGGAAATAGCTTTTTTTGGTGAGTTGATTTTAGTATTACGGCCATTCATTATAAGTGTAGTGCTGTCATGTTGCTTTTAAGGTGATGATGATAATATTTAATTTATTTTAATGCTTAAAAGATTACATAGGTACTACATGACAATGTGTTACAAATAATAATTATGGAGATGGTATTTTGGTATTTATTCTAGCATGTCCATTATTCGGTACTATGCACTTCCAGCGCAACTGTAAAATCATGAAAGTTAATGCAAAATTATTGCATAATGAACTTCAGTGTGCCAGATTGTGATTAAAATAAAATATACGAGGTCGGAGGGTTGTTATAAATACAATTTGCAATGTTTTCATGCGAAACGCAATTTGGCGCCGACCGTTATTTTCAGGAATAGGTCCCGCTTATTATGCTACTTGCGCAATAATAAAAAACTTTTGCAGAAATTTATAATGAACCAAGTAGGTATGGGTTTATTTTTATTGCGAAGTTATTGACTAATTGAAGCAGTGTTGCCCACATAGGCCTTAATACTGGCAATGATTACTCGCTTCAATTAGTTTCCGCATTAAACTAACTTTTCATGCTCTATCTGAAATCAGGGATGAATCGGAACGCATGCTTATTTTTTGCAGTCAGCTGGTTTTATGGCTTACTTTTTGCAGTAGGTTCAATAATCTACTCTAGCGTGTAATCCGAAGATGGAACAAACAGCGAGCAAGCATGCCCTCAAAATACATAAAAGCTACATGAAAAGGTTACATAAAAGGCTACATTTAAGTAACCAATAAGGTCTAGTCTCGTATAACATGATGCACTCAAATGCCCTATAGAGTCTGCAGTGTAAATGCACCTTTATGCCCGTGTTTAGAACACGGATTGAGAGTGAAGCAATAAAGTGCACTTATACCCCTTACGCATGACTTTGTACCTAAAAGTGCTAGCAGGGTCGTTGCTAGGAATAAGGGGGGGGGGGGGGGGGGGTACTAGTTTCAGTTTTATTTCACAAATGTTGAAATGAGCAGCTCTTATACCTACCGCTTACCCATTATTTATGAGAGTATCGTCTCAATGAGCTTTCTAAGGAATCCATACTTACTTTGTAATAAATAGCGGCGCGTATAGCCCCAGATTACTAAACAGCTACTAGCGTAGCCTTTATCAAGCTTCAATAAATACTACTCTTTAAATACCATGAATTGTCCATTTAGTACATTCTAGGACACTTTTTATCCCGATAAAATGTAGTCTGCGCGGAATATGTCGTGACGAAAACTAGGTTCCATACGTCAGATTTGACTTGGATACAGTTAAACACCCGTTTTTGTTTAGGCAAACTTAAGGTGGCCCTGCACTGCATAACTGCAGATCGCTTAGCACCGCATCGGCTCGAACCGAACAATTGGAACGTAAAAGTGGCATTCGATAATGGCTTTTCAATCGCTTTCCACATTTGCATTTATTGAAAGGCAGAATAACGACCCAGCTTTTGCTATTAAGTTTTAATAATTTCCTTTCCTATAAACCGTCGTCTCACAGATAAAACTATTATATTATACAGTCTTAATGACAGGTTGCTTGGGTTGTCTGACCAGCTATAGCGTGCAGGATTTTCTTTTTTAACTATATGTACATTATTTAGGAGAATTAATTCGGAGGCATGTTATCCACCAACACGGGCTAGGCCCCCGTGGTGGGTTATGGCCTAATCCTCCTCACGATAGTGAGGGGAGGCCTTTGCCCAGCAGTGGGACAGTTACAGGCTGAATTATTATTATTTATTATTATAGGAATCTTTTCTCAAAAAATAAAACTACACGAACAATCACGAATTAGCAAATGATCATTTTTTTCGCCCCGCCACGATTTAAATACTTTTTGGTGTTGTAAATATACCTAATTACGCTAACAGGTGTTTTCATTATTTCCAGTATACATCGCTGATTTGGTCGTGAAGAAGATCTTCGTACTGAAGCTGATCTACGCTTTCGTCTTCTGGGTGGTGCTGACCAAAGCTGGCTACTTCCTCGGCTGGTTCGTCAGCTACCTCAAGGAGAAGAAGCAGGAGTTCCACCACGACGGGCACCACCACCACGACTATGGATCTAGCCATGGACATGGACCCAGCTTTGTGTCTAGTTACGGACCCAGTTACGGCCCGTATCGAAGGCAGAGCCGTATAGAAACCAGAAGCAGTGATAGAGGAAAGAAGATTGTTTTCGTGCCAAAGATGATGAATTAGAAATATTAAAATTAAACAATGTTTAGGGGTATTTCAATTGTGTTGATTTTTATTGAGTAAAACTATTTTAAATCACTCGTTTATTCTATTCTACTCGTCATTTACTAAGCATTTACAGGTGCGCCGACAAAATGGGACTCGGAATAAAAGCATGGTATAACTACACCCGTGGTTTGGCCATTGCGTCCTAGTTTACGACCGTCCAACATGGCATCTCCGGAAAACCAGCGAAACAGTTCGAAGGCTACACCGCAGTGAATTCTGTACCAATATAAACATTAATTCGTAACAAACAACATGAATAACATTTCCACCCCTACACAAACAACCCTTTGACACCCTTTGACGCAATAATCTAACATCTGTCTTGTATCAAATTAGAGTAGGTAAATTAATCACGCGCGTTTTGACGCGGACGGCGGCGGCTTCGTTAAGCACAGAATACATAACAGTACCTACCTACAGGTGTTAAGGCTCTACATAGCATGCGTCCAACATTTGTCATTTACGGACGCGTCTAAGCGCTAGTTCAGACACGGCGGGAACCGCGCGATTATTGAATCGCATGGAAATCGCGCGGGTCTTATTTATATGAGTTAGTTAGTAATCGTTCAGACATAACCGCGCGGTTAATCAAGCCGCGCGGTTACCGCAACCCACCCGCCAGAAAATAGAATCGCGCTGCTCCCGCGCGTTTCTATTACTATGGAGTCTTTACTTCGCGTTCAGTTGCTTTGCGGATACCGCGCGGTTAGCACGTCACAGCTCGTGAGTTCGCCATGGATCGTTTCGACACTGAAATATTTATCGATGAAGTGGAGAAGAGACCTACAATATGGGATCTTCAGTGTGAAGATTACTCAAATAAAATAATATTGGATGCACCCAATACCGCCTTTTTCTTTTTTTTTAAGGAGCAACCACAGTAAACACACTTTTTCGTCGACCTCCATTTTCAAACTGACGTTATCCCCGCACGAAAATCGCATAATAACCGCCGATGTCTGAATAGCATCACAATTTTGCGGGTTCAAATAGCGCGATTTGTAAACGCGCGGTTCCCGCATGTCTGAACAAGCGCTTAATATGTAGTTTATTATCTATAATATCTGTTATCTATATCCTTACTTTAGAGTAGAAATTCTTTGATCTGTAAGAAAAAATATAGGTATTTATCATATCGTATGTATAATAAGAGACGCGAGAGAGGCTCAGACTTCAAATGCCTAATTCAATAAGTATTAAGGTGCTTTGCAAGATTAATAAGCGCCTTAACTATGCGTCGCCGCGCGGCGCCGCTTGCGATTAGTTCGCGTAATTGGAGACATAAGTTACGGTAACAACCTCACGTGTCACGTATTATTGTTATTGCGTGTTTAATTGCATATATTGATTGGTGAGTTGGAATTGATAGGTGACAGTTAATTTAATAATGAGTTATTATAAATTATCCTAGGTTATCTTACTACGTCGGTCTATGACATTCTGAAAGGTTAGCACATGAAAATATAATGGAAGAGTAAAAATAGAAACGCCATTTACGATGGGAGTAACATTCAAAAGTTCACATAGGCACCAATTATGTCGGATACGATATCAAATCATATGTCAAAATACCTATCTTTTAAATAATTGGCATCGCGCCAAATTGCAATATCCTAAAAAGGCTTTATTCAGGCGTAGCGTGGGCGGGGCGGGACGCGATGTGGCAGGTGAGATTGTGTTTTAAACTGACACGTGGGCGACAGAGAGTGTGTTCCATTATATCTACTTGCGTCTAAATATAACCGGGAGCCTACCACTGGCTCTTTTCAGGCACCTAGACAATTCCGCGAGTTCTTTTTAATATTAAAAAAATATGGGCAGAATACACAAGCAGGCTGAATAAAAATATCTGCTAAGCCACATTCTGGCCCCACCTACGGTTAAAGACAATTTATTTAGGTACAGGCAGCCAGCGGTGGCAATAATGATTTTAGAAGATTAAAAATAAAACTTTAAATAATCAGTCGTTTGCGTTCGTAGCAAAAAGCATATAAACAGTCTTTGATCGCAGCGTACCTGATTATTGGTCAATTTATCATCCTTTATTCATTAAACCACTGTTAAGCGCATGTCGTGGTTCTCTACTTCATTACACTTGCTTCTGTTCCGGAACTTGGAGAATGATGGTAGCGGATCAGGGCGGTAAAAGTTTCATAGTTACTCACGACAAAGATCGCAATTTTACACTTATCATAAAAGTCTTACGCTTTGAACTTAATTGTACTGTTTCGTTATTTATAGAATGCCAGCCTACCTGAATATGACTGCCCTGAGGCTGGGCTCGCTTTTTCTTCGATTTCATTTTCTTTTTAATAACCTATATAACTGTTACACTAAGTACCTAGTCTGTACTATAGATAGGTGGTAGTTCACAAATTCGTAACAGCTATTAGTAAGAAATCCGATTCAGAAAAATATTTCTCTAAAACAAAACAGCATTAGCCTTGAGGGCTTAAAGTTATGTTATATCCGAGAAAATGCAGATATTGCCGAAAAACGGAAAACTTAAAAGTTTTAATTCCTAACCCAATTCCCGCATTTCCAGGCTGGCACATCCATCTCACTGCTGACATGACAGTTCTCCTAAGTTATATAAGCACCTTGGAAAACTTCTCAAATAGTATACTATGATTGATTACAAAGGTATATACTTTGAGTCGGAACATGCAATAATTATTTGACTATTATCATACCTTTATATTATTACCTTTAGATAAATAAGGTCGGTTAAGTTTCCTATTTTCAGAGCTGAAGATGGAAGGATAAAGTCGCAGGCTGTTATTATAGTTAGGTACTGTTTATTTATAAAAAAAATTAAGATCAAGCACGGGTTTGCATTATGTTATTATACCTACATATTTTTCCATAAAAATCGCACCCGAGTTCAAGATGGCCGTCGATGCATCAGTTTACCAATAAACTCCAACTATAAGTTCTGTGAACTACGAGCATATTGCGATTTGCGGCCTAACTTTCCCGCGCAACTTTAAAATTGGAAACAATCAGTCGAAGCAATCAAAAGTTAGTAAGTTTCACGAACAGATAATGCATGTAATTTAATCGCGAATAGTCGATTGGCGACGACGCGAGACGTTGAAATCTAATTCGATGTGGCGTTGGCATAAATCAGATACCAAAGACTTCCGCTAAAGTAGTTGAACATCTCCGTATCTTAAATTTAATATACACCTTAAAAATGTACATTTTGCGTATCTACAATGGAATTGGAAACTAAAACATGTTAAGCTACTTTTGATGCCGACCGTTATACTTGCTACCTGATGCGGTTATACATAGACTTTCTATTTTTACGTAAGACGAGGCGGTACGATCCTTTTTAGGGCAGAAGGGAATGTGTGGGACTTAACCCCCTTCCCCCCTCCCCTGTGGGTCGATCCGCCTGGAATGGTGCATGATGGGGTCGTGTTTGCATTCGCCATTGAAGCCTGCCCTATTACGGAAGAATTAAAAAATAGAACTACATAGTTGCGTTTAATTCAAAGTCAAAGTCAAAGTCAAATCATTTATTGTAAATAGGCAATAAAATCGCACTTTTACAAGTCAAACACTTCAATCTAATAAACAAATTAATAAAATCATAAAAGAAAACAAACTATAATTAATTGATTAGGTATGGTTTGAGTTTGAAAAAGGATGTTTCCCTTTCAAGTCCAGGATTAAATCTCAGACAGGAAAAGGAAACTCCGTTTGATTCTACCAGTGCTTCGGAATACGCCCGTTAGAGAAGACAGCACCAAGAAACTCTACGGGGATGTCATATTTTTTTCTCATAATGTATAATTTTCTTCTTTTTTTTTTCCATCACAATATTTACATTGTTATAAATATGACCATCAATATAAAAATTTCAAAACATATTAATAAAATTCACGTTAATTATTACTACCATGGAGCTGGGGGCATTGAGGCCATGCATTTTTATCTTTAATATAGTCATTAACAGTGTAATAGGCTTTCTTTATGAGATTAGCCTTAATAAAAGTTTTAAATCTTTGCATGGATAATTGATCAATTCCCTCTGGCAACTTATTATAAAAGCGTATACAGTTCCCCATAAATGAACCACTAACCTTCTGCAACCGAAATCTTGGTACATTGAGTTTATTTTTATTTCTAGTGTTGAAATTATGTACGTCACAATTTTTAGCAAACTTGTTAATATTTTTATGAACATACAATAAGTTTTCATATATATATTGGCAAGCCACTGTAAGAACATTGATGTGTTTAAATCGTTCCCGGAGAGAATCACGGGTTTTCATATTATACAATTGACCGAATTGCTCTTTTCTGTAGCACGAACACAGATTGGATATCCGCGGCTTTGCCCCACAACATAATGCCATATGACATAATGCTGTGAAAGTAACTAAAATATACTAATCTTGCAGTGGCTTCATCAGTAAATTGTCTGATTTTACGTACAGCAAAAGCTGCAGAGCTCAATCTTCCAGTTAAAGATGATATGTGAGGACCCCACTGTAATCTAGAATCTAAATTAATTCCCAGGAAGGTTGTTGACTCTACCTGATCTAACGGCTCATTATTAATTAAAATACTTAAATTTGTGTGGCCTCTTCTAACATTGGGTAGTGAGAATTTTACACATTTCGTTTTTTTAGAATTCAGCACTAAATTATTTACCGTGAACCATTTAAGAACTAGCGTGATTGCTTTGTTAACATCGTCAAAATTGTTGTCTGTTCTGTCAACCTTAAAAATAAGTGAAGTGTCATCAGCGAACAAAACAATATCACATAAGTTCTTTACAAAAAAGGCAAGATCGTTAATATACACCAAGAACAAGAATGGCCCCAGTATTGAACCTTGAGGGACACCCATTGTAGTGAGCGACCCAGATGACCTTACTCCATTTATATCCACTTTCTGGATTCTGTTACTAAGATACGAGAATACAAGATCGAGAGCTTTCCCGTGAACCCCGTAATGCTGTAATTTAGAAATTAATGTTTCGTGACTAACGCAGTCAAATGCTTTGGAAAGGTCACAGAAAACACCAATAGCATCCTGCGACTTCTCCCAAGCATCGAAAATATGCTTTAAGAGCCTTATCCCTGCATCTGTGGTAGAACAGCCTTTAGTGAAGCCATATTGTTCAGTATGAAACAGGCTGTTTAAATTAAAATGAGTCATTAATTGGTTTAAGATAATTTTTTCAAAAATTTTACTTAGTGCGGGAAGTATTGAGATGGGTCTGTAGTTAGTCGGGTCATTTTTATTTCCGGATTTATACAGAGGAATCAGTTTACTATTTTTCATTACGTCAGGAAAAACTCCTTCATCGACACATGTATTAAAAATAACGACCAAATACGGGGCAATTGAATTAATAATACAAGTTAAAATTTTTGTAGACATTCCCCACAGATCCTCAGTGTTCTTAATATTAAGTAATTTAAATGTCTTAACAATACTGTCTACATCAATATATTTGAATTTAAATACATCATTACATCTGTCAACATTATTTAATAGTATAGAAGCAGCCGCAACCTGGGATGACTCTAACGACTGGGTAGTAACAATAGGTATTTTGGTAAAAAAATCTTCAAACGCATTGGCTACTTCGCAATCTTTTGAAATTAATTTTTGGTTTATATTTAAGACATATTTCCGGTCCCGAGGTTTAATTTTGCCAGTTTCAGTGTTGATTATTTTCCACGTTGTTTTGATTTTGTCTTCGGCCTGCTTAATTTTCCTACTCAAGTGAAGAGACTTCGCGGCACGGCACACAGATTTGAATGTCTTTTAGTATTTTTTAACATAGTCTAAAAATTTAGTGTCATGTGCATTTATACATTTTTGTGAATATAAATCATACAATTTGTTCCTGCTTTTATAGATACCAGGTGTAGCCCAGTCCCCATCAAATCTCGCCTTGGTGCTACCTCTATATGTTTTTACTTTAAATATTGTATTAAATTGATTGATTGATAGAATTTGATAGAATTGATTGACAGAAAGAGCTGAGATGGGAATACTTCTACTCCCATGGTCACACATTGAATTATTTATGGTATAATTCTAGCACTTCTTTTCCTTTCTAAAATTAAATTGTAAATGGATAGATTAGCTAGATGTATTTCCATAATGATATTTTGTCAGGCATCCCGTTATGTATTAAGACGTCCCCTTGCTAATGGAAGGCCGAGTTCATTTCCAGTCCAGGTTTTATTTGATTGCGCCTCGTTCCGTGCCCATTTCCCCACTTAGTGTTGCCAGGTAGTCCGGAACGCCAAATTTATGTTATTAAATTTAGTGGCGTAAAATTATTTTAATGGCACTTCTTTCATGCGTAAATATGTGGTTTTGTTGCGGATTTCATGATATTATAAGCTGATAATCACTAAAAAATTCCATTAGATTTAAACAGTGACTTTTTAGTTACATTTTCATGCAGTTTTCAGGGAGTTTCACATGTATGCCAATCGCCAAAAAGTATTTTAAAACCAACAAAATCTTAGGCGTCATCTAGGAAGTACATCCAAGGGCGTCAACAACAAAAATCCGAAAATGTGACGGCGACGTCAAAGTCAAATCATTTATTGTAAATCTTACTAATATTATAAACACGAAAGTTTGTAAGTATGGATGGATGGATGGATGGATGTTTGTTACTCTTTCACGTAAAAACTACTAAATGGATTTTAATGAAACTTTACAATAATATAGCTTATACATCAGAATAACATAATAGGCTATAATTTATACAGCTATTGTGTGAATTGTCTAAAATATGACGATAAGTGTCAAGTAACTAGGAAAAAATCTACCATCTGCGTGCTATTCAGGCGTGCGCTGCCAAAACCGCTAGAGCTATACATGTAATGTATGATGGAAATGTTTATCTTAAATAGTTCTAAAAAAAAGCCCGGCACAGTATAATATATCTATATCTTATGTGTAAGCCATTATAGCCAAGATAGTGAACCATAAAAATGTGTCATAACGTTAGTTCTTTTCTACGTCACGCTAATAATTATAAGCTGCTCTAAATACTAATCCTGCGCAGACGAAGTCGCGGGCATCAACTAGTAGGCAATAAAATCGCACTTTTACAAGTCAAACACAAATCTACTTGACATTGGCTACTGTTGCAATTGTAGCTGCTAGGGCTCCACATGTTGTGTTTGAACCCATAAAAAAAGATGTTTTAATTCATAAACCGAGCAGGGCCATGCCAATTGAAAGCCTCATATTGTTATCCGAAATGCTGTCATACACATTTTGTTGTTTTAGTTATGGCTTCGCACGGTTTGTGCATTTAGCCAGTGTCAAGTATTTTAATACTTAAGTATTTCTTATTTTCACAATAGGACAGTCATAGAATTAAAGCAATCCTCCTTGACTACTTAATGAAGTGTTTATTAAGTAGTCAAGACGATTATTTACATAGTCAAAGTCACGATTCAGTAAAGTGGTGTAAACGCTTTACTGAAACTTCCTGGGAGTTTTGGAAAGAATGCGAAGAGACACGCTTTTTGGGTTTATTTCATTTGCCCACACTCGTGCACGGTACCGAACACTCAATAACTAATACTCCACCAATATTATTACACATTAGCACTCGAAGAAACACAAGTTTGAGGAAAAATAAAAAACCAGCAACGTCTCACTATGCCGCCATCCCTGTCATACACAAACCCCCTTATTCATAAAAAGTTATGAAAGGCTTATTAAAAATGTGCACTGAAAAATTGTACCTACTGTGCACTACTGTGCAGTACTAAATGAAGTTTACCTAATAAATGTTTATGAATAAGGGGGTTAGTAGTTACAATAATACTAGGTAACTGAAAAGTAGCATGTGAAACCTTCCTACTAAAATATTCTTGATTATATTTTATTTTACTAACTTCAATTCAGCCTTTTGATTATGGTTTCTGCAGGGTTCCCAGAATTAATGTAATTTCGTTTGAGTGGAAATTATGCTAGAATATTTTTAACTGAATCGGTGTTTAATCGATCGTGAAGCTTGACGGTGTTTAAAATTAAAATGAAAGCGCACATTAATTAATATTTCATATCAAAACCACTCGCTGCGGGTTTAACGGAAAATACATTTTATTTATTGAATTAAGTACCTAGTGAAAGATTTTGTGCTAAAAGATTAATACGATGTTAAAATATTTTACTTTTGTGCGGTGGCGATGTTTGGAGTCCGATTTATTTACGCTAACAACAACTTGATAGTTTCGATGAAGTATTTCGATATAACATTTATGCGTTTCGTAGTTTGTAGTTCCATATTGATATTTATTTCGCATTATTGAATATTATTTATGTAAATATAACTAAACAGGTGGGTACGTATTAAAGTATACGATATATCCTATTTATACATAAAAAATATTACGGGGACGATGTGCCCGCTAAGCGACATAGGTATTGTCTTTAAAAAAAAATTAATTAAAAAATCCATCTAAAGGTAGGTACTTACTTACTTACCTATTTAGAGGCCAGTAGGTAATTTGAACTCTCTCCTTTAGGCGACATTTTTAATTTTGAATATTCATTAGGCACGTGCCTACATATTCATGCTGACACGTTCCACGGAGAAATTTTTAAACAAGCGTAAATTTAAATACAAGCAGTCACACCTGCGACGCAAACTATATACAAAGAACACAATCCTCAAATTAGTCACAGAAAGGGAAACTGCTCGCGGATTTGTTTGACTTGAAAACAATGAAAAACTTTCTTGTAATTTGGAATTTACGTGTACGGTATTTGTTAACGATACTTATTTATTAACGAGGGTCCTAGACGAACGGTTCAGTTGCCATAACTACTTGGCGGAAAAATAAAACAACTACTGGCTGGTTAAAAGTTTTGCAAACGAAAACAATATTGGCCTAAATTTTTTTTTAATAAAACTGTGTTGGCGGGAAAATAAAAAAAACAATTCATAGCGCCAGCAAAAATACTAGGAAATAAAATATACCCTAAAATCTTCATTAGGGTTACATTCATTGCAATTGTGTTGTTCTAGTCGTTAACTGCATTATAAAATGTTAAAGAAACTTGTGGTTATTTTGATGATGGTAGTGTGTTGTTACTGTGAAGAGAATAATGTGATTCTGCCGGAAGAGACACGAGCAAAGAAGAAGAAGAAGTCCCTGCGTCTTTTAGGTAAGCTTTACCTTAGAGTAGTTCTCTATCTTATTTTAGAAAAAAAGCATCTGACACCGCCCGGAACTGATTGATAGAAAAAACTTGTAAATATATTATGGCGACCCTGAATAAACTGCATACAAAAATTAACAAAACGTACCGATGTGAAAATAAAATTCATTTGACCCGGAGTAATTTTAATCGTACACGTGAGTATACTCAGAGAACGAGTGGGTAGGGTAATTATTTTAAATCACGTTATTCTGAACTCATTCGCTTCTCTATAAAATGTTGAAACCGATGAGCATACAAATAGCGTAAACCTTTACGAAGGGTTTTAGTAGGCTATGCCGTTTACAAGCAAGGGTTCATAAGTACGACTTACCAGGTTTTGTTTTTTACTTGTAAGTATAACCTTGATTGAAAGAGGATTATCCGTCAATCCCTGCGTCAGAGATTCAGGGAGTACCTCAAACTCTC
Organism: Hylaea fasciaria; assembly: GCA_905147375.1. NCBI lineage: Eukaryota > Metazoa > Arthropoda > Insecta > Lepidoptera > Geometridae > Hylaea > Hylaea fasciaria. Next base: position 12,846,281 of record LR990193.1, on the reverse strand, counting down.
TATTTCTATGAAAAAGGGTCTAAGCGAGCTTTTAGTTATTTATGTATAAAAGTACTTCAGGTCAATATTTACCTGCGACTACCTACAAATGTAGTATTTTGATGAAAACGAAGTATAAACATTTTTATTTTTGTTCGGTATTGTAATTGCCTCTCTGAGTAGTATTTTCCTCTTTTTTTTAGCCCAACACTAGTTGGTAGGTAGTTAGTAGGAATCATACCACATAATATATACCTATAAATTATTTTGAATCTTTTGTTTTTCTTTTCCTACATTTTGTTGCCAGTTTATTTAATTATAGGTGAATCGGATTTACCGCGTTTTTAAAACCCTAACGTGAAAAAAAATGAAATAAATCCAAAACCAATCCATGTTCAAAGTTATGGTACTTCCTTCCATAAAAGCCTTATTTCCTTTGTTTTCAGCCATGCTCGCAATCTTCATACTATCGAAGGTCGTTGTTTTCAAAATGGCAACATTCTTCTTCTTCTTCGCCTTCTTCCAAAAGCTGTTTTCCATCGGAGGTGTGCTGCTGACCTACTTCATGAAGGCGCAGCTGGGCATGCCGGCGCCTCCGCCGGCGGCCGTGGTGGCTCCGTCGGTGGCCCCGCCTAGCACTTCCTACGGGTCCCCGACGGACTACAACACGATCGGCTACAGCTACGGGCCCCCGGACCACGAAGCCGCCTTCCAAAGCGAGGGTCCCAGCGTCGCCGATTTCGGGAGCCCTTTCGGCTGGCTGATGAGTAGACCATGACTAGCACGGGTATTGCAGCACTTGACGCAGCGCTTCCTCCCCATTGACCCTTCAGGGGTTTTTGGGGCCCTCAAAAGTTTTTTTCTAATGAAAGGAGCCTAGGCTTAGGTCTATGACTGTACGTGATCATGACGCGTTGTTTATTATTTGTTGCTGCAATTTATTCTACAAGTTGTTTTTTTTGTAATTATTCCTATTTATTCTAGATTTAAAAAGTTCTTTGTAATGACTAGGTACTTACTACTTATTTTAGATTTCAAAAGTTCTTAGTATTGACTATACTATTTATTGTTAATTGGAGAAGTTCTGTGTAATGACTACTATTTATTCTAGATTTAAAAAGTTCTTTGTAATGACTAGGTACTACTTATTTTAGATTTCAAAAGTTCTTAGTATTGACTATACTATTTACCTATTGTTAATTGGAGAAGTTCTGTGTAATGACTACTATTTATTCTAGATTTAAAAAGTTCTTTGGAATGACTACTATTTATTTTAGATTTAAGAAGTTATGTATAGTGACTACTAAGTATTTATTCCAGATTTAAGAAGTTCTCTGTTATGGCGACTATTTATTTTAGATTTTAGAAGTTATTTGTAATGACTACTATTTATTCTAGATTTAAGAAGTTCTCTATAATGACTACTATTTGTTTATTCCATAGATTTTAAGAAGTAAATTGTAATGACTACTATTTAATAAATACTATTTATTCTAGATTTAAGCAGGTATATATTTCATGTTTAGTGAAAAAACGTAATTTCAAATACCTAATTGAATGTTGATTGCTTATATTTACTTCGGTAGCTTTAATTCAGTACATAAATCTTAATAGTAAATTATATAATATACAAACATGGGAAATTTAAATTTTATTTGGCGTACCTACCTATTGAGGTTATTTTTCTACAGCCCTTGAGTCGATTTCCAGGAATAAGGACTGTTTGACTGACTTGTTACCTCGGGCACCGGTAAGATCTTTTCAAAGGCGAATTATTCGCAAACAGAATTTTATAAATCGCTTTTATGCGATTACTTCGAGTAATACGACGCAAAATGATGTTCCTTTACAGGTAAGAAGAATTTAGAAATTACATTTGAAATAGCCTTTCCTTTTTATATATTACGATAACTTCGCAATCGCTTTGCGATAATCCCGCCCATTGCGTGTGTTGTTTTTCTTTTTGGTGTTCAATGAAGAATTGTCTATAGATCCATTCTATCGTTTATTATTAAATATTTCGATCTATATACTATTATATTCTGCAGTGCACTCGGCAGTAAAAAACGGCACCTACTATGCTTGGCACTAACTATACTGAACTATTTTACTAAAAAATAGCAAAATGTGTAAGCATCACCGTGGTAAAAAAAACTACCTACCTGCTCGTAGTTAGCATAAACATAATTATAAGGTACATAGGGGGGCCGAAGTCAGAGTGGCTTTTTACAATACTGCGAAAATACTGCGATGAAGTATTACACTCGCAAGAAAAATAAATCATGTCCGTAAGGATTGAGGAGCCACTTTTGAAAAATTAACAATTTCTAAATGGAATCTCACGCAGTTTAAATGTAGGTGTGTCAATAAAATTTGTACCCTAAAGCAGATTTTAGTAGATTTTATGCATAAAAAGTTCTGTTACTGTAAAGGTGGCACCTCAATTCAGCAAATCAGGATTGAGGTGCCATTTTTCAAGTGAATAGAACTGGTTAAGTTATGGATGAATATTTCTGAAAACGCAATATCTTTACGGACGTGCTGTATATTGGTTGCCACCAAACTCTGGGGCTTGAACGGCTTCAATTTAAAAAGATATATAACATTCAAAGTGGCGCCAAAATCTATAAAAAATCGATTTTAATTTTTTTATTTTTCATTGATATAACTAGTCAATTTACAAAATAAACTTAATGGAAAAAATGTAGATAGTTGGCTGAAATTGTAGCCAGAGAATGAAGTAATAAAACCAAGTGGTTTTTTTGCTGCGACTAATTTTATGTGGCTCCTCAATCCTTACGGTCTGGAAATAATATTTCGCTATAACTACGTGACAACAAAACGAAATCGATCGATGAATATCCCAAAAAAATGTAGATATGCGTACCTTAATATTCATATATAATTTAATCACGCTACGTATCCTATATTGGACAAAACACACAATTTTTTACTTTCTCATACAAATTTTCTTAAGCGGTGACCATAATTTAAGTATGTAACCAGGGATATGGAATCCAAGAACTACTTACGCTTTTTTGTGTTGGACCCGCACTGTTAGTGCAGTCAGCCAGTGTAAACAGCTCGTTTCATAATATAATATCTGGATGACCGAGCTTTGCTCGGTATCTAATTTTTTTTTTTTATAAATTGTGTTTTTAGGAAATTCTATTTATGTACGAATTACTAATAAAATGATGAAATATGAATAATATTTTTCAATCTTACCGATAGAATAATAAAAAAATATGAACTGGTTATTTAAAGAAAAAATCATAAAAAAAAACACGGAAAAAAACAAATGATTCCTAGCTAGATCGATTTATCGTCCCCGAAACCCCCTATATACTGAATTTCATGAAAATCGTTGGAGCCGATTCCGAGATTCCAATTATATATAATATATATCCATACTAATATTATAAATCTGAAAGTAACTCTGTTTATCTGTTTATCTGTATATCTGTTTGTTTGTTTGTTACCTTTTCACGGCTAAACGGCTGAACCGATTTCGATGAAATTTGGTATAGGGGTAGATTGGACCTATGAGACGGACATAGGCTATCTTTTGTCTCAAAAAATAATCTTTAAGGGGATGAAATAGGGGTTGAAAGTTTGTATGGGGAATCCATAATTCCTCAAGTTAGGGATCTGAAAATTCTTATTTAGGCTTTTGGTAAGAAATAAATAAATACGGGTTTCAGCTTTTTTGCAAAATCATCCCTAAAGGGGGAAAAGCAAGGGGGTTGAAATTATGAGGTATTCTTTAGATGCACCCCCTACGGACCACAATAAACGGTTAAACGGATCGTAATTTAAATTGGAAAGTAATTAAGGGGGGAGAGTGCGATGGGAGGAGGGGGAGAAAGGGGTAAAGTGGGGGAAAGGGGGAGTAGATGGTAGAGTGAGGGGAGAAGAGGGTACGCCCGAGCGTGTGTAATTTAATATTATTATATTTAATGTTAATATTATATACCTACCTATCAGCAAATATAGCACTTGTACAAACCATTAGCCTGGGTTACACAAGAGGAGAAGGTAAGTAGGTAAGTACCTACTTATCTGGAACGCTAACGGCAAAACATGGTGTCATAGTATTCTCTCCTGTGGTTGTTAGGGTTATACGTACCTACAGCTTGGTACATACAGCTTGGTAAAATATAGTAGAAAATTAAATTAATAGCAGTGCCACTATCGCATGTGTAATGTGTATTGATGAACTGGTAGCCCTCATGGCATAACGGATCAATTTTGATACTTTATAGTAATTAATTTAATTTTAAATGAATGAAGCACCATAAGTACCTATGTAACGACATCACATTTAACATGCATGCACAATTGCACACATCATATTATTACGCCTCTTTCCCGAAGGTGTAGCTACTTTTATTATTTTTTTTTATTTTCATATTATAAAAACAGAAAATAAAAAAAATACATTTTTTGTATCTATATTGTTCCACTGCTGGGCAAAGGTCTCCCCTATTTCCTTCCACACATTCCAAAATATATTAAACTACTCTCACTCTCTAGGGCCTAACAACCACGTTTAGGTCCGCTAAGCTGAGCAAATAATAATAATATGACACAGTTTTTGAGCATGAGATGTGAAAACTCATGTACTATTTACGCACGTAAAATAAATTTGTAAATCTATTTATTATAGGTACTCGTATAAAAACCAAAACTGACTGACTGACTGATCGACTAACGCACAGCTGAAACCACTGGGCCTAGAACCATGAAATTTTTCACAAATATTTTGTATGTGTCGTAGGCGTGCAATAAGAAAGGATTTTTGAAAATTCAACCCCTAAGGGGGTGACCGATTATATAATTATTGCATCACTAGCTGCGCCCCGCGGTTTCACGCGCGTTAGGATAATATACGATATATCTTTATGAATTGTAGTCCATGTGTTATTCTGGTATTATGTAAGCTATATTATTGTGAAGTTTCATCAAAATCCATTCAGTAGTTTTTGCGTGAAAGAGTAACAAACATTCATCCATAATTACAAACTTTCGCGTTTATAATATTAGTAGGATAAAATACACTTCATATAGAAATGATGCGAATTTTTGTCATTAAGATATTTTTTTACCGACACATGGGCTATTTGCACTGAATAAACACACTTTCAATTATATATCCTATATCACTATAATATTATTATCTAATACTATAGTCTGAAGGTGTGCACAATGCACAATGCACAAACCAGATATAAATCACAGATTCCTAGATCAGGGTAAGTATAATCATTTTACAATAAAGATTTGTTCATAAAACGAAAGCGCGACAACATAACGCTATGCAAAGATATTTTTCACTATTTTTTAGTTGTAAGCGGTTTGATTATTATTTAAACTGTACAGTATTAAAACTAAAAAAATATCACATAAAATTAATAAACCACGAACCATAAATATCTATGCATCCGAAAATACTAATAACCTAAAAAACAAATCTAGATGTGATATGGGTAGGTGTGAAATTGCGTTGTCACGTTGTCTACTGGTGGAATGCTAACCTACCCACGTTTGTGTACTTATTGCTAAGTCAAATGAACATCTTTTAATTACATCACTTAGAAGATTATTTTAAAATAATCGCGGTGTAAGTAAGTATATATTAAATGCACGCCAGAAGTTAAGTCACGCCGTGTAGTCGTATTCTACTTAGACCGCTCGTATCGTAATGTGCCTACTACCTACCCACTTTTATTTATGTTATTTTATATCATATAGGTATGTCATAATATATTAGTATGATGTGACGTTGTTATTGATTATAATTGAAGTAAAACTTCTTTAAGCGCGACTAGGGAGTAACTCATATTTTTTCTGACGGAAGTAACGCTTACTATAGTCTGTGTAGTTTGCTATTTAAAAAAGGTTACATTGACGTGTCAATGTAGTGTCAATGTAACCTTTTTAAATAGCAAACTACACAGACTATAGTAAGCGTTACTTCGGTCAACGCCAAAAAAGTTTTACTTCAATCGCGCGTAAAGGTTACACGCACACACTTTTTTTTTAAGTGTCCTATTTTTTTCTTGAATATTATGGTCACCGCAGTGAAAATTGTATGAGAAAGTAAAAAATTGTGTGTTTTGTCCAATATAGGATACGTAGCGTGATTAAATTATATATGAATATTAAGGTACGCATATCTACATTTTTTTGGGATATTCATCGTTCGATTTCGTTTTGTTGTCACGTAGTTATAGCGAAATATTATTTCCAGACCGTAAGGATTGAGGAGCCACTTAAAATTAGTCGCAGCAAAAAAACCACTTGGTTTTATTACTTCATTCTCTGGCTACAATTTCAGCCAACTATCTACATTTTTTCCATTAAGTTTATTTTGTAAATTGACTAGTTATATCAATGAAAAATAAAAAAATTAAAATCGATTTTTTATAGATTTTGGCGCCACTTTGAATGTTATATATCTTTTTAAATTGAAGCCTTTCAAGCCCCAGAGTTTGGTGGCAACCAATATACAGCACGTCCGTAAAGATATTGCGTTTTCAGAAATATTCATCCATAACTTAACCAGTTCTATTCACTTGAAAAATGGCACCTCAATCCTGATTTGCTGAATTGAGGTGCCACCTTTACAGTAACAGAACTTTTTATGCATAAAATCTACTAAAATCTGCTTTAGGGTACAAATTTTATTGACACACCTACATTTAAACTGCGTGATATTCCATTTAGAAATTGTTAATTTTTCAAAAGTGGCTCCTCAATCCTTACGGACATAAAAAAACTACCTACCTGCTCGTAGTTAGCATAAACATAATTATAAGGTACATAGGGGGGCCGAAGTCAGAGTGGCTTTTTACAATACTGCGAAAATACTGCGATGAAGTATGACACTCGCAAGAAAAATAAATCAGCTCTCTAGAATAACTTACCTTTTAAATCACTTCCACTTTTCCGGCTTATGTGGACCCTAGCGTGGGATTTTATCAGAAACTATACGTGTAATTTTAAATACGCTATGTTTTATAAATGAAAATAGAGTTACAAATATGAACGTTAAGTTTGTAAGGTACATAGTACGCTAATGCTTGGTCACAAATCCCGCAAAAGTTGAGTTTAATGCTTTACCTACGGCAAACTAATGCTTTCATTTTGTTTAACGACTTCTCATAAATTATACCCACTTTCAGGAAACATAGTGTAAGTAGATTATATGTATAAATGTAGCTTTTTATGAGTTTCCGTTATAATAATTATGCTGGAAACTTTACAATGATCACTGAGTTAGTACTACCGGTAAATGGATGAATGGACAGGTCATGCTTGCAAGTCGATTTAAGATCCAGTTTTCGTCGTTCAAAAGCTTGGAAATGTTATCGTTTGTCTGTCAAGTTCTGATGACAAAAATTAAATCTGATGACAATACTAGGGTTACAGTGAGCTGATCTGATGACAGAGGAACTCCTCAGTAACTTATGGCAGTTTGGAGGTGTTTGTGTAGGTACGTTCTGATAAGCTTGGAATATTCTATACGTATTTGATAAAGGCTGTCATGAAAAATTTCTTTTTCAACTAGGTTGTTACACAAAGATTATTTATACTAGTAAAATATTAAACTGGTAATGTTACAACAAGTGTGCGTAGTGTTACGTTAGATCTTGCCATCAGAACTTCTAGTGGCAGTGCCTGTATTGTACTATGATCGATGATGTGTAGGTATATCTGTATATATGTGATCATGCAGGGTCTTGCGATAGGTACCATCAGAAAATGCTTCGCTCGCCTCTCATTATAATAATAATGCAATTTTATTTTATTTTAATTGGAAAACTTACAGTACCTAACCTTATCTAACTTACTAACTAAAATGACTGTCTAAATAACATTTAATAGTTTTCGTATATTGAAATGTACTTGTATACAATTTTATTAGGTAGGTACTCAAATATCCTAGAAAACATTAACTTTAAATGAAGTTTAAATGAAGCTTAATTTTATTTGTAGGTTACATGGCGTAAAATTGTACAGTCTAATATGTATGGAAAATACTCTCTGAGCCTGTCTTCTTTCGATTGAGTGATTTCTAGCACACGCTCGTGTTTGTTCTACGTTGAATAATTTACCATAATTATACTTGTACGACGTACGTATGGTAATAAGTAGGGACAGTGATTACACGCCGCGGTCTGAGACGTCGTCTCAGTTGCGGTTTAGTAGGTCAACAGAAGTTTAGATAATCAGTGTAGGTATACAGCTGCCACAGCCAACACGGGGCCGGTGCGCTCATTGCGATACTCTGCAGGGTACAGTAGTACCCAACTTATATGGCTTACCGATGTACCTGCGCAAAAGATGAATTTTCAAAGCGCGGGAAATGCTATTGACCGCTATTGGTCGGCAGCCGCGCCGCCATCTTAGCGATCGCCGCGTGGCATGAGTGAGATGGAACTAACAGCTGCAGTGTATTATGAACCTTATAATAGTGATCTTAGGTTGATTGTAAGTTTTAAGCATTCTTTCGTTAATCTTCGGACCATACTTTCTTTTCTGCGCGAACGAAGATTCACGACGCGCCATATAAGTTGGGTACTACTGTACGGGTGTATCATTATCATGTCGATCGCTGCTTTTTTTCTTTATGTGTTTACGAGAACATAGGGTGACACGAAGGGCAGTGGGCGTGTGCCCCACCCACTTAGCTAACTACGGACCTGTATCGCTGAGCAAAATTGTTCCGGTTTTTGAGGTAGTCATAGAGCCAGTTACAAAAAAGTATAAAAGGAATCTTTCTCGAAAAGAGAAGCGCTCGATGATAAATTATACGAACACTCGGGTGGATTTATTTCTTTAGCACTCGTTCTTTCACAAAACATAAACTATTAAGATTTTTGTCCAATGGCGGATTCAAAGCTAGCATTTACAAATGAGACCATAAATTACCCGCCCGTCAGTCCTGAGTGGGGGCTGTGGTACGTAGTACTATTATGTATTCTGTGCTATGGTGGGGGTGCAAAACAGCTGCCTGCCGCTTACCCAGGTCAAGCCGGGTGTACAAGGGAGGCAGTGGCACCAATTCTACTGTCACCAGTTGTAAAATGTAACGCAATGGAATTGGAAATAATAATTGAATAAATATTTACTAGTAAGTTCTGTCAAATGATTTGAGATGTGGCTTAGCACATCCATAAGCAAAATTTAAAAAAATTTACAATTCGAATGTACTACGTTACAAAACCTTATAGTCAGACTACCGGAAATTCTGACGGGGCAGCACAGTACTGACTTGACAAATATTCACACGATGCCAGAATTACAGTACTCTGGGTAGTCGGGTAAACCCCTAATAGTATTGGTAGTGACGTTGATGAAATTATACGTAGTCTAGTCCGCGTCACGATTCAGTGAATACTGAATTGGCTTTGCTGAAACTTCCTAGGAGTTGCTTATATCGCGTTTATAATTTAGTGACAAAAAGAAAGAAGCAAGCTTGAGAAAAAAATAGAAAATCAACAACGTCACATTTTTGCTTTCCCTAAAACTCGCCTGCTAAACCAGAGAAAACTGAAAATTTGCATAGTATAAATACCCGTGTATTTTCAAGATAAGTATGAAAACAGGACGGTGCGTAAAGCTCCTGCCTATCCAGAGTAAAGTTACAAACTTGGGTTTACTTAGGTACCCGGTTCAAGTTGTTGTGTGCTATAAATTTTATTCTGTTGTATATCATATTCTGTTGTATATTAAAGGATCTTAACTAAGTTAAGTAGAACTCAGTGAAACTATTGTGTTGTATACACACGGAGTATGCTTACGTTTGGAACCAGCTGCCCGCAAAAAATGAGCACGAGCTTCCGATGAAAACCTTGTAAAACCTTGGTGGTAGGGCACTTTAGTGTCTTACCAGTAAGTTACTACTTAGTAGTAGTAGTATTCTATTGGCGGCAGATTTTCTGGATATAGCAGGACAAGGTGCTATCCTGTGCTCAAACACCTAGACAGGGTGTTCTGGTACTGGCTTTCCAACCTAATTATTAACCTTAGCATGTTTTAGAAAAAAAATATTCAGCCGTCTATACTAAGCTGCACGATTAGTCGATTACATAGAAGTAACATATTCACTTGTGACATTAAAATTTAACGTTATAACCATAAGCAGTTTTTATTGGCAAACGTTACTACCACGTTCAGTCGATCGGTCTTCGTAACACAGAAGAGAGATAACACACCGCTAATAGAGATAAAATTCTGGTAGATCACTTACATCTTTCAACCGAGCGCCGAAGCAATCTGAATAATACATACCATTTAAAACTTTTCTAACTTTAATTCAAGTTGGAGCGTTTTCAAGTAGGTACCTAGTTTTTTTCTCTCCGGGCCATGCAAAGTTGGAGGCAAAGTTGACCGTACAAATTCGTGAACTGTCAAATGGACAAAGTTACCGCCCCGGACGGCGCCGAAGCTAATTATTAACGAAACAGAGTTGGGCAATCGCCAGTGATAAAATAATTGGAATCCTCGGTGCAGCTTGACTCGTAAATCAATTACCAGATTATGAAATTTAGTAGTTTGGTATTCGGATTCGTTAGCGCTATGAATATGGATATCGATGATCTAATATCTACGTTTGTGTTGGTTTATTGACCACAGCCCTTAAGGGTAATTATTCCTTTTAAGATTCACGATTTCCCCCTCAAAGGGGTTTCCAGGGGGGAATGGTGGAATAAACCAAAATAACTATGGGTGGAAGTTCAACAACATTCGCCATGATTCAGTATAATGGTTCAGTACGAAAAACGCGACGCAATTTTAATAAATATATAATAATTCAGCCTGTAACTGTCTCACTGTTGGAAAAAGGCCTCCCCTCACTTTCATGAGTTAGGTTAGGCCATAATACACCACGGGGGCATAATCCGAATTGGTGGATAACATGCCTCCGAAATAATCATCGGGCATGTTGGTATCTTCACGATGTTTTCCTTTACAGAAAAGCGAGTGATAATTACGTACTTGCATATGTTTAACAAGAAACACATTGGTAGGAACGTGCCCGCACTGGGATTTAAACTCGCCACCCCCGCTTAGGCAGGCGGACGTTCGCCCACTAGGCTACCACCGCTTCGCACGCAATTTTATTTGACGCAATTTTACTCGCTTGCGTAATTACACTACGTTGTTAGGCGCAGTGTATCACCATCCTTACGCACCTCACGCCTAGGTTTACCTTAGCTTAGCTTATACCTAAGTATATTTTATACAAATTTTCCGAGCTAAGCACCACTTTCTCGGCTAAACCAGTCTTAACTAAGTTTTAAGTTACTTTAACTACGAACCCGGGTGCTGGGGTAGTTGCAAAATTGTAAAATGAGTAAGTTTATATTGCCATAGTTTAGATTAATAAGGTGCAGCGAGGGAGTCGTTGTAAGTAGTTATAATGACAAAGTTGGTGTATTATAATTATACGAAGGAATGTTGAAGTTATATAAAACACTAGCAGACACGGCCACGCGTTTCTGTGGCTAAGGTGTTTGCTATTGCGACTATCATTGAGATGTAAGTTAATCTATCTTGTAAGTTAGACCAAACTGCACACTGTGTGCAAATTTGATTAAAATCGGTTCAGTAGTTTAGGAGTCCATCTCGGATAAACATAATCGCTTAAGTCTCTGTTTAAACCAGGATATTTAATACGAAAAATTAACACCATAATCCCATCCTACTAATATTTTAGATAATATTAAGATAAACGTGAGTGTGGATTTACAGATTTTCATGAAATTTAACAAGTTCCCGTCCTTTACTATAGCAAATAGATAGGTATTTACATATAATAAAATGCACTCAGCTCTAGTAAAATCATTCAATCAGATTAATTACTTTTAATTGATATCACCTACTTAGCTCTCAGTAGATACTGTTCCTAAATGGATCAGAAAGTTCGCAAAAGCAGCAAGTCCCAGCTGAATTTTACGAGAACCCGCCACGCATGTAGCTTTCATTATTAATCTCATTTTACTAATGTGCTTTAACAATACCTTCCGTTGGAACTAAATAACAAGAGAACACTGTAAATAAAATTGGAATTATTTTTTACTAATTTTGAGCTTGAATGTATTTTGTAGAAATTTTGCTTTTACGGATTTTCAATTACTTATCTGGGGGCACGGCAGTGCCCCCGCCAAGTCGAGCAAAACAAAAGGCACGGCCGTACTATCCTTTTCTCGAAGCGATTCGGGTCATTTTCGACCCCCTGTAACTTCGTTATGGATAAAACTAGAAGCCTAAATTTTTAGTGACCAAGAGGGCATCACGTTTACAGATAACAATCCAAATTACATCAAATTTGAACCAGTAGTTTAAGAATTATTGCGGCAGCATAATTTACTAGGCAATCTAAATATAGTCTTCCGTATAAGTGTACTTTCAAACAAATACAAGCACAAAGCGCTTAACATAGATTTATGTTGCCGTGTGCAATTGCCAAGTCACTTTATTTACTAAAGAAATAAAGGTATAACTGCTCCCATAGATAGGTATAGGTAGGTACCTATTGAAATTAACCGACTTGGTTTACATTCGATCTCACAACTTTTTACGGCAGATTAACTGTGTTGCGAGACTTGTGCATTTTTGTACATGTAATGTTTTTGATGGGATAGTACTTACTGTAATGTAATATACCTAATAATATGTTCCACTTCTTGCATCCTTTAACTTTTAATTGTATTCCTTCCATTTGAGTTCACGTTAGATACAAGACCGACGCTACCTCGTGTACTTGAAAACGTAACTCAAATATTAGTGCCTTGAAAAACGAATTAATATAATTATCATCTAGAAGTAGGTACCTATACGAGATTACGAGCACGGTGTTGTAAGACGCCTGCCGGTTAGATGGAGTCAAAGAGAATACAACCGCTATGCTAGGATGGAGTAACGAGTTGCGAATGACGGACGTTAGAGATAGAGATATATAGATAGATAACTCTTTATTGAGACACCACAGTACAAAAGTAACTTAAAACTAGAACAAAACAGATTTAACAATTAGTGTCACAATGGGCGGTCTTATCGCTCAGAGCGATCTCTTCCAGACAACCATGCATGGAGAGGAGTAACGAGAAGATCGGACGGTGGTTTTCATTTAAGTAAATAAATATACAAGTTGGTAATTACAAACATAAATACATAGTAACATAATATATAAACTTAATAATATAATATACATACATACTAATAATACAATATATATACCTACATACACTATCAATAATAATATAAGGATAAAGATGCAGTAATTAACAATAATAAAATTATAATGAGAGTTAAAATAATCTAACACGATTTTGAAGGCATTTAGTGAGGGTGTGCGCTTAATGTCCACAGGCAGCTTATTCCATAGCCGCACGGCTTCAACGCTAAAAGAACAACCATAGAACTTGCTGCTGTGGACAGGCGTTTTTAATAATAAGTTCTCTGATGACCTGAGCCTACTAGAGCTGGCAGTGTTGAGGAACTCAAAACGTTCCTGAAGACTGTAGAGGAGGGACAATATAATTGAGCATTCCGGCGATGACGAATAGGAAGCCACTTGAGTTTAGCGCGATATTCGGAGACATGGTCGTATTTGCGTAGGCCATAAATGAACCTAATGCAGAAAGTTTGGAGACGCTCAAGCTTATTTAGCTGGTCCTCTGTAAGATCGAGATAGCAGGTATCAGCATAGTCGAGAATAGGGAGTAAAAGAGACTGTGTTAGTGCAATCTTAGTGGTAGTCGGTAGAAAATTGTGCAGCCTACACAATGAACCAGCGGAAGCAAACATCTTTCGGCTAGTAGCCGCCAGCTGTGGGCCCCAGGAAAGGCATCGGTCCATTGTGACACCCAGATTTCTTACAGAATCACTAAGTGGAATAACAACCCCGTAGAACACTACTCGTGGAAGTAAGTCCCAGTCAACTCTGCTAATTGCACGCGAGCTTCCAATTACAATCACTTGAGTTTTAAGTGGATTAACTGTTAGTCCATAAGCTTTGCTCCAGTCAGAAATTCGACACAAATCACGATTTGTAATTTCTACTGCATCAGCCAACTGATTTTGATGAGCTTGGCAATACAATTGGAGAGCGTCTGCATAGAGGTGGTAGGAAGAAGTCAGAAGGTTTGAAATAGAATTAATAAAGATAGCAAAGAGAAGGGGAGATAAGACGCCACCCTGAGGTACACCAGCTGACGTGTTGCACCACGAAGAAAAAGACTCCTCAAGGCGAACCCGCTGTCGGCGACCATACAGGTAACTATGAAACCAGTCAACAACCGTTGGAGATATGTTAATGGAGCGAAGGATAGCAAGGAGGATGTCGAAATCAACAGTATTAAAAGCATTACTGAAGTCCAGGAGCGTCAACACAGTTAACTGACCGTCTTCCATCCCTAGACGAATATCGTCAGTTATTTTGACAAGTGCAGTAACCGTGCTGTGCCCCGGACGAAAACCGGATTGGAAGGGGTTTAAGCTGTCATTTCTGGTGAGGAACAAGTTTAACTGGTTATGGACTAGGCGTTCAAGCACTTTGGATAGGAATGGAAGAATAGATATGGGACGATATTCAGAAAATGATTTAGGATTGGCTTTTTTAGGTAAGGGAATAATTTGTGCATCTTTCCATAAGGAAGGAAACGCACCATTTGAAACGGAAAAATTCAGGATGTGACAAAGAACAGGGAGTATTTGGTCAAGGATTGGGATCAGCATATTCCGACTAACACTGTCAACTCCAACAGCATTAGAGGTAATAGAGAGCATGCTCTTCTTAACATCACAAGCGGTAAATTGACTAAAGACAAAAGGAGAATGGTCATGAGGTGTAATGTTGGAAAGGTAATTTAGGGTAAGTACAGAATTTAGCGGAGCCATCAATACTAGACGATGCAGAAAAGTGTTGATTTAGCGAGTTGATATCTAAGTTTTTAGGGACAGTTTCTAGACGAGATTTGCCAACTCCTAGTGACCTGAGGAATTTCCAAACTTGAGACTGCACTAGGAAAGCCAATGATCGGGTTCAGTGGCGCTTAGTACGTACCTACGAGAAACCTGCTTCGAGCAGTGGACGAGCGCCTGCTGCTGGTGATGATGATGATGTTGAATGATAATGAAGATGATCTTCTATCTATATGTCTATGTAAAAATCATTTGTCTTCGTTAGTCTCGCAAATCCAGCTGAAGTACAATTAAAAAGTTCGATTCAAAAACCATTCTGTTATACCTAAAAATTGACATTGATTTTCCAGATTCGGATACAGTAAGTATGTTTTCGAATGTTCCAATATAAGAATGGGAACATTCGTCTACTTCAAATCAAGTTACGTATTTTTTACACCCTTATTAACGTCACTCTCGTAATTTATCGGTACACTAGTAAACATTATTGGAGAGAAGATTAATACGTTTAATCACCAAGAACTAGAACGTCGTCGAAATGAAGAGACATTAATGGACGCTCTTTCGAGTGAAGTCTTTTAGGGATGGGAAAATAACGATATCATTATTGTGTGATAGAAATAAAGCTAATATTTTCCGTCTTTCTAAATTAATACGTCATAACAAATTGTAATAAATCGTTGTACCTACTTAACCCTTTCTAGTAAATATTTTAAGAGCGAGCAAGCTCTAAAGCTAATTTCAAGTCCCTTTTGAGATAGATAATTCCCGTAAATTTTAATTTGAAATTAAATATTACCTTATCGAAATTCGTTCACTCCATGAGTGGCATCACTATAAAAGTCATATCGCTGGAACTCGTAAACGCGATCCGCTCATTATTTCCAAATTTAACGATGATTGCACAGTGCACACACGATCCGGTTATTTCGAGATATTAGGTGATTGGGCACGGACCGAATGACCTAAAAATATCGGAGTTATTCAACGTTTACTACCAACGCCATACGTATAGTACATACATTATTCAGCTACATTTTAAATCAACTACTCACCTCTATCAACTAATCAGCCACCTAAATGAATATTAATATATTTAAAATAATCATTATGTAGATACTTACTTATTCAAGTGATATGCTTTTAAATTACATTAGTGGGTTTACTGTACGAAATAGCGATACTCTCACAAAGAAAAGGTTCAGGTGACGATATTCAATAACGTTTTAATACCGTTTACAGTCCTTGCGAGGGGGTGAAACCCGAGGCAAATGCGAGTTTTCCCTTTCAGCCTGAAGGGCTATTATTATTATTATACATCAAATGGAAACGGAGTGAGTGTATTAAGATTTTATCGATATCGATATTAAGGCCTAAGAGCAGTACGCTGTAAAAGCACCTAGTTTTATTTTGGGTCTCGCGTCACAAATTAATTAATGTATAATTGTTTACAACTATAAGACACCTAATACACTTCATTATAAATTTTAGAAAAAATAACAATAAATTGTGTAACAGTTATATTGACAGAGATCGAAGTAACTCGTGAAACTATTGCTGGTACATGAATTATAAAAACGTTAGGTTTCATAATATGACGTGAACTAACAAACAAACTCTCTAACGTGAAAATCGCTAAAATACATGTAACATCCGCAGGTGACCACTTTCACACTACAGTATTTAAAGTTCTAATTAACACTACACTGCGAGCTTACGTGAAAACCTACCATTGCCATTAGAGGATGCGACATTGGCCAGAAACGATGTTTAAAAAGTAAGATTAAAACTATAATCTCTGGCGCACGCGATTTGCGTATTCTTCCTAAAACTTTAATTCCGGTGCGGAGCGTATTTGTGAATTTAAATGTAAAACGTTTCAGTGAAACGTAAAATGAATACTAAGAACGCTTGCGTATTGTTACTGGCAGTGCTCGCGTGTTCCGCCGAAGCGTACGAGTATGAAAATAAAGAAAACCAGTTGGTGGAAGGGAGAGGAAAGGCGAAATACGCGCTGTTGAGTGAGTATTAATTTAACATTTAAATTAAATGCACAACGGGTGCAGCTGGGATATCCGAGAGCTTCGCTTGCAGATTCTGAAAACGGATTTGCATAAGTGTTACAAGCGTCCGTAATCGGATTCATTTAAATATTAGTGTGTATACTGAAAACATTTTTAGTTTCAACCATGGGACATTTTAACACATAAGAATATCGTAAACATTTTTTATTTATTTTTTTAGATAGTCTAAAGCAGAAACTTACTCAGTATAGGTATCATCGCGTTATTGATTACTAGCTGTGCCCTGCGGTTTACCCAATAATTTTTTTCGGGGATAAAAGCAATGCCCCTCGACCTACGACCTCGATCAAAATCCGATTTGGGAGTTCGGCGTCATGGAGTAACAAAGATTTATTATTAACTTTCACATTAAAATTTATAATATTAGTAAGAAGTAGGATAATTATTGAGCCTCGATTAAAAATCTCGATATAATGCTATTGCTGTCGCTCTGCTGGTGTGCGATAGACAGGGACCTATATTCATTGAAGAAATTATCGTCTCAGGAGAACAAGGGGTTTACCCTCTAAGTAAATTTTAATTATTTTTACCGTAATTGTCTGTGTATAATTCATAGATAGAACATAATCTACGCTTACAGGTATTGTTTTCTTACAAAATACTATTGGTTTTGCAACTTATACACTATAAAACGAATATACTAATATACTATAAAAAATACTTATATTAGTTATGATTTCAATGCAAAAAACGTCTTATAAAAACAATGATATTATTACGAAAAAAAAAACAATAAGCCTGGTTTTTCATGGTTTAGATACTTAACATAAGAAAAATGATTATAATCGTATACCTTTTAAGGGTAGGCGACCGTGTTCAATTTTTGTATAAAAAAAATCGCTAACCTATGAACATTAATTACACTGCTCATTTCACGAAAATTTATAAATGAATCACTAATATGAACGTTAAAATTTATAATTATGTTAATGAAACGAATCTTTTCAATCTCTCATGATTATTTAAGATTGAAAGCGGCACGACCGCAGCCGTAGCCAAGTGAAATGAAACGCAATTATACACCCCTTGAAAAGTGTAGGTCTGATTATATGAATGACGTGTTTCATTTCTGGTGCTTTCACTCGAGGTGTTACCTTATTTACTGGGACTGAATAAAAAGAGTTTCTAAAGATTTCAGCACCCACAGTATGAAAGTAAATTAAACCTTACAACCTCATTGCAGATAGCAGTGAAATGTTGATGAGTTGTTTCCACGAACTTCAGTAATTTAGGTAGGTAGGTACATAAAAGATCTGAGAATTGATAATCAACCACAGGCATCACATTCGAAGTCAAATTATATTTGTTCGCAAGTATGCCTCATGAAAGTTAACAAGCCAAAAAATCTTCATGAAATACCTACATAGAATAGCTGTATATTTAAACTAAGTAGTATGGTAGGTAGGTGTCGCTAACAAGCGCTTGAGTAGTGGAAACCCAGTTATTGTAGCAGAAATAAACTGGCAAAGTAGGTGCGTGAGAAAATACAAAAAAAAAACTGTTGTATCGATACGTTCTTCTGAAGTTCGATTCATATACCTAGGTCTGATATTTCGATTGAAAACTTTCTAAGAGATCTTTCAATTTTTATTTTACTTCTGGTCTCCAATAAAAACGCTTTGGATTTGCATCTGAATCGTGCTAAATTGAAACCCTCTTTCATTACTGCGTAGAATTTGTAGCACTGAAATATCTGTGAAGGAAGCTCTCAGTAGAAATGAGAAAAATCAGGACCTAATCGAATACCTATTACGATAGAGCCAGCAAGGTTTATTTACACGTTTGATTTCTCAGAAGTTCTAAAATTATACAATTCTATTTTATGCCCCAGCTCATGCCTAGTTGACATAAAATGCTGCATGGCACTATTAAATCAGCATTGCAATTCTACGGGGCATTGCTGGTAGCATGTTAGTTAATTGCCTCTTTGCCGTTCCCAATTTCCCACTTTCAATACGCCACTGAGTCGTGTCGATAATTAGAGGACACTGTTTAATTCACTCCCATACCAATTTAACATTTCATTAGGAACTTATCTATGGAAATAACTTGCAATATAGGATCACCTGAGGCTTTTTTAGAAAATTTACTATGGACACAATAATTTTCACTATCTAACACAATATTATGTTATACTTAGTATTTCTTATCCTGAATAATATATCACTATCTAGGATTAGCTATCTGGTATCTAGGGCATCAGGTGGTAATTGTGAGAACTATGGTCGTACAAAACTTAGACAGTTCTCATAATTTTGCAAGTTTGTAATATTAATTCGCCCTAACTCTATTTTACTTACTTAACAAATGTGAAACAAGTTTATAACGCACTATCTAGATAACGCGTTTTAGATGCTAATTTATTGCAATAAATACTATCTTGCTCATAACTATAACGACTCATATCACAGATGTTTCTTTTGTTGCAGCCAATCTCGCGATTCTATTGGCTGCAAAAATTGGGCTGTTCAAGATATGCCTAGGCATAGCACTTATTATAGGGAGCATGAAATTCTTAGCCATACTGGCGTGGGCGCTGGCCATATTCAAATACGTCCCTGATCCATACATTTACTACAACTCCATCGACAACAACAAGTCGCATTTGCATTTCGATCCGTATGACCATCATCGTCATGGTCATGACCATAGCCATTACGACCCGTTGACGTATCATGAAAAACTGGGCTCTGAATCATTGAGCAGTACTTTTTTGGATTCCACGTTGAGATTTTTTAAGTTACAAACTAAATAGGTGTGTAAAATAAACAATTCGACCACATAATAATTTCCTAGTTTGTTTACCTTATTGAAGATAAGGAGATCTAATCTATGATTATGGTTATTTTGTTCCAGTTCATTTCTTCTACGTCGTGGCGACGAAGGTATTCATTTTGAAGATTGTCTATGGCGCCATTTTTTACGTATTGATTGTCAAAGGATGGCATTTTGTTTCCTGGTTCATTCACTACTTGAAAGAGAAGAAATCACACGACCACCACGAGTACTTAGAGTTGGATCACGAGCCTTATCACCATGATCATCATGGTCATGACCACGCCCCTGAGCATTATGGCCATGACCACCACAGTCATGGCCACGAGCATTATGGTCACGACAGTTATGGGCCGTATGCGTACGATAAACATGGTCTTAGCGGGAATAGTAATTACAAGAACCATGGGTTTATGAAGAGCATGTATGACGCTGACGGATCTTATTCTGTGAGAAGTTGATTTTTTAATACCCATAGAAATTTGTCCAAATCATTTAGAGTAAGAAATAGCCGACTGGAGACAATGAGCTTTGTTATTTTCCGGCTTCCGCACTTAAAGGGCTTTAATTTTAATGCCTGTACAGATTATAAGCTTATGTACTTACTAATGTTCCAGCCATTTATAGAAAATTGCTTCTGACGATTACGTGTTGTATTTTGTGTGATAATCTACGATTGTTTACCTCAATAATATATTGCGCTAGGGGTCGCGGGTTCGATTCCCGTCCGGAACAAATGTTTGTGCGATCCACACATATTTGTTTATGGTCTGGGTGTAATGTGTATGTGAAATTATATGTCTGTTAGCGGTACCCACGATACAGGAGCAATCTTAGTGTGGGGCTACATTTTATAAAGAGAAAAATATATTATTTATTAGTTTTATGCAGTTTATTTAAATTTTCTACTGCTCATTAGAAATCGTGGATTGTGCGGTTACTGAATTTACAATGTTATAAAGCATTTTTACTTTATTAGCATAGTTTGTAGGATAATATGTAAACAATCTGCCACTATTATGACCTTTAATTATATAAAAAGTAAGAATATTATCAATGTATACCTACCTAACTGCGTGAACTCATATAATTAAAATAATGTGTATAAATAATATCAATTATTGTATTAAACATGTTACATAAACCAATTTTGTCTACCGTTACTGACGCCTAAGTATAGGTACTATCGTAATACAATTTCGTAACACTCAGGAGTTTTTTTAAATATGGTTTGATGATGATGAATCTTTCTATCACGAATTTAATTTAATTACCTTACATAACACGTTCTTCGAGTATAGGTACTATCATTCTACAATGTAGGTACCTACTTACATTTTCCGCTGAGAATCATTTCTTGGAAGCAACGGGTTTCTTTGAACACTGAATTTGAGAGCACTTAGAGTGCAGACTCTCGTCTACTCTGATTGCTCTTGTACTATTCTCATTGGCGCATCTAGATATACGAGGTACGGTCGGCATCAAAAGTAGCTTAACACCTCCGTATCTTAAATTTAATATACACCCTAAAAATATACATTTTGCGTATCTACAATTATTGAACGGCCTCTAAAATAGTTGAACATCTCCGTATCTTCCCTAAAATGTACATTTTGCGTATCTACAATGGAATTGGAAACTAAAACATGTTAAGCTACTTTTGATGCCGACCGTACCTATATAAATAGTGTTGGTTTACTATTTACCCCATAGTCCAGGGTGTGGATGATATTACAAGCCATCTTTATACGATGATGATAATATCGAATCATTACATAACGATGACCAATAAAATCGCCCCTGTAGAAAAAGTAATTCATCAACCACTATAGTGGCATTGCTATTATAATTTCCAACTTCATATTAGTAGGCAGTTACGTATCATCATTGATCAGGTACTAGGAGGCATCAGTGGACATTGGACAACGAACCTCATACCAAAAATTTGCTTGTAATATATTATTATCTAAGTAACAGACCCTCATAAGTAACATTAAACGATGTGCAAGAAACACACGGTTTCTTGATAATTAAGCAAACTGGGTGCAAGAGGTGATTTGACTTTGAGTCAATGGGGGTGAGACAATGTATTTGATACCTGGCCCTGGCGTGATATTAAATTAAGGTTTAAACAACAGAGGACTGTGATGTGGTAGGAGGATCTCACACAGACTTCTATACATAGAGGAAAAAACATAGCTATGTGTCTAGTTTTTCCTGATGGTAAGCGCAGTATTAACTAGATATCTAGGATTTAATTGACTTTAAACCAAATTTTATCAAACTCCGTCCAGCCTTTGCTTCGTGAAGAGGGAACAACACACACAAAGTTTCATAGTAGGTATTACTGGGATGCGTAAGCGCTCACCATCACAGCAATAACCTGTTCATCAAGATGTGTATAAAGATGAAGATGGATGGATTGGTTGACAGACGGTGGCCGAGCTGTAACTTGTGTGCTTAATAATCCAACGATACTGGTTTTGATTCTTAGCTCCGCACCAATGACTTTCCATTAGTTATACGATCTAAGTATATACGTATTTCCATCGGTCAGTCCCGGTTTTTATACGCCGCGTCAAGCGCCCTGTGTAGCCTGAAAACTGCCACTAGAGCCAACCTTACAACCTCGCAACGTCACATCCTCGTTTGACAAACAAACTGTATAAGAATACTACACTCACGTACTTAGTACTTTTAGTATTAGTCCGCCATATTTTGGACTAGTTTAGTCATGTGTGCAAAATTATAAAATAAACTAGCAAACACGGCCACGCGCTGCTGTAGTGACTATAAATTAAGATGTAAGCTATCTATCTTTCAAATTAGATCAAACTGCACATGGTGTGCAAATTTGATTAAAATTAGTTAAGTAGTTTAGTAGTCTATCGCGGACAAATAACGTGACGCGTAATTTATATATATTAATATAAATAAATCCTACACACAAGGCTATGAATAACCCCTGATCTCGAAACGACAGAGAGCATCACGTTTCCTTCCGTAAGCACTCCGTTATATATTATTATATATCGAGCTGTCGAGTAACGGCCGCTCGCGTTATATCGTCGTTATGTTTTATTTGCGCCCCGACAGAACATCTGAAGGTGATATTACAAACTACTGACGTGACTTGAACGATAGTAAGTACGACTTTCGAATCGTAAAGTAGGTAGATGGATAACTTTTACTTGTCTCTTCTCTCTGTACTATTTTTTATTTATCTTTCCTTATCTATTTTTGCTTTGATCAATTATTTTCTCATCTCTCTATTTCAATGGTTTTACGGCGCAAAAGATCAAAATGTATTTATTTCTACCCCACATCTAACCCCATGAATACGGTTCTCAAAAGAACTTTATACAGATATAATAAAACCGCCAACATGAAGGTAAGGGGTAGGTAGGGAGGCGTAGTTGTTGAAATTTGTCGCCACATAATATGTTATTTACAAGAAAATCTTCTAGAACAGTGTGACATAAGCCCACCTAACCGCGTGACGAAAAATGTAAACATTACATAAATGCATGATAATAGAACATTGCTACGACTTCTACAATTTCTAGCCAACAAACAAGTGTCCACAGAATGAAGCCACGCTTAACACCCACAGTAATCCTTTTATGTAAATTCAACAAACTGCTTTTTCATACCTACCTTTGTAACCTTTGTTGGTATCATTTTTAATCTTAGCGCGAATAGTAACGTCCATGATATTACAATAACGTCACATTTTCTCCATAACAATGCTCCCCTCCCGGCAAACAATAAGGGATTCCTAAGTATTTAAGATGAAATGTTCAGGACATGCTGATTGTGAAGACAGCGAGACGTGAATACCGACATCGGCTCGGCAGCCGACATTCCAGCCCCGCCGACTGTATAAAACATAATTTATTCCCACATTACCATAAAGAACAGTGACATAAAACCGAAATATTACCTCATAACGGCTCCACACGAACTTACCGAAATGAAAACTTATAGCTCACAATAAATAACATTTTATTTGTACAACAAATATTCTTAAATAATACGCAGCTTCACAGTATCACTTGCAAACGTGGTCGCGTCACTTGCAGCGTGAAGCTCCTATCAGTCTTGGATCGCACACCCTCGACACAGGCGTGCCACATTCACTCTGTCTCCGGAATCGGCGAGTAGTCCAGCCCGTTGCTTTCGCCTTTTGTCACCTCGTTGTCTTTCGATGTCTTGGTGGTCTTGAGGTCCTTCTTCCTGATCTTTCCGACGTGGGTCGTGGCCTCGACCAGGTCCAGCTGGTCAAGTGGCGTCGCTGACGATGTCTGTAGGGGCTCCACTTCCTTTCCCTCGGTGGTTGTGGTCTCGGTGGTTTCTACTGTGATGGGGTGCCTAACTTCGATGGGGACATCTCTCTCTGGCGGGGGAGGGGGCAGCTCGTGCTTCGGCGCAGACAGCGTTAGGAGTCCATCCTCGAAGATAGCGACCACCTCGTCTTCCTTACATGCCGGGGGCAGCGCGAAGTTCTGAACAAAACGGTTGACCATAAAGTGCGAGTCTTCGTCCGCCTCCTTCCTTCGCCCTTCCACGATCACTTGGCGATGCTTCACGCGCACCCTCAAGTCTTCCGGCTGGAATCTCTTCACGAACATTTCGATTTGCCATTTGTCCTTACTCGACACGAGCTTGAGATCCTCCACGGGGTTCGCGCTCGCCGACTGGAAGATGTCATACCAGGGCCAGTATTTGACTCGCGGCGGGAACATGTAGTGGACGAGCCGGTCCATCAGCGCTAAGGGGTCATCGGTTTGTTTAGATTTTTTGGCTACATCGCAGGTGGTCGTTGCTGCGAGAGCGAGGAGTAGGATGTAGTACTTGAGCATGTCGGTTCGTGTCTGGTAGATAACTTGCGGCGTGCGGGAGCGGCGCGGGCTTATATAGCGTCGTGTCAGCTGGTTCGAGAATGTACGACAACCTCCTCCATTGACGTTTGTCGGCAGCAGGCGCCCGCAACAGTTGTGTGAAAGTCACATTTGTACAGGTGTTTTGATGCGGCGTGACTCATGTGCCGAAAACGTGTTTGTTTGTTTTCAATTAGTGACAGTCTGCGGACTTTCTTGTTTTTTCTTGGAAAAACTTAAACAACAATAGTTTGGGCGCTATTGTTTTCGGTTTTCGTTTGTATTATGACACATTTTAAAGTTACGTGATTTTGACTATTCTAGGGCGTAAACATAGAATAGGTACTAATAGAGGCAAGAGTCTTTCTGAATGGAGTACTTATATCGATCCATTTTTCGTACTGAGGTTCCAAGTCATAGGGCATTATAATAATTATTTAAACAAGAATACGACGTTCATGAACACGAATCGACGAATATGATTCCTGAATTTCCTGTGATAGCTGTGCGGTGCGATCGAAAATAGTACTAAATAATTTGTCACTGAAGAAGTCTAGCTACAATAACTTTAATACACAGAAGACAGACACAAGAATGGAAGTTACTTAACTTGACATCTGTATCGGAACCGATGTCGCCATAAAATTACTATTATGTTACTGTCCAGTTCATACTTCCACTTGTCTCTCTCTTTCGTGGTATAATCTAATCACTAGCTTAAACTCGAATATCTTATTAATTACATCAGCATAACAAGAGAGAAATGAAAATAATTTCTTGGTATTTCCTATACACATCTTTCTTACTGGAATTTTCCTTAATTTCTCATCCACACTTCAACCGGTGGAGTTGGCAACTCCTGCGCAGTGGGGGCTCGTATTTGCACACACACACGCTCGAACTTACGTAGGCCGTTGAACCTGTGTGCGAGTACCGTTAGCAAAAACAATACAGCACTATAGGTATTTATATGGATGTATGGGGTGTTTGTAGGTCATTTTGTGGTACCTATTCAGGCGTGAAGAGATTTTACTTTTGCTTTTTGTTGAGGAAAGAAATTGTGATTGAGTTTTTGTCCGCCATTACTTTTATTAATGACGCTTTTGGAGAGTTTTGTGCTGCGCTAAAGAGCATTTCTTTTATCACCTTAATAAGTGCTCGTTTCTATTCATTGTTAAGATAGGATTCAGACTCATTGCCTCTTTTTATTTTTATTTTTTAAGGCGCCGCGTTAGTGATTGTTGAACACTTTGTGGGTATAAGAGCAGTGACAAATTGGGTAATCTCGGCAAAACTCTCAGAATTACTTGCGAGACACGAGTAAATGAAGCATTTTTTTTTGTATTCGATGCTAGAAAACGAGTTAAGACATAAATAAAAAGAAACGAACACTATCTAAATCTAAACCTTATAAATCTAAAAAAGTGGATTGCGGCACGATACCAAGAACACTCCGGAATTTTGTATTTGTTTTATGTTTAGTTTTTTTTAATGAGCTACCTTTTAGCATCGTTAATGCGAAGTCGCTCAACAAATAACCTTTAGAAAAAAGTACGATTCAATGGGTTGTTTAAATAGCAAGCAGGTAAGCGAATTGAAATTACATAAATTATTAGGTAAAGAAACGTAACTCAAGCAAACACGTCACAAAGTATGAAAGGGGAAATCGAATTAATAAACCAGTTCAAAACCACAAAAACGAATACACCAATAAACTAATTAGGTTTTATACATATTTCAGCGGACTTTACAAAGAGCGCCAACTCGCAAAAGGCTTTCATCGGGGCAATATAAATAATGCGGTTTTGCTTGCTGACGCTATTTCTGTTTTGAGTGTACCTACCGTTTCCCAATAACACACTGTACAATCAACGATATTGCCACTAAAAAATAGACTGTATTCCCAGCCAATAAAGTCTTTAATTTCAAATGCGCTTCAATATGTCAGGTAAATAAATCCCATGCACTTCTATATTCTCGAATGTGCTCCAAACACATAAAGACCAATGAGTAATAGGTGTCACGCAATTCTTAGCCGTATTGTGTCTAGAATACGATTAATGTTAGATTGTTTCAAAACGTATATTATATTATCAGTTTTTCTAGAACAGTGAGTATTACCGGTTTGGCGTAACACAACAACAAAATTGTAAACAAACATTATCGTAACCGTAGGCGTGATGATGAGGGATGTCAGGGGAAATCGGGCGAAATAGTACCGCTGAATAAATAATGGTGTAGTACCTACTGTAGTAGATTGTAAAGGTAAACCATGGTTTGTTACACGTAACAGGTAACTTTGGGGCGGCGGACTTATTTCTGAATAGTGGAAGGTATTTGCTTTGTAAGAGCCCGCTGGGGAAAGTACCTACTTTGCCTGGTATACAACTGTTAAAAGCAGTAAGTGTGCAACATTACCTATACCTACTGTGTTCCGGTTTGAAGGGAAATATTTACTGCAAAATTACATGGCATATAATAATATAAATAAAACCAGTTTCAGGGCGATTACTCGACAGTGCAGTGACGCGCATTCTGTAAGTCATTAAAATTGGGTTGCACCGCCACTGTTATGTGCAGGAGTAGCACCATATTATTAAGGTGAAAGACCAGCCTGACTAGTGACTAACATTTAAAAAAAGTTTGCCTAGATCAAAATACACCACAAGAAAGTATGGGCACAGATGACTTATAAGTTACCAACTGCCGGTTTCTGAAACGTCAGTCAACTTTGCCAACAGATTATTTCCATTGCCATCCTTGTCATTTGTTTATTGTCAGATAGAGACAACGATAGTTTTAATCTACCGTCAAAGCCAACAAACGTTCCAGAAACCAGTTTCTGGAACGTTTGTTGGTTAGTTATGAGTTCCAGCAATGGAAACATAACAACTTGATGATGACGATAGTAGAAGCTCTACCGACAGTTTTGCAGTGTTAGCCCCATGTACTTAAGCGATTCACTGACCTAACAGATTCTAGTTCATTTCTCACAAATTAATTACCTGTTTGATCGGTGCAATTAGGTATACTTGATAATATGTTTGTGAAAGCAAGCCGGATGCATATATTTTATGCCGGAAGAGGCATACGCGTTTTGAGGCGACTTAAGCCCCTATAAAGAGAATACGTTATCCTTTATTCTTCTATCCTTACTTATCCCGATTGGTTTGTATCCCCACGCTCCCCTTCTGTGTAATGCAGTAAGAAGCCCTCGTGAAATAGGACAAGTTCAACAAACGCAAGCATACATAAGTACCTAGGTACAATAATTATGACAGCAATAAACTATCTTTCGGGATATAGTTATATCCCTAGTTATATAACTATGCCACATCTTTCTCTTACTGCGACATAATTATAACATACAACGGTTCATAAACTTCTCTCACATAACTAAACATACATCGTCGTCTGATGTGATTGATTTATAGATAAGATTTATTTTAGCTGAACCAAAGCATGCAAAATATAAATAGACGCAAGAATAGGGCGGATCAAAAATTGCCAACAATTTGCCCCCCATACTGCCACCAGTGCCCCCTTTGGGATGTGGAGTGAAACAATTGAATGATTGCAGGCATTACAATAAAACATGGAAAGTAATGGCCCTCACACATGCACGCGTGCCTGTGTGAACCTAGCCGAAATAACAGGACGTAAATCTGCCAGTAGGTGCCTACCATGGTGCCTACGCGCTCGTTTGTACTTGCTTGTGTCACTGTCATACCAGTGCGGAACGAACTGGAACTATTGTTATCGACGACGGGACATTTTATGGACTTTTCCAGAAAATTTCGCTGAATAAATTTACTAAAATATGTTATCACAAAAACGAGAATTACTATGAAATAATGTAATTAGATGAAATTGTGGGTGGTTTCATTCATCCAGTTATCCGCAGAAGCCAGGAAGCGTTAAAGTTGATTATAGATAAGAACAAAATAATAATAATTGATAAATTTATCGGTGAAGGAGAACATCATGAGGAATGCAACATGGCCTATAATTATTTCGGAGGCAGGTTATCCACCAATACGGACCTGGTGGTCTCCATGGTGGATTATGGCCTAATCCTTCTCACGAAAGTAAGGGGAGGCCTTTGCCCAGCTTGGGACCAGTACAGGCTGAATTATCATTTATAGGTAATACTCTTAAATAAGTAAATGACGCAAAAACACGCGCATATCACACATTTAATTTTCTCAAATGGAATCGCGAAGCAAATAGGTAGCTGGACAAGTGTGTGAATGTACCTACCGACTTTGGGATCAAATTCGCTAATAATAATTAACCATTTTTATTATTTTGTTTCTTGTACATTCCTCGAATTTTTTTATTTTTTATTTTATACCTACCTTGTATTAATATTTATATTCCCTGTACTATACCGCTACTTTAACGTTCTACGGAAGTAAACCCGTGTTCGTCTAATGGCTTTCACCTTTCGCGGAACAATAGTGACAAGATGTAGGAAGTAACCCAAGAACATTAAAATTTACCTACGCCACCATTACATCGTAAACTCCACAATTATGTAGGTCATACTTAATCAGTTTATAACATCAATTATTGTCTTGCTGTCATGCCTTTCGTTTTGATATTGTGGACTACGTCCGAATACGACGTGCCGTTTAGGCGCGGATGTATGCAATTTGTAATTGGTCTATGTAAAGTACGCAAATCATTGTAACTGCATCAGGGTAATTTCAGAATGCAAGGGATAATTCGATGCAATCTTTGAATAACTCAGTGGTAAATGAACGCAAGCCTACTCACCGGTTTCCAACCCAACGATAAGACTGCGCCGCCACGTCGATTATTGCAAACTATGACACGTATTGTTATTGTAATAATGTTCCGCATATAAGGTTCGATCGTTATTATCACAGCACCACACTACCGACGAAGCCCCTAGCGACGGGGCTGCAAACCGGAGGTGTCAGCTCGAGTTTGGATTTTGCTGTTAGCAATCGTGCTGTACAGCTCCGGCGTAGGTTCAGAACTGGTGCGTGAACTAGCGAGCGGCAATACGACTCAAAACTACCCTCACTGATTGCATTAATATATCTTAGCAAACCAATTAATACCAACTACCCTCAAAACTGACGATAATTTGTACGTTCGAAAACGACGCAAGGTTATCAAAATTAATATTTATTTAGGGTATAAAAACATCAAGCGACTTCAACAGTATCATGCTATATTCTGTTCACTTCTTTGAAATTTTGTCTTGTTTTAACTGATCGCCCCAAATGAAGAGATATAACGTTACACACCAAACCATCTCCAAATCAATCAAGCGCCGACTCGAACAGGACGGGTCATTCTGCCAGACGGCCTGTCGGCCGACAAAGGACAAGACCGATTGTCGTCGGCAAAAGTAGGGGTGCCACTAGTCGCCGACAAGATTTGTGCACGTTCTCAAAAAAATTTGAGAGCACAGAGTGGTTATTGCAGTCCCGCGTAAGTTCAGCTTGAGACTGTGATCTTTTTAGTTAGTAAAGTATACATTTTTCTTTTACACACGGCTATGTAATACACAGCCGCCGTTTACGCCGCATTACGTATAAATATGTCGATAGGGTTATGGCTGGTACATAAGTCATACTCGTGAACGGTGCTTGAAGGAACCGGTCCAGTCTGGTCTCTCATTGTTTAATGAGCTGATAATTCTACAATACACATAATTTGGCTTATATTGTTGTCGAATTTTTTGGTTGAGTTGTGCAAATTCTGAACTTAACATTATTTATTAAGTAAATACATTTAAACACTTTTTTTTCAGTTAAATTGGTTTATTTTTCTCCGTGCTAAAATTTTCACACGATAAAACACAGTGAGTTTTAAGTGTAAGTTACAGTGAGTAGTAAGCATTAACTGACAGGTGACAGCCCTAGCCAAAGGGTTCCGTGAGCTCCGACGGTCCGCCTGCGCGACTAATTGAACCCTGCCGGCGATTATCACGCCTTTGTGGCGGAAATTGAAAATGTCGAATAGATCGAGTCCACTCGGCTATCGGGGTGTTATTCTTTGAGCTTTCAGTAGGGAGTCGCCCCGCCCTACTTCCTGTGAAGGGAAATAATGACAACAAACATCCATTCAGAAACATTTGGAATGGGGATATTTACTAAACGTTTTCCTGTAATAATTATAACATCGTATTGATGCCATATGTACCTACTGGAAATGGTGCTAGGTTTGTTTCTGAACGAAAATAAATTAAAGTAAGTAAATGTTTATGAAATTCCTGTGACGTGCGTTTGAAATTCATCAAATCGTTATTTTTCTCCATTGAAATTTACTTATTCAATTCTTTACATTCCAAAACTCTTACTTGACAAATAACCCACTTCTTATAATGATCACTTCTGGCCCATTCCTCATAATGATCAGTTCCCATAATGACTACTTCCTGAATCGACTTCTTCCCACTTTTTGATAACTTTTTTAGTTAGAAGTTTTTGTGCGTGGAACAAAATATTTCACCAGAACAATTCAGGACACATTCCACTGTTATTCAACACTGAAAATACAGAAAGATCTTTAACTTAAAATGTTTTTTTACAAAGAGACAACCATTGGTTCGACCCTCGACCGAAATTTCATAATCAAATCATTTCACATTTTATTCAAAAGGGTTTCGCTGTTAGTGCAAGGCTTATACTTAACGATTACGATGAGCTTGTACTGTCCCATTGTTGGGGTTAAGCTTTAAGTTATTCCATAATTATTGTATTTCTTTATTTACTAAGTAGAAGGCAAAACATAAGTTTGTGGAGTTTCAGATAATAATTAACGTTGGTGGAGGAGGAAAACTCCTTTAGGCACAAGTAGAGTTCTACCCAATAATGTGGCAAATTTCTTGTAGCGCAGGCCTGTACTGCAAGAGTTCGTCTGGGTGCGTATCATAGGGTTATTGCAAACTTGCTATGGATGTCTGTGACTTAGACCACACTACCAATCGATGAATGGTCGATCAGTGTTTAATTTTGTGGCAGAATGTTGAGCGACAATATTATTATACTTACCTAGATATTTTACGCCAACAATTAGTGATTCAATATTTATTTTTAATCATAATCCTAGATAAAGCAGGCCCAGACCTTACGAGTAATTCCACTTTGCCGTGCCAAGGTCCCCCATTGGTGGGGCAAAGTGGAATTTACACGTTCTGTCTTGAGTTCTGCCGATTTTTGTTTTAATTTAGAAGCACATAGCGAATTAAGATACAAAGAAGAAACTTGCGGAAATAGGAATTTCAATCAGCTTGCGGTAACTAATTTATTATGTAGTACCTAAATAAATATTTAAGAAAAATACAAGAAAAAACACATTTTAAACTCAAATTCTAAGTTCACCTCGTTAAGGATATGTGGGAGGATGTGGAGGCGTTTAGGCCACTTCCGGCGGAAGTGTGCTAATGTACTGCGGGCGTGCCGGAAGTGGCGTTAGGCGGAAAGCAGGACATATTGTATGCTTCGCGCTCTCTGGAGAATCAACAGGCTGTATAATTATACAACTAGAACTAATTTATATTTGTGCTTGGAAAATAATAACAAATAAAAGTTAATTAAATTCAGTCATACATACATTGGCATAATTATAGGGCACAGATTTACCTATTTTTAGGTTACTACATGATACGAATCATACGAATCAGTGTAGGAATCTCGAAGAAAAAGCAACATAAAGCAATAAATAAGGTTTTTTTAAAATATTTTTTTTTATTCAGAATCCTTTAGTATTATCATATAATTATGTTTTACGTTAGCAATATTGGCAAAGATATGAAGTAATCGTATTGTATTTTTCCCATATTTTAAGACGCTGCCAATCATCGAAAGTACGCTTAAAGCAGGCGTAAGCCCTTAAGGGTAGGTATTTCAATAAAACTGACATTCTTAACAACTAACCTATACCTAGGTGTAACTATTAATTATTCTGCCCACAGTAAGACGTCTTGGCAAAAATGTCAAGAGCGACATAATATTTTTACGAGTCTATTTCGCCGCTGATGGAATGTCCGCGAGTACTCTGCCATAACAAACTGTCGCGCCTGTAATGGGGCACATGGAGGAGAGAATTGTGGCCAATGGACATGATTTTTTTTCCCGAAAAGCTAAGCACTAAGAGATAAGGCGAGCGACAGAGAAAATACGTGCCTAGAAGAAATCTACTGACTCCTGTCAAAGAGTTCTAGATTATAATGACGGAAGTAAAGACGCCGGTAGGCTGTTCCAGTCCTTGCTGAATAGTTGGATGAACTATTTAAGTACTTGAAATATTTGGATGCAACTTTTACACATTATAGACATGACAAACATATACTAATTCGATAGATAGCAAAAAAATCGGCGTCAAACAGCGTGACGCTCTTTCCACAATAGTGTTCTATTTGGTACTTCAAGCTGCTATTAGAAAACGTAGGTAATCTGACTGGCTTGATTGCCTTACACTTCCCATAATATTGTAGTCTTCATCTATAAAATAGTCAGCTCGCGCCGATCTAAAAATTGCATTATAGTCCATAATATCTTTGTTCCCTGCCTAGCCTGTTTCATTCATGGATCACGATAAAGTAAAAAGCATGAATGTTAACACAACAAAAAATTTCTTGCCAATAGGCCAGGACATCCGCCAACAAATAACAATGATAAAAAAAAGGAAGAGAAGGAAGAAGGAAATATCATTGTATAGTCTTCAAAATTTTGTAACTTATAACGAGCACAAATTAATCTACTTGACTAATATTGACGCCTCCAATTATCTTCGGTCATCCATCAGATGTCTCCCGTAAGAGGGGGATAGAGGTGACCTTTCCACGGCATTTGAACGGGCTAAATCGGATCCCACAGGCAACCTTGCCAGCCACCTGGTTAGTGCCAGCCTTGGACGAGGCCGCCTGGTACCCGACGACAGTGACCTCCGCGCCGGAACTTGTATCACATTCCTTTGACAAGCACAACGCAATTAATTACACGCCATCAAAGGATAAGGAGGATGTTCGGGTCTTTGAGATGAGTAAATATCCTTGTGGTTGTAATAGTTGAGTTACACGTGCCGATCATAGAGGAAGATAAAACTACGTCATTCCAGCCAGCATCATTCAAATTCTGCGAAGCCAATAACAAAATTCATGCACTAACCAACCATGCAGTCTGCTCCCCAATTATTACGTTGGGGTTATTTTAAAAATAACCGTGGTGACGATACCGAAAGTATTCTACATCTAATTATCTACGTCATTTCTTTGATTGGAAGAGATTGAAACGGACGATAGGCCAGTGTGACCAATTTGCACTGGTTTTTGCGTATGACCAAATTACACTATGCCCAAAGCACACTAACCCATCTTAGTGACTATACTAGTTAAGTTTAGAACTTATAAGAACACGCTTATTGTTTCCAGTTGGCACTCTGTAGTCTGTATGTTCTGTGAAATAACTCTTTGTCTCTCAAAACCCCCAGCATTGTGAATTTAATAACATCACAGCCTAATTAATTATTCCCTTTACACTGTGATAATACGCTGAAGTTGATAATGATACCTTGGGCAAAAACAGACGAGTCCTCGCTTCCATTTTCCCTCAAAATACAATTTGGAGGCATTCTCCGTGAACGCAGTTCAGTCATAACTGAGAAGAGCTCAGGCTATTGCTTTCACAATATTTACTTTCACCAGTGAGTCAGGGTACAGTCGGCGAGACGAGTGACTCACTGAGTTTTTAGAACTTTCTTTGCCTTTGACGCAACGAGACCTAACTAATGGGTACCTAATCGCTTTTATGCTGCGTTTTTGTCATTTTTTTGGTTTCGAACGGAATCTTATTATTTGTAATGTGATTTTTTAAATTTGTATCTCGAATTAATATTTTAAAGAATGTGTTGCTGCATTAGGTACATGTCTGCCATTAGTATTACGATATCTTACTCAGTGATAACTTAAAAAAAAGAGATTCAAACCATTGTAAATTACCTAACTGAAATAGCGTATAATGTTAATCTTTAAACTATCTAAGTATGTAGGTACCTATATTATAATAATAATATGGCTAGCAAAAGAAATAAAGTATAATTGTTTTTGCATTACAGTTTGGAGTTGAATGAGAATTAATGTCCTAATACAATATTATGACGTCAACATGGTTTACTTTATTAACCCTTGTAAATTAATTTCGTTCAGAACTGTACTTGTTTAAATCTCTCCGCTTATTTCCTTTTTCGCAAAACGTTTAAACTTCAATCGAAAGCGTATTGGGAGCCGTTACAGTTGTATGAGGCCCCAAGTTTCTTGAAGCCCAGAGTTCCGTAGGTATATTAACAGTTTTCACAAAATCTGTAGTTGGCGATTACGTGCGAACGTGAGTGAGGTTGCAGGGGTCCGCACAGAGCAAATATTTGTGTGACCATCCTTTACCATCCGCTAGTAGTCAGGAGTTAGGATCTAAGTGATGAGTGACGAGAGAGTAAACCAGGAACATAAATTATACCCTTACAATAATTCTACATAAGTATACCGTTTTGTATTTTGGGTTTCATTCCATAAGCCGGGACTACTCCTACACAAAAAAAATGTATACCATTGGTACATTATATATTTTTTAGAGTCAGACCAGTGGTAGCCCCACAAATATTAGATAGAGTGTTTCGCCCATCAATATAAGGAAGTTGATTCCAAAACAAGGAAAACGATACAAAAATATAGCGTTCAATATCTTTAACGAAAATTCTGTTAGATCTGTTGGAATCCATCAGATTGGGGTGATAGCATTGTATAAGTACACATTGCAATTTAATAAATAAGCCATTTCAAGAAAGAGTCCATTTAAGAATAAGGCCCTTAGTAGAATGTGGGTTTTCCCGAATAAGGCATGCAGTTTCAGAATACCTATTATATCCTATATCAGAAGCTATATCACGAATTAGGCCAAAATCGCATGGGAGTCAGTTTGCGAATAGATCATTCTACAAAGCAGGTTTTCTAAAATGCAAGAATCGCAAAATGGAAAATGAATGAAGAGTTTCGGTTACGTTGGCAATTATGGAAAATAATGTTTAATATAATATACTATGTCTATGGATTAAGTAAAAAATTTAATGTAAGTACAAATCCAAAAACCAAAGTATAATTTCAAACAAATTAGTCCTAACTTTCAACGGAGTTTCATTTCAGTAATATTCAAATAGTTCAGCCTACTTTCTGGTTTCAGGGCTGTCCCGTTGGGGAATGTAAACCCTCTCAAATAGTTCACCCATTCTTTCCCCATTCAGGCAGTAACCGGTCACCAGACTATCTTCCCCGTAAGATTTATTACCCACCCAAATATTTCCGACCTTATTCCCCGGCGCTAGAGTTGTCATTCCAGTGTCACAAGACGGGTTTTGATTGCGCATAGTTTTAGAAAATTGGCCATTAGTGGTCGGCAAATTGTTGTTCCCGTTTGGAATACCGCAAGCAGCTTGCAGTATCGATTCAAGAGCAATTTGGTCCTGCATCCGCCGCTGTATAGTAGTCGCTTGCACATTTGCCACTATGTCTTTGTATTTCGCCTCTAATTTATCTAGAGCAGTTGTGAGCTCTGCTTGGTTCTCGTCAGTCATTTCGTTAACTACCTGGGCGCGTTGGCGTACCATTTGTAATTGAAGCGAACACTCTGCCAAGTGCTTGTCTCTTTGCAGTTGAGCAACTTTTGCTTCGTATATTCTGGTGCACTTGTTTTTGGTCTTCTCAGCCTTGTTCAACCGTTTTTCTAGCTGTTCCGCTTTGAATTTCATATTGTCATCTCCGCTGTAGCTGTGGGTAGGCTTGTCGATAAACTTTTCGAGAACGACATGGAGATGTTTTTTTAAATCATTGATTTGATTATTAAGATTTGTTATGTCTTTATCTTTTGCCATTATGATTTTGTTCTTTTCTTCAATGGCGTCGTCCTTAGATAAAGCCACAGTTTGAATATCATTGGATGACTTGTTGATTAAACTACCAATTTTTAATTCATATTCTTCTTTTAACCTTTCAATATTTTTTTCATATTTTAGTTTCAGTTCAGATCTGATTGTTTCTTTCGTGTTTATAATTTCTAATTTGTGTTTAGCTTGGATATCCTCTATTTCATGACTTTTAATATTATTAAAATTATCGATAATTTCTTGCAAGTGATCTATTTTATCAATTAGACCGTTTCTTGAATCTTGTACTTCTTGTAATTTAACTTTCAAAGATTTAAGAGTGCTACTACTGTTGCTTTTTTGTATAAACCCACTTGTAGCACGATCAACTTTATCTATATCATCTTCAGCAAAGCTTGTATTAGGTTTGGTAGAAGATTCTTCTTTAAGGGCTACTAGTTCATTATGCAACAAAACATTTTGAGTTTTTATATCTCTAAGTTTTTTAATTAAATTTGTAGCTCGCCGTTCGTAAACGTCGCTCGAGTTATCCACAGCCATCTCTGGACACATGTAGCACATGAATGGTTGGGCATTTTGTCCATGCTTTCTGTAAGTTTGGCTAGATTTCATGTCACTGTCCTCACTTTTCGCTTTTGTGTGTTCAGAATCATTAAATTGCGAGATATATTCCGTATCTGTTAACATATCTTCTTTTGTATCGAATAGGACTTCTGTTTTAGGATGCTCTGGGTTGACCACGTAGCATTCTACTTCGGCAGATGAATCGTCTCCACCGTCGCTGAGTACGCTCTCAGATAAACATGGCAAACAGTCTCCTGGAGGATATTTAATGAACGGATCTTCAAGAGAACCCCTCGCCAGCTGATAGCATAAAGAGAACACATACTTATTACGTGTTACCTTCTCATTCTCGCTGCATTCAGACAGTCTGTGAATCCAGGCGTTGCAGAGGTTTATGATCTTATCATCGATCAATTGTTCGAGGTAGGGCCGCAGTATTTGCAAAT
The DNA here is from genome assembly GCA_905147375.1 of Hylaea fasciaria. Classification (NCBI taxonomy): domain Eukaryota; kingdom Metazoa; phylum Arthropoda; class Insecta; order Lepidoptera; family Geometridae; genus Hylaea; species Hylaea fasciaria. The sequence continues at coordinate 12,808,703 of LR990193.1, read as the reverse complement.
ACCTCTTGAACTCTAAATCGAGGCTTGATTCCTTTTCATCCATTTTATAGGAATTTTAACAAATGTAAAATATATAACATTTTAATGTATTTATTTCCAAAGTGACACACGTGACACACATTCTATGCATCATCGGCTGACTTCCGCTGACAGTAGATAGTTTTCATCCAAAGAGTATACAAATATACTTACTACGGTTTTTCATGGTTCCTACATTTACGTAGGCAGTAGGTATTCATTTCTTCTATATCGAAAATATTACACGAAATCTGCAACGACCAGTCAAATTGTTATTCAATCGAAAGAACTGCTCAAAGAATTTGAAGCATAAAGCGTACGTATACGATTCAGACCTAGGTACCTACTGCCTGCATGACTTGGTGGTTCTGCATACATTTTGTCACACATGCAGGGTGTAAAAACATTTCATTAAGCAGTATATTGAAGTGCCTTTACGAACTTTTCAAAGAAAATATTTTATCTTGTCTAGTGCACTTTTCTGGAGAATTCGTTATAGCAAGGTAGTTGCCGTTACAACATTAGATTTTCTTAAGGCGCTAACTACGAGTAAACGCTCAAACTTGACTGAAATTTCAGCTACACGTACTTATCGTTAGTGTATGCCAATCATGGTGAAACCGTTACTGCCTTATTCTGTATTAATTATTTTTATGCATTTTTTGACTACAATTAAATATCTCACCGGCAAAATGACGATGTAAGTAGTTGAAGGATGGTCGAAGGTGATGAACTACTAGCTATTGGGACTGGCTCTCAAGAACCTCTACCGTTACACCCCGATAGGGGGTTGGCAACAGATTATTATCTAATAGTGCCACCAAGGTTTTTTACGGTGCTCAGTTTAGCGCTCACTGGTTTTGAACCTAAGCCGTGCGGCGTGCGATTCGAAGACGAGACCAACTGAGCTATATTGTCGCTATGAAAAAAATTTACAATTAAGTTAAATATGATTATGAAAGCTCCAAATCTACGTAACATCACGGGATCTAGACCAACATTGGAGTGAACACACGGAATCTGCAAGAGTAGGTAACTTTAGTAAGAAAGCTATGCAGAGGACCTCTAAAAACTAGTTGTCTATCCATAACGACTTCGAAAGGAACGCGAATTGATAACGTATGTTTAAATAGGTACCGAGACCTATATAATGTTATTGTAACTAACCCAAAGCATTAACTATACGACGGACATAAAGATAAAATTACGGAAACTTACGCTCATCTCAGACATAAAAATAATCTTGGACACGTTTCATCTTTACTTCAGTAAGGACTGTTGCTTAAATTGTTAATAACATTAAAGTTGTCTAATCTAATAATAAAATATTTGTCTATACACCTTGCAATAAAGTAGAAAAATCATAAGTTTGTACATTGATGATGTAAGACAGTATTTATTAGATAGAGTTTATCTGTTTTTATGTTTATTAGAAATAGTAAAAAATTACAAACTGAGTAATAATTCAATTTCTATTTCTGTAGTGGCTTTTTTCATCTACAGTCTAGGTAACGGGAAACAAGGGCCAGAATCTATGAGGGCCATCGTCAATAATTCCTGAACTGTTGCACAAAATGCTATGTCCATACTGTCTATATGTTGAGCTTTACATAGTACGAGTGCGGATAACACAAAACGCTCAATTTGATCTTAACTATAGCGCGATAAGGTTCAATTTCAAGTAAGGGAACAAAGCTATCCGTGCGTTAGTCTTAAAAACGATAAACTTTGAACATTATTAGGCTAGTAAACCAAGATGAAGACAGGATTGCTAATAGTTATTCTGTGGTAAAACCAAAGTGTTTATGGGTGGCTTAAAATTATGAGAGTGAGTGTGGGAGTGTCTAAACACCTTACTCACTCGCACACATGGGGGTGTTTGTGTTCAAAGTTCTGAACAACCACAATTTTATGGGTTTTTACGTAATTGATTTCATTTTTTTTCTCTAGCGGTGGTAGAATGTGCACGAGGCACATTGAGTGAGCAAATGATACGAAAAGAAAATACCAGACATTTCACAATGTTCTCCAATACTACACAGAAAGAGTCGGCAAAAATTAATCCACCACTGTACTGAATCGCGACGTTGGCTAGACGTTGATTTGACTCCCGGAAGATTCTTCATTTCGACTCTTGTTACAAAAAAGACTAGTTATAGGTATATAGAGGACTAGAAGCACCTCGCGGTTTCACTCGCGTTAACTACTATCCCGCGGGAACCATTAATTTTTACGGGATAAAAGGTAGCCTATGTCAACCGGGGATATTATAACTTCCCAACAGTGAAAGAATTTTTCAAATCGGTTCAGTAGTTTCGGAGCCTATTCATTACAACCAAACAAACAAAGTTTTCCTCTTTATAATACGAGATTAGTGTAGATAAAGCGCACAAAGCGTTCCAAATCATAGAAATAAAAGTATAAAAAATATGAAATCGTTTATACTCGTATGGAAATCACTAATCTCGCTTGTTACCGATAATGTATGCACTAAAAACGAGCACTCTCTATGCATTTTCTCGATATCTGTCCGAAGTGGCGTATCGTAAAATTTTAAGCACACTAGAAAATGTCATCCCGTTTTATCCCTGGTCTCAATAGGCACTCAACGAATGCTAAATCGTTGTGGTTTAGAACAAGATCATATTTGTTTTAAGACAGAAAATAGAATGTAGGTAACCTACATTGAACTTTTAAGGGGTTTGCAGACGAGGGTAAACGTGAGACACTTAGCGCGTAACCGCGTTCCGTTTACGAGAATGCTTATTATTATATAAAGTTGCAGTTATCACATCAGTTGAAATAATGATTCCTTTGCTATACATGCCATTTACACCTCTCTCGTAGTGTTCATACAGTTTTCATTAACGCACATCATAAAGTTGCCCATTTGAACTAAGTACCTACCTACATGATTGTAATATAGTGCCTATATAATAGTGTTATAGACAAGCCGCGACTTATACCGACGCGGTTCAGCGTTCACGAAACGCGAAAAGTTCCCGTGTGCTATCGACTTTAAAACTAAAAGGTACTTATCTTAGATATCCAAACCGAACGTGCACTTTTCCTTAATTCTTGGCGCGCTCCAACCCTAACTCAAACACTCAAATGTTATCTTAGCTCTAACATTGAATACCTAATGCAGCTCTCGACTCCTAGACTCCTAGATCTAGTAACAGAACTAGGTTCTAAAGCTGAGTAGGTACTGCGGCGCGCTCGTAACGTGGTTCCTGGGTTTATGACGTCATTTGGTGTGCAATGGGGTATTAAATTCACATTGGGGATGCAGAGGTACTGTTGGCTAGGCTGTGGACGGCCAATATTACGGAGTGCATGTTCCTACATGTTGAATGTGATACGATAAGTCATTCTTGGATCGAAAAAATTCGCTATATATTAAAAGTTTTGTTCTAATCAATATTAACAGAGTGCCGCGTGATTTGCAATGGAAAGTTTTCGGTGGAACTGCACGACTTGCTATGCGTAGGCATAACGCATAATAAATAATCGTCTAATCTCGTAAACAAAAATTCACAATAGCTTTAGTTTTCTTACCCAATCTCTGATTACCGTGCTCATTATATCCATCCACGTATTAGGCGCCATCCAGCTGCGAACATGCAAAGCTCTTAATGTTATCGGTTCTCACATGTTCCTAATGCAGTACTAGACACCAATAGCAAGGTCCTAAAGCGTAGTGTAATGTAGGGGTCGTAACGTGTCGAGTTTAGGACTTTATGATGCACTGTGCACTTCCTAAATACGGCGTTTAGGGACTTACGTCTCTTTATGAGCGCACAGTATAGACATAAAAGATGTCAATAAGGTTTGCGCGGGACGGCACAGCATGTAGCGATCGTTATTCCGTTAGGTAACGGCCGGTATCGTACTGTACATGTCATTTGTCAAAAAAATAAAACATTAGTGGAGAGTTTTGGTTGGAAACTTAAAGTAAATGTGACGCTGTTGACTTTATATTTTACTATTATACTTTATCATCATCATCAGCTTGAAGACGTCAACTGCTGAACATAGGCCTCTTCCTTAGACCGCCACACCGAACGACAATTTGCCACTTGCACCCACCGGTTACCTGTGACGCTTTTGATGTCGTCGGCCCATCTAGTGGGAGGCGTACCTACACTGCGTCTTCCAGTCCGTGGTCGCCACTCTAGAACCTTTCTTCCCCATCGGTTATCAGTTCTACGAACTATGTGGCCTGCCTATTGCCACACATTATTATACTTACTGGAAATATTATTATATTAATAAAATTTGTTAAGTCAATTCAATTGAATTGAATCGTTGAGTGTTAGTTTACGCGCAGGAGACTGGTAAAAATGCGTAATGATACGTAAACTCAAAAACGTTAAATTTTATATTCTCTCGAAAACTTCCAGGAAATTTCAGTAAACCATTCACCATTTTACTGAATATTATACGAGGTAGTAATTGTTGACTTTGACTGATTGGAACTTGACATTTTAATTATTTTATAAAAAATATATAATAATATTATGTATACATGTACGAGTACCTAACATAAAAATGAAAACTACGTGAAAAACGTTATTACTTGATAATGGCTAAATGCACCATCATGAATAGCCAAAACGTAAAAAAATATTCCATAATTATTATTTTAAATCGACTACGTACCTACTGTTTAACCGAATAATTGCCAGTTTTCAGCTGCATGGTTCTGAAACCAATTCGATTTTGAGTTTTGAATTCAATTGCTTATCTGACGTGCGGTTGGTTAAACAGGAAATATACCGCTCTATTCTGCAGATCAGAATACTGGTTACATAAATAGGTACATAATTCACTTTATTACACTAGTAACACTACTCAACCTAATGTATTTTTGACGGAAAATCAGTGGTTAATAGTGCTATTGACCGAAAAATGTGACTGAATGTTCTAGCGGTTAAACGTAAGTTCGGCTAAGAGTGTCAGTCAAAACTGCTTGTTTTAATCGAAACTTTTCAGTCGATAGCGCTTGTGACCAACCTATTCTTAGTAGAAAATAAACTTTTGACTCGAACATTTTACAAATTATTACAATAGAATAATAATATAAAACAGTCTTCTCGAGACCACGAGAGAGGTATGTCATAATTATATATTTTGATATGTGTTTGTGCGCGAATTAGACCCGTTTTTAGCTAGTTATTATTAAAAATATAGTAAATCTACATAAGTCTGACATGATAACAGCAAGTTGTTATTTATGAATTTTTTATTACTACCTATTGTTTATTAGTAAATATATGAGACTGTAATAAAGTTGGTGTTCACTAATGAGTTACAGTTACCTAGAGCAGACTCGCCCCATTAGGGGCCAAAGCTCCTATCTCAGCTATTAGAGACGGGACTCGAGGGGGCCACTACTCAGCACTGATCGAATCGAACGAGGCCCCCGCGTGGTAATTAATATCACTGAAGGTAACACGCCACGTTGAGCTTTAAAATAATAATAATAACAATAATTCAGCCTGCAACTGTCTCACTGCTGGGCAAAGGCCTCCCGTCACTTTCGAGAGAAGGATTAGGTAATAATCCACCACAGGGGCCCGGTCCGGATTGGTTGATACACGCCTCCGAAATAATTCTCGGGCATGGTGGTTTCTTCACGATGTTTTCCTTCAACGAAAAACGGGTGATGATTACGAACATTATTATGTTTAACAAGAAACGCATTGATATCAGCCCACACTGGGATTTGTCAAGCTATCCCCATGATGTATGAGAAAATTAAATACCATATTACTCTCTTTATCGTAATTTTTTCTCGTGTTTTATAGTTACTCTGCGATTCAAAACGGAGACGAATCTAACAAAGCAAAGATCATTAAAATCGGTCCAGCCGTTCTTGAGTCATAAATGGTATGGAATAAGAGCAGCGCCATCTAGCGTCAGTGAATCAGTCACTAGATGGCGCTGCTCTTATACCATACAATTTCAAGTTTACGCCAAACGGACCGAGCGCGTAAATAAATTGTCAAAACTCGCACTAGGCACACTGATCGCTAGACTAGTACTCCTTGTAACTAGTGATGGCACTTTACTGCAGTAGGGTGAGCAGGAACCTCTATCGAGAAAGTATTCGATACGTTAACTGGCAAATTTGTTTTAGATTTGATCAGTACCCCTACAATAGGACAAGCACGAAAATGTTAACGGTTTGTATCGTTATCGTATCGATCAAGGTACAGATCGCGCGGCGAGAGTTTGGCTTTGACCTTCGGGTGGAGGGGATTACTGCGCATGGTGTGTAGGCGCATGCGGTGCTCTGATTGGATTGCTCTGATTGTGTGCGTGACAGTACCCATGCGCAGTAATCCCCTCCACCCGAAGGTCAAAGCCAAACTCTCGCCGCGCGATCTGTAACCGATGGTGTAAGCATCTTGTCGATGTTGCAAGGCGATGATGAAATGTAAATCAAATTTGACAGTTAACGTAAAGAATACTTTCTCGATAGAGGTTCCTGCTCACTTGCTCACCTTAAAGATCAAATGATCGGGTCACGTCATCAACTGATCACAGGTGGGGTGGTTCACATTCATACTTTTGATTTTGACGGCTCGTTTGGCGTAGTGGCTGAGCAATCGGACTGCTGCGCTAGGGGTTGCGGGTTCGATTCCCGCCTGGGACAAATATTTGTGCGATCCACAAATATTAGTTTGTCTGTAAGCGGTACCCACGATACAGGAGCAATCCTAGTGTGGGGCTACGTTTCAAAAAAAAAATAAAAAAAAAATACTGCACATTTTGCATAAAACATTTATGATTGGCTTATTTCAAATATATCTCTGAATTTCGGCGAACTTGAATCGGAATTAAACAAATATTTGCCCGTACTACGTAATTAATTGAAGGCTCGCAAAGCCGAAAAGTACCTAAATATAAAAAAATAATAACTTTGTTTTATTTGTCAAAAACATTTTTCATCAAACGAAACAATTTGGTAATGAACAACATTTTGTCAAACTATCTGTTGCCGCCGGTTTCGCTCGGACAGTCTTTAAGACTTTCTTGGTGCTTATCTTGCTAATTCGTTACACAGTTAAGTTTTTACAAGTATCGTGTCGGGTGCATATATTACGTTTTTAATTTATTTTTAATTTTTATTTTACTACCTACGTGTTATTTTCTGTAGCCTACCAACTTATTTTAAAAATATTAGTAAGTAAGTACTTAAGTTTTACTTGTGAATGGTCTGCTTGCTACTTCAGTGAGTGTCGAGCCTAAAATCTTTCGTTTAGCATAGCCCCTAGATATCACCATCAGGTGTTTACGACTGTTGGCACGGTATTCGAACCCGCACTGGGACTTGAGCCAGTCCCTAAACAGGGCAAAGTACTTAAGGGCAAGTTTTCTTTGTCATATTTTGGAACCTTGTATGTTAAGATGGCATTGGAAGTTATCGGTTCAGATGACTAAAGCTCTATTTACTGACTTATACCCGAAATCATCTGAGCTTAGACAATCCCCTGCGATGAGGATTTTCGTCTAGAAATCCCTTTTGCGTGCCGGAAGGGGATTTTCGGATATTGTTTTCTTTGACAACGAAAGTTCGTCAAACAGACACGTTCGTTTTATGTCAACAAATAATAATATTGTCGAGCTCTTTATAGCAACTAATATTCATGGATACCTGCTTATATTCTAATAGTTATATTAACTTGAGAGGTTGTTTTGGAGGTAGCAAATCTTAAAGAGTTCTCCATAATTGCTGTCTCAGAATTAAGTGACTATAAAAACTCTCCATAACTGTAGCTAAAATTCAAAGAGATATTTGTACACCTTCTAAAATTTAACGTCTTCAACCGCATGGCGAGAAGGTTATAATAGCTTATGAAATGAAAGCATTACCCGGACTGAGCTAATCTAAACTCAACCACAGACTATCCAATCCAATGCTCCATCATTGTTGTTATAGAACTATACAAACAGTAAAGCAACCGACGGTTAAATCTCACTCACACTGCATGATGTGCCAGCTATGCAACACCACGCAATAGTACTGAACTAGCGAGCTTTTAAGTCCTATGCCTAGGCATAGGACTTAAAAAGTAGGACTTAAAAAGTGAGTAGAGAATCAGTCCACTAGGCCACCTACCGTACCTTCCTCTATCAGAAAATCTGTCAACGCTTGTTGACAGATTTTCTTTTCCTTGAGGTGCCACAGCAAATCCTTCAGAACCGGCTCATGTCAGGCTTTACACGTTAATACATCGTTTCCTACCCAAAACAGGTCAGCTTAATTCTAGGTTACAAGTTGAAGGAGCTGTTACTGTTTATATGAAGCCTGTGCCATTGGCGAGAATTGCATTTGCATAATGTTCATGAAAATGCGATAAATGACTTAATTGCTGCTAACATTAGGAACCAGCAGCTTCGCAGAAAGGATGCTGTTAACTGTCGAGCCATTTCGATTCTTAAGCAACTTTCATTAAGGTGCACGTGTGCAAGCGTCGAACGAAGTCTCTTCAGACAATCTGGTACAATAATATCGCTGACTGAATAAAGTTGTATAGCAATTGTTACAGGCTTGCTAATTGCGTTAAAAACGGATATTTCTGGTAAAACGACGATGCAATATTATTGACAATATTGCAGAAAAGAAGAATTACGTCATAAATGATCTGGTAAACCATTTCAAATGAGCCTAAATACGGTTATTACAGAAATCGGTTCTAAAAGTCAATTTAGAAGATTTACTAACACAGTTGACAAGACGTGAAGGTGTATTAACGAAGTCTTACAAGTTGCGTCGATCCAATAAAGCGACATACTCGTAACTAGCTTTTGTAACTACGTTGGAAGCGATCCCACTTCTGATGCGAGCGTCGTCACACCGATTCTCTCGACGCTAGAGTTATATCCGTCAGAAGTTTAGCCCTTAGCTAACTGCATTAGCAACCAATTTGAGAACGCGGCTAGCCGATCGATATAGATACTTTAGTGAAGTACAACTAGGTAGTATTACGAAGTTACACTAAACACGCCATGCACCAGAAGGTTCTCGTAAGATTATTGTTCAAGTTCTCTACAACAATAGTTAGTTTGCTAGCGACTAGATGAGAAGGTCGATCGTTCACCTAATGGTAAAGCACTGCGACGTTCTGTTTATCCGTATTTTAAGTTAGATAGAATGAAACTGCCAACAGATGATCCACTCAGCGATAAAACCACTTGCAACTAATAACGTAGTCATTTATGCACCCGGACTATCTCCGTATAATGATTTTGCTGCCTAATGCTACGCACTGCTACGCCGACTTTAACCGTGTTCCTGGAGCTTAAAGTGTAAAGTTGCTTGAAAGTACAGGCATTATTTGAGGGTCACAGAGGGAGTACTAATTGAGGATAGTTCATGCCCGCGACGTAAAGTTGATTTAGTGGATAAATTTCAGCTGATTTTGCCTTTTATTGTGAATTATGTGGTCATTTTTTGCGATTATGGGGAATAAAGAGTGGACCTTGGCTCGATCCAATGATAGTAATAAACGTGCCTAAATGGATGATAATAATAGTATGGATAAATACTCTTTCTTATCGGTGAAACACAATCATTCGAAGATTTTGCAGAGAGGAACGGCAATACTGGCAATAATATTTATGAAGCTGGTGATAATGATTCAAAATAATTCATTATTTTAAGTGACACAAGATACATCCATCCATTCAGCCCGTATCCACCCACTGCTGAGTATAGGCCTCCTCTGTCTCACGCCACTTGTTCCGGTCCTGTGCAAGTCTCATCCAGTCTGTTCCCGCGTGCCTGGCGATGTCGTCCGACCATCGGGCTGGTGGTCTGCCTCGTGATCACTGCGCTCCTCTAGGCCACCACTCTGTTATTGCCTTCGTCCACCTTTGATCCTCACGCCTTGCCAAGTGTCCTGCCCATCTCCATTTAAGCCTTGCTATCCGTATACCTACATCTTCGACTTTAGTGCGACGTCGAATTTCCACGTTTGGTATGCGGTCTAGCAGATGAATGCCAAGCATGGCGCGCTCCATTGCTCTTTGAGCAACTCTTACTTTATAGATGTGCTCTTGTGTGAGCGGCCATGTTTCGGCACTATATGTTAAAATTGGCAGGACACATTGGTTGAATGCCTTGGTTTTCAGGCACTGCGTAAAAATGTCATCGAACTTTCCAAAGGCTGCCCATCCAAGTTGCACGCGCCTAGATATTTCCTGCACCTGAGAGCCTCGGTCGATGGATAAACGCTGTCCAAGGTAAATGTATTCATTGACTACCTCTAATGGGCAGTTATCAACGAATAAATCCATCCCTTACCATGAATACCCATCCCTTGCGACGGTTGGTTTGTCATGACTTTAGTCTTGGACTTATTCATCCTCAAACCGACGCTCTCAGACGCTTCATGCAGCTCCGTAAGCATGCACTGGAGATCTGTAGCGGTCTCAGCCACCAGGATCAGGTCATCGGCAAAACGCAGATGTGACATGTATCGGCCATTTATATTGACACCTTTCTCGCTCCAGTTCAAGGTCTTCATTATGTCCTCTAAGACACTCGTAAACAGCTTGGGCGAGATGGTGTCACCTTGCCGTACGCCCCTTCCAATTGAAATGGGATCAGATAATCTGTGCATGCGCACCTGCATTGTGGCTGTCCTGTAGAGTTCCCGGAGAATTTCGACATATCGTTTGTCAGTACCGCAGCGATGGAGAGATTGAAACACGGCCCAATGTTCGACACTGTCGAATGCCTTTTCGTAGTCGACAAAGGCGAACCACATGGGCCGGTTGTACTCTCTGCATCTCTCCATTAGTTACATTACAAGATACATAATGCTAAAAATACTGTCGTGCCGGTTCCAATCAGGAAGGTTTGGGATCTTTAGTTGTAGTGTGAAAAATATAATTGTACCATAAATTCATATATAATATTGTTTTGCATATATTTGTTCTCACCCACTCTTTTTGAAGTATTACTTTTTATGTCGCTTTGCATTTTCTCGGGTAATATTTCATTTTTCTTTTGAATCCATAATAAAATAAATTATCCACTCTACAGCGGCACCAAAAATGCAATTTCAGTGATAAATATGAAATGAAATACTATTGTTCTCAGCTATTGTAAAATACTGATAAAATATGGAATATTGTAATGCTAAAAGCATAGACTAATTACTTGATGGACGTCTGATGCCATTGTTTTCAATACCGTGAGTGAGTTTGATACATCATTAATATAATAATTATGTAGGTACTTAATGATGATTAATATATACATATACTTCATGTATGTATAAAATCCTTATGGTTTATATATGCATAGATTTTCAAGTAATAAAAAAATATCTGAATACTTACCATCAATAATGATTAAAGTTTATATTTTTTAATCTTTATTTAAAGAGTAATGTTTAACACATAAAGCCCGTGAAAAGTACTCTTTTATACTTTTATAGTCCAATATCGTATTAAAAAAATAAAAATAATGTACTTATATTGATGTGCTGTCCATCAGCTCACTCCTCGACGGCAGCCTTCCCGCACACCAGTGTTTGTTTACACAATATTCATGTGCGAGTAATGGAGATACTTTCCATTATTTGCGAAATAATCCAGTGCACGTGAGAGCTTACACGGTTCTGTGGAGATATGAGAGATGGATGCATTCCATTTCCAGGAATAAGTGCTTTCCATGCGGGTACCTAATGAGTACTTCTCCATCTGGGGTTGAAACATTTCCAGTGGAAGGTAGACAAACTTTGCGCTTCGTAATTGCTTGCGGTTCAACCTTTTGTGTAGAACGTGAGCTTTGCCTTTGCATTTATGTTTTTGGCGACGTGGTTTTGTTGTTTTTCTGTTTGTCGTCCTAGTTAACAATTAATAAGCTTTGCGTAGTTTTTTGTGTGCGTAGTATGTGGTAGGTACGTAGTTATTAATTGTGTAGTTAACAGCATATCGTAGGCATTAATAAGTATAGGGTCTTTAGAAATTTTCATTTCATGTGACTTACTTGTTTTATGGTGAGAGATTAGTAAGTACCTAGGTAGTAATCCGTATCAATATATGTACTAATAAATAAATAAACGACGCGATTTAAGCTGCAAAGGTCGTACAGAACATAAATAATTATTAGAAACAAAGCCATTGAAATACAAATAAAAAGCGGAGCTCTCCCATTTAAGCCGCTGCATTTGATGCATTTCCCATATAGATTGCGATAGGTCGCATCTGTTGCGAAGCAATTACTATTGCTATCCAAAGGGGCCGGCTTAAGGACTACACGTAGGAGGGCGCTGTTGCAGCCAACTTTTCAAATTCTTCTATGGAGTTTATTGCGCTAGATATTCTAGATATTCACCTCTTTTATATTGTTTTTAAACATTAAGGAGAGAAACGGATTTTTCTTATAATTCTAAGCTATTATTAATTATTGATTGACATTAATTTTATCGGTGTTTACTGTTGCTGATACCAAAAGGTGAGAAGAACTTTGTGATGATCAAAGTCATGCCATCAACCTTACGTGTTGGACTTCACTCTTCGCAAGGAATCGAATTTTTCGCAGATTCATCCCTATGCCACTCGAAGAGCGGATTTCGTAAAGTTTGGAGTAGCCCCTATAAATGTCCGCAACAGTGCCCCGGCTGGATATCCTGGGTACGGCCCTGGTTTCAGGGATTGCCAAGCGAGGCACACAGTAGGCTAGGGCTCAACGTTCACAGCGTATTGAGTCTACTCGCTGGACAAAACGATGGTATTTTAGTAATGAGAGACCCTTCGATTTGATTATTAAAACCAAAAGTTTACTTAATCGGTTGACGTAATCAGCTTTTGATATAAGTATGTTGCTCATCTGGTAGTAATCGGGTATTAAAAAACATTACCCTCAGTCATTCGGGTAAAAAGGGTAAAAAGGTGTTTCAAAACCTAGTCCGGATATGTTGGTTTTCTCACAATGTTTTCCTTCATCGAAAAGCGAGTGATATTGTGTACATATTATGTTTTAACAAGAAATACATTGGTACGTGCCCGCACTAGGATTTGAACTCGCCCCCTTTGTTTGGAAGGCGGACGTTCGCCCACTAGACCAGCACATCTTATTACATTTATTACAAATAATGTACTTACTTACCTACAAATATTTTAATAGGTACTTAACAATACTAAAAAACCGTGCAAAGAGTTCATTAGAAATTTGTGCAAAAAAGTCATAATTTTAGTTATCTGTGTATACTCAATTTTACACTAACATTATTATGGATTTCTGCAGAAAAAATCGACCAACATTATCTATTACCATACATTTCCTTTCCTGTTCGAGTGTGTTAGCTTTTCCGGACTTTATCTGAAACTATTTGCTCAAAACCAAAGGTCATTTGTATGGCCTCAGTTCCGTTTGCGCTCCGAGTTGTGTATCAATAACTTTACCGGGCAAGTTAAGAGAGAAAAGATACTTAGCATCGCTTTTTTATGGGAAAAATCATACCTGATTAATTTCTTTAAAAACCCCGTAAATCAAAGTGGATAAAAATTAACTCAAATATCCACTCAAAACAGCTCTAAACATTCATTGTAAGTAGTTAGAGGCAATATTAAAGCACTATAACAATACAGACTGATATAATACGATCATAGATAATAATATAACAAGATAGCGATAAGACCACCCATTGTACAGATTATTAAGTTTGTCCTTCTTGTGGTATTTACATTTTGGTGCCAATAAAAGTTATTTAGCTATCTATCTAGACTAGACAATGAGAGAAATAAAACTTTAGTACCTAAACTACTAAATTTATTAGTGATATTAGTGTGACAAAACGATCGTGGGACAAAAACCATCTGAAAAGGAACAAATCTCACGGTGGCTCAACTTCAGACATTTTGCGATTCAGACATTCCGATTATAAATAACAAACACACAGACAGTTCATGAACTACCAAAGTTCAGGACTGAAATTGGTGTACAAAATCTTAGGCCGCTTTCGGCTCGAGACTTAGATCAAATTCAGTAATACATCAACCCTCTAAGTCAAACACGACACAACCATCTCTGACCACAGCCTAAAGTGCCATCGTTGCTCGTTCAAATTTCAACCCTACCTTGATTCCTGTAAGAACTAAATCCGCACCGTATGGTTGGCACCATAGTGGTGATTTAGCACTATAATAGTTGGAGTTGGAATACAGTTCGTGTGTACGTTGCCGAATAAGATATTAGGCGGGAAGTGAACCGAATGTTCATTTCAATACTCGGTGGAGTGTGGACTGTGGATGTCAGTGAAATGGGGCCTAAGATTTTACAGTGCCTGAAGCATAAAGGTAAGTCAAAGCTTCATAGAATAGGAATCAGTACCTGGCAATGAAAGCCTTTGTGACGCAATTGGTGATAAGTCCACTGCGTAGTGTGAGGTGACCGGCTCGATACCCGCACATGGGAATATTTGCTTTAGAACACCGACAACAACGATATTTAGTTTACGAGTTTATTGTCAATCTGTTGTAAAAAAAGATGCCAGTACGAAAAAAAACACCATGTTTTGCGGTATCCTACTCCGTCATAGCAAACGGGGTTCCCAGGGAAGCCCGCAGACACCCGGGACAAATTGACCCGGACCCTTGGCTCTTCACATGAAACATCAATGAGCATGCGGACACATCGCGCCGAAATAGAATTTAGTTTCAGTATATTTTCGCTCTCTGAAGTACCTCCCTATTTCCGCTCGCGTCAATCCGAATTCTGTGGGAGATGAGATCCGTCAGGTCGATTTATTGACCCGTGAAACGCGATATCATCAATATTGTTGGGCTCGTTTTTCATGTCAACTTTCTAGACAATATTGTAGGTATTTGTCCAGTCATGAAAAATATTATAATGGTAGCACGAAATCGAGATTGATGTGCACGGATAAAAAAACTTGTTTATATATGAAAAATGGCTTCGAGCGAGCGCAAGGCTGGAACATCTCTGGTTGGCGATTAATAAATGTAGGCCCAAGATTCTAATAGCTGCTACAGGTGAATCTAGCTGGGTAGGCATTTATCTTACTTCAATATTACTATATTCTCTTTGTAAAAAATAAAGTTGAAGCATTGCAGTACAGCAACGCCATTTGCAGCGGGTCGAGTAAGTATTGTTCCCTTTGAGGAATATTGTGCATCTCCTCAAAGGAATCAAGCTTCATTAAAAGAAAAAACCAAGATCCTAGTTTCAAAGTCAAAGTCAAGTCAAAGTCAAAGCATTTATTGTAAATAGGCAATTAAATCGCACTTTTACAAGTCAAACAAAAGTTACAAGAGAATCATAAAAACATAAAGTATGATACATTAAATTAAACAGTAATTGATTATGGTTTGATTTTGAAAAAAGGATGTTTCCTTTTCAAGCACTGTACCAAGATTCTGGACAGGAAAAGGAAACTCCGTTGACTCTACCAGTGCTTCGGAATACGCCCGTTAGAGAAGACAGCACCAAGAAACTCTACGGGGATGTCATTTTTTAACTTATTATTTTTCAAATTCTTTTTTCAGTCATATAAATTAACAAACATACAATATATAGATTAACACACACGAACAAAATAATTCATAAAATTCACGTTAATTATTATTATCATGGAGCTGGGGACATTGAGGCCATGCATTTTTATCTTTAACATAGTCATTAACAGTGTAATAGGCTTTCTTGATGAGATTAACCTTGATATAAATTTTAAACCTTTGCATGGATAATTGATCTATTCCTTCTGGTAACTTATTATAAAAGCGTTTCTGGGCTAGAATAAGATGAGATGTAGATAAGCTACATGTAGTAAAGGCTGCTATTTCATAGCTTTGCTTTGCATTCCATCCCTTTTTGCCGCGATATACCTCACCTAGCGCAATGTGAAAGCACCACTCGACTCCACTATCCACTGGATGGCATTCTGTAATTGCAACTGTCCCGAATAAAAATAATAAAGTTCCCCGCAGCATCCGCCTAGCACCTTTTGTGAATTTATTTTGCTCTTTCAGGCAGAAGGTTAACTGAAGCTACATTTTGACGGATATATTAAACGAACTCTTGGGCCAAAGGGTGGAACTAACGGTAGCTAACTTTGTTTTCGCCACGGTTTGTTAACTTCAGGACGTGTGCTTCATTTCATGTATTCTCTTTCCTTGTTTGTAGTTTTTGGGGTTGCGTACGGAATTCGAGAATCTGGCGAATTATTTCTATCGTGTTTGGAGTTTGAACTACTTATTCTGAAACATAGTGGTGAACTATCATGGTCTAAAATAAAACGAAGTATTCAAGGCCATCATAGAGCAGTGATAGAAACCTTTCAACGTATGTATATGCATGTAGTGGACTGTTTCAATTAAAATATTACATTCCTCAACTTCCATAAAACTAAAAAATTATACAATTTAAATTTTATGCAAACCAATAGTTTATATGAATCCTACTAATATTATAAACGCGAAAGTTTGTATGTGTGGATGGATGGATGTTTGTTACTCTTTCACGCAAAAACTACTGAATGGATTTTGATGAAACTTCACAACAATATAGCTTACATATCAGAATAACACATAGGCTACAATTCATAAAGATATATTATCCAAAAGCGGGTGAAACCGCGGGGCGCAGCTAGTGTTATAATATATTTCACGTGGATATTGAGCTTACGCAATCAGACGCAAATAATTCCGTGGCTGCCCGCCTGCCCGTGCCCGTGGGACTAACTGAAACACTTGAAATGTCAACTTGAATTAAACTAGGTAACACGAACTTTCTAAAGTTGATCGCGAACATGATCAGTGAAGTATCAAGTTTCATGCGGGCGCTATCGTCTTCCTGAGTTCTCGCTGAATATACCTATATAACAACCCACTAGGTATTTATTGCATAAGATCGTATTTCCTATCTGTGCTAGTTGTAAACATTAGACACATTGTCATTGTCATCTTATCTGAACACCTTGTCGACTCGATTTGGCGCCTAAATACTAGTTCTTACGCGCCTAATAATTATAAATAATTATATTAATTGATAAACTTTTTAATGAACACCGAACACCACAGAATAAAACATACCTACTTAAGACTAGAACAACAAACTAAAGTAAAACTTAAGACATGGCTTAGAGCGATCTTCTCTAGGCAACCGTAATAGGTTACGCGATGTTGCCCGCCAGCATGTTGGATACGCTTCCAACTAGTTGGACTAAATAAACAACCACTGTTTGGTGGGTGATGGCAATATCGCTCTGTGACGTTCTACCTATACAGACAAATGTATATAACACTGGATGTTTTCTAGTTAATATCGTAAACTCAGAATAATAATTATACTGTTTGATAAAATAATAATACGCGAGTGAGCAAGACAAACGTACGTCGTACAGCAAGTCACCAGAAACCAAGTGAAACCTTTATTTATGTAAGGGAAATTGATACATATGGGAACGGAGTTTGACACTGATTTTATTCAGTAGGTAGCTTCTACCTGTATATCCTTATTTATGCAGCCGGAATTTCCTTGGCCTTTTCCGTTGCCACCTATATCTAGTGTATTTGAAACAAAAGCCACGGACCCCTTCTAAAATAAGTAAACACACCCTTCTCCCTTATATTCCCCTGGTTTATTTCGTGAGAATACTGCCGGTCAGCACGTCACCACGTCGTTATATGTTATAATTTAGTTAGCCCGCGTTCTTTGTTACGAATGTTTTATTTAAACCTTCTCTTGGTAGGGAATTAGTTGCAGAATTTAGTGGTAACTAGGTCACTGAAGGAGAATAATTGAAACTGGTAAGCGTCTTTGTTGTAAGCGAGGTTTACAGAGTCGTAAAATTGCTAGTTTGATTCTGTATTAGGTACCTACTTGTTAAGTAACAAAATATGTTCAGTGGTCATATATTTTTTTGAAAGTTTGTAATTTAGTCTTAATACATTTTATGTTGATGACTGCATACAACTTGTGATTAAATAATCTGCGCTTAGTCAACTCCATACAAACGTTGTATTGAACAACTTGTGTACTCGAAAGATACTCAATCTCGTTCAATATGTCAAACAAACACACGATCTGCCATCTCGCTCAAATTTAATAAATACAGAAAGTGTTTCATACAGAAAGTTCTTATAAGTAATAATATTATATTGAAATGTATTTTACAGCTTAGTAATTATTGCACTATAGACGTATAGCAAAACACTTTTGAGTAAATTTGCTATGCGTTTTATGCAAGGTGCTGATTTTTGTTGACGAGTTTATTTATGTGTGGATATTATGCAGGTTAAAAGCATTTCAATAACCTACGTAGAACCTGACAGGGTATCTAGGGAATCAGGAACTACTTATATAATGTTCCCACAAATCACACTATGCGGAATCGAACCAGGAATTGAACGATATTAGGTATTTTGTGGCATATCAATAAGCTTAGTAAGGTTCATAATAGAGGCCGCTTCAAAAAATCTAATCAAAACATACAATACAATAAAACCTAATGTATATGTCTTTACCTATTTCTTTGTCTACGAACACGTTTATAATGTAATAAGATAAGCTGCACCGATGCTCAGGCACGTTTGAACCTTGCATAACCACCCCCATTGGGTAACTGTTCGACTGAATAAATATAGGGTTATTGGCACACCTATTGGTACTTACCTAGGTATGTTGTAGGTAGATATGTAGGCTTGTAGGCGCCGCCTCTTACTACCTGTAAATGTAGGTGATAGATGTCATTATGAAACTCAATCTAAACTGTATAGAATTAATTGGAAATGGGCTCTAGTGACTTCGCTCGTGTGGACCTCACAGAGTGCAGAAGATCGACTGCATTTCCGCAGTCTGGACTGTCTTGTACTCAGATAATATTTGAACTAACCAAGTGCATCTGGAATTTTTGACACATAGGTTATTAAACATTTTGGTTAAAATCTAACATGAGTTAGTAGGTAGGTACCTATAGGGTTTCGCGTTCATTCATTTTCAAAACATTAAGAGGTTGGAAATAAAGTTTAGATGAAGCTTTTATTGGCCATTTCTATTTGAATATCCAGGAGAGTCTATAAAGCCCTACAATTATTTTAATCTAGTTGTTGCCCGCGACTGCGTCCACACGAATAATTCATTATATCGCGATAAACCCCCCATGTCCTATCCTATGCCCTTTCCAAAATTCCTTTCTCCTTGCCAAATTTCATTATAGGGTAGTGGCACCAAAAGATGACTGACCCCCATTAGATGAACGATCGACCGAAAAATAGGAAAATATAAAATACTACGCTACATATGCATGTGGGATAATTTTTTTCGTATCTCGCAACATTTTTTCTACCTAGTGCCTTAAACAGATCGACAGTGATGGCTCAGATGAGCCCACGGTAATTCGTTACGTGAGTGGTGTCCACCAAAAGTTACGTTTCTATGAAAACCTACTTAAGAAAGGTGACCTCCGATTTAAGCATTTTGTCAGCTTAAATAAATAAATTAATGATGGTTCTGATTTTTGTTGGTTCTAATGAAATCTTCATCTACTCAGCTTTGATTTTGTTGATACTTATTACATTATTAGCCGTATTTTTCGAGATATTTACCGTTCAAGTAATGGTTCAAAATTAGTTTGCTTGATCCATTAAGTGACCGGTGGTCATCTTCTGGAGAAAAGGCATTTTTTTACAATCATCGTAAATCCTAAACTTGACTCTATAGACAAAAAGAAAATCACTCAAATTAATTTTGTTTAATGTATAAACTTATTTACCAAAAGTTGTACACATGTTTTCAGTGTTAAATGCTATTTTAAGAGCTTTATTTTAGTATGAAATCCTTCAATATTCAGCTTTAGGTTCCATGCCCAAAATTTGAACTAAGAAATACACTAAAATTTTGTTCGTTCATTTTATGGAAAATTAGTATCCAAAACATGAACCATTTGAATTATTGTAGTTAAGATTTTAGGTCTTGTTTTTCCCAATGAAGGGATAGGTTCAAGTTTCTTCGAGATTTCTAAGTCTTTCTTTTGAGAAGCCACCTACACTGCGAAAAATAAAAAATAATAAATACGAAGTACTCTCGAAGAAGCCTAAAAATGTTTTAGTTATTATTTACATTCTTCTAAATTAATAGCAAAAATAATTTATTAACACTGCTACTATTTTATTCTTCAATTTCATTACAATTCATCCCATAATTCCTCTCAAAATATTAGTTCAGCTATTGGGTACAAAATGTTCATAATTAAGGCACAGCGTTCAACTATTGGGATAAAACGCTATTTTTTTCACATAATGATTTTTTACAAAATTCCTGGTAGATATATAAAGTAGTTTGATTCATTTGTTAATACTTGAGGATATACTGACTCTTATAAAAATACCAGGAAACGTCAATGTCACGAGATAACTGAGTAAAAGTGGTTCAAAGTTGACTAAAACGCTTAAACGTTCATTTATTGGTTCCACTACCCTACGATCCGTTCAGCAGTTTAGTCGTAAAGAGGTAACAAACAAACAAAGAAACAGAGAATTGCTTGTAGGTACTATTTACGATACGCATTTATGAAATTAGAAGGAGATTAAGGATTAAGGGAACAGGATATTGTAAAGCAACTCGCTATCAAACTGAATAGCTTTACGAGCACATTAAACAATCAATTTGTTGATTAGTTCTGCGATCCGAACCGTGAAATTAGATAATTTATATGCAAACTAACTTTTTCCCGCAGTTTTGGTCGTATAGCGATAGGAATATGCAAATTGACCGCAGAACCCTCTGTTTTTGTTTGTAGAGCTTTTGCTAGTTCGTATCCAGTACCGCAAGCTGTTTAAAAATACCCCAATCTGCTATCAAACCACTTTAAAACGACTTCTACTTATGTCCTTTCATTTCTAGAAGTTCGCTGTCAGCATACTTGCATTTTCATCAGCTGCAACAGACAGACAGCTGGTCTCTTTTATACTTATTATAGCGTATACTGTTAGATACAAAGAATCGATTGAGAAGCAGGTATAGGTGTATACTGTATAGGTTATAGCTTCGGTTGCGGGCAACATATTCGTAATTGATCTCTGTTCAACTACAACACTGACTGTTTGAATTACGTGGGTGAATGAATTTTTTTTTTCAAACTCAAATCATAATCAATTCTGTAAAAGTGCTGTAAATAGCTGTTTGACTTGTAAAAGTGCGATTTTATTGCCTATTTTCATTACGAGGAAATGCTTTTACTTTGACTTTTACTTTGTCCTTGGTATTTTGCCTGTAAATGTAGTTAAAATAAAAAATGCAGAGATATTTCTCTCGCTGACTGCACGAGAACAAAAGTTCGTGAAGCGCTGCAGTATTAGTTCTAGTTCGATTATTATGTTATCCTTGGTTATAATGTTGTTTTAACCAAGTTCATTATTAGTTCAGCAATTACAAGCCGATCGAACGAAGGGACCAACTTAGCCGACTTACAACTGGCTATCCCATGTAGGTATGTACTTATGAGAGTATGAACATTTTCAGACAGTTTTTGCCTCAACTAAAGTTTTTGCCAAGTCCCTATAGATTTCATGACTGCCTGGTTCCTATGTACTTTAAGTTTTTGCTTCTAGCGGCATGAAATGTATCTCCTATCTATAAATAGCTTGCAAAGAATATAGACAGTGATTTATTTGCATTAAATGTTCCCACACATTTAATGTTGTAGTAAACTTACCACTTTTTTCCATCATTACGCTCCAGATGTTTTAATTTTTATTTGTGGTCTGAAACGACCAAAAAGTGGCAGGGTTGATTCGCGCCACAGTGGAACCAGCTGTGGTACGAAACATCCCATGCCCTGTTCAATTCGAATATCTTACATATAAATACACTATTCATGTATTAAGTATTCGTTCAGGTTTAATGTGTGTAATACCTACTTGAAAAATCCTACAAATATTGACTGTACTTGACTCATAGGAAATATTCTCGAATGATTATATTTCAGGTTATCGCCTCAATTGCGTAGGTAAAACGCAAAAACATGTTTCTTCAACATACCGAGTTTTATGGCAATTAATCACACAACTCTAGGTATCTACATGTAATGATTCAGTTTAAAAAGTAGAGATAGAGGTTAATATTAATAAATTTATACTACAGTTGTATACCTAGCTGTTAGACCAGGGGGTTAATTCTGCTAATTTAAGAACGCTTCAATCGAAACTCAATGGTGTGGCTTCGGAATAGTATGTGACATTGATGTCGAATGTTCTGATTTGACCACCAGACTAATAACAGAAAAGTTAAAAAGTAGCTAACTTCCATGTCAAAAAAGGACTTATTCTGAAGCCAGTCCGTTGAGATTCGATTGAAGTGTTCTTGAATTAGCAGGATTAGGCCCCTGTAAACGTGTTACAGTGTTAAATTCGGTTTAAATTGTATTTTGATGAGGTTCTAGCTTTTATTGGTGAATTTGCCTACTTGTAACTTGCATGTTTAGTTTTAACTGTTAGTGTAAGTTGTACTTTTTAATAAATAAATAAATTTGTCCGCGTGGACTTCTAAATCGAGACGTTCTTGTGGATGTTTCATGTCTTTTGCAGTTTATTATAAGCAATTAAGCATACCTTATATTTATTTATCGGCTTGCTTGTATCAATAGCGTACTAAAGTTCAACAACAAGACAATCGAATGAATCGCCTTCAATCCCAAATTTTAATCGAGTCGATTTAATCATAGATATTATCTCGCTCCCCGACTGATCGAAAAATCGAGATACATTTCGATTGCTCCGAGTCGGATGCGTTCTTCGCTCGCTCTCTAAACTCAAGCTGGTCTAAACTCGCAAGAGACGCAGTCATTGTCGTTGTATTTGTCACCCTTAATTCCCTACTAAATAAAGATTATTTTTATTGCACAAAAACATCCGCTTGAAAACTAGAAAATATGACTTTGTTTTCATATTTTGACTCAGCAGAGACGGCGCTTCATAAACCCGGGTCATATTACATACAAGGAGTGTATTCATTGTCAAGGTTATGAAACTTAACATGCTAGATTCATATTTAATTATTTTATACGTTCATGTAGTTATTTCGCTGCTAGTTAAAAAAAATACAAATAAATTTAATTGGCTTACAAAAAGTAAGTATAAAAAACGATACTCACTTCTTCATTTTCAACTTTGTGTCTAAACTTGTCAGTTTTGTATTAAAATGGTCGAAATACCAAATCATAGTCACGACGGTGATAGTGTCATTTTGAAATGTGTTTACCATGAGAAATGTCCTTGATGAAAAATGCACGATTTCACTCGAGTGCTGAACATAGTTACCCCAATCTCCGTTTTAACCAAAACACTCCATCACCAACATTGACAAAAACATGATGATATTGATAACATAGTTATGATTTCACCGAGGCATAACAATTTAACATACCCCATTAAAAAGACATCAACGCGCAAATACAAAACAAAAAATCTTTATCCTGTATTTATGTAATTTATTATATTTTCCATAAGAGCTATTTTATAATTATTAAGGATTATCAGGTTCAAAATTAACGAATAGGTCAACTGATCCCGCTGACTCAGTTCGGAGCGGGCTCAGTTGACGTAAGATCCCATTTAAGCCAATGATTTTATTAGGCATTTTAAGATCTGACCGAGATGTCACATGCCTCTTGGCAAGATGCCATGTTATTTTTACCTATAGTATACGTACTTTAAATATTATGGTAATGTAGGTGTCATTTTTAGCCACCGTCTGCATAATAAGTCAGTTAAATTAGGATCAAAGTGCTAAGAAAACATGCAAGCAGTGGGTTTTCCTCCTACTGATAATAATTGCGGGTGAGTGACTTTAGAGAGTGTCGCACGTACAAAATTATAATATGTACTATACAGTAACCCAACTTCCGAATTTTTTTTAAATTAAAATTTATTTAGGCAAACCCGCCTGGTAAGTAAAAAAACATATGAGATGGGCTAATATTTTGTCAGTGTTGTTTACATAATCCAATCTCTCTATCTCTCTAATCTATCTATGAGTGTTCACACCTTCAGCGCAAATTGGACAGCTGTAATCCTCATTTCAAAATGTCAGTTCATTCCATTTTTACTTATCTTATTTATAAACATTAAAAAAAAAAGAATTCCAAGACAAAAATGTTTTAGAATAATATTAAACAGCCCATCAGAGCATAACAGTTGGCATCAATAAAGTAACTCAATATTTAAGAAGATGTAACCTATTAGAGCACGACCGTAAATGGTACAAGTCGAGCTACTCGTAATCTGTAGTGTGTCGTCAACGTGTCTGTTATGATTATCGCCACCATTTTAACACAAATCTATTGAAGAACACAGAAAATGCGAGATCCAAGCGCAGACGTGTTCAGATAATCATAATACGTGTGGAAACAACCACTCGGAGTCACGTCAGGAAATAATAGCATATTCAATATGCGGTAAAAAATGTACCAAAGATTTATAGTGATAAGCACGTAGTATTTTTAATTACCTAATCGATAAGAAAATCTAGTTGCCAAATGATAATATAGGTAGTGATATCATGATAAAGTTGAATCCTAACATAAAATGCTTAGGTTATGCGGTTATTGTGTATGCTCGTACTAATTAAGCAAGCGTTAAATTGATTTATTTGCATGAATAAATTGAATAACCTGTAAGTGCAATATTAACGGAGAAGGCGTTGATTTTTAAAATAAAATGTAGGAACTTTATGTTACAAGACCAATAATTAATACGTATAAAACTTCACCAAATAAAGGTTTCAAACGGATTCAAAATCTGTTCAGCCATTGTGATTTGATTGAATGTCAAACAAAACAAAAGAAGTATTGCAGAGGTTTCTTTCCAATCGTACTTGGTGTTACAAGACGATGTGGTCAAAGAAGACAACATGATAAGACTGGTTCATAATAAACTCGATGAAAATGGTGAAATTAATATGTTATCATTATACATTTTTGTCCACATGTTCAAACAGTTATATTGAAACACTACAGTACCATACTATGATGTTCACGATTTAATGGTGTGATAAGTTTCTAGACGACTCTGTAACTCAATGAAATAAAGTTCTCTGGCTGAAATATGCTCTAAAATATGAACTTAATAATAAGATTGTATGTACCTTAAATTAGAAATAAAAGTGAATAATTGGACGAGCCGTAATTAGAAAAATAAAAAACTGACTAAGAGAAAAGTCATACACGTGTTTTTCCTTGTTGACGTGAAGGTTAATGTATTTCTAGATGGTTCCATGTTCTCACTAAAAACAGTCATCGCTTACATTGAAATGATCGCGTATTGAGCACCATTTAAACATTGTTACTCTTCTTTTTTATTACGAAGAGTTTCCGGTTTCTCTGACGTAATGATACTTTTAAATACGTTGTTATAATAGAATATAGATAAACCATGACAGTATGACGCGAAGCAATTGAACAACTATGTCAGTGAAGGAAATCATAGTGAGGAACTCCACTATCCGAGAATTATATCGAAGGTACGGATTCCAGCAAGCTCGATTACATACCCTACTCAGAAACCACGTGGACCATGGATAAAAAGAACAAATCCACAGGTATCTGTGGTTCACGAAAATTCACGGAAATACCCTGTGCGGAAATCGAGCCAGCACACTTCGCAGTCGGCACATCACGCCATGGAGTTTTTTTGTGACGAATTGAAACTTTCTTGATTAACTCCGAATCACTGTCGATATGTCTGCGAAGCACACGAGAGACAGTGCTAGCGAATTAATATTAGAATCGAAGTTGGAATAGTTCTGTTTGTATGCTACAACTTTGATGTCCTCACGTAGCTTAGTCTGGAGTATAGTCACGATGTGGGATATTATTATTAGGTATGTATACGTTGTGTGCTGCAATTTTCGGAGAATCAGAAGCAGACAGATGTGTATTAGCTAGAACTGTGTGCACTCCAAATTAATAATACTGTTTTGTATCACATTATTAATTAAACAGTACACTATTAATAATCGACAACGTATTCATTAAGTAGAATATTGAAGTTAATTTGTTTGCTGCAAACTTGTGTGTACTCTAATAGCAATTAATTGTTAACTCATTAATTTAAAATCCATAGTTGCTTTCATTTTGAGTGGTTTTAAAATATTGACGGAGGTCTAATAAAACTTAATTAATATTTATAATTATTTTATTTATTTACGGATTATATTGAAAAATATAATTGACGAATAGGTTAAAAAAATATTAGTTAGTGTCTTTTTTTTCGAACCCCGTCCTTTTTGAGAACTCAACCCTAGCTATAACAATGATTATGAAAATAAACCACTGGCTCCTGAAAACAGTTTACACTAGCTCGGAAGCCTATGGATCCAAAACGAAGTAGTGAAATGACTTCGTGTCAACTTATACACTTTATTTGATTGTTATTCAGAGGTATTCGCTGATCCGCGCTTCGGTCAGTGTGTCTAGTGTGAGTTTTGACAATTTTTGTACGAGCTCGATCCGGTTAGCGTAAACTTGAAATTGTATGGAATAAGAGCAGCGCCATCTAGTTACTGACTGACTGACACTAGATTATTCCATACAATTTAAAGTTTACGCTAACCGGAACGAGCACGTAAAGAAATCTGACAACACAGACCCGTTACTTAATTCGACAATAATAACATAACTTTTGTACCGGGTAGTATTCATATTTTAGGTAGTATTTATTTATGACGCACTACGCTCGTAAGGTGTATGATGCTATAAACTACATATATGACTAACTTGGCTCGTTGGCGCAGAAAATCTCCTTAGTCAGAATCACCATGTGAACATTCTATAAAAAAGTTTTTATATTCAATCTAGGTTAATCGAGCTCTCGTTGCTTTACAGGCACCATAAAAAGGGCACATTGACCTAATGAAACGCCTTCATAACAGCGATAAGCGTAGAAGTTCTTAAACTTTCGCGAACAGGAAACATAATATTAACTAACTAAAAACGGGCCTATACGCGCACAAACAAATGTCAAAATATATAATGTAAATTCGAGGTATGTCAAAATTATATATTTTGATATTTGTTAGTGCGCGAATTAGACCCGTTTTTAGCTAGTTAATAAAGTGACAAACGTAGTCCACGGGAGTTTTAGGGTTCCTACTCAAATGGTAAAACGGGAGCCCTATTTAATTACTAAGGCTCCGTCTGTCTGTCCGTCTGCCACCAGACTGTATCTCATAAACCGTGATACTGATAGTTGAAATTTGCCCAGATGATGTTGCCGTTATAACAAAAAATACTAAAAAACCGACTAAAAGAAATATTTGAAGGGGCTCCCATACAACAAACGTGATTTTTTAATGGTACGGAACCCTTCATGTGCGAGTCCGACTCGCACTTGGCTGGTTTTTGCTATGTCGTACCGATAAAAATTGGATTTGCTAATAAATACTAACATGTATATTATGGATTTAGGTGACAATTTGGAAAGAAATAGCAGTTGTTCTGAATTTCAATCTTCTTAGTTTTTAGATCTATGTTCACTATATTATATTCAGCAAAAATATGCTCACTGTTCAAAATGATCTAACCATTAAATTGTATTAACATTAAGTAGGTAACTAAGTACTAAACACATAATATGGTGACAAAAGCCAACATATTTGATATATAATATTGAGCTATTTTTGTTGTTTGAGTTTATCTCGAAATATTTCAAATACCAGCATCCCCACAGAATACGTTGTAATTAGCTAAAAAGTTGTATTTAGTTGTAATTTTGTATGTGTGTTATATTTATGTTTTAGTTTGTTGAATAAATTTTACATTGTTTGAAAAAAAAGCTGAAACGGCTCTAATTAGCGCACAAAATAATATCAAAATAAAAATTTTGACATATCTCGACGTTTCGGCTGCGTTACATCGACTGTGGTCAAGAGACGAATCCGTTTATGAATACGTTTTATAGCTTAGACTGATAATGAAGACTTCAACACCAATAGTAATAGGTCCTTTCCTTTGTTTTTTTTCCCAATCGCAAATAAAAATACCTCAATAAAAAGCTTATTTCCTACCTTGACCATTAGAAGTGTTGACATTTTTATACGTTACCTTGAATTGTAAAATCATGTCGTAAAATCATTTCCTTTTCACACCATACAAATGCTAAGATTTTTTGCTTAAATATACATTGTTGTGAAGGTAAAAAGTATAAGGGACGTTTATTGATTGGTATGCAGCCAATAACCGTATGGTACGGTCAATGACACAAGTTGCCACCTTATAATTTAATTTACGCACAAAATTCAGACAGTAGGTACATAAGACACAAAAAAAAACGTACACACAGAAGCTAAAATATAAAAATGAACCGAGCGCAATTGGTGAGAAATTGTATGAAACCATATATTGACAATTCTTTCACAAATTGATGCCTCATATAATTATTTTTAAGTGATTTCAAGATTAGGGTAGACTGGGTACGTTTGTGCCATGGTACGATTGTGACAGTCGTCATATTAGCTAAACTATAAGGAATTCCGGGGAGGGTGCAAGGGAAGAAAGAAGCGGCATGTCCGTCTGAAGGTGTCTCACTATATTGGGCCAGCCGTTGGGCGACGTTGCCTTTTGCAGATACCTACATTACTTTTTTTCAAGGAAAAGTAAGATTTTTTATTAGATTTAATTTGATAATTGTCGTTATATGTGTACCGAAAGATTAATGAGTATATTTTCTCATTAAAAGTTACTAACATGTAGTTAATTAGCAGTGATTACTTTGCATGTAGATTATTCGGTATATTCATGGCAATTATTCTTTTTGCAAATGAGTGTATAGGTACGTTTGTGCCAAAAATTTTGGGTACGGTTGTGACATAGTAATACGGTCAGCTGCGGGTATTCGATAACTTAATCGCATCAAATCACAAATTTTATTAAAATTAGTTTTGTATTTTGACACAGTTGCCGTAATGTAGATATAATTAGACGTTTAGTCAACTTTTTGACTAATGAATGTGAATGCTGTTAAAATATTATAATTAATAAAGTGCCTGTTCGTTCTTAGGGATTACAATGTTCCCAGATGCTATTCCCTTTACGTATGTTTCCAGAAATATATGATATTACGTTATGTTACATTATTGCGTGCAATAGTGCATGATTATAGACCATTTTGGTGTATTTTTGAACCTGCCACTTCCGACCCCAAGCACTGTCACAACCGACCCAGGGCCAGGGTCGATTGTGACATTTTTTACTTTTTTTTAAATGTGGTCCTATAAGTAAACCGTTGCACTTAGGGGCAAAATTGTTGTATTTTCACGTAGACAAATGTGCATAGTACTATAAAAACCACCATTCTTCCAGCTAACTGGAATACTAACGAAAATATGGACGACCAAATGAAAATTGTCACATTCGTACCCAGTCTCCCCTACCAATAAAGCTGTAGCCATAGCTGGGACATGGTTATGAATGATGGAGAGAATGGACCAAAATCTACCACACTAGTAGCCAGAGCAAAGTAGCTCGAAGTTACTTCTTGAATTACGAGATTTTTGAACACGCCGCGCTTGTTTTTTACGATTTTGATTATTGATTTATTTAGATTACAATTAAGAGGAGGAGGATAAAGGGGGAGGCCTATGTAGGGGGAGGCCTATGTAGGGGGAGGCCTATGTTCAGCAGCCTGATGATGATGATGAAGATTACAATTATTGTGAACTTACATTCTTGCTTATAACTTACATATCACATTACACAAGATGTTTTCCTCCACTAACTTTAAGTGATGGTATTCAAAGTACTAGAAAGGCTAATGTAGAAATAGGTATGTCGTGATTTCATCTTTATCAAAACTAAGTCGAACAGAAAATATTTTGGTGCTCAAAACGTAATTCGACCATCCCACATTGGCGCCAAGTCTTTCCGCCCGCACACAAAAGGTAAAAAATTTAATGGAAAAATATTGCCGAGCAAAAGAATGCAGATTTTTGTTGGATAAAGAAAGCATCGCTTGAAAAATTATTCGAAAGAATGGACCAAAAAAACGGCTAAAAAGTAATAGGGTCACCACACGTCTGATGTAATTAGCGTTTATAAAAGAAGATGAAGCAAATAAATGTATACCTACTTAATTATAGTTTTAATTAATTTTGTTGGTAAATGTTTTTAATGTATTGAATTGCCATCATGTCAAAAAGTTGAAATTACATTGTAAAGTATACCATTGTACCATATTTATAAAAATAAAATGAGGACATATTTTGATTTAAATTATTTACTAACAAAATTTTCCTCTGATAACCCTACGTTCTTACTACCACTAACACAGTCAAATTTAAACCTTGTCTCTCAGACGGTAGAGCCTGAAATATTACAAGCGCGATATCGAGCCCTTGGAGTCAAGTTCAGGCCCTTGACCCTAGGAGCGTACATACGACATCTCACAGCCAGTAACGACCACCAAGTTTATGACCAATCAAAGATGTTTATTATATTATTTATTGCGTTGTCCAACGGTCATATTCGCGAGAGTCGTTTAATCATTATTTTTCCCCATGTATCAACCATCGATGTGAATACACTAATCAGTAAATTTTGTAAGAGAAATCGGCTAAGACCAGGTGAGATCGTGGGCAAAAGTCAGTCTTGAAACTAATTTTCTCAGACTTATCCAAAATATATTCTTCTACAATTTGGAGTCTCGAGGCGTGTAACATGAAACATGGTGATGACTGGATCACCCAGATAGACCGGTATGCCACAGTGTAGCCAATAAGGTAATTTGCCATTGACTTGCATTAGTCAAGCGTCGTAGGGATGACGCTACATTAACGCACCAGTATCATGTAATACCAGAACGTCTGAGAACTTCTACAGTTCTTTGGACATCTTAAAAAAAAAAAAAAAAATTTATAAAGAAGTTGGGCATGCATTCAGGAGAGTGGTGAAGTTAAAACGTGATTTAGAATGATTGCCTCATATTTTTTTAAAAGACTAATATATTTTAGTTTTTGAAAATGCTTAGTTAATGTTGGAGGTATTTTTTAAAAGAAACATCAATATTTTAGTTATGAATATGCTTAGCAGGAAAATGAGAATTACGCTGGTAAAACCGAAGGGTGTAGCTTTAGTGAAATATAAAATATTGATACGTCACGTCATGCTCGATTCTAATGTAAAATGTATTTTGACTTTAATCATCTTCATCATCACAATCCATTTCCACCCACTGCAGAAACGAGGGTATCATATCTCTTCCGAGAGGAGGATAAGGCCATAATCCGCCACGACGGGGGCCAGGCCTGGTTTTTTGGATAACACACCTCCGAAATAATTTTCGGGCATGTGGGTTTAATCACGAAGTTTAATAACCAATATTGATTCATATAATAATGTTTTCATCATTGTCATCTTGTCATGTTCAATAACAGGAAATTTAACAATGTTACGTGAGAAAGCAGCGTGTGGGCTGTCAGCATTAGCTCCATGTTTTAAGAGAAGTCTAGAAGCCGGCCTTTCAAGGCTAATCGTATGCCGTCACAGAGTAGCTGTTTACGTTGGAACGCAGAAGGGTACATCATTTAAACTATTCCATATTCGCCTAATGTTGATACGTAAAAATATGTTACAATTTTGTCAAGCGTACTTAACTGTTCATTTGGTGATGAAGAATGTTTATTTAGCCGCAGTTTTCTGTTGTTAGATTTTATTTTATGTATTTATGTCAGACATATTGTAACATTGTTGACACAGATTGATTTCAAATAACATTATGTAGTAGATAATATCAAAATATTATGATTTTACAAACTCTATAACCACAAACCAGTTACCTATCATGTCTAATATAAATGCATGTCTATTTTTAAGAAATTCATTACATTACTATGTCTTAACATTTTAACTGTTTCATAGATTTTCTGAAGTTTTTATGAAAGTAGTTACTATGAGAAATCATAAAATATACAAACCCTAAGCTAATAATGTTCCTGGTAACTTGAATACTTGGGACATTATATTATATACCTACTATAGTATTCTCTACTCCAAACTGCGAAAATCACAATAATGGTCCTTATTATAAAACTCAGCAGTCAGCAGCCAGCACTGTAGGTACCAACAGCCTACATTTGGGCAAATTGTTTTGTCTTTGACAAATGATTCAATTTCTCTGAAACGAGTTTTATTTTATTTATGCAGAAACAGTCTTAATTAAAGCTATTGTATTTGAAACAATATGGAATTATGGATCCAAATTTATATTAACCTCAATATTCTGCTACAAGTGTTTCATAATATTACGTCTTTAAGTTCATTTCATACTTAGAAGCATACGTTACAGTCCCAAAAACGATAGTACGTACTAAAGAGATATTGAGTCCCGTTACTGGATTTTAATACTTTAAGTAAGTATTCATCGTTCATAGATTTCATTCCAATGTCTGCATCAAAGTTTCAATGTTTATTTGCCCTACGTAGTCTTTGTACTTTTACATTTTTTGTACTATTGTCATGACCGATCATTATCATAATGGGGTACTTAAAGGTAGACAGCGCAAGTGTAATGGTTGTCATATCTGTTAACTACTCTAGTTATTCCGTCACCGCGGTCAGCGATGCGCTCGCGCTCCCCCCGCCACCGGTATATAGCCTTCTGCTGCCGCGCCGGCCTCAGTTCTGATTGCATCACAGTACAGTGCACGCGCGAACATGTTCTCACTGCGCTACCTCGCGGTCCTCGCCCTCGTCGCCGCAGCTTCATCGCTGCCGGCGCAGGAAAAGCCGGTTCCCTTACCCATCACCACGATAACAAACGATGAGATCGCTCCGCCCATGCCCGGCCCCTGGTTCAACGTGCCGTTCTTCGGAGACATCACCAAACTGTTTGCTCCCCTGTGGAAACTGTTCCCGAGCTTCGAGGAACTCGGGCCCAGGATAGTCGCCGACGACAAGCGGTTCCAAGTGATCGTACAAGTTACTGACTTCAAGAAGAACGATTTGAAGGTTAAGGTCAAGGATGACTTCATCTTTGTGCAGGGTTCGCACGAAGCCAAGCAGGAGGACCACGATCTGTTCGCCAGCCAGTTCTTCCACACTTACACGCTGCCGGCTAACTCGAGCGCCGCAGACGTCACCGCCGAACTGACCTCCGATGGGTTCCTTATCATCGACGCTCCCATCAACGGACCGGTCGACCGGACCGAAGAAATCGACCGAGAAGTGCCCATCGTAGAGACTGGAGCCCCGTATAAGAAAGAGGAGATCCCTGAGGAGATTCCCGAGATCCCTGAGGAGAAGCCCGAGGACACGCCTGAGGGGAATCCCGAGGTTCCCTCGTCGGAACCCGCCGTGACACCGCCCGCAGAGGAAACAAAAGAATCGACAACCCCTTCAGAACGCGTAGAAGTAACGGAAAAGGACAACGTAATTCCTCACGGAAACGAAATTTTGCGCTAAAGTGATATAGGTTAAAGTATTTAAGTTTAACTCAGTATTGTAATAAATATGTTTTATATTTAAAAGTCAGTGTTTTTGTTTGCGTGTTGGTATGCGTTTAGCGATGTTCTCTTAATGGTAGGAGCTCAGGATGAATACAGATGTGTGGACGTGCGATGCAAACAATGGACGGTAGCCTTTTTTGTTCATAATTTATGGCGAAGTTATCGTGACGGAAGTTTCACGGCTGTTAGAGGCATTTACATTATGCATAATATCTCAAACAGTATAATCAAACAGTCCTTCAATATAAAAGTGCATGTCCGTTGAGTTTCACATAATCTTTATAGGTACACTTACATACCTACTTAAAATTTTACGATTTAATCAACCTTTTCCATAAATCAAGTCTTGTAGCTAGGTACTCAATTGGTCGTAATTCAGTGTGTCCTATTAATCGGAAATCTGATATTACATACTTTGCTTATTAAAATTTATAGTGCACATGACATTTGCTAATCCAAGGTTAACGAGCAACTTGACAGGTTCCAAATTAAAGCCGTTCGTAAGGAGAATTATAACTTGGCTATTTTAGCGATGAATTGGTCATTTAGATGCCAAGTGATATTCTGCACAATGGATTATTTTATTATGCAATAACTCGTTTGCGTGATTTATTTTTGTGCAATGTTTTGTTGTAATGTAAGCTAGCATAGGTGTTGATGTTTGACTGGTTTTCTTTTCGAGGGATCATAGTTATGAACTACGTTGTGTGATAAGTATAGTACACTAATTTAAAACATTACAGAGAAAAAGGAATTCTAGCAAGAATGAAGAGAGTTAACCATCAAATAAGGCGATAGTACGTTTCTCCGCAAGTCAATGAAGATTCAAATAAAGATACCCAATATAAAGTAAGTACCTATATTAAAAGTCTTTACAAACATAGTGGAGGAGAAATTACATATAAACCACAAGCTCACTCACCGATTTCCAGTTCGTCCTCTTACCTACACACCTATAGATGTCATAAACATAATTGAATGCCACACCACATAATAGAGAAGTACACACAATAATATTTTCGAAAGTGATTATTCTGTAACAGTTTATTACCACCTACGAAGCGCTATATTGATGGGCCTTCCAGATTAGGTCGACCTGAGGTCAGCCGTCGTATGACAATTGGTAACGTTACCTACTACCCTCTCTGCATAAAGAAAATGATGCAACAAAAACTATTTCATGCTACCCTCAGAACTGACAACAA
Organism: Hylaea fasciaria; assembly: GCA_905147375.1. Lineage (NCBI taxonomy): Eukaryota > Metazoa > Arthropoda > Insecta > Lepidoptera > Geometridae > Hylaea > Hylaea fasciaria. The sequence goes on along the minus strand of LR990193.1, from coordinate 12,774,002 downwards.
TTAGTACGCTCGAAAACAGCGCAATGTTACCAATCAAATAAATGATAAATTGCGTTCAAAAATAATTACACTGTCATTTTACCTTTAAACTAAAACAGTTGATCTCTGAAACATAGACTTGAAAGATAATGATGACAATAACCAGAATAAATAGATTTAATTTATTCAATTATTAATTCCAACAGAAGAACTGTTTAATCCGTTTATAAATGCAGATAGATCACCAAATTTATGTGACTTCTAAATTTTTAGAACCACTCATGAGGAAATAGACTATGTGGGATAAATTTGCATAGTTTTAACATTTATTTGAATTAAAATTAGACTACACTTTTCATGGCTGGGGTTTGGCTTCCTACATTTTATTTTTCTTGGAGATTTTTCATTTCCTTAATTGCTTACATCTTCCGTCGTACTCAGACAAGTTTAATAACGTAGGAAATGTACGTTAATGTGTATTTTAAAGACCAAAATTCATGATATCTTTGCTAGCTACTAAAATCCACTTAGCAGTATTGCGCAAAAATATGACCTAATTGTGCACCTATAAATGTAAGGAATTGATAACTGCAAGGACCATGGCGTAAGTATAGTGGTATATATATGTAATACTTGCTATTTTATTCTAATACTTTGGTTGTTTCGATATTTTTTAGACAGTAGGTAAATTTAAATTTTCCATAATATATGCAACAACAGCAAACTTCGATGACTTGAGAAATAAAATGCGAAGATTTTTTTGGTTCCTATTTTGTACCATAATTTTCCTTATGTTTTTTGTCTGTTATTGTTTTTTTTTATTCTGTAGCGATATTAATAATTACCTCGGCTCTAACGTAAAAGATAATTGACCACAATATAATATATAACTACTCTAGAGACTATTGTTTTTATAAATGTGTGTATCACTCATGTGGATGTATTACTTACTTAGAAATCCAATAGATCGGTCTACTAGTATCATCCTTTTTAATATTTGGCCCTGAAATATTTTACTATAATAATAATATGTTTTTTATAGAAGTGGTACATACATGTTTTTTTTATTCCACAACAATACCTATAGGCGATCTACCCGTCGCTCTACGTGCTTATGTGGAATTGTATACTTCATTTTGTTTCAACGGTTCATCCGACACTCGGTTCAAATTAAATATTCTAATAGAACCGCTATTCCTTATGAAAAAGAAGTTTCAGTTTATAAGAAATTACATTTTTGTCATCAGCAGTCTAGACGACCTTGATGCCAGTTCTGGAGAAAGGTCAAGGTTGACAATATTTATTATACGTATATTAAATGACTCATTCGACATGCGATTCTGTTTATTTATATGCAACTTTGCATATTTGGATGTTTATTTATGAGCATGTTGCATCTTTGGATGGATTGACTCATCTTTTAAGTAAGGAACATCAGATTTTATTGTATATTTCTATAATTTCCTGTATCTAAGGCATCAGGTACTATGAGGATAATGGACCTACAAACACGCAAACTCATAGCAAATACCTGATAAGACAAAATAGTTCTGAGCAGGAATCTAACCATCTTACTGAAGCTTCATGCTCAGCTCATCTAAGCCGAATAAATATAATCAAACGCGTTCATCAGTGGCAATAATTATCTTATCTTAATCTTAATATATATAAATTACGTGTCACGTTGTTTGTCCGCGATGAACTCCTAAACTACTCAACCGATTTTAATCAAACTTGCACACCGTGTGCAGTTTGGTCTAACTTAAAAGATAGGATAGCTTACATCTCAATTTGTAATCGCAATAACCAAAACTTTAGCCAAAGCAACGCGTGCGGCAGTGTCTACTAGTAGCAATATAAAGTGAAAATAGTTCTTAACAACTTTACAAAGAGTAATAGAAACTATCAAGACTAGAGATAGCTCAACCTCAAAGCTTAGAAATTGTGTTCTCAAGTCGATTTCCAATGAATGCAACAGAAGTGGAAAATCGACGTAGTAATATTTACTAGGGCTACTGGGCTGAGCAAACGTCTTAGGATGCAGTGCCGTGAATGATTTTGTAATACAAAATTCTGTATTTGTTTTAGACAGGCGCTTATCATCAAGCGATATCCTGCTTATCTCATCCGCCATCCAAGCAGAGGTTTACGAGTTCCAGTCCCAGTGCGGGCACCAATTTCTTTCACGTAAAAACATCTGTATGTTGTCATTCGCTTTACGTTGAAAAAAATATCGTGACAAGGTATGTGATCCACCAATCCGGACCAATCCTCAGCAGTGGATGGACATGTCTGGTGATAGTGATGAATTTAAAATGTCGCCCGCCACACTCGCGCCCGTTTTATGAGACTCACACTTTAGTACCTCGAATATTGGTAGCGCGTACAGATTCTCCGAGTGACTCTGGAAACTCTCCAGTTTTGTACTAGTTCAAACAACTATGACATTTCACGTCTGTTGGAGTAAAGTATTAGAGGAGCTTGGAGTCACAATGAGCAAATATTTGGATACACTCCTAGTAGGAGTCTCTGTGTAAGTGTTTGTTAGCACCTTGTTTTCTCAAACTGTGTTAGAGATAGAAAAGAAAAGTTTTGCCGGCGAACTGGTTTACTTACTATAAGTAGTTATAGTTAGTATTCTCTGAAGGTAGAAGTCTTATTACGCCGTTTTGCCGCAATTTGCGCTGTCTCGGAGGCAATAATTGGGTCTTGTTAAATTGCGGTTAAGATGCTTCCGACCGCATGGTATTGTATGATTGTATAATTTTGTACTTACAGTACACAGAAATAAGCAATATTGCTCCCATCCTTTATTAGATTTACTTTTAAATCTATAATATACTTCAAAGGCTCGTCGCAGGAGGTAATTTGTAAATAATATCCCTAAAAGTTACATATCTTATGAAAAAAATATACTGCATGTAGTAATTGCCAAAAAATGGCCGTATGGTATTCACATCTCTAGTGCGAAATACTTGGAATTGATTGAGTGCTGGCATTCTTATAACCATTATGTTGTTAAATTAGCAAGTGCTTGCCATTTTTGAAGTTACATTAAGATGATAAATATTATATTATGTGAGACGAAAACAGTTCGCTCAGTGTTGATCACAATATCATGTTCTCTCGCTTGTACGTACACTAGTGCCATCTACGTATACTTACTCACTCTCGCACTAACGTAGGCAGAAAAAAATCTGTAAAACATTTATTATTATAATTACATAATATATAAAATGAAATGGGATATCGAAGTTTATATGAGAAATAAGAAAAATTACGAAAAAAAGAAATAGCACTCTCTGACTTGCTCATCTCTACTGCCAACATTAGGTAATAGGTCGCGAACTTGCCAAGGAATTTGACAATGTTTGTTGTTCAATATATATATATATTTTTCCATCCATTGACGTTGTTATATATCGAATATTGACAGATACCAGCCATGGTCACAGCTGTCTTGAATTACGCAACAGCTCAGACCAGTTCTGGAACTTGATCTGGCTATTCCAGTTATCTAGGCGATCGTATTATTATTAAGTCTCGATGTGATGCCTAAAAATATTATACAAGTTATTATTTTAAACTTCACAAACAAAATGGATCCGTGCCAGGATGTGTTTACTCATACAAGGAGTCAATTGTGATAGTTTAAGAGCGTATCAATCGAATCTCAATAGAGTGGCTTGGGAATAGTTCGTGGTATCACTATGGAAGTCGGCTATTGTATTTATTTTTAATTGTGTGCTATTCAAATAAGAACATTTAAAATAGATGTTACAATGAAATGTCACAAACTATTCTGAAGCCACTCCACTGAGATTCGTTTGAAGCGTTATTAAATTAGCAAAGTTGACCCTTGGCCACTTCTAGGTAAGTGTGCACTATCATAATATGCATCACCGTCACGTCTTAGCATCAGGCGAGATAGGTAGTTGAACAAAGGCAAACCTATTCTAAAACTTATATAAAAATAAAATAAGTGTTAGTAGTGGTTTAATTTCTAACTTATATCAGTAATTATAATATAAGCTAGCTGCACCCCGTTGTGTCAGTCAAACCCCACAAACTTATTAACATATCTTTTATTACAAAATTTTATCAAAATCTGTTTAATCATTGCCACGTGAAGAGAGAATAAACTATTAAATACCCAGGGGCCTTACAATATTCAGGACCAGGAAGAATACACAATGTCAAATATTATCATAGAATTATGTCACATCAAATTATCATATTAAATGAAGCATGTAGGTAACATACACGTTATTTATGCCGAAATTAAAAACCAATATTATGGCGCTTTAACGCATAATGAACCATGAAAACTGTATCTAATCTGTCATAAAGCCCTCCCCACACAGGCGCGATGTTTCGATCCAATAAAATCTAAAAACGCGCCGCGTTGTGTTTTGATACCGACCAATCGATATTATTGCACCAGAACTAAGAACGCACGCGTACCGGTACAAAATTTATAACAGACATTCGCAAAGATGCAAAACGGCGGTAACAACACCTCGAAGCGCTGTGTTTTGTTTTACGTCATCTCTTCTCTATTAACGGTGATTTAATTGCAATAGTGTTGAACACAAGCCGTCTTACCACAAAAGATTTGAACAAGTGTTGGACAGAAGATGTGTCTTAATAGTTTCTCCACCAATCGACGTTTAACCCTTGCTTTTTCTAACTCAATAACATAATCAACAAGTAAAATAGTTAGGAATGCCAGGATTGAGTAAGACAACGTGAGTGATAGACGTCGATTTTGTGGAACGAAATTTCAGAAACATCTGTTTAACTTTACTCTGGTCTAAACTTTTGTGGAAGACGGTAAGAACATAGTATATACATGTACATAATTAACTAAAAGAGATATCGCAAAAACGTCTGCGTTTTTTTCGATTGATATCGCAATTATCGCACCCTATGTGGGCTGTGGCTTAATAATTCTGAAAACTATTACGTGGAGTTTTTGTAAGCCATTTTACCCGTTCCGCTGAAGACTTGTTTTTGTGGTTGTTTTGGGAAACCGTCTTTTGTTTGGGCTCAGCCGTCGATTTCTGTGTAACATGACTCAGTCGATGCGCGATGTTATTTCCGTCAGGTTCTTTGTTAATTGTTTCCAACGTGTGACCAACACGTTCCATCTTGTCACCTTGCACAGTTACCTACTGGACGAGGAACAGTGACTTATGTTTCGGAATTGTCTTACTTCTACTTTGTCTTCTTTCGGGTCAATGCGCCATACTGCCTTTAGTTTCACACTGAAATTTGCGGAATTGTAGAAAAAATGAATAGATATGCTTCGGTCAAATACCATACGCTAACTTTGGTATAGCTAGTGTTGTTGAACTGAATTGAAGATGCACATCTGTCCAGTTGGAATTCCAATAAGATTTTCGTGATGGAGATGGAGGAGGAACTAACCTCCTCGGTGACTGCAGGTTTATGATGTTATAATTCAGTTTGATCAGTTTGATCAAGATCAACCTTTGTGCAAATCATCAAAAATTTGTTCAAGATCGAATACGTAACTATGAATGGCTTTTAAAACTGAACTAGTATACCTAATTACGATTCGACTGCTGATACATAGGCTTTCTTAGAGAGGGGGTCCTTCTTCCACTACACTGAAAATAAATAGATAACTTTTATACCGTCCAGTATAACCTAACCATAAAAATAGGTCAGAGTTATGCAGAAGCGCGCCATTCCTTCATGCCCCCAGCGTGCGTGACCGCGCAGTAGTAGTGCATGACGGCGTTTCACCGCACGTTGCATTATACCGTCCCGCCGCGCTTTGTAGACGAGTTTCGCTCACATAAATGCATTATTATCAACCGTTGCAACACTGTTTAGTACTCGTATACGGTGCAAACTTGCAAAGAGCCAGAGAGTGATGAGAGAGAGAGATACCTAGAACTATGAGACCAAAACGACTTACCAATATACGAGTAAGGTTGGTTTAACTATCAGCACAGGGTGGACACTTCATACAAACGCATGAATCGAACAAAATTGAACAAAAGACAAGCGAAATTGCAAGCGTCGTCCGCGTTGCATACGTTAGTACGCAAAAGATACTCAATCTCGTTGAAAATGTCAAACAAACTCCCGATCTGCCATCTTGCTCTAATTTATAAGTAGAAAGGATATCCTTTCTTTTAGTTATTATAATAATATGTATTATGTACTAGAAGCACCTCGCGGTTTCGCCCGCGTTAACTACTATCCCGAGGGAACCATTATTTTTTACGGGATAAAAAGCATAGCTTCCCAACAGTGAAAGAATTTTTCAAATCGGTTCAGTTGTTTCGGAGCCTATTCATTACAACCAAACAAACAAAGTTTTCCTCTTTATAATATTAGTATAGATAAGCTACATACATAAATGTTAAAGCACATAAATGTTAAGTTAAATGTTGGTGAACAAGTGATCGTATTTTTAATTGTCAAAAGCTAGATGGATTCAGAGTCATCGACATGAAATCGAGCATAATAAAAATTGAAGTAAATAATATGCTCATACTTCAGCTATGTACATCTGTAGGCTAATTATTAAACATCCTGTTTGTGCACTCATGTAAATATCCAATTATTACAAAATGTTTTTTTGATAACATTTAATTTCGCAAACGTTATTTTCTCTGTGTTGGAATTTATGTCTGTACATCAGGTTGGTATACGTACACTCATATTTGTCATGTTGGTGAATCGAACCCGCAATCTAACGCTTCGCAGTCAGTTCATTACCAATTTACTTCACGGAATCCAAATAAATCGATCTAAACTGACCATCAACAGGTGTTCAGCAAAGCTGATCGAGGCGCAGAATAACCATCAGTACCCGAGCTGCTTGAATATTCCAGCCCCGCACTAGACTTTAGAATTTATTAGCGTCTGCGGAACCCTTCCCACTAAAACCATTTCCGCTTTAGCATTTTCACTGCACCAAAAACTTTGCGGCGCTGCACTTCTGACAGGTTAAATTTATAATGCGAGTTTTATCGGTAGCTTGTGGCTCATTACTCTCTCACTCTTTACTCTCGGGTCAGAAGTAGAGAGAGTCTGTGTGAGAATGCAGGTGTTGTTGTAGTTTGTCGAGTTAATGCCGGCCTTAGGTGTCAGTATTTATTAGGCTGCCAATGGGCCTCGGGAATGGCTTAACAACTGTACCAATCGATAACAATTAATGCTGAGAAGAGATGATAATGCAGTAGGAACTTACAAGCCGATGATGAAGATGACGATGAATGAAAATTTTACAAGCAAAGCTGCTGTCAATGGTTTTTCATGTGGTTGCAGAATATTTTTAAGAAACATGCCATGTTCAGTTTAATTAAGCTCTAATGAAACCGTGCGGGCTCTGGACCCGTGCCAGATGGCCAAGCTTAAACACCGCACACTGTTACGTTAAACAATAGCTAAATTATAGGCTTTAAGAGAGGTGGGGCTCCTGCGAAGTCCCATATCATTGTCAGAAATTCGACCGGCAGCATTAGCTGTACAAACCACGAAGCGTAATTCTGACTTTATAGTGGAAATAATACCGGGTTTCAAAACAGTTGCAATATTATTATAGGGAGCGATTTACCAGCGCAATGCAGTTTTGTGTGAGACTGTTCATTAAAATTTCCTGTGACACAGCAATTTCTTAGAGAGCTCAGCAGACGAATAACCTAACCTAACTATTGAATGGTAACCTAAACGTTTTAGAACGCCATAATTTTAGAAATCATGAACATGACAATAGCGCACACACATACAGAGAAGAACAAAAGAATAGATAACATCACATTTGGCATGACCAGAAAAGGTGACGACAATAAACCTGAGCTCAATGACCTTAGCACAGGCTTTCAATAGCACCTGGTGAGACCAGGTGGTGAGTAGTGAGAAGTATCATGACGGAACATTCGGGTGGATGTTGGAGGATAAAACTTCCTTGCTGTTACGTCGATAATAACATTTGCAAAGGAATTCGTCTAAACATGTTGGGTTACTTTACAAAATTGTATGGCCCCTATGCAGTGTGATCATCGTCATCAGAGTAATTTGGTTGTAGGTTTTTTTTCTCAGAGGAATTTAAATAATGAGACAGCGAGAGAGAGAGAGCGAGAGAGTGAGAGAGAGAGAGAGGAGTTAGGGATTCGAGTTGAGGAGTTCTTCGCTTGGCTTTGGCACAATTCTTCCAATGTCCGTTTTACGCTAGTTCCATAAAATTTGGAGATGGTATACCTATATAGGCTTCGAAACTAGTCGGTGCTGTAGATGAAGAAGCTAGAAGATGGAAGCTGAATAAAAAAAGAACTTATACACATTATTTACACACACAAAACTCAATATTCTAACTCATTATTATTGTTACAGAATGGAGAGGGAGTATGGAACACAATTATCATTATACCGAGAAGTAGGTACCTAAAGATTTTAATTCTATTTACTGGTCAAATGAAAGAGTTATTTCAATTTAAGGTTTCTCTTCACAGTTGTGCCTGGTAGTCAAATCCACAAATAAATAACTCGACACATCGAATCGGGTTCTGTCTGTGTCTATAGCATGCTCCATTCGTCTACCACTTGGTTTGACACGAAAACAGTTCTCGCTACTTTAATACACGTCTCAGTTCCAAAGCACCTGTTCCATTTAATTAAGCGTTAATGAAGGCCAGCAACGCTTGGAACTGTTCCAGAATGGACGTTGTTACGGAAGGTGCATGCTGATGAGTCAAATTAGCTTAATGGTATGGCGATGGGCATTGCACGAACGGCTGGATAAAGAGGCTTGTCTAACGTCAGCTCGCATTAAGGCATGCAGTGGGCTGGGCATTTTGTGAGCCATTACAGCCAATGTCACAATGTGGATAAGATTGTGTGACGAATAATCCTGGGTGGAATTGCAGTGAGCATACATGGTCCCAAAAATGGTTCGAGTACATATCGACAGACATTGTTGTGAAATTCCGGGATACGGGAATGAGATAATGAGATATCAATCTACATTCGTATTTTGTTTAAACGAATTCGACAAACATCTACTTTGAGTCTAGGAATAAGCGAAATATTTCAATCGAAGATTTTCTATGGTTTATAATGTTTGCGAATTTTTGTTGTATGGAATTGGTATATTATTGATCTATGTAGTTTAAAAGTTGGAAGCACTTTTATAAGAGGCACCATTTTTTCTCTATTTAAATTCCTACTTCAGGGAAATTATGTCTTATTTTGGAGAGAAGATGGTCCAGTGCTGTTTTTTAAACTACGAACAATTGTTTCAGAAGTAACGTTAATTTGACTCAATCCGTTACTCAATTTACATCAACATTTCGAACACGACGCGTGTTACAGGTATTACATACTTTCTAGCTGAAGTCATTGTGTCACCATACAAGCCATTGTTCCGCGTTCAAGCCACAGATTATCGCCGTTTGTAACTTGAACAATAGGTAGGTACGTCGACCTGTATTACGAGTATAAACAATACAAGTTTATCTATAAGTCTTCTATAGAGGTATACAGAATTTCAAAATAAGTCTGAGTTTGGTGAAGTATTTTCGACATAAACCCCTACATTTTCAGCCGTTGAATATATTTTATACGTGCCAAAAATCCATGCTTTGTAGATCACATAATCCAGGAATTCCAACTAGTTTTTTTTACCGTTTACTGGCTACGTAACTTGCTCGGTGTAAGCGAAATTCATGTTAGTACTTACATAACTATATTTACATACATAGTAGGTAATGCCATGGGCTCATTACACATGTACGGGCATTTACCCGTGGTGGTCTGAAAATGAAATATTTAAAAATAGTGTCTACCTTTCAGATAAGAGATGCGTCAAGTTTCTAGTTTTTTTATTTTCGGGGTTTGAATAGTAGGTTGAGTTTGACTACATCTATAGCAAAATTTATGGTGGCATAATATTATAAAATTAATATTTATATATGTCTCCTACCCTAGTTTATAATATTATGTTTATTTGAAAACAGATACGATAAGACGGGCTGAATTTCACATCAGATCAAGTGACGAAGGATTTACCCAGTCGTAAGATTTTTTTTAACAATTTCTACGGTCATAGTAAAATCAAAATATCCGGCTTATACATACACACCCGCCACATCTCTAAAAAGCATCCTGTTTCAAGATGTTGTCTTTAAGTTTATCGTTGCGAATAATTTTAGACCTTCTCATGAATTTTTTAACGTTTTCGCAAAGTAAGGGCACGCTCTTTGACTGTTCTTGTGCGCGTTTTGGACTCTTCATTTTACGTTGAACCCCTTTGATCTGTAACATTTCTGCGGTACATAAATATGACTGTAGCGCATCCGGGAATAAAGTTAGACGAATTATAAGGTATAAAATTACTTTCGAATTTATGCTGTCCCACATCTGGGTCAAGGTTCCTTCTAATTACTTCCAAAAGTCTCTATCGGGTGGTATATTTGGCCAGCGTTCCTGGTACGCGTACCTACAGATCAAATCATTTTCAGATTATTAATGTGCCTACCACTTACGAGTAAGTATATGATTGTAAAACACTCCTAAAGTGACAAAGCCATTTAAAGATCGGTTAAAACATAGTTATTTTAATGTCTCCCAAATTAATAATATGGAAATCATATTTATGACAAAGAGGATTTATTTTCACATAACTCGAAATAAGTTATTTATTGACTAAATGAAAAAATTGTGCGACGCCACGACATAAAAAAGATTTGGGATCATCGTTTGACCTTTAACTAATAAAATCTCATCTCAAGTACCTATTGAAAAGGTCTTTATCGTAGCACCTGTCATACCTTTTTAGTAACCGGACCTGTAGACCTTCCCTTCGTATTTTTATTATTATTAAGTAATTCATAAAATAGCTCCATAACAAATGCTAGATGCGATCAAAAGAAGCGCAATCTGCGCAATTGAAAATATATGAAGTATCCTTAATATATTTTCAATATTTTCAATATTCTTTCATAAACAGGTAATTAATAAACTGTTTTGGCTATGTACAGTTTGTGCATTAAGGCCATTCTTATTTTCTATCAAATTATGTCAAAATGATACATTTAAAAGTCGAATCTTCAGCCTGTTGATAATAGCGAGGACCAATTAAAAAATACTACTTATACTCACTACATAGGGTTGAAAAATGATAAAACTCTTTTAGCTCCGCTAAGCTGAGCTAATATTCGACACACTTTTTAACCATGAGATGTGAAAAATATTTTTTATTTGTATACTGTTATCAAGCTATCTAGAATTTACAATAAAGATCCCATACTCTCTACCATCCAAGAACATAGTCTACTAACCTCACACAGTCAATAAAAGTTCTCCATTGAAATTTGAACCCTTCAACTTCAGAAATATGTTTCGAATTCGTGTCACGAAACATGTACATTATTGTATACATTCCTACGAGTTTGAAAACTACTTTTCGTGTTTGGGGTGGAAAGATGATCTTAAACGAATTCCACTTCGGCTTATTTGTAAGCTCAATGGCTTTTAACACTATGGAAACTTAGTTTAAAAAAGGAAAGGGGTAAGACGAAAGATAGAAAGAAAGGGTAATGACCAAGGTATTTTATGGGCACCCTCGGTCCCTAAAAAAACCTTAGTTAGCTTTTTACCAGGGACTACTACAAAGACCATTAGGTATGATCAAATTCCAATATCCCAAATATTGGCGTATCGGTAAATTAATTTACACGTTAGAACTAAAAGTCAAAAAATGTAAAGTGCTCGATCAAAGAATCGAATTTCAAATAAAAATGCCAAAATTATGTAAATAACTAATAATTTACTCCATTATTATGATGATTCCATGTAATGTTTTTCATATAACTATAGAACGTTTACTTTCAAACAACCCTAACAAAATCCACTTCACATTTAGTTAAATTGAAACCCTTAGGTTCCTGGAAACCCACAAATGAAAACCCAGACAGTAGGATAGCAGACAGAATCTAGTTACAGAACAAAAACATAAAAGTGCCTCAAGGTCTGCGGTCCGGCCTACAGTTTCTGCTTTGAATAAAGGGGATTGTTTGACACATAATTCTTTGGTAAAAGATATTATTATACTTTTAGGAAACTCAATCTGCGGCTAAGTAGCGAACCGCCGCGACGCGGCCTTATTTTGCGGGTTTTTTTTTTATCTACGAGTAGTTAAAAAAATTACAACTTGAAAACACAAAGAAAAAATTTGATTTTTTTTCGTAGATGTAATTATTAAAAGGGCCTAATCCTCTATTTTAAAAATCTGTAAGAGCGTTTTAATCTGGAATTGAATAGCCAGTTATACTTAACACATATTCGAAAACCAGATCATGACAATCATATCACCAATAAACTCAATAAGAATAGACTTCGACATGCATAATTTCAGAAAGTACGTACCTACGTGAGAGATTTGCTTTTTTATAATATTAAAATAAATTCCTTTCCACATATTTTAACGAGTGACGGAAATGTATTCTGTGGCGGAACGTGACAAATGAAGAGTTTAGATTTACTAACGTGCGCGAGGCAGCTTATAGGGTGTCATGGTAAGCATAGTTTACTCACGAGTCATTTACAGCGTATTTGTTCTTTCCAAAACAGCGGGAACGAAACATGATGATGTTGATGTAATGATGCAACTCATAAAAGCAAAAAAAATGATTTTAAAAATAAATTTAAAATAAAATGAAGGATAAAATTAATGTTCGATTCTATAAACTATCTCATAGAAGCTACCTAAAATAACAATACAATTATCAAGCTAAAAGACAGCCAAACTCTATCAAAACATTGTCACAGTGGACAAACTATTTTCGCTAGTGAGACCACATTCCTACAATGTGCCCGCATACTCCGGGGAGGTGGTAGTATGAAACACCTCAATTAGTTGTGAACTATTTTAAACATTTCGAAATATTTTCGGTCAAGTCCGAATAAAAAAAAAAACTCGTAGAGACATCAAACAGACGTGAGATTTGCGGCGCGCATGTTGTGCACGTCTGTACTACGCTTTTTGATGTAGTTTTAAGTACATAATACCTAGAGAAACTCTCCGCGCTGCTTAAATTATATAGGTACACAGAAAGCGCCTACGAACTTGACCGATATTTACATGCTGGCGGGATTGAACTCAATGTATTCAAAATAACACCGTCACAGTGACTATCACAATTGATCTGCTATGGGGCCGCATAATATGATTATATTATATACCTAAATATCAGTACATAATGTACTATCAAAGCTTGTAGCAGTAAAAAGTAAAGCCATCTCCAAAACCAAACATACCACGCATAAAGTAAAAAAATGCACAGAAGTTGAAACTGGCGACCTTTGTGTACCCAAAGAATCGGTTTAGGTGCAACCCATTAGTCATTTTGAATGCGGCATTTTGCACTGTGGTGCATATGGTGCGAAAAAAACAGTACAAAAAGAGCACCTACCTACACGCGGTGCGAGCCGCTCGTGGAGCGAAACGATTATTATCTTACCTACCTAAATATCTCTTCCTCCTGTAAAAAACTGCAATCGTTTTCTGCTCATGTTTCTAGTAGTGTACCTAATCGTAACAACCTTAGTTACTGATTTGCATGTATATATAGCACTGTCCTAGTTTTTAGCTGGTTGCATTGTATATGAACTTGCATAGACGCGTACAGACCACACGATATTTTAACACCTTATCGTAATGAAATCTTATACGCACTTAAACCTAACTATAGCACCTGTCTACGTATTCAAGACCTTACCTACACTGGTTGATTCATCAGCCTGAATCATAAAGCTTTATTTACTTATGAGGTCAGTAGTTTTTTTTGTGACGCGAATATCCATTCAGACACGATTTTACAAAATTCGTCCCCTTAATGGGTGAAATAATAATTAATCTGTTACAAAAAAGAAATCTTTTATTTTTCATACAATCGAGTTCCAATATTATGGGCACGTCGTTTGGCTGATGGTATATAATTATTTAAAGTCCTTACTACTTATTATTTTATTTTATTGCTATGAGTATTGAGTAAAGACATGGTATGTGCCCTGCGCTGCGCTCGTCACAGTACGACATTCGTATACAATACATCCAATGCTTACACTTCAGTTGTCAATTTAAAACACAGTTTTTTGAAAACATTGAAGTACAATAAAAATCTAGAGCACACATAATAAGATTAATTTACGTCCTTGTCTCCGAATAGAATTATTATATCTCCAAATAGGATCCGTCTGTCTGAACGAGCTTACATAATTACGAGTATATTATTTCGTCCAATTAATAATACCTAAATGTTGAACACCTTCATATCTCGCAGGATCCATTCTGTGACGAATTTATACGTTTTTATAGCATTAATAATGGATGTTTATTATAATATTATGTAAAGTTAATCGATGTGATGTTAATTGCTTAACTATTTGAAATAAAATGTCCCAACACATGTGTATAGTTGTATACCAATCAGAATTTATTTTATTTCCTTGCTGCCCGCGCCGCGTCAATAGCGCGACATTCGATTTGTGTCAAATATTTGCGGCGTCATTCCATATTTATGTTCCGCTACCGAACAGTGTTGACGTTACGAATAATGCAAAGCGGCTGGGCATGATCGAAATATGCGAATGTTTCTGATATTATCAGCTTTCACGAGAAGTTGGATTTGATTTTGTGCGGAAAAGTTCTGCTTTGTGAGGCACATCTACGAATATAAGGAGAGGGCGTGCGACGCCGAAAATGAAAGGGAAGCGTTTCAAGGCAGTCTACGTTTAAGGGCCATGTGACATAAATTGCTCCCTTTAAGGGCCGGTATATTGATGCTTCACATTCGTATCGGAGGGTACGCCGTCCATCTATTTTAAGTTCATGGTATGGAACCGCTGAGCTTGGAGCTGTGTAGATATAAGATTTGGAAGCTCAAGGTAAAATTTGTCTCGCTGGAAGAATCTTTGAATTTCTTCAACCGGTGACGTTCCAAATAAAAACCTAGAAAGATAGAGAGTTAGAGAGATACATTAATAAGTACAGAGACAGAAAGATGATGGAGAGATATCGATAGAGACATGACATTTAGCCGATTGATTTACAACATCATACATATATCTATTATATTCTTACTAGCTGTTCCATAATAATAGGTATATAAATGCGAACGAATTTGCGGGTAACAGCTACTAATTCAATAATTTATATAAACGCTAAAACCTCGATCAATTACTAATATGGATACCCAAATAGTTTCGTCTTTTTTAAAACTGCCGCTCGTATCTGAGTCTTAAAAGGTTGAAGAATTTATCAATAATTTAACTAATCACGTAAATTCGTCACGTATTCAGTGAAACGAACCGATGATGCAAAATGCCAGCTAATTGTAACCCATGTCGAGATTCACTCACGAGTGACAGATTGGTAAACAATCAATCGCATCGATTCGTCCTTATTTTGACCAATATACAGTTCACTGATTACATTAATATCCACCGGCCAGAGTGATAGTTACGCGAACCAGAAGGTTGATCAATCACATCAATCCGTTTGCAGTCCGCATCAACCATCAATTCGCTGCATCATACCAGTGCAGTCAACTTTGACCTGTTTGCACCTATGGTTTAAGTTAAGTATTCGGAAATAATCGGGGCGCCGGAGCAATGAAAGACCGAGTCGGCGACACAACTGATTTATTTACTGCCTACCTTCATAAACCGAGTAACAGACGGATACCACACGTCCTCCCTTAAAACAAAATAAGCTTATTTCAATAGTGCTTTTACCAAAAATAACCAAAAGACACTTCAATAAACTTAGGTACTAAACAAAACACAAGACCATCATTCATTGTATTCTTGGCAACAGCTGATTATGGGCAATGCATAAATAGCCTTGACTGAATAGGGCAGCTTATAGAATTGATTTTATGACACTGTTGCAATTTATTCAAAAATAAATTGATCGTGATCAATTTACTGCGATGGTTTGTTACAACATAAGAATTAGTTAATAATATATTAAGTATATGACTAACACTAGGTAGGTACTTACTTATAATAAAACAATAAAAACAGTAATAAAACAAAAGAGGTACCAACCAACTCCGTAGGTATCTAAATACCTAAGTTTTGGTAGGTAGCATAATAACCTGACAAAAACACATAGTACAATTTTTATTATTATAGGTCTATGGATAAACATGATATTGGTACTTTGGTGCGCTATAAAATGATTCCAGATAGGTAGGTTACATAACAAAACAAACTTTAATTGCGTTTACGTAATACGCAAGCCCGTTTAGGTCGTACATTTGGAGGTGGCTGAGGACTTTGAGTGGGTGATGGCTTCTGTACCGGGTGAAAACTAGGGTCATAGGGGTCCTCAGTAGACGCAGATGTGACTGATTTGGGGCTGCTCGTCTCCGCCTCTAACGCGTCATCAAATACGTCATCAGGAGGTTCGTTATTGTAATTATCGTCCTCGATATGGACCGACGAGTGACGTAAAGTAGTTAATGACTTTCGAATGGGCAACAACTGATCAATGTGCCTTTTCCACTCTTTACCGTTCGAACATCTGACCCTATACGTGAGCGGAGTGTCCCTAGCCGTGACGCGTGCAGGCGCCCACTTGTCAGCGCGCGCGCTGTAGTCTCGCGCCAGCACGGCGTCGCCGAGCGCCACGTTCCGCTCGGCGCCGGGGCGGAGGCGCGCGGCGCGCTCGCCTGTTGTCTCACTGCGCCGCTCGCGCTCAGCTGTGGGCCGCACCACGTCCAGCCGAGTGCGTAGCCGTCGCCCGAGCATAGCTACGGCCGGTGCTACGCCCGTGGTGGCGTGCTCGCAGTTACGGTATTGCAGTAAAAATTTTAAAACTGCCGTATCGACGTCCATTCCGTCGTGCGTGGCCTTTTTCATAGCGCGTTTGACGGATTTCACCGCGTTTTCCGCCGCGCCGTTTCCTGCCGGCCTGTACGGACTGGTGATTGTGTGACTGATGAAGTTTTTTGACATAAATTTCGCGAATTCTTCTGAGCCGAAGGGCGGACCCCCGTCGCTTATGACTTGCGATGGTAACCCGAACCGAGCGAAAAGTTCGCGTAATTTTAGAATCGTGGCACTAGCGGTCGTTCCCGCCATCTTTTGCACCTCGATCCATTTACTATGAGCATCGACGGAGATTAAATAGTGCTTACCTTGAAATTCTGCAAAATCTATATGAACGCGTTGCCAAGGGCGTGCGGGAAACGGCCACGGGTGCAATAGCGAGCGCGGGGGTGCGTCGCGTTGTTGTTGGCACGCAGAACACTCCCTACCTACGCGTTCTACCTCCGAGTCCAAGTTCGGCCAGTAGACGTAGCTCCGCGCGGTACTTTTCATTTTTACTATTCCTAAATGGCCTTCGTGCAATTCATTCAATATCTGTTGTCTTAACGATTGCGGAATCACGACTCGATGATTATAAAGAATACAGCCACTATCAATATTTAAATTATCTTTTCGATAAAAATAAGGCTTTTCTGTCTCTTCCGTAACTTTAGCGGGCCAGCCACAATTAATGTAGCTAAATATCTTGCTCAATACGTCGTCTTTCTGCGTCCGTGAGGCTACCTCTTTAGCACTAACCGGGAACGACTCTTCCACATAATGTACGTAAGATACCGTCTCCCACTCATTACAACGTCTTTCGTACGGTAGCGGCAGGCGAGATAATGCGTCAACATTCCCATTGTCTTTTGATTTTACGAACTCGATGTTGAAGTCATAAGACGCCAATCTGGTGGCGTATCTTTGCAACCTACTCGCGGCGGTTTGTGGTAAGCCAAACTTAGGCCCAAAAATAAACGTCAACGGCTTATGATCCGTTTTAATAGTGAATTGACGTCCGTAAAGATACTGATGATGTTTGATCACCCCGGCGATGATTGCTAGCGCTTCTTTATCGAGCTGACTGTACGCTCGCTCGGCTGCGGTCAGTGACCGCGACGCAAAGCATATCGGTCGCTCATCTCCGTTCTTAAACCGATGTGACAGCACGCTGCCGATGCCGTACGAGCTACTGTCCACAGCTAACACTAACGGTAACTCTGGGTTGTAGTGAACTAATACCTTACTACTAAGAATAGCTTCTTTAACATCATTGAAAGCCTTTACACATTCGGGAGACCAGGCCCAAGATACGTTCTTGCGCAGTAGCTGATGCAACGGGTGTAAAATAGTACTCAGGCGAGATATGAACTTCGCGTAATAATTGATTAGCCCCAGAAACGACCTGAGTTGCGTGACGTCACTGGGTGCCGGTGCATCAACAATCGCCTTCACTTTACCTGGGTCTGGGTGCAACCCGTGTTTATCAATAATAAACCCGACATACGTAATGCTATCTTGCATAAAGGAACACTTTTCCAATTTCACCCTCAAACCGACCTCATGCAATCGTTTAAACACGGCTTTCAAGTTAGCAACATGTTGCAGCTGCGTTTTTCCGGTCACTGCAAGGTCATCGAGATAGGCTACCACTGGGAGGCCCTTAAGGGTTTCCTCCATAAATTTTTGAAATTTCTCTGGAACGCACGACAATCCGAATGGCGTCCGCTTATACACGAACGTACCTACGTGCGTAGTGATCGCGGTGCATGCCTGTGAATTTTCTTCTAATGATAGTTGTGCATAAGCGTGCGTGAGGTCAATTTTCGAGTATTTTTCGCCTCCGCTAAGCGCAGCGAATAGTTCTTCAATGCGAGGCATTGGGTACGGCTCGCGGATTAATTTAGGGTTAATTGTGACCTTATAGTCACCGCATATTCGTATATCGCCCGATTTTTTTATCACTGGCACTATCGGTGTTCCGTAGTCCGAATATTCTAGCTTCTGAATAGTACCCTCTGCCTCGAGCCGCTCTAACTCTAACTCAACCGGTTTTCGTAATGCTAACGGTAACGGTCGGGCTTTAACAAACACAGGATTCGAGTCTTTTAGACGTAGTGACAGTTTCTTAGTACAAGTACCGAGGCCTGGGGCAAACACAGCGGGAAATTCGCGTTTTAACTCGTCGATAAGACTGGAATCAACCGATAAATTCAATAACATTTCATTTATCTGTATGTTATCGATGTTTAAATGTCGAAGCCAGGACCTGCCCATAAGGGGAGGCCCTCCGTTTTTGATAACAAATAATTTTAAATTTTTCGCTGTATGTGTTCCCATTACTACATCCTCACATATTATGTACCCGACCGCTTCAATTAACGTACCCGTGTACGAATGTAGACAAACTGCATTTTCTACAATAGGTAAGTTATAAAACTTCTGTTTGTAAAAATCCATGCTAATAGCCGATAACTTACTGCCAGTGTCCAATTCGAATGTGATCACCTGTCCGTTCACGTCCGCCCGGACATGATACGGCTTATCATTACTACTGTTCACCTTTATGTTAAACATATCGCACTCTGAATCGCTATCTCTTTCGATATAATTCTGACCACGAGATTGACCCGCCGTACGCGATCTATCACTCACTTGATTAGCACTTCGCTTACACATCATTTTGAGATGACCCTTTTGCCCGCACACGTCACAAGAGTAATTTTTAAAACGACACAAATTAGGCAAGTGGCCCTTGCCACAACGCCAGCAAGGCTGCATGCCGCGGCCGCCACCGCGGGCTGCCGCAGGCTGGTCTGCGCCCGCGTTGGCCGTGCGGCGCTCGCGCGGTGCCGTGCCTGCCACTCGGTGGAGCGGCTCGGCTGGCGCCGCCGACGTGCTGCCCGTGCCGCTTGTCTGTGCATGCCGCTCAGCTGCTTCCAATGCAAATGCCAATTCAACTGCCCTCTTATACGTCAATGCAGGTTCTGCGAACAGTCGCGATCTCATTTCATCGTTTGCTAGCCCTGAGACAAACTGATCTCGCAGGTTTTCTTCCAGATTACTCCTAAAACTGCATGTGCTGGCCAAATGTTTCAGAGCTTGTAAATAGTCACCCATACTTTCACCGCCATTTTGACGTCTCAATCTAAACATATGCCGCTCTGCAATTTCAGAACGCTTTGGTTCGAGATGGTCGCCAACTATCTTTACCAAATCCTTGAAAGTCTTGTCTTCCGGATTGTCAGGTGCACACAAGTCACACATTAAATCATATGTGGCTTCGCCTACCAACGTCACTAACGTAGCCACTTGTAATTGACATTTTATTTCGTTCAACGTCATGAACTGTTCGACGCGTCGAATGTAGGCACACCACTTTTTACTTGAAAGATCAAACTGTTCTATTTTTCCGATAGGCATTTTCGTTATCTATCACTTTAAGTACGTAAATAACTTAATTACACGCGATTTTCTCGTCGCCAGTTAAGTATTCGGAAATAATCGGGGCGCCGGAGCAATGAAAGACCGAGTCGGCGACACAACTGATTTATTTACTGCCTACCTTCATAAACCGAGTAACAGACGGATACCACAGTTTACTCAATTGAGGTGCTCGCCTCACTCATGCTCACGAGCCCAACATATCGATCAACAATCAATGCTCAATATTCAATCACACCAATCCGTCCTCGGTCCGCATTAACCCCAGATTCGCTGCAGTAAGCCGGCGCGGTCAATTTCATCCAATTTCCGGCCGACCGTGGTGTTTTTACTCGGCCATCCGTGGCGCGGCCGTTCTGGCAAAAACGAGGCCTGTCGAGTCTGAACTAAGCGGCCGCGGAAGGGTTCCGTAGTTTTTTAACGATCAAAATATGAATACGATCGAAATATGAATGGGTCGGAGTCACAGCCAGCAACGGCAGTTTTTACAGCCCTCCATGGCAGATGCTATCTCTCGGATCATAGAGCGACAAGAAATTCAGATTGCAAAATTGTGCGTAGCATTGAAAACCGTGAGAAGTTGGTATAGGTTGGAAGTAACCTCTCAATGCGATTTCAATAGTACCAACAGAACAATTTTAAAAACATTCGATGCTACCTGAACTCCTGCGCTAATAACAATCCAGTAGGAACTCGTTTCGGGTCCCACAATAGGTTGAAATAGTAAAATATTGTTGACTAAATTAGTTTCCTTTGATGTTGCTGACTGTCCACCCCTATCTTCTTGCTTCAATAAGACTCAATAAGAAATTAACTTCTATACAAAACGATTGGAACAACAGTCTCCTGTTTCATGGAACCCTAGCATCAACAAACGCCGCCGGATGCCATTCAAAGATTTTAATTGAAACAATCACTGCTATAGAACAAACACTACTGTCTCGATAGAACTGATCGAGCTAGGTGATATTGCCGATTCAATAAATAATATGGGTACATAATGTTTGCAAGACAAACGATTTATTGAATGAAATAACTCACCTGAGCGCCTAGTGTGAGATTTTACTAGCTCGACATACTCGTAGTACACGTCAACTAGCGCTTTTGTATGAAGATCCGGTACAGCGCCCCTACCGGCGCGTTTATGAAAGAAACATTTTCATACAAACAGCTAGTTGACGCGTAATATGTCGAGCTAGTAAAAACTCATACTCAGGGCACGGCATATTTATGGAGACGGTGGTAAACTTGCGTAGCCTAGAATGGAACTGGCGCTCAAGGACCGTTACCGGAATACCCCGATGAAGCTTCTCTTTCAATTATAGAAGACTAAAATCACTTGACTACTATGACACTTGACACTATGACACTACAATTATATGAGACTATCAATTATATGAAACTCTTCGAAGGAAGGGTGAAAAGCGTCTTAGAGAGTAGGCAACGCATCCCTAAAGCCCCGAGACTTGCAGGTGTCCATAAGTAATGGTGACTGATTTCCATTAGACGAACCTTCACCTTGTTTGCCTCTAACACATTAAGAAAAGCTACAGCCCTAATGTGAGCGCGAATTTAATTATTTGCCTCGCGCCATTGTAATGAAAACCGATTTAATTTAGTAGTTGCACGCTGAGTTAGCACTCTCTGCTGTTAACGATCCCTTGATAGCTCAGCAAACGTTTGGAGCAAATAGAAAATGCGCGCTATTGAGTCCACGGTGCAGGGTTTACACAGCAACATACTGGACTCATGAATGCAGGTAAAGGAGAGCCATATGAAGTGGATTCTCTACGGTAAGAAAAAAAAGAAACGATAATTCTGACACTGTACAGCGTACGACACACAAAACACATACCTACACAAATAAACAAAAACAAAAGTATGTGAACGAAAAAGTAGGTATTGTCTACATAATAAGATAGCCAGCACATAATTATAGTGATGCCAGAAAAAGCGCTTTGCATATTGCTGTGATAGAACCACAACGTTGATTTTCAGCTCAGACCTCAAGTGACCTAGCAGACGTATGTAGGTATAAGACCTTTTAATAATTATATTACAAGACATAATTTATCAATTATAAAGATAAAAGAAGATACTATACTAAGTCTAGATGTTATTATTTTACCGTATAGACTACGATATTGGATAAATAGACGTAAGGGTAAGACATTCCCAACGTCAAAAGAACCAAACCAAAAATAGAAACAAAGTCGCAGTTGTAGGGTTATGGCAGTGACCATAATCCTACAATTGCGACATTGGTTCTATGTCGGATCACGTCTCCAATTCCACCCACGAAAACTTAAGACTAAATAAGCAGAAACCGAAGGTTCTAAAGACAAAGCCACAACTGTTAGTTCAGGCCCAGACATATGTAGTCGTAGACATAGACACGGCACAGTGCAAAGAAATGATTTATCAGGCTGCGGTAACGTAAGCTAACTTAGCATAAAAGGAGTAACTTCCTAATACATCACGTCATTCAGTCGTGCCCCCCGACCGCAAACAACTGGTTAGCTAAACTATTATCTGGTGGCTGACGCAGACGTTGAAGAGTGTTAGTCATTCCCCAACGGGTTACTAGGGCATAATCTGCGGCCTAACCGCTGGTTCACAGGCAGTACAGATCCTCGGTAGTAAGCCACCTCCCTTTTTCCTGGAGTGATCATTCGAATGCTGTCGGTCAGAGAATTGTCACGTCACGACACCTAGTTCGGATCAAAAGTACCTTACTTTTATATTTTGTGACATATTATAATAATTATGGTGAGTTTTATGATGGCGACGTTAACAAATGAGCCACTTTTGAATAAGACACCATAATATTATCTATGAGGAGATACAGATTTTAACAACACATCTATAAATAACAGTATACTAATATTATAACTTATTGGAAGTGGAAAACAAAAGTCACTATAATATGAGCCCCGTTTACATTTATTTCTTTTTAAATAACGACTTTACGAGATGCCCTAACTGATTTTTTAAAAGTCATTCGCTTCAAAATAGTCCAAAGCACGTAATTACTTATCTATACTTACTATCGAATCAGTTCTTGTTAACACCAGAATTTCCGACACAAGTTTAGCTCATCCATTGGGTTCTATCGGATCATCAGAAGATTACAAAAATAATATTACTAAGGGTCCAAATGTCCATACTATAGTCATCTTGTATTTATTACAGTTCCGAGCAAAATTGTGAGGGGCACTATGGATATCATAATTGTCATCACACAATGCAAAAGCCTTTGTTGGTGCACAATATTGGATGCGATCGCATCTGGCATTATTTGAAATGCGAACTCGACGGCGAGCCTGTAACATTAATTGAAAAAGCCATTGGGTATACACTCCTCATTCAAGTGAGGTCTCGATATCTTTTGTGAAGTACATTATGCTGCATCAATTGAATGATGAATATAGCCTCACCTAAGGGAAAAGTTGCACGTTCGAAATGTACATATTTGAAGTCTTATTATTATATCGTTGGGCATTATCCACCTAACCGAGAAATACCAAGCATGAGCCGTTAAAGGAAAACATTGTTAAAATATTGATGATAAGGTACATACTACCTATCTACTACCACCCTTAAGTAGAAAATTATGGGAGTGTTCCGGCAGCGGTCCTTGAGAGCAGTCCTATTTTAGGCTGAGCTGTTAACTACCTTTGGTCAAATGCAATCAATGCAGTGGTCAAAATAAGTATGAAAAACGCACGCCGAAGGTGCGTATATTATAAAAGTTTTTAAACTTTCGCGAACTGAATACATGTTAATTAGAATTTAAATGGGTCAAATTCGCCGCACAAAGTAATATCAAAATATTATAGAATTTAGACATACTTCGACGTTTCGGCCGAGTTACATCGACCGTGGTCACGAGAGAGAAGACTGGAGAATGCAGGTATCACCGTCCGGAGCGGCGCGTGTTGTCTCCAAATACCCGCGTTTGGTCTTGTAAACCATCACCGTCACGAAATACAACACTAACAGTTCTAGTTAACATACATACATTATTTTAAAAGTAAGTTACATCGATGTACTTGTGTATGAAAAATGATCGTTGCTTCTAAGGGCAGCTATTAGACATGGGCCTCTCAATCAGCAGCTTGCTGCTGGTGCAGCCAACAATTCAACTGCTTAATCAGACACACTGACTAAAATTGTTCAAGCTGCCAACTGTTTACTCGTCTCGTCTGACCCCACTGTCCAGTGTCGACTACTAGAGTAGTTGACAATGTCTGACGATAATCAATACAGAACCATTAGTTACCGACGAAAATGACCGCACCATAACCCTCTTATCACCAGCTAAACCAGAGCAATAATGAGCTACTCCATAATAACCCAACCCCAAATTATAATTAGAGCCGTAGTTACGGGATACCTTTGAGACCGCAAGCGTCTGATTATTATAGACCGCAACAAAGCATGCCTCGTGGTTTAAGGTTCGTGAATAACTAGACACCTATTCTTAAACTTTGCAAAGTGGCCTGAAAACTGGAACGCAAAGTGGAAGAAAGAAATGTGGGAGCAATTTCCTCGAATATCGGTAAATTGGTTTAGTGCGACCAGTTTGGAACTCCGCAAACAGCAGGTTGGTACTCGTATAACTTTACGTGTGTTCTGTGCGTCTGTGGCGTAGTAGCTTGCAAACGGATGAACCGATTTTTAATTAGTTTATTGGAAGGTGACTTCGTCGAGATAGATATTTTTTATGTATGAGTTATTATTACCCGCCGGACAAGATATTTTCAGAAGGGAAAGGAATACCTATCAGTATAAATTATGTGTATCAGTTAAGAAAATTTGTTCATTAAACTATTACTTTTCAGATATACATTATACACAGGTATGAGGCGTATCGTTAAGAATTCTGAAGAGTTCGCGTATAGGCCCTGAAATGTCAATCCAAAATCTGTAATCTTCGCTAAAGCTTCTCGGATTATCATACATTAGTAAACATTTCTTGTACATTATGACTTGCTTGTGTATGCGTAATCCTTGAGCATAGGCTGCGAATGTAATTCAAGATTTAAGGGCCTAGAAATCGATACGGTATTATGTCGTCTTCCAAAAAACGAGCACAGCTTTGTCAAGGTTATACGATTTCGAAGGATTAAATTAAAACACTACCTGTTGCCCGCGACTTCGTTTGCTGTGGTATTTTTTAAATATCTACAAATATACGAGTAAGACCGTTTCAGATAAATTGATTTTATCATACTAACAACTTAAAAGTAAGTATACAATCTTACACACTTTAATAATTACTCGCGTCATTTCCTAAGTTCTCAGCTTAAGTTGGAAAGTTTACAATGACCCAGATAGTAGGTTATCCGTAATCTCTGCCCTTTGTTTGTTTTGGTCGGGCTTATCTCGAGTATATTAACACTTGAGGGCGGCTAACGTAAATAGTTACTTTGACAATATCAAGGGTCGCCTTCCGACTTCGAGTTGGAATCAATAGCGCTGGAGGAAGTTCCGGTAACGGCGCCTTTTAGAAATTGCTACTTTGCAAATAATAATTGACAGTAAGTCAACTGTGTTACTGTGTCTTCACAAGCTTTTGGCATTTCTTTGTAGTTTTGCGGTACCAATACGTAAAACTTTTGAGCAAACAATGACAGAACCTATAGATGTTTAATTGTTACATGCTCCGTACGGTACGTCGTGCTCTGTACGGACCAGCACGTCGCAGTGTCGATATAAAAGATTGTCAGGAAAAAATATTTTACAACTGAAAAATTTAGTATATACGTAAGTTATAGTATATAACTTAATAAAACAGCGTTTTTTAAATTATAAAGTAAACAAATGAATGTACCAACACGTTGATGCGGTTGTGGTGGCAGTTGTAGAGAAGTAGAGAAGCAAACAGTTTAGGAACCATAGGTTTTTTCATGCTCCGTATACTGTCTACCATATTTAAGTACGTTTTCCGTATGTGTTATACCATAAAACATTAAATAGTTAATAGATAAAAGTCGTTACGCAAAGGAATAGCGAGCAAATTGTTTGTGACATACCGTTGAAGGTTCCCCTCAACATTTTCAGGCATGTCAACTTATCTTCTCGGATAATATCGAATAAGGAAAACAGGCTTGACTTTGTCTCCCAAATTCCGACCTCCCATAATAATAGCATTTTTAGTATAACCTTTAGTATGTAGCAATAAATTAGCTTCGTAGAAAACAAACAAGCCAAGTAGAATTGGCTCTTACGTCAACTGAGCCCGCTCCAAACTGTGTCCGTGGGATGAGTTGACCTATAATGTTGACGGGAAAAAAGAAACGTGAGATCGTAATTATTGTTTTCTTTCGAACTTGGATCTGTAAATCCAAGTCCATGAAGTTTTCATTACTTGCCAATTTCAAATTTTATTTTATTTTACTTTTCGGGGGTTAGAAGTCATAAAACCAAAACTGCCTCCACATATATAAATATCGAAATATAAAAATAACACCTAATCTTATAATATGAAATCCAAATCCAGCAAATATAATTCAATCTATTGATGAGAAACTGTTTTAATATGGTAAAAACTATCTCTGATAATATCGACATACAAAATTACTAGAAACAAAGTCGCGGGTGACAGCTGCTAATTATATCCTAGAAAGATATTGGCTATCTTTCACAGAAATTTGAGATGAACTTTCAGTTCCTCGTTTAGTTACCAATGACGCGTTTATCACTAGTATACGGACCAACTAATGACTCAAATATGTAATAGCAAGTAATGCTAACGTATTAACAAACTATGCGGGTCATAAACATTTCGCTAATGGTCTAGCGACACCGAATAGCCGGCCTAAATTCAATTTGATTATTATCCTGCGGTCGGGAAATGTGAATTTGTAATGAAAATGCCGTTCGTTGGGATTAATTACCAAAAACTATGGTTTTGTTATTGTATAAACGAAATGTAATGAGATTAGTTCCCTCTAAAATTAACATTAATAAACTGTCTAACTGTAGGTTTGGAACGAAAGGGTAATCCGACGAATTAGGCAAAAGGGGTAGGTAATTCAGCACAAATTTCAGACGCTTGTTCCAGGATTATGATTTTTGCTGAAGCTATTAGGGGGGGTTTCGGGTTATATGAAGTTAATAGATATGTAGGTACCAGTGAATAAAACATATACTTACCCATAATTATGCGTGTGCCCAAATTGATTATTTTAATATTAGTCCAATCCTAGACAGTAGGTATTCGGATTGTGTAAACTGTAGGTCTGTTCTGTGGAGTTTCAATAAAGAGGTTATATGTAATATTATAACATCTACATGGTTATGTAATAAATATAGGTGTAAAAGTGATATGTACTCCGGGTGAGAATAAACCAAGCGTCCTCATCTGTCAGAAACACCAATCAATTATCGCAACAGCTCTTCACGGACACAAACCAGTAGTTAATTAATGGAGATTAAAAATAAATGATTTATTTTTAAACGTTGTTTATCCATTGTCCATACAAAATGCCATTGTTACATAATACGAGTTCTGTTCACGCGTTTTTGCGGTGAATTGTGCACGTGATCTTTGATGGGTAACCAACCAAGGAATCGAGTTAAAATAATTAAGCTGATACCACACAGGTGTGATATTATCGATCGTTAATATTTCTTTTTATATTTGAACGAGTATATTTTGTATTAGGTCGCGTAGGAGGCTACAAATTACAAAATATGAATATAGGAATAAGGTTGCGATAGTTGAGCGTATATAATGCGTCTGTGTGTGTGTGTAGCCTTATTCGCCCCAATCTTCTTGGGCTTATTCTTAACCTCACCTATTGTTATTCAGTCAAGTCAAGTCCCCAAAATCTGGCTCCAGCTTTGCAAAGTCCAAAAGCACGGAGCTCCTTTCATTTACATTTATTAAAATTTCTTGTGTGGATAAACACAATTTATGTTTGTCTTTATGAAAACCGTAACTTCGCCAGACTATTTAATAAACTTCGCGGCGAAAACTGAACCCGCTTAGTATTCTGAAACGGCACCTAATTTAAATTAGAATGTAATATTTTGACCTCATTTCGAGTGCTTATTCAATGAGTAAATAAGCCATACTCTGCAGGTGCTATTAGTTATTCTGTGGTTTAATTTTTTATCTTCGCGCTTTACTTTACAATAGTACCTTTCATTTTATTTCCATTTAATAAAAGCAGCCAGGGTGAGTCGGTCTCGCCCATGAAGGGTTCCGTAGCAGCAAGTAACTTGATATAAAAGTTCTTGTAGCTCCTTGTATCTTTGATCGATGTTTTAATAATGGTGTATTTTTTACGATTTATGACGTATTAAAAAAACTTCTCACTAGATCTCGTTCAAACCAATTTTCGTTGGAAGTTTGCATGGTAATGTACCTACATCATATATCTTTTTTTAGTTATATCTGTCTCTTATTTGACTAGTAAGAGGGTGGGGGTGTTGGGGGGCCTTTTTCCACTTTGGAAGTGTCTCTCGCGCCAACTGTTCAGTTTAGAAAAAAAATATATTAGAAACCTCAACATCATTTTTAAAGACCTATCCATAGATACCCCACTCGTTACAGATATGATATTTTTTTTTAAATGTATTGTTTTTTTTAAATGTTGTGTCAACATTGTAATGCGGTTCACAGAATACATCTACTGACCAAATTTCAACAGTATAGCTCTTATAGTTTCGAAAAAAAGTGACTGTGACATTCGTACGGACAGACAAACAGACAGACATGACAAATCCATAAGGGACTCTAATTTTTGCCTTTGGCTACGGAACCCTAAAAACTAGGCTGGTGCTGCGAAAAGCCTCAGATGGCGCAACAGGACGTTTGAGTCCAATGCACCGAGACAAATTTCACGTACGAAAGAACTGTCCACCTGATTCCCGCATCACCATTTTGCACCACACAACCAAACTAGTAACAAGACGACTACCTATTATGGTGGAAATTCTACCTATAAGAACGAAGCGCAATGCATCAATTATTATGAGAACTGACGTATCGGAAGCTTGCCTTTCTCTTAATCTCTGGTAATCTTCTCTCGTTACAAAAATACGTGTTCTATCTCCCCGAGGCTCCAATCTATCTTGAAACCAAGTCTCATTAAGATCAATTTAGCTGTTTAGTCGTGAAGAGGGAGTAAACAGACCGCGAGACAGAAAGTTAATTGCGCTCTTATCTATATATATAAAAGCCAAAACTGACTGACTGACTGACTGACTGACTGACGATCAACGCACAGCTGAAACTACAGGGTCTAGAACCATGAAATTTTGCACAAATACTCCTTATGTGACGTAGGCGTGCACTAAGAAAGGATTTTTGAAAATTCAACCCCTAAGTGGGTGAAAAGGGGTTGCAAAGTTTGTATGGAGCAACGTGTTTTCTTGGCCTGATCCACTTCAAACTTGGCAATTATATTCTTTAAAAGATTTAATGAAACACGTGTTTCATCTTTTTTTAATATTCAACCCCTAAAGGGGTAAAAAGGGGATGCAAAATATTTTACATCCGATTTAGTTATACATTGAAATTTTACACAAATATTTCTTAAGTGACGTAGGTGTGCACTAAGAAAGGATGTTTGAAAATTCAACCCCTAAGGGGGTGAAAAGGGGTTGCAAAGTTTGTATGGAGCAACGTGTTTTCTTGGTTTGATCAACTTCAAACTTGGCAGTTATATTCTTTAAACGATTTAATTAAACACGTGGTTCATAGTTTTTGAATATTCAACCCCTTAAGGGATAAAAGGGGGCCACAAAATATTTTTCGTCATTTTTATTTCGAAATTATTTTTTTTCACAAATATTTCGTAGTGACGTAGGTGTGCACTAAGAAAGGATTTTTTTAAAGTATAACCACTAAGGGGGTAAAAAGGGGTTGCAAAATTTGTATACAACGTGTTTTCTTGGTCTGATCAACTACAACCTTCGAATAAAATTCTTTAAAAATTAATTTAGCACCTGTTTCCGCGTGTTTTAACATCAATCCCTAAAATCTACGCAGGAAAATGGTAGATTTTGGTAGAAGATGATAGATTTAGGTAGGAAATGGTAGATTGTTCTAGGGATTGGTAGATTTAAGTAGGAAATGGTAATATCGGTAGGAAATGGCCGATTTTAGTAGGAAATGGTAGATTTTTGGTAAAAATGGTAGATTTCGGAAGGAAATAGTAGCTTTTGGTAGAAAATGGTAGTATTAGAAAGAAATGGTAGATTTTGGTAATAGCGGTACATTTTGGTAATAAATGGTAGCTTTTGGTAGAAAATAGTAAATACAGAAAGAAAATGGTAGATTTTCGTTTAAATGGTAGATTTATATAGAAAATGGTAGATTTTGGTAGGAAATGGTAGATTGTTGTAGGAAATGGTAGACTGTTGTAGGGGTTGAGTAGATTTCGGTAGGAAATGGTAGAAAATAGAAGATTCAGAAAGAAAAGGTAGGTTGTCGTAGAAAATTGTAGATTTCAGTAGGAAATGGTAGATTATGGTAGAAAATTGTACATTTAGGTAGAAAATGGTAGATTTTAGTATGAAATGGTAGCCTTTGATAGATTCTGGAAGCCTGATAGATTTTAGTAAATGGAAGCTTTTGATAGATTATGATAAAAAATTGTACATGATAGGAAATGTAGGAAATGGTCGATTTTGTGAGAAAATGGTAGAATTTGTTATAAAATGGTAGATTTTTTGTATAAAAAGGTTATTTTGGTAGAAGATGGTAGATGTCGTATGTTGGATATGGGATGGCGATGTTGATGTCGAAGTCGAGGTCGATGTCTTGAATTACTTACGGACCAACCGCTGATTGTAGAAACCTGAAACTTGGAGGGTGTGTTCTTTGTATGACGTAGACATCCGATAAGAAAGGATTTTCCGAAATTCTACCTCTAAGAGGGTGAAAAAGGGAGCAAAGTTTGTATGGGACAACGTGATTCGCCTTGGTCAAATCTACTTCAAACTTGGCATAATTATATTATTTGAAAGATTTACATGTAGGTATTTCATCTTTTTTTAATATACAACCCCTAAAATTATAAAAAAGGGTACTAAATGTTGTCATCTGATTTAATTCGAAATCCGTATTAACACGGAACATAGACAAGGTAGAACTTTGACATGTTTGAATATTTTTTGGATTATTTGAATACTTCTTAGGAACTTTCTCAACCCCATCCATACTGTGCGTCAATCAACTGTTCATCCATACTTGAAAGTAACTATTTTTGTTTCTTCGTTACCTTTTCACGGCTAAACGGCTGAACCGATTTCGATGAAATTTGGTATAGAGATAGATTGTACTTTCGAGACGGACATAGAATACTTTTATCGCGATATAATATAGTCCGCGCGGACGAAGTCGCGGGCAACAGCTAGTAATGGTATAAAAAGGATACTTTGTGAAGGTAACTAGCAAACGACTTTTTGAATAACAAGGAGTTTTTAATTCAAAAATGTTTCCTGTTTTTCGTTGTTCCACGTCAAAGCACTAACTAACTAACTCAATGGAAGTTAACAAGTCAGGAGCTTCGGGACCAGACCAGGTGTGATTGTCTTGACATCTGGCAGTATGAGCGATCTCGTCAGAAACCCTGTCAGGCTATTCGTTTGTTCATTTATGCGCTGCTACCTTTTTTCAGTTTAACCTCTTCAAAGTTCTCTCTCAAACACGTAGTTCAAATGTAAAGTTTAAGTACTTAATTACTCAAATAAAGAGGTAAACTTAATTGACTAAATAAAAAGGTAAACAATGTCTAGACTGTGAAGGTTGTGTTGAGTGCACATTACTTTACTTTTAAATAAATTTATGAAAGTAGAAGAAGCGAAAGAGGTGCGTCAGGATCGTAGCATGTGGAAAGATGTCCTCTGCCTACCCCAATGGGAAAAAGCGGCCAAGTGTGAGTCGGACTCGCCCATGAAGGGTTCCGTAGCAGACAAATCTATAAGGGTTCCGTTTTTTGCCTTCGGCTACGGAACCCTAAGAAGGCGTGATTGTATGTGTGTAAATGTATAGGGTTGCATTGCAAGATAAGATCCCTAAGTGACGTTTTAATGAATCGATCAATGGCCCATAGCGGCTCGAATATAATTTAAAGTGATGTTAGATTGATAAAATATTTCTGCTATAATTAAATGAAATAATGATATAGAGCTCGTACATTGACCACTTGACACGTACCCGGTGATGGCTATGTACCAACATTATGTAGTATTGTGTACCCAAGGTTACAAATCAAATCACTAATGATTACCACTTGCGTAACAGTATACCTAGTCTAGTACAATAATATTATATACGAGTAGTACACAGTTGATAAGTTACGTAACTCGCATTTCACGTCAATGTTACCAATAATATTTTGACATATGAGTGTAAATAGCCAATGTTGTTATGATTACGATACGGCTGGACAGCAGCTAACCAAACAATAATAATTAGGCAATGTTAGTCGGAAATTCGTATCAATATGAAACAAGCACAACCCTGCAGGTTAGGAACAACTCAATTTCCATTCATAAAAACGGCATAATGAAAGCCAAAATCTAAACAACTACCTACATAGTTACCTCTTTTAATTGACTGAGCGAACGTAGTGAGCGTAGGCGCTATTTCTTGGCCTAGGGTTACAATATCTGGTGAAAATTCATAGATTTTTTTTTTGTGAAAAAAAGTGTTAAAGTTGAGGGCAAACGGGGACAAAAAAAGGAAACAAAAAAGCTTACTCCCATGATATTGGTTAAGCCGTATGATCGCGAGGTCTACTGTTCACAGAGCGACCAGTTTATAAAGAAGATTAGTCTTGAAGTGGTTGTACCTACGTAGTGGAAATATCTAGAACCATCCACACTACATTAAAACAGCCGTCACGTAGATTACTTATATGTAATTGCTTCACGTGAGTCACTGTTCGTGGCATTATGTTGTCAATGGCCACTGAATCAACACTTCATTGTTTCGGAGAACCTCGAATACGTATGCTAATAAATGAGTAAGTATAGATACCGTCATACAAACCTGAAGCTAGTTTTGGACTCAATTAAAGCTCAAATTACCTCAATAGACATGTTGCTTTGAAAAACAAAACACGTGTAGCCGATTAGCCATCTTTAGTATACTTACTCAAAGTTATTATCTCTACAGTATTCGACTTCCTATTTATTCTTATACGTCAACATAATACTGTAATATTTTGTATACTCGGTAGAATTCAAGCAATTAGTATTCCAGTGACGTCACGACTTTTTTCTTAACCTATACTTACATACCTACTTATCTATCTCACTGCTGAGCAAAGGCTTCTCATTTTCTTCCACTAATTCATCTCAATACTCTCCCAATCTGGCCAACGCTCCTGGAACGTTACCGTTTTGGTAACGCTTTATTTTTATTAATTATTTATTTAATTCACTTATTTATTTATTTAGATTACAATTGTAAACTTATTATAATAATAAGCCTAAATAGTCAAAAAAAAATATATATTATTCTTCCAGTTGTGAGAACTGTTTTTTCTTAGAAAACAACGTACCTACGTACGTTGGAATATCAGATAAGTGTTTTTCATCGATTGCTCTAAGTAAGGACTTTTGGTAGCAAGTTATGATTTTTCGCATGACTTTTATTGATTTCCATTCCTGTCTGTCTATGTCTATGTTTGTATTTTAGTATTAACTCATATTTACTGAGCCAGGATTAAAGATACCTACTTACATTTTCATTATAGTTTGAGCCGAGTCTAGAATTAAAGAAAAAATTACGAAATCGTTCAACTATAAAAATAAACGATTTTATGCAATTTCCACAATTTAATGGAAAAGAAATCATCTACCATCAATTTCTATTAAAAAACAAGTGCATAATGGCTTGAAGAACACTTATCAATATTAATGAATTGCTTAGAAAGATGAGTTTTAACAATTTTCTGAAAGAATTTGCAATATAAAGTTGAATTTCTTTATTTGGGCACTGTTCTAAATTTGGCCTTTGTTTTATGGCTAACACCTTGTTTCCTCACATAAGTGGAGTGAGACCTTTGCTCAGCAGTAGGTGGATGACGAAGGTGACGATAAAGAATCTAAAACGAAACCGACTCAAATTAATTTAGCTACGGTAAAGTTATAAGTAGTGCATTAGGGCCCATATTAATAAAATATCAAACTTAGCTCTGAGAGTTATCTTCAGTTTGCAGTGTGCACTTGCTCTTTCGTTCTATTTAATATATAAACATCATAAGTTGTAGATTAGGAACAGAAACTTAACATGATATCTGGAAAATTAATAAATGACACTTAGCGAGTAAGTGCTATCCGATTATGACACAATTGACACATACAAGACAGTATCTAATAGCCGTGCTACATTTCAATATTAATTAATTAAATAGCAACGATTTCAAGATGTAGAATACATTTTCAGTGTGGATCAGCTGATAGCGCACTTGGTAGCGCTATTGAGGTTCATTTATGAATACGGCCCTAAGTAAACCACAAGTTAGTTAACATTCATTTTCTATTTTATTTCATTTCATTTTCTTTATATTAAGAAGTACTTAATTATGTAAAATTATTATATAAATCCACCAACCCGGACTAGGCCCCCGTGGTGGATTATGACCTAACGCTCCTCACGATAGTGAGGGGAGGCCTTTGCCCAGCAGTTGGACAGTTACAGGCTGAATTATTATTATCATTATTATTATAATATATAAATAAATAAATATTTAACGCAGGAGCAGTTGGCTGATGCAACGCTATACGTTAGCATTGTGATAGCACGCGAAGCTGTCCTATGCACATATTGACAAATTAAATTACCACCTACGTCTGACAATAGGTAATTAATTAAATTGAGTGCGATTGAATGGCCACAAACCAGTTGCATCGTTGAATTAGTTGAGCTAATCAATTGAATTATATCAACGAGGGACGGTCGAGATAGATAGATAGTCTTTAGACGTGATTACTTTCGATAATATTTTCATTAATGATAGAAATTAAAATTAGTAAAGATATATCGACAAAAAGGTCTAACACAGTAACAACTATGAGCATATTTCATTGGATTATCTATCTCAGCCATGATGTTTGTATGTCGAATGCGATAGAGCTGGCTGCTAGCCTCTACTGTCTCACTTTGTCAGCCGTCCAAGGTCCTCTGACGCGGCTTAATGGCTTCAATCAATCGGTTACAACCGGAACTGATGGCTTAACGCAACCTCCGTAAGAAGCGATGGAAATCAACACATAAGTTACGAGAACAAGTCTTTGGTCGAAGGTTGAACATGACATTGTGTCGTAGAGTTGGAAAGCGAAAAAATTACTTACGATGGAATTCCACGTTCGAATAATAATAGATTAATAACCCCTTATTTTATGCACGATTGTTTACTACAGGCCATCAATAAATAATATGCCCGCTTACCATTCATGGGCTCGTAACTTTAGTGGCGATAAATTCGAGTGTTACATACGTGGAATTATTGTTTTGTTTACGTATTTTCATGGGGAATTTCCATGTTTAGCGGGCAAACTGATAGTTTTCGGACAGATAAAAAGTAATTGATCATTGTCAGTAATAGTACGATAAGGCTGGTCTAAGTGCTAATAACTAAATGCGGTGATAGTCTAATGGGAAAACGTTCGTCTGCCAAGCAGAGGGTCGCGAGTTCAAATCCCAATGCGGGCGCGTACATTTGTACGTAATCGCTCGTTTTTCCATAAAAGAAAATGTTGCGAGGAAACTCACAATATGCCTGAAAAATTAATTCGCAGGTAATGGACTAAATTAATCGTACTACAAAAGTGATTATCAAAATAATTGCTTGCTGAATTCTTTTGGAATTCTAAATTTCTAAGTGCTCATAGAACTACCAGGATGACCTCGCTCAATCTTCTTACGTCAAATACAAAAGTTATAGTGACTAATTTCCGGATAATATACCAACTCGATAACAAGTTCGGAAGTTATGAAGAGATAAGGAATTGATGCGAACAAATCTCCGAAGTTACGGTAAAACTTGTATACACGTATCTTATCCGTAACTTTGGTGCAGGCCAATCAAGAAAGCTGTCCGTCTATCGACAGTGAAACATAAACAAAACTCGTTAATAAAATCTGCTGAACTTCTCAGCGCACTCCAACTGGAATCTATTTTCACTGCAACTTGGAAGTTCTCTCAACATTTTATAAAATTAAAGCCTGTACTACATAGGTGCAATATTATCGTTCCACAATAATTATTATCACTGACGTTTTGATGTTATATTTCAAGTCCATTGTTAGTGCATTCTTTATTAGGACGTGCGTAACCTTACTTATTATAACTGTACTGAAAACGTTTTGTAGGCCTCTAGAAATATCGGAAGACAAAAGGAACTGAGTGAAAAAGACACAGGACGCATCGTTGCAACAACGCTGCGAATCTACCGATAATATCGCGTTTGTGTAGCAGTGGCTTTACATTAAATTACATAAACGCTTGAGCTGGGAAGGCGTCTGTCCGTCTGAAACGCTTGTGTATATATTATTTAAAGCAGAACACTATGTTTCTTGACCTGGAAAGACGTGAGTGTTTGCCGTACGCTCAGTCAGAATATATTTTAGTGTATACTTATGAGTACCTACTATGTGAACTCTTGAACTAACTTTCAGAAACTTGTCAGTTTCACGCGTAATTGTGTGTGTGTGGATTTCATATAGGCGATAGATGAGTGTAACTTGAAACTGCGCTCAAATACTAGCCTTAAATAAAAAAAACGGTCAAGTGCGAGTCGGACTCACGCGCGAAGGGTTCCATATTGTTATCAATAAAAAAAGGCTGAAATCACGTTTGTTGTATTAAATAAATATTTAATTAATTCTGTTTTTTTTTGTATTTTTAGCGGCAACAGAAATACATCACCTGTGAAAATTTCAACTGTCTAACTATCACGGCTCATGAGATACAGCCTGGTGACAGCCGTACAGACGGACGGACGAACAGCGAAGGCTTAGTAATAGGGTTCCGTTTACCCTTTGGCTACGGACCCTAAAAATATAAACTACCATCTGAACTTTGAACCATTTTGCCATACTACCAAAATCAACCTTTGGCATCGTGATCTGAATTCGTTTCACGGGCTGCCGCATCCGATACGTCAAGGGGAGTTACTTTTATCAAGGATGGATACGGCCGACCCAGGATACCGTCGTGCGTCTGAATCGCAGTTCTTGAATAAATCTAATAGATTTTACTAAAGTCAAAGGTATCAGACATTTATCCGTAATAAATCGTTTATCATAGACAAAAAAAAACTATCGGCTAAAGTTTTTAGAGAACAATAACAGAATACCTATTGATACCCTAGAATAAGTACCTACAAATGATAATGTTGTGAAGATTTGAGAAATGATTTTTGTTAGACTTTTAAATATTTAACCATCAATTTATTGTCATAAGTGATAAACATTCTAAGCTTAGAGGCTTAGAGGACTAGTCCTCAAGGTACAGGGTGGTACCGCAAAATATCGTCAGGTTGGTTTGTT
Organism: Hylaea fasciaria; assembly: GCA_905147375.1. Classification (NCBI taxonomy): domain Eukaryota; kingdom Metazoa; phylum Arthropoda; class Insecta; order Lepidoptera; family Geometridae; genus Hylaea; species Hylaea fasciaria. Next base: position 12,736,201 of record LR990193.1, on the reverse strand, counting down.
TGTTTGTCGTATAATACGAGGATGTGCAAGCCTCTAGTGTCAGAGACTGCGCGGCTTAACGACTGCTGTCGATAACAACTGGAACCGCGGCTTAGCGTGCCTTCCAAAGCACGGGGTAATGGAAATCCGCACATAACTTATGAAAGTCATTGGCCGAGCATCGAACCTTGTATCGTAAGCATTCTAAACCGCACAAGTAACCGCTCGGCCACCATCTTTCTTCATCAGGTGAACGGCCTCTGGTTACATTGCTATGTACCAAAAAAACATAATATTTTTTTTTATTTTCTATATCCATATTATAATTTCCACATCCAACTGGTTAGCCCCAACCTACCCTTAACAGAAACGACACTCGGCTGACTAATGATACAGCGCTCAATAAAGTGGCGATCAAAAGGGATATTAATTGATATTTTCAATCAAAGCTTAGGTTGAACCACAGAATTGTATAATTACAGTATTCAAGGTTTATACAGTGCTTTTATTTTTAGTGAGATCGGGTCTATTTCGGTCGATGAACTGAGAGCATCGTTCTTGTGAAATGTATCGTCAGATAGGACAGCTAACCTAGGGAAAATGTCTTACCTAGTGGAAAAGGTGGTTATGGTGGGTGGTTCAGGTGGTGGTCTCGTGGAAAGGTTACCTGGTGGTAAGCGCCAGGCCGCCCATAAAGCTGGATTGTCATCCAGAACTAATGTTAACGTTTATTTTGGATCCTAAATGGCCCATCAAAACTATAATTTTATTATTATTAGGTACTAACTCGATATGAATGGAAACATTTAAAAGAAACATAAAGTTGTGTGCTTATAACCAAAACTAAAATCGCTGTGTTATAGGGAAAGAGCGATATATATTTTTTTCGAATAGGTATTACTTTTCTACGAAATATGTAGTTTAGGGATGGAAAACAGGAGTAAAAGAACGATTTAATTCTCGCCTTAACAAATAGGCCGAGTTTACGTACTGTCGTGGTAATTTATTGTGTCGCTAGTATTGATTTATGACAGCTAGTTCTCATTAATCCTAGGAATAGTCCATCGGAGTGAGGATATACGGTCAAACACTATTTACAGACAGTTTCAATAAACAACAGACGTTTAGTGCGCAGTAGTGTGCGTACACGGAAATTTAAAACAATAAAATAACAATTATTTATATGAACAAAAACAGCACGATACTTTAAATTTGATAAATCGCAAATATATAGGAAAGTAGGTAGGTATAGCATGGTACAACGCTCTGAACCGGGAACACCATTCCATAGCACTGTCAAAGCTACATATTCCAGTTTCTGAAACGTCAGTCAGCGTTGACAACAGATTAATTCTATTGCCATCCTTGTCATTTGTTTAGTGTCAGATAGAGGCAACGATAGTTTTAATCTACTGTCAACGCCAACAAACGTTCTAGAAACCGGGGGACCTTATAAGATAATCTAAGATAAGATGACAGCTGTTTATTGCACTCCAAGGAATACCTACTAATATAAGTATTATAATATTTAATAAAAATAACAAATCATAAGTAAAGGTATGGGCGGCCTTATTGCTAAGAGCTATTTCTTCCAAACAACTTTATATTACAGTTTAAGGTTGCCACAGCTACCCCCATTGTTTTTGTGTTATCTGTACCTTAACATCCTGGCACTCCCAGGGCGGGAAGCAAACGGTGTATACAGACAAAATGTAATGGCCGGAATAAAAGCTATTTAAAAAGTCTATGAACGAGAAAAGTTTTATCTCTCTTTCAGTATTTGCAAAGTTGATGCGCTCGCGCGAGAAACCTTCCCGTGTGTTTTCTAATGGATATTAATGAAGGTCGGAGTCACAGTACCTAGTGTTTGCCGATCGAGAGGGGTCAACCATTTCTAATCTATCCATATCCATACTAATATTATAAACGCGAAAGTAACACTGTTTTTTTTCTGTAACATTTTCAAAATAATCGATATTATAATAATGTTACGTGAGCTTTGCCTTCCATCGGCATCGGGCTCCAAATTATCCTTCATGCACCTATTTCGACATCAATAGGCAAAAATGGCAAACAAAAAAAAGCATTGTTCAAAGACAATTTCCTGTGCTATCATGGTACTATGTAAATCTAAGAATTACGCCGGTGGTTCGGGCACTTTTTGACATGCCTAACACGACTCGAGTTAGGATTCAAGAAGCTGGAAACAGATCTTTCGCCCGTACGTAATAAGACACACTAAATTATAAAACAGCATCCATTCACGTACCCTCGACGGCTTAGGACAGTCGCACCGTATGTTAATAAGATCTTACTCCGAAAACAATGTACCAAAACTGTCTAAGGCAAGCGCCCAGTGCGCCCACCCATAAGTTAGCGTAACATTCAGTCCGCATCGACACAACTCTCCCCTTGAGAGCCGTTTCACAGTCTTATGATAAATGACCGGCATTTCCGCGAAACGTACTTCAGGCGGATAAGCTCCGCTCGCAGTGGAAGCGGGGCTTTACATTACACTCATTATAGCGACAGCCATTTTAAATTCGCGTCTCGAGGATTAAGCGCCGCTATTTATCCCGGTGTTTATCATTTTATGTGACGTTTGAGAACAATGTGCGATTGCGGGTGTGATTTGAGTGTTTTGTTTGGAACCAAAGTGTTTACAATAACTTTGGAAGTTTGTTATTTTATACGTGTTTTGTTGTTAGGCCTGATGTCAACGCAAATTAAAACATTTCGTTTTCGTTAAGTGATTGGAGTTTATGTCTGTGTATTATATAGGTGTTTTTGCGTATGGGAGGGATGTGTAAAGAAGTTTCTTTTCTAAGGAAACGAAATACTTAGAATCTTATTCTTTTTGAATTTTTTGTCAAAGAAAGTTATACTAACAGAGTTTCAGACCATTCGTCATTGTGATTTATTTCTACAAGTATTTGAAATAAAGTGAGTGTGTTAGATAAGTAAATGTATAAGTGACAATGCCTCGGAAAATTCCATGACAATAGAAATGTAGGAATTATTTTTCTTAGTTTTCTTTTTCTTTTTTGTGGAACATTGTACTCCGCGTATTGCGAGAAAAGATTTCCGAGTACACATACTACAAACACATTTGAGAGGTGTGAAGACACGCATTGACATTGAACCGTCTTTTTAATAGACTTCCAAAAAGGAGGAGGTTCTCAAATTCGAGCTTATGTTTTTTTTCGTATGTTTGTTACACGATTTCTCCGCCAATTGGGCATTGTTCTTTTTGATTCTTTTTCCGTTCGTAGGTTATACTTCAGATGTAGTCCCATATAAATTGTATCAAAATCGATTCAGAAGTTTAGATTTTAAATCTGAATAACTGGAAAAATTCATTTTCTATTGTGTCATCGAGTTAAACCAAATTGTGTATATACGATTTTTTTGTGATAATGCTTGTTGTTTTTGTGACGACATCTATGGCTGATCGAACTACTCACTATTTCAACAGTAGATGAGTACGTTGAATTGCATTTTTTTTTGTGTAGTACCTATAATTACCTATTTTACTAACATTTTTTAAGGAACATTCCAAACAAGCCACATTTTGTTGGAAGGTGCCAAGCACTTTAAACCCGCTGCTAAAATGAGATCCCTAAGTGTTGCCAGGCAATTTGCCTGCTTTATTACCTTCCAAATCAGCTCTGAGGTAAGGGGACGTGTTTCCCCCAAATTGGGTAATGTTGTCCGTGTCTCCCTTATCTGGGCCATTATCAATGTTTATTGCCACTTCCCCCATTATCAGCAGGATACGGAAAGGAATTATTCAAACAATACGACGCCGTTCTCGTATAACGAAGACACGATTTTTTTTGTAAGCAAAGTGCTGTCTTTATCGCTTACTAATCATGGGATTAGAAATGATGGGTACCCCATGTATAAAACATTTAAATTGGATTAAAAACGTGCGACTTAAAGAAGACAAATAAATGTTGTTTTGTGGTGGTGTGCGATTTCTGCCGAGTCCGCTTGGAAATGGGATTCTTTGTCAGATTGAACGATCAAAATATTAGGGTTCCAATTGAAAAGGTAGGTAAGTATACCTAACTAACTGCCTAGATATGACATGCACCTAGCTTTTGAGGAGCTGTTGAGTCAACCAAAAATGGCGTCCCAACAAACATTGCCACTGAGGGCGCTACTTCGTGATCTAAAATCAATTGATGCGGAAAAAGGCATGAAATATTTTCTGCTTGAAAGGGTTTCTTTTTAGGGTACCGTACGCAAAAGGTAAATCGTGACCGTAATACTAAGGTTCCGCTGTCTGTCCACTTGTCTGTCGGTCTGCCTGTCCATCAATCTGTCACCAGGCTGTATCTCATGAACCATGATAGTTAGATAGTTTAACTTTTCACAGATGATGTATTTCTGTTGGCTCTACAACAACAAATACTAGTAAACAGAATAAAATAACTGTTTAAGGGGAGCCCATACGACCAACTTGATTCTATAGATATATTTATACGGATTTATAATATTTTGCCGGTTTTATAAATATATACGGAACCCTTCGCACTTGGCAGTTTTATTTTTATATACCTACTTTATAGACTAACATTGATCACTATTTCACCTGGTCTTAGTTACGATGTGATCGAAGGTGGCTAACATGCTCAACCAAGAATGGGATTAGCTCCCCGATTTGGTAACAGACTTACTTACAGACAGTACTTTAGTAGCCACGGACCCCTTAAAATCTCATAAAAAGCTGGACACTAAACCACCCCAGCACTAAGAGAAGAATACCTACACTTGAGAGAATTAAGAGACTAAAGCCTCAACTCAAAAGAAGACAACAAAATTGAGTTATTTTCAGAACACTTCATTCTGTTGTTCTCAAAAGTTTAAACATTGATTCTCAATCTACTCAAAAATTAATATTTGTCTAGTACCTACTCCTAGTAGACAGTATAATGAAATTAATTGAACCTCCCTCATAATATTGTAAAGGTACCTCAAGCAGAGCGTGGGCAAACAGAACCTCTTTAATTTTCCCCATGTTGAGTTTGTTCAAGATCCTTTCCATTGATTGGGTTAATTAAAAGCTGGCAATTTATAGCTCAAGGCATCTTATAATAAAACAATTATCAGTATATCATTTACCTTTAAATACCATCCCCCTTCTGATTGGTAGGTAGGTGATAGGTATCGGCGCAGGTTATTAGCTGTTCATCTTCCTTTTACTAGTTGCAGGATAATAATTGTAGAGAGAAATATAAATGTAAGTAGCATAACTAAATATCATAAGTGAAATCAAATCCAAATCCTGCAGGTATCGCTGACTAAATTGTTTCATAGTTTTGCTCTAGTACCTACAACACATTCATGGACTAAGATGAAAACAAGGTACATTTGATAGCTAACTTGACTTGATAATCTCAATTTTATATTGTAACCCTCCGCTTAACCCCGATTGTCCATATTTCAACAACCTTCAATTTAATTTTGGTTCGCAGACAAACTTTTTTCATTGTTACGTCTTATCGAGCAAATTTTATGAAGATGGATTTACGGTTAAGAGTTATCGTAACAAAAACGCTCATACAAATATCAAATTGCCAAAGTAATTGAGCGACCTTATCATCATCATCATCATCATCATCATCATCATCATCAACTCATATACGCCCACTTCTGAGCGCATCTCCTACGGAGGATAAGGTCACAATTCACCACTGCTCATCGCTACAGTGACTTCAGACCTCGCGACGTTTCGAACATGTTTGGTTTAAAATCTTCAGCAGTACACTGCCCATCATTTAGTAGAAAGATGCTGTACTTTCAGGTTGTGAAGGCAATCTAAAGTATGTGTCACTTTTTAGATATTAAGTCAACCTGATTACAAGTCGAATGCATATTATATGGCATTATCCCTAACAAAATTTAGTCATATCAAGATTTAGTGTCTAAGCGATCCAGTTATACCTGCTATCTAGTCATATTCAGATGTAGTTATAAATCTCCCAATCTTGTATGACGAACACGGCTACCCATCACAGGCTACACCCATGTTTTCCTGGAAAATAGGCACCGACCGAAGCCGAACCCCGTTATTTCCTTCCGATAATCCCTTTAGACACAGTACGGCTACAAACAGAAAGCCTAAAGTTAGCTAGAACTCTTCAAGGCCGGTGATTACATATCACAGAGTGGACGTCTTTATTCACAGCGTAATTGAAGGGTTCGTCTTAAGATCGAGGTCGATCGAAGAATGTCAGATCAAGGGTGGCGAGGTATGGCCGCGTTGTATGAAGTATTTATATGTAATAATTGCGAGTTTGGCCAAATTATCCTAAACCCAAAAAACGTGTTATTGGGTATTCTCTCAAAACCTCCCAATCCATCACTTTCCTCAAACGTGACAACGACTTGACTAAATCTATACTGAGTATCTGATTGACTGAAACTGATTATAATATCTGGCTAAACGCAGTTAAGTTACAAAGCTTAAAAACGCTGACCCGGATCCAGCCTTGCATCAATGACTTGATAGATTACGAGCGAATTGCCATTGTTAAAAACGTTAAGACAAAAAATCGCGAAGAAACCAGCGTGTCTAAGAACCTCAAACATAATTGAAGGCCGCACTGAACCCGAGCGGTCTCATCTCGTCATCGAGATCTTGAGAATGAGAGAGTGGGAAAGGTTATATTAAACTCTCTCAATCTCATAGTGATATTAAGAACAAAATAACCGATGATATACTCTAAGAAATGGTGGAGATACTGTAGATCCTTGTATGGTGCTATGCCTAGGACATCATCACAGCTACGCCATGACATCAGTGTGGTGCTACGCCTATGACGTCATCAGCTACGCCATGCCGTCAGTACTGCACCGGTGTTATCCCAGCGCTACGCGAGGGAAAGATGCGGGGAGGACGACACTCCCATTCGAGCTTTCCTTTTGAATGAACATTGAACGTGTGTCGAGGGTCAATCGAATTGTAAGTGATTAGAAACCTTAAACTTAGTCGTCTTATTTCAACATCTCTAAGAACAATATAACATCTTCATTTGTGAAGTCTTGTATCAAGAAGAGTTGCCTCTTTAGCACACTGTGACCTGTTTACCATGGCGGGTAATTCTGTTACCTCACCGCGCTGTGTCAACTGATCGCATATGCCGTGGGCTATATAGATGGAGCTAAGTACGACTAACTCGGTGACACGTGCTTCCACAAATATCGTTACAGCCTAATCCTTTTGGGGTTCCTAGTAATTCTGTTATCATCGCACCGTCAAGACGGGAACAGCTTAGGCCTTTAGACGACATGTAACATGATCTATGTTGACAATTGTAAATGATTGTTGAGATAACCTCTTTTGCCGTACCATTTTAGTACAACAAAATTTTACCATATCCACGATTGCTAAGAAGCGTTGGAGTTTGTAATGCTTTCATCATCATCATAAGTTTTGGTTACTGTTTTAGTACCTCTTGATGATCTTTGGTCGTAATCACCGTCAGGTTGCCAAGGCCACATTTTGCAGTTCGCACTAACCATTGCCTTGTATGCGAATCCTGAATTCCCTACCCTTTTCTTCGTACCCATAAAAAGAAAGACCACAAAAATGTTTACGTCAGTTAATCTTAAGCCATACCTGAGACTAACAGTCCGAAAGCCTTTTTCCCTCCCAAACGGCAGCTTACAAGTTTAAATCATCACAGGCCGATAAAACGAGTCCGGCCTTCTAACTATGCGAATAAATACGGGTCCAATGTAGCGAACCTTCGGTAGACAAATAAAGGAATAAATTGCCGGCCTGTTGTCGCTACCAAGTTTTTCCCGGCCCTATTTAATCTCACGGAAAATCTTAGGGTAGTTGCGTACTTGATAGCCCACCCTCAGAGGTCAGGTCTCGTTGGCCTCGTGACCTGTACCATACAAAACACATGGATAAGGATAAGTGAGAAATATGAGACATTTGTAATAATGTATCTTTCTTTGTTACATCTAATTTTATTGACTATCTATGGCACTACCTTTATAAAGTTAACGCTTTATTAGAAAAACAAGTAAGTACAGCTAAAAGTGATGTGTAAGTAGGTAATATATAAGTGCGCGGTGAAAGTTTAGGCTTTGTAGAATATCCTAGGCTTTAAACACTAGTGTGGTCTATGTCTTAGACTATAACGGTCTTACCACAAAATATTTAAACAAGAGTTGAACAGATGTGTCTAAATATTTTCTCCACAAATTGACGTCTAACCCTCGCTTTTTCTAACTTGTTCAACAAGTAAAATAATTAGGAATGCCAGGATTGAGTAAGAAAATTGCGAGTGATAACTGAAATATATTTTAGAAATATCTGTTTAACTCTGTTCTAAACTTTTGTGGTAAGATGGTAAGTGCGCAATCACCCTCATGTTTTCACAAGGAAGGCCGGCTGTTACTTTTGAAACTTGTAAGAACTGCTATAATGAGTACCTACTCACGATAGAGTAGGCTTAATTGCAATCTCTAACAGTTTCTATATCAACATCTTGATGAAAGAGATTATGTAGACATAATATCTAAAATATACGCCATAAATGATACACATAACGATACTGAATTTCCGAATAAGGTAATAAACTAATAAGTATTTTAAGAAATAAATAACGTTTGCCACAGATGATCAGATATCTAAAATGTATCTAAATATAATAAAGTAGCAAAAAATTGGTATATCCTATAGCCGAAATGTTGATTTTTCACTTCAAAAAAATCTGATTATCTGCCATTTTATATAACAATAACATCAGGTTATTTATCGCTAAAATAATATCCTGATAAAAATTTCCATTTATTCTAAAACGTTTACAGAATACACCTTTATTTTCACGGAACTTCCTGCATCATTAATCTCCTTATTCAATAGCTGAATAAATAATAACTCATACGCGTAGCAAATTGCACATGGTATCCTCACAAAAGAGGTATAAAAGGCTCGCTTATCTTTGAAGCGACTTTTTGCGGACATCCTTCACGTAACGTGATTTATTCGCTGCAACCATGAAAAGGGTTGCTACCGTCTTACATACATCACATCCCCTTACTTAATCACTCTACGGTTACCTCTAGGACTGAACAACCTGAATATTACGGTGCTTAGGTTAGAAGGGTAGGGAATAATTATAATAATAATATATCGGTATAATACGGCACAGTATTAACGTACATTACTAAATGCCGTTAACAAAGTTATTATTTTTTAGTGTGGATTCTCCGTACTCAAAAGATAATTAAACCCACGGGAACACACTCAAATGTCAACTAAATCCAGATCATGCTAATTCGCTTTAATTAAGAGAGTAGAGTAGACTAGCTAGAGTATTAATAAAATATAGATATTAGGGGATAAAGGTAACTTGACTTCCTCAAATTGTGCTAATATTCTTGAATGATGCCACAATTTCATATAATTGACTTTGAGAAAAATATTCATTAAGTGTCATTTTTTAGGCGGTTAGCACACATGGCAACGTTGAGCTCCTAGTTGTGGCAACCGGAAACTTGCAACTAACTGTTTTACGGTATCCATTTAACTTTAAAAACCGCGCAGACTTAGCAACTCCAGTTGCTAGTTTATTATAACGAAAACTTTTTAAAAGTTGACTACTTCTACTAAAGTTGTTCTGCCTGCGGAGTCTCAATATAGTGTAAATGCATTCCAAGTTGCGATCCAGTTTGTCATCAATGAAGTAGTTAATTTAGGAACTACACACATTTGTACCGTTAAATTTTGAGTGTTTGCAGTCCTCTCTTTATGGTTTTTAGATTCGCAGGGGTTATACGTAAAATGCGTTACGAAGGCACTCCTAGGTATGTTGTTGAAATCATTACTTTACGAATGAAAGGGGAAAAAGAGGAGGTTATAATTATTGAAGCTGCTACGAAATGTCTCATGCAAAATTTCTACAACTTTACCTAGTTATAAAAAAGTTAAAAGATAAAAATGTAAAAAAATCAAAGCAGTAAAAACGCAAAAGAACAAAAAAAAAATAAAGCAATTTACAGTTTTTTTTACTTCTACAAACATCGTACTAGAAAACCCCAATCACCTATTTTCATCGTATCCCCAAAAATGTTCCACACGAGCCAACAAGAAACCTATTACGTTTTTCCCGAAAACTCATAATTTAAAAAGTTAGTTACTTCGAAAACTCCATTTGCTTACATTTTGTAAGGACTCCCTTTCGGCATTCCGGATCCAAGATTATCCATGAACTAAAATTGTATTTGTGTTGACAAGTCGCGCATTAAAACTTGATGTATTGGAAACACGCACAGTTTCGACTGGCAACAAAGTAGGGTGTTCGCTTGAATAATTTTTATACAGGCTAGGGACTCACGAAGCGGTTTTTACCGCCGTACTTATATCACATGCACCCTGCACCATATTTCAATACTCGCATAGCCGCAGCGGCCGCGGCCGGACGTCCGTGTCGGCGGAAGATGATCGTAAGTCAGCTCGTTTGTAAATTGCAGTGCTAACTGTCCACGCCTTTTGTGCTTTTTGACCACAGATTGCATAGGGGAAATAAATACCCGGGCCGGCCGCTGGGGCGAGATGGTGAATGCCAATACGACCCCATCTCGCCCCACTCCAGACGGATCGACGGCTCACGGGGGGGTTTTAGTGGGTTCAAGTCCCACACGCCCCCACGGGGGTGGCGGAAGGGATAGGGCGAAGGCATTTCCCCCACTTAAAAAAAAAGGGGTACTAAATACAGATTGTGTTGTCGCTCGCGTGCGTGTCTCACCGGAGCCACATATGAACGCGGGCCTAAATTTGACACCTACATTTTTATATAGCCTACGGGAGATGTGTTCTTGTTAGGTACAAGTGACAAACGCCAGCGGTCTTACCACAAGATTTAAACCAGAGTTGAACGGATCTCCACAAATCGACGTCTAACTATCGCTTTTTCTAACTCAATAACAAATTCACAAGTAAAATAATTAGGAATGCCAGGGTTGAGTAAGAAGACGCGAGTGTTAGATGTCGATTTTGTGGAACGAAATTTTAGAAACATCTGTTTAACTCTGGTTTAAACTTTTGTGGTAAGACGGTATAAGTGGCTCTGTAGGTTTTTCAAATAAGACCGAGCGCAGTCCTAAGTCAATGTATGCGCTTTCTATCGCAGCCACACCGGGTTAACATCTTATACAATATGACGTTTTATGTTAGTTATGTACGGGCCTCCATCGCTTCTTGCTTTATATACTTAGACTGATTAGCAGTCGTTAAGCCACGTGAAAGGCGTACTATAACATCAGACTAGGCCGACTCTATCTCATTCGACAAACAAACAACAGACATTACACCGAGAGAGCTAGGAAGCCATCAGATTTACATTACATCGAGAAATGCTAAAGATCGTTCCACTTCAGTTTTATAGGAAAACTTTATTTTTGGGTCTATGGAGACAGAGCGCTGAAAAACGTTTGTGTAGGTCGTTACTTAAAGGTTGGCTTGGCTTCTAAGTAACCATGTAGGACATGGAATATGTGACTGCTACTTCTGTATTATATAAAATACTAGCTGATACCCGCAACTTCGTTCGCATTTTTATATAAAATGTAAACTGTTTAGAAAATCAATTGATGTCGCGGGAAACAGTTATAGGTAAGAATATATCTGTCTCTTTCTCTCTCCCTTTTCCTCTATCTTTCTCCCTCTCTAGCTCTTTTTCTATCTTTCTCCCTCTTTCGCTCTTTCTATCTCTCTTCCTCTACCTCCATCTCTTTCCCTCTCCCTATATATCTACGTATATCTTTCCCTATCTTTCTATCATTAATATCCTTCTCCACTCTCAATCTCTTGCATTCCCTCTCCCTGTCCATCTCATCTATTCTATCTATATATATAAAAGCCAAAACTGACTGACTGATTGACTGACTGACTGACTGACTGATCGATCAACGCACAGCCGAAACCGCTGGGTCTAGAACCATGAAATTGTGCACAAATATTCCTTATGTGACGTAGGCGAGCAATAAGAAAAGATTTTTGAAAATTCCACCCCTAAAGGGGTGAAAAGGGGTTACAAAGTTTGTATGGAGCAACGTGTTTTCTTGGTCCGATCAACTTCAAACTTGGCATTTATATTCTTTAAAACATTTCATTAAACACGTGTTTCATCGTTTTCTAATATTCAACCCCTAAAGTGAGAAAAAGGGGTTACAAGATATTTTCATCAGATTTAGTTCATATTAAAAATTTGGCTCAATTATGCCATAAGTGACATAGGAATGCACTAAAATGTGATTTTTTAAATTCAACCCCTAAAGGGGTGAAAAGGGGTTGTATCGTTTATGTGTAACAACGTGTTTTCTTTGTCTGATCAGCTTCAAACTTGGCATTTACATTATATAAAAGATTTATTTAAATACATTCATAGTTTTTTAACATTAAGCCCCTTAAATGATAAAGAGGGGTTGCAAAATATTTTTCATCAGAAAATGTAGTTCAAAACTGAACAATGCAATGCAAAATATTTAGTAAGAGACGTAGGTGTGCACTAAGATTTTTTTTTAAATTTAACCCCTAGGTGGGTGAAAAGGGGTTGCAAAGTTTGGATGGAACAACGTGTTTTATTGGTTTGATCAATTTCAAACTTAGTAGGTATCTATGTTCTTTAAAAGGTAGGAAGTGGTAGATTTTGGTAGAAAATGATAAATTAAAGGTAGAAAACGGTAGATTTTTGGTAGGAAATAGTAGATTTTTGGTAATAATGGTAGATTTTGGAAGGAATGCTAGCTTTTGGTAGATATTAGTGAATTTGAAATTAAAATGGTAGATTATGGTAAAATGGTAGATTACGGTTAAAATGGTAGATTTAATTTAGGAAATGGTCGTTTTTTGTAGGAAATGGTAGATTCTGGTAGGAAATGGTAGCTTTTGGTAGAAAATAGCACATTTATAAAGAAAATAAAAGATTTAGAAACAAAATTTTAGATTGTGGTAGAAAATTTAAGACTTTAGTAGAAAATGTTAGCTTTTGGTAGAACATGGTATTTTGGTAGAAAATGGTAGATTTTGGTAGGAAATGGTAGATTTTTGTATGAAATGTTAGATTTTGGTATAAAATGCCAGGTTTTTGTATAAAATGGTAATTTTGATAGAAGATGGTGGATGTCGTACGAGAATGTTGGATGTCGCATACCTATCGGATGTCGATGTCGAACTCGAGGTCATGGTCTATTTTTAGTTATTTGGAATTATGGTAAAGTTTACAGTCCGCGCGGACGAAGTCGCGGGCAACAGCTAGTCCATTATATTTATTTCCCTCACCCTCTCCATCTATATCTCTTCCTTTCCCTCCTTCGCTCACTCCCTCTCCCTCTATTTCTATATATTTCGCACTCAATCTCTCTCACCTATTTCCCCCCACTCTCCCCTCCTTCTAGCCCCACTCTCCCCGCTTTCACTCCCACTCTCTACTCTTTCTCCCCCCACTCTACCCTCTTTCTCCCCCACTCTACCCTCTTTCTCCCCCCACTCTCCCCTTTTCTCCCCCACTCTCCCCTCTTTCTCCCCCCACTTTCTCATCTCTTTCTATTCACTCTACACTCTTTCTCACCCCACTCTCCCCTCTTTCTCACCCACTCTCCCCTCTCTTTCTCCCCACTCTACTCTCTTTCCCACCCCACTCTCCCTTCTTTCTCCCCCCACTCTCCCCTCTTCCCCCCCACTCTTCCCTCTTTCTCCCCCCACTCTCCCCTCTACCCTCATACCCCACTCTCCCCTCTCTATCTCCCCACTCTACCCTTTTTCTCACCCCACTCTCTCCTCTTTCTCCCCCCACTCACCCCTCTTTATCCCCCCACTCTCCCCTCTTTCTCACCCCACTCTCCCCTCTTTCTCACCCCACTCTCCCCTCTTTCTCCCCCCACTCACCCCTCTTTATCCCCCCACTCTCCCCTCTCTTTCTCCCCACTCTACTCTCTTTCTCACCCCACTCTCCCCTCTTTCTCACCCCACTCTCCCCTCTTTCTCCCCCCCTCTAACCTTTTTCTCACCCCACTCTCCCCTCTTTCTCCCCCCACTCTCCCTTCCTTTTCCCCCCACTCTGTCCGCTTTCTCCCCCCACTCTCCCCTCTTTCTCCCCCCACTCTTCCCCCCACTCTACCATCTACTCTCCCTTTCCCCCCACTATCCCCTTTCCCCCCACTCTCCCCTTTCCCCCACTTTCCCCCTTTCTCCCCCTCCTCCCATCGCACTCTCCCCCCTTAATTACTTTCCAATTTAAATTACGATCCGTTTAGCCGTTTATTGTGGTCCGTAGGGGGTGCATCTAAAGAATACCTCATAATTTCAACCTCCTTGCTTTTCCCCCTTTAGGGATGATTTTGCAAAAAAGCTGAAACCCGTATTTATTTATTTCTTACCAAAAGCCTAAATAAGAATTTTCAGATCCGTAACTTGAGGAATTATGGATTCCCCATACAAACTTTCAACCCCTATTTCATCCCCTTCGAGATTATTTTTTGAGACAAAAGATAGCCTATGTCCGTCACATAGGTCCAATCTACCCCTATACCAAATTTCATCGAAATCGGTTCAGCCGTTTAGCCGTGAAAAGGTAACAAACAAACAGACAAACAGACAGATAAACAGAGTTACTTTCAGATTTATAATATTAGTATGGATTTAATAAATGCGATATGATGATATACCCTGATTCACTGTATCTAGAGATTCGTGAACTATCAGGATCTGTAAACTAGCTAAAAACGGGTCTAATTCGCTAACTAATCTAATTTTGATATTTGTTTGTGCGCGAATTAGACCCGTTTTTAGCTAGTTAATATGTTTTCTATCAGGATTTGGTCCTACGAGTTCAGAGTAAGTACTGTCTGGTCCTCACTATAATCACCTAGGAAGAAACGCAATTTCATTAGGCATTACATAAGTGTCGCCTCGGTCGTGGTTGGTAAAAACGGGAATTAGATACTGTTTAGAGCACTACCCATTTAATTAATTATGTACATACTCGTAATGGCCCCTTGGTTCAAATGTCAGTATATCCATATGTACTTTACAGATAGCAGTGTACTGACAGACACACGTTGACTGCAAAATGCGTCACTAGGTACGTCCGGTCTTGGAGTCTCCAACTGCATACATAATACAACAGTACACGGTTTCTCAAACTATAGCCTGAAATAACGAAAGGGTGAATGAAGGAAATTGTTGCTATATTTCGTTATAATTTATATTTAAATGAGTTAGTAAACTTTGTTTTTGTCTGCTGGCAGCGGAACTGCAAAAATAATGTTTTCTAGAGTAAAGTTTGGAAACCTCTGTAGCTACCACCTTCTCAGGATCACAGTTGCCAGCCCTGGCTTATCGCCAACAGGGTTGTCAAGCGGTTACGTATCTCGCGCAAGAAGCTATGCCCCGTAGATTTACATTTTCAGTTGCCAGACTCTTAGGTTGCATGCTTGGTAACCATAACTTTTAGGGTTGTCTCCAAGTTCTTACAGAGATAAGTTCATGTTCACAATTGTAGGTTAAGAGCCTTGACCTAAATCTTTTTATTAGGTTTGTCTTATCTGAGAACATAAATATGTCTCGAATTTAAAGTACTTGTAAGTTTGGAGTTAAAGTTTACGAATCTAACCCTTTAATAGGCTTTACTCTTGGGTGATTGGTGGTCAATTTTGTCAGCCAATCCAGAACTTTTGTGCGATAAAGCTCCTTTATTTTAATCTAGGTACTTTGATTGCGTAAGTTTGTGATAAACTACTGCCAAAATTTGTTGAAGAATGAGATCTTATCACTAAAACTTTTTATATTCATAGACCATGCTATTTCATGAACCACTTTTGGTATAGCGTGATTTGGGATTTCGTACTTCGAACTAGAACATTAGTCTTAAAATCAGACAGAAATTCACAACACATCAGTCATAATGCTACGAAAAGTTCGACATAAACGAACGTTTATAGAACGACGATTTAAATATCATTACGATGTAATATTTCACAACAACCAATTGATTTCCAAAACAAATATCCCGATTAAAAACATGTTCTGTTTCTTTTTTGAAAATTGCGTTTCCCGAATAAAGTGTTGTTTCCTGACAGGTGATTGGCAGCCCTGTAGGATTAAGGTACTTTTATACGATGGATAGCGCTATCTATAAATCAGGGCAGAGTTTAAACTTCGTCTCTTTTTATTTTTTGTTTTGAATTCGCACTATTTGTGCATTGAGCCAGAGTATGGAGTAGGTGTACCTACTTATTTTTACAAATGATTTCAATTAAAGTTTTAAATTTTTATGATAAGTAACAACATTCTCGATTATGTCGCATTTTAAACAAAGAACTAAATCGGAATCGGTTCATCCATTTGGATAACACTGCTCTGTTTGTGTAGGGGTTAAAAAGGCAGTGGCAATGTCAAACTATTCCCAGTCAGGTAATCAATCACTATTTTAGACTATACGTCACGATTCAGTAAACAATTTCAGTATAAAACCTACTTCCTGGGTAGTTTTGGTTATAACACAGACGTTGACACATTTTTGTCTTATTTAATTTTTAATTTAAACTTTTTATCATTTGCCTACAAAATAATACCTAATTATTTGACACTGGCACAGAATGCCTATATTACGAGTAATACCCTAGAAGAAGAGCCACTCTCAATTAAAGCGAAACAGCACGACCAGGATTTTGTATGACATTTGAGTGTGTTGTCTGTCTCTTAACACACTGGGTTAAATTCTATGGCTGTGAGCGAGTTACTGGTTGCACTGAATATTGTTAAAGATGAGGCTCATACATAATGCAGCGGGTCGGGACGGCGGAGGGAAATTGGGAATATAATTTTATTTATTTAATAATATTGAAACCGAAATGGGATAATCAGCATGGGAGCAAGGGTCTGTTTTGAAAGCGTTCCATGTTGGAAGTAATTTGTTGACGTCGTTGGTATTCGGCGGCTCGTTTCTGGGATACGGATTCATTATTTTATGCAGAACTGTCGTGTCACCTTATACATTTGACAAACTTAGATAGGTACTTGTTTCATACATCTACTACATAGCATGATCTTCTACGTGACTCGCTGTGTTCTACTTTTTTGTGGATGTAGGTTTCTTTATGTCAAATATTTGTATGAACTATATGCCTTTGCTATGATTCCGGGTATCTTTGTGGCCATAGATCTCGTAATTCCTGATTCGTTACCTAGATATGGTGAACTCGGATATAGTTATGGATAAGAGTCTCAAGTCTGTTAACTATTCAACCACGTTTTCACAGTCGAAGTTGTCTCTTTTTGGCAGTTTTCGTATAAAGTAAATTCTGTTAAATTATAGTTTAACCTAAATCAAAAGCTATCAGGCTAGAAGTAATCGCAAAAAAAAACTTGTTATAAATGTATTTTTCCTTATTTTCTATGAAGAGAGAAAGCTTATATTAGGTACTTTTCACCGACCATACTATCAAAAATGGTTTTCACCGTCCAACCACAGGTTGTCTGGAAGAAATCGATAAGACCGCCCATTCTACTACCCCGGTTTAACTATTGTATTTTTTCTGAATTGTTTATTTCCGTATTCCTACAATAAAGAGTTTTCTATTCTATTCTAGACATATCAACGATAGCTACAAAAGGCAAATAAGTTAAACGACCGTACCCATCTGTCGTAGTATAAATGGGCATGCGTTTTCCGAATCACAGCTTAACTGTGCTTAAAGGATTAAGGTTTTTCGGTAAATAACACAAAAAGTGAGGTCTGAATGGGCAATTCCGACAGTAAAGTGG
The DNA here is from genome assembly GCA_905147375.1 of Hylaea fasciaria. NCBI lineage: Eukaryota > Metazoa > Arthropoda > Insecta > Lepidoptera > Geometridae > Hylaea > Hylaea fasciaria. The sequence goes on along the minus strand of LR990193.1, from coordinate 12,718,431 downwards.
AGCCGGAGTAAGCTTTCCCGATATACTTTATTGGGGGTCTCAAACGTATTGATACAAAATTCGACTGTTCCAGGGTTATTTGTTGTGTACCTACCTATTATATATAGTATACCAAAGTTTTGGTAGGTACATAATATATTTTGTCCCTAGTTCTGTTGGCTATTCAACCTACATATTTAAAGAAAGCATTCAATGCATTCATAGATAAATAGATAAACATTTTATTGAAACACTGCAGACCAAAGAAAAGTTATAGGTGAATAGGCGGTCTTATCGCTCAAAGCCATCTCTTACAGACATTCATGCGTGGAGAGGAGTAACAAGAAGTACTTATTATGGACGGTGGCTTTCAGTTTATTATACAATAAAAATAAATAAATAAAATTAACAACAATATCTCATAAAACACAACTCATCATAATAACTCATAAAATGCACATAATACTAGTGATATAAGATACATACTATTAAAAATAACTATACCTACAATTATAATATTGTCAAGATAATTACAAATCAATGAACTCAATGTAAAATGTCAGCTAGCTGTAAATGGAGGATCCTTGAATATTAATTAATGTGTTAGCAACCTGTTTCATTTAAATGGTATTATCAAACAGGACCAAATCAAAGAATCAGTCAGACATCTTGAAGGATTTTTGACCTTTAAAGTTCGGTTACTCATAATATATGGAAATATTAAGCCTCATTTGTGGAGTCGTATTTCAAAGTTCGACGAAGGCTGATTTTATCCATCCTAAGCTAATTCCAAAAGAATTTTTCCTCATTCTTAAAATAGCATATTAACCAGGGATTAAGAAAAAATGGATAGAGCGTTGTGGCTCTCTTAAACGTCAGTGCAGCAGTTAGTAGCGTAAATTTTATTACAAAAAATCTAGCAATATCTGCAGTTTATTTTGTTTTATACTAATTAAAAAATATCGGCTATCCAAATAGAAGTCGCTAAATAACTACAAAAAAAGAATAAACGCAATAAAGGATTATTAATTAATTGTACATTAGTGTAGTATTTTCCTTTGAGTATTTTTTCTAATACCTTTCCAAGAACTATTACAGTCAATTGTGTAGCAATTACACATTCTGCTTTCAATTGACTCACTAAAAATACAATTAAGAACAATAAATAGCTACGCAGCAAGGGTAAGGATTTAGTCACATACGAGTATTATGCGACACCCACATTGGCGTTAAGTCTAACGTTTGTGATGATTTTATCACGAATGTTGGTCATACCATTAGCTTTCAACTTTTAAATTTTAATGTCGAATAGGCTTTTGATAACGTGGTACAGTGTAAGATGTGACTTATTTCATGAATGCCAGAATGTGGTAGTTACGTATAAGTACTTACATTATGTGAAGGCGTACGCGCCACTGACGGTATCCATTCTCTTTACATCTGTGGTTTGACATTCCCTTAGTAATTCGAAAGGTGAGTCTTATCCTGAGATGCTGGATGGAAAAATGTTGGAATCTTGATTAGAATAATTGGAATATCAAATTTTTGTACAAAAACTTTATTAAAGAAAAAAATGTTATGTCACAAATTGGGACGGGCTGTATCCAAGTATTGGTCTCTGAACCCTGACTGAGTACTCATACCTAAATAACCTCAAGTGGGGTAAGTAAATTCTGCCTATAAATTCAGAAAATATCCAGTGGACCTTGTGCCTAAGTAGACTTTAATAATACCGAGCCTAGCCTGCGAGATTTAAGCGTATGCTATTCTTCTTTGAAATACAAACAAATACCAAATACGCAACGGTAGGTACAAACAAACCTGAGATGTTACTAATATAAACAAAGCACAATAGTTTTTACGGATTGCCGTTGAATGCCCCTTAATTGCCTATTAAGCTAATTACTTCTACATAATATTTCAGGCATGTTTCACGACCTCCAACTAAAGTTCCGAGTAGGATGATCGTTTGAGTTGCCGGTAAAGTACGTAAATCTGACCAAATCTGAGTAGGTAGTACTAAACTACTACTAAAACATAAGAGATTCTCAACTTGACGATAGATAGTTACTTATCATGTATTTTTAAACACAATGTCTCCACCAAAACCCTGCAATGGTTAAATAAATACCTGTACACCAAAACCCTGTAAGCTACTAACGTATCAATCGGTTGCAAAGGGACGGTGCATATTGTGTTTTATGAAATCGTCCATAAACTGCCTTTATGGGCCGGCTTTTTAAATTCGCGATATATTCACGCACGTTATTCAGAATTATTGTGAACCGACTGAGTTGCGAGAGTGCTCGATTTTAATGGCGACATATGACGAGCATAATTTTATAGTTCGTGTTACGATTATTCACTCATGTCATCCAACAACTTGCCAAATAAAGGATGGGATTCTTAAAGATTCGTCAAGAAAATTGGTTCATCCGTAAGCCGTTTCAGTAGTATTCGTATTTCTCAAGACAAGCTTTCGTAGAAATACGTAGGTACTGTTAATTACATAATAAAAGTTAGTCAAAATGAGTCAAACACCATAATTATCTTATTATGCCATTATACTTGTTAAGATATTGGAAGACTTTAACGTAATCATCGTAACTAACAAGTAATTCGAAATAAAACCTACTAAAAATAAAGGGTTTCCTAGCAAATGTAGTCAAGGTACGTAAAAAAAATATCAGGATCGAAAAAAGTTATAAAACGAGAACCCGGCACTGTTGCACAGTGGGCGGAAACTAGAAACTCCGTGAAAATTCTCAATACAAAATCATTTAAGTGACTGCTAAAGAGTTAAGTTGATGGCATACTTGTGATTGCTGATTTTTGTTACACTGCACCCTTAAAATATAGCAAAGCACATACCATCACATTTACCTACTCGAAGACGACTCTATGAGTCGTATATAATTATATATCAATACAAACCTATATCTTTTGCCACACCGTATTTTGTTTGCACCTCCAGGGTGACTGCTAGAGAATGCTATTTAGTGTTAATTCCTCCCTGTACATTTATCTGTGTGCTAAAGTATACATAAATAAATAAGACATTATCCACACTGATGTAGATCATGCCGACACCAACCCTGGCGACGCATACGTTAACGACGCTAACCCTGACGACGCACACGTTAACGACGGACGCCTACGTTAACGACGCTGTGACTGACGACGCTGACTCTCACTATACCCACGCTGACCGTGATAATGACGACGCCTACGCTAACGACGCCGACACTGACAACGCCGACCTTGACGATAACCGCATCGGCAAAGGTGACGTTGACGTCGCTGACACTGATATGAAATATTACCCGTATAAAATTAGATTGGACATGTAATGTTCATATACTTTTGAGGTCGACTGCCTGACCGTACAATACGTCAACATTATTATGTAAGGAATAGATAGGTACTATTGAAACACCGCAGAACATGGAAAAAAGACATATTATTCCGTTTGGAGCGACATATTATTCCTTAAAAGTAGTACCCCTCCAACTGTGCCCCCAGCCTATTTCCAGCGGGGAAATTGCAAGCCGTTTGCATGCAGGTGCGACGCTGCACGTTGAGCCATTTCTGTGCCATTTTAAAATTGCAATTGCGAATCGACCATTTACGTGATTTCAGCTCCGGATTCAATTATATCTAAAGCAATGTGAATAATACGTTTAAAAAAAATTCGAAAATTGGTAAGAATTACATCCCCATAGCTACGAGTGTGTCCGTAGTTTCTTGGTGCTGTCTTCTCTAACGGGCGTATTCCGAAGCACCGGTAGAGTCAATGGAGTTTCCTTTCCTTATCCGAGATTCAATCTTGGATCAGCGCATGAAAGGGAACCATCTTTTTTCAAACTCAATTCATAATTCAATAACTTAGTTTATCATTATTTAATGTTTGTAGTGTTCTCTTTGCTAATTTGATATACATTTTTGATTTGTAAATGTGTGATGTTATGAATTATAGCCTATACTTACTGTTGAGGATCCGGCTCGAAGGAGCCAATGTTAAGGATCCGGCTCGACGGAGACAATGTTAATTGTCTACGATATCTACCTACCTACCTAGCACTGTTAGCCAAGGAGTGTAGGCAATGGAAAGAACGACTAGGTACAAATACTCGCTTTATTCCACGCAACAAATTATCTAGGTACTTAGGCTACTTAACTTAGTGGACTGTATGTTATAATAAACGTATGACCGCACGACAGACGAGTGCGCGAGGAAACCGTTCCGTGGGCCGGCCGCGACAAGAGTGGCGGAAAGCCCCGCCCCTCGCCTCACGCGTCCCTCAAGCATGAGGCGATGCCTAAGCCAATCACGAGACGGGGCCCAAGCACATTGCCTTTTATGGTCATGTAGGAAAGCACGCGTACTAAGGATGGGGTAGTCTGTCCGCCCTTTAGGGATGCGCTGTATCTGCGCTGTATCTGTCGGTAACATCCTCCCGCCGTGCACATGCAATGTGCATAACCAATGTGGTTACCGCGGTTGTACAGCGCAGCCCCAATTACAATGCGAACTACCTATGCCTCTTGACAATATTTGTACCTATCTTACTTAAGAACTCAACACTTGTGTCAACAACTTACAATATTTGTGTCAACAGTTCACAATACTTGTACTAAACAACTCACAATATTTGTGTCAACAACTCACAATACTTGTACTAAACAACTCACAACATTTGTGTCAACAATTCACAATACTTGTACTAAACAACTCACAATATTTGCGTCAACAATTCACAATACTTGTACTAAACAACTCACAATATTTGTGTCAACAACTCACAATACTTGTAATAAACAACTCACAATATTTGTGTCAACAACTCACAATACTTGTACTAAACAACTCACAATATTTGTGTCAACAACTCACAATATTTCCCATTATTTCACAAATACAATGTTACTTCCCTATACCTTTATGAGTTACCGCAATACATTATTCACCTATAATGTTAATATTACAAGTAATAAACCAATTAATGAGTTGAACAAATAGTTGTTTACATACATATTATTATTACATTAAAGTTACTTACTGCTAGAACATTTTGCCATTATCCTAAGAAACCACCTTATGTGTTTCAACAATGTACTTGCAGCAAGGCCGAACAACCTCTCCTTACTCAAATTAACAATTTACCTTACCAGGTAACACAACCAACATTTGAGTTAGATAAATACTTTTTATATACATACAACATTAAAGGTAGTTACTGTAAGTACACTCTGCCATAACATAATTAACAACCTCATAGATTCTGCAATGTACTATACAGCAACGCCAAACAAACTCTCCTTACACCAAGATAACAATTATCATTTTACCCTACAGGTACCACAACCTGACCGTTTGAGTTAGATAAATACCTTTTATATACATACAACATTAAAGGTAGCTACTGTAAGAACATTCTGCCATAACATAATTAACAACCTCATAGATTCTGCAATGTACTATACAGCAACGCCAAACAAATCTTTACCTACTCAGCATTAACAATTCTACTCTACCGGTAATATAACTAAACGTTTGACCGGACGACGCATTATTCCGCTCTTCGTTTGGACGTCGACCACTCTTATGACTCCATCGACACCGGGGTAGAGTCGCACCACCCCGACCTTTCGGCCATACATTTCGTGGTAAAGCGGGATCTACGACCACGACCACATCGCCCTCTTTGATGGCCTCACCGCGTCCCACCGGCTCCCGCCGGTTCTGGAGTAGGGGGAGAACTTCACGCACCCATCGATCCCAGAATAAATCAGCCAACCGCTGCGACGCTCTCCAATGTGATCTGCCTAACTCATCTGCTTTGGTAAAAGTCCCAGGCATGGGAACTCTCGATGGGCCGCCGAGCAGGAAATAGTTAGGTGTGGAGGCCTCATCTTTCTTTGGTGACACGGAGACATGTGACAGGGGTCGACTGTTGACAGTGTGTTCGACCTCTGTGAGCAGTGTGTGGAGTACTTCTCCCCGTGGATGTCGTTCATGTAATGCTGTCGCGGTGCTTCGGGAACGCCGTCGCAGTATGCTGTGTTCGTCGATAATCAATGACAGCTGACGAAGGCGGCTGTTAGTGGATACCGGCCTCCCGCCGGTATCATCACGCGGTTCTTCTGCGAAGTAATAGGTGGGTCTCTGTGCGCTGTGAGGCATGCATGCCTTGTCAGTCCCGGTCTTCCACGGTGGGTCGTCTGTAGAGGCTCGCTGTGTGCGTGTTCTGGTGACGCATGCGGCGTGTCGACGACAACGTACGATGACTTGAAGAACGCGGGCATTGGCGCGGGTGAATCTCGACCCAGGAGAAAATCGAGTCGGGTCAGCTGAGGCTTCTATCGGGCGCAGGCGAATGGCGGTCATGGTCGAGGCGACGCGGTCCTCCCCGGTGTCTGTGACGAGAGTAGCGTCTCGCATCACGACGTCTGCGGTGTTGAGGGCGGAATGTGTCCATCGCCACTCTGCGCCGGCCGTGGTCTCCTCCAGCTCCGCCCCGCGCCGTGCGACGCCCCGCTTGCAGGAGCCCCGCCGCGCGAGCCCGGCGCGCGAGGCGGACCAGAAGACTCGTCGCTCGGGGGGACGATCGTGCTCCGCTACCACGGAGCGTGCCCGTCGACCTTCCGGAACCGCCGCCTGTGATTTGAGCCTATGTATAGATGTGACCTTAAGGGCCGCAACGCGACCTTTCGCCGCCGCGAGTGAAGCACGGAGTTCGCCTTTGACATTCTCTAATCGCCAGTAAACGGCTGTGGCATAAAAGGACTCACTCGCGCCGACGAATGTGTGCAACTCCAGCTTGGTCGCGTCGCTATAGCCCGGATAACCCCGTAGGATACAAACGCCATTCAGATTTTGCAAGGCAATTATCCATTTGTGCCATTTCCACAGTAACTTTCCTGGCAGGCGTTCGTCCCATCCGAGGTGGAGTCGCCATGTGTCTTGTAGTAACCGCTTTGCCATTGTCATAGGCGTGGTTAAACCCAAACGATCATACAGAGACACGACGATTCTCAGCAACTGACATTTAGTTGCCCATTTGTCCAAGTCGTAAGATGAATCGATGTTACCAAAGTTAGTGTCGTCGGCGGGTCGCCAGACGCGTCCCAATACTTTTCCCGCTTTGCTGCGCAACGCGTCCGGTGCCGAGGGCGCCGCCGCGAGGTCAATGACCGCAGCGCGGTTGCTGGACGCCCCTTTCTGTAGCACGAAGTTGCCTCGCCGATGTACTGCGTCTGCCGCCCGTGACACTCTACTTTCTTCCTCTGTTGTGTCGAAACTCTGTAAAAGGTCATTCATGTTATGATTTCTTATTATAGAATCGGCGGCTTCGGGGTACCCAGACTCGTGAGCTCGTGCCTTTGTCTCTAGTGGCACCGAGTTAAAATGTTCCCGAGTCAGCCTGTCGTGAGACATGACGTCAGTGTCAATACTTCTTACATGTCCACACCGTTCTAGTTGAGAACGTGTCCATTTTCCATTTTTATAGTTGCAACTCTGTCCGTGCACAACCCAACCGAGTGAAGTACGCGATGCAACTGGCTGGTTTCTATTCCCACGCCGCACTTCAGACGCGAGAAGCAGCGCCCAGTTGTCCTGGCCTATCAAGACAGATGGCTCGCCCTTCTCGTACTCTAGTTGCTCAGATATAGAAGTCAGGTGATTACAACCGACGAGTGTCTTTGCGGGCACACTCTGTGCCGATATGTCGAGTCGGTCGATGGTTCTCGCTTCTATTTTCATCGTTTTACCAACATACCTGCCACGTATGCTGAACTTCACACGTTGCGAGCACGCGGCGTCTATGCGCGCGCCCGCTACCGCTTCGATGTAGAAAGGCTCACTAGGACCTTTCGCGCCGATACGCTGTGCAGTCGCGGTTGTCATGAGGGTTACGGTAGACCCGTCGTCTAGTATAGCAAAGGTGTCTATCTCACCATCGGGTCCTGATACTGTGACCGGTAGTACTTTTAGCAGCGTGCGCGTAGCCGTGCGAGGCGACCGCACCGACGTGACTACGGCGGGCACGGCGCTGTCATGGCGGCACGGCGTCACGTGCTGCGATGACGTGCGCTCGCCGCCGCCCCCCGATGTGGCCGTGTCACACGCGGCGCCCTCGGTACGCGCGCCCCCGTGGCAGCGCGCAGTGGCGCACGGTGTGGTGCGCGGTGTGGCGCGTTGTAGTGACGCGCTGACGCTGCCGCCGCTCTGTGATCGCTGCACGCCGCCGTCGCTGCCATGAAGGAGCTTGTGATGGTGGTACTTGCAGCCTGGTGCTTTACACTGCACGCTCTTGCACCGATGTTGCCACGATCGTTTCCTCAGGCACCTGAAACATAGCTTGGTTTTACGCGCTATTTCCCAACGTTCAGAGACGCTCATGTCTCTGAATCTCCGGCAAGCTGCGGCGTCCGCGCAAGTACCGTCGCATACGACACATGTCGTGTCGTTCCCACTTTTCACATTGAACGACTTGTGCGATCGGAAATCATTACGCCGTCGGTCGTCTGCCATCTCTGCCTTTGCGTGGCGGGAGTTTATCTCCGCCTCACGGTCGAGAAACCGTCCTAGCGTTACTAAGCCGGGCTCAGTATCTCCACTTTTCATCTCGAAGTCGTACCATCTCGTCCTAATGATGGCGGTGAGTTTATCAGACACTGTGTTGACCATTTCCGCACTGTTTAGGTATTCGGGTCTATTTAGGGCTTCCACCGTTGCAATAATGTTGCTAACTTTTGACGCAAATACGCACACGTCCCTAGGACTGTCTGTCAGCTTAGGTAAGTGGCGTAATTTGTCTAGTTCCTGACTTATTAACGCGTTAGGGCGACCGAAACGGCATTCTAATTTTTCCATAATTCTATCCGCCGTTGACCCCAAAAATAGAGACTTCACTGCCTCCATGGCGGCACCTTTTAGACACTTCCTAAGGCGAGCAAGATTTTCCGTATTGGAATAATCTGATGCGGACTCTACATACGCGGCCTTGAAGTGTAACCACTCACTAGATGCCCCACTAAATATAGGTAATTCTAAACAGTACCTTATAGCCGCGGGGCGACCCCCGCGGGCTACCTCAAGGATGGCAGTCGCTAGGTCCTTCAGCGGCTGCGCGGCGTCGTCGTGCCGCGGCGGGGCTGCAGCCGGCGCGCTGTCGGCGACAGCGGCACGCGGTGTCACCTCGGTTGCGCGCCGAGTCTCTGTCGCCGGCGCGTCGTCACGTGCCTGCAGCTTCTCGCTACCCGGCGCGTTCGTCCCTGACGCGCCGAGGTCGCCGAGAGTTTCCGTGAGCTGTGGTGAACTCGACGCGGCCGCATCGTCGGCGGCGGCGGTATTCGAGGTCACAGGGCTCGCGAGACACGGCAGGTATCTCGCCGTCGCGTCTGTGTGGCCGGAGTCTGCGTCGTCGTCGGAGCACTCCGCTTCCAACATCGCTAGTCGTGCGGCGGCGAGTTCTAGCCTGGCCTTGGCTAGCAGCTTGCGTCTCGCCCTCGTCGTCCCTCCCGGTGGTTGTAGTGTCACGTCGTGTGTGTAGGTTGAGCCGTCGCTTACGCCTGCCGCCTGCAGCCCGAGCGGCGCCGGCGGCGCCGGGCTTTGGAGCCGCTCGGAGTCGGAGTCTGCGTCAGTGACGCCAAACGGCGTCGCCGCTGTGGACTCGGTTGCGCCCGATGCAACCGGCGGTGCCAATAGCGTGAGCGGCTCGCCATCGCCATCTTCGTCGCGTGCCATGTTACGCGTTTTCACCATTTTTACACTTTCACTGCCACTCACTTATACCTACTCACTATCACTACACAACCACTTGGCGCGCTCGTCTGTCCACGATCGAAATATCCTCTCTAACCCGCTCGTAGATGAGGATCCGGCTCGAAGGAGACAATGTTGAGGATCCGGCTCGAAGCCAATGTTGAGGATCCGGCTCGAAGGAGCCAATGTTAAGGATCCGGCTCGAAGTAGCTAATGTTAAGCACCACGATATCTACCTACCTACCTAGCACTGTTAGCCAAGGAGTGTAGGCAATGGAAAGAACGACTAGGTACAAATACTCGCTTTATTCCACGCAACAAATTATCTAGGTACTTAGGCTACTTAACTTAGTGGACTGTATGTTATATAATAGACGTACGATCGCACGACAGACGAGTGCGCGAGGAAACCGTTCCGTGGGCCGGCCGCGACAAGAGTGGCGGAAAGCCCCGCCCCTCGCCTCACGCGTCCCTCAAGCATGAGGCGATGCCTAAGCCAATCACGAGACGGGGCCCAAGCACATTGCCTTTTATGGTCATGTAGGAAAGCACGCGTACTAAGGATGGGGTAGTCTGTCCGCCCTTTAGGGATGCGCTGTATCTGCGCTGTATCTGTCGGTAACACTTACAATAAATGATTTGATTTAGATTTAGATTCTTGGACCTTTGCCGTCTTACCACAAAAGTTTAAACCGATGTTTCAAAACGAATAGAGTTCAAAAGATGTTTCAAAAAACTTTTCCACTAAATCGACGTCTATCACTCGCGTTGTCTTACTCAATTCTGGTATTCCTAATAATTTTACTTGTGAATTCGTTATTGAGCTAAAAAAAGCGAGCGTTACACATCGATTTGTGAAGAAAATATTAAGGTAAGTACATCGGTTCAACTCTGGTTTAAATCTCTTGTGGTAAGACCGAAATAGTGTCACAATAGTACCTTATTAGTAACGTTTTGGCGTAAGTTTGGGAGATAGAATAACACTAGCTGTGCTCCGCGGCGTTACCCGCTGTTTTCTGAATAAAAAGTAGACTATGTGTTAATCCAGGGTGTTGGCGATCTCCATATCACTTTCATCCATATCGGTCCAGCCGTTTGAACGTGAAGAACGAACAAACACATAAACACACCAACTTTCGCAGATGTGTGCCGAAACAACATCTGCCAATCAATATAGAACCAACTTTACTATTTTAGGAGGTAGAATGGTCAAGCAAAAACAAAATACCGAACGGCACTATCAGTAATCACTGCTCTTACGGGGAAGCAATCTCCTTAATGCGTTATTGGTGTAATATCCAAGTTCTGTCTATCCGGACATTTCTTTTATGACTTCTTGCTTACATGCTGTTGCTCTGTATTTATAAAAGGGGTGGTTGTTTTTCCTTACTTCATTTTGTTCATCAACTATGGTTGTTTCCGCTGCTTAATCGTTTTTGTGCGAGTTCCCTTGCTTCATCTTTTTGTATATAAAAGTAAAATGTACGTTTTGCGTATTAAATGCAAGTAATGTATACGTACCACGTACGAGTAGATATTTAAGCACTAGGTCTAACCGAACACTAATTATTAGATGTAAATGTTGAAAAAATATTTTTCACATATCTTACATACCTATTTAAATATTATGTAGTATATGTAGGCGGTAGACATGACGAGTAATATACTAGTAAAATACAATTTTCTTTTTAACCGGTTTTGTGCTAAAGATGTAATCTCACGTCTCTTAGCATTTGCGTCAGGCACGAATATGGAAATTCGTGATCATAACATTGTAATTTTATACTTGGGTTTTCCTTTTACCTCAACAAGTAAAACATAAGAGTTACAATATGTATTACTAACCTGCAATATAGAATAATGAGTGATCCAAAGGCTGACCTTTATCCGTAAATATATTTTATAATGATAGCTGAAAGCCACCCAAATAAAATATAATAAATATAATTACATAGTACATTCCTACACCAGTTTATAAAAGACATAAGCCACTTACTATCAGATTTATAACTAGCTCGCCTCGGTAAACTGTAAAACAAAACAAATTTAATTAATTATGACAGTTGGAAATCCGTACATAACTCTGGAATATAATATTAGTTTGGGGCCGAGGATCAAAACCGGTGCCGATGCGTTGCAAAGCGTATATTATGAAACTGCTCCTAAACCTACTATTCTAAATTGCCTGTTACATCGAAACAATAAATTTTAGTGCCACAAAATTTTGCACGCAAATTCATCAATTTCTTGGCTCGTATCAGAAATTGACTGTTTTTTAAGGAATCTCTCTGATATCTCATTTTGTAAGCACAAAGGCCGCTTGCAATCTGCAGTTAATATTAGTTAATCGACTTGGCTTCGTGCCTTCGCTGATGGTTAATCGATAAAAACTACCAAGCATGAGGAATAATTTAATAGTGATGGCCTATTTCCGTTATGAGTTCACGGTTTTTAACGTCTTGTAAATCGGTAGGTTAATGTAAGAAAGGCTAGTTTTGTCGTCGGTCGAATACGAATATCGTTAGAGCTTTTGGCACCCAACCAACTGAAATTTGACGATTTTGAATCTAAAATCCTTGCGTCGCAGTCACCCTGAGAGGTCTGTAGAGGGAAGTCCAAAGTAGAATGGCAGTTATTTACGATACAGCAAAAACAAGTGTCATTTTTTTTTGTTTTAAAATTTTGGCACGTACTTCAATTACTGAGCCCACTGCAAACTGAGCCCGCGGGATCAATTGACCTATTCGTTAATTTTATTATCTATCTTTGGTAGACTGAGCCCGCTCTTAAATTGTTTTAAGATGTTCGGGTGCCTGAACAACATGGACAAGTAACTTTATAGAAATAATAAAAATACACGATATTGCACATAGTACACATAGGTACGTGCAGTTGTGATAATCTCTCGTCTCTCTGATCCCAAAATGTAATTAAACGTCCACCAATATTTTTTAACCCGAGCCAAAAATAAAAACCTCCCACCGAAGCAACCCTGACATGATCACAAGGGGATAAAAGAAAGTAATTAATGAATTGTATTTAATTTTACATGTGGATAACACTTTTTATTTGTAAATCTGCTTGACTTAATATTTGTTTACGGTAATAAATGAATCTATAGCATGCGTAAATATCGCACTACGTACACTCGAAACTAACATAAATCGCCCCGCGACTTCACGGCTACATCTCGGCTCTCGAGCCCCATTGCTTATTGACTTTATTATAGCATAGTAGATACGGTGCGAAGTTCGTGACCAGGCACAATTCAATTGGGCTTATAAAACGATTATTTTGTTATTCGAGATAGCCCTGCGTTTGACCGCAAGGGAAGGTAAGCAAGGTATAATGATCTTAGTCTATCATGTTATGCACATGGTCAACAAAGCAGTAAACTTGGTTGCAATTATTTGCTTGCTTGCCATTTTAGGAAACAAGATCCTAGTTATGTAAGTCTAAAAAGTAAATTACTTTACGGTGATTAAAGTAGGTATATAAATGGATGCCACAGCGTTCAATCGCTAAGTATTTCTTCCTCATAACAGCGTTTAAATTAGTCAATGTAAAAATATCGAGGGTGCGAAAGTCGAAAGATGAGGCAAGATAGCATAAACAATAATGTTATGAGCTCAGCGCAAATAAACCTACGGATTGTCATATTTTATATTATCCATGGCTCATCTCTATTTCCGGCAGAACATATAAGTTTTCCATGGGTTTGATGGATTTAGTAAGTATAAGATACATTTTCCTGTTAGCTTATCGTCTTTATACCTACTTGACGTACTCGTATGTGTGATGGAATGATGACATTTCAACATTTTATATACACATTTATGTATAACATTTATATACACATTTATATCTTTGAGGAAATATTTATACTTACCAGGTCGTTGTACTCAAAATCTGATTGGCTGAGATCCGGAAGAGGCCCATGCATCAGACATAAGAGGCGATTTTTCGCCTCAAAACGTGCAATTACCTTTTTCCATCTAAAAGAGCCTTTACTTATTCATTTAAGTTTTAGATACGTAATTTTTATTTAGATTTAAGTTATTTTTCGCTTTTTCGTGCCTTTTTGTTGTTTGTGAAGTCAATTTACGAGTAAATTTACACAATAGATAATTACCTTTCTATTAAAGACTTTGTATATCCCGACTCTTAGTAGCATGCTCGTAGCATACAAAAACAGAAACGCTGATAATCAAATTGATGGCCCAATCTAGCGTAATCACACATCCTATTGCACGGCTTTCAGACGTTTCATTACAATTAATCAAACCCTTTAATATTTAATCAACTAAGTACCTAATTAGCCGTTTGAATTGATAATTATGCGGCTACGTTTTGATTTCGGAAGTGTTATGAGGAGATCCTGTTTCTAATACATGACGTTTACAAGCGGTTATGTGTACCATTGTAATTAGAAATGTACTGAAATTCTCATCTACACTAAGAAACTCCACATAGTGTTGCGATTTCGTTGCTAAAACAAAAAAAGGTGTGAGTAAAATGGTCTTAGATATACTTCTTAAGTAATAATGGTAACAATGATTTTACCTATTTAATTGAAACCTAATGATTATTGATAATGGGATATAGATGCTACGGTAACCGAATAGCAATACCGAGGGGCATCTGCCGGCAAAGTCTCCGCTCCGTAAAAAAGACAAAAAGATAGAAAAAGCGTCTCCAGCGTTTTTGCTCGCTAGTCGAAGCTTATTCGAATTACATTCCCATTGTTAGTTTCCATTTTGCAACGGCACAGTAGCGTTAATTAAGTTTTATTTTCGCGACGGGAAATGCGAGGTCCGGTTTAGTGTCATACTACATCCTTCGCGAACGGGGTGCTTTTGTTGGCGCGCGGCGTTTTTGTGTTCTACAGAAATAAATTCCAGCATCAATACGGACTACGGATGCAAATGATAACAATAGCTTACGTGAAAGTTTGCCGTTAGTTTTATTTATATACAAAAATGGATTGTTGACTGTGCAGCAAACTTACACTTATCTGTCAACTTAGCATGCATGATTTTTCTTACACGACTGCTTATTAGAACGTTACATAACTTAGACTTAGAAACATCAGTTTTCGTTGCTTACTTCAGTCAAGCGCAGCATGTCTAGACTATAAGTTAGAAACTAGAGATTGTGTTGAGCAAGCACTTAGCAATTTTTGTAGAAAATAAATTTAGTAAGTAAAAGTTTGTTAAATAATATTAACAGGAAGCAACCGTGGAAACAGGCGCCCTCTCTCAGCGCATCTGCGACTGTTTGCAGCCGCAAGTTTCAGTTAATGAAACTTATGGGATTCAGTAATTGGCAATTAATTCCATTTATTCTATACTTGGATTGGATTGATTTTTTAATAGCCATTATGATAGTATATACTGCTGATGAGAGCTGTTCTGGTGGTAGTTTTTAAGAACCGTATCTATTTTGGGCCTAGTTTTCGATGTTTGTGGTTGTGTCATATGAAGTTGCAAGGCCTCCGACATGGCTTAGCGACTGCTATCAATAGATAACAACCGTGACGGATGGCTTAACGTGCCTTCCGAAGCACGGAGTGATGGAAAACAGCACATAACTTATGATAAGTCATTGGTGCGGGGCCGAGGGTCGAACGCGGTATCGTTGGATTCCTAAGCACACAAGTTATCGCTCGGCCACCATCACTCAAAGTAGTCAAAGCTTATACAGAAAAAACGTCATGACAAAATTTTAAAGAATTTCCAGTATCCATCAAACATACGAACGAATTGGAATAATCATCACAATAGTGATGAACGTTCATCAGAGTCCCAGGGGAACTACTCGTATAATAATGACCGAAGTGGATATAGCTCGGGTGATTGGGCCATTTTGCACAATAGAAATTGATTTATTCATTTTTATGCGTAGTGGTATCGATATTTCATTCGGGTTTGCATCAATCATAGGCAACATGAGAAAAATAGGTCAAATTAATTTATTTTATTTGTATTATTTTATGCCAATTACATAAAACTTTTATAATTAATATTATATTTTACTTCCGCTAAAACGCAAACTCGCGCGGCACGCGTCGTGGCGTTAAAAGCTTTTTGTGTTTACTTTCGCATGATTTGTGCATTTTGCATTTTTTAATAATTATAATTACTTCCGGCAATTATTTTATATCTATCAGCTATGCCTAAATTGTATGAAACAAGTGATGTTTTATTTAGTTACGGGTCAGAAATAACCGAAACTTGGCGTACTTGCATTATAAAATCACCTTTAAAGTACATTAATAAAACTTCGTTAACTGCATTAATATTAAACAGCGACGAAACTCGAAACTGGCATCACTAATTTTCTAGAGTTTGCGATTTTCATTTGGAATTTGCGAAGTGATCTATTTCCTGAGTTGCGGATGATTCATCTTCAGGAAATTTGATTTCAACGCCGAGTGTTTTTGTTGGACTTCGAGCATCTCCTTGGGAGCAATAACAATGAACGACTTCATTTCGTAGTGACGTCGGGCTAACTAGGCACTAGGCCGTGTTTACATTGCAACATGGTACATTAATACAAGGTATGGCATTCCGGACAAGACTCAGATTAATCATCTAACAGATATGACATTTAACTCAAAATCCGGGGAAGAAAAGAGACAAGTGTATACAATTAGACAAAGGAGTGAGTAGGAAAGTACGATAATGTTTTGTCTTTGGCGTATGCACTAATTTTTTGCTTTGCTGCAGAAGCAAATATTATAGCAATCGTCCGCGATGCACCATTCGTTTGTTGGTCTCTGAACGCGTGACACTTAACACGTCTTGATGAGGCGAGTAGAGGTACATGAAATGAAAACTTACAAAATAAAATGTTCAAATCAATTGTTAAGTCCCATCATTATGACAAACGGGAAACGGGAAGGATCACTGAACGAGCTCAAGTTCCAAGTTCAGGATCGATCAACTGCAAAAACACTTGGTTACAAGTTAACAGAAGTTTGTTGTTCAGTTCTGTTACTTTGCTTTCCTTTGTTTTTGTTGTGTGTATTTAGTGTTACCTTACAGACAATCACACAATCGGCTGAATCGAACCAAATCGAACAAAAGACGACGTCGTCGGCGTTTTACCTACTGCGTGTGGGTTAGTGTAATTTGGTCATAATGTAATTTGGGCATGTACTCAAAAGATATTAAATCTCATCCTAAATGTCAAACAATTTCGTGATCTGCCATCTCGTTCTAATATAAAATTATTGACAGTGTCCCTTCTTCTATTTATTGATTCAAGAAACACCAACAGTATGTACACATATTAAACTATTGAAGGAGCAACACTTAAGGCTATGACAGGTATCATAGAAATTCTGATATGTATGTATACCCTTTACAGGATCCTACAACATTCAATGACGGTACAATATGAGAGAAAAAAAAAGAAAAATTAAACAAAATAAAAATAATTTAGCACAAATTATGGATCTCAGAACATGTTCCCGTTAAGGGGCTTTACTACTTTATTCTTGGATGCTAAGTTTGTTTTGGCGACTGGAACTTGAAAAATTTTACAGATTTTCTGTCGCGGTTAATGGTAAGGAATGTATAGAGAAATGTCTTCTAGAATAGAGGGATAATCTGTAAAGCTGTGAAGCGATTTATACAAAAAAGTAAGGTCACGGATTTTCCTCCTATCGCGCAATTTATGCATTTTAAAGAAGGATAAATGATTTTCATAAGGACTCCTATGAGAGATTACTGGACGTGAAAAGGCTAACGACCTCGTGAAAGCTCGTTGAATAGCTTCAATACGTTGGGAGTGTGAAACGTTGAAGGGATTCCACGCCACGCTTGAGAATTCCAGAAAGCTTCGTATCATTGAGTGATAAAGTACCTATATTTTTTGCATGGTAAGATTTAAAATTTTCTACAGACACTATAGTTGAAAATAGGCGGGGGATTCATAAACTTACCACTGCAACTGGAAAAAAATCAAAACATAATTAAACAATAGACTTCGTATTTTTTGCAAGACCGCTAGATAAATCTTATCCATTGTAATTTAATATTTATTCCCAGTGCGGTTAGGAACAGATGGCGTAAGCGGAAGTCACCGCCTGGCGGCTTAATGGAATAAATAAAAAGCCTTACGACAAAATTTAAGTCGCTATGAATCCGTACTATGTCAGAATGTTCTTATGAACCAGTTTGGTGTGCTCCAAATTTTCCAGGTGGAAAACAATGTGACGAAGCTCAGAGGTTCAAGGCGAAAATCTTTCAGGAATCTTGAAATTTTAAAGCGTGTGTTTGCTTTGTGTTATTCGTAGTTCCTGTTCATTATATTGGATTGAGGACTCCTTAGGCTTCAGGGTATACCTAAGCGATAAGTCCACCCATTGTACCTAATATTAAAGGCAATGCCCTATATTATTTTTTTAATTATCATGAAATTGAACCAGGTAAACTCGACATACTCGTTGCAGATCTTTAAATCTATCATTTCAACATAAATTATATATTTTTATATAAGAAAATTAGTGTTGAGCATGCCCTTAGTGGTATGTTGTGTGTGTGTTTGTGAATGCGTGTATCCCGTCGAATCGCGATATCCGTGGACGGATAAAATAGCCTTCCGTTCCGAGCCCGGATAGTGGCCTGTTATATATTTAGTCTGAATAGGTATCCGTTTTCCAAAGCTCTTAAATAAGCATATTCTATTATCCGATCCTCTCTAAACATTATTTCCATTCGTGTTGCCCTAGATTCCATCTGTTAGGCAGGAGACAGATAAACTTGTATTATTTGCAGGACGGCTGTGGTTTGCAGCAGATGGTTGGATGGAACGGTAGAAATGGTAGACGGAGAAAGCTATAGACGGCTGGTATCGGTAGTCTCTTACCCACGAGAAGGAGAAGAATATTGGAATATTACACGTGACGAAAAAGGACAGCGCTACACTTGTATCCAGTAGCGCGTGTCGGATTTTTCAAAGCTGGCTACATTAGTAGCGAAACATATGATGTAGGTACTCTGGGATACAAACTGCTGACATTTATGACTATCATGAGAATGGTAGTATTACATATAAGTCAACATGACATCATAGTCTTCACTCACGTGGCCACACTGTGACGCCAGCCTTAGTTTCCTTTGTCCATGGTTGAAATGGAGGCTCAGGGTCCGGCGCATAAACTCTCTCGTCAACTTTTTCGAAACATATTTCGTTGTTTTACTTTGTTTTAATTAGTTCTGTTGTATTTAAGGACAACAGCTGAAGTAAGTTGGCGAGTGTAACGATAGCCGACAGGATTGCGGCCCACAAACTTTCTTTTTACTTGTTAACAAAAATGAGACAATAAAAATTTACTGTAATGGGGGTCGACCTTGTTGTCAGATATGTTTAGCAACTGATCCCGCGGGATCAGTTTGGAGTGGGCTCAGTTGACATACGAGCCAGCAAAGGCTTGTGAAATGGTTTGTTGTCACATTCTAACTTTCTTAAGTAGGGTAGGGATAGTAATATCTTTAGTAATGTTAAATTTGGTTTTAATTTTTTTCTTTTAATTAATATCAGCCACCACCCCTGTAGACACTTAAAAACAGCCAAAATTTATAGACTCAAAAAACGGAAAATCTTGTCTAGCCACTAGGTTATTCTTAATCGGATTGTTTTCCTAAACTACGTCTACTAAAATGTAGACTACATTGTGCAAACAGAATTGGCGAACCAGCTCTACTTAAATAAGCTATATCATCGAAGCTATATCTCTATCTGCCTGCAGGTTCCACCGAGCTGCGGCTTTAGCAACCGATGCACCGAGCGAGCGCTCCGCAAGTTTGTTCTACCAATGGACCGAGGCCGGAGCGTGGAAGTGAAATGATTGTAAATACTCGTTTGCTTCACTAAGTTTTAAACACGGGTTTGTATTTATTCGCAATGTAGGAACTTATGCGGTCTCACCACAAATTATTTAAACACGAGTTGAACAGGAGTGTCTAAATATTGTATCCACAAACCGACGTCTTACCCTCGCTTTTTATAACTCAATAACAAATTCACATGTAAAATAATTAGGTATGCCAGGATTGTGTAAGAAAACGCGAGTGATATACGTCGTTTTTGACGAAGGAAATTTCAGAAACATCTGTTAAACTCTAGTCTAAAGTTTTGTGGTAAGGCCGATGATGCTGCATTTACACATACGCGGTCGCTATTCGCGTCGTCCACTGACATTTAAGAGGAAGATCGAACATTACAAATAATGTAGGTAGTGAAGCCTGAAAAAAATTACATTCAGGTCGAGCCGAACTAAGGCTGACTGACAACTACACATTCGTCCAAAAATTTAATTAAGATCAAATTTAGTTCTTACTCCGAGCTAATAACAAGTAGATGAGCTGTCAAATTATGTCGCCAGCATTAATAACTTAAAAAAAAAAATTGTTTCAAAAAGTGATTGTGGTACAATATAACCAGAAAACTTAATTTAATAGGTACATAAAAGACCTCTTTAGTGATTTAATAGGTACCTACATAAAAGATCTCTTTAGTGTAATAGATCTGACACCAGAAACCGGCACTTATTCGCTAAATCTACACACGTAAAACCAATTACTTCACTTTCAATTATTATTGTTATGTAAAATGATCTAGATACACAAAACCATTTTCATCCTTGTTACATTTTATTGATGAATATCTAATTGGAAATTGGACCAAATAATTCAATTATAAACTGAGCCAAACAAGAATTAACCGCTATTGTCACAGGGTTTAGTTCGCAGTGTAATTTTGGATTGGACGGTAAATTATTTGCCCGTTGTCATGGATACTGGATCCGCTCGAGCCATTGAAGGCGCGTTGACAATGGCAACTTTGTACTGTAATATCTTGAGTACGGCCATCTGTTACTGTAAGGCTGGGACCGCATTAGACGGCTCGTTTGGCGTAGTGGCTGAGCAATGGGACTGCTGCGCTAGGGGTTGCGGGTTCGATTCCCGCCTGGGACAAATGTTTGTGCGATCCACAAATATTAGTTTCTGGTCTGGGTGTGATGTGTATGTGAAATTATATGTCTGTAAGCGGTACCCACGATACAGGAGCAATCCTAGTTTGGGCCTACGTTTAAAAAAAAAAGAAGAATGCTGGGACCGCACCTGCGTTTATCGTGGCAACATTGCGCGCTGAAGGTACAAAAGTATTGCTCGCTAAAAAAAATATCGCGGTAATGCGCTGGCTTCATATTTTTTGCGGTATTATCGCGCGCTACGCTAACTAGCGCGCTAATGCACCGCTATACCCATGCTATAAGTGCTACGTAAGCCGTACTAAAGTGGCGATGGCCGATAATGATCACATCTAGGCACTTATATCGTGTCATTGCACGAAGTTTCGTCACGATAGACGCAGGTGAGGCCCCAGCATTATTATGTACTATGTATGTAATACGCGTTGACAATAGCAACTTTTGTAGAAGAGTTTTCTACATACGTCTGTTAATATACTATGTACATCAAAGGTATTAGTGCAAGCCTCTTTAATATTATAAAGGAGGATTTCTAGATCGTTGGTGATTTACTCAATCTTATGTTGTACGAGTATTACGGCCTTGGTCTGGCGCTGAGAAAAGTGTTCAATAAACCAGTTGTAACTACGTAGGAAATCAGGAAAAAATAACGTTTCGTGAACGATGATAACTTTTTCTTTTTAATTATTATTTGATAAGGTAGCATTTGATCGCTTTCTCATCTGGGCACTTATTCGCTATGGTAACGTGGGGCGTTACGGTATCCTCTTCGAATAGTCTTCTATTCTATTTTTAAATCCGATAAACGCGATACGTGCATATTACATACTTCCAACTTGCGTCAAGCGTGTTTATAGCACGCTATGACGTCACAAGGTTTCTGCAAGTGGCATATCGAATAAGGGGCCCGATCTTCACAGTGTCGATGTGGTCGTAGGTGGTAAAAATGACAGCGTAGGCTGGGGGCCCTCACGAACCACTCCCGGAACACCCTCATAGGGATTTGACGAACATTTTCTACTTGAGGTTGGTAGGCAGCAAGGCGATGGTCTATATACAAGGTTTTTAACGAAGTTTCTGTTCACCAGAAGCTAATAGTCAGTTTTCAGGTTCTGGAGACGGAACCGACTGAGCTATCATCGCCTCAATGTATATAATAAACTAGCTATAACCCGTGACTGCGTCCGCGCGGACTCCGTTATATCGCAATTATTAAAAGTATCCTATATCCTTTTTCAAGGTCCAATCTATCTGTATACCAAATTTCATCGAAATCGATACAGTTGTTTAGCTGTGAAAAGGAAACATAGTTACTTTCGCATTTAGAATAATATTAGTATGAATGAAAACATATTTTCCGTCAAATGCGTGGCCTGCACACAATAGCCACACAATTTCATCCCCGTCATTAGGGAATGTGTAGCGATCGCCGTATCGTGCCCAAATTCCTATATTAACTATTGTTAACAGCGCAATAGCATCGATAGAAAGCGCTAATAAGCGCATTGTGAATGAAATGCGGGTGGGAATAATGAACCCACCAGAAGGCTTTGGCATTAGTGTTTGTGAATTGATGAACTACATTATGTGTTCTAGAATATTGAATGCTAATTTTTGGGTTCCATACCCAAAGTGTAAAACGGGACCCTATTAATAAGGCTTCGCTGTAGCTGTCTGTCACCAGGCAGTTAGATATTTGAAAATTTCACTGATGATGTACTTTTGTGGCCGCTATAACAACACATACAAAAAAAAAAACAGAACTAAAAAAAAAATATAAATGTATATTTTTTTGCTCGTTTTTATAGAACCTTTACGGAACCTTTCGTGCGCGACTCCGACTCACACTTGGCCAGTTTTTTATATTACTGGAAAATGAGATGGAAAATGATTTGGCGCCGCAACTACGTTAAGGGATAAGACACAATAGTCTGTCTTGTTATTTAGAATCAGATCGCAATCCGTGCAAACGATTTTCGGCCGCTTAACGAGATCACGCCGCCCAAGCGGAAGCAGCGAGATGGGTATTAGCGGCGTCGTTGCGGGTCTCACACCCGCTGACGACGAAAGAGATTCAAAAGCAACGGATAAGCGGATAATGTGAAATTATGTTGTGACTTCTGCGAGGGCTTTATCATTCGAGGCGTTTTGGGTGGACGAGAAGTCGCATGTTTTTTTTTCTTTTTGACATTAAAAATTTATTTTTGTATAGGATTTGGAGTATTTTGCTTAAATTGGCTACAAGTCATTTAAGTTTGCTATGAGAGTTGGGTCGGCAAATAAACAACATCAATACAATATTGATTATTATTGGATTGACCGCTAACTAACAATAACAAACTCGTACTGGAGCTTCTTGCCCTTCAAAGCACGTAAATGTTTGTTACTGACCGGTCACCCATCCCATTGAACGGAGATAGGAACGCCACCTAACCTTCGTCATCGATGATTAGTCTATTTCTGCTAATGAACGCCACATTGAGGTTACCCAATGAGTAACTTTAAAATGAGACCTGAGAATAAATAAATAAAGTTCTTGGAACCTTTTCCCGATTAAAAAACACGGAAATATTTCTTTAATAAATGGCTAAAACAAGAAAGCACTCGTGTAATAACTTGAATCAGTCTCTGCTGAAGTTCATGACGTCTTTGTGTTAGCTATATTGAAATATACTGTAAATTGTACATACTTACAGACAGACGTATGTAATATTTTGAATGTTATAAACATCTTTATTAAAAGAAAAGTAGAAAATCTTTACTGTATAAAAAAGTAGTCGTGAAAAAGTAACAAACAAATAAATAGAGTGACATTCGTATTTATAATAATATTATTATATAAAATTATTCTTCTGGGGCTTGCCGGGTGCATCAAAAGTTTTTTTACAATAAAGTCGTGGGTGACAGTAATTCACGAGCTAAATAAATATATCATGTTATTTTAAAAAGCTCAAAGTTGCGTGTAAACTAATAAAATCAGTTCGAACACCACTAACCAGATTATGTACTGCATTATAATAAATCTATTATGCTCGAGAGTAAAGAAAAAGCCTTTTTATGAAAACCGCAGATTTGATAACTAAACCATATTCAATTTTATTATTCATATTATTACGCCTGAAAGCATATTATGAGAAGCCAGGCGGGTTAGTGGAGTTAAGGCCCTGCATATACTTTTATGATCGCATCAAAATTTAGGGTTTCACACAAACAGTGCGGAGAAACCCCCAAAAAAGCCACCCTTTTCTTTTACGTTTCAAATAAAGCTCATTATGCGCTTCGGCAATTTTCGCATATCCGCAATGTTACCAATATTGCTGAACAAAATCTTTTTTGACTTTACGCCGTGTTTAGTACCACAAAACCAAACTCGGTGTTAGAACTTTAAATAGATCGAGTATATCACGCTTTGTTTTTCCTTTTATTGTTTTTTTTTCTAATGAGGTAGCGCTAGAGTTCGTCAAGCCGTCCAACGGCTTCTGGCGTGGCTTAACGACTTCTATCGATCGATAACAACCGGTGCCGATCACTTAAAGTGCCTCCAAAGCAGGGAGGGAGCGCTGTAAATCCGCACAATAATCCCCGTAGAGTTTCTTGGTGCGGTCCTCTCTAACGGGCATATTCCGAAGCACTGGTAGAGTCAACGGAGTTTCCTTTCTCTGTCCGATATTCAATCTTGGATCAGCGCTTGAAAGGGAATCATCCTTTTTCAAACTCAAACCATAAGTAACTAATTATATTTTGTTTTCTTTTACGGTTCTAGTTGTTAATGAGATTGAAGTGTTTGACTTGTAAAAGTAATTTATTGCCTACTTACAATAAATGCTTTGACTCTGACATTGACTTTGAAAAGCCATTGTCGCAAAGCCGAGGATCAAAGCCGCTGTCGTTGGGCTGTAAAGCGCACAAGTTACCATCTCTCTAGCAAAGGTGCACTGTGAGTTGCGTTTCGTAGTACCCTCCGTATATTAATAAGCTCCTTAGTAAATGTGGACCGGGCCTTGTTAACAAAAGAACCTCTCTCTTCTTGAAGGATCTTGTGGACATTAGATTAAAATATTGAAGAATACAGTAAGTTTTTGCTCCAGCTTCTTAGTATACGTGCTTGCAATATGTCTAAGTAACGAAAACCACAGTGTCTTTACAGTAGGAGACTGAAATAACTTTTCTTAAAACACGTGTCTCTATGTTTAGGTCATTGCGACATGGTGCACATGAGATGGAGTGTTTTGGTTGAAACATCGTGGTGCAATACTCGGTTACAAGTTGTGGGGTAATTGGCATGGTTTTTGTTCAGATATCGTGGGTGTGTGTTTAAGTCACATAAATGATGTCCTAGTTTCCATTGGTTTATTGAGTAGAAAGTTTAAATGTCTGTCAAGTTCCGATGGCAACACAATTTTTTTTTTAATTTTTTAGTATGACAATTTTTTTGTCAACTTTACAACGAGCTGGTCTGAAGATAAAGGTGATAGGTAGACAACTTATCTCGTCGGTTATCAGCAGTTTTATGGTGATTGGGGTTAATTCGATAAGTTTTCAATATCATCATCGTCATCATCAGCCTGAAGACGTCCACTGCTGAACATAGGCCTCCCCCTTAGACCGCCACACCGAACGACAATTTGCCACTTGCATCGACAGGTTGTCGGCGACTCTTGATGTCGTCAGCCAATCTAGTAGGAGGCCTACCTACACTGCGTCTTCCAGTCCGTGGTCGCCACTCTAGAACCTACGACCTACGACACCTACGACATTCTCGAACAGAACGTATACTACATATTTATTTTGTATAGTTATTGATTTTTTTGGCATTTCCTACTGTAGTATGTACTATGTCAGCTTATCAACCCGCGTTACTCACACATGGCTTAATGAATTCAAGATTGGAGCCAATTTCAAACTCGCAAGAGATGTTTCAATAAAAATCATATTCAAAAAGCTTTTGCGTAAAGATATATTTCTCAAAGGGTTCATTTATTTGGTTAATATCGCTATTGGAGTAGGTATTAATGATGTGTAGTATTATATTTTTGAAATATAAACGTTTTTTGTTATGTTACTACGAGCAAGTCGGTCATCAGATGGTGAACTTTATTACGCATAACAGTATAAGGGCCACCCAGAACTTTGCATTGCATAATATTATGGCGAGGCACAGCAATGAGACGTTTTAGCCAGTATCAAGTATGAAAATATTTCCAGTAGGTATATCATATTTACACAATAGTAATATTGTGAAGTCCCAGTTTAGTCAACTGTCGCAGTCAACGTCATGATTTAGTACCTTAACAGAGAGACGCACACTATACTGGAACTATCTGGCACTTTTGGAAAGCGCAGAAAATTACATTTTTTGGCTTTTGTGCCATTTGCCAACATTCGTCGGACAAAAGTTTGAGAAAAAAATAAATAAAATCACTTACTTCACATTTTCGGGTTCCCAATTCTACCAAAACTCTTTTGTAGGATTTCTGTACGGATAACTTCAGGGAACGTGAATAAAATGTTGAATACAAAAGTACAGTCAAACAATAAAGTATCACGACCCGCTTGACGTCTGAAACATTATGTTTACCCCCTGTACACATGTTGAAAGGGAAACGTCACGCTTGGTGCCTCAATTGTAAGTCAACGAGATAAAACTCGAATTGCCATAGCAAAAGATCTTTAATGCTAAAACGAGCAACACGGGTGAGTTGCTTCAAGTTCCTTTTGCGTTTTTTCGTTGTATGTCGGTACCAAATAATGATAATTGGTTAATACAAAGTAACCCTAAATATTGATGGTAAAACTCGTTTTATAGCGTTCATGCTCCCATTTGAATATTAATCGTATCTCGAAGTATAATTATTATTATTAGTAATAAAATGGTTTGTATAAGTTAGTTATTAAACTTATTACATTATGCGTCTCTAAAGATAACGGCAATCAGGTGAGACAGTGGGCATAGTGAACAAACGACAAATTATTCAAAATAAAAAATTATAATGAAAAATATTTGCGCTTATTTTTATTCAATTTTGATTCTCTTCTAACTTGAAGTAAGTATACGTCAAAATTACCAAAACGAAAAACAGCTAACGACGCCACAGAGCAAATAATTAGTACCGAACCTAATAAGATCTTGTAGGTCCTCGTCTACGAAAAAACTTGGGTGAAATTTTTCAGAAAGTTTAATTAGTTAATAAGTATATTTTTCTCCTCTACTTCAAAGTTTTCTGAAGTCTTATAAATAATTAGTTAGTTTTATTTCATGCCCGTCCCGTCAGATTACTTCTGATGTGATAGCAAATTTTCTGCGGCAAAGAACTGAGATTAATGAGTTTAGTTATTATTTATTATAAACTAAGGATCATTTTTATTTAAATTGGAAACTTCGTCATATTACTATTTTTTTAATTCATAATATTATAACTATGTACAAAATACAAGTGGTGATAATAATTATGATAGTGAGTTGAGTGGATGAGATGAGTTGCAAGTTCACAACACAGTGCGGGCACGTACCAATGTGTTTCTTGTAATAGCGTTATGCAAGTCATTGTCACTCGCTTTTCAGTGATCATAAGTTAATAGTAGCCTAGCTACAAAACTGCAAAGTCCCAATTTTAGGAGCCGCAATGCGCAGTTACACAGAACTATGCCAGTACACTGAGATCATGCCAGGCACTTCGATATGTCAGCTTCATTGAAGGTTAGACCATCTGGAAAGAATAACCTACGATGCAAGTTTTAATTAGAAAATAACTACTGCAAAATAGTCCGACAAAAAGAAGCTTTATTAACTACGAGTTTTACATCTTTTTGAGCCAAAATAAAGACTGAAACAGTAACTGTTTAGCAGTAGGTAGGAAAGAAAGAAATATATTAAGAAAGATCCCAAAAAGTGACCTTCGTAATCCGTTTAAAGACGCTCGAATAAATGTGGTCACATTACTCATTTTATCTTCAAAGACAGATAAAAATCTGCTAAGACTGTTTGCTCAAAGGGATAACACCTACTATGACTAACAAATGTTGTAACTCAGTCTACTTAGTATAGACATAGCCTTATATTGAACTAAGAACACAATACATACGTCATGCTACAGTATGGTCAATTGTAATTTTAGCCCTTATCTACTTCTGATCTAGGGCTGTCTGTGTGTCCATCCCTCTTTCCAACTTTTAATATTGAATTTAATATATTTTAATGCATATTTACTACAAAACAAACAACAAACACAAAAACAAACTAACTAACAACCACTAAACAAACAGGACCCGGCAACTCATTAAAACTGTACTAATTAAAAAACCGTTTTAGTCTGCCCGACATAGGACAAATGCAGAGAAGGACAATTTGATTCGTATTTCCACAAATTTGTGCATCCTTTTCCTATACACTGCTTATGCTCATACTGCATATATTATGTATAGGTAAACTTTGCCAAGGCCGTCTCAATGTTATGTTAGGTGCTCCAAAACCCATTTCTATTTTTCTAGCCCCAATTTTCTAGCCGAGTAATCATCCATCAGTTAGTTTGAGCAGAATCATTATTCTGCTAAAGCTTATGAGTTCGCACATAATAATGACTGAACGGCCGAAACCTTATCTTTTAAAATAAATGTAAGGCTCGAACCGCATCCTACTAATGGGTTAGTAGGGTGTTGTTGACGCCAAAACCAGTATAACGCGGTCACATCAGTGTTGTGTGTTCTATTTAGATGGATAAATGAGTGAAATTTGGTTAATTTTACTCCGTATTAGAACTGTTTAAAGTAATTTAGTGTTTGATACAATGAAGTAGCTGATACTTTTATATGAGTTTATATATTTAGTAAACTAACTATATTTACAGTTCAGGGCCTACCTAGATTATTCTTTATTTATAGTACGGAGTAAAAAATCGAGTCTATTTAACAATTTTTTTATCGTATATTGTTCATAACTCTTTATTATGGAT
Source organism: Hylaea fasciaria (assembly GCA_905147375.1). Lineage (NCBI taxonomy): Eukaryota > Metazoa > Arthropoda > Insecta > Lepidoptera > Geometridae > Hylaea > Hylaea fasciaria. The sequence continues at coordinate 12,689,732 of LR990193.1, read as the reverse complement.
GATTTACAAACATTCATTCACATGATGATTAGATACATTCATTTCCTGAAACTAAACTGAAAACTGGCGAGTTTCATAGATTGGACAGATAGATCGGATAGTTGCTGGTTGATGAAAGTCAAGCTATTACCATAGTAAAATTAAAGTGTCTGTCTTTGATTTCAAGATTTAAGTGAAAACCTGTTGATGCGACGCGACGTCTAATCATAGCGATGACCTTTAATATTACTTTTCTCTGTCAGTCTGTCTGAAAATTTGTCTACAATAGGCTCCAAAACAGATTCACGGATTTCAACGAAAAGTATAGGGATGAACCCCTGAACCGTAAGGTAAATATTTGTATGTGTTCTATTTTGATGTCGTGTAGGGTTCAAGAAGTACAATAATGATTAAAAATGTATACCTACAATAATTCAAGTACCGCACGAACGAAGTTGCGAGCAGAGGTTATATGCAATACATATTCAAGGGAAATATCATAATCAAATAATTATATTATTATGTTTTCTTTTATGGTTCTATGTGTTTATTAGATTGAAGTGTTTGACTTGTAAAAGTGCGATTTTATTGCCTATTTACAATAAATGATTTGATTTTGACTTTGACTTTATTATTATGAAAGAAAAATTATCTACTAATTTATACAGAGTCAGTTGCGTTCAACAAAAAATGTCTTAATCAAGAGCCGTAACGAGCTACGAATATTTTTATAACCTTCGTGAATGAACATTCTGTTAAGCGGTATTCAGGCTCTTTTCAGGCCCCATTAACTGCCATAAAGACTGTGTTAACTCTTTTTATAACCTCAATATATTTCCAAGATAGTAAAGGAAATCTTTGTTGAGTGTTCCCTAGAAAATTTCATCAAATTCGTAGAAGTGAAATCTGAGAAGTGGACCTGGTTGATCATATTTTGTAGTAATAAATGTAAATGGCTATACAATTAACTTTATCTTCTATTGGTTGGATGTTACAATCATTCTGTATCTTATCTTATATCTTTAAATGAGCAATTCTTGTATAATTATATATAATATAATTGGAATCTCGGAATCGGCTCCAACGATTTTCATGAAATTCAGTATATAGGGGGGGGGGGGGGTTTCGGGGGCGATAAATCGATCTAGCTAGGAATCATTTTTAGAAAATGTAATTATTTTCGTGTTTTTTTATGATTTTTTTTCTTTAAATAACTAGTTCATGTTTTATTATTATTCTATCGGTAAGATCGAAAAATATTATTCATATTTCATAATTTTATTAGTAATTCGTACTTAAATATAATTTCAAAAAACACAATTTATAAAAAAAAAATACCGTGCAAAGCTCGGTCATCCAGACTAATAATACGAATAATTTAGTTCCGTCCGGAGCAAATATTTGTGTGATCCACAGACATTTGTTTCTGGTCCAGGTGTTATATCTATGTGAAATTATATGTCTGTAAGCGGTACCCACGATCCTAGTACGGGGTTAATACAAAATATCTAAAACAATATGAATCTGTTTAACTTTATAAAGTTGATACCGTTGTTTATAGAACCTAAAAATTTAATCATACGTTTCTTTGTGAATTGAAAATAAATCACTATATCATAGAGATGCACTGTTACCTATAAAGAACCACAAATACATATAGAACCACAAGTACCTACTTACAGATTATCTGAATACCACAAGTCCTTACAGAGAACTAATTAAATACTTACAGATCCACTATTGAGTGCGTAATTTTAGTTCGTATTACAAACGACCGACGAACGTCAGTGCTAAAGAATGCCTGCCTACCTCAAGAATGAACAAAAAATACATAATAGGTACACGTATTATGCAGTTTACCTATATAATATACAGCGGCACAATAAAAATGAATTAGCGGCACATAAACTGGAGTAATTAGATCCGTGGCCCGTAAAACGAAAAGAATCGTCCGAAAGAAATAGGTTTTTAAGCCGACAAGATCGATGGGCGCCGACCGCCGACCGGTGCCGACCGAATGGCCACTAAATTTCGGACAGAATTCTTGAAGTTACTTGCTTAGAAGGAATTTATGTGGTTTGGAGACTTTCCGGAGAGTTGCGAAGTAGTCGAGAGTCTAAGATTTTTGACCTGACGGTCTCGAAGGTGCGTAAATAGTTTTAGGCAAGTATGAACCTTACAATATCCCATGTAGAATGGAAATAGAATAGACACCAAACGTTTTTATTTTACACCAATAGTTGAAACTAAAATATGGGCGGTGTTATTGCCTATAACAATTTCTTCTAGACAATCTTTGGATTATGATGTGGTGGTAGATGTTTGTATACTAACAAAAACGAATAAAATAATGGGAATACATAAAATTAGTGGTAGCTCGTAAATCGACAAGTAAATCAGTTCTAAGACATAAAAATTTGTTAAAGCTCCCAGCTTGCTCCTTCAAAACGCCAGTAAATCACGTTTTCGGCTGCTTTATCTGTTGCAACCTTCATAGGCTATAAAATCTTTTTACTATCCAGCTTTATACCCGGGCTCTACAGCCGACTCAAATTTGATGATGGCTTTGGAGGAAATAAAATTTTATAGCGCATATCGTACAAACATATTGAGTTGAGACACGTCATTTTGTTAGATATAGTGCGACCGTTTGACTCGGTCCTCGCTCGCGGAGTACAGGGGCGTGGGGGTAGGATGTCAAAGGGGTCGAGGACGAAGTAACTATTTAGTAATCTGTGATACGCCTGCCACTCGCACCTTCTGCAACTCCATTTGACATCACACCCCGCCTATCTTAATCTTATTTTTATCTGATTCTATTTTATTTTATTTTATCTAATCTTATTTTATCATATCCTACCCCCACGCCCCTGTACCCCGCGGGCGAAGACCGAGTTAAACGGTCGCACCATAGTTAACACGTATTTTTTGTAACTATTTCAAAAGGATGTTTACTGTATTTATTTGGCCAACATAATAATATAATGGCGATCAGTCACCTGCACCCCTTTCGATAATAATTATCATCAATCATTATAGCTAGCCAGATTATAAAGATATAAATATTTTATACACAATAAACTTCAACTTGTATGTGAAATATGTTTCTTCCATTCATATCAATTGTTTGCCTAAATTATAATCAAATTAAAATAATAACTGCAGCCATAAACCAGCCGCACAAACGACCCGTACATTTACTTTTCATTTCGTCCTAAATCAACTAAGGCCAGTACCCACTGCAGGAGTATCAGACTACGGTGCTCGTAAATTGGGCCGTAACGGCCATCGCTTCTAATCCCCAGTGATTTGCCAGATTTGTCAAAGTAATCCCCTAGAAGGGGCAGTAATCTCTGAGGGGCAGCCCCGCAGTGGCCACTTCCTTGATCGTGCAGTAAAAAACAGTTAAAGGTTTATTGAGGCCGTTCTTTACTTGGTTTGCCTTAACGTACCTCTATCTTTATTATTAACTAGCTGTTGTCCGTGACTTCATCCAGATGGACTTGAATTTATTGGAACAAAAAGTGTTCCAGGTATTTTACCAAGATCGAATCTATCTCTGTACCAAACTTCAACAAAATCGGTTCAGTCGTGAAAATGTAACAAATATAGAGTTACTATCGCATTTATATTATTAGAGGATAGATGGATGGATGAATGGAAATTGCGTACGTACTTACGGGCATTGCCGTGTTCTGTGCTACAAGTGCTACGCTAGTTGCTACGAGCCATAAAGATGCTATTTGTCATTCAGTACGAGCTACGTTGACCCAGATGAAGATCTGACATTGTATTTACTGTACACCTACATCTCAAGATTCTTTATTCCGGCACGGTTTGGGTAAGTTCTAACATCCTTCGCAAATGAATAAGAAGGAGCATTGACCCGTTCCGTTCGGGACGAAATAACTCAAGTAACGTATGCTACGCATAGCCGTGCGTAGCGACAGTAGTATAGGCTACGAAGACGCAATGCAAGAATTGCTACAAACTCTACGAGTGTCAAAATAGGTTCATATAGCGTAGAACAAAGCCCATATTCGCTATGACCATTCAAAAATGTAACGCGTCACTTTACGTTATCACCGTGGGATCGTATACAGCAAAGCATTTTGAAATGTGGTCAAAGTAAAGCGCTTTCAATGCACGTCATAAACTGTCGATATAACTTGCGACAAGCGTGTGTGTGTGTTTACAGCATGTCGTGACGTCACACGCTTTCTGCAAGTGGCATAGCGAATAAGAGTTAGTAGCTATTTTAGGGCCCAGTGTTAATGTGCTACAAGTGCTACGCGTGGCTACACGCTACGAAGCCGCTTCACGACACGTGACATTTGCTACGACCGCTACGAGCGCCAAGAGTCAACATGCTTTAGCTACGAGGGTTCCGTAGATATTAATTGAGCCACAGCGGCCGTCGCCACTAATCCGCCCTGATTTGGCAGATTCGTCACCGTAATCCGCCACAACGGGAATTAATCAATGGACTGTAGTGGCTTCTTCATACACCGCAGAACTGTGACGACCACAGAGATAATTAACCTTAGAGACAATTTTGTAGGTTATTCTCGTGACAAGTAATTGCGACTAGAAAATGTTTTCTTGCTTGTTTATTTTTATTTGGGCACCCAACAACCTGCCTAATGGAAAGTGGTAAGCTTCGTCTGTAACTTGGAGCTACATTGAGCAGTACCAACCCTCTAAATTACATGATGTAATTGGAATAGACATTTGGTAACGGGATTAAAGTTTCAAATTTTTGTATAGCGATCCCTGTTTGTGAATGTTTTATAAGTAATTTGATGATGTTAATAATGTAATAGGCAATAATTATTTGTTACGCTTTCAGTGTAGGTACCTACATACATGGGCTGATAAAATACAAAGTAACATAAGTTTTAAAATAAGACATTAATAACGTTGTAGAAGTAGGTAAGTAAACGCAAAAAACAAATTTAAAAACCTACAAAAAAACTAAAACACGTAACACAAATTTTCTTAGCCTAAACTTGAAAAAACAAGGAATACCTTTCGCCTCCGTTTTCTTTTTTCATTTAAACTGGTTAAAATGTACCTTCACAAACTTTTCCTTAACATTCCGTCTCTAACGGTTTCTAAAAAAAAATACTGGCCTAATTCAAAGAACCTGTGTATTTGCTGGGAAAAAACATTTTCTTTTTAGGGCAGAATTATTCCTTTATTTTATGGTAGAAATATTTCCTTATTCACACTGAACCCTAATGATTGCGAATTGAATAAACAAAAAGGGTACGGCACACTCATTGGCGACAATAGGATGCTTTTCGACAGAGAAAAGCACTCAATTGCCACTTAAGACAGCGCCAGATATCGATAGTCAGAATTCAGTACACTTTACTTAAGTAGTGAGCATTGTTATAATAACTATTCAAGATTGTTATGTTTATTAATAACTTGCTGCACCCCGCGGTGTCGCTCGAGTCGACCATTATCTCAAACCAACCAATTCTTTTTATGGTATCAAAATTATTCCCAAAAATCTATTTTGTTTGTTGCAGCTAGAAGAGGAAACAGACATACAAACTTCACTTTTATAATATTGGTAGGATAATATACCTAACTTGATTATAAGGTTTGTTGGACCAATGGGCTTTTTCAGAGAATTTCTGGGTATGTTTTTAAATACGCAGCAATGCGGAGTCCGTAAAATAAACGTTTTCTTATTCAATGAACTCTTCCATACGAATAACATTAATTATTAAAACAGAAAAAAAATTAAACCACACGAATATAATTTTTTGAACAGAGTGTCTTCTTGTAGGCTTATCAAAAATTATAGATAGTGCTAGTGATAGAATGTCCATTTGCCAATCTGTTTAACAAGGCGCATAGCAGCCCAGTAAGTAGCCGAGAGTCTACTTAATACGGCTAATGACGTTTAGGAGGATTGTTATAATGGTAATTTTGACAGAAAACCTGTAAAATATCTGCAATAATGCTATAAAAGTAGCCATAAAATAATTTTATTTCTTTTGGGTACCTAATCGGTCCAGTGTCGTACTCAAATGAAGATTAAAACGTGCCTTCGGAAAGGCCAGCACGACACAGATACGTTTCAATAAACGTGATTTCGAACATTTGAAATGAAAAAGCTTTTACGGGTCTTCTTGAATTGGAACAGATAGACGAGGTCTACGTTTTCAAATATAATTATCCATTCAAATAGAAATCATGGAGAAGCAGAAGAATAAAATGAAAAGAGACTGGCAAATTAATAATTAATCTGTCTTTTGTTTTTGTTAATTAACTTTACTGTCGCCCGCAACATAAGATTGCGACCCTCTACGGAAAACACTCGAAAATTGTCGTCCTATAGTTTCTTACTCAATATAACATTGTATTATTTAATACCTACATTTTTTATAAATATTTTTTGTTCTGTACTAATTCCATAAAGAGTTTAACCATATTACGTAACTATAAGTTGGTAGGTAGGTAGTAGTTTTACTTTAAAAACCTTATGTACCTATATAAAGTTTTCAAAAAGTAATTATTCTGTTCCAAAAAGCTACAAGTATTCCATTATAAATCAAAGTCAGCATGCAAGTTCTTAACGAGCTCCTGCCACCGGCAAACAAGTAATCAACATTTTTTTTCTATTTTCACTGAAAAACAATTCTGTAAAGCTTAGCAAACGATGTCGTTTGCTTAACTTTTTAATTTAATCAAAGTTTTTGTACACTTGTTGAGACCAAGAGTTTATTGCCATTATTGGGTGTAAGAGGGAATGTCTTTCTTTGTCTCTACGTACTTTGTCTATTTTAGGGATCCGTACCCAAAAGGTAAAATAGTAGGGTAAAGTAGGGTTATAACTAAGACTCCGCTGTCCGTCCGTCTGTCCATCTGTCACCAGGCTGTAACCGTGATAGTTAGATAGTTGAAACTTTCACAAATGATGTATTTCTATTGACGCTATAAAAACAGAATAAAATAAATGTTTAAGGAGGTCCCATGCTATAAACGTAATTTTTTTTCTCGTATTTATAGATAATAGTTTTACGGAACCTTTCATGCCCGAGTGCGACTCGCACTTGGCTGGTTTTTTCTCTATTGAACTAGGTTCACGATTGGTTACTATTTACTGATGGTACGTGAAGGTGCGGTTTAAGATGATGCACGCTTACATAAGAAGTAACCTATTCACTTCGTTGTCAAATATACGTGCCACAAATTTGTTGTGGAAATCTGCAATCTCCATAATCGTGCCATGGGGCCTGTCTAGCGCTATTTAGTTTAATTACACTTGATTCAACATCTAGCCATGATTAGTCTGATTAGTAGTGTTACTACAGAGGTAAATTATTTTTCTAAATCATCCACGGTCAACCGACAAAAATAGACCCGAAGCGAAAAAACAATTATCTCGAAGTCATTAAGAGTTAATAGCATTATTAATAGGACCGCTCATTACGCTCGGGCTTATAAAGTCCGCATTTAAGGTTTTATGTTCAAGGAGATAGCTTGCAAAATTCGTTCTTAACGCTTAGCAATTTGTTATGTTTATTTTGTTTTATGAAGATTAAATTAATGAGGAAGATAATAATTATTATGGAGCAAACAGACCGAAAGGGTGAGGGTTGCTATTCATACAAATTGAAGAATCAAATAACGGTTATCTTGAATTTGAATAGGGAGTAATTAACGACCGAATTTCCTTTCGGATGTTTACAACCCACTCGGTTTCACGCGAGATCATGAACCATCGAACAAACAAAATAACTTTAGATCTCGGCCATATTTTTTGCAAACGACAATGGGGCTAAATTCTGTTAGTAATGTAGGCGTAGGTCCATCGACTAATAGACAAAAAAAGAAAAAATAGACTCAATGTTAGAGAAACAGTTCATAAAACGCAACATAACATAAAAGATACAAAAAATATCCCACCCCTTTCATTGAACAAGGCCTCATTTACATATTCACTTACGCGTCCGGTCCTGATTTTTACTCTATATCACCTCAGTCAGGTCATGCCCAAAGTCAAATTCATTGTTGGGTTCGGCATGGTTCAGCTCACGTGAAAGATATGCCGGGGTACGCCCCAACCTTTTCACGCTATGTCTATCCAGAGATGATATATGAGAGACTTCGCCAAACGATTGTGTTTTAGCGATTTTTCCCTCGTCTCTACCCTCTATTTGTTTATACCTTAATATAGACTTTAGTCTTGTGTGGACGACTTTGATTTATTTGGAGTGTGCTTGAAGTTGGATGGCGAATTGAAGGGCTTAAGGTATCAGACTGTTGGAGTGCCTTGGAGAGGGAATACAATATATTGTTGTTACACATTTTTCTTTGTTGTTAGGAGGGTTAAAAGTTTTTGTGGGCTAAGGTTAACCAGTTTTAATGCTGCCGGAGCATGTTTATGGGAAAAACATTTTCTTGACTGACATCTGGCCGGAAGGACACCTATGACCACCACAAAGGGTTCCTTAAAAAAATATGGTTCACCGGACGTTCATACTCATTTTCGCTCAATTGTTTGGTTTAGAACCTACGATCTATAGCTAGATGCCAAACCCGCAATAAACTAACCAGCCGTTTCAAGCATTTTACTAGTGTTTTTTTTTAATACCGATTAGTGCTCCAATCTTGCCTGATTCGCGAACAAGTGACGTCCGCGATGCATTCGGTGCAGTAGTTTTACGTGTATACAATAACAAACAAACAGAAAGAAGGAAATCATTTTCAATGTGTTATATTCCTGTTCAGTAGCTTACATTAAAATTATACTAAAAACTTTTTCTCCAGCTTTAAGTTATAGATAGATAAACATGTAGACAGATTGACTTTTTTCAATTGTGTAGAACATCTTCTTTACCTATACCGTTAACGTGACACTGGAGGAATAAACACAAATGCGTAGTACAGGAAAGCTAGCTAAACCATTACAATTAAGGGAAACATCGCCCATAATAGGAGTAAGAGGTGGAATTAGCTGAGAGCAGCGAGGCCGGCGCTTCAGACATGATTAGGGATATCTGCCATTATCGGCCAGAACCCTGAATCATCAGGTCTTTAAGTGTCTTCGGTACGCGCCGTGCCAAGGCGGGAGCTGGCAGCGGGAGGCTTAGTATAGAATATAATAGAATTTTTTTTATTGTGAAATAAACAATACAGACATAAAATACAATAAAACAGGAGTATTACGATGGGCGGTCTTGTTAGAGCGATTTCTTCCAGACATTGGATGGACAGTGAGTAATATTTTCGGTGGTATGGTCGGTGGAGTATTTTTATGATTATGACAAACATTTTAGTATTCTTGCAATTATGTAGCTCAAGTAGAAAATCTTCGCCAAAACGCTTGCCAGTGTGTTCCCGCAAGGGTTGAGAACGAGCCCCATTCTAAGCTGATCACGTTTATCATCTTCGACCACATCGTACCTTCAACCAGACTTGGTATAAGCCTACATTTTCATAACTTGAGCACCGCCGTTAATCTTTCTCCTAGCAAATTCGAGAAAATATTATCTGAGTTGACTTGCATTTTCATTTGACGCCATTAATTTCATCAAGCAATTAGAAACTTTATGACTTTCACTATAAAACACAAATTACAAGCTTTGTGAGTTATTGCAATCCTGCAAGCAGATTTGCTATGGGGCGGGCTTAAAAAGATTTATTCTTTTGTGATGAAAAATGATTTTGGGGCGGGAGTTATTATGGAAAGTGGCCTAATGTATTATAAATCTTTGTGATTGCGGTGTCCATAGCAATTTTATTTCTATTATACTGGTAACGAAGGAATACAATCTTATAAATAATTAGGTGTATCTTTATATAATTTAAATTGTCAATGACTGTCACTCATGTAAGCGGGCTACCATCGATCTGTTATTTACAGGGCACTTCTGTAGGTCCCGGTTGTTATCTATTGATAGCTGTCGTTAAGCCATATCAGAGGCCCTTGGGCGGCTCGTACGTCAACTGAGCCCACACCAAACTGAGCCCGCGGGATCAGTTGACCTGGCGACCTTAAAAACTAAAATACTAGAGCTCTCGCTTAAGCGATAAGTTCACTTATTGTACACCTATTATACCTAGTCAGGTCATAAATTCTGTCACATGTTTTATATAAAATAATTGAAACAAGTTTATTCATTATGTAACCATTTATATACCAAAATGAACTTAACAAAACATAGATTCTTATGACACTAAAGTTTATTCAAAATGACCTCCGTGATTTTGAATACAGGCCTTCAATCTGCGCGGCCAGTCGTCTATCGCAGCACGAACGAGGTCCATGTCAATATCGGCGGCTGCCTTAATCAAGGATGTCTTGAGTGACTCCAAATTGGGATGAGGCTTTGAGCACGCCTTTTCCTCCAAGTGTTGCCATATCTTGTTATCTAGCGGATTCAAATCTGGACTGGAGGAGGGCCAGTCTTCGTGCCGGATGAAGTCGATTTCACGCGCCGCCAGCCAGTCTTGTGTGCTCTTCGCTCTATGAGCTGGCGCCGAATCTTGTTGGAATACCCAGTGCCTGTTATTAAACATGGTATGAGAAACAGGTTCCACAAGGTTCGTCAGGACTGTATTTTGATACACAACTGCATTCGTTTTTACACCTTTCTCACAAAAATGTACCTCTGTTAAGCCCCAATAAGACACTCCCAACCATACCATGAGCGAGGATGGAAAATGACCTCGTTGGACACGCGGAATACGGTTGCTCGCTTCTTCACTACTGTGTGCGTACACCTTATCATTTTGTTTGTTGTAGCTCTCTTCTACGGTAAAAATTTTTTCATCCGAAAAAAGAATTTCCCGATATATTTTTCCCGCGTACCGCTTCAACAAAGCGCGGCATCTCTTCAGTCTCAGGTCCATTAGACGAGCATTCAAATGATGTCCTGTTTTTATTCGATATGCCCGAAGCCCTAAGTCTTCATTTAACACCCTTTTCACCGTGGTTCTGCTTAATCCCATCTGAAGGGCCAACAGTTTCTGCTTACGTTTGGGATTTCTTTGAATTCGCGCCTTCACAGCTTTTATCACTGCTGGAGTCCTAACAGACCGAGGGCGACCACTTCTTGACCTGTCATCTACACTAGAGTCTTCATTGTATCGTTTGATGGTACGATAAACGAATCTCTTGGTTATATTCAAATTTTTCAGTATGTCAAAAATTTGAATTGGCGCGTAACCGCAACGATGCAACGCAATAACTGCAACACGGTCTTCTTTAAGCGTCCACTCCATATTTAAAAATGAGTAAAATTCTAAAAAGTATACATTTTTATTTTCATGAACAATTCGAAATTCGAATTCAATAAACTTTTTTGTGGCCAGCATTCTAAAAGAAAAGTTTTTACTGTGTGACAATACTTATGACCTGACTAAGTATTAAGCTTTCCGTTCTGTGTTCTGATTTCGTTACCAATAAAGAGTTATCTATCAATCTATCTATCTCGAGTCCAACATTACTTCATTGACATAAGCAAACGATTCGACAATTTAATAATTTCAACTGAAGTTAAATTACTTTAGCCACGTGAAGGGATCTAGCTAGTTTGTAACTAAATTAGGATGTTCCCTAATATGTGTAGCTTAATTGCGGCAAAAAGTCTAGCCTCTGTATATTTTAATATAAAAGACTAACTAACAACTTCTAATATTGTTACGAAATGTTTTGCATAAACGTTGGACTAACAAGTAATTTGTTTTACCAAAACTTTAATTTCGGCAATGTAGTGTGCTGGGAAATGTTGTTTTACTGTAACACTAACTGCAAAGAGGTTTTATATTTCAGAGTATATTTTCTATATGATAAAATAAATGTTCGTTTGTTTATTCGTCTAACATACGTTTGAGCGTCGTCCAATCGGTTGAGTAATTGGAATTCTCAACGTTTACACTAACTAACCAGTGAACCCTGATTTTTTTTCTATAGCGTGCCCAAAAAGTTTAACTTTGTATTTACAAATGTTGTTGGCACTTGCATGAAAGCGTCGGATTTAGTCTTCTTTTGAAACCATCATTGGATATACCATCAATGTACATGACGCACGAGTCGTATCAGACCATTCGTTCGTCTTCGCCACCTTTCCTCCCACTCGTCCCACTCCGACCCGCGGAGAGAGAGAGAGAGAGAAAGAGATTCCAAATTCGCAACGACCATAGCACATAGTAGGTACATAAACGCATAAAGTAAACCACGACGGAACCATTTATACGGAAACGGCGTGCTTACGAAAAGAGCCTCAAGCTTGCACACCCAAATTATTTGCTGAAAGGAAACAGATCCAGTTACACGGTTAAACTCCCTAATTCCATCACAAAAACGTGATTTACTCAGAACGCCTGTGAACGCCTTTAAATGGCCATTTGAGAACATCGCACGCATATTCTCACTCGGCGTACTCACAAAGACTAATTTAATTTTTGTCGTCGGCTTTTCTGCGAAAATAATTTAATTAATACAATCCCGATGTTGAATTTGGTTAGAAATGGCCGCTTTTAAGCCATCTCGGGGCCTTTCGGAATATTCAGGTTGGTTCAGACATCTTTCTGAAAGTCTGAAACCTACAGGCTTAGCCTACAGCCTGTGTTTAACTATTTGTGAAGATTATAGAGCTACCTATATAGATGTTACCTATAATACAGAAAAGTCATGATCAAACTACAGTTTCGGCTGGAATGCCTAGGTAAAAGATCGTAAAGTGATATTAGCTGTTCTACCGGAAACTAGGAAAGTTTCACGCGATTTTTCACGTTTTCAGTTTACATCTCTCGGATACCTCATGTTTTGTAAAGAATGTGTGCTCCGACCTCATCTATACAACCTTCTTTTAGGCATCAGCTTTCAGTTACGATCTCTTCTCTAATTTAGAAAATATATATCTGGCCATCTTAGAGCTCCTGCATATTCGAATATTGGTTTGTTTGGTTAACTTTAACCAACAAGCTGCTAAAACCTTTTTGGAGTCAGTAAAACCGTATTTTGGAGTTATTTACATCTGCATAATTAGACAGGCAGAAAAAATAAAAACAACAATCGATACCTAGGTACTGATTTCAGAAGAATTAAAAGACCCCGTGGGACTATAATTATTGTGCGGTTGAAATAGGTAAGTACCTAATAGAAATGCCAAAAAGCGTAACAAACTTATTTCCATAAAATTTACGTCTGAAATAAAATTCAAACATGAAAACAAATACAAACTTTTTATTAGAAAATGTTTATCGAATGTCAAGCGATTACGACGTGAGCGGTTTAGCGGAATTGGACCCAGCTGGGCGATTCCGAACCCCTCGACAACTCAATATTCGATCTTTTCTGTGTATTCGATCGTATTTTTCGATGAAATTATTTTTTTATTAGAAAATGTTATATCAATGGTGAGTTTGCTACAAAATTTTGCCCTAGTTTCCGAAATGCATAAAAACAATTACGTCGTAATCATAGAACAACGTCGGATCTGCAAAACGTCAACTTTACAGGAGAGCGATTTGAATGTTGAGATATTGATTTTTGTGCATATCTAGGAAACTACTAATCCGTTCGGCGTGAAACTTGGGAATATTATTAAATATGAGACCTTTTTAAACATAACATACACAGTAATTTCCTAATATGCTTAGTTTTGCCAGAAAATCACATGAGTCATTGTTTTGCGGATGTTTAAATGTCGTATATTATGATAATACGACGTTATTTTACGGATATTTTTTGCCTAACGGTTGGCGTATGCTACCTTACGCCAATGTTCTATGGAACTATAATAAAATTTTATTGACGGATGTTAAATACGCTACCTACAGAAACCTAAAATCGTAGACAATTTCAAATATAATGCATTTATGTATTAATTAAAATATGTTGAAGTATAGGAAATTCGCAGTTGTAATGGTAAATCAATGTCAAAAACACTTTAAAGGCATATAGTCATCTAAATCAAACCATGTCTATGGTGACTAAACTTATGTAGGTACGTATCTAAATAGTAACAAAAACAGAATAAAAGGTGACAAGAACTACCCGCTTAATTTTCATACAGGTAATACTTTCAATATGTAGGTAATTACTCTGCTTAGTAGATAGGTAAGTAGTTCATAAATATATTTAGTATTTATTATTTTGTATTGTAGGTATTGAATACAATTCTAATTCTGTTTCTTTTCGTGGTCAACTTCACCAAGCAACATTACAGCGTTCATAGTATTTATATCCCATACTTCGATCAAATGTATTAAATCCTCAATGCGATATCGGGTTCCATAATAAATAATTGTTCACATCACGCAAAATTATAGAGGCAAGTCTACTAATAGGATGCTTTGCAAGAAGTGATAATATTTAGTTGAAAATAATGTTTATTTTGTGAAAGAATAATCCATTATAGGTACTTTGACGAGTACATACGAGTAGTAGTGCTGGTTTTGAGTAACGTTAAGATGTTCTTCACCTACTTAATAATAATCATAATAATTCAGCCTGTACCGTCTCACTGCTGCTGGGTAAAGGCCTTCCCTCACTTTCGTGAGGAGTTTTAGGTCATAATGCACCACGGGAGCTTACTAGTAGAGGTAGAAAACCCGTCGTGGAAATGTAAGATGATATGTTATCCTTGATCCGTGAAGATTTGTGGAGCAGTGTGTAAACGACAGGATGTTACCATCCTTGCAGTCACAAAATTAAGAAATGATCAGAAAGCGTCAGTAAAAATATGCTTAGCAGTAGATGGCTCTGCTTATAACACATTAGAAGTGCAAAACTGCTCAAAAAGCATATGAAGACCGAGGTATAGCCAAAAGGTAGGCTTTGGAGAGAAAGCTACGGGTATAAGGACTTATGTAACGACTTAGGGTGTTGGTGATGTATTTATCAACTTTCCGCTAATAGATTAGGGGGTACAGTTTATATACCTACCTCATTTGAGAAAGTGGTGAATTTGTAGTCCGTTTTAATGAGGATGGTTGTAGCTTTTTATTAAAATAATGATTGTTCTGATCAAAGTGAGGCGGTTCTATGTACATGGTGTTCGGTCAGAAGCGGTGGGCTCTATGTGGGTACTAAAAATTCCTCCCAAAGTGTGGCGTACCATGTGCATTCTGACTAGATACGTTAAGAAACTGTGCCACAAACGGTTAGGTCTCTAATGTCGTATGGGTATGCACCAATTACTTAAAGAGGCTCAAGTAGATGTTTTGGTTACAAAAGTTTAACTAAAACCAGATAACCAGAGTAGATAACCTTTCAAGACAACTTCTTATAAGAAAGCTACCTCTAAGCTAGAATTGATCCAGACTTCGAGCGTTTGAAGTTATTAAAGCATCTGGTATGCCGCCAGATTTAGGCAGATTTTTTCAGGTCGGTGGTTGTCAGTTCTGATAAAACTTTATCGCCAAAGCCGGGCATTTGAATTATTTCGGCCCCTCCAAAATATGATTATACCTACTTTGCAGCACGACCACAGAGGATTTTCTTTGATTTCTTGTGGTACATTATTCATAAAAGCACTGTTAATGATTGAATGGGTTGCAAACATTGCCCATCTGAATAGAAAGTTATTGATTGCTTTAGTGGAACCTACTTAGATATCTATTAAAAGACTGTATACCTACCTTAAATCGGACGTTAATTTATGAATAAAATTTAGGAAAAAAAAAGTGGTATTACTTAACGGGCGCCCAAAAATAAAGACTTGAAAGATTAAATCTTAGAAGATTAAATCTTTGAAATAGGGCTTAGTTTATTAAAATTCTGAGATATACATAAACAAAACTAAAAACAAGACCGATTGAAATCAAACTTATAGCATTATATTGTGAAATTTTAATTTATTTACAATTTAATAAATGAACAAAGACGTAACAAGAAAATATGCCCGTCGTACAACGTCAGTTGTGTACTTACGACAGATGAAAATCCATAGAACAACGTAGATTTGGAACATACGTCCACAATAAATCCCTAGAATATCGTCGGTTTGAATTTTAAGTCACGCAAAATAATTAAATAATAATGAGTAATGGTATTGTCTCTACACCTAACATTAACCTATATTCAAAAGAAATAATACAAAAACAAGACCGATTTTTCTTTCCTAATACTCCAGAGTACAGCGACGGATATGATGAACCGTCGCAACAAGACCGATGTTTCTTGCATAGTACTCCATAGTACAACGACGGATATTATGAACCGTCGCATCTTGACTACCTAGAACAACGACAGATTGTATGAACCGTCGTTTTAGAGTATAGACGGCAAAAATGTTTTTTTTAAATATCAAAACTAATTCCATAAACATTTTACAAATGAAATTAAAGCTTGCCTGATAATTTAAATGTGCGGCAGAGATCTATTTAAAAAAGGTCGTATTTGCACACACGACGTTTTACTACGTACAAAAAATCAGAACCCTCGGTATTCAACTCGGTAACTTCATTATTTTTAGTCAACTATTAATTTTTTTTTGTTCAGTCGAAAAAGATCATTTTTTTGGATGGTTTTATGAAATAAAACGAAATTGGCAAAAAATCAGAACCGACGTTGTTCTACGATTGCGACGATTATTGGTGATACTTATATTATGAACCGTAAGAATATTTATATTTCGTGAATATGTGAACATTTGAAAACAATATAGGTAGGTAACATTATTTAATTTTTATAATCTACAAATAACCTGGTGGATCTGTTTAAGGTTATGCTAACAGTCTCTGTACCTTGACTCACTTGAAGGAGAAACTCTATGTACATGGGCTAAAGTAGGCATATTTGCACTGGTATCACTACAAACTAGGTCTCAAAGCAGAGTTTGTCCAAGGCTAGAGTAAATACATATCTTCAGGCAAGCCAATCTGGTTTCCAGGCGCAAATTGCTTGACAGGTGAAATAACAAACATGCCAAAGCAAACCAATTTGGTTGGGCGTGTTGACGTTTATTATGTTTAAATTCTGCTTTTGTGGCTTAGTCAACTCTACTTCTTTGTCTTTCTTGGCTAATGCCCGGGTTCTATACCCCTATCTAATGTTACCAAATAGATAAGTCTATCATTATCTCTATCTGGCACTAAATAAATGAACAAGACAGCAATACACTTATCGGTAGGTAAAAAATAACGAAAGTTTTAGAATCCATAAATTAACAGTGTAGATAATTTAAGTTTTTTTTCTGTAGATCTCGTGTAGAGTCTTCAGGAGGAAAAAATAAAGCATTAAATCAAATAAAAAAAAGAGAAAAAACCATAAATAATTGTTCTTCTTATTTATTTCGATAGCTAGAGACAGAACGGGTGTTCTGTCTGTACCTTTATTCAGACGAAGTTGTCGTCGAACAATAGCACAGAGCTATTAGTACCCCTCCCTTCAGTAAAATTGTCGTTCTTTCCTCACACGCCATGGTAAAAAGTCGGCCTAATTTTTCCCTGACGCGGTTTCCACTCGACGTGATCTGCCCCTAATAGGACTCTAGGGGGCGTTTACATTACACGATGTAATGTCGAATGATTATTTTATGTTGTGAAATTTTTATCCCGACCTTAAGTTTTATCTAACGGTCGTTTGCGTGATGTCAGTACCTACGTTAGGAGTCAGCTAAATCTTCCTTTATATATACTTCTATACCTTTCACTGTGTGTGTGCGAGAGTATAATAAAATTTCCAGTTGCCAGGAAGATATACTTACATTAAAATGGAAAATAAGGTATAATACGGTACATTATACTCTATTTGTCGCGTTATAAAATCGTGGCATGTCGTTTGACACGTTAACGTGAAACAGCTTATCACAAACATGGTACATCCGCGTACAAACAGAATAGATATTTTGTCGATTATCAAATCGAATCGCGCCCTCTAAATTCAAGGTACCAAAACACTGGTTTTCCACGCAAATACGCAGGCCGGAATAATAATCAGCGTGCGTACTGTGCGTACTCTGCGTAATGCGTACTTCTATTTGTATTCGGCAAAGAACGCGCCATAACCCTCTGTTTGATCCGAGAACTTTCTGGAACTTGATAGAGAGGTACGAGGTACGTAAAATATTTCGCTTCGGCATGCGACGCGTTCCTGATTAGCTGAATTGTATGTAGAAGGAGTTTTATTCAAGTTCTGTCAAACCCGAACTCAAATCATTTAAAGGCTTTATCAGACTGCTGCGATATTAAGTGTCTGCGTTCCGCTAGCTCTACAAACAGGTGCGTTTTTATTGGCCGAATAACAATACCTCTACTTCTTATCATTCTAAACGAACATTAACGAGACCTTGAATTAAAATCCAACCATTCAATGGGTGTCCAATTGACCGCTTCTGGTAAATAAACCGGAAATAAATAATGATATTGCTTTATTAAGTTAAAATTGACTTTGTGATTATATGATGGAATTTCGACATTGAAGTGTTTCTGGCCGCTGCGAGCTTCGAGTAGGAAAACTGTTCAAAGTAACTTGAACTTATTACTTTATTTAGAATTAAGCCATTTATTACTACATTAAAAGGACTTATACCTAAATAAAATGTATATTATTTGATTTGATTTGACATTTATTTATATTCTTATTTTCTAGCTAGAACGCAAATGAATACCGAAGTATATTTTTTACATACCTCGACGCTTCGATCAAATTACATCGACTGTAGTCACGAGAATACTAAAGAATCCGGTTACGCCACGATACACAACACTAAAAGTATCCACAGATTCTGATACACTTGAAGATAAACCGCAGTAACTGGAATAACCGGATTCCAGGACCCAGGCTAGCAAATAAGTATTATTTCAATTCGCAAAAGTTTATCTGTAGGTGAACAAAATGTAATAAAATCAATATTCGTGTATGTGTTATAAGTTTGAACCGAATCAATATTTTTCCTCTTGTTTGTATTCTATCTTTGCAAATTAATTTAAAATGTCAACGAGCAATGTGAATCTTGTCTCCATGCACAAGATCTGACGGCCGCAGACGGGGCCTCATTACGGGGGCGAAAAGGCAAGATTTCCCACAGGGCATCCCCAATTACCCACCGCGTTTTTCGTCACAAATTGACTGGTGTTTTGTGTCGAGTACATCCCTGTACTTAATTAACCCGCTTGCTATGCTTAGAGTTTACAGAGCTCTGAGATCTAGCTAGGTTTGTGTTTATGGTCTTTTTGCACCTTTCAGACTGAGATGAGAGTAAATAAACATTTTATAAGATGTACGTCGCTAGTGCCGCATCGTAGGACAATTCCTTAATTTTTTTCCCCCATTGGCTTCTCTGGATTTTTGCATCAATACTTTTTTGTATGCTCTAGATGTGTACTTATCACTATGATGGAATTTTTTGTTCTATTTACATACGTAATATTTACAAATACGTTTTTATAGGAATGACACCATAGCCTGAACTTATGTACATCTGCGTCACAAAAGAACAACACAACACCAAAAAAAAACAATATTATATAAAAATTCTAATATCTGTATACAAATGGATCCAAGGTAACTTCTGAAAACTGAAAATTAACTGACTCTACCACCGACACTACACAGAAGCGGGCTGAGACTCGCATTACGACACATTACCACAGTTAAACAGCGGCAGACGCGACAGTAATCCAATTGTCGCTATATACAAACAAACATACGTCGTCGCAAATGTGGTCGTTCCCGTAATAACCCACAGCCAACTAAGAGAGTATTACGCACGCGACATACACTGCTCAAATCGTCTGTAACAGACGTATAAATACACAGAATATAAAGCCATGATGTATGCATGTAATGTGTTGAGTAATAACTCCGTGTACAGAACAACCATGCCGAAACAACTTTTGCCGAAACGGGAAGCTTACTTTGCGTTTCTTTTTTAGCACGTCTCTGTTCCCATAAGGTGTATTACCTACTGTTAAGCAATAAGTCCACCCATCGTACCTTTACTTATGTTTTTCTTTAGTATATTACTTAGTATGTGAATTCCATAGTTGATGACGTGTTCTAGTTACCGTTGAGTTGATAGTACTAGGTGATGCTTTGCTTATGAGAAACATAAGTTTACTAAAAAAAAATCAGCTAAAAAATGTCAATCACATAACACGTATCCAATTAATACATTCCCAATCCCGGATGGGAATTGGAAATCCCGGAGACGTGACAGAAGATACCCAACTAATACAGTCGACCTCCTCTTTATTTTACGTCAATACAAATAAACCTTAAAAACTACGCGGATTTGAATCTTTCCATTAGTTTAAACTTATCATAGGAGTATAAGTTTGTAACTTCATTATTTCTGAAGGGTGCCTTTCGGATCGCCCAACATTATATTAAATCCACAATTTCTCTCGAATCAGGCAAGCAAGCGTGTTCCAAACTCACCGGCCAGATTGGCGGCACTCGAAAACGTGGAGGGCGAAGGCTCTCACTGCCAAAAAATACTTGGAAATTACCGAATATTCATAAAAATATAATTTTACCCTTTTCTGTAGCTCTCTGATTCTCACATGCGCGTAACAGAATTGGGAGTATAAATTTAACAGAGGATTCAAAACGAGCTAATTTCGGAATGTTGTAATGCGTGCCGTCAGACTTCTCTTTGTAATTCGAACCTTTTTTGTTTAGAAAACAGATGTTGAAGTGCTTCGTTATTGGTATTTTCAATTAGTACGCGCGTCACCAATAAATTTGAGCTGAAAATCGGTCCTGTGGTACAGATTGTGGGGGGTTTCAAGCATTTTGCTGAGCTCTACCCCTTTCTGACAGGTGGGCATTTCACTATAGAGGGTAAAGGGATTTTCCAATCAATAAATTGACATAACGCTAATCGCTACTTTATATTGTAAGGTCTGGTACACATTTAGACGCTCGGCGTTGCGTTCAGCGCGTGAGTAGCGTGACGGCACGCTTGGCGTAGTGGCCAAGCAATTGGACTGCTGCGCTTGGTGTCGCGGGTTCAATTCCCATCTGGAACGAGTATTTATGCAATCCACAAATTTTTTTTCTGGTCTGGGTGTGATGTGTATGGAATTATATGTCTGTAAGCGGTACCCACGATACAGTAGCAATCCTAGTGTAGGGCTACGTTTTTTTTAAAGAGAAAGAGAGAAGAGAGATTAGCGTACATACAGCCACAGATTAAAGGATACAAGTATCATACAGCGCGCTTAGCACGTTTTACGAGCCAGATCAAAACCACAGCAACGCCCTGCAACTCGATTACAGTTTCTTGCCTCTCCTTAACCCCTCTAACCCTATCCTTAAATAAATCTCAGTCTGTAAAATAATATTTCTCCGGCGGCAACCTCGGGTTTACACAATGAACTTTAAATTCATAATCATTAAGCGCTTAAACCACGAAGCTTGGGTCTACATGGACCTAAATTGAATAAGGGGTTGTTTTATACGTTTAATTACTGTCTCATTCTATTTTACCATATTACAGAAATACTTTAAAAAAGAGTTTGTGGGACAAAACAATTAAAAAACCTGCCACTCGACCATGCAATAGAATGTTTCAAGTACCTACATACGTGCTTATTAAGAAGCGAACGACCAGCTAATCCCGTCTCTACAGTCACTAAGTTTAAATAAATGTGCGCCTAAAAGAAATAGAAATTAAATTTATTAACTCAAGCTTCAAGCTCTCGAGTTCTCTTCAGCTAAGCGCTGCGGTTTTTAAAGCGAGCGGTGATATAAAAGGTCGTTCGTTAACTACCACTAAGTCCCGAGCGAAAGGAACAGCAAATAATACTAATACCTAATGAACAAGGCTATGTCTCACCGCACACTAATCAGTTTAATCAGACCTTATTTAGAGATTGTTTTAGAATTGCAATTAAATTGTCAAAGAAGATTTTATCTTCCGAGCATTTTAAGTAAAAATTGGTTTGGGTTTATGATAAGGTCACTAGAACACTTCAAAATCTTTATAATCGGAATGTCTAAAGCGTAAAAAGACAATCTAGCAAAACGCCTAAAAGAAATTATGTCTATGGAAAAAATTACTTGAAAATCTAAATGCCTGAAGCTCGGATTGACAAAGCTGTGCAGCGTCTAAAAAGGATAAGTGTAAGACTACGATTGCCTAATTGGCACTTCGTCTAATTAGTCGTACTACGTGGGTATGTCACGTGATCCATCCAGTCACGATAGATCACGACAATGACTAGACTAGATAGTCATAACAATTGAAGTCAAAAAGCTTTGTTCAACGAACTCAAACATTGTCTAGGAGTGCGTGAAGCCACTAACGCTTGGTGTTTTGTTACACAGCCTTCAAGTTTCAATATTAATTCTCAAAATTAAACGTTAATTAATTTACAGTTGAA
The DNA here is from genome assembly GCA_905147375.1 of Hylaea fasciaria. NCBI lineage: Eukaryota > Metazoa > Arthropoda > Insecta > Lepidoptera > Geometridae > Hylaea > Hylaea fasciaria. The sequence continues at coordinate 12,667,448 of LR990193.1, read as the reverse complement.
CTCATATGAAAGGCAAAGGTCAAAGTGAATAGGGCCACAAGCTTGCGACGAAACCAGGCGAAATAGTTAGGTTAGCCACAAGTTGTTTTATGGGATACTAAGTACATAATAGATTACTAAAAGCAGTATACAAACTCTTGCAAATTGTGCTACTAAATGTCGGCTTTAGGTCGTAAAGATTGTGTGTCGTCTTCTTCCTGAGATGATAAAGCTGAAGATTACAACAAAGGTAAATTTATGAATACTGATTAAGTAAGGGCGATGATTAAATCCGTTATTAAAATTATAGTAAAAGTGTATGGATAACATTAAGTAACTTACAATTTATCATCCGTATATATTTTTACTACACGAGTATTACCATAATATATATTAGGTATATAATTATTCAACACGAGAGACTAAAAAATTACTGTAGCACTTAATGTTCTACTATTTATGTATATTTTAGTAGGAAATAGAAATACTTCTGGCGTAGGGAGCGCCCATTCTCTCCGCTAAGGCATTTTTCGTAGTGTGCGTGAGGGAATACGTACCACGTCTTCCCGTAGTTATCATACTGTTATTAACCATACTGTGCATAAATGTTATTTATCTTACCCGAATTTGTGCTGAGTTTCACTTTTATAACCTATAAACTTATTCTCATTGCGCTCTGTAGTAGGTATTTCGTTTTGCTAGCGTTTTGAGATGTCTGCCTCCAGACGGTTAACTCTCTTTATTAGGCTCTGAACGCGAATTTTTATGCTTCTCTGGCTTTAATCCAGAAATCCAGGCAACTGAGACCACTTCATGAAATGGACTTCATTTATTTAGGCTTTTCAACTTCGTCGCAAAAACGAGGGGTGTTATTAACCACCGACGAAAAAGAGGAGAGTTATAACCCTGTTTTATATTTGTGGCTTTCGTGGTTTCGCATCTCTAAAACGGCTGAAACAAATGATGTGCCATTACATTACAGTTCTTGTGAAGGAAAATACACGTGCATAGAATAATGAAACCAATTTTTGAACTACAGGTACCATATCAAGTATAAAATCTTTTCAATTATAACACTTCTGACAAACGATTTAAAGTTTGAAACACCGAGTCTGATCTCCGGCACATACGAGTAAGTACGTAGCTGTTAAACTTCCTTAATCTTATTTATTAAGTTGATATAACAAGTAATTATAAGATCAGGGTAGAAATTAATTTTGCGCCTGGGTGTGCGGGCGGCAGAGGCTTAAACATCCTGAATTAAAAGTTTAGGGTACAGCCCTTGTAATGTGAAATTAATTACAATGAGACCCTCAAATTAGTTATTTACTTGTTTGCTTTGACTTTATACGGATCCCCGATTGTAATATGATGTGTTGGTAGGGTAATCTGTGAGATAGGCCTTTATTAATTTAATTAAATGAACCAAATGCACAAAGTATCACATTATAAGTAGGAACTAAAAAGCCAAAAACATGCTAATTCTTTCAAAAAAGAAACGTTTTAAATTGTTCGTACACTCGAGCTTACATGTTTTTTTTATTGATCCCACCTGCAATACTTTTACTGGCGTTCAAAGATACTAGACGATACTTCATTGCAATCTGATAACTATAAACTGCATTGTTGATAAAATATTTCTTCAAATATCAATGCAAGAGAACTAGCCCCAGTTCAGGCTAAGCGTGTGCACTACCTTTGTCCATATTATCGTCATTTGTGGTCAAACGCAGGAAAAGAGCTACAATGCTTCGACAAAAATTGTATGTTGCAACTAAAATAGCTATTTTCTTTCGCTTTTGTCAACCCAATCGACGGTTGCGGGCCTTTGTTGCGAAACACGTATTCAGTTTTGGAAGTGACTAGTTGGTTTCAGTTAGGAAATAGCCCCAGGTGTCGATTTGTGCCCCAAAACAATTTGCCAATACACAGCAACGGCACACTGCGCATTTCACCGCAGTATTTCATGGAAAGTCGCTGTTTTGCGAAACTGCATCGTATTGTATGCATGAGCTTCGCATGTGGGACGATTTTTCGCTGCAAAAATCGTAGACACTAGAAGCGCCTCGCGGTTTCACTTACGTTAACTACTATCCCGCGGGAACCGTTTTAATTTTAGTTTTTTTAGTTCGCTGTAAATTCGCCTTACTAAAAAGCTATCTTTGGAGTTATAATTGCCTAGCAGTGTCCCTAGTGTACCTATTGCATAAATGTCCAAATTGGGTACCGATTAGGTATTCCGTGATTCAACGGTAACAATATGACTCTTTTTTAACCGACTTCAAAACGGAGAAACTTATCAATTCAACTGTTGTATTTTTTCATTTTCTGATCGGTTGTTACTGTTAAAATCGGCTCGTACGTCAACTGAGCCCGCTCCATACTGTGTCCGCGGAACCAGTTGGCCTAATGAATATTTGAATCGGTCAACTGAACCCATTAACAAAATTTTGAATTTATGCAGTTACGGAAAAAGTTTTTTAACAATATTTTGTTGTTGTACTAATTGTTCTGGCACTAAGTATTATATTATTATTAATTCTTATCATTGGTACATTAACTAGGTACTTACATTACATTAAGTACATTAAGTATTATATAATAATATACATGGTTCAGAGTAGCTATAGTATTTCAAAGAACGGCTCATGAAGTAGGTATAATACTCAATCTGGCTTACCGTACTTGTCAGCTCACTGTAACGTTGTCTGAGGTAATCTTATCATGATAATGAATTTCAGTCGCACCTTACACGACTATTCTAGACGCTATCAAATTCCGATCCCGATTCCGGTATCAATCTCACTATAACAAACGTGCTTTTGAAAATCTAAGGGGGTTTGAAAACCTTAGGTCGAAATGGGATTGTTTTTCTAATGTTATGAGGTAGTTGATTTGACGGTTTAGAAGTGTCCTCATTGTAACTAACTTTAGCCATTGACAACAAGCATTTCGACTAATAATATCAGTCCGCACTCAAAGTAGAAGTTGTGTATTCTGAGTGGTCACTAAAGAACCGACATAATCAATAATCAATTTCAAACGACTCCAAGCCCATAAAATAAAAAAGTAAAAAGAATAATCTCGAATGCAACAGCTCTGCATAGCAATATAAATTTCTACAATAACTCCGCAGTCGACCATAATATTTTAACCAAAACACAATATTAATAACCTGCCAAATTAACTAATTCCAATGTTTACCTAATTACATTACTTTAGTTCATCTAACGGAACACAAAATAACTTTCGCATTGAAACCTGGATCGTAACTTGATCGGCTTCAAGAATAGTCCCGCTAAAACCTCTTCTGGATTAGTGTTACTTTATGATACACGTGTCACACGAGTACGATGTGCTACGAAATGAACACAGGAGCATTTACAAATGGTATGCCACCTGAGATAGCTGAGCTAGTTGACAGTGCTAGGCAATAGCTACTTGCCATAGTAGAAGTGGACCTTAAACGGGCGGGCAGTGCGTAATATAATGATACAAAATTTGTTTTAATAAATTGAAATCTATAAAGAACTAGCTGCACCCCGCGGTGATACCCGCTGTTTTCCGTATAAAATATAGCCTATGTGTTAAGTTGGACGATAAGCTATCTGCATACCAAATTTCATGCAAATCGGTTCAGCCGTTTAAGCATGAAGAACGAAAAAACACAAACACAAAAACTTTCGCATTTATAATATTAGTAAGAAGATATTAGGGTAGATTTGTTTGATTCGCACTGAAAAGTTTTGATAAGGCACAAAACATAGTACCTACTGATGTAAATTTTTAACCTGTTGAGGGGAGTTTTTGCAGATCCGTGAGGTCCCAATGGAACTTTGACAATACATTATGACAATAAGCCGATCTGATGATAGAGACTGTAGGACTGTAGGTAAACAATAATCCTCGTCACCTCCTAACAGTACACTGATGGAAGGTTGATTTCGATCAACTTTATGAATTGTATAACACCTTGTGTGCAAAAATATATTATTTTACAACAAAATCATATATTCAGCTCTATGCCATGTTGTAAGAATTGTTTGTAAAATAAAATGCATGTCACCTGTGAAACACTGAAAGTTCGCGTACCGCCGCGTCTACCCGTGAAGTTTGTAAGAACGGTTCGTCGCTACTCGTTTTCGTTTCGTTGCTCGTACTTATAGACTTCGCCCGCAGGTGTGAGAGCTGAACTTGAGAATTGAAAACTTTATAGGTTTGTAATACAGCAGCTAAAAGTAGTACAAGGAATAGCATGAGCGTAATTTAAACTTAACATCCCGAAAAGTCTACTTCTTTATCAATCTTAACTTTTACCAACTAATTATATCGAGACATCTTACACTAAGGAAGTCAACTTTAGATTTCCCACTATTCGGGCTTTCACAGCAACATACTTGAAAAAGGTCTTATCAAGCTTAAATAAGGTAAAAGACCAAAAATAATTATAAAGGAACCCCAATATGTATCACTTCTCTCTCTCTCTCTCTTTAAAGTTCTCCTGAACTATAATAGGATTGAAGCTCATTTCATGGCTCCAAACATTTGCGGAGACGGTACTAATGCGCTCACGGTACAGTCGCAATCAAAACGCAGCGCTGTGACAATTATTGTGGCGCTTGCACAACAGCATGAGCATAACGTCGTGGATTACTCGCTTTCCGCTATGAATTCAAATTGGAAGATCTCTGAAACGCAGCGGAGATATTTCGTGTTTGCTTCCGGACATACGCTTGAAGGCACCACCATGATTTCGGCGAATATAAAGCTTGAATATTGGAATTGACTTTGAAAGGTAAGAATTATTAAACCTTTATACATTGTCACACACAATTTAACTACTTACAAGAATAGGCAAAGAATAATCAAACATGCGCAACATTTTGTTCAGTTATTTATAAAAAAATGTTGTTTTTTTTTAAGTTTACGAGTAACTCCTTGTATAATTTAATTTCCAGACAAATGATTTTGTATTAAAATAAGGCAGGATCCTTGACAGTATCAACTTTTGTATAGGATAAGAAGCGTTATTCAACAGGTACCTTCGAACACAGTAATCAAATGCTAAGAAAAAAGGGGTAAAATGCAATCTATGCTTGTTATAAAAAGAAATAGTATAAAACGTAACACTATCAGTTTACGCCCTTTAGTGACTTACCAGCCGAGAATTAATTGATACGATAGACTCGACTGTATCACAGTTCCAAGTAACATTACCCCCTCAAGTGGTTTTAGGTTCGTGCTCAAGGGGCCGCCTATAAGGGGCCCGTCTACAAGGGGCCCGTCTACAAGGCTGCTCGCCTTGAGACACTATGGAGGTCAAGAATACGGACTATCATTGGTTGCTAATTTCAAACCCGCATAGATACCGAAAATATACATTGTTTCTGAAGAAATTCCTTGTGACATGTATAGTTATGTAATAAGTTTATTCTTCAGGAAACTTTCATAACACAATTATAATTCAGTCATGTAAGCTATCAAAATGAATCCAAACACAATTAATCTTCTATTAGTAAACTAATTCAGCAGCTCCGTTTTCTACCTTCCATCTCTGTCTTCATATAAGCAAACGCCTGTGAAACACGTTTATTGTACATTAATTTATAACTTCACCTTTTACGTGTACATATCTCACCAGTACTTTAAATGAGTACCGCTCATGTAAAGTCACGCCTGAGCAATTAAAGTCAGTTAAAGAATTATCACCAAAACACAAGCCCCATTTCATCCCTCACACATTATTTAGAGACAATAATATCCCTAGTTCACCGTAATCGGTCGAGTGTGCCCTCAGGGGCGCGTCAGCTCAATCCGCGATTCTCTAAAGCCCCGGAGGTCGGCGGATGTGTCGACAACACTTAAACCGCGTTTATATTCAGCAGTGGCAATGAACAGGGAAGTGGGCAGGGAAGTGAACAGGATGAATGTAAACACGTACTTTTCATTGCTACTGGTGCTGCCCGGTGAAAGTGCAAGGGAAGTGAGTGGTAGGGGAGTATGTAAACACAGACTTCTCTCGAGGGAGTTATCGCAGGCACCGGCAGGGGCAGAATCTAAATGGGACTATAAACGATTGTGTCAAACTGTTACAGAGCTAATAGTTAACACTGGCTGAGAGGGAATGGAAAAAACGCCCTTGAAATAGCCCTTTTTGAACTTTCGTGGTTCGATGGAGCTGTTTCCTGAAACGCAAGATAAGAAAGTACCTACGTATTTAGAAAATAAAACGTTTTTTATAAAAATAAAAGACGTAATCATAAAGTGACATCCACTTTATTTCTAGAAAAAATCTGATTCAAGACTGAAAATTACAGTTGCCACTGTTGGTCATTATTCTAAGGCATTACAGGAGTTATCTCCGAGTTGACGAATGCAAATGAGGCCTGAAACCAGAAATAAGCCGATACAGCTCCCTTGCCGCCTTCCCACCACACAAATACGAAAAATCGCTACACCGTGATAATCTCAACTTACTCGTAGACTGTTCCTGCTAAGATAAGCCGTTATTGCATTTGCTTCTATAGTTTGTGATAGACTATGTACCTACTGAAATATAGATTTTTTTTTGGAAAACGATGGATATGCAAAAGGGATTCAACATCTGAAGGCGTTTCCGACATCGTTGGCTAAAATACAGAACTTTTTTTATTGTTCCTAATTCATAAACCACATTATTGCCCTTGGGCTTTTCATACAATATTCCGGCCCCGGCCATGGAATCACTTGCTTTACAGTAAAGAATGCATGACACGTAATGAGACATTATCGAGCAGGTGTTATGAAATAATCTTATGGTTAAACATAGGCTAATGAGTTATATTTTGTATCGAAGATTCCACCTGTTTGAATTTTTAATCCATGCAATTCTCAAAATATATCCCTTAAATATTAAGGCATCCGGCCCGTTCAGGAAGTCTGTTAGGTGAATGGTCCCATAACAATTTAACGAACAGTCTATAGTTTCTGTATGGGCGAGATGTACATACGTTACGCTAACTCCGCATTATAATAATGATTAATGTTATGGCAAAGTTCATTAACCTCACCCCTTCTCAAATTATCCATCATCACGGGAGAAGTGCATCTTAATGAAAAATCGTCTAGAATTCGCGATATTCAGTCATTGTCTGGAATAATTACGATGGTTATCAGCTGGAAAATAAAAAGCTCTCAAGCGTCGCAGCATTTGTATGAAAATTTTGTATTTTTAATAATGCAATTGGTTTTTAACTTACGCACCGGAGCGGACGAGTTTTTGTCTCATAAAATCATTCTACGCATAAGTCATTTTACGCATGTTTTTCTTCTTAAAGTTTGATCCGTATTTATAAACTGGTAAACTGATTTTTTTGGGTAGTCCTGTCGTGACTCGAGAACTAACGTAGGTTCATCTAACTCCTGTTAGATAGGTAGGTATGTGCGTAAGTACAGGCGTACTTTTGATGTAGCGTAAATTGGGATTTTATACTTCGACCTACGAGTAGAGTAAAATTAAAAAGCATTTGATGAGCTTTCTGCTCAAAGAAACTAAGGCTAGGATGACTACTAAGGTATCACACGAATTGGGATTTCAACCACATAGCGTGTGTTTCGTATAGCATGAGGTGTCGACATTCGACATAGCAACAACCCCGGTTTCCCACTTATAACAGATCATTCATAACTAAAGAAGTCCTAATAAATCCACACATTAGAGCAATACACTTATCGTAAACAAACTCAGTCACACGAATTTGCCATAATTTGTGGAAAAGACATACTCGCTGCAAAATGATTAAATTATATTCTTACCCCAGAAGAGATATACAATGTAATAAGTTCCATTTTCCCCATTAAGGCACTTAACACGCTACATTTCGGGTATAAGTACCCCAAGGATTCCAAGGAAGAAAGTAAAGCCGCAACCACATAGGCGCATAATTATCGGTCATAAATATCGCAGGCGTTATTGCGATTTGTCCTTTTAGCCTCGAGTGATTTGTCCTTTTAGCTAATTTTGTATTAGGACTACTACTACTACTACTACTACTTACATAATATTACTACTGTGATAATAATATTGGCGTGATAGAAATAGTACACAAAAATATAGGGCACGTCGTACCATTGGCATAACGTTGCTGCTTAGTGCATTTTGTGTTAGAACGCGTAGGTACACGTCTGTACGCGATGTGTTTACACACATCTACATTTTATTGCGCTTTTTAAGACGCTACAAATATTTGAAGAATGAAAAGGAATAGTGTGGAAAAGACGCGACCGCCTTATTGGAATATTATTACGTTGCGATATACCAATATTATTGCGTCTGTGTGGTGGCGGCCTAACCGCACTTGGTCGAAACCAGAGGTGTTATATTATTCATGTTGCGTACGACATTCAGTATTCTCTTGAACTTCAAGGGAATGAAATTTTCCGTCTCCAAGATGACTTTTGTAAAACAGATTTTATTTTTTGGATGATAAGGTTGAGATTTTCAAAATGCAGTTGTTATTTTAGGGAAACGAAGTAAATGAAGTAAATAATGTATATCTAATGAGTTCCTTATGTATAACACAGCGGTACTCTAAGTGTGTTCCGCGGATCCCTAGGGTTCCACGCTAACCCTGTAGGGGTTCCGCAAGAATTTAGAAAAAAAATCAAACCTGATATCAACCAATTAAGTTAGTAACCATTAGTTAAGATTTTTTCATTTTTAATATCTTCTATTATTGTACTAAGTACTTGCCATGTGGTAAAGTAAGTAATAATTAGTAACTGTTACATTGTACTTTTATAATGCTTATACTTATAATAAAGAATACACTTTTCAAAACTATTGTTTTATTGTAGGGTTCTGTCAAGTATTTTGCTTGTCGAAAGGGTTCCGTGACCAAAAAAGTTTGAGAACCGCTGGTATAACACAATGTGCTTCTTTGAGATACGAAGGTAAACATGTATATTATCTATAGGTCCGTCAGATGTAGGTTAGTACATTGACGCCTTCTCATGTCATTGTCTGGAAAAATCTTATGGAAAAGTCGAAAATTTTACCCGTATCAGAAAATTAAAAATACATTACGTTCAATTTGGCAGTTCTGCAGACTGTCACATGTTTCAAACAAATAAAATTATCGTCGACTAGCTGCGCCCCGCGGTTTCATCCGCGTTTTTATAATATACGATATATCTTTATGAATTATAGCCTATGTGTTATTCTGATGTATAAGCTATATTATTGTAAAGTTTCATTAAAATCCATTCAGCACTTTTTACGTGCAAGAGTAACAAACATCCATCAACGCCAATCCATCAACCAAACTTTCGCGTTTATCATATTAGTAGGAAGTAGGAAGTAGGATAGATAGGTATCTACAGAGAACACAGATTACAAGTGCTTCTTGCATAGATGAACCGTGCCATGAAGATCCATGGTTGAACTAGTAGTATCAGTTCCCGTGCTATGACGGACAGGGTCGGTAAGAAAAAGCTCCCTTTTTGAAAATGCAGTTTACTCTGTAAATTCTAAAAGTTACTACACAACCATTCCTCACCGGCAATAAGCTAACCTTAAAATTTACATGCGCGCTGTTTCAGCAAAACACCAGTCTGATATAAAATTCTCGAATGCATTTCAGCTAACACGATGCGGAAAATTCTAGTGTGGGAGATGGCGTCTACTTTGATTAGGGATTGATTGACGTGTTGATTAATTCTGATTTTTATAGGTATGAGACTTATTGTTAATTGATGTACGTAAATATCCTATTCCACTACATCAATACAAACAACAAACCAAAATTTAATTAAATGCAGCTAGCGTGTGTGTGCGTTTAAAATAGAAACCTTTCGTAATCAGAATTGTCAATAGCTCCTGGACTTTATTGGAAATCCAGTATTACTATTGGAAATCTATATTGGAAGGGTAGAAAGTAATATTCTGAGACAAACACTGCAAGTTAGGAGTTTGTTCAACTTACCCACTATGTGAATGGTAAATGGCAAAACGATAAAGTGTTGCCAGGTCCACATCAACGAACTGTAAATAGGTTAGTTTTAGACATTAATGAAGATTTTGTGTTTGAAATATAATTATCTCCTTTGAGATCCTTCGACACTGCATTTAGTTTATTAAACTATTTTAAGCTTATTAAGGTTATTATTAAGTAATTTATTTACTAGTTTTATTTTAGCTTCTTATTTTACACAACATAAAGTTGTTTTTTCTTTAATTATTAATTTGCTCCGTATATTCATATTATTCCAAATATATATTATTCTTGCAACAAATGTTCTTACCCGCCACAAAACAGATTCCAACCAGTTCGCTGAATGGTAAGTAGCAGTAAAAACAATATAAACTTCCCAAATAGAAATAAGTTTCACAAAATGCTGATTTGGCAATGGTAACACATGGAAGGACGATGACCAATTTATTACAAAGTGCACTGAGACAGAGCAATGCTTTTAAACGACTTGGTTTAACTGTGTCTAGAATAGAAGTTTTTATATCAAAAAGTGTTCTGCCAAAATATGAGCATTGGTAAGAAACCAAAGGCGTGAAGCTCTTGATTTTGTGTTTTTGACTTCGTCCGTCTTACTACAAAATTTTAGACCAGCGTTAAACAGATGTTTTTAAAATTTAATTCGTCAAAATCGACGTCTATCACCGTTGTCTGACTCAACCCTGGCATTCCTAATTATTTGACTTATGAATTTGTTATTGAGTTAGAAAAAGCGAGGGTTAGACGTCGATTTGTGGAGAAAGGATTTAGCTTCATCTGTCCAACTCTTGTTTAAATATTTTGTGGTAAGACCGTGAGTGTTTGTGTAATAATGGTAGAATATTGTGAAATAATACAGCTCAAAAACGTTGTCTCACCAAAACTGCCCAGAGGTCACAGTAAAGCATCCCCCACTTTACTGGATCCTGACGCAGGCTGTCACTTAAAAAGACTGTGGACTACCTGACAACTGAGAGTCGACATTATGACTATTATTTTATTAATAAATTGCTGTCATTTCAGTACTGGTTAAATGCAGCAACCGAGCCAAACAAAAATAAAAAACGGCAAAAAAAATATCAGAAAAACGTACCTAGTATAAAAAATTAAAATAAATAATTACTGATCTGTATAGAGGGCAGCGAAGTACCAGGATAGCATAAAGCATAAAGAGGTATCATATCTTATGCCACTCAACGTGACTATGTTTTGAGCTAAAAATATGTATAAACAAGTTTTATAGATAATTTTGATAAGTTTGCTAGCAAACTGATAAACCACTTGTAATTGATTTGAAATTACCACCGTCTAAGAACGATAGAGGCTTCTCGATACCTTATTCCAATATGAAACCCCTTTTCTAGACATAGTTGATATAGTTGTTTCTAATAACAACAAGCCAATGTACTTCTACAGACAAGGTCGGGCGTAAGAATAAAATACAAGAAGCGTATAGAATGGACTCCGTTCAAAAACACAACAAGCCACGTTTTTATAATAAAACAGAGCTGTGTTTAAAATTTTACATCTCGCTTTTGTTCATACATACCACGAAAACTTCCATGATATGGACAAAAAGATGGTGACGAAAAGCTAACTAATACAATTTGTATTATATAGGATTTGTATAATTAGTAGAATTATGAAACATGTCGAGAAATTCCGAAAGCGTTCGGGTTTTAATACTGTTACTTTTGTTACTACGATAGTTGATAATTTGATTGTGCGTTACACGTCGCGCTTTAGCGTGTGGATTTAAAACCCTGCCAAGCTTACAAACCTTAAACCACTGAAACCACATTTAATTATATTTAGTAAAATATGTTTATCTGCTCAAACTACGTTTGTTAGGCTGCTAATCATGTTTAGGAGCTTAATTTTTATTGTGCAAGATGCTAAACGTGATTTGTTGCCCAAATGCATTTAAGAGGTCACTAAATACGTTAAAGATTCGTTATGTAAGCCACCCTTAGAGTTCAATTTCGCAAAGTTAAGTTCTATTCGCTGGTATTACTGCACGAGTTTCATTTCTATAGAAATAGCGTATAGGTAGGTATGTATGCTAGTATTATGGCTTATTCTGGTCTAGATCTCGTTAGCGCGAGCGCTTGACTTAGATACTAGGAGTAATCGGAACTCATCACCATACAGACTTAGTTAGTACAAAAAGTACTGCTTCTGGGAATTAACAAGTAACTGGCTTAATTCCATTTCAGTAGAATATTTTCATGAAAGTGTAATTTTCGTAACCAATTACATCTCAAGGTTATTAATTAGCATGTTCGGATATAATAAGCTCTAAGATACAATTATAGCAGTAAAAATACAAGAACGAATGTATCTACTCGTATATTGGAAATAAGGCATGAAAGGGAAAAATCCTTTTTCAAACTCCAACCATAATTAATTACGCCTCAATTTAATGTGTCATATTTTATGTTTTTATTGATCTCTTTGCTAAAGAGATAACAGAGTTTGACTTTATTAACTTTTTAAACGTAAATGCGTTGAATATAAAAAAGCAACTGTATTCTACAATATGTAAAAAAAACAACAGTACAATAAAAATATACAAATTTTTATTGTATGATTTGACAACGCATTACCCAAATTGCGGAAGTTGGAAGCGTGAAAGTTGAACATTGTTTAGATTCAGTCAAAAAAAATATATCAATATTCAACCCCTGAGAGGATAAAATGAATAAGCTTCAGCCGAAGCTCGTAAAGTTCTTGTTTGACAATAATTAATATAATTATTTTATTCCATTTTCGACTTTATTTTAATCAAATTATACAAAAAAAAACAGCTATTCCAATACCAACAAATTATTTTAGAGTCCTCCTTTCACAGTTGAGTTAATTTATTTCCTTTCCCTTCAAGACCGACCGGAAGTTAGCCACTCAAGGGTTTTAAGTACCCAATCAATCTAAATCTGCTCTTCCTGTCTCAGGGAACATGAAATATTGAACATTTATTGGGCAATAAAACACTCTTGCCATGGCTTCATCGCGTTTTCTATAGGTGCTCCGGTTTAAAGGAAAAACCAATAAAATCACTTGGCAGTTGAGAGTATTACAAAGAAAAATGACGGGTTGATATATTATGAAGTATTTACAGTCCTATCTAGCATCGCAAGTTATAGGCACGCGTGGCACGAACAAGACCATGTCGTCACTAACTGAAATAATATGTTTACTTGCCAGAATAAAACGTTATACCTAACGGGGTTCATCGGGTGACTTTCAATTAAAAGCAATAAATCACCGTAATAATGTATTGTCCGTTCCACAACTACATCCACACGTATAGGTATAATATAGGCAAGTATAAATAATTACTCAAATACAAGACGAGCTACAACCGTGCCTATGGGGTGACGACTGGTGTCGCGAACTCGCGTCATGAATTACTTTCTGTAGAGTCGGCAGAAATTAATGCATATGTAATGTGTCGCTACATATGTAATCGATTTAACTATTGGCCGATCATAAGACTCAAATCTGAGTATGCTTCACAATTATTACAAACAACTTTTTGGAAAATATCTTAGTAGGAAAGCTTTTGTTATCGGTGTCACTCTGAGAGGCACAGCCGTGGGAACTGACCAGCCCAGGCCACGGAGTGGGATTGGCCGACCAAGGCAACGTTTACACTTGAGCAACCTCGACACGAATGTGACGCTCCACCTCGACTGTGAATGCGGCCTTACTACGGAGATAGAACGCTCGTTTCAGGAAAAGTAACAATGGAAGAGAAAATAAGTAATTTTAATTGAACAAGTGTACTTACATTTTGTCTTAATTTTCTTATTAATCAGATGTCTGGACACAAAAGTCGAAAGAACAAAGATTTGTAATTACAGATTTTTCAGCTAAATGTTATATTTTGCACCCATATATTTTAGCATCACGTGTAATGTAACGAAAAACTGGGTATTGGAGTATTAGAACCAATGGCCAGGCGTGACCGTCACTGACCATTGAAATAACCAACAATAAACCATCTCTATCTTACCACAAAAGTTTAGACCAGAGTAAACAGATATTTCTAGAATGTCTTCCACAAAATCGACGTCTATCACTTGCATTTTCTTACTCAATCCTGGCATTCCTGATTATTGTACTTGTATATATGTTATTGAGTTAGAAAAAGCCAGTGTTAGACGTCGATTTGTGGAGAAAACATTTCGACTCATCTGTTAAACTCAGGTTTAAATCTCTTGTGGTAAGACCGTCTAGGTTTAAATACTTACTGTAATGCCCCCACTCCACTGAGCAAAAGTAGTGTTTGCGGGCTGAATAGTCACAAATTGCAAAAACGGGTCAGCCAGCGGGGCGAGCAGCCACAAGTTTCTCATGAACTTTTCTGCGCTTCAAGGGTCTATTGATTTATAGAGAAACTTAAACAATGAGTCGGCAATAGTTATGCCAGATGTGATTTTATTCAGTATTCTCATTTCGTTCGGCCTCAATGGCGTATTTGATTAAAAAACTTTAGTTTTGGTTCTCTATGAAACATTTTCAACATGTTTGTACGATCGACCTGTGTGCCTAGTGCGAGTTTTGACAATTTATTTACGCGCTCGGTCCGTTTGGCGTAAACATGGAATATGAAATAAATATGGAATAAGAGCAGCGCCATCTAGCGTCAGTGAATCAGTCACTAGATGGCGCTGGTCTTATTCCATACAATTTCAAGTTTACGCCAAACGGACCGAGCGCGTAAATAAATTGACAAAACTCGCACTAGGCACACAGGTCGCTTGATGGTAAATGCCTGCCCAATTAATTGCAATGCCCATCCAGAACATTGCATTGGTTACGATATGCGGCACTGCATGACATTCGGCATGCTGAGACACAACATAAATCTTATATAATTTATATTGCCCAGCAGTTAGATAGAACAATAATTCCATCTGAATGACTAATGCCAAAAGAGAATTAAATGCGTAAAAATATATATTTAGCATTAAATCAAAAGTTTTCATTGTGAAAAGTATTTGTCTTTGTACGATCTGTAATAAAATTTAAGAGCTCTATTAATTATTTATTATTATTTTTCTATCAAAGGACCTGTAATTTTTTTTGTAACCTGTAAGTTTGTTATAATATCATGTAGAATAGCATCTTCATATTTGTTTCATATATATTTTAGAGTAATGAGTGGTCACGAGACGATGTCGAAGTATGACAAAATATAATATATTCATGATATGAATTTGTGCAGGAATTGTCCGTTTTCAGCTAGCTAAATACTACAGATTTACTAAAGATCTTATTCCAAATCGTTAAGTGTTTCGTGATAGGGTACCCCACAACACAAAATAAATAATATACTTGACCATAGTCTGAATTTAAAAACTCAATACAACATTCTGAATAAGTATAACTAAGTATCTCTTACGCCCAGTGTCTGAAACGTCAGTCAACGTTGACAACAGATTAATTCTATTGCCATCCTTGTCATTTGTATAGTGTCAGATAGAGACAACGATAGTTTTAATCTACTGTCAACGCCAACAAACGTTCCAGAAACTGGGGGTTAGTGGCTCATCAAAAAACTAATATCAATAAACAGTCAATCAGAATAAATAGTACTTGGTCATAATCTGAATTTAAAAACTCATTAAAACATTCTGAATAACTTATAAGTACATCTTTGACCGATCAAAAAACTAAAATCAAACGAGCATGACAAAAACTTCAAAGGATTTTCAGCGCTTCATATAGCTTTATGAACATTAGGTACTTATAATTTGAGATTTTTCGTCCCCAGCTGAACTTGGAATCGTGATTAGGAATTATTTAATGTCCTCTCCTGATAAATGTAAAAGTCTTTGACGACGGTTTCTTTTCTTTATATTTTTACTTTAATTCACATCAAATGATAGCTTTCAGCATGAAATCTGGTTGGTGAAATTGAATTTGCTTTACAATAGTCTGTTCTAATAAAATACTAATAAGTTTCTAATGGGCTGACGACATTAAGAGTCGCAGGCAGCTGGTGGATGCAAGTGGCAAATTGTCGTTCGGTGTGGCGGTCTAAAGGGGAGGCCTATGTTCAGCAGTGGACGTCTTCAGGCTGATGATGATGATGACGAAGTTTCAACCTAGTAAAAGTGATATACAAACTAGTCTGATAGCTTTTTATGTTACTTCGATACATACGTAATTCGTTGAAAAATTAATAAAATAACCAAAATTCAGGGCTGTCCAAATACACAAGTCAATCTAAACGTAGTCCCGACTAGCACCTAGGTCGCTCAGGGCTGTACAAATACACAAGTCAATCTAAACGTTGTCCCGACTAGCCCCAAGGTCGCTGAAGACTGTCCAAAAACACAAGTTGAACAAAACGAAGTCCCGTAGGTCGCTCAGGAATGTCGTTAAACTAAAAAACCATTATCCCCAACCTGGCCCCGAGCAGAATAATTTTAATAAATTTTAACTTAACTATGAAACGCAGCTGTAAGCTGGGTCCGGCTAATCCGATTCCGTTTCGAATAGAGTCCTTGCATAACCAAAAACCATATTGAAAAGCAGCACAATGGAACCTTTTCAATAAAAGTAGGGTTGTTACGGGCATCAAGGTCCCAGATACGGATAACTACGGACAATAAAGTGTTTATTTTAATCGAAAAACGATTTTAGTATAGAACTGCTGTAAAAAGTATTAGACAAATATGTACGAATGGTATAAGAGAAAGGCTTAAAGGTGTTCGTTCCAAATAATAAACACAATAATCTGAATTGGTTTAAAAACTGTCACAAACTAAAGTCGGTTTTTCGCTGTACTTTACCAAGCTAAGCACATTATACCAAAAGTTAAATCACGGGAGTTTTGATTAACTCTTGATTATGCGAAATAGTCAAAGATTCGGGCAAGCTTTTGTATGTCGTTGATGGTAAGTGTAGCCATAATTAACACCATCAAATAGATTGCTCATATATTATAGTATCGATTAATCCGTAACTTTTATTTTTATTACATACAATTTTTATTTTTAATATCCGATAGTTTTGGTGACGGATATTATAAAATCCCTAAATAAAACCACACTCATATTTTATTCTAAGCTTTATTATTATGAGGATAGAGTACACATTACCTCAACAGCAAAGATTTACATGCGCTTGCTAAATTCAATATTTCAGGTAAAATGTAATAAAGATCCGATTTTAAAATGCTGAATAGGGTTGTTAGTGCGAATTGGATTTTTAGCGTTTGAAAGGTTCGTTTTGTAGATTATATTATCACGAGAGGAAAATATGGTATTAGCGTTTTATTAAATCTACACGATATACAGTACACCTAATACCTAACCTATATAATATATAACTGATTTACAATAAAGTATTTTCTATGCTATTATATTCTGTATTCTATATTTAGGGTGTACGTAAAGGCTTCATCCAATACATGCTAGTGGATTAATGAAATTAATAAATATTGCGTCAAGATCACACACCAGTACGATAATTCTAGTTAGGGGTCAGAATCTATGTCCTAGCCCCTAAAAGGGTTCGCTGTATCTGTGGACCCTGTGGTTCATACAAAAAGTTGCCCTGTGCGGGATTCGACCCCGCAACCTTACAGTTCGCAAGCGACTCATCACCCACTCGCCACGGGAGCCATTGAAATCTGTGAATTAATAATGTGGATTGATGATTGAAATAAATAATATGGGTTTGCTCTCTAACACCTTTTCTAATTAGATAATGCAAGATCAATGTAGAAATGCTCATTAATTATTTTCATGGAATAATTAAGTTTAAATAACGAATGGCTATGAATAAGTTATTCTGTGAGTGACACTTTGGTTCACTCTAATTAGGTGAAGTTTTTTTTATAAAAGCAGCAATATATAATACGAACTTCCTTAAATTATAATATAATATGCACTGGATATTGTATGTATGTATACCCACCACTATCAGTATATTTGTTTATATCTACACAATATATTCGTATTGAGTATAAACAATACAATAAACATGAACTTAACGTACAAAAACAAACACAAATTAATTACTTTATCCAAATGTATTTTACCTTATCAGATAAAAATAACAGCTAAATTGAACTTAAGTATTTCTTTACTCAGAACTAACTTAGCAGGTAACTTGGCCTGCAATCAAGTAATAACAAAATAACGGCTTAATTGTAGTGTAAAATAGTGGGGTCGCGTGACGCCCATGCCTTGAAGTAAGAATAGATTTCAGATTAATACTTAAGTTGGTTTCTAAGTTAGAACCCAAGTTAATTAACTTCTTACCGCCTTGGCGCTGACAGCTGCTGTGTAATGGAATATCTAGGTTGTATCCAAGTTAAACTTTATTTAAGCTATACTTAATTTAAGTTATTTTCAAGTTGCGGAGAGTTTGAGTAACATACAGAGGGCAAATATTTGTAAGAACCCCTCAACCGTCAGTGTTTGTCAGTAAGTGGCCACCAATGGTCACTGACTTCTCTGCCATCAATAAGCGATTGAAATCGATACGAGTTTAAAATGTACGCAAATATTATATAGGTATTCAAAATAAAAAGGTTTATCATTTCTGTTTCTAAACGTTCAAAAATACCCAGAAATAGCACAAATATTTTGTTAAATACCAATGAAATGTATGTGAAAAAGCCATATTTGTAATAGTTAGTAATTGAAAAGATAGATTTTACAGAAGCGCAATTTAGTGACAATATCAATCAATATGTTTAAAGTGAGAATCCGTTGCTATATAAAATAAAGGTGGATTGAAAAAAAAGGCCTTATTGAAGTAGAAAACAAATAATTTCTTCCAGTCTTCTCGTGACCTCAGTCGATTTAACTCAGTCGAAATGTCGAGGTAAGTGAAAATCATATACTATTTTCATATTAATTTGTGCGCGAATTAGACCTATTTCCTTTAATAAAAAATCATAATATTATTGTTTTACATTACTAACCTATACCGCAAGAGCTCCCGTCAATGATTTCTTTTCATATTCAAGTTTCCATTTTAATATTCGATTCATTTTCAAGACCAGCGTAGTGTCAACCCTAGTATAAAAAATGTGCATGCGACAACCCTAAAACCTGGAGCTCTGAACCGAGTGTGCGCTACCAACCATGAACACCTTTGATACATACGTAACATTCAACATTCCGACTCGATAAAAACGTCTATTACGGTAAAAACCTGTTTTTATGTATTTCTGTGTGGCATTCGACATGGCAGCCGAAAGGTATTTCAATTATTTTACTAGTGTATTTCACTCGTGTTGATAGCAGGTTTTTATTTTGTTAGTTTAGGTATTTCGTTGTATATATATTATTTTTGGAAAAGGTGAGTTCTGAAACGTTGCTAGCAATAAACTTGTTGCTAACTCCCTTTCAGTAGGATATAATGTATGTTGATGATGATGATGAATATTTATTTATTTATTTGGGATAAAAACAGTAATACAGTATCACTTAAATAAAGAAATAAAAAAAGACAGAAGTAAGAAGTAATAAATCACCAACAATTATCCACCAAATATCCACCAGTTACTATTATGAATAAAAAACTATCTTTATTGCGCGGCGTTACAAAAATAAAATATTATATAACGCAACTAATTAGTATCTAGATTACATACTACGGCTAATTCAAATAAACTTACATAATAAAGAAACAAAGAAAACAATAATATGTGAGTGAATATGATGGTGAAATATTATGTTTTTCGATATTTTGTCGATGTGAAGAAACATGGTTCCGTAGTCTCTGATTATTCCGGAAATCATTATTACAGATCTTACAGGGTATTATGTAATATTGTGTGAATGTAATGCGTTTCGCAATAAAATAATTTTATTATCAACCTTTCAGAAACCTTCCGTAAGCTATGGCTAAATTGAATCCTCCATTGGGTCGCTGTGAATGGGCCCTTCTCACCCAAATTAGGAAGCATTTAAAAGCTTTATTATACATTATTATATGTATACAGGCTTTTGTGACTTTTGAATCTACTTGACTTGTGCGTGGCCTTGGAGTTTTGCAAATAGTTGAGGCCTTACTCTTAAATAATGAGGTCATAATGACGAAATAATAACAAGCAAATAATATATGTTATCAAAACAATTTATTCACAGTGTGGGTATAAAATTAATGCCACAGAGCGTCCACATCGGCATAGCACAACCTATCTTATACAATTCGGCAGGAAAATATATTCATAATCTCGTAATTTAATGAATTAGATATACCAATACCAATAAAAGTAAGTAAGGTAGGTACAAAAACCTCATAATATTATAATAACTAGACAGGAAATGGACAAAATATAATGAGTTTAGTTTGCGTAGAGCTTTTGCTACGAAATAGCTACGATGTTGTAACCGATATGCGTAGCTCGTAGCACAATAATTATTTCCTACGGAAAACCGTAGCAGAGCGTAGCAGCTACGAGCTACATTGCTAAGGACAATAAAACACACTTAAGGTATACTATCGGTTAATATTTTACTCAGTATGTTGTGTAGTTGGATGTCGAGTCGTAGGCAATGGGTTAAAACTCCACAAATTGTTGTTTCGTTTCGATTTTTCAACCATTTTGCACAGTCGTAATGAATAATGAACACTGCCGCACCGTATTGTTTTCAATTTTAGACTCAATTTACCCCAATATTGTGTTATTTCAGCCGATATTGTTAAGATAATTTTAGAAGCAAACACAGATTTAATTAGGCAATTTTCACACTAATTATTTTGCTTTGCGTTATGTTGGTAGAAATGCAACCCGTATCCGGCATTTATTAACTATCCGTCTTAATAAATTCATCCGTAGATGTGACCTAGCTAACTAGCCACTTAGCTGCAAAATATACATTGATTTTATATACTATGGGTGTGCCACCTTTAACTCGTTACAATTAGCAACTAGCTGCGCCCCGCGGTAACACTTGCGTGTTCTGGGAAAGAGGTGTATACATAGCCTAGGTTTTAATCCAGTACCTCATCCATCTACCTACCTAGTTTCATTAAAATCTGTATATTGTACCGCTATATTTGGCATATTTGAGTAACATAAAATTGTGTTAGATAAAAATTATGCCGGAAGACTATATGACTCGGATCCGGCCAAATTATAATCACTTATCTCTAGTCATAACATCAAATGATATTACGTAAAATGTACTTAGTAGGGCTCGACTGCTAATTTAATAAAGAAGTATAAGGACAGTCAGCGAGAAAAATCGCAAAATATTTCATGGACAAGGTATAACAATGCAGTTTTTTCCCCAGCTATCTACGGACACAACACTAAACTATCTATGTTTCGTTTTCCTCCCAGTTTTTTATGTATATAAAAAAATGTTGGTTGTTGTGTGCAGTATTGTCAAAAGAAAATGTTTTACTTTCTTTCTTTCTATACTACACTACCGTCAAAATAAAAAATAACTTAAAAGGGGCACTCACAAAACTAACTGTAACACCGGGTTAGGAATAATATCCGGTTGTTAGGCAGAAGTTCCCGCTTACTTTCAGCAACTCCAATTTTATCTGAAAATTAACACCGGGTTAAAACTTAGGTAGCTCTAAAAGCCATTCGGGAAAAGCTCTGGAATAAAGTACATTCCCGACGCCCCCACTGAAATTTTGCATCTGATGGGCGGGGATGATAGAAAAGTTATATCCATCGTCCCCACTAATCTCGCTCTAAACTAACTTGCGTGACAATAGGACACGTAGTTAAAAACAAAAAAATAAAAAAGTGAATTGATTCTAAATCCAAATACATGATTCAATAACATTATAACAGTACCAGCAACTGCGGAGTTTCTACGTCGAATACTGCTGACAGCGCATTACGCGAAAGCTGAAAATTCAGACCCAAGCCAGCAATCAGCGAAATACGCCGCGTAATGCGTAAGGAAATATTGGTGTTGAGAAGTTTAGCAGTTTGGCGCCGACTGTACCTGCTTAGTAAGTAGAATAGTTTTCCTATAATCTTTTACATGTTATTGGGTAACGCGACGCTCAGAGCTTTATTGTAAGTGCTACGTTTGCACGTAACAGTTGAGGTCCCCAGAGTGTTGCATTGCAAATCTAACATGGCATTGCACTGCGCTAGTCACCCTGAGCCATTGAGTCTACTCTCATATGCCCAGTTGTTTTGCTACTGGAGCATAGCAAAGTTAGCATAGCGTATTAAGTTTGCCTGATACGTCCTCATTAATTTATTTCTTTTTTGTTGATACGAATTGCTTAGTTGATTAGAAACCTGCTCTGTAGGTTGCAATCTGTTCATTTGGAAAAATCAGTATCCGATAGTATTTATTAGATATTAAGATTTCTTGGGCAAGTTTAATTCATATCTGAATTACACATTCATATTGCTACGACGTAATAACATAGTTACATGGAAAGGAGTTTCTTTATTTATAAGATACGCTCAGACGTGCAGAATGAAAACTGTCCATATTCACTAGCTAGACGAAAAAAACTTTGCAATATTATATTTAGCAACGGTTTCTGTTTTGGCCATGTAACTTTAGATCCAAAAGCGCAAGGCCGGTTCAAATGCAAGAGATCAAGGTGTACACTCCAACAAGCGCCACTTGCAAAGTTATCACCTCCAGTACGCGTCGGGACTCGGCGGCGGACGGTCGTGCGTCGCGATGCCGCCGTGAAGATGCGCGCGATCCTTCTCATGTACATCGCGACCCTCGTGCACTGTGCGTATAAGGATGTGCGGGTGAGGCACGGGCGCGCGCTGAGGCATGGGCGCTCGCGCGTGCTGTACGCGCGGCTGCACGCGCGTGCCCGCTCGCTCGTCGCGCAGATCGAGGCGGAGAGGAGCAGCGAGCTGGGTATGTGAGATGAGGACTTGCAGGAGTTATGGGAACTCTGGGAGGAGTTATGCGTTAATTTGGAGTTTTTATGACGCGTTGAGGAGGTCGTTAGGGGCCTTCAGGTGTTATTTGAGGATGTACGTGTTCTTTGTGAGTCTTATTAAATGTGAAAATATTTAAAGGGTGTCTGAGGTGTTTAAAATTGGATAATGCAATAGCTTTTTTTTAAAAAGAACAGTGATATTAGAATGGGCAGATTTTTTTAACTTTATTTATTTTAACTTTTTTTCTTTCATCGAGTAAATAATTGAGATTTGAAGTAAACATGTTTATGTCGGTGACTTATTTTAAGTACAGTAATTAATTTGTAATAAAAAAAACGCCACGTCTTTTTTTTTACATAATGAATAAAAAATACTTTATGTAAAATCGCTGATAACTCAATACCATAAAATGAACATAGGCATCTAACAAAGACAGTTACCACAAAATGAATAAATAAAATTTCCAACACAAAAAAAGTTTAATTAACTCGATGAGTTAAAAGCCATTTTCAATTTACTTTCCAAATAAGTGCTAATTTTACTTTGCAGGAGAGCAACCCTTATCTACTTAAACGATTTCAATTAAAATTTCACCACTTGATTAAAATAAAGTGAGGTTATAAATTGGATACCTACCTACCTTGTTTCAGACTTCAAGTAGTATCCGTGATATATTTTATTTGATTTTCTTCTTGTAAGCACTCCCAGTGAATTATTATACTTTATTATCACATTTATACTGTAAGTAGATGATCCAACAGACAATGCGCTGTGTTTAAATCCTAATAAAAGACAGTTACGTCACGGATTACAACTATCCATTTCATTTATGGAAAATAATTATGACAATGTTAAAAGGAAGTTTACTTAAAATGTATCAATTCTGCAAGATATACAATTAACGTTTTAAAATTACTTCGCAATTACAACCTAGCGCACTTACCTAGTTTTACTTTTTGTTAGTTCGATAAATAGAAGAAAGAGCAAATAACGACAAAGAAAGAGAGTAGAGTTGAGTTTTTTAAAATGTATCTATCGAAATATCTTAAACCGCTTATAGCCATACAATGCCTTTCGCACCCTTTCGTAGTTTTCTAAAAGCAGTCTCTCGTAAATGGTTCCATCTTTTAGGCTACTCACTTTCAAAATTATTGAAGAACTCCACAAGGTAAGAAAGTAATCAAACGTACCAAAGTAAAATTCAAATAAAACGGCTGTTGCTCATAAAGAAACATTATCGTATTATTATCTTGAACAAAAAGATAAAATAATTGCTCTTTCTGCAACTTTTATAAACGCTAAGTTGTCAGATAAAGCACCTTTACTTCAGAAGGGTGGCGCCTGTGTGCAAAAAATAAAATACGGATTATTTCTTTAGCTCTAAATTCTTTCTACCTTCCATTGTCTGCTTCACTGTTATTTTTTTAAGGTTCAACTTTGTTCGTGAAATTAATTTATTATTCTTTACCTGATTATATATTTTGAAGCGCTTAATGGCAGTTTGACTTGGGCATAAATAGGTATTAATCGGTTAGAGTTATTGCCGTTCCTAGCGGCAGATGCTTGGATGGGTGGCTAGTAAAGATAGTGGCGTAGCATAATCTATACTGTGCTTTATAGCCCTCCTAGCTGCGCCCCGCGGTTTCACCCGCGTTTGGATAATATACAATAAAATATCTTTATGAACTGTAGCCTTTATGTGTTATTCTAATATATAAGCTATATTATTGTGAAGTTTCATCAAAATCCATTCAGTAGTTTTTGCGTGAAAGAGTAACAAACATCCATCCATCCATTCATCCATACTCACAAACTTTCGCGTTTATAATATTATATAAGTAGGATAAATATGTTTACTCGTCAGGTTGTCATTTACTGATAGGAATCGTGAAGCCACATCAGAAGCCTTTGAGCTGACAAACTCAGATTAAAACTAAAAATACACGTGTAAACCCGCAGGCTTCAGCTATAGTGCATCTAGTTATAATAATATAATCAAGCCGTCCTCGGAGACCCGCCGACCCAATACCGAACACCTGTGACTTTTTTTACGATTTATATTTTAGTTTTTACGTCCCCGCGGAGGTCCCTTATTTATAACGTAAATAACTTCTCTTTTATAACGGGAGTCTTGAATTTTTCTCGTTTATTATTTGGATTTGAGGCGGTGTGGGAAAAAATTTAGTATTCAGCTTTTATGCAGGTAAGTAAGGGATGTTATTAAAATTATAACATTTCTAATTTTGAATGCCAATATTATGAGTGATAACATACGTCTAGCGCAGGACCCCGTCTATTTTTGCAACTACACAAACAGATGATGGGAGGATTTATTGCTAAAAGCAATCTCTTCCAAAGAAGCTTTCATAATCGTCAAATAGCCTTGTACAGACATCGCGCGGACAGTGTTCCAGACTAAGGAAGATAACGTGTTGATGAATTGAATGACGTCATCATAAATAACAAACGAGCCAATGATGATTATGATGACAAGCGTACCCTATACGAGTATGTATAACCTAGATAAAAATTGCCACCGCCACCGCACCCACCACCGCTTTGACCTATTCGTACCTTAACTTAACAAAACTTAAACTTTCCAAATTCGACTAAGTACGTGTCTGAGCTAACATCTTAATAGACTGAACGAGACTTAATCTCACAATAAGACAGTCGTGAAAAATAAACAGATCCCGAGAAAAAGCAAAGTTTTCCCCTAGAGAATGTTTGACTTTCGTTGGAAATTAGTAAAGTTAGTCGGCCTAGTCGAGAGTAAAGTTAGATATTGTCTGGAACGTTTAGGCGCAGACGTTCTGAATGGCCTTAGCTCATAATGAAAAGCTCTATACCTAGGACTTCATAAATTAACTCAACATCATGTAAGCAAAATACTGACTCCTATTTAGCCAATACAGTTTACAAACTGAGCACTGCACAATGACTGCTGTGCAGTAGAGTATACTTAGTGGTTGCTTCTCAGTGGCATAAATTCCAACAATAAATTCTAAGTCATAATAATCGTTCTAACACAAAAAAAAACAATAATCTTAAAAATAAATCTTTCACAGTGAGCAAGTATTTAAATACGTCATTCAGCGCTATAAATAACTTTATTGAAGAGAAAAAAATCTCTATACCCAATAGATTGAAATTCTAGATAGATTTTACCTTTTTCCCAGACAAAAGATTTTTTCCAATAATATCTTCTTTGACAAGCCGATTCCTAATGGAGGTGGGCAGTTGTAAGCAGTCAATCAGTAAATTAGGTTAGGGTTATGCCTCCGAATAAAAAATGATGTGCAAGTCAGCAGGATTGCTTTATGAATACTAAAATATTAGGTTTGACAAACATGGTTTTATTGTTTCAGTGAGCTCGCCTCAGTCGTCGACTTTGACGTCAATAATAATACGCTGTTATATTATGCCAGTAAGACAAAATGTATAAATTAAAAGTATGAGAATGTTTAGCAACAAGTTTAGTTTTAAACAACAAAACAATAGCAAAATAACATTGTATTATAGAGGCTATGGCTATTAATTACACTTGCAAAAAATGCTGTTTAGCGCATTTTAGAAATTAGCAAATTATTTGTAACTCTCTGTCACTGATAAATATATTTTATCAGTAAAATATATTTATCAGTGGCTACAAGCCCTTAATTGATTTCAAAACTTCAGCTACAAATCGTTCGAATCTTTATTTGAAACTGATAGACAAACTGCGCTCCCATTAATCGTAGTATGGAAACTGTCAGAGAACTTCAACAGTTGGGTTGAACCACAAGTTTAGTCAGTGGGTATTAGAAAAGTTCGTCCAGTTAAGTAGTTGGTACCACCATCGCTCAGGCGTTCACCTCTCAACCTACAACAACGACCAAACAAGACAATGCAAAACTGTACAGTTCAAAGCAGAATACAAAGCAATTCCACAAAAAAAAACTATTCGGTCGAAAATTAAATTAAATTGAAGAAAAAAAATTTTTCATTTTATCCACGTAACATACTCGAATGTGTGCACGAGTAACAAATAAAACATTCACAAAAACTCGTCATTTTGTGTTTTATCCAAAACTCTAAACTACTTTCAGAATATAACGTCAAAATACTTTACACTGACAAAATAAACAAATCGTACGAAACCAAAACATAAAAAGAAATGCTATGTGATAAACAATGGCCTAGCGCTGTCACTTCCACGCTTGCCAAAACATAGTTCATACTTAGCACTTGAATTAACCCCTAACCATTCCAGGCTTTTAGACACCATTCTGTTTGTGTCATAACTCCAGCTGCCACACTAAAAGCAACAACGGTAAACGGAGACATCCGATAAATGTGCCATACATTTCGCAACGTTAATCCATACCCAGGGAAATCTCCGGTAATTATCGGGCAACCCCGGGCTCTTTCACACTAGCACCGGAGTACCGCAAGCGTCTGTCGACGAAAGTTGATAATGTCAATAGCGACAACTTGCGGTTAAACGTCATCCTGATTTTACAGTAATACACGCAGGTATTTCGTTTATTATTCAAGTTGGTTTTAAATAATTAATTATAATTATATAATCTGTAAAATATAGTACATAGGTGTTTGAAAATGAAAATAATGTTATAATATTCACACTACATTGTAATATAAATTTTTACACTGTAATCTTAAGTTTAAGGGACCAACAATAAATGACAAAATACTGTTTGGTACCTACCTACACCCATTATATTTAGGTAAGATTTGATAGTAAGGTAAATATATAATTTATAAAAAACAGAACAGTCTTCTACGTTTCACATCTTTTTTCGTACGAACGTGGATGATTTCTTTCGCTTACACTTTGTAGAGTAAAATATATTTTCTTTTCGCATTATCAACTCCAAAACGTCGCCCGCGCCGTCGTGATAAAGGCTGGCGTGTATAGCTAGCACCAATGTGAAAGCGCCAACAGTGTCTCGGTTACCGCTATCTGACAGATGCGACCGGACTTAGCGTGTCTCCTGAACAAGGGTCCAATGGACAAACACCTTAATGCTTATCTTTGCTTTGTGTCTTATGTATTTACGTACTTACCTTTATTTAAAAGGAAAAGGCCTTTTTGTTATACCTTACAATTCCTACTAATATTATAAATGCGAAAGTAACTCTGTTTATTTGGGTTTGTTTGTTTGTATTAATATAAGACTACCGAATTATGTTTTAATCATTCAACAGATTGCAAGTACCTACCTACTTATTATTCTGCTGAAGAACTTAAATAAATTCAAATTATATAAACGAAAATAAGTCATACGAGTAAATTTGAAAAGAGCCATATAATTTAATTGAACATATAAATTTCTCGTAAATTAAGTTTCTATTTCAAACTCATTAATGGATTAATTACCTACATGACGAGCACAATATCTAAGTTTACACTTCGTTCCGAACGCATGGGCAATTGAAATATTTATTAACCTTCATATTAACCAAAAAATTACATAAGCATTATATATACAAGATTTTTTTTTAGAATGGGAGAGCCCATTCTAAAAAATACTTCCTAACGATTAGTGCTCCGTATTAAAAAAAACCTTGCATGCGACCCATTCCGTAAGCAAGTTGCAACCGTACAATTCTTTTATCTCATATCTTTGAAATTTACATAACACAACGTTTTTATCCCTGTATAGTATTATACGTTCTAAAAACAAGCGTCTTCCGTTCACGGTTTTAACCACCACTTACTAAGCGCTTAGAATTTGTAAAAACTCCATTAAGATTGCAAAAGACTTGTTACTCGTCGACGAATTTGTACATTTTCCCGATTCACTGTTAAGTTATCGCTCTTTGCAAAACATGAGCCGGTATACAGGGTGAGTGCCAGCGTGACGAATAATAAATCTCTAATTTAAATTCATGAAAACTCATCTCTCAAGAGTTTATTGGTGTAATTTGGTTTAAGGAAATGGAAACTTTTGATTAGAGTTTAGCGGAACGTTTTACATAAATGTTAATTAATATTTAAACGGGTCTAATTCGCGCACAAACTAATATCAAAATATATAATTTTGACATACCTCGACGTTTCGGCCGAGTTACATCGACCGTGGTCACGAGAAGACTGGAGAATGCAAACCATTGAACCGAATTGTTTCGACTGATGTTGTTTTGATGTTGATGTTGTTGTTTCAACCGAAGATTGTTTCCACTGATCGTCATTTCTATCCTAGAATTGTACATAAAGCGATTGAAATCAAGAAGTACCGGAATTTCAATCGGGAAGACGGGTGTAGGCTGTCTGGTATATGGAATCCGGTTATTATCCGGTTAGCAAGTGTGTACGGCGCGATTTTCGGTTCGAGTGGGACTTCGGATACTGTTAGTGTGTTATATGTCGTGACGGTTATGTTTTGCAAGAATAAACGCGGTAGTTAGAAACAACACGCACCGTTCCAGACGTTATTACCCGCATTTTCCAGTCTTCTCGTGACCACGGTCGATGTAACTCGGCCGAAACGTCGAGGTATATGTCTAAATTATATATTTTGATATTATTTTGTGCGCGAATTAGACCCGTTTTACATAAATTTGCGTATATTCCCAATGTCCCCACTAACTTGCCCATCAGTGTGGATTCTCCCCACTATTATGCCCTCTTCTTTTAACGACACTGTTTCAACTTGCGCACTGTGATGGTACTTGGTTGAAACACTTTAATAAATAGTTTGTACATTTAATATTTTTATCTGACTTTATTATCATTCCCTTTGTTCCACTTCGGATTTATTTTAATCTCACTCTTGTTACAATGAAATGTACCAATAAATCACAGAAACGGTCATTTTGCGTGCTCGTAATTTTCATAATAATTTAATTTACATAATCGCACCGTGTACGGTATGTTTTTAATTATGTAGAAACACGACTTTTCATTAAAATTATGTTTACCTTTCTGCTGTTTGTTGAAATCAAAAGGGCATAATTTAATACAGGCATGAATTTTTCTACATTTTTGGCGCTTACCATCAATGCCAATTTTGTATCTGCATATTGGTATCTGATATTGTAAGCTGCAGCAGCCCACGTCGCTCGTAGAACTGATAACCGATGGGGAAGAAAGGTTCTAGAGTGGCGACCACGGACTGGAAGACGCAGTGTAGGTAGGCCTGCCACTAGATGGGCCGACGACATCAAAAGAGTCGCAGGCAACCGGTGGATGCAAGTGCCAATAATTGTCGTTCAGTATGGCAGTCTAAAGAAGAGGCCTATGATCAGCAGTGGACGTCTTCAGGCTGATGATGATGATGATGATATTGGTATCTGAGCAATATCTGTACACTCTATAACGGTCTCGGTAGCATTATTATAGGACCACGTAGAGTAAGTGTGCGAAGAACCGACTGCGAAGCGTGAGTTGGCGGTTCGACTTGTACGTTACGGCAAATATGTAATTATGTGAACCACTTGTTTGCTCGGAGTCTGAGCTATGTGGTATTCTCATAGTTTCCAATTCCCTACACAAAGGGAATTCTTGTTAACGTCTGGATCTATGTTTAATTTCGACATATTATTATTATACTAGTGCTTACTAACTAACTTACACAACGTAGCTGCATAATAATTATATACGAGTACTTACTATTTAATTAATGCATATAACAGTGACTTACAAACCATTACAGGCTCATAATTATGTGGCTGAAGTATCATATTCTAACCTTATACTAATTGGTAGTGTACCCAATATGCCAGCGGCATTGGTTGGTCACTAGTAAAATATCTGAATTATTAGTGGAGGAATTCTGTTGACACAGATATGAATCTAGTTATAATAGATAGGTAGTTAAGATCTACAGAGATCTAGCACGTCTTAAGGCAGAGAGGAATTCAATAAATTAGCACCGCCCGGCCTCGATCGCAGCTGGCAAGGGCGTACTCAGGGTTTAGTCAAGGGGAGAGTACAAATGATAAGATCTAAGCATCTTTAAAGCTATCTTGAACGCTAACTCAACCTAAAACTTTAAGACATTGTAATCTCTGTGGCAGGTCAAGCAGAGCACGATATTTTCTCCCTGGCAGGATACGGTAAGCCTAAGATGAACATAATAACGGTAACTATTAATTTTTTGATTGCACTGGGTAAGTAAGTATCAAATTGAAACTCTTAAAAAAAGGATTCCATAAGAGTTCATAGTATGCAATGCAAGCTATGCATTTGCATATGTTTATATACATTTGTTCATAAACTTGAATCGAATACTTGTTAAGCCTATGGCGTATAAATATTACCGTTATTAGTGATTTACCTATGGGGCAAGCGCCCCGCGCTGTCACGTCCTGACTACGTCCACGTCGGGCCGTATCGGCATCGGCTCTAAATGATAAATCCGGGGTCCCCAGTGAGCCATCCTCGGGGAAACTCCCGAGTTTGTATAACTTTCAGAGTATAACGGAAATTGCCCGTTATCACAATATTACCAACTGGGGCGACTGATGCGTACTACTCGTATAATGCGCGGGAAACGTCAAACGTTGAGATGTCCGGGTACTATTTATCTGTGTGTTTATTAGTTGGAGCTTACGTGGGCAACCAAAATGTGACGTTGTCGCTTTGCATGTGATTCTTTAGAAGTATTAATTAACCTGATCTTTAGTATTGAAGAGGTGAAGCAGGGAAAAGAATCGGAACACGTGACGTTTAATGACTTAGGTAATAGGATTACCTTTTAGTAATTGAACACGTGATCAGGACGAGTGGTATGCAGGTCCTGCTTACTTTGGACTGCTACTACTGCTTACTTTTGCGCCCGTGCCATCTATGCTCTCTATTATTGTTGTTAATTTATGTTTGTCTGTGGACTAATGTGTAATATTGGTGGAATATAATTAGGCATTGCGTTTCCGGTTATGTGCAGTTGTGCACGAGTATGGGCAAACGATACTCCAACACTCTTAAGAAGTTTCAATAAAGCATCTAGCACTTGAATAACATAAAGATCAAATACGTAAAATAAAAGTGGCGTGAACCAAATTGTGCCCTTTTTACATTATCAAATAGAACGCTAGAACTCACTAAGAGCGTGCTACGTAATCTGATCGTAACGATTACTTTAGCATTGAAAAAACACCAGTGTTCAAGAAGAAAAGGAACAAAATGGCTTATATTCGTAAAGTCATGCGACAAGTCACATTGCGTTTTCGAAATCTTGGCAAAGAAATGTCACATCTAATATCCTGTAATAAAGAAATAACTTGTCTGAAAGCGGAATAAAAAGGAAATTCCTGAAATACTTCAGTTCAGAAACAACATTCTGATCGTGGGCTCGGCCATTATAACGTTCAAAGAGCCTTAACATGGTACAAAACAATAATGTAAATAAATATAATAGTAGTTACATTGTTATTTAAAAAAATTGCCTCTATGTACTCGATGCAAATCATAAGGTAACAAGTGTGCATCTCGTAGCTTCGTAGCCCGTAGCTTCAATGTAGTTGAACCGATTTACAGCCGAAATTAATATTGTATCTCCTATCCAAGATTGAAATCGATCTTGGATTGCTGCCTATCGTTCGATCGATTTCCAATCTGCGTGCCTTTATAAACCATTCCACGGATCGATTATTGACACGTTTGACCTTAAAAATGGTATGTCATATCAATCCCAGGTAGCAAAATTTGGATTGGATTGATTATTAATTTCGGTCGTTAAATGACGTTTACATACCGTGTTTGTCATAAGCCGATTTTAGCAATATAGTGCTTAGTCAATGTTTGAAGAAAATCTGACCGGGCTTCCGCCACTATTGCAGCTACAGGGTTAGTCTTAAACCCAAGCTGAAGTGAATTAGGGCAATGGTTTTATATTAGAATATGGCAAAATATTCAGTCATTTGCGATTTTAGAAGAAAGCGATGTATCTTTAAAAGAATGACATCCTCAAATGAAAAGGAAATACATTCAGATAAACATAGAACTTCCTCCTGTTTGGAACTCGATTCAAAAAGAAAATGAAATCTCATCGCCCGGTGTAAATGTAGCCTCGGCAACGGATAGGAAAAAAAGGGCAGATAAAGGGAACCAATAGCGACCGAAACGAATAAAGAACGCACGAATGAACTATCGAATGAATGATGGAATTATCAAAGGACCCGCATTCAATAGTGTCTCCATAACTGCGTCAATCAATCTCCGTCCATGTCTATGATGGAGTAAAATCCTCGATGATGGATCATCTATTCTATCTTTTATCTTTTACTAGCCGATGCGACAGACGTTGTACTGTCAAACCGGTCCATAGAAAATCAATGACAATGATTTTTTGTTTTTCGTGCATTTCTCCTATTTTTCAATAAGTACTTTTGTGTTATTCAGAGCGGAGATGAATCTAACAAAGCAAATATCATGATAATTGGTTCAGCCATTGTTAATTAGAAATGGTCCTCACACGACTTTGTTTTATGTATAACCTATAGGTACAGATTCTCCTGACCTTAGTGGGATCCTGTAATGAACCAACTGTTTCTATTAAAATATAACACGGGATCTATTTCGTCTTTATTTGTCTACGTCACAATATTATTTTTTTAAAGGTACTGTGTGTACATCATGTTAGCCCTATAGAAGCTAGCCCTATAGATCCTTGTATATATATTTTTTTTTTTGTTAATAATATGCTAACATTTTGAGAAATAGAAATTTTAAGTATTGCATTATGAAAAATTAGTTGATTATCCCCGGCAGTTTTATTTAATTGGAACCCTCATTAGTGCTCGTGTTAATTATTTATCGTCAATACCTCTCGATATTGTAATGCAAATAATCCTTCTGAAATAGTAAATGTGACTATTTTAATGGATTTTTGTCGTTTACGCCGGAACGATAAAAGGAATTTTAATAAAATATTTAATTAAACTGGTTTTATAACAGATTGTAAAATAGGTTACTTTTTCATAAACCTACCTCTACATGGATGAAATAGATTGCCAAATCTATATAGAAAACAAGATAATCGCGGCTAAAACCACAGGGAGCAGTTAGTAATGCGTAAAACCAGATTGTAAATTAGCGATAAGCGCGCTGTTGACTAATTATTGCTGGCTGTTATCATATGAATATGACATATTTTAGTGCGAGTTCCACCCGATACCTTAACGTAATGCCATTTACAGACGCGACAAAACCAAACGCTGTCTACGTCACATACTCGTATTTTCGCTCTGTTCTTCATTTTTGCGTCCCGGTCACTCGGTGCCTAAAATCGATGAGGGTCAGCCAAGACCCCTGAATACCCGCAAGGGTCCTTCAGTGTCCCTTGCTCTCACAAAAGTTACTTTTGTCGTTGTGTTAGGTATCTCAAACCTTCGAGAAAAACACCACGATGAAATCTTGTGGACACTTCAGCGAGAGAAAAGTGCTGCCATACGTCACGTTTAAATTAGTGCTACAAAACGTTATTGTTATCAATACTAGTTACAATCAACGTTCGAGGCTCGTCTAAGTGCATGCAACCCTAAACTAGCTCAGAGCATCAGATCATAACTTTCCAACACTTCCTATAACTATAACTCTCAAAGTATATCAAGAAACACCCTGGAAATTGTAATTGGGAAGTTAGCTGTAACAAGCGAATGTTCAAAAAAATGCCTACACAACAATATTAGGTTCACTGTGTAGGTAGCCATTAACATTAGTATTCTATTGTTTGTTTTGATCGCCTATTATATCGCTAGTCATGTCACAGCTTAATGTAGCCGGTAGCGATCGGCAAGTCCGAAATGTTTAGACAATCGAACGAATCGCAATCGGTGCAAAATTACAATTGAGGTTAAAAACATCTCTCTCTCCGGCTGAATCAAAGATGTTTATCGATTATTACGAAATTAGTCGACTGAATTCCCACTGCGTTCTTCGCTCGCTTTCTTTTGTTCTTGGCGTAGGCGCGATCCTAACTCAAAAGAATCGCAGTTGGAAGTACCAGTTTGGACTTCCTCATTATTTTCTTTTAGTTAATAATTATAATAAACGTAGTGTCCTTGGACGTAGAGCCTGGAATTGGTATATGTTTATTTGCAAAGAGAGTATATTCCTTTTCTTATAGTTAGACCCGAATGAATGGAAAGCTGCCAACGAAGTTCATAACCTCTATATGATAGGCTCGTACGTCAACTGACCCCACTATAGTTCAACTAAATCGCCATATTTTATTGTATCTATGGTGCAAACAAAAGAATCGCAGTCGAAAGTACCAACCCTCATTATTTCCTTTCAGATATTCAAAGACTTGAAAGAAAATCATCGCATACCATCGAAATGTTTGTACAATATGAACAATCGACTGAAGCACCTCGGACTTATCCAACACTAGTAGCCAGTGTTCGAACAAAAAAAAATAGTGTCAACTCTGGAGAGCACGTGAACACGCACGAGTCAATGTATTTGTAGTCACTTTCGCTTAGTATACGTACTAGACATTACATTAATTATGCTATGGTATTACATACATGCTGTGCCGTGCGGTTCCGCACAATATGATTATTTTATGGAAAGCGAACACGCTACCGCACCACAATACAGTCAGCTAATAACATTATATGATTTTCGTTCTCGGTATGAGCCTCTGATACCACGTTGCTTAGAATAGAATAGACTAGAATACTCTTTATTTTTCACCAAAAATAAACAATAAATAGAAAAAATACAATAAGTAACTTCTGTTTCCAGCGGTAATGGGCGGTCTTATCGATTAATGCGATTTCTTAAAGAAAACCTTTGGATGGACAGTGTAAACATTGTTGATAGTATGGTCGGTGTAGTGCTTTCATAATTTTATAATACATTCTTACTATATATTTAAACTTATACATATAGAATGTTTTTATTCAATGAAAGAAAACACGTTAAATGAAGTAAAATAGTACAAAACCTTTAACTTATATTTTAATACTCGTAATATACATAAGTACTTACTATATCTAGTAATAATAATTGACGAATATATATTTATAATAATTTACTACACACATAATAAACATGATAAAAATATAATAATATATTATTTTAGACATGATTAGGTAGATACATAAATATTGTTTAAACCCATAGTTTTGAATACGGGGAGGGATTCCGCTCGCCTGTTGTGGCATCATGTCGGAAGAATAAAAACACCTGTTTTATTCAAATATAATTCTGTAACAAACAGTACGATGACAGTGTTGGGCATTTTATTCAACTTGCAATAATACAATTTTTTTTTAGAAAAGCTTGCTAGGAAAATAATATTGTTCAACAAAAAACTTACCTAGTTCTTCCATTCTTAGCCACTTCTTTTCTATTTTCTACCGTTGAAGAACCAACTTACCTAAGTCTTTTGCTAACTATGAAGAACAATGCGATGTTTACAACATAATTACGTAAGAAGCAAACTAGCTGAGCCTACTCGCTTGCTTGTTTACCTTCTTCTCTATAAAGTAACAACTTTACGACGTATCATTCGAAGCAGTACATAAGCTCGCTCTATAAACGACTGGGTAGGTAATTAAGATCTAGTACTTGATATATTCTGTACAAATGTCGCGTCGGCTAGACGGCTCTTGGTTTGTCGTTCTATCGCCGCACTACCCACATAATATGCCCAGAAATGCCACCAAAATAAAACATGCGTAATCGTTTAATAGAAGCACAAAGAACTGGTACAAACAATACGCAAAATAAATAAAATAATACAATTCAGCAACCATTTTACATTGGTCGCTGTTTCCAGAGGTCGTTCTTCCGGAGGAGAGTGGTGCGTTCATACTATACTCGTATTAGTTTTGCGAGCTACTCTGCACGGTAAATAAAACTCGCTAGTGGAACGAGCAAGGACGCGAGTTTAGTAAAGTAACATATTGACAAGCATTACGGGGAAACGTTGCGATATTACATACATATATGGAGAAGCTTGCTGAAAGTGCACATTTATAAAATAAAGGGGTGGATGCTTAAATCGTTGAAGGGGATTCAAAAGCATGAAAGTCCAAACACAGTTATGATGAGAAAACAAATGAATACTGCAATTAGTCTCACATGGCGCTACAGAATGGTAACGTTATCAATGCTAGTTGTATTCCCATCACTGATTTAGCTACGTATCAGTATATAGCGGCATAGAATATAGAGGTCAGTGATCACTTTGTTTAATAATCGTTCGATGACTTGTTGTGTATTTCTTATATATTATATATACTTTATTCCTCTATTATTCTCTCTTTGGAAAGATAAAATGTTGCTTACTTTTTTACACAAGTGTATCTGTTGGAAAATTAATGTTTGAGCAGAATAAAGGCCAGCCTTTGGGTCAGTGTTGCTTTGACCAGATGTTTAATTAGTACCTATTTATCTTCATCCTCGCGTTTTGTCCTAACCCACTAGTACATAGACCTCTTCGGTTTAATTAATTTTCTGTTAAATGCCGATCGACATCGCCACCCTCCTGGAATTCCGGTAATGTCCGGAGTTCGCCTGAAATTTGACAAATCTTTCATGTCTCGGAATTTTATAAAAATCTCGAGAAATTTTACCGAAAATCAAGTTATAATGGTATACCGTTTCAGCGGACTTCAATTTGTGGGGTGTTTATGATTTTACAACAAACTTTTAATAGGTTTTTCAAAACTCGAAAATATTTGGGTGCCTACACTGTAAATGCCTACTTTGCACAGGCAATGTGGCTTATAAAGTTATTTTTGGATTGTAAATTATGCTGGTTGTGATTACCATAAACTGGTTTAATCATAGATAGGTACATGGTTAGGATAGGTACGTGCATACAAACACGAAAGCTTTCGTGAAAATAATTCGGCTTTCCATCGGCAAAGTACGTGGCATATATAAAGTTACACCCATATCGAAGGAATATTTTTCGTACGTGTATTTTCTACTTGCGGATTTGCATTCATAAGACTTGAGAACCTTTATCGTTCTCTGCTAGATTTAAGACGACTAGTCTTCCTGATTACGCTTAATTCGAATTTATTTGAATGATGTTTACCACAAATCCGTACAACTTAGGAATGTGGAAAAAATATATGTTAATTTTGATCATATACTTTAATTTGTGACGGTTAGTGAAACACAATTCAAATATATTTTCTCGATAGAAAAAAATTACAAAGTAACCTCTAGAAAATAGCTATTTAAATTAAATCTCACTAATTTATGAGAGAACATTATTCAAATCGAAATAACTTGAAATCATTGTACAATAATAAAGGTTTTTGGTGGATAATATAGCAACAATGCGCCAATTTTCATTCAAGAAAACATATTTGAGTGAATTTTTGTTCAAGTAGAATGACGCGCCAGCCGCCATGTTGTGTCCTCTCTATCATTTCCATACGATTCGACAGTAGTCGCTGCGGCGCGCCGCTAGACGGACCTGTGTCACTTTTTTCAATTATTTTTTTACGTAATCATATTTTTCCAAAATACTGGGCCGCATCCATCGCTTGTCATGTTTGGTCTGTCAAGGCACTGATTAAGCAAAACAAGCATTGGATGAAGCGCGGCCAGTGGCGGCTGTGTTTTGTTTTTCTAGCCCGTTTATTACAATAGAATTTAAATAGAAGTGCCAAACAGTCACGTTGCTCCCGTTCTTACCTACATAACTAGACAATCTTTGTGTAGGCCATCTTGATGATTCAATATAAGTACATGCGCGTGAGCTTCGCAATGACCACCTAGTTCTTATAGCATCATCGTCATTGGTGCTTATTATAGGTATTGTTATGAAAAAGTCTGATGTCGCTAAGCAAGAGATTTCCAAGAGTACCTGTATTTGCGAGAGATAAACTTAATTTAGGTAGTTTCTCAGGTTTTCAAACTTGGTCTCAGCACATGTCAAACATTTGGACCTATTCATTCATGCCTACACTTTTGAGAATAGCTCAATCAAAGCCTAATATCCCTAATATCCATTGCGCCTAGATTACCCACCCACCTAGTTTTTCTGCTTATTAGAACCACAATCAATACGCTTTCTAACAGCAAGCCAATGAGGATATTTTGACAGTCATCGTGCAGTGGGGTGCATCGTGGTGCAGCCCGAAACTCAATAAGTTCGGGCTATGACTGCGTATTATACTATAGATCGATTAGTGGAATGAAAGATTACATTAGGTTCAAAATATTTATTAACAGATATCCTATATTCAAAATCTATGCATTTTGCATTTTTTTATCCCTTCTCAGAACAAGTTCTGGTAGGTATAGGTTCCACTGGTGAAATGAAGTATACAAAGTAACATTTTTTCTTTCTTGCGATTCTTAGCTGCCCTTGTACCTGTAATCCAAAATAACACCATAACTTTTAAATTCCTAAACAAATTTGGATGTACTATAGGGCTTCGTAATTTGCTAAGTTTGGTACTACACCACCCCTTTTCATTTCTGTAGTAGCGTATAATGTCTTGAGTAGAGGTACATAACAATTGAACATAAATAATCACAGGTTTACATTACAAAATTTCATCTCGTCTATATAATAATATAAGAAATAAGAATCTGCAGAGTAAGAATTTTCAGGTTGGTCTTTGTACCAAGAAATTTGTTGCACGTCAATGGGTTCAATACTTACGAAACATCTTCGCAATGGAATGGAGCACGAACACGTTTTCAGCTACATACAGGTCCAGAATAACTGTGAGCTCGTTTTTGATGTTTTTGCTCTATACATTTTTAGCATCGTCCGTGAAAACAAGAACTCTCCGACCCAATCTAAAAATCAAAATAGTTATATTTTAAATGTTGGAATGTTCTTAATACGTATGTGATAGAAAAATAAAACGGTTTTCACAGTTCACAACACTGAACATAATATGAAATATCGTCAACTCTTGAATCTTACAATTTTTATTTACCCCAAAGCCGGTGACTACAGAGAACGAAACGTGACAGTCTGACACTGACAGACAGTGTCACGTCACGATCAAGGAGGTACCAGTTGATAATTACTGTATTGCCTTGCCAGTGCACAACAGTCAAAAGTACTGTACCAGTTGTACCACAATAATTGTACCTACTCTGCTTTGATTGAACACGTCTTATCATCATCGCGTCGTCTTTGTCGTCGGGAACCAATCGTGTAATTGCTATAATTATTTAAATATATTTAATAAAATTACG
The DNA here is from genome assembly GCA_905147375.1 of Hylaea fasciaria. Lineage (NCBI taxonomy): Eukaryota > Metazoa > Arthropoda > Insecta > Lepidoptera > Geometridae > Hylaea > Hylaea fasciaria. The sequence goes on along the minus strand of LR990193.1, from coordinate 12,627,481 downwards.
TAGGTGTTTAAGATAAAATACTTATTTAATTATTTAAGTCTCTTTTGCTCTTATCTGTTTACTGGTATACCTTGCTCATTAGTTTTCTTTGTTGATGATATCGTTGGAAACTTGTAACCCATATAATTAATTAACTTGTTCAAAGTAAACACGTTCTAAAATACAAATTATTCATATCTATTAAGAAAAAATGACCAAAATTACATTCAGCTATAGTAGGTATAGTACGAGAGTAAATGTGATAATGTAGTACACAAAATAATGTAGTGACATAAAATCTACCACGTGCAAGATTCTGGCAGCACTGAATTGGATACGTCACCTGGCGCTTATTTTATTATTTTGAATTACATATTATTTAATTACATTATACGAAACGGCAACGCCCGAATACGCTGCGATTATATCGCGGATATGCTCACACAAAGTAATGTGTTCTTGCTCCCACAGGCCTAGTTTCCTATACCTACCAAATTTCATCGAAATCCGTTCAGCCGTTTAGCCGTGAAAAGGCAACAAACAGACAATAAACAGAGTGACTTTCACATTTCTAATATTAGTAGTGTGGATTATAATATTATTTAAGAACTTTTATATTTTGAACTCTGGGATTTTATCAGTTAAATAATAAAACTGTTAATGTACCTAGTAGGTGGATCGTTAATCTAATTTAGCTTTTTGTTATATTGGGCTGGAATGAGAAAATAAAATTTCACATCTAAATACGAGTACATTGGTTGTATAATATTTTATTTAAGTCTAAACGGTTATGTACATATTTTTCTTTCAATAAAATAATGACCAGCTTTTATTAGATACACCGCTTATTTGACAGATCGCCGGCGCGTAACTTTTTTACGTTCTATACTTCAATATTCTTTGGTAGTGAGAGCCGGTACTTCTATTTCGCGGGGCTGGAACTTTTATTACGCCGTTTCGCCGCTGTTTCTTCGTGCGCTGCAGTCGGATTGTGAAATGTCAGTAGCAGCTCTCTAAGCCTTAATTGGTTCGTTATTGTGCTACCTCGCGTAGATTCGTATACATAAATTATATCCTTTCATTTGAGAGCGGTCTTAAACTCTGTTTATTTTAAAATGAAATCTTTCATCAGTTCATTTGCTGGTATTTTATTTAATTATGTTTTGTAAAATTCAATTATCATTAGTTGAAAAAACATCCTTATAATAAATACGTTTCAAGCACCATTGCAGTTGGTTTCAATTCAATCTATACTAGTACAGTGTACACTGACAAAATTAATTATTATTTTATAATAACAAATCGTAATAAGATTTTACAGAATCAGATCAGTATCACAACTTTACCTCACTTTTGTAAAGTTCGTTTGTGAGTTATTAGGATTTGATCTCCGGAATTACGGATCCGAATTTGCGGGTTCAGTGACTTTTAATAGTCGATCCCAGGTAGTTTTCAAAAATAAGCCACATAGGTCAGTTACAGTTAAGTTTTATAATTGTATACGTTGTTATGTCTATTTAATTTAGTTTTTACAGGCGGTCTAAAGTCAGGAATAATATTGAATAACCTTGTTATTTACCATTGAAGAAGTTGTTGTAATAAACAATAACAAAGTAACGTTCAAACTCTGCCGAGTATACCACAGTGTAATAATCATACGAGCAAGTACCGAGAATTGCGGGGTTGTATGCCGCAACCAATTCGCGGTATCTCCTGCATCTTTGATGCCGAGGTTGCTATTATACGAATATCGCCTCTTTGGGAAACAACATCTTTGCTACCGAGTAATATAATTCAATAATTAAATGTATTAAGCACATATAGTTACATGTATTACCTAAGGGGAAGCAGGCCGGGCTTTCCAGATATCTAGTGACTTTCGGTCGTGTAGCCGGCTGACAGCCGAAATTAATATTGTATCTCCTATCCAAGATTGAAATCGATCTTGGATTGCTGCCTATCGTTCGATCGATTTCCAATCTGCGTGCCTTTATAAACCAATTCACGGATCGGTTATTAGCACGTTTGACCCTAAAAATGTATTGTGATATCAAGCCCAGATAGCAAAATTTGGATTGGATTGATTATTAATTTCGGCCGTTAGTGACGCTAGCGACACTTTGACAGCTCAATCTATTAATTTTAAATATCAGGGTCAGATTTAGCACGAATTTTAATCTTATTTTAATTTTATGAACGAACTTATGCATAGTGGCCTTGTCAGCCTTAGTTAGGTCCATCCGGAGTGTAATTTTTGTGGCTTCACTAAATATTATATGTAATATTCGGCGTGCTACCACTTAAATGTCTGTGTTTGCGAGCGAGTATTTACACTCGAGACTACGAGTGCTTAATACTCGTTGTACCACTAACATAGTCGTAAAGCGAACAGTAACTTCTAATAGACACTGAAATAGGTCGGGATAAGTGAATAAATACTCGAACAGTGTTTAGTTACTTGGATTTAGGTTGAAATAGAATTTGATTCTCTCACGTAAGCTACCAAATTGACGTCTGAATTAGTTGGTATTTGTAAGAAGAAAACTTTTAGTTGTATAGTAACGTATAACGTAATGTGTTGTTACGATGATATCTACTATTTTGTATTTATACAAAAATGTCTATACAATAAAAACTAGAGTACCAGAGATTGATGCCAATCGATCTAAAACACTTGTATTGCAATCAATTCCTTTTCTTTACACTTTTGTTATTGAGAAAACTATTTTGACGCTAACCGTCTTACGACAACTGTTTAGACCAGAGTTAAACAGATGTTTCTAAACTTTCGTTTCACAAAATCGACGTCTATCATTTGCGTTTTCTTACTCAATCCTGGCATTCCTCATTATTTTACTTGTGAATTTGTTATTGAGTTAGAAAAAGGGACACTTAGACGTCCATTTGTGGAGAAAATATTAAGACTCACCTGTTAGTTAAACTCTTGTTTAAATATATTGTTGTAAAACCGAAATGATTTGTTGTATTAAGTATCAAAGTTTAATTAAGTTTTGTGCTCAAATCGTTAAGTACCCATACAAATGTACCATAAACGACCCAGATAGTTTTTCATTTCAAATTCGGACAACATATTTACAGAGAAAATGTAGGTATGATGTGTACTGTGTAGGTTTATTCAATAAGACAGCCATTTAGCAAGGTTCCAGACACACTATAACTATATAAGATACTACAGTCTGTCTGCGAGCCCGTGCGTGTTGGTGTTAAATCCTTGAGACGTGTGAAACGCCCCTGTTATCCAACGGGCGGCGGTCTTAGGGCGGATTCATGATAGACAACGCTATGCCTCAGAACAATGAAAACAGAAAGCCTACCCTTAGAGCCGTTACTTGAAGGGGCTCGAAGTAATAAGGAGAAGTCCTTTAAATCCGGACAGCTCTTCACTCTTCAGTCTCGGCACAGTTTGAATTGGCTTAGAAAAGTTTGCCTTTAGGCGTTTAACTCGAACTCTCAATTGAATTTTGCATAGTTTTCAGGCTTCTAAAGATTGTTTAATGTTTATCTGTACCTTAACGAAATGTTATTCCAAATATGTGAGGAAATTAACCTGTTTATACTCAACTAAAATTTAGTCAGTGGTTACTCAAACTCAATCTACCAGGAACGCATACATTTAAAAGAGTGTTTCATTCCATCGAAAAACCTATATGCTGAAGGTTTCATAACTGTCACGTGTCTCACATAGAGTTATGTAATTCATTATTCAAAATATTAGACACCTCCACAGCCATTTATCAAAGATTTTACTACCAACCCCATGCCAGAGCAATGTTAGGCAGCTGGATTCTCGCAGAGTTACTCTCCTGATGTACTAGGGTAACATAAAATGAAAAAGTATTTTCATTCTGTCGAACTGCCTATTCCGTCGCTTCCACAACCGCGTAAAACAAAGCCAAGAATTCAATGTAGGTACATCAAAATATCGGGCGCCGTAAAAGGATGCTTTTTACGAGTGAATCTTTATGGTGGCCTTATTATTAACATTTCTCATGTAAAATGTATACGCTTGAATTGCATGAGAGTGAAAACGAACACGGGATATTGCCGTTTATTAGGCTTAGGGGCGCTGCGAGAACGTATTGAATTTATGTTGTTTATTCGACAGTAACTATGTATTTGTGAGCACAGTTTCAGATGAAAAAACACGCTGCGTAATATGTTCTGTGTATGGTTCGAAAATTGGGGTTTATCGATAAAGACACACTCAGCAAACAAATTATTTCGATGAATCGTTGTTCGACGAAACGCTTTTCGACGATCGCTGTTTTCTATACTAAATGTACTTATCTGTATTCTGAAGCGAAATCCGAAGATAGACACAGGAAGTAGACAATGGAACTCCTCAGTGCCTTACAGTGTATTGCCGGTATTTGGGCACGCTTTCTTAAACTTCCACTTGGTAGATACATAACCACGTATTTTATAAAACGCTTGCCTGAAAAAAGAAATTTTTCATCAAAACATAATTTCCAATCCACAACCAATTTCCGTCCAATAAACTAAAGATTAGATTAACTTATATTTTATGATGAGAAATATGAAAATTAATTCTTATATTCTACACTTTACGATTGAAGTTAGCCCTAGCTTTATTGTTATCTTTATGTTGCATGAAGAACATTACCTACGAGTTTAATCACCATGGAGGTTGTTAGTTGTTAATAAAGTTATGTAAAGTTATAACTATAAAACCTACGAGGAAACCTACCTAATAAACTTTCATCACCACGCCTTAACCAGAATTCTCGCACGCCATGATCACGTAGGTAACCAAAGCTTAATATTTCAGGTTTAAACAAGCCGAAACATCATGTTTCAGGTTTGTACAAGCCGGAACATTATGTTTCATGTTCCAAAGCTATAACCGTGGGCTATAAGCTGGCCACTAAGCGAGGTGTTAGTTAAACAATCGTTAAGGTACCGACAACGTAGGCTATTGGGTGTCGTCTGCAGAGGTTATAAGAAAGTTTGATCATGGCTCGGGTCTGGCCGCCCAAGGGTTGGTTTGAATTTATAAAAGTGAATGATAGAAATATAGGTAATAGAAAACTCCTGATTGTAGGTACGCCAAAAAGAAACACAATATACAGAAAACCACAACGTATCTAAATACTACTACAATGAGCGGTCGATTTTTTAGAGACAACCTTTGGCTGGACGGAAAAACATTTGCCGATTGCGTAGCGTGTAACAGCGGGTTCAATTCCCGCGCAAAGTAAAGATTTGTGTGAAACAAGTATCTACCTATTTTCCTATGAACAAGAAAACTATATAGGTACTAGGTACTTAATAAAAATAAAAAACTAAAAGGGCATAAAATTATTAATTAGAAAACCCGATTACGCTACGCTCTACCAAACGCGCACCCTAATACCTAGTGATGTTACGAAATGCGACCTCAATTCGGTATCGGCAGTGGTCAATTCAATTACTTAGGCGGATAAGTAAAATTATTCTATTGAGCTCACTACTGTAAGGGACCTGGAATAACAACCGGCCGCTAGGTATGCCGATACGCCTTGAGATGCGTAAACATCACGGTTGTATCTTACGCTTTACGATTATTAGTGGTATTGGGCATCACGGCGTATGGCGCAGATCATCAATTTTGAATGGGGCCTTTTGCACTTTAGGTACGTGGGGGACAGTTGGGCAAGGAGCGGAGACTCAATTGTATTGCAATTGGGTTGCATCAGTATCAAACGAGTCTTGTGTGTTTGAAAACACGTTTTACTAACATTGTTACATAGATAACTCTATATTGATACCAAAATGTAAAGATCACAGGAAGGACAAACTTAAAAATAGATACAATGGACATTCTTATCGCTTTATGCGATCTCTACCAGACAATTTTTGGATGGACAAGATAAACAGTCTAATTATGATTACATACATACTAATAATTACACAAATAAGGGATACTTATTGTTAATCTTGGTAATATATTATTTCCATTTACATTACTTAACTACCTACGTAGTATTTATTTCCTCTATGCTACTTTCTATACAAAAAAAATATATTATTGAATAAACTACAACTGCAATACTTTTACTATGATAAGAATTATACCTTGAAATAAAATAAATAAGCACCAGGCTGCTGCAAAGCAGTCAGCTCCAGATCCTTTCATGACATTTTAAACATTTCGAGATACGAAATGAATGGCTTCCTTTACATATCGTACGAGATTCAGAACGCTTCTACCTTTATTTGCTAGAGTTAAGACTCCAATTTCTCTAGCATTTACTCGGAGTAAGTGTGATACATGTGTTTGTAATTTGCCTCGATGTATGGACAATTTGTTTTGCCGGAAGGCAGCGTACCGGCTAAACCTTCCGGCGAAATTTTGTTTAGTATGTAACATGTTTTAGTGTGTTCAAGTATGCAGGTAAATTTGTTATTTCTTTGAGCTATGAAAATATTTGTATACTGGTACACAATATAATGAAAAACAAACCATTTATAAAAATAAGAAGATTGTCATTAGAGAAGATATCGACGTCACCGATGACTTAAAAAAATCAAACCTCAATACCAAAAAAAAAAAAACAATTTGAATCGTCCGGCATAAGCGAAGCTTGGGTAGGTTTGGTTTGGCCGGACCTACCCTCCTACCCACCTACCCTCCACAATAGACGGTCAGCATTAGGTTTTGACATAAAAGGAATACCGAGTTATAAGGGTAAGTTCCTTTATTGCTTCACCCTGTACCTCAACTCCCCGACAGTAATAAATAAAAATCCACCCTTTTATTTGTTACATGATTGTGATGGGAGTAAAGTAATTTTCCCGGAATATTGTTAACTAATGTTTACAAGCGGGTTCACCCGTACCGCCTACAAAAATAAATTTTCGACGTCACGTGACTTCTCCTGTGTTGATACATGACTAGAAAACACGTCTGCTTTGATCTTGTATGTTTTTCTCAAGCTTTTGATGTATGATATTATTATGTTGGTGCAATAAAACAAACCCTAGTATAGGCAAATGATGCAAACCCAAAAGAACGTGCCATAGCGTGTTCTGTCCAAAACTTCCAGAAAGTTTAAGTAAAGCAGCCCCCACTTTACTAAATATAGTGACGTTGACTGTAACTTGTCTGGACTAATGCCATTACTGACTAGAACTTAATTGTATTATGTTGTGTTTGAAAAATATAAAACGGTGGTATTATTGTGACATTGGTTCCAAAAATCATGCGACACTAAAACGAAAAAAATGACGAAAAGGTGGCTTCCAAAAAAGAAACATTCCGTAGTTAGATAGATTAAACCCTTTTTAGTTACAACTAGTGGTTGCGCTAAAGGCTGGATATTTCTAATGGCACGCACATTCACGATTTAATGATCCCACATAAATTAAGCTCCACGCCTGTGCGTTTGAACTACTTGACTAGCAATTTTTTTTTTCACAACTCAAGCTCAAAAAGTGTGTCATAATTAGCTCAACCTAGCGGGCCTAAACGAGGTTGTTAGACCCTAGTGAGTGAAAGTAGTTTTTGTTTATTGTACTCGCTATTATAAACAGGCCGAAGATTCGAATTTTCAATTTTCCATTTTGCCATAATTACTTAGAAAAAAGAAGGGTATCTTAATGCGCAAACCATGCGAAGCTTAAACAATATAATAATATATTTTTACTCGTAATGTAACTGTAATATTGGTCCTCATTTTTGGCGATTATTGGATGTATGCGTGGATACGTGTGCGTTTGAAAACATTAAAATAAATGTATAAAGTTTGTATTGCCGCTATAATCTGTAGAATTTTTGCAGCAATGCAAATTGGATACTTATAATGATTTAATTTGATATTTTATTATTTGAAACTGAACGTGAATACTTGTTAAATATTCTTACCGTTGTTGAATTGTATACCTACTTATTTAATTTCGCGCTATTTCGATGTGAAAAATATTGTGTTTTACGCGTATCTCAAAGCACTCACTCATACTCGATTCTATGTGCCACACTCGCTACGCTTGTGAGGCAAAACATCGAGTAAGACGAGACGTTTTCGTCCCTTGTAAAACAAACTACATAGTAGTTTGTTTGTTACCCGACCCACAAAAGATCAGAAATATATATTAGGAATTAATGTTGTAGATTGCCGCTTTGATCGCAGTTTCCGCCGTCCAATTGAGTGGAAAAACATGCCGTATGCATTTCCCTTATTTATAAACATTTATTAAACGTCACTTAGTACTGCGCAGTTCAATTTTTCAGTGCGCCTTTTTAATAAGCCTTACATAACTTTTTACTTAAAAGGGGTTTTAGTGTCATTATATTTTTTTATTATTTCATAGAGACTGCGTTTGGAGGCATTTTGATCACTGTGCAGTTTCCAATATTATTTAAGTATAGTAATATAGAATATTAATTATACGAAAATCCATTAAAGCTTAGTTTTGATCATCCTCGGTCTACCTTATTTAGTAAAAGCCAAAAAACTTTGTCAGTTTATTAATGAAATTGTATTAATAAATAATCGTTTCTAGTCTCACAAAACATTTATTACAGTAATTAATACTTATTACTTTCTTGTACGTTCGAAGTTTCATCTGTCAAAGCTAGACGGAGCTTACAAAGCTGACAGAGCGAATTATTAATACAAAAACTTTCTGTAAAGTTTGTCTGTTTTGTGTCAAAAGCGACGCCTATCTTATTCCCAAAATTAATGTTTACACACGCACGAAATATATAACGATCGAATGTGGAATAGTACAGCATTAAAATTCAAGATCCAGTATGATTTAGAATGCCTTGACTTTGAGATTTAATCCATTTTATATTTTACAGGATATTACTCAACAATAGAAACACAATACAGCCAACTACAAATCGCTGTTTTAAACAAATCAGTGCACTTAAAAAAGCCTTCCCCAATAACAGCGAAAGTGACCGTAACAAAATTATTCACCGAATTCCCGTTCAATCACTGAAACGAGGCAACAGAATTTCAAGGGCAAATGGAGATGCAAACATGACTGCGTCCGCACCGATCCCGTAATCGGATCAGTGGCCCACTCGACTCGCATCTCCACTAATCCAGCCCACTCGTCCTATCAAACGCTCCACGCGGCGACGACACGAATTTATGTAATTGCCGCGAGGAAAGGAAGAAATTAATGAGTTTTCAACGCCGAATGCGTGGAGGCCATCGCTTCTCATGCCGGATTTTATTGGCCAACCCTATTTTGTTTCTAATTTGGTAATTGCACACGAGTGGCCGTCCGTTTTACCGAGTACTGTGGTCATCCCTTCAGAACATTTTAAACCTGTCAGCGTGAAATATGGAACCTGTATATAATTAGGACGTCAAAAGATTGGTTTCTTATTGGGTATGAGCTATTACCTTAATTTGTTAACTCAGTTCGTGCGTTAAATAACTCTTTGAACATAAAAACATGGAACTGCCAAACTTTTTAAATTGTGAAGGTAGGTAAGATTTACAAGTCATTAAAAATAATTCGAACAATCGGTCAACCCAAGCAAAAGTAGGGATGTGAATTGCAAAACGGATTAAATTGAAAATTTCCTTCTTAAGGCGGTTATCAAAATAAGATATCAGACCTTACCTCGGTTATTAAGACAGTTAAGTACTTTTTTATGACCCTTCAAAAGGAAAGTGTTTCAGATACGCCTGACACAGATAAGGTACGATACACACCCGTAAAAGCGGCATCGGTCCACTTTGTTCACTGGGTGATACAGTGATATCACTTGGGTGAAATGGGTTGAGGTGAAATAAGGATACTTTTTCCCACTCTGAACACCCAGGTGAACAAAGTGGCATAAACCGGGCGAAGCGTGGCCATGCACGTGTCTTGTTACTCCAACGGTTTACAAATTGGCCGCCTGACTTTAAAGCGATTGGCTGCTCTCTTGCTTTGAATACCTACATACAGACAATAGCAATCGTAAAACATTGACCAGGAAGCTTTGGAGTCGTACCTCTTTGTGTATTAAGATTTTGTAGGGGTACGCCTTTACCTGGGTGTGTAGACCTTTGCCGGATATCCATCAAACAGTGTGAACACTACCCTGTAAAGGCACTGTTTCCAGCAAAACTACTGGGCATATAAGACTTATGAACCAATGTCTTAGGGTTACGAGTGCAGTATGCAGTGCCGTAGGATATAGGCAGTAACACTAACTGTTATGGGCACATATGGCGCTTACAATAAGTACAGGATAGACACTCCATACAAACGGCTGATTCGGACAAAAGACAAGCGAAACTATGCGAAGCAATAGCTTCGTCCGCGTTGATACTGCGTCGGTACTCCAACACTCAACACACCCAAAACGTCACTCGTCAAAAAAAAATTCACGTGCTATCTCGCTTTAATTTAAAATACAGAGTGCCCCTTTTTCTAGGATTTAATAGGGTACTAAGTAATAGGTATTATATGCGCCTGGTAGTTACTTTGACGACTAAAACAATTATTTGATAAAGCCTACTGTGCCCTGAGTATGAGTTTTTACTAGCTCGACATAGTACGCGTCAAGTAGCTCTTTGTATAAAGATTTTTCGTTCATAAACGCGCCGGTACAGGATCTTCATACAAAAGCGCTAGTTGACGCGTACTATGTCTAGCTAGTAAAACATACTCAGCCCACTGATAATGATTTTGCGCTCTGTAACTAAATCGTGGTTTAAAACGTTGTTTAAAATCCAGCCAATTTTGTGAACTAGTGAGAAGCCTTAATTCAAATCTAACTTTCGCAAAATTGCAAAACTGAAATAATTAGCTGGTATTAGAAAATACTAACGGTCATCTATAGTTCAATCTATAGGTCAATCAGGCATCTATAGTTAAGGGATCGAATACAAATATAATCCTCGAACCTAGATAAGCGTCCTTAAAACCGTAAGCCTATTTATCTGCGTTTCCCTTTTTAGCTTAACTTTGAAAAATAACATAAAACGGAGATGGATTCCCTGTTTTTCTTCATTACTGAGACTTTTTGTGGTTGTTAAGCAAATTGCTTGCGATCCCAACTCGCAGAGATAAAGGCTCGCTGGCTTATAAGGGAAATGGATCCTCATATTGCTAAAGACATTTTATCAACATCTTGTCGGATATTTCGTACATTTTCTATGGAAAATCTAGTGGAAATTGTCAAGATCTTTGCTTTTCGGGACAAGTAACAAGCTTACGGCTTTTTATATAAACATTGGATTATGTGGTTCTCAAACTTTTGATCAGATGAAACTCGATTTCGTTCGATGTGCTCAAACGGAACTCAAATTCGTTTGATGTTCAACAGACGCTTTGAGAATCGCGTAATCCTGTAATCCAACATTTTCATAAAATAAATAGGAGACTAACCAGAATATAATGTAAAATCTAAATTCTAAATACATTACATACATTGTACTCCTAGTAGTTGCATTAGGTTTGAAGGTAGTGAAGACATTTTGAGTTCTCATGTTGTAGCCCAAAATACATATGAGCAGCAGTTTCATTAATTATATTGTTCTAGAAACTACATATTATCAGCCAACAACGACTTTCATTTTGTGTAAACGTTTCTAATATCAAAAGAATTTTCCACTTTAGCCGACAATCAATCATTTTGCTCCCAAGACTTTTATCTCTCCGCTGCAAGAGATGACATTTTAAGGGGACTCTGGTTGGAATGTTTGAAAACCTGTGTTTTCTGCTTGAGTTGGAGTTCTTTGAAATTTAGCTGTGGCGTAATAAGGTTGATTGATAGCGAAAAAATTATAGAAGACAAAAAAGCCGAGACGAAATTATAATCCAATTTTATTATTCCACAAAAATTCTGAACATTTTCTTCTGAACATCTTGATGGTTGTTTTAAAACATAATATGGAAAAACTTTCCGAGTTTCAACTTTATACGTTCCGGTGATTTGAGACAAACAGGGACCGACTGCTATATACGTCAGTGATCTTATAAGAATTACGTTTATTTTCTTATCGTGCTTCGTTCAATTCGACTATTGTGACTTCCATTTCTTTTATATATCTGTCGAAAAACTAATAAATCCAAACGAAGCGGTGCCTTCAGTAAGCGTTAAATATAAATGAAACAAACACCGTGGTAGAATTATTGTTTATTCGGATTATTATAAGCAAAGTTCGATACACGGAAAGTTATTCAATAATTCACGTTTAATATCAGAAGAACGGCTATAAATAATGCATCGGTATCTACTTTCGCCCTTGGAGAGCAATTCGCTCAACTTACTTTTTTCTTTTGTTTGACTTTTGTTTATCTTTTGAAGTGTCAGTATAAATTCGAAAAGTTTAACTTGATGCGAAACGTAGGAGTAATTATGTTCATTGATGTAAGCGTGAAGATCGATCATTTGTTGCTCGACACGTCTTGTTCATAAAATGCTACAGGTATAAGATATAACAAAGCGTCATGGTTGGTTGTTGGTTTCTCTTCCGCAACTCGAAGGAGCTTCGGAGAAATCGATGCAACCAATTTTAATCTTGGAATAACTCAGTGGGGAATAATTAACGAAAGCCTACTCACGGAATTTCAGCTCAGGTTCTCTATCAGATGGCGCCGTCCAATGAAAAAGTACCTATGACAAATAATTGATAAATTGTATTAAACTTGTCATGTGATCAAATTTCATATGTGAAGCAAAAAATATAATGTCGAAATTGCACTATGGCCGAATAACACTAACCCAAAAACAGTCAAGAAACTCGGTTCGTATTTTCGTGACACTACACTACCGATGAAGCCCACTAGCGATGGGGCTGCTAACTTGAGGCGGCAGGTCGTTTTTAGATATGCTGTTAACAATCGTGCTAACCAGCTCCGACGTAGGTTGAGAACTAGTGGGTGAACCAGCGAGCGGCAACACGATTCAAAACTACCCTCACTACCTAATTTAATTAAATAATCTACGCAAAATAAATTGGTAAAAACTACCCTCATAACTGACGTTAATCTGTTCGTTCGAAAACGGCGCAATGCTATCAATAAATTAATACTTATTATACGTTTAAAAAGTATTTAATGTCTATTATCTCCAAAAATAATGTTTCACGAATACAATAAAACATTAAATGGGGAAAAAACGTTGAAGTAAAAATATGTAGCTTTAATTCCGACGGAAATTTGTCTGATCGACTACAATAAAAACGTAATAACTAACATTCATTCTTCCAATCTCTTCTTCGATAACAAAGTCTTTGTTCTTCGCTTGTTCACTGGACCGTTTACATTGAACAACAAAGGACCCGCACTTTTAACAGAATTCTTTTTTGCCTACAACAAAGCTGGGATACTTGAACGAAAACAGGAAACTGGACAGCGGCGAGTCCGCTTCGTTGAATCATGTGTTCTGTATAATTGTTACAAAAACTAGACAGTTGGCTAAGGTGAAAGGGTAGTTTTCTATGATCTGGTACAACACCGTCACCGTTCAAATCACCCCAAGCGATATTAAACCTAACGACGATCGTGTCTAAGTCGACAAATAGTTCAGTGATGACAAACTGCTAAGAAGCGTTATTGTTTCTTAGCATCATAATTCATCGCATGTTCATTATCTCAGCACACAATTATCCACTTACGTGTATGGTCTTAGAGATTAATATTGCCTGTGGTAATTTGACGGTATTGGTTCTAAGTTAGTAGGTCTAGTAAGTCTAGATCTAAGTTTGATAATAGTTTATTTTATTTTTATTTTAGTCTCCCATTTTATCATAACTAAAATAAACTAAAACTAACTAAATCTAAACTTAGGCACTTGTTTTGGGATCATTGACGAGAATTCGGCAATGCCCTTCATCTTCTCTCTGAAGGGACAGGATCAAACTGTTCTGCTTGTTTGTTTGTTTGTTGAACGAGTTGGATTATATATATCAAAGGTCTTTACCATGGCTCAACCTATCAATCGACGATTACCCAAATCGACAGCGTAAAGTACCCTGGAAGCACGAAGCGGCGGGATTCCGCGCATAGCTTACGAAAAGTCACTGGTGCGGTCGAGAATCGGTTCCATCGGATCCTCTGGGGATCTATTTATGTAACCGTGATCCATGAATATGACTGGATACTGTAAATAGATCTGAAATATTAAATTTGTCTTGCCCATTGTAGTGGAATAAACTTAGTTATTCAGCCAATTATTCAGATTAAATTCAATTGTGGCGAACTGACAAACGCAGCCGGAACTTCCGACAGATGAAACCGTCGATTGTAGATAGGTCAGGACATGGGTTCTCTTTGAGGGTCGCTTTGTTAGGGCACGGACCCCTAAAGTTCGTTGAAGTTCACACTTACGGATGGAATATTACGGAAAACCTGCTCAGCTTGTATATACGATAATCCGGAAATATTGCTTCCTTACGGCCCAAAGAAAATGTGTTCATTCGTTGATATTGTTAAATGTTGAGAGATTTTTTTGAATGTCTGTGCTTTTCGCTTGTCTCCGTAGGTAGGTAGGTATATCAGTCTCATATTTTTGGTAGTGTTTGTATGGAATAAACATTGAGTTGGATATTGTGGTAGGCTATGGTGTGGGTACAGTGTTGACATCCTAAATTATTGATAATAATATAGTCAAAATGTCGATTCCTAGTTCACGATCTTGTAATCTTTCATTTTTCTCTTTTGAATTTTGTGTCAAAGGTTTTTCCGGTGTAAAAAACATTGCTGAAAAACATTTTCGTTGGTAAAAAAATAATGTTCTGTGCCACGTCTCTAGCGGATTATTCAGTGAACCCGAAAAAGCCGTTATAGGAGCCAACCGAAGTGTTATATAGGGTCGTAGCCAATGACCTGCTGCCATATAAACTGATGGTGATGGAAAATGAGAAAATAGAAACCATATATATTGCACTGGCTTCCTTGTGAAAAGTTCGGCAGATTCTTTATCATTTTTACTGATGACTTTGCGTCCCTAGCAAACCTCCTAAATTTTAAAACATCAATTTTGATTAAATACAATTTTATTTGATGTTAATGAAAATCACCTGTCTCCAACTGAATATGTCAAATTAAAACGTTCTTATATGGAAAATGCTTTCATTTAGATCCATTTACACGGTACCACTTTTCGCATGAAGCCGACAAAGTAAATGACTTCAGAAAACTTCCGAAAACTTTACCCATTAAGTACGCGTCATGGCCAAACTGCATCCTGTGTTCCTCTGTCAACTTCGGCTAATCAGCGAACACCAACATTAACTCGGAATTAAGGACACGAACGCTTATTTAAGCCCCCAAGTTTAATAGGTGGGCGGCGTGATTAAATAATGATAAATTGTCGAGCTTTGTCGGGTTGTTCTGTTTATTCTCCGGGGGACGGTCGGAGCGCGGGCTGGACGGACGTAGGAGCAATATGGTCAGTACCACGGACATAAAAGGAAGAAGACCGGGCATTACAGATAACTAGTCAATCCAGTCGTGAATCCGCCTGCCATATTTATTGGTCAATGACGCTGGCGACATTTTAACAGCTCTTTCTACTTGTTAGATCGGATTCAGCATGAATCTTTATAACATTAGCTTTTGTGAACGTATGCATAGTTGCCTTGTCAGGTTTAGTTCGACCCTGCCTGAATGTATTTTTTTCTGGCTTCACTAGATATATCTGTATTGTTCAGTCTGCTTCCGCTCATAATTATGTCTGTGGGTTAGCACCTCATCCTTATAAATTACAAATTGAAGCGATGAACCTTTGTTTTAAGTGGTAGACCAATATGACAATGCACGCAACACAGTGCAAAAATCATCACATTCTTGATCTGCGCGACAACATAGGTTTTTATAATTCTACTACCCGTGTTGGCTATTATATCTCAGGGACCATCAATTGCGGGTAAAACTACATGAAGGAGCCAGTTCTAAAATAAAAAGAGCCTATGTTACTTCTTGAACCATCAGCCATCAGTGAAGGTCCCGTAAAATCTGTGCAACCGCTTTGGCTTGCCAGAACAACAGACGGATAGAAGAAATTATATAAATTGGGTTTTTGTCATTAGTACCGTCTCTACTTCTATACGATTATGCATTTAGAAAAAAGCTGTTGGTTGTTGAAACATTACAAACAAACAAGTCACTTCGATTTTATTTAGGTGTACCTGTACAGTTATATAAGATTAGACGACAGTTACTAAAAATATTGTTTCTACTCTTGATTTAGGATTGCTTTCGTATCAGTGACAGTACACTGATAGTGACACGACACTTACTTGTTTTGTCTGATTGTGATTCTGTTTATTGCGAGTGTCAAGGAAAGTTTATGTAATGGCGTTCACAAGTGTAGACGAGATGTGTTTGTACGTATGTCTGTTCTATCCAATATTATGAAGAATGGGAAAATTTGTTAATCAAAATTAGTATGTACTAACTTTAGCGGGTTTAATTATTAATGTTGAGACGTCAAAATTGGTGGGTTTATTCATGCACAAATTAAAATCATAGTAATCTATCTTATCGGAGAAGTCAACGTATAGTTTTAATCAAAACGTCGACGTTTGTCACTACTATATTTTGGTAATTTATACTTTTGTGGCGGATAAATGGCAACATTTAAAAAAAAATTCATAGGTACATTGTTTACGACACATACGATTGATGTCATGGTATTTGATAGATAGAAGTATTGAATTAAAATATTTTATTAATGATTTAACTTCGGTAATAATAATATAATTATTATTCTGACTTGAATACTAATGGACTAATTTGAGAATAATTGAAGAGATTTGGAATTCTGCATCATTTCAGACTTTATTGGTTATGGAGAGTTTTCTCTCAATAATTTCAGGTGGCAATTTGTAACGCCATGTTCGTATGCAATTCAGAATATTTTACGTGCAGTAATTATGACTCGCATAAGATGTACGTAAATTATGTAGGTACATTGTACTTACGTACATGTACAACGCAACTATATAATTATTTACAAACTATATATCTTACCAATACGTACACTACTCACATGAGAGTATTCCGAGATTAATATTTGGAACACAATTATTTAATACGTGGAATATTATAGTATTCTATCAAAGATTATTCGACCGAGAACTCGTAAAATACATTGAATTGTGTAATGAGCTTTCGACACGACATGGCTTAACGTGTTTACCTACATTAATATAATACATTATGATGTGGTAGAGAGGAATCAATTCAATTTTCACTCACTTCCAAGCGCCTATATGAAACTAGCTGCGCCCCGCGGTTTCACCCGCGTTTGGATAATATACGATATATCTTTATGAATTGTAGCTTACGTGTTATTCTGATGTATAAGCTATATGATTGTAAAGTTTCATTAAAATCTTTTCAGTAGTTTTTACGTGAAAGAGTAACAAACATCCATCCATACTTATAAACTTTCGCGTTTATAATATTAGTAGGATGATTTATAGTTTCTTTTGTTTTTTTAGCGATATAATTTATGTTAGAGAACGTGTTGATCTAAAAACTTAGTTAAGATTATTTAATTTGTGTAGTACTTCAGACCTGTGAGGTAGTTTAGAAAGTTACCTTGGTGATAAGTAAGTAAGTAGATGTGTAGGGCGTACTTAGGTGGTAGTAAATACATTATTAGGGGTTCGCCTCGCCTTGGTCGCCCTTCAAAACATACCCACGTCTAAATGGTACGTCCAATGACATTGAGAATGTTTTTGAGCCCTCTCAAATATAATATTGACATCGTGTTCACAATCTTTGACGCAGAGACAAACATTGGACATAAAAATGAACGGCCTGGCAATCTAGAAAAGTAAATTGAGTCCATATCTCGGCGGGGCATCGCGTGTCGGAGACAGCACCCTCATCGCACTGATTTGAATCTTGACTCTCCTCGTATGTTATGATAATGGAAAATTTACAATGGAACTTATACTTTCAGAGCTGCGGGATAGTGTCCGAAACTGGTGCCTACGTGCAAATAAAAAAGTGGTGGTTACGCTAAGAATCGAAAATCCTGGACACTGAAATTTTTGGTGGTGAAATTTTTATTATCTCTGTTAGCGGGGACTGGTTAGGTTATTTCCCACAACCGTGTATTAACATATTCGTAGATAGACCAATATAGGTAACTACGCAAAAACAACTTGTTTTGTTTTTTTTTTGTTATTTTTTTTTTATCTAGGTTTGTTCCTGTATCGTGGGTACCGGTTACAGACATAATATAATTTCTCATATACGTCACAGCCAGACCAGAAACAAATATTATGTGGATCGCACAAATATTTGTTCCGGACGGGAATCAAACTCGCGTCACCAAGCGCAGCAGTCCAATTGCTCAACCACTACGCCAAACGTGCCGGCATAGCTTGAAATACATTTTGTTTTGGTCTACCATAGAATTGGACTACATTTTTTTCCAACTTTAATTAGTATGAAATAATCAACCCTGGCACGTATTATTTTTGGATAGATTGACTCATAACCAGGGTGAATGACGTTTGATGCCCTGTAGCTATATTTTATACTCTAGGTAAGTTGAGAATGTAATAATGCTCTTTATACTTGAGCATATGCCGTGCTCGCTCACATCTGCTAGGGATACATTTTCGTCGGGCTTATTCCAAGCTTTGATCGGAGCAATAAAACCGAAGCACACGTTCAAAGCCAGGCCACCCGTGCCTTTGCCCATTTGTAAAATTTAATATGTTGCGAGTAATTTCGTGTAATGCCTTCCTGTAAGCTTTAGAGCACCCGATCAAATTTTCCTTACCATTAATACGTAAAATAATAATACATATTATGGTTAGGGCATGAAAATGAAGGGCGAAAAAACACTTTCCTGTAATATATAATTAAGGCCAGGATGTACTAAGGTGGTTATACTGGTGGTAATGACAGATGGCCGCTAGCGCTTGAAGGGCTAGTTTTTATATTGTTTTATTTATTGGATAAAAGTGATAACGAAATTAGAAAATGTAATTTTCCAATCGTTTACTCTATAAAAACCTCCATTTGCTGGTATAACTTTCACGTGGTTTCATGATGGAATCTCTTAGTAGGTGACAAATGAAGTTGCGATATAGTGTTACTTTAATGAAAAATTGTTTCACTAATAATTTTATTATTTTTATTGGTTTCGTGTGCTTATAAAACTACGAAATTGAGTAAAACCTCGCCTTAAAAATTATAACGATGGAAGAGTATTTCTGGCACCTATTTTGCAGACAAGAATATTTCGTGACTTTGATAATAATTATGTTCGGATACTCTTAACAAAAATGTTATAAGATGTTTTGAAATATTCGTTGATTACCGAACCTTACACCGACCAAGATCAGATACGCACTTGTCCCGTGTTAAATTTCAAATTAAGATCTCCTCGCCCTGGTTCTATATCCCATTAAATGTAAATCAATGCCCCAGAGCATCACCTTTCAAAGTTCCTGAAGCATTAAGGGCTTATTCCCATAGATTGTACCAACTTCACGCTTCACTTCATACTAGCCATTAGTACCTGTTACGTAAACGTTAACCTGCTTTAATCGTCTCTACAGTCGATAATTTAATTTCCCAAAATTCTCTATATTAATCCCGTAGATTCCTAATTATCGAAGTTTCCCCGTCGAATTAGTATAGTGACGTTTCACCGCCTTGTTTGGTGACAATAATGGCCAAGTTTCTAAGGGCAATTGTGTTCTGACACAGTACAGGGTTAAACAGTAAGCGTAATAGGCCTAGCGGGAGTTTTAGTTAATCGCGTAGTTTTTAAGAAGCTATGATTCATAAAACGCCGGCTCTAGGTATACTTTATACAAACTAGAAACTTACGTGGTGGTGATAGAACGCGAATACACTACAGGTAGAGCCACAGAGACGCGATATATCAATGGATATATCAGTGTTACCAACATTATTAATAGGTATTAAAAAAAGCTGTCGCTATTAGACGTTTGAGGAGTTAACTTCCATTTACTTTTGTCAACAGTCATTAGTAGATTTCAATAACATACTTTCGACTATAGATTTGCATGTTCCATGTTTAACGCAGGTACTGCTTTAGAAATGCATTAGTTTAGACGCGCTGATAGTGACACTGCCCTTACTGACTTGTACCATAGTGGCTCGGAGCTCACTATGGTACAGACGACCCTGGCAGCAAAACTTTGTGTCGTTTGCTAATTAGAAAGCTAAAGTAATTTGGATCAACGCCCACACCGTGTTTGTTGGCCAAAGTTTTTTCGATTATTCACACCTAACTCTGTTGGGACTTGGGAATAAATACACAAATCCCTACTTTCCTTAAGAAGAAAAAGATGTTTTAGCATATTCTAGTAGGGCGCATTAACTCGCTCCCTACGAGTATAAGCGGGTTATATCATCAATTTATGCTCTTCCATGCTTTTCAAGTGAGAAAAATTCTGTAGAAGGTAAGTACCGGCATCAAAGACTCGTCTACTTTCTGATCTTATATTTTTTAAACACGTTATTTAAATCTCATTGTGTACTTCGTTCATACGCTAACTGAACCATCAAAACACAGGGTCCGCCTGATTATTAATTACTGTGACAGCACTGGGGAGGCAAAAAACAAACAAATGACAATAATTAATTCTGTTTTTAATTAACTTCGTGCTTCAGTTCACGTTGTGATTAGATTTTTTCACGTCAGTTTAACTCAGAGCATTCTTACGCCACGGCAATCATTTTGATGAGGCGTAACCAAAAATGTAAAAATACACCCTAAACTGCTATTACACATGTTCATATTACAATGATTAATGAATCCGTTTACCTTACAATTCGTATTCGCTGGTACGGTATACTCCAAAAATAGTAAAAAAAAAAATATTTTGTCCGGTTTTCCGTTTCTTTAAGAAAAATAATCCTTCCTGTAGAGACCAAATAATATGATGCTGATTTTTGCCATACACAGTATCATTAAAACGCAACCGAATCTCATTAAAATCTAGCCTTGAATGAAGCTACTAGGTCAGTAATTTAATTTTAACTTGTCTATAGCTAAGAATATAATGTCCAATGTTATTTTCCTTATTGCTGAGATATATGATGCTGACAACGATACTCGAAATAAGGAACTATACGGTTACCGTATATGCTTACGGTGGTTGTACCCCGCTGAGCAAACATTAGGTATAGGTATCCTATGCTGGTTGGTACCTAGAAATACTAGAATATATCGTATATTTAAATTATTAGAAGTGGCCGCTTGAACAGAGGTGACGACTGCGCCCATGATGAAAATGTGGAAAATTACACCTGCCGAAGTCTGATCCACTCAATTCACAGACACGCCAGGGATAATGGATACCCAATAAGCCGCCTCTGAACCGGAAAAAGGGAATGAGAATGGTAGAATGGTAATCAAACTCAAAACATAGCCGGGCAGCGGCCTCGGCAAATTAAACGAATTTACGAGAACGACCATGCCAGAGGCGGTTCGGAATATTATCTAGAGGGCTAGACGGCAGGGTCATGTTATTGTGTTTTTTTTTTAATATATTCCTGTTTTCACAATTGAAGCGTTTTCAGAACTCCGCAGTGCCTAACAGCAAATTATAAGTAATTTGATCAGTTTTCAGAGACGTATTTCATTAAAAGTTTCATTCAGTTTTTAGAATTATTTTATTTTCATAAAAAAGAAAGTTATGTCCTAAATTTAAATAACACTATAGGTACCTAGTTTATTACTAGCTGACTTACACTGAGCTTTGATTAATAATTACGCAAATCCTACGTTCAAATACTGAGTAGCATTTTCCTTTAATTAAACCACATAGATTTGACAATAAAATTAATAACACGTAACAGGAACTGTATAAATTATTATACAACTTTTGCATATTATACCCTACGGTTATATAGGTTGATTTCAGTGGTTGATTTTGTGTAGGGTTCCAACCAAAACTATTAAACCTCAAATATTAATCATTAGGTACCGAAGTTACTCGTGGCTTGTTGTTAGATAGATTTACACTTACCGCAGCGCGTTTGGCCTTGTTGTATTTTAAATTTAAATGAAATATGAAGGCTGTTACGCTTTTTGGTATTTGCGGAATTTCGGGCCCGTCGTAAATTACGCCGTGAGCTTATTGCGTTGTAATGCAATTACCAGGTTTCACCAGTTTTGGCCAGAATACCAGTTCGGTATAAATCGAGAAACACAATGAGAGAATGCTTTATGGGTGTGTATTCTATGTTCGTTTATTGAGCGCCTGTTATTGATCGTTTACGGATTTTGTGTAAGTGACGTTGTATAAAATATTGGTCCTTAGAGCTCTTTTAAAAACTTTGTACAGTTAATTATACTGTTAAAAATTAAGTTTCTACTTTACCATAGGTATATTAGTACCCATATAATTCTCAAATGAAAGAAATACAAAATAAGATACATGTAATTAACTTTTAGTTCATTAATAAATTCGTAATCATGACTGCCTCGTACTTTTCTTGTATCGTTAATTCCAAATGATGAATGCCGTATCATAAATCAGTACCTACTCGTGCTAGTATTTTGTTAAAAAAAAGACAATATATTTTCGGATTACTTGACTCCATACAAATACGCGATTCTCAAGCGATATTGGGTAATAAATTATGTCAGTGCGTTGTTATAAAACTCCATAAATCGAGATCTAGAAGATGGGACATGTTGTGACCAATATATTACACTTTTCATAACGAAAATAAAGACTAGGCCGTGCTTGTACTGAAGGAAAGTTACTTTAGGGTGCGTCTTGAGAGCAGCTGCTGAGGCGTGGCGTTTTGCGTTTTGCGCTATAGCACTAACATGCACATCTATCGAAGATTTGCAACCGCTGCGAATACCAGTGAATCGTTCAAATAGCTTAGACTACAATATTTTTATAAAATTGTAGTTGTATAATTATGTCACTGATAGGTGAGGCTGCCACTAAATAATGGTGTTAAACTTTATATACGCAATACGCACCGCTAACCAAAGTAACGCAGCTTCATATTCAATGCGAGGGCTAAGTACCTACATGAGAATATAAAGGACAATAATATTGTACATAAGACTGAATTTTTTTCGTGATTTATTAAGTTTGGGCGAGGTGGCTGTCTGTGTGCTACTTAATATTGCGATAGAAAAGCAAAAACGTAAAATGTTCTCAGAAATTTACGAGTAAATGTATGTCTAATCAAGTTTTTCATTTATTTTCTATACGTAAATACCTAATAAGTCAAGAGTACATTTTTTCAACACATTTTTAAACACGAAAACGCGAGTGTTAGATTTCGATTTTGTCGAACGAAATTTTAGAAACCTCTGTCTAACTCTGGTCTAATCTATTACGGTAAGGCCGTAATACGAGTATAGCGGTTTGCATTCAAAAGAAAAAAATTCATAGTTTAATCATTTATCACTCCGAGCGAAAAATGGTCCCGGTTATAATCAGCGGTTTCACAATTAAATTAACACATACCTACTCAAACTCAAATATATCTACTACTCTCTTCATGAGTGCTATAATATCGTCTAAGGACACAACTTCCTTAAAAACTTCGCTCCATTTCATTACAGCACCCGACACCGAAAATAGCACATCAGTACGGGGGCTTACGGCGCGCAAGATTGGCTCGGATAAACGGCGTCGGCCATCAATTCTGCCGTTCGTAGTAATGAAAGGCGCGATTTGTCGTGTCGTAAACAGGATCCGTTTTATACGGTATATTGCCAGTTTTACAAGCAAGCATCAAATCCACTTTACGGTAGATTCGACGGCGGAGATATGGTATCTAATATTGGGTGAACGCTTCTGTTCGAAGGCGGGCCTTGACCACTGTTTTGCACTGTAATAATGAACATTAAATAATAATATACGTTCACAGGTACGTATACATAGATCTTTAGCACTAATGTTGATCGGTCATTTATAATTCGAATTAAAATTGATTACACGTAGGTAGTTTTTTATCTGCCCACTGCTGGGCAGTTCTCCCATCACGTCCGCGATGTGGAACTCCGTTCGCATAGGTCCCGTTCCTATACTAAATGTTAAATGAAAAGGGTTTGTTGCAAGCAACAGAGAAACAAATTGACGGGATTTTTTGCATAGAATATAACATTTATAAAATTGTGTTTTTATATGCTCTGCGCCAGTAGAGAAAGAAGGGGATAAACAATGTTCGTATCTCGGAAAATGTAACCAGTACCATAGTCAACTCAGTTGAAATCGCAGGGCGCAGGTTTGGTATCCGTAAAAGCTGTTTCCATTCAATACAAAACAACTTTCTATATCGGATAAGTAAAGGTAGTTAAGCACAGATGCTTCGGGTAGAGATGCCTATTCCCGAAATGTAATTCCGATTTCAGAGTTCTTTTGAAAGCTGTTGTTGGAAAATGTAACTTTGTTATAATCCAGTAGGGTTTCGTGGATTTTATAAATGAAAACGGTTATTTTTTAAATAAAAATCGTAGCTCCACACTAGTATTTCTCCTGTATCGTAGGTCACGTTTACAGACATATAATTTCACAAACACATAACCCCCAGACCAGAAACAAATATCTGTGGATCACACAATTATTTGTTCCGGGCAGGAATCGAACCTGCGACACCAAGCGCGGCAGTCCGAGTGCTCAGCCACTGCGCCAACCTACGCCGAGGTAAATTAGAACGCTAACCTCTATCCTACCTCTACCTAAACATATTGATTGAGGTGTCATGACACTAGGTACTAAATATAAATTTTTAAATTGTAAAATGTAACAATCATATTTTACTTAAATGTTACGGAACCCAGCTGTTTAAGTACGACTCAAGATTGACAGATTTTTATTACGTTCGTGATGTGCGACGATTCCGTATTTAGTTAGAAACGATTTTCTCGCATTTAGGCCACGTTTTGTACACGTATCTGAATATTTGCCAAAATTGTACGCGTAGGCAAACTCTTTCTACATTCGTATAAGGAAATATTATTTCCGTTCGTTCAGAAATAGGTTTGTAAACAGATAAGTTGATGGATAAACTAGTTTCATACAGCGTAATATAAAGTCAAGAAATAAGCAATTCGCTTGCCGGATAATAAACGAAACTACTGTTCACATAAATATTGCAATAGGCACTGCCCAAGTCAAAGTTAAAGTCATATCATTAGGCATAGGCAATAGGCAAAAAAATCGCGCTTTTACAAGTCAAACACTTAAATCTCATTAAAAATAGAACGATTGAACAAAATATAAATTGATTATGGTTTGAGTTTGAAAAAGTATCCTTCCAAGCACTGGTCCAAGATTGTATCTCCGGCAGGAAAAGGAAACACCGTTGATTCTACCAGTGCTTCGGAATACGCCCGTTAGAGAAAACAGCACCAAGAAAGTCTACAAAAATGTCTATTTTTTTTATTCAATTTGTATCGTTTTTCTTTTCCATTTTTCCAATCACAGTATTTAAATTGGTATAATAAGATTTAAACCATAAAAACATATTAACAAAATTCACGTTAATTATTACTATCATACTGTAATTGCACATTCCAAATTCTTTGACTTGCATTCTTCACACTGAGATGGTCTCCGCCTAGCAATAACAAAATGGCTAATAATTGTAGCTCTTAGTTCTGTACCGAAGATTAAAGTATTACTTATTCATGTCTAACAGTCTAGCTTTGATTATATTAGTATAAACCTAAAAATAAGAACCGTACTCGCCGACGCCAACTAAGCTAATTCACGAAAATCGCTTTGCGGATTCGCATTTAGTTGGGTCCCAAATTCATCCCCTGATACCTTTGACGAGACGTGATGTCATTTGTTCTACTCGAAACTTCACCCTCAAGTTGCGACACCACAAAAAGAAAATCGGTAATCAGTGAAAATCAGACATCACCAACTTTATCAGAAGTGGGATAAGAGTCAATTACCATTTCGAAATAATTATCCTAGTTGCCCGGTGCAGGCGTCTATTAGCCGTGGTTGAGCTGGGTTTAGGCGATTTATTTATTCAGCAATGTTAAAGAACCTTTCAAAACTTTGCGATGCCGAAATTAAAATCAAAGTTTAACCTTACCGTGGACCCGCCCGCATTGTTCATTCTATATTTATAACTTAAAACAAGCGAAGGGTTTGAAAATTACAAGTTCATGCACCTTTGATTACGTTACCTGAAAATGTATGTTTCGTAGTCATTGATTCAACGATAAGTATTTCTAGTAAAAGTGTGTGTTGAAGTTTTTGTATATAAATAAAACACAAGATACTTACATATTGTATATTAGTATATACAATATGTAAGTATCTTGTGTTTTATTAACCTATTAACCTAAATATTTTGTCTTATACTTTGATATTTGACAAGAATGGTTTTTCTACTTTACCACCAACTCTGGACTGCGAGTGCGATTTAATATCTTTACCTTTTCTCCAAAATACACAATTTCTTAACGATCAAAACTGGAAGGTCCCGTTTTACCAAAGAATAAACTGCAGAGAAATCTCGACTAGTACTTTCACAAATCTAAAATTTTACGTTAAAGGCTCCTTTGGAAGTTATTTTTAAAATATATCCCTAGGGAAAGGCTCGTGTAAGCTCGGATAGCCGGCGAAAGCTTAATTGTGTGGAAACCGCACCGACCCAGCGAAAAGGAGTGCGGATTCTATATCGGCAAAACTGGGCCTTGATTTACCTGATTTACAAAGTAGTAAAATTTTAAGATTAATTAAATGCGCTAGGTTTACCTCTTACTTCATCGCCATTAGTTTTCTACTCAAAAATATGTTTTGAACAACGTAGGTAACGCCAATTCTTAGTTACCCACTGAACAGGAACCTTGAACTGGGTTCATGAACTTAAAAGGATTAAGTGACAAAAACTTAGAAACCTACCCCAAGTTCACAATGTAAATTCATGAAAACTGGCATCTAGCCGTGATCTATTTCTGATAAATTACTTTCGCTTGTTACAGAAAGCATCGACAAGTCCGGCGAAGATCCAGTCGTAGCCGCGCTACGAGCCTACGGCACGCCAGACGACGAAGACGGCTCTAGAGACTCCGACTTTCAGAAACTATTCGGAAATTTCACGCACAAGCAAGACCTCACCACCGACGTGTCCTTAATAGAGCACTTCATCAACGTAGAACATAGTTACGACAACGAAACTAAAGCAATCATAGACGATGCCAAAGACATGGCCAACGATACGGCCATGAACGTCACAATAACTAAGCCAGTCCTCGAGGACGTGGTGACCAAGTTCCTAAGGCTGATTGAAACACAGCACTTGTTAGGCGAGAACTGTACTGCCGGCACGCATTTGAATTTAGGTGTAGGAGTAGTAGATAGATATGCTCAAGAGAGGTTTAGGATAGAGGCAGACGTTGCTGTAAATAGAGCGAACATGTTGACTAGACTGTGGAAATATGCGGGGTCTTCCGTGATGCATAATGAGTATTTGTTGCATGCTAGCGTGTTTTCTATGGTGGAGTTCGATGACGATATATTCGGTGCGGGGAACTGCTACGACCAGTATCAGTATAAGGATTACCAGCTGTTCTGTCCGTTTGCGTACCGGCTGCCGGAGGGGCCGATCTTGGCGAAGGACTTGGCTGTAGAGTACAAATATCTCAGCAACACTTCGGAGTGGTTCTACATAGCGAGGAAGAACGCCGAAAGGGTTATACGGAACCACAACCAGTTCCGGAGAGGTGAGTTTGGAAATGTTTCAGCATTGTTAACATTGTCTGCCCTTCAGTAATGAAATTGGGTGAATCGGGTCTGACCCAGTTCCCGATGTCCGATTGAGTTAGAGTTTTGCTCTTTTACGACAATAATATTTTGAGATGTAGTCATAGTAAACAGATTTTGTTATTACCTGACCCTTCGCCCAAAAACCGGCTGCGGCCCACCGAACGTTTGTTGGGAACACTAAATCTTTTCCCCGCCGCAAAGGGCGAAGTTTCCCGATAAAATCTGATAATAAACCTTAATGCAGAGCTCCCTTTGTTGCCGTTTGACGCATAGCCGCGCTAATTGTGAGAAACTTGTGAACTGTCGACAACAAGGGCCAAGTTTGCAAACAATTTCGCCCAAGATTGTTATTGTAGTATGAGATCCAACTGCATGGTTTCTTTACTTAGGAGCTAGGGGTAATCTCAGTTTGATTAGTGTATTTATTATTTGATATGGTTTGAATCTTTAAATCTAGCTGCAACTTCATTATCATTATCACGAACAGCCTGCATTCATCTAGATAGATAAATAATCATCTCAAGGTGCAGGAATGACTCCAATCTTTTTTTCTCATCCAATAAATAATTAAAAGTAAAACGCCTGCCACTTTGCGTAGTCGCTCTACCCAATATCTAGGGCGTCTACATTATAATGTTTACCAATATTAATATTTAGCCTAGGGTATAATGGTATTGCGACAGGCGATAGTCAAATCACTTACAAATGCATTGTTTAAAATAAGTTATCTTGGTATTAAATCCATTCACGTATGAATCTATTTCTGATACGTTTTGTGGAGAAACCCCTATCAGTTTTTGACATTTGACATAACACATCTATTTGTTTTTTATCATAAATTCTTTTTATGACATAAACACGAGTTTAAATGTATGTCTATTGAAACTTGCAATTATGGTTTTTATCATGCAGTGGGATCTCAGACTATTAAATGCCTGTCCGAAACAAGGAAAACTGAGGGAAATCTTTCGAGAATAAGTACTCGTAGGTGTAAGACTACTCCCCAGAGGAAGATTGGTTATTGCGTATGATGTATGATGCGTATGATGTGCTTTATACTGATCTTGACAGAATTGTAGACTTGTACAAAATTAAGGTACATTAAGGTACTTTTAAACTGTCACCACTGAAGCTAGGTTAGTCTAGCTTACAGAGACAGCGTAAAACCCCCTAAAAATGTACTCCGCTGATTTGCTGTTTCTCCCTTTCTTTTTACGCTTTGCTACCGTCCAGGATTGAAATGTTGTCTTGTAGGGAGTTTCCTATCACCAAGAGGTTATCTAGTACATACAACTTGTGCTGCCTTTTCTTTTATAGCTATTTTCGTACAGATGTAAAACACAATAAACCTGAATACTGGGTTGATATATAAATGTCGCCTTTTTTCACTTCAAAACTTAATTTTCCGAACTTCACAAACATTAACTTTGATTATACACATTTGAGTTAATTTCAGGGGAGTTAATTGCGAAATTCTGTTTGAATGGCGCTCGCCTAGAACTAATATTAATTTTGAACGAAACGAAACTTGGTGAAATCTTCAAAAGCCATTGTAAATGTTTAATATGTCGGCCAAAAGTCAATTACGTGCGAGCGTTATTAAATTCTTATAACTAAGCCGAGGGGAAATATCGTAAATTTGCGACTAATCGTTATTGCTAACCTTGTAGACAGTATGGAGGTTAGGTCAAATATTCGATGGTGGGATCCTAGACTATTGTGTCCCTTTTCACTAATACTAGACGTATGATACGTATTACCAGACATGTAATAAAGTGTACCTAGTTATTTGACGAAATTAAAACTAAAGATAATTTAGTTTTTCGTATATTTACGCACATGATACTTTTGTAGGGTTTCCTGTGTTATTTTTTCGATATATTCGTTGGTTGGTGGCTATATTTAGATATTTATTTTTCTACTATAAATAGACCAGCCGGCAGGTGTCGACGTAGGCAGACGTAGCAAGATCAAATCGAGGACATCTTATATTGATTGAAAGGCCAAGTCAAAAGTACCCATAACTGTCAAGCATGTATGAAGTGAATAATGAAAGTGAAAAAAGCGAAAGAGGTGTGTCAGGATCGTAGCATGTTTAAAGGCACGTAGTTTTCAGTGGAATTCAGATGGATACTGCAGATTTTTTTTATCAATGTCCAAAAAAAAAACATCATAGCTTCTAAACTGTCTCACTCAGAGCAAACCAGAAGTGTTTTTTTTTGAAAATAGTTTAACAGCAAAGATTTTTTGAAAATGCTATTAAGTAATGTATAAAAATCGTACATTTTCTTAATGTTTTTCTTTTAGGAATATTTATCGTCCTTTTATAAAATAAAATATACGGCGGTTCGAGATTCTACCTCCACCTCGTGCTGACCGCTGGTGTAGCCTCTGCCTACCCTAACGGGAAAAAGGCGTGTCTGTAGTATGTAATATTATTTTTATGCTCTCTCTTTATGCTCTGCATTTAGGTTTTGTGGGTGATGTTTCAATTAATTCACTGTCCCAGGATTCAACACTTACACTTACAACGACACCGCGCACACGGACCGGGAGCCGGACGAGATCCTCTCCGTGACCTACGAGGATGGGAAGTGGTCGAAGCCGTACTACGACTGCGGGGGCGGCAACATCTGGATGCTCACCTACACCGTCCCATTCTTCGGGTTCAACAACGGCAGCTATTTCTTCAAGTAGGTTTTACACGGTCTTCTTACAGCCGAAATTAATATTGTATCTCCTATCCAAGATTGAAATCGATCTTGGATTGCTGCCTATCGTTCGATCGATTTGCAATCTGCCTTCATAAACTAATCCACGGACCGGTTATTGGCACGTTTGACCCTAAAAATGGATTGTGATATCAATCCCAGATAGCAAAATTTGGATTGGATTGATTATTAATTTCGGCCGTTAGTACTAATGTTTGCGAGCTATTTTTTCACGTGAGCGCTTTTAAGGTTATCGTATGCTATTGCGTATTTTTTGTTTGTTTATTTCTTTGTTGTTTGTGTGTTTGTTTGTCGTTTGAAGTTGGCTAGCCAACGACAACCTCTAGTGTCAGATTAATGTAAGATGTAAGGGCCGTCCAAGAGCATATGACGTGGGTAAACGACTGCTATGAGTCTATACTGAATTCTTATAAGTATATCTTCTTTCATGACTTCTTATATGTTCTTCTTATGTGACTCTTATATAATATTATGTCTGACAACTTAAAGTTCCCTCCGAAGCACGGAGCGATGGAAAGCCGCACGCATAGCTTACGAAGTCATTGGTGGATAGAATCTAATATAAGTATACA
Source organism: Hylaea fasciaria (assembly GCA_905147375.1). NCBI lineage: Eukaryota > Metazoa > Arthropoda > Insecta > Lepidoptera > Geometridae > Hylaea > Hylaea fasciaria. The sequence goes on along the minus strand of LR990193.1, from coordinate 12,596,512 downwards.
AGGTGTAACAGCAAGGTGTAGTAATACTGAAACTACGCATACACATACATATTTCGAAGTAGTCTGGAGGTACTATAAATCTGTAAGTAGTTAACTGTAACATGTACAGTCTTACCCAACTTATAAGGCTAGTCGTGAATCTTCGTTCGCGCAGAAAATAAAGTATGGTCCGAAGATTAACGAAAGAATGCTTAACACTTACAATCAACCTAAGATCACTATTATAAGGTTCATAATACACTGCAGCTGTTGCACATCGCAGTTCTACCTGCGCAGAAGATGAATTTTCAAAGCGCGGGAAATGCTATTGACCGCTATTGGTCGGCAGCCGCCCCGCCATCTTAGTGATCGCCGCGTGGCATGAGTGAGATGAAACTAACAGCTGCAGTGTATTATGAACCTTATAATAGTGATCTTAGGTTGATTGTAAGTGTTAAGCATTCTTTCGTTAATCTTCGGACCATACTTTATTTTCTGCGCGAACGAAGATTCACGACGCACCATATAAGTTGGGTAAGACTGTACACTTCTAGCCGGCGGCATTACTCAAACAAAACTAGGTGAAGAAGTAAAGTTGTGGTAAAAGTTCCACCAAAAATTACTAGATGGCGCCAGGGCCGTTTCTAAGAAATCCTGCATCGCGCAAGCGTTATGTGACCGGCGTAACGTGACGTCATCCGTATCATGTTAGGGTTGTAATATTTAGTTATTTTGTCAATTTGAGTGAAAAAATCGATTATCGATTTCAGCTGATAACTAGGGTTGAACGATGGTTAGTTTTGCAGTAAACTTTGACGTGTAATAATTCATTACCGTAACTACTTACAGATTTATAGTACCTCCAGACTCCTTCGAAATATGTATGTGTATGCGTAGTTTCAGTATTACTACACCTTGCTGTTACACCTTGTATATAGCAACGTCCACTGTTACAATATTATCGCAAGAAAATTGTCTCATAGAAAGAGGCCTAAACTGCAATCACAACATTCACAACAAAGATTAAAACGCAATTTTACAAACCATAAAAATAAACATTTGTAACCGATTCCGTGTCCCCAATGCATTAAAATAAATGATACGCTTCGGTAAATGGTCGCAAAATAATTGGTCGGTCGCGTCAAACATTTGTCAAAAACGAAATATTAATTAAATGTAAATATTACATCGCTATTGGGATTGGGACAGGTTGGAGAATCACCGCAGTTCGGATTTGAACTTTAATTAATATTACTAATAATACTAAATTGATGTAAAATGTTTCCTCAATTATTCCAACAACAAAACTGTTACGTTTCGGGCTTACTCTTGAACAACAATCCAGTTTTTATTGACGTTGCGGACTGATGAAAATACCGTTCGATCGAAATCTGTTGCGAGTGGCCTTCTGATTTGATCAAAGCATAGCTGGAATTTTATAGGGTTTTGTACAAACAGAATAAGTATACAGCTATGGTGGTAGTTTGACAATTACAAGGCGCGACGCAACACTTGCGACCAAACTATACCTATAGGAACACGTATTATGCTGCTTACGTACGTGCTATGCTGGTAGAGATCGCTTTTTAGCGATAAGACCGCCGATTGTATACCAATTATATTTAAGTTAGCTTAATTTGTTTATTGTTTGTCTATTGTGGTGTGCAATAAAGTATTTTCTATCTATCTATCTATCTATTATATGACTATTGACTATGTTCTCCTTTTATCCACGTTTATGACTGAACCTTCTAATAACTCTGAGAAAGCACTATCAAGTTGAAGTGAATAATAATAATTCAGACGAGTGAAAAATACAACAAAATGCAGAACCCTATAAGTGCAACCGTTTAACTCAGTCCTCGCCCACGGGGTAGAGGGGCGTAGGGTGTGATGTCAAAGGAGATTGCGGGGGGGTGCGACAGGCGTATCTCAGATTACTAACGGCCGAAATTAATAATCAATCCTAATCCAAATTTTGCTATCTGGGATTGATATCACAATCCATTTTAGGGTCAAACGTGCCAGTAACCGATCTGCGGATTGGTTTATGAAGGCACGCAGGTTGGAGATCGATCGAACGATAGAATGCAATCCAAGATCAATTTTAATCTTGGATACACGATACAATATTAATTTCGTAAATAGTTATTTCGTCCTCGATTCCCTTTGACGTCTTACCCCTGTACCCCGTGGGCGAGGACTTAGTACGGTCGCACTTTTAGTAGATCGTATCAAAATGTATGTATAATATTTATTATAATACTATGTACTTACTTCCTACATACGTTTTCTGCTGACTTTATGTCATAATTTTCCTCATCTATCATATGTACCGTCGAGGTCTGCAAATAGAACGTGAAATAAATTTTCCGTTACTTACTGTCTACTCAAAGAAACAGCGTGAATAGTTCTTATTAGGAATGACATTTGTCTCAACCACTGATTAAGAAATATCAGTTCAAAGACAGGCGGAGAGGCTTATTGGCAATGACGCATTGGCCGGGGCATGGCTTTTATTAGAGCCTTGAACATCGACGCAGTATTGCCAGCCTATCGTTATTAGGGTTCCGTACCCAATGGGTAAAACGGGACCCTATTATTAAGACTTCGCTGCCCGTCTGTCTGTCTGTATGTCTGCTCGTCTGTCACCAGGGGCTGTATCTCATGAACCGTAATAGTTGGACAGTTCAAATTTTCACAGATGATGTGTTTCTGTTGCCGCTATAACAACAAATATTAAAAAACAGAATAAAATAAATATGTAAGAGGGCTCCCATGCTACAAAAGTTTTCTTTTTTGCCGTTTTTATCGATAATAATACAGAACCCTTCGTTCGCGACACCGACTTGCAGTTGGCCGGTTTTGTTTTGTATTATGTTTCACAGCTTCATTCTTAGCGATTTACTAGTTTACATATTGTAGTAGCGCCACCTAGCGTCAGCCCTGCACGGATTTTTAGAGTTCCCATTTTTTTTTTTTTTTTTTTGTATTGGCAACTCAGGATACTCAACTGGTATCACTCACAGCTGTCGTCTACCCCCACTCTATTTATTTTCCTAAACGGTCTGTTACGAATATAAATTCATTTCTGCGTTTCCGTGCTCAAGCCTTCGCACGTCTCCTGAACACATCAAGAAGTAAGATGGGAAAGAAAAGGAAATATGAAGATGAAGACGAAATTCGTCGGAAAATTATAAAACTTCAAGATCGGCTGGCAAAAAAGACCAATAAATCTTCATCGGATGAAAATTGTAGCCGTAAGTTGAAATTTTTTTTAAAAATGTATCGGTTTTTCCATTATTTGATCGAAAGTGATGCGTACTGCTAAAAATTGGGCTCCTACTGTCACCGAAATCGATCAATATTGCTTCTAGTGATGCGAGGATACCATACCTGGGTTACCTCTGTCACAAATAATAAAGTGATGCGTACTGCTATACTTGGGCTGATACTGTCACATATATTTTAACATGTTCTAATAAGAACTATGTTTGACGCAGAGTTGCCGCTTGACATCTCCTATGAGGAGTCTATATACGGCGAGACACCGATACTGGAGACTGCCCAGTACGATGTGTCGCCACATCCGGGTTCACCGTGCCCACCTTCGCCGCAACTCGTTTCGCCATGTGCTTCACCGCAGCCCGCTGCAATAGCACCGCTGACGACAACATCACCACCATCGGAATCTCAACCTGGCACATCGAATGGCAAGACAACGTGTGCAGAAACTGCAGACGAGTTGGATTTGGATGAAGACATTCTTCAATTGCTTGGCGACGCCCCCAAAGTAGAGACTCCTATGGGCCCGTCTATTCACAAAGACGTTGCTCGCAGGTGGCAAGATATCCTTGCTAAGGGCTTAGCAAAAGATGTTAAGGAGAACCTTTGTAAAGACTATTTAGTCCCTAGCAATTGTGATTTTTTACTGGCTGCTGCTCTCAACCCGGAAGTCAAGGCCGCTCTACCTGAGCCATTAGTAAAAAGGGACTCATCGCTGGCAAACAAACAAAAACAGATTGGTACGGCTTTGTCTGCCTTGGCAACTGTTATGGAGATGGTTATTTCCAATGAGACATCTAAGCAAAAAATTTTGAAACCGCTCAGCGATGCCTGCCGAATTCTTTGCGACAGTCACTACATTGAGACAAGAACTAGACGTGGCTTTGTAATATCTTCCATTAACACAAAATTAAAGGAAGCTCTCCTTGAAACAACAAGAGACAAGCTCTTATTTGGAGATAACATTACAGACAAACTAAAAGCTGCAAAAACTATTCAGCAATCTGGGGATGCTTTAAAGAACACCCCAAAGCCCAAATTTCAGCGACCAAATGTGGCTGTAACAAACGCAAATAAGGCCCGTTTAAACTACGTGCCTCAACACCGCAAGACGGACAACAAAACAAACGACGGTCGCAAAGCCAACCCTGCGCAACGGCAGCAGCAGCAGCAGAGCAGCAGTGCGCGACGGCCCGCCGACCGGTCGTTGCCAACGAGGATGCAGCCAGCACACCGGAGATAATTGATCACCAGGTACGCTATGCTGGCAGACTCCAATATTTCTCGCATAAGTGGGCTGAAATTACTGACGATGTAAAGATTCTGTCATGGATAGATGGATATATTATTCCGTTTAAATCTACTCCATATCGAACTGATAAACCTACTGTGTATCCTAAAACTGCTCTAGAGCAAAAAGACTTTGAAAGTTGCATTAATAACTTATTAGATATCAACGCGATATCTCACTGTAATCATGAAACTGGGGAATTCATATCATCTGTGTTCTTAGTGCCAAAACCGAACGGCAGTAAGAGGTTTATCTTGAATTTAAAATGTCTAAACAAGTTCGTTGAGACAAATCATTTTAAAATGGAAGATTATAGAACGGCGTCGAAATTCGTTACCGAAAATTGCTACATGGCATCAATAGACCTAAAGGATGCTTATTTTTTACTTCCGGTACATATATCACAAAGAAAGTACCTGCGTTTTGAGTATGATAACGTTCTATACGAGTTTAACTGCTTGCCATTCGGTTTATGCACTGCACCATTTGTTTTTACAAAACTACTAAAACCTGTGATGGAATTCTTAAGGAAAACACATCACTTGATTTCAGTGGTATATCTCGATGACATTTTCTGCGTTGGAAAATCGTTTCTTGATTGCCAAAACAACGTTAACCTAACTGTAGCCATGTTTGTAAAACTCGGGTTCTTGATTAACACTGAAAAAAGCAGTTTCATACCTAAAACTCAATGCAAATTTTTAGGTTTTATTTTTGACTCAAAAAGTATGTCATTAAAACTACCCGACACAAAAAAGACAAAAATTAAAGAAAAAATCTCGACAGCATTGTCGACACATAAATGTAAGCTTCGAGATTTTGCTCGGTTTGTCGGGTTGCTAGTATCTGCTTGTCCAGCAATCCAGTATTCATGGCTTTATACCAAACATTTCGAACAGTTTAAATACTCTTGCTTACTTCATAACCCAAGCTATGAGCAAACAATAAAAATCCCAGAGTGGTTAAAACCTGACATGAATTGGTGGTTAAATAACGTTGATTATAGGTGTAGCCCTCTCGGTCTTGATGAATTTAATTTAGAAATATTCTCAGACGCTTCTAAGACTGGTTGGGGAGCATATTCAAACACAGATGAATGTTCTGGTTATTGGAAGGAATATGAAAAAACTCTGCATATAAATGAGTTAGAATTAAAAGCCGCTTTTCTTGGTCTCAAGTGTCTTGCAAAGGATATGTATAATGCTAATATTCTGCTAAGAATCGATAATGTAACTGCCATTTCATGTATAAATAGAATGGGCAGCATTCAATATGAACACTTAAATATTATTTCGAGAGAAATCTGGCAATGGTGTGAAATGCGTAAATTATCTGTATTTGCATCTTACATAAATACAAAAGACAATTTTCAAGCAGATCGATTATCTCGAAAAAGTTTTCAAGACACCGAATGGCAATTAAACGATGATGCATACAACAAAATTACATATTATTTTGGACAACCTGAAATTGACCTTTTTGCTAGTAGATGCAATGCTAAATGCTCTATTTATGTAACTTGGAAAAATGATCCTGAAGCCTGGGCAGTCGATGCATTTACAATTTCTTGGAAAAACAAGTTCTTTTACGCATTTCCCCCTTTTTCCTTAATCGCAAAAGTTATGCAAAAAATAATCAAAGAGAAAACAGACGGCATAGTTGTGGTACCATATTGGCCGTCACAACCTTGGTTTCCGTTATTTTATAAACTATTAGATTCAAAGCTCTTGTATTTTGGTCCAGATAAAAAATTGCTGACTTCTCCTTTCAGGATGAACCACAATCTGCACCGAACTCTGAAGTTAATTGCCGCGAAACTTTCAGGCAAGCTTTACTGAAGAAATGCTTATCTCCTAACACAGTAGAAATCATGCTGTCATCATTATCTGATTCAACATATAAGCAATATAACGGTTGTGTAAAAGCGTGGCTAGATTATTGTAATATGCACAATTATAACCATACATCAGCTTCGGTTCCAATAGTTTTACATTTCCTTACTGAAATTTTTAATAAAGGTGCTAAATATGGTACCATAAACTCGTACAAGTCTGCATTGTCATTGTTACTAAATAACTTAGATGACGATAGGGTCAAACGCTTTATGAAAGGAGTTTTTAGGTTGAGACCTACCAACCCAAAATACAGTTTGACTTGGGATCCAAGTACTGTTTTAGACTATTTAGCCCAGCAATGGCCAAACATGGAGCTCAACTTAGAAACTCTTTCCAAAAAGATTGCAACTCTGTTGGCTTTAGTGACTGCACATCGCGTTCAAACTTTGGCATTAATAAAATTAAAAGACGTCAAAATACAACCATCCAAAGACATAGTAATTATGATTCCAGAATTAATAAAAACATCAAGACCTAATTCTATACAGCCAGTATTGAGATTACCCCGCTTTGATGACAGACCCGAAGTATGTCCAGCAAGATGTTTGGAAACCTACATAAATAAAACACAAACACTGCGCACTAATGATTCTTTATTTATTAGTTACAAGAAACCACACTCTAAAATATCTTCGCAAACACTAAGTAAATGGATTAAAGACACACTTCACAATAGCGGAGTTGATACTTCAATTTTTAGTGCCCATAGCACTCGTCATGCAGCCACGTCCACAGCCAACAGACTTGGAGTCAATATTGATCTCATCAGAAAAACTGCAGGCTGGACTGATTCCTCTTCAGTTTTCGCTAAGTTTTATGACAGACAGGTTATAAAAGATCCAAACTGTTTTGCCACAACAGTACTATCTTCCAAATTGTAACCTGCAACATAAATTAAATAAGTGATTTATAAGCTAAACATTAAAATATAATTATATGTTATAATAAGATTGTTATTTAACCTTACAGAATTAAAATAGAAACATTGGTACTTACCACAAATGTTATTTCATTTTCACATTTTATGTACTCTAAACATCTACAATATGTAAACTAGTAAATCGCTAAGAATGAAGCTGTGAAACATAATTGAAAATCAAACGAACTTACCAAGTGAAGTTCGATGACAATTATGTGAACAGCTTCATTCGATGCGATTTACGCATACCCTCCCTAAAATACAATAAACCCTACCCTATAAAATAAAATGTGAAATCATAGCTCTAAACAAAATGAATTTATATTCGTAACAGACCGTTTAGGAAAATAAATAGAGTGGGGGTAGACGACAGCTGTGAGTGATACCAGTTGAGTATCCTGAGTTGCCAATACAAAAAAAAAAAAAAAAAAATGGGAACTCTAAAAATCCGTGCAGGGCTGACGCTAGGTGGCGCTACTACAATATGTAAACTAGTAAATCGCATCGAATGAAGCTGTTCACATAATTGTCATCGAACTTCACTTGGTAAGTTCGTTTGATTTTCAATTATTGTTAGTGTCATAGCAAGTTAAGGAATACCAACGGTTTTCAGTTATATCTTGCTGAAACACTGATTCATCAGAAGTGTATTGATAACTAAAATTTTATTTAGGTATGTCTTTAATAACTATTTGTCAACCAATCTTGTGGTGTTGCCTTAATTTACGCTATGTTCCGTACGATTTATCAACGTTTATTTTCAAGGTTTTGGGTTTTAAGTGTAAATGATCAAAGGACACTAGCCTCGATCAAAAGCCGCCTCCGAGAATACTTTGTCGTCATTCTAATACTTTCTCGTACTCTCCATGCAGGGGTGTCGAGAACTTTGAGCTATAAGACCGACCATTGTGATACTAATTGTTAAATTTGTTTAAGTTCTAAATAAAATGAAATAATGAATTTTAGATAACAAATACAAAATTTAATTATGAATATAAAGTTAACAGAAGCCACATAAAAAGATTCTGTTGAACTTGAAGAAAAAGTTATTTTTACGGCTTCGCTTTGAACTTAAAAACGCCCTAACTGATGTAAACTGTATCTGAAAAGCCAATGACTCCTCCCATGTTACAACGAATTAGTATTTGCGTGACGTCAATATATTCATATGTGGTATGTGTATGTTTGCTTTTATGTTGTATAGAAGTATTGTGCCTTAGTATATACAAAAAAACATAAACATTATAAATATCCATCGATTAGTGTTTTGTCTAGTAAACTTTAACCGTCTTACCACAAAAGATTTAAACCAGAGTTGAACAGATGAGTCTAAATATTTTCTTCACAAATCGACGTCTAACCCTCACTTTTTCTAACTCAATAAAAAATAATTAGAAATACCAGGATTGAGTAAGACAACGAGAGTGGTAAACGTCGATTTTTTCGAATGATATTTTAAAAACATCTGTTTAACTCTGGTATAAACTATTGTGTGTTAATTAGTATTTAAACGGGTCTAAGTCGCGCACAAACTAATATCAAAATATATAATTTTGACATACCTCGACGTTTGTGGTTAAATGATTACTTTTTATACAGAATTATCAACGGCATTACCTACTGAGTAGTGATTAGATAACATTACTAAGGCGTTAACAGCATTGGTTGTTTGCAGAGGGACGAGCGGCATCGACATCGACCTCCGGAGGGTGGACATCGACCAGTGTCCTCTGAAGCCAGGCTCCACCCAGCTGAACATCTTCGCTGGCACTGACAAGTGCAAGAAGAAAACTACGGAAGTGAGTTTAAATTTCTTCAGCCGTTAGAATAAACCTACTAATATTATAAACGCGAAAGTTTGTGAGTACGTGTGTATGTTTGTTGCTCTTTCACGTAAAAACTACTCAATGGATTTTAATGCAACTTCACAACAATATACTTAGCTTACATATCAGAATAACACATAGGCTACAATTCATAGAGATATATCATATATTATTCAAACGCGGGTGAAACCGCGAATACGTTTATATTATAACGCGGTTTTTTTTCAAATGTAGGTATATTATGTTAATTCAGTAAGGGATAAAAAGTATGTACTAACATTGAAAATATAATAATATCATGTTAGTAATACATATTATGCGGCGCGTCGTGCCGGCCTAGGCCAACGAGACAATAATCGAATATCGATTTAAAACATACCACCACGGACGAAGTTGCGGGGGCCAATTAGTTGTAACATAAAACTATTCTCGAAACTTTTCCCGACCTACATGGCGGGCCTCAAAGAAGGTCGAACTATTTGTCTGGCGACGCGATACCGCTCATTGGACGATATATATGATACGGCTGTTTCACTAAAGATTTATCTTGGAGCCGTGATCCGCGCCCATTCAATAAGGGGCCGCTGTTGCTATTGCTTTTCTGTTTTTGTTATCGTGTACCCGCGCGTCCCTATTTTACCTAACTATTGTATGGTATTTGTCTCGTCGGACAAATTATTTTGTATTGTTGGACGAATTCTCACTTGTAACATCTCGGAACAGAATTTCTCCAACAAGGTACTTAACGGTTTCTGTTATTAGGATCAAAGTCGTTTGAACATGTTGTTTAGAACTATTGAGGCAGCTTCTAAGCTACCAAACAGTGAAAATCGCATTACTACCACTTCCGGAGTTTTTAAGTGGTGCAAGAACAAACAAACGGAAAGAGCTTAATAGGAGCTTATTTTCAAAGCCGATTTCTGAAACGTTTGACAGAAGATTATGTCTATCGTCGTCTCTACTGGCACTAAGCACATGACCGGAATGGAATAAACTTAATTTGTTGACAAATTAACTAACGTTTGAGTCCGGTCCTAAGACTCCTAGGCAATTTTATTACAGCTTACTCAATGCATAGATTTGAAAACTACAATAAATAGATTTTAAAACTACAATAAAATACGAAACAAAAGCTGTTACTACAGATTAAAACGCTCGATTCCAAGTCAAGTCAGCTTAAAATATTCCGTTCACCACTTTTTGAGTACTTTACTCGTACAAATCACTCCAATAAAACTTTTGCTATTTCAATGCGCCCGTAAAAGTAATAACAATCGTAATCGTCACACTGCAGATTAATTTTCGCTTTTATTGTCCTGCTTTAGACACTTTTGGGGCGCGTTAAGATAAGGGACCTTTTACTTCCGCGGAGGGAAGTTTCGGGTCGGTCTCTTTTGATATCCTGCGGGCGTCGGGGAAGGTCGGGGTGTCCCTTACCGCAGGGGAATTTAATAACTTGATAGTAGTAAATGTTTCAGTAATATAGAGCCTCTTTGAGAGGGGTCAGTGAGCAGTTATAACATATGATTCATAAACGACGAAGCCCGAATCAAGAAGACCGTTACCAAACACTACAATAGTGGATGAGAAAAACATCGAATCTGATAAAGGAAGAAATGTGGTCGCGCCTTTGTACGAGTATGACTTATATACGAGTGCGCCTAATTCTTAAGGGACTAATTAGGGCCCATGTCGCGCTCGATCAAAGTCATGTTCAAATTGACTTGTGTGTCTACAGTCGATGACAAAAACTATCTCTAAATAGATCCCAACTTTCATTTTCTACATTGGAAGTTTGGGCGTGATCGAGAGCTTTTTTTTGTCACTGTAGTTACAATGGATTCGACTTACGTACTCGTATGTCAATGAAAAACGGCACTTATTACTTACACAGGTTGAGTTCGAAATCGGTTTATACATTTTTGTGCAAGGTGTTAAATGCATCAAACTAAATGATAAAAGATTATATACACGACAATAACAACGTATTCATGTCCCTGATACCTTTTTATTCATCTATTTATTGTTATTTATTTCGCTAGAAACAGCCCTTCAAATTGAAACACCATTATATTTGCATAATAAATACTGCTTAGCGGATGAATATATTACGGCAAGTGTAATACGTCCCCGCAGGCCATTTGACTCCAGTAAGCTTTGACCTTTTGATTCAACCTTCGATTTATCTTCTCCAAACCCGAAGGAATTCAATACAGTAACAAAAAAGTTAGTCTCAAATGAAATGCCCTCGAAACCTTAGTTCATTTATAGGGAAGACGTCGCCGTCCGTCCGTCCGTTTGTCTGCCTGCCACCAGGCTAGCCAGGCTAGACCAGGTATCTCATTAACCGCTATAGTTAGACAGTTAAAATGTTCACATAATTATGATGTATTTCTGTTGCCGCTATAACTATAAATACTAAAACATGGAATACAATAAATATTTAAGGGGGCTTCCATAAAACAAACGTTATTTTTTGCTCGTTTTTATAGATAATGGTACGGAATCCTTCGTGCGTGAGTCTGTCTTGTACTTAGCCGGTATTTCTGCCTTAAGCAATTATTAATCTACCAATAGTATAATAGTACCAATAGTATTATATATAGTAACTTAGTATTCCCGTTTTTTCACATCTTGTTCTTCCTCTAATGTGTATGTGTTGGTTGTTGTGTGCAGTCTTATCAGAATAAATGTTTTTCTTTCTTTTTTTCTTTCAATCAGTACACACGATCGTATAACAACTTACAAAGTTGCTAAGAGTAAAACAAAAATAGGGAGTTCTGCAACCAGCAAAGTGAATGCTAACTCCCTTAGTTATTTTAGCCGGAAGGGTAGCCAAGTAAACAGATTTTCTTGGCGACATGTCTTTAAGGGATTTCTGAGCGTTTTTGCGTAATCCACAAAGTCGGAAATGATCAAAGCAAAAGTAAAGCTTAACTTTGTTACCTCTTATGTATAACTTAGCTGAAACTAGCAATCATTGTGAGAGGTTTTGTTTTGGAATAAGCAGGGATTGTGAAGTCCAAGAATTGCAAGTGGCACAGCGAATACAGTCCCAGGCCCAGGTGAGCTAATTTTGAAACAGGATCCTATTTTCATGTAAAAAATACACATATTTCAAAAGGTCTTATTTAGTACACGCTTCGCTAACAGAGTTGACGCCAATTTAAAAGTTTATTTGGACTCGGTTGGGATTAGTTGGACGATGCTTTGTTTTAGTTAGATAGTTGTTCGACAGGGGGCACTCGTTTCTATTTTAAAACCAAATTCAACGGGTCTCGTTTTATTGGAACAGAAAAAAAAAACATTTCCCTATTTACGTAACTTTTGTGAATGATATGGGAATTTTCGATGTTTTTTCCATACTTTAAAGGCTGGCATTTGATCACTATCTCACCTGCGATGTGATCGAAGGTGGTGAACATGCTCAGCATAGAATGAGAAAACCGCCAATAGGGGGGTTTGGTGACAAATTTTCTACTTGAGGTGGTAGCGGTTGTAGCTAGCCAGGTGGCTACTCTCATACCACCACCAAGATTTTTCCTTCATCGCAAGCTCAAACTCAATTTATATAGTCAGCTGGTTAGCTCTAGATATATTTTCAGATTATTTTGTAAATGTTTAATACGTAGGTATATTATTACGCACCTGATTAATAATTGAAATAAGTCAATACACATTTCAGTGAATCAATCAACGGTATATTTATTACCCATCAGTTATTAGAGAACCATTAAAATGTTTAAATCTAAATTCAACTAGGAGAATTGTATACAAATCCGTTTTTATGCCACCCGTTCCAAAAATAAGGTTATAGGTATTCTATGTCTAAGGACTATGAAAAACAATCTTCTGATATCAATATATTAAAAATACTACCACGGGCAATATTGCTGAAAACAACTAGTTTTTATAGTATAGCATGGAAGCACTTATGCAGCCTTGGCCTCGGCTTAAGTCTAGATTTTAGATTAGGACGCTTGACGAAGCTTTCTTGAATATTTTATACAATCTTTCTTCATCACGACCCTTGACTTAAGTATTAGCTGACCTTTCTCCATGTTCATCAATCATAATGCTTTATTATTTAACAAAGGAAATGATTTTCTTCGCGATATTAATTTTTGATGTGAACTGTGGTCACAGATGGTGCAATGGCTTAGTCATTATTGAATTTTGCCACTGTAAAGTCAGCAGATATTCTCAGAAGTATAGGCTCCATTTTTGTGAGTCCACCTATCTGCGGTAGCTTTGTGCAGCACTGCAGTTTTGTTATAAGCAGCTTACCGTTGCTATCAATACTGGTCTCGATACTCAATTTCGATAACAAAAAGCTACAACGTGGACTATTCCACCACTCCGGTCCGTATTATTTTTGACAAATCCTCCTAAATCGTTTGTGTTCAATCGATATAAGCCGGCTGCCGTCGGATTGTAAGCGCGCCGGTCACCGCCACTCAGAGTAACGGCAGTTAAATGCTATTTTCTTTTCAGTGCGTCCCAATCCCCGGCTTGGGCTTCCGGCGAGGGTCATACAGGTGCGTCTGCCGACGGGGGTTTTTCTACCCTAACACGACTGCGGAGAACAGGTTTTACAACGGCAGCGACATCGAAGAGGAATACGAGAAACATCTGTCGGTAAGTGCTTAAAATGATGAGACTATAATGCTGCTGATGATAATGTAACGGCGTAATGTTGTTCCACTGTTTCCAGACACGTATTTTCGCGTAGCATCTGCTCGCAAACGTCTATCTACCTCTTAGTTGTTTTTACTGCTTTTGATATAAAAACTAGTAGTCTCGAAGGGAAGCGCGCGATTTATCCGTCTATTATTTGGGTGCTTCTATGCTCGCTTGGGCAGAAATATTTTAGTGCCAATTCCAACTGAAGTTAAACTTTGGCAGCTCTGAAAACTGCTGTTTCATTCAATTTTATAAGGCTAGATAATGCGACACATAATTATAAAAAAAAAAAAACAAATATTTTTCCCAAAAAGCGCATTTAAAAAAACTAATTGAGTCTACCACGTGATATGTAATAACATTCATTCGAGAAGAACCAGCTAGAAGCATGACAGAATTTTTTCATATCACTAGTCAAACACTAGTGTATGTTATGCCATCTCCGAATGCTATTAAAGTGCTGTTCTCATCAGCTCTGTCTTCTACAGCAGTCTCAGGGAAGTCTCTACTTAGTGACGGAAGCCTTCGAGTGCCTGCCCTGTGCCGAAGGCTGCGAAGCCTGCCTGGACGGTTCTCCGTGCGTAGCTGCCTTAAACTGGGTGCTGCGGTCCAGTATCTTCGCCCTCGCCTGCCTCATCACCTCCTTCCTACCCTTCATAGTTTACTTTACCATCAAATACGGACACGTGAGGGTAAGTCTACGTCCCATGTAGAACGATCATCCTCTCTTCTGTACCCAGTTAACTGCGAATGTACCAAAACACCAAGACATTCAAACAATCACTCTTGATAAACGGTGACGTTCTGGTTATAAGTTCAACCACTGCACAGTTCAAAGAAGGGAGACCTCTCATGGTCAGGCTGTCAAAAGTCATCAATTGCCCGGTTATTTCTTATGGTCTGGTTTCTGATATAATATTTGCAGTTCATCTTGACCTTTCCGAATTCGGATGACTGTTGGACGATTTTGGATCTTGTATTGTTTGCAATAGCATTAATTGTTGAGATATACGAAAAATGTCCATCCTCGCAATAGCATTCTTTCCTCAGGTGGTTCGAGCGGCCAGTCCAGCTCTATTGAGGGTCATAGTTCTTGGCGCTCTGCTGATCTACTGCACCACCTTGGTCATGTACGGGAG
This sequence comes from Hylaea fasciaria, assembly GCA_905147375.1. NCBI lineage: Eukaryota > Metazoa > Arthropoda > Insecta > Lepidoptera > Geometridae > Hylaea > Hylaea fasciaria. The sequence goes on along the minus strand of LR990193.1, from coordinate 12,581,495 downwards.
GCCCACAGTTTTTACCTGCACCGCCAGAGTCTGGCTCCGGGAGGTCGGCTTCTGTCTTACTTATGGCGCTTTGATGCTGAAGACGTGGAGGTAAGAATTTATTCTTATTCTTTCAAATTTTTATCCACAGAATTAGTTTCAGTTTTCAGACAATCCAAAAGACTCTTCTATTTCTAAAAATTAAGTTGTTGGTATAATAACCGCAGAACATTACAAATACATCGGGGTCACCACTATACCTGCCACGAATAAACGTCATACCTAACGACGTTCATCGGGTGACCTTCAATTAAAAGCAATAAATCACCGTAATAATATATTGTCCATTCCACAACTACATCCACACGAATAGCTATAATATAAGGCAAGTATAAATAATGACTCTACTTATTGACGAGCTACAACCGTGCCTGTGGGGTGACGACTGGTGTCGCGCACTCGCGTCATGTATTACCTTCTGTAGAGTCAGCAGAAATTAATACATATGGAATATGTCGTTACAACATAACAATATTATTTCGCATCCATACTAAATAGGTGTACCAAAACTGGTTCATTTAATTTGTACCAAACCTACAAATATGGGGTAAGGAAAATCGTTGGATCCATAATGGAATTAATTAATGTATTAATTTAACCGGAGAGTAAGATTATTGGAGTATGAACGGGTGAAGTAAATTTCTTGAAAGCGCAGAAAGCTCGAGGGATGCGATAAAATATGTATACACATACTTTGATATATTGGTAGCAGCTGTTACCTACCATCCCAGTAGTATTAATGTGCTAGTGTTTTAAAAGCCTTTGAAGTGCTTTTATGAAGATATTTGGAGTTGAATATATAGTTATATACTATGGATGTATTATATTATTAAGTGCCTGAGGGTCGTGTAATTATTGATGTGTATTGATGGGATGTTCGTTAACGTGCACGAGTGTGAGCAAATGATACAAACCCATAAAACGTGGCATTAAGTGCTCTCTACAAAACGCCTAAGGAGTTTCAGTAAAACATCCATCACTTTACTGAATAGCATCGTTGATGGTGACTTTTATAAATCTGACTGGCAGTTTTGAATCCATAGTAAAATTTGACACAGGCTTAATTAAAACACTTTACAAAGCAAAAACAAATTCAAAATCTTGGTGAACATACACTAAAAACACATCCCAGTTAGGTCGCACACTGAATTCTCATTAGTGCTACAACAGCATGCTTATCACCGACGTATCAGAGACCCTGGAACTTATCGACCACCACATCCTTAGTTCTTTACACAGTAATAATCCACCATTTATGAATTGTCCTCAGGATATCAGTAATCTTCCAAGTCCGCTCGGCGAAAGCGGTGAAGATATCCGACATGTACCTTCTGAGGAGGATAGGAATCATAGTGGGGGTGGCGTGTGTGCTGCTGGCCATACGCACCCTCGTGGCGCCCCCTGCCGTCATAGTTGGCAGGACGAAGGACGACCTTAAAGCGTACCTGTGCAATACTGATTGGTGGGACCACTCTTTTACGACGCGTAAGTATGGTGTTGAATTTGAGTTATGCGTAAGCCGTTTATCTAGTAGCGACAGCCCTGCAATTGCAGTGCCGCCGTCAACTTCGCACGGCAATTTCGCCCGGAACTGCACGTCACCGCTGAATCGATAAGGCTCGTCACTGGACTCATTATTTTTCCGGATTGTATCATGTCCTTAAGCTTTCGCGAACTGAATTCATGTTAATTAGTATTTAAACGGGTCTAATTCGCGCACAAACTAATATCAAAATTATATTTGAGAAGACTATTACTAACCATAGTTTTATAGTTTTATTATTCGTTTGTTGTTTAGTGGAGGTGATATTCTTGGTGTGGGGTATCCGACTATGCATCATGGTGCGGAAAGCACCTTCCGAGTTCAACGAGAGCCGGTTCATCTCCATGGCCATATACAACGAGTTCCTGCTGTCTGTCTTCCTTAATATATCCATGTAAGTAATTATAATCATGGCAGTTACATTAAACGATGTTACAAACAAACGTCACGATCACATTGGTCCGGATCTCTATACTGTTAGACGGACTTACGACTCCATCACGTATCCCTACACGTAGCACTAGCTCTCTTGTAATAAGGGCAGTCTATATGTACCTCTTTGTTATACAGACGCGTGAAAGATTGTGGTACATTTTAATCGGTGCCTTTCAATTTTCTACCTACCACTACCTAGGATTTTTTTTAGTTGCAAATAGACATGCTTTTGACCGCAGTCTCATCTGATGGCGCATGCTTGCCTAGAAGATACCTATTCACTTTCGACTTGAACACTCCCAGATTTTAGTTATCGGGGTACCGTGTAACTAGGGAGTTAAAGCACAAATTGCCAGGATCAAATAACAAAAATGTTTGGTGCGTTCGGGGATCGAACGTACGCTTCGCTGTTCCAAAAGGGGGATTAAAAGTAATTGTGTGGAAGGTTGGGTAATGGGCAGGCAGAAAACAGCTATATGTAATCCTACAATAATATTACAAAGGCGAAAGTTTGTGCGTGTGTTTGTATGTTTGTTACTTCTTCACCGATTTTGATGAAATTTGGTATGGAGATAACACTTTGGATTAGCCATAGGCTAATTTTTATTCCGAAAACAGCGGGTAACACCGCGGGGAGCTGCTAGTTGTCTTACCCACGCAGGCAGTTCTTACAAAGCATTGAAACGCCGAAGTTAGATCTAAAGCGATAGAATAAAGTAGTAGTAGACCCACATTTCTTGTTACAGAACCTTCTACTCATACAACATCAGTCATGTTAAGACAACGGTAATTCAATTACAATCCTATTTCGCTCAGAAGTAGGGTTTATTGTCCCTTGATATTAGTATTCCGTATCACTATTGTGTGTCAGCATCGTTTCCCACATATTGGCGGGCACGCGTCCGAGTAACAAACAGCAATAAATAAGATTGCTACATAATTAATGGTACGGTGCGGATTCTCGCAAAGGGATCCAGCTTAATATTCTATTATCTTAATTGAAAATCCCAAAGCGCGTGTACGGGAGTGTAATGTCTGAATTAACATACATTTAGTTATTGATTGGAATGTAACTACTAACAAGGTTAAAGAGAAATCAGCTATGATAATTCAATAGATTGGTAACCCATTATATCCGAACTAGATCAGCCGATGTGGATAAGCACTCGTGCCTTTTATCTTGGAGACTGTTTTGAATACAGACGAAGATCCGTTTCGATCAACATCTTCGCTATCCAAACTTGGGAGCGATAGCAGCTCTCGCTAATGAGATTTCGAAAGAGCGAGCGGTTTATATACTACCTACAGCATTATATGGAAGACTTGACGGAACGTGCAAAGATTTGCTGATGCAAACCTCTCGATAGCACTACTTGTTTCAAGCTAGTTTTTGTCGTGTAGAACGACGATGGGATCGATGGTAAACACACCAATATTTATAATTATCTCAAGGTGCACTTCCAAAATTTTCTCAATCTACGTAGTTGACTTTGCCCGGTTTTATTAACCCCTGCTTCTTTTTGCCCAACCGATAAGTGTATGGTTGTCTATGTCATTTATTTAGTGGCACAGAGACAACGAGAGACAACGATCGGTTGGTCAAAGTTAACTACGGATTCAAAAACCAGCTATTAGCAGGTCCTACTATCAAATTTCTTTCATCGATATGAATCCGATGTGGTTTTTTTTGTTCTTTCGATCCTACGCCTTGCCGCGGTGTGGCGTAACGACCAGGCAGAACGAACATTAATGATTACGAATTGTTTCAGGTTGTTCCTACAATCTCCGGCTAATCCGGATTTGCTGTACGTAATATTCTTCTGCCACACGCAACTAACAGTCACTCTTCTGCTTTGCTTCATTTTTGGCAGCAAGGTGAGTCAGTAGGATACCAGTAAGTGAGCAGACCGAGGAATATTCTTGATCAATGATCTAGGCTAGGCTCTTGAGGAGTTTTTAGTGTTCCGTACCAAAAGGGTAAAACGGGACCCTATTACTGAGATTTGCTGTCCGTCTGTCACCAGGCTGTATCTTGTGAACCGTAGACAGTTGATTTTTTCACAGATTGTGTATTTCTACCGCTATAACAAGAAATACTAAACAATAGAAAAAAAAAATATGATGTGTGCTCCCATACAACAAACGTGATTATTTGCTAGTTTTGATACATAATGGTACGGAACCCTACATGCGCGAGTCCGACTCGCACTTGCCCGGTTTTTTTTTGTTACTGAGCTACGAAACGAGCATTATCTGATTTGTAGTTGTTCTAGTTTACTTTGGCGCCAAATTTGACATTGATTTATAAATATGGACAACATTTTGCAGCTAATAGCATACATTATATCAAATCCCGTTTACTTTGAGTTTCCAAGACGTTATGCCCCATAGGCATTAGGCAGTGTCTTCTATGCCTATAATGGCACCATTTGGAGAAGATCCCAACCAGACATTGGTGTCACAGTGTGTTAGAGCAGTACACATTATTATAAAATAATAAGGGGAAAATACAATGTTTATTCCGCCAAAGTTAAGCAGACAAATAAACGATAGAAGGCGTAATCTCTATATATACCTTTACTGTATCTTGTTAAGCCGCTAGGAACCCCAAAACCCCTACTACTAACCCTTTATGATGGCTATAAGCCTGGCCTAAACTATACAACCGTATTTCTCTTTATTTTCTGTTATCTTTAGTTTTTTGTCGTAATATTTCGTTTTTGTTCTCCCTAAAGTGACGCCTGATTCTATCTCTCAACTATAACGGTCTTACCACAAAAAAATTAAAGCAGTGTTGAACAGATGAGTCTAAATATGTTCTCTTCATATCGACGTCAAACCCTCGCTTTTTCTAGCTCAATAACAAATTCACAAGTAAATAATTAAGAATACCAGGATTGAGTAAGAAAACGCGAGTGATAGACGTCGATTTTGTCGAACAAAATTTTAGAAACATCTGTTTAACTCTGTTCTAAACATTTGTGGTAAGACAGTAACAGTTTTACCTAATAAAATAGCAGCGGGGCAGTGTGTTGGATTATCACTCAGCGTTTATCAGCAGCCTACGATACGAAACTGATCACAGTGTAGAAACTGCAGTAACTGATTGTCCATCACCAGGCTTACATGGTGTATAGAGGCCACGGTAAGGAGGAGCGGGACAAGACGGGCAAGTTCCGGTCACGACCCGCCGAGTCCACGTACACCATGACCACCAACAGGAGTGCCAGGTTCTGCGACAACATGACTGAGAGGGAACTTGAGGTAACTTCATCCCCATTTGGGCTAACAGCGCTAAGAACTATAGTAGTGATTTTAGCGTCCGAGAACTAACTGTACCCACTACCTTTGTTATTATTTATGGCGACCCAACTGCCTAGATACTAGCCTACCGAATAGTTAGGTTGTGCACAAAATTTCAATTAGGCATTGGTCTGGGAGTCTTGGAGCAAAGAACTGTATCAGTGTCGATTGTAAAACACTTAATAAATTTGGCAGGAGGAGTTCAGAAAAATCTGCAATCAGTTAGAGAAGCTGCGCGAACGCTGCGGCGCGGGCGCGGTGATCTCACGCCGCATCCACGCCATGCAAGACGCGGCCGCCGTGCTGGAGCGGAAGCCACCGCCGCCAGACTCGGCGCCGCTGAAACTGAACACAGTTTTCAGCGCTGTCGCTGACCGTCTCATGTGCACCGTGACGCCTGCGGAGGAGTCCAGCAGCAGCGGCCGAGACCTCCCCTTCGAAGCGCCCCCGGCCTACAAGCACAAACCCTTCAGCCCCTCCAAGAGCGTCGAAGCGGAACAGAGTCACACCGACGTCACCACAGACTCCCCCAAGAAGAAAGAAGAAAGCTCGGACGACAAGCAGAACGGCGTGTTCAAGATATCCGGTGAAGCGAACTGTGGGGACATACGGCCCCCGGATTCGATCAAGAATGGACTGAAAAGTGACAAAGGTGAAGTGAAGTCGAGTGGTAGTAGTACGGAGACCGTGCGGGGAGTGAGGTCGGGCCACGCGCGGACTCACGCGATCGTCATCAACCTCGATGATAAGAGTCGCTTCACGGAAGAAGTTACCGTGTAGACCGTGGAGTCTGCACGAAGTGTGGACTGAGTGTAGCAGTGACGTTACTCTTTCAGAGAATTTTATTCTTTGAAAGGAATCTTCGGTAAATCAAAAAAAAGCTGCGAGGTTCGGCTCGCTCCGTCGCTTTTTTAGTTTTTTTTCCAGTCATTTTCTACTCATAGATTTTTGAAATAATATTTTGGTTTGGTAATTCACCTGGAGTGAAAAATATTTTTATGCCAATATAGAAATTTGTTTTTTCAACCTAATGATTTCAAAATTCAAAATAATATCCATATACATATTCCATATTGCTATCACAGAAAAAGGCTTTTCTGTGTTAGGAATATACCTCATAATACGTTGACTCTACTCAGAAAGCGACAGAGTGAGAAAGAGAATGAGTGAGCAAGCAGGCATAATATACGGTTAGCGTATTTGTCTGAAGTCGGGCTTCTTCCACATCTGCGCTGTAAGTTACTGTGTTTTAAGACTGTAATAAGTAGTTCTGTAAATGCTAGTCCTTACTGTGATTCCTAGAATATTGTTGATAAGTTTCGAAAATGCATATCAGTAACTCGTGTTGACGAATGTGCTAGTGTGTATCATTGTTAATCCTTATAAATTTGTCATTACACTCGGAAACTGAAATCTTTTTATGAAATCGCTTTCTTTGATCATGCCCCTTGGTGAAACTAAATATAACATAGTAAACATCAACATTTGAGTTAGTGACGGTATGTACGTAATTGCCAAGAAAAAATATTATTTAGATGTCGAACAAGTAATTTATGAATATTAAACCGAGAAAAATATCACCCTCTGTAATTATGACCAGATGATGGTGACGAGTAATCATCTCTATTTGGAAAATTATTACCACACATGATATTAGTTATGGCGATACCTAGGTATTTCTTCTAAATATTTAAATTGATACTTATTCTGAAAACGATTCTAAGTCCGAGTGTCTTCATACCGGCAAAGTGAACTGTCGGTTACAGACATGAAGTTTTTTGGCGTTTCGTAGAATTGCGTTGCCTTGAATTTAAACCGTTCGTGCAAGAAGTAAGTTTATCGTGCAGTTAATTTGTACTTACTCGTGGTATTTAGATTTTCTTAGGAAATTTTTGAAGTTGGTATCGGGTAAAGGTTGCATTTACGGCGCATAGCGTAGCGACAAGCGCGAGCGTGGCGGCAAATTTGTTGAATCGACTATTCCCGCTCGCATGGATCGCTTGTTTCGTTCACAGTGTTATTTTGTTTCTGTCTCTCAGAACGTCAATGTTTCATATTATTATATTTTTATATTTCTAAGCTACTTAATCTAAAACATAACCCTCTTTGGCATTCGGATAAAAACAATAATTCTTTTTATACTGTTCCTAAAACATCGAAAATATTTTTTACAACGCAATAAATAGGTACTGGGAGACCGTCATACAGCTGAAACATAATAAAGCTGATCGCTCCACACTACCGCTTGTCACTGAAAATGTAGCCTTGCCAGTGGTGCATGCGATGGCATTTTAAAAAATTGGCGCTTAGACCATAATTTCAAATTACTGCAGTTATAGATATAAGATAACATCTAAGTATACTATGGCTCTAATTTTCCAAAATGTTAAACATCTTTCTAATTTTTATAACAAGTAATAAATAAAATAGTTTTATCGATAGTTATTAAAATTTACTTATCATAAATTTTTCTATTAATAGCTAGTTGTTACCTGCGACATTTTATTCGTTTGGAATATATGTATTTATTTTATTAGATGATTAAATCTTGCTGACAGTGGTACTTTTAAACTTGAAGACGTAATATTGGCGCGTAAGTTTTTTTTTTCTGTAGATTATTTTTAGCTTCTCCGATTTAGAGGCACACCATAGAGTAAAAATGTTTGCTACTAAAAAAAATTTACTGTATTGCTAGCGGGTCCGTAGCTCTTACGCGATTAATAAACAAACAGACACTATTTTCAACAATTATTGTATTTTAATCTTGTTCAGTGCCTAGCTTATTTTTAAACCTTTTCCTCGGATATTTTTTGTATGATCTTAAGACCCTATCTATGGATACAATATTTATGATAACATTTTTAACAGGTTTAAAAAAATAGGAATTTCAAAAATGCTAAAATTCTTTAATTGGGGAGTTTTGGCGGGAATCCGATAGTGAGACGTTGTTGGTTTTGTATTATTAGCTCAAACTTGTGTTTCTTCGAGTGTTAATGTGTAATATTGGTGGAATATTAACCATTAAGTGTTCGTTAACGTGTACGAGTGTAGGCGAATGATATAAACTCAAAAAACGTGTCATTTCGCATTTTTTCCAAAACTCCCAGGAAGTTTCAGTAAAGCATCCACTACTTTACTGAATCGTGACTGACGATGTAAATAATTGACTTGACTACTTGACCACGATTGATATAACATTGCTGTGACTTTCTTAATGTGAAATTAAGAAATACTTAAAATAAAATACTTGACACTGGCTATATGCGCAAACCGTGCGAAGCCATAACTAAAACAAAAAAAAAAAAAATTCTTTAATTCATTTAAAAGTGGGCTTGGCTTAGCCACTTGAATACAAAGTTTTTTTAGGTCAGCTAGTTATTCTAATTAAACTTTACATAACTATTCTGATTTAATAATGTAAATAATACCAACTCAATGAAAGACATTTAGTGAACTGTAAATATTTCATGTAAATAATTAAAATTGAAAAGTAGAATGACAAATAAGAAAAAAAGGTTAAGACTGTAAATACTCGATAAAATTAGATTTCACGTCGAACTATTAATATTATTGCATCTTGGAACTAATGATTATTTAATCTGTGATTTAATTATCTATTATAAGATCTAATATCGTAATATTTGCAACAAACAATGTACTTAGGTAACGGAAATCTCTACATCCAGAATTCGAAAAATAGGAGAAGAACATTTTATTCGTGAAGGGTTTTTGTAGTTATATTACTCGTAGTATTTTACAGAAACTGTATAAATTGACATTTAAAATAGTAATTAGTCACTTTTAAGTAAATTAGTCAATACTATTTCAAAATAAAAACATCCTACCTACTTATATATTTTTATATGTTTTATTATAAGTACCTACCAGCGCAACGCCTTGTAAATATATTTCTATAAATAAATAATTGCTTCAAGTAATTTATAGGTTGCAATAAAAAACGATATAATTAATAATAATAAAATTATGAAATAATTGTGTAAATTGAAAGAAAAAATGTCTTCATTATAGGAGAGTACAATGTTGTTCTTAATAAACAAGTTTAAGGGATTATAACTTTGTTTTATTTGTGAGAATTAAACTATTAACACCAAACTAAATCAGAGTCAAATTACTAACGAATTTTATTATAACGTCGACCGATTACAAAATCTCCCGACTTATTAGGTGATTATTTTAATTAGGTTACACGCAACATGCAAAGCCAGGTCTAGCCCTAGTAACTAATCAAGGCAGTTCGCCACATTTATTTATTTATTTATTTATTTATTGTATTATACACAAGACAGTATACAATCATATGCAGAGGTAGAACTTAAAAATGAGGATTATTTAGAACTGGATTGCAAACCAATAGATTGTGTACACATAAAAACAAAATGAGATAGACTTATAAATAGAAAAGTTCCACAGCCGCAAACACGAGTTTTGCGGCATATGTAAGCATGCAGAAATAAATTGCCCAATAATTTTGCTAGCAGGTAATAGGCAGATGCAACACAGAAGTTACATCCGGCTTGTTTGGTTTGTGATAGAGGACATCCTTCACTAAGTTAATGAAAGAACTAAGCTTAGGGGTAAAAATGTCAAATTCCAAGACCTCCTTAGCCACCTCATTATACTGACGAGCCATCCGTACTAGGGGGTTGTAGAAAGATATATTATTTTTATAAGTCAGTAAAGCGAATAGATTTGTTTGGTTGGACCTACGTGTGCTATATTTAATATTTAAGTTTATTTGAGAAAGCAACTCGGGTGTGTCTACGATGGAATGAATTATTTTATACAGAAAAATGAAGTCAAAATACATACGATTACACATTAGTAAAACCTGGCAAAAAAATGAGCGGCCAGAAGTCTTCCCAAAGTTGCCCTAAAGAGAACCCAAACGGTCGCAACGTCTCCACTCCTCACGCTCTCGAAACCCCCGAAAAACAATATTTCACGGTTCAAAGATGATCCGCATGGATTGGACCTCAAGTAAAAGGTTTGATATATTCGAATTCGATTATGCAAAGAGGTCGTTGGCCTAAATTATTTCTGAATAAGCCTGTAAATTGCGCAGTTCCGCGGCCGACTCCCTGCTGCGTGTGACATCCCGACGCCCCCGACGCCCTTCATCTTACAGTTTTTCGCAAACTCAGATGATTTATACATAACGAGTTTGTTTCGGTCCAAGAGGTTATGTCGGCAGTAAACTTGCGGGTGTATAAAAGCTGTTAGCGCGGCTACGTACGTATTTTTCCCGTTTTTCAGAATCTTCATTAATTATGTATTGCATACCTATGTATGGTAAAAATACTTACCTATCTATACAAATTCGTTCAGACAAACAAGATAATAATAACCATTATTTTTTTTATATTTAAAAATAAATACGAGTAAATCCAAACCTTCTGATTTAATATTAATACCTACCTAGGCATTTGTCTCAACCTAAAATTACAGTCAAATCCTATAGTACAATTTTAGTAAGTATATTAATAGTCTGTAACGTTACAATAAACGACAACTTAAATAAGTTGTTCCTAAAACAATTTACAAATTATAAACTAAGTTCCACAGTTCACTGAAAATAGGGGTGATAAGGTCGTAGATTCGTATCTGTAACCGAAACAATTGTATTATCCAAATTGTAATGTAACATCATAAACGTACTCGTATCGTGTAACCGAAGCCGAAATTAAAAAGTGAATTATCTGGCATCCTGAGCCTACTCTATGATTAGTGGTATTATAATAATTAACGACTAACAAAAAGGTGCTCGTGATTTATTCCCATTATCATAAAATAAAAAGTGAAGCTAGCGCGGTTATAATAAAATGTATTTTCACGGATATTCTTGTTTGTATGTTCCTCCTCGTTTTCCACCGAAATGGAAATCTGACTTTATTTCGCTGGAATTCTGATTTGTATTTTATTCTGCACAATGTGTGTTATTCGAGTTTGGGAAAGATTGTGGTAGCCCCACCACAGAAGCCCAATAAAAATAGTATAAGTCGAAGTCATGTGATCCAAATGCCGTCCAAAATTAGATATAATTATAGATGTTAAAACGATAAAAATAATTAACTTTTTATTTCTTTTTACTAAAAAAAGTACCTACCTGTTGAAAATCTATGAATACTCTGAAACGTTTCAAATATTGTCATAACTCAATTAAGATAACTTTTTTTAATAATAATACTACCTAATAAAAAAAAACAAAACAATATAAATTACACATTTATCGGATTGCAGCAATTCGTGGGGATTATCATAGACACTTTAGTTTAAAGTGTTTCATCGTATTTTTTTATAAACTCACTAAGTACCAATACCGCCGGAAACTCCAATAACAGACGCTAAGATGTTATCAACTTCCCGACTCCCCGAGCGTCGTGTTTAAAAAAGCTGTTTAGCTATATCAAGATCGCTTTCCGGGACCTTTGACTGGAGCAATCTACCGCCTTTGAAGTGCGCCGCACTGAAAGGCGAGAAATGGAGCGAGGAAGCCGACAGGCCTATTAAGGCATGGATTAAAAGGCAAGGCATTGAATAGGTGATGTTAAACTCTATTTATATTCAAGGTACGATTTTTATTAAAATACAAAGTACTTTTGTAAGACTAGATGACCCGAAAGTCGATATGTGATTAACCATTACAAAAAAGTTAAATTCGAGTTTAGTTTTGATCGAATTTACTATTTTAGAAATTATTTTCACTTAATTGAAAATAAAAACAGTTTAATTAATTAATAGGCATACAACAAAACTAAAACTAAACTAAAACATATAGTTAAATCTAAAAAAGTGGGTGTCCATGTCGGTCCAACCTGAATCGAAGAACTGCCAACATTAAAAAACCCCCAAATCTGTCTCTGTAGCCGTTCTCAAGTTATGCGCTATATATATATATATATATTTTATTTATATAGATACATAACACCTCAAATGGCGGTTTCATAAATCGATTTCTGTATTTCTAACAACGTTCAGCTTATCCTTCCTAGGCAATTAGACTGCTAGTTAACCTATCGAGTATCCCAATTATTGTGTGGAATTATTCGTATTCACTAAACACTGGACACCCGAGAACCAAGTTGCCTTAACTAAATCAACCAAACAGCTTACCTCAGCACAATTGTTAAAAAATCGACACGATAAAACAAGAAGGAGCTCCCATTCATTGGATTGTACCAGGTAAAGGTGTGGAGATACGCGTAGTACCCTGGATTGACACATAAAATACTTTTGATCTCGAGCATCTAGGGAATCAGGGCCTAACAAGACTTGGGTCCCGCTAATACCCAGACTTCTTGAGAAAGATTTAAAACCTCGAGGTACTTGAAAGATGCCAATTTTTATATAGGTACGTACTATATATTGTTTAGCTCGCGACGGCAATAAGTCGGTATTATTTGCAACATAGCTGCTGTCGGTCCCTTGAGACTCATTATATAGGACTTATTGGGATTCTGTTGTGGTACAAACGGTAAAAATCTGCACTATATAATTAGTGACAAGAGACATTTTGGAAATCGAACTAGCTCTAACATCTCTTAAAACTAACCGACTCTACCATTTTTCATAATTGCATACAATAAACACCTTTATCAAAGGAGACTGGCAAAAAAGTAGAAGGGTTGTTGTTATAATTTGTTTAAGATATCTTTCAAATTAAATTTAAAAGAGGCTCTACTCTGTACGTAGTTTTAGAATTATCTTACTTGCTTAGTGCAACGTAATTAAAATCAAAGACCAATCAATGAATGGGGCAAACACGGTCACGTTATGTTGAACCCTATTTTGGCGATATGTTTTTAGTGTATATAATTATTTTATATGTTATATGTATATTCTTATATTCTTCATTGTACACAATAGTATCTATAAAGAGACTTACATAGGATATAAATGTACAAAGGCGAGAGTGTAAGTATGTGTTGTGCATGTGGATATCCATCCCTCCGTGCGTCGGAAAACACGTTCTGCCGTCGTTCTCGGTTGTTATCGATTGGTAGCTGTTGCCCAGCCACATCAGAGACCAGACTAATTCCTCAAATCAAATCAATCTGTATTTGAATGGGTATTTTAGTAAATATTAATTGTTGGCCATGCGTAATATCGCCACATTCTAACCGTTAGATGTGCAAACTATTTACAATTATTACAATATTGCATTGTAATTCGTTATGTGTAAGAAAGAATTATTATATAGGTATTATACATACACAATTATACACTTCCTTATTAAATATAAATAAAATAAAATAAATAATATTGCATTAATTCAAATATTATAATTTACAACTAAGATGAAGCAATTTCAAAAATAAAATATAAAATGTCTCGTTGATATAATTTTAAATTAAATTGGAGTATGAAAGATTGTTTTGTTTGGAATATTATAAATTCATTTTAACTTATCTAAGCTTTATCTTTAAAAATGTATTATAATTTATTTATTTTTAAACGCATCCTCTTCTTATTCCTCTTCCTATGCCTTCTTCCTCTATTCGCCAGTAATCAAGCCCCCATCCCTATGGACCGAAACCCTTATGGCTTGTTCCATGCCGTAAACCCTAGCGCCGTGCGCGGTCGATAACCTGAGGGCGCGAGACCCTTATCGCGCTCTTGTAAACGTCTATATTTTGTACCAATTGCCGTAAATCTCTCTCCGATACTTGTCCAGTCCACGTACCTATATTTCAGTCCGTACCACTGGGCGCGGACAGTACACAGAGTCACCTTCTTCCAGTATAAACATTGTTACTTGCATATTGATAAACTTACAGACGTAATCACTACATTTTTTTTATCCGCACCCCGTACTCAGGTTTTGAATTTTATTTATCTCATTGTTATATTACTGCACGCTGAGTAAAAAATAATGATTTCGTAAGGGATCCAATTTGTGCCAGTATGATAGATAGTGTCATGATTTATTGACTAGGTCTAGAATTTGATTTATAGTTCGATCGGACCACATGTAGATTTAGCACACATAAAAAACTGCTTTCAGCACACATAATATTAGGCTGGATCCGGCTCAAAAAAGGTCCCTTTTTCAGTTTTTCGCAATTTCTTCTATTTTTCGAGGTTCGTCCGCGGCAATTGCGTGTAGGTAGGTATGTATTCCGAGTGCGTGTGGACGTCCGTCCATCCCTCGAAAGCTTCCTTCCGCACCGGAAGCGTAGCCACTAGCTGCGTGGCCACTAAACAAGAGGGAGTTGCGAAAAATACCAATATTTGTGTTTAACCGCTTTTCTGCACCTCATTCATGAGTATTACCCAGTACCCTAGCTAGGAGTACTGAAAACTTACAAAATAAACTTTAATCGTACTTATTCCTATATATCTATCCTCCTTGTTTTTTTTCATCCTCCGTTGTAATGTTGTGTGTGCTCGCAAATAAAAGTTTGTTCTTTAGTTTTTCTTTTATTTAGATAAGTGCTAATAGTTACGCAACATAGATTTCTCTAATTTCTCTCTTGTTTCTCGAAGGCTAGTCCCGTTTCTATAAGTATCCGGAAACATGATTGATACCTAGTGCAAATCTAGCATTCTGTTGAATGTTTAGACTGATTTTGATCCTTTTGGACCAATTTTATCCTAGAGGAATGCTGCAGGTGGAAGAAAACAACCATAGATAAGAAAAACTCTCATCGTATTTATTTATATTTTCGGAAAGTTGTTCCATATTTCTGAAAATTTCATCTCGTATTTAGTGGCTCATTTTTGTTAAATTGCCAGCTTAGAAACCGCACTCACAGAATCAGCTTCAGAGCAAAAAGACGTTGGGTTATATGTGGTGTGAAATATTTGCACCAAACGGTCAGAGGCAGGCCGAGCCCGTGGCTTAAGCAGCGGACAGATGGTAGAAACGTGCCTATTATCTTAATATACCTTCTCTAGACCTCAATTCTGGAAAGCCACTAGTTTTGGAATTCCCCCGGCTGTGAAAACCGGATTTAGTGCCTATCAAGTTAAAAATCAATCATTTCATACATTTTTTTATTACTTTTTTATTTAATATTGTTTTTGATATATTTTTTTTTACTTATGTTCTTTCTTTCTTTTTCTTTCTTTTTTTAAAAAACGTAGCCCCACACTAGGATTGCTCCTGTATCGTGGGTACCGCTTACAGACATATAATTTCACATACACATCACTCCCAGACCTTATGTTTATTTTCAAGGATTCCCATTGATAGCTACATTTTTACTTAGGCTAATAACAAGATAGGATTAATTTGCTTAATGCACTATCTGTTAAGGGGAAACACCGTATGCATCTTGAGGAACAAACCAGACGATGTCTCATAGCCGGCATTTATCTACATATTTACATAGACGTCCTAAAAGGTACGTAACATAGAAAGGCGTATGCTTCCAGAAATCGTTGACGCAATGAAGTTTTTGTAGAAAATCAGTTGTAGAAGTATGTAGGTAATTCGTGGCGGCCATTGGGGTCTTCCTCAAGAGTGGCCGCAATTTGATACGGTTAAAGGGTTGAGTTGCCGTATCAAGGTAAACTATTACAGTGTGATGTTCTTTTAAATTATATTTGCGGCAAATCAGTTGAAGAGGTTCTCATAGAAAAGCTTCCGGTTTTTATGTGGGTACGTCCTTAGGCAGGTCTAAGTTTAAGCATCAAGCACGCAACTTTTACTGAGTTATATAAGTTTGAATTCGGGCCCTTAGTTACCCCAAATTGTCATTTGCTTTTAGCCACTAATGTTGCTATTTATTCAAATGGTTATTGTTACGAGTAGAACTGACGAGAAGAATGGACCAAGTTTTCACCACTTTCTTAGGGGCATCCTAAAAACGAAGTGCTCCCAAATCAGGCTTTATTTGAATTTCATTGGTCTTTTCAGCGGCTTAGTTTGAACTACTGCAGCTACTCCCAAGCCGAGAGCGCATCACGGACGGTGCCTTGCGACTAATTGAAATGGATCACTTTGGCACCACAAGTTATTTAAATAAAATATATACTTAGAATTTGAATTATTATTATTATGAGCTTTTGTGGTTCATCTTACAGTAATCTTAAAATATATAAAAATAATAATTCTTGGTCTACCTTTTGTTTCTGACACTATGTTATTTAGCAAAAAATGATCCTTATGATGAAGCCTTTCGATCGGTATGATAAAGCTGATGATTAATTTTCTCGTGTAACGGGTTCGATTCCCGGTTCAACTATGTAATTATTTAAATATCTATGAATGCCGTTTAAATTCTTTTTAAAATTCAAATAATGTCTTCTTTTAGTAAAATGTTCCATCTACAATATTCAATGTACCTATACTTTCCCTCCATGTGGCATATCCGTGGGACGCCCGTATAATAATTATTATTATTTTGACAAACCTCGACGTTTCGATCGAGTGACATCGACCGTGGTCATGAGATGACCCACGTGATACTACTTAACTATATAACTGTAGTTATTATAATTTCTGTTCGCGAAAGTTGAAGAACTTTTCCTACTGCATACTAATTTTAAATTAAATCATCCTTATGGGTTATAGGCTATTTTGAAATGAGGGTTGAACCTCAGAGTACAGCTAAGGTAGACATAGTGCACAGTAGATAGATACTGTTCTGGTTTCGGGGTTGGGACCAGAGCCCCGCAGTTACGAGGCATAAAAACAAATTTCATAGGCGGAAGAGCACTGCCCAAATCTACAAAGCGATTTGTAAATTGTTTGTCCCACAATGTTCGCTCCTGCCACATTGTCTTTTTAATTGAATTTTAATTGTTTAATCTCTCTTTGTTTTTTGGGGAAATTGGAAACTTTGGTAGGAACCCGAAAATGTAACGTTTATTTTGTGTTTGTTTCTTCATCGCACATGTGTAGCTCCGATAGCTCAGTGATTAGATTCTAAAAGATCCGATTTATTGCTCATAAAATATTCCGAAAAAAAAATCTTGGCCCGGACTCACCCGCCTCCGAAGTCCATCCAGCTCGGCTCCTCCGGCAGTTCCCAGCCCTGGGATTCTCGTATGCTCACGACCACAAATGTTTATGATGCATGCACACACTTGTTTCACCTTTCTTTTGTTTTTTTTCACTGTAGCTTTTAATTTTAATGCGAAAAAGTGCGGCTGAGCGCAATGGCGGCATGCCGATTCCGACTTTTTCCGGAGGCGGTTTTGGCAGGTGATTTGAAGTATTGGGCCAAGTCCCTACAGTTTGTAAATGTGTAAAATATGGTTGATTGTTGTAATAAATGGTAATCAAAATAACATACCAATATAACCATAATAATTATTTAACTTGTCACTGGCTGAATGCATAAATCGCGTGTTTTAAAAAGTTAAAAAAGATGTTAATGTTACCATCCGTCGAAAGTGGGGTAAAAAGCAATTTTGAAGCTATTAGTTACCTTATCTCTGCAAGTTTACGCTCTCATTTTGCAAATAATATAATATCACACACAGTAAACATTTTCAAAGATGTCTATACTTACTACCGATCTACACAAAAGCCTTTTTCTAATTTTTGCTTTAAATTACATTGTAGATCTGCAAAGCCTTTTGAATGTTCTCCAAACAAAGGCTTTTAATAACAGCACAAAGGCTTTTACAACTCGTAGGTACTGTAATTTACGTAACATTAGCTATTCTGAACTAACAGCAGCATTACGTAAAACACATTGCATCAAGTATTTATAACTCAAGCGATTTCATCCGCGCGGACTACATTGTTAAGTATAAGAAATAGTAAAAATATCTTAGAAAAGCTCAGTAGTAGATAATAATTAATTTAGATGACTCACCGCAATTTCTGTGTCGGGCTCTCGTACAGACTGCGCCATCAAAAATGTCTCTCACAAAACTATTAGGTAACGAGAATTATTGTTCTACGTGTAATTTAACACCACCGACTAAACCCTATGCATACAGATAAAGCTGAGACTTTTGAATTCAGCTAGGTGATCCAAAAGCCTTCGGTATCAGTTATCGATCGATTCGATTCCATATCGTTCGATTCGCTACATTTTCAATTCACAATCGACGATGAATTTGTCGAAGTCGATCTCGAACTGAACGTGACGTCATACTATACGATAGAAACTACTGCAATGCCAAATTCGACGCTAGAACTGCTACCCACATTGTTTGACACACAGGTTTCACAGGAGTTGCGAGGTTATCGAGCCAGCGAGCGGCCATGCAACTAAAACCACCCCCAGATTTCGATTAACAAAGGGAAGGAAGGGAAACTTTGGCGTGCTCGATACGGTCACGTCATAACAGGAACAATTTAAAAGCTAATTTATACATTTCCATAATTTTTACTTCCCTGTGATGTCGTAGACGTGCGTGATAATATCGTCACGATAGAAATCATAAAAACGTCAAATAACGCACCATTTATTTTTTACTACTACTCGCAGCAGTATGTAGGTAGCACAGATTAAAGGATAATATCGTAGGTATGTCGGTAGGTATAGTAAATGCATGGTCGGTAGTTTGTAACATTTGTTCGTTCAAAAATAGCTCAAAAATATTGTCCTACCCTAGATGAATAATGATAATAATAATAAAAAAAATATATTTTACACGGCTACACAAGCCACTTCTTGGATGGTCGATACATTTGGATACGTTGTCGTTATGCTTTTAACACCCGAAGAAGCACAAGTTTGAAAATAAATTACAATAACAACATAATTTAAGATTTTCAGTTTCCGGACAAAATTCCTTTCTCAAAGATTTTATTTTTAGTTTTGGCTTTGCATGGTTTGTGCATTTAGCCAGTGTCAAGTATTGAAATATAATTTAAAATAAACAATATTATAATCAATAATCTACATCAAGTCTAATTATTTCAGTCTGTGTCACGATTCAGGAACGTGATGATTAACTGAAAGTTCCTGCAAGTTTTGGCAAGACTGTAAAATTATTTACACGTTTCTGAGTGTATAATATTATTTGCTCCACCAATACATATGACCACCCGAAGAAACACAAGTTTGAGAAAAAAATACAAAACCAACAACTTTTTTGGATTCTCGCCAAAACTTCTCATTTTACGGATTATCCTATAACCAATGCAAACTTGTATAATAAACATGTGCAACCTTTTTGCAGATAAACACCTACACGCAAAATCTGAAATTAAAAAAGTAAAAAATATCAACTGTCACTAGTCGACGATAAAAGTTTACAGCATACAAATGTGAGAAAACGAGAATAATTTAATAATGGCTCTCTAGAAATTATGTAGTAAAATGGGGGAAAAGCACATGGAGAAATGTTACCCAGTGCTCGGAGGGCTGGTTAGTGTATATTGCTTTATTTGGCAATGCCATGGCCTAAGAGACATGTTTACCATTCGAAAAGGAAAGACTCGTAGGAACTCATTAAGAACTAAGTAGGATATATGATTTGTTTACCTCTCACTGCGTAGGAAAGGCTGCTTCCCAATAGTTACACCCTAGTCTTCAAGGCAAGAGTGAATAGGATACCTCTAGGCAAGCTAGATTGCAAGTGGTCAAATGCAAAGAACTGTTATGTAGGTCAATAAGCTGCGGCCACAATAATAGTGGAGATAACTTTATTCACCCTTTTGTATGGATCCCCTACGCAAAATCGAAACCTATTTGTTCTCTCTTGTATAGCCCAATCTTTGTGGGATATCAATCCTTAAAATATTGCTATATATATTTATATTGCTTATAATATAGCAATTGATAAGAACGTTATTGTGAATCTTATCCATTAGTTTATGCGGGAATCTGAAAGTGAGACGCTGTTGATTTTGTATTTTTTCTATGACTTGTGTTTCTTTGAGTAATATTGGTGGAATAGTAGGTATACCTACTCATTGGGTGTTCGTTGACGTGCATGCATAAGTGAGGACACACTTAATGATATAAAACCAATGAACGTGTTATTTCACATTTTTTCCAAAACTCCCAGGAAGTTTCAGTAAAGCATCCTTTACTGAATCATGACTATGACTGGAAATTGACTTGACTGAACTACGAGGATTACTATGACTTTCCTATTGTGAAAATAGGAAATATTTCATAAAATTAATATTCTTATAGGTACTTGACACTGGCTAAATGCATAAACCGTGCGAAGTCGTAACTAAAACAAAAAAAATCCTCAATATTGTGTCTGGATTGGTCAGTACGGACCGTAATAATATAACAATTAAAGAGCTATCGTGCCTGGCATTATATTACAATTCTAAGGATAACGCAAATTCTCCTACACAAACGTTTCGAAATACGACCGCCAATTAGTCATACGGTCAGTGTCTGGGAGATAGACAACGACAGACCAAGAAACCGGTCGTTCGATTATCTACTGCAACAGCATGTGACCCCTCTATCCTATATATATTATGAAGCTGAAGACACTGCGTTCAATCATCGGCTGCCGTTTTGATTTTTACGATGCTTTTTTAACAGTGCCTACCTATCTACAATTTTATAGCATCCCATAAAATGTATTAAATCACGTCATAAAACACTCCACAAACCGCACTAAACAGTTTAGCCGCAAAGCCCCGCAGCGCTCAGACACGACAGAAATAACTGCGATATTTTTTCATTGCCAATATTTTATTTTTCCATTTCTCCACGCAAATCGATGAGTGCAACAGGTCTTGCCCCAACCACCTTCGCAAATTGAAAGTATCACTCACGAATATTATATGCCTACACTAAAACTACTTGTACTTGATTTACGAGCACATTTTCGGGAGTCCGAGATGTTGCAGCCTTGGGATAAACTAGCCTAACTGTATTTGCGCCTTGTGTCGCATATTGACCAGCCCGCTAGTCAACAAATAAATGGAAACAATTTTTTTCCAAATGGATCCAGCTATATCTGCACGTATACAGCTATTTACTTTTTTTAAACAACAATCTTGCTAAACACATAGGGTGTTGTTCGAACAAGTCAGGATTTAAATGAGAAAAAGAAACAAAAATTATCCAAAGTCAGGTGCTATCTGGTTTGTATTATTTTGTATAAAGAGGAAACTAACTATATTATGTTACAAGCAAGAGCTACTAACTGGAACGCCAAAATTCAACACAACTGTTTGACATTTTGGCTAGTGTTGATTGCTACGCTACCAACACGATACGGTTTGCAGTGCAAACACCCTCGGTATACTTGTAATTAAATTATATGTGTTTGTATGTAGAGTTCTCTAATTACACCACGACTTATCGCGCTCAAATTTTTTAAAGCATTACGATCACAAACTAAGATCCTAATCCTTAATAGGATTCCCTGTATTTCAGGAATCAGGAACTACGAGGACCATACATGGTTGTGGGCCAACACTCAGACTCAGATCAAATACTTGTGCTTCACGAAATATATTTTTCTTTCGCGAAAATCAAACCTGATAGCACACACTTCGCAATCGTCTCATCATGAACCTACGCTACAGCTGATGGCGTAAAAAAATTGATTGCAAATAAAATTGAAGTTTTGTTCGCAGAACGCCGCCGCGGCGCGACAAAATTTTCCAAGTCCATTTTGTATTCCATGGAAGTGATAGATGACATTGCCAGAGGTAGGAGGCACCATCAACGACTGGCGTTTTATGGGCAATCTGTTAGTATTTTAGTATTCAAATAATAACCCTTAAATCAAGGCCCTTTCGGGAAGTTCCGGCAGTAATCGTTAAAAGCCTCGGTAAATGAATCTGGCTGTAAATATTTTGAGAATTACAAATAATTTGTAGTCTGAGTGTTGCGTCAGAGATATAATACCTACAAAAAGAAAAAAAATGCTGTAGTTCCTGATTTCTAACATTCAGGTAACCCGATTTTATGAGGGGTTAGGATCGAAGAATGTAAAATGTCGTGCAGATCACTGACAGGTTCAGTAACTTATATATTAGGTACTTAAGATAATTCTTTAACGATCATCGCGTCAGTGGTTTATTTGTAATAAATTTTCACAACTATTATTACGAGTATACGAGTGGCTTAGGGTCGAACGTAAACATCCATATTGTGCTACTATTTCAGTTCGGCGCGTCTTGTCCATCAAACCAAAACCATGGCCACGGTGAAAGTGGGGCCGTCGTGAATGTCGTAAGAAGCTGGCTGCAGACCCACGAGGAAGCTCAGGTAACCATAGACATATGCAAGTACATCATCATTTCAATCTACCCATTGTTGAAGCACAGTTCTCACCTCGCTTTCGTGAGGAGGATTAGGCCATAATCGACCACGCGGGCCCGGTCCGAATTCGACTCGCATACCTACCAAAATAATTCTCAGGCGGGTAGGGTTCCTTACGATATTAATTGGGTTTTTGCGTTTTGAGTTTGTTCAACCCCCTGCTTGGTAGGTGGACGTTCTCCCACTAGGCTACTTGACTATAAATTTTAGTTTTTTTTTTTTGTAGTGGCGAACGGTCTCAAATCTTTTTTGGTAGGTACATCTGAACCCGGTGCGCTTGTCATAACAGTTACGTGACAGCACACGCTAATATGAACGTTATTTCAAGGGATTTCCGATCGATATTTGCACCGACACGCGTCAAGCTGTTTGTCTTAGCTTCTGGTTTGATTCCTACTTCACGTTTGCAGGTGATGATGGCCAGTGTGCTGGTCATAGTAGCCCTGTGGTGGCTGGTCCGGACCATCGTGACGCTGTTCATAAGCCTGATATGCCCGTTTCTGGTCGTGTTACTTGCAGTGGTAAGTCATTCCTAAGTTTTGTCTAAGTTTTTTTGTTTTAGAAAGTTTCAGAAATTTATGCCTTTGGTGACAAACAAATCAAGCACAACTATTAGTGAACACAGAGTCATGTTGGCTATTTTCCGTTTGTATCATCAGATTAGCTCGTTGTCATCATTATCCGAAAAATGGAGGTATCTATAATGGGCACATGTACTTGTATATACAGCGTGCTTAAAAAAAGTACTGGACAATTGACTCCATATTTTTATGAAAAATAAAAACAATATAATAGGTATTTTAAGTTCATAGTTTCGTAATTTAATATAATATGTATTTAATAAAAATAAATATAAAATTGGTCACAAGAATGTTTTTGTCATATCAGGTTTGTGTGCCTCAACTACGAGCTCCGCTCCTGGGGCAAAACTACCCCATGTTGGCGAATTTACTAAAAACGATCTTGCTGAAAATTGCTGAAAACATCAAGACGTAACAAAATTATCATCCTCGTGATTTGTTCCAATAATTTTGAATGTTCAATCAATGGCAACATGAAATATAATGTGGAAACCAGTATGACATGTTTTTTTTTTAAATAGGTAGTCAGAGACGATTCGAGCAGTTATTTTGCATCTTATGGTTATCCCTTCGTCTGCTGCCTGTACCTAACCATGGAAAGCAACTCTTCCAAGGTAGTGCGCTTGGTCAGTCTATAGTCAAAAGGTGGTAAGTTAAGAATCTATGATCAAATGGTAGCTAAAGGGCTAAAGTTTTCGATTATTCTTTTGTTATTGTAAAAGGCGGCCCAGCAATCAAAAATAACACTACAAGCTGATTAAGTTGAACACTAACATCAATCAGCTTTTAAGACTAACCGAGATGGAGCAACCTCCATCATCAGATTTTTGAGCAATGCGCACACAAAAGGCTCGTGATGAAGACAATTCATTTACTTTTACATGTCGAAAAAATGCCGTTGTTAACCTCAGTATGTACCAGACCAGGTATAGCGAAAGACGTAATTCAGTAGATACGTCATTTCCCCGACACCTTTACACCCACCCAGCAGTAACCTGCCGCCGTAAACCGTACATCTGCGTTAGGGTTATCACCTTACAGAAAATCTCTTTAAAAAACTCGGGTCATGATAGATTTTAGGTCACTTAGCAGATGCGCGAAGAAGCGTGCTTAAATATCTTTAAATAGTTACATTTTAAACGTCATTATTTCTTAATGTTGGCTGATTTTATTTGGAGTAAAGCCCAACTTACGATTGCAAATATATTTTTTTTAAGTAGGCGGGTCTGCATTCTGATTAAAATGGATGCAAATATTATCAGTATACTGTTAGTCACCCAGGAGTTCCTTTGAACACTTTGGTCATCCTCAGACCAACCTGCTGTCACCACAATGAATCACAATGTCATCGGAAATTTCAAAATTTCAAATAAAAAAAACCCCAGCCCTGTCAAAATATAACTCGGATCTGTCTAAACCGAGTAAAATCTAATTTTTTACTTGAAGCTGATAACTGTATCTTTGCGGTAACCCTGAAAGCCTGTATCAATGTGTGCGTGTGATGTAAGAGACAGATGGTGGAAATATAACGTGGATGTGTTTTTGATGGGTTACATTGTTGTTAAGAGCTGTCTATTGCCTCTATGACGCTTTATTATGTCGGAGCTCCGTTTGTGGTAACCCTATGTGATTTGTAGATACTTTTTGTATGTGTGCATTTTGTGTCTATACAACAGAGTAACGGTGTGAGCAGATTTTTGGACTGATGGTTAGTAGTTTCCTAACCTAATTATAGCGGTTGACTAACCAGAGCTTAATCGGGTGTCACTAAGCTGCGCTCGTCAGCCTAAGACATTGGATGCCCACTAATTTTGCTGTAAATTATGCCCTTTAAAATGTAACACAATATGTCTGCCTTGGCGGATGAATTATGTAGGAAAGGTGTGGAGTAAGGGGTTGAGGGAGGGGTGTTGGAAGGGTGTACTCTCTACGTGGACTCAGCTCGTACATGAGTATGTTACCACCTTCCCAACTATGCCGATTTGGACTCCAATTTACTACAATCTACAGTGTAGATGTAGAGATACCATAGAAGGAGACTGCGGCACAATGTTAGTAATAGAGCAAAAAACTTCCCTTTACCCTCAAATTTTGTAACTTAGTCCAAACTGTTTGGTTCATACATCAACTTCTCGGTCCGCCAAATAAATACCAACCTAATATTAGAATATATCGTTTATTATGTTGTTAAAGTTTGTTTCAGGCTCAGAATGTCAAGAAGGCAAAACTTAATTTGATGAAAAATAGGACAATAAATAAAAGATATTTTCAGAACTCCCCGCGGGGTTTCATAATAAACGGTGGACTTAATTCTGCGTCCACCATTATTTGTCTTTAACCACAATATAATCAGAATCCAGTAGCGCAACTTTTGCGATTTAAGACGTCAGTCTAGAACTTTACATTGCAAAATCTCGCTTCGCTATCTCTTTGTTGCAAGCGTCGGGTATAATTATATCGTTACCGTTTTCACACAGTTACCTTACTGCGTGCATCCATGTACTGTGCTTCCATCCTCTTAGGGCTGCCCGGAACTTTCATGGTGGCTACGTGACCGAATAACTCCACTTCCCCTTATCTTATGGGCTTATAAAATGAGGCTATTTAAACCGTGGATAGTGGCTCAATGCCCTTATGAGTTGGATGAAAAGTAAGTAGCCAGAAGCACCTGTGTAAAAATAAAATACATTTATCTCATCTACTCTATATAACATTGCTCTCCGTAGCGAACGCTACGGCTGTGTGAGAAAAACAAAATGGACTCGACCATTTTTGCGTAAACAGGAAACATTTCAAGTTTCATCTATATAAATTATGATTCAATGCCCAATGCCAAAGCCAAATGACCTGGTGATGCAATCAGCATGTCAGTTTAGTGAATGTATGACTTGCATGACCTACCTATGATATCAAAATAAAAGAAGATATAAATAAGTTTAAGACTTTCACTGTACTCTATTTTCGTGATATAAACTCATTTCATTTCAATGGCCATGCATTTGGCCAGATGTGCAAATGTCAGATGTCCTAGGTCAGTAATGGAATGGTGGTCCAAAAGCAGACCACCTGCCTGATGGTTGGACGACGTCGTCACGGTGGTAGGAACACAGTGGATCCGCTAAGCACATGCCCTGAAAGAGTGGCGTGAACATGGCATCTTCTTCAGGTATATACCTAGAAATGGGTAAAAATTTTTCGTGCTTTATAGGTTAGCATCACCATCTCACCTGGTCTTAAACTGTCTGGAATGGGGCTGGCTCTCGAGGATCGCCGCCGGAACGCCCCGATAGGGATTTCGCGACGGATGTTCTACTTGATGGTTGAAGCCAGCCACGCGGGCACATTAGTACCCTACCAACCAAAGGCACGGTGGGACATCGGTTCTCGCATTATCCCTAATGCGAGGGCCACACGTATCGTCAACGTCAACGGCCTGAATCGGTTTAATCAACGCGGAAATTGCCCCAATGATTTATCGCTGTAAAGGAAATTGTCATAATCCCCACCAGTGGGGACGGCCTGGTGGGGATTATGACAATAAACCAATTTGACTGGCCACCTGGCCATCATCGTCAACAGCCAAATACAAAATAAACCAAAATCAAAAAACTAGTGAACGTAAAAATTTGGTATATTCAACGGCAATGTCAATGCCATATCCCGATTTTGTGGCTACTGGATAGTAAACCCATTGTGGCTACACTTACAAACGGGCGTCAAACAACGGGACAGTCAATGGGATAACACGATACGTGTGGCCCCAGCATTAGGGTTCTATGGTAACACAACATTTTAGAGAATATTACATTTGAATAATGTCGTCGGGAAACCGATACGAACAAAATTGTATTGAATACCACTCCGCCCCAATCGAAGTCTTCGATACGAAATATACCTACTAAGATAGAGGATGTTGCTGAAACTTAGCCGGGGTGAAACTATTTACTTATCTGTAGTATAAAGAAACCTATCCGCAGTGTTTTGAGTTTTATTTGCTCCTCTAATTTTATATTGCCTGTTTGAAAATCACAAACTATATTAATAACGTAATTTGACCGTTCCGTTTAAAATTAATATACAGCCCACATTAACAAGTTCTTAAACTTTCACGAACAGAAAACATAATATGTCAGAGACGTCGAGGTATGTGATAGTAATTATATAAAAATGTAGATACCTAATATTAGTTTGTGCGCGAATTAGACCCGTTTAAAGTTAATCAATATAATTTACGAAACGCTGTCAAAAAAGGCCAAGTTTTGATAGAGTACCTGCAGTTGATGAAAGTACTGGTGTAACAAACAATGTAACAACAAGTATGGAAAGTGAGTAACCAAATCAAAAGTAACAGTGTAGGTGTTTTAGTTACAGCCTGTAGCAGCCAATTGTTTTCTCAGAGAGAGTGTAAATGGAATATAATTTTACACTTCCAACAAAGTTTATCTCGAAGTTAATCCAGTTTCGAAGTGAACGGCCACGAAGCGATTCCAGGGGACCGAACTTACTTATGAGTGATTATGCAGATTCCTATAAGAACCATTATGTTTTTGAAGGCACGGGTTGAAAGGGTTTAGGCACGATCAATCCTATGCAATAAATGTTAAAGAGATTCGATGTAATAAAAACTCACAACGCTCACGATCCCATCCATGATCCTGTCAAACCCCTAACTGAGACTCTCTGTATGTATGGAGTCAGAAACTACGAACCCCATGGTCCCACAAAAGATAAAGACTCAGATATTTCTATGCTCAAAGCATTGAGATAATAGCAGACACGGCAACGCGTTGCTGTGGCTAAGGTTTTTGTTATAGCGACTATAAATTGAGATATAAGCTATTCTATATTTCAAGTTAGATCAAACTGCACACTGGGTACTTATTTAATTAAAATCGGTTACGTAGTTTAGGAGTCCATCGTGGACAAACAACGTGACACGTAATTTATATATTTATGTTATGATATATTTTTTGTTTTAGTTATGGCTTAGCATGGTTTATGTATTTAGCCAGTGTCAAGTTTAATATTTAAGTATCTATTAATTTTTTTAACAATTGGATATTCATTGCATTAAAGCAATCCTCATGATCATAATTATAGTCAAGACGATTATTTACATAGACAAAGTCATGATTCAGTAAAGTAGTGGATACTTTACTGCAACTTCCTGGGAGTTTTGAAAAAAATGCGTATCAAATGGGGGAATACGTTTGTATGGAGAAACGCTTGTGTGATTCCGTTTGACAATAAATAGAAACCCAAGAATGTCTCACTATTGTATTCCCGCCAAAACTCCTTGAGGTATAATGTCTCGATGGCTCAGAGCTTATACCTGTCGTCCACACAGATAACATATTCAATTGTATTTTGATGTCTGTTCTTAGAACATTAATCCTGCATTACGATGTGTATTGGATAATCCTGTACTTAGTTGCCACTGATCGTGTGTGCAAAGCTGCGGTTACAACAGTGGAGGAAATTTCCAGTTCTATAACTGCTGGAAGGAAATTATAATAATTATAATGATAGAACTTGGAATTCGTTAATTATTTATTGCGAATAATAAACATAACTAAATTATGTAACACTTAAATCTATGACGAGATTTTGAGTTTCGTTTTCAGACTCTAAGCAGTAATAGGTAGCTCATTTTGTTCCGTGTTCGAATCTCACGCTGCAAGATGTAGATTCGAACCAACAGACCGCAAAAATTAAGCTTTTCAATCCGATGAAGGGAAAAAACTCGGTGATAGGGCAAATATGATGCCGGTCTGGTTAACCTTCAAGTAGAAAATCTGTTACTACACTCCTATTGGAGTGTTCTGGCATCGGCTTTTGAGAGCCAGTCTTATATTCTAGGCTGAGCATAATGTACCACCTCCAACTACACCGTGAGATGGTGCTGAAATGCTAGACTATAAAGTGTTAAAAAAGACCAGCTGGTTTCTGAAACGCGTGTGACATGCGTTTTGGAAACGGCCTTGCGCGTGTCACATATAGCAGCAGTTAGCAGACTGCCACGTTTAACAGTCTGTTGCCGCATGGTAGACGCTCTTCGGGTTTCTGGAACGCAATTCAACCAAAATTTCGGTAATTGATTGTTACCAAGGTTAACTGTAGATTTGACATTTTCGTCAACAGGCTCTCACATGAGATTTTAGCAACCCAAAATGCGTTTGACATTGGATTGTTTCACAAACCAGGTTTAGGTATCTTATGAAGCACTCGACAAATTGCTTTTGTATTTTGTGGTAAGCTACTACTACCCAAGGTTGCTCGCCAGGCAAGTAAAAGTTACTTATCATCGTCCACATAATCATTACTCTCATGCCTTCTGTTTTCATTAGTCAGTTCATCTAAGTAGCGTCGGATGGCAGCCCTCAGGTTGGCATCACCGAAGGAAACGTCATAATCAGGATCGAAGGTCCTGTCGGCTGCACACTGCGGCACGATGATAACGTCGTCACTGACCTGGCGACCGCACCGAGATTGGACCTGGAACCACCACCAGCTTTATCATTAGTCTATTTTGCTATCACTGGAACAGTTGTGTCTCACGAAGGTCACTTTTCAGCACTATCACTTCCGGAAGCGGCCACGTCTCGCAACGATGCCCATAAATTAGCTCCTATCATTCATTTTCCCATCCCACTTCCCACATTGGCTACTAGAAAGGACTACTTTACGCTTAGATCACTTCTCAAATTGATCTCTTTTAGATAATATACCTGTAAATAATTATTTAGTGTCGGTCGTAACCGATTATTGCCTGTTGCTTGCTCAACATGCCAAGCAAACAGGTACAACAATGATCGGGGGAATGCTTACCGTCGTGTCCGGGGCACTGTTGTACGGAAATAGAACGGAGAGAGTGCCGCTTTTGAGCTTCCAGACGGCATCGTTTGCATCCACAACCTCTGGCAGAATCCGGAGTGCTGCGAACTCATTCGAGCAGGACTGCGCGTGCACTGACACCAGGCGTTGCCGCACCCGCACCTGTATCACTTGCCATATTAGAACACACATCATGGCAATCAGTTTCCATCCACTTATCATTATCACAACCCAAATTCACGACATTTTCCTTTAAGCGAATAGTAATATAACGTGCATAATATGCTTTTACGAGAGACACATTGGAACACGCCTGCACTGGGATTAAAACTCACAACTCTGATCGGAAGAATGGCGTTCTCCTTTCTTATCTATCACCGCTTACATCATACCGTTCTCATCGACTACTGGATCTAAACTTGCAAGATTTGAAACTGACTTATAATAATATTGTACGAACCTTGATGTTTTCTTCCGAGAACTCCGCGAGCGTGACGTGGAGCTGGAAGTGATCTACGCCGTACACCTCACGCATTCTCCGGTCCGAGTGAAGGGTGCAGAACCGTTGCATCCTGCTGTCAGCATCTATGAGCAGCCTTGCTATCGCCGACGTGGAAACCTCCACGCTGTTACTGCCCCTTCCGCGCCTGCAAGCCGACGGGCGGTCGAAAATCGAAGATCTGTGAGTATTCGAGCCACAGTTGTCATCGTCGCGATCAAATATCGTTTTCTTCGTGCCACATTTCGCAGCAACCACGCTGATCAGACAAAGTAGCAGGAGTGGACGCATCGCGACGTGAGCTTCTAATGACTCTTGTTGGCAGATTGAACCCTTACGAATTTATCTTGTTATTATATAGTTAATACAAATAGATAACAAACGGCATCCGAACGGTATTTCCAATTGTTGCAATCTTGCGATCCTTCTGACCCTGTTATTGAAGTTAAACAATAATAGTTGTGTACAAAAATAACCCATAAAAATGATATTTATTCAATTATTGAGTTCTTGGGGCACGTTCACAGAGTCTATGTACCTACCTACTTGATACATTAGGGGTGTGTTGTGACACAGAGACATCTGGAGTCTAATGAAGACGAAAAGTAGAATATGCAGCAATTAAATATTGATGTTGATGAGATGAAACAGACCTAAGGAAAGCGTATCATCCACCTACCGATGCACACCTAATATAAAGGCTATTTTAGGGCTAAATAAAAATCAACAAAGTATGTATAGTTAAAACAGTTTATTTAAAAACAAAATAGTAATACTAATCATCAGAAAACACGCGGTCACTCGGGGATCCCCTACGGAGATCAATGAGCGTCTCGTCGATGTACTGACTGCTGCAACTCGCGTAATGCTCATCGATGATATTATACGCGTAATCAAAACCAACAACCAACTGGCCAGCCTTGTAAGTCCAGGAGCCGGAGTGCGTGCTAACAAACTCAGGCAAGATCTTGATATCGACGTAGGTCAAGTCACAATCCTTGCCAGTTCTCGGGTAGTGGCCATTGATGTATATCACGCGGTGTTTCACCTTTACCTCGAACGTGGCATACTCGTACCCTGGCAGGGTCACCTCCAGCCGATAGCCGTTCAAGCCGAAGACCTCACGAGCGAGAACGGACGGGAACTGCTTGCAAGTGTCCTGGATCTTCTTGTCGAGGTTGATGATGTCATTTGAGAGGGTGTTGAAGGCAGTCTGTGCGGCATTCAGCTGGCTCCGATCGCACGATGAGAAAGGCTCGACCGTCTTCGCGATCAGAACAGCCAATAAGATGTAGGGAAACATGGTTTGCAATCTCTCAAACTGCATTGGTCAGTCTGGAGCTTGTGTATTTATGAAGTGCAGATAATGCTGTTGTTTCATTTTAACGCGGTAATCTGTAAGTAAAGGTTAAAAGTTAAGTGTTTTGTTATAAACGGTCAATTAACTTTATCTGGGGTTTTCCTAGTTTTTGCGCGTCATTGACACTGTTTTTCGATTTTTTTATAGCCTGACATTATTTTTTATGATACGTGGTTACAATATTGTACAGAAAATCATAGCTACCATTCCACTAACATCACCAACTAAAGAAATAAAACCTCCCTCGATTTCTTAAAATCCCATTTTGTATGTCGACGTTCGCGTTCCGATGTTGCCATGCTAGACGATACACCCCATAATAAGGTACGGGCGGCCTCAAATACTTCAAACTTCATATGCTACAGCAAAACAATGTTTCTTCAGTACACAATTACTAACTAGAAGTGAGGACATGCTCAGCTCGATTGTACCACGTTTTGTAACAGACTGAAATTTAAATTTATTGTCCTTAATGAAAAACGTAGGTCGCAACTGTCGCAAGCCTTTTTATTTCAACATAGATTTTCTCACACTATTCTGATTTCTGATTTCACACATCAGTGCCTAGCTGCTCAGTATGCAATGCGCACCGACGTAGCTGATCAAATCGAAGATTGAGCTGGCACGCACTATGATATAGACAGACTAGCATTTACGCGTGACTTCGCTCGCGCCAACTACATTGTATCGCAACACAGTAGTTGTGTACATTCTCAATGTTTCAATCTGACCTTTAACCAAAATTCATCAAAATTATTTTTGCTGCTTGGGCGTATTTAATGTAAATAATAGACAGACACAGCAGCATCCATAATATTAGTATATATGGTAAATATATAAAAAGACTAGCTGTGCCCGCGACTTCGTCCGCGTGGAATAGTGATAAAATTCACCTTTTAAACCTTCCCTGGACTTTCACAAATCATTCAAGACCAAAATCAGCCAAATCGGTCCAGCCGTTCTCGAGTTTTAGCGAGACACACGAACAGCATTTGATTTATATATATATAGATATGGTATGGATAGAAGCCTTCTATCCATACTATATGTCGAATTCTGTCGCCAAGGGCAACCCTGATGTATTACACGTGTCGGTGATAGTTCTAGAACTTTAGGCTACAAAATATTATGTTCGTGATGCCTAATATCTATAAAGGAGAGGCAAAAACAAAGAAAAGAAACAAAAGAATAGCAAATAAAGAGGTGAAGGAACTATGTAAAACAACATGTCTACCAATCTTTATTATTATTGTAAACAGAATTAAAATTGATGAGAACCTTATTTATTTCTATATCTGTAGGATACAAAAGAAATTAGGCTGAATGTTGTTGTAGTCGTATGAGGTTGTGCTAGCCTCAAAAGTTGGCTAACGGCCGAAATTAATAATCAATCCAATCCAAATTTTGCTATCTGGGATTGATATCACAATCCATTTTTAGGGTCAAACGTGCCAATAACCGATCCTTGGATTGGTTTATAAAAGCACGCAGATTGGAAATCGATCGAACGATAGGCAGCAATCCAAGATCGATTTAAATCTGGGATAGGAGATGTAAATAGCTTGTAAAGTCAAAGTCAAAGTCAAATCATTTATTGTAAATAGGCAATAAAATCGCACTTTTACTGTAACTGTAAATAGCATACAGACCTACAGCTTGTACATTGATTTCATTGATTTTTTAATACAGTTATTTACGATTACCTGTCAAAGTTTACGCTATTAACAGGAAAATTAATAATAAATGTAATGCCCCATATTATCCTCGTATGTAATACGTAAATACGCATTTAAATTGCGCAAATTATTCTCCATAAACTTCACGTAAAAACCACACGTTAAACGTTATCGTAGCAGGTCACTGGTGTTCGATAATTGCACAATAATTAATTAATTACCTACCCAGGAATACCCAGGAGAGTACGCTTTTAGTATCAGGTCGATATCCAACTGTCGAGATCAAAAGTCAATTACAAAATATCAACAGCAATTATTATAATATTTATTTTGATAGGCACGCATTTGAACAAAATCTAACTCACTGATCTTAAGCGACGATGGGGGCGAAGACGGCAAGCATGCTCAGCCCAGATGGGCTTGTCAGAACAACTCGATAGGGGTTCGGTGACAGATTTTATAGTCTCAAAGTCAAAGTCAAATCATTTATTGTAAATAGGCAATAAAATCGCACACTTCAATCTAACTAACAAATTGATAAAACTTTAAAAGAAAACATAATATAATTAATTGATTATGGTTTGAGTTTAAAAAAAGATGTTTCCCTTTCAAGCACTGGTCCAGGATTGAATCTCGAACAGGAAAAGGAAACTCCGTTGACTCTACCAGCGCTTCGAAATACGCCCAGTAGAGAAGACAGCACCAAGAAACTCAAAGCACTCTAACTCTACTTGATGGTAGCTAGCTATAGCTGGCACTATTATGCCTTGCCACCAAGGTCTTCAGATATAATGCAGTTAAAAAAACAATCTATTAACCTGTTATAGGCCTGCGTGCATCAGATTCTAAAAGGAAATACAAATCTGTTTTATATAATACATACTAGCAGGCCCACTGACGTTGTCCTCTGAAGCTGTTTCATCAAAATGTATGTATAAGAATATCCGTTATCTCTTTTCGTGAATATTTCCCGTGTTTCAATAGTTGTTCTGCTATCTGACTATTATTGGTGCGACTTATCACGCGAGCGATTAACCACCTCCTTATATATACTGCAGAAGGCCATGAATCTCCAGTCCAGAGTAAGTAACCACCGCCTGCGAACATGTCCCACTCAGCCTCCGTCATCGTGCTGGTCATCATAGCCGTCGCCGAAGGGTGTCGTCCGCCGCCGTGCCACTGGTCCGACCCAAAGCCTATAGAAAACTATTTCAAACAAGTAGCCAACGACATGATAGCAGCCGACAGGAAAGCCCAAAGGTTCTGCAACCAGCACAGCACTCCGAACGTGAGGGAAGTCCACACAGCGCAAGCGTATAAACTTTTTTATCCCTCTGGAGGGGTGGAAGTGTACAGTATCAAAGTGAGAGACAGGGTGGTGCAGGTTAGGGGCGAGAACTGCATGGGAGTTCTCGCTGATGTCAGGGTGTTGCCATCGTACGTGACTGCACGAGGGGCTTCCTACGCTATCGATGGTCCGGACCTGGTGATATCCTTCCCGTACAAGTTCAACCCTGTACTGGGGGGTGGGGTGTGCGTCCCGCCAGACCCTACAGTAATTACACTACCTCAGGGGTGTGTCGATGACTGTAATAATATATACAAATAAAATTGGTATATAGTTAAAATGCAATTTTATGTGAGTGTTTTTTTCTCGCTGTATTTTTTGTGTGTTACTTATTGTATTTTAATATTCAGTGCCTTTGATTATCAATATTATAACGTAGTTATTAATTTACTTTATCGGTGCTGTACAACATACTATTCAATAACATTACATTTATTTAAGCTCAGCCCGAGTAACAGCTAGGTAGTTTAGTTATTTTATAGAAAATTGAGGATAAAATAAAATCTATAAATGGACAATTTACCATAATAACGACATATGACAATGGTATGCTTCGTCCTATATTCGACCTCACGTTGAGGAAGTCTGCCCATTAATACCATCCATGGAAATAGCACCTATTTGCCATATAAATAGGTCCTGCTTAGCTCGACGGTCAGTATTATCCTCGAATCACGATGCATCGGCTACTTTTGCTAGCGTGCTTGCTGGGCGCAGCCACGGCGTACAGTCGCAGCTGGCCCAGCGTTTTTAGGCATGATCGGGTTTCCTACAGAACCCCCTACAAACACAGAGTCAGTGCCGCAGACACCGTCAAAGACATTCAGAAAGAGCTCCTCGAGCTAGCGCTTAAGATGCGCCGTTTCTGTCCCGCGCAGTCCAACCGCGCCCTGAAGCAAGCGTTCACCTCTACCCACTACACGCTAACCGCAAACCTGACCGGCTGCAGCGAAGACGGTCTGACCGTACGTGCAGGTCAGCGCTTAATAGCAGTTCAAGTCAGCAACGTACGCTGCCAGTTCGTCACGCTGCAACTCCTCCCCGACGTGGTCGACGCCACCAGCGCGTTCTGGCGCCTCAAGGAAGACCAGCTGAAGGTCTACTTCCCGTACGACCTGGACTACGGACGCTGCGGACGAGAGATCAGCGACAGAGTCCATTCGCTACCGATGTTGGGGGACGACATCGAAGACCCTGACACCGACGTGCAGTTCGAAATGGGCTCCTCGGAAGAATTAGCCGATTTAATTCAGTGACTCCCCAAATAGGTACCTACTTTGTATCTTATGAATGTGTACTTTTATGATAAGTATTATTATAAATGGTACCTAACATACACCTTATAATATTATTTTAACCCGAAATAAGTATCTTCGGAGTTGGCTTCGTAACTAACGTTGAACAGGTTAAAAGCACGAAAGGAAGTTATTTTTTGGTTCTGTCTAAATAAAGTTACATAGTGAAGGCAAAATAGCCGAAGAAATGAGAGTGTATGTTTTAAGAAAAGGTGGTTTTTATGTAAATACCTACTAAATAATATTTACATGTAATCGTTTCCTTGTTTTTTGTGTGATTTGTGTTTTGAAAGTTCTCGTTATTTCATCATAATATGACTTTAAAAAATTGGGTGATTAGATAAAAATCCTGTAAGTACAATATAATATACTAATTCAACTGATAGAAGTGATATATCGTTGTTGAATGAATTAGTGCAGGCTTGTGCACGTCTGCAGTCTAGCTAAATGCACAAACCGTGCGAAGACAAAACAAAAAAAAAGATTATTATCTATTTATACTTATCTTATCTTATATCTTTAAATGAGCAATTCTTGTATATATATAATTATATATACGAGTATATAATTGGAATCTCGGAATCGGCTCCAACGATTTTCATGAAATTCAGTATATAGGGGGGGTTCGGGGGCGATAAATCGATCTAGCTAGGAATCATTTTTAGAAAATGTCATTTTATTCGTGTTTTTTATGATTATTTTCTTTAAATAACCAGTTTATATTTGTTTATTATTCTACCGGTAAGATCGAAAAATATTATTCATATTTCATCATTTTAT
The DNA here is from genome assembly GCA_905147375.1 of Hylaea fasciaria. Lineage (NCBI taxonomy): Eukaryota > Metazoa > Arthropoda > Insecta > Lepidoptera > Geometridae > Hylaea > Hylaea fasciaria. Next base: position 12,544,628 of record LR990193.1, on the reverse strand, counting down.
TAGTAATTCGTACTTAAATATAATTTCCAAAAAACACAATTTATAAAAAAAAAACCGAGCAAAGCTCGATCATCCAGATATTTTATTATTAAACAACTCTACCACTTACTAAACACAAAAAGCTGTACAAATAAATAACACTAACTTGCCGTTTGTACATTTTTATTGATTACACACAAAATCATCGAAAACTTATTATTATAATAAATATTAATGATTACCACCAATTGAATTATTGTGAAAACAAATCTTCGAGGATCGGCTGACATTATTTGGAGCATGTCAGGTCGAATATTTTAGTCAATTATCTGCCGCGCAAAATGAGCATCTCTGCTTGTAGTCTGCAGCTATTCGAAGGAATGCCTTATTCGGTTTATTTCCTGAAAATTTAAATATTATAATTATAAATACATCTTTGACTCACGGTTTTTTCCACGTACATGAATGAATTTTCTCAAATAAAAAACGAGTTAGGGAATAGTGTAGGTTTCTAGTAGGTAAATAAATAAAATTGTTAGAATCGGTTGAGTAATTCCAAATAAGTATTACCTTTTTTTACATTTTCGTTATAAAACACGATTTTAATCCCGTTAAAATGTACAAGGCGCAGAGCCTACCCAACTTCTTTTTTTCATTTTGGCTTAGCCTGGTTTGTGCATTTAGCCAGTGTCAAGTATGAAATGCTAAGTTTTACAATATATTGAATTAGACTCGATCTAGTATTTTGATATTCGTTTGTGCGCGAATTAGACCCGTTTAAATACTAATTAACATCGATCTAGTATGTTTTCTGTTCTCGAAAGATTCTTATTGAATAAATGTACGAATAAATATAATTTATTCATCCGGTACCCGTTCAAATAGTCATAGACTTAAAAGACAAGCTAATCATCCAAAGGCTAAAAAAACAAAAGACAAGCTAATCATAAAAAAAAACAATAAATGTACGAATAAATATAATTAATTCATCCAGTACCCGTACAAATAGCCACTATCTATTTATTACATTAAACAGAGGTTAGAGAAAACTCTACGATGTAGCTTTTATCACAATGGGCCAACATCAATTATTTCTTTTTAATTTTTAAAGGTTAATTTTTGTCGAAAGTTTTATAATTTATTATTTAATAACACTCTTACTCGGTAAGCTAAGTATAAGTATTAGGTATTGTTTCACTTAGTACAATAATAATGACAATACTCATAACCGGATTTCATGAACCACATCGTAAACCCATCTTCCTGATTAAATTCTTGTACCTACTTCTGAATTTCAATCGCTTCACGCGCTATTCTAGGATTTACATAAATGACGATCAATGCAAAAGATTTTTGGGTCATGCAATTAGGTCCAATGGTTTGATCCTGAATCTAGCTAGTTAATAGGTAAATGATTATGCAAACAAAAGTCAGACAAGCGGTTGAAAAGACTTGACTTGACTATTTGAATCCCAAAGCGTATAATTCTTCCCACCATCTCTGTTTTTAATCTGTTGCTAGTATTTTTTTCTTTCATCGGCTATTTTCTGAAAATTCAAATAATATAATGTATAAACATGCATAAATAAATATTATACTAGGTATATGCGCTTCTAAGGTTATGCGTAAAATCCACGCTTTCCGAAGTTTGCTCGCGTTGTTGGATTTTCCCAAAAAAGTACATCACTGAGAATAGATTTGGTTTCTATCAGTGCAAAAGTTTCAGAATCAGTTCAGTAGTTCCAAATGTTAACCTTTCGTCGCAGAATTAGGGTTATTTGCAAGAATTCTGCATTCGCAACATGAGTTTTAGTAAGGCGCCGATCCTGCCCGAGAATTAAGCGTGACAATTTTAGTATAATACTCGAATGGCACCGTTCTATGCATGTTACAGACAACCATACTTACACGCAACCACTGCAAAATTTAACGATATTTTAACGTAATATATTTAGTTGTACTGCGCATGAAGTCAAGGATGTTGTTTATCTCACCGAATCGAGGCTATCTCTGAAACGATCCGGCACGCTTCGACTAGTGCCGTGGCGTTTCTCGTAAAATGTGTCGATCGCATCCTTTTTGCATTGGTCGTGGTATGCCTTCCTCCGGGACTTGTTCACCATGTAGGGCACGCCGAACAGTAACCACCAACCGGAGAATCCGCAGTTATAGTACATGTCATCACGATATTTTATAGCAGCGGTTTCCACTTCAGTGTCGTTGGCGGCGTTATTGTTTTGTTCGATTTCTTTAAAACGGTCTTGAAGAATCTGTAACAAAGTTAATTTGTGATCTATAACTTCCTAAAAATACTTCTAAATCACTGGGGTCCACTTCAGCTCAACAGTCTGAATGAGGCTTGGCGACGGTAGTGTTGAGCCAGGCGCATACATCATTATCCTGACATCAAAGTTTCTAACGGAGTTTGCATCATTGGAAGCTAGTGTCCATTTCACACAATTGGCTTTTAGTTTGGAACTCATGCGTACCTTGGCGAGTAATTTTTCATCGTCGTCAGTGGTATCGAAGAAGACCCGTCCAGTGCTGACTTTATTAGGTCGGAAGGCAGTAAGCGCGCGCCGCTCTCCCTCGCCATGTTCCGTGTCCAACTCCGCTGGGTGTATGCACACCTTTTTGGAGTCCCACGCGGACGCCATATAATCTTCGTAAGCTTTAATAGCGGCTTGCAGTGCGACTCTGTTCTTGCTTTGGTTGATCTCCTTCATTTGTTCGAATCGACTGTTTATCGTCTGTAACAATTGGGTACATAAATTTGCTTGTTGTTAGCTGGTATGGCGTCATTTGTTTTTGAAGGGTTTTGTAATTATGGCACTACTAGCTGCGCCCCGCAGTTTCACCCGCGTTTCACATTATAACACATAGGACGGTGGCTGTGAGATACGACTTGTAACATTGTTCTTAAACTTTCGCGAACAGGAAACATATTAACTAGAGTCTTCTCGTGACCACGGCTGATGTAACTCGGTCGAAACGTCGAGGTATGTCAAAATTATATATTTTGATATTTGTTTGTGCCCGAATTAGACCCGTTTTTAGCTAGTTAATATAATTTGTAACATTGTGTCAGAGAAAATACCGAAGTTAGGTAGTTTTTCAGTTATTATCACACTGCGATGGACAGTGAAATAGTGATGATGATGACATTGTAGCCTATATTGTGTGTCTTAACTATCTGCATACAACATATCATGCAAATTAAGGTCTATCTACTTTTTAAGTTTTCGTTCCACTGTGTATTATGTGTTTAAGTTGCGGTATAAACTAATGCCAAATTTAATGCAAATGAGGTAGTTTTTCATAGTTTTTATTTCATTGATGGAAAACGTTGATGATTATGATGATACTCGTAGCCTATGTCCTAAATTGGGAGATAACCTATCTGCGTACCAAATTTAACAAATGTAATGATTTGAAGAACTAACAAACATACACACATACATACATACCTACATACAAACTCTCAAACTTAGGCTTTATAATATTAGTAAATTAGCTTTTCTCTCTCTCTCTCCCTCTTCCTCTAACTTTTTCCCTCTATCTCTATCTTTTCCCTCTCCCTATATCTCTCGCTCTCTCCCTATATCTCTCGCTCTCTCCCTCTATCTCTCGCTCTCTTCCTCTATCTCTCGCTCTTTCCCTCTATCTCTCGCTCTTTCCCTCTATCTCTCGCTCTCTCCCTCTCCCTCTATCTCTCGCTCTCTCTCTCATCTCTTTCTCCCTCTATCTCTCGCTCCCTCCCTCTATCTCTCGCTCTCTCCCTCTATCTCTCGCTCTCTCTCTCATCTTCCTCTCCCTCTATCTCTCGCTCTCTTTCTCCTCTATATCTCGCTCTTCCCCATCCCTCTATCTCTCGCTCTCTCCCTCTATATCTCGCTCTCTCCCTTTCCCTCTATCGCTCGCTCTCTCCCTCTCCCTCTATCTCTCGCTCTCTGTCTCCGTCTATCTCTTTCCCTCTAACTCTATCTCTCTCCCTCTCCCTCTATTTATCTCTTTCTTTAACTTGTATCCATTATTATCTATCTCCTTGCCAATTTGCACTACGATTTGCCGTCCGTAGGGGATGCAACTAAAGAATATCTCATAATTTCAACCCCTTACTTTGTCCCCTTTAGGGATGATTTTTCAAAAAAGCTGAGACCTGTATTTCTTTATTTCCTACCAAAAGCCTAAATTTAAATTTTCAGATTCCTAACTTGAAGAATTACTAATTACCCATACATACTTTCAACCCCTATTTCATCCCCTTCGAGATTATTTTTTGAGACAAAAGATAGCTTATGTCCGTCTCATAGGTCCAATCTACCCCTATACCAAATTTCATCGAAATCGGTCCAGCCGTTTGAGCGTGAAGAGCTAACAAACATACACACATACACACACACACACTCACAAACTTTCGGCTTTATAATATTAGTAAGATAAGATAGCCAAAAAAATTGCTGTGTGTTCTATTACCAAGTTCACAAGTACACTCGTTATTAACCGTTTGACATTGTGGGCACTACAACTTTTATAGGCAGGCGTGTCGCTTACAATCAGAGGAATAACCTGCCCGTAACATTATACTGGGGTATAAAAAACAAGCCCGTGACCTACGATGAAATATATTGATGCGTGACCAACGATGAAACGACCAAAGCTCGGACAGACAAACAGATAAACAACCTTGCAACAGCAATCCGATTTCAGCAAATAAACGCTTACCGTCTTACCAAAAAAGTTTAAACCAGAGTTAAACAGATGTTTCTAAAATTTCGTTCCATAAAATTGACCTATATCACTCGCGTTTTCTTACTCAATCCTGGCATTCCTAATTATTGTGCTTGTGAACTTGTTATTGAATTAGAAAAATAGAGGGTTAGACGTCGATTTGAGGAGGAAATATTTCGACTCATGTGTTCAACTCTGGTTTAAATCTTTTGTGGTAAGACTGCTGGATATCCTTCTGTCTAGTTAGACAAGACAGTGTGAACTCAACTAACGTGAACTTGATTCACTATTGCCACGGATGTTGAACTTTGTTGAAAACGCCTCTTTGGTAGTTGTACAATAAAATAACCCGTGAGTTAACCCTTCGTTAGTTTAAGGGCCGTATTAATAAATCAAACTTAGCTCTGAGAGCTATCTTCAGTGTGCACTTGCTCTTTCGTTCTAATTAATATATACATCTTAAGTTGTAGATTAGGAACAGAAACTTACATGATCTCTGGCAAATTAATAAATGACACTCAGCGGTTAAGTGCTGCCCGATAATGACACAATTGACACATTAAAGACAGTATATTCTAGTAGCCAGTGCTATATCTCAATATCCATTTATTAAATAATAAACTGAGTTGCGGTGAAGCTTCTACGACTAGCTGCAAAAAAAAGGTTGCTACTCAACAATAATTGGACGTAGTTATGCAAACAAGATCCAACCCACAAACATGTCAAAATTGAACTAAGTATGCCGAAGCGTTTGAAAATGCACCTTCTATCAACCCTGTAAATATCAAAATGATCTGATGACTTTGACCTAACAAACCATTACATCGACAAAGTTACCATCTCAGTAAAATGGCACTTTGGATTAAAACAAAAAGATCCGTGCTGCATGGTACCTGTAACAAACTGCTAATCTTAGAAAATGTATTAAACTTAAAACGATCCATGAGACATGGTCCTATACAATTCGTTTTTTATGTTGCATTCCAAGTTACCATGCGGTTTGGATCTTGTTTGCAAAATAATATTTCCGTCAACTTTAAAATTATGTAGATCCATACCACATGGTTCTGTGTAAAACTTATGTTTTTAAAGACCATGTGTGTTTTTTTAATAGAAATATCGAGGGGAGAGTCATAAAACTCTAATAAGTGCCAGCTTCTTAGTGGTGTAATCTATTATGTCAATTGAATCCATGCTAAAATAACTTATTACGTATAAATGCGAAAGTAACTGTTTATCTGTGTCTGTGTCTGTTCCTTTCACGAATAAACGGCTAGACCGATTTCGATGAAATTTAGAATAAAATTAAATATAGATTGGACCGGTAGGTATAGTGTTTTATGCTGAAATAATATCACAGTAATACACGTAATATTGACTTGACATTAAACGAAATTCCGCGGTTGATTCTTTAAAACCCATAAAACGACGTGTTCGACTATTAATAATTTGTCTGTACATTTTCCCAGAGATTAAAAAACATAATGCAAAAACGAAAAAGGAAACAGGTAAAAATTTAGATATTACAGACTGATAAGCCTCCTCCCTCAAATGTACGAACTCTTTGCCAAGTTTCTGGGTAACAGAATAAACTCGCTAACTTGAATGTCAGCCTATCAAGGAAGCAGGTTTTCGGAGCGGATATTCTACTATCGGCACAGTTTATAGGATAATATTCCATTCACACCACGAAGCAGTTGATGGAGAATTGTGACAAATTTGACCAAACCTTGTGCTTTTCTTTTGTTGATTACGAAAAAGCTTTTGCTAGCGTCGAGCACTAGGATGTGCTCTATTCAGTTCATATCTGCCATGTAAATGTACCTATGGTAGGTGTGGTTTTCTTTCTAAACCTGTATGAATCAGCGTCGATGAGGAACGGATGCGTGCACTCACGGTAGTCATAGAGTAACTTGACGGTAGTCACGGATAACATTTCGATCAAACAAGGCGTGCGATATAAAGGGACGCACCATATTATTATCGTCCAAGCTATTTACGGCACTCTTGGAGGACGTTCTCAAATTACTCGTTTAGGAAAATAAAGGTGTCTTAGGTTATGGTGCCCACTTATTTTCTATCTCCGTTTCGCAGATGACCTGAATGTTATCGTGAAACGCACCAGATCTCAAGCTATGTTGTATGATCTGCACTAGGTACGCTTCTCTCGGGTTTGGACTTAAGATGAACTTGTCAAGACGAAAGTGAAGACAAAATATGTCTTCAGTACATCACTCACCAACTATTATAGCTGGAGTTGAGACACTAGAGGTGGTCGCTTAATATTATATCTTGGACAGCGTTTATCTTTTGGCAGACAGCATAGACAGAAGATCACCAGACGCATCCTAGGATGGGCTGGCAAACCTGACGACGTGCTTAGGGACTGAAAAATTCCGTAGTGCCTGAAGACCCGAATATACAACCAAATGTGTCTTGCCCACGATAACGTATGGTGCTAAACCATGAACGTTCAATAAAGAAGCTGTACATAAGATGCGAGTCACACAACCGGCTATGGAGCGCACCATGTCAGGACTATATGTTACGCGTCAGGATAAGACACAAAGTTCGAAATACGGAGATCTGAAGAAGAACCAAGGTGGACCAAGTCAGATCGAGTATAATTAATTAGACACTTTGCAAGTTGTGATTATGGCAGGTGGAGTAAGTCCCTGACTGAACGATGGCCACGTGTCGCTAAGCGTAGCCATAAAAAACCGATACAACGATGGATCGGTGAGAAAATGTAAGGCAAACCCCAGGTCTTACCAGGTCTACTCCAGCTGATCGGCTAAAACTGGGATGGATGTAGTAAAAGGAGGGACTGAGTTGCTTATGAGGATTATGATACTCATATTTGAACAGCTCAAAATACAACAAAGAACATTGCATCCTATTGTTGACCAGTTATCATCCCTTAGGTGACTTAATATGTAATCTTACTAAATTAATATAAATGTGCTAATATTTTGTATGGGAACCAGTTTTTTGCCATGAAGCTTATCTCTGAACTGATATTTACACACTTATCGGGGTTTATCACTCAGCCCTCGATATGCATTTTTCTTTTCCACCAATATTTTTAAGCTACATTTTTATCGCGATAAAAAATATCCTATATCCTTGTCCAGAGTCCAAACAATGTCTATACCAAATTTCATCGAAAACGGTTCAGCCGCTTAGCCGGAAAAACGTAAAAAATAAACAAACAAATAAGCAATAGTAGAAAATAAGGGTATTAATTTGAATACACAAAGATCCAATCCACAAATTTCCACAAAAGGGCATTTTTTCAACAAAGATCCAGCGATGTTTTTGCTAAATAAACTATATTTCACTTATAATATTTTGTGATATTATACTTAAATGAATAAAGTGCAGTATTATGTACAAAATAACAAACTAACTTCATCAAATATATGATCAGTTTATTTTGTTTACACGTTTTAAACAAAAATCGATTTTTCTCGAAACTAACATGGTGTGGGTTGGATCTTGTTTGCATAACTACGTCCAATTACTGTTGGCATGTTATTTACTTTCTTTGGAACTGACAACAAAAGCTTTAATCATCCAAGTTCTTTCAGCAGAGTTCTTTGTTGGATACATCCTACTTACATCTAGATCTTTCTTATGTTACGCTGTGAATAGCAAGGACTGCATCATCTTCACTATCTGATTATTTCCATCTCTAAACTATTAGATGGTTCTTTAACAGCAAGTAAACCTTTCACTATAGTCTTGTACATAATTTTCAGTTTAATAACTCTATCAAGACATAATATACATAACTACATACGCTCGAAAAATAAGGACAGATATAAAATATGATTTGAAATAAATCAAAAAATTTCGATAAATTTACTTTTATTACAGAAAAAATCACCACTGTTACGAGATCGCTCAATCCGTCTGTATATTTGTGTGATTTCCTGTATAATGTTTATGTACCTATACTATATTTTGATGATTAATCTAGTTATTTAAACGCTCTATTTACCTTCACATGTAAGTATGTATGAATTGCAAAACTAAAGTAGTACAATCACGTAAATCAATGGAATCCTTTAGTTCTATTGGCACAGATTACAATTAATTTTGTTTGTTTTGTGGTTAGCCAATCTATTTCAGTAAGCACCTACTATTCTGCTCACCTAATTGGTTTCTTTATTTGGGAAACCGTAGAAGTTTATTAGATATCGTTATCCAAATCACTACTAATCTAACTAACTAACTATCGTTACTAATCACAGTAATGTTGCGAAGTAAACCTATGTAATTATGTACCTACTATGACTCAAAAAAGTAAATGAAAAGGAATAAGTTACAAAATTACATCCCCGTACAGTTTCTTGGGGTTTATTCCCAACGACCACCCCTGATTCTACCCCCAGTGGTGGTCGTTGGAACTAATTATTTCCAAAGAGCCACACTAAAACTACCACCACTGGTGGTGGTTAGAACCAAATAATAATTTGTTTGCCCAACCGCCCTCAGTGGTGGTGGTCGGAACATGAAAAAATAATTATGTGCAACGACCCCCACTAATCCTGCCTCCACTGGTGGTAGTTAAGAAACAATCATAATGTTAGTGCTATCAACCATGACTGGACTTAACGCCACAAAAGGGCAAAGTTTGTAGTGTATAAGTCTTTGCAAGTACCAGGCGAGCAGACACCAGTAAGAGGTCGTATTCAGTATGCAAATAGGTAGGTTTTTAATATTTACATAGGCTATGCTCGGAGTTTCTTTGCGCGATAAAATCCGGAATGAGGATATTCGCTAAAGAACTAAAGTTTACGACATAGCTCTCGGTTTGCAAGCTGAAGTGGCAATGGGCAGGCCACATCGCTCGTAGAACTGACAACCGATGGGGAAGAAAGGTTCTAAAAAGGCAACCACGGACTGAAAGACGCAGTTTAGGCAGGCCTCCCACTAGATGGGCCGACGACATCAAAAGAGTCGCAGGCAACCGGTGGATGTAAGTGGCAGAGTGTCGTTCGGTGTGGCGGTCTAAGGGGGACGCCTATGTTTAGCAGTGGACGTCTTCAGGCTGATGATCATGATGATCATCATCATCATCTAGAATGTTGTTTAATTTTCCCGAATGATCTAGAAAAATCAAATTTAACACAAATACTTTAAAGTGATTTAGAATAGTCGGTCATCATTTAGAATGCTCCTAAACTTTCTAGAATGTTCTTTAACATTCCAGAGTGATCTAGAATAATCAAATTAAACTCAGATCCTGAATATCATCTAGCCGTAAAGTGCTCTTCAAGACGAATCAGTCAAACCCAAATTCGATGGGTTTATCTTTGATTTTATTTCAGAAGTTCCTATGGTCACTTTCCGTCTCCATCATCAGACCAGCTCCATGGTACAATATTACTGTTTTGCCACCGAAGGTACATAAGTACACCATATTTGACCCCAATCTGACCACGGGAAGTGGGTTTAATTTAGTTTGCAAGATTTGATTTCAGACAGACAGACCGACCGACAACGAGACACGTGAAACTCAATAAAAGCTTGTAAATAGCAATAACTCTAACCACTTATGAGGTTTTGCTCGCCTGGTACTGCCAAAGACTACAATATACCTTGCCTTAGATAAATGTTAAAACCTATCTAGTTTCATACTGAATACGACCTCTTACTATTTTCTGCTCGCCTGGTAGGTGCTTACTTGCAAAGGTTGCGTCTTAACTACCACCAGTGGAGGCAGGATTAGTGGGGGTTGTTGCACCCAAACATTTTTTCATGTCCCAACCACCACCAGTGGTGGTGGTTGGGAAAAAAATATTAAGCTGTTCCAACGACCACCACTGGGGGTGGTTGGGCCAAATAATATTAAGCTGTTGCAACGACCACCACTGGGGGCAGAAGCAGGGGTGGTCGTTGGGAATAAACCGTTTCTTGGTGCTGTCTTCTCTAACGAGCGTATTCCGAAGCGCTGGTAGAGTCAATGGAGTTTCCTTTTCCTGACCAGAATCTGGGTACAGTGCTTAAAAGAGGAACATCCTTTTTCAAACTCGAACCATAATCAATTATACTGTTTAATTAAAATTTTCATATTTTATGTTTTATGGTTCTCTTTGTTACCGAGAATTCGCTGTTTGAATTGTAAAAGTGCGATTTTATTGCTTATTTACAATAAATACTTTGACTTTGACTTTGAAGAACTTGAAGAAAAGCCAACGATACTCGTAGAGCTATTTGATACAGCTTTACGTAGTAGTGGTACAAGAACTACTGGAAAAACTGTTATATGACGAGTCATCAGAAAAATTCAAAGAGATCCTCGATTCACTTTGCGTTGATTCGGGACACAAGCTTTCAGAACTATCGCATGAGCTGTCCAAAAGGCTTGAAGAGCTGCTGGACTGAGACATTTTCGTATTACGTCTTCTTCTAACTTTGCTATCACTCAATCTCCCGTTTCGTAATGATTGAGTTTCTTCGAATATTTCTGTGATTTTCTGTAATGAAATAATCATGTACAAGCCACTTATGGAATTTAGCTATGCTATAACGGTGTACCTATTTGGCAATATCCTGGTGATTATGAAGAGCAAAATATGCTGCATTACGACTGTAATTACCATTTCAGCTAGATTTATCGGCAGACATAGTCGTGATTATTCTATTACAAATATAGCTGTGTTTGGTTAGGTATATTTACCTCAATCAAGCTCTCTTTGTATTCGTCTACGTCATGAGTATCAGGATGGTTCCTTTTTGCGGCGAAGCCTTCAAGAGCCTCATCCAGTGCTTTAACGTGTTCCTTCAGGAAGTCGCTTTCAGAGAGAGGCACCTCGCTGCAAAGCCAAGATCAACTAAAAATTATCTAGGAACCTAGAGTGCGGCCTCGATGTGACAATTTCCGATTCGTGACACAGCACTCCCAAAGTGCACACGGAAGTTGATTTTTATAGCTTCTCCACAATCTGCGTCAAATAAGGCTTTCGTTTGAACCCTATGGCACATAACCAGAATTTGAAACAAATTATTGGCTGGGTTCGAACGTAAAAGACCAGGGTTCTAAAATAAGTGGGCCTACGTATTTTGGAGCACCAATAGACTATGTGAAAAGACCAGTCTAGGGGGTGCATTAAAAGGGTTTGGTTAATTAATTTGGTCATTATGTACTTTGGCCAAACGCAAAAACCAATGTAAATTAATCACATACGCCATGGAACCAACTTTGCAACTCGTGTCTCCTTACCCGAATTTGCTCTCCATGGTAGTCCAATACTCCAAGCGCAGCTCTTTCACCGCCATCTTGTTATTTTGATCATTCTGCAGGCACAGTAGCTCGTATTGTCTCTCGAAATCCTGAAAACGGAATATTTTTCCTATTTTTAAAGCAAAGTAATTTGATCTAGTAGAACTAACTCTTGAAAAATTATATTATCTCTTGAAAATATATTCCTGTGTGTTTGCTTACGCATCCTGCAAAACTACTGAATCTATGCCAATGTAGATTTCATTATTGCTCATATTGGGTTTGACTTGTATAAATTGTGTAAATATATGACATCTAAATTCAACAAGTGGGAACCGAGCTTTTGCCAAAACCGGTACATTAGAAAACAAAGTACTTTGACGAAGGCGTCTCTTTCCGTGTCTTCCTTCATAGAGAAATATCTTCGATTTTTGTCAAACAATCGCACGGCTGCGTAACGTCCGGCCGCGTGGACCTCTTCCAGGTCCAACGGGTGAACGCACAGCATTCTCTCGGCTTTGATCCGTCCAACTTGAGCATCGTACGCGTCGTTAGCATCCTTGATCATCTGCCTGTATTTACTCCTGTTGATTTCAATATATTCCGGTAGACGCTTCTCCAATTGCTACAATTAAAATTAATGAATTACTGAACTTACATTGCATAAAGTACCTATTGTGCACTTCCGCATTTATTCTTTGTATTATAATTATTCTACCTCTTTAAGATCCTCGTGGTATGTTTTGGCGTCATTCTTGGAGCCCATTTTCTTTTTTTCGGTGAAGTAGGTGAGCGCTTTGGATGCGTGTAACTCGTGTCGGTCCTTCAGGTCGTGGGCAGGGACGGTGGGTTGCGTCAAGCCACAATCGTCGTTCATGCCAGACTCGTAAATGCGCCGACCTTCCTCGAATGCTGCCAGCAGGCCAGCCCTCGCGGTTGCCTATCACACGTTACAATTTAGAAGTTTGAGCATCTTTGGTATATTGGAAACCTTCATTGCTCATAGATCTGCCACTGATTTCAGATGGTGATACTTATTTAAAAAGAGTATTGAAAAGAGATATCTCTTGGATTGTTAGTTACTTACATATAATTGAATTGGCTGCACAGTTTGTATAATAATATCCAGCTCAAGATATATTTTTTTTAATAATTAATGCTCTTTTTTACCTCATACACGGTGGTCGGAGTAGGAATCGTGTCGCTGTTGAAGACGCTCATGTATGTCTCGAAATACGTGTACAGCTCGCTGGCCGTCACTTGCTGTCCGTTAATCTTTTTGATGATAAGCTGTCCCGGAGAGAACAGGTGTGACGACAGTTCATGTATGTATGTCTTGAACTTGCTTCCTATCTCTGAAATCGTACGTAAGTACTTAGATAAATGTAATTACAATTATTAAGGAATGACAAAACATATAAACTAAACCTTTGCCCTAAATATGTAACTAAAGTATTTTGTGTCCATTAAGACAAGAACACTGACTGAAGAGGTAATAAATCAACTGCATCAAACGCGTATTTCCACAATCTTCTTACCGTTAACTCTGCCTTTAAAATCAGCTTCTGCTACATTTTCTCCCGGGTGCGGCATCAGGAAGCATGAGAGCGCCGAGAAGCTGCCACGAATGTGGGCACGAAGGTCTGACAGTTCCACGCCCTGAATAGCATTGCTCTGAAACATAGTAAGTTGCAGCGCATCAAAGTAGTAGAATAAACAAACATAGGTGATGGAAAACATCGTGAGGAATTCCGATGTTCCGCTATATCCAAGAATATAAAAAATATAAAGGCATCTGATATGCAGGTAGCTGCACTGGGCCACCGTGGTGGACTTTTCCTATCTTCAAGATCTCTTTTATGTATCATTGAGAGAACGCCTTTATTCTAGAAGTGGACACAAAATAGGCTAATCAGCCTATTACGTACACATCATCATCACGATTAACGTACAGAAAGATGCTGTAATCGGTGGTTGTGGTTTTTATTTTAACGGAACAATGGTATCCCAGTATAGTATACTCACCGGAAATATCTGCTGCAAATACAAACTTCCCCCGGAACATCCATACGAATATTCAGAAGGGCTTTGCCAGTTCCTTATCAGGAACTGTAAAATCTGAAACGCCTTTCCGCTCTGGTCTCTTATCAGTCTCCCATATTCAGTGAACAGCTGCAAAATACATTCAAATGTTTATGTTGAGGTACACCACCTGACCTAGTCCTAGAAAAATTGCTGGGCAGATGAGACATTAGAACAGAAAGCAATGAGTGCAGCGCGTCACTGACGCGCAAGATTTTGCGATGCAAAGTTCCGGATGACACTGCGTGTGGATTGCCATCAGATACGACGAAGCGGTTTCGACTGTTTCATAAGCTGCCCTTAGTGTAGCAGGAATGTGTGTATGTACCTGAAGATGTTGAAGATCGTCCTCCCTGATGTTATGCGAGATGTTGTATATCTGAACAGACGACAGTAACGTAGACAGTGCGAATATGGTTGAAGAGTCGCGGACTGTGCTGGAGCTGTCGAATGTCCCTTGTGTGTCCATCAGGATCACTGCGACCTGCAACCAAACCCGGGGAACGTATAGCAAGTGGTAAAGCCTTTACGACACTGTGACCTATTTAATAATGCTAACTCACTCACAAATCTTCACGTCTGTTTATCATTGTGACCTATCTTTGTAAGATCACTCGCGTCCTAATACAGAACGCCTGCAACATTATCACCTAATAATAACACAGCAGTAATAGGAAGAATATTAGTTTCAAGTGAAGATAGTCTAAGCACCTCTATTATATTACTCAAGTCTACTCAGATCCCTTGTAGGTAATAATTGAAGTAGGTACCCGAACAATTATAATCCTCATAACTCCATAATACAACCATAACTACATGTCGAGGCGTAGCGTTATCGCATAAACGATATCAAGCTCACTCAAGGGTTCCTGATGAGTTCTATTTTCACATACAGTTGTGACCATAAAAGGGAAGTAAAGTACCATCATTCCGCAATAGATAAAGTCACGAGTGGCCGATGTGCTTGCATCAAAGAGAAGGTACAACATATTATCAATAGATATAAATGACCTGAAGGTGGTAGCCAACCAGGCAGACACAATCTGCCAAATGAGACTCTGGAGCGGTGCGTAAACTTTACCTGATTCCACGTCCGACAGTTCTGTGGAACTGAGTTCACGTGAATTTGCCTGGATTTAACTGCTGAAAACTTCGCTCGTGGACCCTTGGTACCTGTTCTCCAGTAGCGAGGTTGGTGATGAGAGGCTCTGACCAGATGACTATCCCCGTGGTGTTCCTCACGGAGCCGCCTCGCCAGCTGAACCCCTCCAGGGGGATGTCTTCAGCTCCCAGCCACGACCCGTCAGCTTGTTTCGATTGCTAGCGACGATGACACAAACATTATAAGATCATTTCCAAGCCCATCTAAGACCACTTTCAGACGTGATCGCACTATCTTACTAAATACTACGAGTATAATAATGGTATACTTTGTATCTATGGTTGGATATGTTTCCTTACGCCGAGCCGCCGCCGCAATAGCCGAACAGATTTTGATGAAACTTGGTGTATTCTCGTATAATAATTTGTGTCTCGTAAACATAAACTGTTCCTGTGGGATAATAGTCAAGGGTGCAACTAGTATATAATAATTATATAAATAAAATGCAAATGAAAGTGAACTGCATCCAATCCGAGAAATAAAAATATATATAAAATACTTTAAGTATTAATCCGCCACATTGTAGGTACTACTTATAAATGTATTGTGGGCAATAAATAGTATTAATTATTAAATAAATAAATAACGGGCAACGGATCAATTTCTTTGAAAATT
Source organism: Hylaea fasciaria (assembly GCA_905147375.1). Classification (NCBI taxonomy): domain Eukaryota; kingdom Metazoa; phylum Arthropoda; class Insecta; order Lepidoptera; family Geometridae; genus Hylaea; species Hylaea fasciaria. Next base: position 12,528,828 of record LR990193.1, on the reverse strand, counting down.
TGTAAAACTGCATGAACTCAATTTGAATTGGGTGTATGAATTCGAACCAAATTTACAACTATTAATGATACCAGGTTCAAAACTTTATCCCGGATCAACAACATGATTTCAAAAGATATTTATGCGATTGCCATCGCTTAGAGGGGCAATAAGCCGTCGGTGGTCCCGGCTAGGGTTACCCCTATTATGTGGCTAGCAGTCGACAGTGACTCCGACGGCGATACAACCTTAAGCGACAAACAAACACAGAAACCCTTCATACAAATAGTAATATAGCCAAGTGTACTTCAGACCGCGTTATTTTTAGAAAGGATCCAACACTATGCGTTCATAACCGATATGGCTACGATACGCGTGTAAGAGATAAGGTTGATTATATTTGTGATATAATACATTATAACATTATCTACATAGTTGTTTAGTTAGAATACCTATTTTACATGTACGCAGATCAATGAAGTAAAAATATATATAGTTTTAATCCCGCCAAAAATTCTTCTGATCAATGTTGGCTAGATGACTGATGATGTAATCTTGTATACTAACAACCCCCTGAAAACCTAGCTAATGTCCTAAACAGCAATATACCCCCTAATTATGCCTAACAAATTTATGAAAATACACCGTCCCCAAATAATCCAAAAAGCCTCCCTCTAATCTGCAACCCAGTACTAAAATGACCGAACGTAAAATAAATAGAAACGGCCGACAGGCCGTATCTACTTATTTTACTTCTACCTAACTATCCTATACCGAATATTAATAAAATAAAAAGACTTACTCCAAAAACCTATCCAACATCGACTGACAGCAATACGACACGTGTTTCGTCTCTACACGAGACATCCTCAGTAGATGTTGACTCGTCGAGCGCTAACAAGAGAGAAACTCTCTTCACTCTCTTCGGGACGGTGTTTTTCATAAATTTGTTAGGCATAATTAGGGGGTGTATTGCTGTTTAGGATATTAGCTAGGTTTTCAGGGGGTCGTTAGTATACAAGATTACATCATCAGTCATCTACCCAACATTGATCAGACGAATTATTGGCGGGATTAAAAATACATATATATTTTTACTTCATTGTTTTGAATATGGATTTCCGCAAAGTAACGCCTGATTCTATCAACTATGTACGCAGATTAAATACCACTAACTGAGATTATTTGGATCTACTCGTTTAGGGTATCAGAAACGTAGAAACAAATGCATAATGCCACCGCCCGCAGAAGAGCTAATCACAAATATCTGCTCGTGTTTTTACAGGCTAGTATTCGACCACTGTCTCGCTCGCTTGTTAGTGGTCATGTTGTCGAAAGTGCTGCAAATGCTCAGTGTAGGATGGAACTGGCTCTCACAATCGCAGCTCATCATCAGTTCACATCACAGAGGCTGAAGATCTTACCGGAGCCATCAGATATCTGAGGAAGAAGTTGAGCAGGAAGGACTTCCCTCCGCGGAAAGCCCCCGCCACGCTCACCACCACCACAGGGAGGTTCTTGACTCCATCCCTGAGGAGTATCTTCTTTAGCCCAATAGTATCCAGGTCATAGACAAGACCTTTGACTTTGACTACTTCCACGCCTGTGCCTTGGAGTTTCGACATTTCCTAAAAAACAGAATCACTACATAAAATATGGTAGATTTTTGGAAAACAATAAGGTATAAGTTACTTCCGTTTTTCAACGCTGGCAATTAAATATTTTAATTGACATTACATGTACTTGGATGTACTCGTATTTGGATCGAAAATCAACTATTTGATAGCTAGGACGGCGGTTCTGGGTGGTCCGTCGGTGTAATAATGTATTCTACGATTTGGACACGGTATGATCATTGAATAACAATGGAACAGCTTTGAAACTTTATGTGTGAGACGTTGGTTATAATAAGACACCACACAATTTTCTATTCTAAATAAGGTATCTCCGGCCCGACGCGTCGTCGCATCGTCGTCGCACATCTTATCTATATAATATTATTATTTATCTACTTATCCAATTTTTGCTAACTGAGATAAGGACATATGAAAATCATCGCCTAAATTTATATGGTGAGATAGCTATCACACAGTTAACAAAAATTGGTTCAGGATTGGTTATGAATTTCGGCCGTTGTCTGTTAGAAACAGAATAGACTGATAACGCATCACAATTTTATTTATTATTCTCTTATGTGGTTCCTACAATAAACACTTGCCATGCTCCCGGAATGATTCATGCGTACATGTGTGTAAGAGTAAACAATGAATGAACATTTATTTATATTTAACGTAACCTTCAATATTATGTTTGGTTACCTACTTGCATTCGACGGCTTGATTTGCGCCTTGTTTAGTTTTAGCTGTCCAGGTTTCAAGGACTCTCCTGGTACTTTGCCAATACTTACCAGGATTAGGCACTGATTTCAAGAACTCAATGGAAAATAGGATTTACTGGTGGGGCAATTAAATACAGGAGGTGGCTTATAAAAAAAGAAAACATTAGCAAACCCCAAAGCCACAAATCAAGGAAATTTAAAAACCTACGAAATCTTTTATTATTTCAATATTTTATTATTAGGGTATTCCCCTGTAAATATAAATCTAAGTATGAAGAAAATATTGTGGTTGTGACGTCTGCTGTTCTTTTCGTAGTTTTTTTTATTATTATCTTTAAAAACTATAAAACTTCTATGATATCTAATGTAGTGACGAGGCAGCCTAGGCCGGTCACCTGATGGCGAGCGCCTTTCATACAGTTGTATATATCACGAAAATTTTAAGTTAAATTTGGATAGTTTCATGTAGTTATATTATACCTATTTAATTATTTATTCAGCCGTTATAGAACTATGTAGTGGCAAAGAAATATAGAATAATATAGGTAGGATTTACCTACGTCAGAAATATAAATGAATTAAATGGCATAAACTATGAATAGGTACCTACCTACTAGGTATATTAAGTAAATTATAACAAAACACCATGCTAATTTTATATTAGTTTGTTCCACAATGAACCAAAACGACTCATTTTCATACTTCGTGTAGCATAGAATCATTATACACAGCCGTGTACAATAATTCCTAGCCAAAAAGCTACAAAAAGCTGTTCGGAGCCAGGAATAGCTTTTTTAAAGTTGTTCCTATCTTGATTTAGAATAAAATAGAAAATTCTTTATAATAATTATGTATACCTAGTATACCAAAGAGAAACAAAATAAGTATACAGTAAAACAACAAAGGCACACAAGCTAGTGCATACCTACAATAGGCGGTCTTATCGCCCATAATAGCATTCCTATATCGGTTTTTACGTATAGATAGAGAAGCTCAGATTATAAAACCAATAAGTAAAAATTTGTTTATTTACTTACTAACACCACTATCGAATGTGATTTAAAAAAAAAAAAAATGTTAGGTAGGTTAAAACTGTTTAAATTTGTTTGGAAGGTTAGCACATACAATAAAAAAGTAAAAACTAAACTACAATCCAACATAATTTATTAATACAATATTTTACTTACAGCCTGCTTGTCTGAATCTCTGGCCTTCGTACCGTATGTTTGCACGATTCACTTGCATGAATCGGCGACAGCAAATGAGCTCCTATTGGGTGGTTTTAGGAATTATATTATATCGTTCTGTGATGAGCTGTATCGCTATCGGAACTCAGAATATAAATAGGTAAGTATAATATCGCAGTGTATCTATAAATATAGAATTTAGGTACCTATATTATCTGCTGTTTTCACAATCTGTGGTCTGCAGGATTTAGTTATTTTACGCATGAACATAGCTGTCCTAGCTCTGGCCCATTTATCTCACAGTGTAAACGAAATAACTGTTGGAAACACGCAAACAATTTGTATCAATATTATTATTCGGTCGCGAATAGCGCGGCACGCCCCGATTGTATCGGCAGTAAAATTTTTGGCACCGGGCGGCCGTGGCGCCACACGCGCGACCTCACAGAAAACAAAACGTTAGACGCGCAAGAGTGCGCGGAGTTCGAGCCGCGACTACACTTACTGAAAAGCATACATTTTTGTTCTGCGGCGTGTGATATATTTTTTTTTGTATAGTATGGCTGTACGCTACATGTACTCGTATGTATGTGTTTATCTATCTATCTAGTTTTGCTGACTTCACGCGCGGCGTCTGGCGCTACGCAGGCGACGCTGCCCGCGACCTGGGCCGGGGCTTATAAATTTATTTAAATGAATACGTGTTCATAGAGCATGTATTTTCTGTGAGGGTAGGATGGACGAATATACAGACCTAGAGTAAATTAGTTTATAATTACCTAGGTACCTACCTACTCGCCCACTGCCCAGGCGCACTTCTGCAGAAGAATAAAATACAATGAAAAATATGCTTTGTCGAACTGATAATAATTGTAACAGCAAAAGCATTTAGTAAGTATACTTATTTGCCATTTCAAAACAAATCATTACAGCGATTACGAGCGGTAAAAACACGTTAGTTCTATTGTTTACATATTCAGATGTTTTTGTGTTTTCTAGAATTCGGTTGAAATAATTATTATAATTATCGTTTTATTGTAGGTTAGTTGGTGATTAATTTCGTTTGGGTGTCACTCTTGTTGGTTTAGGTTTTTTTTTTGTATTTTTTCATTGTAAACAAAAATCCAAGTAGAGGGACTTTAGAAAGTTAAAGAAACTTTTCACAAGATGTCCACTTGAAACTAAAAATAACAAACAAAATAATAAGGTATATACATAATAAAAATAATTCGCATAAATTTATTATGTAACATTAAACACTTTACTTTATAGAGATCAACTCAAATTGATCGTTGACGTCGACGGCGTACGTGGTCGCCTCCACTGATCCCCTTTGAACCTCGTTGGTGAAGATCTCGCTGTCGCCGCGGGCGCCGACGTCCGCGTCGACGTCGTCGTCCGCGTTGGCACTTCCGTTGACTTCCGTGTTCGGCGCCAGCTCCTCCCGGCTCGACTCCTCGGCGGGCAGCGCGGGCGCCTCCGTTACCGGCGACAGCGTATGTTCGTCCTCGGACGTCCGCGGCTTCATCGGGAACGCGATCTTCAGCACGCCGTCCTCGAAGGTCCACGAACCTTTCACGTCGATGCAGGGCGGTAGCGTCTTCACGTCCAAGTAGGAGTTCTTGCCGCCGGCCTCGAGTTCGCGCACGGCCTGCACCATCAGGAGGCCCTCCCGCGCCTTCACCACGATGTCCTTCTCTGCGAACCCGCTCAGCGGGATCGTCACCCTATACTCGTCCCCCACCACGCCTTGGGTCGAGCTGATCGCCGGGAACCTCTCGTAGAAACGGTTCATGTAGGTGTCCATCTGGCGCAAGTCGTTGGCCAGCATGGACCAGAACCGCCGCGTGTCGAAGTACTCGCTTTCGAAGGGGTCGTAGTTGCCGAACCCGGGGGGGTCGGGGTGGTAAGGCGGGGACCCGTGGGGGTAGTACGGCGCCGCGGCGCATGCCGCCACCAGTCCGACTATGACTATCGCGATCATGTTCAGTTCCTCGCAGTTATGGTTGTACTGAGTCTGCGCTGCGCAGTTGTTTAGTCTTTATACTCGCACGCTGGGTCGAGGGTTATCACGCGTTTATCAGCATTTTCTGGACTGAGCGAGCAGTAGGTATAGTCTTAGTGAGGTCAATTCTTGGAACGTGTGTGTTTACTAACTTAAGTTTTATTTCGTCGACTCTATTACCAGAGGCCAGAGGTCGTTTTTTGATTGGGTATTGTTTGCGTTTGATAACACGGTACTGTCCCGGGATAAGTTTGTGTTGTGTCGGCAGGAATGTTGGCTGAGGGGGAAATATCTAGTTGAAAGCCTTAATGTCTGGACACAATTTCAAATTTTGGGATTGTTTGTTGTATGGAGAAATAAGAAATACATACATACATAGTAAAAATTTTACATACTTCAGCACTCATAGATACGAGTAAGTAAATAACGTTGTCACATAATAATATGTAAAAGTAAAATTTAGTGTTGCTTCGATCAATAATGTACTCGAAGGATGCCACCAAAAATTGCCTCACGATTATAATAACAAGCTGATGGGAGATTTTGTATTTACCAGGAGTCTGAACATCACATGGAAAGTTGGTAGAATGGCGACCGTCTGGCAACGTCTCTAACCCACTGTTTACTATTCTACTCGGCCTACTCGTCTACTCAGCCTACTCGTTTACTCGACTGCTTCGTCTACTCGGCCTACTCGTCTACTCGGCCACTCGTCTACTCGGCCTACTCGTCTACTCGGCCTACTCGTTCACTCAACCGCTTCGTCTACTCGTGCAGTCGCTCAAACAATGCAGTTTGTTCAGTATTTATGAATTAACGCTGCCTTTTAGATCTGCATGAGACTCTCCTTTCTGTAATGGATGGATAGGCTACACCAGCGGTACTCTAAGTGTGTTCCGCGGATCCCTAGGGTTCCACGCTACCCCTGTAGGGGTTCCGCAAGAATTTAGAAAAAAAATCAAACCTGATATCAACCAATTAAGTTAGTAACCATTAGTTAAGATTTTTTCATTTTTAATATCTTCTTTTATTGTACTAAGTACTTGCCATGTGGTAAAGTAAGTAATAATTAGTAACTGTTACATTGTACTTTTATAATGCTTATACTTATAATAAAGAATACACTTTTCAAAACTATTGTTTTATTGTAGGGTTCTGTCAAGTATTTTGCTTGTCGAAAGGGTTCCGTGACCAAAAAAGTTTGAGAACCGCTGGGCTACACCATCGTCAAGACCCACAACGCTAATCCAAAATAAACCAAAACATAAAAAACGGTGAATGCCAAATCCCAATTATGTGGCTACACTATATTATGTCAAACAACGGGATTTACGGGATAGTCAATGGGATGTCACGATACGTGTGGCCTGTCCATAACAGTAATAATAATATGTCGTAGGTCATTGATATCGAAGTTCTTAAACTTTCGCGAACTGAATACCTACATGTTAATTAGTATTTAAACTTCGAGGTATGTCAAAATTATATATTTTGATATTAGTTTGTGCGCGAATTAGACCCGTTTAAATACTAATTAACATGTCATTGATATCTTTGTTGTAGACACTGTTATATTACAGGTAATTAACATCTTTTGGTCCAATCCCTTTTCCGAATCGTTTACTTGCAACATTATGGGTATTATGGTGAAAATCTATATACCTAAGTACATAATTAATATTTATAATAGCACTAGTGGAATGAACGCTAACGAGGGCTGTAGATAATGACGTGGCGGTAAATATGTATAAATATTTATGTAGGTAAATAATAAGCAAACATGATTCTCGAATTTCCCAGAGATGACTGATATGACCTTTTGGATCATATTTGGTACGGCTACCGACCCAGATAGTGTAGTTTTTTTTCCCAGACGTAACTGTATAAAGAAGAAACAGACCCAACATTTTACACATGTTTAGTATAGTTTACTTACGGCCGAAATTAATCAATCCCATCCAAATTTTGCTATCTGGGATTGATATCAGAATCCATTTTTAGGGTCAAATGTGCCAATAACCGATCCGTGGATTGGTTCATAAAGGCACCCAGATTGGAAATCGATCGAACGATAAGCAGCAATCCAAGATCGATTTCAATCTTGGATAGGAGATACAATATTAATTTCGGCCGTTAGTGAAGCCAGAAAAAAAATACATTCAGGAAGGATCTAAGGCTGACAAGACACTTAATAAGTGAAACATTCATACATTTTAACTACTGGTTATAGGACCTGGTTCGCCTCTCGGGTCGAAACGACTCATTACTCAATTTGCACTGGTCTTTTTCATCGAAAAGCGAGTGAAATGACGCAGGTACACATTATGGTTTTACTATTAACGTATTGGTACGTGCCAGCACCAATGTTTGTACCCGCAACCCTCTGTTAGGAAGACCGACGTTTGCTCCCACTACGGTTGGAAATCAAATAATGATTTCAAGATTTTGTTAAGACAAATAACTAGACAAAATGAAAAATCTTACTAAGAAAAAAGGATGCAATTTGTTGTAGATTGAAAATAGTAATGTATTAAAGGATGATTGAACAAAGAGACATTTTTAATGAGTCATTTCCTGCAGATGTTCATAGCGTTATTATGGTCAAGTGTTATATGCTGCGGTAAGGATAATAGTAGGTAGGTACGTATAGGGTTCACTAGAGTAGTTATTAGGGATCCGTAGCTAAGTGGCGAAAAACGGAACCCTCGTCACGTCAATTTGTCCGTCCATCCATCCGTTTCCATAAAGTAATATACCTACCTAGTAATTTTAGTTGTGGACTGGGTGAAATGAGACAGCTAAAGAACTATCTTTTAGAATCGCCATGCGCCATGCCATACGGTCGTGTAGTGTAAGTGAAATTGAAAAAATATTCCCATTTGGGGCATAAAGAACGAGCGTATTCGTCTAGGTTATCGTTGGATCATGGAAGTTTCTTACTAATACAAGACAGAGCAAAATGAAAAAGAAGCTCTACAATAATTTTAATCTTGTGAGTTGGAGAATCTTAATAATTGTAATGCATAAGTTCAAAAGTAGGTACCTACCTAAATAAGATTAAAATAAATACTTACTCACATAATATAATTAATGGAAAATTTAAAAGTACCTACCTAAATAAGATTAAAATAAATACTTACTCACATAATATACCTAATTAATGGAAAATTTTGCCGAAGTAGGTGAGTAAGTAGGATATAGGTACTTAATTATTATATTTTTCGACTCGGACAAGTATATCTACTACAAATTCATGAAATTCGACATTTTATTAGGTAGGTAAGTAGGTATATTTATTTTTGTGGAATATGAGCTGTCCCAAAAGCAATACGGCGGAAACTATGTGTCTCGTCTCTCCAAGGAAATATTGTATAGTATAAAATGTCTACAACTAGTCTGTACCACAGATTATAGGATAGTCTGTACATTGTATAAAATAAGTACATTTAATTTTGTAGTAGGGCCATCTAGAAATGACATGAAAAACCACGTCTACTCTCTCAAATGGTACCGTCGATGAAACGGCAAATACAGCATTGCCATCTAGCGTCGAGAAGCAATGAATTCATTAGATAATAGTTTGGCTACTCGCCGACAGATGGCGTGACACGACAAGATAATAGGTAACCTCTGGAAATAAAAGATATTATGGCAATGTACCTAAATAAAATGAGCTCGCAATGAGAGATTACCTATTAAAGTAACGAAGGGTTTGCAAATTTTGAGTGTACATTTACAAGGTCCCTACCTGTAGGTAAGTAGGGTATAATAAATTAGTAGGTACCTACCTACTAGGTAAGTATAGGTAAGTAGCTACTTACCTAACATGGAACGAGGCACCTACCAGCTAGGTAAGTATACCTTTTATTACTAGTAGGTAAGTAGGTTATATTATTTCATTACTTAGTAGGTACCCTAGGTATCCTGCCAATTCGGTTCTTACCTATCCTTCTTGCTAACCTCAGCATAAGTAGATAGTTACTGAAAGAAGTAAACCAATGCTTGGTTTGTTTACCTGTCATTCATGATTTTTAAACAATCGGCTACTTATTGTAATCGGCGATATCTATCCTAAAAATAACAACTCGCTACACTACGCTCGCATGCACCAGTTTAGTTACCACTTGGCGACAACGAGCACTCACTCTTTATCTCAGTCCCACCAGGTCAATCGCGCATGTTCCTATCTCGCTCTGACCCGCTGCCGACGCGATTCACATCAGTCATTCGCCTCTCATTATCAACAACACTTGTGTGCTAACTGCTTTTGTGCGCACTAAAATTCATTCATTTACCGTTTTTGTTTACCAACATGGCACCGGCGTCGAAGCTGGGCCGCGGTAAGCCGCTCAAAAACCAAACTAAAGAAGTGTTGCAAAAGATATACAGATATTTCGAGGCAGAAATCGAAAGGGATCCCAATTCGACGGTCACGGCCGCGCAACTCGTCACACACGCAACCGGCATATCGATGTATGCGTTGCGCCGGGTCGTAAACGAAAAACAAAACGTGATAGTGAAGAGCGAGCACAGACCTCCCACCAGACGGAGATGCAAGAAGAACATAGTCTCCGACGACTTCGACGCGCAAGCCATCAGGCGCATCATACACGGCTTCTACACCAAAGACGAAGAGTTCCCAATCATGAAAGATTTGTACCTGATATTGAAAGGTGATTTAGATTACCAAGGATCGCTGTGTACGCTCAGGCGTCACGTGGCCAAACTTGGATTCAAATGGGTCGAGAAAGCAGACAACAACAGCATTTTGTTAGAGAAACACGATTTCAGATACGTGAGGATCCAATACTTGAGCAAAATTGAAGGTTACCGGTCTCAAGGCCGGCACATTGTTTACGCCGGCGAAGCGGCTATCGAAAGCAGTCGAGTCGCTTCCAAACCGAAACCAGACGGCAGCTCGACGATTCTCAAACAGCCGGCCAAATCTAAATTGGTTATCTTATTAGCAGGGGACCAAAACGACGCCATGCGGAACACATTGTTCATGTTCGACGGCAACAAAAAAGACATGAAAGAGGAGATTGATAGTAAAAGGGAGAATTTCGAGCAGTACGAAAAATGGTACAAATTCCATTTGCTTCCGTGTTTGAAACCGGGCAGCATTGTGGTCGTGGACGGCGGATCCAATTTCCATAACAGGCTATCGTATCCAACGCCGCATTCAAATTCCAGGAAACGAGAAATGATGGACTACTTGACTGCGAAGAACGTGCCTTACTCAACTGATATGTACAAGCCCCAGTTGTACCAATTAGTGCTGATGAATAAGGATAAACATGGCGAATACAAGACTGATGTTTTCCTACGAGAGCACGGGCATACGGTGCTCAGGTTGCCTCCGCACCATCCGGATTTAAATCCTATAAAAACCATTCTGTCAGCGGTCACGAATTATGTGGGGAAAGACATTAATTTTGCCACTGAAAGTATAATGAAGATCGCCAAAGAGAAGGTATATTCGACTACTCCAGAAGAATGGAAGATTGCGTGCAGGACTGCCGAAGCCGAAGAGAATAACTTAAAAGCTATAGACAAAGTGATAGACGAAATATCTGAGAGGACATTTCGAAGTATTGACGAGGATCAAGACGACAGTGATGAAGATGACATGTTTTCAGAACAGGAGTCTATGGACAGTGACTGATTTTTTATATATGTACATAAATATGCCAAAGATACTTACAAACCACATTACCATTATAAACAGAGCTAGTTCATAGTGAACTGTTGATAGCGTCTATGTATTTCTAATATCCCTACATGTAACAAAATAATATATTATTTTGATGTTAGGTATTCCCTTTATTTTGATGTTAGGTCTAATTTAACTTTAAATCCAAGTTCCTACAATTATTATTTCTTAAACATTTCGTTTAAATCGAATATTAACTGAATAATTACTTAAAAAGACTTCACAAGTGCCCAAAACGTACGTTTAGAAAATGAAATAATTACATGTTTGAAATAATAATAGCATTGATCTAGGTGTTTTACCTTAGGGTAGTAAATTGTAAATATATTTTTTATAAAACATACCTACAGCTAGGTATGTAATAATTCTGTATAACATAGACAAATGGTTTAAAATGTTGCTTGTGCATGTGCACAGCATGAACATAACAAAAATTAGCTTAGGTATAAATATTATATTAAATTCGAAGAAGGGTTCCTACCTAAGCAAATAAATGTTTATAAAAAAAGATGTTTTGCATTTCTTTCTATCACACAGACACGAGTACCTACGAGTACCTACCTAGGTATAATACATACTTATTCCGGAGTAGCGTAGCGTTACGTCATCATTACATTCTGCAGTTCACAAAGGACCCTGCAAAACGAACAATTGAAAATACATTTCACTGACATTGCTCGAGTCATGACGTCATTGTTAATATTGTTATGTACCTACACTTTTACTGACCTATCTCAAATGACGACCAAATACTGAAGGCAGCGGCTGCCATCTCAATTCCAATCGATTTATCTATAACTAACACTATCACTATTTTGTCAGTGGCTTGCAATTTAATTCTTAGATAGATTATACCGAAGCAGTAAACAAGGAGGTAAGTAGGTATACCTACCACTACCTACCAACATCATAAAATCATCTTCTATTTTATTTTACAGTCGCTAATTTTGCTATCATTAGATAGGAAGACAATGGAATGAAACCACAATAATAAATTATAACTAGGTAAGTTTTATTTAATCACACAATAATTATAATACAGGTAAAATTAAACGTATAATAAAAACAAAATATAGTATAGTAATAGCACAATCAGCACAAAATCAATATCGATATGACTGCACGACTGGATTGCTTATTTGCTATGTTTGATTCAGTCTCAAAACTAAAGTAGGTAGGTTTAATTATTATAAATTACCTACTCTCTTGTTAGAGCAGTTGAATAAAAATAAAAGAATCAGTTGGCTTCATCGACGGCTGCTGCGTCTAGCTGATTTTGAGGCTCCGTTGTCGACAGCTGCTTCTTGATAGGACCCGTTTTCTGAATCGGGACTATCCGTTCCCCAACAGATGGCAAAGGCAGCACCTTGGGCGCGGAGACGGTTAGAACTCCGTCGGAAGAAAGCTTCGATTGCACCGCATCAGCTAAGCATCCCTTAGGCAGCTGGTATCGCCTCGCGAAGCGCCGCGTCACGTACCCGTGCTCATCCAGTTTCTCCTCATGGTTACCTTCTACGATTATCTGGCCTTCCACCACTTTGACGCTGATATCTTCAGGGGAAAAGTGCTGGACGTCAACGCTCACTTGGAACTTATCGTCGTCTTCGACGGAGCCGGCATCCTTCACGGCGAGCTGGCTCATCTGCTTGGTGAGCTCTAGTGGGCTAGTGATGTCGTCCCAGGTTAATGCGGTGGTACGTGGTTTGAAGAACGCTGGAGCGAAGTCTCGAAGGGTCCACATCGGTGAAGGGAAGTAGTCTGGCCTGCAGAACTGCTCCATTAGACGAAAAGGCCCTTCGATGTCGTAGAAATGTGGCAGAATTGACATTTTCACTTCTTATCTTTCGATCGCTCTGATATTTCTCCCAAGTTTTCTCGATGTGTACTGTTTCGTTCCCGCTCAATTCCCCCTATTTATATGGAGTTCGCGACAGCGCCACCTGCTAGTATCGACGCGAACATTCTACTATCAGTGTCTCGAAAAATCTACTGAACCGCTCGTACAATGCAAGACTTTCTAGAAATTTATAATTCATTATCAGCGCCATCTAGCGTAGAGTAGCTAGCCTGTTATACACGTATGTGATACAAATTTTCAGTAGTGCCATCTAGTATCAAGTAGCGTCAATAAAACTATTATTTGACACACTACAGAACACTCTCCAAAATACTCGAATGAGGAGAAAGAAAAAAAACAGTCAAGTCAAGTGGGCGGCGCGAGGAAGTTTTGGCGGCAAACTTGTGTTTCTTCGAGTGGTATTGTGTAATTTTGGTGGAATATTAATCATTAAGTGTTCATTTACGTGTGATTTACGTGAATGAGTATCGGAAACAATGATGTAGTAGGTACCTATCTTATCTAAGCCCATAAAACGATTCGAGACAAAATGACTTCTTAATGATTAATATTCCATTAACTAGTCATTACATATATTGTGTTGCGCATACGTGCATGAGTATCCTGCAAATGTATACCTACCTATTTATCTAAGCCCATAAAATGAGTAGGTAATTCTGCAGCAGCCGTATTTTTTCCAAAACTCCCAGAAAGTTTCGGTAAAGCATCCACCACTTTATTGAATCGTGACTAATCATGACGCCGACTTGATTTTGAAAATACTGGAATAAATATTTTAATTTATTTGACACATAGTCAACAATAGGTCAACTAAGTCAAAAGTAAGTGCACGAGCTGACAGAAACAAAAATAAAAACGGTGGAAGGAATTTATTTTTCACACCTCATGCTCGAAACGTGTGTCATATTAGCTCAGCTTAGCGGGCCAAACAAGGTTGTTGGGCACTAGGGAGTGAAAGTAGTTTTTTTTTTTATTTGTACTTGCTATTTGTATCGACCGTGGTCACGGTCGATGTATGTGATATTAGTTTATGCGCGAATTAGACACGTTTAAATTCTAGTTAACATTATTAGACACGTTATGTATGATATCTTATAGGTTAATAGGTCAACGCCCCTAGAATATTCAGTTATCAATTAATTAAAATAACTTTATTACATACATACAACCAAATGAATGTCATGTTATTTATCTATCTGACCGAGGCGTTGACTTGGATGCTGATAAACCGGTGACACACAGTGTGATTCACTTTCAATATTGGAGAGTTAGGTCCGTATTAATAAATGAACCTCAATAGCGCTGCCAAGTGCGCTACCAGCTAATCCACACTCAAAATGTAATCTGCAACTTGAGATCGTTGCTATTTAATAAATGGATATTGAGATGTAGCACTGGCTACTAGATACTGTCTTGTATTGTGTCAATTGTGTCATAATCGGATAGCACTTAACCGCTGAGTGTCATTTATTAATTTGCCAGAGATCATGTAAGTTTCTGTTCCTAATCTACAACTTAAGATGTATTTAAAATAGAACAAAAAAGCAAGTGCACACTGAAGATAGCTCTCAGAGCTAAGTTTGATTTATTAATACGGACCTTAGAGACTACGGGTTGCATGAGCTTACTCATGGTGTCATTTTAATAAATCGATCTCTATACCTAATACTAAATATAATAATTGAATAACGTCCGGCCGGCCGCTATTTTGTCTGCGTCTAGCTGTTTAGCTTTTTAACATAAAAATTATGTTTATGCTTTCTAATTCCACCATGGTTGAAACATCGGCACAATGTCATTAATACTTAGAGGTACAAATTGTTAAAACATTGTCACGGAAGTAGAAGTTAGGCAGTACGTAAGAGGAATGGCACCGTTTTGGTAAAAACATTTTAGGGCATCGCCTTATATTTTCTACTTATTTGATACGACTACACCACGGCAGTTGAACCACGTTACACCACATAATTTGAACAAACATTATCCCATCAAACTCATCCTAAAACGGACCCAAAAACAAAGTTAGCGCCTATTTCAGTAATAATTACTCATCTTGAATTCTGCTACAATATAGTTGAGATCTATTATAGGTATAGTAACATCCTGTACAGATATAATATGCACAAATGTACCTACTTTTGTGATTACAGTAGCAATGCCAAAGGGGCATCAGTGTAACCGGGACCAGGTACACACTCAAGGGGGCAAAAGTAGGGCCCGACTGGCCCCGACGCTCGGCCACAGTAAACTGACGAAAACGACCGTAGGGCCTACTATCGCTGCGACCATGTTATAAGACGTTGTAATCTTACAAGATTCCAACGGTTGAAAACCAGTAACGCCATATTTTTTTTTTTTTTCATAAGTAATCGTACCTAATCCTAATAATAATAATCATGAGACGATTTATAATTATTTATTTGTTTTCTTTTACAATATTATTTGGCGTTAGTCAGCGTTTGTGTAACCAATATGAGTTGGTGTGCATGACTGATGCAAATAAATTTTATTTTCTTTCTTTCAATAGTTTATCTTCTAACAAATACTAGAATTTCTGTAATAATAATACTTACATGCTCCAACTGTTATTCAGATTAGGTACATTGTGTAACAAAATCAAAGGCCTCTGAGGCTGAAAACTTAATACACCTGTAGTAAGTACATATCATGAAAAAAGTTGCGGAAAATGAGACGATACCCCCAAACATTTTTATCGCGAATCCTGCGCCCGGCCTGAGCGCCCTGGCTCCGGCCCTGGCTGAGCGTACGTTTCTCCACATAGTATTGGGCCTGCGCCGACAATGCCCGCACTGCTGTTTGTTTTTATTGCGGTCATATTCACCGGGTACGTACATAATGATAATGATAGGTACTTAATGATTTTTTGTGAAGTTTAATCGATGTAATTAAGTTCTCATGATATTTGGTTTAATTCCAGGATAGTAGGAGCCGATCGCAATGAGAAACAGTGTTTCCCTCCTAACTTCGCTTTCGGGGTTGCAACCGCTTCCTACCAGATAGAAGGGGCATGGAACGTGTCAGGTAAGTGAAGTTAGCTGACGAGGTATTCTCTGCACAATCAGTAAGTTTTGCAAACACACAAAATGTGACGTTACGTTATTGATTTTGTGTATTTTATCAAAACTTACTTGCTTATGCTTGTAAAATATCGACACCTCGTGTTCTCTTAAAAACTCCCATGAAGTTTCAATGAAGTATTATGTACCTACCTACTAGACTAGACGAGGGATTCATCATTTTCTAAGCTATAGGCTATCATTTACTTCACACCCGCTGAATGCACAAATCTTGCGAAGTCAAGGCCAAAAAAAAGAATAAGTTAAATTCGACGTAGTGGACTGTACCGGACGCCGGTAATGTTCAGTCATATCAAGTGAGAAATAGTGAGAATCGAGTTTTGGCGGGAATCCGATAGTGAGACCTTGTTGGTTTTGTATTATTTTCTCTAACTTGTGTTTCTTCGACTGTTAATGTGTAATATTGGTGGAATATTAATAATTAAGTGTTGGTTCGTTAACGTGTACGAGTGTGGGCGAATGATATAAACTCAAAAAGCGTGTCATTTCGAATTTTTTCCAAAACTCCCAGGAAGTTTCAGTAAAGCACCCACTACTTTACTGAATCGTGGCTTTGACGATGTAAATAGTTGACTTGACTACTTCACCACGATTGCTATATTGCTGTGACTTTCTTAATGTGAAATTAAGAAATACTTATTATAATAAAATACTTGACACTGGCTATATGCACAAACCGTGCGAAGCC
Organism: Hylaea fasciaria; assembly: GCA_905147375.1. NCBI lineage: Eukaryota > Metazoa > Arthropoda > Insecta > Lepidoptera > Geometridae > Hylaea > Hylaea fasciaria. The sequence goes on along the minus strand of LR990193.1, from coordinate 12,511,962 downwards.
ATTACTAAAACAAAAAAAAAAGTCGGAATCAGTTAGATGAGTTTTGGCGGAATCTAAAAACGGGATGTTGTTGAATGTATTTTTTCTCAAACTTGTGTTTCTTTCTTTGAGCGTAAACGTGTAATATTGGTGGAATATTCATCATTGAGTGTTCGACTACGTGCGCGAGTATGCGAAAATGATAATGAAACCCAACAACCGTGTTGTTTCGTTCTTTCCAAAACCAGAAACTTTCAGTAAAGCATATCTACCATTTTATTTAATAAGTACCTAAATTGGCTTGACTACTTTACGTTGAGGGGGATTCTCCCTGTATTATTGAGAAAATATAAAATACCAACGTGAAATATTGATAGAATATAGGTAAATAGACACTAGTTTATGTTAATGCACAAAACGAAAAAATATATGTTGAGATGACGAGCACGGTTACAGGCAAGGGCGAGAGCATGTGGGACCGGTACACCCACACGTACCCGGAGCGCGTGTTCGACCACAAGAACGCGGACGTGGCTGCCGACTCGTACCATCGGTTCCGGGAGGACGTGGCGCTGCTGGCGGCGCTCGGCGTCGGCTTCTACCGCTTCTCCATCTCCTGGCCCAGGATCCTTCCCGAGGGGCTTTCCAAGTACGACCTCCGTAGGCAATCGCATTTTTATCATGTATCCAAGGGTCAGGGTCAGCGAGGAGATTGGGGCAAGGTAGCGAATGACGTGACCCTTGCCCCATTCCGGCGGAGAACTGCTCACGGGAGGAGGGTCCAAGCCCCACAAACATCCTTCCGTCACATCCGTGGCAAGGGGATATAGAGCGGTGACATATTCTCTCTACAAAAAAATGGAAGGAGTTATCGGCAATTTGATATTAGTTAGCGAATACACTAGGGTGCTCGAAGCGCTGCAACTGCGGTCGAGTGTCGGTCTTCACTGCCACTCCGTCTGCGTTGACCCTCCATATTTCCACTATCCCGGGGATGTTAGATTAGAATAACAACAAGCTAACCCTGAAACCTGTTACGTAACGTGATCGATAGTACAAAATATTATTCTGATGACAGTGAGCCGATTTGATGGTAGAGACGAAGGGTAGAAGAGTCCTCAGAGGCTATACTGTAGATAGTACTTAGCTGATTATGATCAGCTCCCAATACCGAATACACACTACCTACCTGCTACTTACCTTCCATAACTTGTATGTTCCTAACTAGGTATATATTTTGCTAAAATATCCTACCTTCGTCAGCAATGTGAATGAAGACGGCCTAAGATATTACAAAGAGCTGTTAGATGAGCTGTCTGCTCGCGGGATCACACCGCTGGTTACCATTTACCACTGGGACCTGCCGCAGGCGTTGCAAGACCTCGGAGGGTGGACCAACCCCATCATGGCGGATTACTTCGTAGACTATGCCAGGGTGAGTACATGGGAGCAACGAAAAGTTGGGGTTCTAGTTAGGTTATGATGATTTAGACGGACGTCCCATACCATACCCCTTAGAGCATTCAAGTCCTGATTTTACCATGAGTTGATTTTACCTTTATGCAGCTGTAGGTAAACCTTATCTAGGAGCAAGTTCGGGCGATTGTTCAGAACAGTTTCCAGACACAAATCATCTCAAATCATTAATTTATCACAATCTACTTATATACATTTTCTAGCCGTTCGGGCTTCCTTAAAACCCATCTATCCTCAACCAAAGCAAGCACCTACTATTCTCGGCGGCTACCGTGACCAGGCTTCCGCTCCCACCAGGTGTTGTTCCAACACTTCGGCGAGCAGGTGTCGGCTTGGCTGACGTTCAACGAGCCGCTGACGTTCTGCCACGACGGGTACGGCGGCGCCGACGCCCCCGGGGCGCGCGCCCCGGGGCTCCAGGACTACATGTGCGCGCACACCGTGCTCATAGCCCACGGGAGGACGTACCGGATGTACCGGGAGGAGTTCCAGCGGAAGCAAAAAGGTGCTCATGCCAGTGCAGCCCAAACCCTGATAACCCAGTCGGATTCCACTCTTTCTAAAAACTACCGTTGGGTACTGACACCATACTGTTCCCATGATGAACGTAGCACAAAAACTAGTAGTTATACCTACTGTAACAAGTGTTACAGTCCACGAGCACGCATTTGAATCAGTGATCGTTTTCATGCCATAAACATCTAAGTATATCCAGCTTACGCTCACGTGAAACCATCAGTTCCAACTTTTACTGATTCGTACAGTCATACAGTCGTAGTCGGAGACCCTCGGTCAGCTTAAAAATTACTAAAATCTTAGGACGTTTCACGCCACCTCATTTGAGATTCAGTAGCCGGTATAGTTCTCTTCCTCAACAGGGTTTATAGGCATCACGTTGGATATAGCGTGGTTGGAGCCGAACACCACGTCTCAGGCCGACAGCGCAGCTGCAGAAAGGGCTCGGCAGTTCTATGTGAGTAGCTAGCACAAGTGACACACCAAGTTAGATTAAGAATTTAGTAAGCACTAAAGAAGCCACAATAGCAATGTGAATTGAATCGAAAATGTTATGTTCTTTTAATGGCTTGATTCCTTTATATAGAGCAGCATTAGAAGACTGGCATAACTAATCCATTCCAGTTTGGTTGGTTCGCCAATCCCATCTTTTCAACTGGGGGGAACTACCCCGACGTGATGCGGCGCCGGGTAGACGCATACTCCCGCCTCCAGGGATTCCCCCGCTCGCGGCTGCCGACCTTCACCGCAGAGGAGGTGGAACTCATCAGAGGTGAGGCTCCCGTAACAAACAAAGGGCTACCTCATGGTGATACGACCACATTCGATCAGCCTCATAGCTAATCGCCGCACAGCTAACTTTTGACTTCTATCGAGGTTCCTACGACTTCATGGGCGTGAACCACTACACCACTCGCGTGGTCACCGAGGGCAGTGGTAAAGTGGACTCGAAGCCGTCGCTCGAGAACGACCTCGGAGCTGTGCTGACGCAGAGGCCGGACTGGCCTAAGAGCAATTCCACCTGGCTACGAGTAAGTTAATGTACCGAACAGAGGTAAAGACGCGAGTGATTTGCTTCCGTCTTTGATTTAGGAGGAAATGTTGAAATACATTTCACAATCAAAATGGGAATATTTTGTGTACCTAGAAATTAAGGCATCATTATTTTAATCCGACGAAAGAGTCTTGGGTCTTACGATACGGGAACCATAGGTGCTCCATTATTATTGTTTGTTATTTTATCATACCTTTGACCTTTTTGAATACGTGGGGAAAATCATAAAAAAACTGTCATAAAAACAATAAATAACAACATTTTACATTATATCAATAAATTTAAAACAAGATACCCAACAACTTTGGGGGTGCCATCGGGTTATGTGGAATTTTACACACTAAAACCCCCGGCGGCCTACCTCTATGCAAATTTGGTAGGGCACTAGGATATCCAAAGGGCCACACTAGTACCCTCCTTGCAGTGCGCATTTGCCCCCATCCCGAAGGGTCGTATCATACCCAAGCTATGATCAAATCATTATTTTTCAAAAGCCGTTCCTACCAGAGAAGTGAACTAAGTTCAACCCGCCCCAGATAGTCCCTTGGGGGTTCCGCAAGGCGCTGAACTGGATCCGGACGACGTACCACAACCCCCTGGTCGTGGTGACGGAGAACGGGGTCTCGCTGGAGCCGGGCCTGCTCGACCCCGGGCGCGTGCGGTACCTGGCCGGGTACCTGGCGGCGCTGCTGGCGGCGCTGCGGGACGGCTGCCGCGTGCAGGGGTACGCCTACTGGAGCCTCATCGACAACTTCGAGTGGATGCGGGGCTTCTCGTGAGTCTCACTATGTTTTTTATTCGTTGTCACGTTAACGGTTTAGATTAAGAGTTAAATTAGTTAGGTACCAAAAATGTCTATTTCTATACTTAGAATACGAATAACTAATCTCGAGGTTTGGAGGAATTTTCCAGGAAGTTTGGAGACAGTTATTCTGCTCACATTTTCACATAATATATCTACATAGATATTATATTTCTATACATAGATGTGTATTATGTGATATATTATGTGTGTATAAGTACCTATATAAACGAACGAGATCTATACTTCTATTTCATTTAGCTATCATCCAGTAGGTAGGTACTGAGCCAAATACAGCGGGTTATTAATTCTCTTTTAGCCCGCAGCCCGCTAGCATTCTTCCACAAAAGAAAAAAATGAATATTGTTTTATGTTTCGTAACTGGTTGCGAACGACAGAATACAGAAACAATAGAAGTGGGTTAGTTTTACATCTGTATCGGAACCGCTAATGCCAAAAAAGTATTAAAAATTATTTGTCAAACGTATATATCAATCAACTGCCGTTTATTTGAAAATCTCCCATTGTGTGTTAGCTAATATACTTCTTATTAATGGTCTAAAACTGCACATAAGACATTTTTCATTGTGCGGCAGACGTAGATCATGACATAGTATTTATGGCAAAACTGGCGTTGGTTTTGAGCTACGTGTCATATGTTTATCCCGCTCGCCCCGGCCGCTTGCCACTTCCACTTGTCTCTATCTTCCGTGTTCCGAATACGTTCTGCATCATGTCATCTGGTTAACAATTTCCAGCGAGCGGTTCGGGCTGTACCGCGTGGAGTACGCGTCGGGCGCGCGCGCGCCGCGGCTGTCCGCCGCCTACTACGCGCACGCCGCGCGCTCGCGCTGCCTCCCCGAGGGGTACGACTACCTCGCCTATGACGTCAATAAATAATACCGCCGGCTCCCCTTTTGTTTCTCTCTCCCCTCCCTACAGGCCCGCGAGTCGGCTGCGGTGGTGCAGCGGCGCGGATTTTTTCAAGTAAGACTTCTTTAGGCGCGACTAGGGAGTAACTCAGATTTTTTTTTCTGACGGAAGTAACGCTTACTATAGTCTGTGTAGTTTCCGCTGTTTTAAAAACGTTACATTGACATGTCAATGTAACCTTTTTTAAATAGCGGAACAATATAGCGGATCAAAATAGCGGAAAAGAAGTTTCACTTCAATCGCGCGTAAAGGTTACACGCACACACTTTTTTATATTATTTAAGTGTAAAGTAATTTATTGTTTATAATAATTTAAATTTTAAACTACTCTATGGGTGCGGAGGAATGATTATGATCGTAGATTTTTTCGAGTTTAGCATAGCGGAACTGTGATTTTCTCTAGCAGTCCAATTTAGGTGAATTCGATTTGTGTGTTACCCTGTGATTTCTTCGGGTGAATAAGTATATTTTGCTCGATAACATAAATCACTAGCTTTAACTACATCTTTTTTCACTTACTTGTACTTTTGTATCATTTTTCCTAAAATAAATATCGTCGTTAGGTAGGTGTACACAACCAGTTACTCAACGTTTTATAGTTATTTAGTAAAATGACATTAAATGCTAATTACCTATTGCAATTGTAAACATCATAAATAGATGAGGCACTTACCTACTGAAACAAATATCAAAGCGACAGACAAATAACATTAAATGAAAACCAAATTATTATGTTCAACTTATATTTCCAAAAATACATTTACATTTGCACTTAACTAACTTAGTTGGAAGACTATTTAAAAACGACATTTCTTTATTTATACCTACTTATTAAAATACATAAAACATTCAGTAGATGTCCAAAAATAGGAATTCAGATTACCCGAGTATATAGAAAGGACATCAAAATTATTACCCATAATTATTTGTATAAGCAATGTAATCTATATTTTTTTTTATTATAAGTCTGAGTCAACAACAAGCCTTGAGTTATATTTTATAACTCATAACCGTAAACTTTTGATATAAATTATCCTGATTATTAGACTAAATAAACTAACAAACTTGAATATAGGTATTAAGCTGATCTATTCTGGGCATTTTAAAACGACGGCACTCTAAAGAAGATATTACATGTGCAACCATTCATAAATTCAGTAAAAAAGCCCCTTATGACAATGTGCCGTATCTGTAGATCCGAAGTGAAACGAAAAATAAACTAGCGGCAAACTCTGACAATCAGAATTGGCGCCTGATTGAAGCGTGATTGAACGCATAAGGTCTTACCACAAAATATTTAAACTACAGTTGAACAGATGTGCCTAAATACTCCCTCCACAAATCGACGTCTAACCCTCGCTTTCTCTAACTCAATAACAAATTCGCAAGTAAAATAATTAGGAATTCCAGGTTTCAGTAAGAAAACGCGAGTGATATACGTCAATTTTGTGGAACGAAATTATATAAACATCTGTTTAACTCTGGCGTAGACTTTTGTAATGTATACCTTAGGCGTTTAGAGTGTAATCGCTTCCCTACAGTATTGTCGGAAGTTTTAAAACAGAGATAGTAAATATTTTATAGTGCTCTTACCACACTTTGAAAATGCTAAACTATTTTGGCTTAGCGTCTATACATTTTGGCCTTAATGATGGCCGGTTCTTGAACGCTTGTGATATTTGACAGCAGATTAAGTCTGTCGTTGTCTCTGTCTGGCACTAAACAAATGACAAGACAGTGATATATTTAACCAGTTGTCAAAGTTAACAAACGTTTTACAAACCGGCTATGTCTCCCAAAACTATTACATCTATGAATAGCGTCTACAATCCTACACGACTTTGGTCTGATCAATTACTCAATGCAAAAAACTAGCAGTAAAATTTGTAACCTTAATTCTCTAAATACATAAGAAAGTGCTAGGCAACTTTCAAAGATAAAACTTAAAGGAAGAGGTGGTTGTATTGAATGTTATTCATTTATTCAACTAATAAATACTGATATACCTATACATGTTGTAAATTCTGGGCGCCACAACTGGTTTCAGAAGCGAATGAGTTTATAGTGCGACCGTTTAACGCAGTCCTCGCCTGCGGGGTACAGGGGCGTGGGGGGTACGATGTCCATGGGGGGTCGAGGACGAAGTAACTATTTAGTGATCTGTGATCGCACCGCCGCCCGCACCCCCGTAACCCCCTTTGATATCACACCCTACGCCCCTCTACCTAACCCCGCGGGCGAGGACTGAGTTAAGCAGAAAACACCCGTGTGGCAACGTTACAGACTAAAGCGACTAACACACAGTCGCTTTAATATCGCTCTATACAATCACAGACGATTTTACGATATCTGTTTTAGTAGATTTTGTATTAGGACGCACACGATCACACGCAGGTGCGATTATAATATTATCGCCGTGGACGGGGCGCGGGACGAATTATCCGGATAACGGTGCGATATTTCGTGCGATAATAAATAATCGGAGGAATGTAAGATGTAACCCGCCTATTCGAACCTTACGTATCGCATAATCCTCCTTACTCGCGTGACACCATTGCTGCAGAGGGCCTATAATGGGTTGTGACGATGATGACAACGAAGGTGTTCCCTGATATTTCCGCAGCCGGCTCTGCCTCAGAGACCGGAGCCCTAGGACACGGGCATCTTGCACTGGCTGCAGGCCTCCATGCCGTCGCTGAACTCCTCGATCTGGAGCGTCATCTCGAAGAAGTTGTATTTGTCGTGCACCAGCCGCGTGGCCTGCTCCAGCACCTTCTGCGGGCTCACGCCGGTGCCTGGAACCGTAGGGAGATACTGTTAGAAGTCTGAGAGTGGAGACATTCGCAAAACGCTCGACTCTATTCCATTGCCGAATCGCGTATGCTTTGAACAGAAAAATAGGTGAAACGTCAGCCAACTTTGACTACAGATTAATTATATTGTCATCCTTGTAATTTGTGTAGTGTTAGATAGAGACAACGATAGTTTGAATCTACTGTCAAAGCCAACAAACGTTCCAGAAAGTGGGGGTTAGCCGTAATACATTTATACCAGAAGTACCAGGGCGGCAGCATAGGCAGTAAGGAAGCAGCACTTTATACTATCATTTTACAAAAAAAAGTATTTTCCCAAATGTATGACTCACGGATGGCGAGGTGCGCGGAGAGCGCCGTCTTGTCCAGCGACAGCGCCCACATGCGCAGGTTGTGCACGCGCACCACGCCCGGCAGCGACAGGAACGTGTTGGCCACCTCCTGCAGCGTGGGGGGGGGGGGGGGGGGGGAGGGGATATAGTCCGGCGCGCAGTTGGAGACAAAACGCAACCGCATAGTCCGCTCAGGGGCGTATAGTAGACAAAGTAAACGGAAATTACTATAACCATCATGTAAGCAGGCGATAACCTTGCCTCTTAATAAAAAAAAAGTGTGTGCGTGTAACCTTTACGCGCGAAAGTAAAACTTCTTTTCCGCTATTTTGTTCCGCTATTTAAAAAAGGTTACATTGACATGTCAACTACATTTTTTAGGTTACATTGAAACTACACAGACTATAGTAAGCGTTACTTCCGTCAGAAAAAAAAACTGAGTTACTCCCTAGTCGCGCCTAAAGAAGTTTTACTTCAAAAATATCAAAACAGTTTCGGTCTACACTTAATGGCCTATGTGATGGTCCTTGTCGCCCTAGGGGGTCCCTAGGCCCTTCAAGGGTCTGACCCCTGCCACCGGAGGTCACCGTCACCGACCTGGAAGTCCAGCCCTCGCGGGGAGCCCTCCATCAGCACCAGCAGCGTGTCCTTGATGATGTTGAAGGTGGTCAGCAGCACCAGGATAGAGAACATGAACGTGCAGATCGGGTCCACCAGGATCCAGCTCGGCTGCGACGGGGAACATAACAAAGGTGAATATAAAAATAGTGAAAAAAAAAATCATGAAGATATCCCTATGGGATGATAGTGAACGCGGATGAAACCAACCACCTAGTTCTTAATTATATATAAATTACGCGACAAGTTATTGTCCGCGACGGACTCCTAAACTAAATAACCGATTTTTATCAAATTGGCACACCGTGAGCAATTTGGTCTAACTTGAAAGATAGGATAGCTTACATCTCAATTTATAGTCGCACGCGCAATAACAAAAATCTTGACCACAGCAACGCGTGGCCGTGTCTGCTAGTGTTATATAAAAGAAAAACTTATCCATGACCTTTGCTTTATTGGATACTAGAAGCACCTCGCGGTTTCACCCGCGTTAACTACTATCCCGCGGGAACCATTAATTTTTACGGGATAACAGATAGCCTATGTGTACCGGGGATAGCATAGCTTCCCAACAGTGAAAGAACTTTTCAAATCGGTTCAGTAGTTTCGGAGCCTATTCATTACAACCAAACAAACAAAGTTTTCCTCTTTATAATATTAGTATAGATGTATCCGTCGCGAATAGAATAACAACCAAAACATGGGAACAACCACGAAAAAACCATAGATTCGTCTCTATTCCAAATAGGATAACCATAAAAACTTTGAAAAACAAAAAAACACAATTATTTTCTTCTACATTTTGTGTGGAAGTACCTATAAGTACTGCATCATCCGACCAACCTTGAAGTATATGACGATGGCGGCGATGAAGACCCCGAAGCTCTGCAGGAAGTCCCCGAGCACGTGCACGAAGGCGGCGCGCACGTTGATGTTCTCCGCGCGCTGCCGGGAGCCCGCGCCCTCCGCGTCGCCGGCCGGGTGCTCCGCCTGGAACCGCGGGGAGGGGGCTGAGCACCGGGGACTGTTTACGGCTCCCGTTGAAAGGGTTCATTACCGGTTACTAATTTCGGTACAGGTTTTTAGTACCGAATACATTCTACAGTTATTTAACCTGTATCAATTTCAGTACAGACACTGTTAGCCGGTACCTTTTTTAACCGTTATTATAACGGTATGACGTCATACTGGAATTTTACGGTATCCTTTAATTTGCGGTAGTCGTAGTCCCTGCTAAGGATGGCGGCACGTGATTTAGAAAAATATGACGTCACGATGACTTGAATGAAGAGCATTCTCTAGTCAGTTACAAATCACAAAGTACATCATATTTTGTTTAGCTACTTATGTAGCTGACCTTAACCTTGACGAATAGTGTAGCTCTGTCCTTTTCCGTAGAGTATATTACAGTATTATCCTCCTAGCTGTGGGAAAGAGACTACCGATACGGGCCGTATATAGCTTTCTCTGTCCACGAGTGGAGCGCGCCAGATCTAGCGGTCTTCATGAAATAGACCATCTGTACCGGAATCCGTGCGAATATAGGGTTGGCTCTCACCTTGTTGTTGAGCACGGGATTGGACCCTCCGTGCGAGTGGCCGTGCCCGCCGCCGCCGCCGTGCGAATGCCCGTGTTGGTGCAGAGTCAAACCCATGCTGGAAAAACAATTATCTTCTTTATAAAAACTGGAACTGGGCCATATCTATAAAACTGGAACTTAGCCATATATGGATGCCTGTATATTGAATATATTTTTGGAAAAATAGCTGTTTGGGATCGACTATTTAAAGGTCAGTGAAGTAGAGAATGTGGTGTAGAATATTTGTGAGTTAGGTATTTTGTTTCTTCGCTATTTTATAACTCCGTAACTACGGAACAGATTCTGAATAAGGTAGCTTTGGTTCGACACACATTTGGCGCAGTGGCTGAGCAATTGGGCTGCTGCGTTTGGTGTCGCGGGTTCGATTCCCGCCCGGAACAAATATTTTTGCGATTCACAAATGTTTGTTTCTGTTGTGGATGTGAAATTATGTCTGTAAGCGGTACCCACGATACAGGAGCAATCCTTGTATGAGGCTGCGTATTTCTAAAAAAAATAAAAGAATTAAAAAAGACATACACGAGGTTGACGGCGACGCCGACGCCGGAGGTGATGAGCATGACGACGGCGTCGATGGTGAAGTCCGGCGCCAGCACGCGCTGCACCGCCATGTACACCAGCACGCCCGTCACCACCCAGATCAGCAGCACCGACGTCAGCGCGCCGATCACCTCCGCGCGGTACCAGCCGAACGGCATCCTGGAGAGTGGGGGGGGGGGGGGTTATTGTTGCACCAGCCTCTGTCGGGATGTACCGATTACTTACGCCCGAAATTAATATTGTATCTCCTATCCAAGATTGAAATCGATCTTGGATTGCTGCCTATCGTTCGATCGATGTCCAATCTGCGTGCCTTTATAAACCGATCCACGGATCGGTTATTGGCACGTTTGACCTTAAAAATGGATTGTGATATCAATCCCAGATAGCAAAATTTGGATCAGGATTGATTTATTAATTTCGGCCGTTAGTGTGCCCCTGAAGCAAGATGGTTATCCGCTTATCCGGCAACAGCTAGTGAATAGTTATTGGTGCGGGGTCGATGATCGAACGGCCGCTCAGAGTCACCATCTCGACATTTCATTTCATATCTCTTGTGTGTACATTTATATAATCATGTGCCGATGGAAAAAGGCGTAAGTATTCTTAGTTGTAAAATGATCAAATCAGAAGTACTAGGGTAACATAAAACACAGGGAGGCTCCGCTTTTATATAGTGCCATCTAGTTTGAGTGTTTTGTTAGCTAGCATAAGACATAAGGAGGTATCACCTATTGTTCCAGTCAGTATGACTGTTGGTACTATCAATAGTTTTTATTCCAAAATCTTTTCCTAAAAGGATGAGACGGGGTGTCGAATTTCCAGCCACTTACCTCCTAGTGGCCGGCCTGCTCGCGACCCACAGTGAGAACAGAGAGATCATGAAACTCGCGAAGTCGGTCAGTAGATGCGCCGCATCCGTTGCTATCGCGAGACTGTTTGACATTACTCCACCTGAAATCGTTTACAGGAATTAAAGATAGGAAAAGAATTCATGAAAAAATTTAAATTTTATTAACTCGATCTCGTGTCTGTCTGTCTGTCTGTATGCAAAATCGATGTGTTAAGCAGGTACCACAACAATTTATTAGAATATTGTTTCAAATTGTAGAAACGGTGAGGTGCGTTCATGGCCTGAATTTTCGTGATTAGTTATAATTTACATTAGGCGGATACGGGGTGATGGTGGTGATGATGATGACGAATTATGATGTGTAAGAAGTATATTACACTCGTTACTCACCTACTATTTCACCTATCATGAACACCACACAGAGTATGCTAGCAATTATTAATTTTCTCCGCGCTCTTTTATCAATTTCTTCATTTCTTGATCTGTGACAGTGAACTGTAAATAAACGAAAAATAAAAAAATAAAATAAAATAAAAATCTGAACATTATGTACAGTGATAAAATAATGGTAGGTGCGAGGTGCCTATAGTAACAATGACGTAAGGAAACATCACACTTGGCATTCTAAGCACGCGACCAACGAATTCACGATCCATATTGATCCAATATTGACGGTAACAAAACAACGGTAGAAGTCTAAAAATATTGACAGGTACACGCACCACCCGTATTGACAGTACGAGTAGATGTCCCCCATTTTTTTTTTAACATGCAACGTTTGACAGTCATCCTTTTTTTTATACACGGTGTCATATGGCAAGGTAATACAATCGGCCGTTCGTTGTTGAAGGCACCTGGTGAAATTTGCGTGAAGGTTGACTCGACCACCAGGTTTGTGTGTCGACTCAAATAAAACTGTGTTTTTACGCTGGCCATTATATTGTTAACAGATAAACTAGCTGGAACACAAACGCTGTGTTTGTCGCTACGCTATCGCGGTTTAATTCATGAAAACAGCTTATTATGACAATAACAAGACATACGTACACGTACATAATATAGTACTTAGTCCTACGTATTACATTGTTATTCTAGACTATTCTAGACTATTATTATATACTACAATCTGTTAACGGCAGTAGGAAACAAATAAACGTTGTTTTATTGTGTACAGTGATGAAAAACATAAAGCTTGGCCGGAGGCAACCTAGACCAGTTACTGAACTTAAAATATTTATAAATCAAATAATGACCTACTTAAACTGCGCTTAAGTTGTTCCGGGTGAATAATTAATTACTCTTTGAGAAGTCAGCTGATTAACGGGCATTTGACGGCTAATAATCTAAAACACCTACCTACTACTTACCGCTTCAATCAGGGTTTATTCCTGATCGAAGACTGAACTCGTAAAAAAAGTATGATAAGAAAATGTTTAATGAATCCACTACTCTATTAACTTGGTCGATTAGTTTGTTTGGATCTGTTAATCGATGAAGCAGATAGAATTTTATGCATCACTTGCTTTCAACCAAAACGACATCTCAGATTACAATCGACAAAAAAAAACATTGACTACAAAATAGTTCTTATGCTCATGATATCTTATAATATATAATTCAGCCTGTAACTGTCCCACTGCTGGGCAAAGGCAAAGGATGATATCTTAATGTAGCACCGTCGACCCTACGCGTGAGTGCAAACAGAACCCTGCCTATTCCCAATTTAAAAACAGTTACCAACCTTAGGCGAAGATATTCTCAGTTAAAAATATTCTAAAGTCATCCAAACTCCCCAAAACTTTAGTATGTGCACTTACGTTCTGCTTCGCTGATGCTGCCGTTCCGCCTGGCGATCTCCTCCCCGTCGGCATTGGTCTCTATCACGGCACAGCACCCCGTGGAAGGGTTGCCGTGCACGCAGAATATCACCCGTCTCCCTCTCGCAGGGGTGTCCATCGCATCGGTGCCGTACGACACTTTGCCATCATGAAACCTGCGGACAAAGTTTGACTCATTGAACGATCTAAATTCGAGACGGTTTTCGTTTCTCAGGCGTTTTCTCCGGAGAACTAGATAGGTACTCGGCTGTCACTCGTCATCGGAAATTGACAGGTGACCTACGTGAAATTTCTAAGAATTGAACAACATAAACTGGTCAAAATTTACTAACAATACGATCCATTCATAACTAAATATTATGTTCCGATATTTGTAAATTCAAATGTCTGTAGATATGCAACGTTCGTCATAGTCAAAACCGTAACTATGCTATGAGGTGTATTTAAGAGGAAGCAATATTATGGCGCCTTACTGTCGCCATATTGGATTATAAAAAATAGCGATGTCATAGGTTTGCAAGAACCTAGGGACTTATGAATAATAACTAATTAAATACACTACTATGCCAGATAATCTACCATTTATATGTATCAAGTATCGACACAAACAACCTATTTGTTTCCGCCATATTTCTAACAAATTGTCCCATTTGGCCTGTAAATGGCGGCATCATGAACAATATCGTGCATTAACTTTACCTACTTAACTAGAAACTATGCTTGTTGGCCATCTAAATGCCATAATCTAGATACAATGTTGTGCAGCACTGTACTGTACGCTCTACTGAGTTGTAAACTAACACATTTCCAGGAAACCAAGCATGTAAACATTTATTCGACCACAAAAATAGTGATAAAAACACGAGGAATATAGAGATCCATACCACTCGATAGAGATAATGACTTTTGATATTTGGTAAGGGACATAAAAAAAATGGCGGTTGTTGGCGGACATTTTTGCTCTCTGAACATTATATTAGGTAAGTTCCTACGTACGTTTCTTAGGAAATACCCAGCGCGTTTACAGTGCTTCGACTTATTGTTTGCAGCTGATTACACAGTAGGTGAGAAGTCAACATCACTGTATTTTGACGTCTCTATCTCACCGTATATTGGCAGAGGTATTTGTGTTTCCAAGGTGTGTTTCCAGATACGCAGAATCGTATACCAACGGCTAGCTTTGAAGGCCTTCACATTTGTCTTAGTGCAGGCATAATGGGAAAGTGATCAAATTCTAAACATCCCAAGGTGACGTGCTCAATACCGCGTCGATCTGCCTGCCAAATCCCATTTCGTAAACCTCTCGACAGGTTTGGTAAACTCTGCCCTAACCACGACAAATCCTATTGCATAATGGTGATTGCTGCCGTCAGCAGACCTGCAGAATTGACTTCCATCAAACTCGATTTTGGCATTCTAAAAACGCCTTGCGCGGTAGTGCAAGAGGTTCAACTCATAGATATCTTCCCGTATCCATCTGTCCTCTGCTCCGGATCGCGTCAACGGCTGCCGCCGACGGGTGCAGTAGTCTCTGCCGTTGACATCGTGCCGCTCGTGTATAAGAGCCCTTAGTCGCCGTTTACCATCGACTGCTCGAACGGTCTGTGTACGCCTAGCCTAGTGTGAGCTCTAGAGCCTATGACCATCTCTTTAATACGCTTAAGTTTCACCACGGATACCCTTCTTCCACATCAAGTGAGAGACTGCCAGCATTGCCAGCAATGTCCTAAGGTCATAAGCAGGTCAATAAACCCATCCCTATGCTACACAGGTAGGTACTTGTCAAAATTACGGACAACTTACGGACGGCAGCCGGCGATAGTGATGATAATATCTATTAACAGTCGATAAGTTCTCAAGGGGCGCCACGGTTAGATTGCGATACAGGATGTTTGGACAACGTGCTCAAATTGATAAAACATAGTTACTACAGAGGTTTTATTTATACTGATAGGGGGTTCTGAGCTGAGCGGGAATGTCGTTCAAAGTGTAGCGGCAACACTAGCTTTATAAATTCGCTGTGCGCCGCGGTTTTACCCGCGTTGATTTATTATCCCACGGGTGAAACCGATGGCGAGGCTAGTTCTAAAATAAAACTAGCTTAATTGACTCGTCATAACATCAGCTATCTGTCAGGGAAAATCCCGTCGAAATTGGTCCAGCTAGCCGTTTCGGACATTAGCCGGAACAAACACAGACAGATCAACTAACAAAAATAGTACATTACGATACTAGCTGTCTAAGTAGTATATTAATACACGGCGGCGTGAAGTTAGCACCCGAGCGAAGCGAGGGTGCTAACCGCCGTGTATTTAATAGACTTACTTATGCAGCGAGTATCGTATATTATTTTATAGCACGTGCGACATAAACCCGCCATCTATTTAATTTATTTAAAAATAATCTTCTAATTAATGCTATGAAAAGATGTTCATTTGACTCTTAGTAATAAATACGCATTTCACCAGTAGAGAACGGGAAAACACAATTTACACCTACCCGTATCACTTCTAGATTTGTTTTTTAGGTTATTAGCATTTTTTGATGCATATTTTTTGTTCGTGGATTGCTTAATGTGATATTGTTTCAGATTTAATATTGTTCAGTTTAAATAACAGTCAAGCAGGTTTCAACTAAAAAACAGTGAAAAATATCAAATATTGTAGCGCTTCATTTTGTAACCGAATCTTTATCGTAACGTGAATACCTACATAATATAGGAATCTGTGATTGATCTGGTTTGTGCATAAATGTATTCACTATGAGAATATATTATATAATATTAGATATGGTGTATAATAATTGAAAGAGTGTGTATTCAGTGAAAATAGTTCATGTGTCGGTTACATTTTATGTAAACAACAAAAAAAACGCAACATTTCTAAATCAAGTAAGTATTCTTATGTTTCGATAATTATATAATCGGATAAGACATTTTATAACAAAGGTACAGTGTACGGTTAATATCGCTAACTTAGGAATAGCGTTTTCACGTAATAAGTAATATTGTCCAACGAAGACCAAAATGAAAACATGCAGAAATATGGCGCCACACGTTACAGGTTATACGTATCTTCTCTTGCTTACTATGAGCTTGTGAGGGGTGTAAAAATGTATGACTGATTAGCTTTGGTTCAGTACTACGCTCGCAACGATGGGTATATTCTTAAACGGTGTGAAGTTAGTGAACATCAGGCCGTTTAAAAAAGTGCTACTTTGAACAGCGCAAAGCGTGACCTAAGTGCGGGTTTAGATCGCACGGTGCTATAAAAAGTATTTTTGTCATAAGTACTGTATTACGCACTATCGAACTCAACCTTATTACATTATCCGATCTGCAGAGCACTATGTGAATTAGCGTGCTTTTGTATCGTAAATGCAAGGCAACAGTTAGTGATCCAATCTAGTGCGATCATGTATATTATGGACTCTGCCACACTAACCCCCAGTTTCTGGAACGTTTGTTGGCTTTGATAGTAGATTAAAACTATAGTTGTCTTTATCTTACAATAAACAAATGACAAGGATGGCAATAGAATTAATCTGTAGTCAAAGTTGGCTGACGTTTCAGAAACTGGGAGTTACTAGTGTTATCTACTAGCTTGCGCATGAGATTTAGCGCTCTGCAAATATATAACGTAATGGTAGCTATATCAGATATGTATTACACAATATCAGATATTATTACACGCATTGTAGTCATTGAAGCACATGTTATCTGTTTTTTTTATGTTGTATTATCATGTTTGTTAAGGAAAATCAATTGTCTAAAACAAATTAGGTAGGTAGTAATAAAGATAAACTGTAACACAAATAGGCGGCATATTGTGCGTAAGGTCACATGATAAGCTAATAATTAATTATCACACTCATTGTAAACTTGTGTTACGAGTAATTATAGTTTATGGTAGGTACAACGCGTCGCGACGAGTTGTACTGATGATAGAGATCGAAGGTTCATCTTCTTCCAACACCAATGATAGGTCCAGGGATTTTCATGAAGTTCCTGGCGGCCTCATTGGTTATTTTATGAAGTATAGTAGTAGCAGTTGGATTTACACGAACCACATCCAGATGCACTGTAAAAACGCTGACTAGCTTACAGTCCTGTCAAGCATTTACGTGATTAAAAAAGGCTTAAAAGCATACTTGAATTGGAGTATGGCAACGGTCAGCTCTTTTCTGTCTCAACGGTTCAAAACTGCTAGTCAAGCACGATAAATTTACATTAGGTATACTTGACAAGCGATGTTGACCTTCTGGAGACTCCTAAATACCTATTATACAAGTTTATTTTTTGTATTGAGATAAACCTTGAAAATCATAGATGGTACCCAATGGCCAAATTGCCTAACCATCGTAGGTAATGGATGTCTTTTCAGAATAGATTAGCTAACTATTATGTTAAAGAAAGACATCACCACTGAGAGCAAAGATTTTCATGGCAATGGCACGGACTATTATATCGAATGAATAGTTTATTTATAGATATTACCATTCTACCGACCTAGGTAAATAATTGACAATAACTCATGAGGATATTAGCATTTCACTTTTGAATCTTAAAATCGGCGCCACTTTGTGTAGGATGGTTTTTCTAGAGCGTCAAAAATGGGCTAATAGCAGATCCAATTTTAACCACTAATTATGTATGCCATAAAAACCCATTATATCTAGTGACCAATAATATCGAATAGGTTTTCTCGTTGACATCTTTACCATAGGTAGGCAGGCGCTTTACACAATATTTGGACGAGAACCGTTCGCGGATGGAAAGCGCTGGATACCTACATCTTCTCAAAAACAAGATATAGACGGTATGGGTCGGAGCTTTTCGCCCTTGGAATAGCTTCAATTGAGACGTGGCATTAAAAATATAAACATAAGGAGATAAAATTATAAAAACGAAATAAATACTTACAACAATGGTTTCTCGTCGTGATTACTCATTTTCACACTTTACCTATCTAGCTAGACACGGAAGAAACACTAGATTTACACTATTTTCACAAGGAAATGGAGAATTCAACAGCACTATGACATGACTGGGTAAGCACTAATTTCTTACTAACATCGGAACTTATCTTGCTATCGGAGGGCCGATTCGCCACTCCCGTAGACTTAAAATGTAGGTAGTAATAGATAACGTGCCGCCGCCACTGATAAAGTTATAAGTTGATAAATATAATTACTATGCCGTGAAAATATCTATGATATTTTAAATGTGTTTGTTATAATTGATGCAACATTGTGAATATGCTGATGAGAGACGTGCGTGGACTTGATGATGAAGCATTGCAACTGCAGTGTTCACATCGATAAAAATGTGCGTTGATACGGGGCGATATTTGCTTTCCATGAATCGGATTCACAGGTAGACGGAACAACTACGCACGGAGTACAACGCAAAATTGTAAGTGGAAGTCAATTGGAATTTGCAGCGACAGCATTAAGTATAGCCGCATGCAGGATTTTATTTAAAACTTAACGCAATTTTGTGGTGATGTGGGGGTACCTATCTTTATATCTCGACACGAATCGCGATGGTGCTCTAAAAACAAAACATTTTAGAGTAACGATATTATGAACATGCCGTGCATCTGATGGTAATCGCCACTCTATTCATGTATTGCCCGTGACAGTTGCAGTGCAACCCAGTATTGCACAGTGTAAGTAATTGCAGCAGTGTAAGTAATTTATAATGCATATCTAGCTAATCTTGCAGGGCACTGTACTTTAGTGTACGTACCTACTTTCAATCAAGAACTAAACATTCGTAAATAAATTATCGTCATCTAAAATCAATATAAGGTTATGGGTTAATGGTTTGGCGGGAATCCGCTAGTTAAACGTTGGTTTTGTATATTTTTCTTAAACATGAGTATTTCTGCGAGTGCACGAGTGTAAGCAAATTGATATTAAACCAAAAAAACGTGGCACGTCGCATTTTTTCCTAAACTCCCAGGAAGTTTCAGTAAAGCATCCACCACTTTACTGAATCGTGACTATGACTGTAAATTGACTTGACTATTAGACCATGGGGATCATTTCCGATTGTGAAATTATGAAATACATAAATACTTGACACTGGCTAATTGCACAACCCATGCGAAGCCAAAACATAAAAAAAATACATTATATTAATTTTCTGATGTCAAAACTTAAAAAAGTGTTTTGGCGGGAATCCGATAGTGAGATGTTGTTGGTTTTGTATTATTTTCTCAAACTTGTGTTTCTTCGAGTCTTAATGTGTAATATTGGTGGAATAAGTGGAATAATTAAGTGTTCGGTAATGTGCACAAGTGTAGGCGAATGATATAAACTCAAAAAACGTGTCAATTCGAATTTTTTCCTAAACTCCCAGGATGTTTCAGTAAACTGTAAAGCATCCACCACTTTACTGAATCGTGACTTTGACTATGTAAATAATTAACTTGACTACATACTTGACCACGAATATTGCTTTAATGATTGTGAAAGAAATGAAGAAATATTTCATTAAATAATAAAATAGGTACTTGACACTGGCTTAATACACAGACCGTGCGAAGCAATAACTAAAACACAAAAAAAAAACATTATATAAGTAAACACGGATTTATTCAACTTTTTCTAACTAAGTAGGTACCTACGTACTTACCTATAATAACTTAGGTTTTTTAGAAATGAAATTATATATTATAGGTCAGTAGGTATGTTACATGACAGAGTTGCATCTGATTGGAATTTTGTTCCAAGGCATAATATTATTTTGTCATTCACACAAACTTAATGCGGTTCAAAGAGAGTATTGATTAAATGCTCCGGTACAAGACTTGTTTCTTGTGACTTTGTAGATAGATTTAGGAACAATACACAGAGACATGGCATAGTTACTAGTACCTATTTTTTTTATTTGTATTACTATCTCGTCATACATGAGATACTTATTAGTTTGGAGGATAGTCTGGAACTTGCATGACTTCCAGTTTTCGGACAAGGCAATATCTGTGTTTGTTTGAATGCCTATAACATTGTTTGTTTGGGAGATATGTAAACTGCACAGTTCATGAAAATACAGTTCCCAGATTGTTAGTACCTATGAATGGAATTCTTTAGTTCAGTGTCTTAATTTAAAATATATTTATTACTAGCTGTGTCCGCGACTTCGTCCGCGTGGAATAGTGATTATTCACCTTCTAAACCTTACCTGGACTTCCACAAATAATTGAAGACCAAAATTAGCCAAATCGGTCCAGTCGTTCTCGAGTTTTAGCGAGACTAACGAACATCAATTGATTTTTATACATAAGAGAAGAAGAAGATAATGCAATGCCTATCTACTAAGAATTTGTAATTTTACGCATTAGTCACAATATCAAAGTCCGATACATACACACAATTTATGTATCTATATAAAAACATCATCATCATTTTCATCTTTCAACTTGAAATCATGGCTTGTACTGCAGAATGATAATAATATGTTGCCTTATGTTGTGGTGTTCAATAGAGAAATTATTCTATTGTGATGATATCATCAGTTTGCATCACAAATTAAGTGTGGATTAGAGAGATCTCCTCAAGCAGGCCGAGCGCACTGTAGTCTGCTGACAGCTCCAATATTGATTGATTAAGGTGTGCAATATTAATGTTCCTCAATCCACATAGGTTACAAATATTAGCCTGCGCTAAATTGATCAATCAAGTGGTTGTAATATAGTCATATCCCACCATGTGGGTGCAAATTGGTTTTTGTGCTAAATGAGATTTTACAGTTTCAGGTATTCACCAGTATCTATAGGAGTGCGAGATTGCAGATTCCGTATGTAAGTAGCCAAGTATTATTTACTCTGTGACTTAATTCCAGATTGAGCCAGCTTCTTTACAGGTGTGAGACTGCTTAGTATCTATAGGTAGGAATGGTAATTATTTCTTAAAAAATGATAATATTTTAAATAATGTTGTACCTTGTCCTAAATTCAGATAAAACTCCATACTTATTATTATGAGGGCCTATGTTAGTATGTAGTAGCTGCTGCACTATATCGTTTCATAAACAAATGTTTTAATAGAATTGGATTTTATGTACCTATGTAGGTAACATAGAGTTATTTTAGGTAGGTCATTATTACTTTTCATGTGGTAAGTGATCACCTATCTACTTATGTTTGGCTGTCAAGGTCTTTAGATTCTTGACAATAAAAACCCAAATATTTGCTTTAGCATATTCACAACTTTTGAGTGCAAATATTTTACTAGGTGTAGGTAGGTACCAACATGTCCGGAAATTGTAAGATTCTCATGACTTACGTAGATTACGTTTAGGTAGGTCTACCACGCCATAATTTTGGAACCATTTTATCTAATAGGTAAGTATTTATATTGGTATTTTAATGAGAAAAATGATGGGTGCCTCTCAACTATAGGACAAGGTTATACTAAAGTATTAAAGATAAATTAGTTTTGGATATAATATAGCCATAAATTGAATCTAGAAATTCTCAACAACACTGTAAAAATTTAATCATAGAGAGTTGAAGAAAGACGGGGATTTCACCCAAATTCTCGTATCCTACGACTTACCCATTGATTGTCAGCTTGCCCCCTTGATCCATGACCCCATTCCCGATCAAACACCCGGGGGTTTCAGACTTTGCCGTGATGTGGTGAGCCTCCACATCCTCCAAAATCGCAGCGCGGTCTTCGTTTGCTTTATTCAACTTATCACTAGATAAACTCTTCGACCGATATCTCCCGTTCAGGGGAGCTAAACTTTTATCATTTAACACATTTAAACTATTCAATTTTGTATCATTTGGATATTTTTCGTTAATTAAATGGGATGACATTTCGTATACAAATAATGCGCGAACGCGAACGTCAACGCTTGTCAATCACAGCTGTGCGACGCGCTCCGACTGCCGCAATCCGACGTGAACCAAACGTTTTGCTAGCAACAGTTTGAAGAACAAAACAAAGGCACTCGCCTCGTTACAGTTGTACGCTGATCCCCATTGTTGAGACACATAAAGCAGGTCTATTTAATTTAGTCGAGCAACGCCAAGTGGTCCGTTTTAATTATTGTAAAAAGTTTCATTCAATGACGGAATCGGAACGTAAACACGGGTGAAGGTAAGGTTCCATTGTAGAAGTCTTCATTTTTCATCTCGAATACGTTGAAAACAATACAATGAGCAGTGTCCTAAAAACATGTTAGGAAGTCGAAATTATTTAAAATACAAGGAATTTCCGCATTTTTACATTATGATACAATAGTCTACTTACCTACTAGGCTAGGCATACTAACTACTTACCTACCTACCTGCCTATTTATAACTTTAAACAAAACGCCATCGTCAAAAGTTTAAACGAAACGGTTTTTATTGAACAGGAACGAATCTAGTATCAAGAGTGGGGTAGGTACTGCCTAATGTTACCTACGCCATAATAATATACCTAACAATGTTATAGGATGAGAAAATATAATAGTAAGTAACTATACTTAGTATAGATGCCTACCTACCTACCTAGGGAGGTACCTACACCTCTAGTTTTTTAATGAAATCAAAATGTTGACGTATCTTCAATGAAAATGAAATGATAAATCTTATCGTCCAGCGCATCGCCTGACAAGAGAATTGTAATGCTGTATAGAGCCGCAAGTAACCGAGGCTTGAAACTTGACCTCAGAACGCGTGCTCTGTTTTCCAATAAAGATTACTATACACATAGTGCATAGTGATTTATAAAGATACCTACTTAGCACGTTTTTTATTATAATATGAAAGTGAGTTATTTTTAGGTTCACTTATTTACCATTGAATTTAATTATGTAAACAAATACACAGTGGGAAGTAGACGGGAGATATATACACCGTGTCTGGAATTTTAAGTAAGTACCTATACTATAATACCTACCGGTCTACCTAAATAACTAAGTAAATAATTACCTACAGTTATTGAATGTTACCTAATTGCAAAAAGACGATAGGTACCTATCTAGATATTTGAATAAGCTTTTACCTACGCCATGTTACAAAATATTTGTGGCCAATATATAATGATAATAGGTATTGGCAATCAACTAAAACAGCAACTCCAAAAACGCAAGTTACCCAACATTTACTTTTGTAGCCAAATGAACCTTTAAATAATGTTCCTACCTACTTACTACACATAAATTTTTAGTTGCCTAAGTAACTATAAAAACTTGTAGCTTTTCCTTATTATGTAGGTAGGTACTTAATGTTAACTATTTTATATGGCTACATTACGTAGGTACTTACCTAAACTCATATTTTGCTTCTAATTTCCTGAAAACAATGACCATAGGTACTCTGGGGACCATAGGTAGGACTGGGCAAACAATATGAGATCAATTTAACGGAACAAATATTCTAAATCAGCTCATTAAGTCAATAATGAAGGTAAATAATATCATGCAGCTAACCTGCCTACTTACTTACGCACTTTGCCGTAAGTACCTACCTATAATATTGGGTAGATACATCTTAAAAATGATTTTCATTTAAGTACCTTTTTACTATAGTATTATGATGCCTTAAATATGTTAGCGAATATCTAATCGTAGGTGTAGCGCTATCGACTTGACCCAGATAATATTATGATACCAAATTAGTAAATTATGCAATAAACTAAGGCAACAATGCAGCTAGATGTAGGTATCGTAGATAAATAACCTACCAGCATTATTGTTATACATTCAACCTTCATGTTTTGCTATCAGTTGAGTGCTGACCAAATAATATAAACTGCGCTCTGTGGGAAACGAAAACAATAATAATTATAATTATAATTATTGTGTGGGTAAAACCGCCAATATGCGTCTTTGCCGCAAGATTTTTATTATGGGAATGACAGGTTCAAACTATAATATTATGATCACTGTCAATTTCATATAAGTACCTACATTATTATGTTGTTGTTCTTCTCTTTGTTTATTAATTAAGAATTTGATTTGTAAACAATGTTTGTAAAGGTATCTACGTTTTGATTTCTAAGCTTAAACAATAAAATATTGAAGTTTTATGCCATGAGCATGCCAGAGGCATCATTAATTTTAGGCATCACGTTTCAACAGAGTTCAATATAATATACGCAGATCCCCAAAGAAGGTGGAGGACAGGGCGGCTGTGATTGGTTAAAGGTCATCGGCCAAGTTTGGCTCGGTACAGGGATGGGGGACACTGATGAGGAAGGATTTGCTCTGCAGTAAGGTTTATGATCGTATGATGAGCTACAATGATGTATGTGACACATTTACATCACCTACCTACTAATTAGAGAATATACCTACCTACCAACAATAAATATAGGTACCTACCTACTTACTAGGGAGTATAATATGTAGGTACTAGTCGCAGCCTTTATTACGCGTTTACGGACCACTGTATATTTTATATCAAACATTGAAATACATAGGTACTCTTGTATCATTATATTAGTCGGTACCTAAAGTAGGTATATAACTATATCCCTGTATGATCGGAATGTCTAAAACGAAAAATTACTAAGTAACAAAACGATTAAAAATGAGCAGGTAATTGGTAGGGGCACAATTTAATGTCATGATCAGCTACGGCCTAAATACGTCCCTGTATATTTATTTCACCCTCCAAAATCTTGAACGAGACTTCACGAAATTTGTTTGAAACTTCCCTAGGTATAAATACCTACCTATGTTTTTCGTACCGCTTCGTGATGTGGTAAGATACCTAGTATCGTTCTTAAAGTAACTTTTTATACTGGAGGTATTGTTGAAATAAACAGATGATCTTATGATGCACTGCATGTTGTTTGTATGTAACCTAGTGAATATTGCGTAATATAAAAATACCTGAGTAGGGAGTCCGGATGTTGAACTCATATATTATTCATATTGCGGACCTAAACTTAAGCTTAATTAATATTACGTGACACATCCTCGGCCCCGTACTAGCAATGAGTTACCGCCACCTCTCCTTATTCTCGTACGTTAGGTACGAATTCTCATCGCTTCGTCCTTCGGAGCCACAGAAGAGAGAGACAAGTTCGGAGCCCTCCCAGTTTAGCATATTCCTATCAGAGGCCCTGAGGTGGCCTGAGAAACTGACACCAAAGACGGCACTAGGGCATTCGACCCTAAACAAACGGGTATGTATTCTGGAGAGCAGAGCATTAACCCATTAGAGGACCACAAACTGTTTATCTGCCGCACCACATCATTGCCATCGTGATTTATGATTGGACCACTTCACATGATATCGCATGGCCTCTCACCCAGGCTTAACCGGTTCAAGTGGAGTACCTAGCTATTGTCTTATCTGTAAATTGATTATTTATTAGGTACCTAAGTAATTTTATTATAGTGTTTATGTAGGTAGATACCTAGCTATATCAATACATAGCTATTATTAAATTAGTAAACTATTTGGTAATCATTGGTGGGTAATTAAGACAACTGGGTAATTACGTATTATGGATAGTTTGGCGAGCATCATAATATATTTCAATAAGTAGGTAGGGTCATTACGCTGGATCGCGGCCCTGCGTTGTTTCGCGGCCTTTTAGAGGACCAACCGTATAAATATTGCAATAATAAGATTTCTATCTCACTCTTCCCAACGTGTTGTGGTATTTAGAAAAGTTGGATAGTTGCAGGATGTAATGCCTATTCAAATTGATCGGTTATCCTAAACCATGTGCCGGAAATAAATCTTCCATTTTGTCAGCCGCGCTGTCAGCGCACACACGTACACAAAACTGCGAAAAAAATAGCAAGCAGGTCCCGCTTCAAAAGTAAGTATTTCAAGTTTACAATTACTTTATTACTAGTGTGATTGTTTTTGTGTGATCATAGTTGTTTGTTTCATGTAGTTTTCCATTTATTTCGGGAGTAAATGACTTTAATACCAGTTATATTTGGTGGCCGCCAACCAACACAATATTTTTTTAGTAGAGTTGGTATACGGCCGGGTGGCCGCGGCACTAGCTCACTGAATGAAATAAGTTTGCTTTCTTTATGTCAATAATGTCAATAAAGCTTAGCTTTGTGCAACATTTTTGTATGATTGGGGTTGGTTTAAATGATATGGTTAGTTCACGGCCGCCAAAATATAATTTTATACAGTTTAATACCTTACTGTGGCCGCAAACTAACACATGCTAACAAAAAAAATCTGGTTCGCGGCCGTCGGAAAATCATATGCAAAATAGACGGCCGATATCTGACTATTTGAAAATAGAGGTGTCAGTTTACAGCCACTTCTTTCACACAGACTATTTCGGTTGGTGTTTAGATATTTTTAGTTATTACAGTTGTCCAGAACAGAGAGTCTTCCGAATCATGGCTTGTCGAATTTAGTTACATCAGATTTTAGCGGTTTTGAGTTGGGAACAGTGGTTTCACTGGACGATATTTTGGTCATACCGTTCCAAACCAGCACACCCAAGAGCCGAAACCTAAGCCCCAAATCTCTAGATCCTAATGAAATCTATCTACCTTCAAAATCGGACTCAAATAACGTCTCTCGATGCACGGAACAGATACACCAAATGCAGATTACAGATGAACTTCGAAGTTTGAAAACTGGCACCGAATTAGATCCACATATTAGCCCAAAAGAGCAACTAGGATCTGAAAATCGTGACACCGACTCAGTAACATTATCTCAAGTGCCAAGTTTACAAGACAAGCTGTCATTATGTACCGTCACTACCACAGAAAAATCGGAAGGAGAAAACAAAATTTTGACTTTTGGCGTCACTTGCCAGCAACTAGAAGGAAGGTCTCTTTTATCACTGGATGATGTTACAGTTATTCCAACTGTATAAGAACATTCAGATTCTCGTGACGTTCTGCCAAACAAATCATCATCTTCCACAATTACACCCGCATCCGCCAACAACAAAATTTCAATAGATCCAAACACAGTATTCGAGCAACATCTGTTTATACCCCAACCTCTAGAAAAGTAAAAAAATAAAGGTATCTAAAGCTCGTATTCCATCGGCGATATCAGGGAAAAAATGGCGAAAATACCATCTACTAAAAGAAAAGGATGAAGAGAAAGAAAAAGTTAAAGAATCTAGAAAGCAAGCCGTGAAGAGTAAACAAGAGGAAGTAAAGCAAAAAAAAAGAAATATACAAAGCCAAGAAACTTAAAAAAGACAATCTTTTAAAGCCTAAAGCATCAAAACAAAATATTAAACAAAATTGTGGCCAATGCGCAGATATCTTAAACAGTGACACTGAGGACGATGAAAACAAAAATGTTGGCTGTGATTTTTGTGCTAAATGGTTTCAGACTGCTAAATGGTTTCAGGGTTAAAGACTGATTACTAATAGTTACTGTTAACAAGTTAATTAATACATTTATAAATATGTTGACTATTTAAAATAAGTATTAGTCTATAATACGCTCAAATTATGTGGAGTATTACTCAAGTTATATATTTAATAGGAGCAAAATGTTAATGTTAATATTAACATTTTGAACTTAATTTGTTGCAATATATAAATTGATTAAAAACGTAGGTAGTTTTTTTATTTCATTATTTGTACCTAGAGATATTAATGTAATGTGTTTAACAACGAGAGAAGAATAACTGCAGTAAATAGATAATATATACAGGTAGATGAATGAAAGTGAAGTATGGAAGAAGAGTAAATGCAATAGAGATTTAAGAGTTTCAAGTAAGGAAAGAAAGAAAGGACAGAGAGAAGAATTTATGTTGCAGTCATTAAAAATTAAGATGAGTTAGGAGAAAGTAAAATGCTGTAGGTGGATTAGAATGCTAAATTACGAGATTATAGTGCGTGAACCCAGGCTAGAAGAACAAATGCTGTGGAAATCAGAGATGTTAGAACAGTGTAGGGTATATAAGGTTAGGTTAGAGCACAAGAAAGGGATGAATATTAAAGAGAACGTACTTTTTAAGAGTAAAATGCATTCGAATGACAATCGCGATCATATGCCCAATAATGTGGAAATGTATAATAGGTCCATTATATGCTGAAAAGTGTACGAAAGCGCAAAAAGTATGAAACACTCGTAAGTCAATATTGTATGTAAAACTGGCGGCCGCCAACTAAGTCTAGGATGGCCGCGAACCGAAAAAAGTGGCCGCCAACCGGCATTTTGGGTAAATTTCAGGTAATAATTTATTTAAAAAAAAACTGTTGCATTGTTCCTCCAATACATAATACGAAAAATAACTTGACGATATCTGCTACGCCTACAAAAACAATTAGAACCTGAATTATGGACATATCATACTAATTTCAAGAAGCAAAGTTGGATAGGCGACTAAAAGGCCGCCAACCAGCGCAACGACCCTACGTACCTATGTAACTGAAATTTAGTCGAGAACGGAATCTAACATAAATCGGTGACAATTTCAGGATTTAGATCATTACACACGGTATATCTGGGGGCACGGCAGTGCCCCCGCCAAGTCGAGCAAAACAAAAGGCACGGCCGTACTATCCTTTTCTCGAAGCGATTCGGGCCATTTTCGACCCCCTGTAACTTCGTTATGGATAAAACTAGAAGCCTAAATTTTTAGTGACCAAGAGGGCATCACGTTTACAGATAATAATCCAAGTTACATCAAATTTGAACCTGTAGTTTAAGAATTATTGCAAGTCAAAGTTCCTTAATTTTGCTGCCCACTGACTGACTGACTGACTGACTGACTGACTGACTGACTGACTCACCGATCATCATAATTCTAAGGTACTTCTAGCCGTCCCACAAGTTTCAAATTTTGAATATAGCTATTGTTTAGCCTATAAACCAAGGAAAAATTCTGACATTCCATAATTTTCATCCCGTTTTCTAGATATATAATCTGCATAAATAACTTTGTATTCCCATATAAATCCTATTAAATTGTATGTGAATACAAAGTTACTTTTACAGTTCATAGTTAGACTTCATTGAAATTGAATGAAATAGGTAACAGGGGTTAAAAATGAGAAATGGCTTTGAGAAATTCGACAGTTGAGCGCTTTTTAAAAACTTCCACGATAGATAGAGATATACAAATCCCTATACTATACCTACCTACACTTTTATAGGTCGAACAAATTCGTTACCTAGGTACATTAAAATAGGTACCTAGGTACCTTATACCTTATACTTGTGGAGACGCAAAGACACTCGTTCATGATAATCTATGAGCATGACCTATGTCGCAAGGGGCCCCGGCCGCGCAGGGGCTAGCGCGCGTTGATGCGTGTTTTGCAAAAAAACGAAATAAAGAAAGAAAACTTACAAAAAGAAATGAGATCCCATCAAAAACATTACATGTACAAAAATGCACAAGTCTCGCAACGCAGTTTATCTGCCGTAAAAAGTTGTGAGATCGAATGTAAACCAAGTCGGTTAATTTCAATACCTACCTACCTATGCCTATCTATGGGAGCAGTTATATCTTTATTTCTTTAGTAAATAGAGTGTCTTGGCGATTGTACACGGCAGCATAATCTACTAGGCGATCTAAATATAGTCTTCCGTATAGGTGTACTTTCAAACAAATACAAGCACAAAGCGCTTAACATAGATTTATGTGGCCGTGTGCAATTGCCAAGTCACTCTATTTACCAAAGAAATAAAGATATAACTGCTCCCATAGATAGTCATAGGTAGGTATTGAAATTAACCGACTTGGTTTACATTCGATCTCACAACTTTTTACGGCAGATAAACTGCGTTGCGAGACTTGTGCATTTTTGTACATGTAATGTTTTTGATGGGATACCTAATTACCTACCTACCGATTCGGCTTCGTGATACGCAAGCAAAAGAGTAGGTTAACTTTCTAATAAATTTCGGTGAATTTATGATGTCTTGGTAGATGCATAAGTACCTACTTAAGGTACTTAGATAATTTGCAATATTTTTGCTGTTCTTCAAAGTAAGATAGGAATAAGCTATACCTTATCACAAAAGAAAACAAAAGTTTCTACATCTCTACTAGCTATGCCCCTAGCTAGCTCTACTAATGTGGGACATGCGCTGGCATTGACATTAGTAAGATGACAGTAAGTTAGTGAGTAAGTACCTACCTACTTATCTATGGTATTTATGGCACAAGGTGTCGGTATCTCTGTCTGTCACGGATACATTCTTCACTAATCTTCATCGACCGATTTATACATCGAAAGACATCGACTTGAGGCCTCAACTTCTCATGGCTTAAGTCAACTGCAGTCCTAAGATGAGCCAGTAATAAGTCTCATTCGATACAGAAAAGCATGCAGGCCTTGTGTGAAGGTACAGTACAGTAACATACACTATATAGGTACAGACTTCATCATCAGCCTGAAGACGTCCACTGCTGAACATAGCCTCCCCCTTAGACCGCCACACCGAACGACAATTTGCCACTTGCATCCACCGGTTGCTTGCGACTCTTTTGATGTCGTCGGCCCGTCTAGTGGGAGGCCTACCTACACTGCGTCTTCCAGTCCGTGGTTGCCATTCTAGAACCTTTCTTCCCCATCGGTTGTCAGTTCTACGAGCGATGTGGCCTGCCCATTGCCATTGTACCTACAGACTTCATGTAACAAGAATTCCAGAGAAAAACAACGCGGATTACCTTACCTATAGGCGCGCGCGCTCAATAACAAGGAATGATAATATTATTGTTATTTGATACGAGCTAATGATCCTATTAGGCATCGAAAGTCGGGAAATCAACGAAATACTCAGTATATTGACGATTGGATACAACCACTACAACCATAAATTTATATGTATGTACCTACTACCAGGTAAAACAATTTAGCCTCCAATGTGATATTATATAACCGTTATAACGGTGGCCATTATAATTAACTGTGCAATACTGTGCATGCGCCACCACTTCACACCAATCTCACCATGGCACGAGGCACTACAAGTTTCTGGCCAGATGTTCATTGTTCAATGGAATTGGCATCTGTGGCATGCACAGTATTGCACAGTGCACACAAGTTATTATAGCATACAAGTAGGTGGAACCATGATCCTCATGAACGATGGTGATGATCCCCTCGAGCAGACTCTCAGCTGGCAGCATTGATGCTTCTGATCCACTAAACTTTCTTTCTTCGAAAACTTCATCATGCGACCAAATAGTACCTACCTAAATGATTGTTATACAATATTGTAAACTAGTGGAAAGCTGTTACTGACGTTACGCCACTAGTGGTGTATCCGATTGGTATGCTCGACGTATTGTGACAGATTGCATGTCAGCTGGTAGTGACCCACAAACTAGTTACAATTAACTCGTTACATGACTGTTTATTGGAACAAGTTCACAATGTAACCATTTGTTGAGCTAAACGCCAGAATGTCTCACTGTTTTTGGGCTTTATGGTTTTTAAATTGTGTTTATCAAGCCCAGTGTAAAAGTTATGACACGTAAACTTCTGTCTTTCTGTAAATGTATTTTCACACTTTCATCACAAGGCTGAGCGAGAGGTTGTCCTATGATGAGTGGCTTCTATTTTTACCTACTAGAAGCGCCGCGCGGTTTCACCCACGTTAACTACTATCCCGCAAGAACCGTGAATTATTACGGAATAAAAAGTAGCTTATGTCACCCGCGGATAGTGTAGCTTCCCAACAGTG
This sequence comes from Hylaea fasciaria, assembly GCA_905147375.1. NCBI lineage: Eukaryota > Metazoa > Arthropoda > Insecta > Lepidoptera > Geometridae > Hylaea > Hylaea fasciaria. The sequence continues at coordinate 12,480,003 of LR990193.1, read as the reverse complement.
AATGAATTTTTCAAATCGTTTCAGTAGTTTCGGAGTCTATTGCCACTGCAATCAAACAATCAAATCTTTCTTCTTTATAATATTAATATATAATACTTATTATGCATACCGCAAAAGAGTGGCCGAAAACTCCTTGCCTATCTCTTACCCTACCTACCTAATAGCTAGGCTCAAACCTAGGAGTCAACATGTCTTCAAGTCACTAGTGAATAGATTCCTTAACTACAGGTGAGCGCGTACACCATCTTTCGATCGCATCGTCCGACAGGCGAGTAAGTTGTCAAACGCGAACCTATACCTAAATCTATGATACAAAAACATCATCATTGGAGACAGTTCTTTGCACATAGGAAATAGCGGCTCCCAGTTGTTTTATTTGGTGATGTTTAGCGTCCGCTGGGCCAGAACGAATAGGAAACGAATCATCGTAGTTCCTAGTAGCCGCTTTGACGTTTTTTGTCCGGATATGCTTCCGCCTCTTCAAGGCTAGGCTGCTGAAAGCTGAAAGGACTGGAGCGTAACTTCCAGCGTTTGTTTAAAAAGGTAGGCATATGGTAGGTAGGTACCTAACTGTATTTTTGTCATAACAGTTATTTATTATTTATTTGTTAACAACAAGAACGGCATGCCAATTACACTCATTGTCAGATTTAGTCTAGATAAGAAAATAGTACAATAATATAAAAAACAAAAAAGTATCAAATCAAGATTGCTCACAGAATGTCAAAAATAAGCTAATAATTGCATACAAATTGTCAGAAAAAATGTCACATTCAGCGTTGGCAACTAGGAATGCGTTGAGATTCTTCAGAGTGCGACAGAGAGGGGTCTGATCCCGAGCTACGGTATGACAAGGAGGGATGGAGAAGAGTTGGGGCATTCGACAGGACCTGCGTTGTGTGTAGTCGTCCGGAACGAATAGAACGCACAGGCGATTATGCAGATCAGGGGAATCGATACTTCCTCTTAAAATCTTAAGGCATATTTTCAGCTGGTCAAAAGATCTCCTAACCTCCAAGGAATTAAAACCTAAATGGCCGAGTAGAAATTTGGTAGGGTAAAGAAAAGGGTAATACCCATAAATTTTGTTGTAGAGAAAACGCAAAAACGCTTTCTGGACCTTCTCGAGCATCAAGGTGTAGGTGCTGTGGTGCGGGTTCCACACGCATGTTATGCTACGGCTGCTACAGGCTTAGGAATGCAGGCCAGGGATATGGCTCATATCTCTAAATGCCTGACCACGAGTGATAGGATAGTGATAGGAGAACAACCTGAATCACAGTTGAATGGCGAATCAGAGACTACTTAGGAAGGTAACTGTCCCTTACTAGGTTCCGGGGTCAAATCAATTGGACTCGTTTCCTCCAAGAATGCTATGAATATTGCAATTCGGATACGGATAGGGAAACAAACCGTGTAATTTCAAAGTTTTTTTGTACTGTACCCGGGTGCACAGAGGTGGTGGTGACAATTGGGAATAAACGATTTTTGTAACTATCTAAAAGTCATTCCAATTTATTTAAACAAAGCGCCTACCGTTTTAAATTAGCTCACGACTTATTTATAATACTATCTCAAAAAATGTATGACAACTAGCGCCACCTATAGCCCCCCTTCCTCACCATTGGGTATTCTACGCGCAAACCTTCATATCTTATATCTTTAAATGAGCAATTCTTGTATTAATATACATATATATATATAATTGGAATCTCGGAATCGGCTCCAACGATTTTCATGAAATTCAGTATATAGGAGGTTTCGGGGGCGATAAATCGATCTAGCTTGGAATAATTTTTAGAAAATGTCATTTTATTTCGTGTTTTTATGATGTTTTTCTATAAATAACCAGTCCATATTTTTTTATTATTCTATCGGTAAGATCGAAAAATTCATCATTTTATTAGTAATTCGTACATATAATTACCAAAAAACACAATTTATAAACAAAAATAAAAATACCGAGCAAAGCTCGGTCATCCAGATATTTATAATTACTATAACTATACATATACTTGTTATTCGGTTTATTCGATTGGACCAGTGAATTGTACGCATTTATAAATTATTTAGAGGAAAATCAAATCGTAAACAGCATAGCAATACAGATACAAGGTTTGCTTAGCAGTATTTTTAGGCGTTTAATGTTAACTTCGGCATTTTCTATTTCATAGCTACTCTGTTTAAAAGGAAGATGACCCGATCGCTGATTAGCAAGCTTTTCGTAACGTATCACGATCACAGATCCTGACTTTTTAACTATAGGATTCCCTGATTCAGGAAATAAGTAGGTATCTACGAGGACCGCGGGGTTCGAGTTTCGACCCTCGGCCACACAGCGATAACTTCTCGTATGTAATATACTGAATTTCAACGCTCGAAGGCACGATAAACAGTCCTCGATTGTTATCGCTTGATAGCAATCATTAAGCTACGAAGGACCTTAAGCAACACGACAAATTCATTCACTAATCATTTGACAAACAATAACATATAATGGTCACAACACCCAATAACGACTAATAGAAACTGAGAGTCCACCGGTACGTAGCCTACGTAATGAGAGTGAACTTGACCTGGTTGAGTCGACCCTGGGGCCACTCGGCTGTGACCCGACCGAAGGTCGAATGGCACCGTGCATAGATATCACCGACCTGTATTAGGGCTCGGTCATTTGAAACATACCATGACCTGACTAGCATTTTATCCTCATCTTAGCATACTTGCCTGTCATTATTGACACTTCAGCCACTTCCTCTTACTTAGGTGAATATTAAAATCAGCACCTTAACTATTAACTAGGTCAATGACTTTTTTACTGGGTAGGTATAGTATACATTACCTAACTGAATAAAGATAACTACAACTAAATTGGTAGTGTATAGTAATTCAGATTCAATTATTTATTAAATCATGCAATAATACACGTTGCAATAGCAACTAGTAGGTAACTAAACCACAGATATAACAAAATTTCAAATTGAGCACGATTAACGATTACGAATGTTACCATTGGATGTGCATCTTATACGGATTGGTCGATATTCTGTACTCATTTCTGAATCAACGATTTGAGGACTCGTATAGCAATGAACGTGGCAGCAACGTAGGCAGACCATCGCATGCCGCTCACGAAATTGAAATGCGCCATCCACCGCGACACGGGGTTCTCGCTTAGAAACGTCGGCCACACGCTCACATCCTCGTACGTTTGTGCTTGAGGCCGGAGACAACTCACCAAATGCACATATGCCGTATGGCCAGCTTCAAGAGCAGCCGCCACGTCGCCGTCGGCGAAGATGTCGAGCGACGACCATTCCAACAGCTTAGGACTGCCTGGATCTGTTAACCTCCTCAACGCGACGTAGTCTCCGCAGTGAGGCACGAACACGTCAGCGATGTCCGCTTCTCTGTAACTTGCCGGCACGGCGGCTTCCGCACCAAACAATTTCACTAGCTGTTCTAATACAGCCTCTTTGGAGTCAGCGTCGTCGTCGACGCTATCGCGCACCATCAAATATCCAACCAAAGCTTGGTAACGCGCCAAGCTGCCCGTCGTGGACATCTTCGGTCGTTCCATGGCCCAGATGATCGGTCCTCGAATGCTGAAAATGTCGCCACTGTACCCCTGCTTACTCCAAAAGTTCTGCTCGTATTTCACGACGAACTTCTTGGCACGGCCCGGGACCATATGGCCTGCCGTGATATCGTACGGTTCCGACAGTAACTCATCTTCCACCCTTATCGTATGCAGTTCGTCGGGCCTTAAAGCCATGGCAAGTAAATGACACACATATGTGGCCTCACCTTTCATGGTTTCCACGATGACTTCATCAGAGCTAGATCGAATTTCTTTGATGTTTTTTACCGCTTGCGTTATATCGGCTACACTCTGCTGAAGCTTATGAGCCAGTCTTTTTCTGCAGTAGCCTAGAAGTTTTTCTCGGAACCTAGTGTTGTCGCCGTCTAGATGGTTCCTAGAGCTGCTAGTTCTGTAGCATTGATGGAGGTAGAACAGAACGGACACGGTGCTGGCTGGAGCGCCACAGACGAGTCGGACAGTCATTCGCATGATCTCCCTCGAAGTGGTAAAGAGAAGGGATTCGCAAATATGTGTCTCCATAGTCGTCCGATCGTAATACAACAGCCTGCTTCTTTCTTTCTCCGTCTCTAAATCTCTGTGCTGCGTTTGAAACAGCTCCCGCATGTGATGATCTAAAAGCGTTTGGAACTGATTCAACTCAAATTTCTCTAGAAAGCTTAGATAATCGAAGTCGTGGTATTCAGTAGCGCACTCTACTGTTTTACCGTCGCCGTGTTGGAAAACTTTGTTGAGTGTGGTTTTGACGCGATCTGGGGCTATGATCGCCTCCGGCAGAGGCATTTTGAATTCTCTAGCGTATTTGGCGAGATAATACCTGGCGACGTTGTCGAGAAGCTGTCTGGCGGTTTCGTCGTAGTCCCCAAAATCGTCTATCTGACGCGAGTCGTCTTCGTTTATGTCGTGGAAGGCAACGTTGAATCGAGACGTTTTCTTGCCTGTTCCCTTGAGGTCGAGGACCATTATGTCCATGGAGTCTCCGAAGCGCTTCTTCAGTTTGTGGGCAGTTACAATGCCCGGAAGACTACATCCCAAGATTATTACGTCGGCTGTTATCTGCCTGTCTTTCACTCGCACCGTAGAGTCAATTTTTCGAACCATGCTGTATTAGAAGTGTACCTACTTATGTGTGTATAACATCAAAAACCCTTAAAATTTTCACTAACATTGCATTGTCAAAAGCTAAAATGCCGCTAAAAATGCAAAATGACGTCACTCTATGATGCAAAATACACAAACGTCAAATACAGATAAAAGGATACTATCATTTCAAAGACAAACACTCTACATTATAATAAGTTTATAATCACATTGTTGAATGAAAGTTACAATACCTACTTAAAATGTATCAAATCACTTGCCGTGGAAATCTTTTAACGCCTATAGATACCGAGATTACTATTGATACCGCCTACAAAATACGTTTAGCAATATCTCAATTGATTCTCCATAGTTTCAAAAGTGTCTATCTAGTATCTACCAAACGATGAAAAGCGCATTGCAATCGGTTCAGTAGTTACTACGTGTTATTATTGAGTTAAATTACTAATACCAGTTTTATTATTACTTCCGTACTACCTATACATAATTGTGTAGGTTCATAATCTATATGTAATGATCTATAATAAGCATTGCTGTGACTTTATTAACATTGCGATGGCGTTTAACTCGTTCACAATCGCTCTCGATTTCGATATGACCGCAGAACAACCTAATAGTTAGGTAGTAATAACGTACGCAATGTGACGATACTGTTAATTTCAGGTACCTCCTCCTTTTACAAATACTTCCTTACATACTCAGATGAACACAATGAAATCCTACCCATAATATGTAGGATTATCGTTTCATTTTCATTTCTTTTTTTTGGCTTCGCACAGCTTGTGCATTTAGGCAGTGTCAAGTAGGTATTAAAATATTCAAGTTATTCATAATTTCACAATAAGAAAGTCATAGCATTATCGCAATTCTCGCGGTCAAGTAGTTAATTCAATTATTTACAAAGTCAAAACAACGATTCAGTAAAGTGGTAGATTCTTTACTCAATCTTCCTGGGAGTTTTGGAAAAAATGGCGATATCACTCGATTTTTTTAATTCAAATAGCCTTTGGCGGAGCCTAGTCGATATGTCATCCTCACTTTGCCATGATAATTGATAGGCCTACACACAAGGTACGCGCAGCCAAACAAAATCATCCCAATCCCAGGGTTATGTTTATCGCTATAAGCAACCACAATATTATTTATATCTGTTCTGACGATGATAGGTATTCGTCGCCGGCAAAGCTCCGTCCGCAATGTCCGCATAGAACGGTAGCGGTTAGAACGAACGAGTCGTGTAACACGGGTCATACGCGGTCAATATGGGTAAGATGATAGTGTTATTTTTTGACAGTTACGTCACTTACATTTAGGGAATAACTGTAAATAAAACTACATGTATTTTTTTATTATATTCTAAATAATACGTCATCTAGCGGCTAACTGCACGGCTAGATGTGCTAGAGTCTAGCCCGTAATAAGCCTAGGAATATAGAGGCATCCATTATGCCCCACCTTGGGTAAAAATTGTTTCACATAATATAAGAACGATAACGTAATATGTACAAGGTGTATCGGCAAGGTGTAGTAATATTGAAATGTGGGTATGTGTACCTGGTGATGAATCATTTGCCAGGGTACTAAAACCTGAAATCGATAATCGATTTTTTCACTCAAATTGTCAAAATAACTAAATATTACAACCCTAACATGATACGGATGACGTCACGTTACGCCGGTCACACAACGCTTGCGCGATGCAGGATTTCTTAGAAACGGCCCTGGCGCCATCTAGTAATTTTTGGTGGAACTTTTACCACAACTTTGGTGTACAGTCTTACCCAACTTCTATGGTGCGTCGTGAATCTTCGTTCGCGCAGAAAATAAAGTATGGTCCGAAGATTAACGAAAGAATGCTTAACACTTACAATCAACCTAAGATCACTATTATAAGGTTCATAATATACTGCAGCTGTTAGTTCCATCTCACTCATGCCACGCGGCGATCGCTAAGATGGCGGGGCGGCTGCCGACCAATAGCGGTCAAGAGCATTTCCCGCGCTTTGAAAATTCATCTTCTGCGCAGGTAGAACTGCGATGTGCAACAGCTGCAGTGTATTATGAACCTTATAATAGTGATCTTAGGTTGATTGTAAGTGTTAAGCATTCTTTCGTTAATCTTCGGACCATACTTTATTTTCTGCGCGAACGAAGATTCACGACGCACCATAGAAGTTGGGTAAGACTGTACATGTTAGCCTATGCCTCAAGTTCACTGACATCGCCCAGCTGATAACTAGGGTTGAACGATGGTTAGTTTTGCAGTAAACTTTGACGTGTAATAATTCATTACCGTAACTACTTACAGATTTATAGTACCTCCAGACTACTTCGAAATATGTATGTGTATGCGTAGTTTCAGTATTACTACACCTTGCTGTTACACCTATACAAGGTTGGCTTCAGAGGAAGTTAATGCCATTGGAGAACTCGTCTGATAGATGCGTTCATATAAATAGATTATATTTGTATTTTTTATGATATATTATTATGATACCGATTACTCATGCACATTGTTTGTTTGTTTGTTTGTTTGTTAGTAAGTATGTATTTAGTTAATCTCAAAACCGGGTTTGGGTTCCATTACATCGAACCATCATAACATGTATAATGTATATTATCTTCATATTTCTACTTATCACGATGATTGCTAGAAAACTCCAAGGATAAAACCTTAGTCACTGATATACACTTGAAACAGTTTTCTCTGATTTTTTTTCGCCTACTAGTAATGACAAGGTAATTCAAAAAATCACAAAGAAATCCAAGATACCTACTAACTGCGTCATGCAGCTTCACTCTCGATTTTCCCGTTTTACATGGCTCTGTATTCCCAGGATAAAACTACAGCCTACGTATGTCACTCGAAAATAGTGCAACTAGCTAGATGGTGTTTAATAAACTAAAGATTATTTAAATAGGATCAACCAGTACATACTAGTTTTAAGGCTATTCCCACATAATTTCCCTTTCCCTTTAGAACTCTTTATGTCACCAGAGCCTCTTCTGCAAGTATCACTAGTTGGTAAATAGTCATTAGCCAAGCAGAATAACATTTCTGTAAGGAAAGTGGCTGTCCATATTTACAATGAGGTCTAGATATTCTGTGGTAAACGTAGGTGTTACCTATTATTCACATTTATCAACAAAAAAAAAGAATTTGTATTTCTTCAACAATGCGAAAATTTGAACTCAATAAACGGTAGGGACATTGTAATCTAATTAGTCAATTAATAAATAGGCGATCATAAACAATACATAATGTGTGCCAATTCGGTTAACAAAGTATACTATCAATTCTCTTATTATACTTTACAATACTTAGAGATAAGGCGCCTGCTGTTAGCGGACATAGTAACAGCGAAGCACGCGGGAGTCGATTGGACCGTAAATCAAGTTAGGTCATACGATCAACGGCTAGATAGCGGCCTCAATGACTTCTCTTACCCTTGCTTCTCATGGCCTGGAATAGGCCGGCGGCGCTTCAGACGTTATCACTGTGAGCGAATCTGTGTCTTCGACGTGCGAAAACGTGTGCCCGCGCACGTACGCCAGGCGGGAGTGCGCTGCTCCATTGTCATCTGATTCCGGTCGCGTGTCTTGTGATCGGTGGCATATGGCAGGGAGTAACTTCTAGCATCTTATATTCGCGAATATTCTTATATTCATCCTAGCATCATCACTGGTCAGTGGGGAAGTTGCGAATATTCTATATATTTTATTGTTTTAAATGCTGGGTAATATAGGGCTTATCTTAGAGAGTGTGTTACACCAGGAGTGGTTATAGATAAGTGCGATTTGGTGGAGAACTTTACCCATAAACATTTTGTTTTAATGAGTTCTTATTCGTGTATATACAAACAAAACTGCCTGAAGGTATTTGAAATCAGTGACTTGATTATTTACGATAAAGATACTGTCATGTTATTATGTAGATTCACCAGTCAATCCATCACAAGTGCAACAGCCACTATGACACAAGCCAATGACATCACAACAAAATATTATCAAGTGTCAACCTGTGGATAAGTACGGTAGGTATTTATTTTGTAGGTGAAAATACTACCTACCTATACTTTGCATCGCTGCTGTTTCGGCCAAAAAATATTAGCACTGCAACAGATTTCAGCATGGCAAAACGCCACTTTGAATCAATTAATCTAGCTAGACTTTAAGACACATACAATAATTATGACATTGCAAAACCGATTAGGCCGATACAGACACCTTCTCTCAAGCCGTGCCGTCCCTAACATAGCAAACGCACAATTGTCTCGTATGAAACGCGGAACGCGCGCTCCCATTCGTCGGACGACTCGATTGGAACTAGAATCGTAATGATTTTGCTATAATTATGGCTCACCCGATACCGCGGCCTTTTGGTCTCCAGGCGCAACATCCCGTAATAACCGCCTGCAAGTCCTCATAGAAAAGAGTTCAACGCGCTTTCACTCTTTTTTTACGCTTGTTCAGGCCTGTACTGTACCAGTATTTTTTGTAGCTTATTATCATATTGATATTTATTAACAGTGTCTAAATATATAATAATTATTCATGTTGTATAATTGTAAAATACCAGTGCTGTGATATACGTCTTGCTTTATATAATTTCTGTGATTTGTTAGATTCCTTTGTTTAATTTTTCGTATTTTGTGTTATGTTTTTTTGTGTTGTGTTGTGTTTTTTATTATATTATTTGTTACGCAATAGAGTTAGGTAATGTTAGAGTTACACTATTTCACAATACATACTTAAATCAAATGGAATTTGAATCAAATTCATTTCAAGGTCTTTTCATAGATTCAAGATAGTCATTTTATAACTTTTAGTGAAGGTTCGTCATAATTCGCGTATTTTATGTTTATTAGGTAAAATCTTAGACATAAATTAGATAATTGAGTAAAACAGGTTTATTTACGACTTGGAATCGCTAAATGTACTTAGTAGGTATTAAAATTATGCTGCAATGGACACTGGACAGCTTCTAGTAAGAAGTTATTTTTTAAATTCGTCCTCTTAGTTCAGTGACCACGAGCAGGTCAAATACTTGATGGTTAGTAGGTATCGATACCTAAGACTACGGCTGCTCAAACAACAGCCATATTATTTTAAGTAGGTACTGTAACCTAACCTATGAAGTGGAAAACCCTATGGGAATACCTAGCCAATTATGCCCGAATTGAAAAATGCTGAAATCCGCATGTTTTTTATCATTGTTGATACCATGGCGTCGGCTCTCAAAACCATAATAATTAATTTATTGTATTTGTATAATGGAACTTAATAGCAACTTCAGTTACCAGCATGGAACTAATTTAATTGGGTCTACTTAACTACCAATTGTTTAACATTTATAAGTATATACCGTTTATTGCTTGGTATGAAATAGAAAGAACGACTAAAGAATGCAGTTAAGAATAAGAATTATTAAAATGTATGTTGTATATTTATTTAAATAACTATTTTAAAATAATGCACCTACGCTACGGCATCTAAAATTATAGTCATAAACTCATAATAAGCTAGCAATTACGTCGGGAAACTTGGTAGCTTAAGGGGGCCTTAGGTATCCTAGCAATCACATGCAGACCCAGCGTAGGTATTGCCTGATTGCAACAACTCGAATATTAAGTCGGTAAGTAGGTACATTACATTACTTAGAATATGTTAAGCATCTATTCATAAAACTTGTTATTTAAATTAAAAACTTACCCACATGAAAACGTATAATATACTACTCGTACCTACATTACTTTGAAAAGCTGTTTTGTTTAAAAAAAATATAGCAAATACAAAATACCACGGTTGGTATTCATGCTCTATGGTAATCCTTTAAGTTTTTTGATAACATTACTTCAAGGAGATTTATATTCGAATACAATACATGTATACGATAAGCCATACTTAATTAAGTGCATGACGTTAGATTAGATTTTTATTTTTAGGCTGTAATTGCACAAATGGCTGCGGTACGTTTGTTATTATTACAAATACCTATTCTTATCTAAGATTCGAGACAGTGATGCAGTTCTCAAATTGGATACTTCAAAATAGGATTACCGCGAACTTTGGCGATAGCCGGATAATTTGCGAATTGAACATGCCATGCACCTAAACGGAGGTTTGAACTTAGACTCAGTTATACCACCGATTACAGTACCTCTATAAATATAATAATACTAGAAGCACCTCGCGGTTTCACCCGCGTTTACTACTATCCCGCGGGAACCATTAACTTTTACGGGATAAAAGGTAGCCTATGTGTACCGGGGATAGCATAACTTCTCAACAGTGAAAGAATTTTTCAAATCGGTTCAGTAGTTTCGGAGCCTATTTATTACAACCAAACAAACAAAGTTTTCCTCTTTATAATATTAGTATAGATTATAATAATATCTCATGATTTGAACTACTTATTTAAATACATTTTAATGCGTAGATTACGTATACGTTATTAGTACAGAATTCGATATGAAGATTGGTAGAGATAGAAGAAACCAAAAAGCTATTCAAAATAATTGTTCTACCAGGTGAAGTCGCGGGTGCCAGCTAGTTACAGTAGTTAAATGGAATATTCATTAGCCCCTACCGAGCTCACAGTGCAATTCACTCAGCTGGAATTCACTATTAGACCTGTCGATAAACCGAGAACTGTCGATTATATCCTACACGAAAGACAGAGACAAGATATCTTAGCTACTCGTACTTCGGCTGTGCTGAAGCGATTAAATCTGATGACCTGCAAAATTTAAAATGTAACATTTTATCATATGCGTGATAGTTACAATAGTGTCAAATTATAACTATCGAATTTACACAATGTCGTCGATATTTAATTTTATCTTATTACGCCGGCGTCGCGTTGTCGTCGTGGACTTCGAGGCTGAATTTCCATCATAAAATGGGGTACACGTCATATAAGAGAGCTTACCTACTACTAATATATAATACGGAACCCTAAGAAGGATAGTTGTATATTGTAAACAACTGTTAAGAGCAGACTCTTATCATCAGTCATTGTGTTTGTTGCAAAATACTGTTTTAAAATAAGATCTCCAATGCTTTATCTGTTTTGCTTTATCAAAATAAGTTGTTTCAGTAAGTACTTACTATCTGCCTTAAACGCATGTCGAAAAACGTGCTCGTAATATTTTCATCGATGATGAAAAGGGTGTGTTTGTGTGCTGACGACACTGAAGGATATACTTTACCTACTTCTATTTTAATCATTGGTTATCATGCAATATGCGAGTGAGAGAACTGTAGGTGCTGCAGATATGATTCTTATCAGTATCAGACAAGCCGGATGGAAAATGAGCTAAAATACGTTTTCTGTGGATTTTTTTTCCGACGAGTCTTTTACTTTAATTTATTTTATACTAGGCAAGTTGTCTCGATCTCATCTTATAGAAAGCGTCTATGGGCCGATTAGAAGTCGTTTATCGTTTTGTTTTATTTCCGAAAAGATTCCAATATAAAACGAATTGCAAGTGATTCTATGGAAGTAAATATACCTGTGAAGATTCCGATCATAAAGGCTAGATAGAATAGTTAGTTAATAACTTTGTTGTGATATGTTTTGATGATCGCGCGTCAGCCGCAACCGTTATCTATAACATATTTTACGATTACTTCCCGACGTGACGCTATTGCAACATGTTTGCAGAATGGTTTCAATTCAAATGTAGGCAAGCAATAACTTTTAATAATAATTGTCATTGGAAAAATTATGCCCGCGGACGGGATATCAAACCGTTCGTTATCTGTTCCACTCCATAGTGTACCAAAAATATATAGGTGCGTAGCCGGTTATAATAACTTGGATTGTTTTCTTCTAGATAACCTCTGGATGACAAAAAAACATCACCAAAAGTCACCACCATACCATCAACCTAAAACACCATCAATGGACCGGATAGTGCATTATATTTTTATAAAAGCATCAACTGCATATTAAATTTTAGTATGGCAATCAGCGTCAATTTTTTTTCCAAAACGTTGACATGAAAATGTACTTCAAGAAATCCAATTAAATCCTCCGTGGTCGTGCTGCCAAGTATCATAGGTAGGTACACAATTTACTAGCTACTACCTATAACAAATGACAATAAACATTACATTATCAGTATCCATTACCTAGGTATTATTCCATTAAGACGGTACGATCAGATGACGTACCACTAGAGGGATCAAACGGGAAGCCTCCTATTTGCAAATGTGATACCTTAACTCACAAACGACCTAACAGCGCAGAGCCTTATAGGCTTTACAACCTCATACCACAGATGATAAGACGTAGTGTCGTGTGCAGTCAACTGTGAAGTTACGATTTTAGAAGTGCGAATATGTTAATTATTGGCATTGGGTGCAACAACCGAGCATCACGTAGGCAAAGCGCACCCGAGTGATTCAGAAAGTCAGTTCCCTTTAAAATTTACTAGTGTTATTCGATAATGGTTCTTAGAAGCTCGAAAATGTTACGGAAAAGGGAATCTTGTTGTTGGACTTTGTGCTAGCCTCTATATAGTGGTCTTTTCTTTGTCAGGCTCCCCAAGGGCTGATGTGGCTTAACGACTACTAGCAATCGATTACAACCTATAGCTTAACGTGCCCTCCGAAGCACGGAGTGATGGAATACCGCACATAACTTTTGAGATATCATTGGTGCGGGGCCGAGGTTCGAAGCCGGTAACGCTGGATTTTAAAGCGCACCAATTACCGCTCGGCCACCATCACTCATCACAGGGAATCAAGTATGTCAATATATACTACAAATCAGTTTTTGTGTAGGTACGATACCAAAAGATAGAGAAACAAATCCAAACTGAATCTTCAATCTTTGGATCATTTCTTAATATGAGTCTGCATTATGTAATCATAGTTCTCGCAATCTTTGTTTTTGTTCTAAATGTTAAAAATTACCAACTAAGTTTTCCGTTGAAACCCTGTTCAACGCGGTTATAAAACGTAATGACCACTTATTAAACAACCATGCGAAAGGTCATGTCACCTCGTTCCCCCTTCGTTTGGATATCCCTGACTCTTATTTTATTAAATGATGCAGGTTTTATTGAAATAACTGCGAGCCCGTCAAATTACCTCGGACACGTATTGTAAATTTTCACACTGTCTCTTCCAATCTGACGAACACGGCAAAATGTCCTCGTTTAAAACAAGGGTATGCTCAAATTACACTTCATTTCAGTCAAATTGATTTTAACATAAAGAGCCGGCGAATTCAAGAGTAAAGAGCGTTACAATATACTACCGACAAAGGCGATGGTAAATGTTAAAAATAACTGGGAAAATATCAACAATCCAAACATCTCACTTTTAAAAATTCTCGAGTCTAACTTTTTTAATTTGTTTGGCATCATCTACACTTTTCATCGCCTTATTCTGTTTGTATTTTGAGTTCAGAACACGGGTTACAAAAACAAACCCCCTTTAGAAATTCTGTGTGTCCTTGAATTTGTGACTTTGTATGGCCTCAACTACGCACGACACCGCCTTGTACAGTATGAACTTACGCATTATTCGTCCGACTTTCCTACAAAAGCTCAGCACGTGATAAATTTACATAATGCACCACATGACAACTCACATGGCACTATTTTAACCTATTACACAAGGCTATTTCAAGAACTTATAAATATAGCCATAGAAGACGTGTGGTAGAATGGGAAACGAACGATATATCTGTATAATTAAGACTACAGACACTATACGAGTATAAACGCAGTATGGGAGAGTTCACAATTTCTATGCTCGATGCCGATCAGGTGACATTGCCACAGTTACCTTTTGAGGGAGTTGGATACTAAACGTCAACACTCAGAACGTCGAAATATAAAATGAAAACACCAAATATTCGACAGTTTAATTTATAAATGGGGTGTTCCGGCAACAAAATACAATAGAATTTGTTTTTGTTACATAACTGTGTAGGCACATAATAAGTAGGTATATCTATGTCTTAGCAGTAGGTACCTAAATAAATTCTGGTATGGACCGTTTTCCCGTTTCGAGCATGCAATAAGCTGCAAAAGTCTGTGTTTGTATTGAGATGGGGTGAAAATGGTGCTTAAAGTTTGTGTTGCTAAAATTAGCAGTTGTACTGCGACATAGTAGGTGCACTGGACGCTTTTTTACTTATAGAATGCCACAACACGTTTACGAATTGAATATGCTACTCGAGGAGGTTAAGTGCTGATTTATCAATCAACCATCTGGCTTAGGAACCTTACCAGAATGCTTAGTTGCTTACAAGTAAATGCATACATTGATCAATCAAAGGAGACTTCAACATGCTTTAACCAAGTCTCCTTACTGTTACTATAGTACTACATTGTCCTATACAATTATAATTATGTCTATTCATTCACACATCACACATACGCCGGGTCATGTGACGGCGTCACGAGGGACACCCACAATGAAAATAAACGGACTGTACCAGATTTTTAAAACTACCGTTAACGTCTCTGTAACTTTCCGTAGACTTACTAGATGTAAAGTTTCAGATAAAACTATTTCTGTAATTCTACATTAAACGAAACCAGAACATAAAGGTCAATGTACCTATTTATTGTAAGTAGGCAACTAATATGGCTATCGTATATGGCTATTTTGTAATTGTCATGAACATGGAAAAGTTAATACAAGGTCCTTAGGTAATCTTAAAAACGTAGGCCGTAGCAACACTGCGAAAGAGCCAGGTCTGCGTTAAAACTAAGTTAAGAATGAATACCATAATTTCGGGACTAAATCGGATATAAGATGGGATGAACGTAATTTATGTTTTCTTGCGGCGCTCGCCTGTAAACTAAATCTACCTATAAATAGATAGGTGTTTAATAATATAGTTACCAAAGATCACAGTAGATTCATATATAAGTGCCCATTATATCAACCATATAATATAATCAGTTTGATATGTGTGTTTGTGTATCTTACTTTGCGCTGAAACTTATTATGTTTGTGTTTTCAACCTCGACAACAATATTATGAACTCATGATTTTCTTCGGATTAACCTAATCAGGGTAGCTAAATATAGAACTACGAGTAAGTACACAATGAATCATGTATATCATAAGGCAATGTTCACATCTCAAATCATATTATGTCCTATCTAATCAGACTTATGAGTACCTATCTGAAACTAGTCATGACCACAAGCGAAATATTAGTACTTGATAAATACTACCACTTTCTTTTCCTGCGAAAACCACAACAAGGCATATACTCGTACTATGCTAATTTACAAAATATATAAAAATAGAAATTAAGATACCCTATTGTTATCTGTAAAAGATCTTTTCCTCGTCTCTTGTCGTCTTTTCCTCCCCTGAGGAAATAATTCCCGTATACAAGCGATACGGCTCAGTAATCGATCAATCGATATTGAGTAAGGCATGGCATCAGAGTTAATCAAAAGCCTATCAATCAACCGATAACAACTAGGAACAACCGTCAACGGTCATCCAACCAAGTGGGGTGACCGTCTGATGGCATTGCTTTACTTTTAAAGACAGAAAAATATATAATGGACGAAACATAAAAGCAAAAAGAGGTAGAGGTAAGTAATAGAAAGTATGTATTGTCATTTTAAAGGTACGGTACATATCTAGGTAATGACGACGACGAGATATTCATAGAAATGAAGAGAAATCTGTACAAAATTTGTGTAGATTGCCGACCGTCTCCTGCCATGTCGCATCTGTGTTCACAGAAATCCTATTCCTCAAACTATGACGAGCTGATTATAGCCAATTATTTTTAAACGTGTTCATGACGCATTTGTACTAAGTAATATTTATTTTCTGCTTGTACATATTGCTATTTATACAACCGACTGCGAAATTAGGTCAAGGGACTAGAGTTAACGTAATGAATGACATAAATTAGGTACCTTATAAAGAGCTAGATAGTATAGCTTCCAAAGCTTCCGTCACGTAGGCTTCTCGTAGAGATCCCGGCTACGTAGACCTCTCGTAGATACGTGATTACATAGAATTCACGTAGATACGTGATTACGTAGACCCCTCATAGATACGTGATAAATACGTCGTTGTTACGTAACATGGTGTTAGAGGCCTTCATGCAGTAAGTCGACCGTGTTGATATCATTCACAGAGCATGCGAGACCGTTTATCTTGTTAAACTATAATAGTGATTAATGATGCCAGTGTATTGGCATTGATATTGTTTATGAACCATATATTGGGAATAAATCCTAATCTATTGGCGGGAAGGTTATCGCAGCAAGGGTTTTTGTACCATTGATCATGCCTTGCAGAAAAAAGGATCTTCTATCATCTTCATCAACTCCTATTCGCTCACTGCTGAACAGTTGTAGGGTTAGGCCATAATCCACCACCGGTTTTGGTGGATAACATGTCCCCAAACTATTTCTTGGGCATGTGCGTTTCCTCACGATGTTTGCCATCACCGAAAAGTGAGTGATTATGTTTAACAAGAAACGCATTGATACTTGCCCGCACTGAGATTTGCACTCGTCACCTTCTGTTTAGTAGGTGAACGTTTGCCCACTAGGCTGCATTAAGATTGCGATTTTTACGAGTAAAACTTTGGAATTATGGGCACAAATATTTTCTACACACCTTATATTATGTAATTCTGTACTGAATTCTCAGTATATGTACAGTATGTATAGTATACATATGATGCCTACGTGTTCGGTAGAATGTAACCATCTAGAGCTCTGTATAAAGGCGGTTTTTGGCACAGGGACAAAATTGAGTCAGTAGTCAACTAATTAGGCCACGCAAGATAAATTAATTAATACACATACCCTCACCTAGTTTCATGCATTAGCTTAGAAGTTTACTTGAAAACTAGGTGCAATTTTGTTTGTGATAAAACTACAGTAATTATCTATCAGGATATGAGTGGGTTTAGATACGGACGCAACAAAATACTGAAATTACGTGCATCGAAGTGATCTCTGCGATATATTTTTGGTTTTTCAATAGATATGCCACCATCAAACCGTCATGCTGGCGTATACCCTAAAATGTTGAAATGAGGAAGGGAGCAATTCCCCAGCAGTGGGACGATACAGACTGATAAATAATAACGTAATCACTAATCAAATCACTACAGGAAGTCTTCCACACATTTATCTTTGACGCAGAGGCTTAACAGTATTTGAAGTCAGGCTTGCATTGTGCAAAGATACACATTGCATTTTACAATCGTCTAATTATAATCACCTTCATGTGTTAGAAGGGGGGTATAATTTTGAAAGTCTATATTTTGTAATTTTCCTTCTTCATAATATTTTGCATGAACCATCTGTGATTGGATATCGAAATAAGGATGATCATAAGATAATGTAGGGATACACTTAACCCAAATTGTAATAAATAATATCTATAGAACAAGAGTTAAATTCATAAAACACAATATTTGTTAATGCTAAATAAGTGTTTACTTTGTCTTACGACACTAGAGAAATCTACGGATGGATTAAGTATGGAAGGCGATGGCTTAGTTTGGAGTTACCAAATGTACGAAGGACTATGATCGGCTGAAATAGGTATAGACACTGGAGAAGTGAAGTCTCAAAATTTCTAAATACGGTGGTCTTGATACCGAGCACAGATTTTAAGATTTGAGACGAGAATAGCGATAAGTCGATTGTTTCGATTGTTCATACATCTCGGTGGTGCTCGATGATTTTCTCAGTCGAATCAGCTTGAATTTGCCGGGAAGATTTGGAGCGAATTTGCTCAGTCAAATTTAAGTGATCCGAGTGGTTCATCATCCGGAAGGAAATAATCGCGGGTAATTGGCATCGACTGCGGTTCTTTTTTACACCGCGTTTAAAGTGACACGAGTAAGATAGAACGAGTTCAAAACGTAGCGGTGGATCAGTGAACTGGGAACAACCGGAAAATATCTCGATGGATCAGTTGGGGAGCGAGTTAAAGACTTGAATGTAGTTTTGTCCCGAAAGCGACTCTTTCGATTGTCTCGAAATCACCCCAACACCAGTCGAGATGTTTTTAATAATATGTTTGAATTTTCAGGCCGTAAGTAGATACCAGAAGCCCGCAGAGTTCAGAGTGCCGTACAGAGAGCTGTCGATCGAGGCATGTCGAAGTAACACATTACGAAAAAGCCAACGTTAGGTGCTTTACGTAGGTGTAAAGAGTTATGAATGGCAGGAACGATAGTGCATGGAAAAAGTTCAATTTTGTGTTTTTTGGTGTAGGGACTGGTTAATGGCTGCTTTATTAATTAATTATTTCCGGTACCTATTTCAAAAGGGCCACTAAAAGTTTGCTGCGCTACATCGGAAATGTTATCTACAGGTAAAAAATCGCGTCATAATGATTGCATCGTTTGGAAATAAACTACCAAGAAAGCTTGTTGTCGTATAAACACACCGAAGCTCCAAGATTTCTGAGACTAGCCCAAAACATGAGTAATCAGTAGAAGAGCGGGCGCTATCAGCGCCGGGCGCCTGCGCCCGCGCCGCCTTGCATCACACGCAGGGGGGGGGAACACGATTTGCTCGACTTATATTCGTGATCGCCGCTGCGCTCGGTCATACGTGTCTCGCCCGCGACTCGCTCCACACCGACCGACCGAGTGAATATGTGTAATATATGTACCCGCGACATTACCGTCGAGGCTCCGGCGCCTGCGCCTCCGCCTTCGCCCAAAGCCACTCGCATTTTAGAGCACATGAAGAGGAAGCACAACATCGTCACCGACCCCTCCTGCTCGGAGAAGCAGCAGGAGGTGGCGTACCAGCCTGACCTGCTCGCCGTCTCCACGCAGTACTCCAAAGTGGCCTACGATCTCTTCAAGAGGGGACTAGTCCGCCTGCAGGAGTCCAAGGCATACGTGTGAGTACCTTGCTTGTTGCCCGTCCAGCTGAAAGGCGATTTCAGTGTTGCTAGGCGTATTGTGATCGTGAAACTTTCCCGGTTGTATACGTAAGTAGTTTACCTACCGGTGAATGGTAAATCTTATCTGAAACTGTTTTTGTGCGATCCTTTATTTTCTTGGCTTTTAAACCCTTTTAAGTCAAAGACTTCGGCTTCGTTTGAAATGAATTTTCTGATATTGATGTATTTAGGAATGACTTTACTTCGGACAAAGTTTGACCATGCAAGCCATCTGGGCTTCGGGCTAACCGTCGGGGCTAATTAGACTTGTCATTGACGGATACGTCAAGGAGGACATCATCAATTCATCATCATCATCATAGCACAGCTCCCGTAAAGTAACTCTCATAATTATGCAAATAATAAGTGCTCTATGAAACTATTTTTCCTCTATTCCATGTTGTCAATCAAAAACTACTGGGACCATCTCAAAACATCTGAGTTCGTATTCTGTTTTTACAAACCAAACTAAATCTTAATTTGACAGCTCTAAAGTTATAGCCATCCTTTTTGTTTTAATAAGATTGAAGTGAGACAAAATACCATTTGACAAAACTAAACTAAAATTTAGTTCAGTTTGCAAGAACAGAATAGGCGCTCTGGAAAGAACAAATATATTTAAAAAAAATCGTAGCAACAACTGCCAGTTACTAGGTACATTAACGTTTATATCCATATTCAGGTCATGATCCCGATTTTCAGACTTTGATGGAGTAGCGTGACTCGGTCTTTGAATACATTTGATACTTCACTTCCCTTCGTTTCCTCTTACTGGTTTTATGGAACAATACGTTGACCCGCTTCTTAGAAAAACTAATATTTAGGTAGCCATGTTCACTGCAAATATCTCGGATTAACACATCAGTTGCCGTCGCAGAAATAATTTGATACAAACTACACGGTAGGATTCTCGTAAGATTTATGCCACACATCCTTGATTAGAACGTCAGATCGTTAAGTTTTATAAATGTAAGAAGACACCGTTTCTTCACTCATACATAACAGGTTATGTCTCATAATTAATTGCTCCTAGGTGTCGATTATATCATCCATTATAAAAATAAGTACCATGTGGTAAATAATATGCAAATTATATTTTCTCCGAGGATTTTCACTATTACAGTAATTACATGCCATTTCGTACACTTCCCGAAAGTACAGTCGGGAAACAAATCAAATAGGGGAAAACGAGATCTTTAATCTTACAGTTTGTTGGCTTTTTTGTTGGCCCAAAGAGTTAAATCCTACAAAAAATGATTAGTTCCGACCGAACACAGACTGACACTATCTCCGCAGCCAGAACTAAGACGAGGTCAGTCTGCGTGTCACGGATTTAGCCAGTAGCCTCGGAACAATCGGACTGGCATCAAACATAGTTACAATCCTTTAACGATAAACAATTGACAAATCAATACATCAATGTAGTGTACAAATCAACTTTAAAAACTTTAAAACGCATTCACGCAAATTTAATCTATCTAATTGGAAGGATTTTAAACTATTTTATGTAGTGTGGATTTGACATTTGTTGGTAGGTAGTATGTACCAGAGTTTAGCAGTGATGTTGTTAAGCTTATATTACTATGTACTTACGCATTTTTTCTAAAACTACAAGGTCTTGAATACCCTTTTCCGGTATTTACAACCAAGCGTGAGAAATACATCACATTGAATTAATGTCCGAAGTATTTGTGATTGGAGTAGAGTTAGGGTATAAAGAGTTTCCAGAAAATCGCTTAAAACTAAGAGCAACGACAATCAAACAAGATATGAGATTTCGATACGACGTAATGATAAAAGAGCCGATAAAAATGTGGGTAAAAGTCCACAAAGATAGAAATACAAAGTTACATAACTGTCCTAGTACAGTAAACAAATAATTTATGACTGTAAAATAAAAATCCCTGTTTCAAGAGTCGAACCAGGAACTTCCAACCAGGAACTTTTCAATGCGAGAGTGACTAGGTATAGTGTCTCATAGGGTAAATTCTAGAAGTTCTTAAACTTTCGCGAACTGAATACATGTTAATTAGTATTTAACGGGTCTAATTCGCGCACAAACTAATATCAAAATATATAATTTTGACATACCTCGACGTTTCGACCGAGTTACATCGGCCGTGGTCACGAGAAGACTGATTTTGATATTAGTTTGTGCGCGAATTAGACCCGTTTAAATACTAATTAACAGGGTAAATTCTCCCTACAGTTTAGGTAAAATTGCATGATTTACAACTTTCTTGCTGGCTACACTTTCTAACATGTACTGTTTTACGTACTTACTGCACTTTACCGTAGGTATACCTAACTTACTATGTATGATGCAACGTTTCAGTATTGCACCACTTTATAACTTTGATTAGAAACAATCAGTGTCTTGACCTACATCACTACCAGATCAATCTAGATAGTTATTAATGGCCCTCCTTTAGACAAATTAGAACACCAAGTCGGAATAACAAGGGTTAACAGGTTTTGAATGGTATTGCTCCAGAAAAAGGTCAATTTAAATAAAAAAGAAGATCGATAGAGAACTCCCAAAAGTTTAAGCCAGAGTTAAACAGATGTTTCTAAAATTTCATTCCACAAAATCAACGTCTATCACTCGCGTTTTGTTACTCAATCCTTGCATTCCTAATTATTTCACTTGTGAATTTGTAATTTAGTAAGAAAAAGCGAGGGTTAATCGTAGATTTGTGGAGAAAATATCTCGACTCATCTGTTCTACTCTGGTATAAATCTGTGTGTATAAAAATGTGGTAAGACCGAATTAGTTTGTTTCACGTTTATCTTATGCACGGCATGCGGAAAAGAAAGATATTAAACACGATAGGATGCCAACAACAGCAACAGATGTGCTATATTCTTTTTAGACGTACAAAAATTGCATTGTTTAAGTTGCGAAATAAAGTATCTAACTCGGACACCAAAAATTGGCATTCTACTTGAATATTCTGAATCACAAAGTTAAAAACAATAGCTCCTTATCTAAAAAAAACAGGTAAGTACATTGCAAAAGTTTGACGCGCAGCCATATATAAGTCTTTATGTGAGATTAGCAAATGGGCATACAGTCACGATCTCTTCCTTTTCACAGTGATTATCGTTTCACGACTAGACTTCCTACTGTAAACAGAAGAATCAAGTACTTAGCTTAGTAATAATTAAAGTATTAGAACCTGAAAAATTTGCAATATTACCCGTAGCAAAAGAGGTGTGTCTAGATTGCAGCATGTGGTTTCTGGTAAAATCTCAAAGGGAAAGATAGAGTCTCTGACTACTTCGACTGTATGTATGGTATCTCGTATTACCTGTAGGTAAAAAAACAAAAGTGTGTGTATATGACAAACTATGGCATTCACTTTTTGGCAAACGAGACTACAAGTCATTAAAAATTAAATTACAATCTAAATTACAATATGAAATTATAGGATGAAATTTAAAAAAGTACTAAAATATGATCGGCAAAAAATAATTGATAGAGAACATAGAAAAGGCGTGCACGAAGTAAATCAGAGACATTGCTATTTATTTGACAAACTGCCTTCCAGCAGGTAAATTATAACCTGATGAAACTGGAGGTATCGTTATAAATCAGCGGAAGCTGCGATGGGATGGATAGGGGCCATGAACCGGCCGCCGATTAGCAGTTAGCAATTCGTCAACACGAGTATAGACCTTGATAGATTTAGCGGGTTTGCACGGTCACAGATGCGTGCTCTGCTGCACGCACTATTTCTTCGAACTAACGTCCCGTCAAGCACACATAATGCATCTTAAATTATTGTATGAGTACTTAGTTAGTAATAGCTTTGCGCCGCAGTGTCGACATACGATAGTTTCCTTTAATCTGTGGTGTCGAGTGTCAAGATCATAATTCGATTTCTTTTGAACATGTTCGATGTCAAAAAGTTGATTCCACATAAATCATAGGTGTGATGATAGGTGAGTGGCAGATAGTAAAAGATTTTTACACAATCGTTGCTTGCTTTGAGCATAGAGATAATACATACATGTATTACGAACACGGTTTGTTCAACGTATATATTTCGAAATTATAATACGAATAAATACAATTCAAAAAGGATTGTAAATTCTTGACCAAATAATGATTAGGTACTGCCGGTGGCATCACCCTTCTACTCTAAATTCGTCATGCTCAATCAGGAGATAAGTACAGCATATCTTCTATATATGGCGAAGTCTACAAACATGCTCCCATTTAGGGTTCATCAGATCGCCTATCGCAATCTCAGAGGCTATCAAGTAAGTAGGCCCAAAAAGACCTGGCTGCTACGTGAGGTTCCGCACGCATCAGCCTTCACTGTTGACTGTTTATACCATTCCAGGTTTTGTTATTGCAATCTTCACACTTTTGTTTGGCATTCGTGAAAGGAAACTGGACTTTATTAAACAGCCTGAAGAGTTTGATACTGTTTGACTCTGTTCTTTGAAATGGCTCGTGCCGGCACATTCACACGGTCGATGCGCTGAGGAGTTCTGCAATCGACGCTTCTGATTGATAATTTAACGATTAGTTATGTTACAATGCAATGACAATCAAATCACTTCAAGAACGCAAACGTCAGGGATTATTTGAACTGATTGTGGTGCAATATCTCCTTCTTAGTTTCAAATGCATTTGCTTTATAAAATGTTTACCTAGTATTTTTTTATCGTAAATCAACTTGAAGCAGGCTTTAGGATTAAAGATTATTTTAGCGTACTTTGTTCTGAGCCATTATTCGTGATAAACGTCTGACTATCAGCGCATTTAATCCTTCTTGTTTGGACTTTACCCATATATTGCACTTCTCTTATTAGATAAACCAATAACAATAGATTCGTCACTTCGCTGAAAAAAGTAGCAATGACAGGCTCTACCGTATCCGCAAACACCTTGGGTAGAGTTCTCGAGATAACCGTCCACCACTCGATGTCATAGACTATTTTGCTATCTCTAGCTCGCTGTCGAGATCCATCAATTGTTATCGTTACGTAGAATTTCATTGAAAAACATATAAGTAGATTTCATCGCGATAAGCGTTAAACGAAAATAACGGCCGTTACCTAGTACGAGAGGATTCAAAAAAATAACAACGTCGAAAGTTCTTTAACATAGATATTTGCACATAGTGGTGTCATTGTGGTTTTTTAAGGTAAGGATCCACTAATTGGGAGCGGGCCCCCATGGTGCAAATAACCATGATAGCAGTGAGCCTATAATAATATAGTTTGTGATGATGATAGTAACGAATTTACATCTTTTATTGATTGATTTTATCTTTCAGACAATTTTTACATCGCAGCTTTATGGCACGCGTCAGGTGTTATCTTTAATGACAAAGTAAGATAAGGTGTTTCATACGTAGTTTTTTATGTTTTTTCATTGACTCGTGTTGATTTTCATTAATTATTTTGTACATTATGCTGTTCTGTTACCAAGAAAACTGATGCTGATAAAGTTAGTACGTTTGGTCAAATGAATAAAAACAAAAAGCTTGGTATAAGTAAATACAATAAATGAAGGTTTATAATTTTTTTGCAATAATTATTTTCGTTTAGCTTTATATCAGATAGTTATTTTTTCCATCCAATATAGGTACATGGTTTATGTTCACTTGTTTCACCACTGGTGAAACATAGCTAGTGAAGAAAAAAGGGGCATCTTAATAGTTTTCACCGAACTAAAATCGAGCATTGTTGCGTTTCGCACCACGAACGGTTCTTATGTGGATAACGCCAAAGTATTTCCTATGTGGTATTTCCATTCCGCTGGTAATTAGTAACAAACGTACCTAGTTAGTACAAAAATAGATTGAACTAAAAAAAAAACACTTTCATATGGTCAATAAAATGTTTGTATAGTGTACACGCATTACATATAAGATTATATAATGAAATATCATGACGTTTGTAATATCACATTCTGCTATCAGTAAAACTTTCCGCGACGCGCAAGTGGAACTAGTTGTTTGGAAGATCATGCGGGTTCTTATCCAAGAATCAAAGGCATCGGCACTTTATCTCTCCTAACGCCAAGAAAATGTATTGATAAATATTTTACAAAACCTGCCAAGTGCGAGTCGGCCTCGAGCATGAAGGGTTCCGTAAAATCTTATATTATCTTTAAAAACGGAAAAAAGCACGATTGTTGTCTATGAGATTTTGTAGTGGGTTACTTATAGCGGCAACAGAAACGCACATCATCTGGGAAAAGTTCAAATCTCTAACTATCACGATGCATGAGATAGGTACAGCTTGGTGACAGGCGGACGGACAGCGGAGTCTTAGTAATAGGGTTCCGTTTTACCCTTCGGGTAGGGATCTATAAAAACGCACATAGGAGCCTTGCCTAACCGGTGGGAGATTTTTAAGACTACATAATTAAGTAGATAAATTATTCTTCTTTTATTTATGAAACATGGACACCTAACAATTAACTTGATTTAGATTAGCATCATATAACTGTTACCATAATATAATCACCTGATTTTGTAATGTAGCTTACTTGAATACTATGAAATGCTTAGAAAATTTAAAGGTTGACCAAAAAACATTACCTATATAATTTGTTCTATCCATATTTATATTACATACAATTATGAACTGGGTTGGCGTAGATAAGTAAATTGATAGCTATTACTGAAGGTAATTGTTTTAAAACCAATATTAGTCTTGATTTATTGGACATTATTAGGTACCTATTATATTAGGGCGCTTCGCACCACGTGCGGTACGATTCACTATACTAGGTAGGTACTTTCTCTGGTACTAATTTTTGAATATTATAATAATTTCACGAGCATTGCAATGAATACTAACTAACTGAACTAACACACGTACCTGTCAAATTTCAACCATGCACTCCCACGAGTAAACTAACTGTGACATACCGACGGACAGACATAATCTAGGAATGTCAAATCCAGACGACGGGTTAATTTTTTTCTATTGGTTTAGGGAACTCTAAATATAATCCGGAAAAATAACAGTTTGTATTTCATATCCGGTTCTAATATCCTTGAAATCGCCATCTGCTAACCACGCTAACGTTTTCTTTGACTAATCGGTCAATGCTGACCTTTGACGCATCGAATATTTTTGTATTTGACTATACATAAATACCGTGTGATCAAATAAAATGTCATAGCCGAGTTGGCCACTACAAAAATAGGTAAAATTGAATTGAAGAGCTCGGCCTTGCAGCCCACATTCTTTTGGTCGAGATGTCCCCTAACTTTTCTTTCCGTAGTTCCGCCACACAGGAATAACATAATAGTAGGGGATTATTGGTTAAACATTTTATCAAGCAAGGATTTGCATTTCGGAATAAAGTAAAATACTTACAGAAAAAAACTCTCGGTTCTATATTATTCAACTTCTGCCCGCCTATTCTACTTATAATACTACCTTGTACGTACGTACCTTGTGTTTACGTTTTGTTGCTTTTCCGAGTTGTTTCTTTGAATGTGCCATGAACAATTTTCTATTATATTCTATTAGGTACAGGTATACTTAGTAAGAATAACAAAAAGTTATTAATTTGCTGCAGAATATTTAATTTTTCTGTTATACTGGGGTCTTACCTCAACAAAAAGTTGGCTACTTTGTCAAAATACATTCAATTCATGACGTTCATGAAACATTTATACAAGTGCAATAGTACAATTGTATTCCTGACATACAAGTACGCAAAAACGTCAATACGTAATTATGTTCGACGTCACAGTCGACGTCAGTTGCTAACTCACATTTTTACTATGACTATCCAACAATTTCATTAGTCCACAACTAGGCCAGTCGGGTTAGATTTTAACGTTAGATTTTGTCTGACCATCCTATTCATTAATAGTAAAAATTAAACGATAAGGTTCCCAACTTCTATGTAACACAATTTGAGAATCTCCTAGCCTGCTAACTGGGTTGATGGTAGCTCATGGTAGCGTAGCTATAAGTATTCTAGTCTACTACCCAAATAGGAATATAGGACAAGTTATTTCAAGGCGAAAGCGCAGCGGATGTTTATGACATTTACTGACGGCATTTTGATCTATGTTACTTACTTTAAGGATTAATTAACTGTAGTAGTATGGGAAGATATGCGTTTGCAACGTTTCTACTTGAAACAAGAATATTGTAATTATCTCTGAACGTCACTAAAACTAAGAACTATCTGCAGAAATGTCACGTCAAAAACTATATTTATCTGAACACCGAAACAGAAATAAAATAGTCTTTGTAAAAATACTTAAACGTTGAATGTACTTCTCAAATTATATTTTGTACCAACGTCACTACAGTTTGTGCCAGAAACTGTTGTTCGCTGCAATTTTATAGTTATTTTAAAGTCATAGTCAACTTCATAAGAGCACAAAATGCGCTTAATCAAGCTGAAAAAGTTTTTATAAAATTTAAGAATAAAAAAGATTGTGAAATCCATTACAATGATGAGCAAAGTCTCACTTACAATTGAAATACTACGTACATAATTAGTCACTCCATTGCCCGTTGGGGTAGGCAGATACTAGGTACATCTTTCCACATGCTACAAAACTGACACACCTCCTCGATTCTTAAAAATAATAAAAATAAAAACTAAGCTGTCAAAACCGAAAATAACTTCTTAGAAATATACAGTGTAATTACAACATCGTTACTGTGCTTCCAAAAGCGACGATTTTACCGAAAGCTATTATTACTTAATATTACCCTATCGTGTCGCGTCATTCGCTAGCTAGATAAATAATTAGCAATCGAGTATCATCGATAACGACTGAGTATTACATTTAATTAAACATAATAATGGATAATCTATCTGTGACTCAGTTTTCCGCATTTATTTTATAAAGGCGATAATTTAATAATCTTTACTCTTACTTAGTTAGCCGCTTAACCAAACAGGCAGGTCTGTATGTTTCAACAAGTTAAATTACTTATCGAAACATTAAAATCTTGGACTTAAAAATGCGTTCAGCCAACTTTTTGGGAATGCGCCAAAGAACCGTTGGCGTCATTTATTTCCAAAGTTAATTAAAATACATGTTATCAGGAAACGAAGCTGTATTAAGAAATATGACTGCACGAAACACAATTATCTTGCAGCAGTTCTAAACTTCTTTCACTATGCCTAAACTGTATATTCAACAGCACTGTGGAGATTTGAACCATTCAAATGAGCCTGGAACGTTGCGTAATCTACCTGTAATGAGTGTAGCCTGCGCCAATACTTCGTTAGTGAGATAATTACGTTTATTTTTAACTCATTTTCTTTGCTGCCCATATAGAGAAGTGGGCTTCGTCGATCTCTGGCAATACTCGTCTTTAATTCATTCGCCGGTGTTCGTTATTTATTTGATTGTGTCGATGTTATGCCCCTGGCGAACGATGACCTATATCGGATTATTTTATTTATGAGGACGATTCAGACAAATTAATAATATCTCTGGCACATCTTCGAGAATTTAAGCTTTAATGATTTTCTCTTGCGTTTTAATAGCGAGTAAATACCAGTGTGAATTTTCATACGATGTTATTTTAAGGGACTGATTTACTATAATTATAATTATTAAAGCTGATTTTACTGTATGGGTTTTAAATGGATACGACTTTTGGCATTGCTCTCGATAAATAAAATATTGGTAGTGTGACTACTTACGTTACCATAGATTCAATACGAATACGCAAGAAGTGCCTCGAGACTACACAATAGATGTTCGAGATAAAAGAATATATTTTGGACTTTGATCACGTGATATATAAATATGACGTGTAAAAATCTGTCTTTCACTGATACTCAGCTGCCTTTCTTTTGTCAAGTGACCGATAATGTTTGATCGATTATTGGAAAAATAACACCTTTTATCGTATTACGCTCGTTTTATGCTCCTGCTACTCATAAACATGCTTAATAATAAAGTTTCACAGTTTTATATTGTTCTACATTCATGTCAGAATAAGTAACATAACAAAACCTGTGTTAAAATTCTTGTTTGTAACGATACATAACATGCTAAGTATCTGAAATTCGGCTTCAAAGATGTATGTTCAAACCTCACTGTGATTAAAAATTATTCAAAATCAACATTATATTTATACAATTATCTTCGGCGCATGTTTCACAAGGTTAGTGACGCCAATGCGACGTCACACGGCTGACAAGTTTACGTTGCGTTTATTTCATGTAGTAGGTATACGTAGTATAATACATACTAACAATGTAGCTTCATTTATATTCTGTGGTTTCATATAGATCGATATGATAACCATCCATTAAACTGTTGAAGTACCTATAAACTGTTCCTTCAAACATTTCAAATTCCAACCGTACAATTTCCTATTGTTAATGATCGTCAACTAGGACCATTATCTTTCTAACATTGGAATATCTAATAGATGCGTGGCGTCGTCGTGTAGAGCAATATTGTGCAGTAAAATATACGCACGCATGCTGTCAAGGTCAACGGTAGGTGACCCAATGATAAACACATGGTTGCACTAAGAAATTAGTACCTACTTATATGTGACTTTTGCATATCTGATGAGGAATTTTGTTCATTAAAAAGGCGCTTTCTTTACACACTGATCGTGTATTTGCTTACGTTCAAGCGATGACAGGATAATATGCTGTCTGTGTTTAGTAAAATCTCGATACATATTATAATGTAATACGAAAAACTAACTGACAACTGAAACGAGTCTCCAACATTCAGAGGTTATGAACTCCAACATTAGAATTAAGAGCACCCCATACACGAAACTTTTTTTATCACCTTTAGCTTGTTACAACCATTCTTATAATAGTCACTAGATCATAAAACATAACTCTCCTTCGGCAGTCGGGTAAACATTATACGATAGATAAGACATACGTCGATACTTTACTGTAGGCACTAGACATCTAATTTATTACTCATTGCCATACGATGTCCATTCATTGACCACTAATTATTCTACAAATTAACGGCGCCAACAGGACTCGAGGTTGGTTTATTAATATCTTTCGCATTATAATATATTAGTTCTATAGATATAAGATTGTTATTGGTCTGATGAACAATAAATAATATAAGTATGTAGCAGGAAAACGACAGACAGGAAATTGGGCAGCTTATAAGTACATAAAGACTTTTATAGAGATTAAAACTGACTTACGTAGTCCATTCTAGTACTGGGAATTTTGAAAATTGGTTACCTTGCGCTTTATACTACAACGATCATTTACTTACCTAAAAATATGATCTTGCTGCAATGTAGGGTTAACTTTATGTGTGATGCATTTTATTAGGTATTGCTTATTATTATTTATATAGATATTATTCCATAAAAATTAATTAAGTACCATAATTCAAAGTACCAACAAAAAGGTACTAGCAAATAATGAGATAACAATAGAATCGGTAATTATTATTATAGCTGCATCTCAGCTGGTCTGACCATCCAATTAATGGTCAACTGTGTTGGTAACATCTAAATGTTACATCGAAAATCGCCCCATATGTGCTGCATAACAAGAAATTAAAGAACGTGTGCAAATAGGTACAATTCACAATTTGATGATGCCGTTATCGTTCCTCCAATAAATTCTTCTTAGTGAGCCCCCACTTTTTCATAAGAGCACAGTTTTTCTGAACGTGCACAAATACATATTGTATATAATGATGAAAAGTTTCAATAATAAGTGCATATTTCTTCTTGGTCCCCTTCCCCCCCCCCCCCCCCCCCATTAATAAATTTGCCCCACAGCTCTAGCACATAAAGTTACGGTTATCAAACCAATTGAATTCTGCACTTAGTACCTAGGTGTGCGAGTTTAATTGGATTGTAACGGTTTTTTTGCAGAAATAAATGTGGCATTACGTACTACTACAAAAATTAGGAAATACCCATTCAATTCATACACGGTAACAAATTGTGACCAATTAATCAATGAAGTTGCGGATCATTTATTCACCATCTTATTATTTATCTATATAAGTAGATGGAATAGTAAAGCCTCTTAAAATCAAATCAAGAAAGAAATAGGTTAAGTGTGAGTGGTCAACCGTCGTCGAGTATTATTTTACTGATATCCTACTTTCCACTATCTATGACACTCAATAAATCTTGAATGAACATTGCTAGACGGTGTTCTACTTTCCTGGAAAATTACAGTTCATTTTTATTTAGGAGTGAAAACAGGATTAAAACTAGATCGTAAATCTATCAACATTTTCTTTTCCAAGGCAAATTGGCTTATGAAAGCGAATATACGAGTACATACTCAATTTGATAATGGTGTCTCGCTCAAAGAGGTTATATTTTGGTATCTTTCTTTGTCTTGTTAACAATGCATCATATAATCGGCCAGACTAGAGAATCGTATTTATCTATGTCATGCATTTTGAATGTATCATTGATACCCGGCATGTTAATCAGTACGTTTTCGGGTCATATATACTCGACACAATAGAACTGCTTGGTGCCCATAATTTACTCTGACGCTCTAAAGTTTCAGCTGAATAATAGTTTTGTTATCATATAAAATCTCTGGCAACTTCTTGGAAATATTGATGCCTAATTAAAATAAGATGTATGTAATTAATTACTAAGTAGGTTGATTATGCCTAATTAAAATTAAATCAGCTTTCGATTCCAATTATTTTACCCAATTACGCCCTCTAAAATAACGAAGTAGCATGGTAGTTCTTATACCTACTACGCTGTGAAATTCTCCTGGCATACCTACTTGTATTATATGTGACAAATTATAATAATAGCTGACGCCTAAAACGCGCGTGGGCAGCTCATTGACTTGCAATAATTTCCGTTGACTGTCAATAACTCAACATTTAAATTTCTAAATAAATCAATGTCTAATGCAAATATTATCCAACTTACGACCACGTTTTGAATTCTGACAGCGTAAAATACACATTTGTCTTTCTCGAGTAGATCGAATTTTCTCTGCCTAGTATGATTTTTGGTTGAGTGTCTTGGTTTTTCTCGAGTACCTTCCCAAGTTCCTACCTAATTGTATTCTAATCATAGAGATACAATTTCTTTGATGGGCACTCTTTCATTTCTCCCTCTTTGATAAACGAATTTGGAATTCCAGCAGCTTAAGTATTTCGAGTATTATGTAACTTTCGGCAAATTATTTATTAGTCGAGCAAATACAGAACGGGTGTAGGGTTCACGATCTATACTTACGTATGTAGTTGTTATATTTATGCAAATGTTGAAAGTCGAATTTTAAGGCGATTCTGACGCAACACGTAATACGTATATAAATCTTTGTTCCCTAAAGAAGCCGAAGTTGAATAATTCAAAGTCATTGTTTTTTTCCAGCACGTACATACATTGTTGTTACGAAATGAATGGTCAATGAACGATTGAAAATTCGTCGCCGAGAGACGGCGGCGCCTTTTGGACAAACCTCCTACGCCACAATATACAAATTCTCTTTTTTTAATACCTTTCAACATTGGGGGATTATTATCGCTTTTAAAATGTGATAAAAACATATTTGTTTTTCCATTGAAAAATGAACTTTCTTTGAAAACATCGTTGTTTTGACAACGAAAAACAATGATAAGTACTTATTTGAAAAACAAAAACATGCTAAACCAAAGCAGGAGATTTGTACCATACGTCCCTCGTTTATCTCCCACTTATCGGAGTGATAAGTATTCTTCCAAAGTACTCATTTTTCGGCACGTATTTTAGTATCTATTGTGATAAAAGCCTTTCGGTCAAAATATCAGGTTCAGAGTGCACATAACCATAAAAATTATCTATAATATTATGGTAAATTATCTAATGTCAACCTCTTCAAATACTTTTGTATCTCTTTCATGGTAGTTACTACGTGTTTGACTCTGAAGCCTCGTTTAAGTTAACTCCGTACAGTTAAGCTGCTTCATTTACCTAGTTTCTGACTTAATTAATTATTTAATTAGTGATTCTACCGTCACAGTAGTAGACGTGGCTCAAAGCACGTCGTCGGCGGTAATGACGGCCGATAAGAAAGCGATATTCGCAATCGACGACGGGCGCTTATCAATACTGGGGGAAATAGAAAAGTATGACGTGAAATATGTTTTCAAATAAGAAAAATATAGACTAAAATAGTTTGGTAATGCACTAGCCGTAATAGGACACTCGTGAGTTGAACACTGACGGAATATAAGCACTCGAGCGGAATCGTAAACTCGATATTATGGTGCAAAAAGTAGGAAATTGTTAAATTTTTATAAGAATGATAAAGCGAAATTTGGTTTAGCTGCTGTGTTAAGTCAAATTATATGAACAAATGTTTCATGTTCTCGAAATGGAGATTTTTTTATTAAGAGTAAAAGATTAAGAGAAAGGCGTTGTCAGACGATTCCAAATGAATAGCGAAATATAAACAGTTAGGAAGGTATTTACGCTATTAAACATAATGAATCTCACACATTTACGTATGTAAATATTTTAAAATAAGTATAACCAATTTGCCGAAAAAATTGAATTTATTTCGATTACACTTGGCATGTGACCAAATTGCACACAAGTTGAAAATGTATGACCAAATGACACTAACCCTACCTAATAGACTATGCGTTGATATTAACCGATAGACTAGTTATTAGCAAATAGTAAACTTATTAATGAGATTCTTGAATCATGGCAACTTTACAGGTGACATGAGAAAACAAAACAACATCGTTACCAACTATTAGCGGCTAAAAATAGTCGGAGTCATATGAGTTTAATGGCGGACGGCCAACCACAGCTTTGGCCACATGCACTCGCTTTTAATTTAACGCATACTTTTTGAAAATATTTACAGAGTGGCCTTAATATACCTACCTAAATATAAATATTCCGAAAATAGACAACTGTTTATGGCAATAAACAGATGACTGTATTTCGATAGTTGGAAGTGTGAAAGTTTGATGTGAGCTATAGCGAATGTACGCGAGTTCAATGTACGCTATATCAAAATTACCTACAGAAGTTCGACATAATTTTACAAAATCTTTTTTGTAAGTAGTAGTAATACAATATAATGTAGTACAATACAATATAATGTAGTACAATACAAGACAATCAATACAATAACAAATGAAGTGCTAATGAAATCGAATAAACAGATTTTCATGCAATTCATGTTGGTCACACGATGGTCGTTTTCAAATTTTGAAGTGTTGTTTATTAAAAAATGTGCATATCGTGAAAGTTTTAAGCCATAGCTTGTCTTGTACAATAATAGGAATCAATATAACACAAAATATCACGATTTCTATAATCAACCAAAACGTATGACGAGGGGATCTCTGTGCAATCAGTAACCGCATAATCAAATCTTCACGAGTAAAGTCAGTACTTAAAGTGCAAACAAGTGACGTCGCGACACGCCCGGTTAATGCCTTGTTTACACGACTCGTAACTCGGAATAACTTAGTACATAATAGTAATATACTTGTAACAGGAGTTTGAATTTATAATACTAATCCTATTTAACTATCCTAAATTAAGTTAAGTAGGGCATTTTCATTCAGGCAGGGTCGAACTAAGGCTGACAAGACAACTATGCAAATTGCACAAGATAAGAATTTGTGCTGAATCCGAGCTAATATTTTTACAAGTATAGTGAGCTGTCCAAATGTTGCCAGCGTCACGCATCAATATGGCGGCCGGCTTTAGGACTGGATTCACTAGGCACCTATACGTAATGTCCGGTCTCCTTCCTCTTATATGTCTGTGATGCAGGCTGATATAGATTGGTATTGATTGATAATGTCAAGCTAGACGCTGGAGCGTTAACCGCAGTGCAATTAACTGTAACAAGGATTTCAAATATCGGTTAAATATAATAATATGTGGTAAATATTATGTACAATTATTATAGACCCGCTAACACATTTTGCATAATATATATTTATATTGTATGCTGCTGTTATATTCTGCGGTTTAATCGTGACTGCTCGATGTATTTTATGCGTATTTATACAGAACTACATTATATATTTTCCTAATAAACTTAGGTATGTACCTGTAAACTTTTTTCATGCACACGAATCAAATATTAGATCACAATTTGAGTATGTGTGAGAAATTCACATGCATTTATCGGATTTATAACTTTGCATCATTATGTAACCTGAAGAAATTATTGATCCATTCGTACCTTTCATTTGATTAGTTACACGGTTTATAACCGTACGGTAGGTACGTAACCGTTTGTAACTGTGAAAATCGATTTTTACCGAGCGATTATTATGTTCTTCTCATTTGCCTACATTTCCCGAAAAAATAGCAATGAAGTTGAAATGAACACGAGTATAATCCACGTAAACTTAGCTATGACTAAAAGTCATCTCCCAGACGACATTAGAAAACAGAACGCACAACGCGTGTGCTACGGTTTATCTTCACATTTATGTATGAAGAAGTATACTTTCCAATATGCTCCGACTCCGACTGTAAGACTAATAGACCCCGTTGCTTGTCCTCAGAATTGCGACGAGAACCTCTCAGCCTTTCCACGTGGCCCTGGCGGTGGCGGTGATGATGGCCTGGCTCAGTAGGCCGGGGAGCTCGAGCAGCGTGCGCGGCTGGCGCGCCCTCTACGTGGCAGCCGTGGCCACGCACCTCGGCGCGCAAATCTGGATGACGCTCGTCTCCGGTAAGCATCCGTTATCCTGTCTGACACGCATGACGTGACAACTCTGACAAACAATAATCCGACTCTATGACATGACGTGGTTCTCTCTTTTATTCTACGAGTCGTCTACGTGCTACGGTAGTGCTACGCGTAGAGATGTGATAAACCTAACTGATATAATAAAACTATTGTCTTGGTTATCAAAATAAAGATTTTGACGAACTGAGAGCCTCATTTTATTGAAGTCGGTTATACAGAGTCAATAAATTACAACGGTTACATAGATTATCGTTTTTCGAATAGTGACTTTATGACTAGACGCTTCCCTGCTACACTTGAATGTAGGAAGCATTTTTTGTAAACGAGATTTACGGACGCTCTCGGTTTTACCACAAAAGTTTAGACCAGAGTTAAACAGGTGTTTCTAAAATTTCGTTCCACAAAGACGCCGTCTATCACTCGCATTTTCTTACTCAATCCTGGCATTCCTAATCATTTTACTTGTGAATATGGTATTGAGTTAGAAAGAGAGAGTGTGAGACGTCGATTTGTAGAGAAAATATTTAGACACATCTGTTCAACTCTGGTTTAAATCTTTTGTGGTAAAACCGAGATGAGTTTCTAATCAAGGAAGTAGGTTAAGCTCGCCATTAAATGTAACCAATCACACATGTTCAATAGATAATTACTGTCGAGCGACCAACGATACTCTACTTTTACTAACATAACATACCTTATGTCTCATTAGTTGACAGAATTAGAGAAAGCTCCACTCACCGAGTAGATAAAAACTCATCGGTGTTAATTTTGAACATCGTTTATCAGACCAGTTTAAAAAAGTTTGAGTAGGTATGATGATGGGTTGAAGTATCACGCATAAAATAAATCTATTGTATGAGTATAAATACACAGAAAAAACACAAAATGAACAATGTCGATTTGGCAACCCATCCTCTTTTTAACCGGCTGACAAATTATGTGCCTCAATTACATTCCACATTAACGGAAACTGCAAAAAACATGCAACAAATGCGCCTCAAATTTTTTCTGTAAAGTAATTTTGTATTCCCAAAAACTGGTCTTGTATAGCGAGTAAGGGTGATTGCTCACTGCATAGCCCGAGACTACTGGTCCCTATAGCTTAGGTTGGGCAACAGTACCGTACGCGACAGCAGTACGCTTATTCCTAAGTAATGATGTCTGACTTTATAGCGTTGGTTGTAGGTCTGCAGTAGACTCTACACAGTGCACGACCACCCTAAGTGGGTTTTAATTATTGTTCTTTCATTCCTTCACGACGGACGTAGGATCGCGACACGCAATCCGGATGCATTTTGGGATGCGAACTTCTTCGAATTGTTGAATGTAATGCATCTTAGTAACGTGGGAGCATTACGAAAACATTGCCAGTACAAAAAAGAAAAATAATGACAATATATTCACAATAATGAAAAAAACATTCATGTAAAGGATAATTTTGAGTTTTGGCGGGAATCCGATAGTGAGGCGTTGTTGGTTTTGTATTATTAGCTCAAACTTGTGTTTCTTCGAGTGTTAATGTGTAATATTGGTGGAATATTAACCATTAAGTGTTCGTTAACGTGCACGAGTGTAGGCGAATGATATAAACTCAAAAAACGTGTCATTTCGCATTTTTTCCAAAACTCCCAGGAAGTTTCAGTAAAGCATCCACTACTTTACTGAATCGTGACTGCCGATGTAAATAATTGACTTGACTACTTGACCACGATTGCTATAACATTGCTGTGACTTTCTGTGGAATTAAGAAATACTTGACACTGGCTATATGCACAAACCGTGCGAAGCCATAACAAAAAAACTAAAAAGGATAATTTGACACGAGAACATGCCGGTTTGGAGGTAATTGGCCTGATTGGATAATGAGCCTCGAACATAAATCGCTTCATTATAATATATCACTCGCCTGTGACTTCGTCCGCGTGAATTACTGATTCGCGTTACAAAGTAACTACCATAATAATATATGCCCGTCTCCAAGGTCCTATCTATCTCTACACCAAATTGTATCGAGATCGGTTAAGCCGTTTACTCGTGAAAAGGTACAACAAACAAACAGACTTACATTCGCTTTTATAATATTAGTATGGATTTTGCGGGGCATGTGTAGTAATAAAAAATCTGTGTAGATATTTACCTGGTTGGGTTATTATTGAATTATTTATTTTCAGTTTTAGTTTTCTTAATTTGCAGTTATTTTTAACTATTGTTCTTTTGAGGGCACTTTTAATTACATCGCCATGCATTATACTCGTATATAGCAATGAGGGTTCTTAACTTTATGGTCGTTAATTGTCAGTCTTAGTATATAATTCTTCGAAAATTGATTGGAGCTATTCTCAGACTGCATACTCACATAAATTTCATAATAAGTACCTGTGTATTTTATTGACACTAACACATTAATGTGTTCCGGGCTCCTGGCTGATTTATTCGACCTCCAGCTTCCTACAGTTGACATAAGTTCCTATTGACATCTCAATTTAGACTGATTTGAATTGGGCGCAGTACATCACTGTAGGTAGATTTTTAAAGTACCTACATATCATCAATTCAAATAACCTACATATTATCACCTTGGAGCAGGTGCAGCCTTGATTGTAAGGCCTTAAAATTGTTTACAACTATAATCATCACAAGTAAAGAGAGATTATTGACTTCTAATGTGAGGTATCCGGAGATCGGGAAACCGTAACTAGCAGAGGCAGTTCCGCTTTTTTTATATTAGTACGGATATTCTGCGAATTATATCTATAAAAGCCTAGAGGCGAAGTGGCGAGTTCAAATCCCGTTGTTGGCGAGTTCAAATCACGTAACAATGTGTTTCTTGTTGAACATAATATGTACGTAATTATCACTCGCTTTTCATGTCAGTGAAGTTAGCAGAACATTTTCCAGCAGATCAAAAATAAAAGTGAGTTCTGTTCGCATGCAGGTGAGTTCTATAGTTCCTGATAATTTTCAGGAATAGTTCTGCCCAAATTCCTGAAAAAAATCAATTGAAATAATGATCTGCCAACTTCCCGTAGCAGATCATTTTGCTAAAAATCAAAAACCAAATGGTTTTTCTTACACCTACTACTGAGTTTCATAGTTCCTGAAACTTTTTAAAAATAGTTCTGTAACTTTCAGCCTGCAAAAAAATTATTAAAAAAATTCCAAAATTATTTTGTTCTTCTTTTTTCAATGACATGAATTACTTTCTCAGGCTGAAA
Source organism: Hylaea fasciaria (assembly GCA_905147375.1). Classification (NCBI taxonomy): domain Eukaryota; kingdom Metazoa; phylum Arthropoda; class Insecta; order Lepidoptera; family Geometridae; genus Hylaea; species Hylaea fasciaria. The sequence continues at coordinate 12,440,495 of LR990193.1, read as the reverse complement.
CTTCTCAGAATCCCGTAGATAAATAGCAAAACTCTAACTTAAAGCAAAAAACCTGCCTGGAACTCGTACAACAGCATCAGCAGAGCATAGAAGTATGATAGCATATTTTGTGCAAGAAATAAGAACAACAAAATCACATTTTATTCAAATTAAAATATCTCGCAGAGGCTACAACTCTTCGATACCTGCTAGGATAATAACAGAACTACAACCTGGAGTCCAAAACCTGGCTGGAACTCTCAAGTAACTGCCAGCAGAGCATAGTTGTAGAAATGAACAGATTAAATCAATCTCAACGTTACAATTTATTATTTTTTATCAATTTTTGTAAAGAGCAAGGGATAGAACTCTCCTGTATCTGCTAGAATACTATGAAAACTACTACTTAGAATCCAAATCCTGGCTGGAACTCTTAAAAAACTACCAGCAGAGCATGCTTGTAGAAATAGATAGGTGAAATAAATCTCAAAATTACAAGTTATTTTGTTATCAATTTTTGTAAGAAGCAGGGGCTAGAACTCCTCGATTTCAGCTAGGTCACTATCAGAACTACTACCTAACATCAAAAACTTGGCTGGAACTCTTTAGAAACTGCCAGCAAAGCATGCTTGTAGAAATAGATAGGTGAAATAAATCTTAAAATTACAAGTTATTTTTTTTATCAATTTTTGTAAGAAGCAGGGGCTAGAACTCCTCGATTTCAGCTAGGTCACTATCAGAACTACTACCTAACATCAAAAACTTGGCTGGAACTCTTAAAAAACTGCCAGCAGAGCATGCTTCTAGAAATAGATAGGTGAAATAAATCTTAAAATTACAAGTTATTTTTTTTGTCAATTTTTGTAAGAAGCAGGGGCTAGAACTCTTCGATTTCAGCTAGGTAGTAGAAGGTAGTAGTTCTGATAGTGACCTAGCTGAAATCGAAGAGTTCTAGCCCCTGCTTCTTACAAAAAGTGATAAAAAAAACACTTGTCATTTAAGATTTTTTCACCTATCTATTTCTACAAGTATGCTCTGCTGGCAGTTTTTTAATAGTTCCAGCCAAGTTTTTGATGCTAGGTAGTAGTTCTGATAGTGACCTAGCTGAAATCGAAGAGTTCTAGCCCGTGCTTCTTACAAAAATTAATAAAAAAAAAAACTTGTAATTTTAAGATTTATTTCACCTATCTATTTCTACAAGTATGCTCTGCTGGCAGTTTTTTAATAGTTCCAGCCAAGTTTTTGATGCTAGGTAGTAGTTCTGATAGTCACCTAGCTGAAATCGAAGAGTTCTAGCCCGTGCTTCTTACAAAAATTGATAAAAAAAATAACTTGTAATTTTAAGATTTATTTCACCTATCTATTTCTACAAGTATGCTCTGCTGGCAGTTTTTTAATAGTTCCAGCCAAGTTTTTGATGCTAGGTAGTAGTTCTGATAGTGACCTAGCTGAAATCGAAGAGTTCGAGCCCGTGCTTCTTACAAAAATTGATAAAAAAAATAACTTGTAATTTTAAGATTTATTACACCTATCTATTTCTACAAGTATGCTCTGCTGGCAGTTTTTTAATAGTTCCAGCCAAGTTTTTGATGCTAGGTAGTAGTTCTGATAGTGACCTAGCTGAAATCGAAGAGTTCTAGCCCGTGCTTCTTACAAAAATTGATAAAAAAAATAACTTGTAATTTTAAGATTTATTACACCTATCTATTTCTACAAGCATGCTCTGCTGGCAGTTTTTGAATAGTTCCAGCCAAATTTTTGATGCGAGGTAGTAGTTCTGATAGTGACCTAGCTGAAATCGAAGAGTTCTAGCCCCTGCTTTTTACAAAAATTGATAAAAAAAATAACTTGTAAATTTAAGATTTATTTCACCTATCTATTTCTACAAGTATGCTCTGCTGGCAGTTTTTGAATAGTTCCAGCCAAGTTTTTGATGCTAGGTAGTAGTTCTGATAGTGACCTAGCTGAAATCGAGGAGTTCTAGCCCCTGCTTCTTACAAAAATTTATAAAAAAAATAACTTGTAAATTTAAGATTTATTTCACCTATCTATTTCTACAAATATGCTCTGCTGGCAGTTTTTTAATAGTTCCAGCCAAGTTTTTGATGCTAGGTAGTAGTTCTGATAGTGACCTAGCTGAAATCGAAGAGTTCTAGCCCGTGCTTCTTACAAAAATTGATAAAAAAAATAAGTTGTAATTTTAAGATTTATTTCACCTATCTATTTCTACAAGCATGCTCTGCTGGCAGTTTTTGAATAGTTCCAGCTAAATTTTTGATGCTAGGTAGTAGTTTTGATAGTGACCTAGCTGAAATCGAAGAGTTCTAGCCCGTGCTTCTTACAAAAATTGATTAAAAAAAAAACTTGTAATATTAAGATTTATTTCACCTATCTATTTCTACAAGCATGCTCTGCTGGCAGGTTTGAAAGAGTTTCAGCCAAGTTTTTGATGTTAGGTAGTAGTTCTGATAGTGACCTAGCTGAAATCGAGGAGTTCTAGCCCCTGCTTCTTACAAAAATTGATAAAAAAAATAACTTGTAATTTTAAGATTTATTTCACCTATCTATTTCTACAAGCATGCTTTGCTGGCAGTTTCTAAAGAGTTCCAGCCAAGTTTTTGATGTTAGGTAGTAGTTCTGATAGTGACCTAGCTGAAATCGAGGAGTTCTAGCCCCTGCTTCTTACAAAAATTGATAACAAAATAACTTGTAATTTTGAGATTTATTTCACCTATCTATTTCTACAAGCATGCTCTGCTGGTAGTTTTTTAAGAGTTCCAGCCAGGATTTGGATTCTAAGTAGTAGTTTTCATAGTATTCTAGCAGATACAGGAGAGTTCTATCCCTTGCTCTTTACAAAAATTGATAAAAAATAATAAATTGTAACGTTGAGATTGATTTAATCTGTTCATTTCTACAACTATGCTCTGCTGGCAGTTACTTGAGAGTTCCAGCCAGGTTTTGGACTCCAGGTTGTAGTTCTGTTATTATCCTAGCAGGTATCGAAGAGTTGTAGCCTCTGCGAGATATTTTAATTTGAATAAAATGTGATTTTGTTGTTCTTATTTCTTGCACAAAATATGCTATCATACTTCTATGCTCTGCTGATGCTGTTGTACGAGTTCCAGGCAGGTTTTTTGCTTTAAGTTAGAGTTTTGCTATTTGTCTACGGGATTCTGAGAAGTTTCAGCCTGAGAAAGTAATTCATGTCATTGAAAAAAGAAGAACAAAATAATTTTGGAATTTTTTTAATAATTTTTTTGCATGCTGAAAGTTACAGAACTATTTTTAAAAAGTTTCAGGAACTATGAAACTCAGTAGTAGGTGTAAGAAAAACCATTTGGTTTTTGATTTTTAGCAAAATGATCTGCTACGGGAAGTTGGCAGATCATTATTTCAATTGATTTTTTTTCAGGAATTTGGGCAGAACTATTCCTGAAAATTATCAGGAACTATAGAACTCACCTGCATGCGAACAGAACTCACTTTTATTTTTGATCTGCTGGAAAATGTTCTGCTAACTTCACTGACATTCGCTTTTCGGTGAAGGAAAACATCGTGGAGGCATATGATATCCACCAATTCGGACTAGGCCCCCGTGGCGGATGGCCTAATCCTCCTCACGAGAAATGAGGGGACGCCTAGCCTTTGCCCACCAGTGTTGGGGCAGTGGGATCAATTCTGCTAATTTAAGAACGCTTCAATGGAATCTGAATGGAGTGACTTCGGAATAGTTTGTGGCATATGGAAGTCTGCTATTTTTAATTTTTCTAATTAGTCTGCTAGTCAATTAAGAACATTTGAAATCAGTGTCACGATGATATGTCACAAACTATTCCGAAGCCACTTCACCGACATTCGATTGAAGCGTTCTTAAATTAGCTGAATTGAACCCCAGGCTGAATTATTAATTACATTATAATAAGTATCCATACCTACAGTGATATGAGTGTTTCGTTGTCCGCAGGGATCGTGCTATACTTCTCGCTGCCGCGGCACGAGTTCGGGCGCGTGCAGACGGTCCTGTTCCCCGTGTACTACGCGTTCAACGCCACCATGAGCCTGCTGGCGATGCTGGCGTACTTCCGCACGCAGTGCCTCACCAAGTTCGACGACATTTGCTGGATACAGGTGAGACATCCGAACACAACAACAGATAATTTATATACATATATACATCTAAAGGTTGGCTGGAAGTGATCGCTTTTGGCGATGAGTCGGCCCTTTGTGCGTTGTGGTCTAGTGTCTAACTCTTTATTAATACCTTGTGTATTTTGTTTTCTATTTGGTGTATATTAAAGAATTTTCTACATAATTTCCATTTTATATAAACCTTGTGGTATCAAATAAATTTACCATTTTTAGTTCGTGAAAGCTTTCGTGAGGGCCAAGTTACATTAACTGTACAAATAAAAATTAATGTAGCATATCTTTAATGGCTGCCTTATCTTGAAAAGTTCACGGTTACATTATGACAGTTATAAATTAAATAAAAGCCTATAAAAGTTGATAGGTATTAAAATCAAGACTGTGGCGCCAAAAGATTATAATAATAATTATGTAGGTACTTGGTTACTACGTACTTAATTACCTACCTACTCCAATTAAATACGTACTTATTTAGGTAGGTACTTATTTTTCAAGAGTTAGGTACGAGTATAGTGATTACTAATTACCCAGATATCTAATTAAATAGGAGAATTTCAATATACATACTTACTTATAAAGAGATAAGAAAATGCCCAGATCAAAGTGTGAACAAACACTTATTTATATTACCCAGTAAGAAAATGAAAAAAAATGGAACTATCCATCCTAAAGTGAACTCCCTTTTCACTGTGTATGGGAGATAATAATATGTAACCCGAGTATTCTGAGACTAGAATAACTCAAGCAGGAACATTGTGTACTCGTATGTACATTGTACATACGAATATACTATATCGTCAAATATTTGCAAATGCTTACTTGTTCAGTCAGGCAGGCGACTTTGGAGTATTTACTTACACAATACTTATAATAGAATGATTGATTAGTAATTTTATGCGATTGCATACTTTAGCAATCATAATCTTCATTACTTGCAATGCAAATTGCTTCTCAAATAAAAGAGGCTACTTTATACAATGTACTCGTACATACAGCTGACTGGCCAGTCGTTAAACATTTTTTATTCTACGTTGCAAGTTTTAATATAAATTGGGACTTAATAATGTTAATCTCGGATAAAGTAAATGCAAGGTTTGGTAAAGGTCACAGGTGGAGATAAATTTGCGAGTGTTGTAACACGCATTTCTATTGAAACTCTGAGCCGGAAGCCGGGACGTTGGTAACTGCAATGTCCATTGTATCGTTAAAACAAACCGAAGATAAACTGAATGGGTGAATGGTCGAAGAATAATATTTCATACATGTCTTTCTTTTTCTTTTTTTCTTGTTAATTAACATCTGTGACATTAGTCCTGCCTAATTCCATGAAAATTTGAAGTAATATATGATATCAAACCATAATTTTCCATAAGCCAATGCTAAACCCATGCTAAGCCTAAGCCCAATGCTAAGTAGGTAAGTATAAAAAAGGTATATCTCATTCTCAATCCACGCCTAAGTTTCAAATTAAGAAATTATTTTAGTATACAATTCGACAGCGAAATAGTTTAGTCGATCTTCAATTTTTATTATGTTTTGACTGGTGGATTTCAAAAGGTCCGAACTACAAAAACTCGGGTTAACTTTAATTTCTGTCTTCAAGAAGTGATGCTAAAGTTCATTATCGATTGTTCCAGCTAGCACTGCTGCTAGCCGTGTTCAGCATCGAGTGCTACGTGCGCCTGCGCCTCGTCCGCCCCATGCTGCGCGCCAAGCACGTCAAAACGCAAATGGAGGAGGCTGCCGGAGGCGGGCAAGAGGTAAATATGGCTACAAAATACCCATTTCGTTTTTTACGCATAAAACATAGGTGGCGGGAGTATACAGACACGCGCCCCACTTGATACCGTAAAGCGATCCGCACCGCCGCTTAGTGCCAATGAAGATTTCGTCTAGGGAAGTACCTAATAATATTAACTTTATGATACACACACAATATCTGGGGGCACGGCAGTGCCCCCGCCAAGTCGAGCAAAACAAAAGGCACGGCCGTACTATCCTTTTCTCGAAGCGATTCGGGCCATTTTCGACCCTCTGTAACTTCGTTATGGATAAAACTAGAAGCCTAAATTTTTAGTGACCAAGAGGGCATCACGTTTACAGATAATAATCCAAGTTACATCAAATTTGAACCAGTAGTTTAAGAATTATTGCAAGTCAAAGTTCCTTAATTTTGCTGCCCACTGACTGACTGACTGACTGACTGACTGACTGACTGACTGACTCACCGATCATCAAAATTCTAAGGTACTTCTAGCCGTCCCACAAGTTTCAAATTTTGAATATAGCTATTGTTTAGCCTATAAACCATGGAAAAATTCTGACATTCCATAATTTTCATCCCGTTTTCTAGATATATGATCTGCATAAATAACTTTGTATTCCCATATAAATCCTATTAAATTGTATGTGATTACAAAGTTACTTTTACAGTTCATAATTAGACTTCATTGAAATTGAATGAAATGTGTAACAGGGGTTAAAAATGAGAAATGGCTTCGAGAAATTCGACAGTTGAGCGCTTTTTAAAAACTTCCACGATAGATAGAGAGATACAAATCCCTATACTATACCTACCTACACTTTTATAGGTCGAACAAATTCGTTACCTAGGTACATTAAAATAGGCACCTAGGTACCTTATACCTAATACGCATCTGTGGAGACGCAGACACTCGTTCATGATAATCTATGAGCATGACCTATGTCGCAAGGGGCCCCGGCCGCACAAGCGCGGGGCGCGCGTTGATGCGTGTTTTGCAAAAAACCGAATTAAAGAAAGAAAACCTACAAAAAGAAATGAGATCCCATCAAAAACATTACATGTACAAAAATGCACAAGTCTCGCAACGCAGTTTATCTGCCGTAAAAAGTTGTGAGATCGAATGTAAACCAAGTCGGTTCATTTCAATACCTACCTATACCTATCTATGGGAGCAGTTATATCTTTATTTCTTTAGTAAATAGAGTGTCTTGGCGATTGTACACGGCAGCATAATCTACTAGGCAATCTAAATATAGTCTTCCGTATAGATGTAACGTACTTTCAAACAAATACAAGCACAAAACGCTTAACATAGATTTATGTTGCCGTGTGCAATTGCCAAGTCCCTCTATTTACTAAAGAAATAAAGATATAACTGCTCCCATAGATAGGTATAGGTAGGTATTGAAATTAACCGACTTGGTTTACATTCGATCTCACAACTTTTTACGGCAGATAAACTGCGTTGCGAGACTTGTGCATTTTTGTACATGTAATGTTTTTGATGGGATATAATCTTGCCTAACTGAAATGGCTACCTAACATAAAATTACCACGTATCCAAAATGCAAACAAAGGTGGTTTAAAATTAAAAGTACGAGTAAATCGTTACACAATAGCAACCTGACACCCGTCAATGTCCTTCGTGAATCAGGCTTTCGCGTGAAATGCACTGCATATAGGTAGGTAGGTACCACCATGTGGAATGCAACACTTCGACATAGCGTCAAATACGTACTTAGGTGTTGCTAAGTCAACTTCTGCTGTTTTATATAGGTGCAGGAGGTGTGTCGGGTCAAAGTCGTCTACGATGACGTAAGTAACGTTAGCTAGACAGATTGCAGCCGTCTGTTGTCTGCAACTGTCTGTTGTTGTTATGAAACATCGGAGAAGATGCGACATGAGTTATAAAATTACCTCATGTGTTTTTCAATAGAGCCCGATCTATGTCGATATAAAACGGCATTGTCTTTAAGTAGGAACTATTCTGATTTAGAAATCTAGATTTACTTATTACCTATTATCAGAACTTTGAAACTGTTTATAAAGCCGATGACATATTAATATGCCGCTCCACTTAGAAAGTCCAAAATCATTTCAAAAGTAGGTATGTACGTATAAATTCACCGATAATACAAAGAACCGGAATACATTTTGAGTATCCTTTCATTTCTGTTGAAAAGGTTCCGCTGAAAGGTCACCCGCTCACTTTCTCGATAGTTGTACCGATTGTTAAAAACAGGATACTGGATGATACTGACCTAGAAAAGTTAGACATCGTATACCTTGGTACCTAGTTCGTTCCGTCAAACCATAACCTACGAACGAAACCACAAACGGATGGGAATAATATTCACGAGCGTATCATAAACACTGAAAATAAATAATTCTGGTTATTTAGTGGCTCGGCAACAGTCCACGACGTTATCATACACATCACCGAGTCACAAATAGATTCAAGATACGAATGACGTCCGATATCACGAACCACATGACATCTCTCGACACCGCGATCTTACAGGTCTTTGGCCGAAATTAAAAGACTTTCTGCCAAATAATGTTCGAAAAAACACCACTTCACGCCTAATTTTCGAGTAAGCTTTGATTGAGCTTTTCATAATAATAAATTGCGAAAAGACATGGCTAAAATTAAAGATTAGTTGCTTTTAAAACGATACTAGCTACCAAATTAAACCTAGCTTAAAAGTCCTAGCCTTAAATTATGGGTTTATAGCCTTATTCCTTTAGAGAATTAAAGAAAACGTAAATGTACAGTCAGGGTTATCACTAGTCTTGACTTACATAACTAAGGCTTTCTTGAACTTTTCTTTCCAAGTTGTTTACATCCTAAACAGGTTAGAAATAGCAGGAACTCCACAACGTAACTGACACTATTATATCGCACCAGGTGGGCAAGCTCGTGCTGGGCGAGCTGGCGCACTGCCCGCGCTACCTGCGCGTGCTGCGCACCTTCCGCACCTACCACTCCAGCATCGCCATGGGCACCATGATCACGCTCGGCTGCTCGCTCTACTCCACCATGATCATCGTGGACTCCATGTGCCGCTGAGCTGGCCGGGTGGATGCTGTGTACTTCCAAAGTACAGATCAGTCGAATATTAAATTGCTGGATCGCTGATCTACCCTTCGCTGTCTCCGCAAAATGATTTGGAGTTTTCTTAGACCCGTTGCGGGTTCGCAACGGTTGGTGAGGACTGCCTTTGGTCTATTGATTGATTGCTAATAGAGTCCCAATTTTAGAAATGATATGAACAAATGTTGAATTGTTTGGTTTTGTTCAATTCGTCCAAATTCCAAAAGTGTGCATTACGCGGAGGTACATAGCATTTATCACCAAAACGTTCAAGGGTCTGTTTCACTAATTCAGAAATCTTGTTCCAAGTCAGGCTGTGAAGTCTGTTTCTTAGGTTCTGATATAGAGTATTATAGTTAAGTAGCCTAAATTTATTATAAGCAAAATTAGTAAGTGTACCTAATGCGCTGGTCGCTTGTTTTGTTCTGCGTGAAAATTGTGAATGTCCCAATGTTTAGTTTGTAACCAAACACCTAAATGGTATGCTGTCGCTACTAACATGTAGAAAGATTACGCCATTTTGTAATTTTATAGCATTTAAGGTAATTAATCTTGTCCGGAGCACCCACATTTTATATCTAAGGTGCTTCAGATTTATTATGCTTGCCAATGTATTGAACTGTAGTTCGTAATTAAAGTATCCATAAAAAGGTTTTATAGGCTGCAGCCCATCTTTAAGCTGCTTGATTAATGAAACGCATGTTATCTGCTCTCTAACTTCCTGCAAACTGCCATAGTAATAGTGCTAAGTGTAGTATTTAAGTAGTTTTAAAACTTGTCACCGCATTTCGTCGGTCAATAGTCGTAAAGATGCTCCTTGAACGCAGGAAGTTACGAGGCAACGTTCGCAGCCGCGAATGCTCCGAGGCGGATTACTTATCGGTGGCCCGAGAGCCATAATCGCTGAAATGGATAATCTCTTTACTGATGAGTTTTAACTGGATGAATGTTTCGTGTTCGAAGTTGGCACTCGCTGTAATGTCATTTATTGTTGTGATGACTTCGTCTAGTCGGCAAAAAGTGCGGCGCAATCGCAGCGTCGCGCGAGAATATGGTAGTGAAAACGAGGCTTAGAATTCTTCATTGCAATGAAATGTTAAAGTGGGGGAATCCGATAGTAAGACGTTAAACACTTAATCAATAACAAAATACTTGACACTGGCGATATGCACAAACCGTGCGAAGCAATAATAAAAAATAAAAAAATGTTAAAGAGAAGTATTTCGAGCGGTCAAGCAGCTTAGGTAGATATGCCTGCCTAGTGCCTATAATGAGGCACTCGTGTATGTGCCTAGAAATACCTACATGATTGTATGTAAATTTGTGCTAGTAATAATAATGATATTCGTAAATGATCTGAGTGTTTTGAGCAGGTATTTATTTTGTGACTGTGACTGAGAGTGAGCTGAAATGATTGATAAATAAAATAAATTCATATATCGAGAACGATTGGGCTATCATTAAAATCCTATTCAATGATTTCGGTAGGTACCTAAGTAAGTATACCTACCTACATACACCACCTTGGTACCTAAGTAGGTATAGGCCTATAATTATTCCTAATAAGTATTCCTACTTAATTAATATAGACTGCCAAAATAGGCTTTGGTTTGGCCCTAGCCTTACGTAAGGAGGATTAGGCCAAAATCCATCACGGGAGCCTAGTCCGGATTGGTGGATAACATCCAGATTGGGCATGTTGGTTTCCTCACGATGTTTTTCCTTCACCGAAAAGCGAGTAATAAAAGGTAGGTACCTAAGTAGGTACATTGTCATATTATTATCTCTAACAAGGAACACAGTCATTGGAGTAGGCAGGGAGTAGGTATCTATAGGTACTGCATAGTATATAAATTAATGGTCCTAGGCCACTGGAAAGTGAAATGGTAGGTAAGTAGGTACCTACCCTACCTACCTAGTATATAAAAGTAAAGATTATAATTGGTTTTGGACAAAACTTATTATATACTTAGTCATTTTGTTAGAAAAAAATATAACACCACAGTACAATTATTATCTATTTATGAACATTATATCTATGAGCCTACATGTCAATTATTATTATACTATTTAAATACGAACATAGGTATACTATTATTTCAATAAATGTAGATTGCAGATGGTTGCAAGCTCAGTTGGAAGAAAAAATAAAACATATAATAAAACTATCAGCGCCATCTGTTGTACGTTGTACATAATTGGGGACTATTTTCATCGGCCAATCACAATCAACGCATTAGAATCAGCTGACGGTTGTGTCACTTGTGTCAGTGTCAGATAATAATAGTACTGCCACTTCCCTAATTCTACCCTAAGTCCTTTATCTGCGGCGCATAATTTTTTCCTGGCGAATATTATTTTTATGTATTTGAGTTTTTAACTCTCCTGCAATATAAAAAACTATCAAAAAGTAGACTCCTGTGCCCACCATTGCCCACTTCACAATGTTAAAAATATTTAATATAATGATCAAAATAATTTCCTGTTATTATTTTTGATGATTGAGGAGCATTAAAATATTTGTCTGGCAGCACAAAACACAACTGTCACTGTCAAACAAAAAAGTCCTTCCTTAAGGAGTTTTGGCGGGAATCCGATAGATTGCTATAACAATGCTGTGACTTAAATTGTGAAATTGAAATACTTAAAATAAAATACTTGACACTGGCTATATGCACAACCCGTGCGAAGCCATAACTAAAACAAAAAAAAAAAAAAGTCCTTCCTTACGTGTTTCTTTCTTGTTACTGAGTAGGTAGGTAATTTAGAAATATTATTGCAAATATAGGTGCAATGCAATCTAAATCGTTGCCAGTGATTAAAGCCGAGATTGATTTTATCACTTGGCATATGTTTCAGTTATCGTAGCGAACATGTTGTTCATAGGGAGGCTAAATGAATCCGAAACGATGAAGTGTGGTAACAAGAAGCCTTTTTACAATAAAATGATACTGGATAGGTGTAAAACCGTGCTAATCCTTTCAAGTATAGTGTGCACTGTTGCCGTGGTGGTATCTCTCCAGAAGTTATTGAGTTACAATGGGAAATTTGTGAAGCCTTTTGCTCCTATCCCAACGGGTTTGTACGGAAATTATTTGGAGTCAGTGCCGGACCGAGCCCCTTCACTACAGAGACGCCTCGACGAAACTCAAGACGCCGAAGCGGTGGGCTCTCTGAACGCTGCACTAGAAATGAAAAAGAATGGTAAGGCAGATAAAGCACTTAAACTATTCCAACATGCGTTTGCGCTTTCTCCCAAACACGCAGATATTTTGAATCACTATGGAGAGTTTTTAGAAGACACCAAACACGATGTGGTCAAAGCCGATCAATTGTACACTTTAGCTCTAACAAACTATCCAGAACATTCTGGAGCTCTGATGAATAGGCAGCGCACAGCGAGCATAGTTGAAAACTTAGACAGGGAGATGTTGAGAAAAATTGATGAAAAACGAGACGCATTGCTCTCGATACCAGAAAACAACTCTGCATTACGGCGAGCCAAAAAAGAGGCTTACTTCCAACATATTTACCATACTGTCGGAATTGAGGGAAATACCATGACGCTACAGCAAACTAGGAGCATTTTGGAGACACGGATAGCGGTTTCTGGGAAGAGTATAGATGAGCACAATGAGATTCTTGGCCTGGATGCGGCTATGAAGTATATAAACTCCACATTGTTGTACCGATTGAGAGATATTACGATGGCAGATATCCTGGAGATACACAAGAGGGTGCTCGGGCATGTAGACCCAGTAGAGGGGGGTCAGTTCCGACGGACACAGGTCTATGTCGGTGGACATATACCTCCAGGGCCATCAGATATACATAATCTTATGTCACAATTTTTGGAGTGGCTTAATTCAGAGGATGCTCTAGACCTACATCCAGTGAGGTAAGTTTTATAACAAACAGTTTAAACAAAACTGTTTAAAAAGAAAGAGATTGAAAGATTCAAGTATTGATTTCCTAGATGAAAAAACCTATACCAAACTATCCTCACAAAATAGCACATCTTTATTATAAACTCGGCCTGTAATGTCTTCATATAAAAACAAACCAATTTCCAGATACGCAGCCCTAGCGCACTACAAGCTGGTGCACATCCACCCGTTCATCGACGGCAATGGGCGCACCTCGCGCCTCCTCATGAACCTAGTGCTCATGCAGGCGGGGTACCCCCCCGTCATCATCGCGAAGCAGCACCGCCACCTGTACTATCAGCACCTGCAGACTGCCAACGAGGGTGATGTCCGACCTTTTGTCAGGTGCATTGCTGTTCTATGTTATTCTTTATTCTTTGTTTATTTTTTAAAACATAGCCCCACACTAGGATTGATCCTGTATCGTGGGAACGTATTCATGTGTGGGTGTATTTTATGTTATTTTTTACTCTCTTTATTTTTTTAAACATAGCTCCATACTAGGATTGCGTGAATACCGCTTACCGACATATTTGCTCCGGGCGGGAATCGAACCCGCGACACCCAAGCGCAGCAGCCCGATTGCTCAGCCTCTACGCTGAACTTGCCTTTTTTACATAATATGGCATAGAATATAATACTTTTAATATACCATAGAAGATGGGACACTCTCAATTAAAGCGAATTGGTGTGATCAGTATTTAGAATAACATTTTGTCGTGTTGTCTCTCTCTTCCGTGGTATTGAGTGTCCATCCTGTGGTTATGGGCTAGCTATATCTTAATTTATGCTGAAGTAATAATGTGGTTGAATATCTTAAATACATAGTTAGTACCACCGGCGCGTTATTGCAGGAAACGTTTCACAGGTCTGCGATTTCATCTTCCGACATTACTACTAGCGTCTTACAAAGAGTCGTAAACGTTGGTACGCGACAACGAGTCCCAATACAAAATCAACTAAAACCAGAACGCGGCAAGTCGTGTTTTCTTTGCGTCCCGGCGTTAAGGAATATGTAGTAGGTACCTACCAAAAGAAACCAAAGAAAATCCTCTTTTGTCATGCAGCAAAGCATCACACGATATTTTCGTACCAGTGTGTCGTCCCACCCAATACAAATTGTACTTACCAACAGGCATCGTAAATGCGATATTAACGCTTGATTATATCCGCCTACGTGCAACATGAGGCTAACGGACCTGGCCTTCGAGGATTGCTGCGAGAACACCCAACAGACGCCTAAAACTGGTTCTCGATATCATTTTCAGATTCATAGCCCAATCTACGGAGCGAACCCTCAACCTGTACCTGTGGGCCACCAACGAGTTCTCCCACATGGTGCCGGCCATTGGGGAGCCCCACATCCTCACTGGCGAGATGGAGGAAGAGGACAACCTACTGTGAATCCTGTCTCCATAGATTTAAGGTGTAGAGTTCTAACTGAAACTTGTGAAACTAGCTGTGCGATCTGACTAATGAATAGACAATGAATGTAGGTACCGTAATTTAGGGTGAATAGGGATAAACTTGGGAAACGGGACTTTCAGGTTAAACGGCTCTCATTTACCTGCTGTCCGTTACTGGTGGCCTTTGCGTTGAAAAGCGTAAATTCGGCCCAAAAATGGGGCACGTGGAGTCCGTTGATAATATCACATTGATGATGTTTTTTGTTCAAATCGCTATTCACCCCGTTTCATGGAACCTTACTTACATGTCCTTATCACAAGGATAGCCTACAATAATAGCCATTAATTAGTTGTCGAAGATGACAAGAGTTTCACTTCTAGGGCCCGTCTCTCAGTTGCAAGTTGCGTGATATTTGTGAAGTAGAATATTTAAATAGTATTTATTTCCTCTATGTAGAATATATTTACTAAAATAGTTTCAAAGGATTGGTAAGAGGTTTAAGGGATAACTTAAGTTTGTGTGGGATAGAGTATTTATTTCTGAAAGTGATGTGTTGAGAAAGTGTAGCGAAATTAATTTTATTTAAATGGTCACTTAATAGCTTCCAAATGAAATTGATGGAATTTATACCTGCAGGCAGGTAGTAGGTATGTAGTGTAACTTAATTTATTACAATCACAGATTTATTGGGAAAATATTGAGGACTCTATAAATCTTTGATAACAACAATATTTCCAAACTATTTTCATCATAGCAATTTCATGATAATATTTTATATTGTCAATGTTGAAAATTAAATATCGCCTATTTTATATCGGTTTTACGTATATCTAAAAATTTGAAACAGAATAGTCAAAGCTCATTTAGCGTAGCGTTTGTATTCTCTTTGAGCTCATTTACAAATAACATTTTACGATTTTATTGTGGTAAATTTTCTTCCTTACGCACAATGTTGCCAATGCTCAAAAAAGTAATGTTTAGAATTACAATTATTTTCATAGCCTCTGTTTTGGAGATAAATAATGTTGTTTTAGTTTGTTTGTATTGTTATTGTGTGTGTTGTGAGTTGTCCGCCAAAGAGATTAATTATTTAAAGAGAGAGAGATTACTTTGAATTTAAACCAATGTAATATAATTTTCAAGGATCATGTAATCATGTGTATAATTAATTAAATAATGTTTAAACTTTTAATAACAGTTGATTATGTAGGTATCGTTGTTATAATTCCACTAAAGTGTTTGCCCACTTTGAAAATATTAAACCTACTAATAAAATATTTCTGTGATAAAATGTATGTCTAATGTAAAATATAAATCGTGTAGCGTTGTAAAGTTTTGTGTAATACGTAGCTATGTATATACTGCATTCTAAGAAGTAATATATTAAATACACATGCGTGTAGGACTTTAATGTATCTTTACATCTGTATATTATATCTCATGATTTACATTTCAAATTTCATATAGGTACTTACTTACGCCGCGCATATCGTATATACTATTTTATAGCACGTGTGACATAAACCCGCCATTTATTTACAAATAATGTTCTAATTTATGTAAAGATGTTCATTTGACTGTTAGCAATACACACACAACATTAAATGTGGGTAGGTTGGGATTCCACCAGTAGAAAACGTGAAAACTACATTTTACACCTACCCGTCTCACTTCTCGATTTGGTTTTTGGGTGTTATTAGTATTTTCGAATGCATATTTATTTTTCGTGGATTACTTTCGTGGTTTCAACTATAAATAGTGAAAAATATCATTGCGTAATTTCGTGCTTTCGTTTTGTAAACAAATCTTTATTGTGTAGCGATTACTTGATCTAGGAATCTGTGACTTATCTGGTTTGTGCATAAATTGTGTGTATTCAGCGAAAACAGTCATATCAGTGAAAATGTACGTAAACAACAAACCGCATAATTTCTATATCAAGTAAGTATTTTGATGATACAATAATTAGTTAATCGGATAGGTAATTTCATATCAAAGATAGAACGTAGGTAAGGTTTGTATCGCTAACTTACAGCATTTTGATGTAATAATTAATTTGATTTTAGATTTATTTGGTTCAATAGTTCTTCACGCCGTGTAATTTAAGGCTACTTTGCACATCGAAAAGCGTGACCTAAGTACGGGTTTAGGTCGCACAGTGCTATAAAATATTTCTTAGATGCATTAGCTATAATTTTAGCGAGAATTGTTATTTATGTCAACTATTTATTACTGTAACGTAAAATTGTAGTGTTTTGCGCGTGTGCAAGGCTACATAGGAAAATAGAGCCCGCCAAGCTACCCTTGTCGCTGACTATTATTCGTTATATTTCGACCCCGCGCTTCCTCTAAGATCTAAAGCTTCTATGCTATTGTAATTTACTTCCGCATAGTTTGTGTTGTCTTCCAATTTCAGTATTTATTTTAATGATTATATAATGCATTTCCATGATACTAGTACAAACTAAACTGTTCCTCTATTGTAATAAAATCTTTGTATATACTTAGATGTCAATCATTATGACGATTTCTCCACCGAACCCCCAACTTCGAGGTGGTAGGTATAATTTGCCATTTGACAGCGGTACAAAACATAATTCGTCTTGTCAGTAGTACCATTGATGGTACAAGTGACATAACTTTGTTGCGCTGTGTTGAGGAGAGTAAATAAACTGCAAAGATTCAATTTCGATTAATTTATTATAATGTGCGATGTTAAAATATTTTTATTACAATAAAGCATTTCAACTAGACAACTAGAGCCGACCGCTCACCGCAACCACTCACTTGTCCATTTTACGTATTCACTTTACAAACCAATTCATTTCAGGGCTAAATAAACGTTACAATCTCGATATTACAATTATAAAAAAAAACGTATAATAATAAGAGAGATTTCTTTCAGTACAATCAAACATCGGCGCAAGCAGTCACTCTGATACAGAGTACCGATTAAGTTTAATATTTTTAATTATTTTTATTAATTAATAAGCGCTATCATTAACTCCCTTTCGTAAGCTACAGTATACATAGGATGCCTCGAGTCTATATAAATACAGCAAGCCATGGAATCGAAGGCTATGGCAATACATTGGACATTTTCAGAAGCCGCTTCTCCATTACGTATGCCAATCGAACCCATACTTTAGCGTTCAGTGTAATTTCCATTGTACGAGCTGCAACTAAAGATTTACAAGCGAATATCAAGGCCAACCACCAAAGCACTCATCGCACAATATTGCGATATTTAGGTATAGTTTGAAAAAAATACAAGTAAAAACTGAAGATTTTAGATTTGATGGTACGCAAATTCTATCACATTCCATTCTGAATTCAATTTATGCCGACATGCAAAGTGAGATGGCAAAATATTGTTGCCAGCAAAAATATTTTGCTCACAATTGAAGCTTACAGAAATAAGAATAAAATATGAATTAGAAGTTCGAGCGTGGCGCTATCACACGCCGCTTCCCGTCACTAAATCCAATATCGGTCACAACACACAATAAAGTCGAGTTACAAAAAAGAAAAAAGAAAAAACAAACAATATTAAATGACTTTGAAAACCTTACATAGTTATTAGTTACATAGTCTTGAAGTAGTTTTACTATTTTTATGAACAATTAACATAATAACACGTTTTACGATATTTATGAGGATGCATTTTTATGAGTTTAATATCTAAAAGAGGTACATCTGTGTATAGAAATTTACCTCACTGGCTCGTGTTCTTTCCCAATCCTACGGAACCCGCACGCCTCATGGCTGGTAGAGCTAAGCTCCCCGCGCGTCGCCTAATCCATAAACATTCGTGACGAATCGGCCATCTTATGGCATACTTTTACAATCACGTAAGTCATAGTTTGATACTTTCATTGATACCAATTTATTGTACGTAATCAAGTAGTCAAATGAATAAAATGTTAAGAATGTAGGTATAATGTATATATCTAGAACTAACGATCAATCATTAGCACAAGTCTCATGTTACTCTCTGTCAGTGCATTGAGAAAGAGGTAACAAAGGCGTGATTTGAAATTGTTTTCCTTATCGGCCATGTTTGAAGGTTCGGATGGCTGAAGTGAATCTCGCCATATCTGAAGGCAGTCGGAAAATTACATTTGAACTTGTTTCTTGCAAGTTTTAGAAACTTGTATTGCTATATTTGAGGAACTTTCAATCCACATTTTTGTATGCAGTAGCGTAGGTATATTCGATGAACACGTCACAAACAACAAACCGTGATAAAACTATGATTTATACATTTTAGGCTAACTGTACATAATAGACGTTGAAATTCATTCTTCCACAAGAGCAATAACAAGCTAGATAATGAATTATATTTATTTATATATAGCAAAAGATATGTAAATCACAACGAATCTCGTAAATACTTTAGACATGGTAAAATCTCCGTCACATTTAAATCTTCATAGTAACTTTCTTTTAATATTGCTAATACATTACAGTTGGTGTTAGCTGGCAACACTTGGGGAAGTGCAAGAGAGCTACAGTATCACACACAGTAAGGATAGTCCAGCCAAAGGATCGCCTCGACTGGGCGTGCCTGGTGCCTAGCACTTTCTATCTCACGATGCCCGTAACTTTGATGAGATCTGTCGACACGCGACTGTCTGCATGCAATCATCGCGAAAAACAATTTCTGCACGCGTTTACAACTTTCCGCGATCTATAGTAGGTAGGATATAAATCAACGATGTACGTAAACGTCAATTCTGCTGTTATTACTGCAAATTACTGGTAAAATCCATATCTTTTCATAAAATAGCCTTATAATATGCAATATCCGACCACAACCGGCTCTATCATCTGAGCAAGCTTTTAAATAATATAGAATTCGCATCAGGGTGAGGAGTCTCTTTACTGTTTGTAACACTGTGTCAGAACCTTATACTTAATTGGACATCTTACAATTTAGAATTTGTCATTTTTGTACCTTCAGAGGGAAAGTTTAATCAATATCATAGCTAGTTATTTATCTGCGTAATGGACGACTACCATTAAAATTAATTAGTATTTGTTTCATTTTACACCAAAAATAGTTTTATCGTACAAATCTAAGTTACAGTTCCTTTGTCGGTATCTAGTGTTTCTCGAAATTTATAAGGGCGGTCGCGTGGGGCTAGTATAGGCAGTCTTGAATCGTATCCATTTGAAAAAATATATGTGTTTCTACTCAAAGATCGGTACACGCAATCGCCAAGAGAACAGTAGGTACGACCGGGGGCTCTAGGATCCAACCCATCACTTTGTACTTCCAAACTCCCAACCCGATTTTAAATATTTACAATTCATACGTTATAGGCCGTTAGTGAAGTTAAATGCATTCGACGAGTCACTTATAATTTAAATGAGAAATGAAATGAACGTTATAATAAGAAAAACAAATGTATTCGCACCTAATGTTGATCTACAATTTACAAATCTCAGAACGTTATTTAAAATCCTCTCGGAAACAACATTCATAGATAATAAGTTGCAAGTCCTTCTACATTCGTATAATATACATTTGCTTACTCAAATGCAGAAGAACATGCGAGTGTGTCAGTACATCGTCAACTCAAGGGACGGGTCGAGTATTTGTGCAACACATCCTAGAATAACAGTCTTTCGGTAGCACATTCCGCTCCCCCGAGCCGCTCGCTTCTAAGGAGAACCAATCGCGTCACAGCTGGAGGCGGCAACAGAACGTAAGCGGAACTCAGTAGGCCAGCTACGCGCATCCATTCATGTCAAACATTGGATCTATTCGAATACTGATAGTTCGTCGCGAGACTCCGCCGCCTCGCCCGGCTCCGCGGCCCGTTTAGCATCACAACTAGTGGAACATAATTTCGATATCATTTAAATAATAAATGCAATGATTATTTACAAATCGAGAACCTTATCGTCGACAATTTCAAACTAGTGACATTCGGAATAATCTGACGTAATGCGACGGTCGCAGTCGACGGAACCACTCCGAGTAGCACCGACAGGGAAACACGGCAAGAGTGACGCCCCCGCACACTACTCGCCAAGCGCCACGGACGAAGTACTCGTCGAACTCGCGGAGGCGAGTAACGTCACATACATTACTCGTCCGACTTCGCGAGAACCTCGGCGCGAGGCAGACACCGACAAAAGTCGACAAACGTAAGTGGCACGCGCGACCACAATCTTCGACTAACTTCGGGCGACTTCGCGAGTAGCGTAGCGCAGGCGGAAGAGAGGATGTAAGAAGAGCCAGGAGCGCAGTTTCGGCTCGCTAGAGTCCTTGTTCGACGGCGTGAGTCCGCGGTCCGTCCCGGCGCGCCAGGGCTCGCGGTCCGTCCCGGCGCGCCAGGGCTCGCGGTCCGTCCCGGCGCGCCAGGGCTCGCGGTCCGTCCCGGCGCGCCAGGGCTCGCGGTCCGTCCCGGCGCGCCAGGGCTCGCGGTCCGTCCCGGCGCGCCAGGGCTCGCGGTCCGTCCCGGCGCGCCAGGGCTCGCGGTCCGTCCCGGCGCGCCCGGCTAGTGGTGGCGCGGCTGCATGCGGCGCGAGATGTGTTCCTCCTGCGTCATCTTGGCGCGGAACTCGGCGACCAGGTCCCGCGACTGCGCCAGCACCGCCAGCTGTTCGTTGAGCAGTTCCTCCCACTGCGTCGCGTACGCTGCGGACGGACGAGGCGGCGTGTAAGGAATTACTTTTTAACTTTTGGCGTAGTGTGAGGTTAGGTCGTTGCGTGTCGTTATCCCATTTGTCTGGTAAGCGAGTAAGCTTCACGGCCAGGCGTAAATAAAGCTTACTAAAGTTTCTTAACATTTCCCTTCCTGAAGAGTTAAAATGATTTTCTATGACCAATAATTAGGATCGTTTGCATTAGATTTTATTATAGGTACTAGTTATGTAATCCTCGCATTATTTTTATTTATATTAAGGGCGACCACCCACTAATGCTGCATTTGGTAGGCGAAAACGGGAATAGAATTTGAAAAATCGATTTCAATCGAAATCATAACGAGCTATTAGCCAAACGTAATAAAAAAGGAAATACCACATCAGTGGATTGTCGCCCTAAAGCTGAAAATAATAATGTACACGATCAAATGAACCAAATCATCCCATGAGCGACGGCATTGGCATTATATCTCGTAAGCGATGACCCGCCCGCGGCACCGCGTTACTTTGTTACGGTTGCACAGCGCTGCAACTTGTAGGCTAACTTGGCACCTTGTCGCAATAACAACACTGGTTTTTGAAGTGAAACTTTTTTGGCGGCGAATCGATTAGTGAACGAGAATGAGCTTTAACATCGTCTAGTTTAGGCATAATAATATTAAGCTACAGGAGAGATAAGAAATATGACGCAATAATTATGATTGGTGGAATGAGATTTAATTTGATTTTAAAGCAGTTTCACTTCTATCACGTGTACCTACAATGATTTAAATAATTTTAATGAGATTTTTGCAACTTTTTACGCATAAAAGAAATTTATACGTGTATGGAAAACCCAAGTTAATTATAACGGCTTTAAACAAAACATCACAGTGAAAAATGTAACATAATATAAAATATATCGCTTGTGTCACGACTATAACACACAGTATGAGTATGTATTAGTTCTGATTGCGACAAGGTGCCCTGCGCCCGTACCTAAGATCCGAGGCTCGCGCGGCATGCCAAGGCGGCGGCTCGGGAGGAATCGGACTCGCTTGACTCGCGACTGCCAGCCTGCAACACCGCGCCACTACAACCCACGCCACGCGACACCGCGCAACAGCGCCACGCAACACGCAACCATACGCCGAGCGTCCACCTCGTCTCACGCCACGGCATTTAGGTGGGCGCGCGCCCTCTTGCTGTTGTGCTACCAAGTATTTACCGTCGCGTAGAATGAAATTCAATAAACTTTTTTTATTGTCATTCCATTATATATTTAGATGAAAGGAACAGAGGTGGTGGAAAAAAGATTCTGGTCAGCTGCACCAACCGGTGGATCGATCGTTTGACGCGCGACTCCGTGGCACTAGTCGGACACGGCCTTGTGGACGGACACGGACACGGACGCGGCACTCACCGTCCTGGTCGTAGTCCACGTCGCGGGTGAGCGCCAGCAGCGCGGCCGTGCGCTGCAGCGCGTGCTGCAGGTAGTCGGACACGGCCTTGTGGACGGACACGGACACGGACGCGGCACTCACCGTCCTGGTCGTAGTCCACGTCGCGGGTGAGCGCCAGCAGCGCGGCCGTGCGCTGCAGCGCGTGCTGCAGGTAGTCGGACACGGCCTTGTGGACGGACACGGACACGGACGCGGCACTCACCGTCCTGGTCGTAGTCCACGTCGCGGGTGAGCGCCAGCAGCGCGGCCGTGCGCTGCAGCGCGTGCTGCAGGTAGTCGGACACGGCCTTGTGGACGGACACGGACACGGACGCGGCACTCACCGTCCTGGTCGTAGTCCACGTCGCGGGTGAGCGCCAGCAGCGCGGCCGTGCGCTGCAGCGCGTGCTGCAGGTAGTCGGACACGGCCTTGTGGACGGACACGGACACGGACGCGGCACTCACCGTCCTGGTCGTAGTCCACGTCGCGGGTGAGCGCCAGCAGCGCGGCCGTGCGCTGCAGCGCGTGCTGCAGGTAGTCGGACACGGCCTTGTGGACGGACACGGACACGGACGCGGCACTCACCGTCCTGGTCGTAGTCCACGTCGCGGGTGAGCGCCAGCAGCGCGGCCGTGCGCTGCAGCGCGTGCTGCAGGTAGTCGGACACGGCCTTGTGGACGGACACGGACACGGACGCGGCACTCACCGTCCTGGTCGTAGTCCACGTCGCGGGTGAGCGCCAGCAGCGCGGCCGTGCGCTGCAGCGCGTGCTGCAGGTAGTCGGACACGGCCTTGTGGACGGACACGGACACGGACGCGGCACTCACCGTCCTGGTCGTAGTCCACGTCGCGGGTGAGCGCCAGCAGCGCGGCCGTGCGCTGCAGCGCGTGCTGCAGGTAGTCGGACACGGCCTTGTGGACGGACACGGACACGGACGCGGCACTCACCGTCCTGGTCGTAGTCCACGTCGCGGGTGAGCGCCAGCAGCGCGGCCGTGCGCTGCAGCGCGTGCTGCAGGTAGTCGGACACGGCCTTGTGGACGGACACGGACACGGACGCGGCACTCACCGTCCTGGTCGTAGTCCACGTCGCGGGTGAGCGCCAGCAGCGCGGCCGTGCGCTGCAGCGCGTGCTGCAGGTAGTCGGACACGGCCTTGTGGACGGACACGGACACGGACGCGGCACTCACCGTCCTGGTCGTAGTCCACGTCGCGGGTGAGCGCCAGCAGCGCGGCCGTGCGCTGCAGCGCGTGCTGCAGGTAGTCGGACACGGCCTTGTGGACGGACACGGACACGGACGCGGCACTCACCGTCCTGGTCGTAGTCCACGTCGCGGGTGAGCGCCAGCAGCGCGGCCGTGCGCTGCAGCGCGTGCTGCAGGTAGTCGGACACGGCCTTGTGGACGGACACGGACACGGACGCGGCACTCACCGTCCTGGTCGTAGTCCACGTCGCGGGTGAGCGCCAGCAGCGCGGCCGTGCGCTGCAGCGCGTGCTGCAGGTAGTCGGACACGGCCTTGTGGACGGACACGGACACGGACGCGGCACTCACCGTCCTGGTCGTAGTCCACGTCGCGGGTGAGCGCCAGCAGCGCGGCCGTGCGCTGCAGCGCGTGCTGCAGGTAGTCGGACACGGCCTTGTGGACGGACACGGACACGGACGCGGCACTCACCGTCCTGGTCGTAGTCCACGTCGCGGGTGAGCGCCAGCAGCGCGGCCGTGCGCTGCAGCGCGTGCTGCAGGTAGTCGGACACGGCCTTGTGGACGGACACGGACACGGACGCGGCACTCACCGTCCTGGTCGTAGTCCACGTCGCGGGTGAGCGCCAGCAGCGCGGCCGTGCGCTGCAGCGCGTGCTGCAGGTAGTCGGACACGGCCTTGTTGACGGACACGGACACGGACGCGGCACTCACCGTCCTGGTCGTAGTCCACGTCGCGGGTGAGCGCCAGCAGCGCGGCCGTGCGCTGCAGCGCGTGCTGCAGGTAGTCGGACACGGCCTTGTGGACGGACACGGACACGGACGCGGCACTCACCGTCCTGGTCGTAGTCCACGTCGCGGGTGAGCGCCAGCAGCGCGGCCGTGCGCTGCAGCGCGTGCTGCAGGTAGTCGGACACGGCCTTGTGGACGGACACGGACACGGACGCGGCACTCACCGTCCTGGTCGTAGTCCACGTCGCGGGTGAGCGCCAGCAGCGCGGCCGTGCGCTGCAGCGCGTGCTGCAGGTAGTCGGACACGGCCTTGTGGACGGACACGGACACGGACGCGGCACTCACCGTCCTGGTCGTAGTCCACGTCGCGGGTGAGCGCCAGCAGCGCGGCCGTGCGCTGCAGCGCGTGCTGCAGGTAGTCGGACACGGCCTTGTGGACGGACACGGACACGGACGCGGCACTCACCGTCCTGGTCGTAGTCCACGTCGCGGGTGAGCGCCAGCAGCGCGGCCGTGCGCTGCAGCGCGTGCTGCAGGTAGTCGGACACGGCCTTGTGGACGGACACGGACACGGACGCGGCACTCACCGTCCTGGTCGTAGTCCACGTCGCGGGTGAGCGCCAGCAGCGCGGCCGTGCGCTGCAGCGCGTGCTGCAGGTAGTCGGACACGGCCTTGTGGACGGACACGGACACGGACGCGGCACTCACCGTCCTGGTCGTAGTCCACGTCGCGGGTGAGCGCCAGCAGCGCGGCCGTGCGCTGCAGCGCGTGCTGCAGGTAGTCGGACACGGCCTTGTGGACGGACACGGACACGGACGCGGCACTCACCGTCCTGGTCGTAGTCCACGTCGCGGGTGAGCGCCAGCAGCGCGGCCGTGCGCTGCAGCGCGTGCTGCAGGTAGTCGGACACGGCCTTGTGGACGGACACGGACACGGACGCGGCACTCACCGTCCTGGTCGTAGTCCACGTCGCGGGTGAGCGCCAGCAGCGCGGCCGTGCGCTGCAGCGCGTGCTGCAGGTAGTCGGACACGGCCTTGTGGACGGACACGGACACGGACGCGGCACTCACCGTCCTGGTCGTAGTCCACGTCGCGGGTGAGCGCCAGCAGCGCGGCCGTGCGCTGCAGCGCGTGCTGCAGGTAGTCGGACACGGCCTTGTGGACGGACACGGACACGGACGCGGCACTCACCGTCCTGGTCGTAGTCCACGTCGCGGGTGAGCGCCAGCAGCGCGGCCGTGCGCTGCAGCGCGTGCTGCAGGTAGTCGGACACGGCCTTGTGGACGGACACGGACACGGACGCGGCACTCACCGTCCTGGTCGTAGTCCACGTCGCGGGTGAGCGCCAGCAGCGCGGCCGTGCGCTGCAGCGCGTGCTGCAGGTAGTCGGACACGGCCTTGTGGACGGACACGGACACGGACGCGGCACTCACCGTCCTGGTCGTAGTCCACGTCGCGGGTGAGCGCCAGCAGCGCGGCCGTGCGCTGCAGCGCGTGCTGCAGGTAGTCGGACACGGCCTTGTGGACGGACACGGACACGGACGCGGCACTCACCGTCCTGGTCGTAGTCCACGTCGCGGGTGAGCGCCAGCAGCGCGGCCGTGCGCTGCAGCGCGTGCTGCAGGTAGTCGGACACGGCCTTGTGGACGGACACGGACACGGACGCGGCACTCACCGTCCTGGTCGTAGTCCACGTCGCGGGTGAGCGCCAGCAGCGCGGCCGTGCGCTGCAGCGCGTGCTGCAGGTAGTCGGACACGGCCTTGTGGACGGACACGGACACGGACGCGGCACTCACCGTCCTGGTCGTAGTCCACGTCGCGGGTGAGCGCCAGCAGCGCGGCCGTGCGCTGCAGCGCGTGCTGCAGGTAGTCGGACACGGCCTTGTGGACGGACACGGACACGGACGCGGCACTCACCGTCCTGGTCGTAGTCCACGTCGCGGGTGAGCGCCAGCAGCGCGGCCGTGCGCTGCAGCGCGTGCTGCAGGTAGTCGGACACGGCCTTGTGGACGGACACGGACACGGACGCGGCACTCACCGTCCTGGTCGTAGTCCACGTCGCGGGTGAGCGCCAGCAGCGCGGCCGTGCGCTGCAGCGCGTGCTGCAGGTAGTCGGACACGGCCTTGTGGACGGACACGGACACGGACGCGGCACTCACCGTCCTGGTCGTAGTCCACGTCGCGGGTGAGCGCCAGCAGCGCGGCCGTGCGCTGCAGCGCGTGCTGCAGGTAGTCGGACACGGCCTTGTGGACGGACACGGACACGGACGCGGCACTCACCGTCCTGGTCGTAGTCCACGTCGCGGGTGAGCGCCAGCAGCGCGGCCGTGCGCTGCAGCGCGTGCTGCAGGTAGTCGGACACGGCCTTGTGGACGGACACGGACACGGACGCGGCACTCACCGTCCTGGTCGTAGTCCACGTCGCGGGTGAGCGCCAGCAGCGCGGCCGTGCGCTGCAGCGCGTGCTGCAGGTAGTCGGACACGGCCTTGTGGACGGACACGGACACGGACGCGGCACTCACCGTCCTGGTCGTAGTCCACGTCGCGGGTGAGCGCCAGCAGCGCGGCCGTGCGCTGCAGCGCGTGCTGCAGGTAGTCGGACACGGCCTTGTGGACGGACACGGACACGGACGCGGCACTCACCGTCCTGGTCGTAGTCCACGTCGCGGGTGAGCGCCAGCAGCGCGGCCGTGCGCTGCAGCGCGTGCTGCAGGTAGTCGGACACGGCCTTGTGGACGGACACGGACACGGACGCGGCACTCACCGTCCTGGTCGTAGTCCACGTCGCGGGTGAGCGCCAGCAGCGCGGCCGTGCGCTGCAGCGCGTGCTGCAGGTAGTCGGACACGGCCTTGTGGACGGACACGGACACGGACGCGGCACTCACCGTCCTGGTCGTAGTCCACGTCGCGGGTGAGCGCCAGCAGCGCGGCCGTGCGCTGCAGCGCGTGCTGCAGGTAGTCGGACACGGCCTTGTGGACGGACACGGACACGGACGCGGCACTCACCGTCCTGGTCGTAGTCCACGTCGCGGGTGAGCGCCAGCAGCGCGGCCGTGCGCTGCAGCGCGTGCTGCAGGTAGTCGGACACGGCCTTGTGGACGGACACGGACACGGACGCGGCACTCACCGTCCTGGTCGTAGTCCACGTCGCGGGTGAGCGCCAGCAGCGCGGCCGTGCGCTGCAGCGCGTGCTGCAGGTAGTCGGACACGGCCTTGTGGACGGACACGGACACGGACGCGGCACTCACCGTCCTGGTCGTAGTCCACGTCGCGGGTGAGCGCCAGCAGCGCGGCCGTGCGCTGCAGCGCGTGCTGCAGGTAGTCGGACACGGCCTTGTGGACGGACACGGACACGGACGCGGCACTCACCGTCCTGGTCGTAGTCCACGTCGCGGGTGAGCGCCAGCAGCGCGGCCGTGCGCTGCAGCGCGTGCTGCAGGTAGTCGGACACGGCCTTGTGGACGGACACGGACACGGACGCGGCACTCACCGTCCTGGTCGTAGTCCACGTCGCGGGTGAGCGCCAGCAGCGCGGCCGTGCGCTGCAGCGCGTGCTGCAGGTAGTCGGACACGGCCTTGTGGACGGACACGGACACGGACGCGGCACTCACCGTCCTGGTCGTAGTCCACGTCGCGGGTGAGCGCCAGCAGCGCGGCCGTGCGCTGCAGCGCGTGCTGCAGGTAGTCGGACACGGCCTTGTGGACGGACACGGACACGGACGCGGCACTCACCGTCCTGGTCGTAGTCCACGTCGCGGGTGAGCGCCAGCAGCGCGGCCGTGCGCTGCAGCGCGTGCTGCAGGTAGTCGGACACGGCCTTGTGGACGGACACGGACACGGACGCGGCACTCACCGTCCTGGTCGTAGTCCACGTCGCGGGTGAGCGCCAGCAGCGCGGCCGTGCGCTGCAGCGCGTGCTGCAGGTAGTCGGACACGGCCTTGTGGACGGACACGGACACGGACGCGGCACTCACCGTCCTGGTCGTAGTCCACGTCGCGGGTGAGCGCCAGCAGCGCGGCCGTGCGCTGCAGCGCGTGCTGCAGGTAGTCGGACACGGCCTTGTGGACGGACACGGACACGGACGGACACGGACACGGACGCGGCACTCACCGTCCTGGTCGTAGTCCACGTCGCGGGTGAGCGCCAGCAGCGCGGCCGTGCGCTGCAGCGCGTGCTGCAGGTAGTCGGACACGGCCTTGTGGACGGACACGGACACGGACGCGGCACTCACCGTCCTGGTCGTAGTCCACGTCGCGGGTGAGCGCCAGCAGCGCGGCCGTGCGCTGCAGCGCGTGCTGCAGGTAGTCGGACACGGCCTTGTGGACGGACACGGACACGGACGCGGCACTCACCGTCCTGGTCGTAGTCCACGTCGCGGGTGAGCGCCAGCAGCGCGGCCGTGCGCTGCAGCGCGTGCTGCAGGTAGTCGGACACGGCCTTGTGGACGGACACGGACACGGACGCGGCACTCACCGTCCTGGTCGTAGTCCACGTCGCGGGTGAGCGCCAGCAGCGCGGCCGTGCGCTGCAGCGCGTGCTGCAGGTAGTCGGACACGGCCTTGTGGACGGACACGGACACGGACGCGGCACTCACCGTCCTGGTCGTAGTCCACGTCGCGGGTGAGCGCCAGCAGCGCGGCCGTGCGCTGCAGCGCGTGCTGCAGGTAGTCGGACACGGCCTTGTGGACGGACACGGACACGGACGCGGCACTCACCGTCCTGGTCGTAGTCCACGTCGCGGGTGAGCGCCAGCAGCGCGGCCGTGCGCTGCAGCGCGTGCTGCAGGTAGTCGGACACGGCCTTGTGGACGGACACGGACACGGACGCGGCACTCACCGTCCTGGTCGTAGTCCACGTCGCGGGTGAGCGCCAGCAGCGCGGCCGTGCGCTGCAGCGCGTGCTGCAGGTAGTCGGACACGGCCTTGTGGACGGACACGGACACGGACGCGGCACTCACCGTCCTGGTCGTAGTCAACGTCGCGGGTGAGCGCCAGCAGCGCGGCCGTGCGCTGCAGCGCGTGCTGCAGGTAGTCGGACACGGCCTTGTGGACGGACACGGACACGGACGCGGCACTCACCGTCCTGGTCGTAGTCAACGTCGCGGGTGAGCGCCAGCAGCGCGGCCGTGCGCTGCAGCGCGTGCTGCAGGTAGTCGGACACGGCCTTGTGGACGGACACGGACACGGACGCGGCACTCACCGTCCTGGTCGTAGTCCACGTCGCGGGTGAGCGCCAGCAGCGCGGCCGTGCGCTGCAGCGCGTGCTGCAGGTAGTCGGACACGGCCTTGTGGACGGACACGGACACGGACGCGGCACTCACCGTCCTGGTCGTAGTCCACGTCGCGGGTGAGCGCCAGCAGCGCGGCCGTGCGCTGCAGCGCGTGCTGCAGGTAGTCGGACACGGCCTTGTGGTTGTCCAGCACCTCCTCCTCCGCGCGCTGCAGCTCGTCGATGGCCTCGTGGAAGTTGTACATCTCCGCCGACATGTCGCCCTCCTGCAACGCGAGGCTAGCGGTCAGGCTCCGACAGGGGCGGCGAGGAACCGACTAGACGAGGCCACTCTGTCAGTGCGTTTCTACCCCCTCCCCCCTCCTCTCCCCCCGCACTCACGTTGAGCGAGCGCAGCTGCGCGAGGTCGTCCCGGTCGGCCTCCATGTCGACGTCGGCGGCGGGGGAGTCGGCGCGCGCGCGCGAGGGGTCCGACGTGCCTAGCTCCTTCACCCTGCAACCGAAAAGGAACCACTCAAAAATGCTATTACCAGTCAAGACTGACTAGCAAAGTATCGCTTTCCTGTCATATTCAATTGCGCAACACAGTCGCCCGGTGGTGCTTACTTAAATGCCGCGTTGGCTCACGTGACCATGCTACGTTGGCTCACATCCCCATTCCACGTTGGCTCACGTGTCCATGCCGGGTTGGCTCACGTGCCCATGCCGAGTTGGCTCATGTGCCCATGCCACGGCTGGTAGGGGAGCCCAAGCGGGGATTTCGGGATTTACTAAAGCGCGGCAGATTAATATACAGGGGGATACCTTGTACCCGGTTAAAAACCTCCACAAAACATGAGGCCCATATATAAGGCCGCCCGTGAAGGATACAGGATCAGATTAGTAAAAAAAAATTGACCATCACAAATTCTCGAGCGCGTCAGATTAAGGTAGGATGAGTTAATTACATCCTAAAAAGTGTATATTCCACTAATCTGTCAATTTGAGAGAGACGTAAAAAAATGGGAGGGCAACAAAGTTGTAAAAAAAAACGTCATCTCGACATTCTCGAGCGTAGCTAAATTTTTTTTTATTTTGAAGGAAATAATTCAAGAATAATGAAAAATATATAATCTGACGATTTCCGCAAGACGAAATAACAAAAATTCGTCGATAAAGTTAAATGCGTGCAGCTGCGTGATGCCTACATTTCCTTCTCCGCGTTTCTGATTTCCTGTGAATTTGAACCGATTCGGACCGATAGATTTTGAGAAATTTTGAAAAATCTCAAAAAAAAACAGATAATTTTTTTAGTGTTTTTTTTGGAATAACTTTTAACCGGCTTTATCGATCAACTTCAAAAACTAATCCGTATTTGAACTTAAAAAACCACGTCGATCGCCACCAAGCTGGTCAAAAGCGGTTGATTCGTTCGAGAGATATCGTGAACAAAAGAAACAAAAGATTACTCCGAAATTTGTGGTTCGATCAATAAAAATTGCAAAATTACTTATGAGGATGATAAAACTGCGTCGAATGCCGCCAACCGCGTGAAAATTGGTTGATCCATTCAAAAGTTATTGCGGTTTGAAAATTCCAAAAATAGTGTTCTATGAAACTTCTATCAGACTTTCGAGCTGGGAGAGCTCAAAATATCACATAAATTATATTTTGGGCTCAAAAATGTCATAAGTACAATTTTAAGCGCCCAGGAATGGAATTAGCGGGAAGTTGCAGGGATGGCCTTTAAGGTGAACCGTTTTTCTAAATTTTTTTTGTCAGATCAGGCGAATCCCTCTAGATAATCGTCAGATTATGAGACAGTACGTTTAGAACATAAAGATGAACCATATATTATCTTAATCTGACGCGCTTGAGTATTTCAAAATGGCGAATTTTTTTTGCACATTATGAAAATGGCCGCGAGTTTGCGTCCCATCGAAAACGTCAGATTAGTGAATAAGAGCTTTTTTTTGGTGCACTTAACACTCCCTAAGAAAATCTGACGCGCTCGATAATTTTTTTTTTTTTTTCATTTTCAATCCTTAAATACAACCACCCGCATCATGCAAACGATCAGATTAACATACGTACATTATTAAAAATACGTAGGGCATTGATGCTATCAATATCTGACGCGCTCGAGGATGCCCATGCAACAGTTTTTTTTTACATATTTAAAAATCTATAGCCGCTTGCCCCACCGATGTAAAGGTATATATCATATAACATTTTTTTCTTCTTATCATCTAAGCTTTGCATCCCAATAGGTCTCTACGACGCTCGAGTAAATCCCCATTTAGCATCGTGGGCTCCCCTACTAGTAGGCTCACTCGCCCATTCCGTATTCACTCACCTGTCGGCATACCGCAGCGTGTTGAGCGAGTGTTCGCAGGAGGACATGGCGGGGGAGATCATGGCGATCATGCACGTGCGGGACTTGTCACCGATGAACGAATCTCGTAGCACCTGCACATAGAACATTTCAATCGATATGTAAGTCACGCAAAAGGTGAAAATCCATCCCTATCGAAGAATATCGTCTGCGACATTAAGCCAGCCTCGAGCGACCGACACAAAACATTTATTCACTAAATAAAAAAAAATATTAAATAGCAATGTTATTCTCACGTGAAATATTATTTTTATAAAGGGCAAGGATGTCCGTTATTACAACAATTCGTCTGACGTTCCTTTATGTTCAAGTTCGCTAAGCCCCTGTCAGTTCGTCCTGGATCTCGGCCACGCTGCCGGGGCCGCGCGCACGTACCTGCGTGAGCTTGGAGACGCGGAAGGGCAGATGGTTGTTCCCCTTCATGCCGAGCGCCCGGATGCACTCCTTCAGCGCCAGCAGCGACTTGTTGATCTCCGCGCTCTCCATCCCTGCGCCGGAAACGCACGCGTCAATCTAAGTTACATTACGGCCAATTTTCGCCTTAAAACATTTTCGCTCGCTTCGCTCGTACCACTCAAAAGCGAAATATTTTCCGCTCACGTCGCTCTTTTAGTCCTAGTTTTTTAACCGACTTCCAAAAAAGAGGAGGTTTTCAATTCGACTATGTTTTTTTTTTCAAATAGCGATGTTTTCTTGCGAAACGTTATCGCTCGCTCCGCTCCCGCCTCGGTACTCACTCGTCTGCCGGTTGGCGGAGGAGGTGTCGGCGCCGCGCTCGTTCCCCGCCAGGTCTATGAGCGAGAACTTGCCGTGCACGCGGTGCATGCCGGGCGAGCGGACCACTATCTGGAACACGGCGTGCGAGCGGGACGAGTTCGAGTTCGCACTCGTCTGGAACGGGAAACGGGAATTATTCAACTCAATTGCATTGCAAGATTGTCGCCTCTCATGGAGTGGGGAAAAAAGTCATAAGGCGGGTTCGCACCGAACGATTCACTCGGTCGGCGCTCCGTGAGTGTGATCCGGGTCGAGTGGACGACTCGAGGCTCGCGCGAGGCGGCGATCAGTCCGCAATGGATCGTGCAGCGTAGACCCGGCTATACAACATAGACGTAGTCCCAGGATGGACACTCCGTACTCAAAAACACGTTCAAACGTCACACAAAATTCTAATCATGCTTTAATTGCGTGTCCTTTCTTCTGGAAGGTATGAATATAAGTATTAGGCGGCGCACCTGGCCCGAGGTCCTGGCCGCGTTGCCGTGGTGGATCAGCTTCAGCACCTCGTCCACGTTGTCCACCACCTTCTCCGTGAGCCCCACGATCTGCACCTGCTGCTTGCCGTCCTCCAGCACCCGCAGCTTGGCCTTGTCGGCCAGCAGGTCGAACACCTGCCGGGACCACGCCCCCCTCACTTAGAACATTTTTTTTGTATTGGCTTCGCAAGTTTTACTATTTTAGCCAGTGTCAGGTATAAAAATGTTTCTAGTATTTTATACTAACTGTTGATCGCGTGGGCAGCATTTTATCATAATGTGTCCTATGTCCTTCTCCAATATAATTATCTGTATACCTAAATTTATCAAAATTGGTTCAGCCGTTTAGTCGTGAAAAGGTAAAAAAAAAAGTTACTTTCGCAATTTATAACATTAGTATGGATGGATTAAATCATGTTGCAGTCAACCTGAAGATTCAGTAAAATGGTAGATGGTAGTACTAAAACTTTCTCAGAATCTCGGTAAGAACACGATATGATTCGCACACGGATTGTCCGGACTCGTTTACTATAGTCCAGAATGGTTCGGCCTCAGTGCTCACCTTCCCGGAGTAGATCTCGAAGAAGGAGGCGGACACGATGAGGTTGAGCGGCTTGTACTTGGGGGACTTCAGGTACGCGAACACGTCGCGCGCGGCCATCGCGTAGATACCCTTCTTGCAGTCTTGCGTTTTACCCTGCGACGGTAACCCGACATTATGTTATGCATTCGAAGAATTGTAGCCGAGAGTATAGTGTAGAGACGAGAATATAGTGTAGAGACGAGAATATAGTGCAGAGACGAGAGTATAGTGCAGAGACAAGTATAGTGCAGAGACGAGAGTATAGTGCAGAGACGAGTATAGTTCAGAGACGAGAGTATAGTGCAGAGACGAGTATAGTGCAGAGAGGAGAGTATAGTGCAGAGACGAGAGTATAGTGCAGAGACGAGTATAGTGCAGAGACGAGTATAGTGCAGAGACGAGAGTATAGTGTAGAAGCGAGAGTAGGTGTAGTGTAGAGACGAGAGTATAGCGTAGATGCGCGGGTGGTACCTGGAAGTCCCCGCCCATGGTGTGCGTCTTCCCCGAGCCGGTCTGTCCGTACGCGAAGCAGGTCGCCATGCCGCCCTCGAATATCGTCTGCACCAGCGGCTTCGCCGTGTACCTGCGGCCCGAGCGCACTGTTAGTTAATAGTTAGTTTGTGCCCAAACGTATTCTAAAGTCGTTATCATAGATAGTTAGCGCTCGGGTTCCTACTGTAAGCTTTCTATATCGTTTGTAAATAAATAAATAATGCATTAGCTGTGTAACCTCGGTGTTAGGGTATGACAGCCCGCCGGGGTAACTAGAAAGTTTAACACCAAATCCTTATCGGGATGTTCCGGAGGCGAGAGCCGCTCCCGCTGCTGAGCACGTTTGCCACCTTAGACCACATCGTCACTCAAGACCAGGTCTGATAGTTATTAGAGAAAAATGCTGTAGACTATTACAATTAAAAGTCGCCCATGTTAATCCTTACAAAATCGACTATCTGCCAGTGAAAGACCCGTGAAAATCTGCACAACCGTTTCGGTAATTTACCACAACAAACAGACGCAAAAGCAAATGGATTATATAGATGTAAATATTTATGGAAGCGTATAGCGTAACTGACTTGTAAACGACTTCGTTGGTGCAGGAGTCGTCGAAGGCATAGTCGAACCGGAACTTCTGGTTCTCCAGGTACTTGGTGAGGTCCACCTTGTTCTTGGGCTCGTGCACTATCATCTGGTCCTTGGTGGGGACGCTGATCACGTCCACCTGGAAGGTGCATTAGGTACAATTAAAATAGTGTATAAAAAATCGGTGCGAGTGCGAGTCGGACCCGCGAACGAAGGGTTATCCGTAACGTTATCTATAAAAACGGGAAAAATAAAAACACGTTTGTTGTAAGGGAGCCCTCTTAAATATTTATTTCATTCTGTTTTTTAGTATTTGTTGTTATAACGGCAACAAAAATACACCACTTGTGAACATTTCAACTCTCTAACTATCACGCTTCATGAGATACAGCCTGGTGACAGACGGTCAGACAACCGAGTCTCAGTAATGGTTCCCTTTCCACCCTTTGGATATGGAACCCTAAACGAGCTACCTCTTTCTTGGTGTTCTCCTTCTTGTTGAGCGGCCTCTTCCTCACGCAGACGGTGATCTGGTGGTCCTCCACCGGCTCGTGCCCCGTCAGCGGCCGGAAGTCGATGCTGTTCTGGTACTCGCGGATCATGGCCAGGAACTCCCAGTTGGGGTTGCCGGGGTCCATGTTCATCAGGGCCTCCTGGACCAAGCGGAGAAAGGTGGGGTTAGCCTTCGGCTGGTACAAATGAGAGATCGCATTCGACTTTCGTCGGTTCGTACATGTTGGTGGCGCTCCTGAAGTGGCTCATCATCAAGGTACTTTAGGTAGAGGGATGGTGGCCGAGCGCTTTAGAATTCTATGATACCTGGTTCGATCTTCAACCCCGCACCTATGTCTTTAGTAGTTACGTGCGGTTTTCCATCGCTCCGTACTTCGGAGGGCACGTCAAGCCGTCGGTCCCGGTTGTTGCCCATTAATAGCAGTCGTTAAGCCCCATCAGACATCCTCGGGCGAGCTGATAACCCCTGACATCAGATGCCGGCACAACCTCACACGACAAACAAACCTTCTCCTCCTTGAGCTCAGCCTGGCGCTGGCGGCGCTTCTCCCGGTTCTCCTTGAGCCGCTCCACCTCCTTGACGACGTTGGAGCGCCGCACCGCGCCCGACGCCACCGCGTGCGGCACCGACGCCGTGGACGCCACCGCCGCCGCCGCCGCCACCGCGCGCCCGCCACCGCCCAGCGACGCGCCGCTGAACTGGAACCGAGGGGGGCATGTGGTAAGAACACAATAAAAACAATGGTATTCTTCCAAACACAACTGGAGTGACTAATAGTACATTTTTCGTCAAAGAAAAGTAAATTAATAATTACGTATACTGATTTTTTACGAGAACCCCATAGGACACGCCTTAGGATTAGAACTCGCAACCTTCCGTTCAGGCATGCAGACGTTCTCCCACTAGGCTACAACAGCTGTAGTAGTCTATGCCGAAAAAAAAAGGATGGGATGGGATAGGATAGGAGAGGAGTACCGGAACTTCCTTGGCGTGGTTCCGGGTCCGGTGCGAGTGCTGCGCGGCGCCCTGCAGCCCCGCCGCGCTCGGCGAGCCGCCGGCGCGGGTCCGCCCGCCCGACGCGGGCGGCTGCTGCGGGGGGCGCGACGGGAAGGACTTAGGACTTGTTATTTCACTTAAGGACTGGTAAGGAACTGGTTTTTGAACGGCAATACAAGTTTAGTCATGACGCATCCCGTCACTTCCACCAATAAGATACTACCGAGTACCGACACTCCGAATGCCCGCGCCATCTATGAGCCAGAAAGCGTCACTGGTCTCCGTTTGACAGCAGCAGTGACGACCTGCGTGTGTAGGTACCTGTTGCGTGACCCTAGAGTTGACCTGCGGCTGGGGCTGCGGCGGGGGCTGGGGCTGCGGCGGCGGCACGTTCTCCGCGCCGCGCCGCCCCGTGGTGTCCCCGCCGTGGCCGTTGGTGTAGGCGCCGGCGACCACGCCCGACGCGTTCGACAGCCGCATCTGGTTGTTGCGCGTCACGCGCGTCGGCGCTGTAACGTTGTACACTGTATTTACGTTAACAAGTTAACTGTATCCTTGTTTAAGATCGGGGGAGATTGGTCCAAACTACACTTTTGAAAATTAAAATTATTTTCACTTGTGTTTGGAACGTTATTAAATTGTGTGGAATTTCGTATTTTAATAACTCTTTTACTTATACAATGAATAGCATTATTTGTACTACATATAAAGTGATACAGGGTCATCAAGTTGAGCAGTAAATTAAGTTCGAATTAATGATTATTTATTGCAAACCAAATAAATTTTAAAAGCAAAACGTATGCCCTAAAACGAATACCCAGTCCATGAATCACACAACTGACGCAATCCCCGACTCTTTTGTTGATCGAAGGCCTGCGTATGAACAAAACGGTTGACCAAATAAACAAAACCATCCAAAAGTACAGCAACCGAAATCGTGCAAAAAGCCAAATAAATTATCTAATCTGTGCGGTATTAGGCTCTCTTACGTGGCTTCGTCTTTTGGCTCTCTTCCGCTGCCACTTCGAGGGGCATGGCATGCTTCTCAAACGCTTCTTGCGGCGCATCGTGCTCCGTGGAGTCCGCGACGCGGCGACGCCAGCGCAACCACGAGCAACACATGTTTGGATTCAAGCCGCTCAAGAGAATAGTTGCATTTGAAATCTATTTGTCTTTGAGCGCGACATGCGCTCTAGCTAGAGTGATTGCTCCGAATGGTGTGCGTTGGCGCAAGGCAATCTCGCGCGTGCGGCCCCCATATTAGGATCTCTCCGTGCTCAAGGCGATGAACCGTGGCGCGCGTACGTTGGGCACGCCCGCAAATGCATAACGTTTTTTGGTAAATCACGCAAATCGACAAATGCTAATTTAAAATTGAGAACGGTATTGAAAAGTGCTTGACCGCGGCACGTGTCCGACTGGGTCGATGTCACACTGAGGCTCGAATAGAACCGCTCGGACAATCAACTGAAATTGGAAAATAATAGCCGTCCATTAAATGGCATCGGCTGCCTTTTGTTGCGCACTCACTTATGAAAAATGTATGCGACCTCACGAGCTTTGGTACAATTACTAAAATCGATAAAGCGCGACTATTTTGGACTTGAGTTATGAACTTGACAATGATGGAGCCAACAGAGCGAAACAAAACTAGTTGCATGGACGATACAGATAGTGGCAGAAAATACAAATAAAATGCTCTTGGCGAATTAGTCATTTTCATTCAATTAGATCAATATTGAGTAATGAGAATTGAGAATGAACACGTCATACGTAAACTAAACATTTTTCAGTTCAACGCATCGATTTCAACGTTGAACTCTATAAATCAGCACGGCATGCTTGGATGCAATATTTTTGAAACATCACCAATCACAATTCTGAACCTTACTATCAGAGTTCCACGACACAAATTTAGACCATGACCTAACTCAACAGTCTCACGAACAGATTTAGGTTCAATTTTAGATAACATTCAACGCCAACGGTAACTTTTCAGGAATAACAACGAGCAGAGAGATACGACAGCTGATGTTACCAACAGTTAAAACAAGCACGGGAACACAGGAAATAAGTAAGAATTACAGAAATCTGTCGAAAAAACAGGCGCATAGCAACGGTTCACCTGACAACGGCTGATAGCAAATAATGAAATCAATAGTATTCATTCAGGTCATCGACATATCGAAATATAAATAGACATTAAAATAATTCAGAAAAAATTGGCGACACCATTTCCGAAAAAGACCATCAAAGAACATCACCTGGCAAAAATTGTAAACGCTCGGGACATTCTACAATAAACTATTTACGATCTAGTCGGCTTCGTAGGAAATGGCGAAATACCCGATTAACGGACTCGAACTGCACAGCAAAACTTAACGTGCATGCATTATCCAGGAACTAAGAAAGGCTTACTTCCTTGACATAAGAGGCTTTTCCAAACGTTGCTCGAACGATATCAGATCAAATTTACTGCCGTTGCATGCCGACTGCATTCACAACTCGTAAGATCGTAAGAACCACTCGTAAGGGTTCTGTAGACGATGAGGATTTACAACCTAAATGCATAGCATATGGACTGTGCACTAGTAATTCGAAAGGCGTGCTCTATCGGTCTGATCTCGAATGAGGTATATTGGCATATTTTGGCCATAACATATCATTTATAATATCTATTAAGGCTTAACGAGTGCCACCAATCTACAACAGCCAGGACTAACAAACATCGTATAAAATTCCTCAGTCAAACTATGCCAACGAGCACAGGTTGAAAGAGATGAACAATTCGACCTGGTAATATAAGAAATGACTGCAACGAATTCCATTAGCTAAGCAATTGAGCGTGCGAAATCCTGTTGACTCCGACGGAAGATCTCACGACCTGCACTTGTTCTCATTCTCGAAGACAGCGCTTGTTCTTGTTTCTCGAATGAGGCAGTACCGGGGTCTGATGTAAGGTTTGGTGAACCGCTCAAGGGCCCCTGATATGACTTTACGACTGTTAGCAATGGAAGTTAGCAGTTCCCTCCGAAAGCCGCTGTGATGGAAACAAAAACGTAGTAAAGAAGCGTTTTGAGGAGTTTCCGTCAGGTCAAGGAAGAACGCGAACCTACGATCGAGGGTTGATTTGGTACCTTACCGGTCTATTTACGTGGAGTGTGCCGAAGATACCGTTAGCTGGTTG
Organism: Hylaea fasciaria; assembly: GCA_905147375.1. Classification (NCBI taxonomy): domain Eukaryota; kingdom Metazoa; phylum Arthropoda; class Insecta; order Lepidoptera; family Geometridae; genus Hylaea; species Hylaea fasciaria. Next base: position 12,400,941 of record LR990193.1, on the reverse strand, counting down.
ATGGAACTGGTCAATTAGAGCCATTATTAAATCCCGATATGCTGACTCCTCATGTGGAGCCGCGGGTCATTACCCACTATTAGCCCAGCGCCTACGCTCAGGCGGCCCTGATTCACACGGTGCGATATCCTCGCTCTTCGGCTATCATAAACAAAAACTGTAATGTTTGCGCCGGTCGGGGCATGTGGGTAGATGCCGTCAGCGTTTTGGTAAATTTTGGATCAGTGACCCCGATTGGTGTTGAAGAAAACTTAAACATTTCAAGGACGTTATAATTAGATGATAAACATCGATTCTACATAGACAGATTTAGAAGTATTTGTAACTGAAACTAGAATTAAGCTGTTCTTATTTCACAGAACGTTTTTATACGAAAAGCTCGAAAATATGAATCATACATGACATGACACCAAAACAATCCTTGGTACCATTGTACTCACTGTCATTTAAGTGAACTTGGTATTAAAATAGCTTACAATGCCTTGCGTTCCTTTATAACTTTACCTTTAATATCCTCGCAAGGTTACTCGGAAACCAAACATGGTAATGTCAAGAACTTCCCCGTTTAACATAATTATAAAGTGTACCTTGGCGGCAACTTTCCGAAAAGGGAAACTTTCCCGTCTGGGCCATCAGTATGCGACACTCGTTGTAGGAAACCAATTCCCAGGACCACGGCACTCATCATAACAAAACGGAGCGTATCTCTCGGAGGATACGACTGAGATCGGAACGGAGACCACCACGGATAGCGAAGAGGGTTCACTTACGGCCTACGTTCGCCCGGCGCGTCTTCAAATTCGGCTGAGCGCATCGCTCGGACAACACGGGCATGGTAGGCAGTAGCTTTCGAAAAACGAAACCGGAAAATTACAATCGGAGGTCAGGTTCACAGCACTATCGTGTGTAATCCATTAGTTCGATTGGTTTAGAATTCGGGACGCCGGTGCCAGCCTGTGGTGTGGTACACGGCCGGCCGCGCACTGTCCGCGCGTACCTCCAACCTACACTTATAGCGAGCGATGGAACTAACGGAGTCAGCGGCGGCCGCCCCATGTTAAATTCAAACAACCCTAAAATACACGCCATATCGTGACACGCCATCACCGTGTGTATTAATGATAATGTGGAAAAATATGGCTATATACGGTGTCTGTAGGAAGGCGTTCATCAGCTGAAAGGAAGAAGTGGAACGTCCGCTTTCCTGTTAACGAGCTCGTGTGGAAACGAGAACCATGTTATTGCAAAGGTCAATTCTAGAATAGAAGCTATAAAATATGTCTAGGTGACCTCTGACATCGATGACCTATCGAGCGATGGTATCTTGCTGCAGTCGAGTCGCGTAAAAGTGGGTATTCAAGCACATTCAAGAGCGCTTCAGTATTCTAGAGCAGAAAGAGGGATGAGAATGAGTTTCGAATTTTTAATGTTACTTGACAACTAGGTCGTGAATTTGATTCGTGTAAAAAGATGTATTTTCCTTTAAACAAAAACACGGGCCCACATGCAACGGTCGAAGCGTGTGTTCCGTTGAAAGCTTTTTAATTAATCCATAGAGCAATGCACTGGGCGGTGACGGGCGGGTTCCCAGGCGAGGTGGGAATATTAAAGTGAATGCGATGCCACCTCTAATTGTGTTCAACTCAGATATACTTAACTGCTGGTTCTTTATAAAGAGCGCAGTAAACCGCCAAATGTGAAATATTTTAGAGGACCTCAAAATCCTACACAACTCACATCGCGCAGTGATGAGCGAGTGAGTATTACTTCAACAGGAACTCTTTGCAATACTTGCGATGCGCTTTGTACACCTGACATTTCTTGAAGCGTACGAAATGAACACATCAGTTAATGTACCGTGGCCGACCTCAGGAGTGCAATGTCAAGATCACGGCGGCGTGACCGCGGCCGTGGCCCCGTTTGCAGAGCTTAAATGAGCCTCGGGAGAGAGCAGAGGAAACTGTGTACAATGCTGGCGAAAGTGCTAACTGCACCGCCACTGTTAGTGCGAGGTGCTACGAACAGTCTGGCTGCTTATCACATTTTGGTATACATTTATAATATCTAACGTCCAGTTATCATTGCATATCTGGTTAACGATCACGCTGCGGGGTTGTGTCATGAGTTTGTGCAGCTTAGAAAGATGCACCAAACTCAATTCCCGGAACAAATAAACCTTGAACATTTTCAGGTACAGCCGAGTCTCCGTTCAAACACTTACCTTATCCAAGATAAATCCCTGGCGCGAAACTCCACAATGATTAGCAAATAGGTCGATCTAATGAGAGGCGCTTAGTAACTGTAAATGAGTCTAACCCAGCGGAGACCAATTAATGAGGACACTCGGCCAGACGCATAGTTAACGTGCCAATCTCGATGCCAAATCAAAGTTACGCAAACTGATTGGCGCATGCCGGTAGAGAATCTTCAGGCATGGGTACTGAGCTCGCTCTAGTTTTTTGACATTTTAATCTGGGTAAAGAATAGTAAAGCGTAGTAAAGACGAGGTTATCGAGGTTAGAAGAGTCCTAATCACTCCCTTTGCGACGTCTTCTGTAAGATATGAATGTGTAGTAGATACCAAAATAGAAATAAAGTCAGCGGCTAAGGTTGCTGAATATTATATACCTTATAGCTTCTATAATCGCTTAACGTACGCAAATAATCGTACCTTTCCTTCGCTGTAGTCGAGAAGGCAATCAAATATATATTTAATACTTAATTAACTTGTTGGAACATGTTCTTTTGAGAAGTATAAAGTGGTCGAGCTAACGTCAGAATTCCTAGTAGCACACGCGGCCAAAACTAATTTCCTCATTTAATTTAACATTTCCAACACGCGCCCAACGTTTACCGTCGGTAATTCATAAAAACAACATACAATTACCACATTTATTACGTGCTTCCACAGCTGTTTCTGCTACTGCTGATTTCGTAAACAGAATCTTACAAAGTTGATTAAGTAAATATTGTTATGTAGTTACAGCTGATTTCCAATCATGTACCTACCTTCGGTTTTCTTTCGCGTCATCGATCCGATGATAGCTCTACTTTCCGTTACAAAAGTTTGACACAGATTTTACTGTGATCAAATAGGACATTATGCCGTATCCTTTCCATAAAGCCTTCAAGCCATTCAACCCCAATTAAAGTTTAATTACTACACCGCTATCTAAGTAAACAGTAGTACCGTCACCCGGAGGGGCGCAATTATGATTTATTTACGCCAGAGGTGGCACGGCCCTGAGTGCGTTGACTTTATACATGACTGATGATGCCTCTAGTAGGGACGGGACAGGTAATTGATATAGCCTAGGAAAATGTTATCAGGACAGTCATCAAAGCTTAATAGCTGCCAGTCAATAAACAAAAGAATCGTTCAAGTTCGTAACCTATGTAAAAATAAAATTCAACAATTCGGATTACAATATTTCTCATGACATCCACCTGTTTGGACAACAAATGGTCTGCGACCGTTGACCCCGCGACCAGTTCCGCGCTACACTCGTGCAAAACTAACCTGACTCTACCGGCATCTCTGTCTCCTCAGTGGCGGCAGACAAGGACGAGGAAACTGGGTTAAAGCGATGGGCGCCGATGAATCATCGCGTGATGGGATCCCGGCGCAGTGGATGCCCTCGTTCCGAACGTTCGTCAATATTTGGGGCTTCGATAAACGATTTCGTGTTCACGGATCGCTTTATTGACTCTCGAAGCGTTTCATCGCTTCGTTACGATGTCGTCGAGTTGTTACGGTTTGGGCAGTGAGCTTCTGAGTGCCATACGATTCCGTTTGACTTTGCTCATGCGAGAGAGCCTGCAAAAGGTCTCAGGCTAAAGCCGCTTCTAAAGAGTTCTAAAAGTAGCCCATATTACGAACAATACGTTGGAAACTTGAAGACCCATTACTCAAAAGTGTTAAAACGAAGGCAGGCATGCTATAAAACATCTTAATGACCAGATAAGGAGTCTGTCGAGACAATTAGGCGCATCAAATTAAGGCAACAACAGTAAGTCATCGCAACAAAAGCGCACATTCGTGGTGAATACGAATCATAACGCTAAAATAGACGCCAAAACTTCGGAGAACAAAGACGCTGGTCATGAAAGCGCCAGATTGTCATTATGATTGCGCCGACTACCGTTAGGGCACGAACGCGAGACCATTAGGACTTCAAACGCTTGAAACACCGCTTTTGATAAACATTAAGTAGTGTTTTAATAAGGGTTGAAAGAGGAGCAATCATTATGGAGCTATCAAATTTTAGCTCAGTTAGGTTAGGTTATTTTCCAAGATATGCATCTTGCGCTATTTTCTACAATATCAAAATATACTGGTCCAAGCACAGAATAGATGTTTGTTGGAACAAATGTGTTTTTTAATATTTTTTGGGATGAGTTACCGGTGGGTTGGTTTCCCTAAAGTTACGGACGGGCAACGAATGGATCACTAATCCGAATCTCAAACCAGCCCATGGGAACTAAAGAAAAACGATAAAAACACCAAATTTCTAGCGTCGCCCTTCACTAATGAGTCCGATCTCTTCAGCGAAACGTACAAGAGTTAGCAAGGATCGTGACATCTGACTCTTTATGGCTCATGACCATGACGTTTCAGAGCAATATAATAGCCGCAGTTGCGTCCAACTATCTCTCCTTTTCCGTCGACGATAAGGATCACGATTTGTGTGATTCATGGACTCGACATCTCTGTACCTAGATATATTTTAAGTCCGCAAACTTTTTAGTGATTTGACTCAACAGACATTCCAAAGAAACTAAAATAACTATGAATACTCACCTTTTGTCGCCACTGGTATAGATTGCCGCGTCATATCCTAAAACAGAAACGGCGAATTAGAACACTGATGAAGTATTAGTAAGAAGGATCAAAATAAAACAATAAGAAGCATAGGATACAAAGAAAAATAGGAGCTAAATACATCATAACAATTACCAACTACTATACATAATATCATAATAATTCTTTTCAGAAGTATACATCAGATAGACAGGTCTGATTGCGGTTGAGAAGTAACGCCCGAAAGTAATTAGGGTGCACCATAAAGGTGTTTCATAGTATCTAATAGAAAGACGTGAGGTCAGAAAGGTTTTGTGCCATCGAGAGTTTCAAGGAGTAACGAATTGTTGTATTTTACATTGCTAATAGTACCTAATAGTTAAAATACCCATAACAAGAAAGTTGTTGGAAATGTGCGTTTTACTTTTAATCCCGGCGACCGCCAAAATAGGTAAACCTCTTCTCTTCTATCTAGCATTAATCCAGTGTCCGCTTCTTATTATGTTGTCTTCCACTTTGGAAGGCATTGGGAATCGTCGGAAAAAAGTATGTTGGCTTTCATATATTTTTTAGTTAAACGTCAAGCCAGCGCTTTTAGTTTGCATCAGGTTTTCCACACCTTTGTTCACTTACTTTGACACAACATCCCCTAAGATAAGTCTTAAGCTTTCCTACCGTCTTATCTCTTGTACCGGCACAGTAGATAATAGAATGGTCGTATCCAAATGGTACGTACATCAACCGCCACCCACTTCGATCACCCAAAGACTACCTACAACCAAGCCTGAGCCACTCCCATCCGTAATCTTCAATTTGTCCTAGCACTCTTAGCATCAAAAGTAGGGCACGAGGCGCGCCGCAGTTATTTCCTTATTTATTGCAACCTCGTCTAGTGCAGGATGCATTCGCAGTTTGATGGAAACCCTTCCGGCACTGCCGCGTTATCTGATCAGAGGTTTATTTTATAGCTGCAATAAACCTTTCTCTGAATTATGGTGAACTTAATAGCCTAACTCTCTTAAGGATAAATTACTTCTGTGCACACCCACTTTGCCGTAACCAATTTAAACCTTTAGCGGTGCTACATGTCCTGTCGCCATTATGGTCTGGTACTCTATTGGAACCTGACAATGTGTTTGTTTTCCATTGCTCTGTGATTTCTAGAGCACGTTAAGCCGTCGTCGGTTCCAGTTGTTATCGATAGATACCTGTCAGAAACCCTTAGCTAGCCTGACAAATTCGACACCATCTCATCCGACAAACAAATTATGTGCGGTTTTACTCACCACAGACAAGAGTAACTTTTGAAACCCCGGTCATAACATACGCGTTCTTCATTTATATTAAACATACTAGACACCGTGATGATTACTTCCTTATTGATTGTAACTTTCGCCTATTGCAGTATGCATTCGCACTTTGATGGATAGCTTCCTGTAAAACGACGTAATCTCATGGCGACGTTTTATTGTGTGCAATCGACATTTATGAGATTTGTTTTACAGATATTTTCTGTTGCTGTTACTTCCGATGCGGTAACGGCTGAACACCCTCACAATGCACGCATATAACACCCCTATAACTTCACATTTGTTTCATTCTTTCTTTCTATTTATGGAAATCCGCAGTCAATGATGCGGGGCCGAGGTTTCAGTCGTTGGGTTGAGTATAGATTTATCATTCGCTCCCCTAAACAGAAAGGAAGTTTTGAGACCACAAGCTACATCAGCGAGCAAAATTATCCCTTATTAAAATTCAAAAGTGAGGCGGAGTCACGTAGGGTGCACTGTCGTTTTCGTTTTGTATTTGCTCCACGTTTCCCTAAAACTCTCAGCAGCTGAAAGTTGGTAGACAAAACGATTTCATTGTTCAGCTAATTAGGCTGTAATCTCTAAATATTATGCAATGCATGGCCCATAATATTTCACGTTCGTGTTTTTTGTTTCATATTTAGAAAAAATAGGTCAAACGTGCTTCACGTAACAGATTTTAGAAGAAAAATTGAGTTTGCATCTTATACTTTTAGGCATGTTGAAAGACAAAGTGTGTTTGGACTAGCAAAGAGTAGGTTCTACGAGACCTCATCCTTTGCTAACTGTTCCTACAAATAAGCAGACAGACAGTTCAAATGAATTGCATAAATTGACTAATGTAGATTGGAGACAATAGGAGCTTTGCTATTAACAGACATTCATTGTCGACGCTAGACATAGCAGACACCATTGTGAGCTTAGCGTCGGACAGCTAGCATCTATAATGAAAGCTATATAACAGGTGATTAAACTTTAAATAGAGACATGACTGAAATGCTTCAAGAACATTTGAGAATTTTATCACAGATGTAACTTCGATCTTTCCCAAAGAAAGTCCAGATTCAGTGTTACCAGACGCAAGGCATTCTAGGTAATTTATCATCCGAGTCTCCCCAGTCAGCAGCGTAATCTCTTCCACGAGACTGGCGCCCAATGAACTCCCATTTACCGGGACGGAGAAAACGAGTAAGCTGTAATAAGCCGTGAAGCATCGAGATGGTTTCACTGCAGGGGAAAAATGTAGAGAAAATTAGACAACTTTAGCGAGGGAAAGTATTTTTAATTGACCTTAAACGGGTTTAGAATTAGAGTATTAAATTTTCGTTTTTTTTTCATAATGTCTCCGGAATACGTGAACTGATTTAGATGATTTATGTAGTGCCTAATAAAATTGACAATGTAGAGCGTGCTGTACTTTTAATGGGTGCACAATGCACATTGCACACTTGCTTTCCTTGAGAACTTAATTTTGAGATAGTAACATCGTTTCCAAACATTTGAAACCGGACTATTCCCATACCCCTGTCATAATTAAATCACACCCATCTATTCTTTCGTTGCTAGCATCGTATATATTTCGATCTCTGAATCGTAATGTAATCAAAGATATCCTAGTAAGATCATACAAATTCGCCAAATATCATAAACTATATTAAAACGAGATCATCGTCATTTTGAATCGCTTTCCGGACAATAACAGTGACATCTGTCGTATCAACAAAACCAGTTTCCAATAGCTGCCTACAACCACCGATAGATGTCACTACAACAACTCTATTCTCTAATGTACTTCCTTAAAATTAAGCTATTAAAACCCTATTCATGTAAATAGCTAGTTCCGAATTGCTTGAATGTGCGGAAGCTAGCTCCATTAGGTCTCACAATACGGGGCGCATCACACAGTAGACTACGTAGAAGGTTCATTTCAATAGGTATGTTTGCACGGCCGGGTTGAATAGCCAGCGGATCCAGTGATGATTCACGCGCACTTGAGCTGAATGGTGGCATTGTGAACACGTTCATAACGGTCACTGTAGAAGTAGACGAACGAAACTGCATCTTTTTGTTTATTATCCGATGCGATGATGACACGCTTAAAGATCAGTCACGCGTCATAAGCTTTAGATTTTATAACCGTTTCAGATAACTTTCACTGCCACCGGATGATATTATCGACGAAAATATCAAAATCACACAAGTAAATTACACAAATTAACACAGTACATGGCCTCAATTAAGCAAACTTATTTCACAGTCAGTCCTTATTACGTAAACAAATGGTTATGATAATCAACAAAATGTCATCCATATAAGCTGAAGCCGATTCAATTGTTCCCAAACAAGAGTCTAATTGTATTTACAGCGTTTCAAAATTTCCGTTAAAAGTGGCAATCGACAGCTGACACACCGGCGTGGGAGGATGAATCATTTGCGGTGATGTCACTGATCATGCCCAAGTTAGACTTAAATTGTAAACAGTTGATAACAAACAGAGCACTCACAATCTGTAAGATGAGTGGGAGAGCCAACTAAGATATTAAATAAATCATTATGTACAAATCTTAGTATAGTATATTTACACAAAAACAACATCGAAACTGGACCGTGTTTTTGTGACGGCAACTGAACCGACAAATCGCCAGTCCCGAGAGAGAGTGTTTCAGATGAGCGTGACAAAAGCACAGTCCACAAATCCAACAAAACACCATAACAAGCCGTTCGTGTGCAAATCATAGATCGTGGAGCAACGGAATCGAAAGTGAACAACGCAACGTGGTGTCGGGCGTCCGGCGGGACTGCCCTCGTGCAAGATGCAGTTTAGTAAGGTGCGGGACTGTACCGATCGTGAGTTGCGCACGGGCAGCGTGTGGCCGGCGTCGGCGGCGTCGTCGGCGTCGCGCGCGAGCCCGCCGCCGCCGTCCGACGAAGAGCCGGAGGGATCCTTCCGCGCCATGCCAAACAGTCACGTGCCAATCATACAAGACAACACAGTGCAACACTTACTGGACGCACCGTCGCCTCCCCGCCCCACTCTGGCATTTTTAAATTAAATATAACGATGCGAAAGTGTTCCCCTAATGGTCTACTACGAGTTGAAAGTGAAACTGGACTGTGAGCATCGTGGAGTGTGAAAAATCGATGCCGCCGTCGCCGCTGTCCGACGTCAGACGTACCCATACAAGTTGGAAGGTCGCCTGACCATCGATCATCGTCAGATCGAACGGGGCGGCCGCTACCTAATAGCACGCAACTGTCAGTCGGTAGAGTTTAAACATCGATGGGCTAATCGTCAGGTTCTAACTGACAAACTGCTAATGGAAGTGTATCACTAGTAACTCTACGTGTTATTTAGCGTGCGATACTAGCGACGGACGGTCGCCTTGGTAACGGTGCAGTTTAAAAAATAAATCACTAGTCGTCAAGCGATGATCGCTACTGTGCGACGATGCAATGATCACCTGCCAGCCGATGATGTATGGGAACATTTTCTACATTTTCTCCCCGGAATCTAGCGACTTCCGCGACACCGGCACTCGTAGCGCCGTCGGGTCGTGCTTGCACTTCACGATATCATTTCGGCAACTGAATTTGCTAAATGAAACCGCGGTTAGACGTCACCGCGAGACAACGTTACCAAGGGCCGCGCAGGGCGTCATTATCAAAGCACATTCGCATGCCTCGGATATGCGAGTACTACTGTGGCGTGGTGTCGATTAGCAACTGTTTCTTCGCGCCCCAAACAATGAGAGTGATCGCGGCTTGGTACGCGGTTCAAGCAACCGCGCTAATCGATACGAGCTTCCGTTCGATTTTTATCGCAAAGCCAGCAATCAATCGGAACCGGGAGCCCGATGCCGAAAGCAAGCGAGCCGCGACTGCAGGCTTTCCTGTTACCACTAAAGTCGACTCTGACCTCAGTTGTTATTCGCGAGGAAACTGCAGTTAATTGTTGCACTAATTTGTAATGGAGTTAACGCGGCAAATGCTAATTTTAAATGAAAGCGAGGTCTGCGACTAATACAAATGACTGCATTACCTATAGAAGTTTATTCATAAGTTATTTTATAACATAAACATGATGCCATGTGTATAATTTGTTAGGGATTAGTACACACTCATTGTTAGCGAATGAAGACCGTTGGTTATTAAATCAAATCATCTCACTGTTATGATTACGACCTTGGTAGTAAACGGATGAGGTTGAGATTGGAAAATTATTTTACTACAAGGCGAGCAGTGGTCGTTGACTCTGATGAAGTAAATCATGCTTGTTGAGACCTTTTCAAACATCCAAAATTAACCTATAGCTAAAGGCCTATTGCGGCAAAGCTTTGACAATATAGTATTGTTTCTGCTAGTCAATGTGAATGTTTGAAAAGTTGGACAGTAATACTGTTCTCCATATCGACCCAATAGGCGTCTCTTGGTACCAGGCAATCAGGAGAGGCGCGGAGGTGTACTCACCCTGGCTAGTTTGTTGGGCATGGGCTGCAGGTGCGAGGTGTGGTGCCGCGGGACCACGGCCAGCTCGGGGTTCAGCGCCAGGATGGCGTCGATCTCCACCTCCTTGCCCTTGGTCTCGCCACGCTCGTACCATTCCACCGTGACCGACCGCGTCTCCAGGTTCACCCCGGACACGATCGCCGAGTGGATCCGCCCTGGAATAACGGAGAAAGGGACGTTCAGCAACGTGTTATTGACGTTCCTAACCGTTCGCGAACAGAAAACATAAAAACGCGCGAATTAGACCCGTATTTAGCTAGTTAATATGTGTTATTGACTGCCTCCGTGACGTGAGTTAATGAAAACCATAGACATTTAAGAGAAAGCAGACCGAACGTTACTGCTAACTACAACATTACCACTAGCTAGAACCAGAGAATCCTAAATAGAGGTCTAGGTCTAGGTCTGGCTACGATCGTAACGCGTTATTTATTATAGTATAGTTTTAAACGATTTGGATATTCCACATAATAAGTAGGTAGGTACTTTGTGGGTACAAAGCACCTATGTAATAATTGGCACATCGCCAACTGTAGTCAGTGGAAATTCTTAGTAATACTGCTTGACTGCTTCGTCTATGAGGCACTTTCCTTTACAGAGACTGTTCAAACAAACCGCATAAAAACCACGTCTCTCTATTTGAACACTGTCGAGTACAAACAATCAGAGCAATAAATATAGGTACTGAAGAATACATTGGTTCTTGAAAAGTTCAACCCCTGCCGAACATAATATTACGCGTCTCGCTTACCAGCCTTACGAGTACATCAAGGCTGAACACCCGACGATTTTACTACACATTAATCCCATTCTATCAATCCAATCATAAGCAAATTCCGCTAAACTTCTATTAAAGACAATGCCTAATGCATTTCCAAGGTTTCTTATAATGGCCCTTTTAATAGGTACCTATCACGCGAGCTTCATCTTGGTTAGCGAAACACTCCCGAACAAAGCGGTACATATTACCCCAAGGTCTAGGAGATAAGCTAACGTTAGGTTAGTTTAATTAAAAGAGGCATTATTATATCCATCTGCTGCATAAGTACCTACGGGGGCGTAAGTAAAAGGCGTCTGGGTCTGGGATAAGGAGGGTGACCAGACCTAGACACATAAAGTAAACACAGTTATAGCGAGGCATGTTATACGTAGAGAGCAAAGAATTTAGCTTTGTTTTCAAACAAATATGAAGAACACTGGCGTTTTAAATGGAGTCCATTTATATTGAAATAGAATTGAATTGCATGTACGAGGGTGAATCAAAAAATTCTTGGAATCAATATTAAAAAATGCAAAGATTTAAATAATAATATTTTATTTTTCTACATAATCTCCCTCCAATGCAATGCATTTAGAATAACGCGTTTCTAACTTCCTTATTCCTTGTGAAAAAAAATTATTTTCTTGACTCTCGAAAAAGTCCTCTACGGCAGCTATAACCGCGTCATTATCGTGAAATTTTGTTCCACGAATTTCCTCTTTTAATTTTGGAAATAAGTGAAAATCACTTGGGGCTAAGTCCGGAGAATATGGTGGGTGGTCAAGGAGATTGAAGCCAGCACAGCGGATTGCGTTGAGCGCAACTTCCGATCGATGAGCAGGAGCGTTATCTTGAAGGAACAACACGCCCAACGACAGTTTTCCACGACGTTTTTCTTTAATCGCTTCACGCACTTTCGGGATTAAATTTGCATAATAGGGTCCAGTAATCGTCTGGCCTTTTGGCATGTAATCAATAAAAAGGATTCCTTCACTATCCCAGAACACAGAGGCCATAACTTTGCCAGCGGTAGGAGCAACTCGAAATTTCTTAATGGATGGAGAGGATGGTCGTTTCCAAGACATGCTTTGTCTTTTACTTTCAGGATCAAAATGGTGGACCCACGTTTCATCCATGGTGACAAGACGACGGCAAAAATTATCCGAATCACGCTGGAACATTTCGAGATTACGCTTGGAAATTTCCAAACGTCGCTTTTTGTTTTCGTCGGTTAACATTCGTGGCACCCATCTTGCAGACACTTTTTTGAACCCCAGTGAATCAATTAAAATGGATTGAACGCTACCAAAAGATATCTTTAGGATCTCAGCTATATGTTTTATAGTCATTCTTCTGTCTTCCAAAACCAGATTCTCAACCTTTTTGACATTTTCTTCTGTAACGGAGGTTGAAGGCCGCCCAGAACGCGGGTCATCTTTACAGCTTGATCTACCTCTTTTAAATTCAGCCACCCAGTACGCAACCGTAGAATAGGGTACAGCATCACCCCCTAATGTCTGCTGAATGTCCAAAAAAATTTCCTTCGTAGACATTTTTTTCAAACTGAGATATTTTATCACCGCACGTAACTCACTTTTATCCATAATTTTGACTTTTTAGCAACTCGTTGCACAAAAAAATTTATTACATGCGAACGAACTGACAAAAACAAGTGACAGTCTGCATAAATATAGTGTGATAGACACTCTTTAATTTGAATATCGAACTTGATCCAAAAAGGTTTCATATATATGCACTTCTAAGAACTTTTTGATTCACCCTCGTATAGTATGCTTTCGATCAGCTAAACGGACGCGAGTGCGACTGGCTATGTTTCACCTTCAAGTTTCCAATCATAGCTCTCATAAATTCGACATCAATTTCAAATCTAATCCTACTATATTATCTTAGCTTCCGTGTATTCATAAACGCTTATTAAAATCGTTTTACGTTCACCGATAGATAACACTAAAGAAAAGTTCTTTAACATCAACAGAAATGGGAATTCAGATATTTTAAGTAATCCATGAAAGCATGAACACGTAAACAAATCAATTTTCCATATTGAGCCGTAAAGATTTTTTCATAAACATTGTTTCCTTTCAGTCTCTCCCTAATGTGCCGTGGGCTGCGGGGCAGCACTAGCTAAATAAAGAACTAATTATAGCGACAGGGTAGGGTCGGCGACCCTTCTCCCATTTCAGTCATGTTCGGGTCAGGACCTTGTCACAGTGACTTATGTATTTAAGAACTGAACGACGAGGAAAATAACATCGAAGTGACCAACGCTGACAAGGTGCTAACGAATCTGAAAACTGTATTTTTCAATCAAGTACATTATTTAATTAGAGAAGCTCATCCGTAAAATACAGCGCGTGTAGAAAAAATAAAACAGTACACCTAGGTACCTTTGAAAACTTAATTTCGACAATACGCCAAGAAATACATGAATACCAAGTAGTTTGTTAGTTATTTCAATTTCTAATAATCCAGTCAAGGGCAATACGACGAGTCAAACAAGAGACATCATAATTATTTGCAGAGATGATATCAATATTGAAGCGTTTGAAACGCAATACAAGTCGTATAAAAAATTAAGGGTGTATTTAAAGGTATGGACGTAAAATTGAAAAGCATGAACAATTCATGGTCAATACGACTATTATTATAGAATTCGATAAATTAGTGCGTAGAGCACTGTTTGACATTAATAATGGCAACAAAGGACACGTAGTACAGCCAGCACAGCAGCCTATTGTGATAATGTCGTGCATGAACGATCTCGACGATAAACAGAACTAACACCTAAATACATTTGTACGTGATAATATTGATAATACAACCATATCTCCGAAATGATACGCTTTTACGCTGATGACGCTGTGATACATAAACGCGCTCGTGAATTAGAATCGTTCTATTGCTTATCCCTTAAAACTTTATATATATTTTTTCCTCAGGTTGCTTTCTTTTCAGGTTTCCGTACCGAAAGGGTAAAACGGGAACCCATTACTAAGGCTCCGGTGTCCGTCCGTCCTTCCGTGCGTCTGTCACCAGACTTATCTCATGAACCGTGATAGTGAGACAGTTGAAATTTTCACAGATGATGTATTTCTGTTGCCACTATAACAACAGATACTAAAAAACACAATATAAAATAAATATTTAAAAGGGCTCCCATACATCAAACGTTTGTTTTTGCCGTTTTTATAGATAACGGTACTGAACCCTTCGTGCGCTAGTCCAACTCGCACTTGGTCGGTTTTTTATACAATTTTATTTAATTTAAGAATAGGAAACCAACCTGTAAAATAATACCAGAATCCAATATTAATGGAAAAAGAACATCACCTTGGTAATGCTAATGTATATCATAAGCATGTCGAATCATTGAATAAGAAATATTTGAGATGAACAATGAATCCAAGTCCTTTTCTTAGGCTAGAGTATTTTTTGTTAAACTATTTAGTTTATTTAGTTATGGCTTTAGCAACTTATGCAAAACAAGTCGTTTTAAACAAGTGTTAAAAGTTAAAACTGAACTTATATTTTCTACTCTACTATTAAAACCTCAAAGGCTGTCCCATAAAGTCTAGAATGCTAATACTCTATGCGTCCACCATAATCAAGGACGGCGACCATCAGAAATTACAAAAGACCAAAAGGCAGAATGCGGCAGAAACCTTTTGAAGTGCTCCAACATACGAGACAAATTGAGAAAAAAAAATAAAACGAGAAGCGCTGAATGCTGATATCGAACACACGAGTGTCGCCATGGTTACGCGCAGCCACGACGAACCCACGAAAGTGGAACGAAACGACGAAATAAAACAACGCGAAACCGTTATTGGAAATATGTATTCGGTTACATTTTTATTGGTCAAGTGAAACTAGATTCGGATATTCAACGTAGCACATGCTTCATTAACATTAGCTATCTTACAACAAAAGATTAGACCAGAGTTAAACAGAGGTTTCTAAAATTTCGTTCCACAAAATCGACGTCTCTCACTCGCGTTTTCTTACTCGATCCTGACATTTCTTATTAATCTACTTGTAAATTTGTTCTTTAGTTAGAAAAATCGAGAATTAGACTTCAATTTGTGGAGAAAATATTTAGACCTATGTTTAGACTCATCTGTTAAACTCTAGTCTAAATCTTTTGTGGAAAGACGGCTAAGTTTTTGGGAAGCTAAATTGTACCATGTGGGTGTAGTCTGCAAAGCGTTTGGCAACTTCTTCTTATAAGGGTTTGCGTTACAGAAGGCTATGCATTTTGGTTCTACTTGCGAAAGTTCACCTTCAGACGGACTTTTAAAAGTAATGTTTTCGTAATATGAATATCAAAATAATATATCTGTGGATTTTACATATATAGCTTAATTATTGCTGAACTCCAGAAATAGGTAAATGTAACATAAATGAATATGACTCGTGTTTTGGTCAACATCAAATAGCAATGAATGTATTTATAATTATCCGGTTTATTAGGTTTACAAACATATCGTAAGATGTAGCAGAATATAATAGTCTCGAACGATATTTCAAAGTTAGACGTCGATTTGTGGAGAAAATATTTTGACTCATCAGTCCAACTCTGGTTTTAATCTCTGGTGGTAAGACCGTTTTAGTTTGAATTGTTGATCAATAAATACGAGGAGAAAAAATCCGGAACTGGAGCATTGAACCGTCGTCAGTTAAGAGTTCAATAAAAACTTTCCAATTACGCAGTGGCAGGAACTGATAAAACAAATATTGACTGTGTTATTTGTATGTACCTACCGCAAAACTAAAAAAAGATTTAAAGACTTTGACAAGATTTTCAAACAAACCACCTGTGTGTATTTAGTTCAAATAAAATTTAAACAAGCGAAATCAATAGCCTGCACTCAATCGTCAATCGACTTTGGAATGTAAGATAGGAAAGTATGCGCCAATCAGAAAACTTTAAGTCTAGATATTATACACGTTTTAAATACACACATTGCTTCGTCACATTGAAGAAATTTCCGAATCTGAACAACAGTTAATCTCGAAGATTGTTTATAATTTGTTACAGACAAAGTACAGCGGTAGTAGAGGAATGTAATAAAAGTAGCGATGCAATTCACTTTTAAAGAAATATTAAAATCAAATGCTTTTATTAACTGACCCATAGTGAAATATGTGGACTGATGCCAATTTGAGCACCTGTGACACCAATCTAAGCAGAGCTAGCATTGAGATTGGACACGGTCGAGAAGACGGTTCGAAGTTGAGTGGTATCTAGTGATGTAGCATTTGTGTATGTATACGTTCGCGGTGTGATCGTGTCATTGACCCGTTAACGCATAAGCTCTGAGCTAATTATAATTCGTTTCCTTACTCGCAACGCCGCTTGATCGAGTCACTTCGCAAACATATCTAGCTGCAGTGAGGCTAGTCGACACTTCCTCAAAGCAAAATCAACAACTGTCATTGCAAGAATGCAGGATTGTCAATACCTTGACAAGAAACATTTGAGGAAGACTGCGCGTTGCGAATCACCTAATAAGGCAATTATGAAGTTGCGTGAGATTGCAGTTACGATGGAATCTAGCTAGATAATTAATTAACTGATGCCGAGATAAAACATTTGACGCTATCGTGTTACAACGTATAATGTAAAAGTGCTGCAGAGTGATGAAAGAGTGATATTTAAAGCGCACGCCTCGGTGGTAAAAGTGGAAAAGAAACTAGATCAGTCGACTCGCGTTTCCCACGGTCAAGTTCGCAACAAGGGAGAGAATACTAAATAGCGTACAATTACGGACGCATACTGAATATACAGATTAGCGTTGAAATAAATTTACATTATCAGTAAATAAGACTACGCGAGACAGTGTGCTTTTCCAAGTCACGGTTATTAATCAATAGGTAGTCTAGATAGATGTATACATCAAAACAAATTGTCAATTTCACAAGATCAAACACTAAATGAAAAGCAATCAAAATGAAAACAATCACACTTGATGTAGGTACTAAGTGCAGAACTGCATTTAATAACTCAGGACTTCCCTGAACAAAGGCAGAGTTCAAAGATCTCGGGCGACACGAGACTGTTCTCGCCGTAAAAGGTGGCGCTCGTGAAATGGCGGGTAAGGTCATAGCGGGTTTCCTACAAAGAGCTATAACAGCAGATAGCTCCGTAGGTAATGAGTCGACTAGATAATGTACTTTCGGAATCAATAATGGATATTGATAGGATACTCAACTGCTATGCAGAGATTTTGCCTCCAGACAGTTTTGTGTAGGTGTTCCGGTTTGAAATGCACTGTAAGCTAAGCTAGTGAAGTTATTAATACGATTTCTTATAATGTGTATTAACCACTCAACGGGCACGAGACCCTGACTTGGGTGAAGATCCTATGATGAGAATTTTATCTAAAATTCCACTCAAATATTGCTTTGGTTTATTCGATGCCGTGAAGTTCACAAATAGGTAGGTACTAGATCGTGGCATGGCGTTTGATAGTATAGAACATGGGGGGCGACCACGCGAATAGCAATGTCACGAATGCACGACTGGAACTGGCATGTTTTATCAGCAATCGGTTACAAGTAAATTGGCGTAAGGGCTCACGACTGATGCCAATTGCGGGATTGATAGTCGTTCAACTCGAATTGAATGGCAACTAATGGTATTATACCAGTGCAGTGACAGGAAGAAACTGCCTTCAAGAGGCTTGTTAGTGCAGAGAAGTTTGTGAGTATACCTGCTTTACCTACCCATATATTATGTAATTTGACATACAAAATATTAGTTAACTACTTGGCCTAAAGCCAAGAATTTCAGAAATTGATTGAACAATCAGAACCTTGTCCAAGATCTCAATCTATTTTACAGTAATCTCGCTTCGCACAGGCGATCTCGGTGCGAAGTAAAAGTTATGAGCTGGCAACTGGCAACCCTCGTTGTAATTTCGCAAAACGGCCGTGGCCCACATTATAACAACTTTAACATAACATTATTTATAGACTTCTGTTCCGGTCGGTGAGGTTTAAAGTCTCATTCTTATCGGAAGCTCAAATGAATGTTGAAAGTGATTTTGGAACGAATATTTCTCGGTCTGGAATCTTGAGAATACTTTAATACATTACAAATATGTATGTATTTAGGTAGGTATATGTAATGTCAATGAACTGTGTGGTTTCATTTCAGATCTTTGAAATAAGTAGTATATTATTTTTATACTCGTTCAAATTGGTTTTATACGTTAATAAAGTTTAATAGAACCAGAGCCTCTCGACGCATGTTATTTGCTCTTAGCTCCCCGATTCTTGAAGGGGCCAATTTAATAAAATAATGAAATTTACGTTAAAATTACCGGTAGAAATGAGTTTTATTTATTATTGCTGATATTCTAGCGCTTGATGTAATATAGAGCATCCAATAGATCCGTAAAAGGGTATGTTACGACGAGTAGCAAGTATTTTTTAACACAGCTAGCAAATCTATGTATACTTACATAAGTTCTCTACATATTAAAAAGAGGAAAGATATACATACGTACTATATACAGTCTACAGAAATCGTGTAGACTATCGCATTGTTTGCCAATAAACTTGGCTGGAAGGTAGGTTTGCCTCCGACGGGTTCATGAGTCAGCGCAGCGCCAGACGACCGGCGCCCGCGCATTGCACCACTACATGGTTGGAATGGAGACCAAGTCACAAGACTCACAAGCCTGCACGTTTATTAGGAGCCCGAGAGACGCGTGTAACTTATTGAAATTCACTGTATCAGTGACTCTACTGAGGTCCAATGTTTAGGGGTTCTAAAAGCGAAGTGCCACAACTAAAGAGTAAATATTATTTATAATTACTGATCAATGAAATTTAAATTGATATTTAATCAGCAATCGCTCCTCGCGCTTTACTAGTTATGAGTGAAGCAAGCACCTACATTGAAAAACCTTCAAATAAAGTATAAATCGGTACTGTTGCATATTTACATGCATACTTTAAAGACGTCACGGACAAGTATCTAGGTTACTAGTCCGATAGCATTGGAGACGAGATAACAAATTAATTTAAGCTACAATCTAGATCAAAATGATAAGTAAGACTAGCGTTACGTTTTAAAACAAAGAAAGAGCAATAGTAGGTATTTATTTAATTTCATAACTGACTCATGTTGTGGACGTAGAGCCTGACCAGACTTAAGAAATGACCACATATCCTGGACTCGCAACTAATAGGGACTAATAAGAAATAGGAAACAACAAATAGAAAACACGTGATCATTATAATAACAATTATAAATAACCAAGTCATCCATATAACCAATAATACCAGTAATTCCACACGCTTTGTAAACGCTCGTTGGTTACAAGAGGCAGTTCTCACGTCATTTCAATTTTTATTTTACACAACAGCTATTACTTCAAATTGCAATATTTCATCTACATCATCATCATCATCATCAATATAATTTACTACTAGTCACGAAACATCTCAATCATCTCTCAACTTAATGTTTATAATTAAGTATGGGTAAATAAACTTAGTTTGGAAATTACTTAGTTATTTCAAAATACTATGTTTGTACGATTTAGTACATGTGAGAATTATTGTGGATGCGGATGTGGATTATATTATTATGATGTCATAATACTGATAGGATAACAATAACCAAATCCATAATAACAACATTGGTAAAATCACATGCACCTACTCACAACGATCCTGTGACTCCTAAAATGATGCTTTACGCCAATATTGATTATGACAAGCCAAAAGCAAAACCCAAGCTGCGAAAACCGTAGGTATTTAATATTAATTTGTATGCCCCTTGCCACTTCAAATATCAGCTGATGTGATGATGTAAGCTAATCGATGAGCAAACGGAATGACGCCTAACTATCGGCATTCCAATCAACTGTTTGTCTACTGGTGCATGTGCATGACCAAATATTATTTCAGACGACACTCACATTAGGTGTGTTATGGTTTACGCCATTACAAAACGTCTAATGCTCTGTTTCTGTGAAGGCGTAGTCATCTTTAACCAACCAATAAATCTATCGTTATCTCTATCTGGCACTAAGCAAATGACAAAGACAGCAATACGTCTTATCGGTTGGTTAACTAGGGGTTCTAAAACCGGGTAAAGTCGCCCTAGGATAGCGAGGATCTTGATGCAGTAAACGATAATAAACCTTGTTGCTATAATGGCAAAGATTGTATGGACCTAGCCGAACCAAAGTTTAAGAAACTTCTTCTAGTATCATCTTGTCTTGAGGTGGGTGTTTCTACGCAAGTTTTCTAAAACGTTGACCGAGGACGTGGTCGCCAAAAGCAAGGCCATAAATCGTAAAGGCAAAAAACTCAGATAAATTAATCTCCGCCAAATAAAACATGGCCTAGAGTCCTCTATATCCTACACGCAATACGTCTAAAATGGTCATGATTACTAATACAAAATACGACTTGGATTTATAGCCTAGCCTAGTACTTAACAATGAAAACCTGTCCAACATAGGGATATAGGGAACTGTTCAAACGTGCTATACCTATATCATGCAAAAGTCGATATTATTACGGTGTTTGCTGACGTCATAGAGATAACAATGGAAACCAAATGGAAATTGGAGCCAGTGAATAGATGGCGGCCCTCGATTCTGTTGAAAAGCTATGAATATCAATAAGTTTTTGTGTTCAGACAATTTATTTCATAGCATTTGTATTGACACCGACGCAACTGCTATTGTGGTTTCGCCGAACTTCTACAAAAGTCTTTATTGGAGTCTTGAAAACGTTTTGGGTGGTTATGTTGATGAGAAGCTCTATTTGGTTCCATTGGTTACACGTATACGAAGCAAGGACGTCCAAAGCCGTCTGCGACGCGTTTGTAAAGTTTCATATGCGTGCAGTTATGGAAAGTTATTTAGTGTACTGTGAGAACAGGCTGTAAGAGTTCGAGTGAATACAAAGCGAATAGAACAAACTTTGTCAAAAAGTTTACCGATTAACGAAACAGCGACATGTTTGTATATCTGTACTTTGCTTAAATAAATAATAATTATTGGCTATTGACAATTCAGAATTCCGTTCCACTATTGGACTACAACTATTGCTATAGTAAAATCAACGCAAATCATCAAAAAAATTAAGTAATAAAATTTACGGACGCAATTATGACATTTGTACGATTTATTCCAATTTATAATTGGAATAATAAAATACAAACAAAGTACGTTTCAATACCGATGAATCGCATCAAAATATCCATAGAAAATCAATAAGTATCAAGGTGCGTAGTGCGTACTCAGCGCACATAACAAGAGTATGTATGCACTGGAACTGCTGGCCACAGAATCGAAGCAACAAGCGGTTCCATTAAATCTATTATTAATCCTAATGAATACCAAGTATCGGCAGCTACGGCGCGCTAAGAACACAGCCAGGGGCCGAGCTATGACATCAGAAGTCGGAACCACTCCGTCGCCCACGGGTCGCCCACGGACCCAGCAGCCTTGCAAAACCAAAGCTAGGCACTCTACACAAGAGGAGCTTGCGAAACGTACTAAGCTTGTAGTAAAAGATCTAGGACATTCTTCGGATCACTCTCCAGGGTCGAATCTCGCACCATGTGACATAAAAGACGGCTACGACAGCTTGAAAGTTGTTCATGATGAGTCAATTGGAATAGAATGAAAAATTTCAGAACAAAAGTGTCATCGAATTTTCGCGTATTTCGAATTTTCGAAGCTCTTAGATAAGCCTCACTAACAAGTCGAGAAACGGTGATTCAACAACAATAAGCGGCAAAACTGAACGATACGATAATTGGCGCCGCAAATGTCTCCAATTGCGGATAACGACGCGTGTCGATGAACTGGGATCTGAGGATCGTCTGATGAGACTATTGTTGGACTTGACGGAATGAGGCCAGATGAGAGGGAAAACTGGCCTTGCAGAGGGAATTTGGCATGCAAATAATTTAAATAATTTAACAATGTGGTATTTTTGGGATAGATGACATGCCTCCACATTTCATTTCAATTCAATAAAACCACCAAAGACCAAATCTGAAGTCTTTTGATCTTCTTATATTCATCATCAGTATATTTTGTGCATAACTGGTTCGTTGCCTTCTCAACGTGACAGATTTATGCGGAAAAAGTGTCCTATTTCGAAAAGGTCAATGTCAGCAAACTACACTACAGCCAAATATGAATGATTGCTTACCGACATGATACGGCCATAACAAAAACAACGTTCGGAAAACCCGAGCAAATAATTCTTTGACTGCACTAAAACCGAACATGTTCTTGAACCATTGATGGTGAACTGTGGTTTTCAATTGACAAGGCTACTGATCCGTTGAGTGCCCAGCAGTGGGCGTTGAAGGCCCTTCTTAATTCCCATTACCAACTATTGCTCAAAAGCAACGTGACTTAAAAAGAGTTCTTATCTTTCAAATAAATTATATAGGTACATACTTTACTCGATCGCTGTGTACATATTTGTTGGAACCTTATCCAGTGCCTAATGTCAAATATTATATCTACATGAAATTGTTGGGCTTCAGAGAAACTGTGCACTATCATTTTCAATTAGGGAATTCAGATGAGATGGTGTAATTTCCTTTCCTTCTACACAGTCATTTCCTCGGCTATTCGTCACGTCATTATTTACATTATTCAATCAAGTCACTGCTGGTACTAAAGAAAATTACAGGCATCATAAGTTGTGAACCAAGCGAGTCGAAGTAACGTTTGTTTTAAATTCAACAACAATTCAGTAACTCAGACTGACACCATTTTGTTTTCATAGCGATCGCTACCGCAAACCACTTTGTGTGTGGCATAGATTTAGTTTAGCGCTAGAAAGTATCTAGTATCTACTATATCCAAAAAGAGATAAAACTTTTTCTTTTACTACGCACAACACGCTAAACTTGGAACGAACTCCGCATTATTGCCTATACATTTTTTATAATTTAATGGATATTCTATAGCCTCATTCCCGCCATGTTGGGCATCGACCAACTTCACCCGCCGACTATTATTTCGACTGTGAATACTTCAGTACCTGCTCCTTGAAAGGAGAACGGAACAAACATCCGATATACCCACAGTACTATCTAGGCCAATCCTTTTCCAGTATCAAATCAATATTTGGTGCTAACGTCATTGCCTATTAACCTGAAAAGCGCCTCGCCCTGAATTTCCTATCCATTATTGTTTATCGATAACAAAAGCCTGCATGTACAATGTACACACACTTCCTTGTTCCACGTGTACATGACTGATAATTTCAAAATATTCATTCTAACTGTTCAAATTGACTGCTCGACATTTGGATATAATAAGTGTAATCTACAAAAAGCGGCCATCCTCGGCCTTCAGCGTCCTTCGTTATATTCAACTCAATGTGTTAATTAATAATTAATAACAAAGTGTGTACTAACAAGAAGCTATTTTAAAGACATACCGTGTTAATAAAGAACTCCTACGCATGAACGTGGTGACATCATAAGTAAAATCGAAAGCTGCGTGTTGCTTAGTTTAAGTGTCGAGTATTGTCATTATACATTTTATGCAACATACCTATTACTATTAACTTGCATACACGTAAGCAAGACAAAAATATTAAACGTTTACGTTATACTAACTAATACGCGGGAGAGTCAGTTTTGCTTCTTTAAAAATCAACGACTCTACAACCACGTCTAACTGTAGCAATTCAAAACGCAATTTCACCGTTTAACTGCATACAGCTGCTAGTAGACGACAATTTTTTCAACTCTTTGAATACCCAACCAATTTTCCTTCCAAACTACTAAACAACAAGTGATTAGAGATAGTCGTAAGATAGAATTTCGATGAAACTGAAGCGAAATCAACCCACACCGAATCGTTCTTTAGCACGGAATAACGATGATAACTTCAAAATTTCGCTTGACTGCAATCTAATAATTGACGAATTGGCGCGCGCAATTGTTTCAAAGTTTCTCTTGGAGTAAATGGAACTTCAGAACCGGCCTGAGGACAAATTGTATCGCCCACGTGTCAGTGACGCAACTTGTAAGGTCACTAGACCAGTCTGGGTAGTTACGGCACCTACTCGCCTTGTTTACTTAGACGAAACTTGTAGTTATTCCGAGTTCGCCATCGAGAAATCAAAGTTGGCACGAATTGCCGACTACAGTGTCAAAGTTTTGATTACATTCATGCAGTAAAAGACAAGTTTCGTTATAAAACTGCTAGTAAACAGTTTATGATAGAAATCGTAGTTAGGAAACATCGCAGACGATGGCTCGATACTGCTAAGTTAAAGCAGAAAACCTGTTTTAGACCGGATGAGCATTGCGTTACGTAGGTACATACCTAAATGGAATACAGTGAACAAGGAAACACTAACTACATTTTCATATAAATTAGATGTACACGAAAAACAGTTTCTTACCAAGGATTCTCACAATAAATTATCTTATATCCAGGGCCACAAGGACAGTCCTGTGCTTCCTAGCGCGACCTCTAAGCGACTAGTGCAAAGCAAAAAGAAAAATATAATAAACTTGGCTAAGTGTTAATGAATAAATAATTTAACTCCTCCTGCGATTAGCGCTCAATTTAATTATTGCATGTGTTCAGCGTCGATGTGAAATATTGCACGCTGAATACGTTAAAACGAATAGATGCAATGCTAGAATTTATTTACTCCACACTCCACACCAATCAACCAACAAAAGCAAGTTTCCATAACCGAAAATAAAACATACAATATTACGTTTACACAACATAAGGAATTAAAGCAGATCCAATGGCCTGGTATCGCTCGAAATTCATCATACCAAAGCAATAAGAATCGAACGAGCCAAGTAAATAACGCACTTGAGAACATTAGATCTAATAGTAGGGTATATTCAAATGGCTCTCTAAAAGCAATATTGGATTAGGAGGCGGGCGATAGCAAAGAAACACCGTGCCAGAGGCGAAAGGTCCGTTACGGGCCAGAATCGGCGAGTCCGTATGTCGGTCACAACTCACAGCGTTACTCCGCCGACCTGCCGAGGGAAGCCGCTCTCCGTGAGTCATACCATACCTCGACGACTCTACGTGATTGCCACGCGTTTCCAACGCAAACTTGTTTGCCTACGAATTCGCGTTTTCAAATTATCCAATATGTTGTATGATCTATTTAATTATCAGTAATGATCATTACATAGAAGTGAAATAGAAAATAACAACTGATAAAATGATTTATTTTCATTCGATAAATGTAAAGAGTTTTTCTAAAGGAATGTCTTATGAATATAATATCTCGGAGCTGGCAGTAACAATTAGGAGAACAAAGCTAGACGTCGTTAATGACGGCGAAAGTTACTAGAGTAGCTGTTGCAGCGAATAAAATTGCCTACTATTCGCGTTGTGTAAATACTTGGGTGTTGTGGGTTCTACGTGCCGAAATTAGCGATGGCAAGTGGCAATGCGTCCATGGGCTAGGAGGCCCTCAGATCGATGACGCAACCTTGGCCAGCCGAGCTTTGTGGGCGAGACGAATCCCAGTAGCGGCGAATCCGGAAGCATTACTGTGACATTCGTGACACGAACATACACTTTTGGTAGTGCTTTAACTTTTACTAGCATTTATTCCATTTGTATGTGGCTATTTATTTGGGTATCATACCTACTGTATGAATTGGTTGATCTCTCTTTAAATAGGTCATCTTATGGTAGAAAATTAAATTGGAAAAATAGAGCTTGCGCCAAATAGTTTTCACATGAGGCAAACTTAATTCTCCTTTCAGCATATATTATACCCTAAGTGGAAAAGAAACGTAATTAAAAACACATTTCTCGGATACTGCGGTACGGTATCTTGCAAAATTGTAACAGTATTATATAATAAAAAATATATATTATACACTAAAACAATTTTAAATTAGATACTAATAGATATCGACTTATTCGGAATGAATTCTGTATCTAAAGGAAAAAGACCTACACTGAACCCTATTGTTGTGACAACGATTCGTGTGCCGCTCCATGCTTGAAATGCATCCTAAACTGAACAGGGAAGTTGAAATACGAGATGGACGATTCCCCTTGAACTAGATGGTCGGGTGGTGTAGTAACCTTGCCTATTTATTGCGACGCGTGGCGCACCGACCGCAATGATGGTTTCCTGTGATGCTTCGGTCCGACCGAATATCATATATTCTAACGTCGAGTTAGAATAACGGTTTACTCGCTGACTATAGACTCGCTAATACTATCATCTGGATCCATACTACAGTACCATTGCTGTATTAGATCTGCCTGTCTTTCTCATCCTCGTTTATTCCCCAATGCTATGTGGGTCGAGAATCGTAATCAAATCAAAGAATCTACATGTTCCGAACTTTTGAAATTCCTCAAATTAGCCTTCCGCGACATCCCACGTGTCTCGCACGTGTGAAATTATGTTTTGTTTTGTTTTACAAACTGCAAGTTATGTAATCAAGGAAGTTTATTGTATCATTATTTTTGTTTTGATGTCTTATGTGTGCTATCTTGACCGACTTCTTTCCCTGATATACTAATGAATGATTATAGTCCATCGAATAGAGCTAGATGGTTAAAGTGAAGGTAAGGAATACCTTGGGAAACATTCGAGGTCAGAATATGCTTTCGAGATTACGATATTCTTTATTACTTTCTAGATAAAAGAAAACACTTTTTAATGCAACCATAGGAAAAGATTGTTGTCTGTGACGTCACTTTGTTACGCGTCTGGTTTATGATAAGCAATTGCATGATAATGTTTATTTTAATACACGTGTCTAATATAAACGTACTCGTACCTATTTTCGACAAAAATGTTATATTCCTGTTGATTACGCAAGTTAACGACTTCTTTCAAAGATCTAGTAGGTAAAGATGACTAACGTCTAAGTTTTAAAACTTTACGTTACTCAAAAAATACTATGTGAGTAATACAATACCTACCAAATAAAGAATTTCCGAAAAACTTTGAGTGGACTGAAACGATGTTACGAAAATAATTAAGGGCATTATAAAGTTCAGAGAAGGTTAATCCGTTTAAGAGTTATTTGAGACTGGTAAGTATATCAAATAAATCGAAATCGATAAATATAAAACCGATAAAACTGCCTACCGTTCGACGTCGCTTTAATTACTATCTGGCTGTAATAAACAAGAAGTAGGCGCGAGTCGCGCGGTCGTCGGCTGCCATTTATGGTGCGCCGGCGCAAGGCCGACCGCAGAGGCGGCCACCGCAGACACGAGCGAGATGCTCATGCCCTTAGCTCATGATCAAGATCCAGAAATCGAGATTAAAGCAGTCTGTAGGCTTCAACTTGCAGACTGCAAAATTATACCGTAGCTAAGAAAATTAGCTAGGAATATCAAGCCGCCATGCAGCGGATGTAAAACATATTTTTAAGATAACATTCTACTGATCCCCTAGAACTTTTAAAGTTCAGAACTCAGAGGTCCTATACAAGTGTCAAAGGTTTCAAAGTAATTTGATGGGAACAAAATGAAAATGTATATTTCATGCGCTTATGTCACTCTCATAACATTTTCATTTTATTTGATTCTAATCAATTTGCTTCATAATGTTTGCTATTTTTCTAGGCCGCCATATGAGAGTTAAATAAACGAGACCTATGGCAATGCATTAAAAAAAAATATATATTGCCAAATTATGATCTTCAACTTCATATTAAATTGTCATCAAAAATTTAGCCATAAAATAGAATCAAATAAAGAAATAGACTAGAATAGAATAACCTTTATTGTGCACCAGTTATAAAAATACACATTAGGTATTACAGGAGGAGCTTTAGTCGAAATCGAAAGTACAGTGGGTGGACTTATTGCTGTTAGCGATCTCTCCTACTCAACCTTTAGTACCTTATCACTAAGAAACAAATATTTGTTTGATGAGGAATTACGCACTCAAACATACTTAATTGAGAATGGATAATTCTCCATTTAAAAGTTAAAGTTAGAATGTGTCTCCATAATGAATGGTATATATATAAGGATATACCATAAAATGAACCATTCAAAGACAGTTGAAGGAAAAAGTAATGGATTGACCAGTAATAAAACACAAATACACCTACACTGCTATTATAAGAAGTGACTTTCTGGGTGTAACATGTTAAAAAACATTCAGTGTCTAATAGGCTAAACCATGAACACAATATGAAGTTGGTAAGGTTTGTTTGGGAGTTTGTTTCTTTGTAGGAGGTAACCTCTGGATTTACTGGTCTGATTCTGAACATTCCTTCACTAATATGAGATTACATTTTAGGATGTTTTATCCCGGGAAATACAATTACTGCCAGAGCACCGAAACTCCATACTGTTACTAAGATCATAACAGATAACCATTGTGAATAAAAAAATGCTAGTTATCATGAAAAAATCTAGCATGATACTAGCTGTTGCATGATTAAAAGCAAACAATGGAAACTTTGACGATTACCTATTCCTTATTTTGTTGTAACGGTTCATATAAGCTGTTATCTCCAAACATTGTTGACTCATGGTCTCATAAATTCTGTATATGAAGAAGGAAATACAATGCAATAGGATTCCGGTAAACAACTTAAAAAATCAAGAATAAATATAGTAATGTGGATGTGATTCCAGCAAAGTTACCTTCACATAGTTATAATATGTTTCACTGTCAATATTTAAGGAAAAGAAATCTGTGTAAAATTATTGCAGAGCTATAGTTAGCTGATGAATTTGAATAGATCCAATGCATTGAATGGACAGGTAAATCATATGAGCCTCATGTCATCGACCGCCAGTCAATGCGGCAACCTAAGAGTGCGTGCTCCGCAAGTGTGAGAGAAAATACTATCCAAATGTAGCTGATATTACATCTAAATCCGACTTACCATCTGTTCTTTTTATGTTGATGTTAATTCCAGACTGGATCTTCACGGTACCGTCATCCATTTTTGCACTGGTTTAGGCACCACATAAACTATAGAACATTATTTTGCTATAAACCTTTGTTCGAAAATAGTCTAACACATTCGGAAATTACACATTAGAACCGGTGAAAATTACAAAATAAATTTCTACACCCAGATTGACAGTTATATCGAGCTAGCTACACACTTCAGACTGGAACGTTTGAAATTGTTTTACCACAAGAGTCAACTGAAATACTTTCAAATCAAATATTTATTTCCAAAACGTTGATACGAAAACTGGGTTGATTTATGTTATTTTTATAATGAATTACGTAGAAACGTTCAAATTATTTCGGTTAAAAATACGAAGTTCTAAAATCCAGTCCACCAGTCTGCGCCAAAATCAGTTTTACTTTTGTTGCCATTAGCAAATAATAATTCCATTTTGATATTTTACATCATTCGTATTTGACCAAAGTACCTACTTTTTATTGTTGTCTTGATTTTATTAAATATATAATTTATTAAATATTTTATACACAAAGTAAATGACGTAGGTACGTCAAGTAAACATTTGGAAAAGCTTAATCGATCGATTAATCACTATCTAGTATTTACTACCTACTACTAACACCCAACACTATTACCATAGACAAATCTACAGCAGATTTTGTGTGTAGGTTGTCGAGTGTCAATGTGTAATATTTATTGGTGGAATATCAGTCATTGATTGAGTATATATTATTTCCTCTATGATTGAGTGTTCGGTAACGTGCACGAGTGTGAGCAAATGATATAAACCCAAAAAGCATGCCACTTCCCATTTCTCCCAAATCTCCCAGGAAGTTTCAGATAAGCATTGGTGGATGCTAAATGCACAATCCGTGCGAAGCGATATCTAAAACAAAAAAAAAGTCAACTAATCAATCAAGAAACCTGTCAAATGTCAGTCAAATCAAGCAAAGCAAGCAAGTGAGGTGAAGCGAAGCAAGCATGCGAGAGAGTCAAGTCAATCAATCAAGCTTCGAGAAAAAAAAAGATCCTCTGAAATTTTAATTGAATGGTGTCTTTAGAACAGCGATAAATTATTGTTTATCGTCAATAGCTTACAATTTAGGTATATTATGGACAGTGAACTCAAACTGTCTCACAAAACCAAGAAACGTATCAAAGAAGTCAAAAGGAAGGCACGACCCGGTGAGTAAACTACTGAGACGTTAAAAATTCATATGCTCTAAATAATGGTCTATCGAGTCACCTCATTTATCTCCAAACTGTTTCCCAAGTAAAGTCTACAACGAATGATGATAACATTCCTAATCTAATAATAGTTACCTACCTATACTTGTACATTCCACTCCTACAATTTATTTCTAGAAATCTCTTCCTAAATTTGGCATTATTGGTCAATGTCCTGCCCGATAACTGCTTTGAGACATTTATAACTTGAAGCGAATTTGTCTTCTACCAACTGGTGGGTGATACTGGTACTGGTACAACTACCAGGATGATCTACCAACTAAAATATTAAGGTTACACAATTTCGCATCCTGTTTTAATTTTTTTTCATGAATCTAAGTATACCTATTTATACATACTTAAGTTTATCCTATGTTTCATCTCTCACTACTAACATTTCTTTATATATATTTTGTTATTCTTCAAGAATTCCATGTATTTCATAATTATCTATTATTACTAGATGTTGCACATACTTCTATGATAGGGGTTGCCTGGATGTTAAACACTAGTACCGAACAAGAATGGGTGATTCATTTCTTTACACATTAATTCAAATAGGAGATTGGCTGTGAGTAGTGAATGGAATAATTCAATAGATAACACAATTCCTGATAATGCTATCAGGAAGTTATATATCACTATAACACAATCACTAAAATATAACAGATAGGTGCATATTATTACAAAATCTTGGGGTAGGTAGCCATGTATTATTTATAGGTAACTAAATTCATGCCTACTAAATATAACTCAAATAAAACAACAAAACAAATAAATGAAAAAATTCTTAGTATTCTTACTGTAAAAGTAAAACAGTATCTCTAGTTTTGACATCTTCAGTACCTACTTAGCTAAAAAAATATTTCACTTTACAGAATTAGCTGACAAGCAACAATGGACAACTTTAAAATATGCCGGCAATTTCGATGAATTCCTTAAATGCAATGATAATGTTGAAAGGATCAGCCAGACTGTAGTGACATGTGAGGAGTTTATAGAGAGATATGAAAAGATTTATAAGCCTGTGGTGATCACCAATGTCCAGACCCACTGGAAGGCGAGCTACAAGTGGACCCTGGAGAGACTTGCCAAAAAGTATCGAAACCAAAAATTCAAATGCGGGGAAGACAATGAGGGCTATAGTGTTAAGATGAAAATGAAGTATTACGTAGAGTACATGAGGACAACGACTGACGACAGTCCGCTCTATATTTTTGATAGCAGTTTTGGAGAACATCTGCGGAGGAAGAAACTCCTGGAAGATTACGACATCCCATTATACTTCCGAGACGACTTGTTCAAGTATTGTGGAGAAGACAGAAGGCCCCCGTATAGATGGTTTGTGATGGGGCCTCAGCGGTCAGGAACTGGGATCCATATTGACCCTCTGGGTACCAGTGCTTGGAACGCCCTAGTGTTTGGTCATAAGAGGTGGTGCTTGTTTCCAACCAAGACTCCCAGAGAGCTGATCAAAGTAACAGGGGCCGTGGGAGGCAAACAGAGAGATGAGGCCATTACTTGGTTCAAACTCATATATCCAAAAACTCAGCTAGATACCTGGCCGGCTGAATACAAACCGGTGTGTATTTAATTAGTTGAAATGACACAAAAAATAATTTAATGCATCCATTTGTCACAACAAACAGAATTAAAACACAACCGTGCCCCTAGTGGGAGGTTTTACGAGCTCGACATAGTACGCGTCAACTAGTGCTTTGTATGAAGATTTTTCGTTCATAAACGCGCCGGTAGGGGTGCTGTCCAGGATGTTCATACAAAGGCGCTAGTTGACGCGTACTATGTCGAGCTAGTAAAAACTCACCCTAGGGTGCAGTTCAACAGACTATGATTATAATGATGATGAAGTGACAAGTATGATTATATTAACCATGGTTTTGTTGTTTCGTTTTTATTACAGGTGGAAATACTTCAGAAGCCAGGTGAAACAGTGTTTGTGCCTGGAGGGTGGTGGCATGTCGTTCTCAACCTGGACGACACAGTGGCGGTCACTCAGAACTTCTGCAGTCGTACCAACTTCCCTGTAGTTTGGCACAAATCAGTGCGTGGACGACCCAAACTTTCTAAGAAGTGGCTTAAAGCCCTAGAGACTGATGAGCCTGACCTGTATAAGGTAGCGAGTGGCATAGACTTGACCCAGGGTACCGGAGTGGCCTCCGACAGCTCTTCTAACAGCAGCTCCTCGAGCAGCGACAGCGACAGCAGCTCTACAGCCAGCTCGGGCGAGGACAGCGGTCAGGAAAGTATTACTGCACACAAGAAGAAGCGGAGAAGGAAATTATGAGAGGACCAAATAGCCTTATCTTCCCCTAGGCAATGTTGTATACATAGCGTTACGTATTATAATATAGTATGTTCCAAGTGTAACACCCTTGTATATGAGTAAGTGTATGACTAACTTAATATCTGCAGTACTATTGTTATCAATGAACAATGATTTTAATCTTTGATGTAAGTAGAACACGTGAAACATATAACCGCGAATAAAGTATTATCACAGCAGTATGAAACAAATTGTGTTTTGATTATATTGTTCCTCAACTTTGAGCAATACTACATACCTACTGAAATGATTTGGGTAAACTTTCATTGCACGTAATTTTATGAGAACCGGTACCTTTGGTCTTAGGTTTGATACCGGCACCGATCACGAAAGTGAAGGGCACCGACGTGGTATCAGTACCATATACCTACTATAGTATCCTTTAATCTGAGTATACCATGGGTACCGGAGCCAGGCATTACTTTCTAGTTGTAATTAGTAAAAATGTATCGTTGCGCATCGCTCTTATACGCGCCCCGGAACCCTAAATTAAGTAGGAACCTGTATTTTTGGTACCAGTTTCAAGCTTCCAGGACCTGGCTTTGGTCATGTCCCTACATTATATTTATTCATGAATCATATCTACCGCTATAATAAAAATTTTAAATTGTTAAATCGATCGATTCATTGTGTTTAGTCAAAGTGAAATCACTATTATTTACACCTGGCAAGACACATTTGCGGTGCGGCTGGATTAGACAATTTTTATAGTCTATGGTCAGTCAGTGCAGCCATATTTTGATAGTAGCGTCAAAGTTCTTCTGAAACTTTCGATCAAAATGCTGAAATCAGCTGGCGGTGCCCTTGCTAACGTGTTGAAGAGATCCCTGATCCCCACGGCGAGGGTCAGTGCAGTCTCTGTGCGTAGAAGTCACGGGGGTCCCGTCGAATCTGATGAAGAGTTCGACTGCAGGTAAGACTTCTTGCTCTTGGAAACTGACGTTATGTAACTGAAAAAGGTGTAAATCTCGCCGGTGATTTTATAGTTACAGTAAAATATTCGAACTGGTAAAAGTTGCCCTTAGGTATTAATATTACATAAAAGCCCAACGGGTTTGTAGGTCGTCTAAATTATCAGGCTTCCAATGTAATGAAAATATAACCTAATCAAAGATTATGGGCGTACATAGTGATATGGCGTAGCTATCAAGTCTCCCGTTTGCAAGATAATGGAGTATCCAAATCCACCTGGATTTTCTCTTTGTGCTTCACACAAGATGGTATGTAACACTTGGTAGTACCTATTGATATTTTTTCTGTTTGATAGACCCAATAAAATGGATAATAAAATAGAGATGGTGTAGAATTTTCTCCACCAGATTGGTACATTAATTTTTATGCATGTCTCAAGCAGGTTATTTCAGAAAAGGAAACTGTCTATACCCGTTTTATCTTTAACAACACTGCTTCTGCACTAGTCCGTATGGACCATATCCTATCCTATATTATACACGCGAAAGTTTGTATGTATGGATGGATGGATGTTTGTTACTCTTTCCAAAAACTACTGAATGATTTTTGATGAAACTTCACAATAATATAGCTTACATATCAGAATAACACAGGCTACAATTCATAAATATATATTATCGTATATTATCCAAACGCGGGTGAAACCGCGGGGCGCAGCTAGTTGTAACAATAAACATCTATTGTCTGGCATTGGTAACTCAAAGGGTTAAAATAATGCTTCTTTATTTGAATTCCAGATATGAAGCATTCTTCAACAGGAAAGACATTGATGGCTGGGAAATCCGTAAGGGCATGAATGACCTGTGCGGCATGGACTTGGTCCCCGACCCAAAGATCATCAAGGCTGCCCTTCACGCTTGCAGGCGAGTCAATGACTACGCCCTCGCAGTCAGGTTCATCGAAGCTTGCAAGGACAAGTGCGGCCCCAAAGTCGGTGAAATCTACCCATACATTATTCAGGAAATTAAACCGACACTCACTGAACTTGGCATCGACACACCCGAGGAACTTGGCTACGACAAGCCGGAACTAGCCCTAGAGAGTGTTTATGAAATGTAATAGTTATTGTGGGAGTGAATTATCAAATTAAGTTGTAGAGAATTTGTATAATAGTATTTTTGTTGTCGACATTTTTGTTTTACAATATTGTTAGAAGCACAGCCTTCTTGAACTATTCTTGGTCCACCAATTAAAATCGGCATGCGCTTGTCTAATGTAAAGCATTAGAACATTTAAAGATGTTGTTTTATTTAGTACTAGTTCATAATAAGGTTGAATATGGACATTATGGACTTTAGACATATTTTTTAATAGTACCTACTTTATTTATATTAACTAGGGTTTTAAGAGTGTGAGTAATGATGAATTGAGATTAGGGATACCATGAAGTGACTATTTTTGTGATACCATGAACTGGGTCTGCTACAGTTTTGAAAACCACAGAGTGATATTTTAAAAACCACAATCATGAACTGTATGAGTCTGTGAAATACAAGGGAAACCAATATTTTTTAATGTAAATACTTTAATAATTGCAATATTCACACCTTCATACTTATTTACATTCACAAATGGTACTTAACAACGTAAAATTGTGCTATTACATACCTGAGAAACAAAATTGGATAAAAAAAAAACACAAATAAAATCTGGATGAATAAATATAACTAAAATAAATAATTTGGGGCAGTGATCCCAAAACAAAAATAAACCTAATAAGCCCACTAATCAATATTTACATACAGTTTGTACTCTTCTAGACTTCTACCTTATTCTAGTCTCGAATCAAAATCTTAGCACATAACAGACAACCGCTGCTGGTAATCTGACAGTTAGTGAATAACACAGAACACTTTCATGCAACTGAAATCTTCATTGCTCATACAAACAAAAACCACACAACTTCAATATTAAGGGCAGCTGTACACGTACCCTACGCAACCAAGCCAGATGAAGCAGCAACTGAGCAAACTACAGTATTCTCTGCAAGACACACGGACCGCAAATTCGACTGCTCAAGCAGTCTCAACGTCGCAAGACAAACTGATTGTTCGTGACTGCAGCTGTTTACTGCGCTGACGTCGCATCTGCAGCCTCTTGTTATTTGCGTACTGCTCGAGAGTTCCGTGTATCTTGTTGAACCATCAACTGCATCAGCTGTCCATGCATGGCCGACCACACGCCCCATTGAGTGTCTTGCAACCGTGTGAAACTCCCCTAACACGCAACAGACCCATGTACACATGACTAGAATTGAATAATCTATTATAGGATACACATACATTTTCAAAAATATGTCGACACATATTTAATATTATTTACTGTGACATTAACCCTGCGTAGGAATATATTTATTAAAGAGTTCAATGAATTTACAACAACGGACTATTCAATTTCAATTTTACTAATTATACCTAATTTATTTTACCAAACTTATTCACGAATACAAAAGTTTTGGTACTTAATTACTATCCTACTAATGACTTGTTTAAATAAAATTTTCAATGAAAGCATAAAATGTTCATTATGACTAGAATGTTAATCATTCATGACTTGAAAAAGGACTAGAAATGTAAATATAATGGCAGGTCTAACAACTAGCTTAAAAATAATAAATTAATCAAACAATAACATTCTCAAACAATCTCTAATAAATTAATAAATAATAATATTTAAGGAATGTATGGCAAACCAGGAAAACCGTGTTTCCTTATAAATTATGACTCAGATCAAAAACATCTGCGTGTCAAATAATAAAAGGAAAATACCTAAAAAAATAAATAAAACGCGATAGGCATTGCAAAACGTATTGCACAAATTCTGTACCAGCCAGCATCTCAATACAAAATAAAGTCTTATCATTTCTATAAATTAATCGGTAGTCACAAAATAATGTACCCATTTAATGGCGATTATATATTAGCCTAATTAATTTTACGTCAAATAGTTTTAACACCACTCCAGGCCACCCATCACTGAACAAGTTTCACGTGCCGTATCCATCTCGTTCCGATGTTTTTCGACTATCGTTCGGGGTTGTATTAGGCGAAGTTCTGTATGGTAGAAAGAAACACGAGTGCGTTTGTTGAATACGGAAATGTCACTGACAGCGCTCCTCATTCAACCGATGCCGGTGTGTTGCGTGTGAATGCAGCCGCCGAGGCCGCGACGCGGAGGATGCGAGCGCGCGGCTCACGTGGGCCGAGTCGTCAGCGGCGGCGGCGCCTCGGAGGTCACCGTCGCCGACGACGCGATCAGTGTGTATAGCTAAGAATCTGTCACCACGGTCTCCCGCTCCGACTTCACATTCTGCAAACACGGAGAAAACTTTAGGTACAGAACCTCGTTAAATATTGCACCATATTGACGAGCCGAGCTGGCTGCGGTATACTCTTAAAACTACACATCACATAAATAAATAACCAACAGTCACACCCCTGATCCACCAAACATTTCAATGCAGGTTGGTGAGGATTATGAGAGCCCCTTTATTTGAGAAATGTCATAATAATATCTCTACGTACGTAATAACTCAATAGGCGTTTGCTTGCGACGGAAGATACCCCCGCAAGGGATTGAAATATGGATCGAAGTGGGATAACTGTTAACGCATGTTCCTGTACCATTGCCTTGGTGAGTACGGTGGCGTCCTTCAGGCTGAGCACCTGCAGCACCTGCGTGTCGGAGCCCTGCAGCATGACCTGCGCCACGCCGCCGCCCATCGACAGCGCCTCCGAGATCTCGCCGTTCTGGTCCACCTGCCACGGGACTATAGTCACTAACCCGCTCACATTTAAAAGTCACGAAATGCAACAGAAAAGATCCGATACGGAACTTCGTATTCAGACTTCATAGTTGTTCTCATGTTCTGATATTACACAACGCTATGGAGTCCTGTTAAGAGACTCCATTAACGTTGTGTTAGTTCCCTGTACTAATACGAGTCTATTCTGTTTACCACACTTGCATAAAAACAATAATAAAACAAAGGCCTCTAAGAGCAGATGCCATGTATCAGAGCAGAACGTGCTATCAATGAGCTGATGATGGTAATTAATTAAAAATATACACACCTTACTGGCGGCACACGGTGCAAAGCTGTTATTCGTGCATAACATCTACAAATGAAACAAAACTTACACATTCACATTTTAATTCTAGCTTTAGGTAC
The DNA here is from genome assembly GCA_905147375.1 of Hylaea fasciaria. NCBI lineage: Eukaryota > Metazoa > Arthropoda > Insecta > Lepidoptera > Geometridae > Hylaea > Hylaea fasciaria. The sequence continues at coordinate 12,362,927 of LR990193.1, read as the reverse complement.
TCACGCAAAGACGCACTTTGTAAATCTTTAAAATCACTCGATTATAACTCAAGCCACAAAACAATAACTACATAAAATCCATGTAGAAATACTCACGTTTTTGTACCTACATATGGATTGAAAATACCAAATTCAAGTACTTATCATTGCGATAAGTAATATTATAAATGCGAAAGTAACTGTTTGTTTGTTTGTTACCTTTTCACGACTAAACTAAATGAGATACATGAAAGACTTAGGATATTATTTATCGCGACATAATGTAACCAGCGCGGACGAAGCCACGGGCAACCGCTAGTAAATTTATATTTTTAAAAGATACTTCGATTAGCTTGCTTTAGTGTGAATTATTGCTTTGTGGCCCACATTGAATATACATGCATTAATTGGACAAACAAATATAAACTTAAAACCATAAAAACTGCTTTGGTACTGGTGACAACAAAAGTATTGCAACATAAAATACAACAATATAATACACACGCAAGTATTATACGGGCCACAGTGTAATAAGCATACTCGGCCTCAACATTGTTAGTTAAAATAAAAACCAGTTTTTCATTTGTAATTTTATAGAAAAAATTACAAATACGACGACTTTGGAGGGATAATGCGGTTATAACAGAGTTATATCTTTGATTCTATATTTTCTCTATTTAGATAAACTGTAAAAAGAGATGCACTGTGGCCCGTACTAGATGTTTACGATCACTCTGCGCTAATGCAAATAATAATTCATACACATGCTTTTAATCAAACCTTAATTATTCTAAATAGAATTGGTTTAATTTAATTTTAATTGACAAGATTTTACATCATCTTTGGAATATTTTTTGGTAAACGTAACTTATAATTATAACGAAATAATGCGAAGCGAACGAGAAGCGAAATATCTTTACTCAAAATTCAACAAAAAGCTCTTACGCTTATAATAATAACAATCAAAATATACAATGTTATTAGTACCTATAAAAAATATAGAACGGGACGAATCTTTGTGGGGTTCTGACCACCTAGGTACATAGGTTTGACGAATATCATTATGTAGAAGTAAATTATAACGTGGCAGTTTACTCTGACTTTTAAATATAATTCTATGCATTTTTACCGTCTCTAAAGACACGTAATAACAAAATTATAAAATCTATTATTTACACAACATACAAAAACAAACATAACTTCTTTGTATTAATCTCTGTTAAACCGGTCAACATTATATTATAGGATTTATTATTGTCCTAGCTACTCGTATCATAGATAATACACACTTAAAGCGAATGATATTGCAAACACTTGAAAGAAATAAAATACTAAACATCAACGACACTAATGATAGATTTAATGGCAGAAGGCTATAACCATGCCAGTCATTTTAGTACGAATAATTTGGCACATTTTAAAGCTTCAGCTTATTATAATTTAATTTCATATAAAAATAATTCTGCATTGTATGCATAGCCGAGGTATTACTATAAACCAGTCGTTGGTCTTGTCAAGAATCGCGCCAGACAACAATAAAAAATATATTGTCTAAAAATGACACGAGGAGTTAAGCAATTAATAAATAATTTAATTAAGCATTTAAGCACTTGTCAGAAGAGATCTCGTTATTATTTAATTAATAAAATAAATAAAAATATCACAATGCCTCACTGGCTTGTACATGGATTGCTCTCAACGTAAAAAAAAACATGCACACATATCTTTGGAATTTATATTTGACAGTGCTAGCCTAGTCTACAGATAAAGCTATAGACAATACGCTGCAGTAACGGGCGCGGTGGAAATGGCGACGAAGCAACTTGTATAAGACTTCTATGATGGATAATTGTTACACCATCATTCACAGCATACCAGATTGCTCCTTAACACTGACCGCACATGGTCTTCTATCGCGTGTGCACCTAGATGCTCGGTTTCTGAAGCGACACGTTGCGTTGGAAAAGCGACTGACCTATCCGACTGACTGTTCTACTAGATACAGACGCGATAGCAACGTCGAGGTATGTGTATAACTTGTGCGCGAATTAGACCCGTTTAAATTCTAATTAACGATAGCTCATATTACTATGCGGCCAGCTTTAGGCACATTTTAATTAGTGGATTCCTACTTTTATTTTTCTTGTCAAAACTATGTAAATGTAAAACAAGCATGCACGACTAGCAAGAGATCTTACCTCTTGTTCATTTGTAGGACTAGTATGTACAACCATAAAAGGCGGCTCGACCCGTAAGGGAGTTTTTACACTACAAGCTAGCATTTAACTACGTAGCATACAACACACCTAAGCTATGCGATGCGATCATATTAAAATTATTCAGCCGTCCCACAGCCATAGAATACCTATATTAATACCTTAGAAGGGATACTCAATTAAAGCGAGAAAGCATGATTGGAATTTTGTATGACACTTGAGCGTGTTGTCTCCCTTTACCGTGGGTTTGAGTGTTTTTTGAGTACGTAGTGTCCACCCTGAACCACACTGACGACTCCCATAATCTTATCAAGGAGCGATGAAGCAACGGTTCTTGCTTAGATCAATTGTTTGAGTTTTTAATTTGTTACTCCTATCCATGATGCAAAATGTCATTTCAGTCTTACGTATCGCTCTCTCTTTCTAATTGATAACGCGTAGAACAAACGCCCGAGTTCATAACAACGAAAATGTATATCCCGCAATGTGTATGAATATTGAATAGATTCGCATCGCATAGCTAGTTACTAAAAGGGAAATGGTATGTGAGGATTTTGACTTTGCTCAGCCTAATCTTAGTTCGAATCACTGAGCGTTCACTCAGCTCAATCTCATATTGATTTAGCATCCAGACTAACTATAACCAATAAATTACGAATCTCTTGAACTAAGCCTTGGAGTTCTCCCCTTAAATTCCGATCGTTGAAACAAAAGAAACCAGAAAACGCCACCACATAATAAGGTGTGACGCGGGTTTAACATGACTATTTCCATTTATAACCTAACTAAATCCTAAGCTAAAGCTGAGCAAATTCAAAGTACACTCCATAAAGATAAAAAAGTAGGTGTCGGGGTAGGCCGCTAGTGCAGTCCCCGCGCGGGACACTATGGGCGCTAGAGGCGCAGACAGAGGCGGGCGCGGCTCGGGCGGCGCACCTGCACGATGGGCGTGACGCACACGCCGCCCTCCTGCGCCGCCATCTGCGCCACCATCTGCTGGTACATCGGTAGCGTCACCACTGAAGACAACGGCCGGCCTGGAAACCAGACACCCTACCCTATATTATTGTATTAAACGAGGGGTGGCAACACAAACATCTGATACGATTAACTTGAAAAAAAAGATGTGGCGAAATTATTATACATATTTTGATATTAGTTTGTGCGCGAATTGAGCCGTTTAAATCGAATTAATACATTTTTGTGTTTGCGAAAGTTTAAGATATTCTACGATATGATTGTAGTCCCTGAGAATCCAGTCTGAAGTGTCTGTCTGACATAACTTCCGCTTCTTCAAGCGGCTTCAGTAAATATGCCTAACAAATTCTCCAGCGTACGAAGATTGCCCGATGAGAAACATGTCGGTGATCATTCAAATGGTGGTATTGCACGTGAGATGCGGTTCGCAGGCACGACACTCACACTCGCCGTCCTCCCCGGTGATGACGATCTGCGTGTCGGAGCAGTCCACGGAGTTGAGGTCGAGCGCCACGGCGTTCCCGTCCGCGTCCAGCGTCTGCACCACGCTGCCGGCGCCCACGTCCCCCGTGTGGATCTGCAACAGCGGGCGCTGCAGCGGACGGCGAGACACACTATCCACTATCTGTCAAGAGTTACGATCGGTCGCCATTCGCACCTCCTTCAAAGCTTCACTGGCAAAACGGCGGTCGTTTGAAACGAGGATAGATAGTAGCCCCCTATATATTAGCATAATTATATTTAGTAGAAACAATACATACAGATAGTGACAAAAGCGAATTTTTGGACAAATGAACAATTTCATATAATTGGCAGAAGCAAGTCCCTGAGGTGAAGACACACCGCGCACACGCACCTAAAGCTGATTTTCAAGTAACCATCAGCGCTGCTCGATAAAACTTTTAATAATTTAGATTTTGTAAACAAATACAACAGTAATATTCCGACTAACTCTTAATTCTTCACCAGCGCCCATATCCCATTAGCACCGAATCGACTAGTAACCGCCTGTGGACAGATATGGTACTTTTAAGAACTTCACCAGTAACAAAAGTTCAATAGATTTTTACGTCGCGATATCTTCCGAATGGAATTCTACAGGTACTGAAAAAGTCCCAAATATAAAGTTATTTATTTAGAGAAGGGTCAAAGAAGGGCCGCGCGGTCCATCTCGCCGTCACTCGAGCGGGCCAGAAAGCTGCGCAAAAGTTAAAGGATTATTAAGTATGTGTCTTTACCACACGGTTCAACAAACCACTGAACTGGGTTAGATGAATCTTGACATCTATCAAACTTAGGTCCTTGTAAATCTAGCATAATGCCGTCGAAGAACTGCAATGCGTAACTACATAAGAAAGCGTAAGCATAGGCGTAAGAGCGCTCCGGTGTGCTGTACACTGCAATGGTTGGAAAAAACTCTTCCAACACATAAAAGTATTATTTAGATGAAATAGTGTGTCTGTCTGTTTGACGTTTTCACGTGTAAACCGTCGCGTAAAGCGAAGTGAGTGAGAATGTGAATATACACTTTTTGTAAGGGAATTATTTCCGTGAATTTATGTAATTGACTTGGCCACGAGGATTGCTATAATGCTATAACTTTTATATTGTGGATACGGAAAATATGAAATATACTTGACACTGGCCAAATGCACAAAACATGCGAAGCCATAACAAAAAATAGACGGCAACGGTAGGAGCAGGAACAGGGGAAACCGGGGGACAGACATATTTCATGGTTACCCCGTATTCACAAACGTCACTATGCGGTCTCACAGTGCCCTCGAACGCACAGGGTAACAAAACCCATTCATGACCAACACAAATGTCACGAACCAAAAAGTCTTACTTTGCAGTATTGCTTCCTACGTCCCATAGATAAGTAAGGTTTGTGCATACGGGGGTTATTAATTGTGACCGGGGATCAGTGTCCGTGCAGCAGCGAGTGAGAGACAACATGAATGCGTACTAACACTCACCACCTGCGCCGTGGTGCCGTCGGGCAGCGTGATGATGGGGTTGTTGGGGTCCAGGTTGATGATGGACATGGTGCCGTCCGGGTTGGCGATGGAGTGCAGCACCGCCGGCGTGTACTGCATCTGCTGTGGGGAGGGCGCCTTAAAATTTGGAAGCCAATGGCACAGAATATCTATATTGATACCTTAGAAGGGACCCTCAATTAAAGCGAGATAGCACGAGCTTTACTATGACATTTGAGCGTTGTCTCTCTCTTCTGTGGCTTTGATTACCTATTGAGTACTGGGTGGTCAACTGGTCACTCTGGGGCAATAGTACACTCTAGCTCTGAGGTTGATATGTACTCTGACCGCTTTAAAAAACTCTCTAACCCCTATCGAGATGTTCCGACAGCGTTCCATGAGAGCCAGTCTCATTCTAGGCTTACCATCTACGACCACATCGCAACTTTAAACCAGGTGAGATAGTGGTCAAGATGCTAGTTTATAAATTGTAGAATTCTAGTTGTAAAAGTAATAACATTGTATTGTTTATTTATTGAGTTGAGACACTTATGACTTGTGGGTTGCTTTTAAAATTTTGCATTCATTGTACTCAAAGATGCGTCTGTTGAAAAAAAAGTAACGGTGCGAAGTTTGCGGGTCATATTGCATTACATCAAAGTGTTTGAAGGTTGGAAAAGGGTACAGAAAAGATACTTCTGAGGTTGGAGTTATATGCGGTTTGGTCGCGCGGTCACATATAACTACAACCACACGGTTTTCTTATGCCAAGTCGCCGAACATCGAGTATTGTCGCATGCATCGCCCATATGTTACTAAAAGCGATACGATACCTTCAAAAAATTTCATAAAAAAATTAAGATAAAACCTAAAAAAAAAAAAAAAATACGCAAAAAAATAACGAAGTAAAATGTAATAATCCGTCGCTATGTAAAAACTCATATTCAGATGTAAGAGTAATCATCGGTAGCTTCACTACTGCGCAGAAAGTAGGGGCGGGATGATTTAATTACGAGCCAGAATGGTTAGACGAAGCGCACGACGTCTTCTGAAAGAATTAGGGACAGCTTTGTCTGAGAATCGACTTACACGGGTAGCGTTGAATTACCACAACCGGTTTGTGACAGCGGCCAAATTACCGTACGTGCTCGATTCAAACTCACCTCATAGGTTAAATGAACCTAAAAAATCCACGGTCCGTCTTAAAAATTAACAGATAAATAAATCGAATAAATAATAAAAAAAATTAAAGAAACGTATCCAGCGCACAATGATCGAATGTTCTCGTCGGCGACAATGGTTCCGTACTTCAACGTCGGTGAGGGTCATCTGGTCGATGCAGACTTGCTGCGTGGTCAGCACCGCCTGCTGCTGCCGCTCCTCGCCCGACTCCTCGCCGTCGCAAGCGGGGTGCGCCACGCACGTCGCCATCTGCTCCCGCCGCGCCGGGGGGCGGCCGAGGGAGTGCGGCGGGGCGGGTAGTCGGGTGGGGGAGTGTGGCGGGCCGGGTAGTCGGGTGGGGGAGTGTGGCGGGGCGGGTAGTCGGGTGGGGAGTGTGGCGGGGCGGGTAGTCGGGTGGGGGAGTGTGGCGGGCGGGTAGTCGGGTGGGGGAGTGTGGCGGGGCGGGTAGTCGGGTGGGGGAGTGTGGCGGGCCGGGTAGTCGGGTGGGGGAGTGTGGCGGGGCGGGTAGTCGGGTGGGGAGTGTGGCGGGGCGGGTAGTCGGGTGGGGGAGTGTGGCGGGCGGGTAGTCGGGTGGGGGAGTGTGGCGGGGCGGGTAGTCGGGTGGGGGAGTGTGGCGGGCGGGTAGTCGGGTGGGGGAGTGTGGCGGGCGGGTAGTCGGGTGGGGGAGTGTGACGGTTCCGGTTATTCATAACGTTACCAGATCCAGGCGGCATTCCAAATGGTTAGCAGGAGTGAAATTAATGGCACGGTTAGTAAACAAAATGGAAGTCCTAATGAACAAATACCCCGATCCATTATGTACTGTATACTTGCACGGCCTCTTGTGCCAAGCGAATATACAACTATACAGTGAGGCAGGAGAAAGGGACCATGGAAGCGGCCCCTCGTGGCATGCAAGTAGGTACAGTGTGGGCGGTAAAGGGGCGGTACTGACGGACTGGGACTGCGCCCCCTTGTCCTCGTCGTCCGTGAAGGCGGGCAGCAGGTCCTCGCGGCCGTGGTACTTGTAGCAGTTGATGACGATCTGCCGCAGCGCGTGCGTCCACGACATCTGCAAGGGCACCGTTCTATTGTCAGTTGGCTCTTCAGCTATGTTACTTCCATATTGTAGCCAGATTTTTACTTGTCATGGTGAAATCGGTAACATTAAAAGATGCTTAATAGTTTTTATACAGTAAAAGGGGGGAAATCTTTCGCCTGATGGTAATACCGACCAGAATTCTGTATCGAAGCATCGTACCGCTTTCATCAGCCTGTGACATTAGTATCAACGTTTTTGTAACATCGTATGAACATACCTTCTGCTTCTCGTCCTCCGTGCGGGCGTCCATGCGCACGTTGGCCCAGGGCAGGTCCTTGGGCCACCACGGCGGCCGCGTGGACTCGCGGCCCCAGCCCGGCTTGCCGCGCACTGTGCAACATACAGGTTTATATTCCACTTTGTTCACCTGATTGTACGAAATGAGGGGAAAAGTATCCTCAATTCGTCTCGGGAACTATTTCACCCAGGTGGTATCAGAACTCGCAATAAAGCTGCCGCCACGCCACATCATTTAACTAACTGACGGGGTTCATCCGTGGCGTGATTCTACTCTGAACGCTTGACACTCAGAGTTAATATGAGAAGTCTTATCACTGGTGTACCATGTGATTACAACTGTAATTTCCTCCTTGTAGTATTATGAGTCATAGATGGTGTGGTGATATAAACCCTGAGAACCATTTTTATTATGAACACATCTTTGTTTTTGGCAATAAATTTACAACCAAAATTTAAAAATAAGAGTATGTTCTCAATTCGACTTTTCGATGTTTTTCTGTGTTGTAGTAAGTCTCGGCAGGCAGCGGGCCTGGGCACACACTACACTCACCCATCGAGTACTTGAGCATGAGCGGTATGAAGGCGCGCAGCTGCGCCTGCGTCATCTTCTCCACCGGCGTGGGGATGCCGTCGATGATGAGCGGCGGCAGCTCGAACAGCGAGGGGTCGTCGGCCGGCGGCGGCGGCGCCTGCGGGCACCCGCCCAGCCCGAACTGGGGCTCGTTACGTGGTCCGAGCGCGCGGCGGGCCCGGGGCCTGGCCTGTCCGGGGCTTCCCCTCCCCGGGCCCGCGGTGTAACCCGTCGACACACACTCGACAGGTAAAATCGCGCATCGACAGCCCATTGAGCGACACATTGAGGTCAAAAGTAAGGGAGCAGGATTTAGACTCGTTTATATCGTCACTGGCATACAAATAAACAAAATTGGCTGTTTGTAACATCAAAAATAGCACCCTTTTACTAAGTGCATCTGGAAAAATAGATCTTTTAGCATTACTGTCTGGCTGTCTGAAATGGCTGGACCGATTTTCTCGGCACTTTCACTGGTAGACGTTATAAGAAGTAACTCAGTCGAGCGGAGCACAGCCGGTATTGTAACAAAGCTTTCGCATCGCCATTTGTTTTATTGTCGTATGAGACAGGGCTAAGCTCTAATATCAGAGTTTACGATGCCGCTGGCGTGCCCTCCGACGGCAGCTAGCAGCTGGGTTACCTGCTGCGCCAGCGCGTTCTCCAGCTCCTCCATGATCATGCAGCGCAGGTTCCGCACCACGTCCTCCAGCGGCTTGGCGCCGAACACGCGGTACGAGGTGTTGGGCTTGCCCGGCGTGGCCACCAGCACCACCGCCTGCTGCCCCACGCGCGTCGCGAACTCCTCGATCGTTTGCTGCAACACCGTGCGACACGTCTTACCGAGACCATTCCGCGCGACATAATTCTACCTCGTTTCAAGTTCAACTTTTTAGGCGGAGATTTGATTATATTGCGCCTTGAACTTCAAGACCGGTTACACAATATGCCGCAGCTGCAGCGACACCCTTGGATCTGTATGAACCCTTACTATGTATGTGATAGAAATCCAAGGGCGACTAATACAGCGGTACCGCGGCAAGTCGGAAGTGATGAATTTCTAAAAACGACATACATTAGTTGAAGAACCGAAGATTGAGCTCAATGTCATTTACTAGAATATGGGAAATGGTAAATCATACATCTGAACGGTTTTAGGTTGATGATGCTCATACAGTATGTAGGTATAGATCCGAATTTTGGGGTAGCATGACTCACACTTTTCTTCCAAAAGTACCTCGAAATGCCAACAATGTTTCTGACTCCAATGCTTACTCTCAATTTCCTGAGTAGTCTGTTCTGATGACGCTTCCTGACTGAAGGGTTGGTTTCGAAGGAGTGAGGCCTCTTGCGTTTTTTCGACGATGCGATAGCGGCAGCGGCGGCCATCCCGACTGGGCCTGTATGAGATTCGATTATTAGGACTTACACTGTATTTTTACGAGCTTTAATTAGAATCACCGATTTAGTATATTTTGGTCAAGTTTTTGACCCAGTTTCCATTGGTCAATTGAGTTGAAATTCAGAAACGTTGCATGCCTATCAAGTTCTGAGGACAATACAGTTTTATGGTGATAATAGAGACAGAAACTGGACAGGGGAATTGACTCCTCAGTGACTAACAGTATATTATTATTATTATTATTTGTGATACACAGGCAGCTCTGCTGATGCGTGTATATCTGAGTATAATGAAATAAAAATGAAATGTATATAAAATGAAGTTTAAATAATCTTCGGGTTCATTTTGATGAGGAATCATTTTTTTCATATTTTATATAATAATTATATGCTTTGGACCACAATCTCACAAGTCTTAATTGACGACGTGATCGAAGGTTGTGAACATGCTCAGCCTAGAATGAAACTAGCTGTTAAGGACCACTTCATTATTTATATATTAAATCACACAAAACAGAACTCAATCTATAAATTACATGTCACGTTGTTTGTCCGCGATGGACTCCTAAACTACTTAACCAATTTAAATCAAATTTGCACACCGTGTGCAGTTTGGTCTAACTTAAAAGATAGGATAGCATTACAAAAACCTCGGCCACAGCAACGCGTGGCCGTGTCTGCTAGTAAGTTAATAAGTTTCGAGCTGGACAGTGAGCCAAAGTAATCCCACCCCGGGAACACCCCAATGAGGGTGAGTTATGTGACTCACCAGCAGCAGCGAGTTGCTTGGTGACTTCGTCGCTCATGGCGTTCTTCAACAGATCCGCGTCCTCGTAGTTGGAGGGCGCCGGCGAGGACACGCACTCGTCCTCGTCCTCGGACGCGCCGCTTAGCCCGCAGCCCTCCACTTGGGACATCTCCTGGGAGCATACAGTACCAGATTGTAGTGTTCGGGAACTGAACGATATCGAGTTCTTTAGCATATAATAATATGTGCACTACAGTATGAAGTCAAGTAAAGTCATAAAAATACATTTAATTTCAGTGGTGAGCCAGAATCACTCATTTTCCAAATTACACTGGATACTGTTATTAACGTAACTGGGTTTAATCGGATTCTGGATTAAATAAGGTAAACAGGCTTCTATTACCTGAAATACTCTTGTATATTAGGTATGTATTATTTACCCTGATATAATTATGAGATAAACATGTGTGAGTCAGTAGTACAACACAATAAACTCAGTAACTGGTTAGAATTGTTTTCAGTATTTTGGAGTAAAATTTAGTGACAAGACAAGCAGGCTGTTCAATTTCAAGTGATGGTAAGCGCGATGCCCGCTCATAACAACAGCAATGCCACCCAGAACCTTGAATTGTATTGTTTAATGCAGTTGCTCACCTCAATTGTAAATATACATTCTTATGTCGAGCAATATTACAACGGATAGTTTTTATGTTGAATATTATCCTGTCTATATTTCAGGACACTCCTCCCGGTCTGAATAAGAGACACTGTATGATGCTAGTAAATTCAATGCCCTGTCACCTGTGCCCTGCAGTGGCCAATATGAATTGGCTCAACTGTCTCCGGATCCAGGTCAGCTGCTGTTGGCACAGGTTAGTCAGATCAAACGGGGCATCATAGATCTATCTCACAAGCAAAGAAACTGTGGAGCTCCAAAAATGAAGATACCCACACAGCGGTCACGCTCATCATGCCCAACATCCTACTATAGATAACTCACCCCAGCCTCAGAAGACACGGCGACGTTCGCTACATTTCTAGTTCAAGGTCCTGAGCTACGACCATTGACTTGCATATAAGAAAAATAAAATAAATAAAACAACAACTTGCAAGGGGTAGTTACCTCGTCCCCCATGTCCATGGACTCAGTGCTGACTGCCGAGTTCATGTTTTCGTCTTCCTGGTCGTATATCAGTACCATCGAATCACCCTGCCACGGTCACAGCGTGTCTCGCAACACGCCTTTGTAACCAGGTATTTACGACCTGAGTGACCACATAAAAAAATCAGTTATATTTTTATCATTACCCATGGATTATCTCTTTTCCCAAGGGTTTGCTGAAAGAAAACTCTTTATAGGGTTACGCTCGCCTTGGTATTTTGTATTTATGGCCTATGTAAGTCTCTTTACATAAATGTTATTGTGTACAATAAAGAATATAAAAGTAAGAATAAGACTATCACTTTGTTCACAGTATATAGGCAAGAATGTTATAGCCGTCTCATCTAACGGTAGGTGACGATGCAGTGGACAGTGGAGCATGCTTGCGTAGACGCTACCTATTCATGCTGTCTAATTTTTGAGTTTTAGGATGAATAAACTGATACAGGTCTTCATTTGTAGAAGGTAAATGTACTACTGGCACAAATTGATGGACCATATACTAAGGTATGGGTGAATATACAAAAGTTGGGTAACTTTTCGGGATATTTTGTTTATGATAGTTTTTTCAATCAAACTCCTACTAATTCGCGTTATAAGGTAGCTAATCTAGTGAACATATTGCTCATGATAGGGCCAGTCACTTTTTAAAGTAGATGCGGAGATATTTAGTTTTTTCCGAATTTGACTGCCAGGGGACTGACGAGAGTGACAGAGTACTGATAAAACACACAACTTCAGTAGATATGCAAGCAATTTATTAAGAATAGAAGAAATCTCTTAGAAAGTAATCATCATCATCATCATCAGTCTGAACACGTCCATTGCTGAACATAGACTGCCACACCAAACAACAATTTGCCACTTGCATCCACCGGTTGCCTGCGACCCTTGATGTCGTCGGCCCATCTGCGTCCAATCCCATACACTGCGTCTTCCAGTGGTCGCCACTCTAGAACCTTTCTGCCCTATCGGTTGTCAGTTCTACGAGCGATGTGACCTGCCCATTGCGACTTCGGCTTGCAAACCCTGAGAGTTATGTCGTAAACTTTAGTTTTTTTGGCTTAATATCTTAATATCCTCGATCCGGATTTTATGGCGCAAAGAAACTACGAGCATAGCTCTCTCCATCGCCCGCTGTGTGACTTTGAGCTTCTCCAAAAGGCCAGCAGTTAAGGAACACGTCTCAGTTCCATATGTCATCACTAGTAACACACACTGGTTGTAGACTCTTGTCTTCAGGCACTGTAGAGTTTTGTACAAGTAAATGTCACGCAACTTCGCGAACGCTGCCTAGTTGGATTCTTCGGGCGACCTCTTTGCCGAAGTTGGACCTGCCTAACTGGACGATCTGGCCAAGGTTGTTATACTGTACGACAACTTCGAGAGTATCGTTCCCAACGAATACCGTCACGTGTACAACATGGCCACTGGTAATGAGTTTTGTCTTCTTCATGTTCATTTTAAGACCCACCTGTTGGGAAACGCTACCCAGGTCGCTGAGCATAGTATTGAGATCCTCCAGAGACTCTGCCATGATGACTATATTATCGGCACAACGAAGGTAAGTGAAGTATTCGCCATTGATGTTGATGACGAATCCGTTCCAGTCCAAGAGCTTGAAAACGTCGTCCAATGCGTTCGTGTTCAGTTTCGGAGAAATAACATCTTTGACTTCATTGTAAGATCATTGGGAATGTAAGCAGTCACCTGATGCACCAAGAGTGTCCCCTTAAGGCGATCATTTGAGACGACTAGTAATCTCGTAGACTCGTTACTCAAGGTGTCGTTAATCGTTAATCAATCTGCTCGATATCACAGCCATCAATCGCCGTAACTTTTATACCTGGACTGGACATCTCTCGCGGATAAGAGAAGCAAACTCCATCTTATTAGTTTTATCACCTCCTGAAGCAATCACTTGCTCAGCTGTTCACTTGCATGTGACCCCTATACTATCGGGTACCCTCTTCCCATGTCCGGCTTCATGAAAGATCCAGGAATTAATATTTTTCCATTATTTTCTAGTTAATCGTTGCTCCGGAGGCGTCATGTCTTTAATTATATATGTTTTGTACCTTTTCTTTCCTTTTTAATTATTGCAACTCTTGTTTCTCTTTGTATTCGGCTAGTATGTTGGGGTTGCTTTTAATTTTAGCTAAGTTAGCTTTTACGGCTTCTCTTTTCTTTTTCAATATAATATCTTTCCAATCCTCAGACGTGGTTTGTTTTTCTTTTGGAGCAAATGATGTTTTAAACTGAAATAGTAAAACAAAAATGCTTAGACACGCTCAAAAAGTCAGTACCCTGGAAACACGTCAGTCCTTTGGCGCAATATTTGACAGCGGACTGACGCCAACGGACTGACGAACCCTACATGAATTTGAAGTTATCTTTAGAACTAACGTTTATTTTAATAATTTTGAATATCTAGAAGCTACATCTTGACAAATCAAAGTTAACTATGTATAAATTTAAACATAACACAGTTTTACAAGGAAATAGCGACTTACCATAGGACTGATATTCTGTCTGGATCTGCCCGCGTTCACACGACAAACACAACTCTAGCACTGGAACAGTAATGTCGACCGGACAATGGCTCGGTCTGCAGTTAGCTTTAGTATCAATCTTGAAATTTAACGCGCATTTGAATTTGAGTCGCCGGTATTTAGCCGAAAATTCAAATTTGAACAACACACAACGGACTGACGTATAAAACCGAACACAAAGTTTCTTATTATTTTTACAAAACGGTGCAAATGTTATAGTATGAAAGTTGTGATTATATAATAACTAGCTGATACCCGCAACTTCGTTCGCATTTTTATATAAAATGTAAACTGTTTAGAAAATCAATTGATGTCGCGGGGAACAGTTATAGGTAAGAATATATCTCTCTCTTTTTCTCTCCCTTTTCCTCTATCTTTCTCCCTCTCTAGCTCTTTTTCTATCTTTCTCCCTCTTTCGCTCTTTCTATCTATCTTCCTCTACCTCCATCTCTTTCCCTCTCCCTATATCTCTATACCTTTCCCTATCTTTCTATCATTAATATCCCTCTCCACTCTCAATCTCTTGCGTTCCCTCTCCCTGTCCATCTCATCCATTATATTTATTTCCCTCACCCTCTCCGTCTATATCTCTTCCTTTCCCTCCTTCGCTCACTCCCTCTCCCTCTATTTCTATATATTTCGCACTCAATCTCTCTCACCTATTTCCCCCCACTCTCCCCTCCTTCTAGCCTAACTCTCCCCTCTTTCACTCCCACTCTCCACTCTTTCTCCCCCCACTCCCCTCCTTCTAGCCCAACTCTCCCCTCTTTCACTCCCACTCTCCACTCTTTCTCCCCCCACTCCCCTCCTTCTAGCCCAACTCTCCCCTCTTTCACTCCCACTCTCCACCCTTTCTCCCCCCACTCTACCCTCATTCTACCCCACTCTCCCCACTTTCTCCCCCCACTCTCCCCTTTTATCCCCCCCCCCCCACTCTCCCCTCTTTCTGCCCCCACTATCTCATCTCTTTCTATTCACTCTACACTCTTTCTCACCCCACTCTCCCCTCTTTCTCACCCCACTCTCCCCTCTTTCTCACCCACTCTCCCCTTTCTCCCCCGCTCTCCCCTCTTTCTCCCCCCACTATACACTCATTCTCCACGCTCTCCCCTCTCTATCACCCCACTCTACCCTTTTTCTCACCCTACTCTCCCCTCTTTCTCCCCCCACTCTATCCTCATTCTCCCCTCTACCCTCATACCCCACTTTCCCTCTCTATCTCCCCACTCTACCCTTTTTCTCACCCCAGTCTCCCCTCTTTCTCCCCACTCTACTCTCTTTCCCACCCCACTCTCCCCTCTTTCTCCCCCCACTCTCCCCTCTTTCTCCCCCACCCTCCCCTCTTTCTCCCCCCACTATACTCCCATTCTTCCCCACTCTACCCTTTTTCTCACCCCACTCTCCTCTCTTTCTCCCCCCACTCTATCCTCATTCTCCCCTCTACCCTCATACCCCACTCTCCCCTCTCTATCTCCCCACTCTACCGTTTTACTCACCCCAGTCGCCCCTCTTTCTCCCCCCACTCTCCCCTCTTTCTCCCCCCACTCTCCCCTCTTTCTCCCCCCACTCTCCCCTCTTTCTCCCCCCACTCTCCCCTCTTGCTTCCCCCACTCTCCCCTCTTTCTCCCCCTACTCTCCCCTCTTTCTCCCCCCACTCTCCCCTCTTTCTCACCCCACTCTCCCCTCTTTCTCCCCCCACTCACCCCTCTTTATCCCCCCACTCTCCCCTTTCTTTCTTCCCACTCTACTCTCTTTCTCACCCCACTCTCCCCTCTTTCTCCCCCCCTCTAACCTTTTTCTCACCCCACTCTCCCCTCTTTTTCCCCCCACTCTCCCCTCTTTCTCCCCCCTCTTTCCGCTTTCTCCCTCACTCTCCCCTCTTTCTCCCCCCACTCTAACCTTTTTCTCACCCCACGCTCCCCTCTTTTTCCCCCCACTCTGTCCGCTTTCTCCCCCCACTCTCCCCTCTTTCTTCCCGCTCTCCCCTCTCTTTCTCCCCACTCTACCCTCTTCTCCCCTCGCTCTACCATCTACTCCCCCTTTCCCCCCACTCTCCCCTTTCCCCCACTTTCCCCCTTTCTCCCCCTCCTCCCATCGCACTCTCCCCCCTTAATTACTTTCCAATTTAAATTACGATCCGTTTAGCCGTTTATTGTGGTCTGTAGGGGATGATGCATCTAAAGAATACCTCATAATTTCAACCCCCTTGCTTTTCCCCCTTTAGGGATGATTTTGCAAAAAAGCTGAAACCCGTATTTATTTATTTCTTACCAAAAGCCTAAATAAGAATTTTCAGATGCCTAACTTGAGGAATTATGGATTCCCCATACAAACTTTCAACCCCTATTTCATCCCCTTCGAGATTATTTTTTGAGACAAAAGATAGCCTATGTCCGTCTCATAGGTCCAATCTACCCCTATACCAAATTTCATCGAAATCGGTTCAGCCGTTTAGCCGTGAAAAGGTAACAAACAAACAGACAAACAGATATACAGATAAACAGATAAACAGATAAACAGATAAACAGAGTTACTTTCGGATTTATAATATTAGTATGGATAAATACATCAAAGATTATAGTGATATAGTAAGTTTCATTATTTTAAAGGTAATACTTTATACACAGCTATTTGATTGTGCGATTTTGAGATTGTGACACGCCAAAGTACTGACTTTTTGAGAACATTTTGTGAAGTTTTACAAGTTTGTGTATAAAATAAATAGCTAAAACTGGGTGACCACATAAAAGCCTTTTAATTGTTTTAAAATTAATCGTAAAATATAAACAAAATATAATTATACATTGTTTTATTGGCTGGTGACATCGAGTTACCCAATTTTTGTAGAAACACCCGTATAATGGTTTAATGAGTGCCAGTGAGTGATTAGTTTTACTCAAGTGATTAGTGAATCTAAGCTTTGCTTCTCTATATCTAGGTATAACAGGCCAAATAAACTTATAATCCTCTTCATAGAATATGGGCCATTCGTTTTTGACAATGCATTAATTATTTATAATGTACCAAAGTCAA
Source organism: Hylaea fasciaria (assembly GCA_905147375.1). Taxonomy (NCBI): domain Eukaryota; kingdom Metazoa; phylum Arthropoda; class Insecta; order Lepidoptera; family Geometridae; genus Hylaea; species Hylaea fasciaria. Next base: position 12,345,805 of record LR990193.1, on the reverse strand, counting down.
AGTCAAATCATTTATTGTAAATAGGCAATAAAATCGCACTTTTACAAGTCAAACACTTCAATCTAATAAACAAATTAATACAATCATAAAAGAAAACAAACTATAATTAATTGATTAAGTATGGTTTGAGTTTGAAAAAGGATGTTTCCCTTTCAAGTCCAGGATTGAATCTCAGACAGGAAAAGGAAACTCCGTTTGATTCTACCAGTGCTTCGGAATACACCCGTTAGAGAAGACAGCACCAAGAAACTCTACAAGAATACCTACACATAAACTTACTGCTATCTTCTTACATAATACTACTTATAAGTAAATACTGTCGAATAGGTACCTACATCTATGTCTTTAATATGTACCTACTGTTAGGTTGTGACAGTTGAAAATGTGATATTGGGCCAAAATGGCACGATTGTATTATTGTTATTATTACTTTAGGTATCCACTGTAAAACAATAGCTAGTATTTTTAAATAATATTGGCACAATGTTATTATAATCTATGGTAATGAACATCTGTCAAATTGTATTTCAACTATAACTGCAAACCTATAAATACTCTTTTGTATAGCCGCTAGCTAAATGCAATGGCCCTGCGAAGCTACACACAAACATTATATTATGGTTAAACATCACCACATGTCAACTATTTTACATTTCATCATTACATACAATCACATTTCCTTTTAATAATTAGAGCTAATGTAAATGTTATAACTACCTACTATATTGTATGATATTTATAAACAAGACATCTGTATTATTTTTATGTAAAAATAGTATTTTTTCTCCCTGTTATACTTCAAATTTGATAATAAATTAGTATTGTTAGAATTTAAAAAAGCAATTTTTATGGAATCTGATGAAAATGTAGTTCCATGAGTTGTGTGTAACTTTGATTGGATAAAATATATGCAATAACTATGATCACAAACTCTTGAAAACAGATTTTTTTATGAGAATCAGTAGGTATAGTATAAATCAAAACTTACATCTTGTCTAGAAAATTTCAATCACTCCTAGACAGGTACCTACCTAATACCTATAGTCCTATTACTATTGCATCCCTAAGTTATACTCCAACACTACTAATCATCAATTTAGTCTATATTTTAGTTCATATTCTTACCTAGTTCCTTCCTACTGAAGATTTACAACTATAAGTAATATTTCTAAGACTATCATATCTCAATAAAATTATGACAGAATCCCTTGATATAAAAAAATTGCAATCTCCACAATGAAATCCTGAAGAGTTGATATTATTTCATCCCTTAGGTATAAGTTCAAATGAAAAATTAATTATAAGATAAGTACTTGTGGTGATATGTCCAAGTTTCCATCATATATAATCCATTTTCCTCTTGAATCTTAGAAGTAGGTCAAGCAAACAGACAATAAGCCACTGATGTAACATTATTGATTAGTTCATCTCCTAGCTAACAAAGATGGATGAAGCTGAGAAACTCTTCCTATTCTCATAAAAGCAAGAAGTATGCTTGGAGCATTCTTATTTCATCACAATATCTAACTTTGAAATCAGCAAATATATTTTATTTGGAGAACCAAATGCCATAATTGCTTTTTCCATTGTCTAGGCCACTAGCTAGAAAAAAATCAATACTTTGGCTTTCCACTAGAATGATTTTATAAGTTGGATACCCAGGCAAGGCAAACCTTGTAAATCAGCAGCACATAACAATATATCTGATGATGAATTATTGCATTTTCTCTTTTCAAGTGATGCCTATGCTTATTATCTACATTTAGGACGGGTATATTAGCTTGAAAAATTAATCTGTAAGGCTCTATCTTACAAAGATATGCACCGAAGCGACGCATTTTGTTTTGTTTATGTGGTGCATGGGGACGAAGGGGAAACGGCGAAGACGCATGTCGCTGCTTTGCGGCGGCGTAGAGGCTAGCCCAAATGAATGGCCATGATGAAAGGAAGTCGCGCGTTCGAGCAGGCCCAGACAGCATAGAAAGACTACGGCTGCGTACGCACCTGCGTGATTTGAGACACATTCTGCAATCCAATTACAAGTTCGTCAGGCTCCCTGTGATGTAACCGGTTCAAAACAACACTTTTGGAGACTTTTACAGTCAGACGAACACTGATATTACAAAATTCACGCAGTGGACAAGAGACCCCGAAAATCTCGAGTCCTCCATTGATATCGATCGGCGAGCGGAGTACGAGGGCCGTATCGACCTCATATTTTGAGGTCGCCATTTTGTACGAGTCTGCGCGGTGGAGTTTTCGCATGGAAAAGGAAACCGCCCCTCGGTGTGAGGGGGGATTGAAAAATTAATTTGTATGTAATTCACGGTACGATCTAAACGCACTTACCAGATTTTGCGTCCAAATAATAGTTAAAAATTATTACAAAGTCTTGCAGTTTCAGCCGTTCAGGAAAACCCCATAGTTTATTTTGGAAATTGATCAATTCATGTCATTGAGTGGCGTCATCTATTGCAATTTTCACGAACTACGTTTGACATTTATGACATTTCATTTGATAAAGTAAACAAACTTCCGGCTGATTGATGATGGTGAAGTGAATGAGAACCAATATTTTTGTTTTTTATAAAATTACGCAATAAATCGTAATTTGTGATAACTATAATTGGAGATTGTAGTGACAAAAGTAAGTATTCAATCCCCTTTAATGTTAATAAATAATTGGTGCTCTTATATCATTGTCAAAATCTTCCAAGTCAGTAATTAGTTTAACCTACTCTTTTTTTACAGTAAAGTGATTCATAAATCCCTATAGGAGTTTTGGCGGGAATCCGATAGTGAGGCGTTGTTGGTTTTGTATTATTAGCTCAAACTTGTGTTTCTTCGAGTGTTAATGTGTAATATTGGTGGAATATTAACCATTAAGTGTTCGTTAACGTGCACGAGTGTAGGCGAATGATATAGACTCAAAAAACGTGTCATTTCGCATTTTTTCCAAAACTCCCAAGAAGTTTCAGTAAAGCATCCACTACTTTACTGAATCGTGACTTTGACGATGTAAATAATTGACTTGACTACTTGACCACGATTGCTGTAACATTGCTGTGACTTTCTGTGAAATTAAGAAATACTTAAAATTAAAATACTTGACACTGGCTATATGCACAAACCGTGCGAAGCCATAAATAAATAAAAAAAAAAAAAAAAAATCCCTATATTCTAATTATAGAGTCAAAGTACATACCCATTTCTATTTTATTTGCTGTTGTTCTTCATTATCTTGTAAACACACCTGGGGTTAGAGCAGAGTTTGAAGTGCAATATAACCTAATATAAGTTATTTTACAATAAGTCTATCAGACTAGGTATCTACAAATCAGGGAATTTACGAAGGAAAATAAAACCAGTTATTATTAGTAATTAAATTAAAATCTCTATCGTTTTATAATATTGCAAGATCAATTGTATACCTAAGTACATTCCGTAAAACTATGGCATAGCACTTACCCTAAATGACTAATTATCAAAGTTCTTATTTATAAACATTTATTTTTAAAATAATAATCACATTATTAAGATGTTCATTTAAGTTACTGTCTTGTCGCCTTCACCGAGGCCTCTTGAATTCTCCGGACTCTTCTGAAGAACCTTTAAAAATACATTTGAATGTTAAAAAAGAAAAAAATAGAGTTTCTAAGCTTAACGCATAGGAATGTTTAATTTTTACTCATCATTAATGAATAGAGAATGAACCTAACTACCTATTACTGTCCTATTGGGTGCTAGCATAGGGAATATTAACATAACTATTGGGATGTTAGATAATCTAGAAACCATTATCTAAGAAGTACTTAACTAAGTAATGTCTATTGACAAACTGGGTGCTCGCATTGGTTTTCATTATCAACAAGTAACTGTATAAGTTCATTCTGATGCACATTACCCTTTTGTTCTTTAATCTGAGATTGCGGCACGTTTTCTTTGTACTTCAAGAAACTTAGTTGTATATTGGCCGACAGGCTATAGACTACTGTATTGTGTCTACAGATCCACTGGTAGATTAAAGTGGAAAATATAGTGTCCATTATCCACTGTTAGATTTAAGTGGAGAGAAAAGTGTCTGCGGATCCATCCACTTGTGAAGCCATGAGGTGGATCCAAGTGAAAAGAGGGCATTTGCCTGCATTACCTGCGGAGCGGTGGCAGAAGCGCCCGCGCCAGCCGGGCTCGCAGGCGCAGGCGCCGCCGACGCAGGCGCCGTGGCGGCAGGCGCGCACGCACTCCCCCCCGCGGCGCCCCATCTCGCAGTGGTTGCCGCCCAGCCCCGGCGGGCAGCGGCACTTGTTCACGCCCTTGCAGCGCCCGCCGTTCAGGCATGGGATCACGCATTTGGCTGCAACACGTCAAAGTTATTCGCGTATTCATATGTCACCATTTGCTATGTGGCGGCTAATAGCAAATGGTGAGTCGCCGCCTGTCACTGCCATAGGTCGTGCTGGGGGCAGACGGTAATCAATTCTGATACAGTGTGGTCAATTATCCTCGCCGGGGCCGGCTGCTAAGTATACGTACTCGTATTACAGTCTGCCACCGCGTGGACATTTGTGGCAGAGAATACGGCGATGGGTTTCCACTGTGTGGTCTCGATCCACAAGTTATACTTACAAAATTCGCATCGCAGCCCGTAATATCCCTTGGAGCATTCACACGTGTCCTTCTGTATGCATTTGCCGCCGTTCAGGCACTTCTGCGCGCAGATGCCTGCAACAAACAGTCTGGGGTACATTCCCGTTTCAGAGCCAGCGCTATGATGCGAGCACCCCTGCTGCAGCACGTGAGGAGAGCCGGCACCGTGGCCACTCCTGAGAACGCCAAGCCGTTTTGGAAGAAAAATCCACATGTAATTATATTTTTTCATTTTACTCGAGAGCTATTTATCATTGGAACGCTCACACTATGTCAGAATCTCACCGATAACTTATTATACCTAATAGTCGGCAATATGATAAATAGTCATATGTGGAGAAATTAAAAAAATACCTAAGATTGAGTTCAGTTTAAATCTCTGATTCTCTAGAGCAAGGGCAACCTATTTAGGGATAGGTTATCAGGATCATAGAATAATTGTCATTATAGTTTGTTTTAATCCCCGCATCCGACTGACCCACCGCCGACCGTCCAGCTGGACTCTATAATCCGCGTGGACCACGCGGGCGAGCTGGGCGCGGACCGCATCTACGCGGGGCAGATGGCCGTGCTGGGGCGCAGCGCGGAGGGCCCGCTCATCCGGCACATGTGGGAGCAGGAGCAGCTGCACCGCGCGCGCTTCGAACAGCTGATCAACGAGTACCGCGTGCGCCCCACCGCGCTCACGCCGCTGTGGCACGTGGCCGGATACGTGCTGGGGGCCGGTGAGTGCTCGTGCTCAGACCTCCTTCTACCAGGCATGTCCTCCCGCTGTCCTACTATATCTCTGATAGGCTGGGAGTCCCATCAGACCCCCTTCTACCAGATGTTCTCCCGCTGTACCTACTATATCTCTGATATACTGGGAGTCGCATCAAACCTCCTACCAGATTTCTCCCGCTGTACCTACTATATCTCTGGTAGGCTGGGAGTCGCATCAGACCTCTTTGGGTCTGTGGTCCCGTGCCACTATTATAGTGCGACAAGCATCTTTTGGCGCTTCGTTGACATTACAGGTAGGGCGCTCTGGGATGACAGTCTGTACTGTACAAGTGTACATGCCATCGCTACATAACGATCGCTAAATCCGTAGCAAGCTTGTAGTATGACACTTTCGTTAAATGCAAGTCTATGGAAATTTGGTATTAGACGAGATTCGATAAAAATCATTATTTTTCAATGAAAATGGACAGATTCTTTGACATAACCTCAGCTCACAAACGATTACGTTTAACTTTGTCCCACGATCTCGGTTACAGCCTAACTAATATGTAGCTTTCATACTGTTTAATCTTCGGTACTATGTTAGGACTTAGCGAACAATATCGGTAGCTAACTAATGTACAGACCGTCGCCTCTTGTTACAGATTTGTATCCAATGCATGTCAGTGTTCCAATAGGACGGTGTTAGTTCCTATATAGGCCCCGCGCCAGAAGCTGCTTATCGGACTATGTAGAGAACGGTGTTAGTCCCTATATAGGCCCTGCGCCACAAGCTCTTTGTCGGACTATGTAGAGAACGGCGATAGTTCCTATCCTATATAGGCCACGCGCCACGCGCTCCTCGTCGGACTGTGTAATGTATGGTGGGGCTCCAGGCACGGCGCTGCTGGGCAAGGAGGCGGCGATGGCGTGCACGGTGGCGGTGGAGACGGTGATCGTGGAGCACTACAACGACCAGCTGCGCGTCCTCATGGACGACCCCGGCGTCGACCCGGAGATACTGAGGACCATCACCACCTTCCGGGACGAGGTGAGGTTATAGCACCTGTACCTACCTGTTTACAGGCATTGCCGGTGATATACTTGTGTAGATCACGGATGCAGGTGCAATTAGAGGGCACAAAAATATATCATACTAGAATCCCGCGGGAACCATTAATTTTTACCGGATAAAAGGTAGCCTATGTCACCCGGGGATAGTGTAGCTTCCCAACAGTGAAAGAATTTTTCAAATCGGTTCAGTAGTTTCGGAGCCTATTCATTACAACCAAACAAACAAAGTTTTAGTGTAGACTAATATTATAAAGGTGAAAGATTGCGAGTGTGTTTGTATGTTTGTTATTTCTTGACGCTCAACGCTTGGCTTGGGCAATAGTATGTAGGTAGCTAAGCTACTTTTTATTCCAAAAACAGCGGGTAACACCGCGGCGCGTACGTGATTACCACTCGATTTACGGTGCAGGAAGACGTCGTGAGAAAACCCGCATGTATTTTAAACCGACTTTATAAAAATGAGTCGGGGGTGATTTTGTTTGCTATAATACTTTGTTTTAACTTTTCTTTGTTGTTTATCGTATCGTGTTATCAGTAAACGTATGTCTGGTTCTATCTTTGCAAAATCTGGTCAAGCAATACGTGTTACTAGGAGCAAGAGCACCACGACGCCGGCCTCGAGCACGGCGCGGAGCAGGCTCCGTTCTACCGCGCGCTCACGGCGGTCATCAAGGCGGGCTGCAAGGTCGCCATAGAGGTCTCCAAGAAGGTCTGAGGGCCTGGGGTCGGTCGCGAGAAGAGATCGGATGCGGCAGTTTCATGCTATGTAGAAACTTACCTACTAGCGTAAACTAAAGCGACTTTCGCCTCACGAAAGCAATATTACTCTCCCTCTAAGCTCTCGTCGGTAACCGCTTGTGAACAGATGTACGAGTTTTTATCATCAGAGAATCGCATTGGATAATCGCTTACGATTTTTCGCCGCTCTCATCCGATCTCTTGTGTAACCGACTAATGAGAGCTAGGGACTTCTTTCATGTCAATATTTCAGACCAGTCTTTACAAATAAAAAAATGCAATAATACTTCGAAAACAGTACAAACTACAAAGCTCGATGACAAGGTATGCGAACGAGCACTGCGTTGCGTCGTGTAGACATAATATTGTGTTGGATTCGCTAGCTGTTTGATGTGTTTAGGTATATTATTATGTGTTGAATGATGTTCGCATTTTGTATGCAAGATTATGTGTGTCTAAGTGTGAATTTCTGCGTCTGTATAAAAGTCAATAGGGATTTTTAGTGATGGAGCCTGGTCAGTATCAATGTTGACTGTATTGTTACCTCAATAATTAAGTATTTTGTTTAACTAGGTATTTGAGATTTGTTACTGTAGGCGAAAACCTAAGTTATGGGATTTAACTGTTTATTTTTCAATAAAATAGATATGACATTTTAAAGTTTTGTTTATTACCTACCTACTTTTTACTGACGACGCCATACCTCCTTAGCAGTTTTTACTGTGTAGTTATATAGGGCCGTGCGAGTTGAAAGCACTTCGCAGTTGTATGTAGGTACTTACCTGTGTAGTGTAGTCTAGGACTCTAGGGTCATGACTCGTGTGCGAGTTGAACTCACTTCGCAGTTGTACCCGTGTAGAGATAATACAGGGTCGCGAGCAGTACCCACCTCCCTCGCAGTTGCGGCCCTGGTACCCGGGCGGGCAGGAGCACATCCCGGGCGCGGTGCAGTTGCCCCCGTTCATGCACTGCGGGTAGCACAGGGCCGTGCGGCAGTCTTGCCCCATGTAGCCCTCGGGGCACTGGCAGATCTTGTCGTTGTTGCACCAGCCCTGGTTGGCGCACTTCTTGTCGCACTCGGGGTCCGGCCCTGGATAGTGGCAGAGTGTTAGACGCGCTTTTTCTGGTTCACTACGTACGAGGTTTCAATCAGACACAGTGGTTGAATATCCGCGTATTCCTTTCCCAGTTGCCGCCATTAGCTCCGTCACTATTGGCGACATATGGAAGAGAAGAGCGATTTAATAATATTAATAAATAGCTCTAGGAAAATGAGTCATGTGTAATTAATCGTGCAAAATACGTTCTACCATTCATGGTGTTAAATTACAGCTCTGTTGATTGGTAACTAAAGACGCGGGAATAATAATATGAATAATAATAAACTCCAGCTAGACACAAGTTATGAATGGTAATGAAATGTTTGACACAAATGCGTGCATGATGAACGAGCAATGATTAGACTTTCCGATTAGTTGCGATCGTGGTAGAAGAAAACACAAAACCATTATGATGGGGGTAGACAGGAAGAAATGTAAGAAATAGCAAGCAAATGATACCAACCTAAAAACGCAAATGCTGTGAGCAGAGGCACCGCGATACCAGCCAATCAGCGCGCTCGGCGGTAGCCCGGGAACAAGGCATTCAGGTTAGTTCCGCTTGCGTCCGAGCACGCGGCAAAACAACAGTTAACAAACTCAAGGGCAGTGTGTTGGGTACACGCATAGCTTATTGACATTTCATTTTGGTTCCAGAACATGTTTCTTGTAAATATCCAATAATTCATCGCGAAACAAACCGCAGTAAAATGTCAACGAGCACATTGTTCAGAACGCGAACGTGGCGCAGGTAGTGCGCTGTAACGTCGAGTATTAGTAGCATAAGCACACAACGAGCTGAAAATAGATGAAATGCAATGTTCAGTTATTCTGGAACATTCGGAGCCGTCCATATTTCTCGTGTGGACGGTCGTTAGCGTGAGATATGAGATTAATAGGCTTTACGACTTCACGAGCTGCCGTTGATTGGGCCGACTGCGGCGAAGGGGCACAGTTAAATTGAACCTCGGGATATTGTTATGTTATAAATTGAAATAGGTACAAAATAAAAGCGTTATGTCTGTGTTTTTGAAGGCGTTTTGATTTATTGGACACATTCAATGAAATATGAGGTTTCTTACATGATTGGCTAAAATTGTTTTACAATTAATGGCAAGTAATTTTTTCAAGTTAGCAACATCAACAAAAACACATTCATGTAAGTGTTAAAAATGCGTTGGCGATACAATACCTGTCCTTTCTAAATACACACCTCTCTGTGCGCATTCCTTCTTTAGGTTTAACCTTAATGGGGTGCCTTTTAGGGGTAGCCCACGGCCGTTTTTGAGTACCAACCCTATTTCGAAAGTGGCCACTCCGTTGCTGCTGCCCACGCATGGCAACACCACACTAAATTCTGTGGGGGAAGGGAGTTATAATCGTAAAGGCGACGCTTCGACATATTGGTACTTAATTATTCAACTTCTTTAAGCCATAAAATAGGGCACAGAACATGGTCACAGAATAGGTAGGCCCTACTTCGTACAGTTCTTTCGTGGCTGAGTCTGCCACGCACGGAGCCACAATGGTTTCGGTTATTAGATTATAATGCAATAGGTTAGGTACTGTACTGTGTAAAATTCCAAGACTTTTGGCGCCGCGCCGTAGACCATGCTCTATGAAACTATTCATACTTCACGCACGTAATAGCGGTTACGTGTATAGCTTGCGTCCACTGATCTTGGGCTACCTACTAGTGCGCCAACATCCTAAGGAGCCCCAAGATTTCCGAGACAAAAAAAACTAGGCAGATTATAAAATACACGGCAACTAACCTTTGGGCGCTTTGGGAACCCGCCCCTGCGTTTTGATAGACAGCACCGGCGGCTTCAGAATGTTAAGGTCCGATGACGTGAGCGTGTCGAAGTTGTAGAAATACTTCTTGCGCGACCGCCACGTGAAGTTGACGTACCCCACCTCCGAGGGGATGGTGGGCAGCTTGTGCGAGAAGTTCGGGTCGAGGACGTAGGGGGAAACGTGGCCGTTCACGATCGCGTACACTTGCATCGATATACCTGGAAAAGTGGATTGTGCTGTCGTCGTCAGAGCGTAACTATGTTATTAAAGCACCTATAGATTCATCGAAGTTGATGCAATTCGATATTATATATTATACCTACTAGCTGTTACCGTATACTGGTATAATACGTAAACCTATTGGATACAGTTACCATTGTCTCTGTCGACCCCTACAACATCTCTATCTCTAATCTTTCCGTCTCCCTATCCCTCATCTGCCTTCCTCCCACCTTCCACAAGTCATGTCATCGTGGTTTGTCCCCACGGGGACTTGAGTAGGTACCTATACAGCTTGGGCTGTTAGTTATTCTGTGAGTAGGTAGGTATAGGGTGCTCACCGCTGAACATGCGCACTTGCCGCTCGTCGATCCACAGCGAGATGTCGTTCTGCCTCCCCTCCTCCTTGTACTCGCGCCGGCCCGCGCCCAGCGTCAGCGACATCGCCAGCGCCACGCCCGCGCACACGCGCGCCCCCAGCCCAGCCGACCGCCACATGCTGCTCCACTAGAACACACTGATCTTTAGAGGATATCCTCGATGACCGCAGGCATAAAGCACCTACTATGAAATAACATACGTAGGCTCTGAACGTACAAAAAGATAGGGTCTTACTTAACGACAATCCATTAACGGGCGTTTAACTGGCGTATAATTTGTTTGTCGACCGTACGGGCCCGTCTCGAGCCCACAAAAAGGTGAGGAGAAACAAAATTATCACAGTTAACATAATTGATTGGGCCCCGTATGGGACGTGCTCCCACAATGAAATTATCGTGAGAATCGACCGGCCCACGTAAAAAACCGAAGACTTCATTAAATATCCCCTGTCAAAAAGTAATGTGTATACTAGTTTTTTCTACTCGCTCCCGATGTCAAATTATACGTACAAAAGGTGTTAACAAAAAAGAATACTCAGCACTAGAGCTTTGTTGCAGATCGCCAACCGTTTATCTAGTTTGTTATGATTCTTTTCATCCCAAATATTGTGTAAGTAATTAATTATAGCCGTTAAATGGAGCAAGTTTTATCGCGCGTTAGTCACGCAATAATAATAACAAATATAATATTATCAGGTCTATATTGTTGGTAATTAAATAAGATTCACATCGTAAATTGCATATTAAAGTATTAAATATAATTCGTTCTAAAAGATTACTACAATACCCACATCAAAATGTATAGTATAAAACTGCGCTGGCGCTTATTTTATTGAGCAATTTGCTGGTAACAACGAGATAACCCCAAATTAGCACGCGCTGATAAAATAATAATGTTCATACTTAGGTATCTATGTAAACTGAAGTAAGTACCTACCTAATAATTATTATAATATCAGGACAACCGTTTACGAATACTAAAAGCCCGTAATGTAGGTAATCCTAATTGATAATACATTAAATATGCGCTTCGGGTGTATGTTTATTGTAACTTGCTTTGGAATATATTTTTAATCCTAAAATGAATCTGTCCTATCGTTTTCGCGTCACAAATGATGTTGTATCAACTGAAGCGAGGCAGCTATCCGGCAATATGTGTAGGTAGAAGCCATTGTTGTATATAGATGTGGAGGTTCGAATAAATAGTAACAGGGTTATAGTGACAAGTGGTTTTACCCTAATAAATATAGAAAACCAAGAGACATTCAATACCTACCCACAAGCACAGAATTCCATATTATACTTAGGTATTGTTTGTTTGTTGAATGAGGTAATGCCGCAGCCTCTAGTGTCAAAACGTCTATAATTGTCTTGCCTGCTTAGTAATGAAAAAATAATTCGTACCTGATTCATCATAATTCATAATTATTGGTAACTCAAAGTGCCTCGCGGTTTCACTACTATTCCGTGGGATAGTGTAGCTTCCCAACAGTGAAAGAATTGTTCAAATCGGTTCTTTAGTTTCTGAGCCTATTCAATGCAAACAAACAACAATTAAAAATTTCCTCTTTATAAAATTATAAGTACCTAGGTACCTATATTTTTCCTTCTGAGTGTGCGTACCTACACTACCCAAGTGCTCAATGCTTTTCAATTGTCCCGAAATAACAAATTCTGTCCGAGCCCTTTTATAAAAGTATAGTTGTCTAGTCTCATTACTTAGCGATGTGCCAGTGAGCGCATAGCAGTCGCAAGATCTGGCAAATTTTACGAACTTATCCTGAATGGATTTCATTAGTTTATTATTAGCCTAACTGTTAGGAATCGTATCATCGGTCGATGCGTGCGAAAATGCAAAATGAGGCAACCGCATGTTCGGGTCAGCACGCAGCACGTCAGCGGCGACCCACCGGCCGGCACATCCTGGCGATAAGTCGTGCGAATGACCGGCTGCTTTGCGAACCCTGATGCAGACCACGAAACGAAATATTTATAGCCTGTCATCGTATTACCGCAAATTAGACCAAGTAGGTACCTACTGCACACCTACTTACTAAAAGTTCCAAGCCACGAGTAAACAGAATCGTCATTAAAATTTGTCAGCTTATACTAACCACCGTGACTATAGGTAGGTATTATTATAATATGAATGTGGTTTTAGTAGGTAGATACGTGTGCACATACTAATAGGTGATTTTTTCTTGATAGATGACAGAGTGTTTGTGCAAAACTTGAACTCAAGTGTTTTCCTAAATTTTAATGTACTTATGGAAAAATCCACGCTGAATTTACGTACTGCCAATACATTTATTCGTAGTTCAACTAACTTTGCACAATATGTTTTGACTAGGTAGAAAAAGTCAAATGAAAAAGGACCAAATATTCAGGCAGACACACCCAAATAAGTTATTTAATTATAGATTCGTCTTAATACGCAGGTTGCATACCCCTGGCCGGTGCACTTGTTAACCTAACCAGCCGCTTGGTGGACGCGATACCCGTTGAGGGAACAGGTACCCGTGTAAAAGGAAAAAAAACAAGTCCGGCTGACGACGGGCAGCGGTCGCCGCGCCGTCCTGCCGCGCATCCAACGACGGGCCAACCTTACTCGTTTTATTGCCATTACGGTCACCGTATTATAATATTAACTTGATGTTATTAATTCCGTGATAAATTGCATGTATAATTTTATAAAACTCCTCTCAACTTCCTACTGCTGTTGGGTTAGGTTAACTTTTTAAAAACTTTAATATTTTTATAAATTGAATCTCATTAAACACAGAGGCGTTATTATCGGCTGCGGCCTTTACGTTACTGCACTGTTCCTCAAAATAATATAGCAGTTATAATGCTTTTTCTATAAACATTTTACAAAACCTTCAAACCCTTCTTAGGTAGGTAGTAGAGGTAGGTATTACCTAATTATGTAATAGGTAAGTACACCTACATTCTACCCACATTCTACTGAATTAAACGAGCATGGTTTTCTTTCCCTGGCGGTGCATCGCACTTCAAATATATGATTCCATAGTTAGGGCCTCTAATAATAACCCTCTGTTTACAATATACCAGAGATAGCAATGTTTACGTTTTTTATGCTGTTCGAATGCGCCTTTGCAAGGCATCGTCATTACAATAAAGGAATCTAATTTCACTGTAAGGCAAAAAGCAGCATTCTTTACCGATTAAAATCAGTTTTAGAGCATGTAAAAAAGCAAGCCTTTAAATTAAACGGACGGTCCCGAAAAACAATGCACTTTAATTAAATGCCCATCGATCAGACAATTAACTTTTAAGTGGGATCAACGATCTTTTATTTACTGTGCTCCATCGGCTATCCCGATAATTCGCGATAACTATAATATTATACAAAGTTAAGGATAGTAGCGGAATTAATACCTGATTTGTTTCCGATCAATGCACAATTATTATGGTCACAGCACACACGGTCATAATTTTAGTGATTTCACAACACAATTCGCGAACTCCGTCGTAGTATTGGTAATCGTCGGGTGTGGAGTATGCGCCGACCTGTATGGCGGCCGAACACCGACTGGTGCGTCTGCGTCTGGGCCGTCTGGTAAGAAGCGGGTTTATAATACGCTCCTCTGCAATCAGCCTATGACTTTCCAAGCTGTATCGTCCATAATTATTAAATTATAGTCGTGTGGTGTGTTTCGGCGATTAGGTTTTTGCATGTTATCACCGCTAAAGGACAAATTCAGTTTCTCCTATGCAATATTAATAATAATAATAATTCAGCCTGTAACTGTTCCACTGCTAGGAAAAGGCCTCCCCTCACTTTTTTGAGGAGGATTAGGCCATGATAATTCAACACGACGGCCTAGTCCGGGTTGGTGGATACATGCCTCCGAAATAATTCTCGGGCATGTTGGTTTCCTCCCGATGTTTTCCTTCACCGAAAAGCGAGTGATAATTACGTACATTATGTTTAGCAAGAAACACATTGGTAGGTACGTGCCCGCACTGGGATTTGAACTCGCCACCTCCGTTTTCGAAGGCGGACGTTCGCCCACTAGGCTACCGCTTATAAAGTTTTGAAAAATTATAGTTTTATGCTATACCTTACCTACTTACCTGGTATATCAATGCTACATAATTATTATGTAACTACCTATGTACTTATTTGATTTGCTCGAATAAATTGGCCTTTAATTTCTGACTGTTCCTTAAAACACTCAATTTTAGTGTAAATGAATATATAGGTATACTTACAGAAACTTTCGAATTTAAATTGCAACAAGAAACACTAATGCAAACAAATACATAAAATAACATTGTAGTTAAAGACTTTCTAAAGTAAGTATACGTTTTCGTTCTGTAGGTATTTAATTTATTAGGTATAAAATAAATGTAGGTAAGTAGGTATAGGGTAAGATCTATAAAAATCATAATCATATAGGAATACATTCCGAGCGTGATTACATAGATTATAATATTTACAATAGGTAGGTACGACATAAAATAATGGGTAGGTAACGTATGTCTCCTTAAATTGTGATCGAGTATCACCATGAAGATTTATTAATAATCCTCATTGAGTATCCTATAAGTAGGTACCTACTATATATTATACCAATAATATTAAGTAGGTATATATACTTAGTTAATATTTACCATGGCTATAACCGACTACTTAGAATTATTTTACCTGCCATTATGGCCACCCTCGTATTGTTTAGTCTAAAAGTTCTCATGATGGTTTTATAGCTATTGTTATTCCGATTGTGTGAATGCAATAATACTCTACTTACTTACCTCCCTAGAGTTCCATACAACAAATGGTAAAACGGAAAAAAATTGTATCTCTAAAAAAATATCATCTCTCAGAATGATTATGTTTCCTACAAATTTCGAGGAGCTCGACGTTATACCTAATAAGCAGGTACCTATTGATTTCTGGTTTGCTGCAATTCTTGCCTTGTTACGGAACACTTATTTCGCGTGGCGTGACTCGCAACTGACCGCTTCTTTTTTAAGGTTGAACGGTCCTACTTGATCAAGGGTATTCCGTAGGTAGGTATACAAAGTTTCCTGACTCGCAGTCGCCCCTAGTTTTGTTCGGTAGATAGTTAATCAGCAGACAGGCGCAGATCCTCCGGTTACGATGTTAAATGATGATGAATTCCAATATAAATCCTTTTCACTCTGTTGCTATTACACTTCACTAGGCGCAATTTATTGATATGTAGATTGTAGGTAGATGGCTCGGGCCGTAGCGTTCAGTTTCGACACACCTCTCGACTTCATCCAGGGATAGTCGTCCTCCCTCACTCATAATAAAAATTCCCTACACACTTTGTCTTGAGACAAGCAAGAAACCAGGAGACAAGCAAGTAAGCATTGATAATTTCATATACGAGTAGAACCGTACTTTATAAACAGCTCTCATGCATTAGTTAGGATGTTACCATACCGACACGGTCGACGTGGTCATGCAGTGCCACCTACTGATAGTTGAACAAAGATCAGGCGCCGTTGGTCGATAGTTATTATAGGTCTGCCATTCGAATCCTTTCAGCAAAAAAATCGATTCCTTCCTCATCAATCAATAATCGTACGCTCATGGAAAGCTCAGTGAACGTAGACGGCCAAACATATCAGCCTCAATAAACCCAATCGACCGATTTACGTCGATTGACAATAGGTAGGTAGGTACATACCCCCTTAGGGTTGGACACCATCACTGATGCTTGCTCGGAATTCGTAATCGCACTTATTATTGTATTTTACACTATTTTATTGTATCTAATAGGACAAACCAAATGAAGCCTAGCCTAACATTTAATTTACTTGTTGCTCTTGTACCTTGTTGATATTGTGGTTTCCTATAGATAGAGTATAGAGGGATTCAGGAGGGGATGACCAGTTCCGAAATTAAAAAGCATTTATTTCTTAAAAGTTTTATTTTCTATGCAACATAAAAAAATATCCATCATAGTTACAATAAATTACAGTTACTTAATGCGAACTAAAATGTAAATTATTATAATTCGTGAACAGAAGTTCGCACGAGGTCAGATCAGAATCTTCAAATTGATAAAGAAATGTTACACTTTTGTCATGATAACTAAATTTTGATTACTTTAAATGCAACCTATTTACCTAATTTAACAAAAATAGTGTCTATGTCGATTATAAAAGCTTGCTTAGCAATGCAATTCACAAGTGCTTCCGTTCTTGAACACACCGTCTATGATGATATACAAGGGATTGTGTATAGGCGAGTGAAGAAGTGAAACATTTGTATATACTTAGTCACAATAACACTGAGAAAAAGTACCTTACAACGATAATATTAACGAGCTTGTAGAATAAGTCATGTTCATTGAATAACGATGCTTTGACCAATTTTCCTAAGACACACCCAATGCTGTTTTAAATGAGTAGATATAGGTACGTGCCTCGTTACGTACAGATAAATGTGCCATCGACAGAATAAACGATCCAAAAGCTGAATATCTACATGAAAATGATGTGACACTTCATATTTTGTAAATGCAAACGTTGTGCTGGCTGAATTCCGGCCCATGAAAATTACATTTTCATTGTAAAATACATTTTAAGGCAAGTATTCACTAGTTACGAGTTATAAAGTAAATGAACACACTGTGCAATTCTAAGAATTTCGGAGGAAAGGCAGTGACGAGCGCCGCCATAGCGGCAGACGAGTAACCAACAAAGTCAACATTATCAATTTTATCGTTTTGAACTGTAACAAATGAATTTATAAATCGTTAACAGCGCGGCGTAAAAAGCGACAAAAACAGGCGAGAATCGAACAAGGCTCCTACTATATTCATTAATATTAATATATATTAAATTCTTACTAGACAATAGACATGATAAAGACTCCTTAACAAATAACTCAAAGGGGTTACTATAACAGTGCCGTCAAATATAAAACATGTAAAGTTTAAGGTACCTATAGTGAGTGTAAGCTCTAAATCAGAATGTTCAAAACCTGAAGGGTGAAAAACAAACCGTAAATTAAAGTTTAATAAATAATTGTGTCGTAAAGTAAAGATTAATTAGCGAGTCGGTCCCCGGCGCGCGACGGTCCAGTTTTACAAACAACGCGCAGATGGCATCTGACCGCCGCGCCGCGCGGTCGCCGACGCTAAGTGCGCGTCCACACTGCATGCGCGAGGACTAGGCCTTTTGCGGGCGCGGCGGCGGGGGCGTGCGGGTGGCCACAGTGACGCGCGAGCTGTTGTCGTGCTTAGACGTATTTCAGTTGTTGTGAATCATTAATCATGGACGAGGATTTAGTATGTTTACTAGACAGTCCTATCCTGAGATGGGATGTGTTGAACATAAGAGACAGTGTGCACGAAATAAATAAAAATAGAGTAATAAATGGTGAATTTTTTACTTTGTATGAAGAATTGCGATTGTACCCTGGAAAATTCTTTGAGTACACTCGAATGTCCGTGTCAACATTTGATTATATCTTAAGTAAAATATCACCTAAAATCACCAAACAGGATTCAAACTTTCGCAAAAGTATTACGCCCGAGGAGAAATTATTTATAAGTCTGAGGTAAGAATAAAACAATATTTTATTAATACGTTGTATTACTGTAAGTAATCAAACTATGTAAGTAAAAAGTTATTTTAATAAAATTAATTACTGTTAATAGTCGTAGTTGCCAGTAGAATATCCTCCATAGTTATAGTTCTCGTCATTCGAACGATGAGAAAACTGCATCCTCTCTGCCTCTTCTATTAGGACGCTAGTAATTTTATTTCGAATGCGTAACTTTTGTAATTCGTTAAATTGTTTCATTTGTGGCAGGAGACTCATAAAGAAATGATAATCTGCACATTTCTCTGATTGGTCACTATTTGACGCCATTTTTTGTTCAATTAGCGAAATTTTTTTTCTTTCACATTCTATTAGCTCATCTCTATAATCCGAGGCTGTTTTGCTGCGTTTTGATGCGTGTGTACGGCTGCTGCAGGTTGAAACTCCTGGACTCGTTACGTCTTGTTGATCGGCATGACTCGACTCGTTGAGGGATTCTGAATCACTGTCCTGAAGATTTCCTGTCATCGCTTCTGGTGTAATATCATCGTTTATAAATTGCATAAGTTGAAAGTGTGGCCACGTACTCTCTATTTCGTCGCCACCGTCACCAGAGCGTGGCGTAGGGATTTTCTTTTTTTCTTTTCGAAACTGATCGCGCAGGTTCTTCCACTTTTTACGCAATTGTTTTTCTGTAACAAAAAAATATATATTTTTATTTGTTTTGTTTCAGTCAGTTAGAGCACTGGCTTACAGTTTTCGTTTGGGGAAAAGCACTATAGCGTCTGTCGTTCACGAAACATGCCGTGCTTTATGGACTGAGTTAGTTCCTATACACATGCCGATACCAACGGAACAACGTCTGAAAACTATTGCAGAAGATTTTGAAGCTCTCTGGAATTTCCCAAACTGCATAGGAGCAATTGATGGGAAATATTGCGAAATAAAAAAACCACCTAAATCGGGTTCGGCACATTGGTGCTATAAAAAAAGAAATAGTATTGTGATGCAAGCTGTAGCTGATGCAAAAAGGAAATTTGTGACAGTCGAAGTAGGCGGTCGAGGCAAGCAAAGTGATGGTGGTACTTTTATTGCATCAACGCTGTATAAGCGTATAGAAAAAAAAAATACAAAATTCCTATGCCTAAAAGACTTTCAAATTCTGAAGTCCTTGCGCCCTTCGTCCTAGTAGGTGATGAAGCATATCCATTAAAACATTATTTATTGCGTCCTTATCCCGAGCGAGTACTCAATAATGAGAGAAAATGCTTTAACATCCGATCATCTTCCGCTAGACAAACAATCGAATGCGCATTTGGTATTTTAACAGCTAAATGGAGAATACTACTGAAACCTATCGAAACAAACAGAAAGAATGCCTTGTTTATAATAAAAGCTGCTTGTATACTGCATAATGTCATAATGGATTTAAACGGCGATCTCGATCTGGATGTCCAACGTGTACTATCTAACCCGCCAGTATATGAACATCGCCACAGAAACATCGGAGTAAATAATAATCCAACACGAAGAGCAATAAATGTTCGTATAAAATTCACTAACTATTTCTGGGAACAGTATCAAAGATTGTAATTTGAGTGTATTAATATATAATAGTAATTAAAACGTACCTTCGCTTCCAGGAAATTGTTCTTTTATTTCATTCCATAATTTTCTTGTTATTGTGCGATTACAGTGATGTGGATGTTTACTTTGCCATATAGCTGGTTTAGATTGAATCGCACTTATAAACAACTCGGTATTTATCGCCATTTTAATACAAAAAAAAAATTAAGACGCGCATACGCCGAGCGACAAGACCAAACTGGTTTGATATCCCCGCCAC
Source organism: Hylaea fasciaria (assembly GCA_905147375.1). Lineage (NCBI taxonomy): Eukaryota > Metazoa > Arthropoda > Insecta > Lepidoptera > Geometridae > Hylaea > Hylaea fasciaria. The sequence continues at coordinate 12,325,756 of LR990193.1, read as the reverse complement.
CCGCGCATTGAGACGCTTGCCTACTAGGCCCGTAGTGGGTCCATAACGCGCGTATAGGAACGTTTGAAAAGTACGCGCGCTATCTCGCTTATGCCCGTCGCGCTAGGCGCCCGCCTTAGCCACTACACTATGGACGCAAACGGCTGTTTCATATGTTTAATATTTCGCGCCCGTCGTCGCAACCGCGCTAGGCTCGCACTGTGGACGAGGGCTAAGAATAAACGATACATATTTTCAAAATCAACATGGTTTGACCGCGTGGAATGTATTGTTCAGGACCCGACACCTTTCAGGCGAAGAAATAAATATACACAAATAAATGGAATAGAAATAACCATTGACAAAAAAAAATAAGACGTGCATAAAATTTTTAGTCTGCAGAATACAATGTTAAGTTTCTAGGTCCAAATGCAATTAAAAAAATAGAGTAGCTGCGGACAGCCAACGCGTTAGCTGTCTTACATTAGTTAACACGAGACCCTAGCCTTACAATCTAAATACGAGATATAATTGAGATATATTTCTGTGTCGCCACGGGGGCAGAGGCGATTGTTAACAAACTTTTACGCATCAGCAATTATTATGCCGCTCCTCTAACATTAAGATTAGCACGTCTCCACCCCGCGACTGGCAAAAATAAACATCAACTGGACAATGTGAGGGTGCGAACAAACTTCATAAAATTTTAATAATATCGATTAAGTTTAATAAAAAAGCCTATAATACATATAAGTTCTTATTACTATTATAAGAGAGACATTAGTTTCGGGATCGAGATGAAATTGAGATTAGAAAGTCACGCATGAATCGATAGTCTGGGCGGGTCGGCCGTTCTTATTTGGCTCAAGAGAGAGAAGCGAACGATTGTATATTAATAGATAGTTCTCTTTATAGATGCAAGTCTAGTATAGGCACTTCGATAAGTTTTTATGTGCCCAAAAATCATTATACATCAAACTTTCAATCGACGCCCGATACTCGAGAGATTTCAGGTTACCTAGTCTCGACACATCAACGCTTCTACCTACCCAGACGACATGAGATTCAATATACAATATCAAAGTTAATCCTAATATCATACGCAGTCAGATTAATCTGCACTTCAAACACGCACACCCATAAGCGTGTATGTGAACCATTCAACCGACAAATGAGACATGATTTCGATTGTGCCTTACGAGATACATAATATGAGATGACACATTAACATGGTGGTATTTGCATTGTCAAAGGCATTGATTACATAAGGAGCATTCTGACTATGGATGTTATCCGACTGCGTGAGTTGGGTAGAGGGAACAACATACGCAAGGAGCGCAGCGTACTTGTAAAATCTGCGACATAAGTAGATACCATCACAACACCAAATGTTAACCGAGCGTCCCTCGTTTCTCAGCAAGCACCAACGTACGCCCGGTGGTCGGACCGCTGACAGTATCAAAAATATTCTTTATACACTCTTAGAGCAAGCACATTGCCGGCGCACTAAACTCCCAAGTGTTACGTTCCTCTGAACTCTGAAGCCGTACAAAAATATGCCACTTGAAATCTTACAAGTCGCCGGCAACGCACCCATCCGTACAAATTAGCACAATAAACGACTTAATTGTAGAAATAGGAATTTGAAATGTTTACAGGTATAATTCGATTTGACGCTGTGATATATTTAGCGCGAGTCTGAAAATAAATTTTATTTGATGGTCCACGCGGGGTCAAGGTACGTTTAGCATAGTAGAAGAATAGATAATTTCAATTAGCTAGCGTATAAAAATAACTATAGCGATAGACGAATCTTCGACCTACAAATACTTTAGACTAATGATAGTGCACGCTGAAGATTTAAACCACAAAATGGTTCGACTCAAACCGAGTGGCGTCCAAACAGACGCGTGGATGATATGAAAATATTAGCAAACGTATTTGCAAGCCGCCAGAAGAAAATTTAGGGCAAATCCGACCACCGGATACCAGAGCTAAATAACTTTTATTCTCTTTGACAAAAATAGCTTTTCTTACAATTCGAATCTTCAATACCTTAACTTTACGCGTAATTGATATCAAGCCGACAAGATCGCCTACCTTACCTTTGTGAACCTAGCCGGGGGAACACGGGCACTTGAACTACTGGTCACGATGCCGTCACTCTTGGTCACAAGCAAATGAAACGATGGTCACAAAGAAAAGAGACGGGCATTCAGTGGGCCAGACATTCAGGTGCCCGGTGCAAGTGTCAGCTGATGACTATTTCATTACGTAAAATCAGTCTCTTAACAAAATAAATCACTCACAGTGTGACCATTTTGAACTGAATCCATAAACGTAGTCGTAATGTTAAAAACTCTATTGCGATAGCATCAACTACTGACACTAGTTAGGGCCGTAATACACAAGTAGGCTTCGTCGTCAGCTTATTCTAACTTGGCCCTTACCCTAATAAATTTTAACTAAAATCATTGACTGCCTTGTTTACAACGTCGAGTACTAGATTGACATAGCTGCGCAAGTTTAACATACATCGAATAATGCCATTTGGCGGCCAACATTGGCCGATACAACGTCGCCATTAATTAAAGTGTGTATTTGCTACAAATAATGGCAGTAGGTACATAGATACATTGCAGTGTTTGCTTCGCGTGTTGTGGCCAGAATGCAACACCAAAAGCTGTCTCGCATCGATATTTGTATGTGTGAATGTAGCTTATAGATAATACATGAGCCGACAAGCCGGCATTCTTGGTGCGCCACATAGACGGAGGAGGTTTTAATTAGCTGTGTTTATTTGTAGTTAGTCGTGCAATAGATTGTACTTCTGTCATATTCTGTTTGCTGATCTAAGAAACAAACTTAATTGTACGAGTGTATTCTATACCGGCAGTATTGTACTGCAATCATAAATCATTGCAACTGTATTATATTTAAAATCGGAGTAATGAAGCTGAATCTACACTTTGCTTAGCGAGAGTGAAAAGTGCGACCAGGTTATACAATTAGGGGCCAGTATTGACACTCGCCCTAGATCATCTCTCAAATTGCAGATGCAGCGGGAACCACAATCTATTGCAAGATCACAAAACGAATTTATCAGCCAACACTCAAGATCCACACAGAGCTGTTAAAACGGCTCCTCACAAACGATCTACATAGAGCTGTTTACACGCCTTGCAAACGACCTATTAGATTATAAGCCTGTGCTGACAGAAAACCGTCACTGCGTAAATTAAAATAACAGTAAAACTCTACATGGCAACCCAATGCAATGAGAACAAAACAAATAGGAAGAGACAATATTGCCAACAAAAAAAATGTTAATCGCTCTCAAATCTAAGACGGTTCTCTTTCCACACAGACTTTTACGGATATTCTATCTAGCGAAATCGCTCAACCTAAGATGTCAGTGAAGATCTAACGCACACTAAACCCATACGTGTAACATCAAACACAGAGGAACGGACTCCGTGAGATAGCATCCGTATCTACAAGATGTATACAGAGCTGTTGTAACGCATGCAGCGGTCTACACGTATGTGGGCGGCTGCGCGGCGCCGGCGGCGGGCGGGGCGGGGGCGGGCGAGGGCGGGGCGGGGGCGGGGGGCGGGGGCAGCACCCGCGCCCCCGGCACGTACTGGCCGATGAACGATCCGTCCTCAGTGAAACGACCTGGACAGAGCGGAGGCAATTAGTACATGTTGTTGGATTCAAGTTCGACGTCCCCCGTATTCACAAACGTTACTATGCGGTCGCACAGTGCCCTCGACGCACAGTGTAACATACACCCAACAAACAACAAACTTAGTGTCAGATGGCACTGGTAGAGTCAACGGAGTTTCATTTTCCTGTCCGGAATCTTGGTACAGTGCTTGAAAGGGAAACATCATTTTTCAAACTCAAACCATAATCAATTAATCATTGTTTTAATTTACGAGTTTATGTTTTATGATTCTCTTTGTTAACGAGAAGTTGTTTTGTAAGTAAGACTTGTAAAAGTGCGTAAAAGTGCATATTTACAATAAATGCTTTGACTTTGGCTATGTATGTGTCCGTCAAAATGAACGCAAGTCTTACATTGTTTAGTGTTGCTACGTCCCTTAGATAAGTAAGGTTTGTGAATACGGGGGTTAGATAGACCGATGACTTTTCGTAAGTTGTACGGAATACCATCGCTCCGTGCTTCGGAGGGCATGTTACGCCGTCGGCCCTGTTCGTTATCGATTGCTACCAGTCGTTAAGCCACGTCAGAAGCCCTCGGACTGCCTGACAAACTGACACTAAAGGCCGACACTACCTCATGCGTGATGCGACAAACAGGATTGACGTCTCGAAGTAGACATAGTGTAAGTCAGAGAGTATTAAAAACTAATATTTCATTCATAGATATACTAAATAACAGGCGAAAAGTAACAATTATTTTTTTATTTCTACATTTTGACTCTCATGTAGGTAATTAGTTAAACTAGTGTTCAATCGAGCAACAAATATAATATAGCTTCAAGTCAGTTAGCTGCAGCGTTATCGTTAACTCCACATGGCAGTCCAAGTTGCCAATTTTGACAGTTACTTCTTACAAAAACTGTCATAAACAGCCACTTTGACAGCGATTGACTTTAGACAGGCCATACTGAGGCACACACGGTTGCTAACCAGAAAATCTATACACATGCATTAAATAAAGCTTTTAAAATAAATAACATAATAAAAAAAATAAAAATAATAAAAATAAAAAAATCATACCTCACATAAATAAAACAAAACCCAATCGTCGCTCGTGCAAATGCAAGGGAGTGAGAAAGGGATGGAAACAGGGATATACTTATTATTATAAGAAAAACTAACATAATTAAATGCAAAACCAACAAAGCAATGTGAAATGTATAAAATATCAAAATTAGGACAAAAATACACTGCAACTCACTCTAACATTATATAATTACTTTACAACCTAACTTTGCTTAAATCAAATTAAAGTGTACTTAAAACCTAACCTAAGAACAAGTAAAAAAAAAGAGATTCAGTGAGATAGAAAAAAAAACAAGTAATTTTTTTAAAGACACGTGAAGAAGCCTTTACAGAACTATTTCTGAAATAGTACAATAAAGACCCTGAACGCCCGGTTTAGTATCTAATAAACAGCAGTAAATATACTGCAAAATATAATTCACAACTACATAATTTCTCTGATTGATTCCTAACCTAAAAGGAAGTATAATTTTGGCGGGCGATTTCACCGTCGTTTGTGGACCAATCAGAACGAAGATCAAAGCATGCCTACGGCGATCGGTCGGCCGGTTCTGTAGAATGTGATGTCATGGCACTACGGTCACTTTTTAATTTTTAGCGTAGCTGTCGTGCAAAGGGATTATAGGGTATTCAGCCACGGGGGAAGGCAAAGGCGAGGAAGGGCATTCTGCCTAGATAAATAGACAAAGGTGAGGAAGGATATTCTGCCTAGGTAAACAGGCAAAGGTCATGTTTGTCGTTGAGCGTAGACGGAGGATTAGGTGGGGGTTTTCTAGACGAGCGTGGCGAAGGCCTGCGAGGCGGAGTCCCCCTGCGCGGAGTTGGGGGGGCGGCGCTTGCGGCCGTACTGTCCGATGAAGGATCCGTCCTCGTTCATGCCCGCTGCAACGTACCATGCATACAGCCGAGCGCACACAACACATGCACAAATCATAGTAAAAACAAAAGAGATATAAAACAACATTGGCGTTACCAAATACCATGGGACAGTAGACTCAGACCTCAGAAGCTGGATTTTTTTTTTAGAATAAAGTTAACTTCGCACTGTTAGTTCAACAACCCAACTTTGGCGCTCTAAAAACATGTTCTGAGACAATGTATAAATAGTGACGAAGCAATAAAAGGGTGAAGGCTGAATTTGATGCAGATCTCGTTTGATTGTATTCTGCGCCATCTAGTGGATAAGTGATCGTTTTATTTGTTGAATATATCCATATTGGCCTTGTATGGTGATTATAACGTTGTATTTATTTATAGCCAAAATCATTAATGTATGTACCTACTATACTACTGTTCCATAGTATTTTGAGTTACTAATTTAGGCGTTACCTTAACTTTATCATGCAAAATTCAAAACTCAGAAAACTTTAGACTTGTAACACTAATATATCAATCAAAACATTACAAAAACAAGGCAAAAAAATAAAAAAGATAAAAAAGAAAACGAATTCATATGGTGAACCCCGCTAGTCCATGACCACGTGAATAATTTCATATAGAAATCTATTACGAATCCGTTTGACGTTGGATTATAGACTACAGAGTAGTGAGGTCGCAACGGACTAGCGGACTAAAAAGCGCAAACAGAGGCGAGTTTGTAACGTACCGGTCTCTCCCTCGCCGTACTCGGCCATGGAGTCGGTGTCGCTCTCCGGGCCGGGCTTGGTGCCGCTGCTCATGGAGTGCCGCGATTTGGTGTCCAGCCTGCAACAGCGGGGCGGGGTGTAGGCGGGGCGTGTGGGCGGGGCGGGGGCGGGGGCGGGGGCGGGGGCGGGCACACTCACGGCTGCGCGTACTCGTGGAAGGCGTCCCCGGGGTAGTCCCGGCGGCCGTGCTGCAGCTCCCGGTCGTGCACGTCGTACTTGCCGCCGCGGTTCCGGCGCGCCACGCACACCAGCACCAGCACCAACAGCAGGAAGGCCAGCGCCACCATCACGCCGATGAACCAGCCCGCCGTCGCCATCTTGTCGTCCGGCTTGATGAGCGGCCCGTCGACCGTGGTGTCCACGTCTCGCACCTCGCTGGTGCTGAAGTACTCCCCGTCGTGCGCGGTCAGCTTGAGCTCGTAGACGCGCGCCGGCTCCAGGCCGGTGAGGATGACGTAGTCGTCGTCGGTGACGTCCTGCGTGCGCGCCCACTCGCCGCGGCCGCGCGGCCGGTACCACGCCACGAAGTGCGTGCCGGCGTGTCCGTCGGGCGCGGGCAGCCAGCGCACCAGCACGTGCGCCGCGCCCTCCCGCGCCGGCAGCGCGCTGGCGGAGAACGCGGGCACGTCCGGCTTGGCGGTGACGGCGCCGCGCGTGGCCTGCTCCACGTAGTACCGGTCGCCCTCGCCCGCCTTGGTCTTGGCGCGGATCTCGATGCGGTACTTGGTGTCGGGCTCGAGGCCGGCCAGCTTGGCGCGGTCGAACTGCGGGTCGATCTCCTTCTTCCGCTCCTGCAGCGGGCCCAGCGCGGTGCCGGTCACCTTCTGGTAGTACACCTTGTACCCGGTGAGCACGCCGTTCTCGTCCACCGGCTTGTCCCAGCGCAGCAGCATGGCGGAGGAGCCGATGGGGAACGCCTCGAACGACTTCACGGTCCCGGGCTTGCCCTCCGGCGTCACGAAGCTGAGGATCTCGCTGGACGGGCCGTTGTAGCGGCCGTTGTACACGAGGATGCGCGCGTTGTTCTTCTTGAACGGCTTGAACTGGGACACGAGGGCGCTGGTCGCGTCCGCCTTCACGAACGTCTCCCGCAGCCGGTCCTCCTCACCGTCGGTCCACGTCTGGATCTTGTAGCCCTTGAAGTGACAATAGAAGACGTGTAAACGACGGCAACTTTATGTATGACGTCGACGTATGGATATATTTCCCCCCTATACCTTGAAGTGGCCCTGGACGGATTCGGGCGGCACGGGGCTCCAGTTGAGCAGCGCCGTAGTGCCCGAGGTGACCTGCTCGAGGGTGAAGTTGGCGGGCGCCAGGCGCGGCATGTCCTCGCCGGACCAGCCGATGACCTCCAAGGGGGTCACGTTGGACGACCCCTTGAAGTTGACGGCGGTCACCTGCGGGAGGAGGCGGAGGTACACTTCGGGTCGAGTCGAGCGGAGCTCTGACGCGCGCGGTAGTCGAGCGTCCCTGACGCGATACGACGATCGAGAGCCGCATTAAGAATCAAAGTTTCGGGCGACATTGCCAACATAACTTATAGCGGAGTGCTATTAGTGAATGGTTTTTCGCAATCGGATCAGTAGTTTAGGAGATTACTGAACAGAAACCACCTTTTTTTGTGTAAAACTTTAAACTTCCCCCTTCCTCTATCTACACTTCTATACTACTATTATAAAGAGGAAAGATTTGTATTTTTGTGTTTTTTTTGTATGTTTGTAATAAATAAACTCAAAACTGCTGTATCGATTTCAAAAATTCTTTCACCATTGGAAACCTACATTCACCCTGAGTAACATAGGCTACTTATGATCCCGTTAAAATTAAACCGGTTCCCGTGGGATAGTAGTTAACGCGGGAATCCGCGAGGCGCTTCTAGCATAGTATAAGGAAGGGTAGATACATAGGTATAAGAGAGAGAGCTGTTTCGCCCACGCACCTTGATCCGGTAGGGCTGGAAGGTGGGCGTGTTGGGCAGCAGGTACTCCGCCTGCGTCCAGTCCCGCAGCGCCAGCTCGCTCCACTGCTGGCCCGTGATGTTGCGGCGCCACGCCACCACGTACTGGAAGCCGGGGCCGTTGTGCTCGATTTGGGGCATTTTCTGGAAATATCGATTCATTCAGTCCCAGTTAAAAGAGCTGCCAAATGAAAGGTTCAGTGGTGGCGCTTGACTAATGTAATTTGAGGCGATTTGACTTGTATTGTAATATACATGCATTTGGATGCTTGGATCGCTGGATAATGATGGCCGAAGTGCCGAAAATGGGTTATTTTTTTTATTCCATTCTCTCGATACTTAGTTGAGGAATGTGGAACGTAACTAATTTCGGTGATCGTATTTAGGTATTATCAGCCTGAGGCGCAGTTGTCTCTACTACTCTCGTTGGCTCGTCGCCCGGGCCCTGTGCAAGAGCAAATGCTGCTTTTCATACCTCTTTCGCTAGCGATAAGACTGCCCATTGGACTACCCCTGTTTGCCTATTGTATTTTTTCCTCTGTATTGTTTATTTGTGGTGTACAATAAAGAGTTTTCGATTCTATTATATTTCTTAATTCGTTTGTCATAGTCAAAGCTGTACGCCATATTTACAGCCGAAATTAATATTGTATCTCCTATCCAAGTTTGAAATCGATCTTGGATTGCTGCCTATCGTTCTATCGATTTCCAATCTGCGTGCCTTTATAAACCAATCCACGGATCAGTTATTGGCACGATTGACCCTAAAAATAGATTGTGATATTAATCCTTGATAACAAAATTTGGATTGGATTGATTATTAATTTCGGCCGTTAGCAGGTAGCAAGTGCAGTGTGTGTAATGTGTATAGCCTACAGTGTAGGTAGACCGACCGTCCAAGAGATGAGCATGTTGTTGGGCGCGGTGCCCTCGCCCTTCACGTTGTCGGGGTTCTTGTAGGGCACGTCGGGCTGCGTGGAGCACACCTCCGAGTGCCCGGACGGCGGGGACGGCCCGATCTTGTTCCACGCGATCACTCTGCAACGGTACATGGAACTTATCGCCTGCGTGTAAAGTATAATGTCGTACGATTTACCAATTTCCAAGCTGGTGCGATCACAGTAAAACGAAAGCGTTAATGGGAGATTGAGATGAGTGGAATACGCACTTAAATGTTTCCATGTATTGTAACGTTTTGAGCATGTCAAAACAAGAAAAGCTTAATTAAACACGTTAACGTGTTTGGTGTAATGTTATGTAGGCAACATCGATACTACTTGAAATCGGAAGGTACTTTATCTCATCTTTCTCGTCTCTTTATATTATCCTTATTCCACCAACTCTTAGAAATAAATTAATGGAAACGGAACGTTTTTCGCTAGACCAATCACAGATGACAATTTTCAGATCGGTCGTTAGAATAGGAGTTAGTTCGATAGAGGCACCCCTTAGCCCACTGACCGGAAGGTGTAGTTGGCCCAGGGCGTGAGCTGCACGGCCCAGGAGGAGTCGATGGCGGGCACGGAGTCGCTGGCCACGTCCCACGTGTCCGGCGTGAAGGACGTGTTGTACTGCAGGCTGAAGCGCAGGATGGGCGCGCGGTTGTCGCCCATGCTGCGCCAGCGGAGCGACGCCGTGCGCTCGTGGCACTCGATGCCGTCCAGCTGCGGGGGGTTCGGCTTGTCTGCGGGGGAGGGGAGGGTTAGCCGTGCCTGCCGGGTGTGCTCCGTGTCCCGTGGGGGGAGAGAGAGGAGGACACTCACCCTGCACGGTGAGCGTGGCCTGCGCGCGCGCCTCGTCGATGGCGGTGCGCGCGATGCAGGTGTACTCCCCGTGCGGGGGGAGAGAGAGGAGGACACTCACCCTGCACGGTGAGCGTGGCCTGCGCGCGCGCCTCGTCGATGGCGGTGCGCGCGATGCAGGTGTACTCCCCGTGCGGGGGGAGAGAGAGGAGGACACTCACCCTGCACGGTGAGCGTGGCCTGCGCGCGCGCCTCGTCGATGGCGGTGCGCGCGATGCAGGTGTACTCCCCGTGCGGGGGGAGAGAGAGGAGGACACTCACCCTGCACGGTGAGCGTGGCCTGCGCGCGCGCCTCGTCGATGGCGGTGCGCGCGATGCAGGTGTACTCCCCGTGCGGGGGGAGAGAGAGGAGGACACTCACCCTGCACGGTGAGCGTGGCCTGCGCGCGCGCCTCGTCGATGGCGGTGCGCGCGATGCAGGTGTACTCCCCGTGCGGGGGGAGAGAGAGGAGGACACTCACCCTGCACGGTGAGCGTGGCCTGCGCGCGCGCCTCGTCGATGGCGGTGCGCGCGATGCAGGTGTACTCCCCGTGCGGGGGGAGAGAGAGGAGGACACTCACCCTGCACGGTGAGCGTGGCCTGCGCGCGCGCCTCGTCGATGGCGGTGCGCGCGATGCAGGTGTACTCCCCGTGCGGGGGGAGAGAGAGGAGGACACTCACCCTGCACGGTGAGCGTGGCCTGCGCGCGCGCCTCGTCGATGGCGGTGCGCGCGATGCAGGTGTACTCCCCGTGCGGGGGGAGAGAGAGGAGGACACTCACCCTGCACGGTGAGCGTGGCCTGCGCGCGCGCCTCGTCGATGGCGGTGCGCGCGATGCAGGTGTACTCCCCGTGCGGGGGGAGAGAGAGGAGGACACTCACCCTGCACGGTGAGCGTGGCCTGCGCGCGCGCCTCGTCGATGGCGGTGCGCGCGATGCAGGTGTACTCCCCGTGCGGGGGGAGAGAGAGGAGGACACTCACCCTGCACGGTGAGCGTGGCCTGCGCGCGCGCCTCGTCGATGGCGGTGCGCGCGATGCAGGTGTACTCCCCGTGCGGGGGGAGAGAGAGGAGGACACTCACCCTGCACGGTGAGCGTGGCCTGCGCGCGCGCCTCGTCGATGGCGGTGCGCGCGATGCAGGTGTACTCCCCGGAGTCCAGCTCGGAGGTGTCGGAGATGAGCAGCGAGTAGTCGTTGGTCATGCGGAACCGCGGCTGGCTCTCGAAGTCCAGCTGCTGGCCGTCGCTGAGCCACACGATCTCCAGCTGCAGGGAGTCGTCGGCGTTGGCGTTGCAGCGGAACGTGGCGGAGGCGCCGGCCGCCACCTCGTAGTGCTCCGGCCTGTCCGTGATCACGGTGCGCTCTGTGGACACAACACTTTATTTCACTTGTCTGCGCTCACTGGAGACGACTCTTCGCTAGGAGTTGTTCGAGCGCCGAAATGAGGCGAGGTAAATTTTGTATGTTGTTGTTCGTTCAGAACGCGTGTGAGCGAACGACACAAACGCAAGAACGTATAATTTGGAATTCTTTCCTAATTTCTCAGTTAATTTCAAACTTTCAGTGAAGCATCCACCACCTTACTGAATCGTGATTTTGAATGTCTTGACTATACTACTGACTGAAATTTAAACTTTTTTTTTATTTAATTAGACATTATCCTAATTATTATTATTATTATTTGTGATACACAGGCAGCTCTTAAGCTGATGCGTGTATATCTGAGTCTTTGTCAATGCACTTTAAATATTTGTCTAGTCTATTTTTGAAAGAGTTCACTGAGGGGGCACTGATCACTGATTCCGGTAGCCGGTTCCAAGTTTTCACTATGCGATTCGGCAGTATGTGTTCTCTGGGCTTGCTGGTACTTGGCCCTCGTTGCAGCTTCAGCGAGTGTCCTCTCAGGTTTATGTTTTTGTTCATAGTGTATAGTGTCTCTGATAAATTTGGTATACTATATCTGTTGGTGAGAATTTTGAAGGTCTCTATAAGGTCTCCACGCTCCCTACGTTTCTGAAGGGTGGTTAGCCCTAGTTCTTGCAGTCGTTCTTCATATGGAAGTTCTTTAATACCAGGGACCATTTTTGTTGCCCTCCGCTGCACACGTTCGAGAAGGTGACTGTCTTTTTTGAAGTATGGATTCCATATCTGGAATGCATACTCCACCAAAGGTCTCAGGTAGGTCTTGTACAGCTTCAGGAACAGTTCCTTGTTGATGTATGAGAAAGCCTTTCTGATAATATACATTATAGAGTTTGCTCTTTTCACTACCTCCACAATATGGTCCCCCCATTTTAGGTTGCATGTTATAAGTACTCCAAGGTCTCTCTGTTTTCCTACCTTTTCCAGAGAGCTACCATTAATTGTGTAGTTGCATTTTGGGTTTTTACTTCCAACATGCAACACTGTGCACTTATTTTCGTTAAGTGTGATTAGCCAGTCTTGGGTCCACTGGTATATTCTGTCGAGGTCTCTTTGCAGGATATTATGAGCGATCAGTGGATTTCCCATGATTTTGGTGTCGTCAGCAAACAGTGAGAAGTGAGACTCAATGTGCTGATCCAAGTCTGTTAGAAATATCCCGAAAAGGATTGGTCCCAGTACAGATCCTTGTGGGACTCCACTACTCACTGTGTGAGGTTCCGACTGAGCTTCTCCCACTCGTACTCTGAAAGTTCTATTTGAAAGGAACCCTTCTATCCACTTCAAGAGTAATACTTGACACTGACCAGCCCTACTATTAAGTCATTATGAGGTCAACGCGGAAACGATACAGCAAACCCCCCAAACACCCAAAAAGAGTCCTACAGGGAGAATGTTCGCTCCGCTGTTATAGCTCCTATTCCTTATACCAATAAGGACAAAACCGCACTCACTCTTAACGGTCAGAGAGCCGAACGCCGACTTCTCCCCGAACTTGTTCCTGGCGTAGCACTGGTAGGTGCCGACGTCCACGTAGGACACGTCGCGGATCACCAGGTCTCCCTCCGAGGTGATGTTGTACCTGGAACGAATCGGGGATTGTTTAGGGATCGAATCAGGAATTGCTACAGTAGGGTGAACAAGAATATCGATATAAGCCACCTTCTCGATTCATTGACGGCCTCCTTGGCTTAAATTAAGGATTGGCCGACTACGAAGAGTGAGTTTGCGTATATATTTATGTACATAATGTTTTTCCTATGCGGGATTCGACCGCATAGGAGAAACATTATGTACAGACATACTAGAATGAAAAGCACATCTGAATAAAATAAGTCTATGATTATTGTGTTTTAAAATACGACAGGTTTCTGTTTACGTCACACTTTATAAGTGACTCCTCTTAAATCATAACTTCACATCGCAGTTGTCTGAAAACGACAATAAATTCATTATAAAACTTAGTCATCAAAAACATGACAGCATAATGATTCACGTTCGACCTTTAGATGTGATATAAAATTATTCACTGTTGGATATTCTATTATTATCATCAGTAGTGCTCAGCCCACGAATATAAAAGGGAAGATCCCCCAATAAAGGTCATTGAATATTGTTATGTCATGATAAGATAAAATTATGTTAGTTGCTCGGTTTATGGAAAATAATTAGGACAATTTATAACATGTAGAGCTTCTAATCAAGGCATTTGACTCGGACATTTGGCTCGTCGAGTCTGCGTTGATTGCGTGATGTCTAGCAGTTGATAATTACATTGTTCATGGAAACTCTTATTGGAGGATTAAAAATGAATCTGTTTAAGAAACAAGGTCTTTAATCTGACTGCAAGACTACGGGCCGTATCAATCAATCACAGTCCTGAGAGAAATTTTGAGTTTACTTTTGAGATTTCGTTCTATACAATACCAATCTAAGTTGTAGATAGTGAACAAATCAAATCGACGATCAATGCTTGAGTGTGGATCAGCTGATACCGCAATTGGTAGCGATATTGAGATTTATTCATTAATACGGGTCTACGTCACCGCATCATTTTATCTGATGACGGTAGCAATGGTGGTAGCGCATAGCGTGATGACGTAAAACGTAAGATTCCGACAAAATATCCTCTGTCTTGCTCACTATGAACCCAAAAGTCTATTAAGGCTAGACCCTGAGGGATTAAAGTTACACTCCATTTCCTTTATCTCAATCCATTGGTATAAAGATGGAAATGAAATATAACAGCATGGACTACAAGTTAGTTACTAACTCCTCGTTTTTTTTTGTGCGGTCGAGCTACAAAACCTGGAGCCACGTCTAATGGTAAACGGAGGGACACCTACAACATTGGAGGCGTTATCTATGCGTTGCTTACCCCCAGTTTCTGGAACGTATGTTGGCTTTGACAGTAGATTAAAACTATCGTTGTCTCAATCTGACACTATACAAATGACAAGGATGTCAATAGAATTAATCTGTAGTCAAAGTTGACTGAAATTTCAGAAATCGGCAGTTACTCTCATGACTCTTTTCACTCTTCTTTTGTTTTGTGGTTACTAGCTTACACAATAAAATACACAGTTACTAGCAGACACGGCCACGCGTTGCTGTGGCTAAGCTTTTTGTTATTGCGACTATAAATTGAGATGTAAGCTACCCTATCTTTCAAGTTAGATGAAACTGCACATTTTGTGATTTAAATAAAATCGGATAAGTAGGTTAGGAGTCTATCGCGGACAAACAACGTGACGCGTAATTTATATATATTAAGCACTATGTTAGAGCATGTACTCACTTCCCGCCGGTGAGTTCGACGTCGTTCTTCATCCATTTGACTATGGGCTTGGGTGCGCCGAACACGCGGCACTTCATCACCACCTCGGAGCCCTCCACCTTCGTCAGGTTCTCGGGACCCTCCTTGATCTCAGGAGGGATCGCTGAACAGGTCCAATAAGGATTAGTTTCCAGTAAAAGCTAGTTTCGGATGAGTATGGATAAGCTAATTAGTTTCTCAAAAGTTGCCAGTTAAATTTGAACTTTGAACGTGTGATTTTGTCAATAGATAGCATGCAGCAGTTTGCTATTCGCTACCTGGTTTAATAAAGAAGAAAAATAAAGGTAAACGTAGCGTTTTTTTTTACTCGATTCTCCCTGTTGTCAGTGGAGTTTGAACTTTAACAACATGTTTTCTTTCCCAGAATATTAAGTTAAGCCAAAATAACACATAACTCCTAGCTTATAGCATAAACAATTAAATATTATTCCTCATCTATTATTATGAATGTAATGTTACATTCATAATTCATAACCATATTTCATAACCATAACCATTTTGGTTTGTTACCGGCAAACGGCCCAATCTACACAGAAGATTTATAAAGAAGAGATCCCAACCACATCGCCCCTATTTTCTACAAATTCACATCAACATTATGAAATCCAATTGCTCCAACAAATGTAATCTTAATCAAGATCTAGTGGGATGTAGCAGAACTGCGGTGACACGATTATGTCAGCATAAATGTATTTTATAGTGGTCTGCAGGCAAATTATAATATTTCTCCGCTATTTGCGAGCATCACGACGTGGAAAGTGGTTTATTACAGCAGTTTTATTAATTGTCCGTCTAGCGGGAAGGCTAAACACACTTCTCTGAATATTTGCGTGACAACGGCTCAGGGAAATTATCGATCCGATAGACA
Source organism: Hylaea fasciaria (assembly GCA_905147375.1). Lineage (NCBI taxonomy): Eukaryota > Metazoa > Arthropoda > Insecta > Lepidoptera > Geometridae > Hylaea > Hylaea fasciaria. Next base: position 12,310,007 of record LR990193.1, on the reverse strand, counting down.
ATAACCCCGTGTTGCGTTAAATCCCTCGACTTCTCGTGTTATTCTTTGATCAGAACAAAGCCAACTCTATTATCACGGCGCAGTAATCCTAATAGCGATGCGGTTAATCCGTTCCACGTTCACACCCTAACACTTAGTGCGGTAACGATCTCATCGCTTCACGTGCCATCGCAAATGAGACATTAGCCATCCTTGCTTCAATGACACCGCGCTCAAAATAAGCGAAACCCGTGCCCGGTTGCGTAATCTATCCTACAAGGGTTACCACCTAGTCACTATTACAGGACTTCAAGTAGAAATATCCGCAATTATTGGGCACGGCCGACCCCTCCCCGGATGGGGGTTTAATTAACCGATCTCTGTGATTCTAAGAATGTCCAGTACGCCTTGCGCAGTTTGATTGCTTTGTAGTCTAATTGGCTAATCCCCTTCAACAGGTTTCAAACTTCCCGATATAAAGTACAGACAGTGTATAAATCATTCATGGCAACATTCATTCAATTTATTGGAGCCCAATGCTTTCGACACTGTTATGTGAGTCTCGTCAACGAAAATGCCACCCCTGGTATCGGCACATTTCGTACATTTGCGTGTGGGCGTGCGAATGTATGCCGGCCTCCAGGATGTGTCCAATATCCTAGGAACCGCGTCTAGCGTCGTGGATGGCGGAACAGCAGTGATTAGTTAAAGATGTGACGAGAAAGGAACTAGCCAGGGCCCTGGCGGCAGCGGATCCGAGCGACCGGCGGCAATGCACTCATCTATCCATGTTGACTATCCTGTACTTACTGCATTTTAATACGTATTGCCGATCATGGATACTTATAAAAGGATCAACTAGAAATCTATTTGTAAAGGTAAAACTACAATGTGGTATTAATAGATTGTTGAATTATTTTCATTTCATCAATCAGCAAAAGTATACTGAACCAATGTTCATAAAATCCATATAGGTCCACCCCTTTCAAATAACTTACGATCAAAATGCGATCAAAGATCCCGGAGATAGCCTACACAAAAATATACAGTCGATACAGTGCGAAACCTTCCTTCCATAAGAAGATTTTTAAAAACATCTAGAGAATAAAATTTGCTGTCACATAAATTTTAATAATGTTCGCCAATACCGACTGCTCACCTACTTATACAGAAAAACATGATACATATTTATCAGCGACGTAACTTCGCCAGTAAATCTCGAACAACAGAGGTCACAGAACATTAACCATGGAAACGTCTGGTAGAGAAACCTACACATTCATGACTTCAGATTAGTCCAACTCAAATCGAATTAAGCAATACGATATACGCTACCGTCCGGGCCCTCGTCCTTTACGGTAAATATTTGTGGACTCTCGACTGAGTCACCCTAGGTTATCGAACTTTCGGAAAAAAAATGCTATATAAGGTTACACCCTTATTCGCGCGGCCGCACACCCTCGGGGTGGGAATCTCTCGATAGATAAAGCCTGGTTCTATTAACCGCGCTACATTAGACGGACGTCACGTCTCGGATTCAGTTGAATTTGCCGGGATTAGGCCGCCTCCCGACGTGTCGGAGCCGAGAGCGGGTAGCAAACGATCACAACCGGCACGTTCGTTGATCTTGATTACATTTCCTTGAATAATTTTCTATTTGTAGCTACTTCATTAGAGCTACCAATTTAAATCCGTGAAGCATTTGCGGATCAGATGATCTTTAGTAACAAATCCTTTGTACTGTCGCCTTTGTATGGCTCGGCTACGGGTCGCCGTTTGTCTTTACTTATCTTCGATGACAATGCACATCACCAATGCCCTATTCCTTATCCGTCTCGGCGGTGAAAAAGCGATTACTTCCGTAAACCACACCCCATTCGGGGGTAGCTCCCCTTTCGTCCAGGTAGATGAGATGACGTCACGCGAGCACGCGATTAAACGATTGTATCGGTGCAGCTGCGGTCTGTAGGTTGTGTGTGCTTGTACTGGTGCGGTGCCATGTTCGGCGCATGAGGTCTGCCGTGACATCATGCACTGACGGCGACCGAGCTTTCTTGTTTATCTTCCCCCTCGGCTCGAGAAACATGATCTTATGAAACTACTTCGTATATTTTTTATAAATGTATTTCTCTGAAGTTAAAATGCAAAACAGAACCTTTCCAAATCCATCTTTAAGATTTTAAAATCGCAATCTAGCAGGTCATAACCAGTCCTGTATTATGACAATCTCAGGAAACAATGGTCCCTAACCAACGCAGACACAAAATCGATATCATTATAAGAAAAGCAATTGAATATTAATTTCCGGATATCAAAGGGGCCTTCTGCTATCCCGATCAACTACATCGGAAACTGGTAGATATCCAAACATTGCGGAGGCAGAGTAGAGCTCATAAATATGTATAAAGTCAGATATGGCACCGCTCATACTTTCGATGATGCCGACGAGGCGTTTATTAGGGATCCCGGTGCAGCGGGTCACGACGGAACTAGCCTGGACGGAATCTAGGTCATGTCGATATTCGTACGCAATCCCGCGCCGTTATGAAACAGGAGAGACCGCAACAACGCCCGTATTTCTGCGTGTGTATGTGGCAGTGACCGTGCTGTGACCAATTACGCACGGTCGTATGACATCACTGTCCTCGAAATATCATTCAATATTGTACGATCGCGCTTATAGCTTATGTCATATACATTTGAGAAGAAACACGTTTTACGCGTTATGTCCCGTTGAGCCTTGGATGTAACTTATATTGGACAAACGACAATCGTGCGTTTTTTTTAACAACTCTCCTGGTCTGAAGTAGCTAAACGCTATCAAAGCTTGTAGCTTGTAAGTGATCTCCATAAACCGGTCAGAGCCTCAGCGATATCTAGTTCCTCCGCACTCGCCGACCTCGCTAGGTCACAACAAACACAACATTACTTCACACAATATTTGCTATACGTGCCCCATCTTCAAGTGACACGAGTAATGCCAAATATTACACAATAATATGAACACTACTGGTTTAATTTTAAAGGTCAAACTTGTGTGGCAGGTGCCGGTCTAGTGTGTGCATTTCCCATTGTGGTGATAAGTGATAATTAAGTAAGAGTGACAGTTATGTTTCGGCTGACCGGAGTTGCCTCGTTTCCTAATAAAAGCTGTATTATATTGTAAATTGTGACTGACATTCTTGTGACAGTTTATAGGTTTAGATTGGGGTGGACGCTAAAATCTGATTAAACAATTTATGAGATTGTATGAATCAGCTATTGAGTCAGACCGTCTTCTGACCTCTTCTCACTCCCTTACGGTTGACGTTGTTACTGATTCATTCCCACTTGCGTCAAGCTCAGCTAGAGCTTTCTCTGAACTCAAATTAAGTGCATTCAAGTGGTTTAAGTAAATCGAAAATCATTACTCGAGTTTGAGTCGATGTTTCAACCGTTGGAACTTTATTTGAAGCATCGTGGTGACTGGGCAGGTCAGCTTCCTTCTACACCGTCTATGATACGTCGCTATTAAGAGTGTTTATAAAATCATTCGATTTATTGAACTCTGGAAGCTTCTGTATCTACAACATTACATTAGCTATACTACTCGAACCAGGTGACATAATCGCACAATTACTGTTTTTTTTCACCACAGCAACGATATCGCGTAACAAAAACGTGAACCTAAAAACCACACAATGTTTTGTTATTTGGGTCGTTTTTTTTGTCCCTTGCTTTGCGACTGCAGGCCTGGGGCTCCGCTTTGAAATGCCATTCTACTTGATTTGCTGTCGCGAAGGCAGCTAAAGGTGTCTGGGACGGGCGGACAAACCAACCTCGTGCAACTATTATTATGTCGCGCAATTGGATTCATAATTCACCTATCATTCCTTTAGGACCGTACTTGTAAATACGTCAGATTGTTCGAGTTAAAATAGGATTTTATCTGGCAACATCTATTTGTAAAATAACACATCACAGTGTTTTGTATTCTTCCTACTATAATAGAAAATTCGTCGCGGAAGTTTTCAGTTACAATTTTTAATTTCTTTTTTTAAAGAAACTTTCAGCGTATGACCGGCAACCGCAATCTATGATGTCACTGATATCCATCGCCCTAGTTTCTAACTCTTTATTCAGTATAGTATTTTTATTCTTTATCCGACCACAAACTACGATATTTCAACGTCGCTGAATCACCGGACGAGTTTCAACTTTATCTCATGGATTTAAGGAGTCAAGTCGTTTAATGTTGTCAGTTTATGGTTTGCAGAGTCTCAGCGCCCAGACTACAGTCGCCGAGAGGAAGGAATTTGTCCGCAGCAAATAGTTTTCTTGTTTATACTGGCAGCATAATGATAATTGAATGCCTTATGTACCCGGATAAGACATTTGGCAAGCTCGCTGGAGAAAACAAAGATCTAATATTGATTTTGAATTTATGTGCGAATTCAAAACTAAGGTTATTTGGCGTTCTAGAGAAAATTAAGATTGAAGATAGTATTTTCACTAATATAATAATATAATTCAGCCTGTAACTGTCCCACTGCTGGGCAAAGGCCTCCCCTCACTATCGTGAGGAGGGTTAGGCCATAATCCACCACGGGGGCCTAGTCCGGATTGGTGGATAACATGCCTCCGAAATAATTCTCGGGCATGTTGGTTTCCTCACGATGTATTCCTTCACCGAAAAGCGAGTGATAATTACGTACATATGTTTTAACAAGAAACACATTGGTACGTGCCCGTACTGGGATTTGAACTCGCCACCTCCGTTTTCGAAGGCGCACGTTCGCCCACTAGGCTACCACCGCTTCACTAGCTTGAATTTAACTCACTGTATAAGACCGGCAATTTGACTGCTCAGCCCCAAAAGTATCTTTTTGACAACTTTTGCAATAATTCATAAACAAATCTAGAATCTAGATGCACACGAGTGCGAAATAGCAGTAAGGCGGTACTCACACTGCACGTTGACGTAGACGTCCTTGTAGACGTACCCGATGGAGCTGGTGGCGTTGCACCCGTAGTTGCCGGTGTCCTTCTTCACCAAGTCGGTGATGATGATCGAGTTGGCGGTCACCTGGGCAACAACACAACGCGGGGGCTTGCAACACGAGCTGTGTGCGTGTGAACCACAGATCACAGAATGTGTTGTGGAACCATGAGCTTTATTTCTGATTCTGTAGCTAGAGGATATCTTAGGGATCAAGTACTATGCAGATGGAAGCGACGCGTTACTTATTAAAACGAAAAATAATTGTTCATATTCTAAAAGTCTGTATGGCGGTTACTATAATTTCTCACCAGGGTAGTACGTAAAGATGAGATTATTTCTAACCAGGGTAGTAACGAATGCTGGGATAATTTCTCACTGGGGTAGTAATGTATATAATTTCTCGTCAGGGTAGTGAGTGGTGGCGGTTACCTGTCGGCGCGGGTTGGGCTCGGCCTGCTCGATGGGCCTCCCGTTGTGGATCCACGTGATCTTGGGCTCGGGCGTGCCGCTGGCCTCGCAGTAGATGCTCGCGGTCTCTCCCTCCGCCTTTCGCTGGAACTGCGGCTCCACCGTGAAGAATGGGGCGGCTGGGGAGGAAAGTAAAGGTGAATACCGGATTTTACCTACGTTCATTACTAAAATATTATTTCATCTAAGTAAAAGTATGCAAGATGATGTGTGAAGCTGAAGTGGCAATGGGTAGACCACAACGCTCATTGATACGTCACTGATAACCGATGGAAAAGAAAGGTTCTAGAGTGGCGACCACGGACTGGAATACAGTTTAGGTAGGCCTCCCACTAGATGGGCCTACGACATCAAAAGAGTCGCAGGCAACCGGTGGATGCAAGTGGCAGATAGTCTTTCGGTGTGGCGGTCTAAGATGGGGCCTATGTTCAGCAGTGGACGTCTTCAGGCTGATGATGATGATGAAATGTATGCAAGATACAATTGGAAATTGACTCAATAACTAGCACGGGGTCGTTTTAGTCGGTTCTTATAGGATGTATTCAAAGCCGCTAGAGTTGGTTGAGTTGGTTGATTTCATGGGTGCTCGGTCTACAGTCAGTGTCCGTGTGTTATATTAATATATTATTATTTTTCAGTTTTGTTTCAGTCCTCATTATTGCGAACAAATATTGGTGTTGAAAAATAATGAACAATAACATTTATCGCAACGAGTGATAACGGTTAAAGAAAGGAGTTCACGACCCTCACACGCTAGGCCTAGAAACACGTTATAAGTAAAACAGTAGGTATGCAGATAAGTGCAAATAATACAACATTACCCGGTTCTCGTGTTTGAAAAATCGCTATCAAAATATACGGAACCTTGAGGGCGTGAGTTTACGACACCTATAAAAGGGGGCTTACAGGCGTCCCTACAAGATGCACGGCCGACCGGGTTACGGAGCTATTTGCGTGACACCGGTGCATTGCGTCACGGCGCGTGCAGACACCACATTACCGATGTCGGAACACCATAGGGCTCTTATATTGTGACGTAGTACATTAATAGTATATCACTTTGTCATCTCTCATTTTGGGAATCGATCAAGTGTAATCTGTACGGAGCTTGGATGAAATTATCTAATTCGTTGTCTTTTGGCGTCCTCCAAATGATGAACTCATTTAATTTGAGTAAAACACTATAAACGTTAGAAGTTTTTCTCTGGAAAATGTCATGGAGTTTAGGTGAAAGTCGACGCCTGTTTTTTTCGAATAATCTTGTCTGTTTCAGGCTACAATATTTCCGGTGTAGTACCTTGCTGGAAGCAGTATTGTTATAGTGACCAGGAAATTGAGCGTAATCTTCGTGAGATATCCTAAAATAGCATCGGGAAGCGATCGGCGCAACAACGTGCCGATGATTTCAAACAACGGCTGCGTTTGGAAAATCCAAACCAACCCAGTGAGTCAGACTGCTTATTTCAGTAATCTCTCCCCTAAGAAGGTACGTGCCGATAGCTGGTTCGAGGTGGATCATATTAACTTGGCTCTGTTTAATACATCCTAATTTATTTCTTTAAGGCATCAAGGAGTTGTAGCAAGCTAATGAGAATTATTTTTTGAAATCTGTCCGAATGGCGAAACTACATCTGTCAAGTTAGCGAATATTTGATACCCATTTGAAGTGGAGCAAGGAAATGAGATACTTACTTATTCTTTGGGTAATAGTACCGCCGAAGGTTGTAAATACACATCATATAGTATGGGACGTCGTTATCAATAAAAGAAGTCGAAGCATAGACTAGCAGGATATACATTTCTACTTGCTTACTCGCCAATCACCGCTAATAATTTTATTAGTTAACTGGAGCATAACGTATGTCGTATAAAGCCACTGCCCACTGTAACTATGCGACACAGGTGAGCTGCATCGAGAAAAAAATATTGCGGTAGTTTTTATAGCAAGTCACTACACATTTTCTTCGCAATGCATTAGTGGACAGGTAGCCTAAGAATCGAATTAAATTAGGTAGGCACTAGTCGAGTGCCCTTAATTAACAATGCAAGTTGTACGTCCTATGCATATGCCATGCCGTACGTCCTATGCATATGCCATGCCTGTCCCGCGTACGTATCTAAAAGGAAGCGTAAATTGTAATGACGGTTAATGAGTATGAAAGCGAAGGTTACAACTTCCTCGTCCCACGCCAGGACTCCGAAATGAGCCGAATTTGAATAATTACAGTTAGGTGTCCCAGCTTTACTGCCGGTTTATGGTCATACAAATGAGAATGTGATCCTTATTTTATGTGCCTTTACGTTATGGCGTAGTAAAGTCATGATGTGAATTTCAGCCGGCGTGAAGACAATCCGAGAATAAAACATAATTACGATTACCTATGTGCGAAACGAAATATTGCACCGAATTTGGCGCTCCAACCGGGATATCGCGTGGCATCATACTTTTTCCAGTAAGGTTATCTAACGCGTGTTCAAATGCGATAACTTAGAATTTACGTAACTTTTTGTACCGGCTCAGATAACCTTAGACAGATGTCAAATGTCCCAAAAGGTCTACCTTTTAACACGTTTATAAAGTCTACTTTAGAGATACTGCCATGGTCAGGAAGCGCGACAAATTCTTGGCGCTATGCGGCCCTAAAGTGGCGTCACTCTATTTGGCACAATGAGACCTTTGTCAACCTCAGGCCGACGACGCCTGATGAATACTGGTCGCTGCAGGCGGCTTGATAGTAGGTATCTTTGTTGTATCGTTGATTTAACTGAAGATACACAGATATGGCAGATCTTAAATTTAGGCGGTCATAGAAGAGTTAAACCAGAGTTGAACTAATGAGTCTAAATATTGTTCCTACAAATAGACGTATAAACCTCGCTTTTTTTAACTCAATAATAAATTCACAAGTAGAATAATTAGGAATGCCAGAATTGAGTAAGAACTGTTAGACGTCGATTTTGCCGAACGAAATTTTAGAAACCTCTGTTTAACTCTGGTCTAATGTTTTGTGGTAAGGCCGATGTCAAATTAACATCTTCACAGTATCTCTATGAAATCTGAGAATTGGATAGTGGAGATATATTTTCCGATTAGAGCACGCAGGATCGCAATCCAATGAAAACTTTGTAAATGAAACAGACAGGTGTGAAACATTATTCACAGAAATTAATGGAAAGTGATGAAGGGTACGCTTCATTGATTCCACTTACAGCCGAAATTAATATTGTATCTCTTACCCAAGATTGAAATCGATCTTGGATTGCTGCCTATGGTTCGATCGATTTCCAATCAGCGTGCCTTTATAAACCAATCCACGGATCGGTTATTGGCACGTTTCACCCTAAAAATGGATTGTGATATCAATCCCAGATAGCTGAATTTGGATTGGATTGATTATTAATTTCGGCCTATTACCACGCATTTTAATTATTATTTTATTATACATCTTTGGACAGGCTTACAGCTTACAACAATTTGGATACAAGTTAAGAATTAAAAAAAACAAAACAGCCTTCATTGACAACAAGGCTATCGAGTCGATAATCGTAATTTCACCCCTATAGATAGAGATGTATCTTTTCTCGAAGCGTTGGCTACGGAACATCTTATCTGCGTTTTTTGCGTTTAGTTGCTTTAGTGTTGATTCCGCTTATAGCTCAAACGCTCTCGAGAGAAATATCGATACTGTAACCTGTACCTACTTATTAGCGGGGTCGCTTATCGACCACTCCACTGCTGCTACTTTGTTATTCCTATAAAAATTATTACAAGAGACTTACCCCCAGTTTCTGAAACGTCAGTCAACGTTGACAACAGATTAACTCTATTGGCATCCTTGTCATTTGTTTAGTGTTAGATAGAGACAACGATAGTTTTAATCTACTGTCAAAGCCAACAAACGTTCTAGAAACCGGGGGTAGCGCTACAACCAAATTAGAGAAGGACGGCACGATACCTTCGATGTTGAGTATGATAGAGTAGGACTGCGCGGTGCCGACGCCGTTGCTGACCTCGCAGGTGTAGGTGCCCTCGTCCTCCGCGGTGGGATGCTTGATGACCAGCGTCTTGCCGTAGTTGTCCTGCACCACGTCCTGCGTGGACAGGATGCTGCGCCCGTTCTTCTTCCAAACCACTTGCGGCAGCGGGCTAGCAGAGCGATGCAGAGACACTACTTACTACACTGTTTTCTTTATTGTCAAATGTAAAATCAAACCTTATTTCTATGGTGCTAAACTCTATTTTGGACGTGATCTAAATCTGCCGTTCCTCCGAACCGGTCTATGTGAAAGGATAGTGGGCCGTATGCTATCAGCCTTAGTTAAAGTAATACATCGATGTTCAAGATATACGACGAAATTCATGACGATAGAATTTTTCCAGTGTAATAATCATAGAGCACTTGGGCTTGGGACAAGGACAAAGCTAATTAAATAAACCTTTCTATAACGGAATATGAACTAATTAATCTTCATTAATTTAATAGTATAGGACTTAATTGAATCAATTTAGTTACAAATTAGAATCGAAAGTAAGAAAGGTAGCTGGAACTACTCAAGAATCTAGGTGAGGGCACTTTCTCTTCCAAGAAAAGATACTATTTACCAAGATAATACGTAGTTAGAGCCACAAACGCATGAGGTATGCAATTACGTGCAATCAATACTATTTCTTTTATTTATACAGAAGCGAGTCGAATAGGAATACTCACGTGCCACCGTAGATGCAGTAGAGCTCCACCTTCTTGCCCTTGAGTGCCTTCTCGACCTTCCTGGTGGTGTACTGTCGCTCGGGCGCGTGCCGGTTGAGAGTGGGCGAGATCCCGTTCTGCTTCACGTCCAGATATATCTTGTTCCCGAACTTGTACTCGTTCCGGAAGATGGAGTTGGCGGTGCAGATGTAGGCGAAGTCCTCGCTCGCGTCGAACCGCGTCACGTTCGAGAACCACAGGTTGCCCTCGGGGTCGAGCGTCATGCGCGAGTTGTTGATCGTCTTCAGCTGGCCCTGGTCGCCCTGCAGCATCCAGTACACCTTGGGCTTGGGGTGGCCGTCGGGCGGCTCGCAGGTCAGCTTGAACGGCTTCCCCTCCTCGGCGGACACCACCTTCTGCCCGTCGGTCTCCTTGAACGAGTTGAGCTCGGCTCTCCGGACGAACACCGAGTTGGACGCGGCCGTGCCCCACTCGTTGTCCGCGAAGCACTGGTACTGGCCGAGGTCCTCGTCTCTCGGCTGGCTGATCACGAGGGTGCCCCGGCCGGACTGCTGCGAGATACGGTTGTCGTAGCTCGTATACTCGAACGGTTTGCCGTTCTTGATCCATCGGTATCTGTTGGAGAGCGACGCGTTGCAGCATTAAACAAAGTGAGGGCAGTCTAAGCGCAAACCTATTAAAATGTCTCCTAAAGGCTTCTTCACATTTTATGAGACTATTCGAAAGCGTTGTTAAAGCCATTAAGAGAGCTCGTTTAAAGTTATCGAAGGACTGCCGTTCGATTTCCGTCGCCAGTTCTTTAATGTCAGGCTTTTGAAGGTTAATTATATAGAATCAGGTTGATTGCGAGCCTGTTTCCTAGGAGTCTAGTCGACGGGAACAGCCGAGCTAACGATTGGATACAGTGTAATATGAATGAAAGTAGCATAGAATCGGATCAGGGGCGGATGTAATGACCTAGCTAGTAGATTGAAGGATTGAAGACAAATCACTTCAACAGAATCGATTATCGTTATGAACACGCAACTGGCGGCGCTAAAACGATTTATACATACGCGCAAATAATTTTATTGATCGTATTTATTATCTAGAGACACAGTTTCAGACTAGACGTATAATTTCGAATCCGTGCCAAGTAGGACAAGAACTTGGCCGTTATAGTGCTCTTGTACAATGAACATTATGTAAGGCTAGGGCAAAGATCTAAATAACTTGGAATACAAACAGAATAACAAGTTAGGTAGTAAAATGCGGTCGTTTTTCTTTGAACCAAAACTCATCATATATTCGTATTAATGTGGTCGAAGTTGCTACGTACTAGTAGTCAGTCGTGGCCGTCATGATTCTGTAAAATGGTAGATGCTTTACTGGAATTTCCTGGTCAATTCTGGGGAGAAGTCGAAAAGCCACCGTTTGCGTTTATGCCATTTGCTCAACGTATTTCACAAGCCAATACGCGTTTGATATACGAAATCACATTTTCGGCTTTCCGCCGATACTCTTTTACGCATTTGGATTTATATCGATAACTAGGCACACTCTACCATCGTGGCTAATCTTGGTACACTTCTAGTTAAGACACGTCACGGTAGAGTTATCGTTTGTACATTTTGTGCGGCGAACGAGCGAACGTGCCCAAATTGCAAACGCTATTACTCACACATATAGAAACTAACATGTAAATAATAATATGTAACACACACTACTGAAGGAAATACCTTAGTCTGGCTAGCCGGCAGGGCGCGAACGCGAGAGCGCGAGATATTGATTTCCCCGAGGAATTCCAAGATTGTGTGCAGATATTTCATAAGGCTGCTCAGACGTCGGCATTGCTCATTAGTTATGCCATTGTCCAAAGTTTTTCCATTGTAGTTTTCTAGAAGAGATGGTGCTCGAACTTGTCGATCAGTAAAACCGCGCTGAATTACAAGTATAAGAATTCCCACAATCCGTTTGTTACAGTTGTTTTGTATTTTGTGAACGTTTGCGTTTAATATTCTTTCTATTCGAGGTTTACTTATTGGGCGTAGAATCGACATTTAGATTTTTTTATACTAGAGCTAATTACGAACTGAAGGACATTTTCTTTTCAAGTAAATTCTAGTTCTTACAAAATATGTTTGTGTGTTGGTATTTCTAACTCAGCGCTGAAACTGATGAACGCATTTTGAAGTTTTGTACCTTGGAATGACGTAATCCTTTTCATTATTAACAGCTTTTTACCATAGTCAACGCTCGTGAATCCGCGGGGCACAACTATAGTAACTTAGATCTATTACAAAACGTTCCAATTAAAGTGATAATACTCTTTATTGCTAAAGTTTATAACTAGAGTATAATAAAATTACTGTTGATGTGTCAGGCAATGGGTACTCGTATAAAAACAAGCTAGGGTATAAATTAGCAAATTACTCATTCACTTTAGATAATTTCAACACGCATGTGTGGTTTTTAGTACGCATACTGTGGCATGATAATATTAAAAGTACCAGCGCCATAAATACAACTTAGGGATTGTACCGCCATGCGCCATTTCATGGTTCTAGTTCTTCACATCAGAGTCTTACGGTCTTTACCACAAAAGATTTAGACCAGAGTTGAATCGATGAGGCTAAATATTTTCTCCGCAAATAGACGTCTAACCCTCGCTTTTTCTAACTCAATAACAAACAAGTAAACGCAAGTTATAGACGACGATTTTGTGGAACGAAATTTTAGAAACATCTATTTAACTCTGGTCTAAGCTTTTGTGGTAAGGCGGGTACTGTTTGGAATCCCTGTTTATGGCTTATTGTGTGTCTAAAGGGCCACTAATGCGGATAACAACTGGGACCAAGAGCTCAAGCTTAACTACTTAGCCCTCCGAAGCACGAAGCGATGAAAATATGCACATATCCTATGAAATCAAGTAATTAGTAGAGGTCGAGCATTGAAATTGAAACACGGTATTGTTGGCAAGTGAAGCGCACAGATTACGGTACCGCTTGGTGTCCAAGTCTCTGCAAGATCCCATTACGATGTTAATTAATTACCCATTAATACCACTCAATCATTACAACATCCCATTGTTATAACATCGTACTACATGCTTATCGGTTTTTAACACAAACTACAGCTAATAAGGCTGAGATTTGTCTGAAGTCCATTGAAAAATACAGACAGGATTAAACCCCAAAGTGAAGTCAGAAGAAAATTGCGAATACGTGGTGCGGGGGGCTTGTACAATAACATTGTGTGTCTATGCAGCTGCCTTTAAAAATAAACTTAATAAATAAAAAACAATCTTGAGTGCCAGGAGAACCGAACACGAATACTGTCTAGACGCGACCCGACCAGGCAAATCCGTAAAAGTGTTGAATTTATTTTTTTGAACTTGATAACGAACGTAGTCACGAAACAGTTCCTGAAAGCCTGAATCGATACGAAAACACGTTTTCTAGTCAATACGTAACGCTTATTAGCAGCGGTGTGGAACGTAGTTGACAACTAGAAACCTGTTAGCGCCTAGCGTACTAATAAGTCTATCACTCCACGTCTTTTTTGGTTACTAGAAGCACCTCGCGGTTTCACCCGCGTTAACTACCATCCCGCGGGAACCATTAATTTTTACGGAATAAAAGGTAGCCTATGTGTACCGGGGATAGCATAGCGTCGCAACAGTGAAAGAATTTTTAAAATGGGTTCAGTAGTTTCGGAGCCTATTCATTACAACCAAACAAACAAAGTTTTCCTCTTTACAATATTAGTGTAGATTTGCTTAGCTATCGGGATCACCTTCAAACTTATTCGAATTTCCTTCTACGTCGAAGTTCACATGAGATTATCGGGACGTATTCCTAACGGGATATCGGGTTTTAGTACAGACAGTCTATAAGATAACTCCCCGATATTATTGTCAATCCCAAAATCCCGGTGAAAATCGCCAGCGCGCGTGTAGGCGCGTGGTCCTTTCACCTCCCCACCTATCAATACTCAATCAATCAGTCAATTAAAACTTTAATAGCAACTCGATGATTCGTCACGATTCTCAATAGCTTCGGATATACTCGTTTAAGCGCTGGTTAATAAGGCCGGGTATATTCATAGAATGACATAATGCGCCAGGCGCCCCTCCGAGATGACTCCGTAAGCGGACTAGTCGCAAGGTTGATTCATTCAATGAATAATTCATTATTATTTGTTCTCATTGACGATTTACTAATGAACTTGCAAGAGTATTTAATCACAGGAATTGCGGTTTTATAGGCGCATCTCTTTTTAATATGTAATTATACAATTAAACAAATTGTTAATATTGATTAATAGTAATTAATGCGATTTTCCTGCTTTGTTGGAAAATAATATTTGTTTTACTACGTTCACCCAAATATATACCAAGTAAATTGGATTTCAAGGTTAGGATTGGAGAAAATGAATAAACCGAGGTTGTGTTAAGGTTCAAGCAGATCCGGTTTTATAAACGCATTTTAATAATGTAAACAAGCGTCAACAAGGCGCACAGGAAGGGTTGAACCGTACGGATTTACCTTTGTAAGAAACCCCCTCGTAGGTAGACCTAAACCTCGACAAGTATTTACAAGGTAGGCATGCATATAGCTAGAAACTACACACGCAGTAAAGTCCCCCTAGGGACGTCGTTAGTTCCTTGCGCTAGACGAGGCAGTGATTCACTTATGAGATTTTAATTGGATTACAGTCCAGTGTCGATTTACAGTCCTGTTAGACTATAAAAACGTGAAGTAGCGGTGCGGCACCTTCAAACAAATTATAAAATTCCTCCAGTAATGAGTTCCACTTTCAACCATGTTAAAAATTAAAAACCAACCTTGCTCGACTATACGCGCGTTCGCCGAATACACAGTATAAAACGTCCTTGGTAGACACAGATTAAAATCTAGTTACTTATAAGCAGGTTGCATAGCCCGCGAAATATTTATATGAACCATACATGGACCGTTAACGATTCTGCTAGGCACCTACCTACTTCCTGTTTTAACATCGCGTTTAGGATTATTTTTATTATTCTCGAGCCACATGTGCAAATGTAAAGTCTGCACAGTAGTTAGGTATTTGTCATGGTACAATAATATACTACGACAAGTATAGCATTCCGGACAAGATGATGACGTAATTTGTCTCTTTCTACGTCACCAACGGGTGACACCATTTCATCTACCCGATATACGACATGTATGTCGATTGATGCAGAAAGAGACAACTTACATCATAATCTTGTCCGGAGTGCCATTTCTTTTTTTCTTTGCAAACTAAGAAAACCTACTCACTTCCAATTAAGTTCATGCCAATAGAAATTTATGTCAATGAGATATCTTATTCTTCTTTTGTAGGCTTGGGCAGTTATATAGTAGTATTTTTTATTGATAGGTTAGTTTACCTGTTGTGTATGTATTAAAGTGGAGTGCACATGAGTCCCATACTTAGTAGTGGGTTAACATAGATATTATGTATATGTACATACTTCGGGGCAGGCTCCCCTTCTGCCTCGCACTCGATGATGAAAGGCTTATCCACCTCCCCCGCCTGTGCCACTTGGAACAGGATCTCCTCCTGCGTCGGCTGCTTCACGATCTTCGGTGGTGATGTCACTGTCAACGTCAAATGCACATTAATGATCACATTTTATTTATGAACCTTTTGGGAGGATGCCATTTGATGCTTTTGCTTTTGTGTAGCATAGGCTCATGTTTAACCACTATCTCATTTGATTTTAAGGTTTTACTGGAGATTTTCACAAGGGTGATTTAACCTCAACATAGAACTATTCCGGTACCCTGTTTAATGGTCTATTTTTTTTTACACACCATATAGTGCTCGATCACGGTAACTTGCGAGCGCGAGCGCGGTAGAGCCTGGCTATAAATGTGAACACTACTACGCTATATGTTTGATATTTCGTTCCCGCGCCCGCGTGTTACCGTGATCGGGCACATAGGCTAGCATTAGACATTTAGACCACTATCTAGCGACCAATTGGTTGAAGGTGGTAAAGTCAGTATATGACTGTCTGAGATAGGACGACTCTAAAGGACTACTGCCGGAACACCCCAATAGGGATTTGGCGACAGATTTCCTACTTGGGGTTGGTAGATAGCCTGCGGGCACTCGAATACTCTACCACCTAAGTATTTAGCAATGTACTCGTAAAGATATTGTGTAGATCACAAAATTCACATAGGTAACATCTCTGTCTGTGTTGATTTATATAAATTTCCTAAGGAAACCCTACTATTCCTTAACAAGGGGCTACAATGGTACAGAGCTTAGTCATTATAGCCACTAATAGTATACATTTTAGTGAGTAATATAGCTATATTTATAGGTATGCATAGGTATGACATCCAAATATCACAAGCCAAGGATGAAACAATCTTGCCAATTACCTGAGCTGTTAATAGACAAGGATCTGTAATTATTATGGTCCACGGGAAGTGAGAGGATCAGATTTTTACCAATAAAATAATATGTAGTCTATTATATTTTTTTGTTATAATTTTCACTGTTGTGCTTGGGTGTGCATAATATCACATAATTTTGTGTTCTTTGTTTAATTTGTGAGCACAACTCGTAAGGGCAGGATTTATTGGAATACTATTCTAAAGTGTCACATTAAATAAAAGTAATAAGATTTCCCACAATAATTGTAAAGCAGTTTCAGCTATGAGATGCCAATTCAGACTAGATTTAAAAGACTAAAGAAAGGGTAAATTCGCTTTGACTAACTTACCCAGAAAGCTAGGCATATTAGCCACAAAGCCATAAAGCAAGGTATTGCATTTGTAGCCAGGTTCTGTACATTCAGCACCTAAACAGCTATTCAAAATCTCCCACAATCTAATCATACAATTTTTACCTAGTATTTGAGTAGTGAAACCATAATGCAAGGATAAGTATTTTTTTCTATGCAAAAAATCCTACCCTTCTTGAGTCTAAAACGCAAGGTTTTAAAAATTCCGAGGGAAAAAGTGAAGGGTTTATTAGCATTTCCGAGTTGAGCCATTCATGAGACTTAATCAGTAGAGCAGAAAGGAAAGGTTGAATGAACCGCAGCATGTAATATTATAGATAAACAATAAATAATAACACATAAAGTCAGTTGCGAAAATGTTCACCAGTTTATAGACACAGAACTGAGGGGATAATGATTGTGAGTGACAAAATAGATTATTCTCCTGATAGTACGTAAAGTTAGAAAGCATTAAATACTTACATAGCGCCGCAGCTTGACATACAAGCGCCACAAAACATATCACTCGACTCGTCCCCATGGTAGCTCTCCTGCCTTGTTGAACTCGTATATCTAACAAGAAACCAAACAGACCACTTTAGACCTCAATCACATTTCTCCGGCACACATGTTCACCGCACTCGATGACCTAATCCGAATAAAGCTTGTACCACAATGACAACACCCACTAAAAATAGTAACAACAAAATCATTAAATCGCTGTATTGTTATGACACAAAAAGTTGTTTCGCGGACTAATAACTTATCAAAGGGCTCTTGGGCCTTCTATTTACACAATTTCATCACTGTCTACCACGAGAAAACCGCACAATTCAACTATTTGCTGCCGTACACGGCAAATCGATAATTTACATTCCATTCATTGTTGGAGTAACTAAATTCAGATGCACGAAAGTTAATGCTTGTTACACACATAATCTTATTACCTAAAAGCTTGTTTTTATTATAATAACATCGCGAAATCCAACTGAATTATTTTAATTCACGGATTTTTAAAGGCGGGGCCTCGGTTTCGCTGTCGTTCGTTCGGCAGTTGACGGTTCAATGACTGATGTCATAGACAATTTAGTCCATGGCCATCCTATAGCCATTTCGTTCCTACAACCAAATTTTTGCCATTCCTTTCTCTTTCTATCAGAACTATAGACAACATAGACTTATATATCGTTCAAAAACTTTGTTAGTTGTTAGAGATGCTCGAAACAGTCAACAGATTTACAATTTTATTTCGTATAAAAAGCTTCAAGCCATGGATGAACTACCCAAAAACACAAACATTTGGGTAGTAAATCCATGCTTCAAGCATAATATATATACAATCAAATATAGGTACTTTATGGTACTTACCACGTAAGAATTTCAAGACTCAACTTTTCGTAGCTCACATACCAATTTCTTTGGAATAAACGCTCGAGTACCTACCTTTGAGAGCTTTTCGAACAGATAGGAAATAATCAAATGTAAGATTTTCAAACGTAATTAGTTGAGAAACCGCGATTTTCAAATAAAAACTTTCCAAAACTTTGTGTGCAAACTGTGCAATGTTTTTGACATTTGAAAATAAGATGTCGATGAATTTTATGTAAGACGTTGTTTGATATTTTTCTTCTTAGGTTTTATAAGTTTCTCACTAAAATTGTAGTTCTACTTACATACAAAACTAAGAACCTGTTGTAACTACGAAAATTACCAACAAAGATATGAGTTTGTGTAAGTTTTGTGCTTAGAAGTGTAAGGATACTTGTATCCTTTAATCTGTGGTGTTAAGTACCTATACTATACCTAGTACCACAGACCAAGTAGTAGCCTAGTACCGACCAGTCCTACCTATTAAAATATTACTCTTATGTTACTCACCAATTTATTATGAAAATATAGATAGGAACTTAGATAGGTTTACGTTTATTTATGGGTTTACGTATAGTAGATATTATATTGTATGCTTATGTACTTTATTCAAATAAATAGGCTAATGATTATTATTATAGTGGCCACAGGTCCTTTCAGATACCACTAGTAAATACTTTGGAAGTTGAACAATAGCTTTCAGGCGGCGACAGCAATAGGATATCCTATTTATGTGATAGGTAGGTACCTATAGTACGTATTTCTTTAGTAAATTATTATTTATTACTTTCAGGCGACAACACGAACGTCGACAATCGTTTGAGCGCAACTCACAGTTGCCATGTATCAGAATCACCTAAGCTCTCAACGAACACCTATTCGAAATCTGATTTCAATTTTTCTTTACCAACGAACGCCACCAGTTCCGGAACTTATAACAAGAATAGGCGGCCTGAAGGCGGCCAGTTTACTGCGTACAATACTACCAACGGAGATTACTATAAAAAGTATGAACACGATGAAGTGCCAGTTAAAGATTCCGATAGCTTTGTTAGGCCAATAATGCAAGGGTCCCTCACCAACTCGGATTTGGATAAACTAGAAAAGAGGGTGTACAAAAAGATATCACAAGAGCTGCAAACCGAAGACGGCTCGCTCGCCAGTCTAGAGTCCAACGTCAAATTCTTCAAGGCAACTGTGGAAAAAATCTTCGAAAACTTCTATACGAGCATGCGAGACTTCGAGCATTACAAAAAACGGTTTCAGGAGATCCTCGACAGAAGTAAGGAAACTTTCATGGATGATATGGAAGATTTCATCAAAGACATGTTTGACCATATCATGGTATCCGTCTCCGATAATTCAGCGTCGAAGATCAGCTGTCATTCAATAGAAATTGCAAGCAACGTGGAACACAAATGCGTTAGCAGCTGCGGGGACTCCAGCTTGGAATCCCAAAATGCCAAGGGAATTGTGGAGGCGTACAAAAATGAAAATTACCTCACCGACTCAACATTACCCGAAAACTCTTCTAATACTAAAATGGCAAAAATAAACGACTTACTGAATATTTTTCGCCTCGATGGAAACCCATACCTTGAAATTAAATTGGAGGACCGTAATTTGCTATCCGAAATCAATATAAAGAGACGAATTCACACGGTAAAAACCGGATCTATAGTGTCCGCCGATAACCTGACAACACTGGCTACTAAGAAATTGGAATTAGAGAAATACGTTAGAGAACAACACGACGGCAATATGCCCGACAGAGATATACCGGTCAAACTATCTTGTGCCAAGAAAGATATACATTTAAACGAAGATTTCAGTGACCAATGTGACCATTCGAAAACTGAGCCTTCCCAGTCATGCTTATCCAAAATATGCAACATTCTTTGCAGGAAGTTTCGTAAGAACTCCGGGAGTTGATGTAACAAAGTCATCGATTTAAAATAAAAGTATAATTTCAACATGTTTATTTTGGACTAGATAATGAATAGATAAAAAAAGGTAACAGTTTACGGTTCACCGTTCTCCTCGAAGTTGACAGTATACCACCGTATCATATCAATATGTTTGCTGAGCTGCAGCGCAAACTCCTTTTTCATGTGCAAGAATTCCCTGATCACCGCTAAGTCTAACATCACAAAAGCTTGGCCGTCTATCTCCTCCTGCTTCATCCTGTCGGCTATCAGCTTGCAGTCTTCCGTGTTGCTCAAGTAGGCGTAGACGTCGTCCACGGACCAGTCCAGGGGGTTCTGCGACAGCTTCAGCTTGCTCGTCCAGGACATGGCGACGTCTTTCTCGAACATCTTGTTGTCCGTCGGCAGCGGGTCGTAGCTGGTGAACTTGAGCTTCTTCAGCTCGGGCTCCTCCCCGTCGGAGACGTCCGAGATGTTCTTGCGGGAGTTGGTGCTGCTCTCGTTGGTCTCGTTCTCGGTGTCGCTGTACGAGCTCTGCTTCTTCGCGGCCCCGTAGATGGCTTCGACGTCCTTTTTGTTCCAGTGGGCCTCTTTGATCTGCAGCGCGAAGTTGGGCAGCTTGGCGCCGCGGGTCTTCATCTCCAGCTTGGGGTAGCGGTGGGGGTCGCGCTTGCGGCGGGGCGCCTCGTCTGGCTCGGAGCCCTCGCTCTCCACCGACTCCCCGTCCTTGCTCTCGCTCTCCTGCGAGGGCTGTGGCTCTTTCTCGCGTTTCTCGGGCGCGCTCTTTTTCTTCTTCCTTTTGCCGTTCAGGCTTCCCTTGGGTCGACCTCGGCGCTCCGTGCCGTTATCTGAAAATTTACAAGTATAATTGGTGATCCGTGAGACCATCGAGTCCTATCGAGATTTTTCTAGACACGTTTTAGAGGAAACCGGTACGACGTATAGATAATACATACTGGCCTAATAATAATAACCGGCTACGCCTCGCGCATTCAGGTTTTATTAATGTTAAAAGGAACATTAAATGTAATTTGTTTACAAAGTATTCCTAGCCTCGTGCAAAGAAAAAAAAAAATTTGCCCCCCTTTCTTTATGAACATTGTCCACCTTTACATTTTCATTTTGTAATAGGTACCTATTTTATGTGATTTTCCGTTTTCAAGACGGAATATCAATAATTGGGCGTCCATGATACATGGCTACAACGCGGTCGGTACAGGACCTGGAATGTATCGGAAGGAATGCCAGCAGTACTCACGGAAGGTAGCCTTGCCCACCAGCTGGCAGTTGTTGGGGCAGCGCTCGGGGTACTCCTGCGGGCCGAACAGCGCGGGGCAGGCCTGCAGCTGGCCGCACACGGCGCGGCAGAACCCCGCCACGCCGCGCGTCTGCGTCGCCACCGGCACGTACGCGTGGTACGTGCTCGTCTTCAGTCTGCGGACGAACCCCACATGTAGGCGGATACCTTACTTTGCACTAGAAATAACTAGAGAATACGCGACCATACAATACACTATGGTTTTAGGCCTGTTCTGCACACAAATGTATTACTCACATGTGGGGGTTGTCACAAAAGTCACAAGCAGCTAGGTTGATAGAGGAATGTCTTTTTTTAGGGTTAGGCCTTATTATCGTAGTTTACCTATTTGTGTGGCGAGTGAAGGTAAATTATCGTTCATGATTCCACACTTTGTTTTAGATTATTTGTTCATTCATTTTTTATACTATCGATAACGAAAATAATATAAGATTCTTCATAATATACTCACTTTGCTCTCAACATTTCCAACCTCATCCCCTCCTCGGGCGGCCCCTCCGTCTCCCAGTCCTTCAGCAGCTTGGCGGGCTTGTACGACGCCGATATGATCTTATTGAGCACCTCCTTGAGCACCAGAGACAGCGGCCCCGGGCCCACGTGCTTCGGCAGCTGGGACAACTTGTTCCTACTGATCGAAGGACCAGCGTAGCATTTGTAGTTGAAGAATATCCTATCGCACCACTCCTCCGAGGATTTCATCTCCTCCTTGACGACTCTGGGCTCGTCTTTCACCTTCTCCGGCTCCACTCTCACGCTGGGGTCGGGGATGTGCAGCGCGTAGTTGTTGCTATCGCACCACCCCACGGGGAACAGCAAATCGCTATCTTGCGAGCACCAGAACTTCTCGCCTATCGGCAGTAACTCGACGCACAGCATGTGTTCGAGGATGGCGTCTATCGACGCTACGTGTATTTCCTCGTGGTTGTGAGGGTTCACGGCTTCCAGTTTCATGTTCACTTCGATGCCTTCGAGGGGCGCTTTGCTCACGAAGCAGTATTCGGGCGCCGGGACCGATGACGTCATAGCGAGGTAATCGTCCCAGTGGAAAGCGCCCTCTTTCCAGGTCTTCGGCGCTTTGAACGCGAAGCTGTTCCTCTGCGCCCAGCCCACTGGGTATATGTACGGGTGGCTAGAGTCACAGAGCCAGGCCATTTTGGTGTCCTCGTAATCTTCCAGGTGGTCGTCAATGGTGACCAGGAAGTGGAAATTGCTGAACACTTTGGAGACTGTGGCGGGGCGGATGCATTTCATGTCTTGCGGGCTTAGCGCTTCGAGCTTCATGCCGGTCGCGAAGTTGTGGGCTTCCATGTTGTGATAAGGCTGTGGATCAAACGTTTCTGATTAATGCCATTGGTATGGTCGAAGGTCGAAGGCTGAAATGGAGATGGGATACTATATAAGCCAGGCAGAACCGGAAAAGACGCCGTTCAAAAGATGCCAGACTCAGCAGTGACTAAATAATAACTTTAAAAGTACGACTTTTTTTTTTCTTATTACCAGAAATAGGTCAGCTGGTGTAGGCTCTATGATTGACTCTTCATTGCTCAGTCTCAGTTGGGTGCTTAATTTGTTTTTGCAAGAGAACTTGTTCACTTTGCCTGGATACTTGAACTGCCATGGTGACCCCTGTAATCATAGTATTAGGTTTGAAAACAGTTTTATTTTGTTTTGATTAATAGTGCCTATAATTTTTTGAAGTTTTTTTATGGCTACATACTACATCTGCGCTAAACATACTCCGCGACCTATTGACCGTAAAATTGCTTCTATACCTTTCTGTCCCACAGCTGGGCACTAGCAATTGGTGTCTACTCTAGGAGAGACTCACAGATCTTTCTCTATGTAGGCGTTTATATTAGTATACCTTATTGGTGACATAGCCAAAGCTGCTAAGCCGAGGGTTCGAGAAGAAGATCCAGATTTGCTGCAAATCTTCGTCTGCACCGTCATAGCGGAGTAGCAGGCGCCCGCCGATGTTTTCACACACCTGGAGATATAAACAAATTTACATGTAGATGTAACATTAATAACTCTCGTAGAGAAGTCTTCAATCATGAGGTACCTACTGCATAATATTATGTGCATACCTACTATAATGATATACTATGATAGTCAACTCATCAGATAGGTAGTCAGATGTAGGAGTAAATAGAATAGGGGTGGCAGTAATAGATAGTCAGTGCAACCACAAATGTTAATTGAGTACCCTATCAATCGGGTGACAAAATGCGCATGTGACGAATTGCGATTGTGAATAGATGATGTAGTCAACGACATTGAAAAATAATGGCACATTAATGTGAGAGAATAATTGGTTGAAAATAGAAAGAGTAAAGAAATCACCTTCTCATGTTTTGTCTACCCTAAATGAGTTTCAGTGCGATGAGCTATCAAATAAGTAGTTAAATTAATTAAATAAATAAATAAAAGGAAATAAAACTTACAGTAGCAATCCAATATTTGTACGGATCGAGGACATTCTGGACTTCCACTTTCATCCCCACTTTGATCCTGTCTATAGGCGAGAGACCCTTATTGTTCAGAGCCTCCAAAGACACAGACTGCCCATCCATCAGTGCATTCTGCATGATCCCTATAATGCTGTCACCGTATTTCCTGTTGACTTCGTCCGGTGGTTCCACTAACTCGTCATACTTGCCGCACCACCCCAGAGGGTGTACTTTTGTGTTGGATATGTCACACCAGAAGTCACTGTCTGCGCCGATGAACTTTATCCTAAGGAGATGTCCGCAGACCATGGTGATCTCGGCTATCCAGTAGACGTCCGGGTTGGACTTATGACAAACTTCCAACAGCATGCCCTGTTTGATGCCATTATTGAGGCTCGCTTCAACCTTGAAAAATTAAAAAAGGAAATCTCTTTTGAAAGGGTTTCAAGGTAATAAAAATATTTTTACATAATAATGTACCTATTTGTTTGTATTTTTATAAGAATATTGTAAAAAATCTAAATTGAAGTAAGTATATAAATAAATGAGGGAATAATATTAAATCAGCCTGTGACTGTCCCGGTGGTGGGCAAAGGCCTCCCCTCACTTTCATGAGGAGGATTAGACCATAATATATGGAGATAAGCCGTTTATGTATTTGAGTAATAGCCATTTATTATACTGTTTGTTCTTAGATGGATGATTTCGAATCGGATGGTAGAGTTCATTAACTTTTATAACTCCCCATGTAAATTAATATTTTTCTTTTTTATATAGAGGATATAGCTGGTGGTGCGGCGGTAGCATAGCAATTTTGTTTTATGAAGGGGGGATAATTCATGCTAGTTATCGTTAACCTACTCCAACCAGGACTATGCATGATTGCATTGTACAAAATATTAAGTATAAGTACATAAAATGTAGAATTTTATTATGTTGATACAAGCTATCAATACACCGCTTAAAAGTTTGATATTTAAAATAGCATATTATAGAACAGTTCAATAAAAAAAAATTGTGACCCCAATTAATATGCAAAAATAAATATTGTTTGTTTGAGTGATTGTGATTTAATTACTCTGACCCCATGATTTTGAAAATAAATTAATATATTTTACGTATGAATGTATTTCATCATTAAAGATACTATGGTAACTACCAATATTTAAAAAAATTGGACATGATGGACTTTTCCTTTGAGAACATTTGACTTTTTCCAATGGATTCAAAATATTTTTATTTTTTTTTATATTATAGGTATCCATTTGTTCACAATTTTCACAATCCAGTAGGTACTTAACAAATTTTAAAATAGAGCTTTGTCCATAATCTCTCTATTGGTTTGGTATTGCATTTATCTACTCATTGCAGCAACACCTAGTTAGTGCAAATCCTCAATCCATATGGCTCATTATAATATAGGTATAGGTAGCTAGGTACCTACCATATTTTAATTTTTAATATCTTACAGTAACTGCTATGAGTATATTAATATTATATCAATTGAAACTTGAAATATTTTTCTAAATTATACCTACCAAAAGCAACGCGAAGAGTACCTACTAATTTATGAAGGTAAAGTAAAAACTACTGTAAAAGGATAAAAATAGAAATTAATATTTTACCTGCTGAGGTGTCTATTTTTTCCCCATAATAGTTTAATAACAAAAATACCAAAGGCAAAAACATAGTTATTAGCATCGTTTCCTATTCTAGATTTTAAAACAATAATGAACAGTTGAGCAATAAAAGTATAAAAAAAATATTATACAACATGACCGAATAAAGTCGCAACTTACATGGGAAAATAATTCTTCAGGAACCGCGACTCCTTTGATAGTTTTTAAATAAATGTTCCAATCGAAATCAGCCATAATTGTATTAATTTAAGAAGTCCAAATATACATATTAAAATAAAATTAACACAAAACAAGTTGATTGAACGGTCGAACTTCTTTACGATACGAATTTCAGAAATTGCTTTTCATACATTTGTAAAGTACCTACCGTTTATATCTATCTCATTTTAATATATGCGTATTCGATAGCTCTATCCTGCTTCCACAATATTTCGAAATTATTTTCCGATCTACGTGACCTAGCACGATGAGACTGATTGATAACATGTCTAAAATATTTTTAATATTTTATTTTTTACTCAGTATGAATGAATCCTTTAACATACAATAAATGTTCATTTTATAATACCAATAAGATTACTTAGTCGTGTAAAAGTAATTTCTTTGAATGACTTTAAATAACTTATTTTAGGTTTCGCGGTTTCAATCATACGTAAGTTTTGATAAACGGAACGTTATAATACTCAATTACTCATTGCAAACAACAAATGTCAATGTCACCGTAAAAGTGAGGGGCGTATTTCGTTTGATCGATTTGTAAATAAGCGATAAAATTTAATTTGTATTATACGCTTACTTAGGTACCTATATCGGTTACTTTGCCAATTTCAGTTTCATTTATCAAAAAGTAAATTGCTTGAGAGCGATAAGTTTACTCATTGCAGTTTAGATTTACTTCACGAATATTAAAAATGTACAGCTGCAGCTAGATAAATATCGCAGCCACCTAGTTTAATACGCCATTCAATTAACAGCCTCGCCATTTTACTAAATGGCGCCGTTTAACTAGTTTCGTGAATGGTATTCAGCTAATCAATGAAATAGGCTTGGATCGCTAACATTTTTAACAATATTGTTGGTGTTTCTCAGTTTATGATATTATCATGATTACCTACAAAAAAAACAATAAGGTTTTACATTTTAAGTCAAGATATCTTTCAATTGCCCATCCCTTTAGTTTTGAGTCTGTCGCTGGCGGGAGTGGCGGGGCCCTACGTACGGACGGGTAGTAGAAAGACAGACGTCACCGTCACTCTGACTGAGTTGTTATCATCGCAATAAATTCTGAAAATAACAATAGATTTTCCAGATGGTATCGAAATTTCGTATTACCAGTGTACCATAATTAAATAGGTATTTCGTGGAGTGTTCCTCTGTGCTTTTCGTGGTGATCCGCTATGTGCATACTTTCTATTTTATCGCCCCAGTGACCGTGTTTCGACATCAAAAATGAGTCGTTCAACGTACGATTTGGTATCATTGTCGTTGGCGGCGAACAAGTCCAATGGGACGGACGACGAGGGCTGCATGCTGTTGAACCCCTCGCAGAGTGTGATCATAACTGGCGCGTACAACGGCATTCCACAAACGCTGATTCTCAATTTGATATCATGGTCATTTCTAATCCTATTGTTCTCCGTGCTGCGGCGGACTGCGTGGAATTACGGACGGATGGCGCTCGTGCAGCGTTCCAAGAGCCGTTGGACCAATTTGTTTTATCGCGGCGGTGACGGCGACGCGCTCGTCGAGAGAAGACGAAGCAACGATGAATCGCTCAACATAGACGAAGGTTTCTTTACGTGGCTGCCGGCAGTGTTCCGCGTCACGCGCGAACAAGTGCTCGCCAAGTGCGGCCCCGACGCCGTCCACTACCTCTCCTTTCAGAGACACGCCATCACTCTAATGTTCATCGTGACCCTAGTTTCCATCGGCATAATACTGCCTATCAACTTCCAAGGGACCAATCTGCAAGTAGATGCCAGCACCTTCAGTAGGACTACATTGTCCAACTTGACCGGTAGCTCCTTGTGGCTGTGGGTGCACACTCTAATCAGCATCTCCTTCCTTCCAATATCTGTTATGATAATGAGAAGGTGCACTGGCCGCAAACCAGTGCCGAAGTCCTTGACGGGCACTATTATGATAACGAACATATCGAAAGCCGATAGAAATGAGTCGACAATAAGGGCTTACTTTGCTCACAATTTCCCTCACATCCAGATAGTGGACTTACGACTAGCTTTCAACATCAACAAGCTGGCAGAGGTGCAGGAGAACAGAGAAATGGTTACAGAAGCGCTCATCTACACCGACACTTACTTCAGGAAGACTGGAAAGCGTATCACTGTGAAGCCTGTCTGGTGTGGCCCTGAAATAGATGCCCTAGAGTTTTACACTGCTGAGGAGAAGCGACTCAAAGATGAAGCTAAGAGATGTAGAGCTATTGTTTTGAATGATCCACTCGGTATAGCGTTTTTAACACTGCCATCATATCAATTAGCCGAGCATGTCATTAACCACTTCAGTCTGCACCGGGGGTGGGTGCTGTCGCATGCCACCAACCCTGCCGACATCATTTGGGAGAATTTAAGCATTCAACCTGGGGTTTGGTATGTAAAGGCCTTTATAGTCAACTTCTGTCTATTTGTAGTTCTATTTTTCTTAACAACTCCTGCCATTGTTGTGAATTTATTCAATACTGTAGTTGCTAAACCTGACTCATTGAACAAAATAACAACTGTAATATTTGAGTTTCTGCCCACATTGCTATTGTGGACGATGGCGGCAGTGATGCCTGCAATTGTTTCCTTCTCTGACAAATTTCTCTCCCACTGGACCAAGTCCCAACAGAACTACTCCATCATGACCAAGACGGTCTCCTTCCTCCTCCTCATGACCCTGATCTTACCCTCGCTGGGGCTCGCTAGCGCCGAGGCGTTCATCACGTGGACCTTCCACCACGACAACGACACCATGCGCTGGGACTGCGTATTCTTGCCCGATAAAGGAGCATTCTTCGTCAATTACGTCATCACCTCCGGCTTCATCGGTACCGCGCTCGAGCTGATCCGGTTTCCGGAGCTATTCCTATACGTGTGGTATCTGGTGCAGTCCAAATCGAAAGCCGAGAAGAGTTACGTGAAGAGGGCTATACTTTACGAGTTCCCGTTCGGAGTTCACTACGCGTGGAGCGTCGCGATATTCTCGATAACGATGGTTTACAGTCTGGCGTGCCCTCTGATCGCACCGTTCGGACTCATCTATATGATGTTGAAGCACGTGGGCGACAAGCATAACCTGTACTTTGCGTACGGGCCGTGCGACATGAGCGGCGTCGGCGGCGGCCGCATCCACGCCATGGCGGTGCGGCTCATCCGCGTGTCTGTGCTGCTCCTGCTAGTCAACATGGCGGCTTGGGCCGGGCTGAGGGCGGGCTTCGAAGCGCGGACGATCATTCTGATAATGGCATCGATAGTCGCGTTCGGAACCTTCCTGCTGTTGAGCCCGTTCCCTAGCTGCACGCCGCCGGCACCGCTACAGGAGGAGTCCAGCGTGCGCTTCACGGAGTACGTCTCCCCCGTGCTGAACAAGCCGCTGGAGTCGCAGCCGAGCACGGGCCCCGGCACGCCGGACTACGGGGCCTCCTCGCCCACCACCATCCATTCGTACAACTACAGTCCTGATCCCATCAACATATAAATCAATTAGCAAATTCCCAAATGTAATTTTTATCCAAATATAATTAATTCGCAGTACAATTGTACCGCGGCCGATAAGACAATATTGCCGGATAACAAGATTGTCAGCGACGAGGATTAGGATACTTTATAGGTACTTATAGTAATGTAAATAACGAAAACGCAATATTTTTATAAAACCGCTAGTAATAAGGTTGTTTTAGCGCTAATTCGACTGAGATCTTATGTTCAGATCTTAGATAAATAAAATTATAGTATAGTGCGCTATTATACTCTTTTAAATAGATTGGAAATTATTTCTTTGGGTAGAGCACTTTTCTTGTATTGTTCCCTAGAAGTAAATAATATAGCCTCTATAGAAAACAATTCTACGTGGATCGTTATCAAAAGAGTCTCGGGGTATACAAACCGAAATCGCAAATCATAAAGACGTGCGTTTTTTATCTTTGATGTATATATTATGTATATATATATATGTACATACGCGTACCTATACAATTATACATATTAGTACATGTTTGTTTTCGAATTCTTCGTTTTCTTGGTGGCTATGCCGAACGTCAGCATCCATCACGGAAGCTTTTTGTTAAACTAATCGATAGAAGATTCAGGAGAATGTATTTTCTAGAAAAACTCTTTGTAAACTCTACTTCCTATGTTTTAACGTTGAATGTATGGTATTGGACATAAGATTTCAGACACATTGTTATGTGATATGTTTTGTTTTTGGCTAATTGTTTGCCGTGTTTGCCTACTTACTTTAGTAACATAGCGCGACATTCTATGCTTACTAATAGAAGACTACCTTTGTATATAATGTGATATTTCGTATGTATTGTATTTATTTTAGGAGAATTGTCCGCAATAAAATTAATTTTCTATTCTAATTTGTGTCTTTGGAGTTTGTCAGTTTCACCAAGACCTAATTACCTTGCGTATTGACCGTATTATATTCACCATCATCAGTGCCCTTGAAAAAATGTCTAAAACCGGCGTAAATTCTTGAGCTGGCTTGGTTGGCACTACGTAAACATAACGCTCAGCATCTCATACATGGATGGAAGGCCATTCTAGTCTATATATCTTACTAATATTATAAAGCCGAAAGTTTGTGTGTGTGTGTGTGTTTGTTAGCTCTTCACGCTCAAACGGCTGGACCGTTTTCGATGAAATTTGGTATAGGGGTAGACTGGACCTATGAGACGGACATAGGCTATATTTTGTCTCAAAAAATAATCTCTAAGGGGGTGAAATAGGGGTTGAAAGTTTGTATGAGTGATTTACAATGCTTCAAGCTAGGAATCTGAAAATGTATATTTAGGCTTTTGGTAAGAAATAAAGAAATACGGGTTTCAGCTTTTTTGCAAAATCATCCCTAAAGGGGGCAAGGCAAGGGGTTGAAATGATGAGGTATTCTTTAGATGCACCCCCTACGGACCACAATAAACGGCTGAACGGATCGTCATGCAATTTGGCAAGGGGATAGATAATAATGGATACACGATAAAGAAAGAGATAGAGGGAGAAAGAGAGAGATAGAGTGAGAGAGAAAGAGATAGAGAGAGAAGTATGTAGATTGAGATAAAGGGAGAGGGAAGGAGATAAAGGGAGAGTTAGAGAGTGAGGCGGAGAGATAGAGTAAGTGGGAAATATATAGATTCTAGGAAGAGAGAGCGAGAGAGGGAGAGAGATAGAGAGAGTGAGCGAGAGAGGGAGATAGATAGATTGAGAGGGTACATTTATAGAAATAGAGGGAGAGCGATCGAAAGAGGGAGAGGGAGAGAGGAAAGGAGATAAAGGGAGAGAGAGAGAGCGTGAGAGGGCGATATAGAGGGAGTGGAAAATATGTAGAAATAAAGGAAGAGAGACCTAGGAAGAGAGAGAGTGAGAGAGGGAAAGAGATAGATTGTGAGGGAAGTGTATAGAAATAGAGGGAGAGAAATCCAAAGAGGAAAAGGGAGAAAAATAGAGATTGAGAGTAGAAAGGGACATATTATGTAGAGATAGAAGGAGAAGGAAAGATATAGAGATAGAAGGAGAGGGAAAGCGATAGAGATGGCATATATCATAGATAAGATTATACCATAAATGTTATTATGTGACTCACAAACATACATACACACACATTAACTCACATTGTTGTAGTAAGATTAGGTACGTTTAACTTTGTCCCTCGATCTCGGTTTAATCTGAGAATTTTAATAATTATGTGGCTTTCATACTGTTTCATTTTCGGTACGTTATGATTATGACTTAGCGACCGATATCGGAAGCTAACTAATGTACAGACAGTCGCCCCAGTACCCGGATGCTAACTATGATGACACAATAATAATAATTATGCACAAACCTTTCAAATAGCTACCTATAGGTGTTGTAGGTAAATGTAACGCGGGTGAAACCGCGGGGCGCCGCTAGTATATAATAAACACACCAGTGTGAGAAAAAGTAGGTTCTGTACCAGTTGACGAGATGCTAGCTGGCACATTACGATGCTAATTAATCTTTTCGCATATTAATTGCACGTGTCTGTCCTGGCGTGTTTCACTACGATTGGTTCCAGAATTGGTGAAGCCTTGCGGCTGTTTGAGCGCTTTATTGAATTTACATTAGTGACGCTTCCCTAGTGAGTTACCGGCTCTCGGTTTAAGAACTTATCGCCTAATACATGTAACGCGATCCGATCTACGCGGTTTATCAAAAGGTTTCAGTGACGACGGAAAAATAATATCATTTTTACATTATGTTGTACTTTTATCTTCACTATGATCTACATGGGTTTGTAGACAAACGATCCAATTAGTGACGCTCTGATCATGAATTTAGCAGGTTAAATTATTGGAGCCTTGAAGTATAGGTACCTATGTAGTTAGGTATCTACCAATGATATCCAACAATCAATTAACACGTTTCACGTCATATATAGACTTCACTATTATTCGCGCCTTCGCCACTATTTTAAAAGAAACCTACGAAATAAGATCATAAATGTTACGTAAGTACCTATAAGTATAGATTTGAGTGCTTACATTACACGCGTCAGAAATCAAGTCGAACATTTTGTTATGAACATGACTTGTTTCTGATTTGTTACAATTGTTTTGCTGTTGCATTAGTACCTACTATCCTACCCAGATATGTGTGTTAGTCATCGTCATATTCCATTCCATATGATATCATTATTCAATTCACATCTTATAAAATGCATTCGGGGTCGGGCGGTAGAGACCGTGATGTCATTCAGCTATAGGTAGGTACATATAGGTACACTGCGTATATTATTTATTCTACCTATTATTCATGAAAATTAAAAGTTACTTTAGTTAGGTTACTCCAAGCATGAATTTAACAAATAGGGTCGTTGCGCTGGTTGGCGGCCTTTTAGTCGCCTACCCAACTTTGCTTCTTGAAATTAGTATGATATGTCCATAATTCAGGTTCTAATTGTTTTTGTAGGCGTAGCAGATATCGTTAAGTTATTTTTCGTATTATGTATTGGAGGAAGAATGCAACAGTTTTTTTTTAAATAAATTATTACCTGAAATTTACCCAAAATGCCGGTTGGCGGCCACTTTTTTCGGTTCGCGGCCATCCTAGACTTAGTTGGCGGCCGCCAGTTTTACATACAATATTGACTTACAAGTGTTTCATACTTTTTGCGCTTTCGTACACTTTTCAGCATATAATGAACCTATTATACATTTCCACATCATTGGGCATATGATCGCGATTGTCATTCGAATGCATTTTACTCTTAAAAAGTACGTTTTCTTCAATATTCATCCCTTTCTTGTGCTCTAACCTAACCTTATATACCTTACACTGTTCTAACATCTCTGATTTCCACAGCATTTGTTCTTCTAGTCTGGGTTCACGCACTACAATCTCGTAATTTAGCATTCTAATCTACCTACAGCATTTTACCTTCTCCTAACTCATCTTCATTTTTAATGACTGCAACATAAATTCTTCTCTCTGTCCTTTCTTCGTTCTTTCCTTTCTTTCCTTACTTGAAACTCTTAATCTCTAATGCATTTACTCTTCTTCCATACTTCATTTTCATTCATCTACCTATATATATTATCTATTTACCGCAGTTATTCTTCTCTCGTTGTTAAACACATTACATTAATATCTCTAGGTACAAATAATGAAATAAAAAAACTACCTACGTTTTATAATCAATTTATATATTGCAACAAATTAAGTAGGTAGGTATGGTTAATGTTAACATTTTGTTCTTATTAAATATAACTTGAGTAATACTCCACATAATTTGAGCGTATTATAGACTAGTACTTATTTTAAATAGTCAACATATTTATAAATGTATTAATTAACTTGTTAACAGTAACTATTAGTAATCAGTCTTTAACAATTTCTATAACGAGTAATCAGTAAGTGTCAATAAGAATAAAAAACCTATTCTATAGCAGTAATGCACATGTTACACTTGGATGGTTTATCTTTAACATCATCATAATTCAGGCCTATAAAATCAGTGCACTTCAAATGAAACCATTTAGCACAAAAATCACAGCGAACATTTTTGTTTTCATCGTCCTCAGTGTCACTGTTTAAGATATCTACGCATTGGCCACAATTTTGTTTAATATTTTGTTTATCAAAACAGGCTTTAGGCTTTAAAAGTTTTCCTTTTTTAAGTTTCTTGGCTTTATATATTTCTTTTTTTTGCTTTGCTTCCTCTTGTTTACGCTTCATGACTTGCTTTCTAGATTCTTTAGCTTTTTCTTTCTCTTCATTCTTTTCTTTTTTAGCCTTTTCTTTTAGTAGATGGTATTCTCGCCATTTTTCCCTGATATCGCCGATTGAATACAAGCTTTGGATACCTTTTTTTTTACTTTTCTAGAGGTTGGGGTATAAACAGATGTTGCTCGAATACTGTGTTTGGATCTATTGAAATTTTGTTGTTGGCGGATGCGGGTGTAATTGTGGAAGATGATGATTTGTTTGGCAGAACGTCACGAGAATCTGAATATTCTGATACAGTTGGAATAACTGTAACATCATCCAGTGATAAAAGAGACCTTCTTTCTAGTTGCTGGCAAGTGACGCCAAAAGTCAAAATTTTATTTTCTCCTTCCGATTTTTCTGTGGTAGTGACGGTACATAATGGCAGCTTGTCTTGTAAAGTTGGCACTTGAGATAATGTTACTGAGTCGGTGTCACGATTTTCAGATCCTAGTTGCTCTTTTGGGCTAATATGTGGAACTAATTCGGTGCCAGTTTTCAAACTTCGAAGTTCATCTGTAATCGGCATTTGGTGTATCTGTTCCGTGCATAGAGAGACGTTATTTGAGTCCGATTTTGAAGGTAGATAGATTTCATTAGGATCTAGAGATTTGGGGCTTAAGTCTCGGCTCTTGGGTGGGGTGTGCTGGTTTGGAACGGTATGACCAAAATATCGTCCAGTGATACCACTGTTCCCAACTCAAGACCGCTAAAATCTGATGTAACTAAATTCGACAAGCCGTGATTCGGAAGACTCTCTGTTCTGGACATCTGTAATAACTAAAAATATCTAAACACCAACCGAAATAGTCTGTGTGAAAGAAGTGGCCGTAAACTGACACCTCTGTTTTCAAATAGTCAGATATCGGCCGTCTATTTTGCATATGATTTTCCGACGGCCGCGAACCAGATTTGTTTTGTTAGCATGTGTTAGTTTGCGGCCACAGTAAGCTATAAATCTGTATAAAATTATATTTTGGCGGCCGTGAACTAACCATATCATTTAAACCAACCCCAATCATACAAAAATGTTGCACAAAGCTAAGCTTTATTGACATTATAATAGGAAAGAAAGCAAACTTATTTCATTCAGTGAGCTAGTGCCGCGGCCACCCGGCCGTATACCAACTCTACTAAAAAAATATTGTGTTGGTTGGCGGCCACCAAATATAACTGGTATTAAAGTTATATACTCCCGAAATAAATGGAAAATTACATGAAACAAACAACTATGATCACACAAAAACAATCACACTAGTAATTAAGTAATTGTAAACTAGAAATACTTACTTTCGAAGCGGGACCTGCTTGCTATTTTTTTCGCAGTTTTGCGCACGTGTGTGCGCTGACAGCGCGGCTGACAAAATGGAAGATTTATTTCCGGCACATGGTTTAAGATAACCGATCAATTTTAATAAGGCATTACATCCTGCAACTATCCAACTTTTCTAAATACCACAACACGTTGGGAAGAGTGAGACAGAAATCTTATTATTGCAATATTTATACGGTTGGTCCTCTAAAAGGCCGCGAAACAACGCAGGGCCGCGATCCAGCGTAATGACCCTACCTGCGTGAATCATTGGTATTGATGGGGAAAAATAATTTGCGATGAACACAGGCAGAATGTAATTATTAGATAATCACTTAGGTACCTACCTCAGTACCTAATTACAGCATCATTAATGTACTTTATAGATTAATATAATATTATGTATCATTACGTACTATTGAACGGACGCCTGTGTAATTACTCATAAGTTAAGCCTATTATAGTAAAGCTATCGCAAGTAGGTATGTAATCGTGTCATGCGTTATGTAGATTATGTATAGTATAGATTAGGACAAAGAACCGACATGTTTTGCCCTCTATGAATATGTACAATCCCTATAAAATGTTATATGGACGTGTCTAGTCTTTCAGCGACCATTCACCTGCGCCTGCGCGTACGGTAGGTACGTCATCGCCAAATTATGGACGGACGTGTACCTACTACCTATATAGGTACCTACCTACTCGCCCCTGAATGATACCTACCTTATCTGCGTAGGTGGAGCGTGCCATAAAAACGTGGTTATCATTTTGTTACCCGCATTTCTATAAGTTCTATCGTGATATACAAGAGAGTTTATTTTCAAAGCCGGTGACAAATGGTGAGTTATACCGGCGCGGCGCGCACCCGCTCAATCCCACTTTGTATGTATTACTGTATTTATGTAGTGTATGATCTATGAATTCCATGATCCTACTCATCAATAGTTCGGTTAAATAGTAATTGATTATGGTTTTAGTTTGAAAAATGGATGTTTCCCTTTCAAGCACTGTACCAAGATTCTGGACAGGAAAAGGAAACTCCGTTGACTCTACCAGTGCTTCGGAATACGCCCGTTAGAGAAGACAGCACCAAGAAACTCTACGGGGACGTCATTTTTTAACTTTACCTAACACCGAGGGAGCAGCTAATGCAAATAATATAAGTATACAATAAAAACCGAGAGTAAAAACCGCAGTGCAATCTGTTTACTTTTTACGTGACACGAAACCACATGCCGTCTTACACTACCACAAAAGTTTAGACCAAGATTAAACAGATGTTTCTAAACATTAGTTAGACAAAATCGACGTCTATTACTCGCGTTTCCTGGCATCCCTAATTATTTTACTTGTGAATTTTGAGTTAGAAAAAGCGAAAGTTAGACGTCGATTTGGGGAGAAAAATATTTAGACTCATGTGTTCAACTCTGGTTTAAATCTTTTGTGGTAAGACCGACGGTGTGAATTTAAAACTTCCTAGACCATTGTTAGACTTTTTGTACCTACCTATACTCTATTAGTATACCTACCTGATATAATATTAGAAGTAAATAAATGAATAGATCGGTAGGTATAGGCTAGGTTTCTCGGTGGCCGGAATGGATTAGGGGTTATCGATTCATATTTATAAGCCCACAGTCTGTTGATATGTTAATATTATTCTGTGCTTGCTTAGAAACACGCAAGATTGACCGCAATCTAGGTTTACGATAAAACCGGAGCGAAGACCTTGTCAATGACACCCTATAATATAAATTTAGGTAGGTACATTCTTATACAAGGTGTAACAGCAAGGTGTAGTAATACTGAAACTATGCATACACATACTTATTTCGAAGTAGTCTGGAGGTACTATAAATCTGTAAGTAGGTAGGGTAATGAATTAAGACACGTCAAAGTTTACTGCAAAACTAACCATCGTTCAACCCTAGTTATCAGCTGGGCAATGTCAGTGAACGTCAAATCCGTCAAGACAAATTCATAAAAGTACTTAGGGTTCCGTTTGTTTTTTAAATAATGATTTTTACCGATTTGTACCGACCCGGACAGATGCAACCGGACAAAAGTATTCCTTGGCGGCTGATTGATATCTGGTCCGTGTAATGTACATACCAAAATTCTATTCTAAGGCGGTAAGTATCTGAAATGAATTTTAGAGGCTTTCAACTTTGTAACAATACTGAACCCTAAAATATTGTCGGCAAATTCAAAGACCGCGCGGTGCACCGCGGTCTCTTTGCGGCAGAAATAATTCAATGCCAGAAAATATTGTCGGCAAAATTCAAAGACCGCGGTGCACCGCGGTCTATTTGCGACAAAAATAATTCAATGCCAGTGACCCGCGTAACGTGACGTCATCCGTATCATGTTAGGGTTGTAATATTTAGTTATTTTGTGAATTTTAGTGAAAAAATCGATTATCGATTTCAGGTTTTAGTACCCTGGCAAATGATTCATCACCAGGTACACATACCCACATTTCAATATTACTACACCTTGCCGATACACCTTGTATATACAAGGTGTAACAGCAAGGTGTAGTAATACTGAAACTATGCATACACATACTTATTTCGAAGTAGTCTGGAGGTACTATAAATCTGTAAGTAGGTAGGGTAATGAATTAAGACACGTCAAAGTTTACTGCAAAACTAACCATCGTTCAACCCTAGTTATCAGCTGGGCAATGTCAGTGAACGTCAAATCCGTCAAGACAAATTCATAAAAGTACTTAGGGTTCCGTTTGTTTTTTAAATAATGATTTTTACCGATTTGTACCGACCCGGACAGATGCAACCGGACAAAAGTATTCCTTGGCGGCTGATTGATATCTGGTCCGTGTAATGTACATACCAAAATTCTATTCTAAGGCGGTAAGTATCTGAAATGAATTTTAGAGGCTTTCAACTTTGTAACAATACTGAACCCTAAAATATTGTCGGCAAATTCAAAGACCGCGCGGTGCACCGCGGTCTCTTTGCGGCAGAAATAATTCAATGCCAGAAAATATTGTCGGCAAAATTCAAAGACCGCGGTGCACCGCGGTCTATTTGCGACAAAAATAATTCAATGCCAGTGACCCGCGTAACGTGACGTCATCCGTATCATGTTAGGGTTGTAATATTTAGTTATTTTGTGAATTTTAGTGAAAAAATCGATTATCGATTTCAGGTTTTAGTACCCTGGCAAATGATTCATCACCAGGTACACATACCCACATTTCAATATTACTACACCTTGCCGATACACCTTGTATAAATATATTTATATAAGTATACAAGGTGTAACAGCAAGGTGTAGTAATACTGAAACTACGCATACACATACATATTTCGAAGTAGTCTGGAGGTACTATAAATCTGTAAGTAGTTACGGTAATGAATTATTACACGTCAAAGTTTACTGCAAAACTAACCATCGTTCAACCCTAGTTATCAGCTGGGCAATGTCAGTGAACTTGAGGCATAGGCTAACATGTACAGTCTTACCCAACTTATATGGTGCGTCGTGAATCTTCGTTCGCGCAGAAAATAAAGTATGGTCCGAAGATTAACGAAAGAATGCTTAACATTT
This sequence comes from Hylaea fasciaria, assembly GCA_905147375.1. Classification (NCBI taxonomy): domain Eukaryota; kingdom Metazoa; phylum Arthropoda; class Insecta; order Lepidoptera; family Geometridae; genus Hylaea; species Hylaea fasciaria. The sequence goes on along the minus strand of LR990193.1, from coordinate 12,271,086 downwards.
ACAATCAACCTAAGATCACTATTATAAGGTTCATAATACACTGCAGCTGTTGCACATCGCAGTTCTACCTGCGCAGAAGATGAATTTTCAAAGCGCGGGAAATGCTATTGACCGCTATTGGTCGGCAGCCGCCCCGCCATCTTAGCGATCGCCGCGTGGCATGAGTGAGATGGAACTAACAGCTGCAGTGTATTATGAACCTTATAATAGTTATCTTAGGTTGATTGTAAGTGCTAAGCATTCTTTCGTTAATCTTCGGACCATACTTTATTTTCTGCGCGAACGAAGATTCACGACGCACCATATAAGTTGGGTAAGACTGTACACCTCTAGCCGGCGGCATTACTCAAACAAAACTAGGTGTAGAAGTAAAGTTGTGGTAAAAGTTCCACCAAAAATTACTAGATGGCGCCAGGGCCGTTTCTAAGAAATCCTGCATCGCGCAAGCGTTGTGTGACCGGCGTAACGTGACGTCATCCGTATCATGTTAGGGTTGTAATATTTAGTTATTTTGTCAATTTGAGTGAAAAAATCGATTATCGATTTCAGGTTTTAGTACCCTGGCAAATGATTCATCACCAGGTACACATACCCACATTTCAATATTACTACACCTTGCCGATACACCTTGTACATATATATATATACTTATATATATATATGTACTTAAATAATATAATATAGGTATAATAATATACGAGTACATTGTATAATTATCGTGAGCTTAGTTACCTAAGTACTACCTACCTACTTAGTTTATGAGGGTATCAACTTACTTATTTTATAAAATGACTGGTTACCTAATTCAAGGAATATTTTGTACCTACATTTAGTTAGCTACTTTAGAAACTGTAGAAACTTAGGTAATGTCGTGGAAATATTTTAAGGCCATTCGTCATCTCCACGGAAATTCGATGATTCATATTATTATTCGCAAATTATATTTCATTGAATAGGTGTATACATTCTAGGTAAAGCATTTCTTCCTGTATCCAGCTCACTGCTTCATTCAATGCAGTCGTTTTAATGCAGCTTCCGACATAGATGTAGGTTTAGGTAAGTAGGTACCTAGGTACTTAGGTACATAAATTATGTAGTATCGATGATCACTCGAAAAAATCATTAGGTAGGTATACACAGGTTTACTTTACCTAATTTACCTATGCGATAACCGCATACTACAGCTATGTAACGTAATCTAACGTAACGTAACTCCTTTCTGCTCCACATACGAGTAAATCCGGAAACTGGTTCACTGTCGTGAGTTGACTCGTGGCGGCCGTCAACCGCGAGCTATTGAATTTCTTGGTCGCGTGAGTCACCTAGTCTGACTATTGACAGACCCATCCTTTTTATAGTAGGTACTCAACCTCACTCAACTCTCTACCGACAGGACTCAGGTAGGACCCATCTTACTAATGGTGTACATGTTGCCTACGACTTCATCCCCACGGACTACATTTTATTGCGATAGGAAATTATCCTTTGTCGTTCTAGGTCCAATCTATCTCCATTACCAAATTTCATCGGTATCGGTTCAGCTGTTTAGAAAAAAACAAACAGTTACTTTCGCATTTCTATTATCGGGTTGCGTACATTTGTTTGTTACTCAGTCATCATGACAAAACGGCTGAACAGATTTCAATTAGGTAAATTGGGTCCAAAAATAGAGTAGGTACTTAGGTAGGTACTTACTTATATTTGGGGCTGTAAGTAGATGGATATACCCCATAAAGGTTGAAAACATTACTTTAGTTATTTAACATTAACTCCTAATAGGTATATTCTTTTTATTATGTACAGGTGGGTCTGCAGTAGTAGGATTGGCAGCTATAAGCTTAAAATACATACAATAACCTATTAGTAAGCCAGATATACATATAGGTCGATGAGAGTAATATAGATAAAAAGGAGAAGAAAATATTAGTAAAAAATAGTACCTACCTAACAAGTTTTTGAGAGAAAATATAATATACCTTTATGTAAACTTTTATCATAACACGTATTCGTTATGTAGGTACACTAGGATCGAACTAGTAACAACAAACGTTAATAAAAACCAAAACAAAAAATTAAAAAAGATTTTTTTATTGTTCATAAATTACTTAACAAAGATGGACTTATGAAACGATGACATTCGTCCACTGATAATGTTACATTCTTCATCATAAACTTTGTCTATAAAACGATTTCTAAAAGCTTTTTAAAATTAATATTGTGTCTTTTTTAGTATACAATTTAAAACTAAGATGCAGTATGTAACATTAACAGTGGTTTAACTTACAACTATCTAACTAGTGGGACTTCTTAGGCTTGGATAGTTTCTCGTATTTGCTCTTGGAAGTGTACCACAGGCCGAAGGGGATAGCGAGGGAGGGGAGGGTCATGACAGCAAACGCAGCCCAGTCCAGGATGTGCGAAGAGAACTTGCGGTCGTAGTCCTTGAACGCCACAATGGCACCTTCCCCGGGGGAGCTGCTGATGGAGAACTGCAACTGGAATAGAGCAGATAATGTTTTGTGAGTAAATAACTCTGAATACTGAAGGGGTGAAGATGTGATGGTAATATAATAAAATATAAGATGTGTTATTAAACCAATACGGTCACAGAGTTTATAAGAGTATTTTAGAAACAAAATGTTAAGTATAGTAGACAAAAATGTAAGCTAACACTTTAAGCACAGTTTTGTGGTAGATACTCATTTGTATCATCAAAATAAGATAATAATGTTTGTTTTTCTAAAACACTGTCCTTGGGATCTGCTTTTTTATTGCTGAAAGCCGGCAAATATTTAGGAAAATAAAACATTGGCAGATTTTTCTTGGATGCTTGACAAATAATGAAAACAGATTTGTTTGATAAAGAAAGATCAACACGCTGAACTATATTGTCACCTTGTGTGTCTGTTGGTAATGGATTGGCGGTGCTATCTACTGTTCTTATTTATACATAGCTAAAGAAATTATAAATTTAAGTTTCCCGCTACATTTGTGTGTATTTATTGTATTTTTTTTATTTACTATTTAATTCCATATGGGTATAGTTGTCTAAGGTTGTATAAGTTTTGGCATGCCCCTTGGAACTAGTGGCATAACTAATGCAATTGACAGTGCAGCGCTTCTAAGAGGTACAATTTTTCACTTCATCTATAAAGGTGATTATTTACATAGTTTAGTTAGTGTGTTAATTCATTCAGGCTACTACTAGCTCAAGTGTCTTTGACTTGTATTATGTTGTTTATTGTTTATTAAATGAAAATTACAACTTATATGCTTTCTGATATAAAGTACTGCACTATTATCTCTCAGTAGACAATTACTAAAACTACAGTGTGGCCTACTCTTAAAAATCTCGGTACTTAGAAAATATAGAACCAATACTTTGGTTGTGTATTGCTGCATCTTATCTAGTGCAATTGTAGTCAAAAGCTGACCTACATAGTAAATCAGAAAAAGCATTTTAAAACTTAAACTTTCCCTAAAATATAACTTACCTCAGTAGCGTCTTCACTGGCCTTATATGTAACTTCGGCAGAAGTGAAGTTGAAGTAGCCATATCTACTGGAGCGCACGGTAACGACGTGGGAGACATTGGTCTGAGGAGGAATGCGGTCGATCTCGGCTGTCAGCTGCCCGCCAACCACTGCGAACACTTCGGGGTGGAACCCATGGTCCACGAGCTTCACGTCCACGGCCGGGGCTGTTCCGACGTTGTACAATGTATATTTAATCAGAATATCCATGTTCTCCACCAAGTACTTATTCAACACTTGTTTCGACACCAACAGCCGCGCCAGCGCGGGCTCTTCGTCCGCAGACACCGTCGCGGCGATTATGAGAATCAAAGACAACAGTTTCGCTGCCATTCTGTCTGAAATAGCGGAAAAATTCGGTTAGAAAATGGGCTGTGAAAGTGAGAGGTGTTTTTACATTATTAGCCAATTGTTACCGACGGTTTCTGCATATACTTACGGGATATTTATATGTCGTCCTGGTTTACAGTTTAAATTAAGATAGTCTTACCTTTTTCTGTGATTATTTTCTGTTAATAAGGAAATCTAGACCACTCCAAGAGAAATGCTACAAAATGTTGACCGAACGAATGTTGACAGATGGTCGTACGTGGCTGACGTAATGACATTTCACTCCACGCATTCAAAATTATTGCCAGTAGGTAGGTATCAATACTATCAACAGATAAAACAGATACGGCGCAAGTCGCAACGTTGTGACAAGAAGAGAATAAAATAAAAGAGCGTTATTGATGCACATGTAACATCCGAGTAAACATGTCAAGCATTACGTGAATTTCATATCATTTAGAATTCTTGACAAGCATACTTGACATAATGCTTGATGCGGCATGTGGTAAGTTGGCAACGTTCAAGCATTTATCATTCAACAAGCATAATAAGCTCTTTCTTTCATGAAGTGTTAGCTAGCCAGCCAGCGGCCAGCAGCAGCATTAAAAATTGTGTAGTATTCTTTGTTTTACACCATTAAGCTTATTTGGGTTGGTATGTACTTGAGTTCATGCTTGATAAGTTGGTTGATGAAAATGTATGGAAAGGAACCTTTTAAAGAGCTAAAGAACCTAAAAGCATGAACGCAGCAGAAAATATTATTACTATACCTACTTATAAAAAAAAGCGAAATGTATGTCAAAAAAAATTGTCAAATGCATCAAATGGAAATTCGTGTTTGTATTTTCTCCTGTTGGAAAATTCGTAAAAATGGATTTCTACAGGGATGTTATTTAGAGTTCCCTAAGAAAGTAGTAGATTGTTTTATTTAGTGTTTAATATAAACTATGACAGAGAACGAAGACGTTACCAAAAAGCCGGAGAAAGAAACATTAGATGACGAAGCTCTTGAAAAGTGAGTAGTTACTTTACCTACCCACATAATTTACAGTCCCTGTTGGTGATAGTGCACCTTGAAGGACATCTCCAATAACCTTAATAAATATTTTAGACTAGCCGTTGAGGAGTTAATGCGTGAAGCAGTCCAAGGTGCCGCTAGAGCAGAAATTGTCGGTCCATCCGGTTGGATACGAGGACCTCAACATAAAGCTAATAAACGCTTTCTTGTGAACACTATACGGAGTGCTGTAAACTCCAATAAGTACCACTCCTCGTCACGAGACCACCGACCCGCGAGTAAGCGGTCTCCTAAACGAGACCGAAATTCGGAGCCCACTATCAAGAAAGAGAAAATAAAAAGAAAATAGACCCTAAAATGGCAAGCTATGATGTGTCTGAAGTGATAAAAACTATTCTGGATCCTGAAGATCCCACCTGGAAACATTCAGATAAAATACCGCTTATTGTTAAGGAAATTGAGTCACGTAAGAATGAATTGAAAACATTTTTGAACAGTAGTGATTATGAGATACAAAATATAATTAGTGAAAGTGAAGAGATGTGCTCTGAAAGCAAGTTACTAGTTAGCGACCTGGAGGTTTGTAAAAAAGAAATAGAGGAGGAAACAATGGCTGAAATAGTCAAGTCCATTGAGAACTATAATTCTCTATCTAAAGAATTGAAATGTGTATCTTATGCCAGCACTTTGGTAGGTCATGTGGTTCAATGTGGGAGGTATGTGAAAGAATTTGAAGAGGGACGTAAGGAAAAGAGCTTCTCGAGGTCTATAGACGCTGTGTGTGACTTGGTCACATATATAGATTTCCGTAGAGATGGTTTCACCTTGTTGGATATTGGAACTAAGACGAGAGAAGGGGCTCAAGTTATTTTGGACAACCTGATTCAGGACCTGTATTCAGAATGGAGTAGACTAATACACTGGGAGGTGGAACCTTCCCCACACAAAACAACAGTCAACTTACATGTAAAATTTGACGATTCAATAATTGTTTATGACACGCTGAATGCTCTTGAGATATGCCGCAAGTTGCCTATAAAGGTGTCTGAGTTTGCCCAGTTTTTCTACAAAGAGATCCTTATGCCAATTTTGCACAATGAATGTGCGGTTTTTGCGGAAACAAATGATTGTGTGACCATAACAATAGTACACAAGGAAGACACCATGCCAGTTTTTGGTGATGTGTTATCAAACTACAGGATACTCTTCCAATTTCTAAAACCAAAGTTGAATACTAGCTTCAAAAGTAGTCCTAACATCACTTTAATGTCAATGATTGGCGATCAGTTGCGAAGCAAGTTTGCTGAACGTTTAACCGAAGATTGTTTCATAGAGACTATACCAAACAACATTATGGATTTACAAGGTTATGAGCGTGTTACTATGGAAATAGAGGAGTTCCAGAATTTTCTAGTCAATGTAAATTTTTTTCCTCGTGACAATAGAATATCTATATTGAAATATGTTGAAAACATTGATGTCCTTTTTGCCAATAAGTCTAGCAAGCATTTATTAGACTATGCTAGGACAATAATGCTCAAAGATCTGAGTTCTACTATGTCGATAGGGGTGGAGGGTATTCCAAGTGAGGCTAACTCAAGCACAAGTGATAATGCGCATGAAGCTTTGAACATCTTGGATAAGACAATCCCAAAAAGTCTGTTCTACTTTCCGAGGTGTATGATATCAAAGTCTGCTCAGGAACTGCTTGACCTGGTTTATACCATTATGGAACAAGCTGTCCAGTGTCCGGATGTGGTGTGCAAGAAGTTTTATAATACGACAAGACTGATTTTTGAGTTGTACGATGCAGTGGTGCCATATCATCACGAGAACTATTTGCAAACCATACCTCAATATGTTGGTAAGTATAAAAATTAAATAATTTATTGGTTTGATTGTTTTTTTTTTTTGAGGAGAGGTTGATTGGTACCTGTTCCTGTCTGTCTGCAGCTTGTCATCAACATGCTCTTCAAATATATCCTGTTGAGGTATTGAGGTATCCATGCTGCATTATATTGCCTCACCATTAATTATGATACCTACTTTTTGAGGAGTTGACAGATATCGTTTGACTTTCAGCTCTGTTCCACAACAACTGCATGTATCTCGCTCACAACATGCAAACATTTGGTGACAAGTGGTCAACGCTGATGGAAGGCCGTGAAGTGAACTACCCCATTAGCTTCGTGGATCTTGTACAAAAGCTGCGAGACCTCGGCTACAATCACCTCTCGATCCACATGCAACAGCAACGGAAGCAAATCTTGGACAATATACGGTCTTCTGGTAAGAAAATCGTATACACTTCGACATACACAGCAAAGCATTATACCTACTCATTAGTTGTCTCAAAGATTGAAGATTTGTCAATTTGTTTAGATCTGAATTGCATTGTGGTGAAAGATGTGCTGGGCGACAACGCCGAGGCAGCTATAAGGCAGTGTCTCCGGCAGCTACACATACTCAAGAACGTCTGGATCGGAGTCTTTCCCTCCAATGTGTTCATGAGGTAACTTAATCCTTTGATATCTATGCAAGTGTGCTTCACCTTTCGCACATCTTCGCTTCCCATCACATTAAATTTTGGTCAGACTGACAAGACAAACCAACGAACTCATTTCCAAAATGTACTTTATTGTATTTCAGACTAATGGCAACCCTGGTAAACATGCTGGTGGAAGAGCTAATCCACCGCGTGTGCACAGTGGAGGATATTTCCATGGAGATGGCTCAGCAGCTCACGGAGATGTACACGCTGGTGGTGCAGAAGGCTCCGCACCTGTTCCAAGCGGCGCCGACCAGTGGCCGGCAGTCTCCGCAGGAGCGCGTCTGGGTGAGTGTAGAATGTTGTTGTGCTGATAAATTATGAATAAATGATGAATGATGATAAATTATGGGTAAATTGGTCAGCTAATTGGTTAGAGAGAGAAGAGATTGGAGAATAGTGGAGTTATCTGTCTAAATAAATACTTTAAAATATACAAACTTGATAATAATAAAATTGGTAATGAACTAATACATACATTCTTACAAAAGTGAAATATTTATGAAGTGACTTTCAACACTGTGTGATAGACATTTTATCAGCACATAAGCTGCTCATCTTTATACTAATAAATAAATAATTGATGCAAATCAGGCAAGATTTGTGTTTTGAGGAAAGTGTTATAAGATTTGTTTTATTTTTGTGTAAATCTTTTTATTTCTTTTATGTAAGTAAAAGAGATTAGAACCTAATAAGTAATAATTGTATATGTAAAATATATTTTTATGTTTTTTTTATTTCAGTCATCTGATGACATGCAGGAGCATGTGAAATCTTGGAACAAGTTGCAAGAGCTGATCTTTGTCCTTGGCGGATCTCTGAAGGATATCGAGAACCATTGGAACGACGGCACCGGCCCCTTGGCCATCCACTTCCGGACCGAAGAACTGAGGAGTCTCATCAAAGCCCTGTTCCAAAACACGCAGATACGCGCCAATTTACTCTCTAAAATCAAGTAGTTTTCATGTATCCGTTATAATTCGTGAAACGACATGTAATTTACTTTTTATTGTATTGGAATAAATGTGGTTCATCATTTTATTTTCGTTAGTAGATATTTTACCTATAAAAAATTCAAAGCAGTATGACCCAATCACACGTGTGGCAGCGAGGAATGGTGTTTATTCTGTAAGTATATGACGTATGCCAAGCTAAAATTATGGCCGCTGTTGTACGGGCAGGGAAGGGCCAATTAACATTGGCGCTAGGGCCACCACCGCCAAGTCTGACTATAGTTGCGCCCAACACCCAATACTACCTACACCGCCGCTCGTACCATTGCCGCGTCTCGTCGGTCGAAGCGATGTCATCGGCCTCGTCGGCCATAGATGAAGTAAACTAAGCGTTACCGGTAGAGCTTGGGAAATGGGAAGTAGACTTTGTGCAGGGAAAATGTTTCCGCCGCTTTTTCGACTTCGATTCGTCCGCCGCGGTGCGAATTTTGTAGTCAAATTCTTCGTTTAGTAGTTTAAATTGCGAGAATAGGAACGTAACAGAAATGAGAACACGACTTTTATTCAATTGTCATGTCGGGAGTTTTGGCGGGAATCCGATAGTGAGACGTTGTTGGTCTTGTATTATTAGCTCAAACTTGTGTTTCTTCGAGTGTTAATGTGTAATATTGGTGGAATATTAACCATTAAGTGTTCGTTAACGTGCACGAGTGTAGGCGAATGATATAAACTCAAAAAGCGTGTCATTTCGCATTTTTTCCAAAACTCCCAGGAAGTTTCAGTAAAGCATCCACTACTTTACTGAATCGTGACTGACCATGTAAATAATTGACTTGACTACTTGACCACGATTGCTATAACATTGCTGTGACTTTCTTGTTTAAGAAATACAATAAAATACTTGACACTGGCTATATGCACAAACCGTGCGAAGCCATAACTAAAAAAAAAAAAAAAATTGTCATGTCAATGTCATTCCAATATTGACAAAACAAACGACAAATCAAAAACCCTAAGTCATAACCTCAAACAAGAGTTTTGGCGGGAATACGATAGTGAGACGTTGTTGGTTTTGTGTTATTTTCTTAAACTTGTGTTTCTTCGAGTGTTAATGTGTAATATTGGTGGAATATTAACCATTAAGTGTTCGTTAACGTGCACGAGTGTGGGCGAATGATACAAACTCAAAAAGCGTGTCATTTCGTATTTTTTCCAAAACTCCCAGGAAGTTTCAGTAAAGCATCCACCACTTTACTGAATCGTGACTTTGACTATGTAAATAATTGACTTGACTACTTGACCACGAGGATTGCTTTAAAGCTATTACTTTCCTAATGTGAAAATAAAAATATTATGTACTTACGTTATTATTATAATACTTGACACTGGCTATATGCACAAACCGTGCGAAGCCATAATTAAACAAAAAAAAAAAAAAAAAAACCTCAAACAAGAGTTTTGGCGGGAATCCGATAGTGAAACGTTGTTGGTCTTGTATTATTAGCTCAAACTTGTGTTTCTTCGAGTGTTAATGTGTAATATTGGTGGAATATTAACCATTAAGTGTTCGTTAACGTGCACGAGTGTGGGCGAGTGATATAAACTCAAAAAGCGTGTCATTTCGCATTTTTTCCAAAACTCCCAGGAAGTTTCAGTAAAGCATCCACTACTTTACTGAATCGTGACTGACGATGTAAATAATTGACTTGACTACTTGACCACGATTGCTATAACATTGCTGTGACTTTCTTGTTTAAGAAATACAATAAAATACTTGACACTGGCTATATGCACAAACCGTGCGAAGCCATAACTAAAACAAAAAAAAAAAAAAAAAAACCTCAAACAAATCGTCTCGAACTCCAAATTGAATGAAAAAATAAATAAATTTGTAAATAGTTGAAATAAGAACAAAATATGATCAGTTAAATATATTGGCTCTATTTAATTCCACAAAATATGAATACTCTAAAAGTGTTCCTATACAGAAGATGGCCTTGCATTGCCACGAATCGAGCGTACGCGACTACGAAAAAGAAAATACCCGATCCTGATGAAGAGGAACAACTACCAAGTAAATAAGAAACAATTTTATCAAATCAACAAAGGTTTTTCCTTATAGATAATGATTATTGACCCTCCGAACTAATGTATAATCACCATTGCACATTAGTAGGAGTTAAAAACCAACCGTACGAATAAAACAATTCCTAATAATTACATTATCGACCCATTCCAGTATTCAAGTACCCAGTTAGCAAATCTTCCGATAGGAGAGTCTATGTATGGGGTCTGGCGGAGACAGGCGCGCTGGGCATTCACCAGCCGCGCGGGAAGCGCGGCAAGAAGGCATACAAAAACGATTTTACCCTCGCCTGGCATCCTATGAGGTCCAGCTTCGCCGAGAGATTTGACGTAAATAATATTCACCGTAATATTAGCATTAACAGTCCCTTGTCATGTTATGCTTCATGAAGAGTTTGCTGGATGTATGGTGGACTAAAAGACTCAGCCCATTGCCATGCAATCAAATTTAATTCCAGGTGACTCAAGTGGCATGTGGCTATGGATTCACAGTTGCATCCATCAAAACAGATGAGCAGCACAAAGTTTTTGGTACAGGCATTAATACCGATTCTCAAATTGGCTACCATGCACCGAGGATGGGGCATCCACTTGAACTGATGCTAAGTCCGGCACCCATCTATATTCCTTATAAAAGCTTGGAGACTAAGGTAAGACGGAAAACACTTTCTTCCTCTGTCAATCAGTTTGTTTATTTGCTTACAATCATAACTCCATTCTACTCCAACATTCAAAGCACAGGTCAAAGTCAAAGTCAAAGCATTTATTGTAAATAGGCAATTAAATCACACTTTTACAAGTCAAACAGCTAATTCTCAACAGGAATTCAGTTAGAGGAGTTCAGTAAACTAATGTATTGTTGAATTGTGTCTTGTTATTAATGTGCTTAGTATATTTTTGTAGGTAATAAATATTGATGCAGGAAGAGCTCACACAGTGATACTGACAGACAATGAGGGGGCGTTCACACTGGGAAATAATGCATACGGACAATGTGGCCGAAAGATTAACTCTAATGAGGAATATAGAGGGAGCATGGTTTCTCATAACATCAAGAGGCTAGGAACAGAAAATATTGTAGACGTATGTTGTGGACAAGATCATACGTAAGTTGGGTATAGTTTTCATACCATTACACAGTGACTTTGCCATAGTAAACGCAGTGAAGGTTCATTTGACTGAAATTAACTGTTTCAGTTTATTCGTAACAGAGTCAGGGAAGGTGTATGCGTGTGGATGGGGCGCAGATGGTCAAACTGGGCTCGGCACTTATGAGAACCAAGCGATACCAGCTGCTGTAAAGGGTGATGTCACCAGTGAGAAGATAGTGAAGGTTGCATCTACTGGAGACTGTGTGTTAGCCTTAAACAGTGAGAAGTGGTTTATAATAACTTAATAGATAAATAAGTTTCTCTATTCACTGACAGATATCTTCTAGCCTTTTATAGTACCTTCCCATTCAAAGGTTGCCTGCCTAATCACAGCTTTATGTTTTCATTACTAATTATTTTTTACAGATAGTGGTGAACTTTTTGGGTGGGGCAACTCGGAATACGGTCAAGTTCCCATGCGGAACCCTAATCAACAAGTGAACATGTCTTATGCTCTTGTCAATTTGACTAAAGGCCTGGGAAAAATAGTTGATGTGGCAACTGGTGGATCTTTCTGCTTAATTGTCAATGGTAATGCATTGCTTTAGCTACAGCATTCATTCAAATATTGGTGTCGTGCCAATATTTCTACGTTCATTTCTATTTTCAGATGAAGGTGATGTCTTTGCTTGGGGCTATGGATTATTAGGTCTGGGTCCCAATGTGCAGCACTGTGCCAAACCCAAGCTGATCCCTCCAGCCTTATTTGGCAGAAATGAATTTAATCCGGATTGTACAGTAAAGAAAGTTTCTTGTGGAATCTCTCATTTAGCTGCTGTAACAAATAGCGGAGATCTGTATATGTGGGGTAGGAACAGGCACGGATGTCTGGGACTGGGGCATGCCAAGGACCAACACTTTCCGTTGAGGGTTTCCATCGGAGCCCAAGTGCTGCAAGTGAAGTGTGGTGTAGACCATTCAGTGGCAATTTGCAAGCCTTTTGTGTGATGTTTATTGTTTAGGTGCCGATAAGACTGTGATAAGTTTAATAAATTTATTTATGTAGTTGAACTGAATTTCATCCTTTATTTACATAGTATTATGCTGTAATGCAGCTAATAGAAATAATAAAAACACATTTTTTGACTGATTATTATTTAATTATTATAGGTAATTTGGTACTTCATGGGTTTGCAATAATTTGACCACTGATATTTCATGATGACCAAACATGTTGAGTACATGAAAAATCTGATTATTTTAAAATTATTGTTCTGACCTGTTCAAAAATTCAAAGCTTGCAAAAACGGGACTGTTAATTTTAGAGCAGTCATAACTCTTAGTTTGGTGCACCCCAAAATTCAGCACTATAGATTAGCAAGTACAGATAGAAAAAACATTAAGATAAGAGACTTAAAATTTAAATATTGATTTATCTATTCTTACAAGCATTAAAAAGAGAAGTTAGATATAAGCAATATACACAGGTGCCTATTATTTACAATACTTGCACTTTTACACAAAATTGTACAATTATTTATCAATCCTTTTATTTTTATTGAAAAGAAGGATCCAACTTATACTGGCACTTCTCCTTCAATACAACATTAACAGCTATTGTTTGCACTCATCATGGAACGGTTCAAGAGTGCGGAAGTCACGCCACGCTGGTGGCAAGAGTGAAGTGTGATGAAGATGGCATCCGCATCGCTTACACGGTTCACTGAACAGGTTGACATAGCTATGCAACCACGTCATAAAAGAACGGACAGCCAATTCTGGCAATGTTGGCGAGTAGAAGTGTAACATGGCAGCATGAGCATTTTCTGTTACCTTCCTAAACACATGATGTCGGGACTCTGTCCAGAGGTCTAACGTCTCTCCATAGCCTTTCACCATAACCCATTCCATCAACAAACCCTTGAAAGCCACTACAGCCTTTAGAACATGACTTAAGTTGATTTGCACAACAGCATTGCTCGCGAAAGGTCTTGAAATTGTGATTTTCATGTCGTTGTAGGATCTATCAATGTTGTTTATAACATTGTCGACTTGGAGAGGCGCCACGTTGTGATTGCTTTGCAGTTTCCCGCGCCTTTTCGTGCTGCCCGAGTTTATGTAGGACCTTTTTAGTGAGTTCTGACTGAGCAGCGTGTGCGCAAAGGAACTGTACTCGTGTATCTTGTCTGTCCATTTGTAGCTGTTCACTAGCTGCGTGTACAAGGCCTGGCGGTCTGTGGTAGTCTCTTGGCTTAGGTATGTTGTGTTGCCCAAGTTGAATGGCGCTGTGGGTATCGGTAAACTGTTCGTCGTCTGTTCTAAGTCTCGTAGATTGATATTCACGTTGTTTAATAGCTCTTGGAGTTCTAATAGAAACTTATCTTTGCCGTCTTCGCCGTGGTCAGCTCGTAGGCCGTTGGAAAGCGTTTCGAAGACGTGACTGACGCTCGATCTCAGGGTTCTAAGAGAGGTTAGGGCTGAATTCAATTGATCCACGCTAATTGTTTGATTCATTTTGAAGCGCTGTTGCTCGACTGTTTGATTTTGACGCGCTGTTGCTACTGAAAATAGGTGTAAGAATAAAAATCTCGGAAAGGTTTTGTTTATCCAATAGTCGTATGTACCAATCTATATCCGATATATAGTTCGTGATTTCGATGTTGTACACTAGGTTTATGCTCTACATTTTATACCATATTTATTTTATTCTTGAGCCTAGAACGACTACTAAAACATACCACAACACAACACAACAGGTAAATTCAGGAAATCTTCAAGAAAATCAGAAAAATCAAATCAAATATCAAATACAAACCAAAGAGAAAACAAACCTTTTTTTGTTTTTTTTTCTTCTTTGGCCATGGTGCTTTTCGCACATTGTGCCAGTCAAACAAAACTTACCCCCGGTTTCTAAAACGTTTGTTGGCGTTGACAGTAGATTAAAACTATCGTTGCCTTTATCTGACTATAAACAAATGACAAGGATGGCAATAGAATTAATCTGTTGTCAACGCTGACTGACGTTTCAGAAACTGGGGGTTAGAGGGAATAAATACTACCTACATACAAAATTACAAACGTCCGTCAGATACGTCGGTCGTCGAGTTTTGGCGGGAATCCGAAAGTGAGACGTTGTTTGTTGCTTTTGTATCATTATCTCAAATTGTGTTTCTTCGAGTGTTAATGTATAGTATTTGAGGAATATTAATCATTGTGTTCTACGTGCAAGAGTGTGGGCAAATGATATTATTACACTTAAACCCAAAAAACGTGGCATTTCAAATTTTGTCCAAGGCTCCTAAGAAGTTTCAGTAAAGACAGCATCCAAAACTTTAGTTAATCATGCCTTTGACTTGGTAGATATGTATGTGATTAAGTAAGACGTACATACTTAAATATTACCAAACACTGGCTAAATGCACAAACCGTGCGAATCCATAGCAAAAAAAGTCACGTTGCTAACTGCTGTCAGTAAAACGTCATTTGTATTTTTTATTCGGTAAATCGTAGACAACATTGAACAGATTATACAACCAAACTCTTTGGTCGGCCAATACAGCAAGAGCATGGATTTCCCAAGCAAGATCAACCAACAGCTGCAGCACCAACCTGCCGGTATTTCATCGTGCTCAGACGACGCTGTATCGCGCACCAATCGTTTATTTAGCAGTCAATAGATGGCGCTTTTAAAGATTTTATTATTTAGTTGGTTCCTACGGAAAATACGCTTAGTTCTGTACAATATAGCTATGCGAGTCCAACCTCGATAGGTATGAAAATATTTGTGATGTTCGTCGCTCACTACTTGCAGCTGTGGCTATCAGAGCTTAGAGCATGCCGAACTAGTAGGTATACAAGGTGTAACAGCAAGGTGTAGTAATACTGAAACTACGCATACACATACATATTTCGAAGTAGTCTGGAGGTACTATAAATCTGTAAGTAGTTACGGTAATGAATTATTACACGTCAAATTTTACTGCAAAACTAACCATCGTTCAACCCTAGTTATCAGCTGGGCAATGTCAGTGAACTTGAGGCATAGGCTAACATGTACAGTCTTACCCAACTTATATGGTGCGTCGTGAATCTTCGTTCGCGCAGAAAATAAAGTATGGTCCGAAGATTAACGAAAGAATGCTTAACACTTACAATCAACCTAAGATCACTATTATAAGGTTCATAATACACTGCTATTATAAGCTACTTCGTGGGCTACTCCATATTTTTACACTAGTAGGCCTACGCCACGTCTACACCGCTACGCCATGTCTACACTGCTACGCCATGTCTACGCTGTTTTATTATTTTATCTAAAAACTTACATTAAGTATATTTTTTTTATATTAATTGTAATACCTACATTGTATTGGCAAACAAAAGTTGATTTATAAATCCAGTCGGCTACAAACAAAACCTCTATTAATCACACTCGTACAAGCGCTTCAAGCCTCAAAAGAAACCTCTATAACGTCCCAATGAAATATCTTTATGGATTTTCGCGCCTCCTGGCGGCAGCCCGGGATCAGGCCTATAAATTCACGAATAGGTATAAATCGAGCAACTCTGTCTCCCCAAACCCTTTGCCCTAAAATTTTATCATAAAGGACGTGCGGGCGTCAACCTTGTATTTACGCAGTCCTCTTTATTTGTGTGTCTCGCCGAGACTCGTTCTTTCAACTCTTTCCAACTTTTTCCCACGTTAGTTGACTATTTATTCAGTTGTTTGCGTATTTAAAGCTGCATAACAGGCGGCCTGTAGGTATGCCGAAGGGCGATGTAGGACGCAGGCTGGTGTGGACGTTATTGGTATGGATGCGAACGCTCGCGGAGGTCGTAGGCTTGATCGTAAGACTTGTTGCGTCTGCTTATTGGACGGCAAAAATGTCTCCGGGTGCGCCAAGGCGCGCCGATATCCTATACAGTACGTTTCCACTATAAGTAGGTACCTACTTGGCCGGACTTGATATTTGATGTTTTTAGAGCCCTTGTAGACAATTAGAAGACAATTGATGGATCTTTCACTAAGCGACTAGGTTCATCCAGTTTTGTCAGTGCGAAGTTTAAATGGTTGGGCGCTATCTTAGTTTTAAAATTTGGAGGTTAGTAAACCGGATATACGGACATAATAGAGAACAAAATGCATAGAAACGAATACCATAGAATAGAAAATACTTAAGCGTACACCATCCATCGTAGAGAAACACACTTAAAGAGCTTTGTAGCGGTAATAAAAACAAAGCCTAACTGTTACGAAAAGTTCTATCTTACCCTTAGGTATGGCCAACATTACAGGTGTAGGTATGCGAAGATTCGAGTGAATCTTAGCGTACCTAATTTAGGTAGGTACAGCGAAGGTTTTTACAAAGTAACATGAACCCGTCCTTTGTTCTCCTTTTATTACTTCAATTAATTAGTGACACAACAAGCCAATGGCGAATTATCTGTAAAGTTTTGAAAGTAATATTTATCTAGTAGCGCTTCGCCGCCCGCCCTCGAGGGAGAGGTAATTGCAAAGGTCGACAAACGCACTCGTCTGGAATAACGCGCGGCCCAACCTGATTATAATAAAACTATATTGGTTACATTATAAATGCGAGCATTGCTTTCATTATTCTGTTTAACCGAATTTGAACTGAAACTGTTGATCATGAACACATTGTTTCGTTAAAGCCCTTTGTCCTTTGTCATTGTAACTGTATGTGAGTATTCTATGACAGTATATTTGTGACATTGAAGGTACGAATGTGGTGGGTTACCATGATTGTATACAGTGACTGAAATCATGACGTAAGTATACACGAAAACATAAACGTTAGAGAAGAGAGATGAGACGTGAAGTTCCGTCTGCCGCGGAGGGCGCAGGGAGATGAGAAGTGCGTGACAGCCCGGCCGAGTCGCCGAGCCCTGCTGCGACCTTGGGGCGCCTCAGATCCAGGGGCCGCCGGCAGTCACACCGGCTCCTCCGTTTCCACGTGGATCGAGCATCGATCGAGCCCATTCAATTTCAGAATAAGTTATAAGTTGGCGATCGGAGATCTATCGAGTGATTACTTTGGAAATAAAGAGGGTGGTTGCGGGGCTGGCGGGCGGGGCGGGGGCGGGGGGTGCGCGCAGGTGCGCAGCCGAGGGCGGCGGGAGCGGGGCCGGGGCGCCGGGGCGCGGCTAGTCCCGCGCCGGGCGCCGCTCGGGGCGGCCGCACATTGTCCGCAGGCCGCATGAGTGCGCCGTCGTGCTAGCGCAGCGTGCGCGGGTGTGGTATGCCCGCGCGCCGCCGCTATGGCCCCAATGCTGGCGGCCTTCGCGCTCCTGGCCTTTTTGCCCGGTGAGTGGCCTCAGGTCGTATTCGCGCCGAAGCAACAGGCGTCCGCCGCGCCCCCGCGTTTGTTTACCCCATGGGGGGATCGATTGATGGTGAGAGCCGAGGTGTTGTGAGTGAAAGGATGCCGCGAGGAGGCCCGCGTCGGAGACGGTCCGGCATCACCCCGGTCGGCGGGATGTATCTGTAAAAAGATCGGTCAGGTAACGCTCAGGTATCCGAGGGTAGTTCGCTCTCGAAGACGGAATAATAACGGTTGAAATTTGAAAATACGGACCTTCTTTATTTGAATGAATAAATAAGCGCGCGACGTCCTCGTCCGCCCGGGAGGGATACGAGGTCATAAAAAGGAAAAAGTCAGGTTTTACGAGGGAATCTGTACGTACTTACCGTAATGGTAATGATTCGGTTACCGCGCCGTGTTGCCCGACGTGGGAATTTTATGGGTCTCGTCTGGCGTCGGCTTACTCGGCTTTCAATTCTCTCAGCAATGTTGGAATACTAAATTATGGGTGCGTTCACACTGTTGGAAATGTCTGTGTATGGAGTTCTGGAAGAAAATGAACATCATCAAGATCATCAGAGAAGATCATCAGACAATCCAACCAGTTTTAGCCATCGGTATAACACATTTCACCCTACTTGACCTAGTTTTACGAGTAGTTTGCTCCCTTTGTCTTTACACATCTCCGAACGCTGCTCTCTATTCCACCACTTTATAAAGTAACGTAATATCTACCAATAACCAACCTATGTGTCAAGCGATTGACCTTTTCCAAACACTTCGGTAGAACCGATATAGATCTTTCAGATATAGGTACCTAAATACTATAGCCCCCGAGAATTCTATTAGCGAACGAAACAAAGTAAATGTCAAGAAACCAATATAGCAGAAGACGTTGGAAATACACCTTAAGAAGACGTTTCATGTCAGCAAACAGCCTCTGTTTGTCCTAAAAGAAAATTAGGTTTCTCTTTATTTGCTGGGAGGATCTCCTGGGATGATAAGAGGTAATTGAGCCTAGCATCTCGTGACCGGATTAGTCTGCAGCAAAACACTCCATCTTGAAATCCTTGATGAACACAAAGGCTAATGACATTTTTTATTGGAAGTTCAGAACAGCTTTCTGCCTGTTTGGCTGTTATTTTAATTTGAACATACAATTTTCATTTAGCTGCTTTATAACAACCTTAATAAGGCTGTACTTCATCAACCTTTCGATGTTTCTCTAGTAGTTGAATCGCATATCAAACGGTGAAATCTACTGAGACAATCGTCTTCATAAGATCATACAATACCTACCTATATATATAAATACATACAGTTCAAATCCCAACAGTTACAGTTAAGAGGTCATGATCTTCATGACAATCTTTCTACCATAGTCTGTTATAGGATCTTACAGTTTCATTAAATATATTATTAGGTATCTAGTTATCTACATATTAAAATGTTTATCACTTCGGACCACATTATCAGTTACGTCAAATAAAATAGTGGGTAATTGCTACACAATTGAATAATAATACGAGTCTCCTACAAACTACAGAAATAGCATAACCTAAAAACCTATATCTTCAATCTTATTGCCGTTATCCCATTCCGTCATAAGAAAGATTCATCTAATTCCATACCTCATTAGGCACTGAACGTAGTGAATCGATCGAATAGAGAGGGGCTAATGGCCCCGCAGCCCTAGATTGCTTTTAAGGGGCGCTGTAGTGCCATTACAATTAATCGGAGGCGTTAGCACCCCCTCCATCACTGTCGTCGAACGTCCGCGCATTTAGGGAAGTGGCTCTCTCAATATATAATTATTATGAAGACATTGAAGCAAGTGACCTATCATACCAATGAAAGTTTACACAACTATGTGTTGTTACATTATTTCAAGTTCTGGGAATTGTGGTTAATTAGTCGTGGATCGTGAATCGTGGTAAGACAATCTAAAACGTATAACGCTTATAAAACAAATAAACGCAAATTTTAACTTAATAGGTACGTATCCGACTTTGAAAGGATTGATTATAACACTATTGCAGTAGTTTTTTATGGATTCTCAAGATTTTCCTCTTCAAATAAAAAAAACGTCTAAAGTGTTCCAGAAAACCCGTAGGGCATTTGAGATTTTGGAGCTTAAAATGTTATGAGACCGCACAGGCTTTCTTCAAGCCTATAACAGAACAGACAAATTCAACTGCGATGGTACTAATTTCTAAATGCACCAAACTCAACATAATTAAGCTCTAAAATTATTACGGTGCCTATCGTTTCCTTCTAGACTTGTCTGTCAAAATTAATTTTAGATTAGTTCGGTGCATTGAATCGACATCGAAAAGCTCTTTACTAAAACCAATCGCTTCCATCCAGTAACAAGTTAACGTCGTGGCGATCCTGATCAATCTCCTACAAACATTTAAATTAGGCAATAAATTATACCAAAAGTGTCCTAAATTCTCAAAATGGTTAAGAACCGTCGCGACACGACAGCCGCTTCAGGCCGTCGTGTACAAGATGGATTCTCGAACTGTCGAGAGCGATTGCTCGATCCGCCCGCAAAAAGATTTATATACAGGTTTTCTGCGCCGACTGGGCGGGCGGGCGATCCATCATTTTCGTGCCATTACCGTCGCCGCCCAACTCAGGCATTACCACCTACCATTCATAGCTGTCCATTTATACGTGCCAAGGTGATAAAGGGAAACTGCAATATTGATAAGCGTGCATCCCTAATATATCACTATCAGCATGTGTATCTAGGATCCAGCCATCGATTGTTCGTCCAAATTGTGTTGATTGTATAAATTACATAAATATTGATAGAATCTCTGAATGAAAAAAAACATGCAAGGGGTGGGACCAATTTGAAAGTCGTGAAAGTTGTTCAAAGCGTGAACTGATTCAACCCAGACATCCTTTGGATCAATAAAATGATGATTCAACTTCAGTTATAACAAAACTATGCATGGTTAAAAGAAAAAAATAATTGTATGCAGGTCTTTTGTTTTTTTATTAGTGATAAGCTATCGTTTGTACACAGTCTTACCTAGTGGAGAATGTGATGGAAGGTGCTAAACACATCAGTCTAGAATAGGATTGAAGATAGAACCGAAAACACGAAAGTATCTTGACGAGAAATTCCGCTTTGATCTCGTGTATACTTGTCAACTATACAGTAACTGTGTATCTTTTACATGTTGTGCTTTTGTTGTGACCCCGAACTTTGGCCATCGTTTCCCGTTCATTAGGAACAAGGAAAAGATACATGTGCTTCCTTTGATGTGGCGTGGCGTGATAAGACGTGGCGGGGAGATAATAAATTTGGGACGGCTTGTTGTTGCTGCGACAGACCCTAATTTATTAATCTTTGTGGCCCTTTTTGTATATTTTATGTGGCGTAGGCGTTATTAATACCTATAAGGCAAAACTACTGAAAAGCTGGGTCTATAAATTATGTTCATCACTCTACCGTGCCTATATCGCGTTGTTGGCCGCAAAATGACAACAGTGTCGATATCATGTTTTATAGGTTGGTTTGTTTATTTGTCGACTGAAGTAGTGGAAGTTTTGAAACTTTCGCCAACGGAAAACATATTAACTTGCTAAAAACGGATCTAATTCGCGCACAAACTAATATCAAAATGTATAATTTTGACGTATCACGACGTTTCGGCCGAGTAACATTACTTAGAGAGAATTTTAGGCCGCCCAAGGCACGGTCTCGGACGTGGCTTATAGTGACTTGCTAGTAATTGATAAAAATCGGGACTTTGGGCCCATAACTAAAAAACAGTCATTGGTGTGGCGCTAACGATCGAAGCCAATATTGTAAGATTGCAAAGCGCACCAATTACCGCTCGACAACCATCACTGTGCCTGAGAAACTGTATTTGTTGATGCAATCGATTGAGAAATCTACACAGGCGATATAATTGTACTAAACTGATATAATGCACATAAAACTTAACTCCAGCACAACCGCTTCTTCTAATCTAACAAACTATTGGTAATTCACCAAAAGAACACACAAAAAAAATAGGACATCGCTACTCGCCGAATAGTTCCAAGACGCAAAGGCTTTTGACTTAAGAACATCATAATCTCGGCCTGCTTATCGCCGAGCTCCAACTCGAGGGTTAGGATAAGGCGGCACATTGCCGAAGCTGCCCTCAAAGGGATCATTAGGGGTCGGTTATGTTCTAGTTTATAGTTTTCAATAATCCAAGAGTTTGATACAGGGTAGGACAGATTAGGGTTATCTGGATAAGGACATGCATAGTTTCGGTTATTGAGGATAATAAGCGGTTACGTTATACAATCTAAAGTTATCTACAAGCAATTATGATTAATTTTATGAAAATTTGTCCGGAAACACATTTGTATTTTCCGTAAAACCGCAGTCTGATATCCGGTATCCGGTTATAACACGGTTACCATTACCCTCACATCAAAGTATCGATTACGTTAATTGCGTACCGAAAGCCGGATGCTGCCGCACGGTAATCAAATTTATTGCGGAATGCCAACCGGTAGTATATCTGCGAGTAGACATGGACAGGTGAGTTTGTTTTATGAGCTACAAGCTGATCCGACAGACGTCTTGTCAGAAATGTATGAGAAATAGTGAATTATCACTGTCCTCTCAATTTCGTAATTTTTCCTATGTATTAATAATATTTATTCTGCTAATCGAGACAGAGACGATTCCAACAAAGCAAAGATCAAGTATATTCGGACCAGCCGTTCTTGATAATATTAATGGCGTATCTAACACGGTTTGTTTTATATATACATTTACCTAATAATTTCAACTAAATACAAAAGCAAAACCTAAACTAAACCAGAACCAAAGAATACCCGTTATACCCTAAGACATTATAAGAAACATCTATTGTCACATTTGGTCTATATAATAACAATTTCATATCGTATAACATACGTAACGACATTCCACTTAAATTGCAAAACCACATCGGAAAACTGTGAATAAACCACAACACTCCATGTATAACCGCAAATACGTCCAGTCGGAACACTCACGTGCTCACGTAAATCCCCCGAGCCGCGGTGGAGGCCCGCGGGCGCCTAACAACACAAAATGAACAGAAAGCATAAATCTGCGTCAATACCAATTAACTTCGGACTTCCAACAAAAACATCCGACATAAATCCGCTAAATGCCGACGTCAGGTGCCCGTGGGATTTTATGCAGCTAATTTGCGGCTAAGTCGCTCGTTTATTGTTAGATTTGATTATCATTATTACTGATTGAAGGGGGCGAGTGTGATTTGCGATATTTGTTGGAAAACAAAACACTACGCGGCGTGTGCTTCCGTTGCATCTGTGTTTACATAATATGTTTCCAGATGAAACGGGTCTCGATTTAAATAGTAAAATATGTATAATGTTGGATGTTTCTAAAACATATAATATGCCTTAGTGTATGAATGGATTGTAGTTTTATCAGCATTGCAATTTAACAGGCCCATATCGATCTATATGCTATCAAGTAGGCATAAATGACAAACTGTTCCACGTTACCATAGATGTTCCTGAAACATATATGCCTTACTGTATGTATTTTAGTCTTATCAGCATTGCAAATAAACAGGCTCATATCGATCGATATGCTAACAATTACCTAGGCATAAATGACAAACAATTCCACGTTACAATTAAGTACTCTGTTAGGTTTTCTGTAGTAGTTTGTAAAGCAAAACATTCCACAGTAAATATGCCTTCACCACTTCTATAAAACCAGCTATAACAGGATGTTTCAACAAAGAATACCAGTAAAATAGCAACAGCTGTTCCATTCCGCCCGATCTGGCACAAAACTGGTGACATTACGATGCTATCTTCGTTCGTATACAAGCTGCGATATTCGTCTGGTGCCAAGTTTGGCACCGATGAGCACATGTGCCACTATTGCAATATGCGCCAGTAGCGGTTACGTGACACTGGATCAAATGACAAACTGATTGTATGTTTGGGAATGTGTTCAGCATTTGTGCGAGGCTTATGGACGTTGGAGATAATTTTGTTTGTTGTCATTGGAAAAAGCGTTAACAGATACTCAAATTACCAGACGTTAAATAAACAACACGCAGAGTTTGATTCAAGGTGTGAGAAATACATTTGATTCGATATATTTATCGTATTTACATGCCCGAGAATTGCCTGTTTTGGAGGTATGTGATCCACTAGTCGTAAATCCTAATAGTATAGGTAGGCCTCCCACTAGATGGGCCGACGACATCAAAAGAGTCGCAGCCAACCTTTGGATCCAAGTGGCAAATTGTCGTTCGGTGTGGCGGTCTAAGAGGGAGGCTTGGACGTTTTCACGCTGATGATGAGGATGAATCCTAATCAGGCCCGTGTGGTGTCCTTATTGTTGGCCTAATCCTCCTCATGAAAGTGAGGCGAGGTGAGACCCGTGCTCAGTAGGGGGATGATGATGATGTAATGATCAATCTAACTAATCGCAGATGGTCTAGCTAGAAAGATCTTACATACAAACTATAACTAGCGAAATAAACTCGTACAATGACTTATTCTGCTCGGTTTAACTTATACATCCAACCAGCTAAGTACAAGAAATTCATTAAGCGACTTAGCACTTTCGCGTGGCTCCCGATTGGAGATGTTTTGAAGGACTTATCTTGTTACGTAATATTATTTTCGAGCTAAAACTACTATTAATAGAAAGTTATGCCTGTATAGAATTTGGTACCCCCGACTTCGAATGTGGGATCTCCAATTAGGGGGGACAAATTGTGTCATCTCCGAGCCGTGTCACCGAGCGCATGTAACATTGTTAACGTCAAGCAGGCTCTGCGAAGCTGCTAGACAGTTTACTTCGCTAACACTTACAGGGCACTACACCAACTTGCTATGTATTAGAAGTTCTTAAACTTTAGCGTACTGAAAACTTATTATTAACTAGATAAAAACGTGGTATTCTTCGAGGTACTATGATAATGTTTCATAGGTAGTGATAAAGATACTTACTTATATATTTGATAATTATTTGACCAAACATTGATTTAGATTTTTACACTTTATTTGTTTTTGTCTGAAAGCTGATATGTCTTTCATGTCATATTCTACTAATTATTATGTGACGATAATCTTACTAATTACATTTATACAATATCTAACGATTACTTTCTTCCCCAAGCTCATTATTATGACATTCTTTGTGTTAGGTATAAATATTGGCGAATCATTCCAACTTGCATATCATGGGAGTTATTACACCCAGCGTCTGTTGCTTATTCCTTATTCCACGAATTGTATACATTTCTGTCTGGTTTATGTGATCCTATTAACAGGATATAATCACATTGTATTCTTTACTTCTATTTCTAGTTTGTATTAATAGCTACATCTCGTATTTCATGTCATTAAATATAAAAATATTGCATGTTACTCCTGTACTACATATACATCAAATTGCCTCAAAATCCGTTTAGTCGTCACTGAGTTGAATACAAACACACACGCATTCACATTTACACTCGATTATGGATATTGCATAGTTGTGTCCTTTGTCAGCTTGCAAACTGAACTAACAACATCAAATGAATGAAGTGCCAGCATAACAATTATTAATCCTAAAGGCACTGCGACATATAATAGTTATGTATTCGTAAATGGAAGATAACTGCCCCATAGAGTTCCTTGGTGCTTTCTTCTAGAAGCTCTACTGGTAGAGATAGAGCATCTTTATTTTCCTGCAGATAAGCTCTTAATTAACACATGAAACAAAATACCATTCCTTTTCCAACTCAGACTACAGTTACTTACGTTAGAAGAGTTTAGTAACATAGTACGGTCTACTTATAAATATACTTTGACTTTGTACTACTGGAATCAGAGACTGATCAAGTCATCGTTTTTAACAATATGTAACAGCCAAAATTCAATATGGGAAGTTGTTAAATAGAATTAAAGAATACCGAAATCAGGCAGAGCATACCCCAACGTTCCCAAACAAAGCTTGCTTAATTACAATTTGGGAGTATTGTGGGCAGCAGACCCTCGGAATGAGGAACAACAGTTTTGGCACGACCGTGAAGAAAGTGAATTCGCTGCTAATTGAGGGGGCCGTGGACTGTGCCAAATCGTTTAAGGTACGTGTACACGGGTAAGATGACACGGCTCATACTACGGACACACTAAGCACGGGTATGAGTTGCATGTACCAATAAAATTTAATGTCGCCATGATGCAAATTAACGTACAGACCAAAACACGTACTACAATGTCTAATTAAAAGTGATATGTTCCATACAGGAATTAGCAGAACTCGGTAAACTTTTACGTCAAACCTTTTTTCATGTTAAAATTACATATGCTTACTAGCAGACACGGCCACGCGTTGCCTGTGGCTAAGGTTTTATTATTGGGGCCATAAATTGAGATGTAAGCTATCCTGTCTTTCAAGTTAGAGCAAACTGCACACGGTGTGCAAATTTGATTTAAATCGGTTCAGTAGTTTAGTAGTCCATCGCGGACAAATATTAAGAAGACAGATTAGTTTCTGGGCAAATAAGACTCGTTTTCAGCAAGTTAATACTATTATTATGTATCTAATTAATTGTAATTTAGTTTCTAAGTCATATTTATTCATATTGTGCTTACTGGAGCACGGTACGTGTTTGTGCAGATGTAGTCTCCGCCCAAAGTGAGCGGTCACCGCCACGAAAGGGAATTTCCAAGTTACCGTGGAGAGGACTAATTGGCCGACGGCACTGGCTTTGCCGTGGCTTTATTAACTGTATTCTTTACTGTTATAATTGCGCTGCGGAATACTTTAGTGCTTTCATTTGCTTTTGTTGGAAAATGTGGTTAGAATAAAATTACCTACTAGTCGTATCTTACAAATTGTATCGTATTGTACAAATTGCAAACGAAAATAAGTCAAGAGTAAAAAGTAGATCAAAATAACATGGAGCTTTTACTGCCTTTTTAACATAAAGTTGGGTAATAAATATCCACTCTACCGATAAGGTAAAATTTCACACCGGGGAAGAGTTTGAAACTTCAACATTTTACGAAGTTCAGCTAACTAATTAATTGAACACGAGTTGAGGTAAAATTATCATCATTAACAAGGTAACGATCTCGGTAACAATGTACCTAACAACCTGGGGTCACGCCTTTTCAAATCATACGCAAACTTCGACTCAGCTTTCCAAACGACATTTTATCACGTTCCTTTCGAACTCTATAAGAATCGTCTTGGAAATGTATTGCATTTTTATGATAATAAGCCGTCTCAGAATAAAGAAAAGTTAGTAAATAGTGTGCTTACAGAAAGTAAATCACTTGGAATCTATTACTCGAGCTCGTAATGATATTACCCAGCCTATCCGTAGAACTAACCCTCGGGTAAAATATCAGGTTACTGCTAGCTAAAAATAAGAGGCAAGGAAGAAATGCTTGTACTCGGATGAATATTTCAGCGACTGTGCCCGGTATAAATTCGTAAGGGACCGTATTAAAACCACTACCAATTTATTTACTTTTTGAGGTAGCAAAATCTTTTGGGTTGTGTGTTTTTATGGTGCACTGTTTTGTCATGCCCACACCGTTGTGGTTTTATCCCTTATCCCTAGTTGTGAAGGGTCATGGGAGGAGCTTTTCGCATTTTCTTTGTTGTACCGACCGACTGCAGACTTTATCGCTAGATTTTTGTGGAATAGATAGCGGGACAGATTTTGTGTTGTGTGCTATATCGATGTTCTACCGATGTCTTGGCTTTCTATACTTTATATTTATAGGCTAGTATTTACCTACAGTCTCTCCGTTGTGATTTGGACTAATTTTGTTCAGTTTTTGACACTAAAAACCTATTTTATAAAGGATAGTCTGGTAAAAAGGAATAATCAATATAAGCTCATCTTATACGGAGAATGTACTGCTTCATTTATCTATCGTAACATTCTACGTTTATGTCTAGTGAACTGTTATAAAATCAGACAGAAAAAGCCGTTTACGAGCTATGCCTTATAAAACCGTATTAGCCTATAAGCTTCCTTTATCCCCCATTTTATGGCTACAATTCATGCGAATCTAGATTTATAGACTTCACTTGTAGCTCTTGGATATAATGCAGAAGATATTATTCTACAAGCTAAGTTATTGCGAAAACATAATAAAACCTGGTACGACTAGTTTGCGTCTGGGTAATGTCTGTTAGTTACTCAGCAAACAGTTTGTGATATCATAACAGTAACTATGTTATTTTAGTACAGTTTCTGGAATGCCTATAACGTCTGAGATCTGTTGATCTTGGACCACCTATCGGGTAATAAAACATTTATCTGCCGGCGTAAAAACGTTCTGAGATACTTGATCGTCGACGCAATTCGCCTTCTATCTGCTCATCAGTCAGGGGCGCATCCAGGGGAAGGGTTGTGGGTACTTGTACTCTAATAATATCGTTGGTCCTTGCAGTCGGTGAAATTAAACGAATAAAAATATTATATTAAAATGTTTTGTATAACATATCCATATTTCGTTAAATCGTAACAAGGCACGATCTGTGCTTATTTTTCCCCAAAACTTTTGTTACCTCATTTTGTACATTTGAAATCATACTCAAGTAAAATCACGTCAAGCTATAGATGTATCAAGAAATTGTAAATTTGAATGTTGATCCCACAAATTTTTACCCCACAAATTAATTCCTGAGTCCGTCCGTGTCATCGATCAATCATAATGGTTTTGGGCGAAGAAAAAATATATTACCTTCGTTTATTGGACGTTTTTGTCGGTAATCGGCCGTTGTCGGAGCGCGATAACAAATCAGGCGGATGCTTAATGAATCAGTATTCGGGGCATCTAATAAAGCGAGCATCTATACATACTCGTAGAAGGCGAACGCTCAGTTGCTTCAACAAAGCATTTTGCTTTCACACATTTATATCATCTTAACTGTATATACTCGTAGAGTGAAATTCTGTGATTGTGAGTGAATTTCCTGTAGTATTTCCTGTAGTAGGAGTGCATCGTCACCTCCATCAGAAAGGTTGTTGATTATAAAAATAGCATATACAGGATACGGAAACTCGCAACGGAAATAGCGTCAGTGTGTAGCACTCACAATTTTCTTCTACTATCTCGTAAAACAAATCCATAGTATTTTATATGAGCTGAACGATATTTACAGAAACCCAATTTTTATCACGAATTTATTATTTAATAGCTTTAAGTTATCAGTTATGAACTTGACATCAATATATTCGTTGTCCAGTTGTTTTAGACACACAACTCTTTAAGTTATAAGTTTTTTCTATACAAAATATTTTTTTTAATAATCAAATAGTATCGTCACCTCGTCACGATGAAATTCCTATGACCCAGTCCATCGTTTTGATATTAAACTTTATTATATTCGAATTATGGTACAATTTCCTAGTTGAAAGTTGAGGCTATTGCCACAAAGAGGAGCTCGGGCCACGCAGGCTCTCTAAATTAATTACTAAGGAATTAGAACGCTTGTTGTAGGTAAGTGGGGGAGAGTGGGGACGCGTGTAGTGAGCACGAGTAAGCTTTATATTTTTTTAACGACAGACTAAAGAGTCACGGTAAGAATTAAGTTGGTTTTATAAGTCAACCATCGCAGAGCTGCAAAGAATGGCAGGTACGTTAAAAAAAAACTTTTTCACATCTTATGTTCAGAAAGTGTGTCATAGCTTAGCGGGCTTAAACGAGGTTGTTAGGCCCTAGTCAGTGAAAGTAGTTTTTTTTATTTGTTCTCGTTATTATCAACAGGCTGAAAATTGGACTTTTCAATTTTCCATTTTAACATAATTACTAATTTTGATCTACATGTTTGGCGATCATTGGATGTATAGGTACGTAGGTACGTGTAAGTTTGTTTATATTAGAATTTTAAAAAGTTTGTATTGCCGCTATAATCTGTAGGTGTGTGTAGAATTTTGACAACAATGCAAATTGGTTTTAAAAGATTTAATTTGATATTTTTTTTATTTGAAAGTGAACCTGACTACTTGTGAAATATACTTAGCTTTTTTTAATTGTATACCTACTCATTTTATTTCTCGCAATCTCGGTGTGAAAAATTCTGTGTTTTATACGGATCTCAAACGACTCAGCCATACTCGATTCTATGTGCCACACTCGCTACGCTCATGAGGCAAAACATCGAGTATGAATGAGTCATTTTCGTCCCTTGTAAAACAAAGTACTATTGGTGCCACTATATTTTTATATACATACATTTATAGCATTACGCTTGTCGAATTGCTCATTCCGTACAGTTGTTGACTTCCATTCAGAGAGTTGATAAATTTTGAATAGATTTGAGAGGTATTGTGGTAATTAAGTTGCAGGTTGTCCGAAAGAGAATGCTAGTAGCAACAAGGCTGCCCATTGTAGCTGGATGTATGTACCTACTTCTAATGAGTTCATTTTTATATTTTTATTTGTGTCTTGGAGTGCACTAAGGAGTTGTTATCATAATTTATGTCCTAGTTAATTAGGTAATAATTTAGTTCGGGCAAACACAATTATATAAATAGTAATATAATAATAAACTACTTTAATCTCAAGTAGATTACAGTTGCACAATTTACCAGGGCATAACAATTGACATTCTCAGTCGCAAATCCAAAGCGGCTGGAATGCGTCCCTGCCCTTCTAAAAGAGTGAGTAAATGAACGAATAAGTGAGTGAACGAATGGATTAATTTTGTTGAAAACCCTTAAAATTTGACGTCATTTACATTTACACTAAAGCCGTTCTAATTTATTCACAAATTAGTATCAAAATATTACTGCTTATCATTTTTTACTTGTTCAATACGTAAAACTAATAATAAGCAATACAGCAATCGGCTTAGAAGATCTACCAATCCTTTTCTATTACTGTATCGAAACGAAGACCCTTAGACAATATTTCCCTCAAGTATTGCCATGTGGGCACAAAAATAATACGCCCACTCGAGGTCACGGAAATAGACAATCTAGGAACATTTTCATATAACATATATTATTTTTCTTTTCCCTAATTATTCTGCCTCATATCGTCCCTCTTATGACTAACTGTCGTAACTAGCATTGACATTATTTTACAGGGCAACGTATTTTCAGTTGAGAGCTTTACATTTTGTATCGCAGTACACGCCAATCGTGTCCTATCCATAGGTTTTACGCCTCTATGTGGAGAACAAAGCTTTTCCTTTCATGTAGTTGATATAATTTCAATATAATTGCGTAAATACATGCAGTATATACATTTAAAACAGTTACGACACTTTGTGATAACTTTGTTTTTGTATATATCAGTTTTAAATGCTAGATACGGCGTTTTTATTACAAGATGATGGCAAAATCAATAATTATAAAAAAGAAATAAATAGGCGTCTTATTAATTGAACTAAAATCTGAATTCAAACACTTACCTAACTCAGAAAGGATTTATGTGAATTCCGGGCACCATACAATTTTGGAATCCGTTTGTAAGCTATTCAAAGGGTAAAAGGCATTCGTTCAGAACATGTCGGTCTTCTTCTCCTTCTTTCACAGCCGAAAGACGCCCATGCTGGGCATAGGCTTCCCCCAATGACTTCCACGATTACCAGTCTTGTGCTTTCCTCCCTCAGCTGTTTCCCGCGTCCTACACCAGGTCGTCGGTCCACCGTATTAGGGGCCTGCTTATGCTGCTTTTGCCGGTACGCGGTCGCCACTAGATAACCTATTCGGCTCCATCGGCCATCATTTCTGCGTGCAATGTGCCACGGCCAACTGCCACTAGAGTTTAGCAATTCATCGAGCTACGTCAGTTACTTTGGTTTTCCTACGGATCTCCTCATTTCTGATTTGATCACGTAGTGAAACTTCGAGTGTTGCTCTCGCCATCGCCCTCTGGGTGATTCTGAGCCTTCTGATAAGGCCCATGGTGTGCGACCACGTTTCGGTGCCATAAGTCATCACTGGCAACACACACTGGTTATAGGCTTTCGTCTTCAGGCATTGTGGTGTCTGTCAGAAAAGATTTTGCGTAGCTTCCCGAATGCAGTCTAGCCGAGTTGGATTCGCCGATTGACCTCTTTCTCAAAGTTGAACTTACCAAGCTGGATAGTGTCCGATTTTCATGGGAGACGGTACAACATGGGTGCCTATTCAGCATAATTTTAGTCTTACCCATGTTAATTTCAAGACCGACTTGTGCTGAAGCTCTGTTGAGGTCATCGAGCATAGCACTCAGTTCATCATGTCGGTAAGTTCAAAGAAAAAAGAGGGATACCTGACTTGCAAATAAACTGTCATAAGCATATTTTATTTCTATGAATAGTAAAAGTTAAAAAAATGCCGAGCTTAGGTATACTTGGCCAGTTTATTTCATGATTATTTCAAATATGTTTTTATGACGTGACGACGACGCAGATATTCGGGCTTTAGGAGCTGAGCTTTAGGCGAAATACTAGCAATTATATTAATTATTCCCCTCGTGACTTCAGTCGCGGATGCAATGTGTCTTAATTCTTATTTCAGAACCTATTAGTGATAAGACCGCGACACCAAGTGCAGCAGTAGGAGTGTTCACTGCTCAGACACAATGCTAAACGTGTCGTATTCTTTATTGCAATCGTTCGTAATGTTCACTCTTAAAAGTAACTCTGCTTGCCCTTGTGTATTAGATTCCTTTTGATTCTAGTTTTTGTTAGCGTCAGCCCGATGCATAAAGTGGTCCGGTCATTATTTATTTCCTTACTGGTTACTTGCGTAAAAGGCACCTTTATATTAACATAATAATATATAAGTACTCAACAATGGAATCGGCCATTGCAATTTCAAAATATTAGCGTTGCCTTGTGGCTTGTAAACTTTTTATATTCAATGCACATAACGACAACAACAACAATGCACATAAAATAGAATGACATTCTTCTTATTGAATTCTTTAAAAAAAGCTTATTTATGACAGTTCAGTTGCAAGTCATATGCGTCTTTATCCTTTGAAAAAAAACCGGCGATGTGTTCTGAAATGAATGCCCTTTACCATTTGATTTTTCGTAGCATGATCCTTATCTTCACGAAATAGAGCTTTCGAGCATTACTATATTTTTGCAAATTGCAACTGTAAGGACGTGTAAATATTGAAACAAAAATATTTCACTGTGTCGTATATAGTACAGGTACGTTTCTACAAAAATGAATGCAACTAATAAAAAATTTCACTAGTAGTCGTATGTTACTTACTTCAGTTAGTGATATGTTTTTTTGGTGTTTTATAACATACGTCAACGCTGTTTATTGTGATAGCTCCTCACTGGTATAAGATACAGTTACGACAGTTGGTGGATAATGTTTGGAATTGGATTTTGAGTACGTAGGTCAAAAAAAGTCGATTACGACAATTTTGTCAGATACGACAGTTAGTCATGAGAGGGACGATATATCTTCCAGTTAGTTCCGTGTGTGATATATATAGCACTAAATGTGTATTTGTTTTATTACGTGATGCAGGAAAATACGGCGTGAAATAGGTTTTGAAATATTATGATATAAATACTCAATCTCTAAGTCTTGCTAACAATATATGACTTACATTATGAAAAATAAAAATACTACCTAAATGAGATGTGATTACCGAAGAAATATATTCTTACTAGCAGACACGGCAACGCGTTGCTTTAGCTAAGGTTTTAATTATTGCGACTGTAAATTGAGATGTAAGCTACGCTATCTTTCAAGTTAGATCAAACTGCATACGGTGTGCAAATTTGATTAAAATCGGTTCAGTAGTTTAGGAGTCCATTGCGTACTAACAACGTGACGCGTAATTTATAATATATATACGAGTATAATAAAATATTGTCGAGTAAGTCACGTCATGGTGGGTTGTCCCCACGGAGACTTGAGTGAGTATATCGAATAAAATCGATGACCCTTTTAGGGATTGATTTCAAACTCTAACCATAATCAGCGTTGCTCATTAATTAAATGTAGGTACCTATCACAATATGTTGTTATTTTTCTCTTCATTTATGAGACTTAGTGATTGACTTGTAAAAGTGCCTAATAACAATATCCAAATGCTTTATATCGGTCCAACATCCGACATACCTTAGCAGTAATAAACCACATCAGTATTTATTTCAGTGATTTATTATGAGAGATAAGAAAATTCTGTGAAAATACCCTCTTGCTCTTGAGATAACTTGGCAAGAGGTTAAGCTGATAGCTGGAAGAGCTTCTTGCATGGTTCTCAGAAAAACTGATTACTATCAAAGAGGCCTCCTTGGTTTCTTTTCACTGTTATATTCATACACATTCATGATTGTTGTCTATCATTGTAACAGATAGGTTCTTTAAAATATCATAGCCGGCGTCGTATTTCTTATAATGTTAGTGACATATAAAATAACGTAATATACCTCTACTCGTAATAGTATACAACTACGTGCATAATTCAGTACCTACCAATAAAGCCTTTTCATATGAAGAAAATACGAATTTTAAACTTAATTTCTCAAACGTTGTGCGTTACCGCAAATAAACTTTATACTTTAATAGATATAGTTTGAAAGATAACTATGTAGGCTTGCAAATAAACATATTTCCTATTACCTCTTCAGTTCAGAGCCCCAAAATACCAAAAACAGTTCCCGCAGTAACTGTTCAAACAAGCTAAACAAACACAGCTAAATGGAATAAGTAATTCCACCCGATTGCCGATACTAACAGAGTGGAAGCTTAAGCAGCTAATTAACAATCTATTTAACGAGTAAACACGTACTCGCTTTGGAGAATTAAATTTTAATCAATTCTATAGTTTGCGCGGAAACGTTCCGGTTCAAATAGTGATGGGTGCGACTGAGCGCCGAGGTTCCGCTTACAATGGAATACGTTTACGGTACGAAGCTGTGGAAGTAATGTACGAACACGATATTGAAGTGAAGTTCTCAATTAATTAGGCGCCATGTACGAAAACTTGAGGGTTAGGAAAACATGTCAGGTTGTACGCGGTTGTGTCGCTGTGCCACGATCTAGTTCTGTCATTCGAAAGATCAATAAACGGTTCCAAAATTGTACTTTTTACACTCGCGCTACCGTAAACGCTAGAAGCGGAGAAAGAGATAGTGTAATGTTTTCTTCTATACGAAAAGAAGCAAAGGGTTCCTTGATAAGTGCGAACAAAGTGGGTCATGCCAGCGCACTTAAAAACAGCGACGAAAAGATTTTTCTCATAGTTTAGGATGAAGAGCAGAGGGTACGACACGGGAATATAATTATTTAACCTCGAGCGAAGTACATTGAATCCCTCGCTACGCTTAGTATTCTACTCTAGAATCCTTCGCTTGGGTCAGAAAATAGTTTTTGCCATATATACATTATTTTGTTCCCTTGTAGTACAATCTACTATTTTGACTCTGCCTTACTCCAGTGATCATAATTATCGAGTTACGGATTTTTTACGGTTGTAAGTCTGGCTAGTACGATATCCTATTTAACTCAGTTTATTTGACACACCTCTGTGACAGATGATCAGGGCGCTGGTCTGATAGTAAGCAACAGGCAACCTTACTAAATCTACCCATTTACTAAGCTACCCCTTTACTAACTCCAGCTTGCAGTGTGTATGTACCACAAACTTTTATGTAGGAGATAGAAGTCTGTGGGACGTACGGCGTGGTGTCAAAAGCAGTGGCAGATGTATAACGGAAGTTGGTGTACGTCACTAGTGTATAGGCGGATAGGCAACGAGTTCCCGGTAGGCTGAAATTTGCATGAAACATTGGATATTATACAGACATTTCGTATTCTATTAATGCTTTAGACTTCAAAGCGGCGGATTTTGGCCGAGCGCGGGCGGTGCCACGGTATAATCGTAGTTGATTTGAATACTGCCGAACGAGAAGCGTTTGCAAAGGCTGTTCAGCAAAAAAGCTTCCACTCATCTAATTTTAATATTTTTTTATGAATAAATATGTAATTAAAAAGTGAAAAACGAGAGTCAAAGATTTTGACTTCGGGTCTCTTTCCTGGAAAATCTTAGTATAGCTCGTTTAAATGAATTGTCGACATCAAAACTTATTAAATATTTGTTATGAACAGTCTCAGCACCAATATTTTTACGTTTACAGCCGAGTGCAGCGATAACGCGCCTCGTCAAAATTTAATCTTATTAATATCAGCTCTTTTTCGCACAAAATGAAGCATCAATTGAAGACTCGAAAATTTCCCTCCACAAGCCTGTTTGAGCCCGTTCAATAATCCAGTTAAATATCAAATTACTTGGGGAAAGTATTGAAAGCTCATTCTGCAGAAGCGCTCTCGAGTTGCAAAAACGAGTTTCCCGACGAATAGTATTAAGAAGGCTATTCAATTTGAAGAACGGGAGATACAAATTAAAAAACTCTCCTCGTTGGCATTGGGTAACGAGGAATCGAACGGACTTGCCGCTTTCGCAAGAGATTAAGATCAAACATCTTGTGCCTTTTTTATTTCGAGTCTTGTTCTTCTAAAGCAATTAAATAATTAGAAATTCACATCGATGTTCCCTATTGGATGATTTTAGTACTTTTAAAATACTAACACAAAACAATTGCAATTCACAACCATTTAAGCGTAAGCGCCATAAAGCGTAATCTCCGAAGATTAAAGTATGAAAACTTGAGGAACTTGAGAGGATTGTACTAAATGTATCATGCTAGCTTTCCACATAAATCATTGGAGCGGCCAAGGAATGGAACGTCCTGCTTGCACTTATGCCCCTTGAACTCCTTGGTTATAGAACCACGGAGTCATCAAAGTAAGAATTAAGTTTTCTAGATAAACGCATCACTTTCTAGAATGTATCATCATTCACCACTAGCCGAGTTTGACCACTATCTGGTAAAACCCGGCTCTAATAGGCGAATAAAAAATCCGATAGAATCGGTGAGCCCATACGAGAATTTCAACATGTAGTATTTGTGAATTCAACGGGAATAACCGCTAACTTTGCGATACAGATACAACATAAAGCCGTTCCAAATTACAGGCCGTTTGTTAATAATTGTATTTCGACCCTACCCAATAAATTTCAAGCGTGAAATTATTAAGCTTTTTGCGGGAGAGCACAATTTTGTTACACTTACCGTTTCTAATGAATTCGCCGTTAGTGCTAATGGTTTTCCCATCTCGACTTTCCTTTCAAGTGGGGATAGAAAAAGTGTCATTAGTAGGTAGTGACCGGTCGCCGTGCTGGAGCCGTCTCATTTGTAGGGTCGTTAGTGTAAACTGGATCCAGATCGAGTGTCAACTGCAAGAAAGATAAATAGAAAGTTTTTACTTAAGTGGTTGCTGAGATGAGACATATACTAAAATAGAAAACTCTTAATCCTAATTGCTTGTTTCTTTTGTCTGTTGCTGATTTCGGAAGAGATGGTATGTTGCCAGCGTCCCCAACAATTATCAGTATTTATATTTATAGGTTCATCGAGCTCAGGTGTTTTTGTTATGACATAGACATAAAACATTGAAATAAAGATCAAATAAAAAATCTAACCTATAAAATACTTGAAATATTATAACAAAATCCAAAAGTCTTAAAGCGTCTCAGTTCTGTACGAAAATTGGTTAATTGGGTGTAATAACGTTTCCTTTACCACACAGTACAATGATAAATAAAATATAACTCTTCCACGCAAGCCCGAGACAGTAAAAATGGATTTCAAATCCCTTCGGCTCATTCGCTTTACTTTAAGCGCCAACCCTCGTGCCAACGGAAGCCCGTACACGTACATCGGTGTGATACGGGTGCCTGATTCCCACATTATTCTCCCAGCTTTAACCAACAAAATATCAGTTTAACAACACAAAAACAATACAACGACAGTGGCGTTGCGATAGCGTTTAAGCCGAGGAAAGTCTCACAGATTCAATTTAGCATTGAACAATTCGAGTTCTTGCGTGTTGTTGGCGATGTCTTTGTTGTTGTTCCTGTACAGCTCGTTGGGGATTTTTTTTATGACAACGATTTTAGGGGCCACTTTCGCTGGGTTATTTATGTTCGACGTTCGGGGAACGTTTTGTTGGGCACGGCTGGAGTTTAGCCGTTTTGTCGCTGAATTGTAATAAGAAAAATGTCTTTTCCCTTTTTTTGGGAGTCGGTGAGTGTCTTATCTGGAAAACAGAAGCTGTATTTTAGGTGAGTGGCTAAGTTTACGCCCGGTAGGATTTTAGTAGCGTTTTTGTTGGCATTTTTTGATTGTTAATCTATGATTAATACCGTAGTTTGCTCCTCGAATTGAGTAAATAGGTTGTTAAATATTTAAACCGAGTGACGTTTCAATAAATGCACCACTATGATACTAAAACGACCTTTCGCCTAGGCACTCGAATAAAAACATCATTTTTAGATCATTTCGCATCATAATGCTTATTATACACTCCGTCCATAATAAAAACAGGTTTCTACATTAATGTTAATGCTTCTCAAGATTACTACTCTAAATCTACCCTCGTCGAGGCTCCATCTCTAAGTTCCATAAGTAATAGTGCGATTATGTCTGTCTGGCCATCGGTCTAATTTGCAGAAGTGCAACTTAATATTGCATGAACTGCGGGGGCTATTGCAGACCTGACGGACATTTATCAAGACTTAAGGAGTTTAGACCGACATAGATGGACGTTACTAATGACTATTTCATAACTTTTTTGTACAATCTACATCACATTTAGTGAATCTGTGATAAGCACTGCCCGGTTTGTGCGATATTTTCTGCCTCACGCCTGTAGAGAGAGATGCCTTCTCACGGAAAATCACCCTAGCTCACCGGGTTGGAAGTACTATCTAAATACTGGTACCTATACGCTAGGATTTATAACGAGTAAAATTAAATAACCTACCTAATAGTGTGGAAGTATATGGATAGACAGGAATTATAATATATTATTATGTATCTACTTATACACAATTATCTACTAGTACACATTTACATAGTTACACATAAACGCGTAACGTAGTGCGTAACATAAATCCCAACGTCCCAATAACTAAGCTCGTGTCGAGTGCACTTGCCTCCAACAAAGAAATCAAATCTCACCCACGGATATGTTCAACAAAAGCGAACGGCCATGTAAAATAATACTTAAAGCGATATTGTAGAGCACTTGAGAGGGATCCTCTTGCTCGTTACACGGAAGCAGTTGGACGAGTGTGGACCGGGAAATCCCGGAAAACGAGCTTTTCATTACAAGCCGATAAAATCTTGGGGATTTTTAAAATGTGTTTGCGCTTTTGCTATTTGGTTACGTTACGTTGAGACCTCATACATTTATAATAGGTGCAGTGCAATGGAAACTCGTGTTGGCATACGAGTTTTTATGAGTATACTCGTATATATCTACTAAATATAAGAATAGGACTTGGTAATGTAGTTAGAATTCTCAGCAATATGCCTGAGGTTTTTGCTCCGAACCAGAATATCCATTCATCCATTTTGAGCCCGTGGTCCTCAGAGACCGACTCTCTACCTTCATACAGGGACTCCTAGTTAGTCGTCAGTACATATGTGGCAAAAAAAATGCGTTGGCCTAGCCTTAAAAAGTGATGATGCCTCATATTTCATCGCATCGATTCGCTACCATCGACGCTCCATCGCTATAAATGATAAAATCCCGGTGTAGCGAGCGTCTCTAACAAGAGACACTTCACTAGGCACTTTGCCCGGGGGCGGAGCGCTAGAATTGCTTTATTATTGTCGACTGAACAGGGCAGGGATTACTTTTCTTTTTATATTAAATTTTATGACCTCACTGAAGCTTTATGTTGATGACGATTTTATCACGATTATTGTTGGCAATAAACGGTTTTATATTGCAATTTGAAAAACATGTTTAAATTTTTCACGTAAAAAGTGTGGCTTCTGTTGTAAAAAATGGACCATAGTATATTGTCTTTAGACACCATATTCATAGTATATTGTCTTTTATTTAGTGCCAGATAGAGAAAGAAAGAAAGAAAGAAAAACATTTATTCTGATAAGACTGCACACAACAACCAACACATACACATTACAGGCAGAACAAGATGTGAAAAAACGGGAATACTAAGTACTCGTATAATAGTGTACGCAGACAGCCGCCGTGTATGTACAGTGATGAAACGATAAGAGACAACAATATACTTATCGGTTGGTCAAAGTTAACATGGGGTTTAGAAACTGTGCATAATTCTGGCACTCGTTGTGTCAAATGTACAGTTAAATCAAAAGAAAATAAAAGATTATATGTACACAATTGCGACAGGCAACTATGGACAGGCTCGCGTAAAGCCATTCTAATTGGAAAACTCTGTAACAACATCTAAATCCATGATCTGTGTACATTACCATTTTCAATACACAACACTTTCGTATCACCAAGACCGAGGCACGTGCAAGTAATACCGTATACGCTACTCAAATGCTGGTAATATACGGTAATGGAGCCATGTGTGCCTGAATGCGGTAATACGGCATTACCACAGTAATACGGCATCAAAGCTCCTATTGTGCTTCTATGGAGCTTGATGGCACAATCTTACAGAATATTGTACTTACGAGCGCTTTCTTCTGTGAATTAATTTAAAATTCTGTCATAATTCAGTGATACAATATAACATTGTTTTTGCTCCTGAGTGTAATGAGAGAGTTTGGCACTAAAACTTTTTCAGTACAGTTACCCATGTCGACAGCCATATGTGACAATCAATCATGAGACCGATGTGTGTGTGTAACTGAAATATGACAGTTCTTTGTTAAACAAACTTAAGTCAGATTGTGCTGTCTTTAAATTTCAACCAGATTGGCATGTGGATAGGAAGCCATGTTTCAGTAAAACCGAATTTTATAACCAACTACTATGTTGCAGTCTGTTTAATTCTGTATGAAACTCGT
The DNA here is from genome assembly GCA_905147375.1 of Hylaea fasciaria. Taxonomy (NCBI): domain Eukaryota; kingdom Metazoa; phylum Arthropoda; class Insecta; order Lepidoptera; family Geometridae; genus Hylaea; species Hylaea fasciaria. The sequence goes on along the minus strand of LR990193.1, from coordinate 12,230,305 downwards.
GTATTTTTACTATATCTGGGGTAAAATAAAGTATTTTCTATTATATTATATTCTTTTAGAATTCCATGGCACTTGATACGTTACGTGCCTGCGGATATGAATCGAGCTTTAATCACAATATTTCATCACGACAGCGACGTGCTGCAGTTAGACAACTGTAAGATTAAAATAATAAAGTCTTCATAAAGTGAGCTACATTCCAACCACGTTTTCTCATAAATTTAGACTAGTTTTTGCTGAAGGTACGAACTTAAAGTTCTCCCTAGTTTCTCCTAAGGACGTGGACGTACGATATGGTAATGAATTAGGAAAGAACTCGCTTAAAGTTCGCTGTGGAGTTACAATTGCGACGCCAGATTCCTGCTCGCCATTCTATGAATCGGCAACGAATGGAAACTTGTGCAATTTACATTTGTTGCTTTTCAGTTAGTTTGCTTCCTACAACCTACTCTACCTACCTACCAACCTACTGTACCTACTCTACTCTTGTATTTTATCATAAGTGGTTACTAGCTATGGTTTTCTATATTCTAAGTAGGAGTTTTATTGGTAAAGGGATTATGTTTTTTCATTTTCCTTGTCCTACATTCGTCTCACAGTTTCGGCATAACAATACTATAAAGCACGCTAAAATGTTAGAACAGAGACAAAGCAAAAATAAAATCTCCAATCCAATGGTCTTGCAAGTCTGAGATTTACTTCGAGGCAACCATTTTCAATTTAAAACAGTCCCCGATGCTGGATAAAGAGTTCTGGATAGATAAAGTGCCACAACGAGTCTTCGGAGGCTATTTCAACAACAAGTGAATATAGACCGTGACTGTCCTGGATATAGGAATATAGAATACGTACGGGCTGGAAGGGACTAATGTAGGGTTGCAAGTAACTTTCACTTGATGCATTATACTATTATTGATGGGCACTTTATTATACATAAAACATTTTAGCGTCTTACCACAAAAGTTTAAATCCCATCAAAAACATTACATGTACAAAAATGCACAAGTCTCGCAACGCAGTTTATCTGCCGTAAAAAGTTGTGATATCGAATGTAAACCAAGTCGGTTAATTTCAATACCTACCTATACCTATCTATGGGAGCAGTTATATATTTATTTCTTTAGTAAATAAAGTGACTTGGCAATTGCACACGGCAACATAAATCTATGTTAAGCGCTTTTTGCTTGTATTTGTGTGAAAGTGCACCTATACGGAAGACTATATTTAGATTGCCTAGTAGATTATGCTGCCGTGTACAATCGCCAAGACACTATTTACTAAAGAAATAAATATATAACTGCTCCCATAGATAGGTATAGGTAGGTATTGAAATTAACCGACTTGGTTTACATTCGATATCACAACTTTTTACGGCAGATAAACTGCGTTGCGAGACTTGTGCATTTTTGTACATGTAATGTTTTTGATGGGATCTCATTTCTTTTTGTAGGTTTTCTTTCTTTATTTCGTTTTTTTGCGAAACACGCATAAACGCGCGCCCTGCGCCTACGCGGCCGGGGCCCCTTGCGAACATAGGTCATGCTCATAGATTATCATGAACGAGTGCCTTTGCGTCTCCACAGATGCATATCAGGTATAAGGTATCTAGGTACCTATTTTAATGTACCTAGGTAACGAATTTGTTCAACCTATAAAAGTGTAGGTAGGTATAGTATAGGGATTTGTATATCTCTATCCGCGGTAGGTGTACCTACCTATCGTGGAAGTTTTTAAAAAGCGCTCAACTATCGAATTTCTCGAAGCCATTTCTCATTTTAACCCCTATTACCCATTTCATTCAATTTCAATGACGTCTAATTATGAACTGTAAAAGTAACTTTGTAATTACATACAATTTAATGAGATTTATATGGGAATACAAAGTTATTTATGCAGATAATATATCTAGAAAACGGGATGAAAATTATGGAATGTCAGAATTTTTCCTTTGGTTATAGGCTAAACAATAGCTATAATTAAAATTTGAAACTTGTGGGACGGCTAGAAGTACCTTAGAATTTTGATGATCGGTGAGTCAGTCAGTCAGTCAGTGGGCAACAAAATTTAGGAACTTTGACTTGCAATAATTCTTAAACTACTGGTTCAAATTTAATGTAATTTGGATTATTATCTGCAGACGTGATGCCCTCTTCGTCACTAAAAATGTAGGCTTCTAGTTTTATCCATAACGAAGTTACAGTGGGTCGAAAATGGCTCGAATCGCTTCGAGAAAAGGATAGTACGGCCGTGCCTTTTGTTTTGCTCGACTTGGCGGGGGCACTGCCGTGCCCCCAGACCGGAGTTAGATAGATGTTTCTCTAATTTCGTTCTACAAAATCGATGTCTATCACTCGCGTTGTATTACTCTATCCTGGCTTAGCGAGGGTTAGACGTCGATTTGTGCAGATAATATTTACTCTGTTCAATTCTTGTTTAAATCTTATGTGGATAGACCGTTAGATTTTAAGCTAAGAAAAGGTTTCGAGTTAGAGTCCCGTATTAAAGGTTTCTAGTTTTAGACAAATTTATGTAAAATCTACTTATGCTGCTACACAGAGGCATGGTTTCAGGCTGGAGTCCCGTATGACATGTTTATTTTGGAGTTTTAGCCAATTTTAATAAAAGTCTAATTATTTTACATGTCAAAACTAACTGCAAGTTAACCCTTGCACGGTAGCGCGGCCCGAAAGTACCAAAAACGCGACACGAGCTAACCTCGGGAGCGCAGGCGGAGCGACACACCGGTAAATAAATCTAATCCGACCGACATAGCTCAGCGCTGCAGTCACTGCAACGGTATAAATTATTCATTATACAGTCCGGAACGCGCGGGCACATGCATCTTGCATGTCGCTCCGGATTTTGTTTATTTATATTAGTAAGACATTTGCGGACGGAACCGCGGACGGAGAATCGTGAATGCAATGCCGGAAAAGGCTGTCGTGAGACTCTGTTTATGTTTGCTGAGGAATGGAGCTCGATAAATATTTGAGCTTTTAAAGTTTTCATATCTTTCTGTGCCTGCGCGTTCAAAGCTACAATATAACTGGGAAACACTGTAGATTAAAGGCGGCGTTTGAATATAATGGGTAAATAATAAATAAATTCTAGCAAAGGGAATATCGAATTCCGAACATAACACAAAGAATACAAGAAAATGTATTAAATCAACTTAGTTACATAAATTTGTTGGGACCTTTCCCAATCAGTATTCAATAACAAACCGCAGCGGCGCAAATACTTCGGATTATTTACCTCACGCGCCATGTCCCGGTAAACTTTTCCGAATCAGAACAACAATTTATCCCGTCAAAGCCAGTGGTTGTTTCTCGTTAACCGGTCGGCCGTGGCGTTAATGAATTATATCCGAACTCGCGCTAGACCGCAAGTAACCGTGACGGGGCTTAACGGACCAGGCGACCGGTACAGGGTTAAATTGACTAACGACGTCATTGTACCTTTTGGATGTATGACTAAATAAACAATTTGTCGCTGATATTATTATTGTTTTCAACTCTTTCAGTACCTACATGATGCTCCAAATTTGTTCATAAAAAAAAAGATTTATTTTTTAATGTTGGTGAATCTTTACAACCAGTTAAGTCGATAAATAAAGATTGTAAAATAGATTCAACCAATAGCTAGATGGTTGTGCTACGAAAAATCATGCCTAATTTTTATTTTCAAATATTTTATATGGTTTTCTCGAAAATTATTCCTAAATATATTATACACCAACAAAGCTCATAGCATTTCGGACAACAATCCTCAACCTTCCTTAACCACAATCCCAAACGCCAACGAAGGTGAAATCTGACAGTTGCGCGCAGTTTCGCTATATTTTTCGGCGACCCTTTCTAGCCCCTTCGAGGGCGCCCTTTGAGGGGCGGCCCTTTGAAGGCGTCATATCATGACAAGTGATCTGCGGAAGCTTAGGAGCTGGGTGATAAGCCGAGGCGCGACGCGTGAAGCGGTTATCGAGGTGTACGATAGGCACGAGGCAGTAACAAGATAGAAACGTTTATTAAGACTCTATGGAATCAATATGACGGTTAGTCAGATAGAGGGTAGCATCTAGCACTGACACACTAAGTTCATAGATCGACCAGATTATCAGTGAAATGGCAAATAATGGAGATAATGCATCTGTGTTTGGGAAATATTAAATGTAGTACCTTATTGAATTGAACCTTGGATTGAACTTTTCAGTCAATAATACCCATGTCATTGGTTATGCGTATAGTATAGTGTGGTCATAGTTGTTTATAGCACCTACCACACTTGGATTTATGAAAAATACATTTAGAAAAACCTGTCATAAATTCAACGCCATTCCATGATTTGCCTAGTACACAGAGCGTTTGCAAAACAAAAAAAAATAGTATAAATAAAATGCCCAACAACTTATCTCATTATTAATTAATCCCTCGTCGCATACATCACTCCTGTTAATTATAAAGCAACATAATTCAAAGAGTTGCCGCCTTGAGTTCGTACGCGAGCTTTAGCAATTAACTTCACAAAATATAAGTGCATGTTAATGAGCCGAGGTAATGAGCTGCCAGTCAAAGCCGTAGCTTTGCCTCGCGATTTAATATGTTGTGAATGAATTCTTCAAAGAAAGCGTGACAGGATCTCCAGTATTATACCACCCGTTTAGACTCAGCCCCTGGTCGGTCCTGTTCCTCCCACCGGTGGCAATAATTCGCTCAAGAGAAGTGTGTATTCACATTCTGCCCTACTACTCACTTTGCTTTCAATGTCGTAGGCAGCATGAGTGGCAGCGGCAAGGGCATGAGAGGTATGGCTTATTCCACTATTCTCCCTTCGAAATCCCCCTTAAGGGAGAAACCGGGTATCTAAAAAAAAAGTTTAATAATCCCCCTCAGGGGGGAAATCCGAACCCTAGTGTATAAAGAAATCTAGATATCCCCCTCTTCGTTTTCTATATTCCACTTGTCCCCCAAAGTACAGCAAACGAAAAAAACACAGTATAATTAGTTATCGGTCTTTGTATCGTGTTTACATCTGCCCTGCTCACTTTGTTGATCACTGCTGCTGAGATAGCTGAGTGTAAATTAGGTAATATATGTGCTTGATCTATGGTTAGGGCGTACTTGCGCGCCTTATCTTATTAGGTCGTGTTTGTGTGATGTTGCCGATAGTTTGTTTTTGAAAACGTAAAGTTTTTTTTATTTTGCATGTTTTTGCTTCGCATTGTTTCATGAAGTTTTGGTTTAAATAAACAATAGTGAAAATGACGAATCCCAGTCAGCCAGATAGTGATGGAAGCATATAAAAAAAATCTACTAGTAGTTTTATTCCGTATCACGATTGTCATTTACACAACATGAGAAACAAACAACAAAAGATTTCCAATTTGTTAATTACAGCGAGGAAAGCTCCTCATCACCCACTTATTACATTCTTGCTGACTGTACAAGCATCAAGCATTCAATTGTATTCCATTTATTTACCGACGGATTTGGGTCACGAACAAACCAATACCAATACTAATACGTTTTCTAATTATCGCGCTGAAACTACCCCCGAACTGTATATCAAACTAGTAACAACAAAAATGCCATCGATATATTGTACACGTTTAACACCACGACATTTTCGTCCATTACACCGACGCATAAAAATAAATTACCGCGCTTCTGCCGCGTGTATAGGAACGTAAAACCGGCGAGATCTAGTTTCTACCTGCCGAAAAGATCCGAAGTGATGCCGAACACATCCGACAGGGACAGTTTATGGGCTGTATAAGTGAGCAATATGGCGGCCCGACGGGTAAATTTTTGGCGGGACTCGACACGATTCAGTACCTTATCTCACGGCATGCTTTAGCATTGAGCTGAAATAAAGTGATCCCATAATACTCGTATTTGTCTATTAGCAGGCTAATTGGGTACCACATAATGTTTTAATAACCGAATACCAGACTCTAATATTATCTTACGGCCAACAACCAACATTGCTCAATTAGGCCAACTCAAATACAATTTTATACAGAGCTGATGCTTATTGTGGTAAGTTTGGCTAAGGTTATTGTCTAACGACTGATCTAATGATTGTGAAAATTCTCTCACTAATAGGACCCTACATTATTCCTGAGTCACCTAAGCGGTCAGAGTTTCTCGATCTAGCTAACAACAGCGCACGCGACAGAAAGGGATACAATTCTGGATAAATGCTGCTTCAAGTAGCTAAGCGTAGATCCAACCTGTAATATTCACGCCCGAATAAAGCGCGGAAGTTACTTCACCGTATTCCATAACGCCCCGCTATTAGAGATTTATAGTGGTGTTGTCTTATAGGAAACGTCCGCACTTGGTGTAATGTGAACTCAGCGCGAACGGCCGCGGGCGAAGCGGAGCGAACGGAGCTGTCGAACCGTTGTTGCCAAACAAAAGTGTCTGTGGGTGTATCTGTACTCTATTTTATAGTGTTGCTGCGAGTTGAGAGGTGCTAAAAATAGGAAATGGCCGGTTGTGTTTGGCACTCACTCGTATAAAAACACGGAACATGAGCAAGCCTCTTGGCAAGCTTGCGATTGTTCTTTTATAAATACATGAATAATACAATACAATACAATTTTGGACCACACCATATGTGAAAAACCCCTACAATGGTATGAATTTAAAAAAACTGTTGCCGGAACATTAGATAAAGATCGATTTTCTTGAGAGTGGTGGCTAGGCAAGAGCTGTACGACCAATGTTTAACCGATGCCTTTATTATAAGTGTGACGTGATACGCCACATGCAAACACGCACCTCACCCTCGTGCGCCACAGCTATCCATTGATCTGGCAACATAATACATGTATGAGAGCTTCGACGTCGGTAAATAACGAATGAGCGAAGAGTGAAATAAAAATAGGCTTTACTTTGCTACGGTCGGGGTTGCAATCTTCGCGAATAGAAGGAATCGAGGGTAAGATATCACAGCTTTTAAGGATGGCGTTGTGATCTACGGAATAAATAACACAACATATAGATTATTCACTTCAATGAACGTTTGCTCGGGAGATAATTTATGAAAAATCTTTTCTTTGCACACCATAAGTGGATGTTAGAACGATGAATGTTTTATCTCTTAATTTGTATGCACAGTCACGAGCAGTGAAATGTAAACGATCCAGATGTACGAGTACGGTTGGTCTATATACAAACATGTTTCTCGTATGTAAACCCATAAATTGTGTCAAAATTATTTACCCATACTTTTATTTTATACAGTTCCTCAAAGCCAAAAAACATTACGAAACATTTTCGACTCTGCCAAATGCTTAAAATTGGACGATTGAACAGAATAACGATAATGTTCATTAATGCAGTAATAGTGATGTGTACGTCATGTAGCACCCAATCTTTGACTATACGATTGTCACTCCCCGGTTTACGGCGTATCAACTCGATTACTGCGCTGGTAATGACATCGTCGTATATCTTCATTGTCAGTGTTTCATCACTGCGATTGCGTGACAATGTTATTTGAAATTTGAAGCCTTGGGGCGGATCACGAAGATAATCGTTCAAAGGGGTTTGTATTTGCCATAATGATGTGCTTCTTGTAATTAATAATAACACCTATAAGCAATTAGAAACATTACACAGACACGTAACAAATACGTGGTAATCAGAATAAAGTTTACTCATAAAAATACATCCAAATTAAGCGTTAAAATCCCATAAATTTCAATGATTTTTCGTTTCATAAATCTCTCCTGTTGAATAAAATATCTTCCTGTGTGTTATATTGTAGCTTCAAGCGTAGCAAAACGCTACACGAGTGCTACGCCACGACTACGAGCCGCGTAGTAAAATTGAAACCATTTATGATTGTGTTCTTGATGTGGGGTTTTATATTCCTCCCGCGTCTGTTAGATTTCACTGTGCCGCCTCTGAAATAATATTATCATTTTCCGGTTTAACCACTACGCCGTAGCACGAGGGCCGTAGCCTCGGCTACGGATGTCTACGCGCGATAATTGGCTTAATGTGAGCTCTGCTTTGAATTTTTAATGCCACTATTGCAGGATTTTATGCGCATTTGAGTATCTCGTTTGGAACCGAATAATAGAGCTATGTTAATTATGACGAATCGTTCTTTCCTACGACCATATACTCGTATGAACTTATTAAATAAACGATGAAATATTTTATTATTTAAACCAATAAACAAGCACTCACGGTTTTTGTCCTAAACTCTTCAAAATTCTATAACATAATATTATAATAATACCACGCTTGCGTTACTTTCTAAAGTTTCTACATTTTAATTGAAAAGCGTATTACAAAATTAATATCTACGTCCATGGAGGAAAACTGCTAAAGGATCTATTGGGTACTACCTAATCTACCTATATAATTTTTCAGTTTTTATAACAATTGATTTTGTATTCGACGGTAACAGCATAGTTGAATATAACAAAAACTCTATCGCGTTTCTCGTCGGTTCCTCTGAATAATTATATTCCAAATCTAGTGGTAGAGTCAGTTAACTTATATGAGTGTACTCTTGGGATCCATGTGAATGAAGATATTATGAGAATTAGAATTTACTATGTGAATGAAGATGCTACGTAGCCGATTTCGTGGAGCGTAGCAGTTACGTAGCACTCTCTACGCCGTAGTATATAGTCGTAGCCATCGGATAGTGTTTTCACAGATAGGGTTGGGCGTAATGGTATTCATATCTCACGTCGATCGGTCAGGGTTGACACGCGGTGCTCGTTAGCTTTTACTGTTGATTAGTTCTCGGGCGGAGGCTGAAAACTGACGTTTTCACGCATTTTTTTTACGGTTAGGCATTCAGCGGCGGCTCGCAGTTGTAATTTTTTTTTCACATTTTACTCGTTGAAATACGAGGTGGGAATACTTGTATAGGTTTTTTTAGAATTTCGACTGCAGCTGGAAAAATAAGCGCCTATCCCGGGGGTATTTGGAGCGCGCCGGAGAATGATTGCGAATTTATTTCTACGTTTTCAATTTGGCCACTGAATTGTTTTTTATTTCATAAAAATGATAACGTGTCACGATCACATGATAATATCTAAATCCCCATGTCTAACTGGGATTCACTGTATGTAGGTAACTAGGAACTACGATGACGAAAGTAAAACTCTAAATTAGAACATGTACAAACCTAGGCAGTTTATAGGTACCTGTGGTAAATACATATATATAATATTTGATCTGCCGGAATCGAACTCGCGTTGGGTTGTTTTGCAATCGGTTCATTTGCAGCTTTCACCACAGACGCCGACATGATATTATACAATATAAGCAATACAATAACATGGTATAAATTATATATTACAAGCAGTCACGGCCACGCGTTGTTGTGGCCAAGGCTTTTGTTATTGCGACTATAAATAGAGATGTAAGTTATCTTTTAAGTTAAATCAAACTGCACACGGTGTGCAAATTTGACAAAAATCGGTTAAGTAGTTTAGGAGTCCATCGCGGACAAACAACGTGACGCGTAATTTATATATATTAAGATAAGATATCCCGGTATCCAAAATATGTCAAAATTGTGTATACCGCGCGGATAAACTAGCTGGCTTAATATACAGTTTAATGATGTAGTTGTAGCGGGAGAATGGAACAAGTTTTGCGACTGCAGGCGGGTAGGGGGAGGGAAGGGAGGGGGGGGGGGAAGCTAGGGGTTGTAAAAATAATTAATAAGCTCGCAACGCGTCCTCGTTTGCGTTGACAAGCTGTTGTTCCAGCAGATGTTGTATATAATCTCGTACAGCGGATATGAGTTAAAAGTTGAGCTCAAAATTGTAGATAGTATTATTGAATTTACATATTTTCTGAATGCTACATAAGTTTACTCGGGGAATCTATATTTTTTCGTCGAGTAAGTTAAATATCAATAAATTGTTGAATTGACTGAGTGAGTGTACCTACTGTAATCTATTTATCTTCTATATATATTATGTTTATATAAAGTCGTGTTAGTTATATTTATACGATGTTTGCTTTACTGGATTCGTTTTCGTTCCGAAAAGCAGAATAACTATTAAAACATGAGAAAAATTAACAAAAATAAAAGATATATGATAGTTAATTTTCCCATAGAATGGGCATTATGGCTAATAACAATCCAATTCCAGACAAGCTTTGTATGGAGAGGAATGGAGTAAAACTTTATCGGTCGGTGGTGCATAACTTAATATAAGATGATATTTTTTCCAACGACTTTCACATGTTGCCCGCTCATTATAAGCTATTATGCACTTGGATCATAAAAAACTTGTTCAGTTTACGAAGGCGATAAAGCACAAACAGCAGACAGTAAAGTTTTATCAGTGTTTCACTGAAGCAGTAAAGATACCGCGAATGACAAGTTTTCAGTACTGAGAGTTAAAGTTTTAGTATTCTATACAGTAAACTTAAAGGCGAAGAATATACAGTTCCCGTGGCAGTCTCGGTGTGTGCGTTATATATATAACTAGCTGCGCCCCGCGGTTTCACCCCCGTTTGAATAATATACGATATATCTTTATGAGTTGTAGCCTATGTGTTATTCTGATGTATAAGCTATATTATTGTAAAGTTTCATTAAAATCCATTCAGTAGTTCTTACGTGAAAGAGTAACAAACATCCATCCATACTTACAAACTTTCGCGTTTATAATATTACGTAGGATTATTCAGATAAAAATATAAATAAGCGAATGATGTATGAGCGACAATGGAAGAATTAATGGTTAATTGTCGTCTATGCGTTTGGTTCTCAGAGGGTGGATTTTCTCATATTGAAGGACCCTTTTCAATAACAGGCAACTTAAAAATACGTCAAGCGTAACAAAAATGGATGTGCCGAATCGTCGATACATCATTGTCACGATTCTGCTCCATCAAAGCCCAATAATTCAATCATTTATTTATTTATTAGAAACGTTTAATATAATTCGTTTTATGTTTAAGTTATTATTCGTAATCGTTTTATTTTGTGCTTATTAGTGAAATTGATGTTAGATAAGTGATTGAAATTATACTATGAGCTGGTAGTGTTTTAGTAAACATTTTTAAACATCAGTATTATTTATGTGTATGCCTCGTGGCCGCGGCGCCGGTTCACAACCCATAACTACTTACAACACTGTGCTGAGCTTTGAATGTAAAATCATGAAGGACTAGTTCAATGGTTGTCACCAAATCACCAAACTAGGTACTGTCTAAATCACAAGTTTCAAGGAAGTCATCAACCTATTGTCAACTCTATACAAAGCCGCGCCGCCGCCGTTGAATGCCACACATTCTGAGAACAGCCTCAAACCGCGGCCCTGACACGTCGGGAAATGTGTCAAGTTTGCTTCCACCTGGATAAATACTTTCCTAGCGAGTGGAACGCGTCTTTTTATCCGTGTACCGTGATATAGGTATAGTACACGCGGTACAGATGTTCACGTGAGATTCACATACGACGATAACTCAATACACGTTTACCTATACCTAGAATTTTGGGGGCTTCGTAGTCATGAAACAAGAACTCTTACCCCCATATTCATAAAAAGTTATGTCAGGCTTGTCAAAACAGCGCACTGAAAAATTTGACGTTATAAATAAGGGGAGTTTCGTCCAGCCCTATATCTTATTATATCATTATACCTATTCACTTCACTGTTTCCTATTGCTAAGTATTATTTTATCAAACTAATTGTTTTATTCTAGTGGCATAATATATCAAAGTGAACATTTTATTTGCCAACAGTTTAATTTTAACTATTTTGTTTAATTTATTAAAACACCGCAGCACGCAGAAAAATGAAAAACTTCGCATGAAGTATCACAATGCGGTAGAACTAGATACCACTTTTACACTTGAAGTATTTCATCGAACATTACATAACAAACCAAGCAGGACTCGAATGAAATCGCCAGACCCTACCGAAACAGGCCACCAGCTCTCCCTGCGGGCCTCATACCTTGTAAGAACAGCTGCAATAACAACAAAAATAAATAAACGACTGCCAGGAGTGTGTCGACGTGTCCACCCGCTGCCACTGTGGCGGACAGTGACATAACTTGCAACATGTTATAGCAAAACAACTGTATACTACTAGTGCTCCAGTAAAAACGGCAGAAATAACCACAAAAATAAATAAACGAGCGCTAGGAGTGTGTCCGGCAGCGGTCGCCTATCGGTACGTGTCGACATCCCGCTGCGGCAGTGTAGACAGTGATATAACTAGCAACGTGTTAGAGAAAAACAACTGTATACTGTGCTAGCAATAAAAAAAAAATAAATGATAGCCAGGAATGTCCGGCAGGGGTCGACTGTGGGTGACTACATGTACGCGCGCGTGCAGTGATTCAGCTTGAAACTAGAAGCCGTGATAACGATTTAAGTTGCCTGTCATTCAATTTAGGGCTAGCTTACGTCTGCTTTATATTTATTGGGTAATTTTTTGATTAAAAATCAAAGAAATGTAAATCTACCATTACCTATTTGTTTTTTTCCTTTGCGTCTTCAAATGTATGAAGAGCAATTACGTGGTACCTAAGGCAATGTTCTCGAAATAAACAATTTCCATTTTAATTCATGGTGTACTTACTTACCAGCGCTTTGATTTTTCTTGATTTACCTCGAGCATTATGACTAATCGCTTAAAGTTACAAAACATCGGGTACTGCGCAAAAGTCAGTAGTGTACGGGAACGTTGTTTTGTTCCACGGATCACTTCACTTTTGTTTTTCGATAACATGTCGATCCTGACAGCGAGAGTAATTGGATGTTTTCGATGGGTAATTTTTGGCTTGGGCCCGCTTTTCCCAGAGTATATTTTATTAATACTGCGAGCAACAAACACGACAAACATTTGTTCTCGTTAACGAATTATTGTAATAGTCAATGAAACGACTATCTGTTACGAAGCAATGTGACTTGAATTGATATGATTTGACGATGTAGAAAAATAATTGTCTTGAAAATAATGGTCGTTTGATACTGAAAAACTACGAGCGCAGTCCAGGCGTGACCTTCCAGTACATTAGGTGACACAGTATTTCCAATCCATGTTTTCACTGCAACTGTGATGGGCAGTACACGTATTTACCATCAGATAAACGACCAGTTACTCGTCGCTCAGTAAGCCCCATTCACTTTTAATCACTACATAGTATAAAACAAAGTCGCTTTCTCTGTCCCTATATCCCTATGTAAGCTTAAATCTTTACAACTACGCAACGGATTTTGATGCGGTATATTTTAATAGATAGAGTGATTGTAGAGGAAAGTGTATATGTATAACAACGTAGCGATACCCGTGCGAAGCCGGAGCGGGACGCTAGTATTAAATAATATCTTCTCTAACAGGTTGGTAATAATTTCCAAATCCGAAGGCGGCTCCGTTCGCCGCCCACCTTTGTCCGCGGCCTCCTCCCATTCACCATTCGGGACGAAGATTGATGCTGCAATCTGTCTTCCAGATAAACGGCCATCGACAACTGTTATCCGGAAGACAGTTCAGAAAATTTCAGAATTCCTGAAGTGAAATATTGCTTTGGTGTTTGGTTGAACGTTTATAAGCTCCGGTTTTTATATTCTTGATGTTACTGTTTTTGTTCTAGTTTCTTTTTCAAGTCACGTGCTTAGCTGTATAACTTTAGTGTCAGACAAAACATTTTTTTTACAATCAAACCTGTGAATCAGCTTCAACTAAACTCTTATCAAAATAACGACGCTCAAAATTAAATGTATTTAGCATGAGTTTTGCTTAGCATTTATTTAGTATCGCGAACATCTAAAGAGATTATGTATGGAAGAGTCCCAAGTACCTAGTAACTTATTAGTTTCATATCTCTATTAATTATTTATTATCATCACAGTCTATATCTACTGCCGAGTACGGGTACTCACTTTCCTCAGGTAGATTAGGGCGTAATCCACCAAAAAAACCCGGCCCGCAACTAGTATATGCATGTTTGAATCAAAATATGGGAACATAAAGTAATGCTTATACATATTTTATTCTTGACAATACTTTAAATACCTAATAAGTTCTTTAAATTTCAAGTCTCTATTTCACCAACTAAAAGATTGACGGAGAACAGTGAACGCGTTATCTTTAAGCTGTTGGGAACGTCCACCTAAATCGTCCTCACAAAATTCATGTTTGTTCCCAAAACTATTTCTTACAAGCAGATACTTCTCTTCGGAGATTCCTTTACATAAATAACACGGGTCTACCATATCTAACACGAGCCGGTCAGAATACTGATACAAAGTGAAATCACGCAACAATAAGGCCGGGGCTGCACGGGGCAAATAAAGAAGCAGGGCGATGGGGGAATTTTCCGCATCGACGGAAAATCCGTTTTATGGCGATGTGACGAGAGCAATCGACGGCGACGGCTAAGGGTTAGGTTGGGGTCACATCGATAGATTCTATCTATTCTGGCCTGATATTACAATTCCATTAATGAGTGCGAGGAGATTTTAGAGCTGAGCAAAGGACGTGTAATGAGTCAGATCTAAGTTTTAGTCACGTATAAGCGCACTGTTCCGAATATATTGGAATATTTTATAGTTTTTAGTAGATAAATTAGTAGCTGTCATTTAGTTTATTAGACTAGCTATCAAGTTGTTGGAGTAGATACGAGTTGATTATTTAGGCGGTACGTTGTAGGCACTGCCTATTTCTGACAGGTTTATAATTGGATAACAATCGCTCTCAGGAGCGTGATATTTTTTTATAATTCGCGAGTAATTGTGTGAGTGGGTAAGGCGCAATTTCCGAACGTTTCCAATTAATTTGAAATTACAAATGGTTACGAGTTCATAATTGTTCTCGACAAATTCAGAATTCAGAGCACAATGTTTTGCAAAATAAAGTGAATAAGAGCGATGATGGGTTCTTTTCAGTGTGCCTAGTGCGAGTTTTGTCAATTTATTATCAGTCACTAGATGGCGCTGCTCTTATTCCATACAATTTCAAGTTTACGCCAAACGGACCGAGCGCGTAAATAAATTGACAAAACTCGCACTAGGCACACTGAAGTCGTGAACTGATCTCGCGAGTGTGCGCTAAGTCAGTCGCCCGGGCGAGATCACATAACTAATATGTATATTTTCTCGTGATCATATAAAGTGCAAGTAGTCCGTAGTGCCGGCGGCGACCTAGTTCGGATACGTGTGTACTCGGGGCGGAGTCGCCCGGGCGAGATGAGACCAAGCTCTACGCATTCGTTCACGGCGATTGCGCACATATGCAAGTCACGCGAGGTTCTCGGAGACTGACACAATTTAACTCATCGAATGTCACGCGTTCATTTCAAATGGACAACTGATGGGTGATGGATTAAGAGCTCGTAACGAAGCCAAATTTGATAGTTTTCTGATATTATGCGTCTTTGGGTTATTGATTAACATAGTTTAGTTATGATGGAATGTTCTACACGTAAAGCATACAAGTTAGGAAAGATAGGGGTTTAGAGGACAGTGTGATGAACTTTGCGGCGGTTTCAATGAGATATTCTTATACTTCTTCTTTCGTTAAAAAGCAATTATTGTTACAACTTTATCTTACCAAACTCAAAATAAAAGAACACCTGAAACAGTAAATACAATAACCTTTTAAAAGTACATTACATATTACTTATAAACTATATAAAACTAAACTTCTCAAGCTACCAAACTTATTCAGCACGGCGCTCGCCATCAATCGCGAACAGAGCAGCTGTCTAGCAGCAAGTTGCGAGCAACTCCCAGAAACTGTTCCCACAAACTAGTTGTAAACGACGCAACTTGGATTAACTACAGTTTTTAAGCCAATTTCGCTACTTGAGCAATGAGCACTCGCCATGTTCTACGGTTGGCAGGGAACTGGGGATATTGTAACGATAACTTGAAGGTTTTAGGATACTGAATCCCTTTTCTTATTATAAAAATGGTGGTTATATTTGCAAAATTTCGTTCGACAAAATCAATGTCTATCGCTCGCGTTTTTTTATTCAATCCTGGCATTCCTAATTATTTTACTTGTACATTTGTTATTGAGTTAGAAAAAGTGAGTGTTTTGAGGAGAAAATATTTAGACTCATTTGTTCAACTCTGGTTTAAATCTCTTTTGGTAAGACCGTCAATGTTTGTCAACAAGATAGATTTATTATCTTACTAGCCTTAGAAAAAAGGTTACCTGTTAATTCTCACGTCTTCATAGGCGTGAACTATCTGAACGTGTGACGTCATTGTGTCAACTCCGGCCCAGCCGCCAACTCTACTTCCAATTTTCCATAGTCCGTGGAACGTACGGCCTCAGAAATGGTGGGCGTGGTACCCATTACTCACTTTTTATAAAAAAAAATTAAGCCCTCACTTAGTTATGAAACCTATACCGTTAACTTACTCGAAAGCAACGCTACCAACAATGCTGAAACTCTTATCAAAGTCCGCCTTGTAGTTTCTGAGTGTTAAGGTAACAAACAAAAAACAGACATAACAATAAACACCACATTTTCGCGTTCTTTAAATAGTCGATCTCAGTTAGTTTTTCAAAAATATCTATAAACTACATGGCTGAGTTTTATTATAATTTAATAGATAGGTTGTGCTTTTCCCATGTATAGCTAAAGAAATATATCCATACAGCTGAAGAAATTTTGCCTGAAATATTTGCAATAAAATATTGCTAAAATTCAACAACAGCAATACGATACTGCACTAGGTGCAGTATCGTATTTCTGTCACACTATTTTTGATCTGTGACCAAAAATCTCAATTTCAAAATATTACTACAACGTTCGCTCCAATTTTAACTATTTTTCGCACGAAATATTGTACTAAACCTTCAAAAGGGAAAATGTTTGAGACGCTCAAAAAGGCAGGTGCAATGTGTGCTGTGAAGCGATAACGCGTCTCGTATTCCAGTTATGAGGCACATGCACGCTGGTGTTCCGGCTAAAGCGAAGAATATGCATGCTCCGGCCATTTCCCGGCTTATCCGGAAAATGTAAAGTAAAATTAAGCCGTGCTATCTGGGCCGTGAAGCAATCACTCGCCCGAATCCAAATTGTGAAGCGCACACACATGTATATTCCGGGTAAAGCAAAGAATACACAATATGCTCCGGCCATCACCCGGCCAATCCGGCCAATGCAAATGCATGGTTCCCGGAAATATGTGCCGTAAAGCGATAACTCGTCTGAATATAAATTGTGTAGCGTACGTACATTATATTAATTAATATATTAGCTACAATTTCAGACCGTGGTACGAGAATCATACAATGAATTTCACATGACAATTATGCCGGTTCACAATTACGACCGCCGTATATCGAATTTGAAATTTTAATCCATTTACCAATTTAATTCAGAAACGGTTCATTGAAATTAAACTTGTAAAGGCGATTCTTGTTAGCTCTCTCACGACCTCTGTTACAACCCGTTGTTGGGCATTCCACTCGATCCTCGCAGAGGTCATTGCAGCGCCCTCTACTGGCCACGGACAAAGCTTTGTATCTCAATCGGCGCCGTAACTGGGGCAAAAACCGAGCTCACCCGGTCGCCATGGCAACGCGTAGCCCCCGCACCTCGCCTGTCCCCCGCTAGCCCCGCCGGGCTACTCTGTGTAAATATTGTCAGTAGGTTAAGTTGCACGTTTTCAGGTTAAATTTTGATCGTTGTCGCTTATAATTTCATGACGCTTCTGTATCTTTTGCGTTCATGTCCAAGTCGTAGGTGAACTGATTCAGCTGGTATGCGCAGAAATTTTAATAGCCATTAATAATTTTATCAATATCTTATATTTTAGATTTAATATCTTTTAACTAGGGTGGTAAACATGAAAATTATAGAATGGATGGCTATCAAGGTTGCTGAAACATACCGAAAGGGATTTCTTTTTTTTAGGATTCCGTACCTAAAAGGTAGAACGGGACCCTATTACTAAGATTCCGCTGTCCTTTCGTCTGTTTGTCTGTTTGACTATCCGTCTGTCACCAGGCTGTATCTTATGAACCGTGATAATTAGACAGTTGAAATATACACAGATGATGTATTTCTGTTGCCGCTATAACAACAAATACTAAAAATCAGAATAAAATAACTATTTGAAGGGGCTCCTATACATGAAAAGTGTTATTTTTATGTCGATTTTATAGACAATGGTACGGATAGATGTAATGTACTCACAGACTATAATACTATGTGACACGAAAGTTGTTTGATGAATTATGAGTAGGGGCTCATTACGCTATCCGTGGTTACGAATCACCGAATTATCTACCTGTCTTGCTGCAAGTGCACGAGCTCAGCGACTGTTTCGACGCGTATACTGTGCCATCGCTGTTGCTTTAGACAGCTTCCACTCTACTGGGCATTGGATGCGTAATTAAAGATTGCTTTCCATCGGGCGGATTGAACGGGAACGTAGCATCGGGAAAATGTATGTGAAAATTTACTTTAATAAACATAGGTAGGTTGATAGTTTTAAACGCTTTATTAAAAAACTGCAGAGCACAGAACAGTTAAAAACAAAAACACAAATCTTAACAGTGGCAGATCTTATTGTAAAAAAATCGCTTTGAACGATAAGACCGTTTATTGTTACATATTTTTTTGGTATCTATTGCTCTGTTCTAGCCTTAAGTTGTCTTTATAATGTGGTGTTTGAATAAAAAGCGTATCTATGTATAGATAGAGGTAGATAGGTTATCGTGTTATTTTTTTAATAGTGTCCTAAATTTGTAATCAGTCAATATTAACTTATTAAATAGTGAGTAATATGAGATTGGAGACTTATACCAGATATTAGATGTGGCTCACTGTTGTGGTAATTGCCGTTTTCCGCAGAAAATCAGCGTTTTCCCGGTACACAGTTAAATCGATGATATTTGGTAATAGTAAAGCTTTCCATCAATGAAAACATTCCCAGAATCACTTAAGTAGTTATAGACATCATCCGTAAAAAATACGTCCCATATTTAACCTCTCTGTAACATAAAGTGAAAGAGAGAGTGAGTGTATAATGGGCTATAATCCACCCCGTTGGTTCTGAGAGGATTAGTGTATATTATATTATTTTGTGCTTCTTAGGCAATCCCCAGTCTAATTGGGTAACTTGAGTCGGAATACGATAATCAGCTTTCAAACGAATACGTAGTTCATATTTTTTACAAAAACTCGACAAAGTAATGTTACTAAAATTCCTGTTCGTTGTGGTGAGACCGTATGTTTAAAAAAAACAAATGAGAGCAAACTTTGATTTGAAAGCTCGAAACGTGCTCCGTACGAACGAAGGTACATAATGTTGCCATTAGCAACACAGTTCCGACTTTAATCTAAAAGCACTCGCCAAATCCGGGATCTGTTTGTTCCCTTGGAGTACCGGGACGCACACAGCACCCTATTACAGGCTCCAAGGCCCAGGAGTTCAGGTGTGTATAATTAAGTTGTAACGTGCGTCGATACCTTATTGGGCCCATGTTTGTTTACTTAGGATCGGGGGCTTGATTGCTAATCTATTTAGCCGTAATTTCTATGCAAAGAACAAAGAACTAAGAGTATGATGGATCTGATTATTTGGGGGGCTGGATCAGTTAAGGTCAGTAGGGATCTCGCCCGCACTAAGCTGTCTCTCGCGAGATGTCCACTTTGTGAAATCGTTAGGGAAGATTGGATGTGGTACTAGATTCAATACTTAGGAAACTGGTTTTGCATTTGCCGGCTGTGTAAGCGAATTCTATGCACAATTGCACATGGCGACGCGTATTGTGTAAGTTAAAAATCACAAAGTAACAACGGAGCCATTAAATCATTAAGTGACGTGAAATTACCTAACACAGACACGCTTTCGAGGAGACCTCGCGAACGCGTGGGCTGAACACATGACTTATTTATAAGTCGACATGTTTTCGGCGCGATGTTGCCACCTCAGCGCCCTCAAGTAAACAACGAGAATAGCCTGTACATTATCGATTCACATACTCAGCAGCGACGTCATTAAAACGCGTCCATTAAAAATATAGCCGAGAAGCCACCGGTGCGTCCAAACATGAAGAGCACGTGCGAGGCAATAGCTACCCATTCATGCCGCGATGCCCCCCCGCTTTGGCCCACTTTACCACCGCTCGCCCCTTCTCCGCACGCCCCCTCGCCACTCTCCCCCTAGCTGTCATCGAGCACAGAGCGACGCCTACGTGGAACACGGGAATTCTTGAGTAGCTTTCACGTATTCGGTTGTAATAATTATAATGTGGCGTATAATTCGTGAATGTATACGAAATGAGGGCTTTCATGCTTGGTGCTAGGCAATTTTCAAAGGATTCATTCATATATTAACGCAGGAGGGTGTCTCAGTCGGAGGTCTCAGCTGACTTTATTGATTTAGGACATCAAAAGGAAAGTCATGTTGTTAAATCTTGGCATGTCACGATTCGCTTTGACACAACATTTTAATTCAATAAATAAATTATTAGAATACAATATCTCTAATAGAATAGAATACATTTTACCGTCACTACTGTATACAAACTATTGTCTTACAAATAATGGTGTTAAAAATAAAACGTAGTGTTATAGCAGCTGGTACACGTAATGTTGTTTTAACGAAGTAACACGACATTTGGTAACAAATATTTGCAGATTAAAATAATATGAAAATGTACTCGTATTTCCATCCAAATATAAATTAAAATTCGTGGCCCTGGCCTGGCAGAAATCTGCCGGGTTTTGCTTTAGAACGTTCTCGAAAACAATAAACAGACAGCGGAACAAAAGAATGTTTATCTGTTATACGAACATGTTTGGAATTGGCGTACTGGATGTGTTTGGAATTATAAACCCTGTTTTACCTTTAATATTTTTTAAACTGGACTCATACGTTATAACGTTGTCAGTGAGGATACGCTGGTCTCCTTTTGGAGTTAATATTAGGTATGGTGTCATTTCTGACAAATGTGGAATCTGACGGACGTGTACAAAATCTTTCTTTCTTCTTTTTCTTTTTTTAAAAACGTAGCCCCACATTAGGATTGCTCCTGTATCGTGGGGACCGCTTACAGACATATAATTTCACATACAAATCACACCCAGACCAGAAACAAATATTTGTGGATCGCACAAATATTTGTTCCTGGCGGGAATCGAACCCGCAACCCCTAGCGCAGCAGTCCGATTGCTCGGCCACTACGCCAAACGAGCCGTCAAATCGTATGACTCTCTACCCATGTGACAGAAGCTGTCGCGTTGAATGTATCGGTACGACATTCCATCCGAATCAGCCGGGTCACGAAATTCGCGAATGTTGAAATAGTTGAAATATTATTCACTTAAAATATGTAACATAAACACTTGCAACAATTGTGATACCACCGTCAGCAGCCAAAACTGCTGGCTGTATCCGCAATAACAATTACCTCACACCCACTTTCCGAATGTCTACTAAATATTATGTCCCCAGTCGTTCCATTGAATACTGTCAACGGCGCTAACAGTTGTAGGACTGCGGACGTTTTAATTAACCATTTCTAGTGCGTGTTAGTGAAACGACCGGGTCGAACGTGGCTAGCTTGTATCGACGCTAATGGAAGCGCGGCTTTATGCTACGAGTAGCTGTCTCCGTTGATTGGGATAGGCGCAGTTAGAAATGAGCTCTCTATAGCTTTAAACATTTGGTCAAATGTCATTGGCCCTCTAAACTGACCTCTATAATAGGTTTCGGCTACACACGGGTACACTTACCTTCATATAATAGAGGTCTACCACTGTAATCGTGTGCACCTTCTAAAATGTTATTATAAAACGACGTTATCTGAAACCAATAGTATCTGCTGCGGGAAACCATCGACCAAAAAGATCTAATTTCTAAGTACAGTCCCAATGTTTGTGGCTGAATGTAAGCATCGCCATTGCTAAGGAGTCCAATCTTCCTGTCATTTTACAGCGCCACGAAGACGACGCTACAAAATTCGCGTTTATTACACTATGAAGCGGCTAAAGCGCTGGATTTAAACCATAGTCGCCACTCGCGAAGCTAATATCGCGGCTTGCAGCGGTGCAGCGCTCGAGTAGATTAGCCGTTATTGCGATGTCGGCAACGAACCACAGTGAGCATTTACGCTACGCCATTGTTGCAAAGATGCTGGGTTTTTACTGTAAACGAGGTAGATTAGCTAGATGTATTACCTAAAAAGTAGAACTAAAACGTTCAGTTACCTTCATAAAATGCACAGCGAACATGTTGCTTAATGTTGAACGCTTGAAGCACGGTTTTAATCAATTCGCTCTACTTTGATTCTATGTAAATTATGGCTATAAATATTCCTACATACCATGCAGTGATGTCGCTAATTCCCATATCACCTTCATATATCACAGCGACTTAAATACCGACATTTTACCTTGAGTAATAGCAAATGATGCATAGCAAATAAGTCCCTCGCCATTTTCCTTAAATTAATTACCTTGTGGTGCTGCGTTTAGTTGTCTACATTTTAGGTATAGTCTATATTATCAAGAATCTCTCTATATTTGTATAAAATAATATGGGACATTGCCGCGCTTTTAGCCACGAACATAAATAAAGAAAAAAAAAAACATGCGTGCGTACAAAGTACACATGTCAGAAGTGAAACTTCTTTGGCGAACTAATTTATAAATCTTGTTTATATTTATACCTTTTTCTCTCAATCTTTCTCACTCGCTTGCTCCCTACTCTCACTCCACGGCTAGTTGCTCATGCTACGTTCGCCCTGTCTTACTCTCTCTCAATCGGTCTCGATCACTCTCTCTCTCTTTTCCGACACTTCCGTTGCATACCGGCGTGACGTTTCATCTGTAAAAATTTTACCCTCATGCGCGTAAAGAAGTTTCACTTCAAAAATACAAAAATAGAGGTCAGTGCTTTTAGTAGGCTGTAAAAACATGTTTACCTCTCCAACTCTTCGTGTAGATGAGAGGGTGCGAGAAATGTAATACTGTCAATATTGTGTAGGTACATCTACCGAGGAAAGCTGGTAAATGCATTATGTACCTCTGCCTATAGGCAAAGAAAATTCAATAGTAACTTGCAGCTTGCGTAGTATACCAGCGTGTGGCGAGCATAGATTTAAATCGAATTATATCTAATTGTGGTATTGAGTTTGTATTCAGGATATTGTCTATTTTGTGAGGTTCACTCGATCAAAACGTTACTGCGCATATTATTATGTATCGTTAGACTTACAACAAGTATTGTCAGAGCCTCAAATAAGTCATGGACATGTTTTTTATTCAAAGAAAATTTTTGATCGTAGGTTTTTCCATTTGCACCTTTATATTACAAATGCGGTTGGCAATTTCAATATTTTTTTTATGTTTTTAGTGATAATTTGCGGTGGCCATATGGTGCACTCAATATGATTGGGGTAAAATTGGAATAAATGTACCCTCGGCGCCGCCACCGTGTGACAGCTTTTCAATATACCGCTGTGAATAAAATATTACCAAAATATCTACTGCGGACACTATTTCAGCTAACTTAAGTCACAACAACAGTCCAATAGACGAATGGCCGAGGCCAATTTTGTTTTAAATCCAATAGTTTTCTAGAGCCCGAGCTTTGAGATTGTTATTGATATAGGATTGGAATGCGATTGAAGTGTGATTGGAGTCAAGAATAACCCTGATGATTAGAAGAAGCTCCTTAATGCTAGATAATATCATTTCGTTCCAATGTCTCCGGCTGAAACTTAAGCTGGTATAAGCTATAAGATGCTGATAATCAATTACGGCCGGCTTCCGTCTGTCAACCGGTCCGGTCGAGCGCAGTACTTGGATTAGAGAGAGAGGTGGACATTTTCCATCTATTCGAGATGGAAAATGGCCAGCAGACATTAACGTTTGTTATTTTTGTGAAAGCTCGGTCATCCCAACCAGTGAGCGGCTGTGGGAAGAATTCAACGGACATTGTCGGCGCAAACCATTGTTCAACCGTTGATATATTCGATTGTACTATGACAACGAAAACACCGAATTGTTCAGAAGACCTTTGTTTTTGTTCAATAAAACGGTATAATTGCGGGCGGGTTTTTATCCCTCGTTTATTTACATTTAAATGGTGTTCAGCAAACAAAAAATAGGCCTTCTTGTATGGAGGTCCTCTGTTGATTTATGATAATTTTAGGCGTTTTCTGATTACACAGTGTTTAGACAGAGGTAGCTTAGGTCTCTGTATTCTAAAAAAATCATTAGGTACCAAATACGTACCTGGGTAGATTCTCAAGTGATAAGCCACGATATTATTGTATTTTAATGTATGTCATAATCTTCGCAAATGTCGCAATAGAGTTGATTTATGTCTCTTATATAGAAAACCACTAAGTCCTAATTTGAACAATACAATTTGAGTGCGAGTGCTACGAACGCGCCATGAAACGCTACGAAGCTACGCGACAAGCTGTAACGAAGTGCACAAACAGTGCCACAAACTCCAAACAAACGCGTTTGGAAACCACTCAGCCTCCAGGATTTCAGGGCGGGCATTAGGACGAATTTAGGGGCTGCCTCTATCCCTATGAAATAAGTGTGTATTATTACACCTGGCTATTTTCAGCTGTCGCATAAGTAAACTAATATGATAGTCTTAGTTCTTAAACTTTCGCGAACAGGTAACATATTAACTAGCTAAAATCGGGTCTAATTCGCGCACAAACAAATATCAAAATATATAATTTCGAGAACGTCGAGGTATGTCAAAATTATATATTAATTTGGATTTTTTTTGCGCGAATTAGACCCGTTTTTAGCTAGTTAATATAATATTATAGTCATTCCACAAAGCTGTCCTTAAAGATCCATACTATATTTTTTAATTCGAACAGAGAAGGAATGAAGCCATCATTGACTTATGGTCCTTCTGAAATTTTTTAAATACCATCTTTCTATACAGATCCGGCGATTTTTATCTGACAAGAACCCGAATCGATTGAAAAGAGAAGTGACTTCTAGTTTTTTTGTCTCAAAACGTAGCTCTCTATTTCATCCGGCTCAAACCTCATTTATAGCCCCAAAAATGATACCCTAGGTCCGCCACACCCATCCCGTCATAGCTAAAAGGTCTTTGCGGAACATTTGAACTAAAAGGTGCTTTATCGGCTTTCGGAGTGAATTGTAACTAAAATACGCTAAGCGCCGCCCAATCAACGTTAGTGAGTTAAACCACAGCCAGCGTGGTCAGTGTAAAACCACGGCTGGAACCAGAGAGTAGTCTGAACTGATGAACGTTGACAGCAAAATAAGGGCCATATTAAATTAAAAAAATAGATATATCGTCAGGAAATTTTAGGATCGATCTCGAGTGAAGTAGCGCCGTCCTCTGATGTCATTACATGGCTTAGCGATTGCTTTTTATATTATACGTCTTATTTTCAATGTACATAACATTTTTGTCCTTACCTTTTTTTTTTAGTTAGGGAAATGCCTTCGCACTACATTTGTTTGTCCTTACTGCTTCAACATAAGTATAGCAGAATATAGATCGGGTTATTTGCAAAGTACTCGAAGAAAAATGTGTGCGTGTGCATTGATAGAGCACCCTCTGAACTAGATTTTTTTCATAAATATTTTTCATTCCACTCCATGGACATAATACAAAAATGTTCTCAAAGTCCCACATTGCTGCAACGAAAACATTTTATAAAATTTTATTTCTACTTCATGAGATGTTTAAGTGGTACAGTCACAATATATATCTTGGCGTCATATAGTACATTGTTACTGTACTGCACTGTCATACCTACTCGCTATCTAAGCGATCCATGGGTTTCAAGTTGTGTTTGTAGGGTTTAAAAAAAAAGTAGCTTCACATTAGGATTTCTCCTGTGTTGTAGGTTCCGTTTACCGACATCATTTCACATACATATAATTGCACACACTCAAACCAGAAAGAAATTTTTGTGATCACACAAATATTTGTTCTTGCTGGGAATAGAACCCGCAACACCAAGCGCAGCAATCCGATTGCGCAGCCAGTACGCTAAACGCGTCGTCAAATTGTGATTGGTGGTGGTGTGGTAATTGTGTTCAGCATTTACCACCCACGCTCTTACTAGTGTAGTAATAATGTGTCGAGTCAGACTACGTAACGCGCCTTTATCTACCGCTAATCCGGTGCGGCGCACTACCGGTGTTAGGAGCTACCGATGTTATGGGGACGTATCCAGGAACGCCCAAAGGGGTCGCCACGTTTTTAAGATTTGGAGTAATAGAAACACTAACGAAAATTTTATGTAGAATTCGTTGCAATGCATGTACATGTTTAATCGAATTTTGAGAGGGTTATACAGGCTTTAGAGCATCTAACAAAGTTTTTCACGGTGAAAAGATAACATTTGGGTCTCAATACTATTTTTTTTACTGATTCAAAAAACACGTAACCTTAGAAAAAAATATGTATACATTGTCACTTTCCCCTCATTCAAAAATGTGGCACAGTTCAGTTCTACAATTTATTTACATTTGTAACGGGTGCCCTTTTAGCCCCGAGACTACACCTAAGCCTGTGTAAATTGCGTACACTACCGGATTAGACGTGCTTAGATTACCGCGATACGGGGCCGGTAATGGCGAAACTTTAACTCCAGCTAACGCACTTGAAATATATATGCTATATCGTGAAATATTATATAATATGCAGCTACTGAAATTGCTCTGGATAACAGTTTATACTCACGTTCCGTGCTAATGAGATTAAGACCAAAAAATATCTAATAAGATCACTAAGTAAATTCAGAACGAACGGAATTTAATTCAAATTCGACGACTTAATTTAAAACTCTTGGAGCTAAATACCACTATGAAAATTCAGAGCTTCACTCAGAGAATAGTGCTCATTTAATATAGGTTAAAATCACGTTTTCATCCCGAAATATTTAAAAAGATTCTCAGAACATCACAGTAGGTACGATATTTACAAAAGATGTGTAAATAAATCAAGGGAGCGGCAAAAGGTAAATACTATTTAATAGTTGGACTATTAAAAGGTTACTTCAGATAATCCCAAACGAAAGCGGATTTTCCTCACACCGCGGGTTTCAAATAGAATGTGATTGATTAATGCGTTAATAGTTAGCCGGACGAAAACCGGATTTAATCCGACCATTCCATGTAAACTTTTCACTATGATTCATAATTTAGTGATAGCAAAACCAAAGCTTTCAAACCTTAGACGAAGCTTTCAAGTGGTTAATATTAAAGCAGGTAAAACAAATCTTTAATAAGCACATTTAGTGAATCAACACATTTTATATTCATAATAATTAATATCTCATATAAAAGTTTATTTAAAATCTACTAAAATAATTATTTTGCTGCTTTTCTTAAGCCAATGGCTTGTATTATAATATACTTAGTGATACGTTGTTAAATACGTTGTGTTCTCAGACGAAAACCAACTAGACTCTTCAAAGACTTAATAAAGAAGAATCAATTGCTTCTGCGAAGCTCAGAAAAATACGACGTAAAATATTTATTAGAGTCAGAAAACTATTAGAGCGAGCTAAGATCCTCGAGAGACCTGCAGATTTCTTCGAAAATATATTACGAGTCTTTGTCAGCGAGTCTTCAGTATGTTTGTCTCTTTCTACAGCTCTAATCTTCTGTTCGGCGGAGTATAGCCGTCACATTCTAGCTTTCATACATCACGACAATAAGAGCCCTGTAAAGCCCTCAAAATGAGTGTTTATGGCTGATCCTTCGAACCGGACATTTGGCGCCTCAAGCCGAAATGTACCTTCTGCAATTGGGACAAGAGTTATGGAGGGTTCGTAACTTGGAGCGGTTCAGGTGCTCGGATAACCGGCTTATCCAGTCGTTACTCTTGCGGCAGATGTACGGAGTTTCTGCGGACGTACAACTTATGAGGATTTGTCCAATTTGTTGGGAAAAATTAGGGGGTTCCGTAAATTCTAGCGTTTTATCTACGGTACCTGAGCGTTAATTCACTGAAGTGTTCCGAACGTTTTAACAAATTGGGAATAAAAAAACATGAAACACAACACCACGGCTTGATCAATCGAATTAGTTTAATTCCGTATTTTAAAAGCAAGTCACCAATCGCATTTCCATCGCGATTCGACCAAACGCTTTGGATAACCAAAACATTTCTACAAAGCGAGGTAGCGCGATTCAATTTGTAGATAACGAAATACTCTGTCACAGTTTCGTTATTTTAATTCAATTCCTTTACGAAAGCAAGGGGTGCGACACGAGCATTTCTTGGAAAGACGCCTCTTTCGTTCCCCATATTTGTGCCCACACATAACATTGTTTTTGCTTTATCTCTACTACAGTACATGCGATTGTTCTTATCCATTTTGTTTTTGCTGTAAAAATTTGCGTGCGGTCGCAAAGTTAATGTTATTATTTCGTTCTTTTTTGAGAATTGGCAAGACGAATAACACTTCCTCACCTTTGTTATCAGTATCGGAGCAAGGCCCACACGAGAAGCGGCTCCTGAACGCTCTACTGGCGTCATACAATACGCTGGAGCGGCCCGTCGCGAACGAGAGCGAACCCCTGGAGGTTCGCTTCGGCCTGACGCTCCAGCAGATCATCGACGTGGTGAGTTCCTCACTCTTATTGTCTTTGAGGAGAAGAGAAATATAATGATCATGATGGACACCTTTTTACCTTGACTTAGCTCGAGATAGACAGTTTTTTCTTAGCGCAGAGGCCTGTTGAGTTCTCGTAACTCTGATGCGACTAACATGCAGTTGGTCATATGCACTTCAGTGTCGTTAAAACGTTATTGGATAGGATTGATCAAAGGGAAATGAGTCACGAGGTAATACCAAAAGTTATGTCTCACTTATTTAGAAAGATATTGTAACTCAGTACGTACTTTTGGTATTTTGCATAACATCTGCAACTTCTATCTATTTCGAGCTTAGTTTTGGTTGTTATTGAACAAAAGGCTTACGTTATGGTAATTATATTGTATTATCTATTGTCTTCTATTATGTTGGTTTAAATTATAGTTCAATTGAGATTCTAATTGTATGGTTTTGGTCTACGGTGCTAACATTTGGACCAATGACATTATATAATAATGAATGAATAATTACATCTCAACATGATAGAAGATAATTAATCTAATCTAATCTATCTATATTAACATTAATACTGATTAATTATTATTAGGACAAAACTCCATACACTGCTAGTAAGTATTGTTGTGTTAATATTGTGGTTCAATAATTAAAATTTAGTGAAATAAGCGTCTAATATTATAGCTACGGATCACGGATCTCTTGATTTTCAATCAGGGTTGAAACGCGATTCGAGAAATCGCTGTTTCATAACGGTACATAACCGTACAACCAGAATGATATAACGATACAGAGGTTTATATACGAATATTCTAGAGAATAACGCAGTCGGTACCTAACATTTAGTTTGTTTTCAGTATAAATTTGAAGTTAAACGTACTCGTTTAAATGGAATCTAAAGTTCAGGGAAGTTTAAGCATAAAATTACAATAGATTTGTATGTTTAAATCGATGGTATCTTTCGGGATCGGCGAACGGCTTCCGAGCGATTTGTCTTCGTATTTATTTCATTTGGATATTGGTGTTGTGAGGTGGGTGCTTAATGGTGTGTTTCTTCGCGATGCGTGGTTGGTAATGATTGCCTCGGGGTAATTAGTCGACGAAGTTTGTTTGTCAAGTTTAGTGGGAGGTTTGATTAATGTTTATTTAACGATAGTAATAATTTTGATAAATACAAACACGCACTATGTAGATGAGTATAGTTTACAAATATAAACTGTACTGACAAAACTATACTATACTAACTATATTGACAAAATATGTCAATCGTATAAAATTGTAGAAATGAGAATCGATATGGTAACGATGCTGTTGAGAATAAATTGTGAAAAAATAATTAGATCTAACTGTATACTGTAAATAATATATAAAGTGAAATAATGAAATACGCGAAGCGAAGCGAAGAAGGAAAAGCCGAAACGTATGTTAAAAAACACTGACGTCGAAACATTTCGAGATCTACAAAAGGCTCCAGCAACTTAGACGAAAATCTCCAAGACATACAATGGGAGCTAATTCTGAAACACCGTGGACCGTTCTCAATTACCGTTCGACATCTCAATGGGAGGGATGGAGATACATCGCAAATCACGTCACGTGCCGGTGGGTACCTCGTGTTTCGTGCGTTTAAATCGCCTTCGACTGAGTGCGGCGGACTCTTGTGAATAGCTCTGTGTACGGAATAGGAGCCTGGCAATAGGTGAAATGAAATGTGATATTTTATCGTCGGCTTCCCATTGTATTTATTGCCTTGGGAATTGTTTAACGAGTTTCTGGTCGGATATTCGGGAATGAATGTATTCCGATGGTTGAATTTGGTAACTTTCAAGAGTGGCGGTGGGTAGATATGGGGCGTGGGGGGCGTGAGAGATGTGGTGTTGTATGCGGTCCACAAGATATTTTGAAAGTTTGAAACATGGCCCTGTTGGATGCAAGTTTGAAGCGAAGTTATTCCTAACATCTTCTAATCTTCCAGTTTCATGCGATTTATTATTCAACATTCCTTAAAAATACAGTAGAAAATAAATAGAAACGAAAGCGCAGACTTAAAACAGAACGTAATGCAACGAAAAGGTTGCTAACAAGTACAAAATAAAATAATCCAACAAATTCTACTACCAAAGGCTACCGAGTTTAATTCCGTTCTTTGAAAACGATGCTTTGCGGTTCAACCGCACGATTTTTTGCTTTTACCGCCAACAGTATGCACTCAGCTTCGAAAACCAGAATTACCGCTGAAATTGAACCGTCGAGACGAGAATCCAGTTACGTGCAGTTAGCGTCTCGGTACGCCAACAAAAGTGCAGACCTTTGAGAAATGGAGCAAAAAACGTGGCACAGTGAGATGGAAGGGACAAAGTGTTGTGGCGATGCCCGCAGGCCCCGACTTGGGAGACAACGACTGCTCCGTCAGGAGCAGCGATTTCCAACCACCTTTTTTCAAGCCACCTCTTTTCTCTACAATGTCCTTCATTTGGTTTTTTTACTAGGCGAGTCCCTGTTTACTTGCATAGGTACCTTCATTTTACTAGCTAGACAGTATTACATTATAATTGCTGCTTCTTTTTAGTTGTATATTATTATATTGTATATGCGGCCAGCACTAACTCAAGCGAGATTCAAGCTAATTTATTTCAATCTTTATAACAGACTGATGAAGTTCTATTTTGGCAAATGAGCAATCGTTAAACGCCATGGGATCATATTCTAACTTCAACACCTACTGTAGTAAGTGTTTAAAGTCAGTGCTCTAAATCCCAGCCCGGGCGTCTCTATCTCCACCCCTGAACCCCATTTGTCTCACTGCCTTCCGCCAGGAGTGCTCCGAAGTTATTCCCCGTGCCTTTGATCTCGTTCTATGAATTGAATTTGATCGCGTAAAAGAATTGTTTCTTACTTTATTCTACTTCTAAAAGTACGTTGCTCTTTAAATTTACGTGGAAGAGTTCTTATACTGTACTAGCACAGGATTTGAAACAAAATACATTTAAATTAGCTTCTTATATCCACAATGTTAAGAATTGAGTCTTTCGGGAGTGCCACAGGGAGCCAGTTTAGGTCCAATATCTTACTGTATTTACAAAAGTTCGTTTAGTTCTATTCCACTAAATTAATAGTTGACAGCGTTTTTAATCATTTTACCTGAACATGCTGTATATTTAGAGGGAATATATCAGACATCTGTTTGTTTCGTCCCACACAACCTCCCTTTACATGATTCTAGCGAAATAACATTATGGTGAAATTTCTAGATTTTGCAAGTCACAAATTCAAACAATATTGCATAACTGTGTACTAATTTGAAGCAGAAATTTTCTGAAAGTTGGATTCATTATCTGTCTTACGACTCATTACAAACTAAGTACTGAAAAGTCGTAAAAACTCTAGAATATTCGTTTGATTGCTCCTCTTAACTACGCTTCGAAATAAAGTAGATTGGAACTCGGTAAAATTATCGAGGGCAGCGATTAAAACGTCTTTGAGGTTCTTAAAGATACTTAAAAATTAAATTAAAAAGTTACAAACTTAGTGAGACTAAGAACTTTTGGCGTTTGTGTGATTGGATCCTCTGAAACCGTGATTGGAGTGACAGAGTATAAATAATGTAGGTACTGAGTTTTAAGGATATAATATAATTAAGAACATGCGCAGGACTACGTCTTAAGAACTTGAGGAGAGGGCTAGTTGCATACTTGTTCAATAATAGGCAACATTAAAAATATTATCTTCAAACTATTGAATATTTAAGTTGCATAATAATAATACGTACTCCTGCGTAGAGGTCGTGCAAGTTGACGATAAGTCCATGATAATTATGGTAAGCTTACAATTTTACGAATCCAAGGTGTGCTGGAAAAACATATGTAAAGGTACCTAATTCGAGGCATTTCTCCAATAATACGATGAAACCTGGACTTATCGTCGCTAGGCTTCACACGCTAAAGATATATATATCTAGAGTCGTCCGAGCCGCCGAGTCGTCCGCGCCTATGGTACCAATTGATGTTCACCAAATTTTTTCGTTCCTTTCTTGCGACGGCGTCCGTTCATTTTACAAAATAAGGATGAGAAAAATCAAATCCTGACCACGAACGTTTGGCTTAATTTGGTAAGTGGTAGGAGCCGAGCCTGGCGCCTTCTCCGAACCGCCCCCGCGATCCACGGTAACTCCTCTCAGCCACAGTTTGCAATACGAGTCTACATCTAACACGCTAACAGCACGATAACTTTCGACGCACTTTCTTTGATGTGTCACTTTTTACCTAACAGCACTTTAAAGTAAAGGTTACAGGAGGCGGGCGCGGAGGGGGGCGCCACCTTCGCGGCAGATATGTCGCATGGACTATCGGTGTTAAATTGATGTAACATTTACTATATCTATATATTAGATTGTGTGTCCGGCGAGGTGCGAAAACGCTTTTAACAGAATCGCATGAAGGTCCATTTTCGCGCGTCGCCCTCCCCTCAGTACTGTGTCTGCAGAAGGTGTGGAACAGTTGTCTAGATATCATACTGATTGCGCCCTTTCTGTTTTGTTGACATCGTCTAACCCAATAGGACGAGAAGAATCAACTACTTATAACCAATATATGGCTGTCATTGGTAAGTGTGATTAAACGACAAATATAAAATTTAACACTAAAATTTCTAATTTTATGTTCCAATCTTTTTCTTCTTTCTATTTTTGGTTGTATGTTCTATTACCTTCGTTCCGTTGTCTATACTTTGAGTTAGTTCTTCTGATCTTTGACTGTTTTTGAAAATTGCATAGCATTGTGAGTTATGCGGCAGTATTTCTGTATTTGTCTGTTATATTTGTATGAAGGTTGCTTAATGTTAATTCTTGGTCTTCTTCGTCGATCTTGAGCTCATGTAAGTAGCCAGTATAAGTAGCCCTATCATGCATCCCACCATACAGCGTCATGTCATGTATGATAGTGTCATGAAATTCAATTGTATTACATTACATCATACTTAAACTTAATTGAAAGTTGATTCATACATTACTGTGTGAAAATAAAGATACAATAATTTTATGTAGACGATTATTTAGATAAGTAATGTAAAAATATAATTTGACGTGGTTAAATTTCATATGACTGCCGTGTAAGCCGCAATGTATAATAACAATATGTACTAATGGTTGACGATTATAAACGATACATTTTCCCATAAAAATACTCGTTGAACACACTGTATCTGAAGCCAACCTCGATGGCAAATTGAAACAATTTAATACGAGGGCAAATAATATACCTTAGGTAACAAACAGTCAATTAAAAGTAACATATTGGTTACGATGTGATTCGTTATGGGATTGGTTGTCGATATGCACATTACTGTAATATTGAGATGTGTTTTATGTACACTGTAAATTGATTATGCACATCCTGGGTAACCCGCTGGTTTTTTTATTTTTGTTTTTGCGACTAACGGAATTATTGTAGCGTTTTGATAATTTGCATGGCCATGGAATGTACAACATTATATAGTACGGGAGTACTCCTCGAGTCGTGTATGTGGCTACCATGGTTTGTGCCAACTTAGAATGCCTGTGGAGTAAAACTCGTTGACAAAACGATGTCTACTTAAAAGTTAATTAAAAAAGTTTATAAATATTTTTCTCTATCTCTGCCAACTTTTATCTTATAATTAAACGTGTACACAACAACATAAGTACACTTCTTTAACTTAGACAACCTTTTTGATTCCAGATAGTTTCATATTTTGGTTCTGCTTAAGTTTTCGATAATTTACATTCGAATTATTAAAATTTTAGTTTTTTAAATAAAATATTTCAATTAAAAAAAAACGCTTGATATGCATACTTTTGATGTTGGCTGTATAAGACAAATGCATATTTTGTTTCTCTGTACTCTGTGAGATGTACGTAAACTGAATGAGTAGTTTTAAAATGTTCCAGCAATGAAGGTATGTTGTGAAGCTTTTAAACTAAAATTATTTAGCATTTACCAATACGGCAGCTTAGTCGACCCCCGAAAAGTAGTGTCCCTCGAATCCCTGGTCTTGTCGAAACTGAGAATAGTCATATATATATTATTATGTATTTATTATACCCTGCAAGGATTGTATATTAGAGGAACATGAAGCTTCGTAGAAGAGTGAGTGACTATGTATTGTGTGTTATGTAGTCAGTGATTGTATTGCATGCCATTGTCTTCTTTGTATACCTTTTGCATGTATATACTCTCCGCTTCTTGTATTTCTTATGTTTTTTTAATGTGTCCGACAAGGTGAGTGTCTATGTGTTTTATTTCGTGATTGTCTCGTGTCGTCTGTGATGCTTATTACTCTTAAGTAATTAAGACTATGACAATTTTAATTTCTGTCAGTTCGTCTTTTTTTTTATAATAATGAATGGATTACCATTGGAAAGCATAATCAGTTAAGTCTACCTTAACTGTTGACCTTTGTGACTATACCAATTCAAAAATTTTATTTTTCTACGAAAGTCTTCTTATTTATCTAATTTCATATTTTTATTGCAATTTACATGAATTAAGTCAACATTGTGTTTACATCCTGTTGTATTCGAAATAGTTCGAAGCCAAAGTTTCTATATATTTCTAATAATATTTTCTACGTGTAGTGATACGAAATCGAGTTTGTAAGTTTTCATAAGCATTGTTTTCGGTTACTTAATATATCGGAGTTACACATAACCGAAGTTTTCGGTGCCTTTTTGTGATTATTTGAATGAATACAAATTGCTACGTGTAATTTTAGTGTGGAGATAAGGATATTGTCAAACCGCCTACCTGTTATTCAATAATGTATTTCATCCAAGAAAATTGTTTTCAAACTAGGAACAGAATGGCATAAACAAAGAATAAGAATAAAAAGGTATATTGCAATAACATTAAAAAAAAAGAAACAAAAAAAAAACAAACTGGTTACAACTAGAGGCTCTACGATAACATGACGCGTGACCACCGGTCAATCCCAAAACAGTACGCCATACATCGTGCAGGAGCCAATATTACCTACCCAGTAGCATATAGGTACATATAATAACTTATTATTATTATTTCTGTAGATCATCTTTCTCAAATGAAAGTTGGAAAAGTTACAATATAAATGTAGTACCCATATATTGACATGTTTATTTGCCCCAAATAATTATGTCGTCAAATAGTCAGTACCTATCAAGCGTAATGTTGTTAGGGCCCGCGGCGACCGACAGCCGTAAAACGCAAAGTGATTATACGACCCAAACTGATTGACAACCAACCCTTCAGAAGAGACGTCAAAACCACCATCAAAACCGCCACCTGTCCCGCTCCAACCAGTAATAATATACAATATCTAGTATTTTGTCTCGCTTGCACGCGTTGACTCGTCGCTATCTAGTTATGACAACCCGGGCACTGACAGATTTATAATCATGGGCGTAACCCTACAAGATGTTACAGCCAAATTATTTTATTAGTTTAAGCTGGCTTCAGTAACAAAATTGAGATGTAGATATCATGAATTAAAATTATTCAGTGAGGGAATACGGAAGTTTCTATTAAAATCTATCTACATTGCAAACACAAATAGTTTTGTTGATTTTAAAATGAGACTCGATACCGATTTAATACGCTGAAGCTCCATACATTAGTAAACTTTAAAGCCCCTGAAAAGTTCAGAAAAAAAAAACATAAATTAAGGCAAGCTTACGTGGAATGGCTTAGCAATAACTCCTTAGAACTCTAACTCCAAATATAAAGCAAACGTATTAACAATAAAAGATTGCCAATAGGCTAAAACTGTAGCTGAGTCATAAACACTATGACAAACCGACATAGCCCGTAATAGCTTAACCGCTAAGTAATAAAGCCACGATCCACCCGCACGCAGCCTAAGTTGGTCCAACTTTACTAATATTAGTGGAGGTTGGGCCAACTTGTTAAGGGCCCGCGTATTGTTCTAGGTATGACTGTGATATTAACTTCGCGCATATTTGAGATGTTATTGCTAGCCGGCGTCATTACTTTCGCGGTCTGGTGATTTATTTAGAGGCTTAATGGATCCGATAGTGATAAGTTGGTACAATTTGGTCGGGTCGTAGATCTGGCGCGATCGCTGTTTCGCCATAGTTGGAGGGTACTCTGAATTTGTGAATATAGTTATAGTGACTGAGAAAAGTATGTAAAGTGTAGGTGTTCGTTATTTGGTGAGTTTTTCAGTGGTTTATCATACATGATTTGCAATTATAGTAATATTTAAATATGAGGACGAGAAATTTGTTACGAGTTGTAAGCGGCGGCACCATCGTAAACGATACAGTAATTGCGAGTAACAAGTTAGATCTAACACCGATTTATTTACTTAGTATTTTATTCATATTATTATGCGAAAACATAATCGAATATTAGGTCTACCTACTTATCTCGTTTTTATTTTATGAAGTGATTGAACTCGAATATTGAAAATATATTCTAGGAAGTGACTCAATACTTAGAAATTCGAATAGGTATAAATATTATTATTTTTCATAATGTATAAAACTTTTGCGAGATTGTTAAAATGAAGCTTATAAAATCGTGATTCATTTCAGAGAAATAACAAACGAGACAGATGGAAGGCAACTGAACAATTTTATGAGATTTAATATGATATTTTCCAATATTTTGTGCTTGAGTTTATGTGGACTTGTTTTTGCCAGCTTGATTAAAAATCGCCTGCCAATATCTAGGAAACGTAATTGAAACATTAATTCTATTCCTTTTTAAAGATGAGTGAAATCCGATTGCCTCTGATATCGGACTTTAGAACTTAGGAATGAAATATTATAATTCTAATTGGCATTTCGATAAATAAAAATATACTTAAACATGAAGAAAAAAACAAACAGTTATGCTCCAACCCAATCATGGGCTCCAATATTCTGGTTGATATAATATCAACGTCACACTGCGTTTGCCAAAACACAATTCTATGGTTACCCGTTATCGTTAATACAGCCATTATTATTCCTAAAGCAAACAGTGATTGGATGTACAACAGTGGCTACAAACAATTGCTATAAAACCACCATAAAATGACCCGAGAGGATATTAAAATATGATACATTAATTAATAATAGTAGGGGACATAATAGACGTTCTCTAAAAGGGTTAATCTCCTTCCAGAGGAAGGGCAATATAAAATTATGACAAAGAAAATTATCTTTACTGGCACTTGAAATAGGGCGTAAAAGAGATCGGCCACAAAAATTACTCAGAAGAAACGCTGACACGGAAAAAGTTGGCGTATTTAAACATTAGGAACGAATTATCAAAATTAGGACCGAAATTTAAGGAAGTAAAATCCGTAGAATTAGTATAATTTACACTGCATAATTTATTTCCACATAATATCTGATCATATTGAAAAAGCAGAAAGTTAATCAACATAGCAAAAAGTTTACAAAACGACCGTCACGCGTCGAAGCCTCCGTGCGGTATTTTACTTTTAAAAGAGCTGTAATTTACTTATTCCTCACAATGTTTCACCAATGGAATGTAAAAATACATCTTGGATAAAGATGGTAAGTAGGGCCTTAAGAACTGTTGATGCAGTAAAACATATTATAGAACTTTCAGTTTAGCTATTATTACACGATTGTTTATGATTGCGTTTTGAATTATCTTATCTATTTCTATTCCTTAATTTGTCTAACTTGGTATTACTTTCTCGATTGGAGAACTCAAGCCTACTTAATTATTAGCAATGCGAAAATCTATTTTACTCAAATTCGTATCACTGCGCGTAGTTCGCGTATCACTTTTGCACATTTCGTTTTTTTGTAACATTTTTCGTGTGTCTCATTTGTGTAATGCGTGTGACAGGAGTGGAACGACTACAACCTGAGATGGAACGATAGCGAGTATGGCGGCGTTAAGGACCTCAGGATAACGCCAAACAAACTGTGGAAACCGGACGTCCTGATGTACAATAGGTGAGAATGTAGAGGAAGAGAGAGAAGGGGGTCTGGGCGGCGCACAAAAAGTGGAGTTCGGCGAACATAAATGCCTCATAGCACAAAAAAAAATCTGTGCGCGATAAGGTTCACACAAAAATTTACTAAATGCACAATAAATTCAATGCAGTAACAGGGTCTAATTGTTTAATTAAAAAGAGGCTTATTTATATAGAGGTCTTTTTTTTAAAGGCATTTATTTATTACAACTTTATATAAATAAACTTCTATAATTAGGATGTGTAGAAACAGAACATTCATAAACTTGTTGGGAAAATGTTTAAGTAATTTCAGTAGAGCTAAACAGTATTTTTTGGGATAAAGTGCCTGATAATTATTACGGAGGCATGTTATCCACCAATCCGGACTAGGCCCCCGTGGTGGATTATGGCCTAATCCTCCTCACGAAAGTGAAGACCTTTGCCCAGCAGTGGGACAGTTACAGTCTGAATGATTATTATTATATTATTAGAGTCAAACAATCTTTCATACTATATATATTGAGTTGAAATATGCATGAATCGCAATTGAAGGTTTTATAAAAAAAACTTTATTAATAATATTTATTCAAATCATAAGAGAAAATGGGTTCTACGGCTGAGTAAGTAATTCCTGTAATTTTCATGAACTGAAACTGTAGTTCAGATCAATTCAAAGTCGTACCAACAGGAAAGCATAAAAGAAGCCGTTTCTGAAAAATAAATTTGTACCTAAGGCTACATTTATAACGACTTGGTAAGTTAGCTTGTGAGATTTTGTTTTGTTTTTCAGTATTTATATAATTAGTTACTTGAAATGATTAAGGTTTTTTTTTCATATGTATTTAATCTTCTAAAGATACAGTTATACATATTATATATAATATGTAACCTTTCCGATGTTCAATAGAAAAAGCTTTTTCTATTTGTATATCTTTAATCCCGTCATTGGGATTGAATCTCTTCCCAGGTGATGTTAT
The DNA here is from genome assembly GCA_905147375.1 of Hylaea fasciaria. Taxonomy (NCBI): domain Eukaryota; kingdom Metazoa; phylum Arthropoda; class Insecta; order Lepidoptera; family Geometridae; genus Hylaea; species Hylaea fasciaria. The sequence goes on along the minus strand of LR990193.1, from coordinate 12,190,825 downwards.
AACTTTCGGATTATAACAATTTTTTGCTTAAAATGGTCAATACCTCAATTTGTACATTCATAACTCTGGGGTTTTAGCGTATATACTCGAAAATAAATGAAAAAAATATCGCCTTATAAAGTAGACGTTACAACTGGTCTGTAACGGTTGTGTAATTTCCTCTAGATTTTCTTGGAACAACCGAAAAAGAACAGCGACCTAATTTATGTAATTATTTTTTCCCATTTTGGGACAAATTGTGATAACTGAGACGTTATTAAATTTTATTATTTTTTTTATATTTATTAAATTTAAAGGCTTATTTTTATTTCATTAAGAATTTTATACAATGGGCCTTCCTTCGCCTTGGCAAGAGACAATTTTGTAAATTACAATACGAAATTAGATATCATTTCGTGTTTTCTCCAAAACTACCCAATAATTTTCAGTGAAGCATCCACCACTTTGGTGAATTATGACGTTGACTGCAAATTGACCGGATTACTGACTACCTGACTCCAGACTGACTGGATTTGACTATTTAATCTTGATTATAACAAAAAATAATTAAATATAAGTAGTATACTTGACACTACTGGCTAAACTAAAATATTTTATAAAGCGTCAACAATATAAATCCCAGATGTGTCATTCATAGTACAAATAATATTATGGCATAAAATCCCTCATTTGGCCAAGTTCAGTCAACCAGCACATTTATTAATTATATATTTAGTATATTATATCTTTATATATATATTTTATGTAATATATTATTTTTCATTATATATCAGCATAAGTCTTGCTCTTGACGTTTATAAAATATGTTCCTTTACTTATTGTAATATTAGTGGAGACTCGGCCACTAGACTCGACGCTAATAAAACTTGACATAGCCTCTAACGTAACAAAATGGCGCGAGCCGTCGTCTCGTCCAATTTAGACAAATGCGTAATGAGCCGTGAGCGTAAAATTGGCTACAGCGTAAATAAGGGACATTCTGCAATTGGCGTATGCGTAAATACCCGTGTGCTAAGGACCTTGAATAAAATGAGCCAGTTTATAAGCGCTTACGACGGTGTGATTTTTTGTGCTGACACAAATAAAATTAAAAATTGATAAATACAAGCAGGGACGAGACAAACCATGCTACTCTAACTATAACAACAAACATGTTCAATAAACTTTTGTTGCCAGCAATTAAAAAAAATATCCACAGCTATCGAAAACACCAATCGCGCAGTTTAAACAGTCAATTTATTTAGAAGTGAACTGTTAACTCGCCAGTTTACAGTTTCAACATCATTATAGCGGCAAACAATTCTCCCACAAACACGGTGCTGCCAGCCTGCTACCTGGCTCTCCGCCAATTTATTTTATTCATTACTTTGCGAAAATGTGATATAAATCGACCTACAAATGCACTTAAAAGGAAATGTGTTTTCGCTTACCTGAAGTAATTTATATGCAGTTTATTTTAACGCGCAGTAAAGTTTTGGCACGGAAAAAGCTTTGAATAAATTGGGTCATTAATATAAACTTAACTTTAATTGATGACAATTTAAAGCATTGCGTAAAATTAACGCCTTTCCCTTCTTTTTCTTTAAAATAGTAAGATGTAGATGTTCATTAACACTTGGTTATTAAAAAAAATATAAAAAATCTTGCATTGGGTACTGCAATAATTAGTGTTATTTTGCTTATTCTGTGCACGTCCGATGTTTGCACGAGTGTCGTCACGACAAATCAACGGACAACACATTTTCATAATCCGCCTAATTATGTCTGTCTTGATACGAACAAAGCTGACCAATTTAACGTTATTTTAGGCACACCCACAACCCCGTTAGCTGCTAAAGTATTTAAAACAAGCATTATTATACATCTCTGACTTCCACTCACATAGTTTTTCAGAACACTAACGCTGAAGCAATGAGCATTTTGAAGTAAAGAAATTGTAAATTAACAGTCAAATACTGTAACGGTTGATGATCCGCTATTCATGGTAAATCAGATTTAAATAACTGAGGCTCTCAGCTAAGAGTCAGAAGCGGTCCCTGGCTGGGCGCCAGTTTGCGAAAACTATCTTTGAAAACGGCATTAGTTTGAAAGCAGTCCAGTTTAAAAGGGTTAGTTCAAAAACAGTTTATGTTGAATACTGTAAAGCTCAGTCACGTCGTGATTTGTTTGTCGCATCTCTGACATAACTATTGCTTTGTGCAACTTTCAAAAATGAGTTTTTTAATGTTTTGTGTCAGCGCTTTAGATCCTTCTTTTAAGTTGAAAATAAGAGTGAAGTATTGCTAATATTCGTTCTTTTGAAATTTATTTTAAGTCACATTAAAATGTATTAACAATATAGTATAAGCTTTAATTTTTCACATTTTATAATAAAGCTCGCTCACTACGATACGGTGTGGAAATCTCTATAGTATATTATTTAGTTTTTAATAATTATTACAGACTTTCATCTATTTAATACATCGCAGTAGAATAAAAACCATACAACAGCCTTTTCACACGAAAAGAGAGGAACTCTACTAACGTTCGACCAAAAACAATAAACACTTTCGGTAAAGTCTTAGCAATATCGCTATTACTCCCGCCGCTACATTTTGCCAACATTTTCGGCAGAATTTCTTCCATGGTATCTTTATGCTCCTGTTTAAGGAAAACATGACAAAAATAACCAGCATTGGGCAAAATGAACAAGCATGTTCCTTGACAAAAATCCCTTGAATTTTATCCTTCAAAGGGTCTATTAGCAAAATATTCGCAAGAATTTTTTGCCTACGAATATCCTTGTAATTTTCCACATAATAACTGGATTATGAAGTTGGGAAAATGTCAATATGTTACGTAGTACGTAATAAAAACCATGTGTAGTACATGGGAACAACTTCACAATAACTTGCTGTTGAAGTATTCTCCTACATTATATATTTTTACTGTTTTCTTCCTTTTCATTTTCCACAGATCTGAAATTCTGTTATTGGAATATTTAACAGCTAAATTTAGTCCAATGTTTCACTAATAGAATACTGACTAAACGTCAAAATTAAGCTTGTATATCGAGGATCCAAAATATGTTACTAACTCAAATGTTTTAAACATGAAACAGACTTAACGCCTAAAGATCCTACATAAAAATTCTTTGCCAGTTAAATTTACACAACAGCTAAGTTACAACGACAGCGTAAAAGGCGAGCAGAGATAAGCGTCGAACTCAATCTAAACTCGGGCCGGCAAAGTGGGCCGCAAAAAAGCTAATTTCCAAAGTAAAGCGAGGACCGAAGTATGATATATCCCCTTTGTCCCGTGGGAGACTACGGCAAAACCTAGTCGCTAGAGTTAATGGATATTACGCAAGAACCTGAATAAACCATTAATTTTGAGTTCAAACTATTTCTAGTTTCATAATGGCATAGCGATCACGGAACAAAATAGGAAATGTTGATTCCAACATGGCGGATTAGGTTGTGTTTTCGATTCAAAATAAGATGGTGCTGCAAAGCGGCCATCTTGAAATTGCAATCGTTTTAAAGATTTATGGAATTTATCCAAAGCTGTTAATCCTTGAGTACCGGTGCCGTTCGAAAATTGTTAACGGCCATTTAATATATCGGCGGCGAGGCTTAGTTCCACTCTCGCTGATCGATCTAATCTGTTAGAGAGTATTTCAGATGAAATATGTAAATTGAAAAGGAATTTTAAAATCTCACGTTCATACCAAGCTTCTCAGTAAATCGCTCTTCGCACCTAGATCCATACAGCCAAGGCGGAATCATGTATCAATACATGTATTTTTTTCTTTAATTGGGGAGTGCTTTATAAAATGACTTCTACATTATTATGTAAAAACAGTTAGACAAACAAACTATTACAGGCTCATAAAAAGCCCAAGTATCTAAAAAATAGTAGTCAACAAAATACCCAATGTTTACAGCGATTGCTTTTCTGTCGCCAATTCACAAATCAAAAACTTTGTAGACACGAGACCTTTTAGCTGAAAATTGTTAACACCCATTTGGGTATTACCAACCTTGGAGCCAAGCTTGGCGCTCGTCCAAGCTCGGCCGACACACTCGATTATGGAATGCTTTTAAATCACTTACGGGACGGTGTAACAGGAGCTTGTTTATGGACTCTGTGCAGTTAGATGCTCTTGGGTTACGGGTGGGGGGTTTTACACCGTAATGTTTCATTTTTGTGTGAGTTAATTGTGTTTGGTGAATGTTGGCTCAATTTTATACCTGACTTGATAATTAAAACCCATTTTAGATCTTAGTGGTTTCAATAACTTCTCTACCAGTCTTACTATACGTAGTGGTGATCCGTCGAAAGTATTGCGTTATTCGCCTGTTCGAGAATGGAGTAATACCCATTTCATTGTCAATTTTCATACACGTAAAGCAAGAAACAGTATTTTCTGCTAGTAGAACCGTTTTCTTTAAGTCACATATCGGACTGGTTCAAAAACTGCTAGTAAAAAGCACAGCGCCGATGTTGACAGACGTAACGAATGTTACAAGACGGTGTGACCGCGGCCACCCATATTGCCGCTGTTGGCGGCCCGCCAGCGACCGAGCGCTTGCTTACACGCGAGCCATTCATGAATACTATAGGCACTGATACGACTCGAGTATCTTCTCGTCGCGAGAATACTTCCTAACAGTGCAGTGTCCTGTGTCACCCCTGTTCATTCGCCGTCTACTCGCAGTTTCACTTGTTTCTATAACTAAAGCACTTCCGTGCGAGTGTGTCCAAGTACAGTGTGCCTAGTGCGAGTTTTCTCAATTTATTTACGCGCTCGGTCCGTTTGGCGTAAACTTGAAATTGTATGGAATAAGAGCAGCGCCATCTAGCGTCAGTGAATCAGTAACTAGATGGCGCTGCTATTATTCCATACAAATTCAAGTTTACGCCAAATGGACCGAGCGCGTAAATAAATTGTCAAAACTCGCACTAGGCACACAGATAATAGAGACTTTTTCTATTAGGTAGCATTTCACAGTTATTTCACCAGTGTGGCAAATCCGCAAATCCGAAAATGGTGAAACATTCTTAGCTTGGTTTTCTGCTAGTGAAACGGACATTATAGTGCCTTTGTGATACAATCAAGATTTTTTCCTCGAAATCTCATGCTACTTTACTAAAGTTAGGTGATTGGTCGTCCCTGTCTTACTTTTCGACTTTGTACTAAACACTATTTAACAAAGTATGACCGTGCCATTTGTTCCCCTGTCGACGCGTCTTCAGCTTAATCCATTGTCTACGCGCCTTTACTTGTTTCACGAATAGATTTTAGGATGTATGTAGCTGTCTGCATTGACAAGTGAAAATGGATGGGGTAGACGCAAAGGCCTGGAATTATTAGGTTTATTGTGAAATAGGGCGTGAGAGATTTTCTATCCGCGAAAGCTGGTTGTAGCTCAGGGTAGCATAGCAACATTGGGGTCGGAAAAGTTTATGCCATAAATAGAAGCCATGTTATTCGATACAAGAAATATACGATCAATGCATTGGATACTGAAGTTTTCATATGAAAGATGATCCGTAAGGAGGTAAGACAGTTATAATTGGAACCAAAAAAACTATATAAATACTGGACATTAATCACGAAACATTTGGGACGCAGACAAATTACCTAAGAATAAAGAGAACAATCTTAAAAACCCTGATATCAGAGGCCGACACACAACAACTAGGTACGACAATTTAGGAAAAAACTTCAGACTTATAGACTCACCAGACTTGCATACGTGTAGCATTAATTAAATCATACGTGTTTGTAACAGTTTCATTAATAATCATCGTTATCAACCCGAAATGTAAACTAGCAAACAATCTACAAGAAACCGTAACTACGAACGGCTATTAAAATTAATGCATCGTCTGCGCGGACCTCAATTATAGCAAACACCCTCGGGAACAAATGTGACCCATTTCGGTATTTGCTAACAAGGTTAGAAGCCATGTGACATACCTTCAGGAGACTTGCGGGTACAGGTGGTCGCGACCATGGTAACTTGAAAACGGTACAATGAATTAATATGAATTTCAGTTTCATAGATCCAAGAGCCAGAATAATATACAGGAAATCATACGGATTATGGTATGCACTTGCTTACATTAGTATATATTTCTACTAACGGTTGTATGAAAATATATTGTGAGCATGAGAGTTACATAAAAATATAGTAACAAGTTATTATAAAATGAATGGTGCTTCCACCCCGTTTCTTTTTAATTGTTTTTCTTTATTATGAGATGTAGGTAAAATTAAAGTTTCGATTGATCTCACTAATAAGTAAGCAATGTGATGCAAAAAGCAAGGAACCCCACCAATAAGAGAGCTTTATTATGGCGTGTTAGGACAATGTAATGATTTTATTGGTTGCCTTTTCAGCTTCACACTTCCTTCACCTACTCCTTCCACGTTCTCTGTGATGTGCTTTTTTAATTTTTAGTTTTTAGACAGTGTCAAGGTTTTTTTTTATTAAATATTAAACAAAACATTATAGGTTTTCAAACAATGCAAGATTTTTAACTAGTTAAGTAATAAAAACATATATATTTTAAAGTGTTTTGGCAATGGCGTAAAAATTTAAATGCGTAAAATTAAAGCTCTCCGGATAACATATAAAAGCGGTAATTTGAAAAGTTTCAACCGTTTACTGTTCAAACTTAATAAGTAGTTAGCAGCAGTTTGCGTAACTCACTAGTTATTACTTCTTGTTTTAATTCCTGTTTTTTTTTTCTCTATAAAAATGTGTTTAATTGCATTTTCAGAAATAGTGACAGCACAGTAGGAGATTCACCCGAATGTGGCGATTGGTATTTCTATGTTTTTTTGTTAAATAAAAAATACCAATTGCCTGCGAGGATTTTTTTATAATTTTCTCCTACTCAGTGCTGCCACACATAAAAAATTAAATAAACGTACATGGCACGCTAGACGCTGATTTGAGACACCACTGTCATCGTCTCGCTTATCAAACCCTTTTCCTTTCAAAAGTTGGCAACATCGACATTTCATTCTTCCAAAAGGACGAACAAATCCGATGTATTATTTTTGATTAAGCGAGAGGATGATTACTGCATTTGCTAATGATAAACGAATTAAACAAAAACAAATTAAATATTTGTTTAACATTGGCAGTGTAGTTTTAACTGTCCCAGATGAAACCGAAGCACTTAATTATTTTAAATGCATATATTAAAAGCTGTAATGCTAAAACACTGCTTCTGAAAAAGCTTTTTGTGTAATAAAATGTGTCTGTAAATAAATATAATAACCAACCTTTTAATTAAACTTAAACAACGGTAGTTAATACGAGTACATAAACATATTATTATTTATTTTGTCTTTTATTACACATTTCTGATTACCACACCAAAAACTTCAATCTACTTTTAAGTCGAAGGTAATTATTAAATGAGTGTAGAAGAAAGTTTTTAATCAAATTAAGGATGCCCATTGATCAGATAATGCTTTTAGGCAGCATTTTGTAGACTATTGTAAACTGTAAGGGTCTGATGAGGGTCAGGAGGTCCTGTTAATTTATTTCTCTGGATTTCCCCGGCTGATTCATTTGTTTCCACTCTATATCTAATTTTTACAAGCGAGCATCCGAAAACCCGGGCTGCATCGAAATTAAATTTTCGAACGAATCTTAAATTGGCGAATGTTGCCATGTTTTGAGAACTGCCTCGAACAGGGTTGTGTTTTAACGAGTACTGACACATGTGTTATTGGTGTAGTGCTGACGAGGGTTTTGACGGGACTTACCAAACCAACGTGGTGGTCAGAAACAACGGCAGTTGCCTGTACGTGCCTCCGGGCATTTTCAAGAGCACATGCAAGATAGACATCACGTGGTTCCCCTTCGACGACCAACACTGTGACATGAAGTTCGGTAGCTGGACTTACGACGGCAATCAGGTATAGAGCTTAGTTGGATCCGATACGATCGCGTCTCGATTGTTAACGAATAATCGATTGTTTCAAAAATTGAGTTCGAATACTGAAAAGTAGTAATAATGGTCTAGTGATGCTGTTAAGCTTAGATCGATTATTCGATTAGCAATCGCTGTAGCTCTTACGTTAAATTAAATGTTGATAGGACAAGACTAATAACAAACAAAAATCTCTAAAATTAGAATATTTAGATAGAGTTAGGCAGGGAACCAATGAAGGGAACCATGTGAGAAACCAGAAGGATATGTACATATCCCAAACGTTTTGTATGTACTATTTTGCATGGGGCAAAACTGTCACGAGAAGCACTGTAAAAACAAATAATAAATCACGATATTCACACTGCCATACGGATACGCTATAAAATTGATTAAATACGTAAATCGAACAAAAATTAACTCTGTGCGTAAAACTTCACGAAAGCCGGTTAAATCTGTTTGCACAATAAAATATCAAACCTACTCTGTACGTAATTCGGAGGCTTTATTTAGCCGGAAAATTTAAATCTTAACGCCTCGTTAGACTTGTAATACGTATACAAGCGATTTGCAAACATCAAGAAGCGATATCGCTGCGATATAATTACGATAAGAATAAGACGCGGTGACCCCATTTCCTTCGCGTCTTCTCTTCGCTGCGGGTAATTTTTTTTGTGAAACTCCTTTCTATGTTCACTTTTATTGAATAAACATAATTATTAAATATTTTTTTCGGTAACAAATTCCTTCTAAATTCCCTTAAACAAAATGTTTCGACTCTTGCGATTTGAAACCGTGAAGGCGTCGCAGCGATAACGTTCCGAGATCGCTACGATCTTTTTTGTCAAACTTTTTAAAGTAAATCGCTTGTCCATATTTTGAATGAAAACATTAATTCAATTATCGCTTTGAAATATTGTTTTCAGTACCCTTTTCTTACTTGGAAACCTTTATGCACAGACAAATTATTATGAATGTATGGTTCATGAGTTTATTCTGCATGATGTATTTTAATTAAATATTATTTCAGTGAATGTATTCAACCTCAAATTTCAGCTATTCTAAGTTTAATTACAAAATACGGCTTTGTTTTGTTTCGGAATTACTCTGTAAATTACGGTTGCAATATATTAATTTGCATTAATTCAATTGTTGTGAATGATAATAAATACTATTGGGTTGCCATTAATCATTAGTATTACATTAATTATATAATATTATCAATTTTCAATTTCACACACATGACCTTATTTCAAATGTATTATGCACGATTGAAATAAAGAGAAGCATGTGCTTATTTAAGCCTCTGTTTCCAAGAAATTAGTTCGGACTACAAATTTATATAATAAAAGAAGCCATTTCAAATATCGGATCAAAATTGTGATTAATGGTGTTGTTTTGGATATTAGCCTATAGAAGAAATATTACCTTTCAACCCCTAATAGTACAAAGCTAGGGAGAATACTTCGTAGACTTGAATTTCTACATTAAACCAGAGAGTGAAATCGCTAAGAAAAACCGACATTATACGGGCCAATGCGATGTCATTTCAACTACAAACCTTTCTTGTCTAACACCGGAGACACGCTGTAAATCTCTCGAGATAGTGAATAATCTCAACTTCTAGTTATTCCAAGCACCACAGCTCCAGTGAAACATTGATCTGCGAAGTCACAAAGCTCGTTTACTTCGGAGGAACACGTGTCGTTTCTAGCTAATCAAACTTTGCCTTTGCATCGGTGTCTACCTCATATCGTACCTCCAGTTGCTCAAAAGAGTAATCGCTCTGAAGTCTGCTGTGGAGACGAAAGTTTTGATTAAGGAATTGGTCTTTGTGGACGGAGCTGCTAAGTTTAATTTAGGAGAAAAAGATATCGTTTCATCTTTCGTTCTGGTTTACGTTTGATATCTGAAATGGTTTACCTACAAAGGCCGGAATGGATAAGATATAATTGTGAATGAAATCAAAGGTCGTCCATGGAATTGAAAGTTGAGTGGGTGTAAAATACATCGCCGGATTTTGGGAGAATCTTTGAATTTATTTCGGAATGTAAATAAATTACTTTATATAAGTGGGACTTTCTGTAATATTGCACCACTGGATTATGTTAAACGAATTTGGTTGCACTATAAATTTCATAATATAATTGTCTTCAAACTATTGCAATATTTATTTTTATCAATGCACACACATTACAGAATCTTTTCTTTGACCGGATTCTTATACCTATATAATATGAAGCAATTGGCAAATATACAATGTAGTTTTATATGTGCCCATTTTACTTTCGTTTTGTTTTCAGCCTTTTGTATTTTGTGACATTTATAATAAAAAAATGTACCTATGCATGACACACTTAATTCATTTAATTCATACTTATATTATCTCTTGAACACATTTCTAGGTATCTATATTACATCGTTTTAATTATCATTGGGAGCAAAAGCATAAATGTTCACATGTGTAGTGGGCACCGCGCAAGTAATAAATACTACATACACATTAGTATGGGGAAAACAATATAGCAGTTTATGCTTTTGCACCTCTAATATATCTTTATCAATTCCTTCTACTACCTTTTACTTACAATCTATATTTCATCCGCCTGTTTCATTGTACTTATTAGACTATGTCACCTTATCAATAAACCTATGCCATACCAACATGCATGCGAACCTTTGTAAACCTTCGCAAACCTGTGTGAACGTCGGAGCGTATACCGTATGGCAGAATATCAAGTTATTTTCCTTCGGCATGTTGCATCCCTTAGTGACTGCGCTTGGACCGTTTCTCACATATCCCTTTTTCTGAGTTGATTGACGAAACGGATGTTGGATTGTCTATCAGACTGGCGATTGCAACTGGTTTCACTTGACATGATCTATTGGTTGCTTCAAAGTCTGTCAGTGATACTTAAGCATGGGTTGGTCTTTGTTCTCTATTATGGTCCAGTTTCCTAGATTCCAGATTCTTAGTTAATTTTAACTAAGAAATATTTGTATCTTTTGTTTTTATTCATTCAATTTGACTATTCATTAATATAACTAGATGAAACAGTTCTATCTAACTCTGATAGATTGATTTGAGGTATTATAGTGTTCACATAATATCTCTTTACGATTTCATGATTTTATTGTAAGTACGCTTTTGCTTCTGTATCTTTTATCACACCGTTTGTTGTCACTCTATGTGATGGTGTTCAATTAATAATTATATATTTGCAAATAAACATTATGTTCGTTATGTCCATTCAAATATGTAGGTATAAGACCTACCAAATGATGTGATCTATTAAAACTTGTATGACTTAGTAAAAATATTTTGGTCGGACCACTTTACATTATCATCGATAGAGTTTCATAGACAACCTTGCCAGCATGCTAGACAATCAGGCCGAGGCATGACGATTCAGTCTTGCATGGTGTCCCTTAGTTAGTGCATTCGTGTATGAGGTTACAACTGTTTTCGCCCTAACAGTTGGATCTGGTGCTCAAAGACGAGGCCGGAGGGGACTTGTCAGATTTCATCACAAATGGCGAGTGGTATTTAATAGGTGAGTTGTTTAATTAAATGAGTAGGTACCAATAGGGTACTTAAGAAGTGATTAAGTTTCCTTAATGCCACAATGTACTTTGATAAACAGTTGAGTTGTAAAGCCGCTCTTTAATAACATTTATAGATTCTGTGATTCTGTGATTGAAAACGGAAACTTCATTTCCAACAATATCAACTTATATTATATTTTCAACCGAAGGTTCTATTATCATACAGGTTTTTCAAGAATAATTAAATATCATTAAGATCAAAATAAAAGATGATTGCACTTTATCAAAGTTTAAAAAAAAATCATAAACCATAAATACGAGTATAATGCAGCAGTGAGCGGAATAAAGTTAATGATGATGATCAAAGTAAATGCGATGCTATATTCCCGTCTCCCAGGTATGCCAGGCAAGAAGAATACGATCACATACGCGTGCTGCCCGGAGCCGTACGTGGACGTGACGTTCACGATCATGATCCGGCGCCGGACGCTGTACTACTTCTTCAACCTGATCGTGCCTTGCGTGCTGATCTCCTCGATGGCGCTTCTCGGGTTCACGTTGCCACCGGACTCGGGAGAGAAGCTGACACTCGGTCAGTATGCTCTGATGACCTTGGACTATTCACGAGGATCCTTTGATGACCCTAATACTCCTGTGCCTGATTATGTGATTGGATCACATGATTCTTGCGCAACTGTCAAAGCAGAAATGTAGGATATTCCTAAAAATTTCGTAGGCAGGCAAAAAAGGCTCTTTACGCAAACAGTGTTCATTGAAATCGCCTTAAATTGTAGCTAATTTAGACTAGAGGAATAGTTTAAGATGATTTTATTGATTTCATTCTATAATAATTTTGAGGCATATAATTGGTAGAAAGAGGGAACTGAAACAAAAACAAACTGATATGCGATTATTTACTTTGAAGTTAATTTGGGTTCACGAACAAAGTTCGCCGTCCCAATGCACTCATGGAGCCGAGCTTCGGCGTCGCTAACAGTGTTAGCGAAAACTAATTCGCTTTGTACAAACTATGTATTATCACGCAGTAAGCACCACTTCTCGAATACGAAATTCAATTTCGACGCAAAACAACCACAATCTACATCTGTATTTAGCATCGCCCACTTTCTAAAACGAAACCTTTTAACTTTAATACCGTTTCGACTTCAACTGTGTTCCCCTCTAGAATTAGTTACTAAAAGATTCATGCTCCATAAAGGGCACTTTTACAATTTAATTATCAGTGATGAGACCACAGTGTTTCAAACAGCGCCTCTGAAACTAAGAACGTACTTAAATTTAATGGGCAATAATCTGACGGAGACGCGAAATTATTATTACTTTGTCTTGGAAATTGGCTTGTTCTAGAACATTAGAGAATCTTTGCCTCAAGATGTTCATATTATAATCTGAAGCACTTTCGGGAGTTTCATCTACTTAATTCGCGCACCGTACAATTACTTAACATTGGGTGAAATTAGCGAATTCAAAGCGTGTACTTTTAGAAAGTGTTAAAATACTTAATGTTTAAGTTTTAATTTCGTTTTTTCAAGTTTTAATTTCGTTTGAAGCAGGCACAAACATTTTCGTTGGATAATTTAATTTGGCCTAAATATGAAATTAATTTAATGTTTGGAAGGCCTACTTACGGCATAGAAAATTCGCTCAAAGCCAATATTATTGAAAACTAAGGAGGTGTCGTGTAATTAGATTTGGCTGATGTCTGCAGGTGTGACAATATTGTTGTCCTTGACCGTGTTTCTGAACCTGGTAGCAGAAAAGATGCCTTCCACGTCGGACGCAGTGCCCCTCATAGGTACCACGATGTAGGAGTCGCGAGTCACCCAACACGCACGCCGCTTCCTTAATCCGTTTAGGTGTCCCGCAAGGGCCGTCTCTGGAACCTTCACTATTTCAACTGAATATTTAATATACTTCTAACTTACACGGGTAAGGAAACATACAGAAGGTGGAACCTATTTCTTGTAACACAGCTTAATATTAAAGTCGGTGTAACTTCTTCAATGAAGCATACGAACGATAAAACTTTTGACGGAGTTTGGGAGCAGCGTGCGCCCAATATGTAGGTATATTAGATTGTTTCTAGATTGTGGTATGACTGTTAATATGTGTGTGCTAGTTTCCCTAACTCCAAGGTTGCGTACAAATAGAAACGGTGAGTGTTTATCGGTGTAGATATCATTTTCAGCACTTCATCATGCACCGGACCGGGTAAATAGGGCGTTGTGAGCTTGGAGAGTTGTGTCGATAAGAGTCAGTTTAGGAGGAGCTATAAGGATCAGAGTATTATTGGGGGTGTTAACAGTGTGTTTGATTACAGGAGTGACTATTCTACTATCGCTGACGGTGTTCCTCAACCTGGTAGCAGAGACCCTGCCGCAGGTCTCCGATGCTATCCCTCTGTTAGGTACACTATCCACACCTAGCCCCGACCGTTCTTTCTAATCCCACTTAATCCCCTGCATTTGTTTATTTTCTCTCTTCACTCTCATTATGTCCTGTTTTATTTCAAATTTCATCTTTATTCTCACTATGTTTCGTTATCATTTTGTAAGTTATATATCATTTTATTAAAACAAAGCATTTAATTAAGAGCTGTTTTAAAACATTACAAGGAGTAAATTACGTACCTTATGTGTATTCGTAAATTCAATTTAAAATACGACGCTTTAATGTTGCTATTAAGTGGTTTAAAAGCTTGAGTTTCATCGATAACATTTTTGATTAATAGAAAAAAATAATTATGATCTTGCTAAACAGCAAACATGAAGGTTTATGATTGTTCGGACAACAACGGTTGAATTAATTTAACTTGGTGTGGTGTTATTTTCAAATGAGTTTGAAGTTTTTTTATTTATTGAATATCTTGGAATCGATTTCGTGATTCTTTGCTTACGCTTTTTCACTTTCAATCTTCTTTACTTTCTTTCATTGGGTGATACATTACTTTGATACTGTGATACAAATTGAAATGGCATGGCATGTGATTGTCTTATCTATATTCAAGATCTTTTAATGGAATGATAAAGGATCCGGAAGGTAAGTCATAATTTCTTATTATACTTACATCGTGATATTGTCATTATTATATTCTTCAATATTTTAACTGTCTTTGCGTAATCGATTCCATGGTGTAATATTTTGTGTTTGAATGTCTTTTTTCGATGTAATTGATGTTGCGAAGTATGCAATATTGTAACCATGGCACTGCACTGCCGTGGTTCAGGATACTTGGAGGGTGGTGGGAGAGAATTGAGCCATCCGGGAGAAGCCCTTCCCAATAAAATGTCAAGTAAACAAGCAAACAGATAAAGCCAGTACTAAAACCCTCTCTTAACTAGTATTTGCATGACTATTATTATTTTCCGTTTATGGTTTTACTTGAGCCCCTGATACCGACTCAGCACACACAGGTTAGAGGTCTCTCGATCCGTTATGGAACGGTAGTTGTTACGGTACACCTATGAACTATGTAAATAGAACATTTTATTTTTCATAGAATATATTGATCTTTGCAGGTGTTACAATTCTCCTGTCGCAAACAGTTTTCTCTCTATTGGTGGGGCACGTCATCACAAAAACCTCAGAGGCGATCCCCCTGATAGGTGAGAAAAGTTCGACGCGTTTGTAAAACTCAAATTTTGCTCAATTATAAACAAAAATTAACATAAACAATGAATCTATGATTAGTTTCTTTTAAATAACAAGATGTGTCTCGAGGAATATTTTGAAAACAAAATGTGGAAAGATCGACGTTATTAAAAATGTTCCTCAACATATCGATGAAACACCAGCTAACAAAGATCTAAATAGATTGTTTTGCTTTTATGATTGTAATTTTGAAGGAGAGCATAGATTCTTACTTTTCTGTTTCGACTCGCATTTTAGAAACACGTCTCTGGAGCCTACTCTATGCTTTTACAACAGCTCTCGCCGGCTCTCCCGACACTTGAAATAGAGTTACCTATATTGCACTGTACACTCGTGCCAGAGACATACGTAGCTTTGCTAACAAGTTCCGTTTCTAAAGGTAATTTTTCAATTATTGGCATCCGATCTTCTTGTAATGTATTAAAATTGACTTTTGCCCACTCATCGAAATTTCCTTGCCTTTCTTTTTCAAATTTTTAATTTTCCTCTTCTTTGTTGATTGGCCTATTGTAGACTTGATGCGACTACTCACGTCAGATTATGGATAAGCATGAAGGATTTTAATTAAGTGGAAGTTAAAAGCACAACTCTCCTATTTAAAATGTTTTAACGGAGCTTTATAAATAGAGGATTGCTTGTAGTTTAAAAGCAGGAATTTAAATTATGCCAATGGGTTAAGCGACAAAGCGGATGCGGGTAAAGAGGGGCCAGCCTCCAAGTATCTCGAGCACACTGGTCACAACTTTCTGGTCTGTTACGTCCCTTTCATTGACTGCATGTCGAATTATAACAACGCTGCCAAAGGAAAGATATCACTGTAGTATTGTCACCGTTGCCGCCTCATCTAATTCTTATTCAACCGATGAAACTTAACTTAAACTATGTGGTTCCTTTGCCAGTGTTACGAACCTCTTTTAACGAGTTACATTATTATGTTACCATCAAAGGCTGAGTTGGTGTAAGCAGTTTGTGTAAGGTTGTAGTAAAGCTTAAGAACTTGTCTGAAGTTACTTGGCTGCGGCTCGGAACGTGGTAGATAAAAGTTAATTTGTTAAAAGAGGTAACATTTGATCGAAAACACTAATCTTAGATTTCATGGTAATATTTGATGTGTTCATTTAGGAATTCAATTCTGTTCATTTTGTTACTATAATATATAGGTAAGTTTCGTTTTAATAGCTATAAAAGTTTATAGTATTAGAATTGTAGAGATGCAAGTATTTTATGGGAAAAGTTCTACAATAACTATCTATCTATCAAAATGGAAAACTTAAGAATTACCTACGTTCCATAGGGTAGGTATATTCTACAAAGAGAAGAATGATGGGCGAACACTTTGCTTGATGATGTTGAACGAATGCGAACAAATCTATTCAAGAATAAGCTATTCCGCGAATGAGTCATTTGTTTAGGTGTAGGGCGTTTTGCGAATAGGATATTTATCTACGAAGCCATGAAAACTCAAATTGCCCTTTTTCTTAAATGAACACGTCAAGTTTAAACCCGTTTGATAAAAGTTCATGATAGTCACTTATAGGTCACAGTTTGGCTCACATATAGAAAAAGTGTTTAGATTAATGTGCATGCCCATAGCATGACCCACAATTTTGGTTCTCATAAATTAGTCATTTAAACAAACCACATAATAACATAACCAGACAAAGCTAATTTCATACAGATTTTAGAAAATATGAATACTGTACTTAATTTTCTCCTTATGTATAATTATTATTTACAATTTAGTAATTTGGTAAATAAAAACCAGTGAACAGTCGAAAATAGAAAACGTTAAAATATAAATATTATAACCATTATACGAGTCTTATTAATATTTAAAAATTAAATGTTGACTAGTTTATTACGATTACAGTTACTTACACTTAACTTAACTTACCGTTTTTTATATATAATATGTTGGTTTTGTAACATACTAAACATAACATTAACATTTGTTCCACAAAATTGTTGATTTTCCTTTCAATAACTCTTACTAGGTACTTACTTCGAATAACTCGATACTTTAAAAATGCTGTAAAAATACAACCATCAGTCTCATGTTTCAAGCAAACATGCTTTAAGAAAAATACATCATTTTATTTTTACAAGCAAAATCTTTCTGTTTCAACATTTTACGCCAAATGGTCTTTTGCTACTGTCTTCGCATTTGTGAATTCAGTTTCTTGGACAATGCTAATGTTTTTCCTGGTGGGGTTAATTGCATGGTATGTGGCAGGGACGTACTTCAACTGCATCATGTTCATGGTGGCATCGTCAGTGGTACTGACGGTGGTGGTGCTCAACTACCATCACCGAACTGCGGATATCCACGAGATGCCACAATGGGTAAGTTCTTAATTGACTCTAAGCGGTATGTAATCGAGTTCTATTTTTATTCGACTAAAAGAACCAAACTGAAATAAGTATTAATTGACGTTCAGAGTGGAGTAGATTCAGTTCTGAAAAACAGGAGCTTGTGAAATGCTTTATTTTACTATATTTATGTAACACTTTGTTTTACGAGTTATACATATAAATTATATCCAAATGGTTTTCCAATATTGAGGTTCAACTATTGAAAGCAATTCATTAGGAAATCAATATAAGATTACTGTTAGCTAACTTTCCAACTTCTATATCTTTAAAATGTACACCATGCGCGTGAAGCATCTTCTCCATGAGCGTACAGCTCGTGTATCGTCATCATGCATGTGTGTGGGCGCAAATAAATATTTTTTTCTTACTTTCTTTCCTTTATCCACCAGATAAAAACAGTATTCCTACAATGGCTGCCGTGGATCCTGCGCATGTCGCGGCCCGGAAAGAAGATCACACGGAAGACCATCATGATGTCCAACCGGATGAGGGAGTTAGAGCTGAAGGAGCGGTCTTCCAAGTCACTGCTGGCGAATGTCCTGGACATCGACGACGACTTCAGGCATGCGCCGCCGCCGCCCAATAGTACCGCTTCCACGGGGAACTTGGGGCCAGGGTTAGTTCCATTGGTCTTCTGGAAGGTACACAGTGTCTATGAGGGCGCAGTAATCTGCTGAAGATTTGTTGTTCTTTAGTGATGATCCGCTGAACCGATTAGAAACAAACATATTTTGTCAAGGCTAAAAAAGAGAGAGAGCTGCATTTTTCTCTGTTTCTTAACTGGGGCTTCTTAAGAACTTACCTATATTTATAAATTTTGAATAGGTAAGTTTTCGTTGGACCACCAAGACATCAGACTAAAAGTCTTGGTAATAACACCACCGTACTGTCAGATTCTGTACTACAGATTGAGTACTGTAGATTCTTCAGTTTCCCGATTCTCCCCAGGTGGACCTTGAAAACGCTAAAAAACGGTATCTGCAAAGGAGTGGCGCAAAATAACATGGCAGAATACTGCCACCATAGTGTCAGATCCTTCAGTTCCCCGACTCTTCCCAGGTGTTCAATATTCCGCACGGACCTCCGGCGGTCGTTCGTGCGCCCGTCCACTATGGAGGACGTCGGCGGCCTGGGCAGTCATCACCGCGAGCTGCATCTCATCCTGCGAGAGCTGCAGTTCATCACTGCCCGGATGAAGAAGGCTGATGAGGAAGCCGAGCTCATCAGCGACTGGAAGTTTGCGGCGATGGTTGTCGACAGGTATGTCTCATTGCTTACCGACAGAAATGAAGAAAGAGAAGCGAAAGTCGTGTGTTAGCATCGTAGCATGAGTCTCTGCCTACCCCAACGGGAATAAGGCATGATTGATGTATGTATGTAGGAATGAATGAATTAATGATATTTGTCCCACTGATTCACTTCTATTGAGGGTTGGTTTAGTGAACCACCATTAAATTACTAAGGATTACCAAATATTTTTGAATAATTAGAACTGAGCAAAGTTCTAGAATCCTATTTTCACGTGTTATTGTGGGTTCATTTTTTTAAAGTACCATTTTCTCAAAGATATGTGAGTAGACCAACTAAAACAAAACAAACAACAAATAAACATAGAATAACAACAAATTTCATTACTTTTTAAACAATTTTAACTACAAAATTATAATAAATGAATTAATATAATAATATGATTATTAAGACTAGTAACATCCTCAGGTTTTGCCTGTTCGTGTTCACGCTGTTCACGATCATCGCGACGGTGGCGGTGCTCCTGTCAGCGCCTCATATCATCGTTCAGTGACCCTAAGAGCCCCCGCGCTAGGGGACCCCTCCCGCAGGGACCTCTCCCTGAACCCGAGAGAGAGACTAATCTAGTACCCACATCGTGTAATTATAAACTAACGTGGTTGAAACGCACACGTCGTGTAAAACTAAGTCGAAAGACATTAAATCTTTTAAAATAAAATAAAATACCTTAGTTAAGTCAGACATTAACGATTGTGATGTTTACTAGTGTGTTAAACAGAATGTTGAAGATGATTTGTTAAATATGTAATTGTGTATAATTGATAATGTTATTTAAATGGTTACTTTAAAGAGCGATCGTCGTGAGACGGATAAAGACAATGTTTTGGTTTAGGATGGGCATTGGAAATAGCGTTGATGTTAATGAAGGTACAGTTGAACACGCCAAAGTATATACGTGAGAATTGATTTCAGTATCCTTTAAAGTAAATTGTGGGATCACAATCGGAGTTCTTAGGGAGTTAGTGTATATAACCTATGGATCAAATATTGGTAGAGTGAACATAGCTTAATACATGTCATGTTAAGCTATATTGGTTGGCTACAATCTCTCGAACCCAATGTTCTGGTTTCACAATGAAATTCCCCACGAGCAAAAATACAAAATGATTTATGAAATTTGTATGAAAACTAAATCATTTGTTGTGTAAATCTATTATTTCAAAATGAAATCAGAATAATTGATGATAAGAACGAATGCGAAGATAAAAGTATGAACGAAGGTAAAGAAACCGCAGGAATTGTTTGCAAGTTGTGGAATTGATAAGAAATCAAAATAAAGGAACCAAGTAACTGGTAGACTAGTGATGTAGACGGAGCGAATAAACTAGATCGCAAAGATAAACGATTATTGTGTAAAAATGTCTATTAATACGACACTAGTGTTACATTATATGATACGAAGAACATCTAAGAGTTTATCAAGAGAGAAAGACAAGTAATACTCGTAAAACCTGGTTTTCATTCAGTATTTGGAAAATTTTGGGAAGTGACTTTGACACATAACCAGTTATATATAGCTAGTAAACACTCACACGCCTAGACAAAGCAGCTGATGTAATAAATAACCATAACTATAAAGTATAGTCAATCGATATCGTGTAAATAAAGTAACTTCGCGATGTGTATTTGTATATAAACTTAGAAAATCGGAAAAAAGACTAACATTAATTCTTCACTTTAGTCACTAAAAACTTGTCTTTTGGAAAACTCTTCATCTTCCTATTGGAGGTCTTCAACTCAATTGTTAGATAGCGTCGAAGTCCAAAAAGACGTATTCGCCAATGACAAATTAATATTCGCCAATTTTGAACAATTTTTGTTTCATTTGCAAATGTTCATGTGAATGTAGCTGTTCTCGAATAGTATACCTTTAGCACTGTAGCAAATATATCGTAAATAGTCGTATCATTTAATAAACAATTATAAAATCAAATCTTATTCTATGTCCGTTCCTCAATTTCACTCTTATAAGTGTCGTGATAGACTAGGTAAATGTCGTGTCCCTATGTATAATCGGCGGTCTACTGATGCAGCAAGAAGGTCCAGTCAAGATGGTAACATTCATATGCATTTTTCGTCTTCTCCTTACATTTCTGCATCAATTTGACTGCCACGGATAGAATACAATTATAAATTAAATTATATAATAAGGAAGCTCACTAAAAATAGTGAATAAAATAGATTAAAAAGTTACGCGTCTGTGTGTGGTACTTGTAAATTATTGTCGGATACGATTGTGTTTTTAATTTTATCATCGAATGGCCTCGATGATCCTTTATTATATATTAACGCTGTATATTCCGAGATTGGTTGAATAATATCGAGGAATGAATGCAAATTGTAAACGTTTATAAAGATTCTAGTCTTTGGAAATAATACAGCGTTTTGTAAAATATTTTATTGAATAATAATGTAGATTAATGTTAATTATATAAGTTTTGATATCTTATAACATTTTTATGTTCATGTTACACTGTTGGGTAGGTTTTGTTTTAGAATACCGTATGGTGCTCAAAATAATATCAAAAAGAAAATCTTATTTCGTTATATTTATAAGTTTGTTGACTCCGTTGTATGAATATTAGGTTGCCCTATTGTTGTATTTTATTAATTGTTTGTATATCTCCATTGGAATGTGAGGTTTAAATTGTGAATTAATTGAAAATATTTAATTAGATTTGTTAGTGCCAAAACATAGGGTTTATAAATAAGTTGATTTATAGGTATATAAATATATTAGAAAGAAGGGAATTTTATTATAAAATACAATTAAAAACGAACTAGGACGTTTGATAACGAGTAAAGTAAACTTAATGAGGAAGAGAGCGTTGCGCCGCCCCTGCGAGTTAAATCAGCCAATTTTAAAAACTTAATTTGTTTAAAAAATATAATATGAGAGGTTGTGAATAACGATTGTAGACTCGCAGTAGCGGCTTAATGTTGAAATAAATTTACATGATTAAATAACGTAGATTGAACATTAAAATAATACTGAATAAAAAAGCCTGCTCGGGACCGGGTAACTATAAACGTACAAAATGAACTGAACCATTACAAACACTTATCGAAAGCAAACTCTTGAACTAAATAATAATCATCGGATCTATCATGCATGAGCTATTTAACGACATACATTTCATTTTATTTGTAAAATATTGAAAATATTATTCGCTGGAATATACTCTAAAAGAAAGTAAACAATTTCGTTATGTTTTTTGCAAACAGCCAGCTATATTCTTGCTACTTGTATGTTATCTATAAAACATATAAGAAATTGTTCCGATTTCAAGTAACTACAAATTTTAGCAACATAACCGTATTCTAATTAAAAACTGTTATTCTTACTAAAATGACTTATGTACACACTATTTTAACTAACTATATACCCAACATTCGACTCTAATCTTCATACAATACAGCACACTGCACAACCGCAACTGAATGCTTTAAACGTGAAACAGGTATTTTGGATTTCATGTATACTTCTACTCCTGAACGCTCTAACATAAGATTTTAACGTCACTGTAACTGTAACATAAGATTTCGACTGTCACTCTACTCTTGTATTTATTTTATATAATATTGTTTATTGGTAAGATTATCAATATTACTAATAACGTATTCTTAATTCGACATTTAAGAGACTTCTGGCAATCAGGAATACTAAATACTGTAATATTGAATAAAAAATATAATTTGAGACTATAAATAACTTATTATGATTTTTATTACTGTGCTGAGTAAGTATACTGAATTATTATAAGTTTATGTAAATATTACTTTTTATATTTTTTTCGTCATCATCAACTGCTGAGAAACTCCCCTCACTTTATAGGGTTAGGTCATTATACGCGGGCCCGGTCCGTATTGGTGGATACATGCCTCCGAAGTCATTATCGGGCATATTGTGGGTTTTGTTAAAGATGTTTTCCTTCACGCAAAAGCGAGTTACAATTACGTTGAAAAAATATGTTTACCAAAAAACACATCGGCACATGCTTGCAATTTTTCATAATGCCAAGCAAAAACCTGAACTTCACTTACCATTTTTTTCATAGTTTATAATAACTATTTTTTGCAAAAGATGATCGCGCTTTATTAATTCTTGTTTGCTAAAAGTCTCACATACTCATAATCTAAAATTTAAAAATACTCTGGTCACTATCGCGTATTTGAACAAAATGCTTTTGTAGGATATTTCTTAACCCCATAACCGTTTAAAATATTTATCTTGGTAACTGTAAATTTCTATCATGCAACTAAGAACCTTTTTCATCATATTATTTTGAAAATAATTGCGGGTGTTTTAATATAAATTTCCAGTTATCTTTATAAGCTTTTAAACAGGAATACTGTATCTTTCACACTTTTATTCGTTATTTTCTCCAGTATTGCCAGATTGCGACGCTCTAATGCAAAAAATCTAGAAAGGTAAAGAAATAATTGAAAGTCTATCAGAATCCTTGGCATAATGCGCGCTAATCTAGCAACACTGTTATTTATAGAGTGTAACTTGGTATTTCTGTCTCATTTGCAATAATCAACCTTATAACTCACACTTTAGGCACACAATTAACAAAACACGTCAGAATTTTGTAGGCCCACATTGTGTTCCTGTGGCATAACCATAGATCAATTTAGTTAATATAAACGACTGCAGTAAATTGATTTAATACCACACAGTAATGTAAGTTTATAATCGAAAGCCCCTATGGAGGTTTTTATAATAGAAAAAAATAATAATATTTAAAAATAAAATACAAAGGTAAATTTGTAAAATATAAATACGCGACGGGTAAAATGTTTATTCGTTAAAATTGACTATCGTAAGTAGTATTCGATTTGTATAAAACTAAAATAAATTAAAGCAATCTGATTTATACTAAGGTGTTGTTTTATTGTAATCCTTTAAAACTCAATAATTGATTTCTGGAAAATTATTTACTTAAGTGTTTGTTTTTTTTTCGTATATTTTTGACTGTTGACGCCACTAAAGATTTTCGAACGCGTATTTTAATTTAATAGACAAAAATACTACGCTGTTTCCGAACGAAAAATTATCGACGCTTTTGAGGGTAGTTTAAAGTAGTTAGTACGCAGTAAGATCCGCGCACTGACTTGATCTCGAAAGTCACAGTCTTATCAATAAAAGGGCTTTATCAGTGGTGATGGAACGATAATTGTTTGCGGTAATAATGTTGTGTGTTGTTGTGGAACATTCAGTTGGTATGGATATCTTCAATGGACGGTGCAGTGAGCAGGCCAGAACTGAAAATCGGTAAGTGGATTTGCAGCCCTCCATTGTGATTTTTGGGTTTAAACTTTGATAATTGTGTAATGTTTAACGTCATGTACTTCACGATATGCGTTAGCAGTTAGCAAGTACTTGCTCATGATAAATCGAGAACATTAGGTTTTTAATAACGTCTTTTATGTATAGGTTTTTTTAAAAGCATGACTCTTTTCAAGTTCCGCCTGAGGCGAGCGTGCAAGCGAGCGCGCAGAACAAGCGATAGAGAGGCACGACGTTATCACGTAGAATAATAATTATCGTCTGTAATCCGATGTTACAAACACCATTTTTTTTCTAGTTTTGGCTAACCACAATTTTTATAATATGTAGCCAAGGTCAATTTTTTTGTTAATAAGCGTCACACTTCAGTTAATCAGACAGTCAGTAGTTTAGTCAAGTTACAGTCAACATATTGTCACGATTAGGATTGAGTAAAGTGGTGGATGTTCTATCAAGGGTATTAATAATATAGGTATTCTTTGAAACTTTCCGGGGGAAATTAACTTAAAATGAAATTACCCACTTTTTGGGTTAGCAGCTATAGTCTACAGTAACGACACTGAACACAGCCAAAACTCATGCCAATAAAAAAACATCAACAACGTCACATTTTCTGTTACCCAGGAAAATGCAGGTAAGTTTTTATGAATATTAAAATGTAACAATATAACTTTCTCTATGAACAAGGTAAGTTTTATCCCTTTGCATAAAGAATAGGCAAGGCATGTCTGTGCGTCGACAGCAGCTGTTGTGACTTGCAGGGGATTGAAAAGGGCTTTATGAAGTGAAGGGAAGGCTAGGGAACGGCGACAAAGGTGAAGACAATCCGAAAGAGAAAAACCGCGTATGGTAGGTATGCTTCTTGTATACAGAACATTTAGCCCGTCGTCACATTCACTTGAAAACCTAGTAAATATTAGAAACAAAAAATATATGGGAATAGGTGACTCACAAACGTATTAAATAAGTACGAACTGCGTCATATATAGGAGTTGGTTCGAAACTCAGTTTGTCGATGGGTGTCTTGTCGAAAGTCTGTGGGTCCGAATTACGTCGGATTGCCATTGCGTACAGCCAAAACTTTCAGGTGCGAATATTCGCACTGAAGAATCGAGATTGATTTATTAAAATGCCGAGGAATCTCAATTCTACAGACAAAATGTTTATAAACCACGGGGAAAAAGCCACATAATTAAGGTTGATTTCCATTCTATTTATCTCATTAATTGATTTAATCTTGATTCTAGGTATATAGCTTTATCTCATACCGGGTTTTTCCATCAGCCTGTACAAACACAATCTAAATGCAGGCACGACTGTCCGACCGCGGTTTCATGGAAATGATAGAGATTTAAATTTAAATTTGGAATCGAAATTCAAATTCCTCCATCGATATCCTGTCTATGCAGCCAGTAACGAGCCTTGAGAAACTTATTACTTTAAAAATATAAAATTTGTCTTTCTCTTGACCACACTCTCATCTGATACAGTGCAAAATACTTATCTGTGTGTGCTGCGCAATATTATAATTACCACATTATTCGTACCTTAGAGAAATTCTAGTATTGTATTGTATCTCTAAGTTAAGGTATTATTACCTTAGATTTATTCCTATGGTATTATAACCTTAGTTTTAATCAATCAAATAGAAGAGTTAGTTAATTTGGGTACACATTTACTTTGACTGCAAATCAGTTATAAACCAAGTTTAATCGAAATAATAGAAAATTCTTTATTGTGTTCAGTTATACAATGTCTCTAGACATTATATATATATATATACGTATCGAAAATAAAAAATCACATCTATGTAAAGTATAGTGGAGAGGCTAAATACAACCTTTGAATGGAGTGAAAAAATATAGTGACCGAGGTAGGCGCCATAGCGAAATATACAATGACCAAGTATAAAATAAAAATATAAGTACCTATTTAAGTATATTGAAAAATATCTATCTATATAAAATATATAAAAATCAAATGCTGTTCGTGTGTCTCGCTAAAACTCGAGAACGGCTGGACCGATTTGGCTGATTTTGGTCTTGAATGATTTGTGGAAGTCCTGGGGGCCTACTCCCACCTTATAGCAAACGATTTTCTTTAGGTTCTATCCAGTTTAGGTTCCTAAATGGAATCGACTAATTTCGTACCATCACCTACTTCTAAAGATAACCGTATTGAGATCGACAACGGGCACTGAAATACTGATACTTTATGTTTTTATGATTCTCTTGTAACTTTTGTTTGACTTGTAAAAGTGCGATTTAATTGCCTATTTACAATAAATGCTTTGACTTTGACTTTGACTTTGACTTTGATATTTTTGAGGTACCTAGGTATCGATATAGAATATCGGTTAAAATACACATCGGCCAACGGCCAACCACACGCACAAGCTTCACCACAGTTTTGCATGCGCAAGCCGGCTTGTACACGAACACTGTGGGATCTGTGTGTGTGTGGTTGGTAAAACGGAATGACGCGCAAACCTGCTTGGCTTGGCTTGTACACTTTTCGACTTGCTTTAAATTTTGCATGTGCAAGCCCGGCTTGCGCGTACCTACTTGTCTGTGCGTGTGTTTGAGCGTTCCGTGTTCAAGCTGCAATTGAGGCTATAATCATCATTTTTTTACACAGCAGAAATAGTTCTTCATTTGAAAATTGTTTCCACGCCGACGACCACGAGAAGAATGTGGCTTGCGCGTACCTATTTACCTGTGCCGTGTGGTTACACACGTGTTCAGTATTTTAATTCCCAAAATAGGTACTAAGAAAATATCGGTATTTAGCAATGTATCAATTACCATTATCGGGGGTTTTGAAAATACCATGAATATTTTATAAGATATTTGTGCCGCGGCTTAAATTGGAGTTATTTATGAATGATAGCACCTGGCCTGAGGGGATTTCTTTTAGGCGTTTTATAGATTTTGGTAACAAGAGACGCTCTAACAAATCGTATGATGGATCACAGCCAAACAGTAAACATAGTACCAAGTAGCAGTTTCGTCAGCTTTAATTGTAAGTCCCTCACACGTTCGGTGGATCATGTGAGGACCTTGTGTCAGCGAGCTGATGTCGTCGCCCTGCAGGAGACCTGGCTGTTCCCGCACGACATACCAATCCTCGGCACGGTCGACCAGGACTTCGGCTTCACGGGAAAATCTGCGATCGATACTGCCGCCGGTATAGTGCGTGGTAGGCCTTATGGCGGAGTAGCGTTGTTGTGGCGGAAAAGTGCGTTCAGTTCGGTAACTGTTATTCCGTGCAATAGTGTGCGTCTCGCGGCGATTGAGGCAAGTGTGAGTGATCGTTCAGTCCTAATATTTTCGGTTTACATGCCAGTGGATACAACTGAAAATTTGATTGAATTTACTGACTGTCTGAGTGAGATAAGCGCGGTTATTGAGAACACGGATATTGCATCTGTATTTATCTTGGGAGACTTTAACTCTAATCCACGTGAGTTGTTCGGAAGAGAGTTACTAAAATTTTGTGCTGATCAAAGTTGGATTTGTGCGGATATAATTAAATTAGGCCTTTCGTCAGGCACCTTCACATTTTTGAGCGAAGCCCACGGTACCACAAGTTAGCTTGACCACTGCCTAGTAACCGAATCTGCGTGGCAGTCAGTTCTGGATGTAAAGGTGCACTACGACTGTATCTGGTCAGACCACTTCCCACTGGAATTGACATGTAATTTTACAAAAATAAAAACTCGGACTGTTTTGGTAGAAAGTAAGCGAACATCAAGAAAACATCATCGTACTATCCTACTTACTCCTTTGTCTATTTGTATTCAATTGTCTCTTTTCTTCCCCGGATCTTGAGTTAAATATCATATCTGTTGGATGAATAATCTGAGGTTTGTGCATTTAGCCATAGATAATATTGTTCATTCATTCTAAGCTAAGCGATGTCAATCAGGGACATATTCATGGTAGGAGTTTTGGCGGGAATCCGATAGTGAGATGTTTTTGGTTTTGTATATTTTCTCAAACTTGTGTTTCTTCGAGTGTTAATGTGCAATATTGGTGGAGTCTTAAAATCATTAAGTGTTTAGATATAAATAAATATATATCAAGTATTTACATGGTCAAAGTCACGATTCAGTAAAGTAGTGGATGCTTTACTGAAACTTCTTGGGAGATTTGGAAAAAATGCGAAGTGACACGCTTTTTGGGTTTATATCATTTGCCCACACTCGTGTACGTTAACGAACACTAAGTGATTACTATGCCACCAATACTACACATTAACATTTAAAGAAACACAAGTTTGTGAAAAAATACAAAACTAACGTCTCACTATAGGATTCCCACCAAAACTCGATGTTGTTATTGTTCGTGTGAGTCCAACATCTTATGATTCCTCGTCCAGGCGAGAGACTAGAGAGGTTTCGTTGACGGTCGGGGCTACAACTCGTATTCTCAGAATAAAAGGCTCGTATTGTTGAATTTATGACCGTGGCGGATGCCGCGATGATTACGGTTCATCTGACGAAGTCACCACGGGTCGAAACCTCGGGTTTCGCCAGCCTTGGGCATGTGCAAAGTGTAGTATGTATCAAAACGATTCAGTTTTGGCGAGAAAATCTTAACTTTTCTTGGGCCGCTAATTATGACAGCTAAGCGGTTCAGTATTGGTAAAAAGGTCAAAAGAAGTAGGTTAGTACCAAATGAATGAACGAAACATGAAATAATAGTAATACTTCGGTTTCGATATCAATAAAGCAGACGTAAATCCTTTGAATATAAAATGGCGGCAACCTAAACTGAGCGTCGAAGATGTCAAAATAAGACGTTATGGTACGACTGAGTAGAACGAGAGTGGTACGATTCTGTTTAGGTCTGCAATTGGATCGCAATAAGAGGTCATAGTAAGGTCCCAGGGAAGGTTTAAAAGGTGAATTTTTTCACTATTCCATGCGGACGAAGTCGCGGGCACAGCTAGTATAATATAAATTCTACAATTCAACTGATATAAGTAGGTATAACTCCCACACATCCGAAAGTTTCCCCGGACCAAACATCGGTCGGCTGTCGGGTTGCCAATTTGGGCGCGCGCTCCGTCCCGAACTTGCGCCTTGCAGTCGGACAGTCAGGCAAATCTGACAGTGACACTGACCGGACTCTCTAACCGCACTTCGCACGTAGAATAAACAAAAATGTTGATTAGGCTGCGAACATGGATAAAATTATGCCAATCGAAAATGTCTCGAATATTGATGTAAGTAGCGGAATTTCATAAATGAAATTGTTTCTTGCAAAATTCTATGATTATTATTTTTTAGTTACTGGCAGGTTTCTTTTCAACATAGTTCGTCGTATCATCAACATTATAATATATTATCAGGTATCACTTTATAATTATACGATTCTAAAATATTTTCCTTCCAAAGAATAAACCTATTTTTGTATGAAAACTAACTTGTCCGCTTCAGTTACGCGATCACAAAAACAAATTTATGATAACAAAAAGAGACGACGTGTCTCACACGTACGCAAAAAATAAAGGCTGTTACAGAACACAATGGGATCCCCCGTCGACGGTATTGTTTCGATTATTGTTCACGGGCTACAAGCTCGCATGCTCCGAGGATCCCCCGAGAGAGGCTACAATCAGCCATTTTTATCAATTTATTTCCCATCGGCACCATCGCCTTTATTACCTTACGAGAAAAATATTGTGGCGAACGAAAACCAGTGTCACCAACTTTTTCACTTAGTTCCACCCTGTTTAATGAGTTCCGCGTAAATGTTAGGAGATGTTAGGACAGGCCCCGAGTCAGAGCAGAAAGTTAAAGTTCAATCTGACAATCTTTTTACGACACTTTCGGGACCATGATTTAGGGGCGCAGTCGCAAATCAAAAAGTTTGACGCGCGAAATGTTCAAAGATTGGGCAGGTTTTAAAAATTAAATAGGCGTTTGTTTTTTAAGGTTCCGTACCCAAAGGGTAAAACGGGACCCTATTAAAACCCCGCTGTCCGTCAGTCTGTCTGTCCGTCTGTCACCACGCCCATGACCCTTGATAGTTATACAGTTAACATTGTCAAAGAGGATGTAGGTACTCATATTTCTGTTGCCGCTATAACAGCAAATACTAAATATCAGAATAAAATAAATATTGAAGGGGGCTCCCATACTACGAGTACAAACATGATTTTGTTTGTTTGTTTTTTTATAAATAGTGTTAGGAACCCCTTCGTGTGCGAGTCCGACTCGCACTTGGCTGGTTTTTATTTCAAATACACCTAGTTAGTTACAATATTTTATTCATGCGGCTGTTAAAATTAGTTAGGAACATTGCGCTTTAAATTGGAACACAGTACCTAATGTAAACAACCAATAACAGCTTATTGTGCGGAGTTCTATGGGAGAGGCTTATTTTCACTATGTTCCCGTGGACGATGATGATAAATGTTTGCACACACATTGCACTAGTGATTGGTTACGACATTTGCTATGTATGTGATGCACCGACAGCAAATGGTCCAACAACATTCCTGCAACGCTTACAGAAGCGATCCTAGACGGACTAGTCCGGACTAGTCCGGACTACAGTTATCACTCAGCGGGCTAATATAGAAAAGCATGTAATTTTTCAGTCGAGAATACCAACGTATGTATGTATTAGTCAGCAAAGTCGGGAGTGTCGGCAGTGACGTACAGGCGGTGATACAAGCCGGGAAATTGAACACAAAAACTATCAATGTTAGATTGAATTTCGTAAAAACCGTGTTCTATTCGGCTATGTTTTGAATATTGGTTGTACGAATTGAATATTGGTTTGATGTATGAGATGAGATATTTTTCGTGAATTTGAGGGGTTTTGAGTTATGGCAATAGTATTGTAGGTTACCGATAAAGCTTTCTTGTTAGTCGCCTACACAGGTGAACACTTTTTTATGTGATCTAGCATGTGTGAGCTGTGGCAGGCGTAGTGATGTAGGCAACCAGAACACATTGAAGAAAAATACATGCCACTTTATTTAGTACCTGCTACCTACGCATTGGCTTGCCTGAGTGTTTCATTTTATACGGGTCTAGTTTGTGCGCGAATTAGACCCGTTTACATTCTGGTTAACATGTATTCAGTTCGCGAAAGTTTAAGAACTTCTATTCCATTCTTTTGTTTAAAAAATCACTTCTCAGTCTACTCTAAATTATTATAGCCAGACCCGCGACCGTTAGAAGAATTAGCATTTGACAACAATTTTGATGCAACGGAAGAACATGTCCGATCAAAAAGCCACACACCAGATTACAGCACCGAATCAATCCCCAGAACGAGCGCTATCCATCATCCTTAACCAAATTCCCTTGTCCGGAACCCTGCTAACCACCCATATACCTAATACAGTATTATATGTTAATCCGACCATTCTATCGAGATTGAAGTAAATGAATTATTTATTACCCGGCTATCTTCTCATCTTGTAGATTGGGAGCGGCCGGGGCAGGCGACGTGTCTCGTCTTACATTCTGGGGGTAGTTAATAGCCGCCTTGTAGGTTAGACCTAGCTTAGAATAATGTTACCGCTGCAATATTTGACGTGAGCGAAATTAATCACTTTACCCGACTGGCGAAGGATGGTTATGTTTTTCGGGCATATGTATTTACGGATGTCTAATTCTTTGTGCCACTCTACAGCCTAAGCAACTTGACGGATTTAAATACTATAAGGTAGTGGCATTTTTTGAGTTGGTTAGTCAAGCCGCTCTAGGGCTTCTGGCTTAATGATTGTTGTTTTAAAATAGCAAACCATTCACCTTTCAAACTATAGAAAATCCCATTCAAACGATAGACAAGCCCCATTCTCCTGTGCCTATACTATGTATGGAAGTCATGAAACGACGACGACGACGAACGACAATCTGCCACTTGCATCCACCGGTTGCCTGCGACTCTTTTGATGTCGACAGCCCATTTAGTGGGAGGCCTACCTACATTGAGTCTTCCAGTGTTACTAAATACTTATTAAGTGTCTTCTAAACTCAGTGACACAACATTTTGTTGACTATACAAGATCCTATAAAACGGAAAAACATTCGGTAACCGCAAGCTGACCAAATTAACCCAGATACAATCAATCTACTGTCGGTCACTGACGAGTTCTACCTTCTTTCTCTATCATCAGATCAGCACTGTCACTCCAATACTGTAATGTCATAATTCTCAACTCATTAAACCACTAAAACTGGATCAAAATTAGGCGACGATAGCGCAGCTGCCAAAAGATCAAGCCCAAAAACTTATTCACGAGTCTCGTCTTGTACACTGGGCGGTAATGTCTCCAATTAATTCCCGGTCTTGTCTTCAAAGTTCCGAAGGCCGGCAAAGATTTGCGCTTATCATCGTGGAGAGAGGTCACGACAGAATTACGGCATATTTATCAAGTCTTAAGCCGATGAAGGGAGGTCAATACAGCAGATAAACAAAAAGTTTGGCCTGAATGATTAAGTTGTGTATTAGGGGGGTCTTGTTCACAGTCGCTTTAAGTTTTAATATTGAAGCGGTGTTGATTTTGTATTTAAAGAAGCGAAGAGTTCCCGATGGTTCATCTGTAATTTGAGTGCTTTGATGCTTAATATTGTAGGATTTGATACTTACGACGATATTTGATACTTAATATTTGATACTTAATATGTTGATATATTGTAGGCTTATGCTCGTTACAATATGCATAATTACTCGTAGGGTTTCCGGGGGGTCAATACTGCTAATTTAAGAACGTTTCAATCGAATCTCAATTGAGTGGGTTCAGAGTAGTTTGTGAGATTCGTTTCAAATATTATGTTTTGACTAGCAGGCTAATTAAAAAAATAATAAAAGTAGACTTCCATATTATGTCGCAAACTATTTTGAAGCCTGTCCACTGAGATTCTTTAAGCGTTCTTAAATTTGCAGAATTGGCCCCTTGAAAATGCTACGAGTAATTATGCATATAATAATTTAAATGAACAACGCACGAGACGAAGAGCTACGAATAGATAGTGGACAACGTAGAAGGGTCTCGACAAGTAACCGTTTAAATAATAATTAAGGGTCAAATCTAGCGGGTGTTTTGTGCAATAACTTTACAATTTACAAAAGGCCGTGAAGTTTAATATTTACAGAGTGTTGTTAGTTTCGACACTTGACCCAGTTGTCGAATCACCGTAACGAGGGGCGATGGCCAAGGTTTTTGTGTACAAAACATTTTTGCTCGCGGGTTATCGCGGGTTATATAATATATATATACGCGCCCGCGCGAATCTATGATAGTTTATCGCGATATACTCGATCGCGATCGCGATATAGAAACTGATACATGTTTTATATCAGTTACTTTCCTCCAAGTTCCTATCTATCCCCATACCATGCTGAACGAGACGAGTTTTCAACTGATAGTCACGTGCAGAACTTTGCTTGCACGTCTCCCAGTAATAGTTGCAGTTACATCCAAAACTTTGCATTGCCGAATCTTGAATGGCCACACTGCTCGTCTCCCTGAGTCCAATTAATACACACTGAACTACTTAGCGATGTGTTAACGTCACTTTGGTTCATTGTCTTTCTATTAGGAACGAGAACAAGCGTAATAAATAACTGATACTCTGTACGTAAAGAATTACGCCTTACGTCGTCTATGCCGCCTCAAACTCACCACACATAAGACTCACTCTAAAATATTGGGTATCACTATAATTAGCGGTCGATGGTTTCCAATTTTTGTGCAAGTAAATTGTGTTTGCCTTCAGTTAGCACGTAAGTGGGGCATTATGGAAATTATTTGTGGAACCGTTAGCGAAATTAGCTTATGAACAGGCGGCTATGCAGATATTACCGACCTTTTAGTCATAATAGGGTATTTAATTAAATAGTATGTTGCTTACTAGAAATTTTTATGGTGCTTTTAAAAAGAAAAGTTACGCACAAAAGAAACGAATGGAGTTTCTACATATAATTTTGGAGAGCCAAATCATACGTGGAAAAATATAGTGGTTAGTAGGTACAAATCCATAAATTGTTGTTAGTTGTTGGTGATTTTGGTTGGTTGTTGTTGGTTCTTATTAGTTGATGATGTTTCTTGTTGGTAACTTGGTCGTTGGTGATTCTCATTGGTCCTTGTTGGTTGGATGGAACTTTTTGCAGTTTATCATCCTATTCCTGTTGACTATTATACCAATCCATTATCTAGTGCCACGTAGGAAGGACAGGCTTAGGATCTAGTCCTTCGAGACAGGTTCACCAGATCAATAAAACAAGCTGTAATGAAATCTCCGCAGCAGCCTGTGTCGTTATGCTCTGATTACATTTTCTCATTACAGGATCTCGAATTGAATTTCCGCTGTAACTCGCACATTCGCGATTCCCTAACGTTGTTAGATACGGTTAGTTGAAAGTTCAGTGAGTACCTTAGCCTAACAATCTTATCATATGCCATATTCTTTTATTTTTTGTATAAACACCTTGGAAAACTTGAGCACAATGAAAAATGCGTGATGGCTCTTTCCTCAGGTGCCAGTTTATGCCAGTTTTACTAAGTATCAAAATTATGGAAACCTCTCAGTAGAAAGATAGTAACTTCTCTAAGAGAACGGAGTGTTCTCTTTATGATCTTCAGGCATGAAATCGGTCACTATGCCCTTTTCGGAGTCTTCCGGCCTTGAGAGTCAGTTCCAATCCAAGCGAGGCGTGCTAACCACTTCAACATACGAGTACACTCTTTCAGTATAGTCCGTCCAGTTGAACTTTAACCTTCGATGATTCGACATAACTATGGTGCCAACAGATGGGCGGTGCACTTAGCAAGACGGGAGCAAGGTAACCAAAAGAAGCGCAAAGACCACAAAGCAGACCACCAGCCCCATGGTCGGACCACATCACTAAGCAGGAACAGACTGGATGGTCCTCACAGGGCCGGAACAAGAGGCAAGTGGAAATAGATAGATGGAGACAAATAAGATAAGAACCTTCCTCTCTATCATTCCTCCTTTTGAAAAACAAGGGGGTGGATCGAGCCGCCAGGAAACATCTCCAAACCGTAAAATGATTTCCCGGAGCGGCGCCTGGTACGTACCGGCGACCGGCCGGCGCTTGTTTACTGCCCATAAACAGACCCCCTTTTACTTTTTACTGCACTTGTCACGGATCGGTGCAGTGTGCCGACAGTATGGGCTCTACATACGGGCTGATTTAGTAGGTGACCAGTTATAAACAGGTTTCAAAAAGGAGGATGATCTTCATTCGGCTGTACTACAGATTTTTTCTTTCTCTTCTATGTTTTTTGTCTTCCTGATTAAAAATATAAAAGTTTTCAAGGTGATCCCATACTTATTTCCATGAGTAATGGTACAGTTGAATATACATCAAAATTTGATACTTTAATTACTACCGACTGAAATAGATCCGTGAAATCGTAAATAATTTATTGACAGTTCCCATCCCTAGCTCTTAGTGTTGCCATTTTTATGTTCTATTAAATGATGACGCAGTTTTATTATGCACCTAGCTAAATAAATAGTCGAAGAGACTAAGACATAACTGTATAAATGTGCATTATCTTACCTTATATATCTTATACCTTAGAGGGCTATCAGGCATTTGCTCATCCTTTACTTTGTTATAAGAGATGCAAAGTCCTTACTGTAACAACGTGGACCGCCGCCAACTTGTCCCGGTCTTACGTTAACTCACTTTATGGGCACACCTTCGCACGTAGTTTCAGTTGACACTTAAGAAGCGACTGAAACTTTTATCCATTAATATTGTAGCTGAAAACCAGTGAGACGCTGAAAACGACGTCCATGTACGGCTTCGTCGATAGCTTACGATCGAAGGGATTTGCTAGTATTTATTTTTATTTCTTGAGAATCAATTGGAAGCGAGATTGTTGCCACGTTTTATATTGGTTCAGTTTCCAACGTTCATAATATTGTTAGTGACTATAAAGTTTAAAATTCTTGAGTGTTAAGTGTACCGGTATCGGTGAGGAGAATCTTAAAACCACATTAAACCACCTAAGACAAATTAATCATATACTTATTTTTAATTTGTCTTAACATATTTCGCAGTAACGGTACATCGGACAAATAAGACTTTAGAAACAATAAACCAGGAGTTTTGGCGGGAATCCGATAGTGAGACGTTGTTGGTTTTGTATTATTAGCTCAAACTTGTTCGAGTGTTAATGTGTAATATTGGTGGAATATTAACCATTAAGTGTTCGTTAACGTGCACGAGTGTAGGCGAATGATAGAAACTCAAAAAACGTGTCATTTCGCATTTTTTCCAAAACTCCCATGAAGTTTCAGTAAAGCATCCACTACTTTACTGAATTGTGACTGACGATGTAAATAATTGACTTGACTACTTGACCACGATTGCTATAACATTGCTGTGACTTTCTTAAATGTGAAATTAAGAAATACTTAAAATAAAATACTTGACACTGGCTATATGCACAAACCGTGCGAAGCCATAACAAAAAAAAAAAACAATAAGCCATCGTAGATACATTGAGCTGTCAATAGAAAGTGTTCACAGTAAAGAGTTTAGAACAAGCAGGTTTCGTTTCCATCGTTGCATCATATCATCACTACAGACTGGCGTCGGGGGATACCGAGTATATCAAAGACCTATATTTCGAAGAAGGTTCAAGTTACCATGCAACATTACTCAGGCCATATACGTCCCAACGTAACTCTATTTTGTTCAAGACACCTACCTACAAGTCACGCACCGCCTGCTGCCTCTGCCAGGTGTCAGTTGATATTCAATTCGCTGGGTTTTTCACGGGCGGTTCGGTACCCCGGGGCCGTTTTATACCCCCTGTAGGGCTGCCTACTGTCCTTACCTTTAATGTGTTTTTTATTATAGCCTGTAATGTCTGAGTTGAGCTCCGGCTTAGCCTGGTCATTTTCAGCTCTATTGGACTTTCACCGTCTTACCAAAAAAGTCAGTTTAACAGATGTTTCTAAAATTTCGATGTTTAAAATAGACGTCTATCACTTGCTGTTCCTACTCAATCCTGGCATTCCGAATTATTTTACTAGTGAATTTGTTATTGAGTTAGAAATAGCGAAGACTAGACGTTGACTTGTGGAGAAAATATTTAGACTCCATGTGTTCAACTCTGGTTTAAATGTTTTGTGTTATGACCGAATATATCTAGAATCTAGAAGGTATGGTTTCAGCTGTTATATTTCCGATGTTAGATTCATTTTAATTAGTGCACCAATATTTGTACATAAAGGTCAAGTTCATTCCATTTGTAGATTGTTACATGCTATACTTCCATAAATATAATAATTACCAAATAACATCAATCAAAATCAACATTTTATTTTTATCTCTTAAAAACATAAAGGCACGTGATTTATGTCCAAGAGTGGACGTGTTAAGACGACTCAAGAGTAAAGAAACTTCAAGAAGTTTCATTATTAGCACCGTCGGACGGCACCTTCCCGAGGAGTTTAAGTTTCATTTAGGTTAGTGGCGGCCCTACATTTAGGGTTGATTGGGACGCCAGTCACGTCGCGCGCGTGACGCGGGACGCGGGACACGAGCCGCGCACATGTCCGTTTTGTTCGCGATGGGAAATTATTCATATTGTACCGGCTTTCCCAGACGTGAGCAGTCGGATTAGTTGCTAATACATTTTTTGGGATAACGTTACCTGTTTTTTTTCCGAAAATTTATATGTTATAACCGCAGATGTCTATTTTATTAAATGTTATAATATAACATTGAATAAAATAGACATATGATGAATCTAAATAGATTCCTAAGTTATGGCGTTGTGAGGTTGAATAAAAAATATGGTTTTAAAAATTTAACTTCTTAAACGGATTAAAAAACTTATGTATTTTGGAGAGGTTTTTTGGATTATTGTCAAGTTATTATTTTAATAACTACCTATTTTCTATACTCTCTAGTTACACCAGTATCGTGATTCTTCGTGTGTTACAGTGTATTGGCTATAAGTAGGCAAACGATACAAACACAAAAAGAAAGTGAGAGTTATTTCCTGTTGTGTCCAACTGCCTACGATATTTCATAAAAGCATCCATCGCCTATACTGACTGGGACTCTACATTTTTTAAATAATACATTCTAAATCTAACACTGGCTTGAAACAAATTGTGGAAAGCCTAAAAAGAGACAAAAACACAAATTGTATAATGAACAAACTGTGCGAAGCTAAACCATAAAAAAAACAACTGAGTCTTATGATTTCACTTAGGGCCTCTGAGGTTAGATAAAAAACTTACTTCCATTAAATCTTTTCTGCGATACTTCTCAGGTATCAGGACTTACACAAAGGAATAATGCGATTGAAATCACTAATACATTTCCAAGGTATTGTGGAGGATTCTATTCTATTGAACCTTTTGTGTTCAAGGGGAAGGAAAATCACTTCGTTAGCTTTGACTTATACTTACGTAGTTTGTGTTATTACCGAAAATACGCGAAAAGAAACTTGTGAAATTCGCATAGACGTCCCTTAGTAAGAACCCCGAGTAAAGTAACATTCTATATATTCATTATAGTAATGGAAAAGAATGTAGGTTACCTAGGTACATTCTTATTTATTAGGTTATTCTTATTATCATAGTGATCGTATGCTTGAGCGGCTGCGGCCGAGTGGTAATCCATTTCTAACATTATAGACTAGCGGTATTCCGCGGCTTCACGCGCTTTGACTGTTATCCCTGGGTGACGCCGCGGGGCGCAGGTAGTTTTAAAATAAAAGTGGCATAATTAAGTTACTTATAACTTCAGTTATCTGTCAGTGAAGGTCCCGTCAAAATCGGTGTAGCCGTTTCGGCGATTAGCCTGAACTAACATAATTATACTATACAGACAGGGAGACTAAAATTTTCAAATATTGTTTTTGAAAATTAGCACCGTTGTTGCAGTACCAGTGTCGTATTGAATAAAATCGTGTCAGGATAACAATTTTATTGACATAAAACATGTCTCTAGTCTACGCTGTGTTTATTTTAATATACATTTGCTAAGAAAGACAGAAGTA
Organism: Hylaea fasciaria; assembly: GCA_905147375.1. NCBI lineage: Eukaryota > Metazoa > Arthropoda > Insecta > Lepidoptera > Geometridae > Hylaea > Hylaea fasciaria. Next base: position 12,151,671 of record LR990193.1, on the reverse strand, counting down.
GAAAACGCAACTGATAGATAAAACGAAAAAGGTACACAGGTAGGTACATACACCATCCTCAATATACATATTTACATAACTCTTTTATGCCAGTTCTCATCAGTGAGACTCATTACACAGATTGCTACTTACAGAACGAAAAATAAAATATATTTTGCCCAAATGGTAGCGTGAGTTTTGCGCTGGGGCTCTCAAGAGCGTAGTCGACAGCGCTTGAAGCCCTACGAACATACATTTCACTCGTTTTACCGAGGTTTTCACTTACCGCCGCCCTGTGAATACAGGGTTACTCTGTTGTATATCCCAGCTACAAATCTCTGAACATGTCTAACTTTCAATTTAGATTTATGTACACAAAATACTCGTTTTTTAGCAAAATTAAATGTTTTTATTTGAAGTATTGAAAACATCAGCAAAAGATCGGTGTGGTTGGCATTGATAAAGGTTTTATAATTTTTTCATTAATATTATGTATAGGTACGCGTTTGACCGCTATGCGACTTACGATGATAAACTAGAACTAGAAGAAGTATCTACTAAGTAGTAGTCCTAGAAAAATACCAGGTTGTATACATATAAAGGGAAAGATACATACTCAAGCTTTCAGAATAATTAACATAATATTTATTTTATTGAACACTATAAGCGTAGTCTTAGACAAATGAAAACGGAAATTTGTTGGAACTGAAACAGTTGCCTGCTATAAAATAGTGGGAGGCAAGTGTTCGAATAAAATGCGTCGAAGTTATGGTTCTTCCGAGTGTTCTAAAACACAATGTATTTGAGTACCTACTCTTACTTCACAAATGTTTTATACTGTGGACTTAAAGTTAGGAGACGAATGAGAGTAATTATACTACTAAGTATTTAGCTTTACGACTTGTTTATATTACCTACTTGAAGTGTTTGTGTGTGACTTTTGGGACGAGAGAACAAGAAATGCTGCACAGTTTTATTTTTTATAGTGATCGTATATATTATAAACAGCAAACGACCGTTTGTATCTAAGTAGGCTAATTATTTTTGAATTAAGTAGAATACAATTTGAACTGCTGTAGCATGACGTCCGTGTAAGCGTCTGTGTGTAATTAAACAGTTAATCATATAAATCTATGTTCTACCAATCTATCGGTATACGACAGCTCGCATTTAAGAGTTAACTCAAATGGGAATATTATGTGAACTTACAACCGTAGCTTATCCATTTCAAAGTTAAATCAAAGTCAGAAGATGTCCCGTTCAGTACACAAAACTACAGTACATAGTACACAGAGTATAATCGTCTCGTGAGCTAAGCGAGCCCCGCGAGGCTTCTGACTCGTCTAACATGTGCTAACTAAGTTTGTACCTCGCTCCCGGAGCGACAGAAATCGGTTTACGGGAAATGCACGGTCCAAGTATAAGGCGAATAGTGAACCTACTTTCCTACTGCTCCACACGGCATGACTCACGCGAGTCGGTTGAGACTCGCTTATGCTGGGGCCACACGTATCGTGATATCCTATTGACTATCCCGTTGTTTGACGTCAATAAATTGACGTTCGCCGTAAGTGTAGCCACATAATCGTGATATTATGGCATCTGCATTGCCGTTGAATATCCCGATTTATTACCTTCACTAGTTTTTTGATTTTGGTTTATTTTGAATTTGACTGTTGACGATGACGATGGTGTGGCCAGTCAAATTTATAGCGATGAATCATTGGGACAATTTCAGCGTTGTACGCCGTTGATGATGACGGTACTGTGGCCCAGCATCCCATAGACTACGGGGTAGACTTTTCACTCACACAATCACTCACTCTCACAGACTCACTCACACAGACTCTTATTTACATGAACAATCTCACTTAAGTATATGATCGCGTAGCATTTTCTAGTTCCAATATGATACGGAACTCTAATTTTGCAAGGTCCAGTATTTTTAATGACATTTCTTTATTGCATCTTTTTACCTCTCACTCACACTCACCAAAACGCCGTAAGCTTGTTCCTCACAGCAGTGCCGTACATCAAGAGTACGACTTTGCACTCAACTTCCCTTATTAGATTGTTTTGTTTGGATCCCTGTTAATTAAAGTTCCAATCTCACCTATGTGCTTATAGTTTTGGTAACGCGCTCATAATTTCACTACTTCATTGTGCTGTGAATATTGTGTTGTGCCCCTTTGTGTGTGAGATCTAATCTCTCTCTCAGTTTCAACGCGGTCGGAAAGTTAAGTGTTTACAAAGCATAAGTTTTGTTTAGAGTAACTAAGACGTATTTAGTCGACTTCATTTACGTTGGATGCAAGTTATCCAAATCCACATAATATTAACTTTTTTAAAATAAGATTTGTAGCATGAATCAGGTGCCTAGTTTATGCTTACGCAGGTAAGTAAATAATAAGTACTCATGTAAGTTTTATGTTTTTGATAAAAAAAAACAACTAAGTATACAGTAAAAAGTCAAATAATTTAATGTAAATAGACAATAAAATTGCCCTTTTAATTATTATAATTTATTAATATTCGCAAAAAAAATACTTGTTTTAGTATACAAAAACTAAAGAATTGTTTAAAAAAGTAACGTTTCTGAGGCCGTCTCTACTACATTTTAGAATACGAAGCTTCATTCCAGTAAATCAGTAAAGCGACTACGTACGTACTAACTATGATTTATATTTATGATAAATAAAATTCGAAAGTACTTTCTTTGCAATCAATTTTATTTATTAACTGATTGCACCAGCGGCTGTCATTTACGTGAATCATACAACACAATTATGTACACGGAGACGCGAATGCTGAAGTTTGTTTCCCTATAAAGGCAATTATTATTCATATTCCCGCAAAGTAGGCAAATAAAAGCCTCGTTCAGATGAGTTTAAATGGGAAAACTTTTCCGTGTTTCCAACGGAGCACGTCGCTTTGCAACTTTTAAATAGGCAACAGTATGACGGCTATTTCGTATATTGCGGAGTCTAGGTTTACAGGTGCTATCATAAACAATGTTAAGCTTCATACCGTACCACAAAAGATTTAAACAAGAGCTGAGCAGATGTGTCTAAAATTTCGTTACACAAAATCGAGGTGGAACAGTCGCGTTATCTTACTCAATACGGTCATCTATACTTAAACTAATATTTATAAAGAGGAAAGATATGATTGTTTGATTGTTTGTTTGTATTGAATAGACTACGAAAGTAAAAAACCGATTTGAAAAATTTTTTCACTGTTGGAAAGCTACACTATCGCCGGGTGACATAGACTACTTTTTATCTCGTAAAAATTAACAGTTCCCGCGGGATAGCAGTTCACGAGGGTGATACCGCGGGGCGCTTCTAGTTTGTGATAATTTTACTTGTTTAAATATTTTGTGGCAAGACTAGTAATTTTCATTATATTCAAACGTACCACGCTGAGATAGGAAACTAACACAATATTTTTTCAATTAAATCTTTCTCACTTTTTTCGCTTCTGTGCGTGATATCTTTATTACTTGTTGTTATAACAGTCGGACTTTTAATAACATGTATAATTCTACGCATGTACCTATTTCTTGTTTATTAAACAGATTAAAAGACTTTGTACTTATCCTATTACCGAAAAGAAATTACTTAATTAATTGAAAATGGAAAAGTAATACAGTATTTTCCTTTCATTAAAGCTGCTTTGAGCGATGTTTTGTTTACCGCCTAATGTGGTTTTGGCGTGATATCTTGGGGTGAATAAAAACGTCGAGAACAGAAAAGAAACTTAGTTCAACTCAGTTTATCGCACTAGTATGAGTAGAAATATTTTCGTGAGCAACTAGTCTTTAAGCTCGATACAACTAGGCAACTAATTATTTTTTTATTAGTTTTTTACTTCGTCGTTCAAAGGTTAAAACCTTTGATGACCAAATGTCAAATATTATAGTCATGTAATGTGGGATAAAACATGTGAGCGAAGCCGCCGGGCGACGCGACTATCTTATAATAAATATCAAGGAAAAGCGGAAAGCACCTACTTAATGTATTCTTACAAGATTTTCCTTTAGAATTTATCGTAAAAAGCTTCCGGGATTTACTGCCTACTAACATACTTTTCAAGGGCCAAAGGTCCAATTAAGAAAAAATTGCTACCCCACTAAATCTGGGACCTTTGTACCCCGGATTGATTCAACGAGGTGGAGAATTTGAATATTTTACACGGCCAACCGTAGGCTGAATAGAATAGTTCCTTTGCCACACAATGTGTTTCTAAATAAAAGATATGAGTATTGTCTTTGCTCAACCTGTGGTCCACGGACTACTAGATAGTACTAGGCCATTGTAATGAAGCACAGCTGTGATGTCTCGCAATATTGTCTTTTTTGTCGGTTCAGAACGCAGTTTTTGCGCGTCGATCCCGGCTTAGTAGGTGTAACAAAAAGCAGAAACGAGTGTCTGTGACTTTTGAGTTATTCTTGTTTCGTTCCATTTGTTTGGCTTCAGAGATATTTATACTGGCGACGTCTTTGTTCAATGTTTCAGTATTTTTATGGTCAATCTGAATTGCTAATACATAACTTTTTGTGTAATTTAAGACTGAATTCCATCTACGCGATACCTAATATTGTATAATTTTATTTAGATCAAGCACCGCCGTCCATAAAAATGTTACCCGGTACTTCGTCCGCATTTATATAAGTAACCATTGATGAGAATATAATATGTAAAAAGTCTGCTATTTTAAATCAAACGGATACAAATTGGACTCAATTTATGAAGCTGAAATGTATGCCCAAATTACACTATGACAAATTATACCAATCCAATAGAATATCAGTATGAATCACTTGAATTGAACACTGAAAACAAAGCAAGGGACAAGATAGCGGCCTGTATTTATGACCTGTATTAAATAGTAAAATTATTCACAAAGCACCGTGGGCATTCGCAGTCTAAACCAGCCCGCCGAAAAACATACTGGTTTATTAAACAACCTCGCATAACTGTTACTTAACAAAAGCAGATTTTCCCCAAATACAATTAATTCGCAAAATTAATACGATGAAATAATAAAACAAACAGATGTAGCACAATGGAAAATAAATCGTTCGAGGCGTGCACAAAAAAGAATTCTGCCGGTCATTATACCGTTACCCGTAATCGTACACGATCAACCGCCGGTTACCGGTAGTGGCCGATTGGGATTTCAATTCATTTTAACGCAGATTTTCTCAGGCTGGCTTTTGATATTCAATCTTTACCTGTCTTTTCATCACGTGAACAGAATGCTGGCTTTTATTTTGCAGTTAAACTAAACAATACGATATAACGTGGCAATGCTGCCAGCATTTTAGGAATGCTGCGAGTATCATCATCATCATCATCATCGGCCTGAAGGCGTCCACTGCTGAACTCAGGCCTCCCCCTTAGACGCCACACCGAACGGCAATTTGCCACTTGCATCCACCGGTTGCCTACGACTATTTTGATGTCGTCGGATGTATTAGAGTTTGGTAGGATTTATTTTATGTATTAGGTTGATTTTTAGGTAATAATTTGTATTTAGCTCTTTATTTAATCTGAGCTCTCCTTAGTTATTAATTGTTTAGGAATACTAGATGTCTGGTTTACCGGTTAATCCGGGTAGAGCGGGCTATTGGCCGACAAATCCGGACAATGTACAAAAGGAGATTTTATCGGGAACGAAATTAGATTGTGCTAAGTTGAAATTTGCTGAAGAACATGAGAGGGCAGAACTTTACGAGCTTAGGGAAGGTACGCTCCAAGATGAGATTAAGCATTATTTTTCAATGGTGCAACGTTAGTAACGGATTTACAAACTTTGATAGTATCAGTAACAAAATAAGTGAGAGATTATAACCGAAAGTACTAATTATGGGAATCCAGATACATGGGCAACATTTTATAAATTTAACGTTGGGGTAATTTATTTCAAAGTCAAAGTCAGATTATTTATTTATTGTAAATACCCAATTAAATCGCACTTTTACAAGTCAAACACTTAAGTCCCATTACCAAATACAACCATAAAACTAAATATCATTGTGGTTTTAATTGATTATGGTTTGATTTATTTATTGTTTTATATACAAGACAGTATGCAGAGGTAAAACTTAAAAAATTGGATTGGTTTGAAGGTTATAGTCGGGGCAAAATAAATATTTTTGTATGGAGAACCTTGAACCATTTACAGCGGCAATTGATAAATTAATTCATACTCGTGGTGACTACATCTTCAGTCTTCTCGTGACTACGGCCGATGTAACTCGGTCGAAACGTCGAGGTATATCAAAATTATATATTTTGATATTAGTTTGTGCGCGAATTAGACCCGTTTAAATACTAATTAACGTTGTGACTACATTTTAAAACAAAGTGCAATAATTTAATTGAATCACAACGTTGACAACTGAAGTTACCTAAACCAGTTTCAGAGTTATATTCGAACTGTGATATCATTTTAATCAATCCAACCTTCAACATGAGGGTTCAACTGGCAGATATTATTATAATATGATACGTAGCTCCGGTCCAATACGGCATATCTCGAAGTTTCCTTTGGCAGGATTAGCATAACAAATTAATAATCCAATCGGGTCAGGCGACACAAGCGTTCGGTTACCGATACATTTCACTTTTGGAACTCTAAGGCTATGAATCTCTCCCGTGCCTTGTCAAGCATCCTGCTGAGCCACAAATGAAAATCTAGTGTGTCTAGAATTGCAGCAGCAGAGAGGTTAAAATAGACAAGATTCTTACATTACCTTCCCTAGATAACCTTCTGTGTTGCTAATTTAAAAAAAAGGCGCGGTTTTGGCAACTTTAGAAGGGTGAGCAGGAACCTCTATCGAGAAAGTATTCGATACGTTAACTGACAAGTTTGTTTTAGATTTCATCAGTACTTCTACAATAGGGCAAGCACGAAAACTTTTACGGCGCGTAGCGTTAACGTATCTATTAAGGTAACCGTTCGCGCACGCATATCAACAATAACAAGGAAGCTGATCTAATCTCATTAAAAAAATTTAACGTTAACAATACGAATACTTTCTTGGTAGAGGTTCGTGCTCATCCTACACCTAACAACATGTACCTATCATCCGATTATTAGCAACTACATGCAAAAAACGTGTACGATTTACTAGCTTTTACTCGCGGCTTACGCGACTTACGTAGTACGCGTGGACTTTCAACAAACTTACATAGCTAGAGATGTCTTAATAACAGACGTCATTATGACATCTCCAGCATTTGTCAACTCTAAGTCGATAGCCCGTGGAACATACAGGCGCAGTAATGTTGGACGCGGTACCCACTTTAGAGCAAACTAGCTACACCCCGCGGATTTACCCGCATTTGGATAATATACAATAATATATCTTTATGAATTGTAGCCTATGTTATTCTGATACGTAAGCTATATTATTGTGAAGTTTCATCAGAATCCATTCAGTAGCTTTTGCGTGAATGGGTAACAAACATCCATCCATCTATCCATCCATCCATCCATCCATCCATCCATCCATCCATCCATCCATCCATACTTACAAACTTTCGCGTTTATAATATTAGTAGGATTATGCGAAGGTTATCACTTTAGTTATGAAACGTTAACCGTGAACTTACTCGAAACTAAAGCCAGCGAATGTTGAAATTCCATTAAAATCCATCCACTACTTTCTAAATGTTAAAAAACAAACATAGACATTTTCTGTTTCAGTTATACCTCATAAGTGATAGAAGTTAGTTTTTACGAAAATATCTTCAATGTACACACATGGCCGAGTTACAAATTTATTTTATAATAGTAAGTAAGTGGAAGTATGAGTAGGTATTGTACCGACCCATAGTACCTACCTATGTTAAGTTAAACAAATTATTAGCGCGTACGCAAGTTTTGGTAACAAGGGCTCGTTGTATGAGAGTCAAGTGGAATTACAGGGGAGAAGGGGGGCACCTGTCGTCAGAGGAGACGTGATTTCAGGTCGGGATAGTTGGTCGATAATTGGAGAGTAACGCACACGCATCCGCAACACAGTGGTAGAAAGGGTTGGGGGGTGTAATAATATTATGCATAGGGATAGCGGTGTGCTAATTCGGGTTAGTGGTGTTATAGTGAAGTGCTAGTGGTCTTCAAGCCGAGGTCGTGAGTCGATTATCTATTATTTAAAGATGTTTCGGTTGTAACTTTTCTAGTAAGAAGTTGGGACGTTTTCCCAGTACATTGTTCTTTTGTGCCGGCATCTTTATTTGGCTTAGTAAAATGTACATGTAAAGTTTTCTTTTGCAAATTCCATTAAACATGCGCATTTTATTATGCTACCTTATTTGAATTATAATATGTGTGACGAGAACTGATGACTGATGGGTGCCGGAGGAGATCCTTATGGGTTGCCATGTCTCCGATTAGCTAGTCACTTTCTTTCAGTTATATTAATCGTTTAATTGATAGTAACAAAACCTTCGATCGGTTTTTGTATTTATTGTGATCCATCTAGTTCAGTTTTCTAATAAGATGAAACCTTCGATGGGTTTCGGTGTTTAATTTGGTGTATTCAAGTAAATTCATTCCAACTTAGATTTAATGAAATCTTCGACTGATTTCAGTAATTAAATGAGTAATAGTGCTCATCCACTTCCGTAAGCTAGGCTATTTCAGGTGAACCTAACATGGCAATCCTAAGGTAAAAGAAGCCTTCGCGAGGTTGGTGGAACTTTTATTTACACGCCTAATTGGATCGAATCATAATATGGCTATTTTTATCATGATAATAATATATTTGTCTAAATTACTTTACTGAAATCATTATGTAATAGTTTTATAACTTTTGCTGTGTAAAGATCCAATTTGGTCACATCAGTCGATATGGTGAGTGATAAGTTTCCACATTTTATGCAAAGTAATTTATAAATCACTCATTGTACTTCTGGTACCTATTTAAATGTTTACATTGTTTCATCTTTTGATTTTATGTTGTGTTCGTTATTTTATTTAAACTTGTGTTACATTGGAAGGCTTTACCCTTCCAATGTTTGCGGCAATTTACGTTTAACTACTGAATTTACTTTACGTTCGTTATTCTGCCTTTTTATTTCGTCTTATGGTATATCGGAAGGCTTTACCCTTCTGGTGTTACTGTATTTACTTTACATACTTACGTTATTCTACCATTTTATTTACGGCCATAACGAAACATTATTTACTTCGATACTATTTCTACGATACGGCTTTTATGATTACTCACGATTTTGAAATTATTTTACTTTGATTTCTACTATTTAACATGCTTACATTGTACGTGTTTATTTTCAGCTTTTGACTTATCTTGCGTTTTTTTTTTTTTTTTTTTTTTTTTTTTTTTTTTTTTTTTTTTTTTTATTAGGTTCACTGAACTGGATATACACAGGAAAAGCTTAAAACAGGTTAACAATGATGACCATACTATGTGTACGTCCTTCTAGGAGTGAACACAGCATGCACAAAAAATTAAGTTGCGTAAAATGAAATAATGAATAAGGTAAAGTTGTGTAAGATGACAATATGAAATGCAACAAAAAAAAATTTCTAAAAGGTAAACATTACAATTATTAAAATGTTGAGTTTTGAGTGTGAACAGTTAATACAGTAGAAAAAAAAACAAATTAAACAAATTACTCCAAGTACAAAAGTCTCTTAAAAGAAGAGACCGATGAACCGAAGATGTCGGTATTACTACAAACGTTGTTATAATATGAGCACATTCGATACACAGGTGCATGTTGGCCATAGTTTGCGTGACAATACGGCAGATTGAACGTTTTTCTACAGTGTAGACGGCTGGAAGAACGAGGAACCATAATTTGTATTCTTTCAAGTAAATTGGGGCTATCAATTATACCATTAACCAATTTATGCAAAAATACCACATCAGCTATATTTCTTCGCTTCTCCAAAGGAGACATTTTAAAATGTTGAAGTCTTGAATCGTACGTTTTCAGAAGGCGGCAAAGTTTACGTGAATAAGTAAGATGGTAAATGAACCGTTTCTGAAGTCTCTCAAGTCGATTAATGTGCACAGCATAAGAAGGGCTCCAGATGGGGCTGCAGTATTCCAGAAGGCTACGCACATAACAGTTGAAAAGGATGACCGGGATCTCAAAGTCATTAAAAAAACTTGTTTGTCGTATTACAAATCCTGACAACCGCGAGCTTTTCTTGCTAATAAAGTCGATGTGTTCTCTAAAGTTTAACTGAGCATCAACAATGACACCCAAGTCACGCATGCTCGAAACCTCCACTATGGGGATACCGTTAATGAAATACATGGTTTTAACAGGCTTATTTTTCCGAGAAAAGTTTAAGTAAAAACATTTCGATGAGTTAAGCACCATCTTGTTGCGAACACACCAGTTGTTAATCGTGTTAATATCACTCTGCAGAAGAATTATATCGTCATGAGTATAGATTTCTCTGTAAAGTTTAAGATCATCTGCAAACATTTGATATTTTGAGGTTACTTTGGAGCATAAATCGTTGACAAAAACAAGGAAAAAGAGAGGTCCAAGGTGAGACCCCTGCGGTACACCCGAAGGTACTACTCTTGGCAGGGATTTAAATCCTCGAACCATCACAAGCTGAGAGCGGTTTCGGAGGTAAGATTCGCACCACCGTAACAATGAACCACAAATTCCAGCATGACCAAGCTTTTGTATTAACAACCTATGATCGACAACATCAAACGCCTTTGAAAAGTCCGTGTAAATTGTATGAGTTTCATGTTTATTCTTGAACCCATCTGTTATGTCACTGACAAAATCAAGAAGGTTCGATGCTGTCGACCTTCCTGGTAAAAATCCATGCTGCTGCGGGATGAATAAAGGTTTCAAATGGAAAAGCATCCTCTTCTGGACGATTGATTCAAATAACTTGCCTATGGATGACAAAATTGAAATCGGTCTATAGTTACAAACGTCCGCAAGATCTCCTTTTTTATGAACCGGTGTGACGTGTGCTGACTTCCATTTAGCTGGAAATACACCACACGAGAGAGACTTGTTAAACATAATTTGTAGAGGCTTTGCAAGTTGTAAAGAGCAGGATTTGAGAAATAAAGGAGGAATAGCATCCGGGCCCGGACCCTTGTTTGGATCAAGCAAATTAAGTGAGGTCAAAACATCCGACTCCGAAAGGTAGCATGAGCTCAAAGAAGTGTGATGACTTGAGGGTTCGTCGAAGATGGTTGGATTAGATGTACCAGGATCATTGTAAGTGGAGTGGAAATATTCAGAGAACAGATTTGCGATACATTGACCACCCTGTGCGTTTTGGTTCCCAAGAAACATCTCATCCGGGATATCCCCACTATTAGTTCGCAACGACTTGACAAATGTCCAAAAGTATTTGGGGTTTTTCTTAATTTGGGTTTTAGCATTTATTTTTATTTGATTCAGGCAATCGCTCAACATTTTGTCACTACGTGCACGTAAGATTTGATAAGTTAAATAGTCTCTGGGATTACCATACGTTTTAAATCGTCGATGATATTTTGCTTTTTCCTTAAGGGTTTGTATGATTGCGCGATTAAACCAAAACGGATAGTCGCTTCGACCTTTTCTACACAGTGGCGTATTCTTGTTAATTACAGGAGTAACTGCGTTGTAAAAGATATCTACAGTCTCATCAACAGTCAAGCCTATTTTGAACAAATCGATCCAGTCTATGTTGTCCAACTCCTTTTTGATGTTGTCGTAATTTGCTTTGGAGAAGTTAAGTACAGATGTCTTATATGTTTTAGGAGGCTTAAAAGCGTTAAATTTAACTGTGATATTTAGTGCCGGGTGGTGATCATCAAGATCAACAAGTGGGGCAAGACTATTAGAAACTGTGACACAGTTACTAAAGTTTGTTATAATAAGATCCAATATTTTTCCATTAGAGTTTACAGTTCGGTTCTTTTGATAAAGACCATTAAAAGAAAGAGTGTCAACAAATAAATTGTCACCCTGACTCGAAGAACATCTAGGGAGCATGGAGCTCGTGTTAGCGTCATAATCCCACCGTATGCTGGGGAGGTTAAAATCGCCAGCCAATAACAAAACCGCTGACTTGGGCATCTTATGTTGAACTATGTCCGTTAAGTTTGTGAGTAAACTGTCCAAGCTGGTAAATACGATAGGGGGTGGAATATACAAAGTGCATATACACAAGTCTATTGAAGAGTTTCCTTGCTTTAATTTGATAATAATCCACAGGTCCTCCAGCGGCGATTCCCATTTCAATTTGCGAATAGGAGCATATTTTTTAAGAACAGCTACCAGAACTCCACCGCCCTCACGCTTGGCACAATTACTGGTATACCGATCACGCCTAAACACAGCATATCTGCTATCGAGAACTTCATGATCAAACACAGAGTCATTTAGCCACGTCTCGGTTAATAGAATAACGTCCAAGTCCTGCTTTAATGCATTGGTCAACACGGTTTCAGTTTTGGTCCGGAGACCTCTGACATTTTGATACAGTAATTTTATATTACACTTTGGATTAATGTTGAACAATATAACCATAAATGCAATTATATGGAGTTCAAAAAGCCAAGGTGCTTAACCACTAAACTCTTAGAATTAACGTCCTTTCTAATGTAAACCTTTCCGCTCCGTACCCACACGAATTCAAACTTATTGTCCTTTGCGAATTTACGAGCAGCTGCATGCAGTTGCTTATTTGTTGGTGATAAGTGCTCGCAGACGTACACTGGTTTTTTCTCGTTACCAAGACCAAGGTGTGAGGAGTTGAGTTTATCTTGTTGATGGGTCCTATTGAAAGTCTTGACTGCAGCTACTACTCTATCACGCACCAATGGACTGGAAAGCTTAACAACAATAGATCGGGGCCGGTTGGACTCTTGGTTTACTTTAGCGACACGGTGGTAATTTAGGACCTCGTGATTTGCAAGACCACAACCCACCGTAGAAACCAGTTGCTGCACAATTTTACTTAAATCTTCAGTCTTATGCTCAGGCACGCACTGAATCTCTATGTTGCATTCACGAGATTGCTGTTCAAATTGATTTAGGCGTGTGTTGAGGTTGGAGACTGTAGATTGCAGTGCAGTAATCTCAATCTGCTGGTCACTGATAAGTTTTGTTTTAATGTCGAAGGCTTCTTGAAGTTTTTCGTATTTGGTCGACATAAAATTTATACTCTCAGTCAAATCCTGCAATCTACTGCGTGTATCTGAGCTCTCGGTAGTAAAGTCACGCCTTATATCAATAAGTAAGCGAGACAAGGACTCATCAAGTTTCTTGTCGATGTATTGCTTGAAATCCTCAATATTTCTTTCAGATGGACTGTCGATTATCTGGGACGTTGGTTTAACCTGTGAAGGGGTGTTTGAGCAGTCACCTTTTTTTTCAGCAGGTTTACACTCAGGGCACTTCCACGCCGCTTTATACGCCTTAGATTCTTTATTGAAAGTTTCAAGAGGTATTCCCAGACACTGGTAATGATAAACTTTGCCGCACCTTGTACAAGACTTCTGTTCATTCGATTTAACTTGCCTTAGACATTTACTACAGTTATTCATCTTGTTTACCTCAGAAGTTGGGGTAAAATTCTTATGCTGGCAATACTTGTCACTTGTCAAAGTGAAAATGAAGCTGTCACTTGAATGTGACAGATTGGATGGCAATTGTCAAAATGAAAATTGATGGTGTCAGTTGAATTTGACAAACATTAAACCAGACATTGGCGGGTAATCTGTTCACCACTCAAAAAAAACGATTTAAGCGGGTAGAAAATTCGGGATAAAATTGGGATATTACGGTGTTTATAGCCGGAACTAAATGTGGATAACACTTGTGTAGGTTCTTCTAGGGTCGCACTTTGCTTCCGAAACACTTTTATATCAATTGTAGATGTAATTACACTAATTTGGAAAATTTATGAAATAGAACACTGTCAATAGCGGCAGGGTTGCCATACGAATCTATTATTTATTATTTTATCTCTCATGTAATACTTATTGGAAGGCTTTACCCTTCTGATGTTTGCGGCTATTTACTGAATTTACCATACGTCTTCTGAATACTACCATACTACCAAACTATCTACTGAATTTACCATACGTTCGTATTCTATCATTTTATTTACAATCATAACTACAAGTTATGTACTTCGACACCACTTTTACGGAACGGCTTATATAAATTACGATTACCCATGGCTTTGAAATTACTTTACGTTTATCTCTACGATTCTACGTTTACGTGCGTTACGTTGACATTTCGTATGTACGATTATCTTGACATTTTATTTACAGCTCTAACCAAACTTTTACTTACTTCACTAATTACCATTTCTACAAAACCATTTATACAATTATTTTCAGCTTGAATATATCTTACCATCGATCGTTTGACATATATTCACGACTCTCGATCAAACTATTATTCACATCGGTAATCTATACTATTTATCAGCGTATGGGGTTTATTTCTACTTTCGACAATTATCATACACACATCATTTTACCGTTTATTTACAGCCTTAACCAACTCCTTGACTATGTCAATATATTACACATAATTTACTACATTTCTGCAGCACTGAACCATGATCTATATTTGACTTTAGTCTTACACAAAACTATTTGCTACTTCAGTTATATTATGAGTACAAGACTGCGGGATGGTTACACATTGTTTTATTTAAGCCTATCAGAACCCAGCTCTTTTGAAATAAGCTGATGCACTATAAAATTCTCTGACACTATGTGTTGTGCAAGGTACAGGCAATCCCATTTCAGTCGGTAAATTGTGGACAATATGGTGGGATTGTCTATTATTCTTTTACTGGTTGGTTCTTTTTTATGTGTAATCTGTGGTGAGATGCCAAACGCACCAATCTACGCTTAGGAATGAACGCAGGAGCGAAAGATGCACTCCGGAAGTTCGTTCTATGCGTCGACGCATTTCCTTCCGCTAGTTCGACCTCGCACGTCTGCCTAATCGGACCTCCGCGACGCTCCGCTCAACCGCATCAATTTACATGAAAGTTAACGTGTCGTGTTAGCCTTCATCCCCCGCATAGATAGATTCCAATAGGAATCTCGGACTCCGCTCCTCGCAACCCCGCTGTTACGTGTGTAAACGACAATCCAAAGTGACGCTCCCGCCGCCGGCCGGTGTATCGATACCACGGTGATACCTACAAAGTGAAGTGGCGTATTTGTGGACAACTGGAGCTGGATATTCTCTCTTCCTGGTGCTGGATTGGTACGTAGCATTTCCCACTAGTTACATGTGATTAAAGTTACCACCTCACGGCCATCTTGAGACTCTCCACTCGCAGAAACTTCCCCCCTAATTATTACTGGGATCAGCCCGCATCCCGCAAGGTAGAAACCTAATATTATCTACCATTTAATGGTCCTTCGAGCCGGATTTCGGTGATAATTAGCTGTTTCTAATTCATATTTAATTATTTCTAGTTGTGGAAAAAAAATTCGCCATCTTTGTACTATTTTTCGTGCGTACACGCTACATCGTTATCGTCATACATCTTCACGAAAGCTTAATATTTTAGCTACATAAATTAAATACGTTCCTTCTGTAACCGCATTAAATTAATTCCCGCATTATTTCAATAAAAACTTAACGCAAACGCATTCTATTTCAATATCTCCGCACGATACCTACGTATTGCAACTAGGTCATCAATTCATCATGGCCGCTAATGAACAAAAATTGAAACTTTTAGAAGGTCAAAGAGATTTATTTGTTCAACGCCTTCAGGTCATTTACGATTATTCGACCTGTAATTTAAATGATCCTGTAGCACTTGATAATTTTCTGTGCTCAGTCGAAAGTTTGGAAGATGTCCGAAATAACTTCCAATTATACGCGAAAGAATACAATACAGCTTTATTAAAAACTGATAAGGAAGCTATTCCTAACTTTCAAAATTGGTTGTCGTTTGAAGATATGTATTGCCGCATTAAACGCAAAATGTCGTTGTTTACGCCGCCGCCTACAAAAGTAGAAGCTAAGACTACGTCGAGTAAACCATTGATTAGATTAGCTCCGATAGAAATTCCGGAATATGACGGAACACCGCAAAATTGGCCATTGTTTTATGCCACATTTAATAACGCTGTGCATTTAAATACATCTTTGTCTGACACGGAAAGAATGTATTACTTGATAGGTAAACTCACGGGTAAAGCGAAATCCATTTGCACAGGTATTGTTCCTTGTGCGGAAAACTATAACACGATATATAACGCACTCATATCGAAATACGAAGATAAACGCAGTCTAGCCGTTACATACCTAGATCAGATGTTTTCTCTAAAACCTATCGCATCCGCAACCGCAAATAACCTTGAGTCTTTTATAGATCAATTCGCTAATGCCTACTTAGCATTAAATAACCTAAAGTTACCTAATGTTTGCGACTTCGTCATGACATACACCGTGCTTCAAAAGCTAGATAAAGAGACCGCTCGCTTATTCGAGATGGAAAACAGAGGCGATGAAATACCTAATTTAGACGGGTTAATTTCTTTTGTCCGCGACCGCGTCAAAGTTCTCAACCGCACAGGTGACCAGTCAGGTTCCCCTGCCTACGCGAAACCTAAGATTCAGAATAATACTGCTGCGCCTCGAAACAACGTGCGTTCTTTTGTTGTGAACAATAACAACAACAACAACAACACAACAAAAAGTTGTTCGTTATGTGATCAACCAGAACACGACAACTTTTATTCGTGTTCTCACTTTAAAACGTTATCGTCCCGCGACCGTTATAAATTTATTAAAAACAGTAATGCATGCATTAACTGTCTCGGTAAAAAACATACCGCATACGCATGTAAGTCTACGAATACATGCAAGCACTGTCAACAAAAGCATCATAGTATGCTGCATTTCTTTGACGATACTACGTCCGCGCCGCCGCTCCGCCCCGCTCCACCCGCGCCACCCGCGCCACCCGCTGCACCCGCTCCGCTCGTATCGCGCAGTAATGATTCGAAGCTTAGTGATAAAGTTGTATCGCTTTGTAGTATGAGCGCTAACGCGAACTTAAGTCACGAACGGAAATCACAAAATGTTTTGTTAGGTACCGCTCTCGCTGACGTGAAATCTAATGACGGGTCCGTTAGGAAAGTTAGATTTTTAATTGATAACGGATCGCAAAATCACTTTATAACTAAGCAGGCATGCAAGCAGTTAGGTCTCCGCGTCTTTAATGATTGTTCGGATAAGTCCGTAATGGGAATAGGCAGCAGCTCGCAACCTATTTTAGGCATTACAAACCTGACCTTGTACTCGCGTCTCGATCGCAACTTTTGTTTGCAAATTCAACCGCTTGTGATTAAAACAATTTCGGATGAACTTCCGACTTGTTCCATTGATGTCTCCGCGTCCACGCATCTTTTCGAAATTCCGCTCGCTGATCCGCGTTTCGATAATCCTGGACCCATTGAGGTTTTGTTGGGTTCCGAAGTGTTTGCCGAAATCTTGCGGCCTGGAAAATTACTGGGGCCTCCGGGTCAACCCGACGCCTTGGAAACCGCATTCGGATACGTAGTCATGGGGTCAACGGCCTCGCTACCTTCCTATAATAATGACACCGCGCATAACCAAACTAACCGCTCCTTCTTCACATCGAGTGATGAATCGATTGAGGATTTAGTTTCCAAGTTTTGGCAGCTCGAGTCCGTACCCACACAAAAACATATGTCTAGAGCTGACCAAGAATGTGAAGACTTCTATGTCGCTAATACGCACCGTGACGTTCCGTCAGGACGTTATGAAACCGCCTTGCCTTTTTCACAACCTTCCACCTTGCTAGGAGATTCCTTGACCACCGCAACGCGCCGCTATTCTTATCTTGATCGTAAATTCCAAACAAACAAAATATTAAAAAGTGACTACGATCAAGTAATGACAGATTATCTAGAAAACGATATTGTTTCTCCCGCTCCCGCTTTAAATAAAAATGACGGATATTACGTCATCGCGCATCACGGCGTAAGCCGACCTGGAAAACCGCTACGACTTGTCTGTGATCCGAGTATGAAGTCGAGTACCCAAGTGGCGTTAAACGATGTTCTGCACTCTGGGCCAAATTTACAGGCAGATTTAACCGCGATAATCTTAAAGTTTAGATTGTTTCCGGTCGCATTAACCGCAGATATAAAACAAATGTTTTTGCAGGTAGGTATACGCGAAGAAGACCGCCGTTTCTTAAATATTTTGTATAAATTTGACGGAGACGATGAAGTTAAATTGTACCGATTCAACCGAGTATGTTTCGGCCTGCGTTGCTCGCCATTCTTGGCGATGCGAACTGTTAGGCAGCTCGCGAATAGTGAAACTGACTTCCCGCTCGCTTCCAAGGTCGCGTCGCATGATCTGTACATGGACGATTTAGGCACTTCGGTGCGCACAGATTCTGAGGGAGTTCAGTTAGCCCGCGATTTAATCGAACTATTTAAACGCGGAGGATTCGATTTAGTCAAATTTATGAGCAACTCCTCCGTCGTTGTAAACGCAATTCCGCAAGAAAACCGCGTGACCTCTAAAATTGAATTCGACAAAGAGGACAACTTAAAACTGCTCGGCTTGATCTGGTCACCGAATGAGGATGAATTTTCGATCGCGCTTAAATTCAATCCACAGACGAAATGTACAAAACGCTTAATGCTTTCCACGATAGCGAAGTTGTGGGACATAAACGGATTTTGTGCGCCTGTGATATTATACGCGAAACTTCTAATCAAAGCGCTTTGGATCGCCAATATCGATTGGGACGATCAACCGCCTTATGACATCTGCGTCGCTTGGAATCGGTTTCTAAGCGAACTTCCCGCCTTAGAAAAATTTAAAATACCGCGCTTTCTAGGAATTGTACCTAACGCTCGCGTAATACTGTTAGGGTTTTCCGACGCGAGTGAAAAGGCGATGGGTGCCGTAGTATACCTAGGCATACAGCCCGAGTCTGGCCCTAATCAGATTAATTTAATCTGCGCGAAAAGTAAAGTCGCCCCGCTCAAGGTCGTTTCGTTAGCCCGCTTGGAGCTCTGCGCTCTGT
This sequence comes from Hylaea fasciaria, assembly GCA_905147375.1. Taxonomy (NCBI): domain Eukaryota; kingdom Metazoa; phylum Arthropoda; class Insecta; order Lepidoptera; family Geometridae; genus Hylaea; species Hylaea fasciaria. The sequence goes on along the minus strand of LR990193.1, from coordinate 12,132,618 downwards.
TGTTGCTTTCTCAGCTCATGCGGTTTGTTATCGACACTATATCGCCTCGCTGTCAAATCGATGACATTTTCGCGTTCACTGATTCAACGGTGGCCCTACATTGGGTTCATTCCGCACCGCATCGCTTCGACACATTTGTTGCCAACCGCATCGCTCAAGTTCAAGAGCATCTTGATCCCAAACATGTCTTCCACATTGATGGGACGCTTAATCCTAGCGATTGTATTAGCAGAGGACTTTCTCCCGCTCAACTCCTGAATCACACGCTATGGTTGCACGGTCCACCTTGGGCTTGTGACGACTTGAATACGTGGCCGATTAACCGGTTCACTTTTGATCTCTCAGCTGATGACAAACTGTTAGAGATTAAAAAATGCACAAACGTTTTCATCAGTACTGAAGAACAACCGCAATTTCTTTGCACGCTGGCTAAGAAAGTGTCCTCTTGGTCCAAGTTGCTTCGCATAGTCGTATATCTATACCGCTTTTTAGGAAAAATTCCGCGTTCCAATAGAATGGAACTTTCGCATCTACAGTATGCAGAAAATGTTGTTGTAAAAGCACTTCAACAACAGCATTTCAAACACGACATTATCGCCCTCTCAAATAATCGCAAAGTTTCAAAATCGTTAATACCGCTCACGCCATTTTTGGAAAATGGTTTACTGCGCACGGGAGGACGTTTAGAAAAATCGTCGCTCAGCTTTGACGCTAAACATCCCCTACTGCTTCCCAAAAATAATCATATTGTTGATCTTTTAATCGATTATTATCACCGCAAATATTTACACGCTGGACCGCATTTATTGTTGTCATTATTGAGACAAAAATTCTGGATAATTTCCGGACGCAGCATAGTAAAACGTCGCTTTCGCCTTTGTAACAAATGTTTCAAAGTAAATCCGCGTACCGAGGCGCCATTCATGGCGGACCTCCCCGCGCCTCGCGTAAACGAAGCAAAGCCTTTCTCGCGAACTGGTGTGGACTATGCCGGTCCCATCAACATACTGATAAGCAGATACCGCGGCGCTCGCAAAGAAAAGGCCTACATTTGTTTATTTTCATGTTTAGTGACCCGCGCAGTACATTTAGAATTAGCTGTAGACTTGAGTACGGACTCTTTTTTTCGCGCTTTCCGTCGATTCATATCGAGACGTTCCAATTGTCTAGAACTATTCTCAGACAATGGTGGAAACTTCTTAGGCGCCAAAGCCCAACTAGACGAGTTGAATGGCTTTCTCAAGTCTAAAGCCTTTTGCAATTCCTTCGCAGAGGAAACGGTCACACAAGGCATATCCTGGCATCTGAACCCGCCCAGTGCTCCTCATTTTGGTGGCATTTGGGAAACCAATGTCCGCAGCGTAAAACTAATTCTAAAACGCGTAATCGGTGATGTTTTGCTCACATATGAAGAGTTACTTACCGTTTTGACTCAAGTTGAATCGCTCCTCAACAGTCGACCGCTAACCGCTGTTTTAAGTTCTGACCCCGCGGAGCCCAAGGCTCTTTGTCCATCTGACTTTCTCACTCCGGGTCCGCTGGAATCATTTCATTATGACGCACGCTCTAATCCTACATCGGCAGAGTTAGTTCGCAATAAACGCTTGACTGACCAAATCGTTCAGAGATATTGGAATCGTTGGCGACAAGAATATCTAAATACTTTACAAACCCGCGCTAAATGGAATACTAAATCTAATCCGGTGACAAAAGGAACTGTAGTTATACTTAAAACGGAAAACTCACCGCCGCTGCAGTGGCCTTTAGGCATTGTAGAGGATATACATCCGGCATCTGACGGCACCGTCAGAGTAGTAACGGTACGCACAAAAAATGGTACATATGTACGACCTGTTGTGAAGCTTTGTGTTCTACCTTCACAATAAACTTAACTTTACCCTCTCTTAGTTTTAATATATTTTTAATTCAAGTTTTTCTGTCTCCCTGGGAGCAGAATACTTCCGCATCCGCCTTCCGCATTTTTTTTGTTTAGCATCTCTCTATATTTCTCTTGTTAGTTCAGGAGACTTCTTTATCTCCTGAAGGCCGGGGGGATGGTTCTTTTTTATGTGTAATCTGTGGTGAGATGCCAAACGCACCAATCTACGCTTAGGAATGAACGCAGGAGCGAAAGATGCACTCCGGAAGTTCGTTCTATGCGTCGACGCATTTCCTTCCGCTAGTTCGACCTCGCACGTCTGCCTAATCGGACCTCCGCGACGCTCCGCTCAACCGCATCAATTTACATGAAAGTTAACGTGTCGTGTTAGCCTTCATCCCCCGCATAGATAGATTCCAATAGGAATCTCGGACTCCGCTCCTCGCAACCCCGCTGTTACGTGTGTAAACGACAATCCAAAGTGACGCTCCCGCCGCCGGCCGGTGTATCGATACCACGGTGATACCTACAAAGTGAAGTGGCGTATTTGTGGACAACTGGAGCTGGATATTCTCTCTTCCTGGTGCTGGATTGGTACGTAGCATTTCCCACTAGTTACATGTGATTAAAGTTACCACCTCACGGCCATCTTGAGACTCTCCACTCGCAGAAACTTCCCCCCTAATTATTACTGGGATCAGCCCGCATCCCGCAAGGTAGAAACCTAATATTATCTACCAACTGGTAACTAAGGTTTTGAGGTAACGTTTTGTCCAGGTAACATCCCCTAGTTTAGATTAAAATCAACAACCTTTATATTAATTGCTGATGTGCAGTAGTTTGCTCATATAACATACTGTAGGTGTTTTCATAACTAGTAAGTGACTGCTTGGAATCGTTGTTACGTCTGAGGCCTCACAACCCTTATATGCTTGGAATTATTCCGATGAAGTTACTACTAGTGATTACGTCTTACTGCAAGCATTAACACTATACACGCAGGGCACAAATATTTCCCCACACTATACACCGAATCGGCGAGGAAATGTTCAGTTAGGCCAACTGTGCATCCCTTGTTTATTCAAAATTACAACACTATGACCAAACACATTAAGTAAATGATTGCTAGTCAGTAACTTTCGCAAATAGTGATAGGGGAGTACCGACTCCTATTAGCTTTCCTCCTTTTAATCATTTCCTACCCATTCTCTCCGTTAATTTACGACAAAACTGATTATGTATTTACTGAAAACTATTTCAGCCTGGATGTGATTGATCCATGCCAATTACCGGAGCATTATTTACAAATGATAATTACAATTTATAAAAAAAGCTTTTATGCAATTATCGGATTTCCTTGGGGAAATATATGTGGGCTCAATCATTTCCGCAGCTGGGCACCCAGCACTCCTGGAACATCACGTATGTACAAGCGCTACATAGCAGTGGGACCCCTGGGTGTACCTTCTGGCTCTGCTTTACGCATTGTGGATTGGTTGTAGTCATGAGCATTGATCTCTTGATGAAGTCTAGTAATAGGGAAAATACCCAACATGAAAAGAACCGTGAATGGTCAACAAACATAAATAATGAATTCCGGGATTGAGTAAAGGAAAAAAAGTACAATCACATTTGGACTGAATGGTTAAAACAAGACCTAATGTCCATACCTTTACCTCTTTCCCGGGGAGTGCACTCTGTGGTTGGCACTCACAAGGATGGGCGTTGGCTGGGGCCTATCCTCCCTCCCCAAATGGGGGGGGCTACATTCTTCACAAAAGGAAAGCAGCCTTTCGTTTTCCTTGGTATTCACAGGTTAATCTCTCTCTTATATTTAAAAGACTCCTTTTTACTTCTCCTTTATTTAATTATATACTTCTTACTTATATACTTCTCCTTTATTTAATTATATAATTTTATTTGTGTTCCATTATAAGCAGTCTCTAACTCTAAAAGAACCGAGGTTACTGTTATTTCACAACGAAGGGTTAAGACGATCATTTGGCCATATATTTTATCACGTGTATTTTTTTTGTCTAGGTAGGTAGCTTAGTTACAATTTGGTGCCTTAGGACCAGGATATTTTAGAGTAATCTTTATATTAAAAGTAGGCTTTACAGCCTACAATTTGGTGTTCGTGAAATGGAAAGAGTTTATGAGACTGTTTTGGAAAATTCACACACGTTACTTATGTTCAGTACCTACCTAAATGTTTAAAATACCTAAGAGCTTAAGACCGTGGGGGTGTTGCGTTTTTAATTCTGTTAACATTAAAATATTTAGGACATTAAGGGCGTGGGGGTGTATTGAGTCCAAAGTTTAGGGGGTGTTGGTAAAAAGAAAGATAATAGTTAGATAATGTGAGTTACTTAATTTTCATTTACGCGGATAAGTAACATAATTATACGGTATTAACTACTCCATATAACGGTTTCAATATTGTTATATAAAACTTTATATAACGTACCTACAAGTTAGTTAAATTTTGTTGAAGTAGGTACTTGTTCTTTATAAGCCGGGCATTGATAGGTACACTCTTAGGAAAATAACCGTTCTCTGTCACGAAGTAGGTTGAATGTTTGTTTACAAGTAGGTAAGCAGATTTTGTGTTGGTAGGTTATGAAAGGGGACCAGTATTAAGTATTGTTTATAATTAGTAGGTAACGAGAGCCCCGCGGCTTAATCTTTGTGACCACTTATTGCTCAGCATTTAATTGTTTATTTTTTTGTATTGTGTGTAGGCCAACTGTGTGGGGTTCAATGAAGAGTTATTGTATTGTGCCTTAAGTGCAAAGAGAAATGAGACCTGGCGTCATAAACAAGTCAGCCAATTTGCTTACGAGTATGTTAGTATTAGCATGGTGGGAACGGAAAGGAGTGGCGACTGAGCAGGGCTTTGAGTGGGGTTCAGCTACCTACTTGAGCCGTAGTGAGTACGAGTTGGAATGCCCCTATTTCTAAGTGTTATAGCTGCTTATCTATAGGTATGCGTTATGTAAATGTACACTAAATGGGTACTTGCGGATATGGTGTTTATGGTTATAGGCAATTATATTCTTATTAATAAAATTGAAAGCTGTAAAAACAAAAAAAAAAAATTGTCTTATTTTAACTTAGGAATTTTGCATAAAATAATTATGATACGAGTATATTTAGACGAATATTAGGTGAGTAATTTGTATAACATAGTCGCATACGTATTACTAATAGGGTATCGGTCAACCACACTTAGGTTGTGAAATATTACATGGGTTTTGTCGGTACCTATTTTGGTGTTAGGATTATATTGTCATTAGGAATATTGTTCTAGGTAGGTAGGTACTAAAACACAATAGGCTGCTCGTATACTATTAGTCGCAAACCAACTTAAGTATTTACATATTGTTGGTTGTAACAGATTAACAATTATTAAAAGGTACCGTGAGTAGTTATTTGGGGTTATTATTTTGCTGTAAACAAATTATGAATTAGCGAAAAATATTGTTAGCACAAATAGTCATTGTCACCAGGGCGACTACTTGTGAATTGTGAGCGCGTGAACATTGATAAATATCGCGAATATTTATGAAAAACTTAAGTAGGTACTTACCTTTAATATCTTAATGAATGTCGAAAAAAATTTATGGATTGACAACATTATTGCGATCGAGTTAAAGGTGACTAGTGGGGGCGTAGGGTCACCACTTTCGGAAAGAAGGAGGATATAAATTGAATCTTAGGAATCTGTCTTGTGTTATATCTGTTAGTGTAATATGAGATGGAGATAAATAATTTCGGTAACTATGGTTCGTTTTGATGAAAAAATTTTAACCGGATAGACCTTTTAAAATTTTTGGGGGTGAATGTACCGACCCATAGTACCTACCTATGTTAAGTTAAACAAATTATTAGCGCGTACGCAAGTTTTGGTAACAAGGGCTCGTTGTATGAGAGTCAAGTGGAATTACAGGGGAGAAGGGGGGCACCTGTCGTCAGAGGAGACGTGATTTCAGGTCGGGATAGTTGGTCGATAATTGGAGAGTAACGCACACGCATCCGCAACACAGTGGTAGAAAGGGTTGGGGGGTGTAATAATATTATGCATAGGGATAGCGGTGTGCTAATTCGGGTTAGTGGTGTTATAGTGAAGTGCTAGTGGTCTTCAAGCCGAGGTCGTGAGTCGATTATCTATTATTTAAAGATGTTTCGGTTGTAACTTTTCTAGTAAGAAGTTGGGACGTTTTCCCAGTACATTGTTCTTTTGTGCCGGCATCTTTATTTGGCTTAGTAAAATGTACATGTAAAGTTTTCTTTTGCAAATTCCATTAAACATGCGCATTTTATTATGCTACCTTATTTGAATTATAATATGTGTGACGAGAACTGATGACTGATGGGTGCCGGAGGAGATCCTTATGGGTTGCCATGTCTCCGATTAGCTAGTCACTTTCTTTCAGTTATATTAATCGTTTAATTGATAGTAACAAAACCTTCGATCGGTTTTTGTATTTATTGTGATCCATCTAGTTCAGTTTTCTAATAAGATGAAACCTTCGATGGGTTTCGGTGTTTAATTTGGTGTATTCAAGTAAATTCATTCCAACTTAGATTTAATGAAATCTTCGACTGATTTCAGTAATTAAATGAGTAATAGTGCTCATCCACTTCCGTAAGCTAGGCTATTTCAGGTGAACCTAACATGGCAATCCTAAGGTAAAAGAAGCCTTCGCGAGGTTGGTGGAACTTTTATTTACACGCCTAATTGGATCGAATCATAATATGGCTATTTTTATCATGATAATAATATATTTGTCTAAATTACTTTACTGAAATCATTATGTAATAGTTTTATAACTTTTGCTGTGTAAAGATCCAATTTGGTCACATCAGTCGATATGGTGAGTGATAAGTTTCCACATTTTATGCAAAGTAATTTATAAATCACTCATTGTACTTCTGGTACCTATTTAAATGTTTACATTGTTTCATCTTTTGATTTTATGTTGTGTTCGTTATTTTATTTAAACTTGTGTTACATTGGAAGGCTTTACCCTTCCAATGTTTGCGGCAATTTACGTTTAACTACTGAATTTACTTTACGTTCGTTATTCTGCCTTTTTATTTCGTCTTATGGTATATCGGAAGGCTTTACCCTTCTGGTGTTACTGTATTTACTTTACATACTTACGTTATTCTACCATTTTATTTACGGCCATAACGAAACATTATTTACTTCGATACTATTTCTACGATACGGCTTTTATGATTACTCACGATTTTGAAATTATTTTACTTTGATTTCTACTATTTAACATGCTTACATTGTACGTGTTTATTTTCAGCTTTTGACTTATCTTGCGTTTATTATTTTATCTCTCATGTAATACTTATTGGAAGGCTTTACCCTTCTGATGTTTGCGGCTATTTACTGAATTTACCATACGTCTTCTGAATACTACCATACTACCAAACTATCTACTGAATTTACCATACGTTCGTATTCTATCATTTTATTTACAATCATAACTACAAGTTATGTACTTCGACACCACTTTTACGGAACGGCTTATATAAATTACGATTACCCATGGCTTTGAAATTACTTTACGTTTATCTCTACGATTCTACGTTTACGTGCGTTACGTTGACATTTCGTATGTACGATTATCTTGACATTTTATTTACAGCTCTAACCAAACTTTTACTTACTTCACTAATTACCATTTCTACAAAACCATTTATACAATTATTTTCAGCTTGAATATATCTTACCATCGATCGTTTGACATATATTCACGACTCTCGATCAAACTATTATTCACATCGGTAATCTATACTATTTATCAGCGTATGGGGTTTATTTCTACTTTCGACAATTATCATACACACATCATTTTACCGTTTATTTACAGCCTTAACCAACTCCTTGACTATGTCAATATATTACACATAATTTACTACATTTCTGCAGCACTGAACCATGATCTATATTTGACTTTAGTCTTACACAAAACTATTTGCTACTTCAGTTATATTATGAGTACAAGACTGCGGGATGGTTACACATTGTTTTATTTAAGCCTATCAGAACCCAGCTCTTTTGAAATAAGCTGATGCACTATAAAATTCTCTGACACTATGTGTTGTGCAAGGTACAGGCAATCCCATTTCAGTCGGTAAATTGTGGACAATATGGTGGGATTGTCTATTATTCTTTTACTGGTAACTAAGGTTTTGAGGTAACGTTTTGTCCAGGTAACATCCCCTAGTTTAGATTAAAATCAACAACCTTTATATTAATTGCTGATGTGCAGTAGTTTGCTCATATAACATACTGTAGGTGTTTTCATAACTAGTAAGTGACTGCTTGGAATCGTTGTTACGTCTGAGGCCTCACAACCCTTATATGCTTGGAATTATTCCGATGAAGTTACTACTAGTGATTACGTCTTACTGCAAGCATTAACACTATACACGCAGGGCACAAATATTTCCCCACACTATACACCGAATCGGCGAGGAAATGTTCAGTTAGGCCAACTGTGCATCCCTTGTTTATTCAAAATTACAACACTATGACCAAACACATTAAGTAAATGATTGCTAGTCAGTAACTTTCGCAAATAGTGATAGGGGAGTACCGACTCCTATTAGCTTTCCTCCTTTTAATCATTTCCTACCCATTCTCTCCGTTAATTTACGACAAAACTGATTATGTATTTACTGAAAACTATTTCAGCCTGGATGTGATTGATCCATGCCAATTACCGGAGCATTATTTACAAATGATAATTACAATTTATAAAAAAAGCTTTTATGCAATTATCGGATTTCCTTGGGGAAATATATGTGGGCTCAATCATTTCCGCAGCTGGGCACCCAGCACTCCTGGAACATCACGTATGTACAAGCGCTACATAGCAGTGGGACCCCTGGGTGTACCTTCTGGCTCTGCTTTACGCATTGTGGATTGGTTGTAGTCATGAGCATTGATCTCTTGATGAAGTCTAGTAATAGGGAAAATACCCAACATGAAAAGAACCGTGAATGGTCAACAAACATAAATAATGAATTCCGGGATTGAGTAAAGGAAAAAAAGTACAATCACATTTGGACTGAATGGTTAAAACAAGACCTAATGTCCATACCTTTACCTCTTTCCCGGGGAGTGCACTCTGTGGTTGGCACTCACAAGGATGGGCGTTGGCTGGGGCCTATCCTCCCTCCCCAAATGGGGGGGGCTACATTCTTCACAAAAGGAAAGCAGCCTTTCGTTTTCCTTGGTATTCACAGGTTAATCTCTCTCTTATATTTAAAAGACTCCTTTTTACTTCTCCTTTATTTAATTATATACTTCTTACTTATATACTTCTCCTTTATTTAATTATATAATTTTATTTGTGTTCCATTATAAGCAGTCTCTAACTCTAAAAGAACCGAGGTTACTGTTATTTCACAACGAAGGGTTAAGACGATCATTTGGCCATATATTTTATCACGTGTATTTTTTTTGTCTAGGCAGGTAGCTTAGTTACAGTATATAGAAAACATCGATACGAATAAACTAACTACGCAAATTGGAGTAATGTTTCATGCGGCTTAACTTTTGTAAGCAAACACTACGTAACTTTTTAATCATGTAAAACCCCAGGGCCCTCTGATGTGGCTTAACAATTCATCAAGGTAAATGGGGCTTAATAATTATCACATAAGACGACCAATACTGCCAATAGGAGGCCGCCACTTGATTGCATCGACTAATTGGAACGCGATGCCAATTATTGAAATGCACTGTAATTGGAGCATTGAATTTAGAGTGCTGTGTAGTCAGGCTAGTTAATTGTTTACACCGATTTTAATCTATCAAATGTCTGTATCTTCTTATTTTGTCTGCTATCTCTTTTTTTCTATCCTACTAATATTATATACGGGAAAGTTTGTAAGTATGGATGGATGTTTGTTACTCTTTCACGCAAAAACTACTGAATGGATATTGATGAAACTTCACAATAATATAGCTTACATATGTAACACATAGACTACAATTCATAAAGATATATAGTATATTATACAAATGCAGGTGAAACCGCGGGGCGTAGCTAGTGTAATATATAAATGAATCCCACATGTATGTAGGCTTAGTTCTGGAGAACGGCTCTACCAATTTTTTTTTGTGGTAATTAACATATTAGTTGTCATTACGCCTCTGTATGACTAGCAGATTATATTAATTCCTCTTTTAGTTGTTTACATTTTATTTGTGTTAAATAAATCAATGGCATCATTTCCTTCAGATAAAGGAATCTAAAACAATAACATTCATCATTAAACATTTTATAACCAGGCCGGTCCTTTGGGGGTGTTTATACAATAAAATAATTATGCTGGCAATCTCTCTCATCTAAACAGAGTAGGCCGTTATGCAATCATCAAATGCAATCAGGGACGAAGTCGGTCAAACAATTGAATTGAGGTCACGTGAGCATACGGTCTAAGCAAGTTAGAACCTAGTCTAGATAGTAGAGCCGCTGGAGCACTAAGCGGTATCACTCTGGTTCGAGTGGAGCAACGTGATGAGGCACTAATTTGCCTAATCGACTACAGTGGTGTCTGAAAGTCACTCTGAAACAGTGTTTCTAAAGCGACTGTGGGTGAGAGATTAGGCTAATAATTAGCGTGCCAATGTGGCTTGCGGCAAAGGGTAATCATAGATTACGACTGTTGCCAAGTTAACTAATAATTTTGCCATAAAACAATGTTTGCCGATGTCATCGTTGCCATCGCCTTTGACAGATTATCTGAGGTGTCAGCTAGTAAATTGTAGTTACAATAATATGATCCATTTAGACGCACCTCTTCTCTTACATGTTAGTGAGTAACGAAAGAGACGAGCAAGTCGAAAGCATGCGACGTAAGAGAATATCTCACACAACAAACACAAGTCATGTTCAACCGCCAGTCCCGCTAAAGCTAATTTGTCGTCCAATCGCATTCGCGAAGCCCACAATTTATTTGACATTTTGAGAGCACCCCCTCTGAATAAATTATATCGAGTTTGCGGAACAAGCCGGAGCGTGTTTAAATGTTTCTAATTGGTGATTCATTTTCGGAATTTAAACAACTTATTGTTCAAATAAAGCTATTCAAGATACTTCATTGGTATCATTGTCGCTTAAGAGCTTATCTTAGGAAAGTTTTGCGTTAATTAAAGTTTTTTAAGGACTTAATTTAGATGTGTTGAGTTTCAGCTGTCGAGTTTCACAGCTTATCTGTTGCAGTACAGTTTCTTAGTAAAGTTCCTTTGAAGTGTCTTAAGTTTTCTGATTTATTATTAAGAAGGACTTTATTATAGAAAGCCTTTTGGTGCTTTTTTAATTAATACAAAACTTAGGTAGGTACCTACCTAACAATGAATGTAATGGATAGCTTCCTATTAAAAGAGTTTTTATTTCACAATTAACTAACCTTATACAGTAATCTACTTAATATACTTAATAATATCTACTTTATCTACTTTGTACCTACTGTATCAGGTATGTATTTTCCTCGTATTTTGTCAGGAAAATAACATGAAATACCTACAACCAGATCACTTGTTTACAGGATAGGCACAAGGAATCCCAATCAGCCTGAAACTAGTGCAATGTTGGCGATATATTATACCTACTCGTATGTGTACAAACGTAAACACGTGATAAGCTCCGATTATAACAGCTTGTGTGCTTATACAATCAGTAAGGGCACTACAAAAGGTCTCTTTATTGTGGTAAGGAGCAAAAAATTAGCTCTTATGAAATTTTGTAATTTCTAGAAAACAAGAATAACAACATTAACTGTCCGCAATATGAAGCAGCAATAAGTTAGCTTGCTCTTTAATTTTGTAAGAACACAGCGGACTGCTTAGCTTACACAAAAAAAAACAAATTAAACGTGATAATTACTTCAAAATCGCTGTACCCACGTCCAATATAAGTAAATACCTTAGAGCAGTATTTTGTGACTTTTCTGTTGTTTTGGTTATTGGCCTGTGCTTAGAGTTTATCAACATCTGTCACTGACGCTCCTGTATACATTGTACTATCAGTGTGCCTAGTGTGAATTTTGCCAATTTCTTTACGTGCTCGATCCGGTTAGCGTAAACTTGAAATTATATGGAATAAGAGCAGCGCCATCTAGTGACTGACTGACACTAGATGGCGCTGCTCTTATTCCATACAATTTCAAGTTTACGCTAACCGGATCGAGCTCGTATATACATTGGTGACACTCACACTAGGCACACAGTTTAGTGTTTATCAACATCTGTCACTGACGCTCCTGTATACATTGTACTATCAGGTCTCACAATAGCACTCTCGTTGGTGTGCGTGAGACAAACAGATATGTATGATTTATTTCAAACATCCATACTGTTTCCACGCGCAGTTTACTCGATGTAAGCACAGTCAGGCACAAGTAGGCGATAGACGGATTAGGTCTTCTGCCTTTGGCCTAAGTCTAATTGAACGGAACCGATAGATAACTTGGACAACTTATTCTCGTACGATTTAGCTTGTGCTTCGTGAGTATTCGTAGTTCTGCTTTCGTTGCTTCGAAGTATCAGTTTGCTTGGACATTACTTTTGTTTCTGCCATTCCTGTGCGCCTATCTTCTTCTGTCTTTTTCATCCATTAAAAAATCATACAGTCAAATTGAGAACCTCCTCCTTTTTGGAAGTCGGTTAATAATGGTCAATTGTGGCACTAATGTGCAGTAAATTATAATGTGCAGTAAATTATCTTAAAAAATATATTAATTTATTTGTATTTTAGCACTCAAATAAATGGAGGACTTAATGCTAAGTAGCTTTTTCTACCAGTCATCCTGGAGGTGCAAACAAAATAGTAGCGGTGTGGCAGAAAATATAGGTTTTTTATGATAATAGTTTGCCCAGCAGTGGGACAGTTACAGGCGGAATTATTATTATTATATAATAGTTAAATATATACATACAATTACGATAGACTCATACTATAAATATATAAAATAGGTACTAGAAGCACCTCGCGGTTTCATCCGCGTTAACTACTATCCGCGGGAACCGTTTTAATTTTTACGGGATAAAAAGAATTTTTGAAATCAGCACAGTAGTTTTTGAGTTTATTAATTACAAACATACACACAAAAATACTAATCTTTCCTCTTTATAATATAGTAGTGTATAGAAGTGTAGACAGATATGTGTTCAAAATATATAATGCAATACATATAAATAAAATATAAATATAAATAAAATGTGAATATGAAGAAGGTGAGAAAAATCTATGCTATGAGGTGACGGAGGTGGCGGGGGACGATAGGATGCACTTTTATAATGTAGAAGTTACTAACTTTTATTCATAGATGTGCTTCAGACTAACCGAAAAGCGATTGATAAATACGTACTACGGGATTTTAAAAAATATACATATTATTATATAAACAAAATATACATTAGTATGTGCCTGCACTGGGATTTGAACTCGCAACTCTCTGCTGGCAGGCGGACGTTCGCCCACTACGCTATCATCACTTCTCAGATATAATCACATCCAATTAAGAAAATACTAAAGGAATACCAACAAAACTCTAAGCTAAGAAAACCTTTTTATCACTAACAGATTTAACTTAAACTTAATTAAACATGAAATAAAGTTCTATCAAAGTGGGTAAGCACTTACGACTGGTGCTCGGATTTTGTTTTAATTGATTCTTAAGTCTGAAATTAGTCTGAAATTAGACTAAGTTCGACGTCTCTGCTTTCGGCGAGTCATTTCGCGTTGATGTTTTTCGGCATGGACCTCTAACTTGAAGTTGCGAAGTTAAGTGAGGTTTCTTACTTACGTATTCTCTTAGATTACTTGTTAATTAATTTCAGGCTCGAGCTACATTTTGTAGGTACTTATTAAAAGTTCTTTTTATAGACGTGAAATTTTAGTGCCTTATTTTTGTTGCTTAATTATTGTTTGGTTTTTATATTAAAATGCGAAAAAAGTCTTATAATCTAACTTGAAGAGCTGGTCCTTTATGTAAAAGTAAGTAACACTTTTAAATAGGTATTGTTTAGTGGATGAACAGCTTTCTGGCTTAGATGTGTACCTACCAGGTGGACTCTTGATAAAAAAGTCTTGTAAATTTTTTTACTGTTTGGTCTTAGCACAGTTTTTTCTTTAGTCAAGAGTAGTTGATCGTAGGTAGTTTTATTTCTCTATGGGTTATTGCTTTTCTTGAACTTCCCAGTTAGAAGATAACGCGAAGTGGTAAGCTTTGTACATACACAGACGGAATATTCAATTTTAAATCAATTTTTATTCAGATGGAATACCATTCCAAATATAACGTTCATGTTATTGAAGACGATCCGCCAAAGCTCAGCTACAAACTTTGCAGACGCCTCTTTCAATAAAAGCCGACAACAAGTGGAATTGCACCCGCTCTACATTTCCCGTCGCGAATCTGGCATTCCTCCGTTACCACATCCAACTTTGCATAGTCCAATAACAAGCACCATTCACACTCAGATCCAGGTTATACATAACAGAGTTAAACAGAATTAAACAAGTTGGCTGGGAGCCGCGTGAATTATTAAACGGAGTCGGAGACAAAAAAAATTCGTGCCGCCGCGCCGCTCGCAAAACTTTTAAATCCGACCACTTAAAAGTTGTGAAAAAATTTCAAATCTGTAAATAAGTCGGCTAAGACCTCGGTTATGAATTCTGGCAAACCGGCGTGAAAAGAACCGCGGTTGTTATGGGTGTTCCTATTGAATGTGTCGCTGCGTGGGGTCTGGCGAGGATGGCTGTTTTGGGAATACTTTTTTCGAGCCGTTGGCTGTTCAAAGTGTTCAAGTCCTGCTCTATAAGGCGCCGAGTGAGGTCCCTCTTACACTTCGACACCTTTAACGAAGATTTTGAGGACCTCCGGGAAGTGCCTTTTGAGGTCACAGAGGGGGGGGGGGGGGGGAGTCGGGGTAATAGGTGTACCTGTGCACATTTTTTCTTGGTTTCGAATTTAAAGGTAGTGGTACATCACGTATACGTATGGGTACATATCGTGATTTATTCGTTGCGGATGAAACGTGTCAATTTTCCCTTTCCGTCCGTGCACCCATCGCGTCGTCACGTACGTAGGTACCTGTAAATATGCTTATAGCTTTATATTCCAACTTAGTTCTAAATATTATTATTATGAAGTTCTTTTTATATCCATTACATCTCTTCCATGATCTCTGTATTAATTTCCTCTATGATCGCGGTGGTATCCATAGATTTACTAGTTCGTGGTCTTAGGAGTTAGTAAATCTATGCTCGTGGTACCTATCTAACTATTAAAAAACACTATTGTCATTACTTTCAACGTCAATCGACATGACGATCAAAATTCTCGGTGCCGTAAAAAAACTTTACCCTGTTTGGTGAGTAAATATGAATCTACACATCAATAACTGGAATCCCGACTCTGTTTGGTTATTCCCGAGGTGCTTAAACTTAGTAAGAAAGGTAAACAGGTAAACATGTCCACTATGCCAACAGACGTCGAAAGTTATGCCGACAAGTTGCGATCGCTTGGATTTCTTGCCCATTTGTTGCTTGAATATATACGAAAAACTTGGCCAAGATAATATACTGAAATACAGCGACTTTTGAACAAATAAAATAGGATATAAAACTGATCAAGTGCATGTCGGATCACGCACGGTAGGATTCCGTAAATACTAGATATTAGAATGCAACAAATTGTTTAATGTCACCATTGCATTGTGAGAGGAATATAATAAAGTGAATGTTGTTCGAAACTATTTCGGAACACATGTTTTACCAAATATTTACTTACCGATAGCCATATCTCACATAGGCATCATCCATCATGTGATTTCAAAGAGTAGTACAACAAAAATGTTTAATTTATTTTTGAAAATTCTACTCCATTCAAAAATTAAGGCCGAGAGGCCATTCAAAAACCATGGGTCATAATGAACTTTACGAGTTTACAAGAGTTTACCTTTGCCATACTGCAACACTCTAGTTTTACGAAGACTATCACATCAACGATCTCAGTTTCAGATGGAACCTAGTTCAGAAATGGAAAGGCCAACTCTCAGAGCCACCGACCTCTCTCGAAAGCTATCCTCGGTTTTACGCAATCAAGTTGGCGAAGGTCCGACTGACCCCTACTCGCAAACTGCTGTCTTTCCGAGTCTCCAAGAACTACTTGTACCTAACCTTGGCAAGATCAGAAGCAGATATGTCCGAGTTCAATGGGCTTTTATCTGAATGTTAGACAAACAAATGGTTATTCTATTTAAGTCATTTGTTCTTGTGCTGTGCCGATTCTGACGCTTGTAACCTTTCACCAACCTTATGCTTCTTGGTCCCTTTTCCATCAGCAAGAACCTTGTTCTTTGTCCTTTTCTGTACTGATTTCGGTCGGATTGCTTGTTCTCCTTCACCTACTTCGTGCTTCTTTGGGCTTCCTTTTTTCTCTTTTCCATCTGTAAAATTAATCAATTCTGGTTCTGTGTCTTTAGTGGCTTCTACCTAAAAATGAACTCGCGATAATTCGAGTCCGCCAATCAACAACTTTCAACCAACAACAACAAGTCCATCAATCAACAACCTTCTGTAAGTACTTCCCATCACGGTCCTTCGACCCTCAGAGACATGCATAAGTTTGACCTTCCGTGACTTTGCGATACTTTTCACGAACCTTTTTAACCTCTTCGCGCCACTTTGACGACTATACGAGTACATTCCACAAGGATTTTACCTCTTGTGTATGTGACTATAATTATTATGCTTAAAATGTATTGTTTTTTTTTGTCTTGGTAAATGTGTTTAAAGTAGGTGTTAAGTGTTAAAATAAATATTTAATTCAATTGACTTTTTTATTTGGACTTAAATTTACAAGAAAATTTAGAACCTTTATGTTCTATCAGACAGTACTATTTTCTTTCACGTTTCTCGTTCACTTTAGGCTATACGTAACTTCTTGTCTGATTTAGTATACAGACTGAACGTTCACTTTTAATTCTTCGTTTTACTCACTCACAACCCTGAATACCTAGTCAGATTAAAACTAGTATGCTTTTATGTATATGTTTGTGGAAAGATAATTATTTTCATGTGAAAACAGAGCCCAGTGGACATTTAGGAGTATTTAGGTAATCCCTGTAGGCTGTCCCCCACGTGGGGGATTTCAGTACCACAGTGTAAAGAGTAATTAGTTTGGTCGTAATCTATACTAATATTATGAAGAGGATTTGTTTGTTTGTTTGCATTGAATAGGCTCCGAAACTAATAAACCGATTTGAAATCTTTCACTGTCGGCAAGCTATACTATCCCCGGGGCTACTTTTTATCCACGATTCCCGTGGGGTAGCTAGTAGTTAACGCGGGTGAAACCGCGAGGCACTTCTAGTCTACAATATAGACAGACACCTGGCCACTATTTCTGAGCCCGCACTGTTATCGCTGTTATTGCCTAACAATAAACTATGAAGTTATTTACATTGCTACCTTCTGATACCTATCGTCGTATTATAGACATGAGTTGAATAGGTACTCTTTGTAATCGTATATCAACAAACAGATCATAACCTCCGTCACATACCTATTTATGGTATCAGCCTATGTGAAACTGTCACCTCTATGATTGTTACAATGTCACTGACCTTGACAATGATAGAGGAAATAAATGGGTACCTACTTGATAATAAACAACAAAAACTTTGAAAACCGAGAATATGATAAAAACTTGCCTAGAAATGTACTAAGACACCCCACGCTTACATGCTAAGAAAAAGACAATAACGTCTCACGACAATATAATGAAGGGAAGGTATGGGCGATTGCTGTAGAAAGTGCCTAGAGCGGTTCCGCAATTTGTGCTGTCGCTGCCGTTGCTGCAGACATTGCAATCTTCGTGTCTTGTGCCAACGATGCTGGAGAAGCTGTTGTAAATGCTGCAGAAAGAAAAGCAGAATAAGAACGGTGCGAGATGTCGAGTACGTTAGCGTTAAACAACACAAATGGGATCGTAGGAATAATTTTCAACCAGAAGAAGAGCACCGACAACTGAAGATGGGGTAGTTTTTGTTTGATTTTGCTGAAAAATGCTGCAAACACTAAGCAACTTTAGTCACATTTTTGATGTAAAACTTTCGCGGATGTTGGTTTACTTCTGGCCTCCTTTATTATTTTTTTCTTCGACTGAGGAAGTGGAAAAACCAAATAAAAGACGGTTAGATAAAGATTGGTCACTTAAATTGGCAGAACTAGAATAAATTTAAAGGATGAAGAAATGTCCTTCTGAATATATTAAATTTTCAATTTAAAATTTAAAATTTGATTCTTAACATTAGCCACAATGGGTGAGTGTAGCTCATACTGCCACAACTGTTTCTGCTTCGTCTACTGTCGATGCATAGAGTGTTTCAGCTGTTTCAAGAAGAAACCCAGCCCGGATGAATCGCATTTCTACATGCGGACTCATAAACGTGGGGATATCTTAGAACCGATAGTAAGCACTCATTCTAAATAAAGAATTTAAACTAGATACTCATAAGTGAAATACTACATAAAAATATATCTATAAACTTTTAGTTAACATGCTATAACTTTTTAATGCTCCATCTTCTGTTGTTAATGTAATTTTTTTAAAAGAAAAAAATATACCTTATGTTAATAATATGACTATTCCTAAACATAATAGTAAAAATAAAAAAACATAGCAATAAATTCAAATTTATAACCTCAAATAAATATTAGAGAGACACAATGCGTTTTACTGAAACCACAATAGGAATTTTTGAAAGAGTAGTTCATTTAATACTTGTTTTAAACTATATTGAATACTAGTTTTAATAATATTTGTACAGAATTAACTCCGACAGAAGTCGAAGCTGCGGCTTGTAAATACCGTTTTATCAATTTAAAAACTACTATCGACGTTATTTTTGTGTTATTGAAATGAAGCCTTACTATACCTATATTATGCGTAGTCGAAATCGCCTTAGAATCGCAAAATTCAGGTAGGATTCAGCATTTTAATCTGCCTCAACCCAGCGCCAACAACAAAATGTAAACGACAGATTTCGTCAATAGTCATACCACAGAGACATGAGACGAAGTAGACCAGGCAATACAGGGCTTATTCCAGAAATCCCCTGGCAGTATCCCCTGCGCAGGGGATTTTACAGGGGCATCTAGTTAATCCAGAAATAATATCATTCCGGCAAGGCCGAACATAGGCTGACAAGATAACTATGATAAGATAATTATACACACATTCATAGAATTTACAAAGATTAAGGTTCGTGCTGAATCAGACTTATTTTTACATGCAGAGTGAGCTCTTAAAATGTCGCCAGCGTCACATCATCAATATGGCAACCGCCTCCACGACTGAATTCCCTACATATCTGTAATGCCCGGTCTGCTTTCTCTTATATGTCTGTGAGTCACACGCGGGGTCCTCAGTGAGGCAGTTCGTCAGGCCGCTCAAGTGACTCTGACATGTTCGCTCGTTTGATAACAACGGGGAGAGACAATTTGACGGCTCGTTTGGCGTAGTGGCTGAGCAATCGGACTGCTGCGCTAGGGGTTGCGGGTTCGATTCCCGCCTGGGACAAATATTTGTGCGATCCACAAATATTAGTTTCTGGTCTGGGTGTGATGTGTATGTGAAATTATATGTCTGTAAGCGGTACCCACGATACAGGAGCAATCCTAGTGTGGGGCTACGTATAAAAAAAAATAAAAAAAAAATTGAAAGTGTCCGTCGAAGCACGTAAACGCTGTGACGTTACGCCACTAAACGGTCATATTATAAGTGTGAGCGGGAGACGTTGTGTAACCTCAGTTAATATCCCACAGTCAAACTATGCCACAACCACTTCAACAAATGTTACGTATGTGCTAATATGTTAACGCTAACAGCATTACGTATCCTACGTCTATGATCGAGTTTACAAGATTTCTATCAAAGAGAAATAGAGAAGTTCTAATACTATTCCAGACAGTTTGCGCCGTGCACGTGACTTAAAATTACACATCGGGAACTCTCAACTTTCATTAGGAGCGCGGCAGAACAGTCTCAAACTTATAATTTTTGCATAATCACCGTTATTAGACCTTGAAAGTATCAAGCGAAGTTTCGCCGCGAGAATCTTTGGAGCTTCATACTTTTAGGTCCTTTGCTTTTATTACTGATAAAGTGGGAACACATGTATGCTGTAGATACTCATCCTAAGTACTTACTTGTAGGTGTTACCTGCGACTCCTTTAGTGTTTAATATCGGGGTGAGAAGACAGCTTCCTCCAACTTCTGGTTGTCTACGCACTGCCAACAAACGGACCGACCGACCAATTGACCGAACGACTCGCTTAGTCATTCATTCCTTAATTGCCTAGCAAAATATTTATTATAACTAAATAAATATAAAATAATTATGATAACTAGGTTATAAATGAAGCTCATATAACAAAGCAGTAAACCAAGTTAGATCCCCTGGTAGACCACCGGCGGCGGCGTAGCGGTCGCGTGCTCGGCTTGCATCCATCAACGGCAGATAAGAAAGCCTACCGCCGCAGATTGCGCCAGTCACCGGCAGCGGAAGCGCTTGCTTCACAAAAGTACTAGATTTTAGAATAACTTCGTCTAGACACGCTATATGTACATATACTATTGAAATGGTGTCTTTTTGAATGTCTGTCAAGTTTGTTTTTATACTCGCTGCGGCCCGCGGTGTTACTCGCTGTTTTCTGAATAAAAGTAGCCTATAATATGTTAATCCAGGGTGTTAGCTGCCTCCGTATCAAATTTCATCAAAACTAGTCATGCCGTTTGAGTGTGAAGAAGCAACAAACATACAAACACACTCACAAAGTTTCGCCTTTATAATACTAGGACTAAATGCGCCTCTTGTCTCGTTATATATTTTGATATTATTTATGTTGTAAATGGCATGTTTGCCATTACCAAATATCAATATTTGTTTTTCCGTTGCGACATTAAAATACGAACATCCAAACTTTCACATTTATATTATTAGTAGATAGTAAGTAGATAGGGCTGTTGTATTTGACACTTTACTAGTAGGTACATATTCAGATTTAGCAGGATATCTGGTAGAATCTTTGAAATTTTATCTGCTCGAAGTATATACCTAATAGATGTTGGATCCTTTCCCGAAAATGCTTTAACTCTAGTTTGACCTTAACAATATTTCAGAGCATCGATTTCTTCCACCAACCATTGTATTCGCTTGCGTTCTTAGACAATGTATTTAAATGTATGGCGCGACAAACACTAAATAGTGATTTACTAATAGTCCAGAACTTTTTAACGACAGAAGCTAGGGGACCGACTCGATCCGAATCCCATGTCTGTCGGCTGAGGGAAATTACTTACAAAAACAAACAAAATTTGGAAATGTACCAACGCAGTATGGGTTCCAAATTTATACCAACTTGCGAAGAGGCGGAAGTTCTCAATGATAGGTCGGTTTATAGTCATAGTTATAGTAATGTTTGCCCTGTAAGGGAATCGAAGCCACAATATCACGCTTGACAAATAAGCCACGGGGCCTGTAAAATAAAATTTTATGAGATCGTTGCTAGGCTACCTAGATATGAGATCAAGAGTAATAATGGAGTTAAAATGTAAAATGATAAGAAATTAGATAGGATTGATTGAAACCTTTTATCTTCGTAACTTATCTCTTTATGTGTCTGATTCGCGGAGATATTTTTAGAACCAATTGTTGAGCCTCTGAATTACAGTTAAAGATTTTCCAATCCTTGCTACCTATACCTCAGTAAGCCGTACTTTAATGTCGAGTATGTAAGGCACATTCAATATCACATGTAAATCTATGATACAGGCATAAACCACGTAATGGTTTGCTTCATTAATCTGTTAACGGTCGAATATCGGTTACCGCTCCCACATAACGGTTTAATGAGCAATTCTGGTTTGCTTTTATACTTGTTAGTATATAATATTATGTTGGTTGGTATCATGGACTTTACTATATTATGTGTAATTTAGAATAAAATTATATTGCTCTTGGCTAACAACAGCGCAATATTATTGTCAATCCGTTATTGCTATTTTTCAAGACATTTCTGTTTTTCTTGTTTTAAAAGTTCTTAAGTTCTCTCGTTCTTTCGTTCTGTCGTTCTTTCGTTCTTTCGTTCTTTCGTTTTTACGTTGTTTCATTCTTTCGTCTTTCGTTCTTTCGTTCTTTTGTTCTTCTGTTCTTTCGTTCTTTGGTTTAGTTGTTTCGTTCTGTCGTTCATTCGTTCTTTCGTTTTTTAGTTCTTTAGTTATTTAGTTCTTCAGTTCTTAAATTCTTTCGTTCTTTCGATCTTTCGTTCTTTCGTTCTTTCCTTATTTCGTTACTTTATTATTTCGTTACTTCGTTACTTCGTTATTTGCATTCGACCTATAAATGATCTATCGAAATGTCGCCAGCGTCACTCATCCAAATATGGCGGACGGCTTCACGACTGGGTTCACTACACGATATGTGCAATGTTTGGTACGCTTTCTCTTATATTATTATTATGTCTGTGATACAAATAAACTTTTGCTGATTGTCAAACTCAGCCGTTATTGCATACAGCGGTACCAGTTTTCCTCAAACTAAAATATCCCAAGATATTATAATATTGGTGGAAGGAGGGAATATGAAAAATTCCCATCCGCTCCCCGAAACGGGAAACAGATTTTGTGTGGGACCATTTCAAATATACGGCTGTAAAAGCTTCGCAGATTTTTTTATTCATCCTTTATAAGCTAACATTTGACTACCTATCTCTATCTCACTTGGTCGGCGACGATGTTCGAAGGTAGTTAAACATGTTAATAATTGCAGAAAAAATATATCTAGTTGCTACTGTCCTTGTCCCTGAATCGAGGTTATTGTTGAATTTTGGGATATTCAGTATTTAGTAGTAAGAAAAATAACTGAAACTGTACGTAACTACTGAAGACAAAATATTAGTAATGCCTTCGAGTCTCCTAGAGACCCATCGACCGTACAAATGCTTATTAATTTTATGCCTTTCTCGATTCCCTTGACGTATCTCACAAAAGTCGTAAAAACGGGGCTTATAATAATATAGGACAAATATTCCATCTCTACTTACAATATTAGCCGGGTTCTGGAACCGAGTATCGATTTGATGTACTTACTCGTACTTACTAGTGAGTATCAAATATTAGATCATCAGAATACAAGTATCGATATCATACAGTGTATAATTTATTTCTTGTTCCAATGTAAAAATCGTAAATTATTATTCGTAATGTTATCTACAGTTTGTTAAAAAAAATAGAGTTGTTATCATGCAATGTATTAAGTATCAAATATATTCAGGAAGTATCGAGTCGATGTTTAGAAAATAATTCCTATAGTATCAAGACATTTTGAAAACTACTTTATATACGAAATTTTTTAACTGTAATGTGTACTGTACACTAGGTCTTAGGACTCGAAGGGTACAAAATATATTTAATTATTTGAATTATTATTGAGGTATCGAGCAAGTCCCCGATCCAGTACTGAGTATCGATACCTATACATTGGAAATATCATTTCTAACGTATCCAATCGCTATTAAATGCCAACAATATCTCAGGACGAACAACGTGGCCAATGAAACAAATGGACAAACAGGGGGAAAGGGTTGGTGAGGGTAAATAGAACGTGACGTCACAGAATAACTGGTAGTGCGTTACTTGCTGCTGACTGCTGACTCACTGTCTAAGTGTTTTAATATTACTGGGCTACGAGAGAAATGGAAGCATTGGCTTTTTGTTGTTGTTGTTTTGTGGTAAGCCACGTCAGAGGACCTTGAGCAGCCTGACCAACTCTGACACTAGAGCTCGACCCTACCTCATTCGACAGACAACAACATCTATTCGTATATCCCCCCACTGCTGGGCAAGGGATCCCCTCACTTTCGTGAGGAGGATTAGGCCATAATACGCCACAAAGGCTCGGTCCGGATTAGTGGATCACATGTCTCTGAAATAATTCTTGGGCGTGTAGGAGCGCGTGCATGATGTTATCCTTCACCGAAAGCGAGTGATAATTACGAAAATAATAGATATGCTTTTACATACAAAAAAACTGATATGAAAAGTATTTATACGACACAGACGATTACAAAAATAACAAAGATAATAAAAACACCCATAATTTGGTTCTGCTTATTTTTATTTTGTTAACGTATTTAAAAACTCACTGCAGCCTACACTACCAACAAATTATGTTCAAAGAGGTCTAAATGAGGCAGAGGTAATGTATTTTTTTATATTTTGATATTCGTTTGTGCGCGAATTAGACCCGTTTAAATTCTAGTTAACAAATAGGTCTATTTGCAAACTGAGTTGGGTACTAAAAAGTTTCTGCGGTCAAACGAAAAAACTGCGCCTTTTCAGCACTTTCGGTAGTCTTTTTCGTTCCAACACATCAAACGCCAATCACCGCCCCTAAATTGTTTAGCAAGCATCTTCATAAACACATTTCTGGGCCATATCACGAAGCCACTGGCGATATATCAACGTAATATGCCAATAAAAGCGTCTAAAGCGGCCCCGCGCCGCTGTGCGGGGTGCAAACACATTTTATTTCCTTGATGGCAGCCGCGTTATCCTACGCTTTGGCGAGAAATTGAAACCTTTAGAGTTCAACAGTTAAATGTAATAAACGGAACCTTTATAAAATCGGCGTGCCCCTGTCTGTCCATAAGTCTGTGAATCGCAGATATTATTGCTATCTAAAAACCTATTAATTAGTAAACCTATGTGATATCCTGACCAGGGTAGAGGTACTTATGTGTATGGCGTGTGTGTATTAAAATGAAAAACAAAAATAAATAAACACCTAGTATCTGGTAGGTATATGATATTTAATCAAAAAGTTTGTGAATACCTTGATCTACGCGTATTTAATACGATAACTGGTCTTTGATAACTATGGTCATCATTTTCTAACAGTGATGGTACGTGGTGTGACCGTGGCGGCACTGACCGGAGTAATAATTTATTATAATCTCGCCCATTACCGCAACGCGGCGGCCTCAGCTTTTCGTGCCACTCACCTGGTGACTGGTGCGTCGTAAACACACAAGTGTGTATAGCAAGTGGAATAGGCCTAATGAGTTTTGAGGAAAGGTTTGAGGTGGGGATAGCTCCGATGGTTCCGTTTTCGGATTGCACGCCACAGGGCCTAAGTTCAAATCTAGCTAACCGCAAAAAACCGCAGGTTCCGATGAAGGAAAAAAAGAAAAGCTATAAAGCTTGGTGGTATAGCGAGCTAGCAACCAATCAAGTAAAGAACCGATAGACAGTGATATTATATAAGTCCCGGCCTTAACTAAGCCTGTTTATCACGTTCGACCACATCGGCACTTAAAACAAACTGCTAAGTCAATATTATGCATATAAATAATAAAAAAAAAATCACTATGGAGAACACATTAATTCTGAAGAGACACAAATTATAAACTATGCAAAGGAATTTTAATTTTAAGTGACCCTAAAATCGGTATGCTAAGTTCAAAATTGTGTAGTTAGAATAAAGTGTATGTAGCAGGATTTAGCAGGCTACGAATTGCAGTATCAATGCGTAATATTCCTATGAGCTTTCGTCCTACGAGTATCTAATGTTATGTCAAAGTCAAAGTCAAATCATTTATTGTAAATAGGCAATAAAATCGCACTTTTACAAGTCAAACACTTCAATCTAATAAACAAATTAATAAAATCATAAAAGAAAACAAACTATAATTAATTGATTAGGTATGGTTTGAGTTTGAAAAAGGATGTTTCCCTTTCAAGTCCAGGACTGAATCTCAGACAGGAAAAGGAAACTCCGTTTGGTTCTACCAGTGCTTCGGAATACGCCCGTTAGAGAAGACAGCACCAAGAAACTCTACGGGGATGTCATATTTTTTTTCTCATAATGTATAATTTTCTTTTTTTTTTTCAATCACAATATTTACATTGGTATAAATATGACCATCAATATAAAATTTTCAAAACATATTAATAAAATTCACGTTAATTATTACTACCATGGAGCTGGGGGCATTGAGGCCATGCATTTTTATCTTTAATATAGTCATTAACAGTGTAATAGGCTTTCTTGTTATACTCATACATGCTATGCTATGTTCATACACTGTTCTCAATTTCGGTTATTAAATTTGTATATGCCCCCAGTTGTAGGGTAACCATAATAAAGACAAAGACATTATTTTTTGATCAATATTCTTTTGATAATAAACTTTGGAATAGACAATATTTTAGTACCAAATAATATCGTTGAATCAACG
The DNA here is from genome assembly GCA_905147375.1 of Hylaea fasciaria. NCBI lineage: Eukaryota > Metazoa > Arthropoda > Insecta > Lepidoptera > Geometridae > Hylaea > Hylaea fasciaria. The sequence goes on along the minus strand of LR990193.1, from coordinate 12,106,395 downwards.
TTATTTATGAAAACCCGGAGCTAACAGAATCAGTAATCAATCAAGGTAATGTTGTGAACGTGCCTTATCCTCGACCGCGTCACCGCCCGCCATCGGGCGGTCAGAGTCGCTGTCAATCTACATCTGCTTGCACCAGCCAGAGTGGAGGTGATATAATATTTTTTAGTTTTTCCAGTTAATTAACAAACTGCTTGTTCGTTACTCTTTATTCCACTAAATTGGTGTAAGGCGAGCGCAATGCATTTTCACGCCAGATTCTGTAGTAAAAGTTCTGAGTGTTACTGTCTTCGTTTTGAGAAAGTGTAGCCCTTCCCATGGGGTCGATGACCTTATTGTTTCTTTACTATGGTGATTAAAAGTATACAGCATAGAAGAACTTATCGAGTCGAGTTGTTTAATGGTCCCTGATGATCCTTCGGTCACATTGTCTCACTTTTCATCCAGTGTGAGAGAGACAGATATACAGCATAAGATTTACGTTCACATCATATTGTCCCGTTCTTCCCTGAACCCATAGTCACACCAAAAAACTATGAAAACAGCGGAATTAAGGAGAACATCTCTGTGGAAATATTTGTGAATATATAGTAACATTTATATTTATTCGACGTATATAGTAGATACAAAGGAATATAGGTATTTTTATATTAAGCATACCAACAGAGTTACTAAGGCTATCATCAAACAGATTTCTAGTTACATTTTCTTCCCTACTACCCCGCGTTAGGGCTTAGTTTTGAACTTAACTTGTTTAAACAAGTTGTCCAAGTAAACCTGTTTTATTGTATCACCGCTCGTGAACGCTTAAATAACGATTGCGTTTTGAAGCGGTTGTGGAATTATAACTAACAATGTCATATTATACATGGCTCTTGGAGGAAGGTATACATTCTCGAGGTTTCCTTATGCGGGAGCAATTTCGGAGGATACTGGAATAATGTAAGATAGGATTGGAGATTTTTTTTGAATATCATATTTTTAATACTAATCTATCCATACAATATTATATAATGTATAGGTATATTATACTAATATTATAAATGTAAAAGTCTGCCAACAATCTGTCTGTCTGTGAGTGATGCGAACTCTGTTTTTTTTGCAGATCGATATCATAGGTAAGTATTTCGTCAAAATTCGTTCAGTAGTTTGTTTTTTTTTAATGACAGTATCTTATATCTTTAAATGAGCAATTCTTGTATATATATATATATATATATATATATATATATATAATTGGAATCTCGGAATCGGCTCCTACGATTTTCATGAAATTCAGTATATAGGGGGTTTGGGGGGCGATAATTCGATCTAGCTAGGAATCATTTTTAGAAAATGTGATATTATTCGTGTTTTTTTATGATTTTTTTCTTTAAATAACCAGTTCGTATTTTTTTATTATTCTATCGGTAAGATCGAAAAATATTATTCATATTTCATATTTTTATTAGTAATTCGTACTTAACTATAATTCCCAAAAAGACACAATTTATAAAAAAATATATATATATACCGAGCAAAGCTCGGTCATCCAGATATTTAACTTTAAATAACAATAAACATATCGTTCAAATAAAATAGTTTTAGAGAGGGGGTTTTTTGTAAAACAAATCTATGTTGTTACTCGCTCGATTTTGATGTAACAAATATTATAACTTACGTCAGATTCTGAGCTACCTACCAAATGGAGACCGTTACTTCATCAACTCTGTTGTTTTGGTTTATATGCCAGGCTACATCATACAATCTCCACTGATACAGTCGGACCAAATGAAACTTCTGAAAAGTTATTTACACCCACCTTATTGGCTCGTCGTTATCGATTTAAATCGATTATTTATTCAAGTCGCACCTCCTCTATATTCTGAATAATTTACGTGTACGCCGCTAGAGGGTTACGTATTTAAATTATGTACATTTATCATGAATTTAAATACTTATTTGCTTTTATTTGAATACGCAAAGAAACTTATACGCGTTATTATCGGCAAGATGGTGAACCGTAAAATGTAGTTTTAAAATTTCAAATAGGTACAGTTTCCATTGTCTTACAACGTAACGTGATAAAAGATAACCTAAAAACAAATCAACCGTTTTTAGGGATCCGTACCCAAGGGGTAAAACGGAACCTTATAACTAAGGCTCCGCAGCTGTCTGCTTTTGCTGTTTTTATAGATAATGGTACGGAACACTTCGTGAGCGAATCCGACTCGTCCAGCTACGTTGTCTGCTAGATATTGTTAAACCACCCATTGTAACTAATCGTTATTTCTTTTCTGTGTTTACACATTTTGGTGTCAATCATCTATCTATCTATGTATCCCTTTAAAATCTAAGTGCCTCAACACATTTTATAACAACGTGGTAAGTTCCTTTAGGTTGCCTTTACCAAGTTATAACGTACTGTCATCACACTAAGCAGTGTTTCCTCTCTCGTCAGAAAATTACCTTCAACATTAACCTACCGCTACTGCAGGTATACGGTAGAAATATAACATAACACAGTGTAGGTATAGACAGTAAGAAATGTTCTTAAACTTAAGTCATAGTTACTGGCTAAGAGCGGGCGCAATTCGCGTACCAACTAATATTAAAATAACTTAATGTTTACATTCAACAAAATGCGACGTTTCGATTGAGTTACTTGCGTACGTACGTGGTCACCAAAAGGCCGGAGCACTTTTATTTCAAAGTTGGTTTGGACGTGAATTAAACCCGTTCTTAGCAGGCATCTATAGTAAGTTAGAAACGTAGTCAAAGTAAAAAAGGGTTTAACTACAAGAGCGCGCTCATGATTGTAATTATTATAGAACCATAAACCATGTGTTTCTAATCATGTGTGACCCTCTCTGTCTACGGTGTAAAATAATAAAATTAATTTGCGTTGAAATTGCTGCTACGAGCGCTACGCTATTTCGTAGCGTTCGTAGTGCTCGTAGCCATATTGTTTGAAAAGTTTCTAATATCGATCAAAAGAGGCTTTGAAATATGATCTACCTACTATTTTCAGAACTGTATACCATTTTTAAGATACGGTTGCAGTTTATGTGCAATGTGTGTACATAAGGGTTGTAGAAATGATGTACAAATAATGTCTATTGTACTGTACTGTGCGTACTGTGTCCATATTATATACGGAGGTAGGTACATTTTCGCATACATTACAGGTACACTTATGTGCTTATTTATAATGTCAAGCCCTCGAAAAGTGCCGCCCTTGTAAAGGGTTATTGGCTGAGTTATTGTACTTACGCCAAAGAGTATGTATACGAAGAAGAATATTACATAATAGCAAAGGTAAATTACTCCAAATAATGGACTGTGTTTCTCTAGTTTGTTTGATTATAAGACAAAGTTAGATCTATTTGCACACAGTATATTAATAGAAAATTATCATAGTGACTTACTTTGAGTATGTTGTACAATGGACATATAGTAGATATCTAGGGTGATAACTATTTAAATATAAGCCTACCTACTTGGTCAAAACAACAACTTATTAAATTGCTTGTATAAAGTTATTGGAACTCCACCTCGGTTTATTCTCTTGCCCCTCAACTGCTCCATTATTCACATCGACACGCTTTAAAACGATAAAATTCGATGCATCTTAAGACGAAGAGGGCAGCTACTGACATTTCACAATCCGACTGCAGCGCACGAAGAAACAGCGGCGAAACGGCGTAATAAAAGTTTCAGCTCCGCGACCTTCAAGTGCCGCCTCTCACTACCAAAGAATATTGAACTATTAGAACGTAAAGAAGTTACGCGCCGGCGATCTGTTAAATAAGCGGTTTATCTAATAAAAGTTGGTCATTATTTTATTGAAAGAAAAATATGTACATAACCGTTTAGACTTAATAAAAATATTATACAATTAATGTACTCGTATTTAGATGTGAAATTTTATTTTCTCATTCCAACCCAATATAACAAAAAGCTAAATTAGATGAACGATCCACCTACTAGGTACATTAACAGTTTTATTATTTAAGTGATAAAATCCCAGAGTCCAAAATATAAAATTTCTTAAATAATATTATAATCCATACTAATATTAGAAATGTGAAATTCACTCTGTTTATTGTCTGTTTGTTGCTTTTTCACGGCTAAACGGCTGAACGTATTTCGATGAAATTTGGTACGTATAGGAATAGATTGGACCTATGAGACGGACATAGGCTATCTTGTGTCTCAAAAAGATTGACACTATGCGACGTTGACACACTAGGCCCGTGGGAGCAAGAAGACATTACTTTGCGTGAGCATATCCGCGATATAATCGAACCGTAATCGGGCGTTGCCGTTTCATATTATGTAATTCAAAATAATAAAATAAGCTCCAGGTGACGTACCTATCCAATTCAGTGCTGCCAGAATCTTGCACGTGGTAGATTTTGTGTCACTTACTACATTATCACATTACTCTCGTACTATACTAAGTATAACTGAATGTAATATTTTGGTCATTTTTTCTTAAAAGATATTATGAATAATTTGTATTGTAGAACGTTGTTACTTTGAACATGCTAATTAATTATAGGGGTTTCAACTTTCCAACAATATCATCAACAAAGAAAATTGATGAGCAAGGTATACCAGTAAACAGATAAGAGCAAAAAAAGAAACTTAAATAATTGAATAAGTATTTTATCTTAAATAGGTACCTACTTAATTTTATTTTAAATAATTATAGCAATTAACTCGGTTGGTTCCCGACGACAAAGACGACGCGATGACGATAAGACGTGTTCAATCAAGGCAGAGTACAATACCTGTGGTACAACTGGTACAGTACTTTTGGCTGTTGTGCACTGGCATAGTAATACAGTACCTAATTATCAACTGGTATCTCCGTGATCGTGACGTGACACTGTCTGTCAGTGTCAGACTGTCACGTTTCGTTCTCTGTAGTCACCGGCTTGGTAAATAAAAATTGTAAGATTCAAGAGTTGACGATATTTCATATTATGTTCAGTGTTGTGAACCGTGAAAACCGTTTTATTTTTCTATCACATACGTAAGAACATTCCAACATTTTAAATATAATTATTTTGATTTTTAGGTTAGGTCGGAGAGTTCCTGTTTTCACGGACGATGATAAAAATGTATAGAGTAAAAACATCAAAATCGAGCTCACAGTTATTCTGGACCTGTATGTGGCTGAAAACGTGTTCGTGCTCCGCTCAAGGGTTTCCATGGCGAAGATGTTTCGTAAGTATTGAACCCATTGTTAACGTGCAACAAATTTCTTGGTACAAATCTAGGCAACCTTCCTACTCATTTTCATTCTCATTCATTCAATCATTGTATTACAGTTTCATACGATAAATGCTAGTTGGTCGATGTCGATAGTCGACATCAATTACCGACTCGCACCGCAGCACTAATGTCGCGGTGCAAAGGAGGTTTCATACGGAGGCGCACACTGGCCTCCGCAGAAAAAGAAAGATGTTTAGTCAGTCTGACATTACATTCCATGTCAAGATTTTTATTGTAATAGGTACTGCTCGCTATTTTATTGTTTAAATTCTTTATTATTTACTAGCGTGTTGCGTGTATATATATCATCCTTTACCCTAATTTAATATACCTACTCCATCGTCAGTTCCTGTGTGTTTTACATCTCTACCTATTCCTGCTACACCTTCTATATACCCGAACATCTGAAGGTAATATAGGGACCTATAGCCGCTTACTCTATACGGGCACCCGCGACCCTATACTGGTGACCCCGACATGATTTGAACACGCATATAAATTCTGTACTGTGCAGATTCCTTATACAGACGAGATGAAATTATTGTAATGCAAACCTGTGATTATTTATGTTCAATCGTTATGTACCTCTACTCAAGACATTATACGCTACTACAGAAATGAATAGGGGTGGTGTGGTACCAACATTAGCAAATAACGAAGCCCTATAGTACATCCAAATTTGTTTAGGCATTTAAAAGTTATGGTGTTATTTTGGATTACAGGTACAAGGGCAGCTAAGAATCGCAAGAAAGAAAAAATATTACTTTGTGTGCTTCATTTCACCAGTGGAACCTATACCTACAAGAACTTGTTCTGAGAAGGGTTAAAAAAATGCAAAAGGCATAGATTTTTAATATAGGATATCTGTAAATAAATATTTTTGAACCTAATGTATTCTTTCATTTCACTAATCGATCTAGTACGCAGTCATAGCCCGAACCTACTGAGTTTCGGGCTGCACCACGATGCTCCACACCGCACGATGACTGTCAAAATATCCTCGTTGGCTGGCTGTTAGAAAGCGTATTGATTGTGGTTCTAATAAGCAGAAAAACTAGGTGGGTAATCTAGGCACAATGGATAACCAAAAGGTCTAGAAAAATATTTTCCAACAAAACCAAAGTACGGCAATCGAGAACCGAACTCCAGCTCTTCGTATCATAAATCTATCATAGTTACAACTATGCTATATTGCAATTTGAAAGACCGTCAAATTTTGATGTACATAATATACTTCAGTTTTTCCATTTGCGTATGACGTGTGCGTGTCATTCGTGTGCATTATATAGGATAATGTTTTGATTGAGCTATTCTCAAAAGTGTAGGCGTGAATGAATAGGTTCAAATACGAGTATGTTTGATATGTGCTGAGACCAAGTTGGAAAACCTGCGAAATTACCTAAATTAAGTTTATCTCTCGCAAATACAGGTAAGTATTGTACTCTCGGAAATCTCTTGTTTAGCGACACCAGACTTTTTCCTAACATTAGGTACCTATTATAAGCACCAATGACGATGATGCTATAGAACTAGGTGGTCATTGTGAAGCTCAGACGCATGTACTTAGATTGAATCATGAAGATGGCCTACACAAATATTGTCTCGTTATGTAGGTAAGAACGGGAGTAACGTGACTGTTTGGCGCTTCTATTTAAATTCTATTGTAATGAACGGGCTAGAAAAACAAAACACAGCCGCCACTGGCCGCGCCGCATCCAATGCTTGTTTTGCCTAATCAGTGCCTTGACAGACCAAACATGCCAAGCGATGGATGCGGCCCAGTATTTTTGAACAATATGATTACGTAAAAAAAATAATTGAAAAAAGTGACACAGGTCCGACTAGCGGCGCGCCGCAGCGACTACTGTCGAATCGTATGGAAATGATAGAGAGGACACAACATGGCGGCTGGCGCGTCATTCTACTTGAACGAAAATATACAGAAATACATTTTCTTGAATGAAAATTGGTGAATTGTTGTTACATTAAGCAATAAACAGCTTTATTATTTTAATGGTTTCAAATTCTATAGATTTCAATAATGTTCTTCCATAAATTAGGGAGATTTTTTCAAGAGGTTACTTTTTTCAAGAGGTTACTTTGTAATTTTTTTCTATCGAGAAAATATCTTTTGATTGTGTTTCACTACCTATGATCAATTAAGGTATATGATCAAAATTAACATATATTTTTTCTACATTGCCAAGTTATACGGATTTGTCGTAAGCGGCGTTCAAAATCTGTGTAATCAGCTGAATTCACGACCTTAATAGTTATTCCATTAACCATAAATATCCGAATACTTTAATATAATATCCCTATTGGGTCCGCATTAGCCGCACGTCCAAGCATCGGAGATCCGTAATGGAATGAAATCTCCTAAATTCATCATAAATCTACGGGACCATTGATGGAAAGCGGCGAAATTGCTTATAAATCCAACAGAATGGTTATTGGGTGAAAAATGAACGGAATTTGTGAATATTGCTCGGTTAATTTAACATTTGGGCCCAGAGACCTGTTTAGGCATAAATTGCGAATTGTGGAACTCGATTGGATGAACTATGTTTAGTATAATTATCCGGTAAATTCCGGTTACAACGATTTTTCGACCGAGGCTACCTCAGGCACAATAGTTGAGCCAATGACACCAATTCTTAAAAAAAATTATTTAAGCTTCCGGAAATCAAATATTGAGTTACAATTATAAAACAACACTTTAGTATAAATCCATTTGCAAAATTTATTTTAGTTATATACAAATCGAATACTACTTACGATAGTACCTACATAGAAATGAAAGGAAGCAACATGCTTTGCAATCCATAGAATAGAGGATTATTCTGGAAATCCCCCACGACAATCCCCCACGTGGGGGGTAGTCGATAGATCTGACGCATCACTGGCCATACTCCAGGTCGTCCGATGATGGAATAGGCTACGGGGAATTTAGGACTTCTGTATCCGATAATAATAATATTACTCATACATGTTTGTACCTTTAAAGTGCAAAATATCAACCCCTAGTTAGACTCGTGACACTCGTTAAGGCGCTGACAGCATCTAGCAACTCAATTAAGGCCCTTCCGCGTTTTGTAATTGTACTCGACTGCACGTGTGCTAGGGCTGCTGCTCGATTAATCGAGAAATTGGCTCCGAAGCGATGTTGATTAAAATTGACGTTTTTTTGCTTTGATTGCTCACTGACATCGCAATTGATGTCTATCGTTTCGGGTCTAACTGGTATTTGGCCTTATTTTGATATGATTGCAGTACTGAATACGTGTTTGGTAAAAGTTTGTCTCGAAAAACATTATGGTGTCAAAATATATCTAATACATTTTTTTCCATATTAGTTTGCAAAACTGGTTGATGACAGCCCTTATCCGCGCGTTACTCACACGGTACCAACAGTGAAATTTTAGTTAGTTAAAAGTTGCTGACAGTTTGGAAATTTGGAAATTTGAACGTGTTCCCGTGGATTCGTAACTAACTACTTTCACAGGTGGCAGACTACGTGACTGTTAATTACGTGGTAGCCTGAATATGTTTGAATAACGTGCCTATTTTCAGTTGTTGAGGTGAAGTTGTAATGCAAGACTGGAGCCTCCTCGAGTAGAATTTTAATAAATCGATTCCTATGATTCACAAAAAAGTCCGGCGCGCGCACCCTGGATTTACACTACACAGTCTAGCTGGCTAATCACTGGTTCTATCTAATGCTTCAAGTAAATAGTATATTATATACGGGCATAATTGGTGATATATCAACATAAATAAGCACAACCAAAACTATATTATGCTAGTCGTGTAGAAGCTCTCGGAGTTATAAGCTGGACATTGGAATGTTTTGGTTCAAGCTGGCACTTTGTTGGAGATTTTAATAAAGCTAGTTGCAGTTTAGTGCTTTTGCGATGAATGTCGCAACTACATAACGTTAAAAGGATTCACAGATTACTGATAATTCCCGTTTTATTGCCTATTTATTACAATAAATGTTTTGAGTTTTTGACATTATATCCAATAGAAGATTGGGTAGTTAAATTTTTATTTTTTGTAAAAAATAAACATTTTCTCTCATATCAGCCCGACATTTCAACACAAACACTCCGAAAGCGTTTGCCTATTTATCACCATTTTTCTAAGGCTTGTTCAAACTGCGCTAGTTGTCCAAAGTTTCGCTTGACAATCGCCAAGCGCCCGGACGTAACGTAAACACTTGGATTTATGCGCTCAAGTTGGCGACAGAGAGAATATTTTCAGTTATTAAGCTCAGTTTACACTAGCGCAGTTCGAGTGGTGATTGTTTGAGTTGACTAGTTTAGCTAGTGAGTAAACTTATGTGAATGAGAACGGTGTTTAAGTTAATTGCTCTTGACATTAGCTTCAATGTTGTTGACTAAAGACTTTATTAAGTAGTATAACTATGAGTATTATGTATTATGATTGAATTGTATTTTCCAATGTTGCCAGGTTATACGCATTAAACGTAAATTTCGTTTAAATTGAGCGTAATCAACTCAACTTTCAGCCTAAAGTTACTTATCAGCAGATATAACTTTAAGTGGGCTTATGTTATTGATTTTCCCTCTGTTTGTTGTGAAGAAAATTAAAAAGTTTTCCTTTCTTTCTATGCCCAGTAAATGTATATTTGAAAAAAAAAATGAATTGTGAGCACCTGTTACTACATCTTTAATATGACAATATTATAAGCTTAAACAACTACATACAGAAACCATCTTAAATCAGTTAACTAGCTAAAAATGTGTCTAATTCTCGCACAAACCAATATCAAAATAAGTCTTCTCGTGACCACGGTCGATGTGACTCGGCCCAAACATCGAGGTATGTCAAAATTATGTATTTTGAAATTAGTTAATGCGCAAATTCGACCAGTTTTTAGCAAGTTAATATGTTTTCTGTTCGCGAAAGTTTAAGGATTTCTATCCTAAATCTTGCTACATTAATTTAAGAAAATCGTGAACAACACACGCTCGGTGTTCAAACTGAACATCTTTCTTAAGACCGGTTAAGAAAAATGTTTTTCTTTATAACGACGTGATGTAGAACGGTCTTAAGTTTGCAACTTTTTATACTGCAAGAGTTTTATGGTATGGAGCCAGAGGTGTCGCAAACAAAATATACTGAAGCTTGCAGCACTTTGCTTTATTATTCTATGTTGATAAACAGATGAAGTTGTTACACGATTCAAAGATTTTTTTATTGTTTTTTACCCCTTACCACAGACTGGACACTCCATACAAACGGCTGCCTCGAAAAAAACAAGCTGCAAAAGACAAGCGAAAATGTAACGTCGTCCGCGTTGTACCGCGTGTGTACTCAAAAGATACTCAATCTCGTTCAAAATGTCAAACAAGCTGCCGTCTCGCTCTAATTTAAAAATAGAGAGAGGCCCCTTTATTTAGGTATTTATATGTATTGTATATCCTTACTGCAATATTCCTGGGAATCAGACACTACGAGGACATGGCTCGACAAACAGGCTCAGAGCAAATACAAACAAACACAAATCTTTGCCCTGTGCGAGAATTGAACCCGCAACATCCCACTGCGCCACGAAAGTTGTAGTGTAGGATTTTAAGTCATATAAAATAACGCGAATTCTATGTCATTATGACGCTAACTGTACCTTTAAACAGGTGTGACCAAGGACTACATATATGACCAAATTGCACTCTTAATTCATGCAAATAAATATATTAAGGCACGTGTGACCAATTTGCACATGTTTTGCGTGTGATCAAATTACACTAAGCCATCCTCGCCTTTAACTAGTATAGTTATGTACTGTTCCTATACGCACGCCTGCAGTAATTGCAGTGCCCCTTAAAACTTTGGATTGCAAATGCACGCCACTCTGTCACACGAGTGCTTGTGTGATACACATAAACGTATGTTACCTACATCTATTTAACAAATAAGAGAAACGCTACAGTCGGACATTTCCCTCGATATTCATTTTGTACTAAATCTACCAATCGAATACTTGTAACAATGATTGTAACTAACCATAGCGAGGCGTTTAATGCACGTCTCATTGCAACAATACACTACAATAATTCTTTATTAAACACCATACTAGTAAGAAATGTATAATACAGAAAAAGCATACAGCCGAACAAATATTTCATTCAAATCATCGAGGTAAACGCACGTCCGCGATTTCAAAACGCGCTCCATATTTCATGCCTCAAAAGGCTTTATAAAATGATTCCCTTACTATGTATATTCCATGGTTCCGTAGATAATTCTCCCAAATTCCATTGGGCCAAAGCGTCCTTCGAAAGTGTTACGTTTGATCAGAAGGGCTCTCTAGCCTTTTTTATTTACCGGTTCGATTCGCAAGACCCTTATGGAAGTCGGCAAAGGGACGAAATTGCGTAGTGTCTTGAATGGCTCAGAGGGGTCGAATTTTAAGCCAATTTATGAGGATTTTTCGCGGGTTTCATGGCAATTTTAGTGGGTAAATATGTTGAAGGCTCTTAACGGTACGTCTTAAGACAGATTATCGAGCATTATTCTTTGCTTTTTACGATAATGTGTTGTTTGTTTTAGTCCAGCGCCCGCCAAAGCACCTAATACAGTATTTAATTTAAAATATTTGCTACGAAAATATATTATGTATGTTACTTGTCATCAATCTCGACTTTCACAGCAATTGTGTCAGGTGGAGATTGAAATTTAATCGACTAGGTACTTATACATCGGGATCGGCGTTATCCCGAGAAATTGAGAATGTGCATTGTTTCCAAATCACTGTTTATTGCTATTATATTATTATGTTGATCACAAAATTTAAATAACGCACACTAATATGGGCGATTGATAAAAACTCAAAAGGTGCGTCATTTCACATTCTCTGTAAAACTCCCTCGAAGCTACACTAGGTATATCATCCACCGTTTTACTGAAACGACTGACTGTTAAATCAAAATTAGACTTCAAATCAAAGTAGTTATCCTTTAAATTTACTAAATTTAGATTATATATATAAGTGGGATAGGTTCCATTTAGTCGTGAGGCTCTGACATTTCCCAAACCGAGAATTTCCATACGTAATTAAATATTTGGAATGTTTGGGCGACGCGCGGTGCATCCAATCGTTGAGGTCCGCTGGCAGCGCTATGTTTTACAGATGACTAGCTTTCGCTTACGACTTTGTCCACGTGAACTACAGTTTATCACGACAAGAAGTATTGGATGTCCTTGTCCGAAGTCGAATCTCTACCAAAATTCATCAAAAGTGGGTCAGCGGCTTAGACGTGAAAACGTAACAAAAAACCGGCCAAGAGCTAGTCAAACTCGCGCATGAAGGGTTCCGTACTATTGTCTGTAAAAACGGGAAAAATAATAATACGTTTGTTGTATGGGAGCGCCCCTGGAATATTAATTTTATTGTTTTTTAGTTTGTTGTTATAGCAGCAACAGAAATACATAATCTGTGAAAATTTAAATCGCCTAACTATCACTGTTCTTGAGATACAGCCTGGTGACAGACAGACAGACAGACAGATGGAAGAATGGACAGCGGAGTCTTAGTAATATGATCCCGTTTTACCCCATGGTTGTGGAACCCTTAAAACAGACAGAAACACTTTCGAATTTATAATATGCAGTAGGATAGAGTAGGATTACATTCCAGCCAGCTCGTCAAATATACCGCGTTTGCGCCGTGGCTGATTTGTTAGTTTTGATGTAACCGCGGAATAAATGCGGTGAATTTTTAATGAAATGGGTACATAAAAGTTACTACGACATATTATTAGGCCAGTAAACTTTGTTACATAGTCAACGTAACTCTAATGATAGTTATTTATATCGCACGATTTTCTTCTTCTTCAAAGTTCAAACATTACGTTTTAAACCGTTTAGTCATCCTTCCATCTGTAAAAGGTTTGACGTTTAATCAATCCCAATGGTGGTCAAAACTCCTACTTACCTAGTGCAACGATAAAAATGTATTTTTAATGTTACATTAAAATATTAGGTAGGTACTTATTTTCAGTTTCTTTCTAACAATATAAATATGCTTTGTTACACAATATTTGCTTAGTTTTATATTCTTGGCAGTGATGTAACAATACAAAGCGTTATCCATCTAATATCGGTTGTAGGTAAGCGTCGTTACGTTATATCTACGCCCGTCGTTATAACGGATAGCAGGCAACAACTCATCCGCAGGTGCAGGGCGCCGCTATAACCGTTAAGGCCGGGTTACAGTGCTATTTCACTTGACTGAAGACGGCTTGAAACGAAACCGTTGTGGGGAGTTAGGAATATGACAAAAGATTTAATATACCTTTGTGTGAATTGGAAAAATAAATATGTTTGTTAACAAATTAATTACTAGTTTCATCCGTACTTTGTCGTTATGAGTGAGAATCTATGTGAAAATATTACGGATTTGGTTCGGTGTACATTTTTTACATGACATCTATTAGTTAGTATGTGTTATTCCAAGATTTCATTATATCGAAATGTATCAACATTTTTTTATGTAATAATGGTAACTTTTTGTTGATATTGGCAGAAACCAGCTGCGTAACCTTCGAAGGTAACCGCAGTTTTAATATAAATTCTCTGTATACACAGAATTCTACTAAATGGAGAAAATGCAAGCGGAGTTGCAATAAACTGATGTAGCGTACAAAATTAATTTATAGCACGAAAATAACGAACACTGCTAGTAAACCAACAACAAGTCAATTGTATAGCAAACACAAACATTGTATTAAAAATTCCAACTTTTTCATCCCAATACCAAAAATATAGTAGGTAGGTATTACCAAAAACAAAACACAGGGAAAGGAATCCTCAACACGGATATGCTATTATCGACACCGCGCATCGAACATCTAAAGTTACAAATTGACCCCGGGATGGGTAACAAATGTATAATCCCCGGATTGGGGAAAAATCCGCATAACGGGCGATACATGCCGGGGACATTTTCAATTTCCTGCCATTGCTGGGATCGATGGGGACTGGGGACACATTACGGACGAGGCGATGATGGGGATAGGTACTATAGCGTGTATGTACATTGTACGGGCACATGATTGATTAATATATAGGTACCTAACATTTCTTTTTATTACGAAATACTGTTTTTATTTTTCACTGAAACATATTATTGAATGGCGCTTACAATTTGATTGTAAGCTACGTTTGAAATACAGCTTCGGGGAGATAAGTTTTTCCCTTTAACTGAAACGAATACAGTTTTCAATAATTCTCAAAGCATCACTGCACTTGAGAAATATTGTTTGCCAAAAAATTCAGTAGTTCCGTCGGAATAGAACCGTTTGTACATTAATAAACGTACATTTCAGATGTAGGCTAAAGTGTTTCGAATACTTCGCTCCAAGTTGAATGTGTTTTTGCTCCAAATATACATAATAATGTGTATAAATAGGTATAATATCTACTAAGGTTGTCTCTCGGTCCATCGAACCTGTCTACGTCGCATGTTTACTTACGTTTACAGAACTTCATGTTCGACTGAAAGGCGAGCACCCACCGAGCCATTTGCATCGATATTCGTAGTTCACACTGTGTGAATAATTTATTGCTAGCTCAAAGTGCAAGTGAGAATTTTTAATGTGAACTAAGTTAACAGTATACAAAGTGAATGTTTCGTGGCATTAGATGTATTCCATTAAAATATTTTAAGGAGCAGCCCTTTTATTTTTTGTTTTAGTAATGGCGTCGCACGGTTTGTGCATTTAGCCAGTGTCAATTATTATAATATTAAAGTAGTTCGCGAACTAAATACATGTTAATTAATATTTAATCGGGTCTAATTCGGGCACAAACTAATATCAAAATATATAATTTTGATATTAGTTAGTATTCTCGTGACCACGGTCGATGTAGCTCGGCCGAAACGTCGAGGTATGTGAAAATTATATATTTTGATATTAGTTTGTGCGCGAATTAGACCCGTTCAAATATTAATTAACAAATATTAAAGTATCTCTTATTTTCACAATATGAAAGTAATAGCATTAAAGCAATCTTCGTGGTCAAGTAGTCAAGTCAATTATTTTAATAGTCAAAGTCACAGTGACTGTACACACTGTAAAGTGGTGGATATGCTTTACTGAAACTCACTGGGAGTATTGGATAAAATGCGAAATGACACGCCTTTTACCTACGTCGCTCACGTCGAGGCGTGTCAAAATGATATATTTTGATATTAGTTTGTGCGCGAATTAGATCCGTTAATTAACGTGTATTCAGTTCGCGAAAGTTTAAGAACTTCTTTTCATTCAGTTTCACACAAGCTGACCACGCGCTAGTCGATATGCGTCAAACTTTCCGAAGCAAATTTTAATTGTGAATAATATATTTCATTAAAGGGCGTGGTGTATTTTCTGCCTCACAGCACTTAATTTCGCTCTAATGCCGGAACGAGTCGGGGTGAATTTGCATTTCGCCGTCAGTTCATCTGACGTCCTAATTGTGTCCCACCGTGTTTACCCTCATTTAAATACGCGTACACAGCAACGGGGGCGTAATTGCAAGTTTTGGTTACACTATCCGGGATTAAAAAGCTAGGCCTTGGCTGCCTTGGCGCAACTGATACCGTCGACGGATTTTTGAAAGTATGACCATTGTTGTTCTTTTTTTAAAGTGTTGGCTTTGCAAGATTTGTGCATTTAGTCAGTGTTATGTAAAAAAATAATTGTGTTTTTCATTATAAAAATAACATACTCATTTTTTAAGTGTTGGCTTTACAAGATTTTTGCATTTAGTCAGTGTTAAGAAAAAAAATGTGTTTTTCATTACATAACTCAACATTTCGTGTGACGTGTCTCAGTCAGCCAGCCTTTACTGACACTTGGTAGTTTCGCAGACAATAATCACACTTCACTAAACAGCATCGATCAACGAACGCTAGTTTCCGATTTTTCACAACAGTTTGGGAACTGTAAATTTCCTGTCTTAACGCGATCTCATCTATAACCCATCTCAAGTTGCCAAGTTTCTCCTTTGTCAGAAAACTCGGATAAACTTTTCAAGTTTTTTCCACAGAAGTTAAGGGTTATCACGGATCCACTTTCAAAAGCAATTTCCTTTTGGAAATGGCAGTAGATGAGTCAAAGGCTACGTAAATGTGCTCGTGAGGTTTTCAGCTACGAATGGGTTTCTCTAACAAGCTGTTTCGGAATCCAAACAGCGAGCACTTACTGCTAAGAGGTTTCTTATTACGTAATTTTCAGAAATCATGAGCTGTGGTTGTTCTGCAAACGTTCTGTTCATGAATAGCGCTCAGGTTTGTTTGTGTTAGTGACGGGTACGTAGAGAAAGGCGTGTCTTGTACCGATAGCGATAGAGAGCTCACGAGCTTACGTACATTACAACAAAGTACTCTATACAAACATTTTTATAACGAATTTAAGTTACAATATTATATGAAAGTAAAAATGTAGAATTATTTTAAAACACTTCGCCTATTGATATTGATCCTTATCTCATGTAGATTGAGTTGAAATCCGCTGTTAGGCACAGTACCTGTTCTAGCCATTAAAACTTTCAAATAATACACAAAGCTTTAATAAATCACGTTTTGAGCCAACCCTTCCACGCCATTGTACGGTTTTGTCGCGACACGTGACACGGTTATGAGTGACGTGACGTCAGCCTCGCTACGCGGCGGGACTAGCCCGATAGATGACGTGACGACTTATTTACCTTTTTCGTCCCTGCGCCCCTTTATTGTGTGTTAGATGAAGTCGTGCGATACGTGGAATGGAGGATGAGGGAATCTGAGGAAACAAAAGAACGACCCGATAAAATTTATGAGAGTGTTCTGAAAAACGTGACACTTTTATGTATACCTATAAACATTTTTCGTAAGAAGTTCCCTCTTTGATACCAAAATCGATGACTTTATCGGGTGTGTGTAATACTAAGATCAAATGAATATTATGATTTGGAAGTATTACTGCGAATCAGCTTGACAAATGTGTGCTTGGTAAAATAAATGGCGCTTGAATGAGTTACTTGGAGCCAATTTCTTTCTTTGCTTGCTTTCGTATTATATTAACAAACAAGGTTTCACTCCAATAACTTTCGATTCAGTAAAAATGTGCGGCGCACTTGAGTATCAAAGGAATTAATTCAATAAACTTTCATTAACCATTTCCAGTTTAAACACTGGATTTATTTATTTTTCGCAAGAATTGATTCATAAGTTGATTTCACACTATGAAAGATCAGAAACACACGTCACGCCAGTAAGAAACATAGTTCTAAAGAGGTTTGTTCTCAGAAGATGGTCACGTTTTAAAGCTCTAGTGTACCTACGTCACAGGCAGACAAAGTCTGTTAGTAATGGCACGTAAAACGCGTAAACGCGTAACGCAAAGTTGTTAGCATACATATTTTTGACAAAAGAGGTCTGACCAATCCGACCTCCACAGGGTGAGCTACGAGTACATCTCATATAAAAAATATTTCAACACAAAGTAACCATGCAAGCAAAAGTGGATACTTAGGAAATCACCTTAAGCTCCGGTCTCGAGTCCGCAATAAACGTTTTTATATTTAATTTGTATTCATTGAGCCGGTAACACGGCTGAATTAATGGATTTGCCCACAAATACAGCAGTAAATACGGAATATTGAAGACGTGCCACCGCAAAATATAAATCTTTTATCGTTCGTTGGCTTCCAGATACTATTTCGGGCTGCGCTCGTATATTCGACACAAGCTCGGAGGTTCTGCGACTAATAAAATAACAAATACCTTTATCAGTTTGGAGGTGGCGTTGATGAAATATTGATGAGGTAATGGTAAATCAGATTTAGGGAACAAAAAGATTTTTGAGTTAATGTTATGTCTGAATAGGATGGACGCTTGGATGGTCATACTTCAAACCGTAGTAGATTCTAAACTATCACACTTAGTGCAAAGGAGGAAAAACAATTTTTTTTTCGCAATCATTCTTTAGTGTCGTAAAACCAATTTAAATAGTTTCACTGCTTAGATTTTTTGAAAAGGCTAAGAATGTAAAAAAATCGTACAAAATTTTGTTAATATTTTTGTTTTAGCAACATTTATCGTCCTGTTATGAAATAAAAATTAGAGTACCTATGTTAGCTATTGATTTAGCAATTGAATGACACCTATTTTGTGTTTCTAGCACTTCTAGGTGAGTAGCTATGGCTAAATCTGAACAATCACTGGTGCTTCGTGTTCTAAAAAAATTTGAATGGCTGCCAAATTATCATAGTGGAAGAAGCCCTACTTACGGGGGATAATCTGTCGATAAAATTGACCGTATTTCATCCCCCTAAAGGCTCCGACACTCATAGTGAATCACACTGTATATAGATTAGTTTGAGCCAGTTAGAGCTAGTTAATAGCCCGTTTTTAGCTAGTTAATAGCATTAGAATTAACCACATCTATCAGCGAAGACTTTAAACCATCAAAACGGCTTCCAATCATAAAAAATAATAGGATATCGAGTATCACAGTGAAAGAATCCGCCTATTTATTACATCGCTATGCCAACGGGTCCTTTGCAAACAGCGAAGTTTGGGCACAAAGGGCAAAGCCAATAGTCGCAGAGTTACGGGCAGAATGGAACTTGCCCTATCGCAACTCAGGTGCCTTTTGTATAAGAGATAAGTAACAGTTCAATCGGATTGCACAATAGAAAGGTCGAGCCTGACCCTAAATCTAAAGCCACCCTGATCCCAGAGAACAATACCAATCTTTTATTTAATACAGTTCTGTTGCTGTTTGACACTTTGAATTTGTTTGTCTGCGATCGTTTGATGGAAAACCGTGGCCGCTGGGGTCTGACTATCGTTATGGTTTTTATCCTGTTGTTATATTGAGTAAATGAAATTTGGCTTCTTCATCAACAGCCTCATTCTTTACGATCATCAGAGATAGGTAGGATTAAAAAACAATAAGGGGGTTTATAAACACAACAGCCAAAACGAGAGAAATATCATTGTAGCATGATGATTGATGAGTCAATGTTGTTTCCATAGAATAATAACGCAGAGAAGGATAGTTCCATGCGTAGTTTCACTCAAAAGTGAAGCCACTTTATTATCAATATGTGTGTGAGTGCCATGTTATACTATAAATTGAGAAATAAGCTATCCTATCCTTCAAGTTAGACCAAACAGCACACGGTGTGCAAATTTGATTAAAATCGGGTAAGTAGTTTAGGAGTCCATCGCGGACAAACAACGTGACGCGTAATTTATATTATATTAAGATAAAACAGTAGCCAATAACAGAGTTATAAATTCAAAGCCCTTTACCTACTTCATCAGATTACACCAAAAACTCACTTCCCTCTAAACAATAGATGACCCTCTCCACGTCCTCAGCAAACTCCACACACGACCCGCAGCAGCACAAAATAATGGGTCAAAAACGTCCCGCGTCGGAAAAACTAATTTGACCGCTTCTTGGCCGCTCTTAATATTCACAGGACCTTGCAGCGACGGGCGAGCTCTACATAACTAATTCATGGAGACTTGATGAACCCAGGGCCGCAAGAGCGGGAATTATGAATTATGACGTCATCCTTCACGGGCAATTTCGACCCAGCCGAGTTGGCGCGCGTTAAATTTGAAGCGAGCGGCGTCGGGTTAACTTCTGAGACGGTGATGAAATCTTGAAGTGTTTTTTGAGATTAAGCTCCTTGAAGGTAAGCTGTGTAAGCAACTTTGCTTTAAGTGGTGGATAGCGCGCTTTGTTATATTTTGTTGAGATAGAACTTGGGCTGTTTGCAGGCCTTTATTGACAGTGGTTCTTTATTGGTCCTACTTGTATTTAAATAAATTAGTTTTGCAAAATTGATAGACAAGCATTTAAGCGCGGTATCACCTTATGATAATTGATAATGAGGCCCATGATTTTATGGGTAGGTAACTGTTTAGACCGTTGCATAATATATTTTTTTTATTACATGTAATTCGCATTTTATTGATAGCATGAACATCAGAATCGACAATGATGTCAAGAAAGGCAAATAAAAATAAAAGTACGTAACCCTACTCCACACGCCCACGATCTTCACGCACACTAGAGATGCCTGCTTTTTATTAGGGCTCCGTTTTACCCTTTGATGTACTGCTGTTGCCGCTATAACAACAAAATAGTAAAAAACAGGATAAAATAAATATTTAAGGGGCTCCTATACAACAAACTACGTAATTTTTTAATGGACAATGGTATCGAACCCTTCATGCGCGAGTCGAATTAGCACTTGGCCGGTTTTCTTATATCTGTTTAATTCCACCGCTATACATTCGTACCGTGCCGCGCCCATAAACAATAATGTCAAATTATTCGAAAGCTGAAAGTCCAATTTTCCGCGGTTTTGACGCTGCAATATCTATTCATGAGTTTCGGTGACATGCGACACTAACACTTACATTGCCACGGGGAAATGGACCTTATCCCAATGGGGTAAGGACGAGTGGCGAGCGCCAGTGGAAATGAATAATATCGTCACGTTTGCACGTGTATAGGGTTGCCGGTGCCTGTAATTGTGGACAAAGTGGAGTTTTTATTGATATTTAAATTCTGAGCCTGGAGATGAGAATACGGTAAACACTGAACTCTTTAAGTGTATCGGCTTATCGGACCGACCTGTTACTGATACAGAGAGAGAGAGAAAGAGATAATTTTCCACGTCCACGAATATAGGCCAATTATACAGACCCAAACGACACGTGCCATTTCATTTTCTCTCCAATACTCCCAGCAAGTTTAATTAGACCCTCCGTCACTTTACTGAATCGTGACGTTGTGATGCCTGACGATGAGATAAGATTGAGATGGCTGACTCGTCAGCCGCTAGCCTCTTTTAAAAAGAAACCTTCTATAAAACAGGTACTCCGATTTTTATGATTATAAACCATTAATTAATAATGTTACAGGACTTACCCATAGTTCACCACGTTGGCTAGTGCAGTAGTCGAGTACTAATTGACTTATAAAAAAAAAATGTAGTTTGTGGTAACCCTGCGTTAACGTTTTTTAAGCTGCATGACGAGCCAGAAATCATGTTTATGTAAATTCCAGAGTTACAAATTCAGTTCTCTATGACTACAAAATAGTTTTAAATCATAAGGAAGGCAGACAGCGAATAACTCAAGTGACTTGAAAGTAGGCTATATTTTATGGTAACTGGCAGCGAAGAAATATGTTCAGGCGCTGTTTGTAAATGTATCCGAATTAACAATGATAAAAGCAATTAGTATTTAGTTTCACGTTTGAAGTCACCTAAACATTTATAAAGAAGATGCGCTTGACTCTACCGACCTAAATTCCGAGGCAATCGATACAAAGTCCAAGATACGTATTCACAATGGAAGTTTCGAATTGGAAATATTTTATCCTACTTCGATCGCAGCAATCGCCACGCATTATAGTTAGAAAATGTAATGTAATGTAGTAAAACAAACAGAAAATCACTAATAACCGGAGTTAATCTTGGAGGAATTTAATTTGGAGGGTTTATGCCTCCGACGGGCCCTTAGAGGATCGTATTTCCCTCTCTCCTCAGATTCCTCTGTTTAAATGGACCAGCGCTCGTTATTCCATTCCAGATGATATTGTTGTAATTTGCAGTTTCTTAACGCTTGCCTAATTGGTCTCGTTTGTAGAATATTTAAATGGTGCCGCTTTTGATGTTTGAGTTTTGGAGCTTCAATATCGTGGTGGTGGTAGATGTTGGATGCGAACAGAGAAATGGGATGATGGAAGGAAGGTTTTGTTGAAGTTGTGGTTAATGTTTTGTATTTTACATCGATTTATGGCACGAACTGTGCCTCATATTTTACATCGATTTATATATGAGCTGTACCTGACAGTTATCCCACAAGAAATATTAACTGACCATAATAAAGAGTATGTGTGTTAGTATACTTTTTATTCCAAACTTCATGTACAATATTACCTACCAAACTTCATAAAAATATGAAATTACGGTGTAAATAGGGGGAAAAATTCAAACCATAAAAACTTTGACATTACAATATTATTTAGTAGGGTTAGTAAGAAATACCAGTGATAATAAGTCCTGGTTTTTATAACTTAGTCAAATTAGTACGATTGTCTGTTTTCCCCCTAAAGTAACGTAAATAATACTATCATTTCACAGACGATTTACTCCAAAATCTATGACCGGTAACCCGGCCATTAGTGTGCAAATAAACAAGGTGCAATCGCAAATGGCGACGAGGCGTCTCGCCGCAAATGTGCCAGATAATGTCCTCTAATGCCCCAAGATCATGTTCCGCTGTGTCCCGCGCTGTGTAAAAACTATCATAAGCGGCGATGACGACTTAAATGTTATGATAGAGAGGCACACTTGATGCGCTGCGTCGGAACATTTTAACTTTATAGCCTTTTTTATAATGAAAACAATGATTGTTCAGTTGTTCCAGTGTTGAACGCTAAAAAGTTGTGGGATATAAAGTAATTAACCGTGCAAAAATCAAACGAAGTAGTGGCTAAAATAGCGACGAGGCGTTCCGCCGCAAATGTATGCCCACAGATAACGTTCCACATGTGTCTCGCTCAGTGTAAAAACTTACGGGAGTGGCGATGACGCGGTAAATGTTAGGGCGTTTGTGCCGAATAAAACCAAACTTTATGTTTGTGCCAGCTGACAAAGAAGCTGTGCGTTCCACTGTTCTAATGTTATATTTTAGCCTTTTGTCTTTACGTAACTAAAAAATGTTCTCCAAACACGGCAAGCAAAAGTGTTGTAACAAATACCATTGTAATTTTTTGTCCACATTGTTCATTGTTATAAATAAAATGCGTACCAACGCTCCTTTTTTAGTTCTACTTTTAAAATAAAGTTAACACTTTGTGCAACCGTATTTTAAATTACAGTCTTTTTAAGCTTTTGAGCGACTGACTATTTTTGGGTACAATTCAGAAGTGATTCCGCCAACCCATTACATCTTACCGAAATTGCGCTACCTCCCCATAAAAGGTACGTGGCGGGTAGTCAGCAACTTTCCCTTTATCATTTTACTCTCTTGCCTTCTTGGCAGCGGAACGAGCGGAATCAGCTCCGACTTCTGAGGCAATGACGGAGGCTCGACCTCTCAGTCGATTTCGCAAATGGACCCGACTAATTGGAGAGGTCATCGAGTGGCTCTACTCACTTTAACTTAAGTGACGTCGACGATTAGCGTGATTGGGAAACAAAATGACTGTCATAAATACACCGATTACTAAACATCTATCAATCTTCTATCTATATTTTTTCCTGACTGATAGATTCCTCAACTACTTATATATAAATATTTATGTATTGTCCACTAGGATACATTTTGGAGAGCAGCTAGTTTATTATAGTATACCGATAAAAATGCCATGTAATAATATTTCGAAAAGTTTATCTAGAAAATATACATAATATACCTATACATAACATACAATACTTCCTTTTAGAATCCCAGACACTTTCTCAAGGCACCAAGATTGTCTTTTCTATAAACGTTAATATCCTACGCTATTTATCAACGGCACCTCGCAACAAAGAAACAAAACAGAGGACATTAAATACCTCATAGCTACAGCCGTTTCCCATTAGTTTTTGTGCTTATCCGGACATTAGACGCTATGGGGATATTACTTGGTACATTTGTGGTGAAACGGCACGCAATAGCCGTTTTGGTTTACCACAATGCTAGCAATTTTATTACGCGTAGTTTATACTAGCTGTGCCTTCACCAGCGCTGCTATGAGCATACGCTGATGATCATTATAAGTGAATATTACCTACCTGTAATATATGAATAAATAAATGACGCGTCAATATCATATACGTAGATTCTGACGCGTTACTAGAATTCCCTGTATTTAGTGAATTAGAAATTACGAGACTTGGAAACATCTCGGCCAAAGAATGTCGGCTGAACGTCCGAGCTGCACCCACACAATTTTCCCCATTTTTTAGGGGCGACTCGGCCGCATTTACAAAATATGTACGAGTACCTATAGTCAGATATAAAATGAATTAATCTACATCCGGGTAATTGGGCACAGAAACGTCGTGGGTGTTTTTAAATGCTTTATTTGGTTAGTAGTCTGAAGGCAGGGAATCTCACGTCACCAAGGTTCCTTAGTAATCTCAGTGTGGACCATACTAGTATTGCGGGCCATTAACCGCACCCGATGTTAGTTGACAGTGACAGCGAGAACTAAGTGACAGGACTCGTGCCTCAGGATATAAATACTTTATACGCGTCACTGTATCGAAACGAGCAAAAGGTAACTTTATCTCAACACACACTTGATACACAACACACTCCAAACCCGTTTCTAAGAGTACACGAGGGAAGAGCTCTCGCAATCGAAGACACTAAAGAGATTAAGGAGGCGGCACCGGGAACTTTCCTCTCCAACTCCTGCTTACATTAGCCTACTTATTTACGGCTTAATTGATTCAACTGCGCCCATTTTCCTGTTTTTTTAGGATTAAGATGAAACGGGAACGGCAAACTAATTGTTATTCTGAAACTAACGAAGGAAGATCTTGCGACGTTGTTGGCATTGCTCTGTCGAACATTTCTCAAATATATTTTGGTCAGGCGTATAATATGTACGTACCTACTTTCGATGACAGCAAAACTCGTCTTTTTTCTTTTGTCCATTCAACGTAAATTACAATTAAAATATAGAGTAGGTATATTATATTTAATGTGATACGTAGTTATTAATCCCTCCCGTGCTTTGTCGAAGATCCTACCGAGGCACAATAATTGATAATCTATTGTATCTGGAATTGCAGCTGCGGAGAGGTTAAGAAAAGTTGTCATAAAATTCAATTGGCAGAATAAAACCAAATGTTTAGTAAATTTTCAGACTGCCAATGGTAGTCGTAGTCTACAGGCGTGTTACCCCCAGTTTCTGAAACGTCAGTCAACTTTAACTACAGATTAATTCTATTGCCATCCTTGTCATTTGCTTATAGTGAGATAGAGGCAACGACAGTTTTAATCTACCGTCAAAGCCAACAAACGTTCTAGAAACCGGGGGTTAGTGTCACATAATTTCGAATATGGATTTCCGCAATGCCCGACTCTATCAATGCTATACTATAGTACTGTAAGAAAACTTCATGTGTTTAAGCCGAAAATTTTACCGAAATGCCTGCATAATTTAGCTGGAGATTTTATCTGAACCACTGGCATAATTTACTCGTAACTAACAAGGTACCACATCACGCTCAGTACCTGCGTTCTCAACATTTGGGTGGAATGATCCACGCTAATAAGGAACCAGGTAGGGAGACGAGAGCTCGGCTTAAAGTGCGACTTCTTATAGCTAATAGACGTGGAGTTGAACTGAGTGAAATAGGTCAAGCGGCACGCTTCGAGAAATACACGCTTGCTGCGCGGTGCAAGGCGGGATAGGTGGAAATGAAAGGGTTATATTATGAGTGTAGGTTCACGCGGAAACAGATCAAAATGTATTGTATAAAGAGTGGGTTTGATAAATAAATAGGTATATAGGCCAGTGTGGTTTTTGCCTCAAATACCGTAATAGTGATTCCGTACCTAAAATTATTTTATTATCTTTAAAAACGTTTGTTGTTTGATAGCCCCCATACATTGTTATTTTATTGATTTTATTCGTATTTGTTGTTATAGCGGCAACAGAAATACATCATCTGTGAAAATTTCAACTGTCTAACTGTCACGGTTCATGAGATACAGCCTGGTGAGAGACGTAGTAGTAGACAGACAGTAGTAGACAGACAGACGGACAGTGGAGTCTTAGTAATAGGGTAACAATTTACCATTTGGGTACGAAACACTAAAAAATAAAATAAAATATGATAAACTAAATTTAATGAGTAGGTAGGTACCTAATAGATTATGGTTTGAGTTTGATATTAAAATTTCCCTGTCATGTGCACGATCATATCTAAATCTCGCACAGGGAAAGGAAATCCATTTTACTAATCAAACAAATCCAAGCAAATGATAAAAAAATATATGTAATGAAGTTCTTTCCTAACAGACACGTTTCTCCGAACGGCACAGCCACCGCGTTACTCAGAATTCACATCGTTCTTTTTCCAACCCCATATTCACAGAAAATTCCCACTAGAGAATTATGAAAAATCCACGAGAAAGTTAGTACGACCAGCTAACAAAAAGGGGTAGGTACCTAGTTTAAACTTTACCGATATTTCAAAGCATTAGCAATGGCATTTGTCTGGATAAAAAAAGCTTTTAATAAAATCGTGAAAATCTCTAAACTTTTTAGCACTAATTAACCTGTTTCGCGACTTGTTGCTCGAGCAACTTTACTCTGTAAACAACAAGACAGCAAATTAAAAAGTTTAAATTGCTGCTCCCGTCTATGGGCAGTTCGCGGAGCGGTGGACATTGTCTTGTAGGTTACCTACTCTAACGTACGGCTTTTGTAACGCTTCTCTGCTAATAAAACTGCGTACTTTGTAGTTCTCCTTCTTTCAAAGTTAATTTAACTTTTGTGATATGAGGTTTCTCCTCTGTTTTACCTAGTATTAGCACTTATTATACATTTACAAACGAGCACATTGCAAAGAATTAGTTATTATTATTCTTAGAATTTGGATTAAAAAGTAGTCAAATTAAAGGTTTTAGTTTCGTTGGCAAACCGAAAAAGTGACGTTGTTAACTTTGTCATCATCATCATCATGATCATCATCATCATCATCATCATCAACCTCTATCGGCCTATTGCGAAGCACGGGTCTCCCTCGCTTTCGTGAGGAGGATTAGGCCGTAATCCACCACGGAGGAATAGTCCGGTCCGGATAGGTGGATAATGCTTCTGAAATAATTCTCAGGCATGTGAATTTCCTAACGATGTAGGTATTCTTTCACCAAAAAGCGAGTGATTATTACGTGCACATGATTAACAAAAAACACATTGGTACGTGCCCGCACTGGGATTAGAATCCACTGACTTATTTACAAGAATTTTGGGATTTAGTATTTTACTTATTTTATTAACATTTCCTTATTAAATATAAATAAAATAAAATAAACTAAAACTAGCTTAAATAGATAGCTTAACTAGCTTAGATTTAGTTGACTTTGTACTTTTTTCTATAAGTTGTGTTTCTTCACATGTTAGTGCGTATATTCTAGAGGTGTAGTTTTTTCAGTCAACATTGAAATAGGCGCGCCAGTAAAACCTAACATCATAATATGTTTATATACTTACTTGTGTTTCCCTCTGAACCCTTTGAGTCCGACAAGATGGCAACCCTACTGAGTTATGTACTGAACCCGCCTGCCTCATTAATGGGGTCCTGACCCTAATTTTTTACCACGGGTACAGATAGAAATGTAATTTGTGTTTAAGGGATTTTTAAAGGGTCAATCTCGAAATTAGATGTAGACCCCTAAATGATTAATAAGAGTATGGAAGCAAAAACAGTTGTATGTTTGTAACAGTTGTATGTTTAATAACCAAGTTATAATATTCAACTTGGAGAAGAAATAAGCAAGTAGAATAGTCAAATCCAAAATTGCATAATATTTATCTTGGAAACCCCTGATTAGTATATCTGGGGCATAGTTTCCTGTGTTTTATGAAATAGTTAATGAGGCCAAATGAACGAAGACAATTTATTTCGTTACCAACTCTAGAGTTGTTCTAGGGAAAACCCTTGACACGACCAAGGGACTTCTTATACACACAAATATAAATCAAGCCTCTAAGTCAAAGTCAAAGTCAAATCATTTATTGTAAATAGGCAATAAAATCGCACTTTTACAAGTCAAACACTTCAATCTAATAAACAAATTAAACCATAAAAGAAAACAAACTATAATTAATTGATTATGGTTTGAGTTTGAAAAAGGATGTTACCCTAACCATCCTGTACAGCTAGCGTTATCGATAACAATCTAAGACGCACGAAACAAAAACAAACCGATCGCGGAACAAAGATCGAGCAACTTCCAAATGTTCCAAACTAGGCAATTTTCCAAAATATACACCCCCGGAAAAATTGCAAACCCTACACACATCCGGGCCGGTCCCTGCGACCTTGAACACAAGGTCGAGGGGTGCGTCGGTTGCCACGACAACTGCCCCGCTCGTTGTCCTGGCTGCTCCCACTTTATGAAGAGGATTTTGATTATGGAGTGAGCCTAAAAATTAAGCCGAAACAGAATCTGTGGAAGTTGAGGGAAACTGGTCTCTGTTGGGCAACCAATAGAGTTTAGAATGATGCATTTTGTTTTTCAAAGAGCAACTTTTTTGTAGTTTCGGCGGCAGTGTAGATGTAGAGTGTAGACAAAGTGTAGAGTCTCAGGGAAGACTGAAGTTAGTTGTATAGTTAAATCCTAGTCAATATCATTATTTAGCAAAGTGGTGGATGCGCGTTAATTCCACCAGTCCAAAGGTACTCGAAAAAATTATAATACTCAAAGACGATTACTGTTTCTGTTTCTCGCCAAAACCCTGAAATGCTTGTTCTCAAATTATTCACAGTGATAAGGGGGTACTAAAGTAGGTAACCCAACTGTCACTGAGTTTGCGCGCTGTCAAACCGACAAATTTCATGGTGAAAATCTCTATTTAGATTTGAGAATAATTACTGTCTAGTTGTCAACGTTAACAACTTTAACCCACAGTAGCTTATTTATGGCTGATCTCTTTTTGAGACAAGACCGTAACGTGTGTACTAGCAGCAGTGGGAGCGATATGGACTTATTATGATTTTGTCAGACACAGCAATCATATTATTTAGTTTTTACTTCGCACGCTTTGTGCATTTAGCCAGAGTCAAGTATTAAAAATATTTAAGATTTTTTTAATTTTCTCTATACGGAAGTCATACCATTATAGCGATCTTCGTGATCCAAGTAGTCAAGTCAATTATTGACATAGTCAAACTCACGATTAAGTAAAGTGGTTTACTAAAGCTTCCTGGGGGTTTTGGAAAAAACTCATGCACGTTAACGAACATTTAATGTTTAATATTCCACCAATGTTACACATTAACATTCGAAGAAACACAAGTTTAAAAAACTAATACACATGCACGTCTCTCTTTCGGATACCTTCCCATCAAAATTCCGAGCATATTAATTCCTTTCCTAAGCATCGTCGTCACCATCCTATAATCCATATATTCACCCACTGCTCGTAGGCCTATCCTAGTGGACGATTATGTTCACATTGGTACCTGCCGGCACTGGGATTTGAACTCATCACCTCCTGCTTGGCAGGCGGCCGTTCGCCCACTAGGGCTACCACCGCGTTCTTCCTTTACTAGAGGCATATTAAACTCAACAACTGCGAAGTTTGGGCCTTGGAGGCTGTTGTCACTGTCTTGTTAGCGCTCGACGAGTCAACATCTCCTGAGGATGTCTAGTGTAGAGACGAAACACGTGTCGTATTGCTGTCAGTCGATGTTGGATAGATTTTTGGAGAGAGATTACGTCATCAGTCATCTAGCCAACATTGATCGGACGAATTTTTGGCGGGATTGGTTTTGAATATGGATTTCCGCAAAGTAACTCTTGATTCTATCAACTGCCTTGGAGGCTGTGCATACAAAATTGTATGATACCATTGTATATTTTTAATATTGCAATCTGGCTCGCATTTGGCCTAGTTAATGTAACCTTGCGGGAGGCTGTAGGGAGCGTCGGTTGCCATGGCGACCCGCCGGGTCGAGCGTCTTAGGTACAAGCTGGGGTAGCCCTGCAAGGTCGTGTCACTGGTTTTAATTTAATTGTAATATTTGTCGAGTGCCCGTTGAGATGTTGGATAAGATGTTTGAAATTCTCGTTTGTATTACTTAGCTACAATTCCTTACGGGTTGATTTTAGAAAAGGTTTTTAGTACGCGTTATGTATAAAACCCGGCAAGTGTGAGTGACCTAAGAACCTGTGTCCATATAAACTAGTAATAACTTGTATTTAGTGAGACAAAAAGCCAATCTAAATTCTCTGGCACTCTAGCTACGCTGGTCTAATTTCGATGTCCTATCGACGCAATAACATTAGGTACAACTAAACTGTTATACCTAAGTATAAGCTCCATTACACGACCATCAAATGTTGGTTCTTATCTTCCTCGATAGAAGCGAGATGTGATTGAACACTCGACCTGTGCCACAAAGTATTATCACGACGACTGTACTTGATTGGAAGGGAAACATCCTTTTGTTAAACTCAAACCATAATCAATTACTGTTTCATTTAATGTATGATACTTTATGTTTTTATGATTCTCTTTGTTAACGAGAATTAGCTGTTTGACTTGTAAAAGTGCGATTTAATTGCCTATTTACAATAAATGATTTGACTTTGACATACATCCAACGACAACACAGTGCTTTGGGCAAGCTCTATACTTGCACATAATTATTCCGACACGTGTTTCGTCCAAACACCGGGTTGAAATTAGCTATTCAGTGACCATTTCCCGCGGCTACTTGTAAACAGGCAAAGTGGTGAACTTGTAACTTTGTCGACGGAAACTGAACAGTAACTGGTCATTTTCCGCCACGAACAACTTCTGCCAACTAACCTGGACTTAGCACTGGGGTGGTAGCTTTGCATAACCACGATGAAAACAGTTAACGAGTTAAAGTTCTTAACTCATAGGCTTACTTATCAGCTTTTGAACATTGTTAGCGATAAGAATCATTAGACGTGTCGAATGCTTCGCAAAATTTGAGTTATTTACGTGCGTATTGAACTATTTTAGCACCTGACTGTACCTCCAATATTTTTAAGCTGGAAAGACGAAAATCATGAATAAAAAAAACCGCAACGCAGACATAAATAACACACGATTTGTGCAGACTCGCTTTTATAAACCCGCTCCATCCGGCATATCTAAAAATGTATCGGCTCCTACATTTTACGGAGTTCGTATTTCCCCTCTATGATATACTCGTATATACGAATAGGTATAGAGTCATATAAACAGGAACAGCAGACATATTCACTGAACAGATCGCTTGTCTGCCGTATCGGGCTGGGGAATCTTGAGCAAGGGTGTGACAGGGCCTTTCAAGAGATATCTGCCTCGAGGCAACTAACATGAGCCACTTGTATTTTTACGCTTTAAAGCGCCGGTAACGGACATGAGAGGATCCAAGAAGAAGGGTGTAACGGCTTCGGGTACGCAAATGGAAATTTTGTCACAGAAAGTATTTATCTATTAAAAATATAGTGGAATTTGGGTAGGAGCTGGTAATTGCGATTGTTCATATATTTTATACTGTTTTGAGTTTCCGTTCCCGATATTACCGTGAGTTTAAAAATCTGCTTAGTAGCTCCACGTGATCTTCTGGCTCCATAATAACCTTACATACGGTAATGAAATAGGACTCACCCAAAATAATCAAAAGGCTTTGTACCTAACCAGTCGTGTCTCAAAGATCCAGACAACAAGTTGAATCGGGATGAAGACCTACAAGAAGAACGCACAGAAGGAACTTTGTAATTGAAACAAAAAACAAATCACAAACTCACACAATGTTTGCGTAAAATCACACGAAATATATTCATTTATGATTTACTTTTCCTACACGTTACAAATAACACAGTACATTTACTGTAAAAACATTTTCGCATCCCCTCACCACTAAATTATCTTTACAACTTCTCAGATACAATGGGAGCAAAAACAAAAGTTTTCCTCCGCATCTCAGGAGTACGTTTTTGCCATATTTATATCGCAGTTAAATTCTCATTTCGTTGAATTGTGGCGGCAAATGTGCCGATTTGCTGTCACTGTGCGATATGACGATATATTTCCCTGGATATTTTACAAATGTTGTCATAATTTCGCGTTTATTCGAGTGTAATGTTTCGCTTTATGATCAGCGGGAGTGAATGTTTTTTTTCTTCTTGATGGATTGACCGACAAACTGTTCCTTCATAACTTACTTTGGTTATAAACTCATAAAGCTACCAAGGTTTAGTGATCAAATAAGCCGTAGAATTAGAAATCAGAAACGTAAGTTGTCTACGTCGTTTAGCAACGCCAAGAAACTTTCCCAAGCAACTCCACGACGAAAATAACATTAAGAATCTATGAGGTTCTAATACAAATACAAGAATGGGTATGAATATCTGGGGGCACGGCAGTGCCCCCAGATATTCATAAGTCATAAGCCAAGTCGAGCAAAACAAAAGGCACGGCCGTACTATCCTTTTCTCGAAGCGATTCGGGCCATTTTCGACCCCATGTAACTTCGTTATGGATAAAACTAGAAGCCTAAATTTTTAGTGACCAAGAGGGCATCACGTCTACAGATAAAAATTCAAGTTACATCAAATTTGAACCAGTAGTTTAAGAATTATTGCAAGTCAAAGTTCCTTAATTTTGCTGCCCACTGACTGACTGACTGACTGACTGACTGACTGACTGACTGACTCACCGATCATCAAAATTCTAAGGTACTTCTAGCCGTCCCACAATTTTCAAATTTTGAATATAGCTATTGTTTAGCCTATAAACCGAGGAAAAATTCTGACATTCCATAATTTTCATCCCGTTTTCTAGATATATAATCTGCATAAATAACTTTGTATTCCCATATAAATCCCATTAAATTGTATGTGATTACAAAGTTACTTTTACAGTTCATAATTAGACTTCTTTGAAATTGAATGAAATGGGTAACAGGGGTTAAAAATGAGAAATGGCTGCGAGAAATTCGACATATGAGCGCTTTTTAAAAACTTCGACGATAGGTACACCTACCGCAGATAAAGAGATACAAATCCCTGTACTATAGGTACCTATTACCTACCTGCACTTTTATAGGTCGAACAAATTCGTTACCTAGGTACATTAAAATAGGTACCTAGGTACCTTATACCTAATACGCATCTGTGGAGACGCAAAGACACTCGTTCATGATAATCTATGAGCATGACCTATGTCGCAAGGGTCCCCGACCGCGCAGGCGCGGGGCACGCGTTGATGCGTGTTTTGTAAAAAAACGAAATAAAGAAAGAAAACCTACAAAAAGAAATGAGATCCCATCAAAAACATTACATATACAAAAATGCACAAGTCTCGCAACGCAGTTTATCTGCCGTAAAAAGTTGTGAGATCGAATGTAAACCAAGTCGGTTAATTTCAATACCTACCTATACCTATCTATGGGAGCAGTTATATCTTTATTTCTTTAGTAAATATCTAGTGTCTTGGCGATTGTACACGGCAGCATAATCTACTAGGCAATCTAAATATAGTCTTCCGTATAGGTGTACTTTCAAACAAATACAAGCACAAAGCGCTTAACATAGATTTGTGTTGCCGTGTGCAATTGCCAAGTCCCTCTATTTACTAAAGAAATAAAGATATAACTGCTCCCATAGATAGGTATAGGTAGGTATTGAAATTAGCCGACTTGGTTTACATTCGATCTCACAACTTTTTACGGCAGATAAACTGCGTTGCGAGACTTGTGCATTTTTGTACATGTAATGTTTTTGATGGGATTATATAATACAAGGATAATGCAATGCAAAGTTCTTGGAGGCATTGCAATTGTTATTGGTAATTCAATGGCGCGTAACCGTTAATCTCTTCACTCAATAAAAATAAAAAATATATATCTTAGCGAAAAATAAGAATATAATTTTATTATATTATTATGCCACGAACATTGACTAATACTAAACCACTATTTACAGGCTTCCTTCTCTGTTTACAATGATTTACTCATTACGATCCCAAATGTGGGACATAAATACCCGTCCCACTTGGGAAATGACGCGGAGAAAATAACCGTAAACCTTCACAAGGCAATCATAAGTTTTCTTCGCCTTCAGAAAGTGGGTATCACAATGTACATATAGCTTGTTTGCTAATAAACTTGGCCCCTTGAACTAAATGTCCGGGCCCATTTTAAATGTCAAAAGATTTATTGTAAATAGGCAACATTGTAGACACAATTTTGTAAGTCAATCGTTTAAATATCAGCAATAACAGAGAGAAAATAAATTAGTCAACAAATCATCCTATAAAGTAAACTTCGAATTTGAAAATGTATTTTTCCTTTTGCAAGAGTTGGTTCGGGCTTGAATTTTGCATATGTAAAGGAAAAATCTCTCAGACTCTATCAGAGCTTTAGAATATAGAGAGAGAATATACACTCGGTAGAGAAAATATACCAGAAACTTACGTTTGACAACATCTTTATCATGTAATTTTTAATACATCGGGTATTTTGCATAAGTTTCCTAGATACGTTTTTACGGTTACAAATATTATAGTAATACGATTTTATGCGTTTTTTTGAGTAGACAATTTTCATTGTAATATTTTATTTTTTGACATTGTGAGTGTTGAATATTAGTATTCCACCCCCAGTTAATCGTAAGATATCAACGTGCAATATAAATAATCGACTCTCCTACTACAGTTTTTGTTCCTGTCAGCTGCACAGGTGTAAAAGACACTCGCAGATGCGGCAGAAAGGCGCCCGAGTCCGTAACCCACCTACGTATCGTGGGGTTGTGATCTAACACATTTTCCAGGAAAGTTTAGACTACTGCTAAGCGAGACCGCTGAGCAATCAGCAGCTCGAACAGTTCCAAGACCACTGACTGCTCTCGACTTGAGCTATTGACTGCTCTGGAAGTTTACCTGCACCCGTGTTTCGTTTGTTGCTGACTTTTCAAGCCATGCACGTAGACACTGGTCACTTTGAACGGTAGGGCTGTCAACTTCCAACTGTTCAAGCTGCTCACGTGGCTGCCCTGAATCCACTGCCTGTTAGTTATGGTAGTACAAAATAAACAAGACATAAGAGACAGAAAGACATCATCCGTTACGTGTACCATTTCGGTATCGTAGTCGTTAGACGGCATGTCGTGTGATTTATGAAGCACGAGACACATCTCTGTGTTATGCTTGTAGTCGTCGGGGAGATGTCAGGGTGACCATGCGTGCGGAAACCTGCTTTAGAAACAAGGGATAATGTTTTTGTCAATGGGAACATTACTTACTCTTAATTATGTGTTACAATTCTTTCAAATGTGAACGCGATTTAAATGATGATTGATTTTTACGTTAATAGGTATAAGAAATAAGTAATTCCTTGTATGGGTTATTTCCAGATACATAAGTAGTAGATTTTAATCGTGAACGATAGAATTGTTGACAAAAAACCATGCTAACAGCATGAACTATGTATTTTACTGTATTTATTATATTCTAATCTTATAGGTAGTGTCATCGATTTTTTACGTGCGCATAATGTTAAAGAATTCAGACGTCTGGTACGTAGAAATTACATTCAGACAATAGGCATACATTACATATTATGCAGGTAAATGATAAAGTACTGTTAAGATTATTGATTTGTGGTAACCCTAGATGCTAGCGCTTCGAACCGTAGATCGAATGTTCAGATATTTAGTTACGTTTACGTCTGGAACGTTACATGTCGTCGTATTTTACGTGAACGAATGGAAAGTAACGAATACGCGGAACGCTCTTTAGTTTGTGAGTTCATTTCCATTTCGCAAGCTGTGCATGTTATATACAAACTTTACGGGTAGGTACGCAAAGTAACGAGTTAGTTTCAGTTCGCACTGTCAGCGACGAAGATTCTGAAACAAGAATTTTCTTAGTCGATAGAACAAGTGTTACTTAGCGGATACCCTTTTTGAAAATGATGTAGTAAAATAATGTTATTTTAGCATTTTTCGTAGAAATCGCTAAGCAATCGCTACAACAAAGCCGTCGCTACTCAGTACAATGAAAAGCTTGGCGAGTAAATTTATTCCGTTTCCCCAAGCGATCTGTATAAACTTCGTACCTTTTCCTAATTAAATAACGTTACATCATCATCTTACCGTTTTCATCCTTCATCGTTGACTGTCACGTACGTTCCAGGAAAAGTGGTAATGAACTAGCCAGGGTAGGCAGTAGGCGGTAACGTATTGTACCTAGGTACTACGTTTTGATAAAGTGGCCGAGCGTTAGACGCCATTCTGTCTTTATTGCCAGACGTGTTTGTGGCAGTTATCGTTGGGCTTTACGCCCATTGGCGATATATATCAAAATATTATAACTTATCCCATCAAAAACATTGCATGTACAAAAATGCACAAGTCTCGCAACGCAGTTTATCTGCCTTAAAAAGTTGTGATATCGAATGTAAACCAAGTCGGTTAATTTAATACCTACCTACTTATTTATTTCTTTAGTAAATAGAGTGACTTGGCAATTGCACACTTCAACATAAGTCTACATAGCGCTTTGTGCTTGTATTTGTTTGAAAGTATACCTACACGGAAGACTATATTATTTAGATTACCTAGTAGATTATGCTGCCGTGTACAATCGCCAAGACACTCTATTTACTAAAGAAATAAATAAGTAGGTAGGTATTAAATTAACCGACTTGGTTTACATTCGATATCACAACTTTTTAAGGCAGATAAACTGCGTTGCGAGACTTGTGCATTTTTGTACATGTAATGTTTTTGATGGGATCTCATTTCTTTTTGTAGGTTTTCTTTCTTTGTTTCGTTTTTTTTGCGAAACACGCAAAAACGCGCGCCGCGCGCCTGCCCGGCCGGGGCCCCTTGCGAACATAGGTCATGCTCATAGATTATCATGAACGAGTGTCTTTGCGTCTCCACAGATGCATATTAGGTATAAGGTACCTAGGTACCTATTTTAATGTACCTAGGTAACGAATTTGTTCAACATATAAAAGTGCAGGTAGGTAATAGGTACCTATAGTACAGGGTGTACGGGAGTACATGGGATATAAAGTAAGACCCTGGAATCCCGTTTGCGTCTTTGATTCGAATAATAACGACAAGTTACCAACCTTAGACAGCGAGCTTCCGCGGGCCTAGCCAGCCGATCCGTTTCTTCCAGTCTTCGCCTGTGTTGTTGATAGTCTAGTTGCAGAGTTCACCACTACCGAATTCACCAGAACTAGCCGATTACAGTAGGAAAGTCATATTTTATAGTTTAACTGATTGTGTATGCGCGCACATGAACCGACCGACCCGGCAGAATCTCTCAACTCGTGTATTAGTTCCGAAAGTGACATAGGGTAGCGCCACTTTCTAAGGACCGGCGACAAGTGCAGACCGAATCCGCCCACGAATCACAGATAAGCAACATGCCGCCAAAATTCAAACCAAAAGAGCGCAAACATCTTCCCCCCGAACCAAGGTCCCCTTGGTTCCCCTTAATTTCCCATAGGTAACCTACATAATTTAGAAATGGGTCTCAAAAGGACACCAGTCTGAGTTTTAACCTCAGCTATCCGAACAACCCCATTTTTTCCCGGTAATAATTTAACTAACCGACCCCGTTTCCAATGAGAAGGCGGTTGATTATCCTCCTTGATCAAAACTAAATCGTCTAACTTTGGTGGATCAGTATGAGAAGTCCATTTGAACCGTTGTTGTAACGTATGTAGGTATTCCATATTCCAACGTGACCAAAAATGTTGTGATAATTTTTGAACCTGCTGAAACCGAGACAGACGAGGCATCTTGATTTCCGTGTACGCATATTCCGGAAGCGCTACTAAAGATTGACCGATCAAAAAATGTCCCGGTGTCAATACTTCAAAGTCAGCGGGGTCCGTGCTGAGCGGGCACAAAGGCCTCGAATTCATAACCGCCTCAACCTTGGTAAAGAACGTCGCAAGTTCCTCGAACGTCAATCGAGCATCACCTATTACGCGCCGTGCATGAGTCTTGGCTGATTTTACCGCAGCTTCAAATAACCCACCATGGTTTGGGCTGGATGGAGCATTGAAAAGCCATGTAATCTCTTGCCGACCGAGATGACGTTCGATATCCGAATGATTGTCACGAAGAAATATGAACATCTCC
Organism: Hylaea fasciaria; assembly: GCA_905147375.1. Taxonomy (NCBI): domain Eukaryota; kingdom Metazoa; phylum Arthropoda; class Insecta; order Lepidoptera; family Geometridae; genus Hylaea; species Hylaea fasciaria. Next base: position 12,068,252 of record LR990193.1, on the reverse strand, counting down.
TTGAGATGTCTGTCCGTTCCCGTAAAGTTAGTACCGCAATCAGACCGTATCAATGACGGTAGGCCGCGTCGAGACACAAACCGTGTAAGTGCAGCCACGAAGGCTTCTACTGATAAATCAGAAACAATTTCTAAATGGACCGCTTTAGAACTCAAACATACAAAAACACACAAATAACATTTTTGAATTTTAGCGTTCCGTAGGGTACTTGTTTTAATGAAGAACGGACCCGCAAAGTCCGTACCGACTCCCACAAACGGGCGTGACTGTCGGATTCTATCCGCTGGTAAGTCTGCCATAAAAGGCTGAGTAGGACGTGCCTTAGACCGATAACATTGCATACACCGAAAAGTAATAAACCTAGTGATCCGCCGAACTGAAAGAATCCAATAAAACCGAGATAAAATAGCTGCAAGTGTGTTAGCTCCGCAATGACAGTAATTCCGATGATAATATGTTACTAATAACTCCGTAAATGTACACTTTCCCGGTAATAATATTTGATGCCTAGCATCGTATGGTAAGTTTGCCGCATCTATCCGACCGCCGACCCTTATTATGTTATCCTTATCTATAAATAAATATAATCGCCGTAATGAGTTTCTAATAGGAATATCCGACCGTAAAGCTAAAATTTCATCATGGAAGGACCGTTCCTGAACCGACCGAATTAAATAAGATATGGCGTTGCGCCGTTCCAAAACCGAAATATTTGTACCGTTAAACTTACCACGATTAATCCGACTACCGAAGCGTAATATATATGCCGTGACATTTATCAATTTTTCAAAAGAACTATATTTTTCAAACAGATCAAATTCCGAATCTACATTTCCGATGTGAACAGACTTGTCCTTTAGCCCCGGTAATGGCTCCGTAGGTAGATCGGTACAAGTCTGTGGCCATTGTTCTGGCGGCGCGCACAGCCACTGTGGCTCCCACCAGCTGCTATCAGTAAGCAGGTCCGCCGCTGTCCCACCGCGCGATGCTATATCCGCACTGTTCATGATTCCCGGGATGTGCCGCCAATGAATATTTACTTGAGACGAATTAATTTGAGCTACCCGATTCCCTTCAAACACTTGAAGCTTGTGTGGCGGCGTTCGAAGCCAGGCCAACACAATAGTGCTGTCACACCAACCGGTAACCTCGTCAAATTCCATGTCAGCCGACGTACTCACATGGTTCAGTAGCGTAGTCAACAACGTCGCTCCGCTCAATTCCAACTTAGGAATGGTACGATTTGATTTAAGTGGTGCAACCCGTGTTTTTGCTATCAATAAACGTACTACAACCGAACCGTCAACATGTTGTGTACGTACATAAACTGTTGCCGCGAAACCTAACGAAGAAGCGTCACAGAACCCGTGTAATGAATAACGGGCGTTCTTATCTGTTTTTATACAACGAGGAATAGATAACCGTTGCAAGTTAGGTAGATCCGCCGTTATCTCTAACCACTGACGCACGATGTCCGGGGATGCAGGTGCGTCCCATTCAATCTTTCGTGAGTCATCAACACTATTTAATAACGACTGCAATAAAAGTTTCATCCGAAAAACAACCGGGCAAACCCATCCGAGTGGATCAAACAATCGAGCTACCGTAGACAGAATAATTCTCCGTGTAACATTTTCTTCCCGTGGTAAGTCAAGTCTATACGTAAAATTATCTAAGTTCGGGTTCCATTGAATACCTAAAATTTTTACAAAACCGGTGACGTCATCCGAGTGTTCATAAAATGTCCGAGGAGTTTCTAAATGATCCGGTGGCAGGTCACTAAGCAACCGCGGCTCATTAGACGACCATTTTCTAAGTTCATAGCCTGCCGAGTTCATAAGGGCCGAGAGCTCATTACGTAAGTCCGTAGCCTCTTGCAACGTATCCCCTCCCCCACTCAAATCATCAACATAGGAGCTTTTAGTAAGTAACCTAGCCGCCCGAGGATACCTATGACGTTCATCGCTCGCCAATTGATGAAGACAGCGTATCGCAACATAAGGACTTGATTTTAAGCCGTAGGTATTTGTAGTCAACTCGTAAAGCCGAATAGGATCCGATTTAGATGCCCTCCAATAAATAAGTTGGTATTTCCGGTCAATAGAATTTATCCATGTCTGGCGAAACATCATCTTGATGTCTGTGGCAAAAACCACTATAGGTAGCCGAAAGTTAATAATTATGTCCGTAATATCATTTTGTAGCCGTTCACCCGAAAATAAACAATCATTTAAAGATACACCGTTACTAGACCGTACACTGCCGTCAAAAACAACCCGTATCTTAGTTGTGTCCCCCGATTTCTTAAAAACCCCGTGGTGTGCTAAAATGTAATGCTGCTCATTAGAGTTAGGATTATAATTTGTTAACTGCATGTGACCGAGACGTATATATTCCGACATAAATTCTACGTACTTAGCCCTAAACTCCGGCTGCCGTTCCATCCTACGTTCCACAGACAAAAACCTACGTAATGCAGTTTGACTGGTATCTCCTAACTGATGATTAGGCATCAAAGGTAGCCGTACCGTGTACTTGCCGTCCGAGCCGCGTGTAACAGTGGTACTAAATAACTGTTCACATAAAACATCCGACGGATCCTTCTCTGGCCGTCCAGGAGGTTCCTCTGTCCGCCAAAACCGTTCCACTTGGTCAGCCAAAGTGGCACCCGAAGCAAGACCCGTTCGAGACACTAGTGGGGAGGTCATGGTCAATTCCTGTGAAGGCTCCGTGGGACCGAAAATTACATGATCAAAAATAGTATTCAACGCGTAGGGACCATTGACCTCTAACTCAACCGCTTGATTTAAAACCTGCCCGAGAATATCTGAACCCAAAATTAAATCTATTTGACCCTCACCTATATTACCGTCGTCCGAATTGATTTTTAAATTTAATTGTTTTATTGAGATGCCCATTTTCCGAGCTAAATAGGCTGTAGGATTTTTTAATAATACAGCCGTAACCGATAATAAAGGTTTTCCTGTCCGTAATGGCCGAAAGTTGACAGAAACGACGTGAGTACAGTCACCCGAGTGAGTACCGCCAACTCCAGTTAACCGAATAAGTGTATTATATCGCTTTAAACGTAGTGTCGTAACTAAATCACTACGGATGACACTAGCCTCCGCCCCCGTGTCTAATAATGCAAGCGCCCGTAAAAACTCGTCGTTTGCTGCTTGCACTTCTATGACGGCCGTAGGTAAAAGAACATTAACCGGTATTGTAGGTGATGGAGCGGTGGCCGTACATAGAATGTTCTGTAATTGCTATGCATCAGAGCGACGAGCCTCCGCAGGACTCGGCCCTCGCGGCGACCATCTCCGATTTGAATCATTTTCGCGATCGTCGCGGGTTCGATTCCAACCACCGCGCACATCTCCGCTTTGATAACCCATTCTAGGCGAAGACGGCGATGGTGCCGGTAACGAATTGCCAGACTGGTCCGACCAACGAACGTGTGAAGTGGGGCCGCCTGCGCGGAACCCTTGGGTCCTGGTAAATCCACGATCAACCATTCCCCCCGTACCGTCCCTCTTATCCCGCGATAGATTATTAGGTGAGTTCTGTGAACCCTGCATTTGATCGCCGCTGCTCGGACGCAAGTAGCTTGGACAAATCAAACTATCATGGCCCGTGTGCCCGCACTGTGCGCACGAAATCGCACGAGTACAATCCGCCGCCGAATGGTATCCGTAACATCTAAAACACAAACCTCGAGTTTGCACTGCCGATTTACGATCCGCCTTAGCTAAGTTCCGAAACTTAAAACAATCGTAAATTGTATGACCCGGTATATTGCAGTAGGCACACTTAGCGAGACTTGTATTAATATTACGTTCGAATTTACCTACAGTGTGTAAAGCGCGCTCGCCTCGGCGAGGGCGCTCGGACACCGAATAGCAAACCGGTTCCGCAGCCGTATCTAGCAGCCTGCATTCATTATTCATAAACTCCGTTAATTGTTCGAACGTAGGCACCGTATTCATTTTACCGCCGTGCAATTGTTCAAATCGCGTTTTAAGATCAACCGGCAATTTAGACAAGCTTATATGGAATAGCAAATAACTCCATTCATCCGTAGGAAAACCTAAGTTTTTTAGTGCCCGTGTAGATTCTAACAACGGGTTCAATATTTTAGTGCGAAGCCCCGACGCTTGTTTCAAAGCCGGTAAATGTAAAATACGCGAAATATGTGAATCCGCAAGCAACCGAGTATTCTCGTATCTATTACGTAGAAGTTCCATTGCCGTATCCAAGGAGGCATCCACCATCGGTAGATGTTTTATCAAGGATTTTGGTTCCTTTTCAACATTGGAAAATAAGTAGTGGAACTTTTCCGTTTTCGAAATATCCTTCCTGCTCAATACTAGCGAGCTAAATAAGCTTATGAAGCTACTCCACGAGAATACGTCTCCGTCAAACATAGTTAGGTTGATACGCGGCAACCTAGCCGTAGGCGCGCTATCCGTTGGCATAAATGTACCCGCCGTACTCGGAAAACCCGCTGCTAAGGATTCTAATTTATTGTAAATCAGAGTAGCTTCCTCGTACAATTTACTATATTTATCTATTATTGTTGTATCCGCAGTATCCGCAGTATCCGAAGAACACACAATCAATATGCCTTCGTATGCATCCGTTAGCGACTCGTAATAAATATTTAATTTATTAAGTCGAGCGGCCATGATGCTCGCTGACTTATTTTTACCGTCCGCCAGTTCTAATGAATGGACAAACCAATCGTTTTTAATTTTAAACTTACTTTCATAAGATTTTATGGACGACATGACGGGATGGGTTCTTAAACTGATCACCAAAATAGATAGCCGAAAAACAAATAACCGAAATGATATTTAAAGTATGTACCGAAATATTTAAAATTAACCGTAAAAAATACCAAGCGTAGGTACGCGTGGCCCGACCAACTTCGACCTTTCTAGCCCAAAAAAATACCCAAAATTAGTGTTCCCGGATCCGGCTCGAAGGAAATTATGTACGGGAGTACATGGGATATAAAGTAAGACCCTGGAATCCCGTTTGCGTCTTTGATTCGAATAATAACGACAAGTTACCAACCTTAGACAGCGAGCTTCCGCGGGCCTAGCCAGCCGATCCGTTTCTTCCAGTCTTCGCCTGTGTTGTTGATAGTCTAGTTGCAGAGTTCACCACTACCGAATTCACCAGAACTAGCCGATTACAGTAGGAAAGTCATATTTTATAGTTTAACTGATTGTGTATGCGCGCACATGAACCGACCGACCCGGCAGAATCTCTCAACTCGTGTATTAGTTCCGAAAGTGACATAGGGTAGCGCCACTTTCTAAGGACCGGCGACAAGTGCAGACCGAATCCGCCCACGAATCACAGATAAGCAACATGCCGCCAAAATTCAAACCAAAAGAGCGCAAACACAGGGATTTGTATCTCTTTATCTGCGGTAGGTGTACCTATCGTCGAAGTTTTTAAAAAGCGCTCATATGTCGAATTTCTCGCAGCCATTTCTCATTTTTAACCCCTGTTACCCATTTCATTCAATTTCAAAGAAGTCTAATTATGAACTGTAAAAGTAACTTTGTAATCACATACAATTTAATGGGATTTATATGGGAATACAAAGTTATTTATGCAGATTATATATCTAGAAAACGGGATGAAAATTATGGAATGTCAGAATTTTTCCTCGGTTTATAGGCTAAACAATAGCTATATTCAAAATTTGAAACTTGTGGGATGGCTAGAAGTACCTTAGAATTTTGATGATCGGTGAGTCAGTGAGTCAGTCAGTCAGTGAGTGGGCAACAAAATTAAGCAACTTAGACTTGAAATAATTCTTAAACTGCTTGTTCAAATTTGATGTAATTTGGATTATTACTTATAGACGTGATGCCCTCTTGGTCACTAAAAATTTAGGCTTCTAGTTTTATCCATAACGAAGTTACAGGCGGTCGAAAATGGCCCGAATCGCTTCGATAAAAGGATAGTACGGCCGTGCCTTTTGTTTTGCTCGACTTGGCGGGGGCACTGCCGTGCCCCCAGATGAAGAATGTGAAACTTACGCCCTTTGCATTACGCCATTTGCAAACGATTATCGTTCGGCAATACCGGTCGAGTTTTGTAGTTTAATTTCCAATAAAGTAGCATTTTCAAGAACTCACACGAAGCTAAATTAAGGAACGATATGACCCACACAGTGTGGGCTACCTTTCCCTTAATTAAACAAAACTCATAATTAATTAAACAAAATTGATAACTGATACAAAATCGTTCTGGCCGCTTTACACTCTCGGCGATACGCCACAGCCCCAATGACACACACAATGTCAAATTTGGTCATTGTGCAATTGATTTTTATGTTTTACTAGCTGTTGCCCGCGACTTCGTCCGCGCGGACTATATACTTTACCATAATTCCAAATAACTAAAAATAGACCATGACCTCGAGTTCGACATCGACATCCGATATGCGATATCCAACATTCTCGTACGACATCCACCATCTTCTATCAAAATTACCATTTTATACAAAAACCTGGCATTTTATACCAAAATCTAATATTTCATACAAAAATCTACCATTTCCTACCAAAATCTACCATTTTCTACCAAAATACCATGTTCTACCAAAAGCTAACATTTTCTACTAAAGTCTAAAATTTTCTACCACAATCTAAAATTTTGTTTCTAAATCTATTATTTTCTTTCTAAATGTGCTATTTTCTACCAAAAGCTACCATTTCCTACCAGAATCTACCATTTCCTACAAAAAACTACCATTTCCTAAATTAAATCTACCATTTTAACCGTAATCTACCATTTTACCATAATCTACCATTTTAATTTCAAATTCACTAATATCTACCAAAAGCTACCATTCCTTCCAAAATCTACCATTATTACCAAAAATCTACCATTTCCTACCAAAATTCTACCATTTTCTACCTTTAATTTATCATTTTCTACCAAAATCTACCACTTCCTACCTTTTAAAGAACATAGATACCTACTAAGTTTGAAATTGATCAAACCAATAAAACACGCTGTTCCATCCAAACTTTGCAACCCCTTTTCACCCACCTAGGGGTTAAATTTAAAAAAAGTCTTAGTGCACACCTACGTCTCTTAAGGAATATGTGTACAAAATTTAAGTTTTGAACTAAATATTTTGCATTGCATTGTTCAGTTTTGAACTAAATTTTCTGATGAAAAATATTTTGCAACCCCTCTTTATCATGTAAGGGGCTTAATGTTCAAAAACTATGAATGTATTTAAATAAATCTTTTATATAATGTAAATGCCAAGTTTGAAGCTGATCAGACAAAGAAAACACGTTGTTACACATAAACGATACAACCCCTTTTCACCCCTTTAGGGGTTGAATTTAAAAAATCACATTTTAGTGCATTCCTATGTCACTTATGGCATAATTGAGCCAAATTTTTAATATGAACTAAATCTGATGAAAATATCTTGTAACCCCTTTTTCTCACTTTAGGGGTTGAATATTAGAAAACGATGAAACACGTGTTTAATGAAATGTTTTAAAGAATATAAATGCCAAGGAATACAGAATTAGAGGAATGTTATAATTTGTTAGGCCGCAATAATAGAGAAATAGATTATATGGACAGTAGAATCAAATGCTTACAAAAGCAGTTAAGTGACATTAGTGGCAAATATGAAACTTCAAAAAAACAAATTAAGGGACATATAGCAGCCATGACATGCTTGATGAACCAAAGTCGCAGCTGTGATAAATGCACAACAACCATTGACAGCATGGAAGACTCCAGCTTGCCTTCTAGAGTTTCTATTACACCTTCAGTGGAGAGTAACCCACCATGCCTGGTTCCGGAGCACAAGTCACCTATGCAAGAACCTTTCTCCCATTGTCCAGATGTTTCTCCGGTGGACTCAGGTTGTTTAAAAATTCAGTCTGAGTGCACTAGGAAAACTGTGGTTTTCAGTGATCAATTGGGAGTAGGCATGGGCAGTCTAATACAAAACTGCCTAACACAATCAGTCTGCAACAACAGTTTCTCAGGCATGTCTATAAAAGATTTATTATCAAAAATTAAAAACAATATATATGATAAAAATACCAACATTGTGGTACTATTAGGAGATAGTTTAGCTATAAATAAATGTGATATTGTAAGTCTTATTGAGACCCTCATAGACATAGAAAGGAAAGGTATAGGCAAGATAATTATCTGCTCACTTCCTTACTCAAACAAAATGAGTCCCACTCAAAATGGTCATGTTCATGACCTAAACCTGACATTGTATAATCTGACATGTCGTCAAAGTGACATTTTATATTTCGAAATTAACAATTTTACAAGTAGATTTATTTTGACAAAGAATACTTTGTATCTCTGCAAGAAAGACAAAATGACCATTGCTAAATTGTTAGCATTCAATATACATGATCCAGTTATACATAGTATAACTGATCACATTGACAAACCCACAGCTAATAGCTGTAATAATCGGGATATAGGTAGGATGACTAGGTCAGTCGATTTAAACTGACTGCTAAGACAATGGAAAGGCCCGGTACAATTCATATATTCCATCAGAATATTCAAGGCCTTTCCAGCAAAGCACTAGAATTAGAACTATTTTTAGACTTTAGTAAAATTCATGTTATGTGTGTAACTGAACATTGGTTCAGGAAAAATACTGTGTTACCGCCTATTAAAAATTACCAAATTGCAAGTTCTTTCACTAGGGAAAAAGCTATCCACGGCGGGTCATTAATTTATGTAGTAAACAATTGCCAATTTAAAGAGAGAAAAGACATTGTGTCCTTGTCTATAGAACGGACTATAGAGTTATCATGTGTAGAGCTGGAGCAGCATATAATTGTTTGTGTATACAGACCCCCAACAGCTGATTTCAAAATGTTTGAGTCCATTATGGAAGAAGTGCTGAGAAAATCATTTAATACCTCGAAATATGTAGTTGTTTGTGGCGATTTTAATGTTAATATTCTAGATAACTGCCCATTAAGTGATAAGTTACTAAATTTATTTTTGTGCTTTGATCTAAGAAATCTTTTTAATCAGCCAACTAGAATCACTACCTCATCTGCAACTTGCTTAGACAATGTTTTCTGTAACTGTGAACCACAAAGCATGGCCATATGTGACAAGCTTAGCTCGGATCATTGTGGCCAATGTGCTGTGTTTCCATGCAATTCAAATAAAGTCTCCCCGGAGTTTACTTACAGACCCATTACCACCAACCGTATGGGACAGTTCTCGGAAAGCATTGATAAGCAACTTACTTACTTACCGTTTCTTGAGGATCCAGATGACCTTTGCAATTCCTTGTTCAAAATGATAGATAAAGAGTTTAATACAATTTTTAAATTAAAAACATATAGAGGTAGCACCAAGGCGAGATTTGATGGGGACTGGGCTACACCTGGTATCTATAAAAGCAGGAACAAATTGTATGATTTATATTCACAAAAATGTATAAATGCACATGACACTAAATTTTTAGACTATGTTAAAAAATACTCAAAGACATTCAAATCTGTGTGCCGTACCGCGAAGTCTCTTCACTTGAGTAGGAAAATTAAGCAGGCCGAAGACAAAATCAAAACAACGTGGAAAATAATCAACACTGAAACTGGCAAAATTAAACCTCGGGACCGGAAATATGTCTTAAATATAAACCAAAAATTAATTTCAAAAGATTGCGAAGTAGCCAATGCGTTTGAAGATTTTTTTACCAAAATACCTATTGTTACTACCCAGTCGTTAGAGTCATCCCCGGTTGCGGCTGCTTCTATACTATTAAATAATGTTGACAGATGTAATGATGTATTTAAATTCAAATATATTGATGTAGACAGTATTGTTAAGACATTTAAATTACTTAATATTAAGAACACTGAGGATCTGTGGGGAATGTCTACAAAAATTTTAACTTGTATTATTAATTCAATTGCCCCGTATTTGGTCGTTATTTTTAATACATGTGTCGATGAAGGAGTTTTTCCTGACGTAATGAAAAATAGTAAACTGATTCCTCTGTATAAATCCGGAAATAAAAATGACCCGACTAACTACAGACCCATCTCAATACTTCCCGCACTAAGTAAAATTTTTGAAAAAATTATCTTAAACCAATTAATGACTCATTTTAATTTAAACAGCCTGTTTCATACTGAACAATATGGCTTCACTAAAGGCTGTTCTACCACAGATGCAGGGATAAGGCTCTTAAAGCATATTTTCGATGCTTGGGAGAAGTCGCAGGATGCTATTGGTGTTTTCTGTGACCTTTCCAAAGCATTTGACTGCGTTAGTCACGAAACATTAATTTCTAAATTACAGCATTACGGGGTTCACGGGAAAGCTCTCGATCTTGTATTCTCGTATCTTAGTAACAGAATCCAGAAAGTGGATATAAATGGAGTAAGGTCATCTGGGTCGCTCACTACAATGGGTGTCCCTCAAGGTTCAATACTGGGGCCATTCTTGTTCTTGGTGTATATTAACGATCTTGCCTTTTTTGTAAAGAACTTATGTGATATTGTTTTGTTCGCTGATGACACTTCACTTATTTTTAAGGTTGACAGAACATACAACAATTTTGACAATGTTAACAAAGCAATCACGCTAGTTCTTAAATGGTTCACGGTAAATAATTTAGTGCTGAATTCTAAAAAAACGAAATGTGTAAAATTCTCACTACCCAATGTTAGAAGAGGCCACACAAATTTAAGTATTTTAATTAATAATGAGCCGTTACATCAGGTAGAGTCAACAACCTTCCTGGGAATTAATTTAGATTCTAGATTACAGTGGGGTCCTCACATATCATCTTTAACTGGAAGATTGAGCTCTGCAGCTTTTGCTGTACGTAAAATCAGACAATTTACTGATGAAGCCACTGCAAGATTAGTATATTTTAGTTACTTTCACAGCGTTATGTCATATGGCATTATGTTGTGGGGCAAAGCCGCGGATATCCAATCTGTGTTCGTGCTACAGAAAAGAGCAATTCGGTCAATATATAATATGAAAACCCGCGATTCTCTCCGGGAACGATTTAAACACATCAATGTTCTTACAGTGGCTTGCCAATATATATATGAAAACTTATTGTATGTTCATAAAAATATTAACAAGTTTGCTAAAAATTGTGACGTACATAATTTCAACACTAGAAATAAAAATAAACTCAATGTACCAAGATTTCGGTTGCAGAAGGTTAGTGGTTCATTTATGGGGAACTGTATACGCTTTTATAATAAGTTGCCAGAGGGAATTGATCAATTATCCATGCAAAGATTTAAAACTTTTATTAAGGCTAATCTCATAAAGAAAGCCTATTACACTGTTAATGACTATATTAAAGATAAAAATGCATGGCCTCAATGCCCCCAGCTCCATGGTAGTAATAATTAACGTGAATTTTATTAATATGTTTTGACATTTTTATATTGATGGTCATATTTATACCAATGTAAATATTGTGATTGAAAAAAAAAAGAAAATTATACATTATGAGAAAAAAAATATGACATCCCCGTAGAGTTTCTTGGTGCTGTCTTCTCTAACGGGCGTATTCCGAAGCACTGGTAGAATCAAACGGAGTTTCCTTTTCCTGTCTGAGATTCAATCCTGGACTTGAAAGGGAAACATCCTTTTTCAAACTCAAACCATACCTAATCAATTAATTATAGTTTGTTTTCTTTTATGATTTTATTAATTTGTTTATTAGATTGAAGTGTTTGACTTGTAAAAGTGCGATTTTATTGCCTATTTACAATAAATGATTTGACTTTGACTTTGACTTTGACCAAGTTTGAAGTTGATCGGACCAAGAAAACACGTTGCTCCATACAAACTTTGTAACCCCTTTTCACCCATTTAGGGGTGGAATTTTCAAAAATCCTTTCTTATTGCTCGCCTACGTCACATAAGGAATATTTGTGCACAATTTCATGGTTCTAGACCCAGTGGTTTCGGCTGTGCGTTGATCGATCAGTCAGTCAGTCAGTCAGTCAGTTCTTGCTTTTATATATATAGATTTTTGTGGTGTCGATACGTTGTGTTACATTTCTTTTTTTTATTATTTAATTTAATGACTGTAGTTGTTACGTGCTATTTGTTACAAGCTGTGCGTTGTGCTGTTCCCTACAATATTTTTCTATTTTCCATTTCACTCAACGCCTCCATCATCAATCCACAATTCCACGTGCACGTCACAGCGCAGGCTAACCATGAGGTACGGCCTCGAACCCACTCCATATTGAATATTGCCAATCGCTTACCCCTCGAAAAACTTCAGGATTTTATTGCTACAGCTCTGCTGGGATCAAAAGCGCCCCTAACCCAACTCCGCCTATTAACTAACAAGTTTAGATGGGACGACGATTTCCAAGTGTTTTGTAGTTATATAACTGGTAAAATAAAGATACAGAAACGTAAAAGGTGTTTGGATAAGTTTTAGGCCCAATAACAAGGTTTAAGAATAGGTTTCACGTGGAAACAGGATAAGGTTGCCGTGATAGCCGTTCAAGGAAAATGTATTTAAATAAAAGTTACGTGCTGTATTATCTTTTTATCATAATCAAGCTTTTTTCCTTTGCGGAAATCCCCTATTCACTTATTCTGATTGTGAAGTGCGACACGGAATCAGAGTGGTAACGAAATGTCACACAGACACGACATATCATACAGACATATCACGATCATACAGAGTCAGACACGACACTCTCAATCAGACACCTTAATGTCATGACCGAATATCGCGCCTGAAAAACGCGACTTAATATCGCGACTGCATATCGAGACTGAATATCGCGACTGAATGTCACGACTGCATATCGTGACTGAACAACGCGATTGAATACCGTGACTGAATGTCATGACTGAATATTGTGACTGAATATCGACGCTGAATGTCGTGACTGAATATCGTGACTGAATATCGCGACTGCATATCGTGACTGAATATCGTGACTAAATATCGAGACTAAATATCGTGACTGAATGTTTTGACTAAATATCGTGACTGAATATCGCGACTGAATATCGTGACTGAATATCGCGACCGTATATTGACTGAATATCGAGGCTTAATATCGCGACTGAATATCGCGACTGAATATCGAGACTGAATATCGCGACTGAATGTCGCAACTAAATATCGTGACTGAATGTCGTGACTGAATATTGTGACTGAATATCGTGGCCGAATATCGTGACTGAATATCGTGACTAAATATCGTGACTGAATGTAATGACTGAATATTGTGACTGAATATCGTGGCTGAATGTCGTTACTGAATATCGTGACTGAATATCGCGACTGAATATCGCGACTGAATATCGAGACTGAATGTCTTGACTAATTATCGTGACTGAATATCGTGACTGAATATCGCGACTAAATATCGAGATTGAATATCGCGACTGAATGTCTAGACTCATATTGTGACTGAATATTGAGGCTGAATGTCGTGACTGAATATCGTAACTGAATATCGCGACTGAATATCGTGACTGAATATCGCGACTGAATGTCGACACTGTATATCATGACTGAATGTCGCCACTAAATATCGTGACTGAATATTGTGACTGAATATCGAAGCTAAATGTCGTGACTTAATATCGTGACTGAATATCGTGACTGCATATCGTGACTGAATATCGTCACTAAATATCGTGACTAAATATCGTGACTGAATGTCTTGACTAAATATCGTGACTGTATATCGCGACTGAATATCGTGACTGAATATCGTCACTAAATATCGAGACTAAATATCGTGACTGAATGTCTTGACTAAATATCGTGACTGAATATCGCGACTGAATATCGTGACTGAATATCGCGACCGTATATTGACTGAATATCGCGACTGAATATCGAGACTGAATATCGCGACTGAATGTCGCGACTAAATATCGTGACTGAATGTCGTGACTGAATATTGTGACTGAATATCGTGGCTGAATGTCGTGACAGAATATCGTGACTGAATATCGTGACTGAATATCGCGACTGAATATCGTGACTGAATATCGAGACTGAATGTCTTGACTAATTATCGTGACTGAATATCGTGACTGAATGTCACCACTAAATATCGTGACTGAATATTGTGACTGAATATCGAAGCTGAATGTCGTGACTGAATATCGTGACTGAATATCGTGACTGCATATCGTGACTGAATATCGTCACTAAATATCGAGACTAAATATCGTGACTGAATGTCTTGACTAAATATCGTGACTGAATATCGCGACTGAATATCGTGACTGAATATCGCGACTGAATATCGTGACTGAATATCGCGACTGAATATCGAGACTGAATATCGCGACTGAATGTCGCGACTAAATATCGTGACTGAATGTCGTGACTGAATATTGTCACTGAATATCGTGACTGAATGTCGTGACTGAATATTGTCACTGAATATCGTGGCTGAATGTCGTGACAGAATATCGCGACTGAATATCGCGACTGAATATCGAGACTGAATGTCTTGACTAATTATCGTGACTGAATATCGTGACTGAATATCGCGACTAAATATCGAGATTGAATATTGCGACTGAATGTCTAGACTTATATTGTGACTGAATATTGAGGCTGAATGTCGTGACTGTATATCGTGACTGAATGTCACCACTAAATATCGTGACTGAATATTGTGACTGAATATCGAAGCTGAATGTCGTGACTGAATATCGTGACTGCATATCGTGACTGATCAGTCAGCTTGCGTACGCGGCCTCGACTAGACGTTGTCGTTGCATCGCATCTCGCGTGTCACATAATATTATTATACATTAAGTGTACGTGTATCGCTCGCAAGCGGAGTAATTTGCAAAACTGTGCCGATTTGTGTGTTGGATTACCACAATGGTCAACTGTGGTCGTTGCGGTGATGAAGTGTCGGAGGCAATTCAGTGTTCCGTGTGTCGGAAGCATTTCGACTTTGGCTGCTCTGGTATCACGGAAAAAGGATACCGGAAATTAGGGGACCGTCAAGCTACATGGAGGTGTGTTAATTGCAAGAATGCCAGTCTTACCAGTGCTCAATCACTGTCTAATGTGGTCTCTCCAGCAACTTCTCCCGCTGTGACGCTGGAGTCTCTAATGCGTGAGCTGAACACCATACGCCAGGAACTGGCCCCACTCTCTAGCTTGGCTTCGGATGTTCAGCTTATCCGGAAGGAACTGAGCGATCTAAAGGAATTACCGGCAAAAGTCCAGCATATGGAGGAGCGGTTGTTTAAAGTTGAGGCGTCGCAGCAAGAAATTGCGGAGCTCAAGACAGCGGCTGTCAAACGTGACGATTGGCAACACGAAACTGACCAGTGGCTTCGCATTAATAATGTGGAAATTAAGGGTGTGCCTTTAAAGGACAAGGAGAACCTATTTGAGATAATTGCCAAGATAGGAGGGGCAATCTCTTTTCCTATCCTGAAAACACAAATTAATTTTGTGCACCGGGTGCCCACGAACGTGACTGGGACTAAAAATATTATTGTTTCTTTTATGAGTCGCTACATTAAAGAAGACTTTATTGCAGCTGCCCGTAGTCTAAAAGTTCCACTGACCCCCAAGGATATCGGTATCACTGGATCAGGGAGAGTGTTCGTGAATGAACACCTCACTATAAGGAACAAAATGTTATTATCTCAAGCAAAGTCCCTAGCTAAAGAGCACAATTATCAGTTCGTCTGGGTGAAGCACATGAAGATTTTTGTGAGGCGCGACTCCACTTCCAAGACGCTGACGATCATGACAGAACGAGATCTTCTAAAAATACATTAACTATTTCCGCTTTGCTATATTACGTCATGTTGCTTCGACATACACTTATTTTTTCAATTAAAATGTTGTCAACTTCAAAAAGTTTGAGAACCAGCGGTACTGATTTGCCTACCACATTATTATGCTTGCTTTACTTTTGTTACTATGTTCGGACTGCTTATGACTCCACGTATTTGTTTACTGAACGGTCATTATCTACCTGCATTCTCGCCTCACTTGAATGCGTTACGATGTTATTAAAATTTATTTTGCTCATTGTAATATCTTCATCGTCGCTTTATGTATTGCGATCCGTTTGGAGCTTGGAGCTCGTTATTTTGGGTATACTTTCTGCTCTTACTTCCAACATTATATTCCGCATGCTTACATATTATTGTTCGAGTTATAAAACCAAGTTGTTGTTGTTTACCGGCGGCGGCTATTTCATTCATGCTGCCATGGGTAGGTGTTTATCTTTATTTTATTATATACACATTTACCTACTACATTTCAACCTAACTCTTATTATTCTTTATTTCCCCATTTCAACGATTGTAAGACGTATGATAAGTTGTTGTCATGCATCTTGTGATTTCAACTTAGATCGGTGTATTCATTATATCTTATTATTTTCTCTAATTCTATATATATCCCTAAGTAGTCCAGTTCGGTTTAATTATGTATAGTAGTCTAAATATTTATTACCAAAACGTTAGGGGACTGCGAACGAAATCTGAAATATTTTATAGAAACCTAGCTAAAAATAATTATGATATCATTTCACTAACTGAGACTTGGCTTATCGCTGGAATTTTGGATAGCGAACTTTTCGATGATAGGTACTTAGTATGGCGGCGTGACCGTGACTATGCTTCCACGGCGCAGTCGCGCGGTGGAGGCGTCCTGGTGGCGGTTCGGCGGGAGCTTGTTGTCACTGAGAATGTTGGTTGGCAGACCAGCGCGGAAGATACATGGGTATCGATTCAATTGATGTCACCGTGTAATAAAAACATCTGCTGTCTTCATATATGTACAGTGTATCTTTGTGAACAACACCAGGGAAATACCTTCTCGGGCCAATTGTATAACTATTTGGATAGACTTTCGGACCTTATTAATAACCGCCCGCACGATAAGTTTATGATCTTAGGTGATTTTAATATGAGTGATATTGTTTGGACAGATTCTCCCTACGGTGCTGGACCTTCTGTGCCACCTTCTGATCTATTTGCACACTTTATTGACACTCTCGATTTCTGCAGTTTACAGCAATTTAATCTAATTAAAAATGGGCATGGAAGGATTTTAGATCTTGTGCTGTCGAATACCTCAGTCTTAGTCTCAGCTTGTATGGATCCTTTAGTAACGGAAGACTCCTACCACCCGGCGTTATTAATTTTACTTGATATAGTGCAACCCCAATCGCTTAAAACCCCAAAGCGGAAGGTATATCAATATAACAAAGGTGATTACGACCGTATTCGCTTGGACTTACAAGATATTGATTGGGACATCATGTTATCACAAGGAAACATTGATGATGCAGTTAGTAGATTTTATGCTGCACTATTCGGAATAAGGGATCAGTTTGTTCCGCAGTATCCACTTAAGACCGGTAGGTATCCACCGTGGTACAGTTTGGCACTCATTAAAATTATAAAAGAAAAGTACAAACACTTAACAAAGTATAAAATTTATGGGAACATCTCTGATCACTTAACGTATCAATTACTTCGCAAACGGTTCAATGATGTTGAACAAACTTGCTATAAGTCCTATATGGCTAAAATTGAGTCTTCTATAGGTACGAACCCAAAGCTTTTTTGGTCGTTTGTGAAAAGTAAACGAGCGAATAGCAATTTCCCATCTAATATGTCGTATGACGGTAGGAGTAGTGATAATGGCCAGGGAATTTGCGAACTTTTCGCTGATTATTTTCATTCGACGTTTTTGAATAGTAGTTCGCCCCCCACCCCTCCTGCTTCATGCGTTAGTCCTTCGAGTGGGGATTCCAACTGTGATATAGGTTCGATTGAAATCAACTCTGAACTAGTACGTAAGCATCTTAAATCCTTAGATCTCAGTAAATCTGCCGGTCCTGATGCTCTTCCAGCCGTATTTATTGTTGAGTGTGCCGACGAGTTGGTTGCACCAGTATCATTGCTGTTTACTAGATCATTAACCGAAGGCGTTGTTCCTGCTGTGTGGAAATCAGCTTTTATATCCCCTATCCATAAAAAAGGAGCAAAGGACAACATTGAGCACTATAGGCCAATTTCTAAGCTGTGCCTGCTAGCTAAAGTCTTTGAACGTATAATTTATATTCAGTTATACAGCAGCTTAAACTCAAGTCTGAGCCCCTTTCAGCATGGCTTTCTTAAAGGTAGATCAACTGTCTCCAACTTGGTATTGTTCGCAGATTACGTCTCAGAGCATATGGATAGCGGCTTCCAGGTCGATGCTATATATACCGATTACAGTAAAGCCTTTGATAGGATCGATCATGACATTCTCTTGAGGAAACTTCTTAACCTAGGCATTAGAGGTGATCTTTACAGATGGCTCTCATCTTATGTTCGCAATAGAACTCAAGCAGTAGTTTTAAGTGGCTACACATCTTCTTGGCATACGATCCCCTCTGGGGTTCCCCAGGGATCATTGTTGGGACCCCTCCTATTTGTGGCATTTATCAATGACATTGGCCATTGTTTCAAGTACTCTAACCATCTTCTCTTTGCGGATGATATGAAAATATATAGGTCAATTATTAACGTATCTGATGCTTTACTTTTACAAGAAGACCTGAGAAGAGTAGAAAGATACTGTTTAGTTAATAAACTGGATCTGAATATCTCTAAGTGCCTAGTAATCACTTACACTCGCAAAAAGCTTCCCATAATCTACAACTACACCATTGCTAACCAACCCATATCGCGTACCAATGTTACTAGAGATTTAGGAGTTCAAATGGACAGCAAGCTCTCGTACGAATATCACATTGACAATATTGCCAAAAAAGCATCTATGGCGTTGGGGTTCATAATGCGTAATGCTAGTTCGTTTAGAAACATGAAAACTGTTAAGATTTTGTATTGTGCCTATGTCCGCAGTCATCTTGAATATGCAAGTCAAGTGTGGAATCCCAATTATGTATTACACTCGTCTAGGTTAGAGAGAATACAAAAAAAGTTCACAAGATATTTAGGCTATAAATTCAAAATTCCTCGTCTAAACTACGACGATCGTTGCGCGCGGTTCCATCTGATGCCACTTGTAACCCGTAGAAACATTTCTGATATACGCTTTTTGATGAAACTTGCTCAATCCAAGGTGGACTGTCCTGAACTTATTTCTAAACTATCCTTAAATGTCCCTTTGCGGGCGATGCCGCGGCACTCCCGCCGTAAAATCTTGCTCCATGTTCCGCGGACACGCACCGTTTATAGAAATAATTCCTTCTTTAACCGTTCTTTTATTGCATTCAATGATTTAATGGAGTCTGAGTATTCTGACGTTGACTTATTTACAAGTACATTAATGTCTGTAAGCAAGGCTATTTCGAATTTCACAACGAGTACGCAAGACTGTTAACGCAAGCGTTTCTATTATTTGCTTATATCTTTTTTTATCTTTATTATTGTTAACTATTAACGTTTAGGCTTGTGCACGGATGCTTGATCAGCCGGTTAAGTACCTACCTACTATTTCAAATTAGTGAATTATCACTGTTATCAGCCACTGATTGAGCATTGGTGCACTCGGCCATTCAAAGTCTATATGTGGAGGCTGCTTTGGCTTTTTGATTTCTACATTGTATCCATTTTGCTATGTTTGCTGTAAGCCCCCCGAAAAATGTAAAATAAAATAAAATAAAATAAAATAAAATGAATATCGCGACTGAATATCGTGACTGAATGTCGTGACTGAATATTGTGACTGAATATCGTGGCTGAATGTCGTGACAGAATATCGCGACTGAATATCGTGACTGAATATCGCGACTGAATATCGTAACTGAATATCGCGACCGTATATTGACTGAATATCGCGACTGAATATCGCGACTGAATGTCGCGACTAAATATCGTGACTGAATGTCGTGACTGAATATTGTGACTGAATATCGTGGCTGAATGTCGTGACAGAATATCGTGACTGAAATTCGCAACTGAATATCGCGACTGAATATCGCGACTGAATATCGAGACTGAATGTCTTGACTAATTATCGTGACTGAATATCGTGACTGAATGTCGCGACTAAATATCGTGACTGAATATCGCGACTGAATATCGTGACTGAATATCGCGACCGTATATTGACTGAATATCGCGACTGAATATCATGACTGAATATCGCGACTGAATATCGAGACAGAATATCGCGACTGAATGTCGCGACTAAATATCGTGACTGAATGTCGTGACTGAATATTGTCACTGAATATCGTGGCTGAATGTCGTGACAGAATATCGCGACTGAATATCGCGACTGAATATCGAGACTGAATGTCTGGACTAATTATCGTGACTGAATATCGTGACTGAATATCGCGACTAAATATCGAGATTGAATATCGCGACTGAATGTCTAGACTTATATTGTGACTGAATATTGAGGCTGAATGTCGTGACTGTATATCGTGACTGAATGTCACCACTAAATATCGTGACTGAATATTGTGACTGAATATCGAAGCTGAATGTCGTGACTGAATATCGTGACTGAATATCGTGACTGCATATCGTGACTGAATATCGCGACTGAATATCGTGACTGAATATCGTCACTAAATATCGAGACTAAATATCGTGACTGAATGTCTTGACTAAATATCGTGACTGAATATCGCGACTGAATATCGTGACTGAATGTCGTGACTGAATATTGTGACTGAATATCGTGGCTGAATGTCGTGACAGAATATCGTGACTGAATATCGCAAGTGAATATCGCGACTGAATATCGCGACTGAATATCGAGACTGAATGTCTTGACTAATTATCGTGACTGAATATCGTGACTGAATATCGCGACTAAATATTGCGACTGCATATCGTGACTGAATATCGCGTTTGAATATCGTGACTGAATATCGCGACTGAATGTCGACACTGTGTATCGCGACTGCATATCGCGACTGAATATCGTGACTAAATATCGTGACTTAATATCGTGACTGAATGTCTTGACTAAATATCGTGACTGAATATCGCGACGGAATATCGAGACTAAATATCGCGGCTGAATGTCACGACTAAATATCGTGACTCAATATCGAGGCTGAATGTCGTGACTAAATATCGTGACTGAATATCGCGACTGCATATCGCGACTGTATATCGCGACTGTATTTCGTGACTGTATGTCGTGACTGATAACGTGACTAAATATAGTGACTGAATGTCGTGACTGAATGTCGCGACTAAATATCGTGACTGAATATCGCGACTGAATATCGCGACTGAATGTCGTGACTGAATATCGCGATTGCATATCGCGACTGAATATTGTGACCTAATATCGTGACTGAATATCGTGGCTGAATGTCGTGACTGAATATCGTGACTGAATATCGCGACTGAATATCGCGACTGAATATCGAGACTGAATGTCTTGACTAATTATCGTGACTGAATATCGTGACTGAATATCGTGACTAAATATCGAGATTGAATATCGCGACTGAATGTCTAGACTTATATTGTGACTGAATATTGAGGCTGAATGTCGTGACTGTATATCGTGACTGAATGTCACCACTAAATATCGTGACTGAATATTGTGACTGAATATCGAAGCTGAATGTCGTGACTGAATATCGTGACTGAATATCGTGACTGTATATCGTGACTGAATATCGCGACTGAATATCGTGACTGAATATCGTCCTTAAATATCGAGACTAAATATCGTGACTGAATGTCTTGACTAAATATCGTGACTGAATATTGCGACTGAATATCGTGACTGAATGTCGTGACTGAATATTGTGACTGAATATCGTGGCTGAATGTCGTGACAGAATATCGTGACTGAATATCGCAACTGAATATCGCGACTGAATATCGCGACTGAATATCGAGACTGAATGTCTTGACTAATTATCGTGACTGAATATCGTGACTGAATATCGCGACTAAATATTGCGACTGCATATCGTGACTGAATATCGCGTTTGAATATCGTGACTGAATATCGCGACTGAATGTCGACACTGTATATCGCGACTGCATATCGCGACTGAATATCGTGACTAAATATCGTGACTAAATATAGTGACTGAATGTCGTGACTGAATGTCGCGACTAAATATCGTGACTGAATATCGTGACTGAATATCGTTGTGACTGAATATCGTGGCTGAATGTCGTGACTAAGTATCGTGACTGAATATCGCGACTGAATATCGAGACTGAATATCGCGACTGAATGTCGCGACTGAATATCGCGACTGAATATCGTGACTTAATATCGTGACTAAATATCGTGACTGAATGTCTTGACTAAATATCGTGACTGAATACCGCGACTGAATATCGTGACTGAATATTGCGACTGCATATTGTGACTGAATATCGCGACTGAATATCGTGACTGAATATCGAGACTGAATATCGCGACTGAATGTCGCGACTAAATATCTTGACTGAATATCGAGACTGAATATCGTGACTGAATATCGTGACCGAATATCGCGACTGAATATCGAGACTGAATATCGCGACTGAATATCGTGACTAAATATCATGACTAAAAATCGTGACTAATTAAAAAACGAATAAAACACATGTTTAATTAAATCTTTGAAAGAATATAAATGCCAAGTTTGAAGTGGATCAGACCAAGAAAACACCTTGCTCCGTACAAACTTTACAACCCGTTTTCACCCCCTTATTGGATGACTTTTCAAAAATCCTTTATTATTGTACGCCTACGTCACGAAATATTTGTGCAAAATTTCATGGTTCAAGACCCATGGTTCTGGTTTCAGCTGTGCGTTGATCGATCAGTTAGTCAGTGAGTCAGTTCTTGCTTTTATATGTATAGATAGATAAAGCATCTACCCGGTTACAAAATCGCATAACCTAAAACAAGCCATTAGAATGGCAGCACAGTATCGAATACCAAACAGCACGTCAAGTGCACAATCTGCGATTGTTGCCAGTTGAATACAGTCAATTCGTGCGGGTTTCCAGCATATTCGGCTCACGATCGCGACTATTTCTTTACTTGTTAGGTTTCTGTAATTGGAAACAAAGCTATCGCTGATGTAGCCTACAGTTAATGTATTTTATGCTGGCGCAGATAGCGACTACTTAGAACATTAATTTTTAACTAAGATGAGGGTTTTAAAGAAATGGTTGCGACATTAATTAATAGTGCGTAAATTCATTTAATTATTATGAAATTCAATGGAATATTTTACACATTTAATTCGTCGATGCAAATTCTCAGACCTACGCGCTGGGCTTGAAAGATAAACTAATTTTAGATTCCTACATTTTATTTAATTTTTTTTTCTTGTTCTTCGTAAGCCAATCATCAACTTGTTTCTGGTGTATAATATATTCATCCTTTCGCTTAGTATCTGCTTAATATTTACTGTCTATACTGG
Source organism: Hylaea fasciaria (assembly GCA_905147375.1). Taxonomy (NCBI): domain Eukaryota; kingdom Metazoa; phylum Arthropoda; class Insecta; order Lepidoptera; family Geometridae; genus Hylaea; species Hylaea fasciaria. The sequence goes on along the minus strand of LR990193.1, from coordinate 12,044,829 downwards.
ACTTACATCTATCAACGTTACCGTACGTCTTACCACAACATTTTAGACCAGAGTTAAACACAGGTTTCTACAATTTCGTTCGACAAAATCGACGTCTATCACTCTCATTTTGTAACTCAATCCTGGCAAACCTAATTATTTTTCTTGTAATTTTTTATTGAGTTACATAAAGCGAGGATAGACGTCGATTTATGGAGAAAATATTTAGACTCATCGGTTAAACTCTGGGTTAAATCGTATGATGTAAGACGGTAATCGTCTATTTATACTGGATTAAACATATTCCAACGTTAATCGTCTCGCCTATCTATAGACTACAAAAAATGTTCCAACTTTAACATTAACCTCGTTATTTCTGACGTTTCCAGGAGGCGTCAGGTTGCGGGGAGCAGGCAGATTGGAGCGCATTTCAACCTGCGGTTCTCAAGGATGGCGTGTGGTTGCCACTTTGGTAGATTGTGATTGTATGTGCTGGTACTGGTTTCAGCCGGCTAATGTTTTATGTGAGGACGGTTTTAATTTGGCACGTTGCCAAGCCAGATACATAATTATATAACTCTATATTGACACCAGAGGTTATAAAAAATGGGCGATCTAATTGCGTAAAGTGATCTCTACCTGGCAACCTTTTGATGGCTGAGATAGCAGAAATAGAAGTTGATATTATGAATTCATAGGTACTTATGAAAAGGGCTTATAAATATTATAATTAGGCAGATGAAGTTGATCCTCCAAGGAACTGGTTTAAATTCTTCACTTCAAAATCACCGTGCGCAAACAGTGGGAACGAAAACACTGCGAAAATGGCGTAAACAAAAATAGAGTGGCATTTCTCAGCTAATTTACTGCTTAAATAAACCTACGGGACAAACAAGCCGAGTGGTTCGCGAAATCAGCGGGAACAGGTGCGAGGTGGAAGGATTCCTCAGACGCATTTCACTTTGAATAGCTCCTTTATAGCGCGGGTTGTAGTTGGGTACCTACTGACGGTTCTCGAGAGCAAGACGTTTTGGCAGCTGCTTTTTTGTGAGTTTAAGTCGAGATTAGAGAATTGAGACAATGACGATTGGTTTGGTCTATCCTTCAGATCAGTTTCAAACGATTACGTGCGATATATTGGTTTGTTCATTTTTAAAGACCACATTTATTATCACTAGAAAAATATATCCCAACATACAGACAGTATTATGTTATTATACACATCGTAATTGTACAGCCTAATACGTAAACCCTGTAGTCTTTACATTTATATAGTATATATTTTATAGGTAAAGGTCTTTAGACCCTGTAACTCGATTCCAAGAAAGCCATAGTAAGACCACCTCAGAACCCTCGTAGCTAAGAGGTTTAAACTTAATACAGCTAGTAAAGGATTATTCTACCGGGCGGATAATATTTTATAATTGTTGGAAAATACGCTGCAGCCTTCAATGTATTTGTGTGGCTTGCTAAGCGATGTGTATGGAGCTGTAGGTACCCAGTTGATGAGATGCTATCAAGTTGTTACAATCTGGCATAATAATATTATATTAAAAAAAATACGTTTATTCTACAATCTATGCCAGATTGCAATATAGTGTTTATCAGGGTTTCAGTTCGAACTAGTTTAACATGCCAGATAATATTTTGTGAGCAACAAAAAACACAAACATTCCTGCAATAATCTCTATGATAAAAAGATAGGTGCATGCTAGATAAAATAATAAGTGTAAGCAAAACAAATACTGCAATACAATCTTTAGAATAAAATACACACCTACATATAGGAGATTCTTTATTAACACCCTCACACACACATACGCTTTATTCAAGCTTACTTAGATTATATCTACCTACTTATTATAATAATTGCATAACTTGAAGACACGCAAATTACATTTTTATCATGAAATAAAGTTACGTGAATTGTAGCTTCATACGTTAACTCTTCGCATAAGTTATAAACGCCCAGTACCTACGAATCTAAAAGATTTTCTTAATTACATCAAAATTACAAGCTTGCCAGACTTTGACACATAAACCCCCGTGATAAAAATGATTCTGCGGCAAACACAATCGAGCACACCTGTACAAGTGTACATATCCACAGTGACTCAAGACATCTCAAAATAGCTTCGTTGCCTTATCTGTTCAAACCAGACCGAGAAATACCAACTCAAGCGACGCTGATAAGGATTTTTCCTCCGTTTAATTTTCAAACTAATGCGACATAGTCAGTTACTCGGCGACATAGTCAGTCAGGTGTGCTATCAAAACAGTTAGCTTTATTAATTTACTATAGAGGTTTCAAATGAAAAATATATTTTTATTAGTCTTTCGTAGAAATCTTAGGAAGGTTTGCTAACCCGGTAATGTAGCTATCGTGTTGCGTGCCAGTAAGATGTCGAGTAATACAAAAGCACGGCACTGGTGCGCAGCGAAGACAGAACCGGGGGTTTACTACGACGACTTATTGCGATCCAATTGAGGACCTAAACATAATCGTTTTACCGCTTATTCGTACCATTACTTGTTCTGAAATCTTGACGCTCAATATAGGTTGATTTTAAATCTAAAGGGATTGACGTCTACCTAAATGATATCGAAAGCCATGTATTACTATTATTTAAAGTGAAACGATTCTGTTTAGGTCCTCAATTGAATCGCAATATGACGTCACGGTAAGCCCCCAGGAAGAAAATATAAAATCAACGTTGCATTTTCGATTTATCGCTAAAAATGCTAGGACTCGTCCACCAAGCCTCGTATCAATCCGAGTTGTGCCGTATCACAGCCAGCTCAGCTCTAAAGTGATAAATCTGCCTAGGACAGGCGCAAACAAAGTTCTGGCCCGGTGCCCGCGGCGATATTGTTTCCGGATCCGATGATTCGGTGATGAACACCTATCGCCGCCATGCATGTTTTTGCGAACTAAAGTGTGCAGGGAAGGAATTGGAAAAACCCTTTGTTGAGGATGGGGTGAGATGAATGCTGCCTATATTTTACAAAACGCACATAATCGCCGCTGCCATTGTACTGTTTAATTTAATGTATCATACTTTATGTTTTTATGATTCTCTTTGTTAACGAGAATTATTAGCTGTTTGACTTGTAAAAGCGCGATTTAATTGCCTATTTACAATAAATACTTTGACTTTGAAAGGGTAAAACGGGACCCTATTGCTAAGGTTCCGCTGTCCGTCCGTCCGTCTGTCACGAGGCTGTATCTCATGAACCGTGATAGTTAGACAGTTGAAATATTCACAGATATTGTATTTCTGTTGTCGCTTTAACAACAAAATGCTAAAAGATAGAATAAAATAGATTTTTAAGGGTGCTCCCATACAGCAAACCTATTTTATTGCCGTTTTTATAGGTACGGAACCCTTCATGCGCGGGTCCGACTCGCACTTGGATGGTTTTTATATTTGACAAATAAACAAACAGAGTTACTTTCCCATTTATAATATTAATATGGATAAGTCTGATCGATACGTCACATAAGGTAAAGTAAACACTGCGAACCTTTTTTATGTTTAGGACAAATAATTGGATTCGGACGACTCGCGAATTCAGCCAAAACTCACTTTGATCATTGATATTTATAGAGTTGTTAAGACGACACGGCTAGTAATGGACTAATGGTCGTCTTCGTTCATCACGTAACCCACTACCCAAAAGCGGGACTAACACCCACAAATATTAATTTAGGAGTCTACATAAGCTCACATGTCTGAATTATTAAACAACATGTCCGACACGAGGCGAAGAGCTTGCCCATTAGTTGTAGAGAAGGACTAAATCTAGCGCGGACAAGTTGGGGTTTGCGGCACCGGCATTAGTTATCCACGATACGAAACTGTCAGTGGAAGATATATTAATACAGACGTCGATGTCTACATTGTTAACAGACATATGAATGTCGTAATCATTGACGAATGTGTATTGTGTAACGTCGCTAGCATAGACGTCGTATCAATAGACTTGACAAAAGCGTATACCCGTAAGGGACACACCTATGCCGCAATTGATAAATCGGATAAATTTAATACACGTTATTTAGGTGTAGCTCCAATCATTCGTGACTCGTGAGACATTTTAAAATGTCAAGATTGGTTTGCATCTTTAGTACCTACAGTAATAAATGAGTGTATACGCCGACAAAGACAAAACATCATCGTACTATTCTACTTACTCCTTTGTCTATTTGTATATATGTACTTGTCTCTTTACTTCCCCGGATCTTGAGTTAGATGTCAAGTCTATTGGATGAGACATCTGTGCGTAGCGTACCTACTATAATGGCAGATGCCCCTATTTGTTTGTTTATCGAATTGCATGCATAGTGCCAACCTTTGGTAGGTACAGGAGTTGGTCAGGTCATACTATATAATCTTCTAATTGTTTTCAATCCGTCCAAAGGTTTTAATATTTTCGTTTTCGTTGGGGGAAGTGCCTTCGCACTGCTCCCTCTGCCACGGGGGTGGTAAGGGCGTGTGTGGGGCTTGAATCCACTAAACCCCCCCCGTGAGCCGAGACCTAGTTTAACTATTGCTATGCGGGACGGACGCCTCCAAAGCACGGTGGAAAACAGTTTGATTAAAAAAAAATCTAAAACCTTATGAGGTTCGTTGCAACTCGCCATTTAAAAAAGGAGTACCTATCTATGGCAAACGTTCAAACGCCAAGTATCTCCATCCCTTAAGTTCACAAGACGTAGTGAGTAGAAGGACATGGGAATCCGGAACACATCCGTATCAGTTAGCTTTACGACTTCAGCCCTAAAACTGGCCGTGGAAAGACAAATTGTTGTCAATATATTATTATCTTCGAAGTAAAAAAGTTTGGTAGTCAATAAAATGTTTTATTACACTTTTAGCTTGTCAATACACATCGTAAATAACTGTAGTTATTTTTTTATATGTTTATATATAGGAATATGAATCTGTATCTAGAATTCTGATTAATCATATCTAGTAAACTTACTGCTACTACTCCTATCCGTTGTTCAATCGAGTTGCGATTTTATTTCCGATGATATAAGAGTGAAAAAGATAACAAAAGTGGTCCTCTGTAATGTCGATTTACGGAAGATAATTAATTTACGTGATAACGTCGTGCCTCTCTATCGCTTGTTTCGCGCTCTCGCTTGCACGCTCGGCTCAGGCAACGTGACAATAAATCAAGCTTTGTCTTGCGCGTAGACGGCGTTCATCGATTTATTCTAAGGATTTATTAGAATCACGTCAAAAAACATTGCAAATTATATCGCAGAAATGCAACTCACCGTGAGACAAAAGCTTGGTATTAATACTAAATCATACTAGATATCTATTCTAGTAGATCGCTAGAAAATCCGACTAGTAGGAACTTTCGTGTCAAATATCGCCACACGGTTTCGTCTGAAAGCTTTTGTGATAGGGTTGGTCGATTAAATCGCGCGGCTCGCCGCTGCGCTTCGTCGATTCCGTCAGACAATACACCCAGTGAGGTAGGGTTGCCACGCTTAAAGCTAGTAGTTAAATCTGATCACGAGCAAGGATTGTGGATTTAAGCCTCTAAAAATATACCTACTAACTCGTTTTTCTCTTTAAAAAATAAACGTAGCCCCACACTAGGATTACTCCTGTATCGTGGGTACCGTATACAGATATATAATTTCACATACACATCACACCCAGACCAGAAACAAACACCAAGCGGAGCAGTCTGATTGCTCAGCCACTACGCCAAACGTGCCGTCAACTAACTGCAAGTGTTAAAAAGGTATGTCATTACAATAAAAGCGATATCAATAATCTGAAAAACCAAGAAAATATGTACAATGTCTGTCAGTTTATGAAAAAAAAACTTAACCAGTCTGCCAGCAGCCGTTTACGGGTAAGTCTAATTTAACTATGTACCACACCTATTCAACCATTTTAGAACCTGTGCGTGCACCTGGTACACAGAACCGTCTTGCACATTTCAGTGAGCACAACCAAAACTAATTTATCTCTGGTTTCTCTCAACTCTCTCTCTCTCAAGTATAGCGTGATCGAGTTCCAACAGTAACTCACTTAATCCAGTCTAATTCATAAATCCATAGTCAAAGTTTACCTACTTACCTACTTACCTGCCTTGCGAATCTTCTAACAATGTTCTCTGATATCTCAGGTACGGAACTGATGTCGGAGATTCTGAAGGAGAATATTCGACAACCCTAGCCAAGGTACGTGAATAGTTGAATACCCTAGTGCATGCAGTCCTTCTAGTAGATGTACGTACATATCTGGATTTATATGGCAGAAGTTATAATATTATTATATAGTAAGAAACAAGAATTTTGAAAGCTACCGTGCGGGATTTTTTTATTGAATACAGGTACTGTCTCAGAATTTAGCAGATAATATAGCTCTTATACTTATGCAACCAACGAAGCTTAAAAATGGGTTTAATTATATATATTTTGATTTAGGTTGGTGCGCAATTTAGACCTTTTAGTAGCTATATTAATAATGGTTCACTTTGTAAATGAGATTCCGAAAAGTACCATTTTATTGCCTAGTTACAATAAATGCTTTCGCCGCAAATAGAGATGTTCTATAGGTTTAACATGTGGCTATAAATATCTATATTGTGAATCTATCTGTGGCATTTTACCTCCCAAACGCATGAACCGATTTCAATTAAGTTTTTTTTTATTAGTAAGGGACTAGATCAAGAGTATATTATTCTAGCTATGATTCAACAACACCGATTCAGACGTGCAAAGAACGAGACGGATTTTTTTTTTATTTTTTTTTTTATACAACTTTATATACTTGTGTAAAATTATAAAACGAACACGGGCAACAAGAAAACTCTACTTTAAATGTAAACCTTGCACCGACACGTACAAACTGCGACGCCCACCACTGCTGCACAGCAGCGTCTGCAGCAGCACATTTCTCACCCAAGACAGTGAAGTTCGTTTAGTTAATTTCGCTTATTTACTGCAGTGAGGTTGTCGAGATTAACTGCCGACAGACCTTGACAAATACTTGTACACACGACGGAAAACTTGAGTCATTAGTCTTGCTAACAACCGGGACGTTTATTTCGCTAATGGAGGCGGCATGTTCGCCGACTTTCCGTTGCAAGGTACGTCGTTAATTAGATTTTATCGGTCTTTTGACGTGTGATATTGTAATAATGTTAATTGGTTTTAATTAGTACTTAGCATACTTTCAACATGAGCGAACTTTCAACGTAAAATTACGTTTTAAAGAGAATATGATACAGCCGTTAGCCACCAATAAAATTATATTATGAGTTAAGGGCAAAATTAGAAAAAAATATTTTTTTTAAAAGTGCACAACAAAACAATCTAATAAAAAACCAAATCCAAAAACAAAAACAATCAACAAACAATCCAATTCGATTCCATATCGATAAAAATTGGCATTGAGCGGCGATAGACGTGTTCGGAAAATATTTAATTTAGTGTCGACAAATAAAATGTGCACGTGAACATACAAACGCGCAAAAAAAGTTTGTCACATGTTCGTGCTCTAATCGCTGGTGGTTTTTTGACGCACATCAAAGGAATTAAATGTGGATATTCATATTGATATGCTGACTGTACCTTTTGACATACAAGGTTATAAAAATAAAAATGAGTGTAACCAAATTGCACTCAAAAGCTGAAAATAAATAAATGTATGACCAAATTGACCACTCATTAACCATCTAAATAAAAAACAAAATACAGATGTGACCAATTTACACTGGTTTTTACGTGTGACCAAATTACACTAACCCGATTAAACTTTTCACTAAAACAATAAAAACAGTATATTTTTGTTATTCTTAGCTTAATGTTGCCAAGTCCGGTAAGCGGAAACTGTGAGATATAGACTGTCGGGCGGCGCACGCGGGAAGCGATCGGTCACGGGCCGGCCCAATCGCTGACAACGAAACGAATGATCGTTGTAATGTCGACCGACTTTTTTGTCGTCCCGTGCGAACGCGACATAATCACAGGGTGTAATTTCTTTGCCCATATTTACATTATTCTACCTGAAATGACTCAATTCAATGACTTATAAAAAACTCTTCATAATAATATTTTCTTGTAGTTTTCATGAAAAACCACGGAGTTTTCAAAATGTACATAATTATATTTATATTCATCTGTCGTCGGCTTTTTGGTTCTATCTAATAAAACTAATGTATGAAATAAATCTCTTCCCTAATTTCTAAATATGGTAAATTATTTTCAGTGACGTAATTAGTTACACGCCTACTCTACATTTAACCAAAACACTGGAACGTTTCGCACCACATTCCAGTTGTGGTGCGAGTTGATCCAGTTTTTTAAAGGTCCAATTCAAAAAGAGACTGCAGCGTTTCGCGCCGTGTTAGTGCGAATTGTACCGTCTCGTCACTAGTTTTTAGAATTTTAATTACCTTCTCTACTCTTCTTCTCTCCTGGTAGTGGCGAAGCTTCATTTCAACAAGATGGCTCGTGCATATTGCGCCACCTGTTACCGGCACATCTGTAGGTCTTTCTGTACGTACGCGGGTATGTTAGCTGAAACTTGATGCTTCTTTCTCGTGAAATATTGTCTGGGACTATAGAGGATTATTTATGTCTATGAAATGGAGAAATTAAAGAAAGAGAGAGAAAAGAGAGAAAGAAAAAGAGAAATTAAATTCTAAAAAGCGAAGCAATTATAAATAAATACATACAGTCACGACATTTTCCCGTTGGGGTAGGCTAATCAGAGACTACATCTAACCACAAAAATCGTCAATCGACAAAATACGTCAGTATTTTAGGTAAGTATATTTTAACGTTATAATACTAACAGCAAAAATAAATTAGTTTTATAAATTTATGCCATGTATGTTTAGAAAAATGTTGGTCTTCGAAATAAATAAAATGAACTACTTAAATAATAAGTAGGGTCTACTACCGAGAAAACGAAACAATATGTTTGTTCTAAACTCTTTACTGCGAACTATTTTTATCGACAGCTCTATCATACGATGGTTTATTTATTTGCCCAACGTAACGTTAACGCTTCTTAGGCTAAGATGTTTTTATTACATCTCCCTGTTGGTAGGTACCTATAAAATGTTGTTGTTTAATTAAAAATCCAGATCAGCAAAGATTCCTAACTCTTATTCGGCCATTTATGTGGGTGTACGCACGGCAGGTGTACGTAATTGCTGAGTGCTATTATTTTTCTAAATAGCCAAATGTTGTCCCAAGTCGCTCTTCATGATTGATGTCAGATAATAACAAATGTCAAACGAACAGCGCGAAGGAATTAAATATATTTGTCACTGTCTCAGTGCAGCGAGAATAGGAACGGAAACAAAAGCGGAATGTTTTATTGGCAAAGCTAAAAGTTTTATTGCGTTTTATGAACGCTCAAGGCCTATCATAGCTTGAGCGGTTTATTTTTATTGTCTGGGTAGTCGGATAAACGGTTTGATCTATGTTTAGAACAACTGTGCTGAAATTAGGAAGACCATTTCGTTAGTTGTACAACTATCTGATAGAAAAAAGAGCTTTCTTCGCTTTTTTGTTATTATTTTAAATATAGTCGCGTTTTTAATTATTATTTTTTATATTCAGTACTTTTTCAAAAATATTTTCATATTTACTTTTTGTAGCCACGGTTAATCAATACGTCGACGTTAGTTAAAATGTAATTTAATATTAACTGTCACAGAATAATAATAAATTATTTGGCGTAATACGAACTTCATTATCCTGCCCAATCTATTCTCGCGACTGAATGGCGGTTTCATCCCCATAACTAACTAAATACATTACACTATTATCCTAAGGGTTAATGACTTAACCCCTACAATGGGCCTTTGTTCTAGGACCGGTAATTGCCTATAAAAATAATTATTATAGTATAAGATAGCGTTATAATCTAAGGATTACGTTCCAGTCTGATTATTCAAGGTAAAAAGCTAAGTAGATACGATTTTTTTTTAGTTCCGATTAAAAATATTATTTGTTTGTTGGCCTTTCCTTTCTTATAAGAACCTATAAAAGTAAGTAATATTTTGATGAAATCGTACGTCGTAGTCACGTCTTCATCATCACCAGCCTGAAGACTTCCACTGCTGAACATAGGCCTCCCCCTTAGACTGCCACACCGAACGACAATTTGCCACTTGCATCCACCGGTTGCCTGCAGCTCTTTTGATGTTGTCGGCACATCTAGGCGTCTTCCAGTCCGCGGTCGCCACTCTAGAACCTTTCTTCCCCGTCAGTTTTAAGTCCTACGAGCGATGTGGCCTGCCCATTGCCACTTCAGCTAGCAAACCCTGAGAGCTATCGCGTCTTATACTCACTTTTATGTTAAGTGTCGTTTACGTGATACGTCATCATGAGCTAGATTTTTAAACGCTAACGCTTTTAAGTTATAGCATAGAATAAGTACATCAGTTTTTGTTAACCGCGCCTTCCGTCATGTTAGTTAGTTAGTTCACTAGAGCGAGACGGTCTTCTTTTTGTGCCTTCCTATTTCGGTATCGCCCAATCAACCCTAAAACCTCTAAGTAAAGGCATTCATCATGGATTAAAAAATTGCAGCCATCGCTCAGGATCACTGATGTGGAAACGTCATTCGTTTTCAATTCGGAAATGCTTTTATCGTTTCTACTGAACCGTTCGGTCAGGCTCCTATACATCAGGTGTAGTCGGCCGAAAACGTGATACAGGCCAGGTGATGGATTTTTAATTGATTCTCGTAGTTGCTATGTACACATTAATTAGGAGTCCTATTGATTACAGCATAGACGTAGTATCAGAAATAGACTTGAAAAAAGCGTATACCCGAAAAGGACACACCTTGGCTGCAATTAATAAATCGGATAAATTTAATACACGTTATTAAGGTGTAGCTCCAATCATTCGTGACACATTCTTAAATGTCAATATTTGGTTTGCATTTCCAGCACAGCAATAAATTATTGCATTCGCCGATAAAGAGAAAGCATCATCGTACTATTCTAATTACTCCTTTGTCTATTTGTATACACTTGTCTCTTTTCTTTCCCGGATCTTGAGTTAAATTTTATATCTATTGGGTGAATAATCTGAGAACAGTACGTATCCGAGTGTATTTTTTTGTTTCTAAGTAGGTATAGAGTAACGAGACGATATATTCACATTTTTTATACTTTAGGGCGAGCTAGGAGTTCCTCTTACCTAGGTCTTAAACAATGATAATTATAGTCTATGAACCATTATAAAGAACAACCGAAGTACACACGCACTGGTATAGAATAGTGACGTCACAAATCACCTCAATTAGGTCGCAAAAGCGATCCGGCACTCGGAAGTGGGTCGCCGTAAGTGCCGAAGTTGCTTTATAAACAAACCTCCAAGATGTCCGACATGGGGTCTTAAATGTCGACGGGCTATAAAACTATCTGGCGAAACTGGGATGAAATTATCAGATCTACGCACTGGGCTAGGGACAGAGTGGATTTTTTGGAATTAAATTATCCGATACTCATAGGGTCTGCGCGGTATATTATGGCTGTACTACCTTCCTATCATATATAAATGCATAAGGTATATAATAATAATATTATAATAATATGCTGATGATGATAAAGGCTTTAGTAAATGGCCAAAGAGCGCTTTTCTACGCCATTCAACTTCGATTTAACCTTTATTCCATCATGACTTGGCATGAAAACATTTTACGTAAACTCGGCAAGTTCAGAGCTAACATTTCAAGAACTACTTTTCTTGAACTGCCGTTTTACTAGGGTAGTTCAGATGCGGATACTTACGGATACGGATAAATCGGTTAAGATAATACGGATATCTGCGAATAATTTTATCCACATTGTTTTGCCTTTTTTAGGTTATGTAGGTGTTTTGAATGCGCCTTTTAAACACGATGTTCACGATAAAACTAAAAGTAAATTTAATAGAATTTGTAAAGTTCTTGTTGATGTACAATTTCTTCAATACGACAATGAAACATTAATTTATTACTAAAATTATCACTCTTTTTTATCAGTGAAAAAATGGTTACAATCAAGTCGTCTGTAAGAAAACGGAAACTTATTCTCATATAAGATTTTAACCCATTATACAAAATCAAGAATTTCATCACGATATCGGCTCTAGTCTAGTTTTGATTTATACGACAGAGTGTTAAACGAACAGGCTTGTCACCTGATAGCAAGCGCCACGCTTCATCATATTATTATATGCAGATACGGATTTTCTGTAATTCAGAGATTTGATATTTACGGATACCCGTATCATCCCTATTTCTTATGCGCATAATATAAGTTCTGCACTTTAGAGCTACATTGTGGGGATATGCAAAATATTGTTGACTTTATGAGCAATTTTTATAATACACTCGGCGCACCGTGCGGCTTCACTCGAGTTGAATACTATCCCACAGGAATAATATATTTTCCGCGAATAAAATATAGCGTAGCCTTTTTAATCTATAAGTTCCAAGAAATTAATCACATCAATCCGTTAGAATTAGATACAAAGAATAATAATAAATAAATGAATCATATTTATTTATTTATTTGATTGGAAGACCAACAGCAGAACTAAACTAAATAAACAAAAAAATCTAACAACAGAATGCCATTTAGTCATTTAGCCATGCCTCTCGGCTAAATAGCGCAATAGCAATATCATATAATAATTACGAGTATATGTCATGTTGAACATTCTAGTGGAAATTCTACGTACAACCATAAAAATATAAACTTAAACCAAATAATATTTACAATTAATAAATATAATGGATGGTGCATATGATATGATATGAGATACAGGTAACCTTCGTAAGGGGTCATGATGGAAGTTTAAAGAAAAGAACGACAAACACACTTTCTTAATATTAGTATATTATAGGGTTATCTAAAGTAGAATGTTGAGATGCAGACCGGCGGGGTGTCCACTAGTCCAGATACTGAAACATTTTATGGCTGCAATGAAAGGGTTATAGCTTTGAAACGTTCCTTTTGGATAGTTTAAATGTAGATTGTTCTTGTAGCAAAGTGAGGCGATCGCATACATGGCCTACCCCGTAAAGGACTCTCTATGGGCCCACAGTCAACTAGACACACAGGAACGGCTTGTCATTCATACTAATACCCTGTGCGGGAGTCAAACCTGCGTTCTGAAGTTTCGCAATGGGCTCATAACGAATTTAGAAGTAGAGATCGTCACTTACCGTGTATGGAGTACAGCATGACATATTATAATAATCATGGACTACAACATTTAAGAAATACATAACGGTATAATTAATTCGTAGAAGTTACATTGAGAGAGAGAGAGAGAGAGTGAGTGGAACTCATTAATTACCTGCCTAAAAGAGGATATGGTACTCTGTTTGTTTATAATTTTATATAATATGAACCTGACATACGAGTATGAGCCACGTTAATTTTTAATTGGAAACGAGATATTTTATCTGTAACTTCGTTAACAGTACCTACTTATTTTGTTTTTAAATCAGTTTTGAGGTTCCCTCCAAATAAATACCATAATTATATGACCAGCGCACCCATTTTGTACGAACAACTTTTTGATACAGATTAAATAAGTGGCAGAATAAAGAGAGAGGGAGAGAGGCTCTACTATCGACATGAAGAAGATACCGTCATTTAGCAATGTCATAGTAGAGTTACGGATATGATAGAGTTACAGAGACCGCCTTTATGTTCCTACAGTTCTTAAAGTGTCAAACTGTCTCGAAGATAAGTTCAAACTTGTTACCGACATTGTGTCTCACGCCCGAGCGTGCTTGTAAAATATTATTTCACACTAACACAGTATGTTTACATAACAGTAAGACATCTTATGCCCGAAGTTCTTAAACTTTCGCGAACAGGAAACATTAACTAGCTAATAACGGGTCTAATTCACGCACAAACATAATATCACAATATATAATAGTTTTGACATACCTCGACGTTTCGGCCGAGTTACATGAACCGTAGTCTATAATATCTTATCGGTAATATCTTATGCCCCGCTTCCGAATCCCTACAGATCAGTCTAATGACGTCTATCTGGCACTAAACAAAGGACAGAGATAACAATACACTTATTGGTTGGTCAAAATGAACTAGAGGTTCAGAAATACATCTTGTAGTGGATTATAGCATTTATAGCCTCCTTCTCCTCCATATTTAAATGCTGCATTTTTATCAGTGTCTTACTGTCTTTTGACATAGTGAGACTGTCTCGCGTCTCGTCGTCCAAGACATAAAAATGGCTATGTAGCGCGTCTTGTGTTCGCGTGGCGTATGTGCACGTCTTACTTTGGAAATGTAATATAATAAATGCACTTATTTTGCAGAAAGCATAGTAAAATACAATGTAAAATCTGTATATTGGACTCTGTGAAATTTCTTCGGAATGTTTTTAGTCAGTTGTATTGCATGTTTACCACCTCGATAGTGTAGTAGTCAAAGGTTAGTTTAGGTATACTTTTGAAAAAAGAATCTCATTAAAAACAGTAGGTACCTGAATTTCGATTGTACCAAGGTATATTCTATGACTGCACAGAAAGATTAAACTCGTAAACCTTCAACAGGCCGCCCATTGACGATAGTAAATGGTTGATCGTCGACTTTTCTTGCTGCCTACTAATAAATAAATACGGGAGTTTTTAAGATTTTCGTCACAAATAGATTCATAATTACCGTCTACTCAGTAGAATCCATTATGAGTCCGGCGGGTGGAAAACACTGTTAAATTAAGTAATAAATCTTACCCCAAGGTTAGTTGGCAACATCTGGCCAACTGTGTTGCCAGGCGGTTGTCTTGCAGACTCATTAAATCCTTTTAATTATATTTTTATATTTATTGCGATTTAAAATTAGAGGTAATTAGCTGAAATGCTGTTCCAACAGTTTAGTTAATACGAATAAGCAACTATTTTCATTTTACCATTTATGTTGGCTTGGTTTATAAGTTTTACGAGTGGAATCTTTAAGATAATAGGGTATTTTACACGTAGTAAATAAAAGTAGTTCTTGAATTTTTCAGTGTCATGTTGTATAAAAACAAAAAACCTTTCAAAAAGCCTGTATCTGTTCATAACCCCGATAAAGTTGGCAAAAACCTCACCTGGCAATACTGGTAGTACGTGAACTGGGTGAATTCTTTCTGTTTTTAAGCGGTTCACGCAAACAAAACAATAAATCAACCGTCAGAACTTGATATTGAATATTACGCTTCGGGCGCGTGCCTCGGATAACTATTGGTAATTCGGGAGAATTCCACTCGTTACGGTTGGCAACTCCGAAAATCTGTGGGTATTTTTGATATTACTACAATCGATACGGATGGAAGACGTTAAGAAGATCGATCTGTCGATCCAAAATGCAACGACGGTCTTGTTAGCTTCTGAATTCTGAAAATTTTCAAATTTGATTAGTGTCACAAATCACAACAACACTGTCACTGTATGTGCTTATCTGATAATATACACATATATACCTGATGAGTTTAATATAAAAAGTCATTCACTACATATAACACGACTAATATTGTATAAAAATATTGGTTCCATTCATTTTATAAGGTCTAGAGCACGGGTAAGAAACGCACCTATTAAAGCTATCACAAATAACAATTTCTAAATGAACGTTTCTGTAAATTTTTCACCGAAAAGAGCCATAAAGTTGAGGAGCCCTTGTCGATGCTAGTCACGCGCCGCGTCCGGCATCGGGCCCTAATGAAGCCCACTTTAGCTCCTTGCCTACTTTTTAATAGCGCTCTCTCGACGCACAAAATAAGTTTTTGAGGTTGCGCCTTTTTGTCCCACGCTGACGACACGACGGCTTCATATGTTTGCGTTTCAGATGGGTTTAGGCACCTCGTTTGTTCGCAACTTTCTGTAGCGGAGGCCTTAGTGCTTAGGCTGTTGTCTATACTAACTTTTTTTTTACATTATGAAGAGGAAATATTAGATTATGTGTTTGTTTGTTTGCATTGAATAGGCTCCAAAACTACTGAACGGATTTGAAACACTCTTTCACGGTTGGGAAGCTACACTATCCCCGGGTGACATAGGCTACTTTTAATCCCGTTAAAATTAGCAGTTCCTCTGGGATAGTAGGTAAAGCGGGTGACACCGCGAGGCGCTTCTAGTCTGCCATAAACGTCATCGGCCGCTCACAACGTCACGCCGTACGCCGCGTCACGATGTACTACGAGTATATAAATATTATACGTACTATACTAGTACCCAACTTATAAGGCGCGTCGTGAATCTTCGTTCGCGCAGAAAAGAAAATATGGTCCGAAGATTAACGAAAGAATGCTTAAAACTTACAATCAACCTAAGATCACTATTATAAGGTTCATAATACACTGCAGCTGTTAGTTCCATCTCACTCATGCCACGCGGCGATCGCTAAGATGGCGGCAGCTGCCGACCAATAGCGGTCAATAGCATTTTCCGCGCTTTGAAAATTCATCTTCTGCGCAGGTACATCGGTAAGCCATATCAGTTGGGTACTACTATACGCCTCAAAGACCTCATGTCTCTCTACGCGTCGTCGGACTATGTTCGTTTCCTAACATCGACTACAGACTGCAGCATAGTATGGACGAAGGCAGCCGCCATCTGCGCCCGACGCCGTACTAGCGGAACAAATTAAAATAATATTAGTATAAGAAGCGCATTGTAACATTTTTAATGAATCACACCAAGCTTTGTCTTAGACGGCTGCTTATATTATTTATCTCGTTTTGAGATAGCTTAAAGTATTTTACTTTGTGGAGATTCATATTTAAAATGATAATAATTAGGGCAATTAGTAGATTAAAGTTATCTGACTCTACCACGGTGACACAGAGACAATATTGTTTTTAAATACTTTCTAAATGTTTCTACCATTACAAGTACCAGAGTAAGTCGTCCAGAGGCACTTGAGCACTGTATCCTCCGCCCGAAGCGATGGAAATCTGTATGTTACATGAGATTACGTCTTATGGAGGGTCCGGAGTTTTGAACCCGAAGCCACAGATTATGAAATAGTTCTTACTGCCGAAGTCGTTGGGTTGCAAATCACACAGATTACCGGCCAGCCCTGTCCCTACACAAATGCTACACAAGAAAGGAAGAGAGGATAATTATACTCCGTTTAATAGCACCGCTATAAAGACGAGGAACGTTAATAAAGAGAGAGAAAAAGAAATTTGATTATGGATTTTCTGCGAGCTATAATTACAACCCTGCGCTGACTTTTGTGTGGGGCCATGGCGTTAGCGGCATATGACATTTAATTTAAATTTATATTACCATAATGAGGGGTTAGGTCTAATTTTGATGAGATTAGTAGGAGACGACAACGATGGGCGACCAGCATGTCGCGAACGCGTAATTTGCTGGTATCGTAGTGTGCTAATTTCGATTTAAAGTATGTGAGATACTCCGCGGCGACTAGTCCTCTACACTGGAGTCGTGTGTGCGTGTGACATTCCCACTACTGTATGGCGAGTGTGTACTGTATGTACTGTACTGGTGGTAGGTTATGTATATGAAACAACTGTCGAGCAATAGTATGCCAATTTTGTCAAGCGCCGCTAGGGGTGCTGCGTTGTAGGTACCTCCTATCTTCATAGTGATTAGAGACTATCCGTCTTAACACAAAAGTTTAGACCAGAGTTAAACAGATGTTTCTAAAGTCTCGTCCCTTATCATCGACGTCTATATCACTCGCGTTTTCATACTCAATCCTGGCATTCATAATTATTTCATTTGTGAATTTGTTATTGAGTTTAAAAAGCGAGGTTTAGACGTCGATATGTGTAGTAAATATTATTTAGACTCATCTGTTCAACTCTTTGAAGAATACTTGCTAATAACTATTAGAGAAATGAAATAAGTACGTCTTGCTTGAATGTCGTTTATTACGAGACTGAGATCTCACGCCTACCTACATTTACATTTTACTTATTTATAAAATTATTATGCATACCTTACACCTCCACCCTTAATCTTTAACTTCATACAGTAGGTTCATAGTAAAAAAAAAACAAATGCCTAACCTTTATAGCGAGTAGCGAGTATTGAGATAATAGTAACTAAGTTCAAACTTTTCTTAAACTAACATCGAAATAGAAACAGATAATAGACATTAGGGTACGCTCAATTACATAAAATAACAAATACATACTGTTTCTATTGAAACCTAATAACTGGTTTACGTTGTCTTTTGGCACGGTTCACAGGCGTTTCAGGTCGTGGTTGAGGTTGTTCCGGTGGGGGTGTCGGCGGTTGTGGGGTACTAAAAACCTCGCCAGCGCGCTCATCCCCCGAGTAATCGGAACCAGCCCGCGGAGTGGTAGCTTTGCGGGTTTCAACTATTTTCCCCTCTTCACTTATTTTAGTATCTGTACTAACCGGCTCCGACGTGACCTCTACGACCTCCTCCGGACAAGGAACATCAGACATGCGAGACCTGCGCCGTATTTGATCTATGTGTTTGGTTGTTAGTCGACCGTTGTCCTCCCTTACGTGAAACCTACGAGACCCTGTTTCGTTAACCAAGGTGCCTTTTCTCCACTTATCACGTCCGTTGTGGTTCCTGACCCACACCTGTTCCCCTGGTTCAAACTGACGAAGTTTACCGCCCGCGTACTGTGCTTGTTTACTCCGTGCGTCGCTCACTCGACTGAACACCTCCCTATCCCTACGCAACAAATCTAGTCGAGTACGAAGCGGACGTTTTTGCAAAATGGAAGCTGGGCTCTCCCCCGTCGTGCTGTGTATGGAGTTACGGTATGCTAAAAGAAACGTCTGTAACGCCGCATCAACATCAATCCTATCTGTCAAAGCCTTTTTAATTGCCCTTTTGCATATTTTGACTGCGTTCTCCGCCGCACCGTTCGAGGCCGGATGATAAGCGGGAGAAAACGACTGTTTGATACCATTATTTCTTAAAAATTCCTCAAATTCCGCGCTAGTGAATGGGGGCCCCTGATCAGATACTACTTCAAGTGGTAAGCCAAATCTTGCAAATAGACTACGTAATGTCTTAATTACAGCCGCGGCAGTGGTGCGAGGCATTTCGAATATTTCTATCCATTTCGACGTAGCGTCTATGACTACCAAAAATTTGGAGCCTTCTAGAGGGCCTAAAAAGTCAATGTGAAGCCTAGACCAAGGTTGACTTAAATAGGGCCAGTGCTGAGGCTGCGCGCGCGGCGGGGTAGGACTGTTTGATACCATTATTTCTTAAAAATTCCTCAAATTCCGCGCTAGTGAATGGGGGCCCCTGATCAGATACTACTTCAAGTGGTAAGCCAAATCTTGCAAATAGACTACGTAATGTCTTAATTACAGCCGCGGCAGTGGTGCGAGGCATTTCGAATATTTCTATCCATTTCGACGTAGCGTCTATGACTACCAAAAATTTGGAGCCTTCTAGAGGGCCTAAAAAGTCAATGTGAAGCCTAGACCAAGGTTGACTTAAATAGGGCCAGTGCTGAGGCTGCGCGCGCGGCGGGGTAGGCATCTCCAGCGCACAGGTCGCACAGCGCTTGCACATGTCCTCTATGTCGGCGTCGATATTAGGCCACCACACGTATGAACGAGCGCACGACTTAGTTTTAACTATACCCATATGACTACTGTGCAACTGTTTCAAAATTTGCGGTCGTAAGGACAAAGGAATTAGCAGGCGGTAGCCCCACATTACGCAGTTCGCCTCTGAATACAGTTCATTCCGTCTACAATAATATGGTTTTATATTATCATCTGTACAAGTAGCTGGCCAGCCAGATTGAGTGTACAATAATATTCTACTTAGTACCGCGTCGGTGGCTGTCGCCTTTCGTACATCTTTGTGCGAAATTGGTAAGAATTTTTCTACGAAATTAATATATGTTACCTCTGGCGCTTCTTTGTGACATTTACCTACAGGCAAACGCGACAACGCATCGGCACTGTTTTTTACCGATGATACAAATTCGATGTCATAGTTGTAACCTGACAGTAAGACCCCCCATCTCTGCATTCGGCTGGCTGCCATTACCGGTATACCTACTTTGCTGCCAAATATAGATGTCAAAGGTTTATGATCGGTCCTTAACGTGAACTTCCTCCCATATAAGTACTGATGAAATTTTCTAATTCCGTATATAATAGCGAGGGCTTCTCTTTCGATCTGTGAATAACCGCGTTCTGCATTATTGAGCGCGCGTGACGCATATGCAATCGGTCGCTCGCCCTGATCAGTCACGTGCGATATCACCGCGCCCACACCTACACTACTGGCGTCCGCGGTCAGAATGAGCGGTAATTCTGTCGAATAGTGAACGAGCACCTTGCTAGAACACAATAAACGCCTTATCTCGTCGAATGCAGCCTGACATTCGTCACTCCATGTAAAACTAACGCCCGTCCTTAATAAGTAATACAACGGCGCGGCGATCGTACTCATGTTTTTAATAAACTTTGCGTAGTACATAACCATACCTAAAAATGAACGTAATTCCGAAACATTAACCGGAGCCGGTGAATTCGTGATAGCATTCACTTTATCTGGACAAGTCTGTATTCCTTCTTTAGTAATGACATAGCCTAAATACGTCACGGATTCTGAAAAAAACGTACATTTGTCTTTCCTTACTTTCAGACCGTTCGACTGTAAGATATCAAAGACCTTATTTAAATTATCTAAGTGCGAAGAGCTATTTTTGCCTGTTATTATTATGTCATCTAAAAATACCCCTACCTCAGGCAAATGAGCAAAGAGTTGTTCTAATATCCGTTGAAATATACCCGGACTGGACGCGAGACCATATACTAAACGATTATAACGGAACATACCCTTGTGCGTATTGATAACAGTGTATTTACTAGTATCATCGAGCTCAAGTTGTGCGTAGGCTTGTGATAAATCAATTTTCGTGAATCTTTCTCCCCCGTGTAGCCTAGCTAACAAATCCTCCACCCTAGGGAGAGGATAACGGTCAACGTCCAACACCTTGTTGAGGGTGAGTTTATAGTCAGCGCATATTCTAATGTTACCATCCTTTTTGACGACGGGTACGATCGGAGTGGCCCAGTCGGAGCGGCTTACGGGGGTGAGCACGCCGTCGCGCACCAGCTGGTCGAGCGCGCGCCCCACCGGCTCGCGCAGTGCGTACGCCAGCGGCCGCGCGCGCATGAACACAGGTCGCGCTCCCTCACGCAGGTGAATGCTGACCTTGCCGCCCGTGAACCGCCCCAGTCCGTCCGCGAAAACCTCACAGTATCTGGAACTGAATTGTTTAACATTAAAATCTTCCTTTGAGACAGTATGTACATTACAAACATTAGTTAAATTAATGCCCAGTTCCACTAACCATTGCCTACCCAATAGCATGGTTTTACCATTATTAATTATGTACAGATTTAAACACTTTTCCCTTTCTTTATATCTAACGAGCGGTCTTATAACGCCTACTGGCCGAATCGTTTCCCCTGTATAATACCTAAGCATCAGTTTACAATGTTCAATGTTCAAGTGCTTTAAATATTTCTCATACATTTCGTAACTAATACATGATATCGCACTTCCTGTGTCACATTCCATTTCGAAAACATTATTGTCTATCTTGATAGGAATCAAAATCGGCGGGCATGCATCTAATGATAACTGATTGAGTGTCGTTACCTCCTCACTGCTGCAACTACTCATCTCGGTCTCCTCCCCCACATAATTATGATGGTGACTGACGTGGTAGCCTTTGTTGCCCGTTAACCTCGGGCACATCCGACGCAAGTGTCCTTCCCGGTTACACACTCTGCACACGTAGCGGCTAAATCTGCACGTGGATGCGTCATGGTTCGCGCCACACACCCTGCACTCCACGCGTGGCCCAGCGGCACCAGCATTGTCCCTCGCGGCGCTCCCGCTCGTTGCTCGACGGCTCGTCACTGAGCCTCGCGCTCCCGTGACACCTGTCCCCGCGCCGGCGGTCGGTGCGCCACGCCACATTCCTCGGCCGTGTGACGTCACAGCGCCGCCTTCTCTCTGCACTTTCGCCATCGCTTGACAATCGACTGATCTGCTCCTATTTTCCATCTGCGTTTCTACAGACGCCGCATCCTTTTCTGCCGCTTCCATATTCAGCGCTAAGCTGCAAGCCTTTTGAAAATCTAGCTTGTCCTCCGCGAACAGGCGTTGCCGTATCATCTCACTCGCCAACCCGCAAACCAACTGGTCTCGTAAACTCTCGTTGAGCCACTGTCCGAACTCACACGTTTTCGACATCCTTTTAAGTTCCGCTACATAATCTGCTATTTTCTCGCCGTTGTTTTGTTTCCGATGATGAAACTTGTATCGTTCCGCTAATATACTAGGACGTGGCTGTAGATGCTTTTCTAAGATGTCCGTTAATTCCTTGAACGTCTTAGTAGTGGGTTTATCTGGTGTGCACAAGTTCACTAATAGCTCGTAGCCCGCAGAGCCCATCACAGTTACTAGTGTAGGCACTTGTAATTCAATTTTAATATTGTTCACGATGAAATATTGTTCCAAACGTTCGACGTATAACCGCCAGTTATCCGTCCCCACATTAAACTCGGCAATCTTGCCGATCGACATCGTACCAACAACACCAACCGTTTGTTTAAAACAACAACACGCGGATTCTTGATATTCCTCGTCGCCACTGAAGAATACTTGCTAATAACTATTAGAGAAATGAAATAAGTACGTCTTGCTTGAATGTCGTTTATTACGAGACTGAGATCTCACGCCTACCTACATTTACATTTTACTTATTTATAAAATTATTATGCATACCTTACACTCTTGTTTCAATATTTTGTGGTAAGGCCGTATTTGTTTATGTTATAAACTCACTCGCCATACTGTAGCGAGATTGTCTTCCAACGTGAAAGTATTTGCCGTAAAGTACAAAAATAATGCAAAGAGCCATTAAAGCGTTTCGTATCGCTCCTCACCGCAACACAGTCCTAGCCCCGACCCGTCAACAGTTGTTAAGAAAATTCAAAGGTTCGACCTGAGCAATTTGTATTTAATGGGGATATAAAAGTTTTACGCTTTAACCGAAAAACCAATATAAACGTTTTATTGGGCACCTACCTCTCGGCCAGATTGGGAAACTACGGAAGAGGGATCACCGGGGCGATAGTTGTACAACACCAGTTTAATGAAATTTGTGTGTTTGTGTTGAGGAAGTTTCTGGTTTGTTTAGTTGAAATACTTCAAACAATTACGACGTATTTCAAGTTGAAATACGTCGTAATTGGTTGAAGTAATAGTTGCGATACCTTTCTCCTTCTATGCCGATGGTTAATGTGTTTAGATGGGTAATGTTAATGCAAAACATCAGTCTAGTTACCCCGAGCGTTTTACTCGGAGTTTTTCGAAATCGTATATTTTAACCTAGTAGTTAGTGACGCACTTCAGACAACAAGATGGCACTTCAATTTAAAAGTACAAAGTAAGAAAAACAAGCTTCAATCAAACCAAAAGGTCCCGCCTCAAAAAACTCAATTTCACTCCGACAAATTCAAATGTTACCCTCAAAAATTATACGAAGCAAGGCCGGCTATCAAGGTAAGTAATTAGTGGAATTCCCGTCGCTATCGGCGCCCCCTACCGGTGTTAAGTCATTAAACCTCGGTTCTACAAGCCTTTTCCTACGACCCTTAAAAATAACCCTATAAAAAAACATTGAGAAAAAATTGCCCTTTTTATCGATTAAGGTGATTTTTGTACCTTCATTTCGCTGGAAAGGGTTCATTTTGTATGCGTGAATTGAGCTCTTTGAAACAAATTGATGGTCTTCTGGGAATCCTTTTTGTGAGCGTAAATAAGGTCTCGTACATTTTGCTACAATTGCAAATGTTTTATTTTCACGTTGTTTTGTAACACTAAAAGGTGTCTGGTTGTTATGCCCCAGATTATGCCTGGTTCAAATATTTTATATGTGTTTTTTTCCTTTCTGCTCTTAGGTGGAACGATATTACGGACGGTGGACGGTATATTTCCCATTACAATAAAAATACTTATGAAATTAGTCATTGGTGCAGGCAGCTTTCACCGTCTTACCACTAAAGTTTAGACCAGAGTTAAAAAGATTTTTCTAAAATTTCGTTCCACGAAATCGACGTCTATCACTAGTGTTTACTTACTCAATCCTGGCATTCCTGATTATTTTCTTGTGAATTTCTTAATGAGCTATAAAAAGCGAGGGTTAGACGTCGATTTGTGGAGAAAATATTTAGACTCATCTGTTCAACTTATAATATTTTGTGTTAAGACCGTTTAAGGTTTCGAACTCTGTGGTAGACTTACTAGTTTGAGATTATGACGTAGAAATAATTTAAATAAGGCCGAGTTTCTTTAGATTTCGAATTATTAAAATGAAATCAGATACGTTGTTATTAAATGTAATTGGATTCTCGTATATCTTATAAAAACATAATTGGAACGCCAAACAACAGATACCCTGATTCTACCACATTATTTTGTACCAACATCAGTCCTCCAGTCCGCGTCCCTAGAGATCGCCGGGAAACAAATATTCTCCGTTATCGAGTTCCATATATCCCATATAATCGAGTTCCATAATATTCCATGTAATCGAGTTCCATAATATTCCATATTGCATTAATCATGAACCTATAAAACAGGAGAACGTACAATGCCAATTGGGAAAGTGAACTGTCTACGATTGCATGAGATGGTCATGTGAATCAAATTGAAGTAAGTTTACTTATGTACTAAATATATTAAATTAGATAGATAATATTGATACGTGATATCTTCAGCTTACAGGAAAAATAGAATAGATATATCTTTATAATAGATCAAAACAAAAGAAAACATAAGGTATGTGTTAGGACGATTTTGTTTTCAAGCCCTTCCAATCAACGTAGCATGATGCGAATGTGTGCCTGAGGTTTGTTACCGAACCGGCATATCTTGGGTGCTTCAGCTTTGATTCGAGTATAGTGGAATCTCCTGTTTTATAGGTTCATTCATGACTTAATGTCCTGCCATCGATAATGGGCAAGCTTTAATGCGAACTGCATGTTCCACCAATAATTGGCGACGTAAATCAAATATTTATTTCCAGTTGTATCCAATGATATTTTAACGGTCCTGTGATATTGTACTGTACAATTTAATGAAAATTTATTGTCATTTTTACAGGAACAAAAAGCTTTCTGGTGTTTTGTGAATTTTTCAATTATCATCTAATGCACACGGCCTCTATAATAATTTAATCCGATGCGATATTATTTTATATCGATAAAAATGATCGAATGTTGTTGAAAAATTAATCGATAAAAGTTAGTATTAAGACAAATGAAACAAGTATTTTCATCATTTTCTGGACTACAATCGTGATAATAGCTAATAGTACCTATCTTCTTTATATCCGTTCATGACTTGGCACGCTTCGTCCCTGGTGAGCATGAGAGGCGATGCTACACTTATGAAAATTGATATTGAGCACTGATCTCTCTATTTTTTAGGATTCCGTGCCCAAAGAAAAACGGGACCCTATTATTAGTAATAGGGTCCCGTTTTACCGTCTGTCACCAGGCTCTCTCTATCTCATGAACCGTGATAGTTACACTGTTGAAATTTTCACAGATGATGTAAGTATTTCTGTTGCCGTTGTAGCAACAAATACTTTAGTGTAATAATTATATAAAAACAAACTTGTTTTTTTCTCGTTTTTATATAATAATGCTAACGGAACCCTTCGTGCTCGAGCCCGACTCTTACTTGACCGGTTATTAAGATTTTTTGTTCTTCTTTTCCGCTTATTTGTCATAACAGACGTATAAAAATGTGTCATCGAGACCATGGGACAAAAAGGTGGAACCTCAAAAAATCTTTATTGCGTCAAATGAGAGCTAAAAAGTGGAGGCAACTATATTATATGGGCTTCATTAGGACTGAGGAGTTGAAGAACGCAGAAGTGGGCCTCCAGGCGCAGGACGCGGCGCGTGACTGGCATGGCAAGGGTGCTCCGCAGCCATATTGTATATTTCCCCTGAAAATTGATGAAGAGGCTGTTAATTGCATTTGTTTGGGAACTGTCGAACGCTTCGAGGAATCATTTTATAACACAGATAAATACGAGGAACCGGGAAAACTCGACGCCAAAATATACCATCATAAGCCCATTTGTTGGTAATTGTTCGTTGAGACTTATATAAAGTTTGTTTTGCGACTTTGTTATAGTTCGTATTTTGTAGGTTACATCTCAAAGCACATGTAAAGTAGCACTGATCCAATTCTAAAACTCTTTCAGTAATAAAAACTAGACTTGATAAGCGACGTAAACTATTTTATCCCAGGAAAGCGGAGAAATCCTATAGGCAATGAGAATTACGCGTGTGAAGACATCGGACGCAACCAGCACCGAATAGCGATAAATGCAAGTGTGCAAATAACAAAGTGCTGTATCAAGTAGCTAGGAAGCCCCAGTACGCGTCGCACGTGACATGAATGGATATCTCCGTCGAAACTGCGAACATATAGTATGGGAACAGCTTTGGAGCAATGTGAAATATTACTTATTCGATGGCAGGAGGTATAATATTTTGTGGCATTTTCCTGTACCCCAGCTTTGGACTGCCGGATGAACTGTTTGTTACAAACGGACAGGTTTCAACTTGTGTAGTAATATGTCACTCAAGGTGAGGTCGGGATGAGGTGCAGGCTTCGTGGACTGCCCCGTCTACACGTATCTGGTCCAACTCATCAGTCCAAAACGCCGTCTGATGCCGGGTTGAGCTGGAATCGCGCGTAGATATGTGAGACTTCCAAGACAGAGCACAGCGGTGGCATTCATACTTAGTTTGTGCCTTCTTGATCATAATTTCATCGGCCTTACGCCAGGTCTTTCACAAAAACGTTTAAGCGACCATTTCATTTACATTTCACACATTAAGTGGCGTAGTAGAAACTGATGCCAAAAGCTTCAATGGGACACGATACTCGGACATAAAGCCGCGTCCCCACCGCCAGATTTATCCCGCTGGCAACCTTCCAGTAGCAACAAGTTAGTATATTTAATGGTGCCCAGGGAGCGGCTAAATTGAGCTTAAACTGCGCCGCGATTACGGCACGCCCTTACGATGATCAGCCAAACAAATGATAGTAGCGCGAGGAAGTGACGGGAGATAGAACACTCGGTCGATGTAGCCTTATTCATGTAGTCATAAGTTTCGTTAGCTGTCAGAAGTTAGGGCTCGTTGGTTAACTTCAGCTGAAAATATGGCAACATTAAATGGGCATCAAGCCACACTTGACGTTGAGTAAAGGCGCAGGGATCCACAATGGGTCAAGCATCAAGCTTAGTTTTAATAAGAATAGAAGAGTTTAATTTTACTCCAAGGGGAAAAGTTGCGTGATGCCAGCCGTCTTCGCCCGATTTCTGGCGACACTTTATCATGAGAGTTGTGCCCTCTAGTGAAGTCGCTTATTTAAGCTATATCGTTCACTTTTGAAGCGCATTTCCTATTCGTTCTTTCCATTTTAATGGCTACCCGTAAATTTTTAATGACTTAAGAGGCCTCCTAAAGTGCTGAAATAGATTATGGAAGAAGTGATCATGAATGAGGGAAAAGTGTTTATGTTGGCGTTTATTTTGTAGCAACATAATGTTTAAATAGTGCCTAGGAAGCAACTAATTTGAGCTTAGATTGCGCCAGCAGATTTTCATGAGAAACATGCGACGCTGTCGATTTGGAACGATATTTTTTAGTTCTGTTTTAGATAGCGCGTCGGTTTTATCCCAACGAGTATAATACCATCTATACGCTCCATGTGCTACTAACTTAGCTCTTGTATCTAGAAACAAATCGATAAACCAAAGCAAAATGTCACAATATTACTCAATTTCAATTAAGTTTCGATACTGCTTTGTTTCGACACTTATTTACGTGCAACATTTTAATCTTTCCGAAACCAATTTATGTTATCCATTTGTTTCACTCATCCCTTTCCTTCTTGTGAATTATCATGTGTTTATCTCTTTCCCCCGAAGACATTAAATCCATAATCCAGCTGCGTTCGATCCAAATTAAGTATGATAAAACAGCAGAGTTTAATATCCAGGCTTGAGCACCTGGGCCTGCCACAGTATCAACAGTGGGTAGTTATTATTAAATGATAAAATGATTTAATGTTTTAAAAGTGCCTCAAACCGAACATAATTACGTTAAATTCTTCCGTGATTTGTCAAGGATCCTGCCGAAATACAATGGAAAATCTATTGTCTGGAATTTGCAGCAGCGGAGAGATTATTAGGCGCATTCTTCTGTAAGCTAAAATTTATTGCATACCAATACTCACCAATATTTAACATACTTAAGCAACTGTTCCCCAAAAGCACACACACGTATATAAGTATTGAAGCTAGCATCTAAGGTTAGAATATTTTTGAACTCTTCAACATAATCTAACCCAATATAATAATTGAAGTCGTTCCAAGAAATTGTCAATGCAGGAACGAAAATGCTGGAAATAATTTATAGAGGCAACTCCTCAATAAACGTCCGTCTAAATCTAAATCAAAGATTCCCCCACCTTTGTATTAGTTGCACTGTGGCTCTTTGTAATAAGGCGACGGCTCTACTCTCCATTTTAATATCTTTGGAAGCCGTTACTATGTATGTTAGAGGGTAGACTAATGTCATTTTTAATTTTATCAACTATGGTGACGGATACCTTACTGGCTATGTACCTACTATGTAGCGTAATATGTATGATGTATCTTTGCATATTATTATACAGCTAGGTGTAGTCTTGGCTTACGTTTCACTTTGATATTATTACTTGAATGGTAGATGAAACGAGTATAGTCAGGTAACTCACATGATATAGTAATACTGGTTGCGTTCCGTGGTTTTTACCGGGTAAACTATTATCCCATAGAAACCGTGCATTTTTCTGAGATATAAAATAGCCAATGGCACTCCAGGGCCCTTTTACTAGATCTAAAATTGCATAGAATTATACTTTTAAAGCCATATTTACAGACCAGTTTACTCGTATCTTAAATATTTACTCCCATATTATAAGCATAGCGAAAGGTAGAATTGAGCAATGACCTCCACTCCTTAGTACGCACGATAAATGTTGAAGCACACCGCTTCGTTCAGCACCATAGAACGGTGCACTCACCATACCTATGATAGGTACCTATGACTTCTTCACTGCACACTACTACACAGTAATGGAAATCCGTAACAACTGGAGCCCAACTATTCTAACTCCACCACACTCTCCAAGATTTGAGACCATTCCGAACTGCTAACACAGGTGTTAAGCGGAGATTCGAGAGCGACTCTAGTGGGACCACAGATTTACAGGAAATAGATTACGCAATTTTACCAATTCGAGCGTGCCGTGTAATTTGTATCGACATTTACGTAACGAATTCAGTATTAGATATGGGAAACATTGGCTAATGAAACGTCAAACGACAAAATATCGTTTGCAGTTTTTAGCAGTTTTTAGCCTCTCGTGCAATCTTTTACGAGTACTATTTGGCGGGATATAATATTCTATTTAATTTTTAATTATTATCTGTACTTTTTAATAGTACAATTTACATATTTACCACTCGTTTAAATCTTGACGTAATCAAAGTGAAAAATATGTGGCACACGTTCTTAAATAAAATTTGACAAGATGCGATGTCTTTATTCGCTGTATATCTGTGGCTGGCACTAGTGGTTACGAAGTGCATTCCGAAAGTTTTCCTTTACATCGGAACTAGAGAGTTGAGAGCGTCAGGGGTGCTCTTATTTGTGAGATTGGAACGTGGAACCTTTGTTAGAAACATTTTTCAAAATCATTGATTTATTTGGCAATATGAGGGAAACATCCTTTTTTCAAATTCAAACCATGATCAATTACTGTTTAATTTAATATATCATACTTTATGTTTGAATGGTTCTCTTTGTTAACGAGAATTAGCTGTTTGACTTATAAAAGTGCGATTTAATTGCCTATTTATAATAAATGCTTTGACTTTGACTTTGAATCTATTTAATTATAATAATAATTCATCATTGACCACGTCGCATCCAACCGCAGACTGAGCACGCGTTTGGTGTCACGTCAATTAGTTCGATGAATGGAAGACGTAACTTTTTCTAGCATTTCCTTAGTTCAAAAATGTTATAAAAAATAATCATAATTCAGCCTATAATTGTCCCACTGCTGGGCAAAAGCCCCTCACTTTCGTGAGGAGGATTAGGCCATCATTAACCACGGGGGCCTAGTCCGGGTTGATAAAAATGTTAGCATAAAAAAATAGTGTGGCATGATTTGGCTTACGCATCTGTACAAATATCTCCGCGACCAAAGAGCTCATTATAATATCTTATCAATAACTGTCGTCGCAAAAGCCAATAAGAACATAGTGCCTTTGAAATATTAATTAGCCCAAGCTAGTACTGTAAGCTATACTGTGCCACATCGAAGTTCCGAGCAGCCTTTGTCCGGGAATATTCCGCACAGTTATTGAAAAATAAAAGCGCACCGTAACGAAGGCTTCGGCGAGTCGTTTGAGTTCTTACCTGTCATTTTCGGGAATGCTAATAGATCTGTAGGAAGTAAATAGGGCAAGTGTTTTTGTTGTGGTTTTACTCGGCACGAATAATTAATACCTACATGACTGCCATTAATAAGGACACGTTGTACTAAACCACCTTAGTACAACGTGTCCTTATTAATGGCAGTTAATACTGGTGATACTGGTAGATGGCCGCTGCGGCTAGCGCTTGAACTGCTAGTCTTTGTATGTTTTTATTTATTGGAAAAAACTGATAACGTAAGAAAAAAGGAAATTAAAAATGAAAGTTTCCAATCGCTTCCTATATAAAAAGCCCCATTTATTGGTTTATCTTTCACGTGGTTTCATTATGGAATCTTAATCTTAATAGGTTAGTAGGTTTCAAGTAAAGATGCGGTTTAAATCTTTATGATTTTTTATAGGGACAATTATTCGTAATCGCGTTTTTGTCTTCCCAAACGTCTTCATAGTATGATCAATTTCAACAACAAAAAAATGTGTCTTAAGTTCATATTTTAATAATTGATTTCCTAAGATTAAAAAACTTCAAAATTGAGTAATACGTCGCCTGAAATATAAAGTTATTGCTAGTTTAGTCAAAAATGTTGAAGCATAGTTGGATCTAGTTAAGTCGACTCATCTCGCAGTTTTGGAGATAATACAAAATTACAATAGTGACCTCATAATTTTTAGTTGCACACAATAGATATTACACGTACATATTACCAACATTTTGATCATTTTCCTTGGCCATCCTATTAAACGTTAATACCTAATGTTACTCCTCAATTTCCATAAAACCTCCTTCCCATTAACCATCGTCAAACGCATCGCTCCCTCATCAATAACAATACCCAAGAATTTAATATTATAAAGTGTGATAAATTGGAGAAGTCGACGTCAGAAGCAAGCGTGGCTTCGACGTAAGTTGAGAAGTTAAGCAACTGTAGTGGAACGCTGTGTATAATAAACTATTTGAAATTTCTCACTTGCACGTTCTTTAAGACATTAACCCCCAGTTTCTGGAACGTTGGTTGGCGTTGACATTAGATTAAAACTATCGTTGTCTCTATCTGACACTAAGCAAATGACAAGGATGGCAATATAATTAATCTGTAGTCAAAGTTGGCTGACGTTTCAGAAACCGGGTGTTAAAGTCACCATTAACAAAAACCACGATCAAACCGTCGTAAGGTAAGGTCAAGTCAAGAGTACCCATAACCGGGAGAGCATTGTATGAAACAAATCATGAAAGTAGAAGAATTGAAAGAGATATTTCAGAATCGAAGCATGTGGAAAGATGTAGTCTCTGCCTACCCCAACGGGAAAAGGCGCGACTGTATGTATGTATATATGAACAAAAAATACTGTTACCGTATAAAAATATTCAAATAAAAAGTATACTAAATTGCCTAATTACTTTCTAAAATACCTACAGATAAGCCATGCTTATGACACATTTCATCAGAGCTAAAAAGTCCTGAATAAGTATAATTCAGAAAGTTGACGGAAAAATTAACATCATCTTAACGAAAATTCTCTCAGTATTTTCTTAAGAGTATTTATTCATTCTCTTCGTTAATAGTAAGTTAATTAGGTGCATAATTTGTACCGTCTTCAAGTGAATTAGCTATGAAATGTCTCTTGACTAATGACTGAGCCCGTACTCCAAGAGCCGCCGGTTAGGAGATTGGCAGATTTGAAACGTTACATCAAATATTGTAAAGGAGCTTTCTAAAGATTATGTGTAAACGTTTAGATTTTCACTTGTTCATTCGTTCACTCATTCAATCGTTCAGTGAGTCCACTCATTCAGTGATTCATTTCAATTTATCATAATTACGATAGTCCACACGAGCGAAGCTGCGGCCAGAAGTTAGTTCTATGGTTCTTGTAATAATACCGCTTTGCATAATCAATAATACCTAATATTACATCAAATTCTCCTTTCCCAGAATGACCGGCGTCTCCTCGGCTACAGGCTAATGTCTATGGTTACTGAATATCCGCTGCAATTTGCGGCAACTACGTGGAATACAAAACGAAACCACTGAATATTGAACAGGCTATCAGCTTTGTGACCATTTGGACACATGAAGGAAGATATCTTTATCTTCAACGTGTATCCAGCATGCAGTATGTGTGTGTGTGTGCGATCTGTGTGTGAAGTATTTCTTATAGTCAAATAGGTACTTTGTTCCTAAACGGTGGGTAACCAAGTATTTGCTTCTGGAGTCATGAGACGTGATCGAGAGATCCCCCGTCAAACTATAGAGAAAGTGCTTCGTTCTTTGCTCATAATAGTTAAGCAATCCATACAATTTACATAATTAACTCCACAATAAGTATCGGAGTCGGCGCAAATCTAAGTAAACAAAGACATAATTCAGGCACCTTGCTCAAAGAATCACAGTATAAAAGTTTATTCGAATTTGAAATCCCAAGAGGTCATCGCACTAAGTCTACGAGTGTACAGTGCATGCCACGATTTATGACCAGTCGTATTAAAAGAGTACACTTTAGTTTTTATGGTTCTTGAGTGTGGCATTGTTTTTTACAGTTTTTTGACTAGGATTTGACAATCACACTCGGTGTAAGTGATGATGTTGGTGAAGATTATAAACATGCTCTGTAAAAACAAGCGAGCAAAGAAAATAACATTGCAAATAATTACACACACTGCTTATGGATAGGTACTACTTGGAATCTATGGGTCGTTTTATTTTTATTGATCGTTATCATTTGCGCTTTTCCTTTCATGTCAATAATTTTATATCAAAAAGTCTCTTTGCCAGACTTCGCGGTATGAGTTTTAGTAAAACAATATAGTAACAGAACAAATCATCTTTTTAGACATAAGACAGGGCTATATTTATTAAACCCCCACTCAACGACGCTCTGCTTTCACACTGTTTTAAATTAACTGGGTTGTAATAATCCGTGACACGGTAAATTTACTTTCTATATAAAGGCAGTTGAAAAAAGTGTAAAAGAAAAATGTGCCACAATCATGTCCAGGCAGTGTTATTAATATTCACATTGGAAGGTCGCTTGTCTCCAGACTTTAGGCCATAAAAACTTCTGCGTAACGCACTCCAGTTAGACTTTATAGGTATTTGCAACGTGTTGGTAGACAAGTTTTTAAAGTGATAGATAAATCCAGCGCTGATAAAGTTGTCGAATTTTATGCGCACTCGTAAACGTGAGGTTTATTTATACTTTGTGAACTCGGGTGGCTTGTAAATTATTTTTTGTAGAGGTTGTATTTTATGAAGAGGGTGGAACTTTTTTTAACCTCAAATACTTATTTGCTAACACTACGAGTACCATCTTATTTATTGGTGTATCACGAATAGAACGTTGTTTATTTGAAAATTTTATTGTAGATTTTTAGGTTTATTTTATGAATATCATGAAATCATTTTTATGTTTATTTTGCTGTACAACTTGATAGTAGAATTTACTGAGGATTATCTATTATACTGATCTTTTTTTTTAATATTTAGTATTTTCGAATTGCCGTTGACACAATACGAAGATAAAGACGTTAACGAAGATGACCATATTGTATTTTGATACAGTTCCATCACCTGATTGACCTAACAATCCCGTTCATTGCCTACAGAATGCTATACAGGTCCACTAACCCAACATATAAATAAACTATTGGGCCAAGTAGGTAAATGGTACATCTTGCCACTTACTTTCCTAGTTTCCCAGCCCTCGCTCTTTAGCTTCATTATAAAATGCAATTTAAGCCCCGTACATTCCCCGTACATTCACCAGTTTCTGTAAAGCCAACTTAATTACGCGCAGAAAGAAATAAACTAAAGGCACAGCCATGTCGTTGCTTGGCAGTGAGCAATTCGTCTAAGTAAAATTTGACATGAGCAGTCGTTATTAAAAGCCCATAACATTTTACATGGTTTCTCATACGAAATGCATTAACAATCTCTGTTCTTTAACCTTGAGTAATATAATTTGCTTGAGGTTTTGTCCCTCACTTACGTTACCTTACGTTGTATAAAAATCAGATGAAAAGAAACACTCTACAAACGAAAACTTTTCTGAAGGAAAATTAAGAAAACGTAAATGAAGGTCCAAACATTTTTCGTGTTCATTATGACGATTATAAAGCAAGACACAATGAAATTAGAGGCGAATATAAATGTCTACGAAATGTAGCAAACAAGTTGTTTATACTGTGCTACGAGCATGTGAAGCGTAGCGCTTGCTACGAACCGTAGCAAAACCACAGACGTCCCTATAGTAGGAATAGGTACAGCCAGGTAATTAATGTCGGTAATAGGATCTCTTTCTTGGTCTCAGTTGTAAACCAGCATAATTACGTTTTTTTTTTTTCTTTTTTTAAACGTAGTCCCACACTAGGATTGCTCCTGTATCGTGGGTACCATATACAGACATATAATTTCACATGCACATCACACCCAGACCAGAAACAAATATTTGTGGATCGCAGAAATATTTGTTCCATGCGGGAATCGAACCCGCGGCACCAAGCGCAGCAGTCCGATTGCTCAGCCACTACGCCAAACGTGCCGTCAAGTTTGTTTTTATTTTATTTCATTTTTACTTTATTTTTGTAATTGGAAAATCGCCGGTCGGCCCAAAAGTCCCAAGCCCAGTCCCGAACCAGCACGCTCTTTACAAACGTCAATATAAATTAATATTCGTTCCGGTTCCCGAGCAAAGTCGATAAACACGAACGAAAAAACTTAAGTAATTTATTTTTTAAGCGAGCAGTTTTAAATGGTTACCACAGAATTTCATTTCATTCTGGCTGCCTTTCGCACTGGTGTTTTAATCTATTTTGCAATTTGTTTTCTAGTGGCGTGTTTTTCTTCTGTTGACTTTCTGAAGGGACATTGTAAATGTTTGTGGTAACAGATGCCAGTTGCATGTGGACGCTTTGATCATGAAAATAATAACTTTGGGCGTTGAAAGCTCACTTTGGATACGGTTTTCATGTTGTTTTTTAAAACTGTTTGTTAAGGGTTCATTGTTTGTTTTCTTTTCATGTTTCATAAGTGAGTTTCATAAGTTGAATGTGGAAAGTTACCATTTCTCTTTACATGCATTTCTTTTTTTTTATTCTAACCGTCATATTATTATGCATCATACAGTTCCATTCAAAATTCATGTAGTATTATGGGATCTAAGTTATGGCCCTGTCGGCAATTTTCGACTAACATAGTAGTACACTGTACAACCCGAACTACGCAAGCAAAATGTGTGCCTTCAAATATGTTAACAGAAACCCCACCATGGCAACCTGCCATCGCAAAATAGCTACAATTGCTTGACGTATACATAAAAACAGCAGCTATGGAACCGTTCAATTAACTTTAAACACATCGACGGCGTCAGTTATTCGTCCATGTAAAAGCCAAGCTGCACGAATATTACGTCCTACCACGAGAACTCGAGCAATAAATCAGTTCCCGGCGATTCCGTGACTGTAGTCATTCCGTGGCGATGTACAGCGAGTAACGATCTATTCCATTCCGTTTTGTAGTAGTTTTAAATTATATTTGGCGTGGTACCGCCCTTACATCGCTCGATTAAATTGGTACTTCATTCTGATGCACGACATGAAACACTGGAGTTTCAGGAGCGTTTGTATCGGCCCACTGTGATCATAGCCTAACAAATCTTTTTTTCCACTGTAGCGTACTGTTGTTGTTTGTCCAATGAGTACTGGACTCTGGTGTCAGAGTCTGTCAGACCAACCAGGGCCCACTCAAATGAGACTAACGGCCATTATACTAAAACTACTAGAAGGGCACACAATATGTTCAAGGCAGCTTATTTCCTCTTCACAACCTGCACCCCGAGTGTTAGTTTTACTAGCTCGACATAGTAAGCGTCAACTAGCGCTTTTGTATGAAGATTCTGTACAGCGCCTCTACCGGCGCGTTTATGAATGAAAAATCTTCATACAAATAGCTAGTTGACGCGTACTATGTAGAGCTAGTAAAAACTCACACTAGGGGTACTGAACGTCACATGAGATAGGAGACAAAGCTTCAAGTTCAGATATTTCATTCGTGGTTATTAATGGAATCCAGTGTATAGGTTATCGCTAAAATTATTATGCTTTGTATCAATGTTAGATACATTGTGCCTGAGATTGACTGAAACGTTACAGTGAAGGGTTTACTCAGCCAGACTGTTCCGACGCATACTAATTGCTTTGAACGTTTAATGAAACAAAATAATCGATTTATTAAAACACCACCCAGCAAGGCCTGTATTACAATTCGCCTCACCTGATGGGATTATCCGCAATTTCCCTTTAAAGAAAATAGGGTTCATGGGACCACATCTTTATATTATACGGCTATTGTGTACCTCGATATTTGGCGTATTCGTCATTACCATGTAGCAGCGAGCCGATACCCTAATTTTGTGACACAGCCACGCACTGTCAATAGCATGTCGATGGTAGGGTGACCATGCACTATTAGTGTTAGAGAGGCATAATAATATTAAAGCTTCAACAAATCTTTCTAGCAAAATAGTAGATAGTGAGAGGTTACAGCAAAAAAAAGTATTTCATAAAATTTTACAATAGAAACCAGTGCGACTACGCCGAACCATTATCAATTTAACTCACGCTACACACTTATCAGAAATGTACACGGAGAAATTTCACTGTCATCGTTTTTAGAAATTAAAATGACTGAGCAATGACCACAATCTTTCGTTTCTATATAATTCCAATCAATATCTAAAACCTTGTCACCTGCCGTCCATCGGAACCCTTTGTGCGAAAGTTATGGAGCGAAACTGCACGGCTCATTCCCCCCGCGTCGGCGGCGCGGCGGCACGTCGCTCAAGGACCGTCCCCACAGCGGCCCGAGTGTGGACACCGCTTTTAGCCAGCTTTATAGGGCTCATTGCATTCTTGGGACAGTGAAAAAGTTGCAAATGGTCAGAAAAATACCAAGCCCGCTAACTGCGAAGCTTTTGCATGATAGAAAAAATAACAAAGCTGCTATAAATTATTATAAACAGTTCGATTCTAAATAATATGCGTTATGTAGAGAGGAAAGTTCAGAATGGCGATTGTTTTCAAACTCAGATGGAATAATAACAAATAACACAATATGTGTATATAATTTTCAGTCGTGGAAATATGCGTACGGCGCTATAATTACAGTATATCTAATAGCTAACCAAATTAGCTAAGCAAATTATCACTATTCGAGTAATTATTATCGTAATTATCGCTCCCTTTTCGGTGAAGGAAAACATCGTGAGGAAACCAACATGCCCGAGAATTATTTCGGAAGCATGAATCCACCAAGCCGGACTAGGCCCTGTGGTGGATTATGACTTAATCTTCTACACGAATGTGAGGGAAAGCCTTTGCCCAGCAGTCGGACAGTTACAGGCTAAATTTTGAGTATTTTTTATATTCTACTAGCAGACACGGCCACGCGTTGCTGCGGGTAAGATTTTTGTTACTGCGACTATAAATTGAGATGTTAGCTATCCTATCTTTTAAGTTAAACATAACTGCACATGGAGTGTAAATTTTATTAAAATCGGTTCAGTAGTTTAGGATTCCATCGCGGACAAACAACGTGTCGCATAATTTATATAATTATTATTAAGGCCAGTACGAGTATATCTACTTTCCTATAATCTCTTTAATTTTGTCATTCTTTTGTATTTCGCTGTAACTTTATGTTTTTACGTCAAAATTTTTTATCTTATCAACTTATCGGTACGCGTCCATATTCTCAAGTAATAGATCTACTCGACTTTAGTGTTGTTATAAACCTTTTTCCACTTCGCTTGGTTGCTTTTTTAAACTTGTTCAGATGAAAATGAAAATCCTTTCTCTCTCTTTTATTAAAAAGATTTTACCTTCGCGGGAATATTGTTCACGGGAACTTGCTCGTATAAAATAGGTGTCAGCTAAAGTATGCGTGCGTGATTTGTTGAAGAATAACTCATTTCAGGTTGGTGAATGAATAGCATTATTTTTGGGAGTATGTCTGGGTGTATCGATTAGTTTGCCTTACTCACACTATGCCACGACACTGTGTTTATTCTACACAAAAACCTATTTGTGAAAGTAACATACATCATTAATAAATAACTAGGTATTGAGTTTCAATTCGAAAGACATTTACAACTAAATTCCTAAAAGTAGGCGGTTCTCAACTCGAGAGTATGTTTTTTATAAATATATACATATATGAGACAATGCCACACAAAACCAATGCGTTGGTTTTTTGTCCGAGGCTCCTACAACTACTCTGGTACGTTTGAAAATGACATATAAGAAGAAAATAGTGTCAGTACTCAATACTCACGTTTTATATTCCACGGGGTTGAAACTGTGGGTTGAAACAGGGTTGGAAATGGGGGTGTGAGATACATAACGTAACGTAACTTCAACAGTAGTTAAGCCTGACATTGACCAAAAATATAGTAACGTATTTATATCGTCACTTTATAAAAAAAAAACAAAATTATTTATAACGCTCAACAGACCCCCGTAAATATGAATCGGTGTTTAATTAAAGAATTAAGAAAACTCCTGTCTAAAATTGGCACGAAAAATTTTACGCTCTACCTTGCAAACTCGTTTTACAGCCGAAAAATTAAGAGCCAAGTTTTAAATTAACATGCCATAATTAAAACGTTTTTGTGCGAAGTAGGTGCGCCATTTTTTATTCGGCCGCCGAAATTGAAGCTTTGATTTAGAACGCACCTTTTGACTAGTGTACCGTGTATTCTTTTGACTTCCCCCTTTGTGGCAGATTGGTCGTAGGCCCTGTAGGGTGTAAAATGCAATTCTTTTGATATACCACCGCGTTTTCATTTCAGAGTGCAAAGCGTCAAAGCGTAAAATCAGCATGTTTAGCAATTGTTCCTTTATGCACAAATTTTTTGCCACATCATTAAATATAATATTGTTTGTTGTGTAACAATGTAACATAAAACTTTTTCTAAGCGTTTTCGTGTATTAGGTTGTGTTGGTGAACGAAACTGCCTCGTTGTTTTTAGACTAGACAGCATAATTGTTTTCCATAAAGCTCGGCTAACTGACTTTGATAGTAATTCTTTTTAAAATGTAAAAATGTAGCTGAAAATTTATTTCTGCATTCCATTTTTTAGGTTGAATAAAAAGTGTTTTAACAAAATAAGTCGAAATTCAAATCTCAGTAATCGGCGGACATAAAAGGTGAGTTAACGACTACGTTCGTTATTTACCGGTTATAATAACGGCGAGGTAATGAAGGCTCACGGATTAGTTGTAGCGATCAAACGGGAATTACGGTCAGTGACCCGGCGCTAGCTTCCGGGAACGCAAAGTAACGGCGTTTCCAATACTTATGTTTGTTTAAAAAAATAATACATGCTTACAGTCAAATTGAAACTTCCTCTTTCTTTGAAGGTGGTTAAAAATGATTCAAGGAATCAGGTTTTAGATTTTAATTAAGTGTACATAAAAGTTTATTTTAGAAAGTTAATTTACCGAGTTTGAAAGTAATAAAAACCCCAAAAAATCTTTAGAATCTTTTCCACCCTCATCTAGGGGTAGGTTAGTTGTGGTGACAGGTAGAAATGCGCTACGGCTTCCAACTAGCATGAAATTACACGGTTGCGAAATAACGTAGCACTGTGCTACGCTACGGCCTTTGTGTTCGTAGCACGTATCTTGCTACAATTGCTACGCATGCAGGTACGGGAAATAGCTGTAAATTAATTGCAAAAGATGTTTGTAATCGCAATTGCTTTGATCAGACAAAAGTAATGCAACTGTGACTTTGATTATACCGCATAGTTGCTGATTTGTGTGTAAAATCATGTTTGATACACCAACGTGTAATATGAGCTATATTTATGAAATTTTATATTAGTATCTTTAGATCTAATTCTCTGGTGTTTATTTAGCTTTTGAGTTGATTTTGTTTTCATTTTATTTTATTATATGTAAACCCATAACGCGTTCTCTCAAAAACCAAGTAAAAAAAACACGTACACTGCGCGTGATCCTCATTATCCACCAGAAGTTAGGTTCCAACCCTTACAATAAAACGTGAAAAGGGTCAAAATTACCCCCACTTGCAGTTCGAAGGGTCGGCCATTGTCCTAAACTCCATAAATACAATAAAAAGGGTGAAATGAGCGAGCGGCCATGGGATGCTTTTTGTAAACAACTTCTTTGGATAAAGTTAGTACGTGCCACTTACTTACTGAGTGAACTAAAACGGTGTACGGGTACAAAGTTGTTGCGACCCTGAGTGAGGAAAATACAAAAAGCTGACAATCACTGGGATGGTGTCATAAATAACAGATTGTGCTGCAAACTGGCCTATAGTTCTGCTAATCGAGTCTCTTTATGGTATCTCATCGCAAATCTGAATTGAGTGCAATGTTTTGGTTTCTTTTGAATTTATTTTATTTTTCATCATAGCACTTGAGAGACAAACACTTCCCTGAGTAGGACTCGACATTTTGACTATTGTGACATGAAATATTTTAATACCGGACACCTGGCTGAATGCGCTGATGTTGCTGAGCCAAACCTTCTGAAAAAAAACTAGGTACTTAGATAAACCAAAAAAAAAAAAAACGGCCCATTGCATGTCAGATTCGCGCACGAAGTGTTCCGTACCATTATATTATATAAAAACGGCAAGAAAATCACGTTTGTGATGTGGCCTCCTTAAGTAATTTTTTTCAGTTTTTTAGTATTTGTTGCTATTCTTACTTAGTAGCAACACTAATACATCATCTATGAAAATTTCAATTGTCTATTACGGTTCATGAGATACAGCCTGGTGAAAGACGAACGGACTGACATACAGGCAGACAGCGAATCCTTAATATGTAATAGGGTTCCCGTTTTTTGATTTGAGTACGATACCCTAAAAATAAATTCAGTTACACATTGCCCTGCGAATGGACGCAACTTTCTGGCAATATTACTATTTCAGCATTCTAATTCAGATTCCGGGCCAAGTCGCAAAGCTATACAATATACGTACACAGATAAGCAGAAACACAAACAAGGGGAGCAAATTAAAAGCTTGCGAAACCATTTAATCACGTTTAATTATTTACGCGATTAGCACATTTCTGCGGTAACCGGAACTGTGTGTTGTTGTCATAGGCTTAAAGTTGAAATTCCCATGGGACTACGGCAAGTTTGGACGAAATACTAAGTATTTATTTTGCTTTAATTAATGTGTGTACTGCAGAGTACTTGGAATTTACTTTGTTGAAGCCAAAATACATTTTCTGACCGGGTTCTGCATATTGTATGAAAAATGTAATAATGGTGTAAAATTTGATTAAAATCAGTGAGATTACAAACAGGTGGCCTAATTTACCGTCGCTCTACAGTTTTTTATTGGAGTCGGATAGCGACTAGCTTCGACCTTTATACGAAAAGGCCATTTTTAGGGTTCCATACCCAAAGGGTAAAACGGAGCCTTATTACTAAGACAACAATGTCCGTCCATCCGTCCGTCCGTCTGTCTGTCTGACTGTCTGTCACCAAGCTGTATCTCATGATCCGTGATAGTTAGACAGTTGAAATTTTCACATAATTATGATGTATACCTATCTATTGCCGCTATATCAAAAAATACAAAAAAAATGAAAATGGAAGGAGGCTCCCATACAACAAACGGCATTTTTTTGCTATTTGTTATAGATAATGGTACGGAACTTTTCTTGCGCAAGTCCGACTCACACTTGGCCGGTTTTCCCCAATTTATAGAGAAAGGCGTTCATTTCAGCTGTTGTCTGGTAGATGTGACAGTGATAAATAACCTTTAGCTATTCGTGAACATTTAGTTGTAGCTACGTATCTTATAACATTTTGTTCCGTCTCTAATTAACTGGCCAGCTGACCACAGAAAACCTAGCCTTGCAGTAAAGTTTAGAGTTTATTGCGACGGCGGCGGTTGGCGCGAAATCGTGTTCCAGATTTGAATTCGTTAGTCCAGATTAAATAGTTTTTACTTTTTACCGTGTGCCAGTTACGGAGGTTTAAATTGAAAAGTCAGAAGGGTTTGCTGCACTGTGTTTTGAAATGGTGGATGAGTGGTTGGAATAGTTTTAAATGGAAAACAAACAAACAGACGTGAAATATTCGTTTAATCGTTCTCTATAGTATTATATTTATTGTTAATTGGATCTGATCGTGTCCTACGTCTGGATTTTTAGTGTATTATTCGTAAATTCTGTAAGTGTATAATATACCTATATTATTTAAGCTATCGCGCGATTTCATCCTTCCTACCGTGCCGTGGGTGTTTGCAATCAATCTTTTAATAAACGTTGTTGTTGTTTGTCGTATGAGGTTTAATTAAATAAATGCACGTCTACCTAGTTCTGGCGACCTGAAAATGACAAGAAGAAGGGTAAATAAGTAATAATCTCAGTAAAAACCGAGCCAGTACAAACTCATATTTGAAATCCATTCACGTAACAACCATTGTTAGAAAAAAGCTTACATACTACTAAACACAAAAATCGGCGAATCCGTCGACAACATCTGTCTCTACGTCCGACAGAGCTGAAGTAATACTGCCTTTAATAACCCACGTTTTAGGTACCAGTAAACCATTAGCGGCATTCCCGGCTCCCCCCACGGAACCGCTTCCGACAAAAGAACTCGCTGCGTAGACAATAAATCCACATAATACTCAATATTTGGGGTACAACTGAATTTTCCCTCTGGCAACAGCGAAACAACTGCGAAAAATGAACAATTACTGGGGCCTATAGAGGGGCCCGTCACTGTTACAGCGGGAAGCTTCGCTCTTTGTGATTACAATTGGATCTTGGATCTATTGTCATTTGTTTTGCTGGTCCCCCCCGATGGCCCTCAGGGCCCTTATTCGCTATGTCACTTGCAGAAAACGTGTGACGTCATAACGTGCTGTGAACACTAACGCTCGACGCACGTTATTTTGTCTTTTTATAACGTGCACGTAACGCAACTTCACGCGTTTGTCAGATTTCAAAATGGCTTACTTAATACGATACCACGAAGTACCATATCGTATTCCGTTACGTGTTTTAATGGTCATAGATTATGTCGCAACATTGAGCCCCCTGTTGCGGTAACAGCAACTCGCAACTAGCTGTTTTTACGATTCATATAATTTAGAGAAACTGCGCCGAGGCAGCAACTCTAGTTGTGAGTTTCTATGATTGTCAAGTTTTCAGTTGCTGCAATCGGCAACCATAAAGTGAGCCTTTTTGTTGCCACACTAGTGTCTTCAACTGATGCTTTATCCAACTGCAGTTGCTGCAGCTCCTTTTATTTTTGCACAATCTATTTTTATACAAACTCAAAACCAGTTTAAAATAAAGACGCTATTCACTTGTAACTGTTCGCTCTCAGAGCCATTCTAACTCACCCTGTGAGTGCAGTTCAAAGCTTGGCCATTTCTCTTCCGTGCGGTTTTTTTCAATTCTTGACTCCGGTAGTTCGCACCGTATAATAAATGACATTGAGGTCTTACGTTGCAGAACTCGTAGTTTTTCAATGAACGCTGGCAACTTTAGAGGAAGGATGGGAGAAAATTGAATGGGCAGAAATTAGTAGGAAATTCTCTAGCGTAGCGAATTCATACGTACAAATAATTGTGTAATGGTACGGAAAATTAGAAATAGGA
Source organism: Hylaea fasciaria (assembly GCA_905147375.1). Classification (NCBI taxonomy): domain Eukaryota; kingdom Metazoa; phylum Arthropoda; class Insecta; order Lepidoptera; family Geometridae; genus Hylaea; species Hylaea fasciaria. The sequence continues at coordinate 12,000,597 of LR990193.1, read as the reverse complement.
CATTAAAGACGATGCGGGTATTGCAGCATATTATTATTATTTCAAATTTTCAGCATTGTGTTGGAAATTGTTCAGAGTCTTTGTAAGAGAAATGTATGCATATCAAATAATAAAACAATGGGTTTATTAAGCTACAAGAAATGCTATACATAAATAAACTGCAGCCTTAGCAGATTAAGTAATGGACTACTTTTTCCCACAAATCTGATGTTACTATCCAATAGAAAATCTAGGAATTACCATTTCAATTAGCACATTATCCCGGACATCACGTAAGGGCCGAGAGGAAGTCGGCTACTTCGGTCAGCTTACTCGTACACCCCAAACAGAAGGGAACTTGGATATGGCTACTTCACCCCGTATTCCCCGCATCCCGCGGTTACATCCGTGAAATTTCCATTTTTCCCGGGAACTCTGCATTTACCAGGGATAAAACAGTATGTAGCACTCGGGAATGCAGATTTATTGGTGAAAGAATGATGAATAGTTCCGAGAATTACGTCCGACAAAGAAACAAACTACCCTAGAAGAAGGTATGCCCAATTAAGCGAGATAGCATGATCGGAGTTTGTATGACATTTTAGCGTGTTTTCTCTGTCTTCCGTGGGTCATAGACAAACTTTACCTCTTTAAAATAGTATCCGGTGCTGCTCGTAGATTTCTCCGTGAAACCGTCGTCTTACGAGTTCGTAGACGGACACTGTTTGTGGCACAGAAGTTTTGCTTTTGTAAAACAGAAGCATTTACCTACCACCTACAAACGCGACAGTGCAACATTTTACTTGTACTGATCCCAAAATGTTAGGTAGAACTGAATGATAATACTTATATAAACTAGTATACTTATATAAAATAGAAATAAAAGGATGACAGAACATATTTGTTTGCGACAACACACAACATTTTATAACTGTAACGAAGAAAGACAACAGGATTGGAAAAATAAAGGAAAAGGTGTTAAAGAAGGGAAAGAAAAAGAGAAAAGGATGCAAGAAAGCAAAAATAAAAATGGATAATATGTTACAATAGTAAGAATATTAAGATATCATTACCACACACTACGTAGCTTTAAATAAGTTTGTCATCATTAACATAATCTATGACCCAACGAAAATAATTTCTATTTACATTTAAAGACATAATAGTATATATTTTTCGGGAGACACAACATCTATGGTTGATTCGAACCGTATGCCGTTTCAAATCCAACTTGGCTGGGACTAATATGAATCTGTGAATCAGACGCAGTGCACAACCGCTCTTCGGGTATCCGTTCCACTTCTCGACCCGAGAGTCCTCGAGCCAACGACACTGAGTAACACGACACTACACACCCTTTCGTAATCAATCACTGGCGTCTTTGTAGCTGTGAACACGGCTGACCTGAGTCATCTATCGCTCTGAGTAGAGTTGTCCGGACAATGGTTTGGCCGGTTGCCGTTTGCTAAAATTTTGGCCGAGCTCCGGAAATTGCTATTGCTAGCACGCTTTATTATTCTAGTTATGTTTCTCTGGGTAGGAGTCTATGTGTGATTGTGACACGTTATGCAGTGAGAATCTAATGCCACCCTACATTTTCTAGCAGAAAGCGAAGTCCGTGTAAAAATAAAAAAAATATGTACCTATTTGTCCTCTGGTTCCGTAGTTGTCTCTCACATTATCAATTTATAGCAGATTTATTTTCCAATAGATAGATAGATAATTCTTTATTGAAACCAAAATGTAAAGAACACAGGAAGGACACGCTTAAAATAGGTACAATGGACGGTCTTATCGCTAGACAATCTTTGGATGGACAAGACAGACAGCAGGAATAGGGTTGGGTCGGTTGACATCAGTGTCAAATTATGAATAGGTGACGGATACTCGTCTCATCCCTAAATTGCAAGGCTTTATTACGGCTTTTTCATTAGGTAGTGTCCGATCGCAAACAAAAAACTGCTCCACAATAACAGTTAAGCAAAATAGCGTATTCATGGTAGAGATTTATTACCTCAGGTTTGTTTTTCCCGGTTTTGTTTCACCCAAATGACTTTATTTAGGCACTTAAGCTGCTCTCAATTGGTTCTCAGACACCATTTTGTTTTTTTCAGTACTGAATACTGTTGTTAGACTTGTCGCAACGAAGGCTCGGCCTGATCTTAGGGATAGCGTTAAAAAGATTGAAGACGATTTCGGACAACCGCGGCGTCAGTGTTTTTTTATCAAAGGAATTTAGGCCTTGTTTATTTGGGTTAAGTATTCAGATTAGTAAGTAGGTACCTCTCTTTCGAATTCTCGCACCATGCGCAAAGAAAGTGAGTGAAATAACACGAGAATTTGTCAAAAATATTGTATTAAATTCGACGTTAAACTAATCAATGTTTGCCTCTATTTAAGGGCAAGTAGTTATTCAATAAACGGTTTTAATAATTAAGGGTAATGACATTTTGAGTATCATTAATATTGGTTTATAAAATTAACACAGAATTGATTTTGAGATACTTAATTTCGTATCTGTCGTATGTATAACACGATGTAACGATGTATATTAGCCGTGGTCGCAACCTTATATATACACAAAATAGTACTACATACCTAAGGTACGGTTCTTCTTATTTTTTTAGGGTTCCGTATCCAAAGGGTAAAACAGGACCCTATTACTAAGACTTCGCTGTACGTCCATCTGTCTGTCTGTCCATTAGTCTGTCACCAGGCTGTATCGCATGAACCGTGATAGTTAGACTGTTGAAATTTTTACAGCTGATGTATTTCTTTTGTCGCTATAACAACAAATAAAATAAATATCAAAATAAAAACAGCATAAAATAAATATTTAACGGGGCTCCCATACAACTAACGTGTTTTTTGTTGGTACGGATCCCTCGCACTCGCACTTGGCAGTAATCTATAAAGTTATTAGTTATTACTATCTACCTACTACATACGTTTAATTAGGCATCTTAGGACATACCTACTATAACAGTGTAGGAACTATTTGGTAAACTTTTTGTAGACGACCACTCATAAATTCCAAATTCAAAATGTATGTAGTTAGTAAATATTGCTGTGACTTTCTTAATGTGAAATTAAGAAATACTTAAAACAAAATATTTGACACTGGCTATATGTACAAACCGTGCGAAGCCATATATATTTTTTTCATATCACATGTTTTTTCGACTTGTACGCAATGGTTTTACTTCCACAATAGAAGTACCAACTAAATCTTAATAGTACTGCATATTCCAGCTTGATTCTAGTCCCCAGTTGTTGTTTCTGAGATAGATAAACAGTGGCTGTGTTATTGGACTATTATCATTCAAATTTCGCCCTCAAACAACTTGGATGGGGGAACAAAAGGCTTCTATTCAGTCTTAGTTATTGTTTTAATAATCTGCGAGTTGTGTGAATTCACTGGCTCAAATGTTTACGGAGTTTATTCAGGAGTAAGACAATCGTTTAATTTTGTATTTGATAGGCTAGACCAGCGTGCTACATAATGATTAAATAGACTAACTTTTAGTAGAGCATCACGAAGACGTCTCCTAAAATAGCTTGGATGAATCTGAGTTTTATTGTGCGTAGGATAATATTTTTCGTCGTCCACTCGCGAATATTGATTTCATCGTGATACTTAGTATACGTTAAGTAAATAAATAACCTCATAAAGCAGATAAACTCTTAAAAGATTCTAACGTGTATTGTGTTCTTTTTGATTGTACATTTCATTACCTTTTTTAAAGTTAGACGCCGTATATTTTGCTAAATACAATATCCAGTAGGTAGATACGCCGCGTTTTAAGCCTGTATCTGAACATCTGAACAGTAGTAATGTAATAGAAGACATAATATAATAATACGTTGATGATGTACTCAACCAAACTCAAGCAGCGTTCCTTCACCCTTTGATCTCGCGACTGTAACGAGATGCTACAGTATAGTATCCAGGAGTCTGCGGTATCGAGTGGGTGACTAAACACAATCGCTTGGATCACGCGGCTCCATCTCTACCAATATTAAACCACTATTGATTGATAGTTTGAGTATAGTGCTCGGCGAGCGCCAGGGAGATAGGAATACGATCTGATGCGGCGTTTTTCTTTGTGGAAGTCTATGCTGATGATTATGATGCTAAACTTTAGCAACGCTTCCAACGGCAAGTTTACGACTGAGCCGGTCGTTCTTGCTTATATAATGTGCTATAATGATATTCTTTTTCGGGGATATAGGTACATCAAGTATGCACACAATATAATTGACTGCGCAATAATCGTTTAGTGTTCATTTGTATGAAGTTCTAATTTGCATCATCTCGGTCGTCCCAAGTAATCCCGCGTGAAAAGCCAGAGAACTAAAAGCCGCGGAAGGCAGAGGTCAATCATAATAATATTAGGTATACAATCCTCCTAGTTATAGTTACCATTATTAAGATAAACTACAACATCATTAGCTTTTTAAATGTGTTATTGATCCAAAGTTCTGACTTTGACTTTGGTGAAGTGATTCACTAACTTGAGGTCCCGCAGCTGCTGCATTTCTTTCCGATAAAAAGTCATAATATCTATGTATATCAATTCTCTTTCGAACCTCAATGGTCGTTTCTTTATACTCACTAACTACAATCAATCATTATTGTCAAGAAACTTTTAAAGAATATAATATTGTTAAATAAACCTACTTTATCATAATTTCATAATGTATTATGATGAACATGAAAGCTTTATATACCTACGTTTCTACGGGCATTAAAGTTTACTTTTCTATACCTACTATTATAAAACTATAACAACTGGGTTAGGCTATTTAACGGTCGCTGAACCCGAAAATGTGTTTTAAGACTTTTACTACTTCAAATTACCATATTGTCAAGCTATTCGTAATGTTGGCAAGAAACTAATTTTCCGGGCAGTAACGTCAACAATAAAATGAATGTTACCTGGAGGGGTTGAATAGCCTGGGCCGATGGGAAATCAAGTTGAGAGAGAGCCAATAAATAGGGAACTCTACGCCAAACATGAAGAAAACTGCCCCGTTGTTGGCGGTACAACGGAATACTGAATGGAGACAGGAATTGGAGACAGTTTTAATTATTTACTAGCTGCGCCCCGCGGTTTCACCCGCGTTTCACATTAAAAAACAAATAAACAGTGATGATGATGGTGATGATGATGATTTGTAGCCTATATTGTGTCTCTAAACTATCTGCATAATACATTTTATGCGAATTAAGGTACTATTTCACAGTTTTTAGGCCACTGTATATGTGTAAGTTGGGGTATAAGGTAATAATATAAGCTATAAAATACCAAATTTCATGCCAATGGGGTAGTGTGTCACAGTTTTTATTGCACTGATGCAAAACGGTGGTGATGATGATGATGAATTAAAGCCTAAGTCGTAAGTGGCGGGATAATTTAACCTATCTACGTACGAAATTTTACGCACATTGGGTAGTTTTTCACAGTTTTTATCGCATTAATAGAAAACGGCGATGATTATGATGATGACTTAATAATATGTTCGAAGCCTATGTCCTAAGTTAGAAGATAACCTATCTGCGAACCAAATTCTCTCTCCCCCCGCTCTCCCCTCTTCCCCTACTGCCCTATTTCCCCCCACGCTCCCCTCCTACCCCCACTCTCCCCCTCTTTCTCCCCCACTCTCCACTCTTTCTCCCCCCACACTACCCCCTTTCTCCCCCACTCTCCCTCTTTCTCCCTCCACTCTCCCCTCTTTCTCCCCACTCTACTCTCTTTATCACCCCACTCTCACCACATTCTCACCCCACTGTCCCCTCTGTCTCCCCCCGCTCTCCCCTCTCTTTCTCCCCCCACACTCTTCTTTCTTTTTCGCCCGCTCTACCCTCTTTATCATCCCATTCTTCCCTGTTTCTCCCCCCACTCTACCCTCTTTCTCCCCCCACTCTCCTTTGTTTCTCCCTCCACTCTCCCCACTTTGTCCCCCACTCTCCCCTCTTTCTCTCCGCTATCCCCTCTCTTTCTCCCCACCCCCCCCCTTTCTCCACACTCCCCCCTCTTTCTCCCCACTCTCCCATCTTTCTCCCTGCTCTCCCCTCTCTTTCTCCACTCTCCCCTCTTTCTCCCCCCACTCTCCCCTCTTTTTCACCCCACTCTCCTCTCTTTCTCCTCCCACTCTCCCCTCTTTATCCCCCACTCTCCCCTCTTTCTTCCCGCTCTCCCCGTCTTTCTCCCCACTCTACCCTCTTCTCCCCCCACTCTACCATCTACTCCCCCTTTCCGCCCCACTCTCCCCTTTCCCCCCACTCTCCTCCTTTCTCCTTCTCCCCTCCCCGCACTCTCTCCCCTTTCCCCCCATCGCACTCTCCCTCTCTAAATAACGATCCGTTCAGCCGTTTATTGTGGTCCGTTGGGGGTGCATCTAAAGAATACCTAATAATTTCAACCCCCTTGCTTTTCCCCCTTTAGGGATGATTTTGCAAAGAAGCTGAAACCCATATTTATTTATTTATTACCAAAAGCCTAAATAAGAATTTTCAGATCCCTAACTTGAAGAATTATGGATTCCCCATACAAACTTTCAACCCCTATTTCATCCCCTTCGAGATTATTTTTTGAGACAAAAGATAGCCTATGTCCGTCTCATAGGTCCAATCTACCCCTATACCAAATTTAATCGAAATCGGTCCAGCCGTTTGAGCGTGAAGAGGTAACAAACATACACACATACACACACACTCACAAACTTTCGGCTTTATAATATTAGTAAGATTTTCCCCTTTAAATGGACAAAGCCTTCACTAACGAATAACTTATTACAACTCGCTGCTACGTAATAATACCTACAACATTTGAACAATCTACAAACCATTGCAGTTATAATTTTGTAGCTTAAAGTCTAGAACTATGTAGGTAATCCTACAAGGCTCTAATTCCACTACAATTCAGCTTACCCAACACGTTTAATTACCTACTATGCTAATACGATGAGAAGAGCTTATATTTTGTTTGTTAAATAAATATGGACCTTATTATCCGTTATTTCAATACTTTACCATATCTTTTAAGTGTGTACCTCATCGATATCCGCTCAAACCTTAACGTGCTTGAGTATTTCTTGTAATAAACACACACACTAACAAACACAAATAAATATTTAAATGTCACGTCCTAATGGGTGCTTCATCACAACGTAAGACAATAAAGGCTAATTTATAAAGGCTATTCTACTATCGGCAGGATTTTCTCACAGTGGAGAAATTTACGTCTGTACACTGTAACCTACAGTGAGAAATTCAACATTGTACTTTCGTGACCTAGTTCGAGAAATCTCGGAAACCAATTGGGTATCACGTTTCATTGTGTAGCCTTCGAGACGTGTGTTTGGTTTACAGCCGATGTTTGCGTCCAACAGTGCTCGGTAGAGTGTCTTAATGCTATCTTCTCTAGCAGACTTATTTCCGAAGCACTCGTAGAGTTAATTGAGTTACTTTCCTGACCGATATCTAACCGCAAATCGGTGCATGAAAGAGCAACGTCCTTTTCAAATTGAACCCATAATCAGATGCTAATTTTAATTTGTCATCTATCTAGGCGTCTGGTTGAAGCGACGCGTGACCAAAACGCTGCCGTTCCCATACTACGTAGCACTGCTGCCAGCATTTTGGGAGCTCAGCCAATTGGTAAGGGATTCCGAGATTAAAAAAATCCTATCTTAGTCTAGCGTTTGTTATTTGAAAATGATTTGTTTATGTTATTTGTGATGATGTATTTTTGTTAATGAATATTATTTGTTATATTTACTCAATTATGTAATAATTATATATATATATAAATCATAGCACAAAGAAATCAACAATTCGGCAGCAAAGCACCGTTTTTATTAGCAACCCTCGTAAATAAATAAAAATATAATTTAATTTGCCGTATTCACGTCGCAAGCGAGCCACGAAGCGCATGTCAACCTCAATAACTCGCCATAACGGTCTCATTTCGAGAAAGACCCCCATTTTCTTATTTATTCGACTACACTGCTAGAATATTCAATTAAGCTTTTTGTCAAGTGTTTTTGAAAGACTGCCTGTGTCATATTGTTGATAATATTTTAGTGTAGCCGTGACAAAACAATGGCCGTAGTTTTTCATCAATTAAATCACTCATGATTCAGATAGTTAGTAACTGTATGTGTTCATACCCACAACAACAAAAACTGTAAGATACCTACTACATGACATGTGTACCTACGTAAAAGTAATGGACTCTGTACTGAAAGTATTTTCCATTCAATTCAAAGTTTATATACTTGCTATAGAAGTTCTTAAACTTTCGCGAACTGAATACATGTTAATTAATATTTAAACGGGTCTAATTCGCGCACAAACTAATATCAAAATATATAATTTTGACATACCTCGACGTTTCGACCGAGTTACATCGGCCGTGGTCACGAGAAGACTTGAACGTCGAGGTATGTCAAAATTATATATTTTGATATTAGTTTGTGCGCGAATTAGACCCGTTTAAATACTAATTAACATATATACTTGCTGTCGATAGAAGCCTATAAGTTTGGCCACAGAACAAGTTCTCCCACTGCACTGGGAGCACCTAATTAATTCATCGCAGGTCCGCCGCGCAATTAATGGCACATTTGTCTTCATTAACTCCGCTGGGCGGCCGCCGCCCGCCCCGGCGCTGAAATGTTGAAAAACGCGCGCTTTGATTAGCGTAAATGGTGTGATCAAAGATGTCTGTAATTGTTTACTTTAATGAGGCTCGGTTCTGGCGGAAGCAATGTTGCGAATGTCTACAGTTATGTCTATTTTCATTGAGATACTTGGAATGTTACCCGTTTCAAACATTGCGCGTGTTTACAGTAGACTCCTGAAGGTATTTGATGAATGTTACTTGTTAACGATCAGTTTATATATTACGAGTATATCACAACATCAAAGATTACGTTACACTTACTTCTGGTCATTACTATTTGACTACCGCATCATACCAACCACAGCACATACAATATGTTATGGATTATGTCTAGCACAAGATACGATGAACAATGTAACAATTTTCAAATGGTCATGTAACTATTATTCCACGCCACACAAAACATTCGAAAATGCGACGATAAGTATAATCGTGGGCAACCTCCTTGACCTTTACACAAATGGGTTTACCATCTCTCGGTAAATATTAAAATGGGAACCACATGGTGCTATAAAAAATATTTTAAAAAAGTCGAACATCGCACACTTGACTCTTAAGTGATATGAGAGTACTTTACAACGATTCATTCATTCATTCAATATCGTATTGGTAGACGCCCAACTTATACCTACAACGACTATAAAAATTACATATCTGTTACTGAAGTTTCGGTATTTCTCACTCCGGTAAATTCCTGTTAAGTTGCCCAAGTTGCATAAAAAGTCTCGAACAATAAAATTAGGATGGCTTTTTTTCATTTTACAAAACATCGGCGCATTTCGTTTTGAATGAGCCGCGGGTTATCGCATAAGCCAAGTATATTTCGATCTAACCGCCCTCCTGGGAAATTAACTAAGACGCAAGACCGCCTCCTTTGATGTCGGATATTAGATAGATATAATGTATTCTGCTGTTCGGATTAAAATATCGGTCAAAATTGTGGCTCGGAAAAGGGGTCTACTTTGGAGCTTTTACTTGTAAAGAGCGCTTTCTTTCTGTGAAACTTTTCAGCAATATTGATCGATCGGTCTTGAAGAAAGTCGTGGCGAGCTCTTATGTCGGAGTTTATCAAATCTTCCCAGGACTTCTGGAGCTCGTTTTTGTTTTTGTTGCTCATGAATGTAAATTCTGACGACCTATACGTTGACCGCTTGGTACTAAGCCAAAATGTGTTTCCGTGGGGCCAAAGTGAAACCCAACTCTAAACAGGTACCTACTGTAAGGCGCAGTTTATGATATCACAAGTGAATCACTCGAATAAGTAGTAAACAAGAACATTAGAAAACCCAAGTTTCCAATTTTCCAATTATTATCTACCGACATAATGCCACCAAAAAAAATGAGCGTACTCCTAAAAGCTCAAGTAAATAACGTTCTTTCATTTCCTACTTTTCCATTTCCCTGTGCCATTAAGGTTCTTCAAATAGAGAGTCAGACTGAGACAAAGTCGTGTTCGAATATTTTTTTTTTTTAATTTCAAAAGGAAACAAAGGGCAGAGAAACGAGGCGTATCTTATTTGAATAAGCCTTGGTATGAAAGCGTGGCTTGCTCTGTAGAAACCGGGGGTGCAGTGTGGAGTGTGTAGATACGGTAGATACGGTAGTGCGGAAGCCACAATGAGGAATTTTCAATAACATCTTCAGGGTCTTCTCTTTGAAATTAGATTTCTGATTAGATTAACTGAGCTTTAAACTTGTAATACCACGATAATGAACAATCGTTGTTGCTGATGCGGATGCGTCAGCGTCGGTATTGGCGATACGCGTCAGCATCTGTTTCTGCGTTGGCATCCGACTCCGATGTAGTTCCAAGCATGAGTTACGAGTAGATTTACTTAGAGACAGGTGTTGGGTCAAACAATCATAATTAATGCATAAAATATATTTTTTGTCTCTAATATAAGCAAGTACCTACATAGGTATTTTGATTTATTTAAATAAGTATCTTCAATTCACATAAATATACATTTTAATTAGGTACCTACTCGAAACGCATAAATTGACTTAATTAAAGCAAACACATTAATAGCTGAGATTTTAACGCACCGCTTTATCTATGTAACAGGTTTAATTGCGTAATTAAACACAATTGTGCCATTAATTACAAATTAAATTGAAAATAATTTGTACCGCGACACAGTGGTTCTATATAATTTGTGTAATTATACTGAATAAGTATAATTTGTGGAGTTTTCTTACATTTCATACCGATCAAATTCTATTAAAAATATTGATATATCTTATTAATATTTTTTTAAGTATGCATTTCCGAGAAACTTGTCTAATTAGCCCCATTTCATATGAGGTATAAAATACACCTATAATAGGAAATACTCAAAATGGCTGAAAGTTCTTCAAGTTAGGGTAAACTATCGTAAAGCGAGCAATAAAACTATGGAGCCTAGCTATTATAGCCAAACGAATTTAACTTTGCCGATTACAGAGGATATAAAAAGCCTAGGATTGTATGTACCTATGATAATAATCATGAATACAGTAGTAGGTAGGTACAATGCCAAAGAACATAACTTATGCCGTTGGCTGACCAGTAACCATCGGGCTGCCCCTTTGCTCTGCACCTACAGTAAAAAAAAAAGACCGCAATCACAATTTCGTTAATGATGCCCAATATTTGTAATATCACCGCGGTCATCAAAGCGTGAATTTCACTCTCAGTCGACCGTTTTATCTGCCTACCCTCATTTTTCCTCGACGACACGCCCGACCTCAATTAAATTAAAGCATTTCCGCCACTTTTCAGGTTTTTTTTAAGGTCGTGCAAATAAACACCCTGGATGTACCTACCCGGTGGACTTACAGTAATAAATAGGTGTACTTTAAATTTTAAATTGCAATACAGGGACCGCAAGCACAGTTCCCTAGTTTAGCTGCGGGAGGACGGATTTAGGGGTCATTTTTGTGGGGTGAAAGTGACTGTTTAAAATGGAGCCTAAAAGGCCTCATTTATTTAGGGTGTAACTAGTAAACTTGCTCATTTTCCAGTACATTCATAATGTCGTGTTTACGGTACAAACATACACACTTTGACATTCATGACACCAGTTAAGTAGGACGAGAAAAAAAAGAAGTATGCCAAAATATTTTTTTTAATAAACTAGTGTTAAGTCTCACACGAATCTAGAAGTTTTGCCTCGCTATTCTGAATCGTGCGATTGCAGAAACTAAATTTCGCCTGATTCCCCCAGGCCGCACCTTGATCCACCTCTGGGCAGACTTAAGAACCTTATTTATTACAGGGAATGTACCGTTTTTACTCCAAGTCCCGAATTAACATAATAATTTGCGTTGCCGCCAGATAAATGGGAGTAGTTAGTACTAGCCTTTGTTTAAGTTTTTGCAAAAGACTCGGTGATCATGCACGGTGGTAGGCTAAACGCTTGCGTGGTAATTTTTAATATTTTTTTTTATATTTTATTATTTTTTCCTGAACAGTGGCTGGGCTTTAAAACATTTCCGCGGATTTTTTTAGGAGTAATTTACTTTTTAGTGACTGTTATTTAAACGTACGTGGATCGATGATTGTGCAGCATGCAAATATAAATATCCCTTATGTGAATAGATAATTTATGTAGTTATTATTCCAAATCCAGTGGTAGTTAGTTAACTTTCATGATTTCCCCTTTGGGTCCATGTGAATAAACATGTTTAATTAAAGTTTGCTAATATGCTTGTAGACTAGCTAGTTCACAAAACATAGACATTAGGCAAATAAAACTAGATAATTATGATCATTATACTGCGTATCTACATTTAAAAACAAAACAGTAGATTTAAAATTTTGCCTTTACAAGGTATCTCTTTGCAAGAGCTCTCTCAGTAATGCCTTTATATTTTACTGTGACACCTTTAGCCCCGGATTTCAGTTTAAATAGCTACCTGTTACAATGCGCGGTATTAATTTATCTTCGTAATTAGTGGTATAAAAGGATTCCAAATGAAATTGTTTTAGTTTAATGTAGGCTTGGATTTTAGAAGACCGGAGGGCCATAGGCAGCGAAATTTGAATTTAGTTTTTGACCTTTTCGGTATTAAGGCGTAAATATTAAGTCACCAATATATGACAAAGCATAACGTGCTCTGTACGCCAAGTCATCATTACATGATCGTTTCAAAAGTGTGTGAATTTCTTAGCATAGCGTGAAAGGCTAAAAATATATACTTAGGAAGTACCTACCTCTTGACAAATTTCCTTACCACAGTACATCAAAAAACTCAAATTCCAATAATTCTAAGTTTCATGGTTTAGGTGCCTACCTACTGTTGTACTGTTAACCGAACGTAATCATCAAATCTGTAAATTATGGTTGAAACTCAGGACGGCATCTCCAGAGACATCGGGACGAGACATCTAAATCTTGTTACCAGCCGCCTGCGACACTCCATTACCTGCCCGAATTTATGAGCAGGGTGCAAGTTAACAGCTTCCGAGGGTAGCTTCCTATATCTAGGTATTTTTTATCTTAATGGATCTCTAGGCGTCGACTTTCCTAACTCTAAAGAAAAACCAATTATAAGTGATTCAGATTTTCATTACTCTACAAAAAAAGAAGTTTTCACAATCCAAATAGCGACGGCACGTTTGGCGTAGTGGCTGAGCAACCGGACTGCTGTGCTTGGTGTCGCGGATTCGATTCCCGCCAGGAACAAATATTTGTGCGATCCACAAATATTATATTTTTTTCTGGTCTGGGTGTGATGTGCATGTGAAAGTATATGTCTGCAAGCAGTACCCACGACACAGGAGCAATCCTAGTGGAGCTAGGTTTAAAAAAATGCATATTTATTGTCACCTAAATTGTTATTCTACTTTGAAATTGTGGTGCTTTTATAATATTTCGTTAATGTGTAGTAGGTTAATAAAATGTTGTAGATAAAAAATCCACACAAGGCTACGAACTTTCTGGGTAGATTTCTTGAGTTGGATATCGCTACGTAATCCAACCATTCATGAGCATAGTGTGTTGAAATCACACAATGCTTGTCGCTCTGCAATGTCAACGAAATTGTACCCATGGTAATTATAGAGGTGCCCGTTGCGGTTGTTGCGGGCACGTGTACCGTTTAAGTGACTCGGAACGGTCCCGCGGCAAAAGGTACCCCATGAATATTTGTGGTTCTCACTTGAAAGTGAGTGTATTGATTGCATACCACACGCACGTTTCCTCGCATATTATGTTGAAATTATATTTACTCCAATTTTGAGATTGTTAAATACACTGTTGGTATTACTCTCCTTCGGTAGGTGGGTAAAAAGGGGTCTCTTGACTTGCGCCAGCCTCAAAACAGGCTCTTCACAATATTATGGAATACTTTAAGACGCGTGACGTAATTTATAGTTGTCCCGGTAAGGCTCGGTTAATGAAATAAAAATGTATTGCTGCTAGTTGCGCTTGGAGGTTTTAGCCGCGTTGACCACGTTACCCCGCCACAGGAAGCGTTAGTTCATTCTACCAACTAAATTTCACCAGAATTCATTTAGTCGTTTTGGTGAGTTACAATAACTAACATTTTAACATACAAAATTGACAATAGCTTGAACATACTTCTAAGCTACCTACATTAAAATTTTAGGATAGAACATCGGGTTTTATTTCGGTCATGGGTTCTGACGTGACTTAACGATAGGTATATCAATTGATAACAAGCCAGATCACCTAATACGGATCACCGAAATACGGAGCTATAGAAATCTGAACAATTATTTGAGCTACTAGATCGGATCGGTAAACCGGACTATGGAAGAAAAAAATCATCCGTAGTCCGGTCAACTGTACCATGGAAATCTATCTGATAAAATCGGGTTGTACAGTTGACAGCTGGGGCAGGGAGAGGAAGAGAGATAGAGTGCGAGGGAAAGAGATAGATATAGAGGGAGATAGATAGAAGGAGAGGAAGTTTTTTCCCATAGAGACAATGACAGGACACCTGTCGGGTCAGCTAGTTAGTAGGATAAAAAGTAAGTAAGAAATTATTCGGCGTAATTGCCCAATTTCAAATTATTTTGTTAGCTTATAATTATTGCAGTGTGATTGCAAACAATGCATGCTTTCTGAGAACATTGGTGATAATTAAGATAAGACAGGATTAGACCTTGCATAAGTAAAATGGGATTAAAAAACGATTTTGCTACGTATGTAACTAAACCGAGACGGAATTAAGTGACAAGGCACATTAGTATTCACTGTCGCGATTGAAGCAGATGTTTTTAGGAATATAGAGAAACGGCTGATGTATTTAATACTAGCTGGTGCCGACGACTTCGTCTGCGCAGGATTAGTATCTCGAGTAGCTAATTATATTAGCGTGGCGTAAAAAATAACTAACATTATGACATTAAAATTATCTTTATATATATTTTAGCCTATGTGTTATTCTGATGTATAAGCTATATTATTGTAAAGTTTCATTAAAATCCATTCAGTAGTTTTACGTGAAAGAGTAACAAACATCCATCCATCCATCCATACATACTTACAAACTTTTGCGTTTATAATATTAAGTAGGATGACTAGTTTTTGACCGTGACTTCGTCCGCGTACTATAATCCACAGCATCTTATGCTCGTCTTCCAAATCCAATATAAAATTCATCAAAATCGGTTCAGCCGTGTAGTCGTGAAAAGGTTACAAACAAACAATGAGTGGGACTAGTGTAGATCGGAACTAATTCAAATAAACATAAATATTTTTTTTTGCATTTCTAATATTACCTAAAATGTCTAAAAAGTATGAAACGGTTAGAATGTGAATTCAATATTTGGTGATCGCAACAAACGCGATAAGCAAAGTAAATATTACTAATAAATCCCCGTTTATGGAACTGATAAGATTTAATATTTATTGCACTTTTTAATCAACCAATTATAATGTTTGACAAATGTCGTCACCCCGTCATTGGTTCTAAAGTCACATAATTATGCCCAGTAATAATAATTCAGCCTGTAGCTGTCCCACTGCTGGGCAAAGGCCTCCCCTCACTATCGTGAGGAGGGTTAGGCCATAATCCACCACGGGGGCCTAGTCCGGGTTGGTGGATAACATGCCTCCGAAATAATTATCGGGCATGTTGGTTTCCTCACGATGTTTTCCTTCACCGAAAAGCGAGTGATAATTACATACATATGTTTTAACAAGAAACACATTGGTACGTGCCCGCACTGGGATTTGAACTCGCCACCTCCGTTTTCGAAGGCGGACGTTCGCCCACTAGGATACCACCGCTGTACCTATATGCCCAGTACCTACTTATTATTTCGCACGAAACCCAAGTACCAAGTATAATGATTGCACAATACTGCTTCGCGAAAAAGGCGTGGTACCTCAACAGGCTTTTAAATTAAGTAGGTACCTATACAGAAGAAAATATTTAATATTATTAAATACAGCCCTAAACATGCATACTGTGCTATCGGCGCGCTGAACGGTATCGTAAAATTATTTATTGTTTCCTGCTCTTGATCGGCTCGTCCGATAAATGGGAATTACTTGAGACAGAACATAGCAGAATATTAAAAAATATGCGCACACGAAATCTATTCCGTTTACGTTCTGTTTTACGATACATATATTTTCCAACATTCGCTATCAAATATTTATATAACTCCTTTAGAAGCATACACAGCGATAAATCATAGCATGCCATGTTTGATGTTCCCAATAATTAACCAATCAATTAAGAGTGTTAGTGTATATTAGGCACCTCTACTGCATGCATTTCCGAATTGTAGACCACATGTAACTTAAACTTTATTAATGGCTTATTAGATTTATACCCGAACAAGTTATCTAATGTAGCACTTGCTATATTATTTAGGCTTGTCACATAAGACCTAGTGGTCAAATCCAAGCCTATAACGTATTAAAAAAGAAATCTGTATGGTTGAAATAAAGTATTTCATATGGCTCATAGCAGTGGGAGCTCATCTATACTAATATTATAAAGAGGAAAACTTTGTTTCTTTGGTTGTAATGAATAGGCTCCGAAACTACTGAACCGATTTGAAAAATTCTTTCACTGTTGGGAAGCTATGCTATCCCCGGGTGACATAGGCTACCTTTTATCCCGTAAAAATTAATGGTTCCCGAGGGATAGTAGTTAACGCGAGTGAAACCGCGAGTTGCTTCTAGTTTCATATAAACAGAGTGTGGAGGAATAGGCGCGTGCAGTCTGCACCGTTGGCCTCACCCGCGTCGAGCTTCACTGTTTGTTTTTCCGATTGGCAACCCTATCGAGTTTGTGAATTAGGGATGTCAACTATGTGCAATTTTTTTGTTGGTACGTAATAAAACATTTAAAAAGCGGTAATAGCTGGATAACGCTCGAGCTGCGAGTGTAAACGTTGTGCGGGCAAGTCGATACCAATATATTTCTTGTAAAAACATAAATGTATAAAATTATTACTCGCTATTTGGTGATGGAAAACGTCGAAAACCTCACATTCCGAGAATAATTTCAGAGGTATATGTTCCACTTATCCAGACCGAGCCTCCATGGGTGATAGCCTAATCCCTTTCGACCACAACGCCACATAGCATTAGGTGAGATGAGGCCGAAAAAGAGGAAAAAATATGTAAAGCGCGCACGTTCAGCCCTGACCGCACGCCACTCGCTATGACCACAGGGTTGGCATTTTCTCACTTTTTGACTGGCATTTCGTTTTGTTTTTGTAACCTATTTTCTTTCACGCTCTGACGAGGTCCGGACAATGGATGCTCGAAAAAACTTATTTTGTAGCGGCAGGCTATAGTGTTGTAACAATAGCGTTCTGAAAAGCTCCTTAAAATTGTAAGTCAGTTTGGTTTTTCAAAATGTAAAAGTTAAAATATTAGAAAATTTATTCTGAAACGGAAAAAATACCACGAAAAACGTGTCAAACGGTACCGGAAATATTTGTATGTTCGCGAATAGCTTAGAAATGTAAAACAACTTCCAATTAAAACACCTTCAGTTGGATCCTTTTCTAACACAGATTTAATTAAACAAATTCGACGTCTGAATAACCAGCGAAGCGGACTGTGTAAATGCAGCTGTAGTCGAGATTGGATTTGCAGCGAATCGAATAGCGAACCTCGACGCGAGTAATGCCGTCTGTTGAGTTATTCTATCTCGTGTATAGACTAGGAGGTGTGCCCACTTAAGATTACAGTGGTACAACTGTCAATTGTAAAAATCGTTAAGGCAAAAGGGGCAATCTCCATTTGCAATTACACCAGTTTGTTCGTAATAATAGCCCTTGTAACTGTGCGAAAATATCGGAAACTCAAAACAAGTTTAATAAAACAGCCCAAAGCGCAACAATTTAAACAAACATACGGAAGATGACCACTAATTAGATGACAACTGTCCAACCACAATTGCACAAGGAAATAAGAAACCCAGTTCATAAGTTATGCGATTTATTCGGCACCTTCCTATGTCGTCACTCATGAGACTCAGAGTGTATTTTTGTATTATACAGGCAATACAGGCATTCTATCATATAAATATTTGAAAGGTATAGTCATCCGGGCTATAATGGATACTCTGCTACCTGGTATGGACAAGAACATTTGGATCTACGTATGAGCCTGCTGGCTTGGACATTGTACGAAGACATTTAATTTAGTAATGTAATAGTTATTTGCTTTGGTAACGAAAATTCTTGTAAAAAACTTTATTTTATACATGTGACATTTGAGATGGCTAGCTCCCGCCCTATGTTTAAAGGAGATAGGCTCCCAGCGCCGTCTGCAGCGTATTGGCCTAACATCTGCATATTCTTTACAGCTTGAATTGAACCGCGCCCGGCATTACCGCTGCATTTGAATAACTCCACTTGTAGAAGTCTAATGCAATTTTCAGCTCTAGAAAATGTCGGTTTTATGGTTTGGCCGTAAAATTTCGCCTGGCATTTGCGGAATATTTGAGCTTATTAGCATATTAAATAACAGAATGATAGCAGCAATTGTGTACGTAGCTCGGTCATGGTTTTGTAAGCATTACAAATTTGACAAAATTTCTTTTTTTTATTACATTGGTGGCAAGGAGGCACTCGTGTCTTAGGCTGGTGAGCGGTCGCCGCCGCTATGGATAATATCTGTAACATCAGAAGCATTGCCCTTGCATCGCCTGTCCTTTATAGGGATGACTATTTGCAATTTTCATTTCTGTAGCTCTATGTTGTCTAATACTTATACATGTTATTGGATCTCGATAAATCATTTTGTTTTTTTTTTGCTACATAACGATACTCGTATATTATTGCTTTATACTATAATTATATCTATATTGCTATATATCTATTTATCCATACTATTATTGATATTATATTGATAGATATCAATAATACTATGGACCGGCATTGATGACAGTAACTAGGTATGTATACTATCAATTATTATGTTTTCTACAGTCATTTTTGTAGGTTACACACTTTTTCCTTACTTCTTCATCTTTGTCAAGGTCTCAGCTGCAGTAATGTATACCAACACACTACCTATCTATACCATCATCAAACGATATGTATAAACACATATCTACAATACCTATGTGGAATACATAAGACACATACCTACCAGCATTTCTGGTCGCGTGACACGACCTAAGCATTCCGTGGTTATGGAAGTTCGCATCGACACCTATGCCGTTGCGTGTATGTTGAGTATGCTGCAGCTATGTCGGTCATGCTGCAAGTATGCTGACCGCAACTCCCAAGCTATGTCGGATTTGAACACAACTATGTTTGGTCCCCGTGGTCGGCGTGGGGTGATAGCATGCGCAATACTATATGTAAGTATAGCTAGGTACTAAGTGAGTTTTTGAAGAAGAATCTCTATGCTAGCTAAAGGACGCACGGGGGCGAGGTAGTGTCCATAGAATGTCATATTTTTAACGTTTTAAAACCTGAATTGAAGGCCTTATTACCACTCCACGTTTGTTAAGTTTGTTCAACAAGTTCAAGTTTGTTTAGTTGTACCATTAATGGTACCTACTAGCGATACACTCAATATTTATGATGGTACTATTTATCCTAAATAATTGACACTAGTACCATTAATGGTACTAAGGATACAAAGTTGTGTCGCTTGTACTAACAATGGTACAAATCAATGGTACTGTTACTGACACTCAAGTGGTTTTCCGCCTATAAAATTAATGTGAAAATGACAATAGGTATTTTATACTGATCTCTGTTGGTAACTTTTATTGTATTAACTTTGCATCAGAGTCATTTATAGAGGTAGGTATCTGTGGGAACGTTACATTTTATGTACCAAAAAATTACGTTACTCCATGCACCCAGCATGCTTGTTGTTCATTGCGGCTTAATAGGTAAAATGTAGTTTAATATTCGGTTTTTAATTCGCTTTGAAATAACTGCGATTGAATAGCAATAATCTAGGTCTAATTCTCTGTCTTATCATTGAAGGCACTAAGGGCTGTCCTTTTACAGAATTAGATCCGTATCTCGTCATTCCAGTGGTTTTATATCAAAGGACCAACAATAGAGGGCAAGCAGGCGCGAATCAACAATTGAGTCAGCCGAGCGAACTGGCCGATTTCAAATCGGACGGTGTAATCTTTCGAACGAATATCTTCTCTAATAATTCAATTGTTTGAAATCTTCTTCTTTATATTGAAATTCTAATTAAAATATCCGGCAAAGGACGCGGTCAATTAAAGATGAAGCATTTGTGTACTCCACCGAGTTACCCATTAGTTGTCCATTCTCAGCTTTAGCAATGAAAGCGAGAGTTTCCTAATTAAAGCTCCAATTGGTAAGTTAGGCCCTAGAACAATAATTCGTGATTAGTGCACGCCCGCGCCCCATACTTACTTCATTCCTGGCAGGCCCGGCCGCGCCAAATTGGGTACGTGCAAATAAATCAAAACAAATACATTTGCTGTTCATAGCACGATTGGCCTCTTAATATGTCGGATCTTTACTGGGCTTAGCGTCAATGAAGGGTATTCGCAATCGAAATACTTTGGTGGTGTACAAAAATAAACACATCAAAAAAGTCTAAGCAACATGCACGCATAACCTGGACCCCGGAATAATGGGATAAAATTATGTTTTCCGATGAGTCGCGATTCGGGTTTAGGCCTGATACAAGAAGGGTGCGAGTGTACCGTCGGCCCAGAAATACTGAAAGGCTCAGGTGCGTTCAGGAAGTTCATCCATACAGCGGCTCAGCCGTTATGGTATGGGTGGGTATTATGAGAAACAGGCGAACTGAGCTCGTTTTTGTAAATGGAAACATGAACGCTGAAAATTACGTTGAGGATATTCTCAGACCTTATGTCCATCCATTTGCACAAACCTTTGGCTCCGATTTTACGAATGCGCGTCCACATACAGCTCGGCGAACCAGTGAATACTTGGCAAATTAGTACATGATGCTTAGACTTTTTTGATGTGTGTAAATCGTCATCACCAGTCTTGGGATTAAAGCCTCTGTATGTAGCGGTGCAATGAATTTAGCAAATACCTTTATTTCTAGAGTAGTGGCCCGTCCCGGCTTTGCATGGGTGGACATTTATTTATTATATATGTTATCAGCGACTTTGTACGCATTTAAATAGGTAAGAAAGCAAAATGTGTGAATTTTGTATGCTATTGTAAATCAATCAATCAGTCAATCGGTTTGTACGTAGGCGTAGACGTTGACATTGACTCAATGTCAACGACATCATCGTGAGAAAATCCAACATACTTACCCGAGATTTATTACGGAGGCATGTTATCCACCAATTCGGACCTGGCCCCCGTAATGGATTATGGCCTAACCCTCCTCACGCTACTGAGGGTAGAGCATTGCCCAGCAGTGGGACAGTTACAGTCTGAATTATTATTATTATTAGTATAATATATTTATCATCTGTGAATCTAATCGAACTAGTGGCTTAGTGTCGTATTATTCAACGCTACCTGGGGGCCTACTCCCACCTTATAGCAAACGATTTTCTTTAGGTTCTATCCAGTTTAGGTTCCTAAATGGGATCGACTAATTTCGTACCATCACCTACTTTTAAAGATAACCGTATTGAGATCGACAACGGGCACTGAAATACTGATATTTTTGAGGTACTTAGGTATCGATATCAAATATCGGTTAAAATACACATCGGCCAGCGGCCAACCACACGCACAAGCTTCACCACAGTTTTGCATGCGCAAGCCAGCTTGTACACGTACACTGTGGGGTCTGTGTGTGTGTGGTTGGTAAAACGGAACGACGCGCAAACCTGCTTGCTTGGCTTGTACACTTTTCGACTTGCTTTAAATTTTGCATGTGCAAGCCCAGCTTGCGCGTACCTACTTGTCTGTGCGTGTGTTTGAGCGTTCCGTGTTCAAGCTGCAATTGAGGCTTTATTTATCATTTTTTTACACAGCAGAAATAGTTCTTCATTTGAAAATTGTTTCCACGCCGACGATCACGAGAAGAATGTGACTTGTGCGTACCTATTTACCTGTACCGTGTGATTACACACGTGTTCAGTATTTTAATTCCCAAAATAGGTACTAAGAAAATATCGGTGTTTAGCAATGTATCAATAACCATTAGCGGGGGTTTTGAAAATATCATGAATATGTCCCTGATTGACGTCGCTTAGCTTAGAATGAATGAACAATATTATCTATGACTAAATGCACAAATTGCACAAACCTCGGATTATTCATCCAACAGATATAATCTTTAACTCAAAATCCGGGGAAGAAAAGAGACAAGTGAATACAAATAGACAAAGGAGTAAGTAGGATAGCACGATGATGTTTTGTTTTTGTCAGCGTATGCACTAATTTATTGCTGTGCTGCAGAAGCAAACTAATCTTGACATTTTAGAATGTCGTACGAATGATTGGAGCACTACCTACATAACGTGTATTATATTTCTCCGATTTATGGGGATACCCATTACCCAGCGATCTTGGTTTTTAGAATGTCGCACGAATGATTGGAGCTACACCTAAATAACGTGTATTAAATTTATCCGATTTATCAATTGCAGCATAGGTGTCCCTTTCGGGTAGGTATACGCTTTGGTCAAGTCTATTGATACTTCGTCTATGGCACAAACCGTGAATAGCTAAAATATTATTTTTATATGTATCGAAAGCAGAGCCACAGACTGCTGGATACTACCTACTTATAGCAAGATGCAAAATATAGACTAGCTCTGTCCTTTTCCGTCACGAGTAACATTTGAATAGTCTTCTCATGGTCTTCTCCTTATTGTGGGAAAGAGACTACCGATACCAATCGTCTATAGCTCTTTCCGTCTACGTAAGGTTGACGTTCATTCCTCGCTCACTCATTTGCGATAAAATTCTCCGTGGTGGAGCTGTAAGCTATAAAGTACCTAGGTAGGTACATAAGTTTTGGCGGGAATCCGATAGTGAGATGTTTTTTCTCAAACTTGTGTTTCTTCGAGTGTTAATGTGCAATATTGGTGGAATCATTCAGTGTTTAGATATAAATAAATATATTAATTATTTACATGGTCAAAGTCACGATTCAGTAAAGTAGTGGATGCTATACTGAAACTTCTTGGGAGATTTGGAAAAAATGCGAAGTGAAACGCTTTTTGGGTTTATATCATTTGCCCACACTCGTGTACGTTAACGAACACTAATTGATTACTATGCCACCAATACTACGTATTAACATTTGAAGAAACACAAGTTTGTGAAAAAAATACAAAACTAACGTCTCACTATAGGATTCCCACCGAAACTCGATGTTGTTATTGTTCGTGTGAGTCTAACATCTTAGGATTTCTCGTCCAGGCGAGAGAGGTTTCGTTGACGGTCGGGGCTACAACTCGTATTCTCAGAATAAAAGGCTCGTATTGTTGAAGTTGTGACCGTGGCGGATGCCGCGATGATCACGGCTCATCTGACGAAGTCACCACGGGTCGAAACCTCGGGTTTCACCAGTCTTGGGCATGTGCACGTGTAGTATGTACCAAAACGATTCAGTTTTGGTGAGAAAATATTTAACTTTTCTTGGGCCGCTAATTATGACAACTAAGCGGTTCAGTATTGGTAAAAAGGTCAAAAGAAGTAGGTTAGTTCCAAAAGAATGAACGAAACATTAAATAATAGTAATACCTGCCTTTCGATATCAAAAAGGTAGACGTCAATTCCTTTAGATTCAAAATGGCGGCAACCTAAACTGAGCGGCAAGATGTCAAAATAAGACGTCATGGTACGACTGAGTAGAACGTGAGTGGAACGATTCTGTTTAGGTCCGCAACTGGATCGCAATAAGAGGTCATGGTAAGGCCCCTGTAGCCTTCCAATAGCTATTAGACCAAGTTATAAAAAAACAAGAGACTGCCGCGCTGTTAAAATCGCCAATTTCGACAGTTTTCACATGCAAGCGTTCGCAACTTGAAGCTCTTGCGTCTCCACTGGGAGTTATAGTTTTCTGTGGATTGCGACCACGAAGATGCCACCAATATAATTATTAGCAGTGACACAACTCGAAAGAAAACTGTTAGGTCCTACTACAATCGAAGATTACAGTCAGTCATGTTCAGAAAGAATAAAACAGGTAGGTACTGTTATTACAAGAGAATAGTACGTACTCAGGGATTTTCTGAGGGAGAGGCGTCTTATCTCGTATATGCCACCTCGCCAAACTAGTGTGACAGTTCGATAGCCGACGTGTGATCGATGAGTGATCGGTTCGGATACATTTGGTTTTCCTCTTCCAATCCGCCCCATTTACCACGCAGTATTAATTTCAGTTTATTAAATTCAGTTTACAAATCATTCGGCTCCATATCTACAGGTATCGATACCAATATAAATGCCTCTGATTTATAAACGGCTATTTACAACCAGTGAAAGTGCAATTGCTGGATATAAATAATGAACACATGTATTAGCTAAGTATAATAAAATAATTATGTTACGTTGGTTTTGTATATTTTATCAAGTGGACCGTTTACCTTACCTAAGCGCTAAGAATAGCGCTAAGAATAGCGCTTAGCTCAGTGAATTTGATGAACCAAATTTATTTCATGTGTCACCAACCGTTTCGGAATTAATTTTACAAATGGAAAGTCAGCTCGTATGTATAGCAGGTAGTCTTAGGCTTACTTATCTAAGAAAACAGCAAAATTCACAGAACTGAGTGTTTATTCACATAACTTTAACAAAGTTTAAAGAACAAGCAGCCACACACTGGCAGTGCAGCAGTTCGCAGTTCACACTAAATCAAAGATTTAGTAGATCCCAGAGACAGCCTTAGTTGAGCTGCTCAGGAAGGACAACAGCGGGGGCGGGGATGATGGGGGTGCCGACGATGATGGGCTCGGGGATCACGACCTCGGGGAGAGCAGGGCTTCCGATGACGACGGGCGCGGGGACGATGGGAGCCTCAGCACTGTCGACAACGTTGACGGGGCCGGGGAGGACGACCTCGGGGAGAGCAGGGTTTCCGATGACGACCGGTGCAGGGACAACGGGAGCCTCAACATTGTCAACGCTGTCGACAACGTTGACGGGGCCCGGTAGCACGACCTCGGGAACGGTGGGGGTTCCAGCGGGGTTGGGGGAGACGACGTCGGCGGTGACAGGGCTCTTGACGTTGATGATGATCTGGACCATGGGGTTGCCGTTAGCGGCGGGGATAACCACGGGCTCGAAAGAGTCAATCATGGCGGGTCCGACAGCGATAGGCACGGGCTCGAAGGAGTCAACCATGGCGGGTCCGACAGCGATGGGCACGGGCTCGAAGGAGTCAACCATGGCGGGTCCGACAGCGATGGGCACGGGCTCGAAGGCGCCAACAATGGCGGGTCCAATGGCGATGGGGGCCGCTTCGACCACGGGAGCGGGGCTGGGGATGCCGGGAGCGACCAGCCCACGGTGCATGGGGCTGGCGACAGCCATGGCGATGAAGGAAGCGATGATCAGCATGGAATTCATATTTGCTGGAAAATAACAATACAAAAATATTGTTGACTGTGGTCAAAAACACTCTATTTTATTTAAATTATTACGATAATCCTACTAATATTATAAACGCGAAAGTTTGTAAGTATGGATGGATGGATGGATGTTTGTTACTCTTTCACGTAAAAACTACTGAATGGATTTTGATGAAACTTTACAATAATATAGCCTACATATCAGAATAACACATAGGCTACAATTCATGAAGATATATTGTATATTATCAAAACGCGGGTGAAACCCCGGGGCGCAGCTAGTCAAATAATAATTATTGTTTACTAAGTGTCCTCACCTGTTTTTTGTTTGTGGGTGTTGTACAAACTATGCCTTCCAACCAAATTTTTACGTTTTTATAATGTGCTGTATCTATTTTGACGTGATTAACGCTAACAGATACCGTTTTATTGCCTTTAATACCTTGTTGCGATATAGGACTATGTCGTCAACAAATGTAGGTACCTTTCGGATTAGCCGCTTGATCGATTATAGCGCTTGATAGATTGGAACTTTTCCTGTCATGTGCCTAAGTATTAGGTATGAAATAAACTTAATCAATGTTTTATACGTAGTATTTGATCATAGCTATAAAGAAAGCCCTGCCTAGAAATATATTGCGTTTGTGCCAACATCTATAAACATTTTCATCAAGTTACATTTATACACAACGATGGTCATTTTGCTATTTGCCAATGGGGTAGAGTTTTCCTGTATTTCAATATTCTATTAGCATACCTACATTGTTTACACAACAGTGACTGCTTGTAATTCAATATGAACTTTATACAATAGCAATAAACCTTGCTTTAGTTAGAAAACGTTTGTATGGGAAAAAGAAAAGGGCTGTTTTTATGGGTTTTCCGGCAATTATTCGAATTTTTCTCAAGATGGTTTTTAAACCATCTTTGAACTTCAACGAACATTAAAAAAAAAGAATTGGCCAAATTGGTCCAGGCGTTGTTGAGTTATGCGCTTACCAACACATTTTGCGATTCATCTTTATATTATAGATTGGGAGTCTATGAATAGGTACATAATAATTATGTACAGACTTAGTTGTAAATTCCTTTGTTCTCAATCACGTTTGTAGATAAGTGTCCACTAACATATAATTCATGTTTTATGGCATCAGATAACAACATATCTGGTTGATTACTGCGCAGGAAAAGTTACGTACAATTTGTATTTTTTAACTATACCTACATATTATAATTTTTTTTAATCGGCCATCTGCGAATCGAACTCGCGCACCAAGAGTTCCGTACCACTATCTATAAAAATGGCAAATAAATCACATTTATTGTATGGAAGCCCCTTTAAACATTTAATTTTATCCTAGTGTTTAGTAATTTTTGTTATAACGGCAACAAAAATACATCATCTGTGAAAATTTCAACTGTCTAACTAATAGATTCATGAGATACAGCTATAGGAATAGGGTCCCATTTTGAGTACGGAACCCTTGTGAAATATATGTCCATTACTGGATTGCATTTGAAATCGTTACTTCAAACTCCGATATGACATGACGTCTCCATTTCTGGACCTCGCATGACCTTTTTGTTAAGTTTATATAACAATTTATTTAAGCTTTATGATTATTTTTTTATTGAAATCTCTGCACAAATAGCGCTGTGATAAATGCAACCGACGGAACACTAAATACGTCGAATAAAATATTAAAAGCGTTATCACTGGCTAGATTTTTAATAATAATAATCATTTATTTCAATTTACAAGAATCATACTATTGTATCACTAGGTGCTTATTTTTGTAAATAAATGCTGAAGAATGGATTAGTTAGCCAGAAATAAAGAAAATGCTATTAAAAAATAGGAATTCCAGGTAAAAAAAGTCACAAAATTAAATAATCAAAATAATTATCATAGTACTTGAAATACCTACAGTATATAGGTACCTACTACCACCTCATCTTCTCGTGTGAGATCATAGTCAAACGCTAACCGATAAAGCGGTTTACATTTTCCAATCAAGCCTGGCATTCTTATCCTATAGAAACACCACATTGTCCCAGTTCATTTTAGAAATCATATTAATATGTTTTAATGGAAAAATCCAGGAGGGATGCCTTCAGTATCCGACTGCTAACGAACCAATACACGCTGCGTCCAGCGCAACATAACTGCTAACTGCGAGCGCTTGATTCCACTCTCGTAGCCACAACAGAATATATAATAAAATGTGGTACAGAGGCGAAAATAACAAAGCAAATGTCGCGGTGAAGAATATAATATAATAAAAAGTACCTACTTGATTGTACCCCAGTTATACAAAATACACAAGGTAGATATACATACAGAATGGAGCTGACTCAAATGACCCAAAAGATGTGACCACCTAGCCATTTTAAAATTTTATTATGCAATTATAGCAGCTATGTAACGGCCTATGAACTCCGTGATCATTTATTGTTACAACAATGAAAAACAAATTGAGTATCTATTACTATAATTATTATATATATATAAGGTACACCTGTCTTTACAAAATATATGTTACGTTACAAGCTACATAATTTCACAATTATTGAAGGATGTCTGCCATGTTTACTCTGAATTATCGCATCTGACGATATTTCAGTCGGTACTACCCACACATTTTTCGCGTACTTTGGATCACAGTCACTGCTACAACCTAGCATCCCAAAATAAAATTCCGCGATGGATACAATAATGTGTAAAGATACAAATATTATACAGAATCATGAGAGCGATCGCTCGATACCTATAGTCTCTATTGGGGCATCGGCTTAATACATCTAGGCAATATAATCTATGCCAAATCGCACATAAGCAAACCCATGAACCGAGTTCTAGCTAATTACTATACGCGCTTTGTCCCTGATCACGGTCTGCCTATAATCAGCATTAATTGATCACAATTATTGTATAATTTCAATTAGGTGCCAAACATTACTAATGAGTTCTACGGCCTATTTATATACGAATATTTTACATGCGTTTATGCGTTATTAGTGTAAATAGATGCTAAGCTCTTGCTGGATGCGCCGGTCGTTTGTACAGCCATCGAGAAGATCTACTTACTATTAAGGCCAGTTTTTACTGGTGGTACTGGCAGATGGCCGCGAGCGCTTCAACTGCTAGTTTTTGTATTTTTATTTATTGCAAAAAGTGATAACGAAATTAGAAAATGTAAGTTCCCAATCACTTCTTATAATATAAAAAGCCCCATTTATTGGTATAACTTTCACGTGGTGTCATGATGGAATCTCTTAGTAGGTGAAGTTAAGATGCAATCTAGTGTCATCTTTATTTTTTTATTATTTATTATCCAGGTTTTATTTGTAATCGGGTTTCTGTCTTCCCAATCGTCTTAATTGTATGATAAATTTTAACAAAAAATAATTTACTCTTAATTCTATCGTTTACTTGGTTTCTTAAGCTTACAAAACGAAATATCTAATATAAACTAAAATAGTGAGTTATCAGAACTGAACACTCAATTCGTAGATACATATGTACTTATCTACGAATTGAGTTTTCAGTTCTGTTCTGAATTTGATCTACCTATCTATCCATTAAAACGTCATTCAGAGCAGCAGACTTACCCATTCTATTTGTAAACTATTTTATCCCCACAGTGCCCTGAAGTTTCGGGAAACTGCTAATTTCGTTAGCACCTAAGTCGTTAGTCGTCTACTTACCTATTGCAGTGCCGCGTGTGGGCGCTGTAATTTCAAGCCCTTGCAATCAAACGTGCATTTCATACACGTTTGCTAAAGTTATTTGTAAACAAGTTGTAGTAAAACTCTATATTTTTCGCATGGTACTGAAGAAACGTCTTGCTATTTACGATGCCCATTTTTTATCCGTCGCCAGCATCCATTCCTATCAATTGCTTTAACACCGTGATAAATGTATCCTAGTTCTTTGCCATGTTTCATTCGAGAAATTCTCGCCAAACCTTTGCTTTTGCGGGCGGAATATAATAGACTCTAAGCCTATTATAAGATTTCGCGTCCTTTCGAACTCTTTGGGTACGAAAGAATAAAAAATTGTTTTGCATTCCATTCAGACCGTAGACCTACGGTCTGTGAATCCATTACTTAATTTTTTACTTCATTTGTTTTTACGTAATGGTAGGCCTCTATAGTACGAGTACCTACGTATAAAAATCCTTGCACAATTGACAGTTATGATATAGCTTTTTGGTCTGAGGTCTATAATTTAGACAGTTCGAAGCAGCTTTTTTTACAGAGGTCAATAATTCCTGGCAGATAGCACACTCAACTAAGTAGCAGGTTTCCGATGATTTTGTCATCACCGAAGCTGTGTGATAGCTGTGAACTGGCACAGATGGGAGTAGTAAGTATTAGGTATAGATTCGTGTTCTAGCATCGCATATCGGGCTCCCCTTCTTGTAGTTTTTGAACGGAAATCAGGACCTCAGTTGTAGCCATTTAGAGATAAACCTTTCATCCTATAAGGGACGCCTTATTCACGAGCGGCACTTTGCTAACTGCAACCGTTAACTGCGACGTGCCGGTGGCTTTATATTTTGGTAATCAAGTGGAAATACCAGAAATTCAATTAGCGAAGCATTTCAATACCTACGTACCTAAATTCTGATAAAATTATGAAAGTAAATGCTGTACATTGAAATCCAATTCACTGGAACAAGGTTTCCAATTCAATTAGTAGGTGGGCGCAATTCGATTGCTCATTACGTTATTAGTCCGATTTAGCGTCAGAATGTTTCGGTTAAATTATTTAATCCATACCCATAAATTATCCATTATCAACAATTATCAGGGATTAAGTATCAAAGAGCAATCACCAAGGATAAACGTAATTTAGATTAAATAATCCTCTCTAATAACCGTTATTAACTAATTAATTGTCTAATCATTTCATTATTACAAACTTTGGAGCGCTATATTATTTCTTATTGGTGAGAATTGTCTTCTCGATTCTGGAGTATTGTAATAAGCTCTGTGTTCCCACACAGAGTTTGTACTCTAAGCTCTAATGTCAACGAGCCTGCTCCAAACTGTATCTGCAGGATGAGTTGACGTAATGCATATTTTAATTAACAGAGGGCTTACCATGACGTCTTATTGCGATCCAATTGAGGACCTAAACAGAATCGTTTCTCTTTAAATAACAGTAATACATGGCTTTCGATATCATTTAGGTAGACGTCAATCCGTTTAGATTTTAAATCAACCTAAATTGAGCTTCAATGTGTCATGGTACGAAAATGTAGTAAAAATAGTATGTTTAGGTCCTCACTTGGTTCGTAATAAGACGTCATGGTTAAACCCTATGACCCCGTGGACAAATTTTGTACCTACTTTGTACTTTACATCATTTTTCACGCTGGTGAAATAGCGGAATGCACGCTGTAGTTAGACATAAAATTGGTGAGCTCTATATAATGTTATTATGTGAAAACAGATTTAATTTTAAATATTAACAAATAAAACTAATTATTTTCCATACGTAGATGTAAACCGTAAAATCTACAGCAAGTAACATCTGCAACGGCAAAATGTACGTTGAAACAATCAGATTACAATATAAATTACAATAACAGAGATTTCAGGAGAGTAGGAAAGGAAAACACTCAATGTGAAAATTTTGGTGCTTATGAGCACGCGGCAAATACGCCTCCACTTTTGACAGATGTAAAACGCTACCTTAGCGAAATAAAATAAGCTTGAAAACATACGAAGAGGAAATTGTAGCTTGAACTCTGCGTCAGACTTGGCCTAGTTATAATAATTGAGAGTATCATATGTTGATTAATAAATTAATCTCACTGAATTAATAATACTACGTTCGTTCCTGCGTCTTATGGAGGAACAACTAATACTGATTTTTCAATATTTATCTAGCGCTAAGGAATTACATATACTCGTAAAGTGGGACCGACGACTGATTGTGCTGTTCGAATCAATAAAGAGATAATATAAATTATTATTATGCATTCGCATAACAAAAATTATTTAATAGGGACAAGCCACTCTATCTTAGCCTAGATTTGAGTGCCGGATATTTTACACATAGAACGCACGACTTCTCGGTAAATTAAACGCTACTATGTGAGTCCAAACTATGTTTATAAGACACCGTATAATATTAGCATAGAATATTAGCAACTACGTTCGTTAATTCAACCCGTATGTTAACAGGAGCTTGAAGCAAATGAAATAGGCGCACAAGAGAGGCGTTTTATGAATTCATAACGTTTTGATGACGTTTTTACTTTACATCATTTTAATGGTACTGCGCTTCATTAGGCATGATGAAGATTGACGTTATTTTACGCTTGCATTAAATTCGTACATGATATCCTACCCGTCGATGTATTTTATAGAAAATAGTTGCATTACTCTACTTTCATATTCATTTATTATTGATTTTTACTTGAACAATTCCACATTGTACACACTTGTTTACCCAAAGTTGGTGCTTTATATATTATATGGGTTGATGACAATTATTAGACAAATAAAATTATAAATAGTTATTATTATCTTTATGGCCTAACCCTCCTCATGATAGTGAGGGGAGGCCTTTGCCCAGCAGTGGGACAGTTACAGGCTGAATTATTATTATTATTATATTATTATCTTTGTAATAATAATTCTGCATACAGATTATGATATTAATTGAAGTGTTATTGTATTGTGTTGTAGTAAGAATTTGCTGTAAGCGATAAGGCCGCCCCTTGTACATCATATTTTCAGTGGTTATTTCCTGTACCTATTGTAACTTTTTATGAGGGTGTCAATAAATTATTATTGTATTGTATTGTTAGTAACTCACAGTGGGTAAACGAAAGCTTGCACCAAACTCAACCTACCCACTTAAAGCAGGGTTTCAATCTACGGCTTTACTATACTGTACCAACATCCGGACCATCGCGCCGTTCATAGATCATTCTCTAGAAAATATCCCAAATTTCCTAAATGAAACTCCCATAACATCTACCCATCTCCTCTGTGAAGTCGTAATTCATATTGGCCCCGCGTGCCTCCAGTAAAATGCAAAGGTTGAGGCAGGGCCGGACGCAGGGACAACGCGTATAGGGCGGATAGTTTCGTCACTTCGCGCGTTTGACCACAGATTACTATATATATTTTAAACTTACAACGTAAGTAAAACGTTTGATGCGACGTATGATCAACATATTTTCTTAGAGATACGTACCGTCTCTTTCATATTACGTGTTGGTTATAAGTATACGTCATTCTCTATAATGCACTTACGGTTTATTTTTTGCTTTTTGTCTTCGTACGCTCCGCTTTTAGCCTGACATAGTCCCCGTCGGGGCACAACTCACACTCCTCTGCTTGGATCATAGCTAAAATGTTTAATATTTTTTTCAATTATGTTTAATTGTTTAGAAGGAAAACAACGCGGAAAATACACAAAGGGAAGCAGGTAAATTGATTTTCATTGTTGCTCTTTGTTTTAAGCAGTACCTACCTGACTTACTTTGGAATAATTCATAGCCGTGAGGCGAACAGTCTCGCAAAACCATTACGCAATCGAAAAAAAAAATATTCAGCCTGTACCGGCACACTGCTGGGCAAAGGCCTTATCCCTCACTTTCGTGAGGAAGATCCGTGGTCTATATTGTTTTATCCCGCCCTGCCTACGACCCTGTCTTGGGGCGCCATAATCGAGATAGATGGTCGGCCTAAGCCCTATGCCTTGCCGGTGATATTGAGTTATAGGGCTAATACTGTAGAAAAGTTAAGGAATAGCTTTATGTAAGTAGTGAGAATTTGTAGAACTACTTCAATTATTTAATGCACAAGACAAAGATAAAAGGTAAGTTTAATTTTTAGATTTTGAAAGAAATTCCATCTTAGCAATATAGTCATCAGTTTTACTTTGGTTTTATGCAATTGTGTATTTGTTTCTCTTCTTTTAAGTTCTGTAAATATTATAATGAAGCCATTTAACTATATTTCTAATAAGTCGCACGCACGAAAGAGAGAGACAAGTGGAAGTGAAAAGTGACGCGGCAAAACATATTATGACTCGTAGCTCAAAACCAACGCCAGTTTTGCCATACATACTATGTCATGATATACGTCTGCCACACAATGAAAAATGCCATAAGTGTAGTAAAACGAAGCACATTAGTTACCTAATATAAGGGCACATTTTCAAATCAACGGCAGTTGACTTATAAACTATTATTGAAAAAGTAGCTTTCAATGATTTTTGGGCGACAGCCGTTCCGATACAGATGTAACACTAACCCACTTCTATTGTCTCTGTGTTCTGTGGTCGCCCGGTTTTATTCGGTATGCAATCGATTTTAAATCTACTTCCCGATGAAATAGAGTATAGCTCAAAACTGAACCGCAGCAATATTAATCACTCCTTGTTAATATTAAATTCAGAAGTTACGTCGAAGCTTGTTTTGAAACTGAAACTCCAAGCAGAAATACCTGCTGCCCTCTATTTACCTACCCCCAACTAAAACTACCTCAGCACAAACTGATGGCTTACAAACAAACGGACGTTGCTGACTAACAGTATTTGTGGCACAGAGTAAATAGCGACCTGCAGTTGAATGGGGTCGTGGAATCGGGGCAGACAAGGACACGCTGATGCGGAGCGGGAGTTCGATACACATAAAGTTCCATCCGCCCCGCCGCGTCGGTTTGTTTGTGCCTAGGGACTAAGCCATATACAATATACAATATACTTTTGGCATCAACGGTCAGCCTTTTGCAATTGCATCTGTGCTGCATCGTTTTGGCGACTCACTGCGTTTGATCACTGTATCAGAACACACAAAGTATCTACCTTACTTGCTGCATTGGTTTTCGGAAAAGCGACTAAATCGCCAATATTTAAGTGTCTAATACTAGGTAAAATGCAGAGGAAAGCGCACACAAAATGAAATAAAATCGAAACAAAACAACCTGTTTTTTTTAAATAGGTAATGAAAAATGTTGTACTATACGAATTAATATTCATTCAGTAAAACAAGTAGGCACTAATTTAAAATACGAAAATTACTGTTGGATGTAACATACTTGTGGTGATCGCAACAAGATTCTTTTTTCAGTGATATTTTGTACCTGCCTATAGCAGCTATGAGTCAACCAGCCCCTAAGTTTACCCTTTTTATCTTTGCCTTTCCCTTTACTTTTCGCTCGCACAGATTTTTGTTAAATCTATCTCCTTGTGTCAGTATAATAATAATGTATTTATTTTATGACAAGGCTGTAACAAACGATGCCAGAGCCCTTGCCTTCATCAGTTCAAAGACCAGGGATAAAAAAAACTATGTCAGCAGGAAAAGGAAGTAAAGTCAATAGAGTGGAATCTAAGGGTGACACATAAAGGCAATTTGACTTCGAAACGCAAATTTTAGTAATAATTAGAATTCAGATTGACTCAATTTGACGTCGCCGATTTGGACGCAGCAGCGCACCCTTTGAAATGGACATCCATTCCACTGGGAAGTACTTGGGAATATGTGCGTAAATTAGGTCCGGTTTTGTCTAGCAAATGCGTATTCTGCCAAGGTGTTTACCATACAGGCTGTACACTGGTGACTGCGCTGGGTCAGCGGTTCACCGCGTTTTACGCAGTGGTTTCACAAATGTAGGTAGCACCATAGCAGTATTTCAGTGCAGCGGTGCACTAAAGGCTGCACAGTGCACGGGTCAGCGCAGACGGACGGGGCGGCGGCGATGCGACTAATTCAGTAACAAATTATACTGAACTTCATTTGTTTCTACACACATCTGTAATTGGAATAGCAAAATAAATCACAGGGGGCAAAAGCGCTGCGTTGCGCAGTCGAGCCACTACTCTTAGGCGCCTCTTTGTCCGAGGAATTGAAAGAATTATGAAGGCTGGACACTCACTCGTATCTACTTACCTCATGATTGACTCGTTGTATGATCGTGTCTTGAGAATTGGTCCATTTAGGCCTGTGTGTGTGATACACTTATGTATATACCTAGATTCTGCGAGTTATGTACCGAATAACAAACAGTTGGGTAATATAAGTAGGTATATTTTCCAAAGAGTAATCAATAACGTTACCGATAAAGAAAACAATAGCTAAATTGGACCACAATACTGTTTGCAAGCGGCAGCGGTTTATTTTTTACTGCCAATCCGCGTTCTATCCCATTGTTAGGCCCTGGTCGATGGTATAAGAATGACCGGACATTCTGAAAAGGATTTAATCAGGCTTGGATTAAAAACGGAACAATTTGCTTTCATTTCTTTCTTGAAATGTCTAAATACTGGTGATAGCTTTTTAGGTATGTAATGCTTAGTAATAAATTGTATCTATTCCAGACACAATAGGTAATAATGTATTTCCCATCAAGTAAAGTCAAAATAAAACGAAATTAAAATACCCTTGTATAAAGTTATTGTTCGTTTTATACCGTTGGCGTATCTTGCGTATTGAAAAATAACTATTTACCCTGTTTTTATACGTCTGAATGACGAAGCAAGCGATTTTCTCAGACGGTATCATGGTAAGAGTTATGCAAGGGCTGTGGTTATTAACGCTATTGACCGCTTACATCTTCACGCCGCACGCCGCGTCATGCAGTACTATAGAAATGTACTCCAACATCAGGTTGCTAAAGAGACCACAACACTACATTTCTATAGTAAACATCGTGACGCGGCGTACGGCGTGACGCTAAAAGCTGCCGATGCCGTTTATAGGAGACCTCAGCCTTAAAGCATCCTAGAAAAAACGCGGCCCGCTCCCCCAGGAGCAGTTAATATCGGAAGAATTTAATTTCAGTGGTGGACAGGACAGAATTGTTTTCCAATCGGTGTCGAGGAATGTCGGGACTGTCTCCGACATGCCGGGACATCCGAGGTCTTGTTGTCTCCCTCTTTCGTGGTTGTTGAGCTGTAGGTACGACAAAGTTGGTGGGCACTCGATTGACTTTGTATGAGTTCAGTCTTCTTTCTTCGTGTCGGGTTTTGTACCATGTCATGATTCTCTATATACCTACATGTATTAGTGCAGTACATTCCAAATGCATTATTTTGCTTATCTCGGTGTGAACAACAAGTATTGGCCGTGGGGCTGGGGATTCTAGGATCGCGGACGTTGTTTCCTAACCTATATACAAGGGTCAGAAAAAAAAGAGCTAAGAGAGCACGGACAAATACAAATCGATCTTATCTTAGGTGTTATGATTTACTTCCTTTTGAAGTTTTGAGATAGGTTCCTAATTCTAACGCTACAAAATTTAAGTGTGCACTCAGAGTAAAATATCACCAAATATATCTGAAGGAAGACCCACTGTATATTTCAACACATTATGTAGGTACCGTTTTATTCTTACGGTCAACTACACCAATAAATTCTCACTATCACATTTTCCGCACCAGCCAACAAAACACTTTTCAAAACTAAACTGGTTCTCTCTAACCCTACGGTACAACCCACCACCACCACGCTACGATACCACCAGATCGCAGTTCCTTGTGCACTCCACGGCACGAACATAGCTCGACTTATCTGAAGACATAAATCAAGCGGTCGGTACCTCGCGGGCTTAGCGGGCTATAAATATAACCTCAAACGTGAACCTATAAACGTCCAGAACGCCACACCGCATACAAAATGGAAACAGTAATCTGTACTGCCGAATGCTGATGTCTAAGAGAAAGAGGTGAAAGGTGAGCTGATTACTCTTTGCATGAGAGTGGTTGTTTTACAATCCAAAATAAAAATCTTTTTCGCAAACGAAATAGGAGAGCGATTGTCGTGCGTAACGTCATAAGTAATGAGTAGGTATTGAATAATTGCAATAGAGACTGGTCGGCATGTCATACTTGTGTTATAGCAGACCGGCATACCTTGGGTACTTCACTATCGTATTTAGTATATCGAGCCGTCCATCGTATTTATAGGTTCAAGCTCCTAAACACTTACATCGATATTATCGGTGGAAAACTGGGTTAAAGTGCATGAAACTTTTAAAAATAGATCGCTTATAGAGCCGCGGTAACTGAAAACATGTTCATGAATAAGTTGATGTAACTGGGCGGTTCAGTCGAAGTAGAGTTTTTTCACCAAAATAATACACGATGCTATCGACATTTTTTGCTAAGCTCGTCGATTCGGGCTCCAAACTACATCGTGTCGGGATCAGTGTCTCATTAGGCTCGGCCTACGCCCTTACGTACCTAGTTTGTTTCCTCTATGCTTACATCGAGTATTACCTAATGGAATATAGGCTGACGATGATTATTAATATGACAAGTCCCACTCAACGTTAACAACGGTAAATGAACTCGCCACATTCAGTGTTCGTATTTCGCTGCGGCCATCAAACGTCGATGTAATTTCGTTATTTTATGAACTCATCGGCCGGGCTAATTGGGACGGGCGGTGGACGGAAGTGATGCACGGACCTAGATAGTATGGAAATGACATCAGAGGAATATCGAGGAATCATCTCACAACTGAAATTATTTAGCAACAGTTTAAAGAGCATACCTAGTGTATTTTTGTTGATATTTTTTAATTGGTAATTTGACACAATTGATTTACAATTAATTCTTTATAACAATAAAGTTAAGTAGCTGCTTTGATATATACTTACTATTTTATACACACATTTAAACCTGAAAAACTCGAACTCTGATTTGAGTCCTCTGATCGATCGACATTGCTTAGCACTTACTTATGATGTGAGATAATAAAGCTGAATAATATATAAAACGTCATTTTGGTTTCAACACCTTTACGCAGTACGCACACCATTAATTAAATTTCCAGAAAGTACGATTTTTGTCTTGACCGAGCTTCCGCATATCCAGCAACTTTAACTCATGTCCATCATTCACTAATAGAGTTGCAATGGTCGTCGGCTGCTTCCGTTTCAATTATTCGGCACTTCAACTGGCTAACGGGCATAGGTATGTAGTGTCAGGGAGTCATTATTGAACAATGTTTATCGTCGCTACTGTTGGGACACCCTGAAGGTATCTAACTGAAATGTACTCGCATTTTACTCCATCTGAATTTCATGGAATAATAAGATGAGTTGATCATTTCGTCGGACGAACGTGTGTACCTACTTACGAAGGATTTTACTGACAAAACGTTTCGTCGCAAGAAAACAAATGCCGCGAAGCCAAAACTTAATAAAAAATCCGCCTAGTGCGAGTCTGACTCGCGCAAGAAGAGTTCCGTATCACATTATCTAAAAACCATTATCTAAAACGGAAAAAATGACGTATCACTGTTCATTGCAGATAATATTCATCTATTCTTTACGAAAATTTCCAGTAAGTAGATGCCAGGTGTTTTGAAGTTCTTCAATTTCCAAGGCACTTATTATTCCGCCACAGCTCTGGGGACGGAAAAAGTTTAATTTGAAGAAAGTGGGAAAAAGTTATGAAAGGATGATTTAAAAGGAGACTAAGATATTATAAGGCTTGATTGTTTCAAGACTTCCAAGGTACAATTTGCAAGGGCCGGAGTGAATTAAGCTATTGTGTCGTTTCTGATTATTTTATTTCGTTCCTTCTTTGTGGCTGAATAGATTTTGAGAGGCACAGGCATGAAATAATTTGTAGCCCATCGTATTTTTTATTTTTTTTATGATCATGGCGGATAATAATAATTAAATATAATCCCAATCGAACTGAATTATATTGCAAATTAAAACCCTTATACCAATTCAAGGGGATTAACCAATTTAGAGAGATGCCCGAGCGATGGTAGGTATACTTTATAGCTTTACCAATTTAGAGAGTTGGTTGCCGAGCGTTAAATTGTGCGCTTTCCGTTCTCTGACAACGGGTTCGATCCTCGGCCAATAGCTTATTCTTATCGCTCTGTACCGTCTGACCAGTCTGACCGATAAACACTCATCGGTCCCGGTTATAATCGATTTATAGCAGATGTTGAACTACGTGAGAGGCCCTTGAGGTGTACTATAAGCTTTAACACTATGGAGCGCGCAAAATAAATCAATTTGTCCATTAAATGTACACCAAATAATGAAAGAAAATCTTTCGTGGTCGTGCTGCAAAGTATCACACCGATATTCGACCCTATGGTATATACTTATACCTATCCGTGTAGACAGTCTGTACATTAGTAAGTTAACCCCCGATTATCGGGCGCTAAGTCCTAACGTACCGATAATGAAACAGTATAAAATCTACATGAGACCGATGAAACCGAGATCGTAGGACAATGTTAAACGTAATCGTTTGGAGCTAAGGTAGGTAGTCAAAGAATATGTACATTTACAAAGAAAAATAAAAATTTTGTTCGAATATTATCTACCAAATTTCTCTAGACTTGCATGTCGGTACTGCAAGCGTATATGCTACGGATTTAGCGTTCGTTATGTAGCAGTGACATTTCATGTATATACGAGTAGACTGTCGGCCCTGATTCGACAAACAAATAACCAATAATTTAAATAATTACAGAACGAAGTATACTTACTTTGTCCCCTTATAGCTGAGTATCCCAGTTCGATCAGAGAAGGTACATACTCTCGCTGGTCCTGTAATTTTCCTCTTAGGAAAAAAAATTGCAAACTCGTCTTCTTGCACAGGTAAAGCAATGGAAATTTTCAAAAAAAATACAGAATGTTAATGCTAATTTGTTTACATTTTAACAAGAAAGTAAAATGTATAAAGTACCTTTGGAAGGATTAGATTTATCAGGTTCGTATCTCGCCCAACTACAAAATTAAAAAACCAAAGGTCATATTAAATTATCTGCAACAATAGCTTCGGTTAAAGCTATTGCAGACAAACTAAATACGACATAAGAATAATAGATAAGACAGCCCATTATCGCTTAAAAGCCATGCCATTTTCTATTGCTTACTACCTAAGTACTTGTGAGAACCTATGTTTATCGATCTAAACGAGTATCGTCAAAACTTCATACTTACCTACCAAAGAGTAAATACCTGAACAATTTCATATGAACACCTTAGGTAGGTACTACACCTAGTTTTATCATGTTCCATGACTGCAATGCGCCTGTGCAGGTAAGCCACCCGGATCGGCTATTCCAAATTGGTAGTTAATAATTCACCATCACTGTCGAACTTGCTTACAATTCTATACAAAACCTCCGAGCGTAACCTGAAACCATTATGTACGAGGCACATACACTACACCCTCCGATACGTAGAAGGTATTTCTATATGTACCTATCTGCTCCTTACCTCAGGCGTGTTCCACAAATAACTCACATCACCCGGACACTAGATACCACAGCAGACTACTGGATATTACACGGTCAGTTGTGAATCGATTATTGATTGCAAACATACGAAATCTTTTGCTAATACCTTCCGGGATGTCCAACAGTAGCCTTTGGGAGCCATGAGTTACTGGCACCATGTGAGTTCCGATGAGAAAACCTTTCAGCTGATCCTCGGTCCCGGAAACTGGTGAATAGCTGATTGTGGATCGGTAGTGGGCTACATTCCCACGTGGAATAAATATTTTGTGACCCAGTACGAGTATAGGTATTTGGTCTAGCTAGAGTCAGTCCTTGGAGTTTCTGATTCGTAAAGTACAAAGAATCTGAGTGAGGAAGTTCTATGTAGTTTATCAAGACGGATTATTATTCTCACTTTTATATTATCTATACACAACGTCAAACACAACCACCGTCAAAGACTGCAGCAGACAAAGAAAGGTACTTATTATTATAATAAGCATTGCTTCTCCATGAATACCGTTAAATCACCAAGATCGTTGCGAAATCATCGCTCGTGTGGACGGATGCAACATTATTCCACCATTTCACCCACAGCTCGGATAAGGTGCAGGCAGTTAATCAGACAATAGATTCGGAAGCCGAGCGGTATGCAATGCCAGGCATTCAGTCGGGCCCGGTGGCATGCTGGGCCAGTCGGCCATTCACAAAGTCTGCGAACTGGAGGAGTTGATAATGTTTGGATATCGTGAGCACGAAGCGGAATTCCGAAATGTTAAGACACCCCTGCCGTCTACGATGTCTGTGATGCGATGATAATTACTAAATATGACATAATCGTACTTATGAGTGAATGAGGTACCTGTGGGGCTACCTAATTATTAAAAAAGAAATACTTATACGTAGTATATTTTTATTTTATTTTTTTGATGTACAAAACAAGTAAATTTCTAACCAACTCAAAGCATATTATACATTCAACAATATAGCATGATATACCGAGCGTACAGTGCTAAGTACGAGTACTAAATAAAAGCTAAAAGAAGATAAAGAGCATGACGCATCGGCCAGATCAGAAACAATAATAATATCACAAATGGATTTGGATTATTTAGACGCCTCCGCAGCAATAGCTACTACGCCTGAACCATCCGGTTTCATACATATTATATATAAAGAGTATCTTGTACACCAAATCACCAGTGGGATAGATGAAAGTGACTTTGTCATGTAGAGCAAAACTATCACTGATCTCGACCATGCACTTGACTATTCCCCTCAATAGCTGTGGCGTATACCACATCCAACGATTATTGCTCGGTGTCACTGATGTAGTAACGATCATGATGCCATGCGGGCGACAGACGACCCGTTATGACTAGGTACTCGACATCAGAGGTAGGCCAAACGAGGTACCTCTTTGTTTAACAGCAGATTAACTGCTTCAATACAACCAGCAATCATACAGAGCGTCAGCAGTGGAAACACATACGGGCGATAGATAGGATGAGAGATGTCGAACTTTCAAGCGGAGTTAATAGGTATTCGATCTCACGAAAACTGTTTGGCTTGATTTTAGTGACATGCACATTGTTATTTTTTATCTCTTAGCGAAGGTGCACGTGTATCTTTAATTTGATGAATAGTTTTATCAATGCTTGAGAAATTATTACTTTCGACGATGATGTGCTTTAGCGAGACGGACCGAAAGATCATGGTAATATTAGAAAAAACAAAAACACGTAAAATGATATATTATGATGGTAAATGATAACATCAGAAAGCTACACTCAAGCAACTCACCCTGTTGCTTGTCCGTTGGAATACTTTTATACCTAGGTAATAAAATCTTGCATGTCTTTTCAGATCCTAGAATATAAAATAGAGTAATAGCATTAACCCAGTATAATCACGTAGCAATAATAACCCAATTTTCTCGGTAAGCATAGAACCTTCTGAACTTGGCAAACATCAACTATTATCTCAGTATATCATTACGACTGTCTTACAATTGATTAATATTCAGGCCTTTGATGACTAATCAGATGTGACTTTTTATACTGTGTCTGTTTGTTTG
This sequence comes from Hylaea fasciaria, assembly GCA_905147375.1. Lineage (NCBI taxonomy): Eukaryota > Metazoa > Arthropoda > Insecta > Lepidoptera > Geometridae > Hylaea > Hylaea fasciaria. The sequence goes on along the minus strand of LR990193.1, from coordinate 11,957,677 downwards.
ACTCTTACTTGAATCTTACTGTTATTCTATTTCTAGTCAAAAATTCTAGAATGTGGCATAGGTTTTCGTTCCGTGTCGCACATGTTTGATAGGTAGGTACATTTTTATTCGACACCGCTGGTATCTTATTAGCTGCGTGTTAGGTTAGTAAAGATTTGGTTATATTTATGACCACTTATCATCACGCAGTAGACAATAATTGCTTTTCGTACTAATCTTACTAAGGCAGGCGGCAGCCAGTAAAGGTCGAATAATATCTATCGGCTTTCGGTTGAAATTGCGGTCCCCTTTGAGCGTGATTGTGACAATATTATGGGGTTAGTTTCCCTTGTAAGAAAGTACTTAGATACTTGCAATTTTGATACTTATGGAGTTAGGCCTATTATTAATCTCTTAATTTTCAGTTTAATTATTTTGGAGTAAGTAGGTACATAGTTAACATTATAAAGTCGGGCACGTATTTCGACAACAGTTCTGATGGTAACCAGCGAGCCCTGTGCCAGAACAATAACTCGACAGATTAACCGAGGGCCCTCGCAACTCCCAAGATTTCCCTTCTCCGCACTTAAGGGATGATTTCATAATAAACAAAGACCCTCCAAGTTTGCCTGTTTAGACGGAGCGTACAAGTTTCTTTCGACATTTTGGAAGGATGGCGCCCGTTAAGCGACTTTGCAATTTGGTGTCTCCAGATTTTCATGAACTTGCCAAAGTTTGATGAAAATATTCGATGAGAAAGTTGGTGTAAATACCTAAGTAGGTAAGTATACGTATAAAATATCCTATCGACCACGCAAGGTAACCCCTCATATATTCGTACTTAACAGATTAAGTTTTTGTAAATTTTCATAATTATTGGTAAATTTTATTCGAAAATAATGATTAAAAATGGTGATTCGTTACACCATATCAGTTTTTTATTCATAAGTTATATAAAACAGTTTATATCTTATACGAAAATATATGCACACCGTATATTATACTTATGCAAAGGCTTAGCTTAATATAAATGTATACTAATCTCCATCTTCAAGAATATTTTCGAAGCAAAAATATCCATCGAAATTCGGGTCCATTGTGTTTCACAAGCCTTCTGAAAATAAGGTTAAAACTCACTAGTCCGTTGACACAGTCACCCTCAGCTAGGCTCGAGATTTGTGCCCTTCAATCTTATTTCATAACATGGCCTTTATAATTTTGCAGTTCGACCGTGAGAGTATTTTACTTGAGTGTGTTGTAAAAATGAAAACATACGCGGAGATATTTTAACTGAAGACTGGCTTTCTTTGGACACTGTACTACCTACCGAAATTTCATTATACTTACCTAAATTATTCTGATTATGTTTCATATGTTTCTTTCAAGTGTTATTGTGGAGGTACAGTAGTAAAAATATACATTTTCAGATTTGTAACTTGAGGAATGGTAGATTGCAAACAAACTTAAACCCATATTTTCAAATTTTTCTTTAACTATAAAATTATTATAATACTATGTATCACATCAATATTAAAAAAAAAAAAAGGTAGATATTAATCAATCTTTTACAAATGCCTTATTTTACAAATAGATAAGCTCTAGACAACTTCTTGCATAATGAATATGAAATCGATAGTATCCTTAAAATAGTCGAAGAAAAAGGCGAAGAGATGATTGATTTATGTAATATTTAATTTATCTGGGAAACCCGTGAATGGAGCGAATCACTACTAACCCCTAATTTATTATGGTTTATGAATTCGCTGTTGAATGCCACGTAAATACATTTCAGTAGTAGACAAAGGTTGTACCTAAATCTATAGGTACCTAGATATATCTAATGAAAGTTTTTTTTATAGAATCAAACCCAGTCAGCGTGATGCATAATATAGTCAAGTTAAAGCGGCAGTAACATTTTGAAAATGTTGTTTTGCAGAGCTGTATTTTTCAATGTGAGATAACATAATATAGCGACCCTTTGAAGGATTACACAAAAGGCTCGACAGGAAAGTGGGCGACTTTAAGCGAGTTACACCATTCCATTTTATGCTTAACTTTAGCTTGTTGGGGCTATTATATATTATTTCGAGTGTCTAAAATTCTAACGGCTGTTAGTAGTTGGGTTACATAACGGGTTGCTTCTTAAAGCAGTGTTCGGGAAAAATAACCACATCATCTAACAAAATAGGTGTAAATAAACAAAGTTTTAAAATACATAAGAACTTGTTTATATTATTGAGTATACTTAGTCCAATATTTAGTAAGTACAATATTTCAGTAAGTAAGTACAATATTTATATAGGCCATTAAACTTAGTTGAGTATAGTCCTATAGTCAAATTTTCCGCAAAATACCACCACACGTCAGAAACTAAACAGTACATCAAATACATAAATGGACATTACAGAATGTATCGATCCGTACTCGCCGCGGGCTTGTACGAATTGAACATGATGGAATTGAACTTTCAAATCGGTTTCGTGGGTGCAGCCGTCAGTGGTAGTAAAATTGTATACCGCTTTCATTTCAGTAATTCCGGCTAGAATTTAGTGGAATTTGGTCCTTTGCCCGGGCTCCGTTAACTCCGTATGGCATGGTGTATGGTTTTTAGGTAGGTACTTACTCCACGACAATATAGAGCAAACTCTACTACGTTATCATGCGGTGGCGTACCTTCTAAACGAAAGACAACATAGACCTCGTTTTGGTAACACGGAGTAAACCTCCGGGTGGCTGACAATGAAGTTTTCGACGAAGGAGTTATTATATTCTTAGTGGGATTAAGGCTCTGTGGCAGAGAAAAAGGGCGGGATCTAATGATTGTTTTTTGTTTTAGTAATGGCCTCGCACAGTTTGTGCATATAGCCAGTGTCAAGTATTTTATTATAATAAATATTTCTTAATTTCACATTAAGAAAGTCACAGCAATAGGTATAGCAATCGTGGTCAAGTAGTCAAGTCAATTATTTACATCGTCAAAGTCACGATTTAGTAAAGTAGTGGATGCTTTACTGAAACTTCCTGGGAGTTTTGGAAAAAATGCGAAATGACACGTTTTTTGAGTTTATATCATTCGCCCACACTCGTGCACGTTAACGAACACTTAATGATTAATATTCCACCAATATTACACATTAACACTCGAAGAAACACAAGTTTGAGAAAATAATACAAAACCAACAACGTCTCACTATCGGATTCCCGCCAAAACTCCCTGATTTTATTGATTAGAAGGAAAGATTGCATGATTATAATTTACCTTGTTTTCATTACCGTCTCAAAATAGTTAACACACGCTGTATAAACATAATGTGTTGCAATAAACTATTGAGTATTGACAACGATGAGACTGGATACTTCTTTCACTAAGAGAGGCGCGTCATGTCGAGCAGTGGACATATTATAATGTGGCTGTAAATGATGACAAAAAAATCACAACTCAAGTAACTACCTACAGTTTTTTTTATCAGTGACGTTTATTCATAGAAAAGAAGAAAAACATTTACCTATTTGCGACAACAGAACACACATCAAATTTCTCATCAATGATCTCTCTCTCTGTATAACTCTCTCATTGATAACATTTTCATGTGTAAACCCAAAGGTACCACCAGTGTTTAAACCGGTTGCAGACCAAAAGCTAAGCTCCTAACTTAGTTTAGCTTAACTTCGCATTTTCCCATACTGTGTACACTGTACACACTGCAAATGCACACACAGTGTGAATATAGTGCGTAGCTAAGCTAAACTAATATACCTAAGTTAGCTTAGCTTTTGGTCTACAGCCCCCAGAGTAGTACGACTAAACATTATCAGTCTTAGCACAAAATATTTAAACCAGAGTTGAACAGATGTGTCTAAATATTTTATCTACAAACCGACGTCTAACCTCCGCTTTTTCTAACTCAATAACATAATTTCACAAGTAAAATAATTAGGAATACCCGGATTGAGTAAGACAACGCGAGTGATAGACGTCAATTTTGAGGAACCACATTTTAGAAACATTGTTTAACTCTGGTCTAAGCTTTTGTGGTAAGACAGTCTATGTCTGTTTGTCTGTGTTTTAGTGGAATTTGTAGACTCGCGTCCGGGTCTGTGCGACGCATGGCAGTGTATCTTAGAACAAAACTATTTTGTACCATGTACCTAACTACTACCTACTTGGTCTGTGGTGCGACGGAGCGATCAGTCCCGGATAGTCCTAGCTAGAACTGCATATTGTGATTTTACGTTTTAGTGGCTTTGACATCGTGAGCCTCGATATTTACCTTAGATTGGTCTAGGTTTAGTTCACCATCCATCACAGAATATCTATTCACTTGTTCAGACCAATAAGTTGACGTGACAAGTCATGACATGACGTGGGCCTAACATAAGTTAATGATTTAAATACTTAGCTAGGTATCAGCTTTATTTGCTTAGGTACAAGAATACTTAGGTACTATACTCGAATTCAATTTAACGCTAGCAACGAGCACTTCCCTTGAAACTTCCGCAAAGAAATGTCAAGAAGTTATGAATAAAAAACCGCCGCGGTCCCCACTCCGCGTAAGGAAAAGAATTTCAAAGGAGCGAGTAAAAGACCGTATAGGCCGTATACGAGATGCGGAAAAATACTAATTCCACAAATGCATATACACTGGCGTCTTCATCGCGCGAAAATACGGAAGGCGCTCAAAGTGTTTCATCGCATATTATTAGACGCCTACTTGGGAAAACGCTCGCGTGCGTATCGCAGAATATTTAGATGGGACCGGTTGCGTGGGCTGGCGGGAATTGATTTTTATGTTTGGAACGGTAATTTATTTGCTTTGGCTTCGAATTTTAAAAAGGATCTGGTAAAAAACTAAACTACCTTTTAACTCTTTACGTGCAATCTGGCTCTATTTTATCAGTCCATTCGCAATGAAGTTATGCACGTACCTACCTAGTTACCTAACTTAAATCACTTATAGGTAGGTACTTAAAGTTACCTAATCTTGAAATCAAAACAAAGTAAAATAGAGCCCTTTCAGCACCCACATATTTTCTTCTACTATCGTAATAAATTATACTATGCGTGCGGACATGAGCTACCTATAATATTTATATACTACCGATATTGTAAATATTACATTTTTATCAATAAATCTAGATACACCTATCTCTGGTTTACAAAATATCCTATCTTCAGGTTCCGTGCATGAGAACTATTTGGGAACTAGCTTGTTACTAATGTCAAAGAGCTAGTTTCAAAGAGCCAGGGTATCGATAATCCCGCCCATGGGAGCAAGTAGAGTAATTACGTTATTGAACACCGTTTGGCCAGGCTGAATATCGGCTCTACTTTGCCATGTTCCCGGCTATGAGCAAGCTTGGCAGCAAGCCGAACCTTTGGCGGAAACGGAAATGCATTAGGCTAATTGAAACGCGCGAATTTCGTATCGAAATTCGAACTAAAATGTTGTTTAAAGTTTAAGCAACGCCTGCTAATAAAATGAACGAAATATTATTGTGAATTTGCCTCGCAACTGATATGAAAATATTAAATTGTGAATAGTGTGAATAGTACCTACCTACCTACCTACTAAGTGAATACAGACAGTGTGAGACCTAACTTAGTAGTACAGTGGCGTAGCGTAGGGGTGGGCCAGAGGGGGCATGGCCCCCGGCGGCGTCAGATCACGTGGTATAGCCCGGGCGGCGCAATTGGGGCAGCGCGGTGGTGTCAGGTCATATCAGTGGCGATGGCGTCGCGATGAGTTCACGGCGCTCGCTAGCCCAGCTTGAGCACTCCTCTAGGTGTTGTTCCAACTGCTATTGAGAACGAGTTCAGGTCCCTACCTAATTCGTAGACGTAGTACCTACCTACCTTACGTAGTATTTATTTCCTATATAATTCCTGTTTATCGGAAAGGAAACATTATTTGGCTTTGAGGAACTTATTTGAGCTTTAAAACGGAATTATTCAGAGAGTATTTCACCAGTAGTACACCTTAATACTCGAAGAAACATTTAAGTTTGAGAAAACAATTAAATTATAATATACTTACATAATTGATGCTTTCGGATTCCCGAATCCCGCCAAATTTTCAAAAATTTGTAGGAACCTTAACAAATGACATGACTTGACATGACAGATGTTATGACAGTACTTAATATTGACAAGAGGATTACAGAAATGACAACAGCTGATTGACGTACCAAACGATACTTAATATTGCATGCGAGCGAAGTCAACAATAAAAAAAAAGATAAATTGATCTCTTGGTTGGTGTTGATTGGCTGGCTAGCTGTCACTGTCAGTGCCGCAGTGACTGTTGGGTCAGTTTGTTTGGATTGGAATGGAATGGTTTGGGCTTTGGAGAATCGAAACGAAACAAACAAACCGATTTCTGCTCAATGGGCGTTGCCGTAATCTTGTACTGTGCTGCTGATAATTTACTGATTACAAACAGATAAGCCCTTACGTTCTAGGTATTGTCTTAGATGTAAAAATAGGGCTAGTTCAGATAAATTCTATAATAACTTTTCCGTGTCAGTGGCATTCTACAACGCTATAAAACGCATTGTTAGGCTGCATTTTGAAAACCCAGGTATTATCCACCGTTGTCATCAGTTTAGTCTATACTAATTAATGAAATAAACCGTTTGAAAAGTATTTTAATTCAGAAAACTTCGTAACAACGCCAAGCACACGTATTAGAAGCGATAATAGAAAAGTATGGTGACTCATACAGAAATCGTCTCAACAGTCATGTTCTAGTGCTCTGTGTGATGTGAAAATGATTCCCAACGCTTTGTTAACGTTCTTACTATGTGCCTGTGTTAATGGCCAGTCCAATAAGGACCTGTACAATGGGCAAGCCAACAATGAGTACTACGGCGGGACCGGGGCACAGGATAACGCCAAGAATACGAAGCTACCGAGCCCTGGGGATAGTGACTACAGGACCTACGTGTACAATAACAGGAGATACGGCATGGACCCGACCCGCTACAACCCCTACAATCCAAATATAAACCAACCCGGAGGCTTTCCTTACAAGCCTCTCTATACAAACCCTTTAGATGATCAATATAAGTTTGTCTCTGTAAGTATAGAGTTCCTTTGCATTTAAATAACAATCACAAACTGCAATCTCTGTCGGTGCAGTTGGGAAAAACTTACAACTCTTGTAGCTTGCTCTGCCATTTTTGGGATATGAACCAGATAAAAACATAAATAACGGTCTCCAGTGTAACCCACTGTTACCTACTAAACAATCCTATTTAGAGGGTGGGGGCCGATGTTTAAAACTGAGATAAGTGCATTTTTGAAAGAATGGTAACATATCTGTTCTTCCATAAAAAAAAATCTTTCTACACTGCTATTTTAAAGAGGAAAGATTTGTATTTTTGTGTGTATGTTTGTAATGAATATACTGAAAAACTAGCCGATTTAAAAAATTCTTTCACCATTACAAAGCTACATTCACCCTGAGTAACATAGGCTATTTTTTATCCCATAAAAATTAAAACCTTTCCAGCGGGGTAGTAGTTAACGCGGGTGAAACCGTGAGGCGCTGCTAGTATACTATACTTTGAAATGAGGTATCTGTTTTAGAACCGAGATCCAAACAACCCTGACGCCTTGTTCCCCGGTGTGCTCGGAGGCTGGAGGGAAGACCTGCAGGGCCGCGAAAGACGAGACTCCAAACAGCTAAAGAGGGATATCTTTGTTACCACAAACTATGGCCAGGTTCAAGGATTTAAGGTTTGTACAAAGCTGTCTAACCTCTTAAAATCTTTTATTTTGTTTATTGTCTTTGAAAACTTACAGCCAACTAAACTAATTACAAATAGACAAGGTCATTGTGTTTAATCTTCTTGAATAGTTCTGTCTAAGCGTTTTTTATGTGATTTGGACACATATTTGGACTCAATAGTTTTTTTTTTATTATAATAATTAAGTATTCATATATGACATAAAATAATTTGTTTGTTGCACACCCTCACCTTTATTCTACAACTAGCTGCGCCCCGCGGTTTCACCCGCGTTTGGATAATATACGATATATCTTTATGAATTGTAGCCTATGTGTTATTCTGATGTATAAGCTATATTATTGTGAAGTTTCATCAAAATCCATTCAGTAGTTTTTGCGTGAAAGAGTAACAAACATCCATCCATACTGACAAACTTTCGCGTTTATAATATTAATATATATATATATATTCTACTATGGGTGGTTGACTATCAGAAAATGCTTCCCGTATTAAGTCCGCCAATTATTCTATTATCAGTTTTGGTTACAACATGACAAGAAAAACACAGATTGTTTATTTTTTTGCAGGTGTATTTATATGACAATCCAGACCCTGCCTCGGGATATAGGCCCTGGCTGACACCAGTGGAGAGGATACAGGGTGAAGTGTCCACCTTCCTCGGCATACCGTATGCAAGGCCACCTGTTTTGGAAGGGAGGTTTAAGGTAAATGAGTTGCTCATCAGGTTAATAAATTAATATTTTTTATACTAACCATGACTGTACTATAGTATGATATATGTTTATGATTTGTAGCCGATGTGTTATTCTGATATGTAAGCTATATTATTGTGAAGTTTCATTAAAATCCATTCAGTATTTTTTGCAGCAACAAACACACATACTCACAAACTTTCGCGTTTATAATATTAGTAGGATTATTTATTTGTAAGTTTATATACAAGTAGCATGTGTGTATGGTTTGATATTTACATGGTTTCTAAACCTCTGTCTTCGTTCAGCCGCCGCGGCAGCACCCCGGATGGCAACTCATGCAGGCCGTGGACTGGGGTCCCGCGTGCCCCCAACCAGTCCGGTTCACGGGGGCCACTAAGGGCATTCGTGACATGGACGAGGACTGTCTCTACTTGAACATATTTTCACCTAATGTGAGTATAGCTACTTAAATCTTTTTAAATGAGTCTACGATTTTCATGGGAATATACTTAGATTACACTAAATAGGAATAATATGTGACACTGCATCTGAAATATTAAACACCAGAAGCGCATCGCGGTTTCACCAGCGATTCCGCGGGAACTGTTTTATTTTTTACGGGATAAAAAGTAGCCTATGTCACCTGGGGATAGTGTAGCTTTCCAACAGTGAAAGCATTTTCCAAATCGGTTCAGTGGTTTCGGAGGTTATTCAATGCAAACAAACAATCAAATCTTTCCTCGTTATAATATTAGTGTAGATATAAAATCTTTATTGTATTCTAATTCATTCATTCTATTGTTTCTTTAACCTCCCATCATATAAGTAATTGTGCGTAGGCGTACAATACAGGGCCTTTATTCGATAAACATTCAATAACGCGACCCGCGACGGAATCTTCGCGGGATTCAGTACCTACGCCATTATCAAATCTGAAAAACGCCTGAAGGCGCTTTACAAACTGTCAAAATAACGCGCGTCAAGCGTTTGTGTTCACAGCACATTATGACGTCACATGTTTTCTACAAATGGCATAATGAGCAAGGGCGTGTCTCATCAATGGGAGCTCTGAAGTTCAACCACCAGCAATTAGCGGTATAGGCTTCATTAGGCGGCATTTAGTAGCACAATCGTCGCTAGTTAGCGCAATTAACGTGACGCATCGTTTAATCATGCACTTTAAATTCTACGGTTACCGTTTCACGGTGTATACCAACTATTATATTTGCGCCCCGCGATGTTAAGTAGCCTATGTGCTAATCCAGGTTGTTAGCTACCTCCATACCGAATTGCATCAAAGTTGGTCCAGCCGTTTGAGCGTGAAGAAGTAACAAACTTTCGCCTTTATAATATTAGTAGGATGCTACGGTACCCGTCGGACTATAGCAGTTGCTATAGTCCGTTAAACTAGACACGTTCTTCGCGAGTAAATAACAACTAAATAATAGTTATTATTTACTCGCGAAGAACGTGTCTAATACGTGCACAAATTAATAAAAAAATACGTTTAGCGTCACATCGTGACCACGGTCAGTGCTGGTTGACCGTCTCGTCGCGCGTCGTGCAAAAAACCGTCGCCAACCCCTTATCGAGGGGTTCGGGGTGTTCCGACAGTGGTCCTTGAGAGCGTTCGTTCTCACTTGTTCGACTCGTCTATTCGATCGTCGAACTAATGAGAAAAAAATTCTCAGTATCTAGTTCGATCGTCGAACTAGTGAGATCTTTGAAGTGAAACTTCTAATGCGACTTCCAACAAGGTTGCGTTAAACGTTTAACGCTACTATGGTGGGGGTATGAAAGCACTGTTGCGTTAAAAGTTCAACGCTCCTGGGGAGGGGGAATAGAAAGAGACAGAGCGAGAGTGAATTACGAAGTTTCACTTCGTCCGCTCGGAGGGACTCCACGCACTATTTTTTTCTCATTTGTTCGACTGTCTTACTTATTTGAATAGAAACTAGAAACAATAAAATCAAATAGACGGCTCGTTTGGCGTAGTGGCTGAGCAATCGGACTGCTGCGCTAGGGGTTGCGGGTTCGATTCCCGCCTGGGACAAATGTTTGTGCGATCCACAAATATTCGTTTCTGGTCTGGGCGTGATGTGTATGTGAAATTATATGTCTGTAAGCGGTACCCACGATACAGAAGCAATCCTAATGTGGGGCTACGATTTTCTAAAAAAAAATAATTAAAAAAACGCTGTGAAAGCCAATCCCATTGTAGGATGAGGATGGTGACAAATAGAATCGTAAGTATAGTTCCCTGACACATTATCTATGTTTAATTCACATACGCAAAACCAGTAATCAATTTAAACTCGTGAATGATTGCGGTGGCCGCTCGCGCGTTCGCTGCGTCCATTGATATAATAATCGGGCGCAACTGTCCGTAATGTGTCGGTTTAGTTAGCCTTTTGTGAGGTGGACGAGCTAATACCGTATGTGGGATGGTGGGTGGATCATAATTATTATGCTTTGTTACTCGCGCGTTCGCGGCAGTACCTATGTATTTCATAGATATAATATAAACTAGCTACGCCCCGCGGTTTCACCCGCGTTACATAATACAACACGCCTATAGTTATTTGAAACGTTGGCCTAACTTTTTTATTTATGAACCGATTGACATGAACCATACACTAAATGTTAAGTGAAGCTTACCACAATGTATTTGTGAGAACCACTATTAAATTGGATAAGCCATTTCTGAGATTAGCGTGCACAAACGCACAGACAAACAGACAAAAATCCAACAATAATTGTTATGGGAGCTATTGGCAGCAAACAACCAATTTACATTGGATTTTGCGTGTGACCAAATTGCCTTAAACCGATCAACTACACAATACCATGTCAGACTACAGGCAACTATTTGCACAGCTTTCTTTGATTCGTAAATCCCCACATTATATCCAATTATAACTTCAACCTATAATTATCAAACATATAAATATCAATAGCATAATATTAACCTACGCGTTATGAATATGTATCAGGCGGCGTAACGAGCGCAATGATTATTCAGTTCATTATCAGATGGACTAGTTTTATTCGCACGGGACCGTAGCGATGGCTGATGCTAATCAGGCTATAATACAAGGCCCGAAGGCCTATATTGACAAAAGCATAATTAGTATTACCATTGGAAACGGGATATTTGGCTCGTATGTTTGTTTCGAGCTACCGATATTGATAGAGAATCAGTAATTCTCTTTTATCGTGCTTCCTATCTTTCATTCATCTGACTTATTATGACGGATTGAGAGGTGTATAATTTCATTTTCTCCATTTGGAGCTGACCGTCTCTGTCTATCTATCTCATCGATCGAAATCCTCAAGTCCAAACCATTCAAGTCCAGTCTCGAACCACCGCAGTCTAGTCTCAAACCACCGCAGTCTAGTTTCAAACCAACCCAGTCCTAAACCACCCCAGTCCCAAACCATCCCAGTCACAAACCACCCCAGTCTATTCTCAAACCAACCCAGTCCCACACCACCCCAGTCCCGTCTCAAACCATCTCGGCTATCCAACCTAGTCGCGAACCATCACTGTTGTAACAATATTATGTTGTGTGATGTCGCAAGTTAGTGAATTTAATTTGTTTCCCTTCCTCCATCGGCCCGTTACGCGACTGTATCCGCTCCAGACGGAGGCGGGGTCGACGGCGCAGCGCTACCCCGTGATGGTGTACATCCACGGCGGGCAGTTCATGTCGGGCGCCTCCAACCTGTTCCCGGCGCATGTGCTGGCGGCCTTCTACAACGTCGTGGTCGTGTCATTCAACTACAGGCTGGGCGCTTTAGGTAAGTACGGTCGGCATCAAAAGTAGCTTAACATCTCCGTATCTTAAATTTAATATACACCCTAAAAATATACATTTTGCGTATCTACAATTGAACGGCCTGTAAAGTAGTTTAACATCTCCGTATCTTAAATTGAATATACACTCTAAAAATGTACATTTTGCGTATCTACAATGGAATTGGAAACTAAAACATGAACGCAGAAACGAAGGAAAATATACGAAAAAAATCTCCCTGTCTCTCTCTTCCTCTTTCTCTCTCTGTTTCCCTCTCTATCGCTCTCTTTCTGTCTCCTTATCTCTCCTCGTCCTCTCATTATGTACCAAAGATAAGGTGTACATAATTTTGCATTAGGATTTTTTAGTAGGTAGGTACAATCATTCGTTGTCGGTTTTATAGCTTCACCCGTTTGTAATGGATTCTTTCACTTCAATGTTCACCAATTTCTAAACGGCTGAATGAATTGAAATTTTTCTCATGGCTATATTTTTAATTATTGAAATTCAAAAGTTATAGTCGTCTCCATATCCTTTATCTATCCGCCATTAATAAAACAGCCCCGTCTATTTTTCTTCATCATAATACAATCAGCCAACAACAACAATCCCAGTGTTCCACTCCCGCCCGACCATAAGACCTCTTTCGGCTTCCCTTATTCGGCTACAAACTATTCCAAGCCGCTCAACTCATCATCTCTCCCAAAACAATCCCGACCGACCATAAGACCTCTTTCGGCGTCCTTTCGGCTACAAACTATTCGTCTAGCCACCGAAGCCGTTCAAGTCACCATATTGGAGAGATAATGATCATCATCAAATAATGTTCCATCCACCCCAGGCTTCCTGTCGACCGCGGACGAGAACTCCCCCGGCAACTACGGCATGCTGGACCAGGTGATGGCGCTGCGGTGGGTGCACGAGAACATCGCGGCGTTCAACGGCGACCCCGGCTCCATCACGGTGTTCGGGCCGGGCGCCGGCGCCGCCTCCGCCGGCCTGCTGGCGCTGGCGCCGCAGACCAGAGACATCGTCAGCCGCGTCATCGCGCAGGTATACCTGTTCTGTCGTCTAGGGACTGCCACAGCATGGTGGAGTAATATGATAGTTTGGTAATACTATAGAAAGGGCACTCTTTATTTTTAAACTAGCTGCGCGCCGCGGTTTCACCCGCGTTACATATACATTTATACAACACCTATGGCTATTTGAAAGGTTGGCGTAACTTTTTTATTTATGAACCGATTGACATGAAACAAATTTTAATACTAAATGTGAAGTGAAGTTTACCACAATATAATAGTCAAAACCACATCTTATGTTTGTATGAAGTGTGCACCGCGTGGTAATACTGAACCTATGCGCGCAGATGCTAATTTAGAAGTTTGAAAATATACATCAGTAAGTAGTTAAGACTTTACTTCTCGAAAACTTTTTAGTTTTTTGAAAAGTAATCATTAAATACATGTTGGTTAAGGTATGTATGTATGATGCCGTTAGAGCTCACATAATTTTTTTATCGTTTAAATATGTTCCAGAGCGGCTCTGCGCTGGCGGACTGGGCGATGATCGAGGACAAGTTCCGCGTGCAGAACACGTCGCGGGTGTTCGGGCGCCTGCTGGGCTGCCCCATCGACTCCTCGTGGAAGCTGGTCAACTGTCTGCGCCAGGGGCGGAGCTTCTACGAACTGGGGAACGCGGAGTTTCAGGTGAAGCATCCATTATCAAAGTCATTAGAGGGGATTGAGGCTGATAAATTGAGTATTGTGGATCGGAACTGTCTCTCTAGGTCTTTATACGAGACAATTACGGTGGATTAACACTATCAGGCTGGACCTTAGTCGAAGACGAAGAGTCGATCGAATAGAGACGAAAAGAGTCGATTAAACCGAGAAATAATGATTCGAGTTCCACGTGACGTTTCGATCTCCTAACTCTCATTCGTCTTTAGCGGAATGAAAGCGACAAGGTATGTATACCTTTAACGTGATCTTATAATGGTTTTCCGCAAATTCAACTAGAGAGTAGACTCTGCACATGTGTGTTTGCCGAATCTGGCCCCGGGCTAAGCCGACATAATATCGTTCACCTTGTTAAAGCAATTTTATTCGCAGGAACGAATTTAGTTCTTAGATCTAAACTAGATGGCGTTAGCAAACGAGACCCGATTTCTAGAACACGCAAGCGTTTCATTCGCTGCCATCGGGACCTTTCGGACTACCTCGGATCGTGTAATCGGAAATACAGTAGTTACCTGTACCTACTTATGAGAATTATATCTTGTATTAAAAAGTGATACGAGTTTAATTCGGTTCGTAGCCGACAGCCTACCAAATCTTGGGGGATTTTGAGCAGCATATCAAGTGCGTGTTCATGGTCCTTTCGAGTCGGAAACTTGAAGGTAATCACTGATTACCTCCTGTAACCGAAGGAGAACAGTGGGGAGACTGCGGGCAGTGGATCGCTGCCGCAACCGCAGTCTCATCAGGAGCTCCACCAGCGGCTGAAAAGCTGGTCGAGCTTCAGACGGTGCCGTTGAGCTCAGCGGCGCTCGTCAGGAATTCATCAACCCTGGGCGCGTAGGAACGCGACGGGGGCGGTGCTTTGCAGATACGGAAAACACGAAGAACATCTCTAGTCTACAGCTGTTATGTCGAAGTGAAGTGAGTGAAACAAAGTAAAGTGACACGAATCAGGATTGCAGTGAAAAGTTACGGTGAGGTGAACAAACTGTGAGTACTTTTGTGATTGTTAATAATTATTCTGGAAGAAATTGAACTTTAATAATAGAGACTTTTTAACTTGTAAAATTGATTGTGTCGAAAATTAACGTAAGCTAATTTAAGCCTTAAAGTAAAGAAATTAATAACTTAGAAAATTTGTAAAGTCAATATTGTGCAATGTGCAATTGTGCATGCTAGGACTTAGAATAATTTAAGAAAAAACGACGGAACGGGGACTCCATGCCAAAAATCGGCCTATGTAAATTATTGTCAAACACTTGTAAAATTTTTGCGTTTTTGTCTTCATAGAATAAGTTTGTCGGTTAGTTTTAGTTATTTGAAAATTAAGAGTTGTTAAAGTTGTGTTCAATTTTGGACTTAGATTATTTTTTGTAAAAATGGAGGCTTTAATATTCTTTCAAGAAGATATCAATGGGCGTATTGCAAAGGCATATACAAACATTAAGAAGACGCCAAAAGATAGGAAAACCAAAGGGTATTTGGAAAGTAAGCTCGAGTCACTTGAGCAACTATGGTGCGAGTTCTTGGCAGGTCATAAGAAAATAATGAGTTCATGTGATCCTAAGCAGGTAAAGGGTTCGGATTATGTGAAGATCGATTATTATGATAAAACTGAAGAGATTTATAGTGACTACAAGGGTTATTTAAAAGATAGTCTGTTAGCATTCGCAAATTCTCAACCGGGTCCCTCATGCCAATTGCCAAGTTCTGAAAGTAAAGTCAAGTCTCAAATTACGCTTCCAAAAATAAATATTCCAACTTTCTCCGGGCAATATTCTGAATGGTGTACGTTTAGAGACTTGTTTGTATCATTGATACATCAAAATGATGGCATCGCGAACGTTCAAAAAATGCACTATTTGAAGGGTTACCTGTCGGGTGAGGCCGAACAGGTAATAAGACACATTCCAATAATAGACACCAACTATGAAAGATGTTGGAAATTATTGGAAGAACGTTTTGATAATAAAAAATATATCAGTCACCAGGTTTTGAAACGGTTTCTTAGCCAACGAAACATAACCAATGAATCGGCAAGTGCATTAAAAGAATTAATTGATACAACTAATGATTGTTTAGCAACACTTTCGAGCATCGGTATCGACGTAACAAATTGGGACATTTTGGTCATTCACATCCTAACGCTCAAATTGGATGCTGAAACAAAACGGCAGTGGGAGTTCAACGCGAGCGCCAACAATGGGTCGGATGAATTGCCCACTTATAGTCAGTTTCAAGAATTCATAACCAAACGATACCGAGCTATTGAGTTTCTCGATACTAAACAAGGTTACCAGGGAAACAGAGTAGCAACCAACAGTAAAACTCCCGGTAACAATAATAACCAAAGTCTGCCGGTAAATAAGTTTAAATCGTTACATGTCGCGCAAAAACTATGCATATTTTGCTCGGAACAGCATAGGTTAGTGCAGTGTAAGAAATTTGTATTGGAAACAGTCGATACTCGGCGCAAATTCGTGCGAGATCATAACCTGTGTTACAACTGCATGGGTGACAATCACTCCGCCAAAGATTGTAGGAATACGGTAATGTGTCGTATCTGTAAGCGTAAGCACCACTCTTTGTTACACCCCAAGGGGGAGGCTGCTGTGGAAGGGTTCAAGGTAACTAAACAACGGGAAACATCTAACGAGGATGTTGCCTCGTCGAAGGATGCAAACAGGAACGGTGAAGGTTCCGCGGCTTCAATATCATGTTTTTCGACAGGAATGGTATATGATCAGGGCGTACTTCCAACAGCGTTAGTTACGGCCTCGTCGAAAAACGGTATAACTTATACGCTTCGGGCTTTATTGGACCAAGGGTCACAAACTTCATTCATAACTGAAGCGGCTGCCCAGTACTTACGGTTGAGGAAGTCACCGGTAAGAGGGCTTATATCACGTGTGGGTGATGAGCAAGATTTCCTATCAAAGGCTGTGGTGGATCTTGAGGTAGGTTCAAAAATCGATCCTGAGTTTAACGTCACGGTGAAGGCGTATGTACTAAAAACCATTACTGGACTCTTGCCATCAAACAATATAAGCACGGTGGAATGGACGGAATTCACGGAAATTCCATTGGCCGATCCGGAGTTCCACACACCAAATCGAATTGATTTATTATTAGGGGCAGGATTTTGCAGTAAAATTCTGCAATCAGGCGTGAAGAAAAATAGGGCGGGTACTATGACTGCTCAGTCCACTGCATTAGGCTGGATTGTGTCCGGGGAGGTTACAAGCGCCAGCGCAGCCACGTCGCGATCTGAGAACATAAAGGTACATCATTGCAAATGTGAAGAGGTGGACCAATTAAAAAGATTTTGGGAAATAGAAACAGATGAAGTTAAGGAAAGAATCTTTACTGAAGAAGAAAAGAAGTGTGAAGAATATTTTTCTACCACGACTCAACGGGACACATATGGTCGATATATAGTACGACTACCGCTAAATTCTGAGGATCCAGAAGTAACAGGCTCTCGAGAAATAGCTGAAGGAAGACTGAAGGCTTTAGAGAGAAGATTGAATAAAGATGAAAATTTGAAAACTAAATACAAGGAGGTACTAGATGAGTATCTTGTATTGAATCATATGGAGCTAGTTCCAATTGAAGAAAAGGAAAATTCAAAAGCGGTATACTTACCTCACCACGCGGTGATCCGAGAAGACAAGACTACTTCCAAAGTCAGGATTGTGTTCGACGCCTCCTGCAAAGGAAAAAGAAGAAAATCATTAAATGATTACCTTATGGTAGGACCTACCTTGCAGGCGGATCTAAGGCACATCGTAATGCGCTGGAGATCATCGCCTATCTGTTTGTCAGCCGACATTGTAAAAATGTACAGGCAAGTAGTAGTTGACAAACGGGACGCTGATCTGCAACGAATTCTCTGGAGGGACGATACTGCATCTGAAATCAAAGATTACAGGTTATTACGGGTGACCTTCGGGACTGCTAGCGCGCCATATCTCGCAGTCAAAGCTTTACAGCAGGCTGCTCTCGACGCAGATGGGGCAGAGTATCCAACGGCTTCTGAAAGAGTAATCACAGATTTCTATATGGATGATCTTTTAACAGGCTGTCAAAATAAAGAAGAAGGAATAAAGATATATAAAGAAATGAATGAACTATTAGGGAAGGCAGGGTTCGACATACAAAAATGGACAACGAACAATGATGAATTGCTAGAAGAAATGATAGGAAGGGAAAGAAGTGAAGAAAGGAAGGAAGAAGTTAAGATAAAAACAGATGATTTGAATAAAGTGGTGGGACTTACCTGGAACCGCAGAGAAGACACGTTCCGCTACTCGGTGAAGCTGCCAGGACTGGAACAACCTGTAACAAAAAGGAAAATTATTTCTGACGTATCACGATTTTATGACCCACTTGGCTGGGCAGGACCCAGTACCATTATATCAAAAATCATGATACAGAAATTGTGGCTGGCGGGTATAGACTGGGATGAGGAAGTGCCTGATCATCTGTTAAAGGAATGGAGTACTTACCGCGAAGAACTCGCACTTCTTTCGGACATACGTATACCGAGGTGGATGGGAACTAAGGCAAGTGATAAACAAGTCGAACTGCACGGCTTCTGTGACGCCTCCAAGGTGGCGTTTGCGGCGGTGGTGTACATCCGTGTAGTCGATACGAACGATCAAGTTCAGGTTGCCTTAGTTGCTGCAAAAACAAAGGTAGCGCCTGTTAAGCAGGTTTCTATACCGCGACTGGAACTGTGTGGAGCGGTACTTGTGACAAGATTGCTCAGAGAAGTAGCTAAAGTCATGAAGATTGATCACACTCACCTGCATGCATGGACGGACTCAACAGTCGTGCTATCGTGGCTTAACGGGCATCCAAATCGTTGGAAGGTATTTGTGGCCAATCGTGTCTCGGAGATCCTGGAAACTCTGGACACGCATCACTGGTCGCATGTCGGGTCGAAACAAAACCCTGCTGACTGCGCTTCTCGTGGGTTGCACCCCTCTAATTTATTGAACAATAAGTTGTGGTTCAACGGTCCGGAGTTTATAAGTCAAACAGAAATAAACTATGAGAAGCCAAAGGTTCTGTCAACCAACTTGGAAGAAATAAGCACAGCAAAAACGCACTGTTCTACGATGCAGAATCCAATAATGGAGAGATTCTCCTCATTAACGAGAATGGTAAGGGTACTCGCCTATTGCAGACGTTTCGCCAACAACGCAAGGAAGGTAAAGGACGATCGTTCTAATGGATATCTTACTACAAAAGAACTAAATGACGTTCTCATCATCTGTATAAGGCAATGTCAATCTGAACATTTAAATGAAGAGATCAATAAGGTAAGACAAAATAGCAACTTACCGGCTAACAGTAAGCTCCGTGCGCTGAATCCGTTTCTAGACGAAGATGATGTTTTGAGAATCGGCGGGAGATTGGAGCATTCACAATTGGACAGAGATCGAAGACATCCCATCATCATTCCGAAGCAGTCGCATCTAACTGTGCTTCTAATCTCAGACGCACATAAGCAGACGCTGCATGGTGGACCTCAGCTGACGTTGAACTATCTTCGGTCAAAGTATTGGGTTTTAGGCGGTACTCAACTTGTCAAGGCTCATTTTCGCATGTGTGTGGTATGTGTAAAAACTAACGCGGCTACTAAAAATCAGCTCATGGGACAAGCACCGTCAGCAAGAGTCACTCCCACGCGTGCATTTCAAGCCAGTGGAGTGGATTACGCAGGTCCCATTCAACTGAGGACTAGCAAAGGGCGTGGGCATAAATCGTATAAGGGATACATCTGCTTATTCGTCTGTATGGCTACAAAGGCCATACACTTGGAGGTAGTGAGCGATCTCACTTCTGAAGGATTCTTACAGGCGTTCAAGAGATTCGTAGCTAGACGTGGCTATTGTTCGGATCTCTGGAGCGACAACGGGTCGAATTTTGTTGGAGCTTCCACAGAATTGGAAAAACTCTTTAAAGCGGAGCTAAGATGCATTCAAACGGGCATAGCTGAGTCATTAGCTACAAATCAATGCCAATGGCATTTCATACCCCCCCATTCTCCTAATTTCGGTGGTCTATGGGAAGCGGGGGTAAAATCGGTTAAATTTCACCTCAAACGAGTTGTTGGTGATTCCACGCTTACATACGAAGAAATGGCCACGGTTCTGGCCCAAATAGAGAGTTGTCTGAATTCTAGGCCGCAGTCGGTTATAAATGATGATTCCAATTTCAATGTGCTGACACCAGGTCATTTTTTGATCGGCAAGGCTCTAATTACCGCACCTGATCATAACTATGAATCATCCAACATAAGCTCCTTACGACGGTGGCAATATACTCAAAGGATGCTGCAAGACTTTTGGGGTCAGTGGTCCCGCGATTACTTGACCAAATTCTATCACAGGTATCGATGGTCGTCGGTAATTGGTCAGCCAACGATAGGTGACGTTGTCGTCGTAAAAGAAGATGGTTTACCACCATCTCGATGGCTTTATGGTCGAGTGATTGACACCCATCCAGGTGCAGACGGGATTGTACGAGTGGTGACGTTAAAGGTAAAGAACGGCATCATAAAGAGACCATCTTCAAAAATTTGTTTGTTACCAGTGGCACAATAATCGATCTAGGTAAAAATTAGATTTAAACATTAGTGTTAGTAATTTGGAGAAAGTATTTCTTAATAATGTATTATTATTTTAAGTACTTACTTATGTCTTAACTAAGCTTAATTGCAATGTAAATTAGATAATGGCTAATCTCTACGCCCACAAGCGGCATAATGTATCTGTGGTGGTTAGTCAAGTCCTGAGTAAGTCCAAAGGTTCACTTTGGTCTTGGTGGGCGGAATATGTTAAAGCAATTTTATTCGCAGGAACGAATTTAGTTCTTAGATCTAAACTAGATGGCGTTAGCAAACGAGACCCGATTTCTAGAACACGCAAGCGTTTCATTCGCTGCCATCGGGACCTTTCGGACTACCTCGGATCGTGTAATCGGAAATACAGTAGTTACCTGTACCTACTTATGAGAATTATATCTTGTATTAAAAAGTGATACGAGTTTAATTCGGTTCGTAGCCGACAGCCTACCAAATCTTGGGGGATTTTGAGCAGCATATCAAGTGCGTGTTCACACCTTGTCGCCTTGCAGCCGCACGTAGGGTTCATCCCCTGGGGCCCGGTGCTGGAGAACAACTTCACGTTCCCCGGGGACGAGTGGTACGAGGGCTGGCGCGCCCGGGACTGGCGCTTCCTCAGCGAGGCGCCCGAGGCCTTGGTCCGCCGCGGCGCCTTCAACCCGGCGCTGCGGTACATGTGCGGCGTCACCACGCAGGAGGCCGCCTATGTGCTGTGTGAGTATAGGGGGGTGGGGGAGGGGGGGGGGGGCGCCGCGCCTTCAACCCGGCGCTGCGGTACATGTGCGGCGTCACCACGCAGGAGGCCGCCTATGTGCTGTGTGAGTATAGGGGGGTGGGGGAGGGGGGGGGGGCGCCGCGCCTTCAACCCGGCGCTGCGGTACATGTGCGGCGTCACCACGCAGGAGGCCGCCTATGTGCTGTGTGAGTATAGGGGGGTGGGGGAGGGGGGGGGGGGGGGGCGCCGCGCCTTCAACCCGGCGCTGCGGTACATGTGCGGCGTCACCACGCAGGAGGCCGCCTATGTGCTGTGTGAGTATAGGGGGGGTGGGGGAGGGGGGGGGGGGGGCGCCGCGCCTTCAACTCGGCGCTGCGGTACATGTGCGGCGTCACCACGCAGGAGGCCGCCTATGTGCTGTGTGAGTATAGGGGGGGTGGGGGAGGGGGGGGGGGGGCGCCGCGCCTTCAACCCGGCGCTGCGGTACATGTGCGGCGTCACCACGCAGGAGGCCCCCTATGTGCTGTGTGAGTATAGGGGGGGGGGGGGGGGGGGGGGGGGGGGCGCCGCGCCTTCAACCCGGCGCTGCGGTACATGTGCGGCGTCACCACGCAGGAGGCCGCCTATGTGCTGTGTGAGTACTGGGGGTGGGGGGAGGGGGGGGGGGGGCGCCGCGCCTTCAACCCGGCGCTGCGGTACATGTGCGGCGTCACCACGCAGGAGGCCGCCTATGTGCTGTGTGAGTATAGGGGGGGTGGGGGAGGGGGGGGGGGGCGCCGCGCCTTCAACCCGGCGCTGCGGTACATGTGCGGCGTCACCACGCAGGAGGCCGCCTATGTGCTGTGTGAGTACTGGGGGGTGGGGGGAGGGGGGGGGGCGCCGCGCCTTCAACCCGGCGCTGCGGTACATGTGCGGCGTCACCACGCAGGAGGCCGCCTATGTGCTGTGTGAGTACTGGGGGGTGGGGGGAGGGGGGGGGGGGGCCGCGCCTTCAACCCGGCGCTGCGGTACATGTGCGGCGTCACCACGCAGGAGGCCGCCTATGTGCTGTGTGAGTTCAGGGGGGGCGCTGCGGTACATGTGCGGCGATTAATGCGAATATTGCATAACGAAAGAGAAATAATAATTAGAATATTTTTTAGAATATAAAAAAGTGTCCGCCCCACAGACAACAACGAGTCGCTGGCGCCCACGTACGAGATCTCGGAGCCGTGGTTCGAGCAGAAGCTGCGGGAGCTGGTGGCGCGGTACAACTACACGCTGAACCCGCGCGGCGCGTACGAGGCCGTGCGCTACATGTACACCTACCACCCGCAGCCGCACAACACTAGCGCTATCCGGGACCAGTACATACACGTGAGTGCCGCAAGGAGCTATACAAACAAACTGACGGGTTGAAACGGTACCAAATCTAGAGCTGGAAGTGTTTCATCGAGAACAAACCCTCATTCAGAGAGCAATACCTGCACGGGTGTGATCGGTGAGATCATCTTAGGGTGTGATAACCTCCTTCTGGTCCGTTCACACAGACCGGCTCGGAGAGGAGAGCAGATTTTTGTTAAACTTAAAACATTGTTTATTTTTATATTTTGATAAGGGTTATTTCCTTTTTTTTTGGTTTATAATAAAAAAGTAACATGTAAAAATAAACCTTATCACAATGATTAAAACCTCTATTTTAAATGTGTCAAAAATCTGCTCTCCTCTCCGAGCCGGTCTGTGTGAACAAACCTTTCCCCTCCCTTTCTTCCATAGATTTAAACCTCAAAATGGATTTGGTAGTGAATAAATTAAACTGGCACAATAGTAGCGCAGGCGTGGCGTAGCCTTTCCAATATCGACGCTGGAGCCGCTAGTTATACCTTGGTTAATTGTAGATAAAATACTCGAGAGACCCATATAATCGAGAGTTACTTCGGAGTTATGTGATCTACCTATCTGGACCGGGCTCAATCCTTCTCACTAAAGCAAGGTGAGATCGGTGCTCAATTGTATAAACTATGATGAGGCTACTCCAGAAAGTAGTAGTTTAATTATATCACTTACACAGTTGTATTGCATTGCTTCGCTGTAATATTCAAACAAAACATACTCAATCTCGTCTCAATGGTGTTTCATTCAACCACATACCCCTCGCATGGTGGATCCGGACTGACATCCGATTGAAACTGTTGACATTTGACCAACACTGGTGATCTCACAGTGATATTTAACAAAATAATCTGACCACAGATAATATGCACAGTATTCGGTTACATGATAAACTATAAAAAATAAAATATCAACCTAAATTATTTTTCCCGATAACATTATAACTATTTTTTATAAGTGAACACTGTTCAAGAATGTGTAAACCATTTAGTAGTGCATTCATGAAGTTTAGAAGCTGTTAGTAAAAAAAAATAAACTAGAGATTATGTGCCGCGTCCGCCGCCCACCACCCCGGCGGCACTGGCTGCATCCTCGTCTCCCGCAGCTGCTGTCGGACCTGCTGTACCGGGCGCCCTCGGACGCGCTGGCGAAGCTGCTGGTGGCGCGGCGCGTGCCGCTGTACATGTACGTGCTGAACACCACGGCGGAGGCGCTGCGGAGCCCGGCGTGGCGGCGCGCCGTGCACGGCGCCGAGGGGCTGTTCCTGGCCGGCGCGCCCTTCCAAGACCGGGAGTTCTTCCCCAGGAGGTGACCACGTTACTGATCTACTCACTCTGTTAGGGTCAAATCTGTGTGAACGTAGTTTGGAAACTGAGGAAGGGCATAGGATACTTTTTGTCGCGCTTGACTTGTCCGCGCGGACGAAGTCGCGGGCAAAAGTAATAATTCAAACCATTTAACATAATATGGAAGCTGAACTTGCTTGCTGTGTATGCAACGAGTAAATATAATGAAAATTTTCAAGAGAATTCATAATAATAAGAGAATTCCGCAAGAACTTTCTTGCGGAAATATGGGTAAAACTGTGGGAAGTAGCTAGTATGTATTATTAGTGGGATATTAAACATCAAGGTCACAAGATATAGTGTGCTACTGTGCTTGAGTGTGGACTAAATTCATTTGATGACCCCTAAAACCCGTGTCATTTTATGTTCTCTCCAAAATTCCCAGGAAGTTCCAGTAAAGTCTACTGAATCTTGACGTAGACTGCGAGTAACTGATAATAAAATGTTGTTGTTGTTTAGGTACAGGATAGATCGGCAAGCGTGGACCGGAAACGACAGGAACATGAGCCACTTCTTCATGAAAGCGTACTCCGATTTCGCCAGATATGGGTAAGCTTTGTTATTGGGTTACCTTCGTTTATTTAGTTTTACCCCCGTGTTTAGCTAGTATCATCGCAATCCCTATTGAGCACGAGTCTCATCTAACTTTCGTGAGAAGGATTAGGCCTTATCCACCACGGGATCCCGCTCCACATCGGCGGATCGCACACTTAAATTCGGGAAAATTTGAAAGGTCCTTTGAAAACTCGAACGATGGGAATTCCGTCGTAATTAGTATAGGAGGGCGTCCGATCAGCTGTTGTTCCATGCGAGTGTGTTCCCAGCAACCCGAGCCGCTCGCGCATCCTCGGCCTGCACTTCGAGCCGGCGGAGGAGGGCCAGCTGCGGTACCTCAACCTCAACACCACCTACAACTCCTCCATCCGGCTCAACTACCGCCAGGTGCAGCTGGCCTTCTGGACCGTGTACCTGCCCACCGTGGTGGGCCGCCTGGTGCCCACCTACCCGCCCTTCACTGAGGTACGCCGCCCTACTACTGTCTACTTAACTGTCTACTTACTAACTAGCTAAAAACGGGTCTAATTCGCACACAAAACAAATATCAAAATATATAATTTTGACATACCTCGACGTTTCGACCGAGTTACATCAGCCGTGGTCACGAATTAGACCCGTTTTTAGCTAGTTAATATGTTTCCTGTTCGCGAAAGTTTAAGAACTTCTGTCTACTTACTGTCCGTATCAGCCCTTGCCACCCTTGCAAGTCGTGACGGTAAGGATGACCCCGTCTCTTGTACTTCGAGACAATAAAACAATGGTCATTTGTAACGGTGTCCCGATTGGTTGGCAAAAGTTAGGTAGACGGGGGTAAGTAGTGACTGATCACTGCACAGAAAGTGCACCCTTGCAATGGTTAAGCTGAATTATTTGTGATGGTACAAAGAGATAGGAAAGGGACACTGTTAAATTGTATTTTTGTCAGAAGGGTATATTGGGGTGTGTTGAGACTGTTATTTTCGTAGACAGAGAAAACAATAGACCGCGGCATCGGTAGTCTCCTTCCCACAGGTCGGAAAAGAATATTGAAATATCAATCGCGATGGAAAAGGACGGAGCTACACTATTCGCGTCCCGTCTATTTAGGCCCTCAATTGGATCGCAATAAGACGTCATGGTAACCCTCCTGAACTGTCGCTAGTTGCTTTGAGCGATAAGACCTCCCGATATGACACTAATTGTCATTTCTAGCATTATAAGCGTTCCTTGCTCTGTGGAGTTCCAATGCAAAGTAGATCCATCCATGTACGTACGCACCCAGTACTGGTGGGAGCCGACGCAGCCGCTGCAGATAGCGTTCTGGACGGTGTGCGGCGCCTGCCTGGTGCTGCTCGTGCTGCTCGTCGTCTGCTGCATGCTGTGGAGGAACGCCAAGCGGTAAGCTCTCCTGTACTATACACTTACCTGTACTGTGAGATGGGGTGAATAGGGACCAAACCTGCCTAGTTTTGTACTACTACTGGTGGTTCTTATATTTAACTGCCGGCCGTTATTGGTGGCCCCTGTGTTGGAAAGTGGTGATTGCACTTGAAATTAGATCTATGGGCGTTGTGTCCCAGCTGGCCCTTGTAATTTTGTTGCTATTCACCCCGACTAGCGGTACTTTTTTTATTTTTTTACCTATATTGTTCCACATCTGGGTAAGGTTCCCCAGATGATAATATACTTGCTAATATTTTTTTGGTTACTAACCGATTGCTTAATAATACGAGCTTATATTATGATCTAACTACAAAAGTGCTGAATCAATTTTCATGATAAAATATTTACACAAGCAACGCAGCGCGGCACACACTGAGAAGGGAGTGTGCCTGTGCAGTCTTATCAGAATAAATGTTTTTCTTTCTTTCTTACTAGATAGGACATTTTTGTGTCATGAAAATTGGTTCTTGTTACTTACTCATATTTAGGTGAAAAATTGTCTAAAAATCATGCACTGATGCGTTGCGTGATCGTTTTACTAATTGCTAAAAATCCTCTGACAGGTCTATACCGCCAAAGTGGAAAATGGTGCCGGCGATGTAGGTGAACTAACATAATACCTCCGTATTTTTTGTTAATGTTGTTGTGTATGTCTGTGTGTCACTGCTTGTGTGTGCTTAACCTTCTGACCGACCAGCTTTTAGAAGCAAAACGAGCTCCCCACGCCAAGCTATGAAATCTGCAAAGGAAGTCATGTCATGATGACACATGGCGTACGGAGTGTTGTCATGTATAGATGACAGTGGCGATTTCTTGTTTTTATTTGTTGTTTGTTGTATGATATGAGAGGGTGCAAAAGGTTAATGTGACGCCGGATTTGTGTTACATTAATTATTTGGTTTTATCATTTTGGTCGGAAACTTGAGAAACCAATGGGAGGTTTTGAAAACCTTACGTTTCAAATTATAACCTCGTTCTTGGTGACATCGTGTTTGGTTTTGGTATTTTGCATAACAGCTGTTGTAGTCAAAACTGTAGTGGATGTAATGTGGTGGAGTTATATTGGGAGTTTAATGTGGTGCTAACTTTTTTTTACTATGTATATACATTTGATATTTCGTAGTTAAATGTAATTTTTGACCCGTCTTTTGTAACTAACGAGACGCACTAACCTGATGGTAAGCGCTGTCCACGCCTTCCCATATCAGTTCCAGTATTGCACAGAGTTTTGCATTCCAAAATCTGCTTACATCTTGAGAAATCGCTTCTAAAGACATTATCGCTCTTCAAATCTTTTATCATTTTTAATACAATAGGTTTGCAATAGGCCTCTATCTTATCTATACTAATGTTATAAAGAGGAAAACTTTGTTTGTTTGGTTGTAATGAATAGGCTCCGAAACTACTGAACCGATTTGAAATTTTTTTTTACTGTTGGGAAGCTACGCTATCCCCGGGTGACATAGGCTACCTTTTATTCCGTAAAAATTAATGGTTCCCGCGGGATAGTAGTTAACGCGGATGAAACCGCGAGGTGCTTCTAGTCTGATGTAAAGTGACGTTGAGGTCTACCATGGCACGCTCAAATAGGAGAAAGGTAAATAGATCAAGTTGAAATGGTAATGTTTTTTTCAGTTATGGCTTCGCACGGTTTGTGCATTTAGCCAGTGTCAAGTATTATAATATTTAAGTATTTCTTAATTTCACAATAGGAAAATCATAGCATTACAGTAACCCTCATAGTCAAGCCAATTATTTACATAGTCACAGTCACAATTCAGTAAAATACTGGATGCTTTACTGATACTTCTTGGAAGTTTTGTATGAAAAAGGTTGTTGAAATGCTTTGTCGGCTGCAGCGAAACCGACCGGTACTACGAGGGCGACATATTCATGGTCCCGGAGCTGGAGGAGAGCACCCTGGGCATAGAGAACGCGACGCGGTCGCGCGACAACATCTACGAGTACCGCGACGTGCCGGTCAAGCGCCCGCACACGCCGCAGGCTCTCACTAGAACGGTGAGGGCATAATATGCGTCTCCTTCCAGCTCGCTTGCGAGTCGTCAGAGAGAAGGAGAGGCACGGTCCTGTGCCAAATTGACCACGGCGTCGGAATGTATTCTAGCTCTTTCTCTCGGCGTCATATTATTATCTTCCTTCTCTCTCGTGTAACGAAATATGAATTAACGTTGCACGTCCTTTAAATTTTATTTGAAATTCTCGTTCATTCATTGATTATCGACTCTACTATACTCAATTCTACTATACTAGAATCAAGAAGCGTTCCAAAGCTTGCTGAGTGTTGAAATTGTTATCTACAGATAAGCCAGCCGGCTACGCTGCAGTCGTCGCGGCCGGCGTCGGAGGTGTCCACGGGCTCGGCGCTGTCGCTGAAGGAAAGCGCCGTGTCGCGCGACCAGCGGCCCGTGTCGCGCGACCCGCAGCCCGTGCCGCGCTCCCGCTCCCGCACGCAGATAGTCCACGGCATACCGCAGACTACGGTTTGAATATGACGTCACACCGTCCGACAACGAAAACATAACACAGTGATTAAAAGAAATAAAAAATAGAAACAACAGATAGAAATACGAAAATTATACTAAGGAAAATAATTTATTAATTTTTGAGACAAAATATACACTACATAAAGACTTCACATTCCATTGTCAAGTATAAAATTACCACCGTTCCTTTTTTTTTTAGTAAACTTATTACGCAATAAATGTATTATTATAGAAAAACTTCCAGAAAATAAAAAGACTAAAGTTTAATTGTCGCTACTTTAAACTGCCATTAACAGTTGTTAGACTGATCTATAATTTTTAAATTATGTAGTATAAAAACTTTAAACGTAGTTATTTAAGTAAATTTTAGTACCTACACTAAATTCGCAATATGTCATCATAAATTCAACGAAAATCTATTGTGGTGAAACTATAAAGTCATTTATTTGAACAATTACATAATTTTGTAGAATAATACTTAAATGTTACCTCAAAGGTTTATGTTTGTATTTACATAAGGTATAGCTTGTTTCGTTATAATTTTGTGTAAAGTATTGACTGCACTCGCTTTAACAATTTAGTTATAGAAAATATTATAACGTCTAAAAATATGTTCAGAAATTAAGGCTGGCAACACATAAGGGTGCATAAGATACATGGCTATGTTGCAAGACAATAATTCAATAGACTGTGTTGCTCAAGTGACTGAATAGTCGCGAGAATATCTAAACTCTGGGGCTATGTAGATGTAATAACTACTAAAAACTTGCAAATATGTATTTGTAGATTCAAAAGCTTAAAGATATAGGTGCATCTAGATGCTAACCCGGATATAGCGTTCATGTGTGTTCAGCTTAAGGCCGCTATGAGAGATTGTTTAGTTTGCTTCTTATGCTGCAGTCGTTTAATGAATAATAATTGTTTATTTGTATCCGTTTGGTGATCAGTAAATTTATAAATCAAGCTAGTATTATAAAAGTTGTAAAAAGTGCAAGAATATGCAATAATTTTTCAATATTGTACCTATTTAATTTTATCATTTCAATGTTTTATTTTTTACAATAATTGGTTTATGTATTTATTATTTTCTAGATTAATTCGATACCTTACTTAGGTCGTAACTATAAACGTTTGTGATGTCTGTCCGTCCATTTTAGTGCAATGTGTCTTTACAGTGTGCCTCGAAGAAATTTTGATAAATGTTTATTTACAAACACTACTGTGTGCATTTATATGAATTAAAACACAATATAATTAAATTTTCACTTTTATTTAAGTGAGTGATAACGACTGACGCCTAACCAGTGAGACATGGAAAAGATATAATATATTGAGCCAATTAATTCAAATATATAATTTACTTACTAAGTAAATGAATCAGTCTTCCTTCTGTGTTTCCTGCCGCTTGTCGCAGCGACACGCCTCCGGCGGCTCACAGGCGGGCGCGCACGCCCGGCGCGGCGCCGCGCCGCCGCCCGGGTGCAGGCGCGGCGCGGCGCCGCCGATCGGCTGCAGGCGCGGCGCCGCGCCGCGTGACATCAGGTCCACCACGTAGTTGGCGCGGAGCAGGCCCGCGGGGAACTGTTCTATCGTGTCCGACTGAAAATAGAGAAATATAAGCGTTGTAAGGTCCCGCAGGGTTGATTTCCGACGCGCCGCGATCACATAGACCCTGACCCCAACCTCACGCATCGCCGGCACCTATAGTTGAAAAAAAAAACGACCGTTGAAGAAAATCTTGTCCAAAACGGCACACTATAGTTTAAGAAACAAAAGTAGTCGTCGTCATATCTCACGGGCTCGTGTACGGGCACGGCGACCTCGCAGCGCACGGCGCCGGCGGCGCGGCGCAGCCCGCACGGCACGCCGAGCCGGTCCGCCAGCGCCTTGTACAGCAGCGCCCGCTCCAGCGCCCCGCCGCACCGCACGCGCCCCAGCGCCACCAGCGGGGAGCCCAGCTCCTTCTGAAACACCGAAAAAACACTTTCTATATTTCAATA
Organism: Hylaea fasciaria; assembly: GCA_905147375.1. Lineage (NCBI taxonomy): Eukaryota > Metazoa > Arthropoda > Insecta > Lepidoptera > Geometridae > Hylaea > Hylaea fasciaria. The sequence goes on along the minus strand of LR990193.1, from coordinate 11,927,162 downwards.
CTTGCTGTAACGGTATTCAGGAGAGTCGTCAATAAAAAAAAACCATCCGGAAGTAGACAAAATAATTTAAAAACTCGATTTTTTTTAGTAAATGTAGAAATGGGACAGGGTCAGTTTCGTTCGGCTTGCCTTATATTAGACGGCAGTATAATTACTTTGTATAAATGGCTAGACGTTTTGTAAAATGAATAGTTGTTTTGTGAAATGGCTAGTCGTTTTGTAAAATGTCCAGTCACTACGTAAAAATGCTAGTTGTTTTATAATTATTATTATGCTACACGTTTAGTAAAATGGCTAGTCGTTTTGTAAAATGTCTAGTCAGTATGAAGAATTGCTATTTGTTTTGTATGCTCGTTTATATTATAACCTAGAAATATATAGCTTTGTATAAATGGGTAGACGTTTTGTGAACCCCCTTTGAGGACCCCTAACTCCTTAACGACTTGTATCAATTGAGCGGCTTCACGTGCTCCGAGGTACGGACCAATGGAAATCCGCACGAAACTTACGTAAAGCCATCGCGGCAGGGTCGAGGATCGAACCCGGTACCGTCGGCTCGTAAAGCGCGCAAGGTCTCTAGTTACCATCAGCATGTGCAGATGCAGAGAGACGCTGGGCGCGGAGCAGTCCCGCTCCTGCGTGAGGCCGCACATCTGCTGCGCGCAGAACTCCGCCAGCAGCTCCGCGCGCTGCTTCAGAGACGACGACACTTCTGAGCACTTCTCACGGTACCTGGTGCAAAAATTTTTTTTTTTTCATTTTAGCTTCGCATGGGTTCTGCATAGTCAGTGTCTAAATAACGATTTATTTGTAAGAAAACAAGTTAACATAAATAAAATAGGTATACACTAAAAAAAGCCAGTGTCTTATATAAAAATAAACTGAAAACATAAATAAAAAATATATTTCAAGTATTTTTCACAAAAAGAAAGTCAGCCATCCTCGCGGTGAAGTTAAGGAGTCAAGTCAATTTACAGTCTAAAGTCACGATTCAGTAAAGTGGTGGATGCTTCAAAATGAAAGACACTTTTTTGGATTATTACCATTTGCCCACGCTCATGCACGTAAACGAACACTCAATGATTTAATTAAACAATAACATTCAAGCAAACACAAGTTTTAGAAAAAAATACAAAACCAACGTCTCACTTTCGGATTCGCGCCCAAACTCAAGTAAAGCTTTGCCACGAAGTCGAATGTCATTGGGGGTGGAAACGACTTTTTTTTCTTTTTTTTTTCTTCTTTGGCCATGGCGTTTTTCGCACATTTAGTCGGGGCAAAATAAATATTTTTATAGCACCGTGCGACCTAAACCCGCACTTAGGTCACACTTTGCGCTGTTCAAAGTAGCACATTTTTAAACGGCCTGATGTTCACTAACTTCACACCGTTTAAGAATATACCCATCGTTGCGAGTGTAATACTGAACCAAAACTAATCAGTCATACATTTTTACACCACTCACAAACTCATAGTAAGCAAGAAAAGATACGTATAACCTGTAACGTGTGTGACCGAAACGCCAATGTCTTTGGCGCCATATTTCTGCATGTTTTCAGTTTGGTCTTCGTCGGACAATATTACTTATTACGTTGAACGCTATACCTAAGTTAGCGATATTAACCGTACTCTGTACCTTTGTTATAAAATTTCTTATCCGATTATATAATTATTGAAACATAAGAATACTTACTTGATTTAGAATTGTTGCATTTTCACTGAATACACACACTTTCAATTATTATACACCATATCTAATATTATAAAATATAGTCTCATAGTGAATACATTTATGCACAAACCAGATCAATCACAGATTCCTATAAATTAAGTAGGTATTCACGTTACGATAAAGATTTGGTTACAAAATGAAGCCCTACAATATTGATATTTTTCACTGTTTTTTAGTTGAAACATGTTTGACTATTATTTAAAGTGAACAATATTAAATCTAAAACAATATCACATTACGCAATCCACGAACAATAGATATGCATCCAAAAATAGTAATAAACTAAAATAACAAATCTCGAAGTGATACGGGTAGGTGTAAATTGTGTTTTCCCGTTCTCTACTGGTGGAATGTCAACCTACCCACATTAACACTTGTGTGTTTATTACTAAGAGTCAAATGAACATCTTTTCATTGCATTAATTAGGAGATTATTTTTAAATAAATTAAATAGATGGCGGGTTTATGTCGCACGTGCTATAAAATAGTATACGATACTTGCTGCGTAAGTAAGTCTATTAAATACACGGCGGTTAGCACCCTCGCTTCGCTCGGGCGCTAACTTCACGCCGCCGTGTATTAATATACTACTTAGACAGCACGTATCGTAATGTACTATTGTATGGAGTAGGTTGCATTAATTGCACTTTTGGTGATCTTTTGGCCTGTCGTAGAATACTATTGAAATAACATAAATCCGAAAGATCACCAGTCTCCGACGTATAGTTTTTGTGATATAGGGCTCCAAAGTTTGTAAATACAAAATGTTGAATGAAAAGTATGTAGGAGACTGGTGATTTTTGGCAATATGGATTGTTTTATTCTACTGTACTATCGGCTATAGCTGTTCCTGGATTTAATTGGAATTTGATCGAATTATGGCAATATTTTAACCTCAAAATTTACTTAAAACAGGGTTTCTCAAAAACTGCTGAGCCGATATTTATGAAACTTATATGTAATACCCATCAAATTCTTAGCTTTTATATAAAACAATAATGACACAAATCGGTTAAGAGGTTGCGGAAATATCAGTGAACTAGTGTAATAAGTAAGGTGCAATTTCATTTTAGATAATTGTTTTAATTCAATTATCATATTAATTCAAGGTTTTATAGTTAACTTGACAGGATTATGCGTTTTGGACAATATACAATTTTTGAGTCGGAGTTTGTAAGGTATTCAAAGGGCAAAAGATATTTAGTTCAGAACACTACTGTCATTTCAAATAAAAAAGAGGTGTACGTGAGTTGCATCTAAACAGTCATACGCTTATGTTTTTAAAGCCTTGTATGCATAATCAGTAAAAGTCTAAAAAATCCGAGCTTTCTTCGCCAGTTCCTTGAGACGTGAAAATTAATTTTAACTGAAATGTATTATTACTACATTGATAGAGTAAGCTCAATGATTGTCATCATAGCTACTTTCACGCTCTTTCATAACCATTATTTTAGAAAATGTTGTAAGCTAATTGAAGTAACTCAACATTTTTGCGGTAGGTACATTTAATCAAGTCTATTTTTTACCGAGTCTTAAGAACCTGGGTATCTTAATGTTTGGTATCAGAATCTTATATGTTATGTTTGAGTGACGATAGTTTTGGCACGGATGCTTTCATTTTTTTACAATTTGGAATAAGTTCTTACTGACAAAAAATATTGATTTAATATATTTTTTTAACTTAACACATTATTATAACCTAAATAATTGGCGATTAGAAAAGTTGCGAAAATTTGAAGTTTTGAAGGAACGAAGATTAGAGATTGTCAAAACAAATTCCACAACACATGACAGTGACACATACCATGACTGAAGGAAATTAAGATAATTATTGACTATTACACATGTTTGACAGCCAGAAATCTTGGCAGCACGGAATTTAACAGTATAGATGGCCAAAGGGACGCAAAATCTAGGCGCAACGCAAAACCCAGTATCATCAAATCAAACCCAGTATCAGTAGTGAAAAAGTAGAAGTAAATTATCTTATTATTTGCAATAAATAAATGACGCCTTTCAATTTTACTTCAAAATAGTTTATACCATTACAAAAATACGAGCAAGAACGGCTCCCGATTTTTTTTTATTTTTTATTAATTGAACATTATCAATGACACAAATGAAATAATAAGCTTTAAGACAGTTTAGGTGCAAGTCAACTATACCTCTTTTTATTTGAAATTACATAGGTAAGTGTTCTGAAGTGAATGTCTTTTACCCTTTGAATACCTTGCGAATCCGACTCAAAAATTGTTTGGTGTCCAAAACTCATAATCCTGTCAGGTTAACTATAAACACTTGGATTATGATGATAATTTAATTAAAATAATTATCTACAATGAAATTGCACCCCACTTTTTACCATAGTTCAGTAATATCTCCGCAACCTCTTAACCGATTTGTGTCATGATTTTTTTATATTGAGGCTAATAATTTGATGGTAATTTCATACAAGTTTCATAAATATTGGCTCAGCAGTTTTTGAGAAAACCCGCTTTAAGTAAATTTTGAGGTTAAAATATTGCCATAATTCGATCAAATTCCAATTATATCCAGGAATAGCGATAACCGTTGGTACAATAAAATGAAACAAGCCATATTGCCAAAAATCACCAGTCTCCTACATATACTTTTCATACAACATTTTGTATTCAAACTTTGAAGCCTTATATCACAAAAACTATACATCGGAGACTGGTGATCTTTCGGATTTATGTTATTTCAATAGTATTCTACCACTGGCCAAAAGATCACCAGAAGTGCAATTAATCCATGTCAAAAACTTATTTTGCCCCGACTAATTGTGCCAGTTTCTGGAGACGACTTGTGGACGTAGAAAGTTGAAAGGAAGCACGATCGACAATGAAGGTCGAGAAAAAGGAGGAAGTATATAGGTAGGTACCTACTTCGTATTTCCGTAACTGCTTACCTTACGTCATAGTGTGCATCTTCGAACTCGACGTATTGCAATGATTTCGAACTGCGAATAAAAATAAAGACTTACGAAAAAAAAATAGAAAAATTTACATAATACCTAACACAATAATTTTGTTAACTCGAGGATTTCGAACCTACCTACCGAAGAAACGAAAAATCTGATGAAAGGATAGTGAAACGTCAATTAGTTGCCCATAACTCTCAGTAGGTGGAAATCGAGCTTCAAATCGAGTTGCGGCCGAAATTAATAATCAATCCTGATCCAAATTTTGCTATCTGGGATTGATATCACAATCTATTTTTAGGGTCAAACGTGCCAATAACCGAGCCGTGGATTGGTTTATAAAGGACGCAGATTGGAGATCGATCGAACGATAGGCAGCAATCCAAGATCGATTCCAATCTTGGATAGGAGATACAATATTAATTTCGGGCGTTAGATTATCTGATACTGTTAGGCCCTGTCATGTAGATCTGATTTCCTGAGATCTATCTGGATTATTCTGGATAGTGGTCATGGTCGCTTACAAGCATGCTTGCGAACAAAATTAAATTAATATCACAGGACGTAATTATGTGCTACTAACGGTTCCCCGAACCAAATCTTCAGTCTAAGCAAGTAATTGCGTAGATTCTCATCGTCAGGCAGTATTGGGACGCGCAGCCGACTCGATCGCGATGCGGATATCTTGTGTTGAGATTCCGTCGTGTCTGTGAAAATATTCTTTTCTTGAGGAAGTTTTTATGTAGGAGTTTTATTTTACATGTAAGCTTTAGGCTAGGGTAATAATAGGTATAGTTTTTAAAAGATTGTTTGATACAAATATAGATATACCTACCTACCTTTTTTTTTTTTTTTTTTTTTACGTCGGGACGGGAAATCCTCATGGATACCACCCCACCGCGGGGGCGGCGAGGTGGTTATGTCAGACTCCTACTGACTAAAACCCGACGGTGTTCCTTCAGGGACGCTGAGTGCCGGGGCTACGGGGAACGTGAGTATAACTTCCGCGGCCCCGGCGGCGTTGGTCCTTAGGTGAGGACCCTTCCCAGTGCTAGAGTGGAGGTGGAGGTGACCTCCACTCTGCATACTTTAGAGGGGCGCGCGGAAACACCGCGCGCGCCACCTCGAGGCATGTGAATGGGCGACAGAAACCCCCCCGGGTCTGCCGCCCTGGCCTCAGTTGGAGTGTGGAGGAAGCAGTAGGTGCGCCTCCTCCAGGACCTCCAACGCTTGGGGGAGGAGACCATTCTGTTCTCCCCCCACTGTCCTTCCATGGCGTATGACCACACGGTGGGATGATTCGCCCAACCAATTATTGGCTGGCGTCCATCGCCATCTCACCCCCTGAGGGAGGGGGGTGGCTGGGGCCAGGGGCCCTTACTTCCCTCACTAGCCTGGGTGGGGTGGGGGAGCATGCCCCGCTTCCCACCCTGTGGTCCGCTCGCTTGTTCGCAGCTGCGCAGAGCGAACACCTCGGCGCAGCCGCCTTGCACCCGGCCGCCTTGTGGCCGGGCTGCCCACATCGGTAGCATTCGCTGCTACGGTCCTCCTCCACAGTACACCTAGCCCGCACGTGCCCTTTGTGCAAGCATCGGTAGCACTGCAGAGTCCTCGGCTGCAGCAGCGTCACTTGCGCTGAGGTCCACCCGACTAGAAGGCGACCACCCTCTTCCACCCTCTTTGCAGCAGCCACAGGGCAACTGACTCGCAGGGTGCTGAACCCTCGGGAGTCGGTACGCAGCTCGCCTGCCTTCACCGACCCCACCGGGCAAGCACCCCGCCCTGCGACTGCCGCGACTACCTCCGCGACACCAACGGAGTCGTCGAGACCCGAGACGCGCAGGTCGGCGCATTTCTCGGGCCTTGACACCTTGACCAACTCCGGGTCAACCACCTCTCTCAGCTTTTGGGCGAAGGTGTCCGCCCTGTCGCCACTCACCGCCCCCGGGATCTCCAGAATGCGGCCTCCCGTGACCGCCACCTTGAGGCGGAGACCCGACGTGATGCCACAGGAGGCAAGGTTGATCTTGGCCCTTGCCTCCTGTAACACCTTGGCGTATGTGATGCCCTTTTCAGCCGCCCCCGGCTGCAGCGTGAGCACCACAGCTGCAGACCGAGGGAGGCGCAGCTTTACCGGCGGCGCCTGTTTGGCGCTGGGCTTGGCAATCGCAGCGCTTACAGGCGCAGGAGCTGCCGCTGGCTGCTTCTTCTTGTTTTTTGCACCTCGCTTTGCCACCGTCGACCACTCCGTGTCCATGGACACAGATGCCGGCGGGAGGGGGCGAGGTGCCACCTTCTCTGGGGCTGAAGCTAATGCGCTGGCCCTGGCAGTCTTCTTGCCCTTTTTCTTTCCTTTCCCCTTTTGGGGATTCAGAGCAGTTGCTTCAGGAGCCCCAGCTCCAGGCGCTGACTGCCCACCTTCGGACGATGGGCTCGTCCCCACCTTAGGCTCCCGAAGCGGGGCTGCCGCTGCGGCCGCCGAAGTGGCGTTCTTGCGGTCCGCCGCAAGTAGGGGCCGGAGTCGCTTCTCCGGCAGAAGCCGCCCCTCCAGCCCCTCCAGCCGCGCGCTCACCATGCCGCCAACTTGCAGCATGATGGAGCGCGTCAGCTGCTCAACCACCTCATGCGAGGCGAGCGGCTCAGCCGACTCCGTCCTCCCGGTAGCAGCCCTTGGCAAGGGCACCGCCTTCCTCGCCTGCGCCATCTCCCTCTGGAACTCCGCACGCAGATCCGCCATTTCCTGGCGGAGACCTGCCAGCAAACGCTGCAAGCGGGAATTGTCCGCCTGCAGCTTCGCCGTCTCCTCCGTGATGGTCCTGCTATGCAGGGCATCCACTGCGGCCTTGATGGAGCCCGCTGACTCCTTCAACGCCCGAACCGTCGTGCCCTTCAGGTTCATTGACGTTGTCGCCACCTGTAGGATGATGCCGACATCGTCAGTAACCCTTTCCAGAAGGGCTGCGGCTGTCCGGGCGTCACTCACGTCCGGCACTATCCCAAGCGCCGACCTGGACTTGCCGGCGTCGCTTGTCAGCTCCTCCAGCCGCTTCTCCGCGTCCAGGCGCTTCCCCTCCCTGGCCTGCCTGCGGAGAGCAACCTTCGACCACAAAGGCGACTTGCGGTCCGGGTCTCCGTCGTTCGAGGAGAACGAGCCCTCCCCGCGCCGCCTTTTCCGGTCTCCTCCGTCAAGAGACCCGACATCTGAGTCAATGTCGTCAGAGTCGAAACTCTCCAGGCGCTTCCCGCCCCCAGGACCGGGCGTCGAAGCACCACTGGCAGGCGAATCGCAGCGTGGCAGAACCACGCGCGGCTCCCTCGCCACCTCCAGTCTTCTGACTCTCTCCGAGTCCATCGCAGAGATCTCTGCCTCCGCCAATGCCGTAGAAAATCAATCCGCAAGAGTTCTACGACGCACAGTGCAACTTTAGCCGATCCCAGTCTGCCACTCCGTTACGGTGACAGAACTGGGTCGTTACCAGGGGACACGACGTGGACGTAAAGCACTGTGGGGTTATACCTACCTACCTATTCCAACTTAAAATATTGCTAGTTATAAAAAATCCAGCACTACTAGTCTTCTGCTGTTTCAGTGAAGTAAAACATCGTGAGGAGACCAACATACGCGAGAATGATTTCGGAGGCATGATATCCACCAATCCGGACTAGGCCCCCGTGGTGGGATTATAGCCTAATCCTCTTTACGAAAGCGAGGGGAGGCCTTTGCCCGGATTTATTTAATTTTCTGCTGCAGTCATCCATTTGGACTATCACGACTCACGAATTTTTATAAGTACAAAGCTATATAATATACCTAACTAGTAGCCTACGAATAAGTAACTACTAGGTATACTAGTACCCAACTTATAAGGCGCGTCGTGAATCTTCGTTCGCGCAGAAAAGAAAGTATGGTCCGAAGATTAACGAAAGAATGCTTAACACTTACAATCAACCTAAGATCACTATTATAAGGTTCATAATACACTGCAGCTGTTAGTTCCATCTCACTCATGCCACGCGGCGATCGCTAAGATGGCGGCGCGGCTGCCGACCAATAGCGGTCAATAGCATTTCCCGCGCTCTGAAAATTCATCTTCTGCGCAGGTACATCGGTAAGCCATATCAGTTGGGTACTACTATACTTATTCGTAGCTAAGTAGTAGTATAGTGTATAAAAGGCCTATACAGATTATAAAACCAACCGCACAGTATATAAAAGCTACCATAAAGTATATAATAAAGCAGTCTAGCTATATACCAACATGGGGATCTAATATCAAGTGCGGAGGCTTCGCACGGGGACCCGCGGAACGTGACGGTGTAGGTGGGGTACCGGAACGGGGGCTCCTGCGACGCTATCTCGGACAGCGGAGCAAACCTCGCCCCGGGACGCTGTTGCACGTAGAACCCGTCCTGGGTTGGGGTAACATTGATCGTTATTGGGGATTTTTACCCTTCCTCGAATGGGGTAACATTAGATCGTTTCTAGTATGATAGTGTCAGAAATTAATATAAAAATTGGTTCCTTCTTTTTTCGCCGTGTGAATCAGTTTGTGATTGAAACTTCAATAATAGACAATAATGTGTTGATTGAAGGATTGAAATTATATATCGATTTGCAAAAACAGTTTGACTAAGTGTGTATTGAGGTAGTTATATATTGTTATTTATAGTTTATTATTATATAGGTATTGTGTACCTATAGTGTAATGTAAGGTTGTTCCTATGACAATATTAATTATCCTGGCAGGGTCGCCATGTAATGTTGGGAGATGTCGTTTACAGAAAAGACAAGTTAGGTGCCTACTCTCTATGAAAGTCTTATACATATATTGTCTAAGTCTAAGTAATATGATATAGTTCAAGTAAACCATATTTGAGCTACGTATGCAGAAAGTGTAAGGTGGAGTAGGTACACACACATGCTTACGATCACATTATAGTAGGTAGGTACACACTTCAAGTGTATTTTTTTTTGTTAAAACGTATCCCACACTAGGATTTCTCCTGTGTCGTGGGTACGTACCGTTTACAGACATATAATTTCACATACACATAACACTTAGACCAGAAACAAATATCTGTGGATCACACAAGTTTTTGTTCCGGGCGTGAATCCAACCCGCGACACCTAGCGCAGCAGTCCGAGTGAGTGCTCAGCCACTACGCCAAACGAGTCCAATATACCTACATACAAAGTAAACCATTGACCTACGTATGCAGAAAGTATAAAGTCTGAGTAGATTGATAAATCTACACTAATATTATAAAGAGGAAATCTTTGTTTGGTTGTAATGAATAGGCTCCGAAACTACTGAACCGATTTGAAAAATTCTTTCACTGTTGAGAAGCTATGCTATCCCCGGGTGACATAGGCTACCTTTTATCCCGTAAAAATTAATGGATCCCGCGGGATAGTAGTTAACGCGGGTGAAACCGCGAGGTGGTTCTAGTGATAAATAAAGATACACACATGCTTACGGTTACATAAGTATAATTGTTAGTTTACGTGCGTGAAGTCGTTGATGTCCAAGCGGCCGGTGTAGGCGAACTTGGCGGAGGGGTGGTGGCGGAAGATGGCCTCCAGCGCCGGCTCCCACGCGCCCACCGCGCCGCGCGCCCGCGCCGCGCCCGCCATGCTGCGGCCGAGGGAGGGGTCACCCGGGACACTCCAACATAATATCCAGTGGCTCTCATAAACTAATTGAGCTTAGCAGCGATTTGTGCCAGTGTCGAGTGCGTTTATCGTATCAAGTATTGTAATACAATAATTAAAAAAAAAAAAAAAAAAAAAAACTGACTTCAGTAAAAATACCACTTATTACCAGTTATTGTGATTTAAAAATCAAACTATTGTGCAGATTTTGATAAAACAACTATGGGACCACACGGGAAGTATGAAATAAAAAAAGAATCATCAAAATCGGTTCACCCAGTCGAACAAACAAAAAAAAATACAGTTGAATCGAGAACCTCCTTCTTTTATTGAAGTCGGTTAAAAATATCTAGTACCAGACGATGTAAGTCGAGTTGTGCCGTCTAGTAGGTAGGTACCTACGCATCGCATCGTGTCGAACTGAGTGGTGCCGTTTCACGTGGCGTGCTACTGTCACACAAGCGTTTTGTTTGACCACCACTACTCACTAGTGCACGGTGCCGAGCCGCAGGTACGCTATGGCGCCGGCGCGCGTGACGCTCGCCGCCAGCAGCGCGCACAGCGCCGTGCGCAGCCCCACGTGCTCCAGCCTCAGGTTGGAGGACACGGACTGGGGCACAACACGACGCGTAAAGAATGCGTTTTTATGAGGCTACGCTACTTCAATGACTGCCCGGTTCCAACCTATGAGTCTACCGTTGTCTCTATCTGCCACTAAAGCAATGAGAAAGAGAGCAATATAAACTTATCGATCGGTCAAAGTAAACTAGGGGTTTCAGACAATGTTAATGAAGGTATTTTGGTCTCTTACCTCTTCTCCATTACACTCGGTGAAGAGATCTTTCGCGACGTCCTCCACCATCAGCCCCGAGAGGACGGTGCACGTCATTATCTTCAAATTGATGTCGATGCGCTAAAACACAACAATTTTTCTGTTTCCGAACCTAAAAATGTGTTTGAAAAAATATATAGGTATACTTAGTAAAAAAAACACTAAACCTAGAACCTCCTCACGACAGCGAGGGGAGGCCTTTGCCCAGCAGTGGGACAGTTACAGGCTGAATTATTTATTTATTTATATTTTATTATTATAAATAATCTTCACATCATACTTACTTATGTAAACAAGAATTATCATGCAATTGTAAGATATTTATTGCAGAAAAAAATCACGTGAGATTTATTGAGACCATCCTGTCTCCCCCACGTGAGATCTGGTGAGGATTGGGTTAACCGTCTCCTACCTAGAGTAGGTGCATAATTTGTTTAGCAACTTACGTAGCTAACCTTAAAAAACCAGCACGCGATTAGGGATGAGAATAGTGTACCAAGCTCTGTCCTTTTCCGTCGCGAGTAGGTAATATTTCTACATTGTTCTCGTTTCTGTGGGCAAGAGACACGCACCAGCAGTATATCCACCAGCTCCTGCACGAAGTCCGCGTGCAGCATGGCGCGCGTGCCGGCGTGGTAGCTCTGCAGGCTGCGGTAGCACCGCACGGCCAGCCGCTGCGCCTCGATCGGGGTGTCCTGGTCTATGAACGCAGACCATCTTTGTCTATGCTCTATGAACTGCGATTCAAACTTACGTTTTGGAACGTGTTACGGCTGTTTAGGTTCACGAAGACCCTCGGTAATTTCGCGCTTGTGTGCGTTAGGTTTTATTTCGATGCGTCGTTAGTCCTTTCTGCACGATTGCCTTTTTATAATTCGATGTATCGAGCCTCCTACGATTCTTGCTAGTTTTTCATCAAAATATGGCTACATTATGACTAAGTATTTTCCAATGGCTATTTTGGCTATCAATTGCAAATTAAAATTTCAATAAATAGTGTCGAGTATAGTGATTATACATAAAAATCTATAGCTAAGTATAAAAGCAGAAACTGACTGACTGATGGTAAAATCGCACGCGTCCGATTTCCAAAACCAAAAAGCGCGTAAGTTCTAAAAAGACATCGTAAGATCGCCCGCCAATACCGCACTTGTGTGTGGTAAACTGAAAAGATTTGTTGAACCTAACAAGGTAATTACATTTCTTGTTAATATTCCTAAGGGAGGCGAACGTTTTCGGCTCCACGAGGCTGAACGTCGCCTTCGGGATGATCCGGCAGAGCTCGGCCAGCGCTCGCAGCGCGTTTATCCGGACGTAGAACCAGGACGCCGCCTCGTCTCCGAGGATAGCTACAATATAGAATAGAATAGAAAATATGTCTTGTACACCAGTTAACCAAAACACACAAGGAATACAGAATGGAGCTTTTGATAAATCTAAAGTACAATGGACGGGCAAAATTTCCTCCACTCGGTTTTTCCTTGGCAATAATCCTCGTACGAAGGAAACACACCATCTTTCAGCTCAAGGTACCTAGCGACGTACCTTGAGGATTCCTCGAAGCCGCTTCTCTACGATCATTTGTGTTAAAGTTAAACTGGAGTACCTACATACCGAGGAGTCTCGAAAGTTCAAGTAACGATTCCAAATATGAGGAACTTTGGGGGGAGTTTCGAGGTCCCTAAGCAAAGGTCGAGTTAAAGAAATTTGAAGGTAACGACTAACGATACGGGGGTAAAAAACATATATCATGGTGAATTGATGACAGATCAATGATGATCGATGTTTACCGCATAGAGCTTCGATAATGTTAGTATCGGACATGCGCACGGCCGACGGAAGCATTTGCGTCATGTTGGCGACACCCATCGCGGCGTCAGCCAGCAGTTCCACGTTAGAACTCAACAGCTGGTGACAAAACACCAAGTCCGTCCCAGTCTGGAACAGAGCCTGGAGCAAACAGCTTGATAGAAAAAAGATTATAGTACCAAACTACCTATACCTACCTATACAAACAATTAGAACAATGGTCCAAATACAATTGAAGTAGCTGTTTGTAATGGCAAAATAACAGTAGATACCTACGTAATAATAATATGCTACGGTACTTACCTACATAATAAATGGCAAAAACTTGTTTTGAAAATTTTTGTATGTCCGTGTACCGGCTAATCTCCAAAACCGATGGACCAACTTATACTGCCAAATTGTTGATGTTATAAGGAATTACTTAGACTAAGTGCATTTAATTCTAAATGTCAACGCGGGTGTCATCCCTGGGCGCGGTATTAAGTCGCAGTTACATCAGTCATACGAGTCCACGTATCCATCTACTTGACAGCAGCGACTTACGTCCCTCCCGTTGGCAGTGAACGACATCTTAGTCAGCACTGCCAGACAGTGCGGCTTCATGGCCGGCAGTGCCATTTCCAAGTAGGCCAGGTGTCGCAGAATACACCCCGACTTGTACACGTGCGACGCGTTCTCCTCCGTCTCCACGTAGTTGCGGAAGACGCCTAAGACTTCCACGTGGACATCGCGGAACTCGTAAGACTGCAATATATAGGTAGGTACCTACTTACTGTTGTAAAGGATCTCATCTAACTCTAAAAAAAGATAAACTAAGACTAAAAAAGATAATCTCTCAAACAATCGTCACACATAGAACTTTGATGCTCAACATTTAAAAAAATATCACCGATTCCGCTATCACCGCAGTGTGAACCTACCTCTAAAATATCACACAGATCCAGTACGCCAGTGGACGCCCTAAACGTCTTCTGCACGACCTCGTCCTTGTACCGGCAGATGAGCTGGTCCACCGTGCGCAGCGCCGCGTGCTGGATAGCCAGGAACTTGCTCTGCATCAACGCCAGGAGCGAGGGCCAGCTGAACTGCTGGTTCTTGGTCACCTCCGACGCGCACACTGGATCGTCTAGCAAGTTGCTAAGAGTCTGGGAGTGGGTGACTAATGAGTGTCTCTAAATACTACCAGCTCGTGGGGTTCCGTGAGCTACCTTTTAGCTGATCTGCTGGTTTTGGTGTAGTCTGACGCGCACACTGAATCGTTTTGGAGGTTGCGGAGTGTCAGAAAGAAGACGATTGATCTTCATCCGATAATTTTACGAACAAATAGGTATTTACCTAACAGCTGTGCCCTGTGGCCTCAATCGAGGATACAACTATGTCGAAACAAAGCATCTGTTTACCAAATAGTATCTTTAGGCGTTCAGTAGTAGAGTATTTTCAACTACCTAAGATTAACAAGGCTTAGTAGAATTGTAGTATACCTACGTTGACTTAGTCACAATATACCTGAAGGCAGTTCTTCTGGACATCAGGATCGAGGCTGTTCTTCATCCTCGAGAACAAGCTACTCAGGATGTTAGCAGACACCAGCTGCTCACACCCAAGGGGCTCTTTAGTGAGCTCTGCCAGAACTGCAGACGCAAACTCTAATACGAACACATCTTCAATCTAAAATGTTAAGGTTAGATTCAGATCCAGCCGCAATTAAACTAAATAGAAACAAAGGTTTCAGCACAACTGGGAAAGAGCTTACTAACACGGTGAAATTATGAAAGACGAATGACGGGATTTGCTATTCGTACGCCAATGGTAAATGCCAAGCCTGTTTATAACAATTGTAGTGCTAGTCAGGCCTTTGGATGCAAAATCCCGCGACACCGCACTGCGCTCGTCACGTTCAAACACAGATTCTTGTGCTTCACTGAAAATATTGCCCTTCACACCAGAAGCTACAAGTTTTCACACTAATGCCGGTTGAATAGCTGGCAAAGTTATGTATCTACTTTACCAGGCCAACTTGCGCAACAAGCCTTACTACTTACAACAAATGGTAAAAGGCATTGATAGATTACTACCTTGACCAACATAAACGCAATCTTCCTCAGGTTCTGAGGGTCCGCCAGCACTTGTTCAGGTCCTTTCGGTAGCTGGCACAGCTGTGCCAATGCCTTAAGACTGAATCTCTTTATGTTCATCTCACGGTGCTCCACGTGAGGCAGAATGTATTGAATAGCATTCAAATTAAAAAGCACATTGCGATTCTGCATATCCTGAGCGGCGAATTTCGTAATTGCTCGAAGAGTCTGCCAATTTGAAGGTTCAAGAAATTATGTAATTGCAGATATCGAAATAGTGCTTCATTGTATGAATTAGATGAGTCCTAAGACGTAGCTGGCAGGAAAAATGTGGGCGGTGGGCGAGTTATTTGTCAAATGAAGAGAAGTGTTCTGTGGGCAGCACCGCTGAGTAACGGGCCTATTGAATATGCTAGAATGAGATCTGGGCTAAGCCATATTACCTGACATAGTATTTCAGGTTCTGCTGACTCGAGTAGCAAGATCGAAGTGTGGGCGCTTTCTGGCGTTATATTATAGGGGTGAAAGGACCAATCTTTCTTCTCCGCTGAACGATTGTCTCGTTCTTTTTGTAATGGTTTCGCCATGGTTTTGTATGGTCTAGTCTAGCTTTCAGAGCAATCCTAATATTTATCGATACTGAATGAGCTTAAACAAATTCGACATTTCCTGTAATTTGTTACCAACAAAGATTTGAGATGGTTTGTCAAAATATGTCAAGTAGGCTGTTCAAAAAATAATAGATAAGTCGGTAGGTAGCTTCATAGCTCACTGACCTCCAATAGAACACAGTAGTGTGTAACTCTGCAAAGAGAATCTTAAGAGGCGTTGAGGCTGTCATGCCATCCATAGCCAATTCGATTAAAAATACAAATGTCAACAGAACGGTCGTTTCATGACGTGCTCGTATTTAATAAGATTTTATCTTTATGTATAGGAAAAATATTATCGTGCGTTTCATAGGGAGTGCAGCACGAAAGTTTAGGATTCTCCAGGAGGTATGGATACTGCCATGGTGGGGAGGTGGAAAGTTTGCTGCAGTACCTCTCTGGGCCGTAGACATCTTGGTGCTGGTTGTGAAGCTATGCTCCACGTGCACTATGGCAGCTGCTAGGGTACTTATGCCACCGGCCATGAAGAGTTTACACGGAGAGACAGTTTTGGTTAGTTACGACTTTTTGACTTATTTTCGGCAATAAATTTGAAGTACCTACTCTCAGCCTTATTGCTCGAGACGACGAGGGCGCGTTAAGGGTTTAACGGCATCCGCCTGTAGTAAGTATATTCTGCTTCTTGGGATGCATTTGGAAGTCCCAGTAGGTATAGTTGATACAATTCTTCGAAATCTCCAGATAACTGGGGCAGCCAACGGAATCGGGCGGGAACTGGCCATTCAGTTAGCAGACCTGGGAGCTACGGTCATCTGCTGGGACAAAGACGCACAACGCAATGATTCCCTGGTTGCAGAGATACGGAAGAAAGATGGAGACGTTCGTAGATTTATTATTCAACGTATCGTATCCAGCACTTATACAGAAAATTCGAAGAACTGCATTATATGCGAGTGTGCTCGTCAAGCCTTTTGGAATTTCCAGGCGTTTATAATTCTGTACAACTCTGATAAGATGATAAGAGATGTGTTTCGATCACGATCTGTCAGCTTTAACGCCAGTTTATCTGTTTCAGTGCTTTGGCTTCACGATAGATATAACAGCGAGAGAACAAGTGTCCTCACTAGCCCTCCACATCCGACGGCAGCTGAGCGAGGTCTCCATGGTGATCAGCAATGCTGGAGCACTGACATGCGCGCCAATGAGCCATCTCCGACCAGAGGCCATCTCCAAGCATATTGAAGTTAACTTGCTGGCTCATTTCTGGGTATGTACCTACGTTTATTAACATTGTCGCCGCGGCTTCCTCGGCCTGTTTTAGCAAGAAAATGTCTTGTTCCACTTTCAGATAATCCAGGCATTCTTGCCGAGCATGGTAGAAAGGAGATACGGGCACATCGTGGCGATCAACTCTAGCGCTGGTCTCATGCCCTGTTCCGATATGATCCCGTATTGCGCTGCTAAGTTCGGACTTAGAGGTAACTCAACATCCGACACACGATCAATAACGTATTTATTTACATAGATAATAAACGTAAGCGTGTCTAGTACAACTGATAGAGATAGGAAACACGATCAGATATGGTTACACGGAAATATATCTGTAAATGACCGTTTAAATGTGCAATAATATAAACTGTACCTACTTATTACTTGACATTGCTTCTATGGTTTTCGATTAGGTGATGCCAGGGTATACGGATTTTTACTGAAGATCGTAACGAGAACTAAATAAAACGACTATCAACGCATCGTTATTCATCGTCGCGTTTGTTAACGATCATATTATGTTGCGTCAAAGATGTAAACTGGGTGGTAGGCGAGTCGCTTTAGGTTCAGTCTATATTGGAAGTGTTGGGACTTTAGTTCCTCAAAAGCAATCTTCAGACATCATGGACCGCTTTGAGCAATAAGACCGCCCATTGTGACAATAATTGTTATTTTAGTTCTCTGTTCTAGCTTTTCTTTGTTCTGTGCTGTTTCAATAAAGAGTTCATCTATCTATCTATATTACCTTCTGCCAGGTCTAATGGACTCCATAGCAGAAGAGCTCCGCCTGGATGTATGGACAAAGAACATAAACGTCACGTCCGTGTACCTGGCGACGGTTGCCACTGGCCTGTACCCGCCGCCATCGCACCGCTTCCGCTCTTGGTTCGCCGAGGTGACGGCGAAGGACGCAGCGAAGATTATTATAGAAGGTACAGAGTACACTACCTTGCGGGTATTTAATAATTATTAGGTGGTAGCGAGTTCCTCAACGAAGGAGGAGCAATGAGAGTTCTGGGTGGTACACTTGTTATAGTTTATTCTGTAGCACTGCTGCTATAATGGTATGTTAAAATGAAAGCGAGATGGTTTTTTAGAAAAGTGATATTATTTCATGACCAAACTGCTCTCTTTTTGCAGGAATCCGCAAAAATCATACAACTATCAGCATACCGTCCTTCATGAAAACTATCATCGATCTCAACAACCTTATGCCGGAGAGGATAAGTGTCATTTTCACAGACTTCTTTAACTTTGGCCACAGAGGCTGGTTTTGTTTTTGTTAAGATATTTTAGAAGTAAGTTATTTTGGTCAAAATTCCAGTAAAATTTAGAGACGTTTATGGACCTTGTGTTGCTAACTGTATGTAGTCTTATGAGTTTACTTGGATATTTTAAGATTGTATAAGAATTTAGGAATGATTTTGTTTAAATAAATCAAACATACAAAGATTGATTTCGTTTATATTAGGAACTGAATGCTTAACAATTTCATAAGCAAAAACATGTGGATCATATAAAAATATCACTCTCCAAATGGATAAAACCATAATCTGGTGTTTCCACTGATCAAATTGTGGCATTTACCCTAAGATAGGATAGTGAAATCTTGGCAATACAGTTGCTTGTACAAGTAGCATCCTTTTAAAGCTCATTCTCAAACGTCATAATCCTACTTAAGTTTTAATGCCCCTGAAGTATATTTCAGTGCAGGCACTTAATGTCTGGTGGACACTGGATGCCTGAACTGACAACCACAACCCATCATCATGCAAAAACATCTGATGTTGCAGAAATAACTTCACACACCATGAAGGTAGTACTTCCGAAGCGAGTCAAACACATGAATGTGTTTCAAACTGATAACAGTTGACAGTCTTACCGCATCTCTCACACATCGCCATTTCATTATGTTGAAACATATGCTCATCTTTCTCCTTCTGTTTATTGAAGTATTTACAGCATATATTACATTTGTAGTTCTTATTGGAGTGTTGGAGAGAGTGGCGCATTAGAATGGCACGGGTAGAGAAGCTTTTACCGCAGGATTCGCAGAGATGGCGCGTCGGGTCCGGTTTGGTGGTGTGTGTTTTCACATGAAGGTACATGTCTTTGTGATCCGGCAAGGTTAGGTTGCAGACTTTACATCTGCAACAAAAATTTAATTAATGCATAGCAACAAAACCTATATTGTGCATGTTGACTGAATTAGGTAGGTACCTAATACCTAATTAAAGTATGGAGTGGCCTACATGTCTCATCACTCAGTTGTTTTACTATGTTACTACATAGGAAGTATCTTGCCATTAGATCTACTGCAAGATGAAAGTAAAGGCATGAAATATCCTAATATTTATATATTTCAATGAGAAATCCAAAAATAAAAGAAAGAAACATATCACTGGACTTTTTATGTAGGTACCTGTATAAAGTTCCTTCAGGTTTTTCATGTTCTTTCTTCTTATGTTTAACCAGCGCATCATTTCCTATGAAGATATGGCCACAAATGTCACATTTCTTTTCTTCCATCTTCATTATATGCTGTCTCGCATGTCTGTACAGTTGAAATCTATCTTTGAATATGTCTCCGCATTCTTTACACCTAAATGAGCAGCCTAGACTGGCCACATAATCAGCTCGGCATATCTTGAGATGCTGAGCGAGAGATACCTTACTTGTAAACTGGTCACCGCAGTGGCAGGCCAATGGCAGTGTTGAATGGATAGCTGAATGTTCAATCATCTTTACCCGGGAATCAAATAGAGTATCACACTGCACACAAGTTCTAGATGCATTATCACAAGTGCTCATGTGTTGACATAGTTTTTGTATAGTATCAAACTTTAATTTGCAACCATAGCAAGTCAAAAAGTTTTTGTCGTTTCTAGTTGGTGCCGCCTTACTTTTAGGGTCTACTTCCTTGAGGATAATCTCTTTTACAATTTCAATATCGGAATCTAAGACGTCAATCTCCATGTCGATTTTGTTTGGTTTTATTTCCTTCTTTTTAGGGCTGGGATGTTTAGTTTTAGAATTATTGACCTTTGCCAATTCTATAGCATGTTCATTCCTATCTAACATATTGACTATGGATGGTATGTCTTCCTTACCTAAGTTGTTTAGGTAGTCTTCGATGTTTGCAGTGTTGTTAAGAAATTCTAGAAGTGAATCTGAGTTGTATTCAGAGTCTGGTAATGGCTGTATGGGAGTTTTTGTTTCTGCGTTCTTTTTCGACTTCACTTGGAGTGATGACTCTAGCCAATCTTGAGAACAGCGAGCATTCAGTTGGAAATTGTAAAAGTGGCTGAGTTGGGTTACACATACCACGCAGATATTCTTAGGTAGATTATCATTTGCAGATACGATAACAGCGAGACAGGATCTGAGGTGTAAGTTGATTGTTGGGTCTCCGAGTATCGAGACATGGCTTGATTCCATGTCCAGGCATATCCGACAGCAATTTTGACTATCCTCACACATAGGAATTAGAATTTTAATTGATTCGTTGTATTAAGTCAAAACACGTGTAGGTGGATAAAGTAAATATTAGCCGGATAGCCAGCCGGCTTCAAGACAACCCAACCAACAAAAACAAAATCGGAAATAGGTAGTATATACCTACTTTTGTATTCTTAATTTTATTTTTGTATTTTTATTTTTTACCTATTTGAGTTTGATTGATTGATTGTAGTTATGGGCGTTATTTAGCATAGATAGTTATATAACTATCTATTCAACATGACAACGATAACTCGTTATCCTAACAGACCAAAACTATCTATTTTAACGCTTGGTGGTGGACGGAACGGTGCGGTTTCACAACCATCACTCGTTTTGTAGGGAATGCAAACCGTAGTTATCTCACAACGCTCTCAAAATACGCGATGTATAACGATCAACGTCATTGAAGTTAGCGTCATAACTGGTACGCCAATGTTCTGGGCGGTGGAAAAGGTGTTTTCACAACCATCACTCGTTTTGTAGCGAATACAAACTATGTATGTCACATCGCTCTCAAAAGTCGCGATGTATAACGTCATTGAAGTTGGCTACCCTTTAAGTAGGCAAAATAACGAAGTTGTAAAAATAGCCAGTTATTGGAAATAGATAGTTATTAACGTTATTGAAAAACCAATAACTATTTCGTTACGTTATTTGAAAAATCGGCAACGACACATAGCTAATTGATTGATACATAACTTGACGTTGACAATTACAATGACATGGTGTGCGTTAAACATCGATAGTCTATCGATAGTATCGATCGTTTTTTACTATCGATACCATCAATAATTATTTTCTACTATCGATCCACTATTAACAGTAAAACTATCGATAGTGACGATAAAAAACGATAGTTTTTGGCAAACGATAACAATCGGAAATCAAAACTATCGATGTTTAACGTACACTACAATGACATGAAATTTTACAGTGATGATATTAACTAGTCTGTCATCGCCACGATAATTATGGCAATATGGCCATCGTCATCGCCATCTCACAGTAGGTACTTATTGTACCCGTATATCGATGACTGTAATCTGACAGAATGTCTATCTATGCCTCATATCGATAATTTGCCATCTTTAGCTATTTCGTTGAATCGAATCATAGATTTACTATATCGATGAATCGAATTAGGTAATAAAAAAGCGGCCAAGTACATGTCGGACTCGCCCATGAAAGGTTCCGAAGCAGCAAGTAACATAATACCTTATAAAAGTTTTTGTAGTTCGTTGTAACTTTGATCGATGTTTTAATAAAAGTGTATTATAAAATACTATTTACCTACTAGATCTCGTTCAAACCAATTTTCGTTGGAAGTTTGCATTTTTTGTTTGTTTGTTTGTTGGTAGAAGATAATGATCATCAAATATTTTTTTAGTTTTATCATCTCTTATTTTAGAATTTAGAGGGGGAATACACATTTTTCCACTTTGCAAGTGTCTCTCGCGCAAGCTATTCAGGTTAGAAAATAATGATATTAGAAACCTCTGTATCATTTTTGAAGACCAATCCATAGATACCCCACACGTATGGGTTTGATGAAAACATTTTTTTTTGGTTTCAGTTCTAAGTATGGGGGGAACCCCAAAATTTTGTGTCAAAATTTTAATATGGTTCACAGAATACGTCATCTACTTACCAAGTTTCAAAGTTTCGGAAAAAAGTGGCTGTGACATACGGACGGACAGACAGACATGACGAATCTATATATAAGGGTTCCGTTTTTTGCCTTCAGCTACGGAAACCTAAAAATGAAAGTCAGAAGGAAAATAAAACATGATGGCTGTTATCAGCTGATGAGACGCTTGTGTGCTTTGTGTTTTGTTTTTGCACTTTGCAGTTCGCTGAAGTCAGCCCGGGAGTTTTGGTGGGAATCCGATAGTGAGACGTTGTTGATTTGGTATTTATTTCTCAAACTTGTGTTTCTTCGAGTGTTAATGTGTAATATTGGTGGAATATTAGTCATTGAGTGTTCGTTAACGTGCACGAGTATGGGCAAATGATTATAAACCCAAAAAGCGTGTCACTTCGCATTTTTTCAAAACTCCCAGGAAATTTCAGTAAAGCATCCACCACTTTACTGAATCGTGACTTTGACTATGTAAATAATTGACTTGACTACTTGACCACGAGGATTGCTATTACTTTTATATTGTGAAAATACGAAAATCCTGAAATATTATAATACTTGACACTGGCTCAATGCACAATCTGTGCAAAGCAATAAAAAAAAATTACTTGACATTAACTAAATGCACACACCGTGCGAAGCCTTAACTAAAACAAAAAAAAAGTGTATGTGCTTTGAGTGCTTTCTGCTTTACGCTTTGTGAATTTTAAAGTTTACTCGTCCAAAACTCCAAATTAATCGAGTGTTTACATCCCCATTCCCCACATGTAAAAAAATACTGCTCACACTCACAGAATAAAGGATAGGTACCAGTGTCACTCTAGTACACACCGTCTTCATTACGCTCAACATCCAATATTTACGTACCTATCTCCACAAATGTTCTAAAATGAAGTAACAAAGCAGCACCGGAGCAGACGGCCTTCTAAATTCAAAGACTGATGTCATTAAACCTGCCGACGATGTCCAAAGATCAGTCCCCTGGGCAAGAAGCTCAGGAGTCCCTCCTGTACTCAGCTAGACATGGGGAACTGTCTGTTGTAAAAGCTCTGCTAGAAGCCAGGGCCGAAGGGAAACTGACCTTAGACATAAACTGTAAAGGTAAGCTTTATCATCGGGATTTTCAGCGTGTTTTTTTAATTTGGTGCCTAGCTACATACTCAATTTATTGGCTCAAGAATAGTAAGTCCCTACCTTCTTATATGTTGATAAATAAAAATATACTAACGCCAATTCATGGTATTTTTACCGCACACAATATCACTAGCAGAGAACCCCTGTGGTTTGGTCACAATTGCTTTTCCTGTATTTCTTGACATATTTTATATTTAAAAAGTGGCCTAATACAATGATATTGATATTATGGTAGTGTAACTACATAGTAATAGTACCTATGTACTATGTAGTTTAGTAAATCCTATTTTTATGTGTATAAAAATTATCAAAATCAGATTACAGACCAAGATGTGATCATAACAGTATGCTAGTTATGAATGACAATAATAATAAAAATAATAATACAGCCCTACCATGATATAGGCAAATGACATCACCAATATAAATAAGCAGATTTAAAATAATCACATTATTTACTGGACCCATTTGAATATGAGTCATTGAGATACATTCTAAAGCTAATAATATGTAGGTGGAACAAGTTTTATCTAGCCAATATATTGGCTTTTGGAATAATAATAAGCTCCATGGTTGAGTGACTAAGGCCATTCACAGGCTTGGTGGAACATTAATGTATCTAAACTGGATAGCAACATATGTTAATGAGAAGAGCTAAATAAGATTGCAGAGATCCTGTGGTCATTCTCTGACCAGATGGGGAGATCTGATCAAATCCCTCACCAAACCCACCATGACCAACTGCTCACACAATGCCTCCAATAGAACAGAATAGAAATGCATAACAAGAGCCATAATTCATCAGGACTCATTCATAACCACAACCACTCTGCCAAGAGTGCCCGACTAACAAGAGAGAAGAAATAAGATTGATTAGAAATATTTTATAAGCAATATAATTCGAATTCAACCACAAATTCATGATAAAGCTGCACCCTGCCGTTATACTCACATAAAACCCCAGAAATAAAAGCATCATGGCTTATTCAAAGTCCGTATAAGCACCACTTGTCAGATTACTGGGTTCTGTGTCTCAGCAGTGGGACTGTGGGAACGTAAAAGTTTTGTCTTGGAGAGAACAATAGTATAAGATATTGAAAATATTTTCCAGGACAAAGCAAGAGCAATCTCAGCTGGACTCCCCTCCATCTAGCAACGTACTTCGGCCATGTGGATGTTGTGGAAGCTTTGGTGGATGCAGGGGCCAATATTGATGAAGTCAACGAGACCGGTGATACCGCTCTGCACAAGGCATCTTTTATAGGGAATGAGGTATGTTACTGTTTTCATTTTGTTTGTAAGAGACGAGTCATGGTAGCCGAGTAATTGCTTTTGTGCTTTGTGACCCAATGACACCAGGTTTAATCCTTTGCCCAGAAATGACTTATTCTCATAAATTATGTGCAGATTTTCATCATGCTCTGCTTAGGAGGGCATATTAAGATACTTGTCCCAGGTTATCACCGATTAATTAATAGTAATTAAGTCTGTTGACTTAAAAAACTCTGATAATAGAGCGACCACCGCAGCCCACTGTCTGTATTGTTAGTAAGGGTGTATGTGTAATTGCTGTCGCAATACCCGGTTCAGCGAATGTAACTTTTCAACTGTCTAGGAACTAGTGATCCTTCTATTGAGCAACAAAGCAGATGTGAACATCATGAACGGTGAGGGGAGGACCGCCTGTGACGTAGCAAAGACAAGAGATGTCCAACGGCTGTTGGATGCGGCACAGCGGTCGGAGAGGAACGACCGGGAGCGGAAGCTACTCACTGCAGCTAAGGAGGGCAAGATTGATGACATACAGGCACTGGTGAGTGTCGGACTTAAGTTATAAGGCCTTAGATTAAACAAAATTACATACACATTATGTTGCGGTTGTCCTATGAGTTAAACTTGTATTACCTCTTCCAGTTAAGTAGCACAAATCCGCCGAACATCAACTGTGTGGACGCACAAGGCAATACTTGCCTGCATTGTGCTGCATATAGAGGCCACGCCAGGCTGGCCGTGTTACTGCTGCAGAATGGAGTTGATACAACGTTAAAGAACCACAGCGGTAAGAAACTCAAAATTATATTCACAGGCAACATACAATAGTAGCTGTTATAGTCTACATGTTCCAAGCAGAGGTATGTGAGGTCAATCCCAGTGCGGGATGTACTAAGGTATTGATCCTAGTATGTAAGTAGATTATATTTTCAGTATGGAAACATTGTCAAGAAACTCACATACTCGAGAGTTGTTCTGGAGCTATGTGATCCCCTAAAACTAAGACAGATACCAATGAAAATGAACCTAGATCCTAAATCATTATGTGATCGTCGCAGTCCTATCCACCGTGTTTATGTATAAATAATTGTTCATACTATTTTCATTTTACAATGTACGAGACTAGCGTGTTGATTGTAGTATAATTATGATTGTTTGTCGACAGGCCAGCTGGCGATAGACATAGCGCGAGACGACGACATGCGCTCGGTGCTGAGCGTGCGGCCCGTGCAGCGCCTGCGGCGCACGGCGGCGCGGTTCGAGGGGCCGCTGCTCAAGCGCTCGCGGTTCCTCGGCTGGCGCCCGGTTTGGGTACGACTTTGATTTGGTCTAAATCTGAATATCTACTGTTAAAGTTCCGATATAAGCTTTTTTAACCGACTTCAGATAAGGAGGTTATCAATTCGAGTGAATTTTTTTTTTATTATTATTTTTGTATTTGAAAAGTAAACTTTCCATGTGGTCCCATATAAATTTTATCAAAATCTGGTCAGTAGTTTGGTTTTTTATAATAAATCACAATAACTGGAAATATTATAGTATTTTCATTGAAGTCGGGTTCTTTTTTTGTAAAAATTTTACTTGTAGGTACGTGAGAGGTAAAATAACTATCATTCAAAAAAAATTAAAAAAAAAATCCCCCTGATAGATGGCGCTGTTTACAGTTTTCTCTAATGGTCATTGTATACTTGAATGATTCTTAAAGTTCCAATTGCAGCAACGCGTGTCTTGTAAAAACACATGTAATTACATCGCTTTGATATCGTGAGGAAATCAGGAAACCCACATATCCTCATATCCTCCCATCCTCCGGTACCGGATCCGGGCACGGCCTGCTCCTCCCGGTAGCGCGTGCTGACTCGTGCTGCGTGCGCCCCCAGGCGGTGCTGCAGCGCGGCGTGCTGCTGTACTACGGCTCTAGGGCGGAGGCGGCGCGCGGCGCGGGGCGCTGGCGGGGGCGCAAGTACCTGGACGCGGCGGCGCTGGCGCCCTCCGACACCGACGCGGCGCTGCTGCTGGTGCGGTTCAGCGACGGCGACACGCAGCGCCTCGCCGTGCCCGCCACGGAGAAGGACGTCGTCGCCTGCAGACAGGTGCTGGTTTCAACTTGATCATAACGCCATCTAGCGGCTACTTTTGGCGGTAGATTTTTACTTCGCTTTTTATTTGATACTAGCTGCGCCCCGCGGTTTCACCCGCGTTGGGATAGTATTATACGATATATCTTTATGAATTGTAACCTATGTGTTATTCTGATAATATTATTGTGAAGTTTCATCAAAATCCATTCCATAGTTTTTGCGTGAATGTGCAACTAACATACAAACTTTCGCGTTTATAATATTAGTAGGATTTTTAAGTTTTCGCCCAGGGCGGACGCTCCGTACTCACAAGCTCAAAACCACGGAAGAGAGAGACAACACGATCAAATAGCATACAAATTCCCGATGATGCTATCTCACTTTATTTGAGACTCTTCTTCTAATCTAGAGTAATAATTTAGGTATTCCGTGGTTTTTGTTGACATAGTCCAAATATCGAGTCCCATCCCAATCAGTAGTGTAGTCAAGTCAAAGATATTTCAATCGGCAACACAAGAGATGTACTGCTACGTGCTGCCCTTGGCTTTCCTTATGACAGTAAAGTACATCACGATAATCGTGTTACATAATAATGTTGTGATGGCAACCAACCGTTACAGTCGTGGATCACCGCGTTCAACGAGCACATCGAGTTCTCCGGCCACTACCTGTGGGCCGGAGCCTCGCCCGACCCCGCGCGGGAGGCCACGGAGGACATGGACGATGAATGCAAGCCACTCGGTATACTAATCTTTCCACATAACTATAATGTGTGTGTATGTGTAATAAATGTCTTACTTTCTCCTCTCTCTTTATCTTTCTCCTCTTTCTCCCTCTTTCTCCTCTCTCTCTTTCGCTTCTATCTCTTTCTCCCCTTTCCTTCACCTCTCTCTTTCTCCACTCTCTCTTTCTACTCTCTCTCTTTCTCCTCTTTCCTTCTCCTCTCTCTTTCTTCTGTTTCTTTCTCCTCTCGCTCACTCCTCTCTCTCTCTCTCTCTCCTCTCATATCTATCTCACATTCTCCTTTCTGTCGCGCCTCGCTTTCCTCTTTCATTCTTCTCGAAAATAATGATCCAGCATGGCAACATTGAGTTTAATTGCCCCCGTCCCCCCAGGCTCGATGCAGGACGCGCTGACGGCGGCCACCAACCACCTGGCGCTGCTGGAGACGCAGCTGCGGGACTGCGCCGCCATCGTGGCCGCGCTCGACAAGAGCGTCAACGTCGGGAACTCGCTGCACCACTCCGCCTACATGGTAAACTGCACGGTTCTGCATTAGCGGATATGCGGGAAGAGGGCAAAGAGGCTAACACCCACCCCCCTCCCATTTCCCCCTTTCCATTTCATCTGGGTTCATTCCTGAAAAATTTGACAACTTAGTTTTTTTTCTATTATGACATTTCGTTAGTAATAACGTTTTTAAAAAAAGGTAATTTATATTTTGCATACATGGACTCTGTAGAATTTGTACAATGCGAGAGTTCGGATGCTTACAGTATCACTATCTTTACACGGCATATTATTATTACGTCTGGGAGATAGTGGAAATGGAAAAGCTGCTAATGAATTTTTCTAGGTCAAAAGTACGACGGAAACTGATCTCAGTGGTCTTACAATTAAAGTGTATATTGCTTGGGCAGCGGTTCCAGCACGCGTGCGGCACGGGGCAGGAGGCGCTGTCGTCGCTGAAGCACTGCGCGGCGCTGGTGGCGCAGGCCCGGGACGCCGACGCCGCCCGCCTCGGCCGAGAGGTACAGTGCAGTACAGTAGAGTGTACTAGTGCCTCTGTGGACAGTACACCTCGCGAGCGGAGGGGAGCTCCACCAATAAGTGGATTCCCAACGAGTCACACCAGATCCGGTCATAGTGTGACTCGTTGGGAATTTTTTCCCATCGAGTTACACTGTTACACAAGTGTAACACGTTGGGAACTCTACTATAAAAAAAAGTTGCAACGAGTAACAGTTTGGCTCGATGGGAGAAAAACACAAGAGCGCCCACCCCGACACAGATAGGTTAGGTTGTTTTTTTATAACTACGTAGTAATCGCTATATAAATATATATAATTTGAGTTAACCGAAACACTTTTTTGAGTCAGACTATTACTCGTTCCAACTTCTTTTAAAAGAAGTGTTCCCAATGTGTTACACTTGTGTAACAGTGTAACTCGATGGGAAAAAACTCCCAACGAGTCACTCTGTGACCGAATCTGGTGTGACTCGTTCGGAACCCACCCACCAATATCATGGTGATGGGCATCCCCCATTTGCGCCCCATACACCCCCATCCCCATGTACGCCCGTACCCCATGGCAACCCAATCTTCATCATGAAACTGAAGCGAGACCCGTGTTTAGCAGTTGGCGGGTGTGAGTTGATGATGATGTATAATGATGACGAATGATGATAAATGATGATGATGATGAATGATGATTACGGTTTAAATGATAATTTGCAGCTAGAGCGAAACAGGGTGTTGGAAGAAGCGTTGGCCGCGTTGGCGCGGACGCATCACGCGTTAGAAATGTCGGTCGCAGAGGAACTCACTAAGGTAAATTGAAATAGTAAGTAGTTTTAAGTCCGCCATATTGTACTAGTTCAGTTTATTTTACAATAAAGCATCAAATAAATAAATCCTACAAATGTGCAGGGACATCTAATGACGTGGACGTACTAATATTGAAAATGAATACACAACTTTTGGCAATGCAAATAATTACACACTGAGCAGATTAATTCTCCCTTATGAATAACACAAGACTAAACTAACATTTTCTTTATTTTTAATTGTCAATGTCTATTTGCAGACCAAAAGGAAGAAGAAATCAAGATCTTCGTCGACTATAAACGATTCGAAAGAAAATTTCTTTGACGTATTTGAAGGTAAACAAATAATTAATAAAGTAAATTGAGATCTCTTGTAAAGCCTAGTCTTATTTTAGTCTCGAAATGATAGATAATTATATTTCATAGTGGTGTAACTTGTTTTTTAATTTACTTTTCAATTTTTTTACGTTGTAATTATGAATAAAATAGATTGATTTTTTTAAATGTTACTATGTTTTTTTAATTTGTCGTAGAGTCTGACGACGACGACGACACTCTGGTGACGGCGGGGCTCTCCAGCCCGCTCGGCGCGCTCAGCCCCTGGGGCAGCAGCCCCGACCTCACGCGGAGGACCCCCATCGGCAGTCTGGACGGTCAGTGCCGCCGCCCGAGTCGCGCGCGTCGACCACAAGCGCAGTTTAGCAATAATTTCTTATTTTTTTGTTTTAGTTTTGGCTTTGCACGGTTTGTGCATTTAGCCAGTGTCAACTATTATAATATTACATAAGTATTTCTTAATTTCACAACAGGAAATTCATAGCATTACAGAAATTCTCATGGTCTAGTCGTCAAGTCAATTATTTACATAGTTTATATCATTTATTGGCCACACTCGTGCACGATAAACAAACCCTCAACGACTAATATTCCACCAATATTACACATTAACACTTGAACAAACACAAGTTAGAGAAAAACATAAAAAATCAACGTCTCAGTATCGGATTCCCGCCCAAACTCGAATATTCCTTGGCTGCAGGTGACCGCACGCCCACGAACGAGCAGGAGCAGCTGTCGCCGGACTCGCCCCGGCTGTCGCGCGGCGCGTGGGGCTCGTCGCGCTCGCTGCAGTCGGCGGCGAGCGCGGCCAGCTCGCGCGGCACGCTCGTGTCGCAGGGCGGGCACGTCTACCGGAACGCGCGCCCCTACCGGAGGCACACGCGCCCCAGGTCTGTATGTACCGAGCGTCACTGTCGCCGGACTCGCCCCGGCTGTCGCGCGGCGCGTGGGGCTCGTCGCGCTCGCTGCAGTCGGCGGCGAGCGCGGCCAGCTCGCGCGGCACGCTCGTGTCGCAGGGCGGGCACGTCTACCGGAACGCGCGCCCCTACCGGAGGCACACGCGCCCCAGGTCTGTATGTACCGAGCGTCACTGTCGCCGGACTCGCCCCGGCTGTCGCGCGGCGCGTGGGGCTCGTCGCGCTCGCTGCAGTCGGCGGCGAGCGCGGCCAGCTCGCGCGGCACGCTCGTGTCGCAGGGCGGGCACGTCTACCGGAACGCGCGCCCCTACCGGAGGCACACGCGCCCCAGGTCTGTATGTACCGAGCGTCACTGACCCATCATCATCATCATCATCAGCCTGAAGACGTCCCCTGCTGAACATAGGCCTCCCCCTTAGACCGCCACGCGGAATGACAATCTGCCACTTGCATCCACGAGTTGCCGCCGACACTTTTGATGTCGTCGCTCCATCTAGTGGGAGGCCTATCTACACTGCGTCTTCCAGTCCGTGGTCGCCACTCTTGAACCTTCCTTCCCCATCGGTTGTCAGTTCTACGAGCGATGTGGCCTGCCCATTGCCACTTCAGTTTTCAAATCCCGAGAGCCATGTCGTAAACTTTAGTTCTTTAGCTAATAGAATGATGATGATGACAAATTACCTGCGTACTCAGTGAGAGCGTCTCGAAAATAAAATTACATTTATAATGATTCAATTTTTCATCCTATACATAATATGAATGTACCCCTTTATGTTGCTGTTAACGTTGTCCCAGTATTTCTTGTTAATTAATTTATTTTATTTATTTTTGTTTCAGTTGTGAGTGGTCGCTTTAAATGTTTATTTCCGGTTAGTACAAAATAAAACGCACCATTTTACTAGAATTCGTTGTATAGTTGATTGACCATAGCACAAAATGACGTGCAGAAGTGCCTTAAAATGCCATTAAAACGTAGAATATAGGTAAATGTAATCTAGAGTAGATTGAAATTACGTGTTTGCGATAAAGGCGCTACACCACTGCGGCGCTGCCACGTACGTACACCATTTCCCTGAAACGACGTCAGTCACGAATTTGACAAACAAATTGTAGTGGATGACGAGCTTTGCTGTAAAAATACGCCTTGAAAGACTTATTTTTGTGATTCTCTACTTTCGACTATTACGTTACATTTTATTTAAAGGCCAATTTAATTTACTTTATATTATGACAAAGTGTGTGAAAACACCATATTAATATTCATGAAATTTCCTCAGCAAGTAACAGAGGCAACCGTAAGGATGCCTGAAAGAGCTTGAAAAAGTCGGTAAATCTGAATAAATCTTATTGTTCCAGACACAAAAATGTACAAAGAATTAATATAATTATTGACATTCCTGTATACACTACATACTTTAATTATTTCTTGTATTAATAACACTGCACGCACATATTATACGATTGAGGACGAGACGATTATCTTCGTTACAATAAATTTTTATCATAAGTAAGTAAAGGCGGCCATTGATAATGACAAACAAAAAAATGGCTGTATTTAGCTTATTTTGCCATTTTTTGTGCACGTAATAAACAATAAGGCTGAGGCCAAACGAGCGTAATTTTGTGAGTCGTGAGTCGCAGAAATTCTGCCTGGCAGAAATTCTGTTGGGATGCCAGACGAGCGCATTTTATTCAGTTACTATCGAACGTCAAAATGTACCTGACTGACGCTTTGCCCGGCCCGCGTTGGCCCCCTCGCCCCCCGCAAACTCAATTCGGTCCGATAATGCGTGTGAGTCGGCAGACAACTCATTTTGCGTCGCCGTGTGAATGAAACAGGACTTTTGTATGAAACCGAATGCAGCAGAATTTCTGCGACCGAAATTCTGCGACTCACGACTCACAAAATTACGCTCGTTTGGCCTCAGCCTAACTAATGCTTTTATTATTATTATCTCAAATAAATATCTAATCTCAATATATTGAATAATTGTTATAAGTTTTATCGATCTGTACCTGACCTTGCATGTGTTACCTAATTGTGATAAATGTGTACCAATTAAAAAAATAATTTAATTTTCTAAGCATAATTTTGTGACTTTAATTTGCTAGTATTACAAAATTTTGTATTTTTCAATTGTTTTGTTTTACTTTTCCGCTTTCTGTCATCCTTAAGTTTCCCATGTTTAAGTAAAATAAATAAAGAGAAACATCTGCCAAACGTCACTAAAATTATCAGCTAAAATTAAGCCAGTTCGCTTCATACCGTTAATTATGATGCAAGGAAGCCTCTTTTGGAAGCATCGAGATTCCGACGTTAAACCTCAAACCCGGCCATAAGACTCCCATCTGGCGCAGTCATGAAAAACCAGAGACGCAAAAAAAGGAAATCCCAACATAGCGAGCAAGTAATCCAATAAGTACATACCCGCCCCACGTTGGGCGCCAACGGTATTCCTGCGGCGGCGCGGGGCGGAGGGAGGGGCGCGGGCGGCGCGGCGACGCCGAGTCTCGCGCCGCGCCGCCAGTTGCGCCGCAGCGTCTGCCGCGAGCACTCGTCTGCGTTGCGCCGCGAACCGCTCGCCCACACATGTCACTGCCACTGATTCATTAGTGACTCACACAATCGGTCGGTTATGTAACTTTTTTTAAACTGAGATTATTAGGTTAAATATATTGAATTGTAAGAATCGAAATTCTGATTAGTATTGACGCAGGGATACTGTAGTTTCTACAACTAAGACATAATATTTAAATTTGTATTCTTAAATAGAGTTAGCTCTTAGCTACCTATAGTCAATACCCTATCCCACTGTTCGAAGGAGTTCAGTGATTGAACGCAATTAGAAGAACTCTAGAGCTTTACATAATAAGTATAGTATCTAGCTAGAGCGCAACAGGAGAGGAGTGCATCCGATGCTCTGTCTCTTTCAGGTCATTATGGCTGTTATGAACACCGGTATACCGCTTCAGTTGGCAAATTAAAACGCCTTATAAATAGTATACAGCTAAGGTTTATACCAGGTTCCATCTGCATATTTGAAAGTAAGTAGGTATATTCAAACTGCGGGTAAAATATTCTTGCGCTGGATTGCGACCGTCGACCTCTATGCAGTATAGATGGTGTAGTGACGTTTATCGGTATCATCTAAGCTAACAGAATGGCCACGAGCAAATAGTAGGTACCTACCACTCAGTATCAACAACTGAATATTATCTATTTTCAGTCTTATCATAATCACAGCTGTTTATGTATGAGGTCTCCATTTAGTAATCACCCAACTGAAAACCAATCGTTAACTATACTGATGGTAGGTACTATACTATTATATTTTATATAATACTAGCAGGCACGGCCACGCGTTGCTGTGGCTGGGGTTTTTGTTATTGCGACTATGAATTGAGACGTACCTACGCTCTCCATCTTTCAAGTTAGATCAAACTGCATACGGTGTGCAAATGTGATTAAAATCGGTTAAGTAGTTTAGGAGTCCATCGCGGACAAACAACGTGATGCATAATGATGAGACTTCGAGTCAATAAAGCCAGCGCTAACTCTGAAAAGCCAGTAGGTAGTTGCTACCTACCTATTATAATCTGATGAAGTCTATGGATGTAAAGTAAGTAGGTACTTAGCTAATAGAATGAGCTGATGAAGTCGCTTAACCCATCCGCTTTGCACATTCGACACAGTAGTTACTGGTTCAATGATTGGAGCATAAATTCAGTGGCTTGCTAGTTCAGAGATGACTCATTCAGTGTGTTGTTACCGTTCGCCATTAGTCACTGAACCGGCTAGGTAGAGTAAATTGACCTGAAGTGCACGCCTTAAATTAAGCCAGCGACTCGGCGAGTAATTTGACTCGACTGGCTTGTAGTTCCACTGGTCTCGTGTATGCGACTTTAAACACCATTTATCTATCGCATGAGAATTCATTGTTTGCTCACGCCAAGGCATACGCTTTCTCTCTTTCATTAATTATCCCTTGTGCAAGTCTACTTCAGGTTTTTCCAAAGCGTTTTCCTTAATTTTTGCTAAATCGGTAACAATCATAGGAGAATTAGAAAAGAGTCGCTCAAACCATGCGCGTAAGTAGGTGGGTGCGTAATAAATATCCATATTATGTCGTTATTTTTTAAGTGTAAGGACCTTTCGATATCGTGATTTTCCTTTATGGGGTGTTGTAAAATTCTTACTGAAAGGTTGTCGTAAAAGCAATGACGTCGTTGGAACATTAACCGCCTTTACTGTCAGCATAAGAAGGCATATAAAATTGACATGAAATCAGAAGCGAGGTTCTTACCTCGCTGAATAATCAATTCGCAAGACTGGTATTTGTCGGGACAGTCGAATTATGAAGTAGGTGGGGTAGAAAAGGTATATCTTCAAAGAACAATTAATGGGGGTTTCAAAAAAGTCAACCGGAGCACTCTTAAAACCAATCCTTTAAATTTATTCACATTAAGACATTGTTTTGAATACATTACCTTCTTGCAGAATAGATACGGTCGTTCACCTCTAACTAAGGTACAAGAACTCTCCCTACTCTCTCTGTCTAGCAACATACTATAATCTTGCTTGTAATATAATATTACCTACTTACATGAACGGGTATCATGTTTAACAACGCCCTTACTTGTGCTCGAAACCCTCCGGCAGCTAGGTTCACCTTTCTTAGAATTAGGCCAATATATACTCGTACGTTTACAAGAACTCGGTATAGGTATTGGATTACGTACCTACTAGGCACGTGTAAAATCGTACCTTACGCAAGAAGGTAGAACATTAAAAATAGAAATCTACCTACCCCTGCACAAGAAAACCAGCTATCGTAGACCAGTGGCCACTTAAGCGAGATTCAGCAAAAGTGCTGAGGGGAATCTGATGAAACCAAAATTCAAAACAATTCCAAAAATGGATGAAAACAATCTGAAGTAGTACTACGAGTACATACCATATCATAACTTCCCTCGACGCCAATCACAGACAGACTAGGCACAATACACTGATTGCAACCGTGTATAGTCTGAGCTGACTCCCTGCAAAATGCCTTTAATACTGATGGACGAATATATTGTTATGTAGAATTTACAGAACGGACTTGACGCGTAGCCTCGAAGGGTTGTATTTTGATACAGTAAAAAGCTCCGTTTTTGTTATATAGGTACTATGAAACCCTACAAACAAGACAAACGTTCCCCACACGATTACCACCCAGCCTCGAATCTCAAATCTAAATCCTCTCTAACATTTTATCCTCTATCTTCTCTCAAGTTCACTCTGCGGAGGAGGTACTTTAGAGTTCCGAAGGCCGGTACATAATGTCCCTGTGATTTATACAGGATTGGGGCACGTAATAAATTCACAATGATCCTTCTCAATAATTTAGGTCGCTGTTTTATATTATTGTAAGATAAAAGTAGGTAGGTATAGGTACTTGCGACCTAAACAATATGTCGCAATGGACGGATTTGGTTCTGAGACAGCTTTTACCTAGCGTACCTATTTGGGAACGCTAATGGCATCTAAATTATTAAGAACACGAAATTGCGGTATAGTACCTACTCAGCAGTGCAGGGTGGATATGAGTTGTGAATTTGTGATGATGATGATTTTGCACACAGAAAACATCATATTTAAGTAAGCTTTATTCAGAAAAAGCGGCCCTGTGAGAGCGACCTCGCAAATTGAGTGCCGCGTAACTATCCCGTGCGTGATTGTACCTGACAGCATTTCTAAGTAGACCCCTTCTTTTCTTGGAATTTGAACGTCATTACGGTTGAGTTTATGTCTGTATCTTACACTTACGACAACCTAAAGTTTGCAATGTTCTTTTTAGTAGTTTTTGCAGATAAGTATATTATTATATATATACTACTTTTCACGACAGCGTTCCATATTTGCGTATTTGACATTTACATAGGGACGCAGCTATATCACTTAATAGTTACGTCCCTTTTCAACTTCACAACGCCTCATGTGAAGTGCTAGTACCTATCCATTTTATATGTATACCTAACAGAGATTGATATCAGACTTGATTGATATTCCCATTGATAAATGAGCGGCACATCAATCACGAGATTGATTCTGAAGCGTGGGCTGTTTAGATGAACAATACAGTTGGCAGGGGTTGAAGTTGGAACATTAATGATG
Organism: Hylaea fasciaria; assembly: GCA_905147375.1. Lineage (NCBI taxonomy): Eukaryota > Metazoa > Arthropoda > Insecta > Lepidoptera > Geometridae > Hylaea > Hylaea fasciaria. Next base: position 11,890,653 of record LR990193.1, on the reverse strand, counting down.
ATGGAATAGAACAAAGGTATCTACTTATATTATGTGGTTACGGCATCATAAGGATAACAAACCTACATACCTCGGCCAAAGAATTAGCCATTGCTGTATTTTTTCGTTATGTGTCTGTTTATTAGATTTATTGTAGAAATGATTTAGGTATTAGAACAATCCATGTAATATTTCAGATATCGCGTTTTCATTAAATTACACAGCCAAAACGATTACAGTAAAATTTCCTATCTAAAAATATTAAATCTTCTATAAATAAAAATGAATTCCCTTGGTCACGGCATCACGCCTGAACGGCTGGACTAATTTTCTAATTCTTTTTTTTTGTTGTGTTTGTTATTGTCAGGAGAAGGTTCTTATGATAGAAAAAGTTTTAGATGGAAAAAATTTGAAAGTTTACGGAATCTTAAAAATTCAAGAAAACTTAGCGACCATGTTAACTTAGATGTAGGGAAAGAGACAGAGGGAGATAGGTTGATGAAGAAGGAGATTAGAAGGAGAGGGAGAAAGATAGAGACAATGGTAGGACAACGTCGGCCGGGTCAGCTAGTTGTCTAATAAAATTGTATATACTTAGGTTGTACTAAATTTATCCATATACATTGCAAAATCTAAATAAATAAAATATTTGAAAAAGTTATGTTTGCAATATACCTTATACCAACCACTACTCAGGACTGATTTTATATCAGTAAAAACTTGCCATTTTACGTAGACGTCTACTTTTGAACTTCCTAGCAATTAGTTCTCAATTTTCACACCACAGTAACGGCAATAGTGTCTAATTAATCCAGCGCCAGTAACAATACATCTCCATAAAATTTTAGATCTCCAGAGTCATTAGAATCGAGTAACCTCAAAATATTTTCAGTAGATAACATTTTTATTTCACGTTAGTTGATTTGTTTTTTTTTTATTGGATGTGATAAAACAGCTCCTATTTTCGGTAAATTTTCTGTAATGAAAAGAAAGATCAAGGTACGTCTCAACGCCTACGAACGCCTACGGCGTAGCACTTTCGGAGAGCTCAGTGTCAAAGCTTATTAAAATTCTTCTAAAGCTTTGTCAAAATGCTGTGAGAATAATTTTAGGCGACTATTTCTTCATAGAAATAAAAAAGAAGAATACCAGTGACATATTTTTCTACTACGTGCTTAGACTGCTTAGTCTATCTCGGTTTTTTTATTGTGTTTAAACTAAAAGTTGTACTAATTACTAATTACTGTTGCGTGTACCTAATGATAGGGCAATGAAGTCATTGATTTGGTTTTAATTGTAGCTCTAGCATTTCGATTAGGTACGCTACCAACTGGTAGTGTGCTATAAAATTTTTGCTTTTAAACTTTGATATTGGAAGATATGCAAATACTATAATATTATGCTCTTCAAACAACTGTATTATGGATTTGGCTACCAATGAAGGACCCCCTAAGCTAATACCCTCCGTGGCAATAACCGTAGGCATATTCTAGCAACGTTCATTTGAGCTCTGCAGCATGAATAAAATAATTTTTAATTTTCTTCAGCAGTTGTCATTTTTGTCAAGACTTTTGCCGCAATTGCTATGTCTTTTGTACCTAATTACTTTTTCCTAGCCATCTCGTTGGACGTATACTTTCAATATCTGACATATCGTACGAGATAATGTGTTTTAGATGAGATTGTTCTCTTATCTAAAGCGGTGGCACGCGTTGCGGTTATCTATCATACCATAGGTACAGTTACTAGTAAGTATTGAATGGTATAGTCACACAAAAGTCGTAGATGTTTGTTTGTCTTGGAGTAACCCAAAGGAAATTGTTTATACCAGAATATAAAACAGTTCCTATAGGATAATTATTATCTACGCTCTTTATCCATCTCTGCTGGTAGGTTTTGCATAAACATTCAGCCCAGGACAAAACCTAGTACCTTACCTCCCTATATAATTGTGTGGGTGAATGAAATCCAGCCATTTTCTGTGTATGTGTTCGGCAAGCAGAGTAATCCAATTTACGGACGTATAACTGGCACGTCGGGGTTTCCCCGCTTCCTCGAGTTCCGCGAACATTTACGAAAAAGTACCTACTTATTTCGTTTGTGAAATAATTTATGAAAAATGATTTATTTATACTTTTTTGATTGGATTTTCACTTGTACCACCAAATTTCATTATTAAATTCTGAAATATTCAATTATACCCCATATGAAATTGGGAAAGCGGGCACCCTATTTTCGTACACAATCTACCCAAAATGGAGTATCACCGACTCTGCCGTTTCTACGTACTCTGCCGTAACGATACGACGTAAGCGAACTAATCACAAGGCATCACTCAATTCTAGGTCGACCTAACTAAACGCCATCCGGGTATTAGGATTACAGACCAGCGCTCAGCTGACCGACGAGCTACCTGGCAAGGTGCCATCGCCGCTAGACAGGTCGATTTTTCTCCGAGGATTGGTACTAGAGCTCTTGGCTACGCGTTTGCTTACTAAACCTCTAGCCAGAGAGCCGCGGCTAAATTTAGCCTCGTCTCTAGTGAGTGCATTAATCTCAAGAATATATTATACATAGGTAGATAATAAAATTGTTCACATAACAAATACAACTCAGAATGCGTCTATATAGAGTTGTTGTTCAGCTAAGTTACGTTATTTTTTTTACATAATGTGTCGTTTCAATTCAAACCACACAATAACTATCTATATATCTTATGCTGTGCTAAACATACATCCTCATACACTAACATAAGTATATCCTATTTTAATTAACACAGTTGAATAAAATCTTGTAAATACGAGGTATTTCAAACATCATAGGAATGTAATCTCTAGGGAAGTAAGTACTTGGGGAAGAAACCTCTGAACAGGTATTTTCTTGAACACCTACGTGTTTCCTTTTCCGCTTTGTTAACGTCCGTCTTTCATTTATTACGTACTCTATCCCATTTCTTAGTACCTACTAGCTTTCTGCACGCAACTTGGTCCGCTCGGAAAGAAACTACATTTTTTTACGATAAAAAGCATTTTATGCATTTTAACTTTTTTAGGATTTTAACTATCTCCTTTCGTTTTATGAAGTTTCAAGTTTCGCCAAAGGCGCAAACAGAGACAGATATAGTTACCTTTGCTTCTATTTAATATGCATGACTTCCAATTTGTGCGATACAACTATTACCTTGGAACCATTTGAACTTCAGGTACCTTCGTAGACGCAAATCAACGATTAGCATCAATACTTCGCAAAATGTTGCCTGCAAAAGGGTTCATTTGTGAATTTCATATTCGGTTAGGTACTTTTGATTTCTAAAGTACCTTTTTAGCCGCCTCTATTCCGCACGTCACTGATTCACATCAGTTTCTCTTAGCTTTGTTATGAATTGTTTTCTCGATGGATTGTGTAGTGAGCTTAGCCGCCCGGGGCTCAGAGACAACGTTGATTGCTATTCTCGGAAGCCTGCGGTAGACGTGTTTGTATAATATCATACGCTGAGGCTTCTTGATCATTATGAACGCTTTACATCCCATAGTTTCATGACTTCAGATGAACATCAAGTTTTTCTAGCATTTTGGTTATTTTAGATCAGATAAAACCTTAATTTCTATGAGGGCACAAACATTTACGAAGAAAACTAGCAATTTATAAATGTTGATATTGCCAATAAGGTTTACTATTACTTGCCAATGTTAACCTCGCTTGTTTACGCTTTCATCAAAGCAAATGTTTCTGGTTGCGCAACATTTATACGTAACATTATACAAATTACCTACAGGTAACTGGTAGGTAGATACGAGTACGTTACCCGTTTGTTACATATACTGTATAATATATTCCGTAATGCTTTGTGAGGTCTAGTTATAACTGTTTCTCCAGGCATGATGTTGATAGTTAATTCAGGTATGTATATGCTTAGCTATGGCTAGATAGGTATATTATGTTAATTAGAATTTATACGGTGTTAATTCGCGCAGAAACGAATATCAAAATTTATAATTTTTACATACGTCGACATTTTGGTGGTTAGTTACATCAACCGTGGTCACGAGGAGATAGGTAGATAGGTATAATTATTATGTAAATCTTTATCGTTGGGGTAAGTCGTATGACGTCAACTCGTAATATAATTATATATAATTTACAAGTAAACTCCATAATGTATACGAAAATAAGCCAGTGTCTAACCATTCGATAAAAAAAAACAAATAATTCCAGAGTCAACAATAAACTGATACACTTCCACAATAATGGATATCAAATAGTGTAAGAAAACACAATCGACATTGAGTGTCTGAGACGTTATAGATTTTCAGTTCAGTGTATTGTGGTACGTAGAGTGAGAGGGGAGACGACTGCGAGAGGCGTGCAGTCGTGCAGGTGTAAGATGGAAGATAATGCTGGTCAAGACAAATTCAGGTGAGCTTAATATAACATAGACTCTGTCCCTAGGTGTCGGAGTTTTTGTTTCTAGGGTATCACGAACTACGATAACCAGTTTCGCCCTTAGTAATGGCCCAGGGTGGTAAATCCGTACTCAAAAGGTACTCAAACCCACAGGTGTTCTGTGGTAATGGTTCATAAGCTTCACAAAATAAAAACAACATATTTTTAATAACATAATATGATCGCTTTAAGCGATAAGACGGCCCATTGTGGCCCTACTTTAATGTAAAACAACACATGTTTTTCTGTATTGCGTTTCTGTTTTATATTTTATAATAAGAATAAGAATATTTGATACTAAGAATTTGAACTTTATGAAAATCTGCCTTTGAAAATAGGTACCTAAATGCTCTGAAAACTGAGAAATGAACATATTAGCCTGCCACAGTTTATGTTTGTATTTCTGCCCGAGGTCTGTTTGCAAGTTGTTTTAGGACGTGAAAACTTTTAAGGGATCCACAATTCCACACGAGGGACCATTTAGGTTAGGAGATTGTCAGTAAACAGTCTACCACGTTGGGTGACTCGTGGACATGACTCACTTGCCGGTATATTTAATAAGGGTTGTGGAGGTACATACAGAAAAGGCGGATCCGGTGGCCATCTTGGTATAAGATATATTATATATGGTATAAGATATATAAAGCTCCTTTTGTGTATTTTAGAATAGGGTGAGAAAGAACCTCTATCGAGTAAGTATTCGATACGATAACTGTCAAAGTTGTTTTTTATTTGATCAGTGTGCCTAGTGCGAGTTTTGACAATTTATTTACGCGCTCGGTCCGTTTGGCGTAAACTTGAAATTGTATGGAATAAGAGCAGCGCCATCTAGTGCCTGATTCACTGACGCTAGATGGCGCTGCTCTTATTCCATACAATTTCAAGTTTACGCCAAACGGACCGAGCGCGTAAATAAATTGACAAAACTCGCACTAGGCACACAGTACTCCTACAATAGAGCAAGCATGAACATTTTAATGGTTCGTAGCGTAAACGTTTCGACCAAGGTAACCGTTCGCGTACGCATCTTGTCGATATTGCAAAGTGCTGATCAAATCCTAAACATTTTTTTCTCTATAAAGGTTTCGCTCTCCCTACTGGTACAATAAAGGAGGTAGTATTTTATATTCCATTCTATATTTTTATATGTTTTTACAGACTACATCCGCTTACATGTTCCATATTGTGTACTTACCTTAAAATTATCTCATCGGATAACGCTCCTTGTTTTCATTAGGTAACTTGTTATGTTGTACCTTATACCTAATACGTATTAATATTCAAATATGTACAAATAATATTTTCAAGTAATTCCATTGTACGAAACGCAAATTCAATTTCCATTATACCTACCTACAAGTAGATACGTACAACTTATTTCATCGGATAATAATGCTTCCATTATGGCCATTATCTACCGGCTATAATTAAAAAGTTGAAAACAACACCCTGCAAACAAAGTTATCCCAACCCTTGCCCTTTGAAAATCACCGCTTTAGAAAATATCCTTTCAACCTTTGAGGAAAATAATGCTCCCTTTCATCCTGTCAAACCATAAAGCGTCTCACACATTGAAAGCCCCCGCGGGCTCAAGGTCGGCGAGCCCTATCGACCGCGATCCCAATGTTACGGGCGTTTCGACCCACCTTGAAGGGCAAACACCCAATGCGAGCTCACTTAACACAGACATTAGCGCTAACGACGAATTCCGTTGAAATATTGAAATATTTTGTGAGACAATTTGGTGTTTTGTGAGTGAGTTATGTTTGTATTGTGGCTTTATAATTGGAAGCGTTTGGTAAAAGGTTACGCTTTAGGAATGGAAATAAATGTTCTATTAGCTGAGAGTGCGTAGCGGGTCTACGAAATTGTAGAGCTTTGCTACGGCCGTCCATGCCAATAATAATAATTGTGTTAGATTAAGAATTATGTACGTTAGATCCTATGTTACCTATGGTATAATACTATTATGTATTCTGGATACATGGGCACCGGTAGAAAACGTTTATTCAAAGACTAATTACAGTAAATATAAGAAACTGAATAGCAGTAATCATACAGTGGTGGTAGAAAGTGTTATTTACATTACAAGTGTATGTGTTCAGAATTGAGTACCTACTTATTGGCCTCATTAATAATGTATTGTTTTATCAACTTTTTTTCCATGACTATATTTAATTAATAATGAGTAGATATTACAGATCGATCTTAATTAGTAGATAGACGTAACTCTTTTTATTTCGTGTCGATTTTTATTAAACGAGTACGTATCAGAATAAGCATTCTCGTAACCTCATAATAAATACGTCAACGTGACATAAGTGGGGAAGGTATCACTAGATGAACCAACCTTAACTTGTCAGCTTTCAACACATCATAACAGTTAATAAATACAACACTAACGGAGCAGTCTTCTCATCATTGGCTATGCGGTGGCTCGAAATTTAATTTTCCACCAGCATCCCCCTCGCTTCCCTCCCCCTTCTCCTAGGGTACCGGAAGAGGTGGAAAGGGGAGGGTGCTGCATGTTTACACTACACTAGTTGCTGGGGTGGACTGGTTGAATAATTAGAGTGAAATACGGCGGAGTTGAGTTTGTTTGTACCTACCCATTTTATATTCATAGTGAATTTGTTAATTTGATTTTTGTTTTACTACGTACTGTTAACCTGATTGACTGTTAACTGTGTGGTATAGTAGTGTGTGTATAATGTTGCTGTTGTTCTGCTTTATATGGATTTCAAGCAAGTAACGCCCGGTTCTATCAACTATCTTTATTAGGCAGGTACTGTTGTTTAATTTGTTTTGTTCGATATTTCATAAACTCGCTTCTAACAATATGCTTATTTTATCTTTATCTGAATGAATCACAGTGGTGCAGTAATATGAATAGTCGTATATCAAATCTTGGTTAGTTTTGGTATACACTTACATATCAAAACTGTGTTCAGTTTTGGTGTAGACCTGTGTACGCCCTCGTTCCACAATGAAGTTCTATATGAAACAAAGGCTCGGGGCAATTCAGTAAATGGGCTAATTAACCTTTCTATTTACGGAACCCGCTGCTAACTACTTAGTGCCCTCTATGATTATAAGGCTCCCCAGACGCTACACCCTCGCTAAGTAAGTAATTATGGCTACTCCTTAGACAAGACTTAGTGTTTAGTGCGGACTACGGCTGCGCATTATATTTAGTTTATCTACTTACTTGAGTGATAATAATGGAGATTATGTACATTTTGTGAAGAGTTGTCTATGTGAATGTTTATAAATATGACTTACACGCCGAAATAGGTAGAAACTAATTTATATACATTTTTCATGGTACTCTGGATATACAACGGACATAATATGTAGGTACCCATAGACGGAGGCATATCAAACATCAAGGTAATATATGTTTTTCAGCATTTCAAAAGTTCCTAACCCTATTCATCAATTTGTGTTCCCGTTTCAATGCCATGGGGTTAGTAAATTGCCTTCCATCAATCAGTTTCCTTTACGCCTTTATTTACGCATAATTTGAATTTCTGATCGAATCTCCTGACAATAAATGCGATTAATATAAAAAGCGCGCAGTTCCCGAGCGTCCGTGAATTCAAGGCTTCCGCCGGGTTCATATTGATCGTCCAGTTTCCCGATTCAAGGTTTAATTCGGGTCCACATTGACCCAGGGATGGGCCGCGTCGGGGCTGACTTGCGCTACTCTATCCATTGTGGACCCTTATCAGGCTTTTGCCTATATACTCTCCGGGCTCTGTATAGTGTTCATACGAGTATAAATTATTCTTTAGGATGTTAACGAGGTTTCGAACCGTCTATATACTTCTACACTAATTCCCCTTTTAAAAATATATTAAGAATTATAATTAGTGTACAGTATTTTTTATGTAGATGGTGTCAGTTTCCAGGAGCCAATAGACATAAACATGTATTGTCATGATAAAAATTCTACGTACCTTCATAAAATTTATAAATATCTTATTTCACATTCTCCATCTACACAAAATATGTAAATATTTATAAGATACGAGCTCGCAAAAGGAGAAATAAATAGTATTCGCATCGCCGCATCGCTGTGCTCGACAATTCCCCAACCTAAACCCATTCCGCCACTCCCTGAACGAAAAACGGAACGCCGTAACAGAATAGAAAAAATACGGGTTGGCATTCCGATCCATTATAAATGCTCGTAGTCCCGAGCAAACAGCTGAGCTCCAGGTATTGATCGAGAGACGGGCGGCCTTGAATGACGGCCCTCTTCCCGACTTGTGTAAGCACATTTTGTATAAGGTTGAAGTTCCTGCGAACACCTTCGGATTTAAAAGGTGTGAATGCACTTCAAATGAACCTGCAGGAGGATCTCAATTAAACTCTAAGGTAGGTAGTATTAGCTCGAGTTAGATCATAGCTCTCTCGCCCAGTGGCCGATACCTCATTTTGATAAACAAACGAGATCTAGCTCCAAGCGTACATTCGAGTTAACTTGCTTCGTCAGATTGCTTACGGTTGGTTACCCCGCAATTCCAAGTTTATACAACACCGAAGAGTTTTCCTGTTTCGTAAGAGAATTTTCGAGTACTTACTTCATGATACCACCCTAAAGGGAGGCTGCAAAAGTGGCTGGTGATAGGCTTATAAATATATTTTATGGTGTGTTGAATAGCTCTTCAAATGTGCGGTTAAGGGGTGAAGGATTTGAAATTAGTTCGTTCTTGATCGTAGAGTTTGAGGGTATGCCTTTAAAAAAACTCGAAACACTAATAGAAAATGGTATACACACAGAGACGGGAGGTAGACAGCAGAACTTCTGTGATAAACAGTATCATGTGAATCAAGTAATATAACACTTCAATTTTATTATAAAGCGTGCTTACAAACAAAAAATATTAGTACCTACCTATCATGAGTTTCTGTGCATCGTCACCGACACCACACTTGCCAGAGACATAGTGGGCTTGTAACTCTCCCTAATTAAAATGATAAGTTGAAGACTCTTCGAATACATCAACGTCAGTCTTCTAGATAAGTAATTTATCCATTCCACCATTGGCCCCTCTAATGTTTCTACTTAATCAAAAAGCTCGCCTAACTTACCGCGAAAGTAAGACCTCAGCCTAATTTACTTGGTATAAGGACTTCAGTTGCTGACTACATTAAAATAATTAAAAAGTTTCAGTCGTGCCTTTCAGATACTCATGATTAATTCTAGTATCTTTTTAGACATCTCTTTATTATTAACGACCGAAATTAATAATCAATCCAATCCAAATTTTGCTATCTGGGATTGATATCACAATCCATTTTTAGGGTCAAACGTGCCAATAACTGATCCGTGGGTTGGTTTATGAAGGCACGCAGATTGGAAATCGATCGAACGATAGGCAGCAATCCAAGATCGATTTCAATCTTGGATAGGAGATACAATATTAATTTCGGGCGTAAGAAGTTAAACAAGACTAAACCAAAAAGATTTTTATATATACAAAAGGAAAAGTGTGTCGGGGACATGAGAAAAGTATAATATAAAATAAAGAGACAGTTGGCCTCAATTTTGCAAATATTGCACGAGTTGGCGCTTTAAACGAGTGCCCCGTAAGGGCCCGGGGGAGCGCGGGAACGGCCTTGAAGGGGAACGTGCTGTCCTTGCCCTCATTCCGTGGGCCGATAGCATCTCCCATTGAAACCACGGCCATTATCATAGTACCTTCTAGATGCTCTCTGTTGTGTCTCCGGATACGGAAACTGTTTCGTCTAGAAATAGAAAATAACTGTGGCAGGTTAAAACAGCCTGTGTCTGCGTGGAACTTGGAGTTTGACATAATAGGTGTACAAATACGCCCAATTGTATTTTGTAAAAATGTTTTTTTTTCTAAATTGGTATTTGTATTGACGAGGAAAGAGCTAGGCCACTGGGACCGCTTCGAACCTGAGATCGCGATCCCAAATGTCCGAAGCGGCCATCTTCCTGATGTTCGTCTTTCGCTTCAATGTTCTAAACATTGTGCCTTATGATCACTGTGATGATGACGCCACTCACTTTAACAAACCAATGTGCAATACACGTTATTATGAATCGAAAGCATCGATTGGGAATCGACCTTTCTCTTCAAGGAATAAAATATTTGGTAGGTACTAAGACTGTAAGCGGCATGTTTAATTATAACAGCAAAGGTTGCTAGTTGCAAAGTACGAGTGTAACCCTCCATGCTTTCTGCTGAAATTAAGAATGGTAATAACACCGTTCTGACCGAGGCCAACGTAATATAGCACCTAAACGCTTTACCTACCGCATTATTGCCAGAACTGGGCCCTACGCAGCCAACCGCTGTAACACGTTAACCAGGTTATTAGGTAGGTATACCTAATGCCTAGTGGCACTAATTGGGTTGGCCGGTCACGCCGTGGTCGAGCTTTCCCTTTTTATTAATTCAGTTCGTAGCTCCAAACACCTAAGCATACCTATTACGCAGAGAATTCTATAACAAAGTAGATCCCGACCGTGGTCCAACTGAGACCTCATTACGTAATGCTATTCTTAGTGTTATAAAGTCTTGTAAGAATATTGAAGTAATTGGATATACCTTAGTACTGGGGACAGTCGGGTAATGTTAGGATTAGTTTGGGGCATTTATTGCGAAGTAGTAACGGTCAGTACGGCTAATTGAAAGAACGTATTCGTCTATAGTGCTCCCTATTGTACCTATAGGGCTTTTCCTTATTGTGCGGTCTATAAGTAGGTACGTCTGTTCTTTGCAGGAAACCTTTGCAACTTTCTTTAGGTAGCTAATAACTCCAGGAGTTTAATCATTGGACCACTACCAAAGTCCCATGGACAGAGCAGATAGATGACAAAACCGAAACGTCATTTTCTATTTTGCTCTTCCCTAGAATTCCATTGAATGAAGACTTGATAAATCGTGCCGAATTTTTTAGACTCGTATTACAATGATTATTAGCACACCTTTCTAGCAGAATACTGAATATCAAAGAGAACTGTTTTGCTAGCGCCACCTTTTGATGTCCCAACCCTGCTCATTAGGCGGGAAGATTCTAGAAACACTAGAAGGACCAATTTGCTGGCTTCACAAGTTAGAGGTGGCACATATTTTTTCCTGTATTAAATGTATAAGACTTCACCGCACTATACGCTCATCACCTCGAGACACTGTCACTTTGCCCAGTAAATTTGCTGCATTTCGCACTATACCTACATCTATCAAGAAAGTAGAACATTGAAAATGTCCTATCCCTCCCAGGACCTCACTCCCCGTCGCTCAATTCAGCCGCGGCGACTTCTCCCTCTGGTCTGTGCTGAAGAACTGCGTTGGCAAAGAGCTGTCGAAGATCACGATGCCGGTGGTGTTCAACGAGCCCCTGTCCTTCCTCCAGAGGATGCTGGAGTACCTGGAATATGCCCACCTGCTGCGCATGGCGGCGGAGCAGACGGACCCTGTCTCCAGGATGGAGTATATTGCTGGTAAGATCACAATCCCATTGAGCGGGACCAGTCCTTGAGAGCCCAGACACAATATATTTTAAATTGTGTCTCGGCAAGATCTTTGACAAAGCACTTGAGAGGTAAATCATCTTCGACCACATTTCACACCAGGTAGTGGTCAAACGTTAGCCTATAATGGATAAAACAGAAGTTTGTGACCAGAAAAGGTCCATTATAATAATGGGTGCGTTTTCCCTTTATTTCTATGTGTACGGCACTGTTTGTTATGTAATACTAGCAGACACGGCCACGTGTTGCTGTGGCTAAGGTAATTGTTATTGCGATTATAAATTGAGATGTAACCTACCCTATCTTTCAAGTTAGATCAAACTGCACACGGCGTGCAAATTTGATTAAACTCTGAGTAGTTTAGAAGTCCATTGCGGACAAACAACGTAATAGGTACGTACTTTAAATGATGAAGATAATAATAGGAAAATGATTTATGGGTTACAGCTTTTGCCGTCAGCGCTCTAGCATCAAACTGGGAACGCCTCGGCAAACCCTTCAACCCGCTCCTTGGTGAAACCTACGAGCTCGAACGCACTGAGTTCAGGGCCGTTTGTGAACAGGTAACCAATATACATAATAACTTATTTATTTTTAAGTCTCCTCCAAAGCTCTCAAGCTTCAAACCCATGATAACTGTTTTTCAGCTATTCGTCGTACTGCATCAAGGTACTACTAGATCTTTCATACACCTTAAATTCAAACACATCCCCAATTAACCACAAGTAATTAAAATATGTACCTGTATTACCTTTTGCCAGGTATCTCACCACCCCCCGGTGTCTGCTTTCCACGCTGACAGCCCACACTTCGTGTTCCACGGCTCAGTCCACCCCAAACTCAAGTTCTGCGGGAAGAGCGTCGAGATCCAGCCGAAAGGGCACGTCACCGTGGAGCTACCAAGGTGCGACCAGCAAATATATTATCTAACTTAAGTAGATAAGGTAGGATAAATATATCAAAATATGAAGAAAAAAAAGTAAGAAAAATGCTGTAGGTGTAAATGGAAAATATTTTAATATACGAAACGTAGGTTAAATAATAAACTAGGTTCTATGAAACTTATTCTTTACTAAGTATTTTCACATTTAATTTTATAATATAATGTAGGTACCTACTGTATTTTAATTTACTCTTATTTTTCTTCAGAACTGCAATGTTACTTTTTTTATAGCACAATGTCATCACCTTTATTTATTATAATGGTATTAAGCTACATTCTGCATATTTGTATATTATGTGATGTTAAAATGCCCATTATGTTGGTGATAAATAAATAAATAAGATCAACCACTTCGTTTATCCACTCTAAGAATCCTTTTATCTTGTTTCGTAAGCGTGCAAACTTTGATCCTTATTTTGAATAGGACTGTTTGTCTAGTAAACTAACTAAGTTTACATACCTTTTCTTAACCACGCCTTTTCGCCTGACGGTTTTCACATCACTCCCATTATAATAAAGAGTTTTCGTTCTGTGACAGGTGGGGCGAAGCTTACACCTGGACCAACGTGAACTGCTGCGTCCACAACGTGATCGTGGGCAAGCTCTGGATCGAGCAGTATGGCGCCATGGAGGTGGTCTGCCACGGCGGCGCCGGCCTCAAGGCTAACCTGGCGTTCAAGCCGGCTGGGTTCAACAATCGAGACCTGCATCGGGTGGACGGGTTCGTCGTTGATGCCAAGTAAGTCCAATACCATACTCACATTCTCAAACTCACAGTTCCTAGATGACACTAACACTATGCAATCTAATTTCGCTAAATTCCACTCCAAAGCAAATGTTATCCACATGTTTATTTCAGTCTACACACTCATCACAATTATTTGCCCATGCCAAAATAAGTTCAAGAGAGTGCACAAGTCTTCGACCTATAAAGGCAACTCAGTACCTCCAAGGCTCATAAACTCTACGGCCCACAAGGCACGACTACCGAGTCAACTGCTTTCCTCCTCTATATTGCAGCAAGAAGCGGCTCCGCTTCCTGTACGGCAAGTGGACGGAGTTCATCAAGTGCTGCAGCGCCGGCGCGCACGAGCAGTGGGCCCGCGAGCGCGGGGACGAGGGCAGCACGCAGACGCCCTCGCACACGCCCAAGAAAGTGCTCGCCAAGCTGAACAGCTTCAAGGTCGGCGCGTTGCGCTCCATGTCCATACAGGATGTAAGTGGTTTTCGTATTGAAACTTCAGTCGAACTGTTTTTTGTCAAGATATTAGTAGCTAAGATCTAACTGACTAGACGAATAATAATAGTATGGTTTTGCAGAGCTCTCAAATAGTTTGGGATTTTTTTATGTTGTTTTATAGCAACTAGCCCACCACCACCACCCGGTGGTGGTGGGCTAGTTGCACTATGATTTACAATGGCACCTTGTAAAAAAAATTGCCTTGCACCTCTTACTTGTTTCATAAGTTTCAAAATTTTGGGAGACAAAATATGCTACCCACGCTAGGAATGGTGAATAATTATATAAAGCACTGTGCTGTGTCCTACCAGCGGAACAAGAGACAGTGTGTTTGTGTTTCACGCATATCACATATTTTGGGACTGGCTAGGGCTGGAAGACACGCCCCGAAGAATATGCATGTCCTTTTCAATGCATAAGATCTTTATCGACGTTTACAGAACGACGAACCAGAAGGCTCGGAAGACGTGCCCAAGGCTGACGAGGCTTACAATATAGACATCCCTGGCTCTGTCACGCTGTGGGAGGCGCGGCCGAGGCCCGCGAACAGTGCACAGGTAATACAGATCTTACATATTACTGATTAACAAATGTGCAGTTTATTATAGCTGGAAAACTTTCTGATCCCAAGGTCAAAAATTAAAAACTTTTGGACTTGCTAAAACAATTGTTATTCTGGACTACCATGGAGATCTACTTTTTCGAATACCGTTTAAGATATCACGTCGAATAGTTATTTTAGAAAAACATCAGTTTTCTCTTCATATTGGATTTACGATGCCTTGTTGACAATAGATCATTCTATTTCCGCTTAGGACCTATAAGCTTTATCTCTATTTCCAGTATTACCAGTTCACCGAGTTCGCTATGTCGTTAAACGAGATGGAAAGGGACATGAAGGGGCAGCTCTGCCCCACGGACAGCAGGCTGCGGCCTGACGTGAGGATGCTGGAGCAAGGAGACATCGATGGAGCTGCGGCAGAGAAGACCAGGCTCGAGGAGAAGCAGAGGATGGCGCGGAAGGCACTCAAGAAGTCTTCGGAGGCGTGGCAGCCTAGGTAAGACACTTCGCTCAGACTAAATGTTCGACAAGATATACTTATAAAAGGTGGTGTAGCCGGTGGTGTATTCTGATTAGGAAGGCTTAGGATCTGCCCTGTCAAATCATGGATGTCATAGTGCAACCGTTTAACTTGGTACTCGCCCGCGGGGTTGGTACAGGGGGGTGGGGAGTGATGTGAAAGGGGGTCGCGGGAGGTGCGGGCGGCAGGCGTATCACAGATTACTGTGAAAAAGTACTACATCCTGTACTGTAAAGTTACTGCGTCCTCGATCCATTTTGAAATCCTACCCCCACGCCCCTGTACCCCGCGGGCGAGGACTGAGTCAAACAGTCGCACTATAATTACCAAAGTAAAACATATCCTCGACATCTTACCCCAAAAGCCTTACCCTTAGCCTTGCCTACCCTTACCTTGCCTTAAGCCTTAGCCTTGCCTTACCCCAAAAGTTTAAATAGGAGTTGAACAGATGTGTCTAAATGACTTTCCACATAATCAACGTCTAACACTCGCGTTCGTTTGTTGTTCCAGGTGGTTCAGCCAAGGGACGAACCCGTACACGAAGCAGGAGGACTGGCTCTACAACGGAGGGTATTGGGACAGAAACTATCAGCACCTCAAGGATATTGACATATTTTAACAAATGAACCGTGGATAGTGTTCTAAAAATGACATATTGTTCGGCGTCACGGCTCTTCTCTGAACCAATGATCGAGATTAGATGAACCTACTTAGAAGTAGATGTACCTACTCTATACAAATCTGCACAAAGTACTATCAAATTGCATTGGTTGAAAACGATGGTATCAACTGTACTAATAACATGTTACTACGTTCTAAATGATAATACTCGTAACTAACTCTTTCATTTTACACATTTTTAAACAAAGTACTTTTTAATGCCTCACATAAATGCAGCTCCCACTCCAATTTTACGATAATTTCAACTCAAATCCTGTCGCTGCTAATGTACAAGACTGGATCTACTGATTTAGAAGAGTAGACAGAGACTTTGTCACTGAACTCCTCAGTTTTGAAGTCCTGGTGGAGTGGTGGCACCATATACCTTTAGTAAACATTATCTCGTAACGTACAGCCTACCTACCTAATATTTGTAATGTAAAAGTTGTGTGACTATGGGTACCGGGTCCTTAAAAGACACTTAAAATAAATCTTGACAAAATATGTTTTTTACGTTACGTTACTCTGTGTCTATATATTAAAAACTTGTTATTAGATGTCTGTACTCTAAGCTTTAAGTATATTACGTACTTATGTTAAGAAAAATTTAAGTACGAGGCAATGATTGGTTTAGAGTTTAGAGTGTAAATTGTCACCCTAAACATTGAAAACCATAGTTAGTAGGCACTTTCTTGAACGAAAGGTTTTGCTGGGTACGTAGTGCGCATCCATTTTTTAATGAGAAGATGTATTTGTTCCTACTATAACTCCTTAGTAGAATAGGGTATTTACTGAATATAGCAGTCCCAAAATGAGGTATACCGCGAATAGATCCAGAAACGCATAGGAGTCATTTTGCGAATCGGTAATTTATATACGAAGCCAGAAATATGAGCGTTGTGCTGAAATAAAAGTTTTGCAAACGCAAGTCGTATTTTTTGGTTGCCATCGATGTTGTACTGCTGATATTGCTGTTACTACATATATAGGATAGATGTTTTTGACATAATATAGTATGGAAGTTAACTTAATACTATGTACTTCTGACGCACAATAACAGAGTTTAAGCTGGAGCTTAATATTATGCTTAGTGCCAAAATAAAACACACTTAAATAACAACATACTCGCGATTTCAACTTGCACTTGTACTTATTAATGTTATATGAGATTGGCAGTTATTATAATAAAAATGCAAGAAATTCTAGTTACAATAAATGTACTGAAGAAATTGGTAATTCACACAGAATACATCGCAGTGAAGTGAGTCCATAGACAGAGCACAGACTATAGAGCAATAACATCTATGACAGTTATTTTTCTTATATTTATGTTTCGCATTAGCAATGTAAAAATCCTTCTCAATACTCCCACTATTTTTACACATTCAAAATAAATTTAAAAAACTTACATTACTTATACATAGTTTCAAAAAGAACTTGATTTCTATTAAGACGGAACTTTTGTGAAGGTAGAGATTTAGTCAAGAAATCTGCTAACTGATTTGAGCTTGAAACATATTGAACATTTAATAAACCTAGCTCCACCTTTTCACGTATGAACTTATATTTAACATCAATGTGTTTCGACCTTTGATGATATACAGGGTTACATATTAGTTTTATAGCAGCTTGATTATCTATATTTAAATTTATACATGATTGAGATTCACCCAGTTCAGATAGGAACTGTTTCAACCATAAAAGCTCCTTAGTTGCATCACAAGCGGCCATAAACTCAGCTTCCATCGTGGAAAGAGCTACAGTTTGCTGTTTACGGCTGCACCATGTGATTGGACCACCATTCAGAAAATAAATATATCCAGTAGTTGACTTTCTGGATTCTATATCGCCTGCATAGTCAGAATCAGAATATCCAACTAAATTTACATTGTGTTTATACTCTATACCCATATATTTAGTTCCAATTAGATATCTAATAATTCGTTTAACTGCTTTTACATGTTCAGGCTTAGGATTGTTCACATAACGACATACCAAATTCACACCAAAAGAAATATCAGGCCGAGACACTGAAGCCAAAAACAATAGGGACCCTACAGCTTCCCTATAAGGAAAAGTTACAGTCTCATTTTCATCATTACTTAAAATTACATTACAGTCTACTGGGGTAGAGCAAGAATTTGCATCAGACATGTTAAATTTCTTAATGATTTGCTCTACATATTTTGTCTGAGTTATACGGATAGATTTATCAGTTTTATCTATTTCCAGACCAACAAAATAACTTAAATCTAAAACTTTAACTTCAAAATTAATTTTTAGTGCATTAATGACCACATTTAAGCCATTTTTGTTAGAAGTTAATATAAGGCCATCGTCTACATACAGTATTAACAATATTTTCTCATTATTATGATCACTAACAAAAACACAATGATCAGACTCTAATTGAATAAATCCAAATGATTTCAGAAAACTAGTGAACTTAGTGTTCCAACAACGTGGGGCCTGTTTAAGTCCATAAAGGGATTTATTAAGTTGACATACTTTACCATTTTCAGTTTCTACTCCCTTAGGTATTTCCATAAAAATGTTTTCTTCAAGCTCTCCATACAGAAATGCGGTCTTAATATCAAATTGCACAATTTCATAATTATATTTAGCAGCTAGACTTAGCAAGATTCTGATAGAGTCAAATCTAGTAGTAGGAGCATATCGTCAGTGGAAAGGCTACTTTGCTTAACCGCCAAAACGGTACTTTCGGGAAAATGGATTTAAAGTTTTTTTTTTTAGAAAAAAAATCATATCTCCCTTGTTTTTTAAGGAAATTAGAATATTTAAATGCAAAATATATTTATATTTTTTTCTTCATATTTACAATACATTCACATTATTGTAGCCCTTTTAGATCGCAAAATAGTAGTCGCTTAAGCAAAAGTATTCCGGTTTTAAGAAAAAGTTAATCCAGGAAAAAAACGCTAAACTGCCGTTACCGTTACGAGTATCTTTAATTTAAAATTGCTAATAAATGGAAATAAGCTTCTAACTAGACAACAAAAATACTTAAGAACTTAAACTTTTATGAGTCTTGTACAGAAAAAAAACTTATCGAATGCTAGGTCGTTGCATGCCATAAAGAAGAATAGCTTAAGAAACAATAAGCTCTATAATTTTATAAGCCCAACTTGCTAACTTGTCCAAACTTATCGAATAATATGCAAGCAAATGTTACCTAACAGATATAGAATAACCAAAACTATTTTCGACCACACTACTTATCCTTATAAGGAGATAACCTACTTGTAAAAAATTGTGCTAATTCACCCTTATTAATAAAATTAGACAAAAAATATTAATAATTATGACTGCAATAATTTTAAATGATGTTCTTTGACAAAATCTTTTACTAAAAAGTTATTTTAGTACAATAAAGTTACCTAATTATCATATTTAACCATTATATTAATATTTTGTATAGGATGGCATAATAATACGAAGATCCCGTCAAAACATAAAGTTAGTATGTACTATGTAGGTAAGTTTTTGCATTAGAATAAAAGCCATTATTCTGTAATCAGACAGTTTTAATTATTAAATAAAGAATAACTTGGATATTAGGTGTAGTTAAAAACAATCAACAAAACATTGTACACCTAACTTAAATAACGTAAATATGCATAATAGGCACTTTTTTCTTACTTTAATAATTAAACAGAGACAAATTCGCAATTCTCTCAATTCTCTCGACAAAAAGGTAATTATTTCAATACAAGTAAGTAGTAAATTATTATATCAAAGTATTATTCTTCAATATTATCCTCAATGTCTGTATCTATCAAAACATCTTGAACGTTAGCTGCATGAGGTATCGATTGGTATTCTGCAATAAACATTGAAGGAATTGTTTTATTTTTGCAAAGTTTTTCCAAATCTGAATATTTCTTCTTTGAAATAGGCAGTCTCGATTTGTAAATTTTATTTGGCATTTGTTCGTATAAGCCAATTACCTGGACGTTTTCGGGCTTAGCTTCGACATTCATGGAGTATTTGACTTCGATATGATCTGCATGGGGTTTTTTGAAAGTAGCTGTGCGAATCTTGCTTATTTTACCCGTAAGATTGCCTTTGAAGTATTTTTCTGATGTTCTATCCCAGCCCTCAAAGTCTTCGTGAGATAAAACCTCAACCTCGTATGGGCCAGGAACTTTTCTCGCTAGAGCACATACAGTAGGCCATTGAGATGGTGCCCATATAATGGTGTTTGTAACACTTTTTTCGATGACCGAGTGCATAGAATCAACTGGCATGAAGGTATGGCCCGGGAGAAGATAGTTTATTTGAATGGTTGCAATATACTTGCATTTTTGTAAAAGCTTATGGATGCAGGCCAGAACAGTTTTATTTCGATTCTGCCCTGGACAGGAATCGCAGTATAAAAGCAAATGTTTTATCGATCCACGTTCGTCAACATTTTCTATATACTTCGCAAGGATGGTACAAACTTCATTCGCACCACGCTTACCTTCGACCTCGTTCCACAGGAAACAGAAGCCTCGTCTTGTCACGGACTCGTAAAAAGTCAAATTATACGTGGCGATCTTTCTGCTGTAATAAAGCAACATGCTCTGTCCATAAGGAGTATTTAGCACTTTCTGGAGATCGAACGTCGTACATAGTACATTACTATCGTGTTTGTGAAGGTCTTGATGTATTTGAAACCTCGAGTATGTTTCTTCTTTGTCTACCATGTGTTTTTTCTTTTCTTCTTCGTTCTCTCCGGGGCTGTTTTTGTATTTAATACATTTCACACATTTATCTTTTCGGGGCACATGAAATGAAATGTTAAAATCTGTCAAAAAAATGTTCTTAAAAACTTTTTCACCGACAAAACTTCTGCCTTCGTTCATGTTTTTTTGTCTATAAATTTTGTATAGATTGGTTAAGTTTCTAAACTCTTGGGGCAGATAACATTTTTTGGAGTTTTTTCGGCAATAATGAGAGGGAACTGCTGGTAACTCTTGAATATAGTCTTTCACTGATTGCAACAAAGACGGGGGTGTTTTGTTTGCTGGTGCTGCTCTACCTCTTCTATCTGTTTTAGAGCATCCCTCGTTTGAAGAGCTGACCAATACATGTACAAATCTTTGTTTAATATCCAAAGTATTTAAAATAAATTGCAAACAAACAGGGTTTTGCCCTTCTCCTTCATTAATGAAATATGAATGTGAAAATTGCCTTCGGCTCTCAATATCTTTCGTTCTTTTTCGTTTTACGCTTTCCCTTTTAGTATGACTGACAATCCAGTCGCGTCGTCTATCATTACTTAAAGACCAAAAATGATCAAATATTCCTTTTCGCCTCTCTTCAGATATCTCATGACACTTATTTGGACAACTTTCAGGTTTGCAAGGGTTTTCTTTCAAAGATTTTGCGTCAACTATTCTTCCTGTTTTTGTAATATATTCTTTTCCAGCTCTTTTCAAGTACAATCTCTCTTTGGCTTTATTAATTCGCTTTTGTTTCTTTCTAATATCGGTTTCTTCTGTGGTCATCTCAGTGTCGGTTGAGTTTCCTTCAGTTTCTTTTTCGTGTTCTGTATCAATTATTTCATTACTTGGGGCTAATTGGTCAGTGGGTTTTTTATGCTTTTTCCTACTACGATTCTTTTTCTGCTTGTTGCGTTTGCCGGTGTTACTATATTTCTTTTTTGTGTCGTTTTTGGATGAGTTTGAGTCCGTCTCGTCGTCTCCTTCCCAAGACGAAGAGCTCAATGTAAAAACTTCTTCGTCAGAAAGAAAGTCAACGTGCTTTAGAATAAATTTCTTATTTCTTTCAGGTCTTTCAATGCCAGATTTAGGTTTTTCCTTGCTACTTTCAGGTTTTTCTTTGCTATTTCCAGGTTTATATTTGCTGCTTCCAGGTTTTTCTTGTCTACTTCCAGGTTTTTCATTGCTACATCCAGGGGTTTCTATGCTACTTACAGGTTTTTCTTTGCTACTTCTAGGTCTTTCTTTGCTATCTTCAGTTTTTTCTTTGCTTCTCCCAGGGATTTCTTTGCTACATCTAGGTTTTTCTGCGAGACTTCCAGGTTTTTCTTTGCTACTTCCATGTTTTTCTTTGCTACATGCAGGTTTTTCTTTGCTTCTTTCAGGGGCTCCTTTTCTACTTCCAGGTTTCTCTTTGCTACATCCTGAGATTTGTTTGTTATTTTCAAGGGTTTCCATTTCAAAGTTTTTGTAATCTCTATTTTCAGACAATTTATCTATCTCTTCTTGCAACTCGACCCTGATAATGTGGACTTTGGTATCAGTAGTAATATCTGCATGATCAGACTTTATTTGCTGCAAACATATTTCAATTTCCTCTTCTCGAGATAAAGAAAGAAATTGAGAAGCCAAAGCAACTTGATTATTTATTTCACGACAGCTGCTGCTCTTTAAAGTAGATTGTAAGGGCTCAGGCGCAGGGCTGTGCTGAGCGATCATCTCGCGGCAGCCGATGTCGGAGGTAGGTGGTAGGGCTTCAGGCGCAGAGCTGTGCTGAGCAGTCATCTCGCGGCAGCCGATGTCGGAGGTAGGTGGTAGGGCTTCAGGCGCAGAGCTGTGCTGAGCAGTCATCTCGCGGCAGCCGATGTCGGAGGTAGGTGGTAGGGCTTCAGGCGCAGAGCTGTGCTGAGCAGTCATCTCGCGGCAGCCGATGTCGGAGGTAGGTGGTAGGGCTTCAGGCGCAGAGCTGTGCTGAGCAGTCATCTCGCGGCAGCCGATGTCGGAGGTAGGTGGTAGGGCTTCAGGCGCAGAGCTGTGCTGAGCAGTCATCTCGCGGCAGCCGATGTCGGAGGTAGGTGGTAGGGCTTCAGGCGCAGAGCTGTGCTGAGCAGTCATCTCGCGGCAGCCGATGTCGGAGGTAGGTGGTAGGGCTTCAGGCGCAGAGCTGTGCTGAGCAGTCATCTCGCGGCAGCCGATGTCGGAGGTAGGTGGTAGGGATTCAGGCGCAGAGCTGTGCTGAGCAGTCATCTCGCGGCAGCCGATGTCGGAGGTAGGTGGTAGGGCTTCAGGCGCAGAGCTGTGCTGAGCAGTCATCTCGCGGCAGCCGATGTCGGAGGTAGGTGGTAGGGCTTCAGGCGCAGAGCTGTGCTGAGCAGTCATCTCGCGGCAGCCGATGTCGGAGGTAGGTGGTAGGGCTTCAGGCGCAGAGCTGTGCTGAGCAGTCATCTCGCGGCAGCCGATGTCGGAGGTAGGTGGTAGGGCTTCAGGCGCAGAGCTGTGCTGAGCAGTCATCTCGCGGCAGCCGATGTCGGAGGTAGGTGGTAGGGCTTCAGGCGCAGAGCTGTGCTGAGCAGTCATCTCGCGGCTGCCGATGTCGGAGGTAGGTGGTAGGGCTTCAGGCGCAGAGCTGTGCTGAGCAGTCATCTCGCGGCAGCCGATGTCGGAGGTAGGTGATAGGGGCTCATGAGCCAGAGCGTTTTTACCTGAGTAACAGCTATTGTATATATGAGCATGTATATCTACATAATCTGATGTATTCGCTCGCCGTAGCTTTGTTACAAATTCTGGATTGTTCAGTTTTCGCCTTTTCTTACTAATACATGCACTATCTGTATCTGGTTGCTGAGCGTGCTCTTCAGAACTTAGTTGCATATTACAGTAGGCATCGTGGCTCGCATTTGTTTTGTTTTCTTTTTCTCCCCTGGTTTTGACGTACTCTTTGTAAAATGCATTGCGTTTGCTATCCATGAAGACCTAAAACAGACAGAAATGTATCACTTAATTTTAATTTAAAACATTACACTTTACCATCTACGATTAAATCTTCTTTTTTCTATAAGTAGGTACGTACCTGCCTACTTTTATACTGTGCCCGCGTTTCATCAGTTTAGGTAAAAAGAAACAAGCCCACTAGAAAACTATCTACCTACCTCTTTACAATTCTAGTTGTGGTGTTGGTAATCCTGTACAGTTTACTTAAAAAGTAAACATTAGTTTATTCTAGGGCATGAATACAAAATAAACAGTATCTACTTAAAGCTATTGCTTTCCCAGTAGGTATTTGCTAGTATTAAGTATTAATAATTTGTTATGAAGTTAACATAATAATATACTAACCCTTTATTTACCAAATTTACAGATCACAACAATAAAACACTCATTTACACAAGGTTCCTTATAATTTGCAAGCCGCTAACCTCACAGAAACACAAGCGCAAACTGAACGCTCGTCACTCAATTTTTCGACCGGAGGGTGCGGGGTGGAGCGGGGTGAAACTCGGGACGCTCGGGGATTGAATGAAGAGAGACGTCATGTCATGACACGTTCCAACAGTACCTATCAGATTGTGCCATGCCGGCCATGTATACCTTTTATTTTTAACATTAAACTAGCCCTAATTTATAAATGGCTTATTGCTAAAATATCGCTCAACTTTACAATAATGGCTCTGCTTTTTCTAACATACATTTTACTAAATAGTTTTTAAGATATCGTTTTCACTAACGTAATGAAAAGGTAAAATATATAATAAACACAAATTGCTTAAGCGCCACCCGTTATCAAATCTTATGCGAACAGTTATGCTGATACTTCAAACAGTTTCTAACAACAGAAATGAAAAATGGCTAACAAACAGCTACACATTAAAAAGCAAAAAGCTGAAATTGCTAATGCCATAATGTCATCGAAATAAAAGAAATGAAAATATGCTTATGTTGCTGAAATTAGAAAAATGTTAAAATGTTAAAAGTTCTTAAGAGGCTTGCACAGAAAAAATGTGATACTTATGCGACATCACTTTAAAAAACATCGTAAATACGTCGCTTGAGACATTGAAGACCGGAATATTCCTCAAATTTTCCGCTTTTTAAAAATGCTTAACTGCCAAAAATTTGCTCAGAATGCCTTGAAAGTTATACAGATCGACGCAGAAAAAAAAATGCAATCCAACAATATATATAACTCATTTTGGCCCATTTGGCGGTTAAGCAAAGTAGCCTTTCCACTGACGATATGTTTCTGTGTAGTCAATATTTTTGACTTGGGTAAAGCCTCGTGCACACAGACGTGCTTTATATCTTTCAACTTCCCCGTCTTTATTCTTCTTAATTTTAAATACCCATTTAGATGTAATAGGTTTCTTATTCTCAGTCTGATCCACAATAGTCCAAGTATTATTTTCCTTATGAGCCTTTAGCTCCTCCTGAATAGCTACTTTCCATTTATTGGAGTCAGGGTTACTGATTGCTTCTTCATAAGTAGATGGTTCACAATATTCCGTTAAGTTAGTGTCATACTGTCTGTTTCTTCTTGGTCTCATATTTATGTTTGATTGTGATACATCACTGATTTCTTGGGACGGTTCATAAGTTTCATCTTCACAACTCCTTAAGCTATCATCACTTAGTGTTTCTTCTGTAAGTAAGTGATGTGACACTGATGATGATGTCACCGGTGCTGAAGATCTTTCACAACTTGATTCTTCAATTTCAATCACAGCGGGACTGTTTGTGACATTATTATGAGTTTCATCAAAAAGTACATCTCGTGAAACTTTTATTTTCTTTGTATTTGAATCAAACATCTTGTAGTTTTGATTTTCATATCCAACTAAAATCATTTTATTACTCTTCTTCTCTAATTTGGTTCTGCATGCATCAGGAACATGAACATAACCACATGAGCCAAATACCTTGAGGTGTTGTAGGTTTGGCTTTTCACCAGACCAGATTTCAAGTGGTGTCTTATTTGGAGTCTGACTAGAAGTTGTCCTGTTAAGTATATACACTGCACACTTCACAGCCTCACCCCACAAGCTCAAAGGTAGATCCCGACTATAGAGCATTGTACGTGCACTCTCAACTATTGTGCGTAGTTCTCTCTCTGCACGGCCATTCTGTTGAGGGGTGTGTGGGGCAGTACACTCATGTGTTATTCCAAATCGGTTCAAGAAATCTCTGAAGTCATTATTGACATACTCTCCACCTCCATCAGTATGAAGAATGCGTACATTGTGGCCAAACTTGTTTCGAACCATAGCATTGAATGTCTTGAAATGATCTAAGACTTCACTCTTATGTCGCATCAGGCATACATACAAATGACTGGAGGCAGCATCTTTAAATAGGACAAAATACTTCATACCTTGTATTGAAGACTCACTCATTGGCCCACATACATCACTATAGACCAAGTCTCCAGGGCTCATCTCACCCCGGTGAGAGGTATGGAATGGAAGCCGACTTTGCTTTCCATACATGCATGCTTCACATACAAACTTTTCACTGTCACAGTCTTTGCACTGTATTAGTCCACTTTTAATCATATTTTTAATTTCTTTCACATTCAAGTGTCCAAGTCTTTCATGCCACACTTTTAAACTGTTTTGTGGTATCTGCACTGTGTTACAACTAGCACTTAAAATTGTTTTAAAGTTCATGACATACAAGTTGTTTGACTTTTGTGTTGCACTCAGTACCACATTATTGTCTTTGTAAATCAGGGCAGAAGTGTTTCTTTTTGTTATCACATACTTTAACCGCATGATAGCACCTTCAGAAAACAAATTTCTACGTAGGTCAGGTACAAATATAACTTCTTTCAAAATGTTTTCCTCCCACTGTCCATTTAAAAGTTTTTTAATTAGCACTGTTCCTACTCCACACACTTTCAAACTTTGTTGATTTCCCAATTTTACAATTCTTTGGTTTTCATCATTGAATAATTCCAATTTGAAGAAGAAGTCTTTCCTAAATGTCATGTGCACAGATGCTCCGCTGTCCAGTAACCACACATCATCATAGGATTCAATTACATTTGCACTTTCTACATGAAATGCCAACATATTGCCTTGTTGGTTCTGGTTTGCTTTCTTAGCACGGCAGTCTCTGGCGAAGTGCCCTCGCTTGTTGCAGTTGTAACAAACAAAGCGGTGCTTTTTATTCTCTGCACTTTTATTGTCATTGTTGAAACTTTTTCCTGACTTTTCTTTGACTTGAGCAGCTACTAATGCCACTTCATTCTGTTCTTCTGATGTCAAACTGGCTTCTTCATCCATCAGTCGAGCCGTGAGATTTTGTATGGTTTGTTGAGCTGAATCAAGTGACAACCAAGCTTGACGTACTGAGCGGTACTTTGATGGCAAAGTACTGATTATTTTGGTGATAATAGCCATGCCACTGATCTCTTCACCACTATCTTTCAGCTGTTGAGCCAAACTCTCGACTTTAGAGATATGTTGTGCCATACTATCTGACGGGTTCATTTTGTATTGGTAAAACTTTTCATGAATCAACATTTTATTGAATTCTGATTTTTGCTCATATATTGATTCTAGTTTTTCCATGATATGGGCAGCGCAATCACAGTTTTCTATCAGGGCTATCTGCCTGTAGTCCATTGCTGACGTTATAATGAACATAGCCATTCCGTCGTTCTTCAACCATGTGGCGCTGTCAATTTCTGGTTTGGGTTTGGCAATATCAATGCCCTTCGCCCTCAGAGCACACTTTATTTGGAACTTCCATTGACGAAAGTTGTTTCCGTCAAAACGCTCCACATTCATTTTCATGCCTCCGAGATCCATGTCGTTTGAGCGGTACGAAGCGGCGCGGTCACTTCAAGGTTATAATGCCGGCCGGCGCCGACGCACAATACGACTTGCACTTTACGTATTAAGTAATATACCGAATTGACTGCTCTTTGCAATTTTATTAATCAACTGGGCCCATAACCTATTAATGTTATATGAGATTGGCAGTTATTATAATAAAAATGCAAGAAATTCTAGTTACAATAAATGTACTGAAGAAATTGGTAATTCACACAGAATACATCGCAGTGAAGTGAGTCCATAGACAGAGCACAGACTATAGAGCAATAACATCTATGACAGTTATTTTTCTTATATTTATGTTTCGCATTAGCAATGTAAAAATCCTTCTCAATAGTACTATTATGATCATAATATGTTTATGTTGCACTTAGGTAAGTATGTATTTGAATTATATACTTATTATATACTTCAGTTATTATTGAAACAAAGAGGAATGAAGAGGACATTTTATCGGAACACGTCGAAGCTTATTAGGCGCTTGGCGGCATAAAATATTATCATTTAGATCGGTATTTATTTAATAACAATTTTTTTTATTCTTAATTTTTTTCTAATCGGCATTTGTTGAATTCTTAGATTTTAGGAACGTAAACGTGAATGTCAATTACTACTACGAGTGACGATAAAATTAAGGAAAATTTCAGTACTATATATACTAAGTTTACTTATTTATCTATCTGTATATAGTAGAATTTGTCATGAAAAGTAACAGAGTTGGTGTATTATAGGAGTGTAAGAGAGATTCCTTCTTGTGCAGTGTTTGAATAATAATATCTAATTAATTAATAATAATATGTAATACCTATACTTACCTACCTACCTACACTTTGTGTTATTTATTAGTAACAGTTGGTCTATAATTATTTTTATTTTTACAGAGAAACCTTCACTTAGCTTTAAGTAACCGTTCCATGCATTTTAGTCCCTAGCATATTTGTGGCTATTTAATTACAAATATTTTTAGGTAAATATAATATAATAATGTTTGTAATAGCTTAAGTAATTATGAAATTCTTTTTAATTTTACTTTTCCTGGTATATAAAACATAATATATAAATTGTTAATA
The DNA here is from genome assembly GCA_905147375.1 of Hylaea fasciaria. Lineage (NCBI taxonomy): Eukaryota > Metazoa > Arthropoda > Insecta > Lepidoptera > Geometridae > Hylaea > Hylaea fasciaria. Next base: position 11,862,166 of record LR990193.1, on the reverse strand, counting down.
GTTAACACAAATGATTTTTAAGTAAAATTTGTAGAAATATATTACTTATTTAAATTTTATTATTTAGGAAGCCTGTAGCACAAACATTTTGCATAATGTATGAATGTTTATGTATTACAGGTACATACGAGGGTGAATCAAAAAGTTCTTAGAAGTGCATATATATGAAACCTTTTTGGATCAAGTTCGATATTCAAATTAAAGAGTGTCTATCACACTATATTTATGCAGACTGTCACTTGTTTTTGTCAGTTCGTTCGCATGTAATAAATTTTTTTGTGCAACGAGTTGCTAAAAAGTCAAAATTATGGATAAAAGTGAGTTACGTGCGGTGATAAAATATCTCAGTTTGAAAAAAATGTCTACGAAGGAAATTTTTTTGGACATTCAGCAGACATTAGGGGGTGATGCTGTACCCTATTCTACGGTTGCGTACTGGGTGGCTGAATTTAAAAGAGGTAGATCAAGCTGTAAAGATGACCCGCGTTCTGGGCGGCCTTCAACCTCCGTTACAGAAGAAAATGTCAAAAAGGTTGAGAATCTGGTTTTGGAAGACAGAAGAATGACTATAAAACATATAGCTGAGATCCTAAAGATATCTTTTGGTAGCGTTCAATCCATTTTAATTGATTCACTGGGGTTCAAAAAAGTGTCTGCAAGATGGGTGCCACGAATGTTAACCGACGAAAACAAAAAGCGACGTTTGGAAATTTCCAAGCGTAATCTCGAAATGTTCCAGCGTGATTCGGATAATTTTTGCCGTCGTCTTGTCACCATGGATGAAACGTGGGTCCACCATTTTGATCCTGAAACTAAAAGACAAAGCATGTCTTGGAAACGACCATCCTCTCCATCCATTAAGAAATTTCGAGTTGCTCCTACCGCTGGCAAAGTTATGGCCTCTGTGTTCTGGGATAGTGAAGGAATCCTTTTTATTGATTACATGCCAAAAGGCCAGACGATTACTGGACCCTATTATGCAAATTTAATCCCGAAAGTGCGTGAAGCGATTAAAGAAAAACGTCGTGGAAAACTGTCGTTGGGCGTGTTGTTCCTTCAAGATAACGCTCCTGCTCATCGATCGGAAGTTGCGCTCAACGCAATCCGCTGTGCTGGCTTCAATCTCCTTGACCACCCACCATATTCTCCGGACTTAGCCCCAAGTGATTTTCACTTATTTCCAAAATTAAAAGAGGAAATTCGTGGAACAAAATTTCACGATAATGACGCGGTTATAGCTGCCGTAGAGGACTTTTTCGAGAGTCAAGAAAATATTTTTTTTCACAAGGAATAAGGAAGTTAGAAACGCGTTATTCTAAATGCATTGCATTGGAGGGAGATTATGTAGAAAAATAAAATATTATTATTTAAATCTTTGCATTTTTTAATATTGATTCCAAGAATTTTTTGATTCACCCTCGTAGGTAATCGATTTGTTATTTTAAAATAATAACTTGTAGGATTCTATTAAACTGTGTAATTAATTGAAGGCACGTAATGTATCTTACTCACTTAATTTTATAAATAATTATTGTCTATGATGATAAATAAAAAAATAACGAGATGGGATTTATAAAGCCCATATATATGTGGGTATAAGTGAATTAACAATCTACGTTGGAATAATGGAGGAATAGACAATTGGTCTCTTATAAAGATAGTATTTTTTCAATAACATAATAGTTAGTAAATTGAATTATTTGACTAAGAGCTCTTTGCATTGAATTCCAAAGATGTTCCATTTAGAAAATAAATATTCAAGCCAAGTGCTGAAAATGTAATTGAAATTAAGTTACATTCATTTTTTTTATTATTTCTAGAAAATCTTAAGGTGCCAATTTTTTTAATAGGTACCTACTTATTCAAGTAAACCTTACAATATCAGCCTAAATAGTACATGACTATATTATTTTACTTGAAAATAATAAAAATATATTGCACGCAAAAATGTAGCATTGATCTTGCAGACACTTGAAGTAAATTGGAAATGTGATAAAATTGAAATATCTATATTTTAGAAAATGAATTAAATTATGGCAAAAGCAAGCCAATAAAATATATAGCTTTCGTTTGTGTAGTTAATGTGAAAAAAATATTGAATGTGAATAAAAATATAATAAAAAATGTAACTTATATGATTAAATAGAATGACAACTACACTTTTGTTTTAGTAAGATAAAGCCATTGTCGTAGAGAGGTCACGTATATAATATTATGTGGCCTACCTGCGTTGTTACCGCTAATAATCTACCGTGTTTGTCTAAAATACCTTTTTTGCGATGGTTAGTTTGTACCGTCTTGAGTGATTTAGGCATGTGGGTCAGCATGTATGTGTCAAAACGACGAGAAACAAAAATAAAAATACATCCATCAGTAAATAGATTCTAGCTTCAAGATAAATGAAAATATACAAAAGTACAGCGTATTTCCAACATAATATTTATTCAACAGTTATTTTTTTCTTACAACAAAGGCACTAAAATCACAATGCAAACTTCACAATAATTCACACCCATAAAATTAAGATTTCATATAAAAATACATAAACAGAACATGATTGTAAAATAAAACGTCCGGTTTGTCCTTTGAAAATAGTAATGGCACACAACATTTTGAATAATAAAATTATGACGAGACTAAACTTCTCGAACAACAAACAATATAAATCTGCAGTCGTTTATATTATGTACAATTAAATATTTATCGTATTTGTTGATGAAATAAGTTTATTGTAACATAATTTAGGTATTTTGGGAACTTAAAATGCTTAAATATCTTGTCAGAAATGTTTGCCGTGTCAAAAGGTTAGCATAAATTTTTAAACTCATACGAATAGGTGAATATTTTTTTTTTATATTTACAAGTTTTAAACTAAACTTATTTTAAGACTTACGTTGGCCTAAGTCTAATACAAGCTATTAACTATCGCCCTGTAGGTACGCCTTTCCAAATTACACCCATTTTTAAACTTTTACTTAACAACTAACTTTACATTAGCTGTACCTAATAAATTTTATAATTTAACCTATACTTAACTATTTTTTAATTAAGTAGGTGTGGAATTGGCAATGACTCATACTCAACGTATTTCAGACAAATTACTTCTCCTATATTTTTATTAATTTTGGTTGTCTTTCACTATTTACGTTTTGCAACTTCGCAGTACTTCATACAGCCTTACTACACTCTAACTTAGGCTTGGCTTGACTTTATGAAATTACAAATATAGAGGACGCAATTTTAATGAAACTGGAGTTCATGATGCAGTTTGCGACACGTTGATATTGTAAAAAATCTTGTATTCAAGGTGACTGTAATAACAGCAACGCAATGCGAGTGCAATCCACCTATTTTTTACATATTAGTCCATCTATTCACTGTTAAAGTTTTTATTAATAATTTTAAATAATTTTAAATTCCGATTTTAAATAGTTGACAACAGTAAATAGTGGAGACAACCTAATTTAATGTAAATACCTTTTCCCTGGACTCCCATCGCTAAGCTCGATTCCCAAAGCTTACGAGGGAAACTGGAAAATCACATTATCCACCCCTTACACGATGACATGACCTTACCCATCATGTAAGAGCATCTTAAATAAATTAAATTAAAAGATTTCCTGCCGAAAATTTAACGCTTTTCCAGACGACTGTCTTCTTTAACTCTCGGATAGGTATTATCTAATACATTTTTATGATTTTTAGTGTATAAAAAAAACTATTTGTCACAGCTCAGCATTTTAAAACGTTATTAAAATAAATCACTCTTTTTTAATTATTCAGTCGGTAATTGTTTTCGAAGTCTAAAATCAAAGTTATGTTTGTTATACCAATGATAAACCTGTGCACGAATTAGACCCCTTATTGTCTTGTACTTAAATGAATTCGATTCGCCAAAGTGAATTCAATGAAAAAGTTACTTTATAAACGATTTAACCATTTTCACTAAAACGTCGCGACATGACCATTTTATAAGTATATCTCGTTACGAATAATTTATTGTGCTTCGAGTCCTGAGTCCAGGAAATCTTTCAAATAGATGGGTACCTGGCGCGGGAACATTCTGCAAATCTGAAATTGGGAAACAAAATCAGTGGCTAAAAGTTTTACGTAATCATACATCCACTAACAATATCCCGACGTCTTATCCAGCTAAAATACACCAAAACAAAATCATTGATACAAGAAAAAGTGTCAGTCGTCATAAAGGGTGTTCAAAACGCACTAGTAGACCAGATGTTCTATGAAACTATTAATTATATCCCGCACTTTACAACGCGTTGTAGTGAACGTCTAGCTTGCGTCCAACCGTCTTACCACAAAATATTAGACCAGAGTTAAACAGAGGTTTCTAAAATTTCATGCGACAAAATCGATGTCAATCACTCGAGTCTTCTTACTCAATCCTGGCATACCTAATTATTTTACTTGTAAATGTGTTATTCAGTTAGTAAAAGCGAGGGCTACATCGATTTGTGGAGAAAATATTTAGACTCATTTGTTCAACTCTGGTTTAAATCTTTTGTGGTAACACTGCAATGGTCTTGGACTTGGGCTACAATGCGCGAACACCCTAAATACTTAAATACGATTTTCACTCGAATCTTGAAGTCTTACTTACCCAATTAATATAATAAAGCGAGCCAGGTATCGTGATCTCGTACATATTCCTCCTGACGGCGTCGACGATGTTGTCGGCCGCCTCCTGAGGAGTCAGGATCTTCATCAGCTGGGGGAACTTGATCTTGGGGTTCTTGCAGAGGCCCGTGTCCACGATGTACGGGCAGACAGTTGTCATTTTGATCTGTGGGTGTAATTGCAGTACATCATTGCATACATGCTTGTACAAAATAAGGACCAGTTTTTGTCGAATGAGGTTAGTCAAACGTCTTAGGTACGCGGAGATTGGATACACAATGTGAACGAGAACTGGACACGTCACATTGAGGCATATTTCGTTACATGGGAGGGAAGAAAGATTTATATTCTGACATCACGGAACTGGAGCAAAAGAGAGCGACGTACACCATACAAAGCGATAGAAAAGATGTCGCGCATGCGCGCGTTGTAGATCTTGTACGTTGTATCTTCTTTCATGTTTGCACGCTTATCTCGTATTATAAAGAAGAAAGATTTGTATTTTTGTGTGTATGTTTGTAATGAACAAACTCAAAAACTACTGTGCCGATTTAAAAAATTCTTCCACCATTGGAAAGCTACACTCACCCTGAGTAACATAGGCTACTGTTTATCCCGTAAAAATTAAAACGGTTCCCACGGGATAGTAGTTAACGCGGGTGAAACCGCGAAGCGCTTCTAGTTTCTTACAAAAGTACTCACCCCGCTGTAGTCCTTATTCTTGTCCTCCCTGAGCTCCTCATGCAGCGCCTCCATGAGCCCCCGCACGGCCCACTTGGTGCCGCAGTACGGGACCAGGTTGCGGAGCCCCACCACGCCGGCCATGGAGGACATGGCGACGATGTGCCCGTGGTTGCGCTCCATCATCGACGGGAGGAAGCTTTGGATGAGCTGGAATTAATGAGGATTTTTGTGGTAGCTTAACTTTCATCGCATTAACAATTTAGTATAAGCTTATGTTTAGTTTGCTTGGTAGTAAGTATAATGTATACGAAGCTATGGATGCTTACTCTACACTTTTTTTTTGTTTGGGCTTCGCATGTTATTTATTACATTACTAAAGTCACAGTCAAACCCCACTAAGTATTCGGTGAAATTGTGTACCTATACTGTACCTACTGAAACATCCTAGGAGTTGGAGAGAACACCAAACGATACAATTTTGGGTGTGTATCATTTGCTCACTCACATTCGCGCAAGTTAACAAACATGTACTGTTGATATTCCGCCAATGAAACACGAGTTCCAGTCAAAGTAATGCTCTGCTCTTGTCACTACTACCCTGCTCTTCCATGCGGCATTTGTTGCTCGTATATTTACACACGTGTTGCGGTGTTACTCACCCACATGTGCGAGATGACGTTGACGTCGAACGCGGCTCGGATCTCTCTCTCGGTCGTGTTCAGCAGAGGCTTGCACGGCATGATGCCCGCGTTGTTGATGAGCATGGTCACGTGGCCCACTTCTTGCCGGATCTTGTCGGCCATGGCGATGACGGCCTCGCGGTCCGTCACGTCACATCTGGAACACATTTTTTTTTTGGGTTGTGCTCGTTCACGGAAACTTGCGGGCGCGGGCGCGGTCGCGGGCGCGGACGCGGGTGCGTTAGACGTGGCTACCGCACTTGCGATTTGTACGTGAACACTTGTATAGTACGTCTATTATGTTTGATATTTCGCGCCCACGCCCGCGAGTAAGCGTGATCGGGCATATTCTTTTCAACAAAAATGTTTATTTAATGGTTGTACTCGTACCTAAAGCTATTTTGGGTGCACAAAAACGGGGAAATTCCAATAGGTAGGTATGTAGATTTAATCTCGACCCACGAACTCGGGCCACATAAAAAATCCTATAGGTAAACATTATCCGAGGTCAGCATCATGACAGCTTCAACTATTGTCAAACAAATTGCTACTGATTGTCTAAGTTTGCCTTCAATTGATATGACCTAGAGATAGATAACACACTGAAAACGAACCGGTGCCCTTGACTACATACGTTCAAAGGTAGATTAGGTATACCTTTACTGGCTGTCTCACAAATCTCAGTGATTAGTGGAGATAAGTATATGCAGCTACCATTTCAGTGCAGATAAGTATATGTAGCTACCATGACCATTTCAGAAGGGTAATATTCAATCAACAAATTAGGTAGACTTAGATATAACCACACAATTTATGTGCAAACTGCGAAGTTCCATTCTTCTCCATGTTTCGAACGAGTCATTTCCGGTTCTGTACATACTTAGGTACCCACAGTCAGTGCTGTCATCTTTCCATAATAAAACTTGGATACAACAACAACATAAGATGCTACTTAACCTTTGACTGTGTCAAGTTCCTTTCGATATAATCTTAGAACGCATTGTTATAAGCATAATGGTTTGACGCTGCTGCCAGCGGCTGACCCCTGATCCTTCTAACCTGCTAGTAATCTACATCTTCACTAATATTATAAAGAGTTTTTGTTCAGGAAATTGTAAGTTTATTTGTTACATGTTTCGTTCGTAGCTTAGTGGAATTGATCCACTGAAAAACACAGCTGAAGAAGAATATGACACCCGCTCTCGTCCGACATCTTATTCTTTACAAATCGCCATTCTTGCCATCAAGATGATTCAAACATAACGGCATGAGTTCCACGCCAATCTTATAAAAATATTAAATCGTAGCAACATGTTTAGCTAAACAATGTCTCCGACCCATGTCGGAGGAAAAATATGGCATAATATTACTTACAGCCATAGCAGAGCTACTGATACGTCATCAACAAAGAGAACGGACTCACTCGTATCGATGCGCCTTCCCCTTCAGGTCCCTGATGATGTCCACAGTCTCCTGGTTGCCGGTGGGGTTGATGTCCACACACACGATGTGCCCTCCGAGCTTGGCGAAGCGCATCGCCGTCTCCCGACCCATGCCGTGCCCAGCGCCTGTTATCTGAAATGGATGAGGTCATTCGGCTCTAGAAAGGTTATTATATCATCACCATCATCCTCTACTTCACATAGGCCTTTCCTAAGACGCGTAACTACAGAGCTCGATCTGCTGCAGCTCTTCTCATCCAATGGCCTACTCGTAAGGTTCGTAGGATCCAATGAACTGCTCGTAAGGTGCTTATTTTTAATAATAGGTCAGTGACTAAACGTATTTGGTTTAACCGAATCGGTTGAAGATTGACAACGCCGTTGGCAACAATGGCAACCTAATGCGTTTCCACGAAATAATAGTTGGGTTACACGTTACTAGTTGGCAAACAAAGCGGACTGTGGCCGAATACGGTCTACCGTATGTCTGTGACCGCAAATGGGCTACCTGCGTGCTAACCAATACATCTAAACCGAATGATGTAATTAAATATACTGTCGTTTTTACTCTAATTTCCTAAGGTTAAGAAATAATTCCTCGTGTTTTCCTAAGGAGCCTACTGATCGGGGATTGCTGAAAGAGATTTTTTTACGTTCTACTCTTTTTCAGCTATTTTCTTTCACCGGAGTTCGTTGATTTCTCGTAAAGGAGAGATACATATTCCTACTTATGTATCAACAGCTTACACCTAGGTATATCGACAAGTCGCCAGCAAACAATAACACAATTTTCAAAACAAATCAATCAACAGTACAAATAAAATGAAGCAATTAGATGCCCAAATGTCGTAACAAGAATCGTTCTAAAGTTTGCTGAACCCTTTTATTTTTGGCTTGACAAACATCGAGGGCACGTTACTGCGCTCATCTTAGTAAAAGTTATTCACCTTGTTAGGTATATTTTATTAGAAAATAAATAGGAAGAATTTTTAACTTGCCACATATTGAAGACTTTTGGCCACCTAAGACCAGATTTTCTATGAAACTCTGCATTCTATCGCGCACTTGGTCGCTGAGTAGACCGCGATTTATCAGTAACATCTAGCTTACGTCCAATGGTCTTGGACTACTACGGTCTTACTACAACAGATTTAAACCAGAGTTCAACTGATAAGACTAAATATGATCTCCGCAAATAGACGTCTAACCCTCGCTTTTTATAAAAATTACGAATGCCAGGACTGAGTACGAAAACGCGAGTCATAGACGTCGATTTTGTGGAACGAAATTTTAGAAACATCGGTTTAATTCTTGTCTTAACTTTTGTGGTAAGACTGCTAGTGCGCGAATACCCTGAGTAGAATTTGACTGTAGACTAGCAACTTCCGTGCACTATTAAAGACTAGTTGTCCTTACAAGTATAATCTCCCCATTGACGCTCTTGGGCTCCGGGGGCACGACGATCTGGTAGAGGCAGTGCAGCCAGGTGAGGGTCATCTTGATGTACAGCACCAGGATCTCCAGCGCCAGCGCCACGCCGTTGTATACCTTCATGGCGATGCCCTGCTCGTCAGTCCTGGGGGTCAAGGAAATTGGGGCCGGTTAATCCCTGGGAGTCAAAATATTTTTTCCTGCTCGGGCATCTCAGGGATCCGTACAACTGAAGATTGGCTACACATGGGAATAATATAACATCGTTCTGAGTGTCTATTCTGTAGTCAGGACAGACTATTCCAAAGTCCGCATTATAGGTTCTGAATAATTCGAATAATCTATTTCTTGGTAAATAAAAACATTACAAGTCACAAAAATTTACATTATACACGTAAATACGCTGATAAAAATCCAATTTAAAATGTAAATACTAATTTCTGTTCTGTCTATAACCACGATAAATTGATATTAGAGCAAGTTATAGACCAACAGCCAGAGAGATAACGTTATTTAAAGTTTGCTTAGCCCAGGAGATAAGGTAGACGTTGATCGTCCAAGGCCAAATTTCTTGTAGAAAAATGTGGAACCAGTATATCACGTCAGCCACCGTTGTGAGTCGAGCGTATAATTAATTATAATTAATTGTATATCACCTTGCAATATTATACCTACTATGTATATCCGTAGAGAACGAGCATCCGCATCTCAGCCGTCAAAATTATATATTATACTCGTAGTAAGCAACATTTAGATCTCATCGGATCGTCACGGCTAACGACACTTGCAATTAGAAGACCATTCCTCATAGTATCTAATTGCTGTTAATTCCTTGTGTGCAACAGTGAAGCAAATTGCTATATCGCAGCCAAGGTCGGCTGGGCCGTTGGGACTTTTGTCAGGCTTGTAATGCACTAAACGTGACATTTGTCCTATCTCGGGGATCAGAGAGCTCATTATTGTTTGTTGTTTATATCCTTGGGCCAACTTATAAGTCACTTTATATAGATGTCGGCGGCTTGCAACGGTTAGAGCGTTCGAGCGAATATGAACTCTTGCGTTTTAGGTCAAAAAATTCAGGCGCGATTATAGACATCTAGATCTCTAAACTAGTGATGGGCGAGTCCGTGATGTTTAAACAGACGAAAGACTCGCATTTGGTGCGACATTATACAATGGAATCTATCTATTATACTCTTGATGTACCCTTTTTTGATTGTACTGAATCGACTGACCCTTCTTATCGTCGCGGCGCCGCCCCGTCGATGCTGCGTTCTTTACTCGATCTATCTCGATTATGTCGTGCATGTCATTCGCACGCACAACTTGAATCAGCATTAGTGTCAATAATTGCTAGTACCTAGTCGAAGTTTGAGTGTAAACACCTTGAAGGATTTTGGTATGTGGTGTCATTTGATTCGTCATAATATCGAAAAATAACACAGTAGTATACTGTGCCAAGAATTCCAAGATGGTGGCATTCCGATGGAACAATGAATGACCAAGACATGTGAAGTTATGTGGGTTCATGGCAGAAGTATACTTAATTACCTATGATAACATAGCCTTCAATCAAATATTTAATACATGCTTTGCATATTACAAAGTGTGTATCTAGTTATTTACTCGCGTTTCATACATGTATGTGTTCTTGGCTTAGATCTAGTTTCTAGAACTGGCAGTGAACAGGTTCTGCTGGTTTTTATGTACGTATCTAGTATCTGCGTAGAATACTAAGCAACAGCTTACCGGGTCTAATTCGCGCACAATATAAAAATGAATAATTTTGACATTTACCTCGACGTTACTTCGCCCGTGGTCACGAGATGACAAAGAAAGACGAAGATTCTCGTGACCACGGTCGATTTAACTCGGCCGAAACGTCGATGCATGTCAAAATTATTTCATTAGTTTGTGCGCGAATAAGATCCGATTAAAACTAGTTGATACTAATGACTGCTGAGCACGGTCTCCCCTACTTTGGTGAGGAGGATTAGGCTATAATTAACCACGGAGGCTCAGTCCGGATTGATGGATATCATAGGTTTCTTCATGGGCATGCGGGTTGCCTCACGCTGTGGTATTACTATGGAAGAATGGGTTAGGCTGCGGTACTGGCTGACATTGAGCTTGCATTTGTGAAACGCCGCACTCGGTCGATATTTCGCGGCAGGTGGTGTAAGACGCCAGATGCCATCTCACCACTATCGGTGATGCAAGGTAGACAAACATGTTACAAATATGGGTAAACGTGTACGGCGTCGTTTCGATATCGACCATTGGATAGTGTTGAGAAAGATGGCGTTTGAAACGATCTTTATGTCGAAGGCCGATGTTAAAGCAAATTGTTTCTACGTCAGTTAAAGATAGCCCCTTTGCCAGATATTTGATTGAACCACCCAGAGCTAGTGTGTTCCGGCTTGAAAGACAACATCTTCAGTGAAATAACAAGCGGTTTATTGTAAGTAGGCAGTCATCAAGTGACCAACGACCTCGTCTCGGCACTAAGTTGTATAAAAAGTACAAATTTTCCACCAAATCATCTACATTTAAATATATATACCTACGTTGTATTAGTGATCGTGTAGCTTCTGATTTCTGAACTATTTGACTGCTTGAGATCATATTCACACAATAATAGCTTTTTGTTGTGTCGAGATGATAGTTCACACCTAGGCTCACATTTTAAGTTGCCATCATACATCAAAACACGATCAAAACCATACATTATCCATGATTGACAACAATCATAAAAAATAGCATTGTGTTTCGGAAGTAACTACTCGTAATCATGAATAGAATTTCAACAAGCTATTGTTACGTAGTTTTTTTTACACATCATCAAGCATGGAACAATACAGCAAGCATACATGTTTATGATTCATCTGCAATGGATCTACACATTAAATTGTATTTCTGAGGATTTGACCAAACGTGCCTGTGATGATAAATCACGGTTCCTAAGTTCCAAATAAAATGCGCAGGACTCAACGAAGGATGCCGAACTAATGCCACAGGCAGTCGGCACGCGAATTATATAGACGTGTACGCACTGATGCAGATAATCGACGCGATTAATTAAATTATATTCAGTCGCCATCGATGAAGTATAAACATCGTCAGTTATAGGTATAAAGATAAAAGCATGAATAATAATCGTATTGTCTATAACCAGGTTTTTTACATGCGTAAGCGTAAGCAGGTTAAAAACAAAACTACATTTTTTATTTGCATCATCGTAACTATGTGAACCGACTGTACCGTGTCATTAATGTAGTTTATATTATAATAATATTATCTTTTAAAAGTTGTCGAGAGGAAAAATACTGACATGGGACGAAAAAGTACTTAACTCGCTAACAAAAAAGAATGGAATAATCCAATTTAAAATGCAGCAATGAGCATTCTGCATAAGATTTTTTGATAATGTATTTGAATTTTGATTGAATTCTGCTGCTATAAAACAAAAGTAGGAATCCCGTAGATCGACAACATACAAATCAACTTACTTAAAAATATAAAGATTATTGTAAAGGTCCAAATAACTGTTTTATTATTTTTGGCAAAATAATTAAAAACACGTCTACCGATTCCATTTAACCATGAGCTTATTTGCCTCTTGATTAACAGAAACATTTCTACATTATTTTGTAACACGATAACCGCGGCCGGCCGCCGACGGCTGCGTTGAAGCAATGCCGTCGTTGCGTAAACGCGCCGGTTTCGCGGGGCAGTGCGTTACTCAAGTTCAAGGTGGAAGTGCATGTGATACTATACGGCGCGTAGTGGCTGACTAACTATTACTTCAGCTGCTGTATAATTTCGAAGGCAGACGTTTTACAAGTAAATACTGCCTCTAGTTATATAGTAGGTACCTACGTAAGTAATTATTTTTGTTATGGGCAAGCGGAAGTGGCTCATCATTATTACAAATCATAAACCACGGCAATGAAACTCCAAAAAAATATGATATTATAATATTCGTCATAGTTTAATTTTATTAGCCTCGTTGTATGAGGATGTGTAGTAACTAAAGTAAAAAGGTAAGTATGGTTTCACTCCCATCCGTATCAGTTGGATGTAAAACTTGACAGCTTGAAATGCTTGTAGGTATAAATTGAAATATATCTGAAAACTAGCTGCGCCCCGCGGTTTCACCCACGTTAGGTTAATATACGATATATCTCTATGAATTGTAGCCTATGTGTTATTCTGATATGTAAGCTATATTATTGTAAAGATTCATTAACATCCATTCAGTAGTTTTTACGTGAAAGAGTAACAAACATCATCCATCCAATAGACATCGCCTCCCGATCACCTAAATAGGTTTTGACCCCAAACCATATTACGAGAACCAATAATTGTTCATTTTGAAAAGCAGTGGCCGTTTGCAATATGACGACGCCGTTTGTAAAATGCAGAATAAAATGGTGCCGCCATATTTACAACTCACAAATAGAATAATGTTTAACCTCAACAAAGGGAAACTAACTAGCGATATCCAAACACAAGGCCCGAGCATCCGCGCGCAGGAAACATCCAAACACGTTACATAATTTAATAGCGATCAAGTCGCAATTAATCTGCCATTAGACAAACCACTAACCTCCAAGCATAACAACAACTTATAGCATAACAACACTAGCTGCGCCCCGCGGTTTCATCCTTGTAACTTCTATTTTACCGCAAGAACTCGCTTTCGCTATAATAACATCGACTATTGTAGTGTAACCATCGATAATAGAATTTTCTACATTGGATGAGTAGTTCCATATTATTATATTACCTGTTCACCTGTAGATACAATTTTCGTATCCCCGCAGGAACTCCGTATTTTTCCTAGAAAACATAGTCTACGTCACTCGATAATAATTAAGTTTATTTGATAAAACAATGATTGTTATATTCTAAAACCGTTCTTACTATCGGTTAAAATCGGAACAGTAGTTCTGGAGATTACCAGATTGATGAAGTCACTAACAGATCTTTATAATAATTGTGTAGGTAATTAGTGCAAATGAAACACACAAGGATACAAACAAACAGACAACATGCCTAAAATATATTATGTATTAGGTATACTTTACAATATTTAAGATAGATACGTTTAATTATTTTTGTAGCGAGTTATAAGTTTCCAGGTTGTGCGTAACATGCAATTCTAATGATTATAAAATAAATATGACGAATACTCACTCGAAGAAAAAAAGGCTCTTTTGCCGCCCGCTCTTACCTACAAACGATACGTTAAACCACATAATACACTGCGAATATAGTAAAATATTCACTCCCGTCCAATCATATAAATCACTTCTATCGAAAGTGAGGGTAAGGATCGTTCGGACTGTTTTTTTTTATCGGCAAATCGCTTCGCACCAACCCCGCTGGGAGATTGAATGTTTAAATCGATTAACCGTCGCGGACTGGTCTGCCGGGAGGACAGGCGTGCGGGCTCGACCACGGCTTTCTCTGGTTTCAACGATGTTGCAGCGGTCCAATTGGCGGAAACGTGTTGCAAATTGGCATAATATTTAATGACGCTGCATCCTGCGGTTCGTGCATGCACTCCGCTGCATCCTGTGCGCGCTCGACCGGCAAAATGGAGGTAAGTTATGAACCGACTCGAAATGTAGGAGGTTCAATACGTCAATTTTTTTTTTTCATGTCTTGTCTTCCTACTTCTGTGACGTTAACTCATACCTACCTATGTTCGGCAATCTGTAACTGTTTCCGGAGGATTATTACTGGTGTTTATAAATGCTACCGGAGCTCCCATAAAAATTTTAGTAAATATATTTAAAAAAAAAAAACAAAATAAAAAAAATCGTTTCTTTGGGTAAAACATAACAGAACTGTGAACAAAGGACAATGGGAAGACAACGACGTAGAACAAAGTGGAAGTGCTGCATTCAAAGCACTATTTCCAGTCAGACACGGACCAGACCTACTTGCCTTGAGCATTGACGTTTGGGCCAGTTAGACCCACGCTGCGTATATACGGCAACTCGTATGGATCGTTTACTAGCGACCTTTATAATCCATTGGACTGGTCTTCAGAACTCTCACATAATCTACACTAATATTATAAAGAGGAAAACCTTGTTTGGTTGTAATGAATAGGCTCCGAAACTACAGAACCTACTATTAGGAAGCTATGCTATCCCCGGGTGACATAGGCTACCTTTTATCCCGTAAAAATTAATGGTTCCCGCGTGATAGTAGTTAACACGGGTGAAACCGCGAGGTGCTTCTAGTATTAAATATACTCATATCTGTGGATTTTCTTGCTGCCCTATTTGATTTTCTGCAACGTGTCGCAGAAGACGGGAAGATAGTGGTATAATAGTAGCGAATACTAGGGCTATTATGGTAAACTAATTAAACCAATATGATGCGTAACTATTCGAACGCAACATCGGTGTCAAAGTTTATTTCCATATATTTTTAGATTTGTTATAGTGGTCTTAGCACAAAAGATTAGACCAGGGGGGTTCTAAAATTACATTCGACCAAATCGACGTCTTTCACTCGCGTTTTCTTACTCAATCCTGGCATCGGTACCTAATTATTTTACTTGTAAATTTGTTATTGAGTTAGAAAAAGCGAGGCTTAGACGTTGATTTGTAGAGAAAATATTTACGCTCATTAATTATTCAACTCTGGTTTAAATATTTGTAGTAAGGCCGTATATGTCTACAAACTTGTCTTGACAAAGACACGAGTCGAAAAGGGATTGGCTGTAGACAGAGAAAGGATTGGATCTCAAAAACTGCCGGTATGCCCCAAACGGGTCAATCAAGGATTTTTGAAAGGACCTAGCTGCTCGTTCGTAATCAGGAAGTGTGAACCTGTAAGATACAAGGACTAAAAACTTTATCATATTGTTCGACATTGATGACATTTTTCGTTGAGTAGATTGAAAAAATTACATACAAAAATAAAAAAAACCTTACTATTTTACTTAGCTAAGCATAAAATAAGCATCTAACTTTGACTTTTGACGACCAGTAGGCCATAAAAAAAAACTCAATGATGTTCTAAAAATCACACTGATAAAAATTGACTAATTAAAACATAAACCAACTTTATTACACCTAAAACCATCCTAAAACTCAATTGCTTTAATAGTTTGGTTGCTTTAATAGCTTTGTGAATTTGAAGACCACAGCCCAAAAATATATATGAATAAATAAAATAAAAATAGGTACCAGTAAATAACAAAGGACCGCACGGTTCTTCGTTTATTATTAAGTATTATTCATACGTGCATTCATCCATTGTTCTTATTATACACAATTTGTGAATATTTTTACCTATTGAAGGGCTCAAGGTACATACTTACCACAGATTATCCAATACTTCAACTGACTTAAATCCCCTTATTACGGTACTTGGCTATAAAATTAAACTTCAGATGGAAGAAAAAATATTTTGAAAGCCTCGATACTCATACCAACTTTAATATAAAATAAAAAGAAAAAAAAAATATTTCCTTTCTTCCCACTTCTTAATTTTATGACAGCACTATTGAATTTTGTACGATACGGATGTTGATACCAAGCAAATGCAATTATAATAACAATATTTAACTTAGAAACAATAAATAGAGACTGAGTAGTCATCGTCAGAGTGGCAGATAAAAAATAGAACAAAATGTAAGAAGACCAACATAAATAGCCTTTAATAATGGACAAAACGACATACAAAATCAATCCGCTGTCATTTATTCGTGATATCAAACGTATAAAAATATAAAAATAAATACACATTAAATTACCAAATGGAAGACGTTTGCAATTTTATGTTTACCCTTGAATGTAATGTGTTTCCTTTTCGCTAATTATACAAGTTATGCAAATAAACCAAACGAGAATCGTTTCGAAGAGCTGCCGTGATACACTGGGTCACACGAAACTTGGTTCCTATTGATACAGTTACGGAAATTGAATCAAATACGCAAATACGGCATTGTTCAATAAATCAATATTATTTTCAATATTATCGCTTATCCATGATTATTATGCCTCAAATGTTATTAGCAAAATACAAGTTTTAAAAACGAAATGTGTCCCAGTATCGCAGATCTGACTGTTCTTTGTGCGTGTGACCGACTCGCCCCTACAAAAATAAGTATAATTTAATAGGGGCAATTCGTCCATTTGGCCGAGACTACCCCCAACTCGCAGAAAGATAATATAAGTGTAACGGCAAAACCACGTCCGCTGCATAGCCACCAAAGCGAATGAGAGCTGTATCGATGATTGCTGATCCATTATGATCATGGATCATGCGATGCTCGCTCGCTCATTCATATTGATCCATTCAACTGGATCAAGGTAGGCAAAGTTTAACCGAGTCAATTATGAGCAATTAGGTTCTCATAGCTGCGGTGGCTGATGTTCTCTGGGAGTAAGGATAAAATTTAATTTTTGGTCGCTTTTTGTCTGATTGTATCTTTCGCCATCACCACCGTGCTTATCTGTTCATACTTCCGCTAGCATGGTGATAGCAATGTTAACGTCATAATGATAATGATTTATACAAAAAATGTTGCATTTATTCATGCATTTTTTGTTTTTCCCTTGTTTTATACTATAATATCTACATACTTAATTCATGTCAATTGTTTCATGACTTGGAGTTTCGACCTCAACTGAAAATGAGCTACGTAACCTAAAGTTTTTGACTTCAATAAATCGTTGTACCGTCACCCTGGCCTATTTCGAAGTGCATTTCTGCATCTTGCGTGCATTGTAGTTTATAGTTGCTCTCAACCCGAGCCAGCACCACTGCGAAGCTGCGCATACGCACGCGATTTAGTTGACGACGCATGCGTGGTTACACAACCAGTCGGTGGAGTGTTCGGCGCACGTCCCGTCCATTGACCTTACATGAGCGTGACTGGTCCGGTGACATTGGAATGGCAAGTTTTATGGGCATTTGCTTTGAAGGTTGCGCTAAGTGCCCCAGAACCGGACGTTCAGCAGAAACGCTGCCCCTTCGGTTCCTATCTGGCTCAAAGCCGTAGCCGATCTCTCCGATTGTGCCGACTTGCTCTTATTTTAAAATAGTAACCCTTTTTAGGTGTTTCCCGCGACTTCGCCCGCGCTGTTTACATTATATCGCGAACAACATTTTCATGTGTCCGTCTCTAACATCCAATCTATCTCTAGGAAAATGGAGATCAGTTCAGCCGTTAAGCCGAGAAATGGTACCATACAAACAGAGCTACTTTCGCATTTATGATATTTGTATTGTATGCCTTCAGGGTGCTCAGACAGGCAGATAAACTTGTTTATCGATTATTATTTTGTTTACTATCCCGCCAGGTTAAATCCACTTAGTTCACCTAGGTGTGCAAAGTGGAAAAATCCTAATTTCACCTCAGAACCCTTTCACTCAGGTGATATCACCTGGTTGAAATGGGGCTACTATTTGGGTGTCCTCTGTTCGCTTGGGCTTATAGAAATTCAGGATAACTTACCATGGTGCCTTTTCCACTATGCTTGGAGCGGCTCCATTCTTCTCTACTGACGTCATAGCGAATTCTGAAAAGCATGATAATAAATACTGCATTACGAGTAAGTAGGTACACATTAGGTATAGCAATTGATGCACTCGGTTCTTAAAATTAACACTACGATTAGCGTTAAATAAATAAATCCATACATAAGTATGTCTGTTTGAACTTGTTAGTGTTTATTGACGTCATGGCTTACTGCATCTTTTTTTTATTTATTGGTTTATAATTCTGAAATGGTTCTCAGTTGCACATTTATGCAAATATTTGTATTTTTGTCTGCTATATTTATATCCTACATAATTATGCATCCTACCTATCGAGCAGCGGTATTCGTGTAAAGCCGACCAAATTCATCCTTAATTACTCGATTCAAAATAACGATGATTGATCAGTGAACCTAGTGCGAGTTTTGTCAATTTATTTACGCGGTCGGTCCGTTTGGCGTAAACTTGAAATTGTATGGAATAAGAGCAGCGCCATCTAGCGTCAGTGAATCAGTCACTAAATGGCGCTGCTATTATTCCATACAATTTCAAGTTTACGCCAAACGGACCGAGCGCGTAAATAAATTGATAAAACTCGCACTAGGCACACAGATCATAAAAAGTATGACATTCGCATCTGACTAGATTGTGAAGATCATACTTACTTTGTTTGATCTGTGGCAACAATATATTGACAGACTAGTAGCGCCCCGCGGTGTTACCCTCTGTTTTCACAATAAACCCCTGTGTTAATTCAGGATGTAAGCTACCTCCATACCGAATTTCATCAAAATTTATCCAGTCGTTTGAGCTTAAAATAGTAACTAACATCCATACATTTTGACATAACTCCCAGGAAGTTTCGGTAAAGCACTTAACTCCACTTTCTTCCATTTTACTGAATCGTGAATTTGACTGTAAATTGACTTGACTACTTTTACTGTCAAGACTTTGAAAATATGTAAAACTTGAAATGTTTTATA
Organism: Hylaea fasciaria; assembly: GCA_905147375.1. NCBI lineage: Eukaryota > Metazoa > Arthropoda > Insecta > Lepidoptera > Geometridae > Hylaea > Hylaea fasciaria. Next base: position 11,842,798 of record LR990193.1, on the reverse strand, counting down.
CTTGTTTGACACTAGCTAGAAGCACAAACCGTGCGAAGCCAAAATTAAAAAAAGACAGCAGTCATGCTGCCCTTGTTTGCGGTAACTAATATTTAGACTGTGCCTAGTCTGATAATGGCCCCGGTTCCTATCTCTAGTAGGTCATCTCGCACAATTACCGCTCCCCCAATGAGAAATATAAACTTCTACATAATACATATTATTATTATATTATGTAGGTTTGCAATTTTGCATAGGTACATCTGGTGTGGAGTTGTTTAGAGAGCTCTCGTATAAAAAGAGCATTCGTTTTCATTAAGCCAATGTCAAGTAATCTATCTATCTACTTATACTAATATTATAAAGAGGAAAGATTTGATTGTTTGTTTGTTTGCATTGAATAGGCCGAAAGTACTGATACGATTTGAAAAATTATTTCACTGTTGGGTACTTACTCGTAGCTACACTATCCCCGGATGACTTGCTACTTTTTATCCCGTAAAAATTAACGGTTCCCGCGGGATAGTAGTTAACGCGAGTGATACCGCGAAGCTATTTTAGTACCTACCTATTACATTATAATTATACTTAAAGTAAATTATACTTAAAGTAAGTAATATTATATTATTTTCAAAATAGTCAAAATGTCGAGCGTTGTAACAGCCCTGCCCGCGGCACATACTTATCTAAATCAAACGTTTTGGTAAATGTACCCATAATATAATTATTACACTGCCACGTGTTGAATTTATTAATTTGCATTGTAATGTAAACTACTTACCTAACTAGAAGTTTACAATGCAAATTAGTATGTCGAGCACAACATACAAACTTTTGGACTTGTTTGACTATTGTTATGATATACTTACCTAATCTGTGGTATCAATACTAGTCAGACTCTAAAAATAAATGCAAAACCTCTAGTCTGTTTCTCGAATATGGCATCAATAAATATATTCAACTAGCTGCGCCCCGCGGTTTCACCCGCGTTTGGATAATATAATATGATATATCTTTATGAATTGTAGCCTATGTGTTATTCTGATATGTAAGCTATATTATTGTGAAGTTTCATCAAAATCCATTCAATAGTTTTTACGTGAAAGAGTAACAAACATCCATCCATCCATCCATCCACACTTACAAACATTCGCGTTTATAATATTAGTAGGATATGGCCCGACCATGGACCTAGTATCATAACTAGCATATATAAATGTATTTTTATAAACTATAACCACTTTTTTATTGCCATTTTATTGAAGTTGATAGCATTTGTCAAGGTGAAGAATGGTTTATTTTTATTTATAAATCGTGGTCCTACAACATACCTACAAGCAATGTATTTATTATTGCATGCAAGCTAAATCGCTACGATGCGCCAATCGCCATGTTTTTGAATCAAAGTGTATTTATATGTCAATTAAAACAACAATAACAGCCTATTATTCCTATGTAACTCAATGAATCAATGTGGTTCATTCATTAGGTAGGTGACTTTTTAATTAATTGGGTGCCCTATTAGACCGCCTGTTAAAGAAATATAACGCGAGTCAATCGATACTTCAGCAAGCAGACCACTGACCACAATCCTACCTAGTCGTAGCACAGAAATAGAACAACAATGATTCACAAAAAAAACATGTGGACAAATAAAAAAAAATTACTCACGCTTTATAAAAAAAAAGTTGGAGTGAAATTGAAATAAGAAAATGTTACGAAACGCGCAAAAGAGCGGGAAACGCGATTGTGAAACTGCGCGCGTCCACTGCGTTTCAGTCGCCGCGAGTGACTAGGTACTTCTCTCTCGGAGACTATACTTAGTAGGTACCTACCTACGTGGTGACTGCCGGCCGCCACCGGTCGAGTTGATCACTGTTCTAAGCTGAGTCGAACAAATCTGCGATGATCCTACTGTTGTTTATGGCGATAATTGTGACGGATTAGAGGAACATTCTGCTTCGAACATACATAAAAGATTTTATAAAAAAATAAAACAAGAAATTTACTGCGTGAGTAGAGTGTTTATTACACAATCAATGGATAGGGCCTACCCAGAATTTACTAATACTAAAGATATTATGCAAATATGTAATTCTATTTTTATATTGTTTCAAAATCGCGCTAGATTTAAATTTTAATTTGAACTCTAGCGTATCTTGTGGGCACAAAAGGTGACACACGCCTGTAATGACACTTAGAAGTAAATTACGATATAAAACATGCAAATTATAATCGTAAAACCATGGCAGTAATTGCTGATTGATTACTTCTTCATTACTGTCAAATATAATTACGTATGCACCTAAGCAACAAAGTTCGCACTCGGCAAAAAAAATCTGTCAAAACAATTTTCCAAAGAGTATAATAGTAATATGGGACCACTTTTCTTTCCAACTGTAGGTATATTTTTTTTTGTTTTGTAATGGCTTCGCACGGTTTGTGCATATAGTCAGTCTCAAGTATTTTATTATAATAAGTATTTCTTAATTTCACATTTAAGAAAGTCACGGCAATATAGCAATCGTGGTCAAGTAGTCAAGTCAATTATTTACATCGTCAAAGTCACGATTCAGTAAAGTAGTGGATGCTTTACTGAATCTTCCTGAGAGTTTTGGAAAAAATGCGAAATGACACGTTTTTTGAGTTTATATCATTCGCCCACACTCGTGCACGTTAACGAACACTTATGATTAATATTCCACCAATATTACACATTAACACTCGAAGAAACACAAGTTTGAGAAAATAATACAAAACTAAAAACGTCCCACTATCGGATTCCCGCCAAAACTCCCTGTAGGTATATTATAGCCAAATAAATTCGCGCAAAGCGGCCCTTTTAAGTAGGTATTTTTCTAGTATAGCAAAGCAGAATTAGCGCAGGGGGGAACTAGCCCATAATTTATGAGTGTACCAAAATGTTACACAGTAGGTACCGATTCGGATTCTGATTATTTTTGATTTTGTCACGGCGGCAAGCTTCCTTATTCAGCGGGATAAAACGGGAATATGAGCTCTAATGACATTACTTATAATACCTGTTCATATTTTAGATCTGATTTAAAACGTAATATAAATCCCTTAACCCCCAGTTTCTGGAACGTTTGTTGGCTTTGACAGTAGATTAAAACTACCGTTGTCTCCATCTGACACTAAACAAATAACAAGGATAGCAATAGAATTAATCTGTAGTCAAAGTTGACTGACGTTTCAGAAACCGACAGTAAGTATCTGTATTTTGCAACCCAAAAATTATAAATTGAATAAGGACCTCTAGCTAAAATGAGAAGCACTTTATATACACAGCTGGAACACAACATTATATAATATAGGAATAAGTGGTATATTAGAATATATTTACTTTATTGTACACCCGGTATAAAAAAATACACAAGGTATACTTACATACGGAATTGAACTAAAAATTTAAAGTACAATGGGCGGTCTTACCGCTAAAAGCGATCTATTCCAGTCAACCTTTGGATTGAGAGAAATAATGGTGTACCTACCAGAGATTGGCGATATAGGTACTTATTTAATTTGATCTTAATAGGTTAATAAAGGATAATGTCTAGTCTGCTTTTGAAGTATCCGATTTTTTACTGAAAATTAAAACGAAGCATATCGCACAGGAGCCTCGCTATGACGAAAGAAAGAGACGCTGCGACATTGAAGTTTATAACTAAACACTTTAACATTTCGCTAACACCTCGACGACGGCGTTGAGTAAGCTGTTTCATCAGACGGGCGGAGCCGCGGGAACAGCTAGGTAGTTTTTAATATTAGTAGAGTATTTAATTTAAACTGTGAACTGCGACCTTGCCGGTGAATGTGTAGACATTACGTTGTACCTACTACCTATAAGCTTGTAAGTAACTGCCCATCGGGCATCTGCTAGGAGGAATAATGTACTGGATAAGCGATGCATCCAAACACAGACAAGAAAAATGGCACGAATAAAATATCGCAACGATATGAACCGCAACGGCACCGCCACTGTTACAACTTCTACGCTACGAGTTGTAGTTCCGAGCCCCGACAGTCGGTCTACCTCTCTCGCCTGGACAAGGATACGAAGGGTGAAGAAGTCGTGCTTTATGTCTTGGAGATATTAGACACTGAAGTTCGCGTGAGGAGCCTATCAAGGTGAAGTTGCAGCCTTTGGAGCAGACTAGGACCACTGACTTCAAGTCCTACGTGCTCCAGGTTGCAGTTGAACACCTGGAGATGTTCCTCAACTTCTGGCTACAGGGGTGGTCTACCACCGATATAGGGAATGTAGGCGTAAATAATTCCCTGATAGTGGCGCTGATACTTAATTAATGTAATTGTGTTAGTTAGTCTGTAAGGTAAGTATATAATATGTTTTGGGTCATAGAATAGTTTTAGTCTACTAATGTTATTCTTAAGTTACCTGAATAAATAATAATAATTATTATTATAATCAACATTATTTCCGTCTATTAAGGTTTAGTTTCGACTAATGCAAATAAGACCACAAGTTTGTATGTGCTCTTATTTTACTGGCAGTTTTTAAGACCTTAACCCCCAGTTTCTGGAACGTTTGTTGGCTTTGACAGTACATTAAAAATATCGTTGTCTCTATCTGACACTAAACAAATAACAAGGATGGCAATAGAATTAATCTGTAGTCAAAGTAGGCTGACGTTTCAGAAACCGGGTGTTAGTCTAGTACATTATTGATCGAAGGCTTCTGCCCAACTATTGACCGATGTTCAAGATTACCATTGTGATAACAATATTTTGTGAATTCGAATGATCCAATGTGGTTTGACCTTTTTTCTTTTTCCGCATCTATTGATAAAATAGATGATAATTTATTAATCTAGATAGAAAAATAAAAGAAAGAAACTGAGCTTAAGTGGAAATGTAAAAATGGCTTTCATCATCTGTATGTAATTTTTTTTACTATCTATTTATTTGTAATGTCCGGCCTACTTCCTCTTATAATATTCTGTTGTCGGTGGTCTATCTATATTTTCATTATAAGTAGCAAAAGTGTGGATGTTGCATTAAAAACTAACAATTGAGTAAATAGCTGAACAAGTTTTGATTAAGCTCATGAATATTATTTCAATAGTCATGCTCAGCTTTCCAGTCCAAGGTCGTGCAGTAGGCAATATTTGTAAATTGTTAAAGTCGAAGTGTCTAGAATTGGCACTGGTGGCAAATTGTGTGTATCTTTTTTTGTTTATCAAAATGTTTAGTTTATTTTTGGCTTTCTCGTGGGCTAAATTGCAATTAAAATATTTTATACCTATTTACTGAATTATAATACGTTAATAACTTCTTTTAGTTTAAAATTATTTTAATTAAGTTCCTCTCTTAAGTGTCCTTATCTTTTTAAAATCCAAGCGCACGTAAAAGTCAAGATAATAATGCCGTTACCACACAATAAAATTTAATAGTACTTATCTATTCTTGAAACACAATATTAAACCGTTTAGATTTTATTTAGTTGTTTTTTTATGTTCTTTTACTTTATATTTATTTTTTGGAAAAAATATTTTGGCATTTTTTTCTATAGGAATGCCAATACTCATGAGCGTCAGTATAACGGCCAAACTACTTTCACGTCAGTGGCCGCTCCGACGGGCGATGCTCTCTCGTTGGCAATCAGCTTGCGTCACGCATGAGGAAATGTACCCTTAGCTCGGCTGACCTTGGCGCCCGTGTCTTATTGAAAAGGTGTGTAGATGTTAAGCCTTAAATTTGTAATTTTAGTTGCCACTTATTTGACCATCTACAAACGTAAGTTAGAAAGAGAGTTAGTAGGTGCAAATCAAAATGCGGTATCTCTTGGGCATATCTGTTAAGGCACTGTAAATTGGGATAAATCCATAAATTACCTAATTTATTTATTTCTAGCTGCGTCCTGCAATTTCAGCTGCGATTTGCGACTATCTGTACTATATTATTATTATACCTTTATGTTATGAATGTTTATAATAAAAACTTAAGTTTTATGATAGTATTTGTGTCCGTGTGTCACACAATACCATGAGAAATTTTAACTTAAGTAACTAGTTCTTTTCTCGACACTCGTGGGAATAAAAGCGCAAGAATAGGTTTTTTGTAGGTTTTGTTTATAGGCACATTTTACGATACGTTTGACGTAGTGGCTGAGCACTCGGACTGCTGCGCCTGGTGTCGCGGGTTCAATTCCCGCTCGGTACAAATACATTTGTTTCTGGTCTGGGTGCTATGTGTGTGAAATTATATGTCTGTAAACGGTACCCACGATAAATAATAATTCTAGTGTAGGACTACGTTTAAAAAAAAGAAAATAAATTAAAAGAAAGATACAATCTAGCTAGATCTACGGAGCGGCGCGCGTGTTGTTTCAGCCTTCAATGAAAATAACCGTATAGATTGTCCAATTTCTACTAAAAACAGCGTAGTGTAGATTGGTAGGGTTCCTTACAGTGTTTATGGGTCTTATTAGATTGAAAACGGAAAACTTCCTTCCTCAGGAATCAGGCTTACGAATCCACTAAATACTACACAATATCCCTATCAGCGTGGCCCGGTAGCGGCCCTTGTAAACCTTATCTAGGCAGAATTAAACGGGTCTAATTCGCGCTCAAACTAAGCATAGGCTGAACATGTATGTCACCTCCGATCACATCGTCGCCTTGAGTTTGTATAAAAAAGATACGCCCTGGAGATGAGAACTGGATCGAGATTACATTTGATTGTTGCTAAGATTTGTCGGCAGACAGACAAACGTGCGCAATTATTTACAATGTGGCTTAATAAATAAGTATTTACTAACCTTAACCATGAGCGAGTCAGAGAAGCCCTGAAATTAGAAACTTAGCAACGAGAAATAAAAGTTTTGCCCTCTATACTTTGCAGGCGCTCTACACACTTGAATACCTATAGGGTATTTTCTAGGCTGAGCATGAGAATTGTTTCACATTAAATCATAGTCATAACATGGGTTTTGATATTATTTAGGTAACCTACATTGAGCGTCAAGATGTCTCAACAGTACGTCATGGTACGAATAAGTAGTAAAGCAATTCTGTTTAGTTCTTCGATTGGATCGCAATAAGACGTCACTAAAGCCCCCACGTGAGACAGTGGTCTCTTGCTGGCCTTAAAAAAAAAAGATAATGCGTGCAACGTGAGCAAATACAATAAACAAAGAAACATGTTTTTCTGTAAAAGATGTAGGTACCTACATAATTATTATCCTACTAATATTATAAACGCGAAAGTTTGTGAGTATGGATGGATGGATGGATGGATGGATGGATGTTTGTTACTCTTTCACGCAAAAACTACTGAATGGATTTTGACGAAACTTCACAATAATATAGCTTACATATCAGAATAACACATAGGCAACAATTCATTAAGATATATTATTATATATTATCCAAACGCGGGTGAAACCGCGGGGCGCAGCTAGTATGTAATATAACTTTATCATTTTCATTACTTTTATTTCAATTGTTATTATTATTTAGAATAAGTGTTTTCCGTTTTGTAGTGGCACGACCAGAAACTGAAATGAGCTGGGAGTAGATGATCACATCACCTATATAGACCTAGCTCCGATGGTGGATTAAGGCCTAATCCTCCTCATGACAGAGAGGTGCGTGGAAGATCCGTGCTCATCTTTGGCTGGGTGAGTTCTGAGGAGGGTATTACTATAATGGCATATAGTTATGTTTGGGATACCGTGCCATACATACCAATTTTCTTGATAAGAAGTCAAAGCAGTTATGCTACAAGCTCTTATCACAACTCAAGTATGTTGACCCTTTAATAATAAAACTATAATATTTTCTTATCACCATTGTAAACATGGCATCGTCTCAAGCAGTGTCTCAGTTACTGAACAGTAGAATAGCTGGATAAATGTTTTTTGTTTTAGCTGGTATTGATTAAAATTAATCTGTGGCCGTGTGATTAGCTGTTATCGGTGATAAATGATAATTTGACTGCATAATATTGGATATTTGGTTGTCAGGTATATAGTGGATTATTTGTGATATAGAAGACAGTCGTCATGTAAGTCTTTTTCTAATAAGAATTATAAATTAGCTTGTATTTCCAACCAGGAGGTGGAAGGTCGATCTTGACGACTAAGCTAAATATTGGTCCTAAATTGGTCCATCCATACAAGCGATAGATCGCAAAAGCTGGGAAGAAGACACAGTGTTGTTACGAGTATTATAATAATTCATTCCGACCGACGACGAGACGAAGTAGTTGTAGATTGTCGAACCAATTTACGAAGACCTTAAAAAAAATGCAGCAAATGCCTACTGTTAATTGCGTCCGTAATTTGATTACTAATTAAACGGCTGATCAAATAACAGACCTTTATCGAGGAACAAGCGGGTCGCCTTCACGTGCGCTTGTAAAATTTAGCCAATGGATAAAGGGTCACCGGGTTTTGGAAGTAACATGTTGTTTTAAGTTTACCTTTCTAGTTTTGCCTTTGATCTGGGTCTGGGCCAAAACCGAGGTTCCTATAATTCAGTAGGTAATCAGGCCAAGAATAACATTTGTTAATCTAACTAAGTAGGTGTTCTTAAACTTTCGCGAACTGAATACATGTTCAATAGAATCTAAAAGACTGAGTCTTCTCGTGACCACGGTCGATTTAACTCGGCCGAAACGTCCAGGTATGTCAAAATTATATATTACAAGCTGTTGCGACTTCGTCCGCGCGGACTATATTTTTTACCAATATTCCAAATAAATAATAAATAATGACCATGACATGACTTCGACATCGACATCGACATCCGATTTCCGCCATCCAACATATTATTCTGACATTCATCATCTTTCCAAATTACCATTTTATACAAAAAACTACCACTTCATATAAAAATCTACCATTTCCTACCGAAATCTACCATTTCATACCTAAATCTACCATTTTCTTCCTAAATCTAATTTCTACCATAAGCTACCGCTCTCTACCAAAAGCTACCGCTTTCTACCAAAAGCTACCATTTTCTACCAAAACCTCCTACAAAAACTACTTTATGGGCCTCGTAGCTTCTGATTTTGGATAGATGATCCAAAATCCGAAGCTACGAGGACCATAAAAATGGTCCTCGTAGCTTCAAGTCAGGTATCATTACTTTTATAATTATTATTTTTGTACAATATTGTGATCCTGTTTCTCAGGGCGGAGGAACCTCAGATCATCGTCGTGTTCAGGATTATCTTCGAGGTGTTATGGACTCTGCTGAAGCTCAACTTTGAACTGGGGAAGGCGTTTATCAGATGGTGTGTCCCTCCGGAACCTAAGGATGTATCTGAAGACATTGTGCTGGTACTATCTGTATTACCTACTTTCAGAATACCTATGTATAATTTGACTGTAGGAAAATGATTTTCTTGAATAATTATTACAACACAACTGCACAATTTATATATTTGTACGTATGTACACCATACATATAAATTTTCCCTCGTCACGATCATAATTATATACGAGTACATTTGCTCGTACGAGTACATAGACACCACATCGTAAATGCATACAGAGTAAAATTACAGCTAATCAAATAGGTAAGTACTTCTACCTATTATACAAGTATACACGGCGTCCCACGGATAGGCCACATGGAGGCAAAGTATACTTTGAATATTGTAGATGGAACGTTACTGAAAGAAGACATTATTTGAATTTAAATAACAATTTAAACTGTATTCTAATAATCACCTGTAGCTTTATTACACCGATCGAAATTATAAGGATTATTTTTGCTATATAATAATATATGTACCTATAGTGTCAGATATAAGGAAGACTCCTCCCTCAAGATCTGGTCTCGTGGTCTGCAGCATGCTGCAGTCGCACCTGTTGTAGATAGACCAGCGTCACTGTTGTTCCGTTTAGCGCTCTATGGTCAAGTAAGAAGGTCAAACCTGGCTGCGCCATTAAGCTCATTATCCTCCACTGTCCTCCGCAAGCCTCTCATGCATCATGGTCGTTGCATGAGAGAAGGTCGCGCTTCGCTTGACGCGGTAATACTTTGTGGTATAGAAAAGAAACGTACCACGGTGACCAGTTGACCACGTGAAATCAAAGTCTCTGATTAGTCTGCCCAGTTGCGTATTTTATCAGAAGTATGAGTTGATAAAAACAAAAAAGTAATTAGGTGTTACATAAATACAGTACATTAATTTATTAGATTGTTATTACTAATACTGTTGAAATAGCCAAGTCGGAAAAAAGTACAATAGGAAAGGTTTACCGTAATAACTTCGCTGGACCCACGGTGGGATCATTATAGTTAACTTTCTCACCGTCGCAAAATATATTGTCACTAATAAATGTCAGGACCTTAATAAATACGCCAGCTTTACTCTGTTGTTTGTTTGTTTTTTTGTTTTGAGGTTGTGCTAGCCTGATAAACTGTGACACTAGACAGAGTTTATCAGGCCCGAGACCCTCTACTTATCCATCGATAACAAACGGGATGGAGTGTGCGTTTTTCCAATTTCGTTTACGCGCTCGATCTAGTGCCAGTGTAAGCACACATACCTTACTAAATGCATTGGCGCAAGGCTGAGGATCTAACCCTATATCGTTGTTCTACACAAGTCACTGCCCGGTTACCATCTCTCCATCTCAATAACCTACACTGCGCTACTATTATTGTTACTGAGACGTATATTCACTTATGACCGGTTTCTGAACACCATAGTTAACTATGACCAGCTGACTAGAGTTGGTTGTTATCTTCGCCCGTGTGGTCGACTCCCCACCTTTCATTTAATTACTATTTTGTAGTAGCTAGTGGATATTTGTACAGTCGGAGAAACAAGTGTTACATACAAAAATTAAATGCTTGACTATAAAATGAAACAACTAGTGTATTCCTGTATTTGTCATTTGTTTAGTGCCAGATAGAGACAACGATAGACTTATCGGCTGGTCAAAGCTAACTAGGGATGCACGGGGTATTATTACCTACATTACCCGTGTTTCGACCGCCAGGTCACGGGTGCTGGTCATGGCATGGGTCGCGAGATGGCGCTGCGGTTCGCCCGGCTGGGGGCCGCCGTGGTCTGCGTGGACATCAACGCTACCGGCAACGAGGATACGCGCAGCATGATCGCAGAAGAGAAGGGCAAGGCGCACAGATACGAGTGAGCACTTTTAGGGCACAGCATATTATTGTAGGACTCGATCCGCGTACCACAAACATGTAAGCGAGACAGTTATCGGCCTTAGCACAAAATATTTAGATCAGAATTGAACAGATGAGCCCAAATATTTTCTCCACAAATCGACGTCTACTTATTCCTCGCTTTTTTTAACAAAATAACAAATCGGAAAGTAGAATAATCAGGAATGCCAGGATTGAATAACAAAACGCGAGTAATAGACGACGATTTTGTCAAACGAAATTTTGGAAACCACTGTTTAACTCTGGTCTAAACTTTTGTAGTAATACGGGATCGGGTCTTACCCCCAGTTTCTGAAACATCATTCAACGTTAACAACAGATTAATTCTATTGCCGTCCTTGTCATTTGTTTATAGTCAGATAGAGGCAACGATAGTTTTAATCTACTGTCAACGCCAACAAACGTTCTAGAAACCGGGGGTTAGTCTTGCCACAAAGATTGAAACAACAGTTGAAGAGACATATTTAGACACATCTGTTCAACTCTAGTTTAAATCTTTTCTGATAAGACCGGAAGCGTTTAAGGCAAGAGTAGGTCGACCTATTCAGTATGAATAGGCCACCTGTTACACCTTCGGCCCCATGCGTCAACGTAGCAGCAGCGTTTTCATTATAAAAATCAATATAGTTCACCTTTCAAACTACCCGGCAACAATTAGCTTGAAAATCCATAGGTACGAGTATAGGTAGACGTATTTGGGCATTTATTTCAGATGTGACGTCACTGACCGCGCTGCAGTCATGAAGTTAGCTGAGAAGGTGTTCAAGGATGTGGGCGTGGTCACCATCCTCGTGAACAACGCCGGCATCATGCCGTGCAAACCGCTGCTGCGCCATTCCGAGAAGGAGATCCGAGCCGAGATGGAGATCAACGTCAATGGAAACCTATGGGTAGGTACATCGGTGTCATTATTCTGTGTGAATGAATAAATGAATGAAATGAATGAATAATAGCGTGGTTATTGTAGCACGTTATCGCATAGCCGTATCGTAACGTAACGTATCGTAACGTCGGCTATACGTTAGTATGCCGACGTTACGATTCAACTATTGAGTTGAATCGTAACGTCAACTACTAACGTACTCGTAACGTCAACTATATAATATTGCTGATTATTGGATTGACCATGCAGGACTCATCATCATAGTTTTTCTCAGATTAACTCTCTCTACAGATGATCCAAGCATTCCTACCCAAAATGGTCGAGCGTAACTACGGCCACATCGTCGCCATGTCCTCCATGGCCGGCAAGATGGGGCTCCGCAACCTGGTCCCGTACTGCGGCACCAAGTACGCCGTCCGGGGCATCATGGAGTCCCTCGCCGTGGAACTGTATGAGGACCCGAGACCTACTGATGGAGTAAGTCACTCGTGTAGTCGGCTACCTCATGACATTGACTTGCACCATCATGAAGATGCAACACTAGGTGATTCTGGGAGATGTCGGTTTTGACCCTCTAGATTCATAGGGTTACATACCTAGTATTTATTTCCTCTATGTCAAACGGTTTTAGAGATCTACACCCCGGTCCAGAACCCGACGGTGACTCGGTCGATCACCGTACTATATGACAGTGATGCGGAATATCTCCTCAATTCACAGATCAAGTTCACCACCATCTGTCCGTACATCGTGGACACGGGGCTGTGCCACAAGCCCAACATCCGGTTCCAGGGGCTGATGAAGCCGGTCACCGCCGGCGAGGCCGCCGACCAGATCGTGGACGCCGTCAGGAGGAATTACTTCGAGATCACCATCCCTAGCGACATGTACTACTCTAACAAGGTAAAAAACGCATTAAAATCGCTCAATTGGTTTGGGAGCTACGATGCCACAGACAGACACACAGATACACTCTTCAAACTTATATAGGAATATCCTCTGTTTCGTCGGGGGTGAATAAAATCAAGGGAGAACTCTTTTCTAACTTCCACTCCAGCCAACTACGGCAAAGCTAAGTTTGTTTTAGCAGTCTATATTATAATATGTATATGTTTGTAGGCACCACCGTAGCTCCTAAACTACTCGTACAGTTTTGATGAACGAGGTGTCGATTCGTTATTATGGTCTGGGTCTTGTATTAGGTTACCTTTTTAATTTTTATTCGACTTTCAAATAAGAGGAGGTTCTCAATTCGAGTGTATTTTTTTTGGTTAAACAACAACTCATTCTGTCGTTCACTTTTTATTCTCATGCTATCCTCTTTCACGCCAAAGTATCTTCACTAGTAAACTTAATAAGGATCTCAGAAACCAAAGCCTGCATTATGTATCTACTTTGTCATCACCTAACTCGCATATTAGTCATTTTAATATCTACAAATTCCCTTTTCAGCTCTACGTTCTGCTGCCGTTCGAAGCAAGCAAGGCGATCATAGACTTTATCCAAACTGGTTTGGACCCTCATGACTAACTATATTATAGGCTCAACCAATCATCAACTCTATCATCAATTCATCATTGTCATCACAGACTACTAGACTTCTACTGTCTTACCACAAAAAATTTGACCAGCATTAAACAGAACTTTCTAAAATTTAGTTTCACAAAATTTACGTCTATCACTCGCGTTTTCTTACTAAATCCTGGAATTCCAAATTATTTTGATGTGAAACATCTATAGCCGCACGTAAAACCGAATTCTGGCGTGGCGACGCATGCCGTGGCGACGCGTCGCCACGCTATACGATGGTATATAATATACAGTCTATATGCAGTAGTGTATACGGTGTGGCGACGCGTCGCCATGCGCAATCGACTGTGCGATTCTCTCCCAACAAAATAATACAAAATAATGTCGATGTTTCACATCTGCCAGGCGTCCCGTGACGGCTCACTTTTTTTTTTAAACTTGTGAATTTGTTATTGAGTTAGGAAAAGAGAAGAGTTAGCCGTCGATTTGTGGAGAAAATATTTTAACTCATCTGTTCAACTCTGGTTTAAATATTTTGAGGTACGACCGTTAGATATTGGTATGCACATTCATCATCACTTCTCTAACCCATAAGCCCCCACGCAGTTACGATATCGGAATACCGGACGGACAATATCGGACTATCGGAAGAAATAACGATAGGCATTATAGCGTTATTATCGCAAGCGTGTGTAAGATCATCCTATACAAAATGTATATAAAACAGATATATCACAAAAACGCAAGACTCAAGGATCCTATTTTGAAGGATGACGCAATAATACACACGGTGTCGATCGATAATAACGCTCATGAAACCTTTTATTCCGACGATTCTTGACAAAACTCCATGACATTCAGAACTTAAATAAAATTGACTAATTAGATCTATAGAGTGAATTTTTTAATTCAGGGAAACTATAAATAAATCATCGCACATCACATCAATAATATATAATATCCACCCACTGATGAGCACGGGTCACTTTGGTGAGGAGTATTAGGCCATAATCCACCTCGGGTGCCCGGTTCGGATTGGTGGAGTACGCTGTACAGTACAGGCCTCCGAATAGTTTTCAGGCATGTGGATTATCACGATGTTTTATGTTTTCCTTCACCGAAAAGCGAGTGATAATAACGTACACTTACGTACGAGTATGCTACAAGAAACACATTGGTACGTGTGCCCGCACTGGGATTTGAATTCGCCACCCACAGGAAGGGAGACGTTCAGTACGTTCACCCACAAGGTTATCGCCGCTTATTAGAAACATTAAAAATCAATATAGAAGTATCGCGGTCAGCTTATTTGTACAAATAAAACATTTGACTATGATCCATTAGATAGTTGATTTCATTATTATTATTAACTTTGTCATGTATGTACTTATATTCCAAATTCTTACAAACACTTAGAACGTATGTTATTTATCTAGCGTAAATTAACTAAAACTTAGGACCTATAAATATTGTATGGCCTACAGATTACCATTACAAATCAATTATTAACTGACCTACTATTTTTAATTGGTATTTTGTAATTCCTTAATTCCTTACGCTGTAAACGTGTACCAATACCTACAATATACAAAAATATAGTACATTACGATACAAGCTGTCTAAGTTGTATATTAATACACGGCGGCGTGAAGTTAGCGCCCGAGCGAAGCGAGGGTGCTATCCGCCGTGTATTTAATATACTTACTTGTGCAGCGAGTATCGTATACTATTTTATAGCACGTGCGACATAAACCCGCCAACCATTTAATTTATTTAAAAATAATATTCTAATTAATGCAATGAAAAGATGTTCATTTGACTCTTAGTAATAAACACACTAATTTAAATGCGGGTAGGTTGCCATTCCACCAGTAGAGAACGCGAAAACACAATTTACACCTACCCGTATCACTGCTAGATTTGTTTTTTAGGTTATTAGCATTTTTGGATGCACATTTATTGTTCGTGGATTGCTTAATGTGATATTGTTTCAGATTTAATATTGTTCAGTTTAAATAATAGTCAAACAGGTTTCAACTAAAAAACAGTGAAAAAATATCAGTAGTGTATGGCTTCATTTTGTAACCGAACCTTTATTGTAACGTGAATACCTACTTAATATAGGAATCTGTGATTGATCTGGTTTGTGCATAAATGTACTCACTATGAGACTATAATATTATATAATATTATGGTGTATAATAATTGAAAGTGTGTGTATTCAGTGAAAATAGTCCATGTGTCGGTTACATTTTATGTAAACAACAAAAAATGCAACATTTCTAAATCAAGTAAGTATTCTTATGTTTCAATAATATATAATCGTATTAGAAATTGAATAAAATGTACAGTGTACGGTTAATATCGCTAACTTAGGTAAAGCGTTTTCACGTAATATTGTCCGACGAAGACCAAAATAAAAACATGCAGAAATATGGCGCCAAAGACATTGGTGTTTCGGTCCCACACGTTACAGCTTATACGTATCTTCTCTTGCTTACTATGAGCTTGTGAGAGGTGTAAAAATGTATGACTGATTAGCTTTGGTTCAGTACCTACTACGCTCGCAACGATGGCTATATTCTTCAACGGTGTGAAGTTAGTGAACATCAGGCCGTTTAAAAATGTGCTACTTTGAACAGCGCAAAGCGTGACCTAAGTGCGGGTTTAGGTCGCACGGTGCTATAAAATTAATTAAATTACACGCGTTTAAGGCTATCCCCACGGTAGACCTACAAAAAAACTGATGTGAAATATTCCTAAGATATTTTAAGACTACGTAGAGGTAGAGTTTTGTAACTTAGATTATACTATACAGACTAACAAGTCTATGCAGTAAGGCGATTCTATACAAAACTCACTTACGTGGCAGCGCGGAATCCGCGCTGCTGCGGTACGTCAGTGTCAGGTTGGTGAGTAACTCACGTAAGTGAGTTTTGTACAGAATCGCCTTACAGATAAACTAGACTGCCTGTGACTTATTAGTGAGAGTTTTGAGGAAGGTGGCAGCGTGACGCTTCGATGGTAGACACTGGCCGAACGCTTCTAGCAGCAGCGGCTCTTGCTCTACGGCTTGTCTGAAAAAAAAACACGGAAACTTAACTTTACTGTGGATATATTTTGCTGGTCTATGTTAGCTGTAAAACACAGTAGTAGGCGTTTTTTTTACAATTGATTACTATTGTTTTAAGTTTCTATTAAAATAAGTAAGACAGTCGAACAAATGAGAGAAAAAACTCGCTACTTAGGTCGACGATCGAACTACTGAGATTTTTTTTTCTAGCTAGTTCGACGATCGTACAAACGTGCCGAACTAGTGAGAACGAACGTTTACCAATAGCAATGTCATTTTTGGTGGGGAACACGCGGGAACTTCTTGTAGTAATTCCCCATCAGTGGGGATGATAGCCTGGGGGAGATTGGGGCAATAAGCCGATTTGCCTCGACTATTTACCAGCACCTTGGATATTCTATCCATTTGAAGATGGAGCACATTTGCGAAGATATTATTCACCTTTTTGCAGAGTTTTGCAGAGTTCATTAACAAAGTTTTGTTTCGAGATATTTATATTATTTGGCAGTTTATCTACGGCAATCAATTTATTTGAGTAGCTACTTACATTGTGTTATTGCTACTTACTCGCTCATAATAGCTATCAATTTCAATTACAAATAACTTACCATCATCAATTATAATTGAAGATAAAGATAATATTTGTACCTATGTCTATAATCATGTGATTACAAACATTTTACACATGATTAGGTCTAGGGTATTGGTGATTCAATCAATAGCTGTAACAAACCTGTAGTCGTCGAGGGAGACCTTCCCGTCTTTGTCGATGTCGAGTTTCCGCAGCACTAGTTCCACCAGGTCCCTGACACCCTCGTCGGGGTCCTCGTCTCCTGGCTGCTTCAGGAGGGCGTTCCTGGTAATAACAATGCCAAATTAAGTGGTAAATTGTCCAAAGAAAATAAAAAAGATCTTTGGCTATTCGACGGTCATAGCATTTATTCCAGAGTGACAAAGGCTGTTTCGTCCTGGGAAAATGTAAAGTTCCTGGATAACCCGACATGGATGACCCGACCCCAGGGTGTGACCGCATGGAACAGCAATTCGGTGAACATAACCACTTGCCAGAACAACTCACTTGAGCAACGCAAACATCTCGTCCTTCGTGATAAATCCATCCGCGTTCAAGTCGTACACGTTGAAGCAGTGGACCCTGCGTTCCTCGCCGGTACCCTTCAGCAGCACGCTGAGGCCCCGCACCCAGGCCTCGAACTTGAGGGACCCCTCGCCGCCGGAGGCCCCCCGCTCCCAGGTCACCCACACCCGCTCCAAGATGGTCTCTTCGGTGACCAGATCGAACGTGTTGTGCATCACGTCTCGAAATGTGTTTTGGTCGATGCCCTGAGGAGTGGCGACGGTTGGGATAAACAAGTGTGTTTGTTTCGCGTATGAGGTAGTGCCGGCCTTATAATTTCAGAGTATGTCAGGTGGCCCCGAGGGCCTCCGACGTGACTTAACGACTGCTATCGATAACAACGGGGACCGATGGCCTAGTGGTTTTAGTCTTTGATTGTCAGGCGGGCATAAGAAACAAAGAAACAAAAGATTTTACACAGTTGAGACACGCGACATGATAACATGGATTTCAAAGTTCCTCACCAAGTAACATTTAGCTAACTACTTGTACGGATACCGATGTGTTCACCGAAGGTAGGGAGCATGACGTCACTCCATACTAAACTTGTTCACCCGGAACGTATAATTACTATTTTCCGAACTTTTGACCTAGAAGTCGACATTGTCTGTGATTGTATGTCTTGTTCTAGGAAATTATTCAAATTCGCCAAGCTTCATTTTAACGTAGCAATTCGGCACGTCAAACGTCGTGTTATGATCACAATAACGACATAGTTTGATGACAACGAAATAGCTTGGGCCATCACGAAGAAGTTACGGCGAAGGGGAAATGAAGCCAATTTTTACCAATATATTTGAAATTGCGTGCGTCCACATAATAGCTTATCCAGGGCCGGTGTAGTCGAAACGCGAGATTGGGGTTAAAATAATAAAGAGACAATAACATAAGCTTAAAACTAAAACAAGGAAAGAAAGTACCTACACGCTAGGGACAATTATTATTGTAGTGTTAGGTATATCTTACAGTTAAATAAAAAAATATAAGTAGGTAGTTACAATTCAGTCGCAGTCTGGGAAGATAACACTAAACTAGGAAAAACAAACCGTTTTGAGAAAAAAAAACTAGAAGGTGTACCGACGAGGTCATATGAGTAGTATCTAGCATCTAGTATCTAGTAACAATATTATCTCGAACATCGAAAACTACGAGTATATAAGAACATAATATATAAATAGGTCATAGATCCCTTACAAAATACAAAACAGCAGCACAATACTTACTTCAAGGTAAGGCTCTACGTATATTACATAAAAAAATTGCTACAACTTGTAACTTTTTGTGAGCCATCGACAGTAGCAAGAAAAATGGGGCTACGATAATCATAATCCGTCCCTGTATAACACAAGGTTTATGGGCCGTCGGTGGCCCGCCGCCGCCGCGGCTGTGCCAAACTTTTCTAGTACGAAAGAGTTTTATGAGCCGGGCATAGTCTAGTAGTCTAGTAGTACTAGACAGGCTTTTTAATACGTTGTAGCAGCTTTCTATGAACATCGGTTGTCGAGTTTTGGCCTTGTTTGAGTGGCTCGTGAAAAATAAACTAACTAAATATTAAATAGGTGTTGAAAAGGTGGTTTTGAAATGTATGGAATAAGTATTCAAGTTTATTGTTAGAAGATGAGAAGACTGAGTCTTCCCGTGACCACGGTGCGCGAATTAGGCCCGTTTAATTTCTAGTTAACATGTATTCAGTTCGCGAAAGTATAAGAACTTCACTCACTTCAATCTTGGGCGGCTGTCCGATCGCGCTGGTGGGCGCGGCCAGCTGCGCCGCCGTCACCAGCTTCCGGTACATGCTGTACAGGGCTTCCAGCTCGGCCCTGGACATAATGCCGATGGTTCAACCAATGTTCCAATTGATGCGTTCATCAATTGGGACATTGGTTGAATTAGTTGAATTCAACAGTGTATGAAGCATACTACTACATAAAATCTTAAAGAACACAAAATTAAATAGCAGGCCAATGAATTGAACAGCCCCTTTACTAAATCCTAATCTCATCTGTGCATACTTTTTGGTGACTTAAGTATAATATGAGGATTGCGACATTTGCGTCTAGCTAACAGTTCTCTATTGGCGTGATTATTTAGCGTTTCCAGAATTTTAATTACATATCGTACATATACCTCGTAGTATAATCAATTTATATTCAGAGTTAAAAAAAATAACAAAACAAGATACGACAAAAAAAGTTTGAAAATGGACTTCATACTCGTACTATTAAAATTTCATCCGTTGGTCTATTTTAGTTTAGATTTGATAGTCCAAAGAGTTTTAATACAGGTAGTTACACTTGCATGTTATACCTACTTTCATTTTATAAATTTTTTTAATTTATTGCGTATCCACAAAAGCAGAGCTAGAAAACAGCTTATTTATGCGTAACTTAAACTTGTCAAACTAGCACGCACTCACTTAGAGAAGTGTGTGATTTTATTCAAAACTTCCAGGTGCCTTTCCTTCAACTTTCGGTTGGGCATGGTTACCTCCAACCCGGGTCGTGGTGGCGCGTACACTGAGTAAACCCCCAGTTTTATTTATATGGCTTCCCGACTGCTCGTTATTCTGTGGTTTTACTAGACTTGTGGCTTTATAACATGAAAAATGGAGGAATGACTCTATTTGTTTTCGGTAGACAATAGACACGGACTAACAATGTGGTTCCGCGTGTACCTACGTAACTAGTTTTATGTTGATTGAAATTGAAGCTTTTAACCACGGCAGAGGGTTGATAGATGTTTGTATTAGAATTTATTGCATACCTAAACTAATCGACGTCTAACCATCGCTTTTTCTAACTCGACAACAAACACACAAGTAAAATAATTAGGAACGCCAGGATTGAGTAAAAAAACGCGAGTGATAGACAGATGAGATAGACAGAGTGATAGATATTGTGAAACAAAATTTTAGAAACATCTGTTGAACTCTGGTCTAAACTTTTGTGGTAAGGCGGTACAAGTTTTGGTTATTTTATTTTGAGAGATTTTGCATTTCTAGTATTTTGTATGAAATTTTTATGCGTGTTGCCTCTCTCTTCCGTAGGTTTGAGTACCTTTTGAGTACGGCATGTCCATTGTCCACCCTGGGCTATGAGTAATCATAGCACTTACCATCAGGTAAACTCGCTCCATAACTGATTGAGAAAATGGTATTTTACTGATAGAGCAATGTAGAGAAGCAAGGTAAAATCAACCCACGAGTCAAGATTAAAGTTTAAAAACAATTCAAACATAAAAGCAACACGTAAACCAGCCTAATGAAAACGGGTGATTAAGATGAACATTGATAAGCGAATCACGAACGAAGCGAAGCACAAAGCGAGTGACGAGAGCGTAACAATAAACAACGAATAAAAGGTTCTAAACTTTCCTTCTAAATGGGTCAATCAATCGAAAAGAACATTCATTTTAGTCGTTTTACAGCGGCCCAGAAATGAGAAGGTTTGATTGACTCGTTCGCAGAGACACGCAAATATTTTGAAGGATTATAGCTATTTCTGACAAAGTTAAAAAGCGCCTGCCGCCTCAAACACGTTTGTAAGTCTGAACAATGAACATTGATAAAAGCACCAATCGTAGATACGATTTCATGCAAGTCATGTCTACTATAGCTAAGTACAAAGTTTTTGTGTAGGCAACATAATAATAATAATAATAATTCTGCCTGTAACTGTCCCACCGCTGGGCAAAGGCTTCCCCTCACTTTTAGTGAAGAGGATTAGGCCATAATCCACCAAGGGGGCCCAGTCCGGGTTGGTGGATTACATGCCTCCGAAATAATTCACGGGCCTGTTGATTTCCTCACGATGTTTTGGAAACACACATTTGAAACACATTGGTACGTGCCTGCACTGAGATTTGAATGCGCCACCTCCGCTTGGGAAGGCGGACGTTCGCCCACTAGGCTTACCACCACTTCCATCCGTAGCATCCATCACGGTTCCGTAGGTATAACATGAGACATGAAATAAGCTCTTACCTATTGAACCTTGTAGTCCGGAAGAGCATATCGAACACCTTCTGCGGCGGCTTGGCTCCAAGGAGCAGCGGTTTGGGCTTCGACTTGGGCTTGGGCGCGGGCTGGGCGGGCGGCGGCGCCCGGCTGCGCTCCGCAGCTGCCCGCCCCGCGGTCAGGAACAGCCGGACGCCGCGGAGGGCGATTGCGCTCGCTGCCATGCTGAGCTGCTTGTTTTCAGTCATCTGACAGTGCAAAGGTTGGATCCTTCACTGGTCGTATGTTTTGTCAAGGATCCTGTATGTCTGGAAATACGTATAAATGAAGAGTTAATCTTGAAAGGTATGTATATCAATGCAGTGGGTGCCACAGAGTGAACTTAAAAGATTAACTTTAAAAAAATGCTGTGTTTACCTAATTTTGTTAACAGTTGCAAAAAGGTTGATGTCAAATGTTGTTGAGCTTTTGATACCTGCTTTTAGTTTTTCATATTATGGGCGAGCAATACGTCTTATAAGTAGGTAAGAGTCGAACTTTACATAATTTTTCGTTTCATCTGTTAGAACATTCATTTATTTATTTTCATACGTGAAAACTAAATAATTGTAATATTTGATAGAACCTTCGTTGCGGAAATCCATTTTCTAAATTATAATTAGGTAGGTAGTCTCAGCCAGCAACTTCTCCCATCCTATTCATGTTTCTTTCATATAATTTCTTGTCGGAATTATAAATTATCTTCTAATGGAATCTACCTATGGAATAACATCGATTTTCCTAAGCAGGAGAAAAAGTCCCATCGCGTGGTTACCCCTCGGTACGCGCTTCGACACTACCGTAAAAAGTACATTTTACTGGTATACTGACACGTCACGACTGAATCTTTCAGGCTTCATACAAATTAAATAATTTAAAGATACTTTTACAACGATCAACCATTTACATGAAATTTTGATGATTTCGTGGGCATTTTCCTGAATAACTTAACTACCTACTCGTAGGTACCTAAATAGTTAGGGTAAGTATATTATTAGTATCGTGTGCCTTTAGTTCAGTGTTTTGTAAATTCAAATTACTGATTATTTCGGGCGTGTCAGCTTATAATGCGAGACAGGTTCGTTATAATAAGAACACGAGTTAGTTAAGACTGGTAGAGTTGTTACTAAAAACTAGGTTATTATTATACCTACCCTCAGGGCAGCATAAATACACAAGGAGGCTTCGTTTATTGTACATCTTTGTTGTTTCATTGTTCCATGTTTTTTGTTCATTACGACTATAGGTACCTAGTGTGTTTCCGAGCTAACGTTATTTATATCAGAAGTACCAGGGTTGCATAGGATACAAGGAGTTCGTTTCTTGTGCCATCCAGTATGACTACTGTGGTTTATTACTAACATACCAGGTAGGTACCAGAGTTGCATAAGACACAATGAGGTCTTATTTCTAGTGCCATCCATAGTAAACGGTTCAGGGGATTTCTGGACTGTTTGTCCAATTTTCCCCTGGGCATGCGAAAACTGTACGCGCAGGGGAAAATTGGACAAAAAGTCCAGAAATCCCCTGCGGAGGGGACACTGCCAGGGGATTTCTGGAATAAGCTATATTGCCTACTACACGAAACAGCCGTATAAATGCATTTCCATAAACTGCTAAATTTTCCACACAAATTATGCCTTTCCAATACTGCAATAATATATTAAACCGTGGACTGGCAAAGCTAAATTATCGAGACATCACGCAAGTTCGTAATTAAACCCCGAGTTTGTTCCTACACCTGCGAAACCGGCAACTTGGCAGTTAGCTGATAGCCAGGGAGGTAGTGCGAGGCACCGAGCTATATGACCTAAGAACGAAACTCCTAGGTGTGTATTTCACAAGGTTCATTAAAGTTACCCTTTCATTTTATAATTTCCAAGTTGTAGGCGCCCGTATTTTACATAGTTGCGCACGGCATGAGTAGTATTGCTCTATCACCCAGTCCTCAGACAAATTGATATGTCTATTTTCAGTCTAGGTAAGTAAACAATGCAATGTATTATGCCTGGCAAAGTGGCCAAATCGATGACAAATTAATATAAATAGACCCATAGGTTTCGCATTGACCACATTATCTAATACGATAGTAACAATGCGATTTCAAAGCTTAGTGACTATATAAATGTAGTACATAGAGCAATCAATACACGTATAGTTACATACTGAACTTTCTGTAATCTTAATTTAGATAATAGGTATCTATGTCGTATGTCGATGTGTCCCATGCATGTGGTATTTGCATTGGCATATAAATTACTCTAAATTGCACGCGACCCCACATGCTATCACACCGATGACAACCATTTTTAGCCTCGTCTTTTGTGATCCGAGACGAATGTTGGTTTGTATTTAACTGATAGATAGACCTAGGTATATAAAAATAATCATCTAGGTACTCGTTTTACGTAATCTCACCGATTTAAAAAAATATAATTTGGTAGGAATATAGGCTGTGTCAAAGAACTGCTACGGCTGTGTTGGCAACTCCATAAGTTCTCTACATTTTGAATTTTATATAGTTGTTCTTAAACTTTCGCGAACTGAATAAATGTTAATTAGTATTTAAACGGGTCTAATTCGCGCACAAATTTAATATTTTGATATTCGTTTGTGCGCGAATTAGACCCGTTTAAATACTAATTAACATTTTATATAGTTCTCAAAACTAACACTCACAAGTACGAGTGTACACAGTACGTAAGTAGGTGCTAATAAAGTATCAGCCTGTAAGTAGGTGCTAATAATAGTACCTACTTTAGAGAGCTAGTCCTTTTACGTAACAAAAATAACCACAAAGCATTGTCTTCTATTTCTATCTCTTATTTTAGGTAGTCGGTAGCTATGTAAACACTAAGATCGATGCTAGACTACGTGTAAATAATTTTGCAAAATCAACCGTAGGTCGATTGGTGAAAAAATTACGGAGTTAGTATTCTACTATAATCTACATTTTACACGTCTAAAAGCTTCGGAAGCAAAACAACTCATTACGCCCTCACCGATGTCCCAAATCGAAGCACCCTGTGCAACATGCAATAATTCTACCAATCACGAACTTCTGATAGCATCATTAATGATTACACAACCGGGCCGTGCTTCGCCCCTCCGCCCTACATTTCACAAAGTTAAAAGCACAAATTGTACGTACATAGGTACTCACCTCGACTCGCCCGTGATTTATGAATGTAGAAAGCTACCCCATACAACACACACATACAAGCATTACCTACATATGATTTATTATTCGTTTGTGCGTAAAACGCTGATGTACGTATCGACTGGTGGGATTGCTGACCGTTGCCAGGTTACCATTTCGGTGGTATTGAATTTTTTCGGCAGCGACGCGACGTGAGTGACATTGCTACTTTTCTATCCGTCGGTATGATAGGCGCCTTAGCTTTTGAAATCAATTCACGCTACGCCATCTTCTAATAACTCCGTAACTCTTCACGTAATTAGGTATATAGTATACTTACCCTGACAAACATTGACACCAGACAGGATATATAGGAGATAGGAGACCGATAGGATAGATCAGCCATCAAGCCGTATTCGACAAACAAACAGTACCACTAATCTAGAGCGTTTTCAGTAGTAAAGTTAAAAGATAAGCGTCAAAATCTTAAAAAAACAATCACACCCGTAGTGCGGAATAGATAGCTTACGAAACTCAGGGTAGACCTACCGAAAGCAGGTAATTTTTGGTTTTCATGTCGATTCTTCAACTGAACCATTGTGTAATAGACGGATGTAACATTTTGGATGAACCATCATGGTGACGACTGTGTTGGATGTCTTTAGAATAATAGTGACGATAGAAAAATCATAAGGATAAGGTTATTGTAATGCCACTCGGAGGGCAGCTTAGCCGTCTTGCATCTCATGTTCTTAGATAATATACCTACAATAATTCCTAATTCTTTACCGTGTATCCTTTTTGACCGTTTGACCGTGTGCTACCTAAATATGTAGGTATACTTATACCTATCTAGTATGTAAATTACAGAGTTACAGGGCTCATGGGAAAGCTCCTGCTCTGCTCTGAGCTAGTCTGCTCTTCTCTTTGTACCGAATAGAATCATAATAGAAAGAAAGTGTACATAAATGAAGTGAAGCCCTCTGGATCTCTCACATAATTACAATTAGTGTCCCTCAGGGTTTCATATTGGGGCCGTTCTTGTTTCTAGTATATGACGAACTCGCAAGTAGGTAATTGAAACTGTCAGACCAACACGCAACCAATTAGCTGGTCTTTACTTCAAACAAAGAACTACCTGGCAATACCACCAACGTTTTAATTTAGTTCCCTTATTACCTGTAACACAGAAATACCCTAGCCTGTAAAAAACACATTTTATTGTTTGAAAAATAAGCTAGTCAGTGCCATCTCATGACAAATATTTGAACTAAAGTGCGACATCTGTTACGTCCAGTCATGAAAGTTATTATAAGCAAAAAACGTACAAAATGAACTTCATCAGATTGTGCTGCAATACCGACAAAGCAACCGCAGTGAAGTTGCAGCTATTGAATTTCTAACATTTAGTCACTGTCAAACTACTCAAAGTCAATGTCAAAATCGCTAAATTTCAAAACTGACAGCGACATAATAATCAACAACAAACGCGACAAAGAGCTGTGTGTGTCGGTCGCTCTGTTTTTGTATATTTTGTAAAACGGTGGGTGAATAAATAACTTGTTTCTGTGATACAAAGGGATTATTATATGTGTGACAGACCTAGTGCTTAAAGTATTCTCCGTAACCAGCTATTTCAAAGGTAACTAATTCAATGGACTATTTTAGTTTCGTGTCGCTTTGTTAGATTTCGGCTATATCGTGGGTAATATAATGGAATAAAACAAAATACTTCGAAATCGAAATGCACACCCGTTTATAGGCAAACGAGTCAAACACGATACCTATCCTGTATTCTGCGAGTTCAACACTTCAACTGTAGATATCTAAGCAAGTATGTAGGTACCTTTACTACCTACTAGGTATTTTTTAATTATTAATATAAATTAATTTACCGCTAGGTACTTAATTCTGTTTTTATTCGAATTAAAATCTACTAAAATTACAAGATACATTAAACCTAGTTCAATATTTGAACTAGGTTTAATGTATCTTGTAATGTTTAATTATCACATCCACACAAAAAAAGGCATTACAAGTTATAAGTTTTTTAATTAATAAAAATCCAGGGAAGGTGGCATAAAACTGTGCCCATTTAAAACACATTTTAAAATAAGTATAGAAAGACGGTGGCCAGGCAGTAACATGGTGTTGAAGGCTTTCTAATCTGACAACACCTGGTTCCATCCTCGGTATCACACCAATGACTCTCATTAGTTAGGTAGGTATGTATGGAATTTCATCACTTCCTGCTTTCGTAGGGCTAGTTAAGCTAGTACTCGCTCCCTGTTGTTATTAATAATGGTTTGTTGTTATTAATAATTGTTAGCAGTCAGTTTAGCCACATTAGAAACCCTTGATTGATATTATTTAACAAACAATGAATATTCATTTGTTATGGATTTTTTTCGGCATTACAATGAATGTTATTTTGACATATTTTCAACCATTTCACCATTGAAACAAACCAAGTTGCTAATTCATTTCTTTCTTGACAGTATCTAATTAGGAATTGTCTTATCAGCTCACGCAAAATGTTGAAGCTAATCGATTAATGTGATAAAAATTTCATTTGTGTTTTAATGGATTTGAAAATTTATCAATGTAGGTACCTAGAGTACCTACCTAATAGTAGAGTTAGTATTGGCCTGGGCTTGTTTTTTTGGCTTTTGTATTCAAGTTTATTTGTCAAAGTTTGTCAAGATTTTTAGTTAAGTTTGGGTTTAAACAACATTAAAGTTATGATAAGGTAAAATATTGCCAAAATTATAGTTTTAGGTGTTATTTATAAGTCCTGTACTAAATCTGTTCTTTACTGTAAAATACCTTGTAGAATTAAATATTAAAAGAGTTAAGATTTAGGTTACTCTTGTTTCAGAATTCTGAAAATTGGCCTATTTTGATATGAGGTAAGGTACTAGGTAGCACTGCAACTGTTATGGGAAGTTGTTGCATTTACCATCAATTGAATGACCTGCTCGTCACATTCTTCTCTAATCTATACTATTATAACAGCGGTACTCTAAGTGTGTTCTGCGGAACCCTAGGGTTCCGCGCTACCCCTGTAGGGGTTCCGCAAGAATTTAGAAAAAAAAACAAAACACCTCTCTCTGGTCACTGGTCCAACGTTTTGACAACGTTATACTGGTGAGCACGCAGTCCCTTTGATAAAAGCCGCCTCTGAATTAGACGCTATAGTTGTGAACAAGCGACTTTCGGCTCTATCTTCAAAAACATAAAGTCGAGATTGTTTACAACGCATTTTTTTGTTGTATTTTATATCGTATATTTTATTGTAGGGTTCTGTCAAGTATTTTGCTTGTCAAAAGGGTTCCGTGACCAAAAAAGTTTGAGAACCGCTGTATTATAAAACTGAGCCATGTCTGTACCTTGAAGATATGTTTGAAAAACTAACTGGGATCAACTAAAATTTAAAACTAAAACTTAAAGGTTACTGAACTCGAAAATATGTGTTTTAGAATTTATATTTATCTGTTCTTTTTTTTACTTTAGAACCCAGAAATTACAGAACAGATTTTTATGGGAGTAGCGGCATTTGATAGCTTTGGTTTCGAGTAAGTAACAGTATACGTTTCATAAATTAGTGACGACTTATATACAATTTGCTATAATTTTAAAATGGCATTGCTTCCAACATTGCTGTGCCCGTACTTTCCGCGGGCTATGGGAATAGAGTCGGCGACAGGGCTGGAGTTGGCACAATGGATTCACACAGTGTTATAGCCCACAAGTACGAAGTCGCCGAAATTAGCTGGTGAATAATAAATAATTACTATTTACTTCTTACTCATACTTTTTTAAATCCGGCCTTTTGTCCTAAAGCCTTTTCAAATTTAGATACCTACCTACAATAGTAAGCTACCTGCCTAAAAACAATTTTGGTGATTTAAATCGCGCAATTATTACTGCGATCGAACGCAAAACCGTGAGATTTTATGTAGGTGCACCTACCAATTCGCGATTGAACGCATAGAAACACCAAAAGCTCGATGCAATATCGATTCAATCGCGATAGGATCATCATCGTTGCGAAATAAATGTGAGTAAAACTTAACTGCTCCGTGTAGAGAACCTAATAACCTCTCACAAGTTTACAGAGTACAGTTACTGGCCGCAGTATCTGCCCTTCCAGGTACTCGCCACTCGCTAGACGTACAATACTAGTTTGTCCTAAGCACCGGACGGACTGGTATGCGGCCGCTACCGGTCCTTGAACCCTGGCGGATATGGTCCTAGTGACTGGTCCCCTTTACTCTAATCGAGACTAGAACGTAATTATTTGAACTGTTTGAAATCAGCTGATTGTCTAACACATGTTTCTCATAGAACCGTCTCCAACTATGTGCCCTATACGTAATCTGTAACTCTGTAGTCGATTTATTAATTGATGAATCCGATTTGAGTATAAGCGACGTCTGCGTGTGGTATAATACATTTTGAAGTCGTCACAAACCTATACATATAGGTACATTATACTTAGGTTTATGACTTTGCAACATCGAAACTTATAAAGGAATTAGAACGTCAACCGTCTCAACATAATGAGTAATTCACCAGCCTCGTCTAAAGACGCTCAAGCAATCAAAACAGCATCATGTTTTTGTCATCGGCAGGTGTAATCCTTGGGTATAACGTCCTCTGATTGCAGCATCCGGAGTAAGCGCAATTACCTGCCACTAATGGTGTATTATCCGTCTCCTTCTATCCTCCAGTTTTCTATTCATCTGTCTCTGTTATATCCGAAGGAAGCCAACCTGATCAGATAAGCATAGTGCATTAGCTAAGGCGTTCCGTTTGAGGAGAGTTGGCTTGACTTGGGATGGAAATGTATAAGATTGTATTCTTTATTCTAAAGACTTAATGGCTAATTTGGCAAGGAAATTAGCCTTGCATCAAAGTTCAAAATAGCACGCGATGAGGCCAGTTGCAATGTCTTATGAATTGAGACTGAAAAACTATAGGGCTGCCACGGGAGCTGTGCTAAGAGCATTACCTCCAGTAACTATGTTTAACTTAGCTTGCTGCAAATTTCCGTTCACCACCTTCACAAACCTCTGATTGGATCATCGACCAGTCTAATTATGATCTACTAATCCATATTACTAAAGTCTTCTAAGCCCAAATGTCTAACCAAACCATTACTCTTTTGAATTATAACATACCGCAACCATTCTTAAATTTAATTTAATCTCAACAGAATCCACCCCAGTTTCCTGCACGCGATAGTCTAAAGTACCACTAACAATAGGCCACAGATTACCTCCACCGCGGAACGCCAGACAATGCCTCATTACGCGATATTACGAAAATAAGTGTAATTTGAGAAAAAAATACACTCAAACCTGATTCTCAAATGATATGGTGTCGTACTAGGTAAGGTAGTGGAAAATTGGTGCATTATGTTTGTGATTGGAAGGGTGAAATTGCTCTGTGATACGTTGAGGAAGACGCGCACTCTTTCGATAAGATATAAGACGAAAGAATAGTAAAAAAGAGGAGAGACATTGCAACCGTTCATCAGAATGTGTTAGATATAGGTACCCCATGCTTTTGGTGTTGTAGAATCGAATTTGTTGACTATTATTTTACGAGGGTGGCTCCAGTTGGTCTTATAACACTATTAAAAGGCTTAGGTTGGTCTCTTGACCAATATTTAAAGTAGTTTCGTCGTCAATTAAGACGCAACATCAGCTGGGTATTGGTGTTGATCGATAAATGAATAAAATAATTTTTAGGAATGATTAGGCGAATATCATTGCCATAGTGTCACTCAAGCAAATACCATTGTAAGAATGTGTTTTTTAAAACTCCGATCGTTAGTTAGTCTGTTAGGTTTGGCAGATTTTAAATGACTTGGACTTCCTATTATAACTGACTCTAAAAGTCCAAACATTTGCATTATTTTGCATAAATTACGTGCATCGGCCCTGGTGCAAGAACCTATTATATCGTAGGGCGTATGCGTACTTCCGTATTTTAATCGCTACCTTAGATAGATATCAGAATATGGAAATAGCTGTGCTGGTTAGGGAATGCGGCGTGGATTTCCGTTGTCTTGCAAGGAAGCGGCTTGTCGGCGCGCCTTGTACAGACAGCCAGGCCTAGAAATGTTTGGCTCTCTTGCTCGCATGTTGAATGTTGCGTTCGGGAATTCCGACTAACTTTCTATTAGTTTGGCTGCCAGTTTGTTACATTAGTTTTGATTATTAAATGCCATTACAACACATGTGGGTAAGTCCTAACGTTAGATGTTAGAAAGTGTAGTTGAAATATTGTTAATCTTTGATTATTTCCCTTGTCTAATTAACGGTTCTATTGTGTAAGACCTATGGAGTATCTACCTAGGAATTGAATCGAGAAAATTTTTAAGTACCACTTGCACTTTAACTTGAATCTGGAATTTTTTTATCAGTTGCATTTTAACATGAAGCTTTAGCACGGGGCTCTATTTATAAACCTTTAACATTATTATTTACATATTTTTTTATAACTTTTATGTCTTGTATCTAATAAAGGTTCCCAGGACAAATCCTTCTCAGGATACATATTAGTACATTACATGATAAAGCATCCCAAAACCATATCTCGCTCTGTCTTATAGCAATACATTGAGATTTTTGAGATGCAATTTATAATGTACAAAATGTTTTATTATTATTTTTGTTTTACTCGCAGCATAATGTGGTATAATATAAACTATCCAATCCAAAAATAGTCTGCCAGCATCAGATTACCGATCCGAAGCGGACTGCCATGATAGTACTCGCCCAATTAAATAGTCTAAAGATCACACAATATCCTAAGACCAAGGTGAAATGTAGCCTCTCCGACCCCACCCGTCTTTGTTCCCGTCGCTAAGGGATAGAATGTGTAATTGATGGATGGAAGGTTAAAGTTCACTAGAGTTCATAGGCTCCCTAGGACATTTATCATGTCCATACCAAGTTTCTTGGGGAATTTCAGAGATTTATGTCGTACAATCCGCGAAACCTACGCGTTTTTACACCGTTTCTTTTCCTTTTCTCTACATAAGAAATATCCACTTATACCTGCGCATATTTCAAAGAGACAGGTACTTAACAACTTTGGGCGTTTCTTAAGTTATCCTATTTCCTCTGGAGCTTAGTGTTTACTTTCTTGAGAAATCATTTTGCCGTGAGCAATACAATTTTGATAACTGTTTGCGTTCTCCGTCCGGCTCTTGATAATTTGTTCTGTGCCACGAACGTTTTCGGCACAAACGCTCCGTGAATATTTTAAGTGAAATACTGTCCACGTACAAGTGTTGCGAAGAAATACAATTTGGGTTCAAAAGGTTGCCGGGGGAAATGTAAATGCTTTTTTTGCTTTTTAAGATACGCCGCGATTCTTAAGATCGGGAATTGGGTCGTTCCTGTATTATTTGATGACTTATAATGATTTGTTACCTTTTATTCAGTACTTTAATTCATCTAAAAAGCAAACATTTCGGTTGCGAAAGGCACCATCAAACTATTGTTGATTTGGTAATATTCGAAACAGAAAATGTATTTCTGTGCTAATAATATAGAGTACCTAGCTATGTGTATGTATGTACAATAGTAGTACAGTACATACATACATTGTACAGTCATAAACCACGTTTCTGTAACGTTCCCTGTAAACTGTGTGAAAGGAAGGCTATTGTATTTCATTTGTCTCTTTTCACGATCTGAACAGACAGCCTTTGATGACCTCTGGGGAAAAAACAATATGGTTTGCGTAATTCTCAGGGCTTTAAACCATATCTTGGCTCATCAGCGATTTAACCAATACTCGAGATTAGTATAGTCCCACGACCATATTTTGTTTTTATCTGTCGTGCGAAATCAGCCAGTGTTAACTTGTCAATGAAGAAATTATACGAGGTAAAGTATTTTTAAATGTTATTGTCTCCTGGTAGTCTACAATTTTTCATTGTATGGAATTTGGTTTATATGTTCACAGAATGTCTCGTACAATACGATAGACGAACTATTGATTACCTATTTTTGGTATCATGGCATAAACTGTACCTTTCATACACCGTAACATATTATAATAATAATGATAATTCAGCCTGTAACTATCCCAATATAGTGAGGAGGGCTAGGTAATAATCCACCAGGGGGCCTAGTCCAGATTGGTGGACAACATGCCTCCGAAATAATTCTCGGGCATGTTGGTTTCCTCGCGATGTTTTCCTTCACCGAAAAGCGATTGATAATTACGTACGTATATGTTTAACAAGAAACACATTGATAAGTGCCCGCACTGGGATTAGAACTCGCCACCCTTCATTTAGAAGGCGGACGTTCGCCCACTAGGCTATCACCGCTTATTATACCGCATATTATAGTAGGTACAAGAATAATTTGTTTGAGATCAACCCAAACTCCAAACATGAAGGAAGGAAGTCATTTCGATGCAAACGTACCGAGTTCACATTAGTATGCAATACGTGTACGGTGCATGGTAACGCTGTGACGTCAGCTGGTCTTGAGATTAACTTACGAGTATACTATGGGTCCTTCTGAGTTTGGTCTGGCTATGTTCTGGTATTCTATTCAATTATAAGATGTTCAAACATAGGTCATTACGTTAGTACCTATAAGGGCTTGAATACCATTCCGGTTGTTCCGGCAGTAGTCCTATTATAGGAATGAACTTGAAGAAATTAAGACACTAATGAATCTCGACAAAACCAAATCAGTTGCATATTTTTCTGTAATAATTACAATAAGGGCGGTTAGGCATGCCCAATATTGCCCAATGGCGTACTTATGGGTCAAAATTTTAAACCAGAAACTAACTAGTCTATAATATTATAGAGTAATATAATAATTTATATTATATAGTGTAATATATTATGTATAATAATATTATAGACAGTGTAATCAAACGTCATA
Source organism: Hylaea fasciaria (assembly GCA_905147375.1). Lineage (NCBI taxonomy): Eukaryota > Metazoa > Arthropoda > Insecta > Lepidoptera > Geometridae > Hylaea > Hylaea fasciaria. The sequence continues at coordinate 11,808,943 of LR990193.1, read as the reverse complement.
AATACGAAAGGTGTTCCAGTAACTGAGCTGTCAAACACAGTTTTAGTTTAGTTTGTATCAGCCTACATAATGCCTATGCCTTTAATTTGTATTACCTAGTTAGATTCTTCCTTGCCCTTCTTATTAAAGAAGCTTATGTTTCTTTTAATAATTATACATATATAATATATCACTAGTTTGGTAATGTTTGTATGAATCCATTTGTATAGATACTAAAAACTAAGGGGTGTAAACTCTATAATAACGGCTCGTTTCACAAACACTTGTGTTGTTCGTGTCTTTAACAATTAAAACCTGTAATCAGAGGTTATCATACTAATAACCTGTTCTTTGTTTGCTTACGTAATTATTTGTTAGTGGACTGTTTAGCTTGCTTGTTTCGTTTTTCTTTTGCTTCCATCGATTCGTCTTTGGCTTTTCGTTATGTCACGCGTTGGCGTCGATGATGGATGGTTAATTAATTAGAAATAACTGTTCAATTTAATGTCACGTTAGATTGTTCTTTCCTATTACTCAATAGGTCAACGTTTGTGTGTCATTTGGTAATTTCTCTTGAGAGGCTCGTGGAGGTTTATTTTGTCATTCTTCGCTTCATTATCCGCGGCTTTTGCGTCTGGCAGTTTTTATATATTTTCTTATTCTTCAACCGTCAAATCCGGCTGAACTAGTTCAAAGTCTAATTGACCTTGTATCACTAACTTTCTATACAAACATTTTATTTTATTGTGTGTTCTGTACAGGTCTAAACGAGTTTAAAGAATGTCTACCCAATTATGAAAAAGTACTTTGTGAAACGAGTAATTGGATCTCAGGTCTTTGAAAACTTTCGGTTCGGGGTTATCGGAAAAGGTTCTTTGGGAAGTTGGTTACTTTTTGGTAGTTTCTCAAGGGTATCGGATTATATACGGGCCGTTGGGTTGGGTCTCGGCGAAATCCACCTCCGAAGCTGATGAAAGAAAATGTTTATAAGGATCGATCTGTGTTCCCGTTTGTTATTTTGCTTCGCACCGTATTTTCTTCACTTGAAATGGCTTTTTTTACCCTCGACTTTTATGGTCTGCAAATTGCTTTACCAATTTGACACTGTCCCGATTTCCAACCACAAATTGAAAATTAAATCAAACAAAACGGCCTGAATCATTCAATTATGCAACCCTCTAAAACCAATTACTCTCGTCCTACGGATTTGCGGGTGGAGTGTGGGTAGAATATCAATATTTTAGTGGGTATCCGGCAACGGCCAATATAGAAGAGGCTGGGCACTTGTAACGTCGTTTCTAGAGAAAGGCATACACTCTACGGGTAGTTACTAGCTACTCGTATTTTTTAATAAGGCTTTCAATCTGGACATATGCGCTATTTCAGCCTGAAATAAAAGAATCGCCTCTCGTTAGGCGTGCAAAGGTGTGAGAATGGAGGTCGATCAATTAGTGAAGTTTGTATTCGGTGTATTTCAGAAGCTAGGCTTTCTTTACTAACTACTAAATATTGTAAAAAAACTCAATTAAACATTCGATTCACTTCAATACAATACAATTCCACAGTCGTTGATAATTTCTTATATTAAGTTATAATTTCGATTGCGCATGGTCCTTCGACTGACGATGATAATTTGACAAGCAAATTGCTCGAAGTCTTCATTAATTAATACCGTTCGCAATGCTGACAAGTATTTTCTTAAAGAGGGTAATCTAAACCATAATAGCATTTGATTGTATACTTACAGTTTGCCTTCTGGTGAATCGTGTATACTTGAGAACAAAGAGTGAGCTGACTTTTAGTATAAATATTACGACCTATTATCATTTTAACGAGAAAATATTGACTTGAGCAATTTCCCAAATTAATTAATCGTAGCCTTACAATATAATTTTGCGCAAATGTTACCTACCAGTTACTCTGTTTCAAAGTCGCCATTGTTTGTTTTTGTATGATGAAAACTGCTATCTTCAGCTCTCTAAAACCCCTATACATTTACAAAATTAATGTACCTCGCGTTATTTATGTCATGCCTTGACACGCTATTGGTCACAGATTTCACAAACCATACGTGAAACTTGGCATTCAACCCTGAATCATCACCGTCACCTTCTGTATTTCCACTCTTGGGCCAAGGACTGGCTCAATGAACGCCACTAAACCCAAGTCCTCATCCAGTCTATAAGCTGCCTTCTGCAGATCATCCAACCATCTACGCAGTAGACGGTCTACTCTACATTTGCAAAGCCGCGGTCCCCATTCGAAGACTTTTCCGCGCCAGCGGTTGTCTGTTTCGACAGATCTAATCAGCCCAACCCTAGCATAATTCAGTTTGAGATACTATTCGTCATCGCCTTCACCAGCGGTTTAGTCGTACTGATACATCTTGTCGATAATTCACAAGTCTCAACCAAGTTCAGATAGGGTTGTTCATGGCGTGTTTAGCAAAAACTCTTCATAAAAACAAGGTCTCTGATTATCTTCACTTGAATCCTATCTCCTTGACACACAGTATCAGTGGTCATAAACCATAGTACTTATTCTGGTAACACAATATCTTGGCTAACCGAGTATCGGACCCGATAGGACGGCCGCAACCGAAAGCCGCCCTTGACTCCGCGCCCGCCCAACCGTGTCCGGAAGAAACTAGCTAATCACCTCGATTAGTGACGGGTTGCCACATTAAACTATTTGTGACGGGAAAAAGTGTTGCCTTTGCGTTTGATGAGAAACGTTTTTGTGGCCTTTTAGTGGCCATTTTTTGCAGGGAATCCCACGGAAGTGAGAGTCAGGTTCCGGATTTGCGATTTAAGAATAGATCGAATGGATCCAAATGGACGGTTATGCCAACGCTTATTTTACGGGTAGCCTTTTGTAATATGAGATTATAATGGTGCGGATATTTCATTGTGTACGCCCTCTATCACGACCGAATTCATGGTTACTGACATATTAATGGACTTGAAACCAACTCCTCGTTCGCGTCGATATAACAACCATTATGCCGAGGTAGGCGGTACTGTTTGCCTATTTAAATGGGGTGGGCCGTAATGTACGATCCTATTTCCCTATGCGCTATATCTTTTGAGTATAATAAAAAAATCTGTTTTTAATTTGGTTGAACATCATCATCATCATCATCATCATCATCATCACCCTGAAGATGTCCACTGCTGAACATAGGCCTCGCCCTTAGACCGCCACATCGAACGACAATTTGCCACTTGTATCCACCGGTTGCCTGCGACTCTTTTGAACTGATGTCGCACGCTCATCGGCGTTTTTCTTTAGGTATCGTAGAAGAAATCCTACATGGTCTTCTTTTAATTCCCAGGCCTCCATATAGCTGCTAGTTTGCCTCACTCGCCTGGTTAATTTTACACGGTCCAACGCTCGCCAATCGTTTTCGGCAATGCAATTAAAATACAACTGACATTAAAATTGAGCCGATTCGATTGTGTTTTATCCGTGCCTGCATTATTCATGACTGTTTCGAAAATTGTGTTTATACTCGGGTTGAAATGTTTGTGATACCTACGAATAATATTGCATGCGTTATTGTGCCATAAATGAGTTATCCTGGTTGTTGCAAATGTTATTGTTTATTGTGTCAGTTTACAGGATAATTGCGTTAATTTCTATTAAAACTTTTCCTGTTGCAGATACCTATGTAGCTGCCATCTCTACATTTTTAAGCCCCACCAAACAAGAAGGTAAGCAAGTCATGTTGTTTTTTCGACAATCCATTGTACCTACTCCATTCATCCTGTAGGTTCATAGTCTACCTAACTATCAAAACTGAAACACTGTATTTTAAAGATCACACTTCAAAACATTCTAGCTGCAAAAAAAGCTGGGTCTCCTGCGTATGTTTTTACGGAACATTACACAAAAACCCTTACACATATACATTTGATTTCATACACAAGCTGTCTCCTGCAATTTGCGGCCGGTTGAAAATAAAACAAATCCAGCCCCCTCTTGATGCACCGCGGGAAAACATTGTTTGCTCATAGACAAACGAAATCTACTACCGTTTGCATAGACAAATGTGTAAAGCCGCGCCTCTTTGTTTTGACGTTTTTTTTGTTTTGTTGCTCTGTTTCTGTGTAATGTTCCGTAAAAAAACGCGTAGGAGACCCGGCTTAACATAAACATGGCGCAAAACATTATTATGCCCCCTTCATCCTTAATACTAAATGGGTTTGAAATTGTCACTTAAATTCGATATCATTCATCCCTTTTACCCTTCGCGACATACTAAGAAACTTGATCTGCGAAGCTCCACAAAGCCTTTACATTGTCATGCTCGTATTGCCCAACATAAAATGTATAGAGAGGCTTCATACATTTCTGCTTATTAAATCTTTACGTCGAAGGGTCACATTGCGGCTGGTGAAGTCCGACTCGTATTACCATGCGTTAAAGCCGTTTGATCCGGCACTTAATTGTCTTCTCTCATAGTCCCTCGTTTTTAATTGAATTAGGTTTTTGAATGAATGGAATTTGAGATTAATAAACTAGCAGACACGGCCACGCGTTGCTGTGGGTAATATTTTTATTATTGCGTCTATAAATTGAGATGTAAGCTATCCTATCTTTCAAGTTAGATCAAACTGCACACGGTGTGCAAATGTGATTAAAATCGGTTAAGAAGTTTAGGAGTCTATCGCGGACAAACAACGTGATGCGTAATTTATATAGGTAAGTATATTAAGATTTATATAAAATCAAAATTCAAATTGTTCAAATTTAAAAATCAATTTATATTTATACAATTTAAAACTCAAGTTCAAAAATCAAATTGTATGTATGTAATTCATCATTGTCATCATCAACCCCTGTCCGCCCATTGCTGAACACGGGTCTCGTATTATCGTGAGGAAGGTTACGCTACACCACGAGAACCCGGGAGTATGTACATTTTTTAATGTAAACAGTCTTATAAAAGAATTTTCATCAAGCAAATAACCCGACATAAAACTTCAGAAACCATCTTAATTTTAACTTCACAACATTTTTCATTCCTTCATTTGACGGAAAATTATTTGCTGAACAAAAAATATGTAAAATAATTGTTTAGAGGTATTTCAAAAACTTGTTGCTGTGAGCATGGCATCCGCATTTTTTTTTAACTTACAGCTATAGTATTTAAGCCTGGTACTTATCGACTAGGCAACAAATGTTCGCGTAACATTCTGTTCCTGTTGCGCAACATGTCGCGCTACAATGGTCAACCGCTATCGAATTGTTACATTATGCAGTGCAATAAACAATTGAAATCGGGTTAAAGTAGTCTATTCCGTTATCTTATTAGTTTTGAAAATAATTTATTGCCTAAAAAGTTGAGTTAATTTCAACTGTTGTTTTGTTCTTCTAATTAGAAAACAAGAATTGTGTCTTAGAATTGCTGAATGTTTATTGCACTTGTTGAACTGAAGTAACGTTGCGCCACAAGTGCAACGTCGCTCTGTGTTGCGCGTCAATTGTTCTCTAGTGGATACAAGACCTAATATCGAGTTCGTGAGGTCGTGAATCTCGTGATTTCATAGGCTTGGCTATGGGGAAACCGCGGTGCGATCTGTCCACGGTACCTTTGGTATTTTTTGAAACAATCTTTCGCAACAAGTTGTATTATCGTAGCTAGTTTGACTCAGTCAAAAGCTGATTTCGAATGCTTACTCCGAAAGTGGTGCTAAATAAAATTATAAGAAATGCTATTACATACCGCATTTAATTTGAATATTTATATTATAAAGTGAAACATAACGAATATTATTCGCGGAAAAGAGTCATAGGTCTTTTTCTGTACAAATTTTCCGTTCGTCGTATTACCTTTAATGGAATAATTCTAGTAATCAAATTATACCAGGAGCGCACAGAAAAGATGGGACATTTTCCGTCCCAATTAATATAATTTAAAATTAAAACCGAGAAAGAGCTTCAAAGCGCAATCCCATTCATTTAGAATCAAAGGCGTCCTCGAGGCTCGTGTAACTTTGCTCGTTAGGAACAAGATTAAATTCGCAAAGGATGTCCAATTTGGAAATGTGTTTTCTCAAACCCTGTTTTATGACCTTTGTGGGGTTCGGATGTGGTTTTCATTCCGAATGAACGCTTTCGATATTTCTCTGAAAGGATATCTTGTTTTGCAAATTTTTGGAAATCGTTGCTATTTAATAAATGAATATTGAGATGTAGCACTGGCTACCAGATACTGTCTTGTATGTGTCAATTGTGTCATAATCGGATAGCACTTAACTGCTGATTGTCATTTATTAATTTGCCAGAGATCATGTAAGTTTCTGTTCCTAATCTACAACTTAAGATGTATATATTAATTATAACGAAAGAGCAAGTGCACACTGAAGATAGCTTTCAGAGCTAAGTTTGATATATTAATACGGCCCTTAGCTTAATTCCGCTCAGCGTACCTTATTATGAGTCCTTCCACCTATTCTTGCTGTTTAATTCTACCGCTACCAAGAACTTAAAAACTACCAAAAGGAACTGTTTTCTCAGGACCAAAATGGTATTTTCATGACTGTGCAAAAGTCTAAATAAAAGACAAATGAAAAGCGTAAAAAACATATTAGTAATGAGATTAAATTCGTGCATTATATACACACGCAGTTTGTACAATACAATATAGATGAGACAATAGACAATATAAAAACACTTATACAGCTTTTAGACTGAAGCCAAAATTGCCAATTTTGTGTAAATTTCTACTCTTGCAAAAAGAAACGAACTAGAAATCTCACATCCACGCGCGCATTATATTGCCAACATTACCAAACTGCGAATGTGTATCCCACATTATGCCGTAACAATGGCATGATGGCGTCACCTCACATCAACAATAGTATAGCCATAGAATAACATAACAGTAATCTTGTAGCGCCCTAATTCCCACTGGACACCTCCCATTACGTTTTGATGACAACAATCGATAGCCTCTGCTACTAAAGAAGTTTTCGTCTTGTCACAGCGTAAACTCTAAAAATAGGTACGCCAAAAATGTTTGTGTTTGTTTAACGTTTATGAATATTAGTCCTAATAATGTTAATCGGTGTTACTGGTTCAGTGGTGGTTGGGATTGCTATATACAAATTATTATGATGGCAAAAATGTAGTGAATTCGAGGCTACAAGATCGGAGAAGTTAGCCATTTTCGCGTGCAGTCGTTTGTCCTTGCTTTGGGACTTTTGCCGCATACCGTGTGTTGCTGTGGGCTTGATGAATAGATCAAAAGATTCTTCGAAATCACAAGAAGCGAACCGGAACCGTGAATTGAAAATAAAATGAATTATTATGGCTCCTTTTACACCCCACCTGTCACTATAAAGGTTAATTTATTGGAGAGAGTAATGGGCACCGCGCAAGCGATGAAAGTGATAACTGTGGGGTAACAAGATGTGGTATACTTTTACTCCGGTAACTGCGGAATAATTAACCCACATGGTTGGACACACTCCGTTTCTAAGACCTGAATAATTATGACAGGTGATACAGCAAGCGCTACAAAAACTTTGATATTCATCAATTATTTAGATATCTTTCTACGTGCTACGATCGTGGCACATCTCTTTCGCTTCTTCCACTTTCATGATGCCCGTACACGCTCGCCTGTTATATACCTAAGTACTTTTGACTTAGCCTTTCTTTAGGTCGTCCTCGATTTGACCGTGGTACGTTCGCCTACGTCGACCCCTATCGGCTGGTCCAAAACACAAACACAGTGTAAGAGCTTGTAATATTTCTTCTTGGCCAAATCATAGTTGAATTATACATTTATAAATGCAATTAAAATTGTCGTATATACTCCAGAAAAGAACGAAAACAAATTTGATTAGATATCTTGTGCAATACAATCATATAGAAAATATAGACACGTACATAATATAATAATAAGTCCACTTTAGATAGTAACACGCCTAACACAATATAGGAAGTGCCACATATTTGGGTTAACACGTTGACAACTCACTCTGTTATTTAACCGTATTAAATAACGGCTCATTAAAATAACCAACTCAACCGGTTGCTAATGATACACATAATATGATTATGGCCTATTTATGATGACTATTTTCGTCCATCGATGGAAGTGTATGTGAAAAGATCGTAGCGAAATCTGTTGGCCGTAGGACCTATTATATAAACTAGCTCTGTAATTAATTTCTTACGTGTATTTTCTGTATAAATGATTATGTCACAAGTAAAGTTAATAAGTACTGTTGGTACACATACGAAGAGGAGGGTTAGCAGAATACCAAGCATACAATGAAACAGTTTTGCTAATAGGAAAAACCGATTACGGACGGAAATTCAACCCGCAAATATACATAATATGGTAATGTCATTAGAAAATATGACTTAGTGAACTGGTGTTAGGTAGTGCAAAAAATTATAATCTCACAATAATTTTTTTTAATGTTCTTGTGGACTATGCATAAACATAATGAAGGGTATGTAAACAGGTATGTAATTTTAATGGATATTAAAAGTCATAAGCTATGTAGCAGTATTTGAGATAGAATAGGCACAGTTCAACAAATAAAAAACACTAAATAAATATTACTGCAAAACCAATTCAAGAAAAATTTAGTTCTACTATAAATTATGTTAATATCGGTGCCAGTATCATTGGACCGTTATGCAAAAAACGGAAGTACCGAAGTACCTACGTGTGTCAATATTACAAATAAAAAAAACGTGTTGAATTCTAAACGGTTGCGCAACGCATGCAAACAACTTTCAGCTCGTTTCAGGTTATTTCGATTCGAATGGGCGTCTTGGACAGCTGTGTTGCAAAATTACCCTAGTTCACTATTACTCCTTATTAGTTTACATATAATCTGTTCTGCTTGACTAATAGGTACCTAGTACGAAACTATATTATGTTGCCAAAAATGCGGATAATCGCTCACAGTATATCACGATACCGAGTAAATGGTTACCAACCATATTTTTTTTAATGCTTGGGATCGAGCGTTTTGTGCATTTAGTTTGATTTATTGTCTAGTATTACTATATTTCAAGTAAATAGTTTTGGTATAAATAGTCAAAATAGTCAAACCATATAGTGCCTTAACCTACTACTAAAGCTCCGCTGTCTGTCCGTTCGTCTATCTGTGTGTCCGTCCGTCTGTCACCAGGCTGTATCTCATGAACCGTGATAGTTAGACAGTTGAAAATTTCACAGATGATTATTTCTGTTGCCGCTATAACAACATAATTATACTGTGATTTTTTTGCCGTATTTATAGATAATGGTACGGACGGAATCCTTCGTGCGCGAGTCCGACTTGCACTTGGCCTGTTTTTTAGGTTTCCTTCACTTACCCACACTGCACTCGTGTATTTAACTAACGCATATAATGTTCAATATTCCACCAAAGTCATGGAGAAGCGGTACAAAAACTACGTCACGCTTCCGGTTTTCCGTCAAAAATCCCTTTGAAAAATACTACTACTGTATTTCTGTGCCTTGTTAGCTTACTTCACATCACTCACCTAGTTACCAAGAGCTGACAACTAGTCCACTTGTCGGGGCAACTGTGTCGGCTCCACAAAGGCAGAACTGAATAGGTACACTTGGAAGTAGCTAGAATATATAATTAAGCGAGTGAATCTGCGTGCACTGCGACCCGGGTTTGAAAAGTTTCAATACCAATGAGACCATAACCGCATAATGTTTTATTGTGACGATTTTCATCGTGGTGTGTCGTCGCTCAATACCTATCTGTGTGCCTAGTGCGAGTTTTGACAATTTATTTACGCGCTCGGTCCGTTTAGCGTAAACTTGAAATTGTATGGAATAAGAGCAGCGCCATCTAGTAACTGTGTGCCTAGTGCGAGTTTTATCAATTTATTTACGCGCTCGGTCCGTTTGGCGTAAACTTGAAATTGTATGGAATAATAGCAGCGCCATTTAGTGACTGATTCACTGACGCTAGATGGCGCTGCTCTTATTCCATACAATTTCAAGTTTACGCCAAACGGACCGACCGCGTAAATAAATTGACAAAACTCGCACTAGGCTCACTGATTCACTGACGCTAGATGGCGCTGCTCTTATTCCATACAATTTCAAGTTTACGCTAAACGGACCGAGCGCGTAAATAAATTGTCAAAACTCACACTAGGCACATTATCGATTGACAAGGCCCTTGGTCGGTCTGTCGTATTCTGTCACTATAGTAGGGGAGCCCACGATGCTAAATGGGGATTTACTCGAGCGTCGTAGAGACCTATTGGGATGCAAAGCTTAGATGATAAGAAGAAAAAAATGTTATATGATATATACATTTACATCGGTGGGGGAAGCGGCTATAGATTTTTAAATATGTAAAAAAAAACTGTTGCATGGGCATCCTCGAGCGCGTCAGATATTGATAGCATCAATGCCCTACGTATTTTTAATAATGTACGTATGTTAATCTGATCGTTTGCATGATGCGGGTGGTTGTATATAAGGATTGAAAATGAAAAAAAAAAAAATTTAATCGAGCGCGTCAGATTTTCTTAGGGAGTGTTAAGTGCACCAAAAAAAAGCTCTTATTCACTAATCTGACGATTTCGATGGGACGCAAACTCGCGGCCATTTTCATAATGTGCAAAAAAAATTCGCCATTTTGAAATACTCAAGCGCGTCAGATTAAGATATATATGGTTCATCTTTATGTTCTAAACGTACTGTCTCATAATCTGACGATTATCTAGAGGGATTTGCCTGATCTGACAAAAAAAAATTAGAAAAACGGTTCACCTTAAAGGCCATCCCTGCAACTTCCCGCTAATTCCATTCCTGGGTGCTTAAAATTGTACTTATGACATTTTTGAGCCCAAAATATAATTTACGTGATATTTTGAGCTCTCCCAGCTCGAAAGTCTGACAGAAGTTTCATAGAACACTATTTTTGGAATTTTCAAACCGCAATAACTTTTGAATGGATCAACCAATTTTCACGCGGTTGGCGGCATTCGACGCAGTTTTATCATCCTCATAAGTAATTTTGCAATTTTAATTGATCGAACCACAAATTTCGGAGTAACCCCGAAAAAACACTTTTTCGGGTTTCTTTCGTTCACGATATCTCTCGAACGAATCAACCACTTTTGACCAGCTTGGTGGCGATCGACGTGGTTTTTTAAGCTCAAAGACGGATTAGTTTTTGAAGTTGATCGATAAAGCCGGTTAAAAGTTATTCCAAAAAAAACACTTTAAAAAAAAATCTGTTTTTTTTGAGAGTTTTCCAAATTTCTCAAAATCTCTATCTATCTATCGGTCCGAATCGGTTCAAATTCACAGGAAATCAGAAACGCGGAGAAGGAAATGTAGGCATCACGCAGCTGCTCGCATTTAACTTTATCGACGAATTTTTGTTATTTCGGCTTGCGGAAATCGTCAGATTATATATTTTTCATTATTCTTGAATTATTTCCTTCAAAATAAAAAAAAATTTAGCTACGCTCGAGAATGTCGAGATGACGTTTTTTTTTTACAACTTTGTTGCCCTCCCATTTTTTTACGTCTCTCTCAAATTGTCAGATTAGTGGAATATACACTTTTTAGGATGTAATTAACTCATCCTACCTTAATCTGACGCGCTCGAGAATTTCTGATGGTCAATTTTTTTTTACTAATCTGATCCTGTATCCTTCACGGGCGGCCTTATATATGGGCCTCATATTTTGTGGAGGTACTTAACCGGGTACAAGGTATCCCCCTGTATATTAATCTGCCGCGCTTTAGTAAATCCCGAAATCCCCGCTTGGGCTCCCCTACCACTACCGACAGACAAAAAACAACTGAACAAACAAAAAACCTCCACCTGAGTATCACGTTATACCAATAATAATTCAGCCTGTAACTGTCCTACTGGTGGGTAAAGGCCTCCCCTCACTTTCGTGGGGAGGGTTAGGCCATAATCCACCACGGGAGCCCAGTCCGGGTTCGTGGATACACGCCTCCGAAATAATTCTCGGGCATGTTGGTTTCCTCACGATGTTTGCGTTCACCGTAAAGCAAGTGATAATTACGTATACATATTATTCTGTTTAACTGGGATTTGAACTCACCATCTCCGCTTTGGTAGGCGGACGTTCGCCCACCAAGCTACCACCGCATTTTTATTAAACCAATTAAACCCAGTATAAAAAAAATATCTTACCTACTAATTCTGATAATGCCTCACACATAAAAACCTGACATGTCTATCCTCAGATCCGGGAGTGCAACGAACATAAATATGCATGTCCAATTATACAAATGCAAGTACATACATGCAATTGTATGTTCAAGGAAGTTGGCAGTTAAAAACGTGGCCCGATTGTTGTGTGAGTCGGTCGCGTCTTTCACTTTTACGGCCAACATTATTTCCTATTGTGATTGTAGGAAAGACCATAACTTTTTGGCATAAATGAGCCTACGGAATTAAGCTTTAATTAAAAATATAGGTTTGCGGTAAATATTATGTTTCTTATCTGACACTTGTATGATTGTGTATAATTGTAATTTTTTTTTTTGGGCTGATTGATCTCAGTATCGTTGCTACATAAATTGTGATGCTAAAAGTTACTGAATTCCAAACTTACTCCGTCGTAAACTATTTTTTTTTACTTTTTAGGCCTGCATTTTGACCGGTAGCTAATTGCATAATTTTATTGTTCTTGTTCCACGCCTCATGAACTTTTGGTTTTCAAAGGTTTAGGTTAAGCAAGTTTTTATTTTCTATTTCCTAATTTTTATTTATTTTCTAATTCCGGGACTAATTATCCCGGCTAAACCCAAGAGAGATTCGGCTGAACGCCAATTTCAGTAACAAGTAATATTATTTAGCATTACGAGTATACTGCAAATTATAAATGGACCCCAATAAAGAACACCCGCGTATGACTTATGTTAAAACTAATTAACCAATTTAGTGAAACAGCATAAGTTCCTAACTGCTTTGTATAAGTGACTACTTATACATATAAATTATAGTGTTACTAAATAAAAGGCTTTTGCAGTACAAATTCATGGTTTATTTCTTGCTAGTTTTGTAATGTGACTTTAGGTTTTATTGTTGGCTTTTATATTGTAAGCTACTGCTGATAATGGATGCATGTACACTCAGTATGTATGTCCAACTCAAATATTGAGCTTGTTCTTGCAAGTCAATTATGCCCAAATATGAATACGCATTGTTTTTTATAAAGCTTGTTTGGTACATAATATGTATTTCAACAAAATCATCTTCCGTAGTTTGTACCTCGATTTGATCTCTCGATCGATTATTTCGATTTATTCCAATGTTTATTTTCGATTGGCTCGATACTTGTCAGCTTTCCTGAGTTCAGTAGCGTAACGCTCGGGAGCACGAGCTATTGCTCTTCACCCTCGTCCTATTTCAACCAAACAACCGTACAGAAAGCAGACAAGTGAGACCAGAGACCATTTGTCATCGTTAACATTTACCTCAGGCTTTCAATACAATGCCGAGGCCACAAAATGGGCTATACATCACAGAAGCGTGCATCTAAATGCCTGGAAATCCTCGGGAATAGTGAAAACCATTCGGCGGTCCACAAATGGTATTTGTAAAGAATGTTGAAGAGGATTTCGTCTTTTGTATTTTCTGAAACAAAGAAACAGGTTATGTTTAATTGATCAAATTAAATCTCAGTGACATCGAAGCGGTTTTCGGAGACAAGTGAAGAAAAAATGGAGATGCCACAGTATAAAAACCTTCGCCACAGTATAAAAAATATTCTGTCTCTGCCCAGCAGGGTGATAGTTTCTATCCAACCAGTTTTATCGGAATCACTGCCGATATATAATAGTAAGATGGCATCTCAAAAAGGTTTCTTAGGTTTTTAACAGACTCGTTTGTCATGCAATCTTTCATAAACCGTTACAATAACAATTTTTTTTATTTTTAAAAACATAGCTCCACTCTAGGATTTTTCTTGTATCGTGAGTACCTACCGTTTACAGACATATTATTTCATATACATATAACACCCAGACCAGGAACAAATATCTGTGTATCACACGAATATTTGTTCCGGGCGGGACTCGAACCCTAGACACAAAGTGCAGCAGTCCGATTGCTCAGCCACTACGGCATACGTGTCGTCAACTTGAGTCAACTTTAAGGTACATAGAGCAGAAATGAATGTTCTAAACGAACATGCTTACGTTTCTCTTCTAAATTAAATTCGTGAATATTTAATGGAGCAAAACAAAATTAAAGTTGTAAATTTTACACGCCTACCCGCTTAGCCAGTCCGGTGGTGTGCTGAAATAAGGGAATCGCATTTTTCGTTAGAAATAAAGGTGCGAATGTAAATATTGCCTTTGTGCTGACTAAGCTACCTCTTAATTTTTTTAATTTTGGCCTGAGCTTACTTACCTACTTCTAACTTTACTTAGTGTTAATATCGGAAAGTTTTACAAATAAAATGTTATGGCCGTTCACGATTTATCGAAGCAAGGTCTTATTTCATTATTTTTCTCTATTATGAGTCTAGTTCCTCTTAATTCTTATATCAGAGATGTAAACTTTCTGATAATTTTTATTTTGAACCTCACAAGCCAGGTCTTGGGTCCACTCATGTAGAGCCGTCCTACGTTACGTCTTCCGGCCCCTAATGGTGGTGATGTCACATCTGCTTCTTTTCTACTCTATCATCAGACGAATAACTTCAACTAAGTGGTAAATAATGTTCATTAAGCTGAACGTTTATAATCTCATCTCCATAGACAACAGATAAAAATTGGGTCCCTTCATGCTTCATGGAGTTTCATAAGAGCATCGCACCTGACCTGGGTCAGGGTCGTGCGTGATCCCGGTAATTGTTACTCGGTGTAACTAAAACGTATGACTTTTATTTAAGCTTTACATGAACTGACATACATTCAAATTTTGTCCGGCAATCATTGGGAAGCAGCTAAACGGACAGGACCATACATTTTTCAAAAGTATTGCCTCAGTATTCGCTTTTGTATTGAGTGGAAGTTGTGTATGCTTGTCATGTTCTGATGTCAATCTAATCCATTAATATGAAAACAGTGAGATGAGCTGATGATAGAGACAGACGCTAGCTAATACAACTCCCAACTCCTCAATGACTAACAGTATATTGATGATACTGGCATCTTATGCTCGGGTTCCTAATCTCAAGGAGTAAATATCTCTCTCTCTCTCTCTCCCTCTTTCTCTCCCTCTCTCTCTCCCTCTCTCTCTCCCTCTCTCTCTCCCTCTCTCTCTCCCTCTTTCTCTCTCTCTCTCTCTCCCTCTCTCTCTCCCTCTCTCTCTCCCTCTCTCTTTCCCTCTCTCTCTCTTTTTCTCTCTCTCTCTCTCTCTCTCACTCTTTTATCTCATCTTATGTCATCTCATTTCGATTGTCAATTTTACTCCATGAAATTAGGAATCCGAATATAGTCAACGTGCAGTGCTGAATACGTCTTTGACAGAAGCTTGTTTGGACAAATATATTATGTGTCACCAAAATACTGATAGTCCGCTTGTGGTCATTATCTATGTGTCAATTGTGTAACATGTAAGCAGGGCACGTAAACATTTTCTCTGCATGTTTTACATTCATTTATGCAAATGGATTCTTTTCCGTAAAACACGTGCCCTTTTTTCATACGTGAGAAAGCGCTTCTATAGGCCTCGGACGTGATCCCGTAAATATGTCAATAGTTGAGTGGGGTTTCATATTGCTAACAGGTACGAACGGGTGGGGCAGTTGAAAAAAGTAACAATAGTGATTGTCATGACAAAAAGCTTCGATAATTAGATTACAATACGTTCAACAAACATCGGGCATAATTAAAAAAAAAGCAAAATTAAAAATGTCATAAGTTTTCCTTTCGACATAGAATCAGCAGATTTTGTAACGGTTGTTAATTGCGTGTGGAAATGGCAATAGTGTAAAGGTTGGCAACTTACCATAAGTGTAAGGGTTCTAAAGTTACAATACAATGCTTGGTCTACACAAAAAGCCGTTTTTTAAAGTTACACATACATTGTTCCAATTAACTTAGTTACCGATTAAGGCCCACAAACTGCCATAACTTTCGCTTGGTCCGGTAACCAGCTATATTACACCAATCGAAACATCGCCGCATGTCCAATGAGACACTGTACCAATTTTTTGATGTTTTGTCTTCCGTCTCTGCATTTAGACAGTCTCGAGTATATTATTTTTCGAGCACAATGCGCTGTGCATGTCTTGGACACAACCCATTATATTAAAATGTGTAGTCTCAGTGCTAGTAGGCTGAGTAGTCTACTTAAAAAGCTAGATGTTTCACTGTAACTACCTGGTTGTTTTAGAGATAACACAAAATTACACGTTTTTGGGTACCTTTGCTTGTGCACTCCTAAACTCCGCTACATCTTGTCATGATACAACTACACCAACAGTGCTAATGTTACAGTTTAGCAGATATTCTTCTGTTGTTACAATCAAAACTAAATCTTAATTTCACAGCTCTAAAGTTTAAGCCATCCCTTTTCTTTTCATATAATTGAAGGATGACAAAATACCATTTGACAGGACTAACCTAAGATTTTGTTTGTCGTAACAGAATAGGCCTCAGTGTATACTATAGTTACGAACCGATAGCTCACAACTCTGAGGGATCGAAGCATCATCGCATGGCCTATGAGCGACTAGAGTTCCCAACATACAAATGCAGTAAGTGTCTGTGCCAATTACTAAGTAAAGTAGTAGTATCTACTTGGTAAAACTTTTATGGAACTTAATAATATTTCAATGAATTTTTAACCTGCAGTGCATCCACCCTCATGTAACCCTGAAAATATCTGTAGGTACTTAGCATCGTAGTAACGATGAGCAGCTTCCACACTTGTTTACAGAATAATTATACCTGCCGTTAATTATATGTAAATTGAATCGGAAAACGAATCGATGAATAATAACTAAGTAAACATTTGTAATTGCGTTTCAGCTTTGAATTTTGCAGAAATCTGTTATATTTCATCTTGGTCTGCATTGCGGCCTTTATTACCAAGAAAAATTAGTTTATTGGTTTTATTTTAATGACGTGGAAAACCACGCAAGCAATAACAACTTTTATCAAAGTTTACAACATTCATGGTAATTTAGATCAAGTTTGGTAATATAAAGCCTACAAATTCTAAAATTAGGTTAAGTAAAGTCAAAACAGTATTTTAACTAGTTGTGTAGAATGTGAACCTCATTAAAGTTCCTTTTAGCGCCGCTTGAAGTACCAGGTTAGCATAAAACGGCTGAAGTCTGTCGGGTCAGGGACACCGCATAGAGGAAAGAGTTAGCGCCAAAAATTTTGCGCGGCAAGCGCAGTCACCAGCCGAACGTGTGCCCCAATACGAACCATGACAAATTCAATCACCGCGCAATCAGCTCTCTTCGAGAGTTTCAAATGAAAGCAATTTTGAAACTGTTCTAACGTAACTTCCATGAAAACGTTAATT
Source organism: Hylaea fasciaria (assembly GCA_905147375.1). Classification (NCBI taxonomy): domain Eukaryota; kingdom Metazoa; phylum Arthropoda; class Insecta; order Lepidoptera; family Geometridae; genus Hylaea; species Hylaea fasciaria. Next base: position 11,791,484 of record LR990193.1, on the reverse strand, counting down.
GAATTTTGTTGTACGTTACAAATTACGGTTACGTATGCTTTCGTGAATGGCGTGAAATATTCAAAGAGCCGTCCACCGCGGGTGCTCGCATCAGTGAAAAATTACTTAGAAAAATACGTTTAACATGTAAAACTAGATTTGCTTGTTTAAAAAGCCAAGGATTTTGTTTAACAGATTTCTTTGATCAAGGATTCCGAGCTTTCGGAGTCGGCGATAAAATGTATAACTTAGTAAAACAATTATATCATCGCGTATTAAGAAAATCTCGTGCTGCGAAACTGGCTTCCTCGTTGCTTTATTGTATTTGCCAATCGACAGGTTAATTAATACTTGATTGCATATTCTATTGCCCCTAACATTTTCGTTACTAAAGAAACTGTTTCTTTCATGGCGGTGCCTCTAGTTAACCCTCTAGCCGTAGCGCCTGATATAGCGGTAATGGACGAGGAAAATGTAGTAAGTCGTTTCGATTCGGTCAACTGGTATCGGCCAGGTCCCCGGCAAACCCTGCCTCGTTCCTACCCGGTTGCTGTCAGTCGCGGTTTGGCGCGCAAACCGGGTGGACGTGCTTCGCCGCGTCTTCCACTCCACGCGGAGGTATCCTCGCGGCTTCAGACATTGGATTATAGTGTGTGAACTCTGTGAAGTTTTGAATATTGCGTGCTGTACAGTACACCTAATCACCGGTTCGTGTGACGACCACAAGGTATTTACTTTTTTTGTATAAGTATAGCTAACGACTAGTTATATATGGTTTTGTGAAAATTCAATGGAAGGTCGAGCGATGCCTAATTTGTGGTTTTTGGTATTCGCTTCATAAGAATTGTAGTAAGTACATACTGAATTTAATAATGAGTTGCCACGGCATTTTGTGATGCTAGAATTAAAAGAACAAGCCATAAAACACCACGAAAATTGGAATCCATGGCTAAAATGCTTCAACCATTTTTACCCATATTTAGTTGCGTTTGGTGATAAATATGGAATCTCCATATGAAATTAGTTTCAATTATAAAAAAGCCATGGATAAAACAAAACCCAAAAACTATACGGAGAAGAAAACCCATACTCAGCACTGTATGGATAATGATTAAAAGAAGATAAAGCAAAATTTAATAAAAAAAAATACAATACGCAAAACTCACATCACTCAATCATTCAATGGGCGGAAGTATAAAAACTCGCATCTCAGCAAATTTAATAAGTCGTAAAACGCGTTATCCTGCCGAATCACGTAGCACCCTTCACCAATAAACGACAGGATATCAACACAGCCTTGAGATTGTAACGAGAACAATGCAAATTTATTAGGTATATTATTGGTAAGTATGTCTATACTATCTATACTAATGTTATAAAGAGGAAAGATTTGATTGTTTGTTTGTTTGCATCGAATAGGCGCCGAAACTACTGAACCGATTTGAAAAATTCTTTCACTGTTGGGAAGCTACACTGTCCCCGGGGGCGTAGGCTACTTTTTATCCCGTTGAAATTAACGGTTCCAGCGGGATAGCAGTTAACGCGGCTGATACCGCAAGGCGCTTCTAGTATATTATAAAGCCCTTATTTGTGTAATTATTAGTATGTGTATATTCATAATATGTGTACTAAATCAATTTGACACTGATGCCAACCGACCTAACCCTATTCCTGCTGTCTTTGTTCTCCATCCAAAGGTTGTCTGGTAGTGGATCGCTTTGAGCGATCAGACCGCCCATCGTACCTATTTTCAGTTTTACCTTTCTGTGTTCTGTACATTTTGGTGTCAATAAAGAGTTACCTATATATCTATCTATCTATCCAATGTCTAAAATACTTTTTAAGACATGGTAAGTATAAAAAATCATACAGATGCAGGTAAATGTCAAGGCCAGTCCGAACCATTACGGAAGTGCATGTCTTTTGGCAAATTACATTAAAACGGATGTATGAAATTGGCTGACCCTAAACTTTTAGCCTGCAGTTAGCCTGGCGCCTTGCCATGTCCAGAAATGGTTATACAATCATACATTAACTTATTCTTATATAGGTTTTAACAATTTTTGATTATATAATTTTGAAGATTATAGGCAAGCAAGCTATTTGTGATTTCACTACTGACGATTAGTAAAGAAACAATGCATGTCCTTGACTAAAATATATTATACCGGTTTTTCTTCCATTGTTGTTTGCCAAATTCAATAAACTCTCATTGTTATTAAAGACTACCGGCGCTTCACAGTTGCACACGAAGTTTTCTTGTTTTTTATGTAAACTTCATCACCCCATTTTAACCTATTAAGGGTTAGAGTCCGTATGTACAACCGTATATAAAACCTCATATGCAGTCTATTTTATATCCGATCAGGAGTCACACACAGTGTGATTGACTCACTACTATCATAGAAATGTTTTGCATTTAATACATTAGTAGGGTGGAATATAAAAATTTCATTGTATCTGATAACGTCCCGGTACCGCACTTCAGATAACCTTACAAATGTAACCATACCCGCCGTTGTGGTTACATCGTTGCGATTATACTAATGAACTGATTAAGAATTTCAGTTTTTTGCATTCATTTTACATCACTATTACTATTAATGATGGAATCGACTCTGACCTCACGACTAAGATGACGATAAACTGTTGCCATTCTTAGTCACTTCATACTGAGTCATCCGTCGTGGAAACTATATTAGGAATGTTTAAGAAATGGTCAAGCTAGACAGACAATGCTTATCTCTGACAAAAATACACCTAACGGGATGACAAGCGACAGAACAGGAAGCCATTAAAAAACAAAATTCAATAAATATATCGTAACTTGAAATACTTAGAACACTCATAGAAAACGGGTTATATGCTTCTCAGTGTTATTTGATACTGTTCTTGTCTCGAGAACTAACTCGGTTATCTTTATCTTGTCCGTTCGTGCGATATAAACGAGGATAGCACGTGTCGTGTCCACTATTATCTCCAATGTCCAGCCCAGAACAGATCGCAATTGGATTTCGTGCCGTTTTGTGTGATTTGCGAAAAAGACCTCACGGAGAAGGCTACTGTCTACGTGATTTACTAATGTTTTCCTACTCGATAGAGCGTCCATTTATACCATTGTAGTTCTTATTGACTGAGACGTTGGATTTGAAATTGCTTCAATGTCATATTTCGATTCAAGCGTAGGAGTAGATGGACACGGCAACTACATAACTAAAGGAACATCATTAGAGACCGTTTTCCCATGGCCAGCAGCCAGAATAATATGGACTTTTATAACTAGAATGAGCCCATGATCGCCAGTTCCAACTATAGTGGCTGTCATATAGTATTACAGATATTAAAGCCTCTAAATCTATATCCTTTTCGCCTTTTACGATTTATGTTCATCTCCCACATCAACCGCTAATACCCCGGTCTGTATACAGCCTGATTCGGGTAATTGTAGTATTTAATATTGCGACCTTTCCAAATTTCAGGGTATAGAATAACGGGCTTGTTAGGTAAATTGGTGTCGTTATCCTTATTTACGTTCGAGGGCCGCCTAACTCCCAATCACAAATCATTTGCCGAAAAAACAAATGGTCTGATCGAATTTCAAATTATCCGGAAGTGAATTGAGTTAATCTAATGGTATTATTTGTATTCAGGGCTTGTTTACAATATTTAATTATGTTTAGACGTTTGGCTATTTCGGCATTAAAGCTGTCAAAGAATATAATGATTGTGATATAACTGTTTTGTAGGCGTTCCACGATTACATAAACTGATTTCTAAATAGTATCATTTATTAGCTTTTAACTGTGCCATATCTAGACAAAGGCTTTATAACAGGTACTTGCCCAACTACAGTGAAAATCCTGACTCAATGACAAAAGGCCAAAGAAATATTTGAAGCCAAGCCTCACGCCTATTCTACAAAGATCGCCGAGATGAAAGACCTACTGAACACTCGTCTTGCTCTGTATTCCTAGAGCAATTAAGGTGCCTTTGCCTTTTAATTACTAGTTGGCCCTTATTAGTAAATCACCTTTGTGTGACATTTAACTAAAGACGAAATTTATTTGTCTGGTGGTTCATGTTGGTGAGACATTAAATAACAATACTTGCTTGCTAAATTATGTTTGGTATTTTAAAGATGAAGGTTTTGTTTTTCATATTTTCTTCAAGGCATTTATCATCTCATAAAGTAATACGAATAATCATAATTTTCTGTAGGAGTTTTCTCTTTCCTTCCCGTCTCACTCCTAGTTAGTATCTACTATTTGTTTACTAGCTGTGCCCCGCGATGTTACCCGTTTTTTTAGAACAAAAAGTAGCCTATGTCCAGGGTGTTAGTTACCTCCATGCCAAATTTCATCAAAATTGGTCCAACCGTTTGAGCATGAAGAACTAACAAACATACAAACACACAAACTTTTGCCTTGGATTCTGTGTATCTGACGTATGTAGGCTGAATCCTATCTGGCTGCAATAATTATATTATTTACCGTAACTTCTATCCTACATGGTACACAGCTTTACGTTACTAGCCGGAGTCTAATAAATAGATGAGCTAATGCCATTAGTTCTGGCTAATAAACCGTCTACGCTTTCACAGGCGTTTCTTGCGTGCATATAACATTGGTTTGGCCAAAATATTCGAACGTTGAAAGTGAAATTGATCTAGAGTAGTATGCTTGATAGGGTATATTTTTACATGTATTTTATTATGACATTCTCATTAATAAAATAAGTGACGTACATACATACATACATACAGTCACGCCTTTTTACCATTGGCGTAGGCAGAGACTATATCTTTCCACATGCTACGATCCTGACAGCTCTTTCGCTTCTTCTGCTTTCATGATTTGCTTTATACATGCTCGAATGCTTTGCATAAAGAAATTACATGTAAAAATAAACCTTATGGCAATGATTAAACACTCTATTTTGAACGTGAAAATAAATCTGCTCTCCTCTCTGAGCCGGTCTGTGTAAACGGATCCTAATAGTCGTCATCGGCATTTGGTGGTACTTCAATATCTCTGAACTTTGATTCTTAACTTGGCTCTTCTTAGATTTTCTTTTTAAGTTCAAGAACATCCTAAAATCATTGTTGTTGCCAACAGCTCCCGGTATTGCTAGTCGAATCGAACGAGCATTCACACTTCAAATTCCATTTGATTTCGTGTTACTTCTACAAACTTTTCTTTTGAAATAACGTTAGCCTTTACTTTTAGCGCACGAAGTAGGTAACGTGCGAAGTGGCAGCACTAATGATTTTCCGAAAAGCTCTGCAGTATAAATAACCGCTGACATAATTACATGCTCGAGTTATTTAGTTTTAGAACTATTTCGAGCTAAATGTGACTTGGAAACTAGATTAGACATCTCGCGTGAGCTATCTTTCCCACTTACTAAGTTCTAATGCAAGTCTACGAAAATATTATCACCAAGTAGATACTTAGTACATTTTTTTTCGTGAATCTAGATGCCGTGTGAAAATTGAAATAAAGACAAAGTCAAACAAATCATTTATTGTAAATAGGCAATAAAATCGCACTTTTACAAGTCAAACACTTCAATCTAATAAACAAATTAAACCATAAAAGAAAGAAGACTTCGCAGTACCTACCATATTATTTACGAATTGAATGTTTAGTGCTATGTATCGAAACTGTGTGTCGTCCAACATCGAAACATCGAAGTCGTGGTTGCCATACAAGATAGACGTGTACTGTATGGTTATAATTTCCGTGTAAACCTCTGAATTCGAACTATGATCGTTTGTGGACAGTCCGATTTAGCAGCACATCTGTGGTTTGGTTTACATATTAGCGATGCCAATGACATAACGAATGTGAATGAAGGTGCATTGAACCTGTGCCAATGTGTAGGAGTCGATTTCGCCGTTTGTAATTTTAATGACTTCATTGCATGTAGTGAGTGACTAAGAATTAAGAAATCAAGAACTGTTAATTTTAAAAATATTTAGAAAGTTATTTTTAAATAACAAAATGTTGTACAAGGTCAATTCAATATACTGTCTTTATCCCCATGAAAAGATACACCTGTTAAAACGTTTGTCTTTGCCATTCAAGAGTGTAAAACCTGTGTTTCCGTCGATACTGTCTGCCGTTGCCAGTTAAATTCAATGTCGTCCATTGTTATCTGGTAAAAGTAGCAACCTTGGACTTGTTCGCTCAAAAAAACACCATTTGGCCGTTCTTGCTAATACAAAAAAAACTAACTGCTTCGGAGACTAACTAAAGATTCATTTTTATTTTCATATTATTTTTAGCTATGCTGCTCGGTTTTGATACACAAGTACTCATTTCAATTAGAAGTAATAATATCGAAATAGGAGTAAAATAGTAGACGTATGAATTTTGTAATGCTTAGTGCAGAAAAGTAAAATTCATATTGTAACACTTTTACCAAATTCCACTTACATACGTCATCAGATATAGTATGTGCGAATCATGTCCATCGAAGATATACGACCAATAAACTTCTCTATATTTGTCTGCGATGAAGCCAACGCTTTTTATGTTGCCGAATTCGCCGTAAACGCAAATAATGGCTCTTTGCCAATTCCAGGGTTTATTCACCGGCTAACGGAGACCCTCAAAGAAAGGGATCCCCCTAAAAATTTAGTCTCTAGGGATTCTGACGGGAATCCTCCCTTCCGGTTCGTATTGATCCAGAATAGTTTTTCGATACTGTAGATGTCTCGGAAGTCCCAAATGACCTCTGTTATTATAACACAACGAATCACTTGTGTTTACTGCTGTTCTTGATTCTATCTACTGTAAATCAAAATGTCGTTCTAGTATGTACATAGTTACTCTCTGCTGAAGCCTGTTAGGACATAATTGTTACGTGGACACTGATCTCGGGATGTGGAGCAATTGGAATATCTAGATCTAAGTCTACATTTATATGCACGGTTGTACTTTTTAAATTGTCAATCTAAACTACTCATAGTACATTTGTACCGATGATGTACAAATTGGGCATCGTAACACGGAAACAGTACGTGATGGGACGTAGCCATGTTTTATTATTAGATAATAAACAGTTCGAATAGGTTATTGAAACTTAAACTCGTACAAATCACTCGGTTCTGGTTGACTGAAGACTGCGGCATGGATATGAGATTCGATCACACCCACTGAGTCTCGTTCAAGTATGCTTGAAATGATTGCGTATGCCTCTGATGTGCTCTCGTCTATAAATCGAATACCCATCAATGAACAAAACACATCGCTGTATATACAGCGAAGACTGAGTGCAGTGCAGTGTATTCATTCATGTATTGGATATCCTAAAAAAATTCAATATTCATTGTTGCATATGAATATGCTTCACAGTACATTTGCGATGAATCCAAAAACAATTTGCCATTGTAAATGTCCTCATCGTGTTCTGATAACATTATCAAAACAGTTACACCGTTCTCAAGTTTCCTTCCGTTGGCAATTGAGTGGAGTATGTCACTATGCAAATGATAAATAATAGCAACATGTTGCAAATAACAAAGTTAATTAAAACTAACATGTTTTCTTACCATTAGATACATAAACCGTTGATTTTCATTATCCGTCTGTAGCGCAAACCTCATTATACCTAATGAAGCCGTTGTACGCAGTCACGTAAGATCTCAATGAATCTGCGGCTTGCTGTGAAGAATTCGCGCGTGCTCATGATTTTTTTCACATACAATTTGTATGATCATCGTTCTTGTATGATACAAGCACGATCGTCATGAGATGGCTGATCTACAATAGCTGTCCTATTGCTATTCCTGTTCAGTAAGGTTAACATTTTCTAAACCATCTTATATTATATTACCAGTAGCTTGAACATAATATAGATGAAGGAGAACGGCGTGACATTCGAAAGTGAAGCAGCCAAGATAACGGGAGCGAGCATAGTCCTCACGTACACATTCATAACATGTTATGCCAATCGATATTTCAATCAAACTGATGACGTCACGCACTATAATCGTTAATTTCCTTCCCTATTTACACTGCGTTTCCCTAAAAGGGAAAACATGTGTCACGCAGTTATCATTGCTAAGCTCCACTTTCGTATTTGGCGTCGCACCGTCCTCCTTTGTACCTATAGTTTCATGAGCTTCTATGTATATTCTCCGAAAAAACTGCTTGTTTATGCTCGCATTAGCGTTGTCGCATCACATTATTATACCATCCTTGATGATGGATTAGCATTGCAAATGAGCAAGTTAGAACAGCGCAACAACTTGCGCCCGTGTAAGTCTTATCCTTATCACGCGTGTAGACGATTAGGCAAATGGCTGGAGTCGCTGTCTATTTCAGCCACCTTCTGCTCGACAGCACAAACACCTACGTCGATAATGTTGGTTTGTGTTTCTATTGCCTTCCGGTTATGGAAATTTACCAGCTACCTGCTTGGCTTATCATTAGTACTAATTAAAGTTTTTAGGTTTATCAGCTAGTAGCTGCTAGCAGCGTCATTGGTTTTAACATTCCACAGCGTTATTAGAAGTATAGTAAATGCTCCAGCCAATCTTATACAAGTCTTTTTAGAATTCAAACTAAGGAGAGCAACCAACAAACGTTTGCCAATATTCTTTGGTTTTACTACAGCACAATAAAACACTGTTTATCTTAAATCTCCAGCGTATATTATCTTGTCATTATTGGAATCCAAATGTAACGCATTATTTTGCTTAGTCCGCTTGTTTTATCTGCTAAATCATTTTCGTCATAAAAAAATTCATCTATAGATTAAATTTATCTGTAGGCTTTTCACTAACATTTTTGCGAGCTTTTATACCCCCGTCGTCACTATAGGACCGAAACCAAATTAATGAGAGTCGCCGCCCGGGCCCAACCTCGGCCATAATTACTTTCTTTGGTAGCATTTAATTGAAAAAGGTGAAAGCAAAATAAATGTAAAAGGAGGCCTTTGTTTTTATTCGCACATGATTATTATCAACATTCCGGGCAGATTAGATTGGATTTTTATGGATTTTCTTTGTTGACGCAACAAACGGTAAAAGTTTTGGGGCCACATAAAAGTCCTTGTGTTATTTATTGGTGGCACGTACCTTACTTTGAGGCTTCCCATAGATGTTTTTTTAGATTACTACTAAATAAACTAAATGTTTTTTTCTAGTTCCAACATGATTGCTACACAAAATTACAAACCTTGTTTATCCTCAAAGCTTATCAGTCTTATGACGTCTTAATAACTGAAAAACCAGCTAACAGTTCCCGTTATCGCCTCAGTATAATCTTACTCTACCTTTAGGCCTCTAGCCAATTTTTGCAAATACATTGATCTTAAAATAGTTGGAAGAAATGTCGGGTTTTTGATTAAATATCGAACGGCAACTGTACTGCCCTCGCGAAGTAAGGCTAGCTTGCCCACTGGAAGTCTCGTATATCTTAAGTTCTAGAATGTTCACATATTTCACTCACCCAGTGTAATAAATTACTTCGCTTGAACCTAAATCAAGGCATTGCGCGGTACTTAGGTAATGGAGCATATTCTAGAGGTTCGGGTACTCTAGGGTCCATGTGTACTACACTATCTTTATCCTCCATTTTAAAAACTTGTATGATTCTAATACCTAAAGGTTGTCCGTTGTGTGATTATAATGTTCAGATAGAACAAAATCTCAATTATTCAATCCTACCAATACATCCAATTTTTTTTTTTAATTTCATGTCTCCTGAGTTTGCTCCTCATCTGGTATAAAATTTGCTTTAAATTGCATTTTTTTAAGTATTTCTTAAGAAACATTGCCCTGAAGCGCCCTCGAGCTCAGGGCAATGTTTAGGCCAACAAAATAGCTCGATGTGAAGAGGTGAGGTTATATTTGGTACACTTTACCTAACACAATCATAGTGTACACAAATGGCGTCCGCCAAAAGTTGCATCATATCTGTGTCATCGATTAGGTGTGGGTGTGATCCACTGAGACCAGTAACTGCGTATGCTAGCAGAGGTTGAGCATATTACAAAAGGTTATTTTTAACTGTAGCGCAAAGATATTGAATTCAACGATATTTGTTGAACTGGAAGCCTGAGATGTGAATCACACGCGTATAGTCAAGGAAGACGTGTCTCAGTCCAGTCATCTAGGCAGGGTCCGCCGCAGCCCAAGCCCATTCCAGAATTTATGGCTCATTGTTTTCAACTCCTATTGCTCTGCTATTTGTAGCCTACGGCATATTAAACAAACCATCGCTAGTATCTGGGCTGCAGTTATTTCGATTTACGACTTCAGACGCCAAAGAGCATCTCGGGTAGGGCGCCCGGGCGTTTGATTTACAATGCCCTGATAAAGGCTCTGTCGTAATGATGATTGCAGTATTTAGGGCTCTTTATAACGTTCCTCGTTACGAATGATTCGTTTGAAGCAAATGGTTTCGACAGTTGCAACCTTGAATGTGAGTCACTTTAGTTATGGTCTCTTTGAGTTCCTTGCTTGCTGTCGGTTGACGAACGAGTTAACCTTTATGTTTGTTCAAATATTTTACGGATTGAAAAGTCTATAATACTCCTTGCTAAGTTTATGCACGTTGTTGGTTAACCTCTGACATTTAAACTTTACTTTACCAACAAGTATTTCTATACAACACAATGGAATGGACGGTCTGTATTCAAGTACTGGCATAGAAACCGCTCCCTATAATGTTATACCTTGGACCGCAACAGAAACAAACTATTGCGAGGCCAGGTTTAAGATTTACTATGCATTGATTTCCAATTTGCAAAGTAAAATCCAGCAGCTTGGCGAAGTTGTCGTCATGCTAAGGTTGCGTTAAAACAATTGCGACTGTTGAGTGGTACACAATATCATGCGAACCATGCTATATCGTTCAAACTGGTTCAACTATTAAAATACCAAGTTTAAAAACTAATCGGGTCAGTGGGTTAAAAACATAGAACCCAGAGATAAGCAAAGAGGTCACCAACGACCGAATATTCAAACGCTTTCGTAACTCTATGCTTCTGAGATGGCTTAGGAGAAACTAATAAAAAAACGTAAAGCTGTGGTCTCCTATAAACGCCATCGGCCACTTACAGAGTCACGCTGCACGCAGCGTCATGATGCTTACTTTACAAATGTTAATGTGGTACTGTTTTGGTCTCTTTCGCACGCTGATGTCGGCGTATACATTTCTATAGCACATCGTGACGTGGCGTACGGCGTGATGACGGCCGAAGAGGAGTATAGGAGACAGCCTAAGAACGCGGAACCCTCATACAGCCGAAATTAATATTGTATCTCCTATCCAAGATTGAAATCGATCTTGGATTGCTGCCTATCCTTCGATCAATTTCCAATCTGCGTGACTATAAACCAATCCACGGATCGATTATTGGCACGTTTGACCCTAAAATGGATTGTGATATCAATCCTAGATAGCAAAATTTGGATTGGGATTGATTATTAATTTCGGCCGATAGCAAGTAATATCCAGCGATGTATTATGGAAATTCGTGGGAATAACTACTGTGATTTGTAAACACCTTATTCCATATTAGGTACGGACGCTGAAAGAGTTCAAAGGAGGAATATGATCGTTCTACATAATAAAACCTTTTTTTGGAGGCATGCAAAAGAGTACATTATGGGCCAATTCTATTTTCTGGGAAGTGTACTCCTAGCCTACTGAGTAATTGAATATACTTGATTATTCTTAGTTAAGCACCAGGAGCAATAGAAATGTCGACCCAGAAATTGTGTTGAGTTGAACCGATTATCTTGAAGCCTATTATCTCCTTACTTCGTAAAAAGAGGCCATCATCTTCTGTAGATCAGTAAAGAAACTCCACACAAAAAGCGACTTCTTTTGTCACGCTCACGAAATCGGAATGTTAAGAGTCAAGAAACCCGAGTTTGCTTGCAGCAGACGCTCGTCGATTTTCGAATTCAGTAAAACTCCGTACTGGTCTAAAATGTTGTCGATGGGCGCTTAAGCACCTCCGGAACCGGTTCACTAAGCGAGCTCTTTGTTAGAATAAAAGACTTCTCGTCAAAAGGGCGAAAGGCATTCGGTCGGAAAAGTTATGATAAAAATAGAACAGGTACATGATTCACGAGCTTTTGGGAGCGTTCGTTTTCGGCTAAATGACCCGTGAACCATATTCGAACGTCACTGATTGCTCTTTGTGTGCCCTGTTGTTCCTGATGGCTTTGTGGACGTTTAATTTATTTATTGAATACGGTATTTCGTTCGGGTATTCGGCATTTTCGGTTGATTGAGTGTGGTGGATTGATCGGGAGAACGGCTGGTAGTGGTCATAGCTCTTTAAATAAACGCTATAGATCACAGAACCATAGTTTCTGCCATTATGCGCTGTGGGTGGATTTGGAAATAGCTAATTTTCTGAGAGCTACCTAAACCCGAATCGGGGATCATTGTGGAGATTATGTGGGAGTAATTTAGAGCTTACCTTTTCGTTAATGTACAAACTACCGTGAGGGATAAGCTTGGATTACCTCCACACCCACTCATAGTATATTCAAAATATTTCTTATGTACATTTTCCATATTATTCAAATGTAACATATTATTATACCAGTATGATTTACGTATATATTCGTGGGTACTCCAATATTATGAGTATTTCATGGCATGCATAGTGGTCGGGTCAGGTATACGTGACATATCACACATGCTTAAATTTACAGGAAACCAGTAATTTCATCCTAAGCAAAACGGTTAAATTTATAAAAAATGTTGTCGTTGACTCGATCGATTCGAGCAAAATTCACGGTTTGATGTATCTTCAGAGAATTCGTTTCATAAACAGCTTTACTTTTATTTTGTAATTCTGTCTGACTTTAATGCCGCACGTCGTGCTTGAAAGATCTTTAATTTACTAAACTTTGTACCTCTTTTTTTGCTACAGTATATTATTTCATAGGTCCTCGTTCTGAACTACAAATTGGGTTCCAATAGAAACTCTACCGAAGAAAGGTAAATGATCGGATAAATGCTGCTCAAATCTGTTTTTCGTATAAAACCACTCTTAAACATTAGTCTTAGGGTAGAATGTCGCCGACACTAGCGAAGCAAGTATGCTATAATGCAACACTGCCGACCGCCGTCCGACGGCCAATGTCGCAAGTCATAAGCAGTATTTGAAGGTCTACTGACGACAATAGAAAGTGTTCAGCGCATTGCCAAGGACTTACCAAATAGCCTTTAGAGACACGTCATTGCGTGAGTCAGTGAACGAGCCTTTTGTTGATAAAATTAATGTGAATCTACAAGCGAGCACACATTTGAAAGGTTCATTTTAATTCGCTTGCGTTTCTTCCAAGTCCGTCATGAGTTAAGTTTGGATTTGCTGCCAGTGATAGTTCAGCTAAACTTCAAATTTGAGAACTTCAAGAAATAGATCATGTCAAATCCTCGCACCGCATTAATCGACAATGCCCTATTTACAGCAAATATCTGTTAAATTTTCAATCTATTTAATCTTAATCTATTAATCATATACATTTGGGTAGAGCATACCTAAAGATGTGTACTGTTGCAACGACCACCACTGGGGACAGAATCAGTTATTATTATTATTAAACTCCCCAAGTTACAAGTGAGGTGATGTGCTTGACCGACTGACTGTACCTACATACTTCAATGTGATTAATAGTTCCGTGGTTTAGTAAAAACCTGGCAGAATGATTCATTCGCATTATACAGTAAAACCTGACTGACACAACCACGTGCCTGTAGGTAAACATTTTAAAACGTAAACAGAACTGTTTTACCTTAAATACAACTACAGGTTAAAACGCGATGTCGTTAAACGTGACGACAAAACACAAACAAAATAAAATACATATTATATACTCGTAGAAGCAGTATAAAGTGTCTTGAAATAACGCAGTAGTATTAACAATGAAATCAAATTCACCTGGATGTACTTTAGGTGACATTGGTTTGCTGTACTCGTATCTTGGAATCATCAATTGGATTTGATATTGGAATCGATATTCGATATAATTAGACGAATTTTAGTGTATGTACGTTAGTCCAAAAACAAGGAGGAAACGTTAGTGTACCAGCATGTCTCATAAACAGAGCCTTAGACCCGAATCGACCGTAGATTTTTTTGAACTCCACGGAATATTATGAGAGTAATGGATAAAGATATGATGACCAAATTATTTGCCTTCAAATTGACGCAACACATAAAGAAGCACAGAACAAAAACAGTACTCCAATAAATTGGTTGCCAAAGACCTTCAAATGGTCATTCCAATTTGCGTGGTATTGTGCTCTTATCAGAATCTACAAACTGTGGGGGTGGCGTTGAAATGGACGGATACATTCCCCGGTCAGAGCCCTCAAAGGGTTACTGCTTACGACCCTCGCCATTCATAAATATGTAAGCGTGCGAGCCTTGAAATGAACATTTCCAAACAGAAGCGTACTTAAGTATTATAATATGTTGCGAGTAGACTCTAAAATTACGACCAAGCTTCTTTTCAAGGTACCTTCTTGAATTCTGATAGGGTTTATACATAAATTCATACACTATACATTATATAGTGTAATGTGTTACACATTACTGTTACACGTTACACATTACACATTACACTATATATATATTACATAATACACATTCTATTTAGTTTCATAAAGTTTCAATACTAAAGCTCATTTATTCACTTTCTTGGCAGGCACTGATTGATATTCGATATAATTCATTTATCATTCATTTGCTAAGTAATGAACATTGACATAGACTAATTGAAAATTAAAGTACTGTTTGACCTTCACTTAGCTATTCAGTTCGGGTGCGTAAACAGTATTGTTGGAATTATCATTCTTATTCACGTGTCTAAAAACTGCTAATGTGCAAAACTTATTCCTCTTTCTGCACCATCTGCTATTACCAACCTTTTGTGAAATGCAATAGGTATAAAATGTATTGTACATCTTTTGCGCTGTCATATTCAGTAGCACTTGTTACGCACGCACTCTATTTATATCGATCGACAGGTGAAGTAGATTAATTTGCACTTATATGGATTCTACCACTATGGACAGCTGACTAAATATCGAGTTCCACGTTCACACTTGAACCTATCAGCTTTGGAAAATTATCCGATTACTTTCTTTGTAGTTGAGAGAATGTTTAACTAGTAGGTATTTCAGTACATTTTCACATCTATCCAAGCGTCTAAAATTGACGCGACTGTTAGCATGGGCATTATGTATAAATTGCAAAAACCTGGACCAATGCCATGATCGAGGTATCTTCCAGCATTGCACCATAACGCTGTAGGCTTGAAGAAGCTAGGGTTATATCATAATGGGAACATAATTACTAGAAGAGCATTCTAAAAGTTTTGCGGTTCCAAAGGCATAATCTGGTGAACAAACTATAGTACTCGTAACCTTCAGTAAATCTCTAAATAATGGCTTAATCTGTTCCAGTCCACCGACCACGGTCCCTCGAAAGAGGTTAAGATAAAACATCGACTTTACAACTATTGTGTGGAGCCAAATAAGGGTTTCGTTAGTGAGGTTTCTGGCAAACTTGCTATGAGCTAGCTCTTGGGTCTTGTACAGACATATGCGAAGATTTCGACTGTCACAAGGTGAGCTCAATAAGCTTGAATTGTTCATACGTTTGAATGTATGTATTCTAAGTTATACACTATGACGTATGAACGTTACTTTTGATCAAGTAGATGTTAATAGCAACAGCTAAGTTTTAACGGTAAAACAAATAATGCCCAATCTTCACATTACCTAGACTAGAATTGTCTTATAGTCTGTATCTAAGGTCTATGCTCCCGATATACCCACTAGGCTGATGAGGTACCAAAACCACTTTTTCCAGCCATTAACTATAGAAGACATGGAACAGGCACTGCAGACAAGTTAACCTTGAACATACCAAGGTTGAACAAGGTTCTATGTGGATGTTAATGCTCTACAAATAATGCGTCCAATGGCGCTCTAAGTCAACATTTGTTCTGCCTTATTCGGACTTCTCAAACAACGGCAAGTGTTTGGAGAACCCAACAACGCTGGTCTTTGTTGGTCCATGAATTCGATTCTTTTGGTTGTTCACTCGTGCGCTTTTAGCATAGTTAGATGCTTAACATTTGAAAGCCAGTTTTGAGGGTTTAGAGTATCGAGAGTATCGAAATAAACATTTTATAAGTGTCATTTTATTCATGCTATTCGTGAAGCTTTTTATCGGAATTGTGGAACCCATTCTGTCCATGAACATATTAATTTGACATTGTATATTTGCATTTGTATTACGCTGTTTACGAATACGGTTGCCACATAGCTGGAATTGGATGTGGTAATTAAAACAATGTTATTAAAACACAGAAAACGTCAAAATTCGTTTCAATTTATGCTCAACTGTCACATGAAGATATGATTTCAGGTTTTGAGAAAGTCGAAACTATGAAGTCCCGTTTAGTGGGATAATATCAGAATAATATTGACGAACGAAAATCTCCCAACTGGGTCTTAGCTTCATCAAAAAGTACAACTCTTACATCTAATGTCTCATAATCCTGATAAATAGAGTACCTTATTCGAAAAACAAACAAACAATTCAAAGGAGAATCACGTTAGTAAATCCCACGGAGTTTACCTATGTATTATAATCAGTTAATATGCTCAGGTAGCTAAATGTTTAGATCCAAGGACGAGCATCGGATACGTAATCAAGGGTGTTGTGAAGCGTTAGATCGATCACATAATAGACATGAAAGGATTGCTAGCTTGGTTGCATATAATTTTTAATGTTCAATACAAATACACCTAAAATATAATGATAAATAATCGTAGAAGAATAAAAACAATCGTATCAATTGAAAGCATACAAAGGGAATACAAAATATACTTATTATTGAAGGAGATTACATTTTTTAACCTATTTTACCGAAATTACTTTTGCACAGTCCAATTCGATGACACAATGAACATTACATAAACATCGTAACGAGACATTGTCCATTTCACGATTATTTGTAAAGATGTTATTTTCTTTGTTCACAGAAGTGATGCGCCTTCGATATCATCACTGAAAAGAAAAGAAGCTCTTAAGCGTTCGGCTTCGGTAAGATTTTCATGCATATTTAATTTAACAACCTCTTCTGAAATGATTCGGAATGTTGACTCTGCGCTTTACATATTTACGTGTCCACACGCATCTGTGCTACATTTGACTATTCTTTACTTATTTCCGAATAGAAATGAGTGCGACGACATTCGATATCAGTTACTATTTTAGGGCGCTCCAATTCCACTTGAATGTGTCTTTTGTTTCACTAGAAAGCCTGGCTTCAACTTCGGAAGGTATATTGCAGGAGGCATTGAGCTGGAAAGGAGGACGAGCACAGCAATTTGAATAGGTTAGAGAAAGAAAATTTTGTAATAGGCACAAAGGCCTGGTTGAAATGTAGAAGAATAAAATACATTGGTCTTTTAACATAGTAGGTAGTACGTACTCCTTCTACTTCACTGATCTTTAGATACTTCCATCGCAGCGCCTACTACAAGTAAAAGTAAGATTAAGTTATTAGTAGGTACTACATTAGTATACATAATATGAATTGAATTAACATTAAGTAACAGTTAAGTAGTCTGTCGCTTTTCAATGTGACACTCCATATCTATTTTATTTTTGCTATTTGCATTTCACTAGGTTATTGCCTTTTGGACAGTCGCCAGAGATTTAATTTAGCAGCGTTGATTGCGCTCACTTTGTTCATGTTTGTATACAAGTGGGTTCATCACGCAAAAAGGGACTCTATAGTCTTCAGCTTAATCTAAGTGTTGACGAATTGGATGAATGCATCTATTTAGTTTCAGTTAGGCTAGCTCTGCATTTTTGATGGTTAAACTAACATGAGAATTGTTCTAAAGAAAATAAATAGCTGTTTACCTCTGCCATTCATGGAGAAATTGGGATCATTATATTCAATAGAAATCGAAAGTATAGTTCTCATCAAAATTCTAAGTGGAATAGATGTACATCCTTCTATGTATACTTACCCATAGCTATGTATGGTTCGGGCTCATTAGAATCTCAGAGAGAGTGCTAGACGTGTGCAATTTACATCACGAGTTCGTTGCTTTTCCTGATAAAGAAATGAAGATTATTATTTTTGAAAAATCTAATTGTGGATCTAGAAATAAAGGCTATTTTTGTACGTCGACCTCTAGACTACTAAAAGCTCAACGGAGTGATAAAAAAAATGATACGCGTTCCAACGAATGCAGCATTAGAGATAACAAAAAGGGATGCTGAAGATGATATCTTACACATTATTATTGCAAAATGATGCCTAATGTTTCTGTAATCATTACAGTTATTACAATTTTATAATGATCATACAAGAATTGTGATTAACCCAGGATGCGGCAGAGTAGGTATTGAGCTCCTGTGTACACGAATTCTTCAGACTAACAGATTTGTAAAGTACACCGTAGGTATACCTAAGTATGGCTGTCCTGAAAGCTTCCCGAGATCTCACGAGCCACACAATAGACTCAAACAAACAATGAAGTCCCTTACCACTTGCGGGTAGTTCCGTATTCTGTTTTCCGATAGTTATAAACCGGCGTAGCGTCGCAATTATAAGCTACCTTCTCTGAAACTTGCCCCTATTAAGTACCTAGTCTCTCATCAGACGCAACTCTTTTAAGAGCTCTTCATAGTTTCTTTGACTTAGCCATATTATCTGAAAATCCAAGAACTATAACGCAATCACTTTGAGCAAACAAATAATTACTCGGTCAGAATGTGAGTGACGGTAATGGAGATTTAGCTATGATGTAGAGTATAATGTTGATTCTAGAAATGTAGATAGAGCGTTGCATACTCATTTTGAAAGAGTAGGTTATAAAACACAATATGTAAATGCAATAATCACTATAATACCTAAACTAAGTCGGCACTATTGGAGAAGAAAATATTTTGAGATAGCTCTGAAAACTATAATATTATTATAATTAGACAGTGGACAATCAACACGTCAACTAAATGCTGGCATTTACATAAACCAAAGATTGAATATTGATCATGCTGCCAGCATTTAGGGAACGTTGCCTATTGGTAGTGGTTTATTAGACCAGGAGTTTTAGATCCGTTATTGTATTCTCTAACCTATAATTTGTTCTGTAAACATAAAGCGGAGCCATACTTTTACTAACTCTAAATGTAATTTCTCGGTCACGTCACAGAGAAAGCAATTAATAGCCCAACTCATGTCTTCTGTTACGTGCATTTCGAATGTTGCCAGTTTAGCTTTCGTCCATGGTATATTAACGTGCTATTAACGTGCTGTTTCATGGTTGTCAACGGAAATAAGTGTTTGTTCTTTGTGGTTCGACGATACAATTCGTGAAAATGTACTTAGATATGTGAATGATAGCTGTTTTCCTTTTGTTCGCTATAGAAAGTCGTTCGTATTCCGATCGTAAGTTTTGATGATTTCCGAATGAATTTAAGACTTGTCTTTTCAGCTCTCAATTTCTAAATAAAGCCTCAAATACGTTCATTTTTGCAGGATCTAAAACGAGATTCTTTCGACTTCCCGTAGTATCACCACGCTAGTCGCAGTTCAGGGCATATGCACTTCTGTCTCGTAGGTATATAGCTACTCGTATCTAGTATTTGCTTTTCGCGGCGACATAACGAATGTGCCTCTCTATACTTCTTTGACAGCACACGCCTTTGTTAGTGGCCTTCCGAGACCGGCTTCAGTTTTGACTGAGGTTTCAAGCAGGCTGAAGAAGATTAGTATATTAGGTTCTGCGATTTTGTTACGCATTATTTTCCGTATATTATCTTATATTACTAAGAAAATATCTTGTGTAAAGCACATTAGGCCATATTATATTTTCGATTTCCCTATCAACTTCTCAAGTGTATTTGAAATCATTTCCTGTCGATTTCAGATTTGTTTACGGAAGCCTACGGATCTCAGAAAATGTTTAATTTGCAGTGAACGTTTTACGAAACATTTACATGTGCTTACAGCAACTGGTTGAGGTTAAACCGACTCTTGCTCCAATAACCATATTAACAATAGCAGGGTCACTTTCTTCCATCTATTCGTCTCAGTACAGTCAACGTCAAAAATAGCTGAACAATGGAACACGCTCTAACTTCCAATTTCATTTTACGTACGCGAACTAGTAATTTATTTCAAAGAACAATTTCAATGTGTTCAAATACTTTGTTACTGACTGTTAAAAATGTCAAGTGAATCGTACCGCGACGATACACCTAGTACAATGGCTTCACGCTCCCAACCCCTCACACAATAAGGTTCTTAAACACTGCACACTTGAGATGCGTCGACCTCTTTAAGAAGTCATTCTGAGGGTGATACAACCCGAATTTGGCGATCTAGATAGAAACTGAACATGGGAAAATGCTCTCTCGGGATACTTATGCCAGGTTCGGGCAATCTATATTATTATGTCTATAATATTGTCGTACTTAGCTCAAAGGCCCCGAAAGGGTTCTTGAGGACGAATCAAGAGTGGTGGACGAATAGAAGTAACCTACTTTGTTAGTTATATCACAATATACTTAATAGTACAAGGTCCATAATGTTTATAATCATATCAAAAAGTACTCGATTTCGTAATTTTCATATGAGCTACTTCTTCAATTAGTCACGTTTGAGGTTGTTGGTGATAATATAATATCTGAATATAAAACAGACGTAAAGTCATTAATCTTTAAAAATAGAGTGGGGCTGGGGCTAATAATGCATAGAAATTCGGGGCTGCTTATTTTGTTCAGTGTTTCAATGATTTGGATCTTAGTAGAATATAGTACATACGACCTTGGTGGATAATTTTCCTGTAAATAACAGACTGTAATTACTTACTGCTCATAAATACTAAAGAAGTGTTTAAAACTGTCAAAAGTACTCGTAATACAATTATACAAAAGATTAAACCTAAGTCACATTACAGTTATTTCTACTTTCAGTTTGTCAGACTAGTAATGATGATGATATGAAGTTCAAATCAGAAACCATGACGATCACGGTTCAAGATACAAGATTATTGCTTGAACAAGATTGAATCATGAATCATGAGTAATCATGACTGAGATGCATGACATCATCGTGGACGGTAGCTGCTTTTCTTTTGAAGAATTTGGACAAAAAACAATTTTTTAGTGTACTTTGAACAATTGCTGTACCGTATATTATGTACTATTACATTGATGTCGTTCTTACCTGATTAAAAGCGAACTAGACATAGCGTCTTGTAGATCTAGACACTAAAGCCGGACATTCAGCTAGACCTGTTGATTGTCAAACAACCAGCGGACCGCTGGAGGAGTCGGCGACAAAGGCTTGAGCAATCAGCAAACAACACTACACGAGGCAGATAATCTCAGAGCACCCAAATGTATGTCTTGCAACTGCTCGGAGAGTTTACTCCGACTACCCGAGCAGTCCGTAGGTACTTCATATAATTAATATGTAAATCAGTTTACACCGTCCCAAGCTGCCGGTGTAGTACCTATGGCTACCCTAAAGACTTTCAGATTACTTCTACCTGGAAACAAAGACTGCCTTAGAATATAAACGTCTTCCCTTACTCCATTTCTCCTCATGAAGTCCCAATCTTAACTAAATACACTTCCGATTGTAACATACTCAAACACAATTGTGTTCCTAAAATAGAATCCTCAATGCCTTCATTCCGTTTATTCCTATAATGGCAAATAACAACTATTTTGGGAGGAACCCGAAGAAATAAACCGAGACTTTTATGTTTCGTACGCCTAAATGAGTTTTCGAGTTGATGAGATATTTTCATTTTATTATGGGAGTAGAGCGGAGACAATGTGAGTAGGTATTCTGTGGAGAGTAGCTACCATCCTTGGAATGTCTTCTAGCAGCTGCAGTGACCCAAAATGAGTCTTGACATCCGATAAAAAGAGCCACGGTTTGACTTGTGCCACCTCCTGCCAGTTCTATGCCTGGAGCTAGCCAACAAACCACTCATAAACGAGTGTAATCACCTTAAAGTTGGCGAAGGCAGTGAATCGCTCGCTTGACTGAGAGACCCGAAGATAAGCATTGCACCATTAGCACACACTTTGATGGCTTGTGGCCGTTTAGTGGCATAACATATTGTAAGCGTTTCCATGCATCGGAGGGTATGTCATGCCCATGTTGGCCCCGAACGCCCAGAGCACGATATATGGTACTGTCCTAGAGGCCTTAAGAATTCAGACACTAGAAGATGCAACTACCTAAATCGAGATATATCGGTTGGGGCTTGATTTTATAAGAGCTGCCACAATATTGTAAACAAATAAATGTTTTTCGAGAATCCAATTACAAGGTAGAGTGTTTTTAGAAATGTCGTTATTGGTGATTGTAATTCGCTTTATGCTCCGTTATTTTCGTAGGTCCTTTCGGGTATCGTTTTATTGTTAAAAGATATGAGGATACATTTATTATTTTAATAAAGGATACCGGCCAACATAATATAAAGGCTTTGTTGAACCTTATTACCCAAATATCGAGAAGAACCAAATATTTTGTTATTATTCTCGGCCTTTATAAAATAATGTAACGAGCTTGGTAGATGCCTCCAAAATCTTCGAATTCAAAACTACCAAAGCACCAACCCTAAACTGTACATCGACAATCTTTATTAGTGTGAGTGCCACACACATGCACCTAACTTGATCACCCATCCCGTAAAGTATTTGAAGCACCTCATCGTCTAGTAATTTCGAGCGTTTTGTCTTCAAAATTAACGCTAAGTGAACACGAATTACGAGCACATACAGTCGGGATTACGAGCTGACACAGACCTTAAGAACATTATTTTATCGAGGCAAATTGAACCCTGCGCGTGGTGATAGGAGGTTCGTTGTTGTACTCGGGAATTAATTGTGCTGTGAAATTAAATTACGAGTGAATGCTTTTAATTATTTCTCATCTAATAGAAAAGGGTTCAAATGCAGAATGTCTTTGGGGAAAAGTATACGGCTCGCTAAAGCACCCTTTAGCAAAATGTGTATTGTCGTGTATTGTATTGGTAACATTTTATCGAGAATACAATTTCCGTTTGCCATACAACGTGGCAATGCTGCCAGCATTTTGGGAACTTTGCCATCTGGTAGCGGTTTGTTAGAATAGTGTAGGTTTTATTTAATTATTATTGTTTTTTAATTAATAATGTTGTTTGTTTTATATAATATCATGGTATCTTATAACATATAAACTTGGTGAGTAATACAACAAATAAATGATGTACAATGGCTGCAATTTCCGTTTTCATTGATATATATGAAAACTAAAGCTTAACAGTTAGTAGAGTCTTATTAAAAGGGCTTAAAGACTAAAGAAACTTGTTGAGTTACGAATGTTACAAGCGTAGTCTTGAAACAAATTAATTTATTTTTCATTTGCTTTCAGAAAACTTGAGCTTGTGTAGCAATGGGGCATTATGCGAATAAGACGCTTTGAGAAAAGGTGCTTCTGCGAGTTAGGCTTTTTACGACAATTTGCGAATGAGACATTTTGCGAATGATACAATTTGCGATTATGTGCTACCAGAAACCATAATCTATAATATAAAAATGAATCGCAAAATGTGTTGGTAAGCGCATAACTCAACAACGCCTGGACCAATTTGACCAATTCTTTTTTTTAAATGTTCGTTGAAGTTCTAAGATGGTTTTTACGGTGATAAAAATTAGAATAATCTGCGGAAAATCCCTAAAAACAGCCCTTTTCTTTTTCCCATACAAACGTTTTCTAACTAAAACGAGGTTTATTGCTATTGTATAAAGTTCATATTGAATTCTTTTTTGTTGTGTTTGTTATTGTCAGGAGAAGGTTCTTATGAAAGAAAAAAGTAATAAAATAGCGCGGAATATAAGAAAATTTTAGAATACTTAGCGACCATGTTAACTTAAATAGAGGGAGAGGGAGAGATATAGAGTGAGAAGGAAAGAGATTGAGAGGGAGAGAGATTAAAGGGCAGGGACAGAAATAGCGGAAGAGGGAGAGAGACAGAGACAGACAGAGAGATAATGTTAGGGGAACAGGGAGAGGGAGAGAGAGTGAGAGCGACAGGTAAAGGGAGAGAGATAGAACGAGAGAAAGCGTTTTCCCATAAAAACAATGACAGGACAACGTCTGTCGGGTCAGCTAGTTTAAAATATAAGAAGTCGTAGGTTTCCTCTATTGGCAATAAAGTAAAGGCCAACAGAGAAATTAGATTCATGGCCCCATAATTGTGATTATATGTAAAATAGTTATCAAATTAACACCCATGCTTGAATTACGGCTATATCGTGTTAGGGAACAATTAAATCTCAGGTCAAATTGTACAAATTAACAATTTGCAGCCGTCGGGTCGCTTGGGCCCTTGTTGCGGAATACAAACGACTTGTGTAATGCGACTGTGTCGTTATAATGTAAAACAAACAGGTTGGAAAATGGCCAGGAAAATTGGTGAGAAATGGTTTTGTTGCGGCTAAATTGTTCGCTGTTTCCTTTCGCACAACACAAAATCATTTTTAGTTCGTTTAGTTTGTTTCGCGGGATTATTACATGGATTACATTTTATTAGAGCACATAACGGCACGGATGTAATAAACTGCACACGCAGTTTCTGGCCAGTCTGCGTGCGCCACAGCGCAAACATGCTGTGAAGGGCTTGGTAGATAAATACCCTATTCACAAAACGCCCTACACTTAAAAATTTACTCGTTCGTGAAATGCCTTTTTCTTAAGCTAGCATATCTTCGTGCAACACGTGTAGTTGTAGATAGTTAGGCAAAGGCAGCCTCATCCACAGCAACCGCCACAACCACCGAACCACATTTTGGATCAGAAAACGTTGAGTAGGTACAATAATTTCCGAAATATAGCGGATTAAATCGGGTTATTCCTGTTGATTTGATGTTACTGTAATGGGTGATACTATTATATAGTAGGGATACGTTTTAGAATTAGATCACAATATTATCGTCATTTCTTTCATTGGTTAACCTTTTTATAGTAAGGGCGAAATTAAAGTTAGCTAAGTAATCATATATTTCTTCTTAGTGAATAAACTATGTATGAAATTGGCTTGTGTACCAATTAATTCACCGTTGTACCTCGTAACTTCAATTATAACTGCCTGGTAACTCTAATGCTACTGGAATTATGCAACCCATTTCACTAAGTTATCAAGTATTATTTGAATAACAGGTGAAAAGCCCGTAAATTAAAATAGATTATTCCCAACACCGTGACTTCAAAAAACTTTTCTAGGAATACCAAATTCCTTACATTATTAACAAATTGAAAGCATGTGACGTTATAATATTATTTGCCTGGAATTACTGTACTGAAATGTCCACAAACGTTTACGGAATCAACTTCGTTTCAGTTCTCCGAGTTTGCTATTTGTTCAGCTAATCTGTTGGTTCAGGATTTGTGGCGTATTTTATCTGTTCTGTAGGATTCTTCAGTCAGCTAGCGATAAATTAATCCTACGATCCTTTCGTATTAACACGTCTTGTGTGTATATACATGTATATATGTAAATGTATATATATCACTCTTGTTAGTTATTAATGGTATAATTACTTACCTACTGAATATGAGTAGTTATTATTAAAACCACACGCCCTTATATGGTTGTATGTTATTGTGGGAACGTATAAACTATGTATCGCAAAGTTGACATATTTTGCCGTAATGCAATCTATATACAAATAAATTAAACTGGAGTGTCTGTTCTGTTTATAATGTCAAAATAACAGCTTTATTGCTATTATTCATAATATGAAAGCTTATACTCGTACTGTACTTAAGTCAAAAACACCTTTTTATATTTTGTGTATGTTTGCTTGTCTGTTTGTTCCGGTTAATCTTCGAAAGGCTGGACCTATTTTGACGGGACTTTCACGTGCAAACAGACAATGTTATTATTTAACGTGGTCTAGTTTTATTTTTGAACTAGTTACGCCCTTCGGATTTCGGTGGTATTTGAATAAATATTTTTGTAAAAGTGGTGCTTTCAAATTTTAAAAGGAGCCAAGTCACACTCTGTCTCAAGAAAGGTTCACAAGTTGTCGAGCTGGCAAATCATCAACAGACCACTCAGCTTTGAACACTCTTTAGAATCCCGCCTCTTAGAAATGCTGACCTCATCACAGCTTTGGAATATTCAGCATAATTAAATTGACGACCCTTTTGAAATGTCAAGTTGAGTTGACAAGAGACACTCGGACACGGTTGATACGCTGCGGTCTGTCTTGCTGACGAGATCTTTCTGCAGTCGACTGTTTCTTAATTAGTTCCTCAAGAACGTCTTGTGGCGGCTCCAGAAAGGGTGCGCAATTTAGAAAACAGGTCAAGATAAATAGCCGTTGATAAGAACTTGATTCCTATCAGACACTGCCTAATGTCGGAGATCAAGACTCACTAAAGATTCCGTTTGGAACTGTTGGCTCTCCATCTAAATCGCGTAACTCTTGACTCTACAATCCTATACGATTTATCAAACATTGTATTGTTCGCAGGTCGGAGGTTGAGACAGACTCCGTCAAGCTGCCATCATGACCCTACACTGGTGGATGCACTGGTTCTGGGTGACGACGCTGATCATCCTTCAAGGTGAGTTTTACTAGCATTTAACCAGCCACGTGTCTCACATCTTCAATATCGCATCATCCATCCAAACTGCAATTTTGCAGCTAATATGCAGTGTAAATGCAGATTGAATCAATCGATTCTGAACCATGTTTGATACAGACCCTATTTCAATCCAATTTTTACCCTTGGATATAAATATTTGTCCGTCTCTATGCATATTAAATTAGCTATGTGTTATTCCACCCTAGCCTCGTAAATTATAAAAATCGTGTATGCAAAATTCTTTCTCGTTGATACGTAGCCAGTTTTATTTACGGTGCTCTCCAAGAAAGGCAAGTGCCTTTTATGGCTTGAAATGTTATTTTTCCTCCCACCTACGTAATAAAATTTAAAGAGACCACGATATAGTAGCTTTTAACGAAAGAGATTATATTTTTCAAGAAAGAGGTAATAATATTCTTTATTGAAACTAATGTTTTCATGACTGCTTTTTGTAAACAAATTAACTACGTTATAATGATGTATGGAAAAAAATCCTACAGAAGTCCTCTAACTTTTAACTATTTCACCAAAAAGCGGGTGACACAGATAACAATTTAGTTTCAATTCCTGCACAAATCTTTGCGCTTTGCTTTTCACTTTTTGATGGAATTAAACCTTCCTATTAAATGATGATGTTATATATCTATCCATTGCTTAGTACAGTTCGAACCGTTTCCTTTCTAAATACTTACAGAATCCAAATAAAATGAATATGTACCGATTTTCATAATATTTGTTTACTGTTAAGTAGTTACCGTCGTCATTATTTTGTTCCTACACAACTTGTATTCTTGTTCAATTATCGTGCCACTACATTGTGTAGAGACTTCACAAGGGGATGTCACCTGCAGCTGTCGGTTTGGCATCTCGTTAGCATCATTATTATGATTAGATCTCACTTAACTATATTCTCCGTCTACAATACCCACCATATTCTTAGTACACAGTCTCCAAAAGTTTATGAAACGGACACTGGCAGAATTATTACAATAGACCACAGAAGCCATTAATATGGGAGTCAAGTCAAGACTACCACAGTTCTGCTAGCAGGTCAAATATGGAGAACGTCATAGTCATAGGTAGGTATAGGATCGTTCATTAATGGATTCTATCGACTAGAATATCAACATTTATGTTCATGCTTGCCACGGCAATGGTCATCATCTGAGTGTACCGAGTCATGATACTGCCACAGCTTTGGGGATAAGCACCAAGCCTGTCAATTGCAATTGCAGTGCAACCCATTTGTATTGCAAAGTCTTGCGTGGCACTGCGTATGGCAGTACCAATCACTATAGTGAATCTTACTCATACCTCCGATCGTGAGTATCGCGTCTCGCTATTAGCATTTCAGTTGGAAAGGCGAGCGTGATGTTGCACCATGTGGATAGACCTTTATTATCCATCCTAGTTTGCTGTATATCTGGTAAAAGGTTAATAGTGTCGAAATTCCTAGAACAAGGCCTGCTTTGCTTAACTGATCAATTATAGGAAATTCCTAGAACAAAGCTTGATTTGCTTAACTGATCAATAATAGGAAATTCCTAGAACAAAGCTTGATTTGCTTAACCGATCGATTATAGCCAGTTTTACACGGCATGCTATTCAGAATTATTAAAGGGTCTGAGTGCGAGCACGTAGGTACGTGTTTCTTGTAAAAATATATGTATACATACGTATTGTTACTCGCATTTCGTTGACGGAAAACATCATCGACCCACATGCCCGATAATTACTTCGGAGGGGTGTGCTTCAACTAATCCGGTCCTCGTGCGTGGCGGATAGCCTAATCCTGCTCACCAAAGTAAGATAGAACACCTATAAATACCTACCCTAGAAGAAGGCGCACTCTTTATAGAAGTTCTTAAACTTTAGCGAACAGAAAACATATTTACTAGCTACAAACGGGTCTAATTTTCGCGCACAAACTATGTATATAATTTTGACATATCCAATTCTTTTAAATCGAGTCTCTTTTAATCTCGTCTAAATTCAAGCGAGATAGCCCGTTCGGGATTTTGTATGACACTTTTGGATGACCTATTGAGTACCAAACCAACGCAGTATCAATTGCTTCGCATACAGTTTCGCTCGTCTTTTGTCCGCTCCAGCCGGTTGTATGGAGCATCCACCCTGTGGTAAATTGAGACTTGCGCTCAGCAGTGGGTGGTTATGGGTTCCAATGTGTTATGCTCACTTGAAACACTCTTTGCGATGCAAATTATAGCAGACGCCGACCCGAGCACGATTGCTTCGCCTGCGACACGATTATTACCATAACATGACTCAGGTGGCAAATTGCATGCGCCACCGTTTAGATTGAGAAATCGTCTGACAGTGATCGCGTGTGGAGTAACATAATGTTATGCCATGTTAGGCGTAACCTGTATGTTATACTGACTGTAGTTGATTTGAGATGTCTTTAGTTGGTGCGAACAGAATTGGCATCATTGAAGGGCATTACGTTAAATAATAGCTTTTACTACGTCGATAGCTTTACCAGCTTTAAAAAACCTCTACGGTAGGGCGACCACGAACCTCTATCGATAAAGTATTCATATTGTTAACGTAAAAAAATTGAATGAGATTTGATCAGCGTCCTTGCTATCGACAAGATGCGTACGCGAACGGTTACCTTGATCGATACGTTAACGATACGAACCGTTATAATTTTCGTGTTTGCTCTATCGTAGGAGTTAACGTATAATTTTTTACGTTAACGTAATTAATACTTTCACGGTAGAGGTTCGTGCTCGCCCTACGCAAAGGGTTTGGTAGATATTCCGTCCATGTGAAAGAAGTAATGATCCCGGACCTCGCTTCCGCATAGATTACCATCATTCGCAGCGCAGCTTGTTCCGTTTTAAGGGTATAATAAAATATGGGCGTAAAAATAAACCTCCTTCCTCTTTTATTATTTGTTTTTATTTGCGTCATTTACTTTTGTCTTATCCTTTTTGAACGGTTCTTCCAGCCGTGGGAGAGTGGTGTTGGTTCGGTTGATCAAATTCGCTGTGGATTTTACAGATGTCATAAGAATCATGTCACTTTAAGAAGCATTTTGTAATGAAGTGTTTTTAAAGCCTCGAACCTATACCTACGCATCAGGCTTCAGTTTTCCATATCTTGACAACCGATATTGTTTCGCCTGGTCGGGTAACGGATTCAGTACACTAAAGGCAGTGTATCAGCAGAAAATTCGATGTATAATGATATGTACTCTCTTATTACCACTGACATCTTTCTGGGAACGACAATTCGATTATAATAGATATCAGTTACGAGACAATACTGCTGCTTGCGAAATCCAAGCCATAAACTATAATATCGTACAGTGGGTGGGGTTGTATTGTCTTTCAGCAGTCGTAATCTGATATGGTTTGCTTTGAACGTGTGATAAATTCTCGCGTAATCTGCGATACAGACACAGAATATATACATTGACTACCAGAATAACTTACAAAGGCTTCAAATAACTTCATTCTTGATTCTTGAACTTCAAGAATGAAAATAATAATGAATAGGTAGGTACCTACTTCAAATTACGTCTCGTAACTAATGGTATTGAGATGATGGCTAAAGCTGTAACCATCAAATGTAAATAGGTATTTTGTTGGAACCACAAAAGCACTCTATTCCGCCGCCTCGTCGCAAACAAAAAGAACTTCCAGTGAGACAGAGATAAAAGCTTTTATTTTCCTCTAAAACTCGTAACTTGGGTGACCACGAAAAGGCCGTTGAGGCTTCCGAGTTTAAAATGTACGTTTCAATACACAATAGCACAAGAGGGAAAAACTCAAGCACTTTTTCTAGTCTATGCACTTCTCATCGATGCACGTCAACTTCTCAGATACCTAGCAAGAACTAATTTATATCCCAATAACTTAATAACTTTCTATAATGACTGTGGCTATAGTACAGGGTGGACACTGTACTCAAAAAGTACTCAACACCACGGAAGAGAGAGACAACACTCAAAATGATATACAAAATCGCGATCATGCTATCTCGCTTTAACTGAGAGTGTCCTTACTCCTAGGATATAAATAGGTATTCTAGGGTTGTGGTAAAATTTTCCAATTTATCATTTACCCTACCTACACTAACTACGTCATACATAAAGAGGTGGCTCCTATCCTACCCTCGATTAAAGTTTTCCGCGCCACACCAGCATTGTTTGTTATCGCCATTAACCTTGACATATAAAAGGCACTTGCGTATTACTCGTGAATCGGGGCTTCATGCAGGCGATGCGAGTGTCGCTTTGAAAGATAATTATGAGCATGACAATTTGAAAGGAGTTTGTTCAATACAACAGAAGTATAGTATTGTTTACATGTGCACTGTGGTAGGATCTTTGGTGGTAGGGTACTGAATGGGATAAGGATCTATTCCAAACGAATACCACTTTGTAATAACAATGGTATTCTTTTTAATTATATTTATTTTGTATTCCAAACGGATACCACTTTTTGAAACGGACCCCATACCAAGTTTATAGGTAGGTATAAGGTACAGTCAATAAAAATACTGGGTATATAGGACAGCGGAAGATCGGGCTCTGTGAAGTTCACTGGAGAGGCCTACGTCGAGCAGTAGACGAATATCTGACGATGCTACGACACTTAGAGTGAAACATTAAATATAAATGAATAATAATAATAGGAATAAAAAATAAGATATAGTTATCGTTTACTATACAATAACCATAACGGTAAACTAGGTTATTATGCCGTCTCCACATCATGGTCTCAACGGCTTCATTCGCTATATTTATGGTGTTCTAATTCGGTCCGCAGTTCCGCATAATCTCGTTAGTTTCCTAGATACAATATCATACACTCGTGCGTTTAACCGGATTACTATTTCTAGGACACCTTTTATATGCTGCAGGCTTTTTTTCATTGACGTCAGTGCACCCACACGAGCATGGCCTATTTTTAAGTCGGAAATTGGAATATTTCACTAAGTATTCCCTGAAGCTATTTTGTTAATGTGGAGTTTGGGGCTTGTGGGAAGTGAATTAGCTGTTTACGTCTTGAGGGAAAAGCGGCATTTTTGTGAATTTTGACGTCATAATCGATCGATTCAATACAACAAAAATGATTCGCAAAATTCCACCCGAAGATGCGGTTAGTCAGCCGAGAACTTCCCTTGGGTATAAAATACATCTTTTTGGCTTCTAAAAGGCGTTAAGAGTTTTCAAAATAAACAGGTGTGCCTTTTGCATTAGGTACCTACCTATTATTTTGCCTATACAATAAGGTAATCCTAAAGCAATTAATCAAGTGTTCAGACAATACCCAAGGTCCTCGCAGCACCGCGGCTACTCGTGCCCAATTACCGGCGTCCCTAATTCGCGGTTCAACACGAACCTTTGTTATGTTCCGTATAAACTACGCCTTAGCCAAATTAAACGGATATGAAGGCTTAAGTAGGTAAGTATCTCTAAAAGTTGTTTTTCCTTGGCGATCGTAGCGCACTAAACTGACTATTAATTAGCTCTTGGATAGTGCAGAGGGGTAGTACATTGCTTATATACCCTCTTATTTCTAAGTCTGTAAAAAGGAACAAATTATTTGTTTTTTTTTGTATCTCACTGGATAGACGTCATCGTACTCGTAAAAATTGCCAACAAACCATCTTATCATTAATGCAAATCCGGTAACCTTTTGAACGCCACAGTCACCAATACATGACAACACAATACGTACTCTGTACGTCAGGTGACTGTTCCTTTGTGGAGTTCGTAGCATGAAAACAACTACGAAAACAGCAAGTGCAAAACTAATCTTTAAATAAATGTAGTGTCCCATAAAACAGGTTCAAGGTTCAACCAAACGGGTAAGGTTTGCAGGGCTATTGGGATAGGGTTGGTAGCAGCTGGGTCCGATGGCTGGTATATATTTCCATAATGCTATTCCAAATCCAAAACCTACACCAACTGCGTAAGGTGAAAAAATTTAGACAATTCTACGTCGTGTTGTTACAGAGGATTTGAAGCTATACCAAAGCAAGACAAATTCTGTCTTTTACTTATAACAAAGTAAACAAAAAGTCTGTACATTGAAGATAGAATTCGGTGAAATGTCTAGCCTAGACCATTTGGTCTCTTTAAAATAACTTTGCTGCGATGAGAATCAGGAACAGGAGTTGGGGTACAAAAGTTACTCTATGTAGTGGTCTAAAAATCAATCTGACATAGGTACTTACTTCAAGTGTTGACGGTTTAGTGAAAAGTTATTCAAACAATACTCCTTCTAATAAACTATGCCTCATATACCGCTTCGCTTTAACAAATTCCGCATATAAATAAAGTTATATCTCTATTCTCTAGTGGAAAATAATATTTTTGTTATTTTCCGTGGTCCAACCTCGACCTAAATCCGATCTAGGCATGTACTGCTAACTATTCTGTAACCTGGCGTAGTTATAAATAGTTATAATAACGTTGATGAAATATATAGGTATCTAATATGTATAATAATGATAACCCCCGAAACAGCCAGATTGTTTATTTACCAAATACTAGAATAATGAACGTGTCATCTATGAAAACATAGTTACCTATCGATAAACACAATATTAATGCGAGTAATACTAATGAAGATTTGACTGATGTTTTATCTATATACGGCTCGAGAATAAGTTCTCGTTACATTAACGTAGTACTTATTTCATCCCACTTCTGATGTCGCAGGGCAGTTTGCATCTGTGAGTTTTTCAAAGCTTCCCTTCAACCAGTCTTTATACGTATCGGTAGCGCCTAGATGGAGATCTCACCGCCTTTAATCTGTTATATTTACATACGAGTACATCTTGCTTTTTCTACAAACATAATAATATAATAATTAGCATTAGCTTCCTTTGAAATCGCTTCATCACGCGATGTATTCACACTTCATGCTCAAAAAGAAACCTAAACTATATATGAATATTAACATCCATATTATGAAACTTATGAAACTAACGAATTTATGAATATTTCAGAGGAATAGAATAGCAAATACTTTATTGTACACCTGTAGAGTTTGTGCGTACGGTTTTTTCCCCGTGTTTACGATTTGGCGTCGTGTCGCACGATCTTCATATATGATGAGACGGTGCTAAGTACTACTATATTTCTAATGTATCGTCAATCTAACCAGCCTCGCTTACAAGACGAGCTGTTCTCTAAATTGGATTTTGTTTCACTTTCCAGCAAGCAGCGGAACCCTTGCCGCACCCCAGTCAGAAGAACTCCAGCACATCACCACAGGCACCGAGATCGAGCCACGACCCTCGGACCGCCAGAGCCGAGCCATGTACTACACCAAAACCCCCGCCGCCACCACGTTGCCACCGGCCAACGCCACCACCCCGCTATCAGCCAACGTCACCGAGAACCACACCGAGATCGCAGACACAGAAGCCCCCAACGTAACACCGGAAACAGTCCACCCGTCCATCACGTGGACGGCCATCAACGCGACCGACTTACTGAACGTAACCATCACCATAACCGCCAACGACACAGCGGCCAACGTGACCGAAACGCAAAACGCCACGTTCGCAGCCAAGAAGAGGAACCTCACTCGGCCTGACTTCGTGAAAGACACCGTGGACGGGATGCTGGACAGTCGGACATTGACGGAGAAACCTCTGTCGTTGGAGACTACGCTGCTGCAAACTCATATTCCGCAAATTATAGAGTCGTCCAGACGAGTCATAGACCAGGACGACGGTGGAATGGACACGGGCGCTATAGCCGGCATATCCTTCGCGGCTTTGGTGCTAGTAGCGCTGGCTGGAAGCACAGCGTTTGTGCTGTACAGACGGAGGTACTTGAACAAGCCGCAGACTTTGAACGATAAGTGCTCCAACCCTGATTCCAGCGGGTATTTGGATGACAGCACTATTAGGGTAAGTTCCTATTTTTATTGAGTTCTGGTAACACTGATGCTTAACCTTTTTTTTTATCCGACGACATTGTTAAGATCGCGGGAAGTCGGTGGATGGAAGGGGCTCAGAATTGTTCTTCCTAGAAATGTATAAGGGAGGCCTATGTCTAGCAGTGGACTTCTACAGGCTGATGATGATGATGATGATGATCCTGATCTTTTTTAACTACGCCGCCGTCTTAGTTCTCCCCTAATGTTTACTCTACGTCTCGGTGCTATGCCGTTTGACCAGCTGTACTGATGCTTATCGTAGGTACTTAAAAATATAAATAGTCTAGAATTAATATTTAACCCGGTGGGTAGTACACGAATTAATTTCGAAAATCGGGCAATCATCTCCAATTCTCCAATAGCATGCAAATACCAATAAACGTTTCTATACATTCCAGGATAACTCCGAAGAGATGTACAGTTTGGACAACGATTCGTTCCTGAACTCTCTAGAGGCCATGACCATCCAGAACTACTGGACGGACACCGTGAAACATACCAAGTTGTAGTGACCCCAACACCAAGTTTTAGTGACCCCAGTATTTTGGACCTCTCTCTTCGGCCAAGAGGTCACTTAGGACTTGTGTGTAGAGATAAGTTATAGAACTTAGATGGAGACAAGTGAAAGTGAAAATAGTATTCAAGTGAAGTTATGAAGTGTGAAAATAGTACTCAGGTGAAGAGTGTCCGGATCGGTTTGATTACTCATAAGATTCCGATAGAAATGTAAAAGAAATAGTCACCAGGTAGGTACCTATCTACAAAATACACATGAAGTTAGGTACTTTTACATAATAATTATGTTTGACTTTGAATTTTGGTGACTCAAATGCGATACGTGTCAATATGACGTAAATTTACCTACATAACTTAACTATAATTTTGGTGACTTAAAAACTAACTTAACTGGAAGCACTTCTAAATAAGGTACAATCAATGTGTATTTTTACATAGAAACTAATTGTGATTCGTGATCGTTAGGTACTAATGTAATAATGACAATGTAGTCACTTAATGTGTACTTATTCTGATTCGGATAGTTCAGAATTGACGAAGAAATCATTTTCCTTATTTCATTAATGTAAGTTGATTGGCCAAGTCTCATTTTGTTCACCAGAGGGTGTTGTCTTAGCGCCAATAAATTGTATTCATATTAATAATATGTAATAAATACAATTTATTGGTGATTATTGTAAATTTTGTTGGGA
Organism: Hylaea fasciaria; assembly: GCA_905147375.1. NCBI lineage: Eukaryota > Metazoa > Arthropoda > Insecta > Lepidoptera > Geometridae > Hylaea > Hylaea fasciaria. The sequence continues at coordinate 11,755,695 of LR990193.1, read as the reverse complement.
AAGTCGGAAAAGAAATTGGAAACGAGCGCTGTTTTACAATACAATACAATACAATACAATAATCCTTTATGGAACACCAAAATAACAGATAACAAGTTGCTATAACTATTTACTGAATGAATAGTAAGAGATTTGTCCAGAAATAGTCTATAATTACATGTACATAAGTATAATAATTGGATGATGTAGAATTGGAACGTTTGATTCTTATAGATACAAAGGGTCCAAATATTACCAACTTAGCAACGCCCTCTGGAGTCACGAATCGTAAACAAACAGATTATGCTAAAAATGTGTAATAAAATATGAATTGTATTGAAAATAACAGACACTTATTGTTAGAAATAAGTGGAATTATTATCATGCTTTTTTTGCATTACATTTTTTTTAACGTTGAATAAAAGTGGCCTCTTACTTACTGAAACTTTCATGTTATTTAAGTACTTACTTACCTTCTTGTGTTAGATATAATAAAACTGTTATAAAACCAAGCAACCAGTAAATAGAGTAGTTATCTAAACATAGACAAAAAAAACACCTAGTTTTTTATCGTTGTGATATAATATTTGTTAGAATTATTTTTATAAATGTTTAGTGCTTAGATAACTCCCAAATTTTTTGTGTATATATAATGGAACATAGCCTAATATTTTCATAGGAAATCATTGTAATGAAAATAATCTGAACATATTTTTGAGGGATTTAAGTTGTATTATGTGTTAAAATTAGTAAGTTTATGTAGTTATTTATTTGTATTAATAATTCGATTACAACCAAAACTTTTGAATGGCTTATAACTATCATATTATTAATTGATTTTTTGTGGATTAAATTAAATTGTCATATCGCCTTTTCGTTAAAATGTACTTAAATGATTAGTAATGAAAAGCAGGAATTCAGTCAGTGCTACTAGTATACTATAAAGGTATACACAACACGAATTAGGTGCATTCTTTACTTTTTTAGTTATATCTTGGTAATAAAAAAATGTCATTAAAAAAGTAATCAATACTTATTACACAGTAACTATTATACCTACTTCATTCTTAAAATAATATAAATAAATAATTCAAAATATCCGTCACTACATAAGACGCGGGAAACAGAAAAGGAATTTGGTCCATGGTGCCGCTCGGAGGCAAGCCTCCGCAACCGGGGTTCGAACCCACGGCCTTCTTTCGTACTCCGCCCCTTACCAAAATTATTACTTTTGAGAATTTAAAGCCGGTATGTACAGGATACATCACATTCCTGCCACCATGACGACCGTCGGAACCATTGCTTCAAAAATAGTTTCTGATAGCTTATTGAATATATTTGTAAAACCCAGTTAGTTTTGTTATAAAGCCCAGTAAGTAAATAATACATTTATATACAACACAATTTAGTACATATAATAAGTATGTGATCTCAGTATGTTGTTTTTAATGTTATCCTGCGTGGTGCAGGTGTAAGCGATATAAAAGTGTATGTTACGTACGTGCAGGTTGTAAGGCCGAATCCACTGAAGCGGAAGCTGCATCTGCTTCAGTGGACGATCGGCCCGAACCAAGCTTCCCTCTTACTATCTTTCTTCGAACGTTAAGAACGAAGTAAGACTAACGAGCAAATACGCAATATTGTTGTATCGCTCACATTCTGTAGGTGTATAAGAAATGTGTATATTTAGCGTGATTTATCTAAACGCATTTAGCGAAGCACTGGAAAGATACGGCGCGTCAAAGTCGAAGAATCGGCTCTATGTTTAGTGACTGAAATTCAGATAAAAAATTGTTCTTTGATTGTACATCGATTGATATCGTTTGGTCATCAATTGGTAATGCAAAATTACTATAAAAAAATCTATTCGGTCGATACAGTCGCTCGAACCAACTAACATGAACTCGGCCATTTTTAATTGCAGTGCAATTCAGTCTAGTGCAATTGGCGCGTGAATTCTTTTACATAATAAGAAAGGTGGCAATTATAAAATATTTTAACGTAAATCATGCTTCACTTTGCTTCGGTGCCGCTACTTCTACAATTGTTTGTTTGTGCGTAACTTTACTACTTATTAAGTATTAATAAACCGATCTTTTACGTTCTTCAGTTGAGATCGGTCTAATAGTTTATTAAAACTAGATAAATATCGTCAGAATGAATATGAGGTTCGTCCCACGGATGAGGGAGACAAGAAAGTTAGTCCAGTAGTCCACGTTGGTGAAACCTAGCTACACATGAAAGAGGAAAATTATGTAATCATTCGATTGCGTCAAAATGAAGTAGGTAACTAATAATACATTTTTATCAGCAAAACTTGATGTAACATTTCAGTTTTGACACAATTTGATGTAGGTACCTATCGTTCGGTGTTATGTGAAATGTTTTCTCCGATACAATAATATATTAAACAAAACTTTGTACATTTCTATTCTTAAAATTATATGTGTTTGTTATCCCTTTCATTCTGAAAGTAAATGTTTCATGGCTCGTGATTGCTAAAGAGAATGTAAGTACAAAATTAAATAAGCTCCATCAAATGTCTGGAAATGATTTGGACTATGCAGTTAGTTGCACGATGCATCTAGTGGGCCACTACCCCAATGGATTTGGAAAAGTGAACATTTATAATGTTATAGTGTTTAATTAATGTTTCCACAGCTTATTATTACAATGGACTGTTATTCTTTCTTAATCGTTCGATGTGATTTTCTCTCCGTCCAATATCTCTTTTTATTTTTTAATAGAACATGTTTTTAATACCTTGTTAAAATGATATATTTTTGGTATTTTATGTTGCATAATTGTTTTTGCCTAAAATTAAAGTTTTTAATAAAAACATTAAGGAACTTAGGATTTGCCCCAAATACGATAATAGTACCTAGGTTAAATTTACATTTATATGGAGGGCATAATATAACTTAAGGATCATATCAACATTAATAAAATTCTCGTCATGATTAATGAATAGGAACGCGGCAGAAGTTCTGACACCATTACACATTATAGCGTGTAAAACACTTAATTAGCTGTAATTTATTATCTTTTATAATAAAGTATTACTTATGTAAATAAAATAACCGTCACTTTCATTGGTATACAATCATTTATTGGTGTGTAATCAGTATAACTATATTATATGTCTACTAATTAATCTTACTTCAAACTATATTAATAATTTGGAATTGAGATCATTTAACTAGAGAGCGTGTGGCATAACGGTAACCTATTAGGTAAAGGTATGTAACTATTGCAATGAAATTATTATTCATCTTATATTTTTTTATCTTTTACGGTAATATAATTCTCATATGTAAAAGTATGTAGTTAGTTTATATGTAACTTCATGTTCAGGTATATTCACACATCAGTTTTTTTTGTTTATAAAGACTGTCATAACGTATTTTAATACTTCTTCCCTATCTGATTATATTTTCCTATGGACATTCTTTCTGTGAGGTACAAAGTGCCAGGTAAATTGAAGAATTGGACATGACGATTCAACTTAAACCCCTTTAGTTGTGTAGTTTGATGGTTTGTGAGTATTGTAATGATAATAATATAATTTAATGTAATTAAATCTATTTTTACTTGATTTTGTGTTTCATTCGAAAACTGTGATAGAGCAAAAGACATCCCCGCCTGGTGCTAATAGTAATCGGTTACCGTCACATAATTATGGGCATTGGGCACCTCTGCGGCACTTGGAATGATGTGCATTTTAAAATTGAACAATCCCCGGCATTTTTGGTAGTAAAAAAGTTACAATTCATCATACAAACACCAAACGGGGGGTCAACCAATCATCTTTGCTTTTGGGGCTGTTTTTGTCCCGAAAGTATTCTTCGCTCTCATCTTAGTTTCTTTATTTTTGCGCCATCTATGTTTATAATGTGAATGCGTATGACGGGAGAAAGATAAAGATTGAACTCCACCGTCCAAAAATCTGTTTTATCGACTGAGTGACTGGTCTGAAGTTCTTTCATATCGTCGATGACTGACACTGTCAAGTGAATGTCAGTGTCAGCTTGTCAAATGTCAAGCAAGCATTGGCAAGCAACAAAGTAACAAACCCAAATGTCACAAAAACGAATGGGAATTGGGAACAAAATTATTTAATTTGAACCTGTTCTGTTTGGGTATTCTGTGTGGGAGGATATCTGTTCATTTGAAACGAAATATTGGCTGCTTTAGGATTACAAAATAAGACAGAAATACAATGGTGCAGGCGTGGTACATGGATACTGAAACAACTGATCAGCGTCTGGAGCATCACAGGAACCCTCCAGAATTCATCAACTTGGAGGATCTGTTTATGAAAACTGGAGTTGAGTATTTCAAGGTAAGCATTTGCTTCCATTACCTTTTATATTGTATCAAATCGTTATTATGAGTTTCACTTCTCAAGACCAGTATTCATTTATCGTTTTCATACTTTCGTCTGTCGACTCCGTAGATAAAGTTATCGTGACCTACGAGACACTTAATAATATTGTTGTTTCGTAATAAGTAGGTGCCTACACGAAGTACACGATAGCGGTCTCCTACAATATATTATATATAGTTATTATAACTAACAGCATGGAATGGATACAGTGGTGCTGAATGATACACAAAATGTATACATTCTTGTAAACAAAAATATTCATGCATAGCCAGTTACCAACATCGTTTGAACATTTCAGATCAACGTCGATACATACACAACAGATGGAGTACTTGACAAGCTGAAAGCGGAGAGGGGCTACACATACGAAGACGAGATTGTCTGCTCCAAGGAATGTCTGCAGAACTACGAGGAGAAGATCAAGTCTTTCTACATGGAGCATCTGCACACTGATGAAGAGATAAGGTATGTATATTATGGAAATAAATTTAACTTGAAACTTGTCATTTCACAGTACCATTTTGCCAACATTAAACAGCTTTCTTAATGATAATTTATGAAATCTCATATTATGTAGATCTGGAGATTATTTCTTTCAACAAAGTTTACCTCGTAGATGGATTGTTTGAAGTAGAGTTTAATTTTCTCAAATTCTGGATTTCCAGGTTTGTGTTGGATGGCTCTGGTTATTTCGATGTCCGCGATGGTGCCGACCAGTGGATCCGCATTCAGGTCACTGCTGGAGACATGATTATCATCCCTAGCGGTATATACCACAGGTTCACGCTTGACACCAAGGTATGAACAATTCAACAAATGTTAGCTAAAGAATATGCCATCTTTTAGAATCAAGAAAGAAACTCCTATACAAATTGCATAGCTACAATCTAAAAGTCATAAATATCAATAACCTAATGTACATGAATACTCCTTTATGCAATCCTCATACTACTTTTGTACTATTAGCGAGTTTGGAACTACACCCGACAGTGAGCTGACCAAAGATAGGGATAACCCAGCAATCACATAAAATCAATGTGTATGTGAAATTATATGTCTGTGAGCGGTACCTACGATACAGGAGCAATCCTAGTGTGGGGCTACATTTAAAAAAAAATACAAAAAAAAAAAAACACCGCTAGCTATTTAATGAAAATTTCTCTCAATTCCAGAACTTCATTAAAGCTAAGCGGCTCTTCATTGGCGAGCCAGTGTGGCTTCCTTATAACCGGCCAGCGGACGACATGGCCTGTCCCAAGGAGTATGTCCACAAACTCACCAAGGGCTTTGCCGCACAGGCTTGTTAACTACTGAACTTACAAGCGAAGATAAATAGAAGTGGCTAAAGCCAAAGCAAGATATTTACACCACGAGTTGTCCATTATAATATAAGACAAAATGCAGCGAGTAACTTTACTATTGCAACTGAATTCAATTCAAAAAGATATTAGGATTTTTCTTTAGCACCCATCCTAAATGGTACACTAGCTCCTCATAAATACCAATTTGTGTATTGCCGCTAGGTGGCGCTAAAAACAATTTAATGAGATTAGTTCCACTTCTGGCTGTATGCTGTTCTAGCAGATCAAACCAAATTGTAGGACAATATTTAGAAATTTTGTACAGTAGCAAGTAGTTTTCTATTCAGGATGATACATTTATATATTTTGAATAAATCTTGAGAAATTCTCGTATAGCCGAAATTAGCAGCTTGATGCGGGTACGAATATAGAACGAAACTGTAACGAAATAACGTCCATATCAGCGTGCGTTACAACGTGGCTCATACAACAATCGCTCCGTCCGACTAAACACTAAAAACAAAAATGCCATTTGAAGTAAAATAATTATTCTTACTAAAAAAATCTTTTAAAGATCAATAGGTTGTAATACATATTTTTAGGTTATTCTGTTATCATAGAATTCAAAATGTGTGTCGGAGCCCCTTTTTAAATGTTAAAATAAAATAGGTAGGTACCTAAGTAGATGCTTAATGGACACACTTGAAATAAAAAAAAAGTTTGCTCAACATAAATAGGAATGCATATGAAATTCAGCGCGATTCATCTAAATACTTCTCATATTTATTGTATACTAGGAACGCCTCGCGGTTTCACCCGCGTCAATTAGTATCCCGCGGGAACCGTTAATTTTTACGGGATAAAAAATAGCCTATGTCACCCGGGGATAGTGTAGCTTCCCAACAGTGAAATATTTTTTCAAATCGGGTCAGCAATTTCAGAGCTTATTCAATGCAAACAAACAAACAATCAAATATTTCCTCTTATATATACCTATTTATATTGTATATAATGTAGTATAGATCATAATAATATGCCATTCCTATATTTTTATTGTTAGATAAATATAAATAAGTACTATGTAGCTAAAAATATGTTATATTTTTAGTAAGTTTTCTCTTGTTTTTTTTATAAATGACTATAATATATTATTGTTACTCTTATACAGGTAGAAATAAAATATATTAAAGTTTTACGTGTATTTATTCATGTAAGTCGATTATTATTTTTAGTGTGTTTTCTTATGCCGTATCTTTAAGCGTTTAGTTAGATTATATTAGATATTTCGATTATTAATTACCTCAAAAAAACATTATAGTGGTATTAAAACTATTCAAATGCACAAGGCATGGCCTAACAGATTCCACAGACACTCCATCACACTGACAGGAAGGAAAACTAAAATATACACTCAAGGTAAATGCTAGATATTATTTCTTATTAATTTAAAAACGTAAAGTTAATAAGTAATTTTATTATTCAGCATTTTGAGCTAAACTCTTCGTTTATAAGTCGATACAGTAGTTACTCTATAACAGCCGAAATTTATATTGTATCTCCTATCCAAGATTAGAATCGATCTTGGATTGCTGCCTATCGTTAGATCGATCTCCAATCTGCGTGCCTTTATAAACCAATCCACGTATCGGTTAATGGCACGTTTGACCAATGAAAAATGGATCGGGATATCAATCCCAGATAGCAAAATTTGGATTGGATTGATTATTAATTTCGGCCGTTAGTCGATAGATCCGTTGTTGGTATTTAAGTTCAGAGTTTAAACGTTTCTGGTTGCCGTTACCAACTGGTGGCTGTCTTAGGAGATGTTTCAGTTGTGTTGGTGTGGGGACGTGACTGGATTATTTCTAAGCACGTAGCAGTCTCCAATTAACCATCCTCGATTGATATCTAAATATGTCAAAGAGCTATAAAATCTTTTGGTATGCTCGATTCGTAATCTAGTGTCAGGTATTAAAATATTACGTGTATTTTATATTTTCACTAGATGCGCCACGCGGTTTCACCCGCGTTAACTACTATCCCGCGGGAATCGTTAATTTTTACGGGATAAAAAGTAGCCTATGTCAACCCCGGGGATATTGTAGCTGATGTGTAGCCCAACAGTGAAAGAGTTTTCAAAGCGGTTCAGTAGTTTCGGAACCTATTCAATGCAAACAAAGAAATAAACCAACCATCAAATCTTTCCCCTTTATAACATAAGTATAGACAGTAGGTATAGATATAGAAAACTGTTAAAATTAGTAAGTAGGCGAGTCGTACAGTCAACTTTACAATTCAGTGAAGTAGTGGATACTATGTACTGAAACTTCCTGAGGGGTTTTAAAGAGAACTCAAATTAGTTACAGGAAGGTACCTCTACCTTTTTTAACTTTGTATAATAATTTATGGGTAAAAAAATACCGTTGTCTATGTTTCAAGGAACTTGTCAACAGTTACCGACGTCGAATTGCATGTCATTAAAATTTGTAAACTTACCGCACATGACCGCATCTTGGACAATCATGACACCAAAATTGCTATTACGTAATTGAATTAAATTAAAACAAAAATGTTCCCGTTCAGCCTTCATTGCGGAGTATTACGCTAACATTTACAGGTATGCGGGTATTCTGTAAGGCAAAAAAGGTACCTACCTAATAAATAATAAAGAGTACCTATGTACCTATACATCAACGTCCAACCGGCTAAAGGTTATAAATATCATAACAAGGGCCCTAGAAGCCCTGCCAGGTATTAAGGTATCCGGCTTAACATGGATTTACGGTACGCGTAAACTTTTTCATGTGGATGCAAGTGGCAAATTGTCGTTCGCTGTGGCGGTCTAAGGCCTATGTTCAGCAGTGGACGTCTTCAGGCTGATAATGTGATGATGTGTGTGTAAACTTTTTCCCTGTGTGTGTTTATGTATCTATAACTTAAATATAAATATATATAATATAAAAACTTTATTTACCAAAATCATTACCAAAGTATACAATGTTCAGTTGTATACAAAATAAATCGGTTACTAACGGTCCCTGCACTAGGGCATGCCTGTATCTCAGGAGGCCTGGACAGATTAGTAGAAAGTTTGTGAGAACTCAGTACTAACTAATACTAATAAATCTAAACTAATAAATAAATCTAATAAACTAATAAATCTAACTAATAAATAAAAACTAATAAATCTGGACTAATAAATAAATCTAATAAACTAATAAATCTAACTAATAAATAAAAACTAATAAATCTGGACTAATAAATAAATCTAATAAACTAATAAATTTAACTAATAAAAAAAACTAATAAATCTGGACTAATAAATAAATCTAATAAACTAATAAATCTAACTAATAAATAAAAACTAATAAATCTGAACATAACTGGTGGAAGTCATTGGTGCGGGCCAAGGTTATGGATTCGGGGTTGTCGGTTTGTAAACTCAGATCGCCACTGCATCCCCGTTGCCTGAAGGTTTGTATTGCAGTTGGTATCGTTTTCAGATCTCCAACCGAAGCATGGTGGAGTCGAGCGGCATTGTCGTTTTCGCGCTTTGGTACCTCGCCATCGCAGTGCACTACGCTCGGTAAGTTTTTCAGCCAGTATCATGTAGACTGTAGAGGTTTTGCAGTTATAATTATGCCCGCTCTACACTCGTCCGCGAATGGAAGGGAAGGGGTGGCTTCGCGATAATCTTATCTTCATTTTGGAGCTTCATAGCGTGAGTGTAGAGCGGTCTTGTTGAGAAGATTTTAAAAGGATGTCGTCAAATATTTTTTGGCACATCGTCTCAATACATGATTTTTAGGCAGGTACCTACCATGTTACTCATAAATTCTTCAATTTTTTTAAATTTATTTTTGTACTGTACGTTACACCGAAATTGTTGCACTTGGGTTCATATCGTAATCTAGGCTAGGGCGGTATAAAGCCATTATATACTATGTTATCTAATATTTACACGGCGACTGTTCGAAAGTTCCACAACAAAATATTATGAACCTTGTTCCCAAATGAATACCCGGCTCATGACTCGTAGGCGTGCCTATATTTAAAATGTTTCCTCTCTCTCATCACGAAAACTCTTGTTTATGATTGTACCATGAAAAAACGTACACGCTTGAGACCAACAAACAGATATGCGGACGTGTTTGAAGTACCTATGTATTATATAACATCGATTAACCAAACTTACGTTACAGTCTAACGGCTATTTTTATCGAGTCATAAAATATCGATAGAAAGTATCTGTAAAACTGTTCAGTAACATAAACGTATTTTTCAACGAGTCTATCGATGTTTCACATTGAGAAGGTACGGTCGGCATAAATGTCTTCTAGTTTAAATTCTAGGTTAAATGTTTTTTTTACGCAGAATAGCGTATGGTCATGTGCAGCTACTTTTTAGACTGACCGTACACAAATGTAGTTCTTAGGTTGTTAGTAGGTACAATCTCATTCAAGTCAACTGGCCTCGCCTCCCTTTGGTAGTAGTACCCAACTGATATGGCTTACCGATGTACCTGCGCAGAAGATGAATTTTCAAAGCGCGGGAAATGCTATTGACCGCTATTGGTCGGCAGCCGCCGCCATCTTAGCGAGCTTAGAGTGAGATGGAACTAACAGCTGCAGTGTATTATGAACCTTATAATAGTGATCTTAGGTTGATTGTAAGTTTTAAGCATTCTTTCGTTAATCTTCGGACCATACTTTCTTTTCTGCGCGAACGAAGATTCACGACGCGCCTTATAAGTTGGGTACTAGATACCTATATCGACTTCAACACGTCAGCTAAAAATTTTAAGTGGTATTTTTAACATGACAGGCTCAGTGTTGGTCATAAATTATCTTACCTACGTTGCGTCTGGCTGTCCATCTGCCATCAACCTTAGAATAATGGATTGACGTAGTTATATTCGTTACGGAAACCTCGGTAATGAAGTAAAACCACGTTTGTGAGTAGTGATAGATTTTGGCTGGTCGTCTGTATGCTAATTTTGTTGTTTTCATAGTCTATTTTTAAATAACTAATTCAACAAGAAATATTAAAGTTGTTAATTATATCTAGATCTATTAGATCTCTTTATTGGAAACACAAAATACAAGGTATTCATAACTTAGCAACTTTACCTTCGTGCTTGGTATATTTTTTGGTACGAGTATATATAGACTTAATGCGTATTTATGGCAAAATGTATGGTCTTCCCGCTAAAAAGCGATCTTCACCGTGTGCTTGTTACCACTGACAACAGGCTTACCATTTGACCCAAAATTACCCTTCTTGACGCTCAGGACAAATTTAGACCTCCAATGTCTCATACCAACCACGTCGAAGACCTTCCTTCGTAAGTTCCCTGTTTGTTTCTCTAATTGAAATCTTCACCGCTAACCCCAATGAAACCTCTTTTATTTTTATGGTGGAAAAGAGAAAATGCATTCAAAATTGGAATAACAAAAATGAAGGATCTCTTTCAACGAGAACCGACTCAGCTGTCCTCAGAATGGTTCAAAGAATTTAATTTCCCTCCTACACAGCGCTCCACTAAACATCCTTTCACATAGTCCGGCTCCCAGACTTTTTTGTAATACAAATTACAAGAAGCAGTGACTTGGAAAAATAACCCTTATTTGAATTACCCAAAACTTCATTTGAACGCGATTCAAAATCAGCTGCTCCTCTCTTAGCCGGCCATGTGGATGGACCCTTACACCATCTCCCACTCTTAGAGCTGACACTTATTCAGCTGGATCTAGGTCGCCTCCCGGTTACGTAAGGCATCATTGGGGGGAGCCACCCCTACCGGTGACCTTTTCACGCTGACTTAACGCGGGGGTGTTATGAAACGACTCCCACGCTCGATATTTTGGTATTTCCGAGTGGAAATGCGCAGCTGTCGATTTTGATGTAGGCCCGTCTTGAGCTGTATTGTTGGCTGAATAATTGGAATCGTAGGCCCTCGTCATTTTCTAACTTTCTGCACAGGACATCTACACAACAATATTTTTAGGGTTCCGTAGGTACCCAAAGGGTAAAACGGACAGACACACGGATGGACAGCAGTCTTAGTAATAGAGTCCATTACTAAGACTGCTGTCCATCCGTGTGTCTGTCTGTCACCACACCAGTCTGTATTGAACCGTGATAGTTAAATTTTCATTGATGATGTATTTCTGTTGCCGCTATAACCACAAATACTAAAAAACGGAATAAAATTATTATTTAACTATCCGACTGGTCTTATTTATTTTTCACGAACACTGCATTACCCACGGCTTCGTTCATTATGCTTCTCTAGCTCTATTCATTCATTCCATACAAAATAATACAGATTCAACCAAATAACTTCCCTGTAATGTAGGCTTGAAGCAACATTGATAACAGTAACAAAATCTCCAGTACTTTATTTATGAGGTAAACAATAAGCATAAATAGGATACAAATAAACTTTGAAGACTACTGACTAATATTATTCAGTAATATAATGATAAACGTATGTCTTCATTGCCTTGATAACATTTAGTCTGACATTTTGCATAATGCTGATATTTTGGCAAATGTCCTACAAATATCTGACTATAACAGTCTACCGTCCGAAGTACCAAGTACCTCATAAATTTTATATGTCATACAATAAAGGTAGGTACATATCAATAAGGTATTTCAGTAAATACAATTAGGTAGGTACTTGCTCCATAAGTTGCATAATATGCGAAAAACTTAATATCTAAAATTTTATTTACAAACATTACATGCCTTTTACAAAATTCAATGGTTTAGTTACATAATATATACTATAGAATAGGAGTTTAGATAAAGCTCCTTCTGTAATACCTTGTGTATTTTTATAACTACTTAGTGTTCAATATAGTCAAAGTCAAAAATCATTTATTGTAAATAGGCAATAAAATCTCACTTTTACAAGTCAAACACTTCAATCTAATAAACAAAATAAACAAATTATAGTAGTTTCTATTCTATTCTATATAAGATAACAGTATATGTAACAGTAACATGCCTGATAAAGAAATAACTAGCAACTTCTAGATATCAACCAACTACAAAGTTTGTACTATTGTATCGTGTAGCTACATGCTTGTAATTAGTTTAAACGGTAAAGTCAACTCCATGAAGTGGTAACGCCCGTCTGAACTTGGCCTTGTGCCTTGGACTCTCTGAGTATTGATGCCATGCAAGTGCTCGTGATTTGCTGTGATGCGCTACAACCGTATCAGTTTTATGGCTGGTTAACGTTCGAATTGGTCACATCTGGATATCAGAAGGGTAAAATCATTATAGAAGTAGAAGAAGAGTCACATTTATTTGTAACAATAATGAATAAACATCAAATGAAAGGTCCTAACTCAGCATGATGCTGGCTGTGGGCAACCAGCGCTGGTATAGGTACACTTCCATATATCTGAAGAATATGGCACCACTGGATTTCATTATGTAGTAGCGCTTACCGTCTTTTCGAATAACTTCCGAATTACCTGGGCTGGGCATGTATGTTACTTGGCTTTTTCACAGGCCAACTCGCCAGATTTTACAGTTTTCCCATACAAAAACTTTCAACTGTCTTGAGACTCTCACATCTAGAAACAATAGACTCAGAACAGCGCCAATAAGAAATAAAGCTCTACGGATGCTCGAGAGAGAAGTTTTATGCGCCTCGGTTGCCGTTTCCCTAACGAGCTTATGCAACCAGCCTTCAGCAGCCTTCCCCGAAGCCTCGGTCGATACAGAGTGACCTAAATTCTGGTGTATACTACTCGGGCTAGGTATAATATGAGCGATGTAGATACGAATGTACGAGACGCATACATGTTCTATCCGGTGCGGGTCATAATATTATGTAGGCAGCTTACTGCCGGTTTCTGAAACGTCGTCAGTCAACTTTGACTACAGATTAATTCTATTGCCATCCTTGTCATTTGTTCAGTGTCAGATAGAGACAACGATAGTTTTAATCTACTGTCAAAGCCAACAAACGTTCCAGAAACTGGGGGTTAGATTCTTGATCGTTTGCAGAAGCGATTCGAATACTACTAGCTTCTTAGCTCCCCACAGTAAGCTGAGTATGGTATAATCGCTAGTGAAGTCTTAACTATAGTTGGTCTCAAAGTATAAAAGCTACAATGAAAACTTGTGACCTAGATGTGGTATTCCTCTCGGTTATGCAACCTCAAACGACGCGCGGGCAGCGCAGGTCGATATCTGTATTCAATACTGCAGAATCTGACCACATACATAATTATACCAATGTAATGCAGAAGTATATTAATAGAAGTTTGATTCGAAGTAAGTAGTAGTATCTCATCTATGCTTATAATATTATAAAGAGGAAGAATTTGGTTGCTTGTTTATTTGTTTGCATTGAATAGAATAGGATCCGAATGTAGTGAAGAGATTATACAATTTTTTTCACTGTTGGGACTGTTGGTTTTAGTTTGTACACTATCCCTGGGGTGACATAGGCTACTTTTTATCCCGTAAAAATTAACGGTACCCGCGCGGGATAGTAGTAAACGCATGTGAAATTACTTATATTATAATTTTATTAGTGAGCTCATTTTACGATTATAAGGTACCTACTTATCTGCTCAAACAAGATACCAAATTATCATCATCATACATCACAACCGATATTCGGCCACTACTGACCACGGGAACTCATTTCCGTAAAGAGATTAGGACTAGGCTATAAATCTATCACAGGGGCAAGTCAAAATCAGTGATTCGTATGTACTTAGAACCCCGAAATAAATCTCTGGCATGTGAGTTTCCTCCCGATGTTTTCTTTCGCCGCAAAGCAAGTGACCTAAAAAGAAAGAAAATGAGAAACTCATCCAGTTTGCCTGAAATGGAACCAAAGTTTCGAGCAACATAATAACAAACTAAGATTGCCCTTTTCTAACTCTGCACCCAAGGGCTTCGCACTCTGTTGCTACGCCCTTAACACAAAAGGTTTAAGCTAGAGTTGAACAGATGTGTCTAAATATTTTCTCCACAAATCGACGTCTAACCCTCGCTTTTTCTAACTTAACAACAAATGTACAAGGAAAATAATGAGGAATGCAAGGATTGAGTAAGAAAACGCGAGTGATAAACGTCGATTTTGTGGAACGAAATTTTAGAAACATCTGTTTAACTATGGTCTAATCTCTTGTGGTAAGACCGTTAGTAAGTATTCGCCGAAATAAAATGGTTTTCCTCAAACGTAACTATGTTTCCGGAGCTTCTTCCTTATTTCAGGAGTCAAGAGTAGTGAAGCTGTCATACTTAGGTATATATTTTTAACAATAAGCTTCCTCCTACATATAGGTAATATGCCTGTTTCGTGTGACAACAGACACACAATACACACGACCTTGTTAAATATGACAATAAAATCCCTACGCCAGCGACTGTATGCCAGAATACATGACATTGAAAAGCGATTGATTGGGAAGGATCCCTTCGGTTGCGTGCCGATAAACGATGAACTTCAATCGTTACTCCGTTACCTTGGCATTGGGCTTTTGAAGCTAACTGAAGTGAAGTAGCTGTTTGATTACCAGTTGTTTATTATTATGGCTATTGACTAGATATTCCTTCCAATTTCAACAGCCGTCGACTCAGATGACTCAGATGACCAGGTCGTGGTAACATCTGGCTCTGTTCATACCGTAGGAGTCTATTTTGTTGACTCTTTTGACCCGTAACGGTTCTGAACTCTTCCAATCATATTTGTTTCAAAGGGTTACAAGAGTCTCAAAATTGAGAATTCAAGTTCAACCAATGAAAAAAAAAACTGCTCGTGCTAAAACTGGTCCTTCTACTGACTTGTAAGAAGACTTTGTAATTCCAGAAAGTGTCATACCTATAACGCTCTAAAGAAATCTCTCCCTATCATCACTAGGAATTCAAATGAGTCCTAAAGACTTCTATCATCACTAGGAATTCAAATGAATCCTAAAGACTTCTATCCGTTGTAATCGCGTTGGCTGAGGTCCAGCCGGTCTGTCGGCGGCGGCGTTCCTGACGGTGTTTACGATAACTGCTAACTGGCAGAGCTAGAACGCAGACGTCTCCGGCTTGTTGCTAGCCTCGTGTGGCTAAAGGTGGGAGAAAAAGCGAGGGTAGTCGTACATAAGCTGACTGAAGACAGGATAGGAGCTCGCAAGACAGAAGCCTCTGTAGCGTGGCGCTATAATTAACTGATCCTGGGGTAGCTAGACTGCCGCTGCAGGCTATTATTCTGCCATGAGGTACTTTCAATCTAAGCAGTGCCATTACAGCGCTCTACAGTTGAAGCATTGCCATAACAGACGAAGCTTTCCAGTTGAATCGTTTCGTTAACAATTTCGCCTAATCGCTTGCGCTCGACGTTTCCTCTTGTACCACCTTCCGATTTAACGTCTACGTTGGTACGCTATGAGCTCGATGCAAGTAATTGTCGAACGATAAATCCACAAAGTACATTGCAGTAGGCGTAAATTGCACGTTTCTCTATTTCTCACCGCTTGTATCCGCTCGATATAGCGGGATGGTCGATTTCAATTCCCTCGCTCGTTTATCGAGCATCTCGCATGGTTTATCGAGTGTTTTAAAAATGTAGTGTGGTTTTTTCATACGTTAATGTTTTAAATTAGTTATACGTATCTTAGAGAATAGTACGAGTATATATTAATACCGCACTGAAAATATATAATGCGCAACTTGGCATGCATACCTACTAACTGCTAGACGTTTGCATTCTTACGGATCTTTTATTTTTATCACACCCGCATAAATGCAATTATTTGTACCTAGACTAGAACACCTTCACGGATCATTAGTTTCAGATAAAAATAGAGCTAAATCTAGTGAATACCAGGGGGCTTACCATGACGACTTATTCCGATCCAATTGACGACCTAAACAGAATCGTGTTACTACTTATTATACGTAACATGACGCCTTGTTGTGACATCCTGACGCTCAATTTAGTTTGATTTTAAATCTAAAAGGATTTACGTCTACCTAAATGATATCGAAAGATTTTCTACAGAATTAGTCTTGTAGAACTGAAACCTTATTTTTATTCTATTTGAAATTATACTTAAAAAACAATTCGTTAAGATCTTCGAGACGGCAACGGAAACCGATAGATTGTTCAATTAAATCATTTGAAGATCATTATTTCAAACTCAATTGTGTATTATTGTGACCCTTATCGCCATGGAAGCATAGACACAAGGTCGGCTTTTTATGGTAATCCCGTGATTACGCTTGCATCGTACCTACTGTAAAATATAGTAATTTACGTCATAATCATTTTATGGTATAAGCTTTGAATGTAGTGGTAAATGATCATTTTCATGATAATTAGTTTATTGTACTTAATCTAAATTGTTTAAATTCTTGATTAAAACTCTTACTATCGCATTATTTTGTGGTAAATTATCTAGTATTTCGTAAATGGGATTTCGTTCAGAGTTATTTTTTTTACTGTCTACATAAATGTATAATTTGTAACCATTGACACTTATCAGCACTAGAACAGAAAACTGTAACAATTCACTGAAAAAGATCATCAGAGATGGCCATGGTTTTATTAACGACCAACCTTGTGAGAGGAATTCGTAAAATTCCCGTACTATAAAGTCGTCGCCTCCTAATCTTCCGTTTATAATACCGATTTACGACAACACCGGCCGCTGCCAAAACGCACGATTATCCGTTATTGATGGGTGCGTTTCCATTATGCCACGATATTTGTTCAATCATTGCTCATCATTTGCTGTAGACAAGCTTCTGAACACTATCTCTACTGGTTTAAGTGACGACGCATAAAATAAGACTTATTTATACATATTGTTTATCATTGTTGCTATGATTATCAGCTCAACCTACCCACTGCAGGACATATCTCCTTCTCTCTTTCACCAATCATCCTTAAATCAATGATTAGTAGGTACACGATTGGATTCAGACGCAACGTTGTCGTCAAAGTCGTGGATCTGTTGCAGCCTAGTTTAATAAGCCATTCAATTAACAGCCTAGCCTTTTTACTAAATGACGCCGTTTAACTAGTTTCCTGAATGGTATCCAGCCATTCAATCAAACGGGCTTTTACCCACCCTTAAATACACAAAATCGAGATCCGAATTTCTATTGGCGACCTGGTCCAAATATCATCCTGTCAGTTCATTAATGTTGTTATTTGATGATATGGCTGAATATCATTTAGGAAACTAGTTAACTGGCGCCGTGTATTAAAAAGGCTAGGCTGTTAATTAAATGGCTGATTAAACTAGTTGGCTGCGAGAGATCTATCGCGACTGATATAATAATGGAGATGTAACTCCGAATGTTTATATTTTCCCCGTTTGAGTGGCATGCTTCGTATGCAGAGTTGATGACACCTCAGCGTAGATTTACTATTGGCCTCGGTGTCATGATTCTCATTTATATTTCCGTCACTGTTTGATGATAAACAGTTCAATACAGCTGGGAAGACAACGATGAGGAATATGTTTCTGTATATACTAGAAGGTTGAATGTCTCTGAGTGATGTTCTAATGGTTCGTCTTTGTTTGTACCCAGTCGCGTACAGCGCTATTCATCACAGTCTTCTTGCGCGAATGGAGATTGGCCATCCGCTCTAAATAGTTCTTTATATTCTGCATATTGTACGCTGCCAGTCCCTTTCTTCGGGATTTCATCTCCAGTCGTGGTGATACCTCTCTATCTTTTCCATCATAAACCTATCACCAAGATAATTATTTATCCAAGTCAAATTATTGTCCTCAGAATCCATCAGGTGTTGTCAATAATCGAAATTCAAATAATAATCAGAGAAATTAAATAAACCAAAATCTATGCACAAAAATGTACACGTTAATAATCACAGACTCAATACAAGCGCTGTTTACACAACTGCTGTTATTTGCGTAATTCAAGTCGAATTATCTCCATTCCTAAACAGCACACCCACGCGATCGTTACACAGATAAATATTTACGCGATTCCCATGTAGATTGCTATGGTGACAGGAATATTGGGAACCGATCTCCATCAAGATCCCATTGAAGAATCAGAGGCCTGATTACACAACATTTTAAGCGATTAATTTCAATCACGAGTCACGAGTGAATAGTTCCAATTGCTATATCATCGTGGACGTCATCACCAGACACTGTATTCATATTAAAATAACAGCCCCCGCTAACTTAATGCTAAATTGGAAGGGAAATTTAATTGGCCATGGAGGTCCCCCTTCTGTTTCGTTTTTGACTCAGACTGTAGGAATGTCGGTCAGTTATCAACCGAGCGGAAGACGCCACTATGGGCATGACTAATCCCAATGAAGACAGATTGCAAATGCACTGGTTTAATCGGCTCATCCCACAAGAGAACTAGAGATGTTCCGTAAACGGTGCCATCAGTACTTTCATCATCATCATCATCATCCTGAAGGCCTCCACTGTTGAACATAGGCCTCCCCCTTAGACCGCCACACCGAACGACAATTTGCCACTTGCATCCACCGGTTGTCTGCGACCACGAACTGGAAAACGCAGCGTAGGTAGGCCTCCCACTAGACGGGCCGACGACATCAAAAGTGTCGCATCAGTACTTTAACACTTTGTTGCTAGACAAGCTTTTATAAAAACGTTTTCGATACTAACAGCTGATCAAAATGAGTCCAAACACCAATCCTCAATAAGAGTAGTTCCGGGGATTACCTCGCTGTAATAATATTGTATTGACGTCGAAACTTGACAGACAGATGCAGACTGTCACTACACTTGAGTGTGATTCATTGAGATCCCACCTCCAAATCTAAGCTATCGTAAATTCCGACATCTTAAAAAAAGATGTTCAGAGTGGAACTCGTGATCTCGACAGGAAGTCTGTAAGTGGCTGAGTCAGTGCGCGCCGGACGCTGTCGAATTATGTAGCCAATCTAATGGCAGGCGACGCGAATCTGGGGGACAAACCCAGTGCAATGCAACTAAGAGTTGGGGACAATGGTAGGAGAACTTGAATTGGAAATATATAGAAAGCATCACTAAAAGGCAGGACCATTTTGGATTTTGTATAATAGGTTTTGATAACATGTTAATTAGTATTTAAACGGGTCTAATTCGCGCACATACCTCGACGTTTCGACCGAGTTACATCGGCCGTGGTCACGAGGTTTTGATAAGTCTTCTCCCCCATCAGTTGTGTCCCTCAAATCTGAGGGTCGGCTCGGAGCTCTTCCTGTCATCATCCTACTACCAAGATGTTTTATCATCTTAGTCCTATAAAAGTAAAAATGACAGTGCGGGATCTATAGGTAGGGATAATATTGATAAAGCGCAATGCATCACCATTACGAGTAATAGATGCTTGTATCACAACATCTCAAGTACCTACCTTGGAAATCTGAAAACAATGAGTAACTGACACAATATTATTTACGTTTATACATATTCTCCGAAAATAGCTTCTCATTGGGTAATTACTTACGAGGTTAAATATTGGTAAGACCCCAAATAACAGACTTTATTGAGTAAGTATCTAATTATGATTCTCATGAATATAGTCTGCCTGTACTTCTGTAGTGTGAGTCAACTCAACTTCCTATCAAATTACAGACAAATTACAAAGACAATGTCGGATGTAGGCCGCGACAATTGGAGCCAGTGTAGTCAAAACATTCCAAAATACAATGGACATTATACATACATAGTTCACCAGCTCTATCATACGAATCAGAAACAACTCGTGAAGTAGGTAACTACAATGTACGGAAAATTTTATACGGCTAACTCTGACTAATAAACAGTATAATATGAGCTGTCTATTGACTCATCGACGTCACTACGCCAAGGTTATTCAGTATTGATTCAAGCGCTATCAATCTTTTCTTCGGTGCATGTGTTGTTTTGTTACCATTCTGGTTTTTCATGTCTATTCTTAGAATTCAATATTTGAAATATTATTAAATGTTTGTTTTTAGGAGCTGCCGTCTAAAATAAATATTTGTATGGTATTCGACTCGCTTTCATCATCACATTTGAGTCATATTTTTAGAATTTACTTTTCTTGCAATGTTTTGACAAGAATTTTTAAGATAGAATAAATTGATTGATGATTATCATCAATCAATGTCAGTTACTGCCCTATCCCACTATGCCCGCCAATAGCTCAGTTATGCTGTGTGTAGTTGGCAAGTGATATCTGTTGAAGAATAAAATGGTAGCTATTATACAACAACCAATTAATTGAATTCATCAGTCACTCGACCTCCAGCCCGGTTGTCTGTCAGCCAATTACAACGCCAAATAGCTGATGCGGGAACACTGTGTTTAATTGCTATGTGTGACCAGTAAACGTTGTGGGAATATGCGGGAAGACTGGGTAGATATCTATTTATGCCACGCTATAGCAGCGTGGATCTGATATGCTTTATTGACTTTTAATATCTACGAAAGTTGTTCCAAGCCACATAACGATAGGTAAAATTTTTACTAATGGGACGTATGCCGTTTATTTATCTTGACTATCGAGTCCTTGAGGAGTTAGCAAAGTTTGAATAATTGTAATCATTTCAATGATCGCCCTATTTACTAATGTGGCGTATGCCTTCTATTTATATTGGCCTTTATGTCCTTGAAGAGTCAGCATAGTTTGCATTGTAATAATTCAGCATTAACATTGACCTTGCGTTGTAATTTAGGTTCGGTTGAATTCCATAATGTCGTTTATATGTACATCGTTGTTGTGTTCATATTTGTCGTTGTAATCCATGTGGTTTGACATCTGTCAGTCGGGACGCTCCCAATCCTTAGCGTGGGAAAGGGCGTCCACCATGACGGTATTATGCATTGTGGAGCAGTATTGCGTGCTAGTTTCATATCTGCATGATAATTAAATACCTATATGTTTAGTAGACTGTAGACAATCTTGAAGCCATACATCTTCGGCTGCCACCCTGCAATTCTTGTACTGCATATGTAAAGTTTGTCCAGTCCAGATACTTCGACCAGTTTCCATTACACTTTGTTCTAGTTTGTCGAATGAGTTTGTCGAGCCAGTTTCTGGTGTTGAGAGTTTATCATTTCGGATCGATGACGTGCCTTACGAAGCACGGAGCGATGGAAATTCGCTCACAACTTACGAAATTAAGCTATACACCTTGAAACTTGGAACCTAATATCACTATTTTCTTTTTATGTTCTATTCCTTTGAAATTCCTTGCAATAAAAGAAACCTGGTAAACTACGAAGTATTCTATTCTAATTATCAACTTTTTTGTATTCTATGCCGTATTGTTGGAAGGAAGCCTTGAAGTATTAACTAACTACCCATAATTTTAGTTATTTCTGAAGAAATCGTTTTCACATGGAGTTTATTGTATGAGAACACTGACATGTGTTTGGTTTCCAAGTATGATCGATATAATTCAGCCAACATCCTTGAAGGAAATTACTTGGTAATTTTCATTAATTTTCATTTCCATGAATTATGGCTGCCATATTGCCACCGGCAATGACGCAGGCAGACTTGTAGAAAATGCTTCAGGCCTTTGATTTTTAATTTCATTTCGACTTACTGGACTTCCAAGTGATGGCAAGTGCCAGCCTGTTTTAGTAATTTGCATTGCAAAATGTTATGCGATACTACACTGCGCTCGTCATTATAATGTGCGGTTTCAGAACAACTAGTCAACTTGACCCATAAGTATATCCCTGTCTCTATCTGGCACTTAACAAATGACGAAGATACACTTATCTGTTAGTGTAAGTTATCTATGGGTTCAGAAACCAGAGGTAAGGCATTGGTTCCTAAATCTCATAACAATATGAGTACCTACTCTTCAACTACTGGTGCTGAGATTATAATGCTACAGTGAAATGGCATTGGAAGTAAAATTCAAAAGCGCAAAGATATTTAGGAGAAAGGTCTTTTCGGTGGAGCCAGAGCGTCATTTAATTATTTGCTTTTATTACTTATCTAAACTAAAATGTTGGATACCGTTTAAGATTCTGATCTAACGAGCGAAAGTCTATAAGATGGGAGTTTTTCTGATCGATGTCGAATGTTCGACTATTTCTTGTTTATAATACTAAATAATTGGATGGGTCTCACTTTCTTTAAATTAGACTTCTAGGGTCCCATTTATATTTAATGAAAGTTGGTTCAGGGTTAGTTAATAGTTTTGGAGTCTACTGTTATTTTAAACTACACCTCGTTATCTACATCTAATCGTTCTAATGTTTCATTATTTTGTCTACTTTTCTTACATAGGTAAGATATTGTCCATTGTCCGATAATTAGTATACTCTCCGGCGAAGATGTAGTATATTCCGGCACTACGGCGAAAAGACATTTGAAAGAGCAAACATTATCTTTCCGTGGAACATCCGTCGTGTGCACGTGGCAACAGCATTCTGAAGCTAATTTTACCGGCTCCGGCGCAGTCTCTAAATGTGATGCGCATCGCCGCCTCGGGGTGTTTTAACTTTATTTGCAGTTATTGCAACAGGGATGTCCCAAAATTTTTATAATCGCAGTTTATTTTTCAGGCTAATTTCATGTTTTGTATCCTTAGTACTAGTGTAGTACTTAGTGCTACTGTAGGGCAAGCACGAATCACTATCGAGAAAGAGTTCGTATTAGTTAAAGTAAAAATGGTTTAACATTTGCACAGCATTCCTTCTACCTATAATAGGGCAAGCACGAAAATTTAATGGTTCGTATCGATAACGTTCGTATACTAAAGCATCTTGACGATAGCAAGGGCGCTGGTCAAATCTCATTCAATTTATTTACGTTATGTACACGAATACCTATCTACTTTCTCGATAGTGATTCTTGCTTGCCCTACTGTTACTGTTTAAACGTAGGACTGAAGCGTTGTTCTTAGTCTCATATTGACTAATACAATATTACAGTAAATATCTTAGTACATAATCTAATAGTAGTGATGGATGGTCTAGGTACTGCAATACGATTGCGCCATTTTCTTCATAAATATAAGAGTTTGTTTTGCGTGTGGTCTCTTAGATTTATATTAGCAGTTAGATCATGCTCAGTAGCTTTTGTCGTTGACTGTATCCGTAAACTTTTGTGAATAGGATCGAAAACTTTTTAGAAGTACCTAAAGGTGCGTTGCCATCCCTAGAAGGATACATCTCACTCTATTCCGGGCTCTCTCCGGAGCGCACCTTAAATGGCTACATCGGATATAGAGCTAGACCCTTTTGTGCCCAACTACGTGGTGGTAGTTTGTTTTTATATTCCAATGGATCGGTTGTAACTTAAATAGTTTGAAAGATTTATGTCCCATCCTAATGGGATCAAAACGAGCTTGACGTGATCAATCCGAAAGGTATATAAGAGGACCAAAATGCGCTCCTTGCGGTACCCCTAGGAAATTTATAGCGGCAATCCAAATAATAGTTATCATTATGCGTATCCAATGTGTTGATGTTCAAGCAATACATACAGTACAAAGCTATTGGAGTATTGTAGCTGGAAAATAGATTAAATTAAACTGTCAGAAACAGTAGCCGATAAAGTCAAATGCCTGAGGCATAACCACGTCATGAACTGAAACCCAATCAGACCCAAATATCAACTAAAATACCTTGTAACAATCAGAAAAGCTAACATTGGTAATGGTACTAATTATTTTCAAGGAAATATTTTAAATATTATACTTAAAAATGAAAACTATGATCGTAATGTCTGACGCGTGACCAATGACGTTGTTCGGCTACACAATTATTCAGGCGCTTAGCAACTTCGCGCCATTCATCAAACTGTCTGTCACACATCATTGAGACATATTTAATTTTTATTTCTATGTTAATTTTAGAGTATTGTTTTAAATTTTAAATGTGCTGTTCAAAAACAAATAACAAAATAACTGCAACAACAGAGTCAATCAATGTGAAAAACTTTGTTCCAATATGTTTTTGAACGTAGTTTCTGAAATAATTCTTTCCCCATTCTAATCGTTTCATTCTCATCATACTCATCGTTGCTTGATGCATTCACCTTACCTTAAGGAAAAATATCAATGAAAGCGCTGGGAATCATGTTGAGCAGTCTACATAAATAATATATTTCACACCTACCTACATAGTAAGCTTACGTGCGTAGTAACACGTTCTCTTGAAACTGACGGCTGTGTACCTGATTATATTTTGTAGGTATTATGATAGCGTAGCTTGTCCTGCTTGTATACAGCCAAGTAGACATAAATATAATATTAGATCGATGATGATGACGAATCAATTGGAATAGGTTAGTGCGATAATTTGATTTGATGTTTGCATTTAGCGGTGATGTCAATATTGGTAATGCATTGATATCGTTTTAATTTGCACAAGTGCTAAGTATCCGACACATCTGTGGATTTGGATATCGAGTTGTTTCACCTTCAACTATGTTATCTGTCGGTGTGTTATGTTCGATAAGGCTTCAAATCTATTGAGTAAATGTACCTAAACCTAAAATGCAGATGTGCCTTATATCTGGATGCGATCAAATACAATCACACGTCTTTCGTTCCTTCGTAATGTCCTTCAACTCACCAGCGTCATTCATTACGAATCATTTCTATCCAAGATAATCTGAATAACAAGGCGTATAATGTTATTTTCTCAGTAAAAGCCTGGTCATTCTTCTGATAAGTGTTCGTTATTCACATAACGGTAAGACGGTTCCTATTTTTTATCTTCAAAATACTAAATAAGATCATTAGACGCTCTTCCGCAACTAACGAACCCAGAAATGTCAGAGATGAATATATTTTCATCTCAAGATAAATCAGCATCAGCTCGCCATCCGGGTGCCGGTTCCATCATCTCACTTCCCGTAATGAGAGACAAGACGGAGTCTGGGCTTGGATTATTGCAAATTCTCTGCATCCCGGAAGCAGACATGTCTTTCCGTCTATACTATATCTACTGTACAGTGTACAGTGCATTTGGCTACTAATGTCGGCTTCCGTGGCGTAAAGCGTTTCGTAAGGTTTCAATTCTTACACAGGATAAATATTTATTTGAACCACACGTTTTGGCGCTGTCTAGATGTTTTAGGAGCATGGTTGTAGTTTCTGATATCCTCGAATTCTTAAAAAAAGGGAATTTTAGTTCGGGGTAAGAGACTATGAATCTGGTCGTTCGAAGAAAAACTTTACTAGTTAACTGGCTACAGTTTCTAATCGATTGATGTTGCGTTAATTTGGTTTCAGTGTAATTTATTATTATTTGATTTAACAAACACCGCTTTCCGCAAATGCAATACGCATACCATCCAGACTATTCTAGACAAACCAGATGAATAGATTCCAGTTCTCCTATTCAAAAAAGGCATGTTTGCTATGTGCGCTATCACTAAACTGAAACCAAATTGCCAGACAGAGTTCAAGAAATCAGATATTTTAAATGACTGCAGATCGTCGCACCCGCCCGCCGAGTGCCAAACTAAAACATGCGACAGGAATAGCCGAGATCCAGGATCGGATAGTAGTTGTGCACTTGTCGCATAGACGCGAGGTTGATGCACCTATCGCTTCTCAGGAATAGAACCAAAATAAACTGCTTTGAATAAGGGAGGGGTTGAGACATTGACTAAAATAGGACGGGTTCAGTAGATATCACCCTAACTAACAGTCATGTTGCTGATAGCTTTTGTCCAAAGCGTCGTAAGCGTTTTTCGATTCGCTGATTTTGACTGCCAATAGCTCATGTCTGTTCATCATGTTCGGAACATCGCTACGAAATGCAACTTCTGTTGTAAAATGCAATTTTAAGAGGGTTCATTGTTTATTCATCAAATGTCAAATTACTTCCCTAATCTATCTTGGTTTATGACGTTTACTGTTATGTATGAAAGTGAGGGTCGGATACTTTTGCAATGTAGGTCAATAGAATTTGCATGAGACTGGAATGTACAACAATCTTTCATACATTATTTTTAGTTTCCCAGATTTTATATGAAAATGTGGAGAATTGCATAAACATATAAAACAACATTGAAGCAGCCAGCTTCAAACGGTCTCCGCCGTACAAACACGATACGTCTGCCGTGAATAGATCCGCTAACTACAGTGAGCCTGGCCCGAGGCCAACGCTAACAACTAAAGTAACCAAATGCCCCTTGTTATTCACTCGGAAGATCCAATAAAAATCATCATTTTGGAAAATTTAAAAGCATTGTCAAATAACTTGCGTGTCTGTATGTATGGCTCTGTGTGAAACTTAGTTGACTGAATAATAAGCATGGTTTCGTAGACTTTTGAGCCTGGCATTCCAGGGTCGCTCTTGATCTTGCTTATTCAGGATCAAGAAGACTAGCGTGAGGGAAGCCTTATAAATAATATCGTAATTATGCTCTTTCAATTTAATTGCGTCACCAGAATCATCAACATCATTAAAAAACGTCTTCGCTCCTGGAACACACCGAATTGCTTGCAATGTGTTAGTAGGTATAGCAGGAGCTCCTACAAAGATGGGTGCTTACACATGAATCCAGTGCTCATGTTACACTAAATGTTATGTCGTATTAATTGTAAGTAAAATATGCTTGAGATTTTTTTAAGAGATAATTTTCGCTGGTTCATAAACCAGTCTGCGGGTAAGACCACGCAACCTATATTATACGCAAGCTCCGCCTACGCAGCCGGCGCAGGAAACCCGCTGATTAGGGATCTAGCATCTAGACCCAGCCACATTCCACTTCAATTACACGCGGATTGCGAACTGAATATTCCACGAAGAGGTTTTGGCTATCGGAAAAATTATCCGAAGCTTGTATCTTTACTTTTCACCGAGATATGATATCCTAGCATTCTTTTGAAAAGGACCTTGACCAAGGTCAAGCTTCTTATCTTGACTGGATATTGCCACTGTCAATGATAAAACGGTAAATGAATATCTACGAGTTCTCAATCGAATTACATGTAGATAGAGGTTCATTAGGAATGTGTTTTTATGATCACCAGAGCGCTTGCCAAATGCTTTTTTATTTTTACTTACATAATAAATACCCAATGGAAACGGAGTTTCCGTCTCCATATGATTTTTGGCACGGCATTTCCAAAATATCAGCTAATATTGAATGAGCTTTCGTTAGTTTTTCTTCGAACAGAAATAGCTTTATGAAGCATTTTTGTTCGCTGCCAAATCAGTTGATATTTTGATTGCTCCATACAATAATTTTCTGTCATCGGTTGGTGCGTGTGGTCGATTAGTATTCATTTCTGCTATGTATCGAATCCATTGGCTCCTGCCGATCACACCACTGGCCAGCAAATTGAGACGACCTTACCTATCGTTAATATTCATGCATAATTTCATCTCGAAGGAGCTTGGATTTCATCCAATAACATTATCTTCACGTTAGACCGCTTCGATTGTTGCTAGGCCAATATACAAGAGGATTATTGTTCTACCAATGCCAATTTCAATGCTATTTGGCACCTCAATACCCAGATATACCCATTTTACGGGGCAAACAAGATATTTTTGTCCCGGAGGTTTTTTCTAACGGAGGTTATTATAAATGTATCAGCTGATATCGAGGACTTTTCCACGGTACGTTTCTGTTTATTTTTGTTTGCTGTTTTTTTCTTTATTCTCATTTTTATTTTGGTCTCTTTTAACACTAAAAAAGAAAAAGTTCAAATTGAGAAGTTTATTGAAAAAAATGTTCTTTACAGGGATCAATATTCTGGAAAAGAGAATAGAGCACAAACGCAAGACTTGTTTTGCCTTTCCATGCCTTGTAGCCCGAGAAGGGGTAGTGCAATGGATATTACAGATTTAGAAATACAACCACTGCAAGCTGTTGAAGAGGTGGTACAAGAACATATCGGCGGTCACATAGAAGTGGTAGAAGAGCCTGCCGCAGAACCAGCTGATCAAAACAATGATTTTATGGAAACCGATACAGTCGACGATGAAGCTGAATAATGTGTGCGAGGATGTTTATTGTATATTTTTATACTAATATTATTTTGTTGAATTTTGACTATTGCAGATTATTTGGAGGAAAGAAATTATATACTAATAATTGTTTATCTGTCTTTTTCATTCGATATAATTGTATTTTTTTTTCAATAAAAATAAAGTTTTGTAGTATTTCTATATTTTCCCACCTTCTTCCTAGTTTGCTATTATATCTAGTTGCATTGGTATGAATACACAATATTTCCAGTAGGTACTACTTAGTTGGATAAGTATTTGTGTGGCACAAAATTCCTCAACATTTCTGGAATTGCTCGTTTATTTATCGTTGTAAGTTTGTAAGCAGTTGTTTCTTTACAATGTTCGACAATCTAGTTCACGATTAGGTATACACAGATTGTGTACTACGCTTTTCTTGGCATGTGACGAGGAATTATGTGGCTTGGACGCGAGTTTCTTTAGGTACGTGTTGTGTAACATAGTGCTCAAGTTTTTGACACAGTCTCAAGAAAACCATAATGTACTACTGCATCTACATTATTACGTAAATTTGGAAGTTACATTATTACGTTTTTTTCCAAGAACTGAGATTACCTCTTTAGTCATGAAATGACATTAGTTTTAAAAACAAATTAGAAATGTGCCTGTCTGGTTTTTGGATAAATACTAAAGATGTCCATCACTCGTGAAAAATATCATGTTAAATTATGAATAAAATGTATACATACTTAGTTTTTATTTAAATTATTAATGAGACAAAACAGTATGCAAGTGATATAATATACCTAGCTATAAATGTGCCATATAAATTTTCTGTTGTGATATTTCAAGAGCCAAAATAAGACATACCTACCTACTTATCTAACTCATTTTATAATTTTTCTATAAAATAATGTTTACCTGTAACTTGGTGCATAGATAATTATTCTGTCCGTTCACCTGTCTATCGCCGATCCGGCGCGCACGCTCCACCGAAGGCGACTATGCCTGGCCTTCACTGCAGAATTAGCGTGTATCAGGCGCGAGTCAAGTTCAATGTCAAATCTAAAATTCTACGAGTCGCGAAAAGTAGACTGCTACGTCACCGCTTGCGAATTTAAAATACACAGCAGCTTTGTGTTACAGTTTACAATCGATTACGTATTTTTTCACCGGATTTTTTACTTTTTCTTTGTGTCCCATGGCAAACTGTAGTGTTACCAGCAAATTGTTTTCTCAGGGTGATGAGCGCTGATTTGCAATGCAATACAGTGTGAGATTATTAGTGTTGTATGCTATTACGGTCAGCATGAATACTCGCTGAAGATTTCCTAGCTTCATGACTAGGTCTTGCCGTACAAAATGCTAAAATTAGACAGTATCATGACAGAATATTATGTAAAAAAAGTTGTCATTGTTCAACTATTTTCGTTGCTTTGAACTTATATTTAAAGATTTGCCAAATATTTTTTTCTTGCCGAGTAAGCTTGATCGAATGGCAACCAACAACTAATGAATACGTGATACGTCGATGATCTCGGAAAAACAAAAGCTATACCCAGCAGTGGTTAGTGCAGCGCTGCAAATTTTGCCGACGCATTAAGCGTAGTAGCTGAGCAATCAGACTAATCGGTCGGGGGTACAATTCCTGTTTGTTTCTCTAAGTGTTAGGTGTAAGTATGTGAAATGATATGTCTGTAAACCGTACTCACGACACAGGAGAAATAGTATAGTGTGGGGCTACGTTAAAAAAAGACATGATAAGTAAAGAGATAAAGAAATGATGATGTTGCTGATTTTTCTTCTATATTTTTTCCTCGTAAGCGGATCGTTGCCACTGACAAGTGATGCCGCTACGCAGACTCAGACGCCGGCGCCGAAGTCGACGTCGGCGAAGGCCCCGGCGCCGCACTCCAAGTCGAAGCCGCCGCCACAGACCCCATCACAGCAAGCAAAGCCTTTCCCTATCCTCGAACTGCCGCCGGATAAGACAAAAGCCTACATAGAGAGAAGTTAGACCGGTCTAACCTAAACTTCCTCTAGACTGCAGTAAATAAACCTGCATAAAGTGCATGCTAACGTTAATGCGCTGGTTTTATAACTTCACCTTTGCGTTATCTCCACAATAAATAATGTGGTGGTGAGATGAACATTCGGATCTGTTTAAAATATTGAAATCCTTGTGATTGGCTCTTCCTCTGAAAGTCTGCAACAGTGTTTTGAACAGCCGTGGCCAGGCTCGCTCCGAAATGCTGAATTCATTAAAGAAGTTGACAGATGGTGAAAAGACAGCATGAAATTCTTCTCTAATGAGTTCAATGGTAAATATGACTGTTATTACTGCAGAGGTAGCGCATAACTAAGTAGATTCCTTTGGTAGTGGACCGGTGAAGAAGGGGCGATATGTAGCTTAACTCAGGTTTCGTCATGTCACCTCGCCACTACCATAGAAACCTACCTAGCTATGCGCTACTTCTGCAGTTAGATATGTATTCAACCTAGCTGTTATCTCACCTACGCATTATATTAGGGCATTATATTATGTAGCGTGAGTAGTAACTACGAGATTAGGTAATACGATCCACGTCTTCAGCATCGTACCTGTATTCAGTACAACTTCCCGAAAGTACGATGTCTGAACCAAATCTTCATAAACTATGCTCATTCAATAAATCGTCACCTGTTCCAGAATTTTTGATTAGGTATATTGTTAGTATAATTGATCCCAGGGGTGTCACTAAAGTAAGACAGTGTGTCGGACGGAAAAAATGCCATGAGCTCTGGCCTTAGTTGGCTCAAAATGTTCTTATCACTATATTAGGCATGTAGGTTCATTAGATTAGAACACGCAAAAATAATGAGTTGATTGAATGGGAAAATATCATGAATCATATTGGATTTTTATTAATTTTGGGTAAAGATGCTGCCAAGTAGATTTCATTCTATTTTTATTGTAATGGCAATCTCTTAATATGTGGCCAGCATTTGGGCAAAAATGAAAACATTATGATGCCACACCTGTATGATATTGGGCCTCGATCGATGATTGAAAGATACCTTGACTATCATATTCTCAGGCTCTGTTTTTAGACTAACGTATATTAATGGAAATTGTTGTGGAAGATTTATTTTTAATGCTTAATTATCTATTTATTGTTTATTTCTTAAGCGTAACGATTAATTACAATGTTTCTGTAAAATCATCAGGTAAATAGCGTAGATGAGATGACATTTAAGATGCTAGGGTGCATAAATATCTAGTGTCATATTTTACTTGTTAAATAAGGATGTTTTTTGGTGATCTTTTCGCCCGCTGCTAAAACTTCATGGCATCTTAATTAATTTAATGAAGGAATCTCACACCAACTACGGCTATATTTTAATGAAAAAATTTTGATGCTGCTGACTAATGATAGTCAAGATCTGGCCTTATTATATTTTTGTTTTCCAGCATCTGTATTTTTTTTAACATCTATCGTAATGTAAAGTTGTTTATAGCATGATTGGTCCTGCTAAGGTAAAGTTTTATGACGTTTTACCATTCCAGTGACACTACAGTGACCCCCTGCTTAATAGTATACACTTCATTTAGCCACTTTTTGTCGCGTGGCAGTTACAATTGCAACGAGAATGGTTTAGTTAGAAGATCATCTGGTCGTTGACTCCTACCTACCTAAGGGTATGTGAGCCGACTCAATTAAGTGGAATTGGAGTGCATTGCAAAGTTGCACAACAACGAGCTAATAATGTTGTGCCTCTGCAATTTGTACGATACTGAACTTTACGTTGTTTCAAAATGCATTTTCTTAGTGTTCACATAATTTAAACATTTACCTATTCGCACATTTCATGCAAATGATTTCAATATTCGCGATCATTACGTTCTATACTTACCTATACCTGCATATTAAATTGGCCAGTTTATGTTAACTAGAATTTAAACGGGTCTAATTCGCGCCCAAACTGATATCAAAATATATAATTTTGACATATTACCTCCACTTTTAGACCCATATTAGACCCGTTTAAATTCTAGGTAATTTGTATTCAGTTCGCGAAAGTTAAAGAACTTCTATTGCCAGTTTTTATTTTTAAATTATTGTTTTTCCTTAAAGGGGAGATTTGCCAAGTGAGGAATACAGACAGAGAATAACAGCGCAGGCGCAGGCAGCAGCAGCATCATCTCGCTCTGGCACCGGTGGTACCGACGGTAGACAGCCACCGAAGACCACAATGGATCGACCATCACAGGTATGTTTACGAGATGGGTTCCCAAAGAGTCACACTAAATCGAGTCACAGTGACTCGTTGATATTTTTTTCCCCCAACGGGTCACACTGTTAATTGTTGCAACTATTTTTTCCAAGAGGATTCCTAATGAGTCACAGCCGTGTAACAGTGTGACTGTGTGACCCGTTGGGAATAAAAATGTACGAGACACGCGTGCAAACAAAATATTATTTTAGATGTATATTATTATATGGGAATAAACAAGCACTACCTGTGTCTCAGAAACTTGAAGTATAAACAAATTTTGAAGTACTTATCAGGGGCGTCAAGCCTAAACAAAATAATTCAAAATAGCATTATAGCTCAAATAGTCCTTATAAATGGTGCCTCATAAAAATATTGTTAAAAGTTGGGTCCTTATAAATAATCCTAAGCACTACATAGTTTTATTTAATCTCCTAAACAGTGGTGTTTGTTTTTTGTTTGATATAGACGGACGCTGCATGCGACTGTTCGAAATGAGTTCAGTATGAACCATAAGGACTAAGAAGCACAATTAAATCAGCAGAAGGGGAACGAAAACATAACAAAAGCGGAAAAAGGTGGAGAAAGAAACCAACAACATCAACGAGCATGGTAACTATGAAATTTACAATAAAATACTTATAAATCATTTATCTAACTGCATCACGCAGAAATGTGGTTCATTAATTCGGCGATTCATCCTAAAATAACTAATTTCAAAGTCTGATCAAAATGAATCACCCTCTGTAACGTATGCAAATAATTTAGTCGCGTATTCTTCCCCAAAAATATGAAAACTCACAACAAAATAATGCATTGATAATTATTGCCTATGTTTCTTAAACTAGGCGTTTCATTTTGTATTAACTAGAATTTATACGGGTCTAATTCGCGCACAAACTAATATCAAAATATGTAATTTTGACATATACTTACATCGACGTTTCAGCCGAGCTATTACATAATTACCTACTACCGTCAATAATAATTGTGTAAGTATTTGCACAAATTACACCAATAGAATAAAAATATAACTAGTGTGGTATAGTCCAAAATCGCGTTAACAGAAAAAATGCTTATTTGTAATTATCATATTATCAGTCTATGGCCAAAGCCTCGATAAATGATAGGTACGTCAACGAGCCTTCAGTTGTGGATCGACTCACGGTCATGTGGAGTGAACATTGCATCAGTGTTTTCAGTTCTCTATCAAATCAGTTATCTAGGCTTGCGTATCTCTGCAGAAGTTGTGTGCTAAAGTATTGATAAAAAAACACTGGAAAACCGGCCAAGTGCCAGTAAGGGTACGCACGAAGGGTTCCGTGCCATTATCTATAAAAACTGCAAAAAGATCGCGTTTATATACACATCAAAAAAGTCTAAGCAACATGCATGCATAACATGGACCCAGGAACAATGGGATAAAATTATGTTTTCCGGTTTTTGTAAATGGAAACATGAACGCTGAAAATTACGTTGAGGACGTTCTCAGACCTTATGTCCATCCATTTGCACAAACCTTTGGCTCCGATTTTAAGTTAATTCATGACAATGCGCGTCCACATACAGCTCGGCGAACCAGAAAAGAAAACCAGAAATTAGTACATGTTGCTTAGACTTTTTTGACGTGTGTATATTATTTATTTTATAGTTTTTTTTCATTCAAGTTTGTTGTTATACCTAGCGGCAACAGAAATGCATCATCTATGAAAATTTCAACGGTTTAACTATCACGGTTCATGAGATACAAGCCTGCCCGGTGCCAGACGGACGGACAGCGGAGACTTTGTAATAGGGTCCCGTTTTACGCTCTGGGTACGGAACCCTAAAGATGATATGATAACAATAAAAGTGACGCTGTAAGTGAAACGAAACAATATAGTTACAATCGTGGCGTAACTAAATGATACCGGGTATTAGTCACGATGATAAGGAATTGGCGGCATAGTTTATTAAAAAATATTTGACAGTTTAAAGCCTCACCTACTAAAGTCAGATGGTCGACTAACTTGGTCTAACCAATTCAGCTTGTCATGGTCTCACTATCACACCTCATAGTGATAATGTTAGAAATCGAAATATTGTTAATTGCATTTCAGAGTGTTCAGGCTCTAAAAACTTTGAATTTAATAACCCTGTTCAGTATGATGCTTCGTGGAAGCCTTTTCCACCAGGAGTAGGTGTAAAAACAATAATAAAATACCAATTTTCCGAAATATGTGAACTGTATTCTTCCAATTTTTCATTAGCTGTCTAATAATATAATGTCAATTTGATAAACATCTGATTTTAGAAAAAAGCAAACAAATTTACTGATGAGGCCTAACTAAGCTACTACAAAGGTGCAGTATTTTATAAAATAGAGAAATACGCGCTGAACAACCCTATAATAGTAATGCCCTTAAATTTAGGTCATTACTTTCGAAGACGTAATTAGATATTTTTTCTAGTGATGGGTCTGCTTTTTGAGATCCATATTTTATTATGTCGGCTGTTTCGTAGTTTAGTTCTGACTCCAAGAAACAGTTTATATATCTGTCCATATTTTCAAATACGTAATAAAGATGCTGCCTCAATTCCCGCGCAGTAGGTACAAATATTAGCAAAGCAGCTAAAAATTATCCAAACTATTTTACACGAAACTTTCTTGGGAGTCCTTTGCAAATAACCGTTTTGCTGTGAGTGTTTGCGAGACCATCCAATGACCCATAAAAAATGGGTCAGGATATATGTAACTATACTGCCGTGTAAATCCAAAATACTGTAACTCTAGATACAGTGTTTTGGTTTAATAGTGCTCAAATCCATTTTTTCGACCTGGCCTACACCCCTATATCAAAATATTTGCTCTATAGATACACAGACGGTAGATAATAGCATTCTCAAAAGACTGTAATTTCCTTATGTTGAAGGTTTAAAATGGCAAAACACTGCAATTAAAGGTACAGTATTATGTTTGAAAAAGCCGTGCTCCGTAACTCGCAATTAGTTACCAGCTGAGATACAGTGTTTTGTAAAACCATTAATCCAAGACCCCTCCCGCCACCGTACTCGTTCGTGAGGGAGTTCAACTGTTGTTGGCCATCCGGGCGATGCGCGGGGAATGCGCGGGGTTGGGGGGGTTTGTTCGGTCAGTCAGTGAGTGTCATACCATAACCATACCGACCATAGAAACTGAAGATCTTTTTCACAACATGCTCGGAGAAAGTAATGAAGCTAGGTAATCGTTTATAATTGTTATCGCACTGATTAAAACACTGATGATGATGATGATAGCTTGTAGCCTATGTATGAAGTTGGCATAATTATAAGCTCTGTATACCAAATTTAATGCAAATTGATTCTGCCATTTGAGCGTGAAGAAGAAACAAACAAGCAAACACACTACAAACTTTTGCCTTTATAATTTTAATTAATTAATTAACTAGCTGGCCCGACAGACGTTGTCTTACAAACATTTGTATTAGAAAAATATTTATAATTTTTCCCTCTTTTTCATACATTATTGCCATTTTTTATTAGTTATTCTGCTATTTGGAGTGGACAAGTTCATGAAAATCAGTCCAGCCTTAATTCTTGACTTATTAGTAAATGGTTTCACTAACACGACTCTGTTTTGAAGTAGGTATTTAGATAAGAATAGTAGAATTATTAAAATAAGGAATCCATATTAAAATACTAACTAAATATTGATACTATGAATTTAAGATTGCCATACATATAATTATTTTACAAAAGCACTGTATTTCAAGATACAGTGTTTTAGTACCTACATCTTCATGGCCACTGTTTTGATAGAAGTAGGTATTTATTTCCTCTATGTGTTGGTAAGCCAATAACCTGTATTTACGGAATACAGTGTATTGTCATAACAATGCCAATTTGTATAATGGACTATGGTGGGCCATGACACTTTTTGAGGTATAATTCATTTGTTTTAGTATATAAATAAAATATTTGTGGAGGGCTAGATAGATATTATAAATACCTTTAAATTGATACCAAACACTTATCGTTCTTTAAAGAATATAGCTATGAAATCATAAAAAATCTAAAATAAAGTTTAATGCTCGTTTTCTCAAAACTCATATTTCTGAGATACAGTATTTTGGAATTACACGGCAGTATAGGTACTTACTATGTGATTGTGACGCTCACTTTACGCCTGCTGGAGAAAACACGGATCAGATTTACAAGACAGATCTATAATAGCTAATAACGTAAATTCGTGGAATAACCCCAATAGAAATAAAGAGTAAACAACGTACTTGCCAACAGCTAGCGATCTCTGCGCCCGCGCCGCCGCCACCGCGCCTCTGTGACGCACAGACACACAAATGACTGAAAACAGTTGATAGATTTTGAACTTTAGCACTTTGAGATAGATGCGACTACTCGGGCTGGTAACATCATCTAGGCAAATTGCTGTAGCTAGGTCTGAACGTTCAACATTGATAAACATACGTTCGTAATGCATTATGAAATTCATGTTTGTTATACATACATCGAGCAATGAAATAAATGGAGATGGGTGCTTATCTCAATAGAGACGTTTCAACTGAACTCACAGAAATAGCTAAAAGTAGGTACTTACCTACTGCGAAATCTCAATAAATTGGTCTCGGTTTTTTTTTGTTTCGGAAACGAAAATAGCTTGCTTTCATAACTCGAAAGCGTTTCGAATCCGTAGATAGTATTAATCATTTGTTTGTCACGAAAAACTTGCTCGAATTCAATGCACTTTCTTTTTGCTTTTTTGACCTGTTTAGTTTTTTACTCGCTTCTTTGTCTGACGATCGTTTGAGAGATACGTAGGAAGTAGTTTAATTCGTCTTTTTGTAAGACTTATAATCAGTCATCGGATAATGGGCGGTGATTCAGACGTGCCACCGTCGACGTGGTTTTGTTTGAGACAAATATCTGTTTTGAACCATAGTAAAGTTAGATGGTATCTGTCGAATAGGCTTTTATAATATGGCATAGAACATTATGCAAATTTATTTCATGTATCGATTCTTACTGGAACTAGATTGAACTTCAGATTAGTTAGCGGACATCGTGTTGCACTCGGGCGCATCAAACTAAATTTAGGCTCCGAAATTGTTGCTGTCACTTTCAAAAGTCCTTAAACGAAAGGGATGGTAACACTTATAAAATAACAAGAAGTGCTGGTTAGGGCTCGAAACCACGACAAGATTTCAGAAATAGGTCTTAGTGCTAATAATATAAATAGGTCGTATTGTAAAAGTATTCTAAAATAGCTTAAAAACTGTAAACAAGAGCTCAAACGACCTGCATACTCGTAATATTGTTACATAGGAACCAGCATAAAACACTTTTAAAACCTAAATTTTACAAGACTACAAAACGGCAAGTCGTTTCATATTTACAGAGCGTGAAAACTCCGTGACTGCAGCTAATAGAAATCTCGTGAGACACTCAGTCTGTTCAGTCGAGAAAGGGTGCACTTATAGATGCTTACATTATATAGGCAACTTTCGCTAAAGCCATGCCTACAGAATGCGGTTTGGGCGACTTCAATGCACGATTACATTGCACTTGGAGACAGGGAAAGACGGAGACTGCGATTCCTATACACTGAGATATTAACTTGCTTAGCTTGGAAAAGGAAGGGACTATAAAATATAATAAGAGTTATTTAATTAACCCCTGAGCAACTGAGAATGCACTTGACAGAGCTGTCGAGTTTCACGTATGACTAAAGTTATCTGCTGTTAGTGATGGTACCTCGTAGCTAGTTCAAAAGATGTATCGTGGCTTCAAAGTACGAGTACCTATGACTGATAGAATTTGTCTCATTGGTGAGAGGGACGGAGATTGGCTTGTGACTGGATGACGAAAACTTCAAAAGGGTCCGCCATTTTGATTTTGCAGCCGTTTTGCGGCCCCTGTCCAGCCTATGGAGTTTGAAAAGTATTATAACCTCCCGTAACTGTCCAATTTAGTGCAGCAATTTGTCATTGTTCGATATAGGCTGTAATGCCGAACTAGTCGGGCGTGATGCCGTGTGCCAGTGGACACTAGAGGCCAGATGCGGCGGCGACTGCGCCGGGGTCGACGGCCGGTGCATGACTCACACTCTCCAGTTACGGGACACCGGCCACGGACGTATTTCTGATCGTGTCTGTCGGTCTGTCCGCGGTGACATGGGGTAATGTTACCTAAACGAGACTGCGTGTGGGAGCTGCTTTATTGTGTACTCTCTATTATATTCCAAAAGCTTTGAACAGCATGTCTTGTGCCATTTTCTAAAATCAACCTGAACAATTTGTATGAACAATCGGTAGGATATTCATTTAATTTTATTTTGAAGTAAGAACTTACCTTATTCAGTTTCTTCATCCATATCCGAAATGTGGAAAGAATTCGAAAATACAAGGAAACTGATTTGGCTTAGGTACTTTTTACTCCATATTGTGTAACCTGCGAAAATTCCGAATTCCACTACTTTTGTGACTCACACACACATCACGCGAGTTTGCATCATCAAAATAATACACAAACTCGAAACTTGTTTATGTCGTCGAGGTTTTACCTCTGACTGGTTTTAGTTTAGTGCTAGGTACGTGTTTGGAAGATATTATTTTTGAATGGCATTAAGATTAGACAAGGTATCCCAGCTTGACGACGGAATCGATGATCCGAATGAATTGCGTGGATTGATCGGAGAATAATCTAAATTTAGCAGACCTGAATAAAATGAGGCATTTGTCCTGATTTTTCTATATACTTCGTATGGTTGCCTCTGAATGTTCCTCATGTATAGGTGTCAATCATCTTTATCTTTTTCCCACTTCGCTGTATCCTCGACGACTTTGTCAGATAAAATACTCCTATTATGGATCAACTTTGGATATCTCTACTGATCTTATCATTAGAATTATATTAGGTCTTACTTCTGCTTCTAGATTATCAACTCTTCGGATAACAACCGCTTGAGAGATAGCCCATCCGTTGAGTTATTTTGTACCTTTGGTTCGATCATATTCTACAAGTGTATAAAGAGAACTTGAAATTAACGTCGTGGTAATCCCAAGTTCTCCGTATACCTAAGGAAGACAAATAGAACTCGTTATTTATGGACAGCTACATAATTTCCTTAAAAGTGGTTTTATCATAATAACTATTGTGTTTATTGCTATGAGTTCTCTATTTATAAGTGCAAACGCCACATTATAGGGTCAGTGCGTTGGTTTCCCGGCCACCTTTGGTTTTCGGCCTTTGGGCTGTGGTGTTACAGTATAATTAAGATTATAGCAATAAATGAAGGTGCCTGAAAAAATAATTTTGATTGAATCATCTGAAATTAGTTGCCTAATATCTGACAATATTTTTGGTCTGACAGCTCTGACCAGGAATTTCTAATTAATTATTCAGTTTGACACCAGCAACAGAGGTGCCACAAGATGTGCAATTGAACGAAAAAAATAGTGGCGCACGTGATGATTAAATCATTTTTTTAGGCTTTTTTATAAGTAAAAAACGATGACATGCATGTTATTCACTAAATAAATGATTGATTATCATACTTCTAGCTTGTTTATTGTCATAATTGATAAAAATACACAATAATTTTGGTGGCCAAATATTAACATGGTAATTTCTTCAAATATTTAGTTTTCGGCCGGGTGGCCGAGAACGAAGTTGTCATAGCTTGTTATACTTTGTCTCTTTTATTTATTTGGTGGCTAACATCATGAGACTACTCTTTTCTGTCTTAACCGTCATGAAAGATCTAATTTTTATTTTTCGGCCGCCAAATTACAGTTGTATGATTAAATTATGGTGCCACTAAGATGACCATTTTTTCGGGGCCGAAAACTAGCACACCATATAAAAATCTAGGTTAGTTTTCGGCCTACCGAAACTTGTATGGAACAAAATGTGGCCGAAAACTGAGTGATGTTCCCACTTATCGGCCATATCATGAAAATAGTGAACAAATTTAGATTAACACTAGTGCAAATCGAACTGGGTTCTCCCTATTTACTGAAACTTGACAGATATCGATTCATGCAGTTTAAGAATGTCTTTCTCCAGATGGCACCTCCAAAATTTTAACAAAAACACGGCGTTCAGCATTATCACTACGACGAGCCGAAGGAATAAATAGAGCGAGGGCTCGTGTTACGGAGGAGTCGATCAAGCTCTGGTTCCGAGAGCTTGAATAATTCCTGGTGGAAAAACCACCAAGACATATTGGAAAGACTAGAGCGGATGTTCAATGGTGACCAGAGTGGCTTCGCATTTTGCCCAACAGCTTAATAGCTTCTAGCTAGAAGGCCTTAGTCCAAGAGGGTTCCCCAACCTTTATGTATCAAATAAAAAATAGCAGTGCGTAGGATAACTTAACTGTGCTGAAGCACAAATATCATCATCATTGCTTCAACAACATCATCAGTTTGAAGACGTCCACCTCCGTCCTCCCACTTAGACCGCCACACCGAAGGACAATTTGCCACTTGCAGCCACTGGTTATGCCAGCGACGCTTTTGATGTCGTCGGCCCATTTAGTAGGAGGCCTACCTATGCTGCGTCTTCCAGGTCGTGGTCGCCACTCTAGAACCTTTCATCCCCATCGGTTATAAGTTCTACGAGCGATGTGGCCTGCCCATTGCCACTTCAGCTTGCAAACCCTGAGAGCTATGTCGTAAACTTTAGGTGTTTGGCCAATATCCTCGTCTCGGATTTTATCGCGCAAAGAAACTGCGAGCATATATCTCTCCATTGCCCGCTGTATGACTGAGCTTCTCCAAAAGGCCAACCGTTAGGGACCACGTCTCAGTTTCTTATGCCATCACTAGTAACACACATTGGTTCAAGACCCTTGTCTTTAGGCACTGTGGAATTTTGGACGAGTAAATGTCACGTTACTTTCCAAACACTGCCCATCCGAGTTGGACTCTTCGGGTGACCTCTTTGTTGAAGTTGGATCTGCCTAACTGGACAATCTGCCCAAGGTATATCTGTAGTGGTCAACAGCTTCGAGAGTATCGTTCCCAACGATTACCGGCTGTATACATGGACATTTGACATGAAAGTCTTGTCAATGTTAATTTTAGACCACCTGTTGGGAAACGCCACTGAGGTCACTGAGCCTATGCTCAGATATTAAGACCTTCAGCGACTCTGCCATGATGACTATATCATCGGCAAAAAGAGGGTGAGTGATGTATTCACCATTGATGTCGATGCCGAATCCGTTCCAGTCCAAGAGCTTGAACTTGAAACGTTGAAACACAAATAATTATGTCCGCCATTAATTGTATTTTCATACATTCGCCCACCAAAACGTGTTGTACACATGCCACCAAATTGGGTCTTAGGCAAGTCGGAAAGCAGATGGGCGCGTGTTGATGTATTTTTCGAATACATTTTTACCTTTTTATGCAGGGTTTTGATATTAAAGTAATGGCATTTTACCTTTAATATAGCGCGATGTAACGGCCGAAAACTAAACATGATCTGGCCGAGAACTGAAATTTGAGGCCGAAAACTAGCATTTTAGCACTTTTCAGACGTTTCTTTTTTTATAAAAAAAGCTGTAGTATTTAACGTCCTCACATTAACTCCAACATAAACTTCAGTGTTTACACTATCAAAAACAAAAATAAGTACGGCTATACATCGGCCCAATTATTTTAAATGCAATTTTAAAGTTGACATCTGCGCTAAAAGGCCGAAAACTAACGCAATGACCCTACGAATATACTCAAGACACGAAAAACGTGAAGGAACAAATTAAGTAGGTATAATATATTTTCGTCTGCTTATAAACGCAGAATAGGTACCCGCAATATTTTAAGTTTACCCGCTATTAGTGACCCTGTCGTGGTTATAAAGACTACCTTTAGACGAATATAGTTATATTCGTGTAAGAAGGCTACAGTTAGTAGGCGCCCACTAGCCGACTTGTCACTTGTCGCCGCGACTAGATCAGTGTGCCTAGTGCGAGTTTTCTCAATTTATTTACGCGCTCGGTCCGTTTTACGTTAGTTACTGATTCACTGACGCTAGATGGCGCTGCTCTTATTCCATACAATTTCAAGTTTACCCCAAACGGACCGAGCGCGTAAATAAATTGTCAAAACTCGCACTAGGCACACAGAATATGAAAAAGTTGGCCGCAGCCTGTCGCGGCGACAGTCGCCCAGTGTGCGGTGTGAGGTTCTACAACAATTTTTCGTTATATTATGTCCAAATTGATAACAACAAAGAGCTTTGTTTTATTCCCAGAACATAAAACAAGAAGACGTTTGACGCAGCGTCAATGAACAAACAGAATCGTTTTAAATTTAAGATATTTACATTTTAAGGCCATAGGTATAAAAGTGTATACTCAACATAAAATGTATGCTTATCTATCAAGTTATTTATGAATGAAAATAAATGCATTAATTAACGCAACTGTCTCTCACTTGTTGTATTTTTCCAGTTCGTAAAATAGGACACACTTAATTTATAGGTACTTCTAGATACTTTATTGTAACAAATGTCGAAATATTAAGTACTAGTAGTAAGTTTAAAAAAACATACTTTCGAATTTATGTACCTACTGTAGTAGGAAGTACTATATTTTAATATACTCGTATACTTACTTACCCTACTTCACTTTTTTATGAGCATGCAGTCGCTACGCTATTTTTGGTTTTTCATTTCAAGTCATAACACTGTAAAATTATTGACTTAGATATTATTATAGGCTTCGACGCAGGAAGGTACTAAATATCTTGCTTGTAGCCGATAATGAGTGCTGTTACTGCTGATTAGCAAGCCCTATATGGGCTGTACAAGTGTACCTACACATTAGCATGTGTCCTTATGAGTTCGAAACCAGGCCAGTTATTACATATATGCCTATTGGCCCTATGTCTATCTACTGTTAAACCGGGTTGTTGTACATTTGCCACAAAGTAA
The DNA here is from genome assembly GCA_905147375.1 of Hylaea fasciaria. Taxonomy (NCBI): domain Eukaryota; kingdom Metazoa; phylum Arthropoda; class Insecta; order Lepidoptera; family Geometridae; genus Hylaea; species Hylaea fasciaria. Next base: position 11,711,923 of record LR990193.1, on the reverse strand, counting down.
ATTCGTCACATTTTTGTCACTCCATACATTGAAAGCAAATTCGTCACATGCACAAAAAAAAATATGTAAATTAGTCACAGGTAATTAAAGTTATTGTAAATTGGTCACAAAACTTCATTTTGCATCTTATTTTTAAAATTTTTGCTTAAAGTAGGGTTAGCAAGTAAAACCATATCTATTCGAAAGCCGCATGATGTAGGTAGATCTTTTTTTCACATAGTCTCTTCAACAAGGATGGATCATAGTTGTTACGAAGTCTAATCAAAATGCGTCCAGGCTCGAGCCTTGCTCATTTTCCAGCGGTTCCCGAAGTTACCCTAACCCATTATTACGTATGCGAAAGCAACAATACTGTCTGTAAGTTTCTTGTCACTCACCTTCGTATAGCGACAAACGGAATTTGATGCAATTTGATATTTAGTTAGGTTCTTCTGTTCCTGAAATAACACATAGCATTATTTTACCCGCTTCCTCCAGAGAAGCCGCGTGGCGCCGCTGGGTTTCTATACTTACTTCTTTCATCAAGATCGCTATCTATGATGCATCCTCCAGTTATTTGGGCAAGCAACGTTGCCAAGCGTCCATATCGCCAATACTGTTTATCGTATCGTCAGATCTTTCTATGCAGAACTACACTGCAATCTTTATGATGGCGCAGTGACGGCTGCGTAGAGGCGAGGCCGGATATTGCTCGTAATACACTCAATGGACGGCCGAGCCGAGCCCCTCCGGTGCGGCACAGGACGCACATTAGACAAGGCTTGTCAGCGCTGATTGAACGGAATTAGCGATCGTACCCAGTCCTGGATATCCAGACAACGATATTGGTTAGTTGGTCACTAACATTCTGTGCTAACATTGCCTAGTGTGTTGGTACCTATGATTAAATATAGGGTAGATCCCTTATAAAATATTATTTCGTCGCTTTACAGTAGCTTGACCATGTATTTTCAACACCCACTTTTAAAACTAGAAGCGAGGAATCTAATTATAGTAGGTATCGAGCCTAACCTACCTTCTACAATAAACTGTGGTTTTATGAAGATACCCAACCAAATTCAGGAAACCACAAAGATATGAATGGAACCTACAAACTCGTGGGAACGAAAAACGAATACCAAAAATAAAATCCGGCCAAATAAGAGTCGAAATCGCGCACGAAGGGTTCCGTACTATTATATTATCTATAAAAACAGCAAAAAAAAATAATCACGTATGTTGTATGGGAGCCTCCAAATATTTATTCTTTTGTTCTTTTAGTATTTGTTGTTTTAGCGGCAACAGAAATACATCATCTATGAACTAACTGTCACGGTAGGTACGAGTACATGAGATAGGTCCTACAGCTTGGTGACAGACCGGCAGACGGACGGACAGCGGAGCCTAAGTAATAGGGTCCCGTTTTAGCCTATGGGTACGTAACCCTAAATAAGGTTACGGGTGTCGGTTGTAGGAACAGTCTGGAACAACAGTACCTCTAGCTATAAAAAAAAAACTAGTACCCAACTTATAAGGCGCGTCGTGAATCTTCGTTCGCGCAGAAAAGAAAGTATGGCCCGAAGATTAACGAAATAATGCTTAAAACTTACAATCAACCTAAGTTCACTATTATAAGGTTCATAATACACTGCAGCTGTTAGTTCCATCTCACTCATGCCACGCGGCGATCGCTAAGATTGCGGCGGCTGCCGACCAATAGCGGTCAATAGCATTTCCCGTGCTTTGAAAATTCATCTTCTGCGCAGGTACATCGGTAAGCCATATCAGTTGGGTACTACTATACCTACCTATAACATGATTTACGTTCCAATGACTACTTAATTCCTTTCGAGAATTTTATACTGTTTTGTGGTAGGCACAGACAACTGATACCAGCGATTATGATAGTCTTCATCGGCGACATCATTTTCCACGAGCAATTGGAAAAGTCAACACAGCATATCGAAAGATAAAAAACATTTAATCGTCCTATCAACAGTTATCGTGGTGGCAGTCAGTTTTATGGAAGTTCACTATGATATTTTCGTCGGTGTTTAAAGTGGTTTCACGGAAATGGATGAGAGTTTACGCGGTTCTCTGGCTGATGGTGCTAGTCGGGCTGCTTGCGAGGTTCTCGAAATGGTAAGTGGGATCGTGGGGGTAACTCGCTTATCAACTCATGAAGCGTCGTTCGGAAATATTCATGAAGCATTTGCAATGACTTAGTATAGGTACGGAGCAATGTTCGACGTCGGATGGTAGAGAAGGCTTTTCGATGCAGCCGAAGCTGACGCGTTGAATGTCCATTGGAGTCGGTGTGAAAGAGGCCTACGTTTGCGCATGGTGCCTTACCACAGATACGAATTGTTCTTGTCTATGATGCTGGTATGCCGCTATGCCACAACCACAAACTGATTAGGTGTTTTTGTTGATAAGTTTTTTGGTGTTTTCGGTGCTGTCGCAACGATGGTCAACCAATGCCGATTAGATAGCCTCGTCCCAATTTGTTGCCGTGTCGAAAGTTTAAATAGGACCCATAGATAAGGAACGCCAAACGAGAAAAAAACACTGGAGGCGGGAACCGGACGCTTAGGCCTGGCAGCAAACCAGTGTGATAACAATGACGTCAGCGACGGCCGAACTCCCGCCAAAAAACGAAAACATGGCGTCATTGATAGCTTTTTTTCTAGACAAGGCAAGTGCGGTGCCAACAGTCGGCCTCTCACCCAGCTGCTGCGGCACTGACATTGCCCGGCTGAGGCCGACAAAAATAGGGCAAGGCCGGGACGGGCGCGCGTTTGGACGGGTTATGTAGGTAATTTGACAGGAATATTGATGAGGGAAAGCGGACAACGACCGATACGAAGGTAACGACAGATTGGAGGATGCAACGATGTGATGATAGATTTTATCTCGGAATGCGTTAACGCAATGGATGGAGCATACGTAAAAAGTAAAGAAATCGTCTGCCTAGGTCGCGGTTGTTCACTAAGGCCAAGTTGCCTGGTAATTATCAAGTTGCCAGTGTGTTGCCACGTATGAGGCAAAGATGAAAACCGAAAATGTGGAGTTTTTTTGGGTTCCTGACAATACCTTGTACAGTAGATAATTGATAAAGAAATTAAATCAGCCCATCAGCATGTGTGCCGTCAAACGTAAACTAATCGCGAACGTTCACCGTACTAGGGTACCTACCTACTGTGATCGTAGTCAAGCCGTTTACGATCACATTGAATTAAAAAACACATTGTGTGGATGATTCATTGATGATTGATACAAACAAGGTTCATAATATCAGCCCATGGCACATGGTCGTAATCAGGCCTAGTTACAGAACACACCTAGGTATGTTTTAGTATGTAGGTCATTCCACGTAGCTACCTAAGTAGTTTTTCTTTTGTTTATTAATAATAATTGTTAAGGTTGCTTTTGTTATAGACTTCTGTTTTTTCAATAAAGAGTTTATCTGTTTATCTATCAATTTATAGTTAAATATACTTACTAACGATGATTAGGTAGCTATTGATTATTCATATTATTATATTTTATATTCTCTTTTCTTTTACATTTCGAAACTGACGAATTTCAACCGTTTCGTAGTTTATTTTTGCAGTTGTCTGAAAATGTAGCCCGGATGCTTTAAAAATCATTAAGGACTTTGCAAACCATGTGGCAAGCCTGATCGAATGTGCCAAGCCAAATTCGTTTTCTCTGCTTGGCTTCTGATATTTCTGTGACGCTGGTAACACACACTCCCAAATCTTAAGGAGCACAGGCCAAACGGACGCAGAATCCAGACACAAAAAAAAATATCATAAGAAAGACTAAGGAAAGTAACCATTATTAGGTACCTGTGAAGACTGGAGTAAAGTTGAGTGAGATAGGATCCTTACTTACATAAGCATTACTAAGTACCTACTTACAAAATTAAAAAGTGAATTGTTAAGATGGATTATAAAAATATTAGTTAGGTACACTGTTTTATAACAACAGTTACTCCTTGGCTGAGAAATGAGAATCTTTAGCTCTCAACGGATTAAATACTCGTATCTTACCGTACAAACTTACCTTCAAATAATGCTATTTCCATAATTTCGAATAAACAAGCAGGTAAGTAGTAGGCTATTAGAACATTTGCTTTTTTTAATATGTCTGCAATGTAACGTCTGAAGTTTGAGTCCAATGAAGCTCTATTATTACTTCCTCTGTGACATTGAAATTTCCCCCGATAATGTGATTTAAATTTGTCATTTCGTGTCGTCGCACGACATCACCACGCATCGCCCCCCGTTATTTCAAGGTACCCAACAATCCAACGCAAGGCCACGCTTCCACTGCCAAGGTCTTCCAGAAACTTCCCACGATCACGATATAATATATTGTTGTTGGTCACAGGCCGAACACAATGAGCTTGCCAATATTCGAGACATAATGGCAGATAGCGTCTAGTTAAGTAGTTTGGTGATGGATTGCATTAATTCTTACCATTAAAATTGGGTGTATTCCCAACGACCACCCCTGGTTCAGCCCCCAGTGGTGGTCGTTTACTAACGAGCAGCCTGCTTTGCTAATGGAAAGCGGTTACCGGTGCCTAGAGCTATGGAATCCTATGAATAATGACACTGTGGAAACGCAGCAACCACTAGGGCCAGTGTCAGTAGACTATTTTTTGTGGTTCCGAAATTCTACCCCCTCTTCTATGATAAAAATGTTTATACAGTTTCCTGCAAATATTAAGGACTATAAAAGTACAAACTACTGACTGACCGTTTAGGGAAGTAGGTAGGTACTAACCTTTTTTTGGTGGCGGGTGGTAAATTTTTAAACATACCCGACGACCCGATGCCTCTATGCAAATTTGGGAGGGCACTAGGATCTATCCAAAGGGCCTAATGCATTCCTTGCAGTGCGCCTTTGCGCCCATCCCCACGGAAGCTAAGGATGCTTTGGCAGCTCTGCCACGAAGCTGCCATCCTTCCCGGGCTCGCTTGGATGCGTGGTCGGAGCCACAACTACTAACCCGAGGACCCCTTTTAGTCGCCTTTTACGACAGGCAGGGATACCGCAGCTATAGTATCTTAATATCTTCTTAATCTTAATATATCTATATAAATTACGCGTCACGTTGTTTGTCCGCGATGGACTCCTAAACTACCTACCTACGTAACAGATTTTAATCGAATTTTCTCACCGGGTGCAGTTTGACCTAATTTGAAAGATAGGATAGCTTACAGTTAATTAATTCATAGTCGCAATAGCAAAAACTTTAGCCACAGCAACGCGTGGCTGTTTGCTAGTATTATTTATAGACCCGTAGCTACTGGGTCGGACCGTATATTACCTATATCTAGTAATACCTACTTAGGTATATTGTTCTTGTTACCCAGAAAATTGAGGATAACCAAAACAATGGGTATTTCCCTACGTAAGCATATAGTTCATAAATTAAGTACTTACCTACTTAGGTATTATATATAGAATTTTACTTATCGGTGGCGTTATGTGTGTGATGAGACTTTGAAATGAGGAATTATACGTGTTAAGTAGATAATATAATAGAATAGGATAGGTACATAGGATACCTACAATAGGATAACCTACCTACCTTCTACGAATTACGCACTCGTCTGGGAACAACCCACTCCCACATATAGGAAGGTACATACCTTCTTTCCTACCAATGATAATAATATTTAAAAACAAATGTAAGTATGTACTATAGGTACCTACCTAACTACTTATAACCTAAATACCTACATACAATATTGTTAAGTACTGTTACCTATTATTATTTCAACTAGAAAATGGAAAGTGTCTATATATTCCTTGCCTGTATATAACTTGAAAATATACTAACTACCTATCTACCACCAGATCGTAGTAAAAGGGTGGTGCTTTACTGAAACTTTCTTCTTGGGCGGCTTTTCTTCTAGGTAATCCTACCTGCAAGAAATTACACGTAGGTAGGAGTTACTAATCTATTATAATATTATTACGTTAGTATGTTTTATACCATTACTTGGGTTTTTCGCTAAAACCGTCTTTCTTTTCGTCTTCAGCTGTTATCTGTTATCTAGGCTCCTAATTGGATCCACCTAATCTACCTAAATCGCCTCAAATCGGTCAAAGTCCTGTTAAACGTTTATAAAGGTCGTCAAACCAGTTTTACCGCTGCTGGGAACTTTTATGGCTTCCTCGAGCGAGCCACGCAACCCCAAAGCACAGAATATACTAACTAAGTAATAAGTCTACTGGGGGGTGGGTCAAGGGCTTACCAAGGACGCGGTCACGGTCGCTACGGTTGGGACCCTCGTTATTTTAGAACTTTCATGAATAGGCACGATTGTTATCATAAATACTTACCGTACGGGTAGGTACCTACTTTTCGTAGAACTGTTTTTTTGCACCTAACCAGAGTGTAAAGTATATTTTATTTTATATTTTGGTAGAAGGTTTAGTAGGGAAGGTTAATTATTTACCTACCTACCTAAATAAGATTTTTCAACTAGGTAGTACGTTACGTATTTATTATTCATGAATGAAAGTTAGCACCCTACCTAAATTCGATTTACCTTACCTTAGTCATTCATATTTCATAAGCAAAAAAACACGCGATCTAATACTATGAGGTCAAGTTCAAGGCTTGTGGAAGACGACGCGCCTGCCTGCCTCCTGCCTAATATTATTTCAATAATTATGTCGGCACTTGTAATTTCAATCGATGTAGGTAGGTATTATGGCATTCAATTTGTTGTTCCAAATGGTTAGCTAACATTAAGACTTAGCTAATAAATTACCTAGTTACCGAAATTTGCTATTCGATGTACTTACATAGGTACTTAGGTAAGTACTGAATAAATAGAAATACCGATAACGATGGCTAAGCATGCTTTGGGCTCTCATTGGAAGCAGCTCCGGCTACATTACATAAATAATTCTAATTTTAAAATCTAATTCATTTGAGTGTAAGGAATAGTGGTGCGCCATCTGCGAAATCTGCGAATGGTAATCGATCGATTGCAATAATTATTAGTCGTTGACAAACTTCCGGTCTGGTATCTGGAACATTTAATTTTAGTGTTTAGACTTTGACGTTTTATTATTTTATATATTATTATAGGTAGGTACCTATGTATTTAACACACTAAGTGGGTAGTTGCATTCTTAGATGATCGATTCTTAGAAGCACAGTCAATGAGTTTTTATAATTTCTGGCTGAGTCTAAAGTTGCTCGCGCTGAATTAACCGTAATTAGAGATAAAAGTTTGCTTATCAAAGATTCTGGGGCTAGTAGGATAATTAAGATTATTTTAAATTATACCTACCTACAATTTTTCATTGCTTGCGAAGATAATCTCTGATACGATAACGTTTCATGTTGTGTTGAAGGTAAACCTTATGAAATTAATCGAAATCAATTATTTAACCACTGCAATGATAATAGCCGAAATCACGACCTGAAGCTAAACTGGTGTGCGATCTGCCAGGCAGGCAAGCACCAGCAAGGCCAAGGTTGACAGGGAAGGGGGGCGCGGGACGTCCGCAAGCTTAACGCTCGGCGCGGTCCCGCACCAGCCATTCTGCACCTCGCAGTCGACTCTGACGGTTGTACAAGTGCCAGGTAAGCGGTAGTCATTTTCAATCTTAGTCTACCGCCGATACAGAATATTCAGCGACGATGTGCTTCACCGCCGCGGCATCTAAAAAACGAAAACGTATCTTTTGTGTGACAACTTAAAGCTAATCTAGATGTGTTACGATAACGTCGAGTGCTGGTTCATCGATAAGATGATTAATCGCGCGGCAATAGTTCGGAGTTCCATTCAAATACCGCGGCTCAGTAAGGTAACCGGTGTGACATATCTCGGGGGAAGTTTCCCTCCTAAAAGTTTTGAAGCGGTTCCCGAAGGGCGGGAAGCGTCGAGCCGCGTGCGTGCTGCGTGCCGCGCATCGATCGGGCCACCCCTCGCCCTCGCCACTCCCGGCACAGATACATTCATTTGGACAAAATATCATTCCCATCATTACATTTTAGTATTCTCTGTTCATTTTATTTATTTGCAGTAGTTTTAAGTGGTTTAGTGCATGAATTAGCAGTTAATTTATAATTTGTGAAAATGGGTGGCTGTGCGACGAAAGAAAATAAGGAAAATAAACCGGTTGAAGATACCGACGGGTGTGTATTGCAAAAATTTTACGTCCCGGTGCAACATTTTGTGCTTATTCGCTTGAATTTGTTTTATTAACAGTGTCATGTGACCATATAAGAATCCCTATTTGTCATTGTAATATTATTATCACAATGCAAATCATCAAAAATAAGCCTACAGAATAGTAATGTGACTGTCGGTGACGGCCAGTGAACCTAAACGGGATGCGGCATAATGTTGTTTCCGGACGAATGAATTCGTAATGTTGTAATTTCCTCATTATTTGAGGCTATGAGTGTGAAGTTTCTTGTGTAAAATAGTATAAATCCCTAAACAAAATAGTATGACTAATTTCATTATTTCATATTAGAGTTGACCAACAGGAAAAAAATACTTTACTGTAGCTTGGTGCTTACGTAGCGCCTACATGATAATTTTGCATTGCCTACCTACATTATTTTTTTATTGCACCATCATTTTATATATATTATACCACCCCAGCCAGCAAGTGCATTCTAGAAAGCACGATGTGAACGGTGTCCAAAGATATCGCATATCGCCAATCGATATAATTCAAGGAAAGATAGCGGATTCCGTAATCTGACTACCTTTAATTGATGCTTTACCGTCATACAGAATTGAATGCAAAGTAACAAGAAACTCGCGATAACATAGCCCGTTCGTTGGCTGGTCGCGAGTGGGAGGTACACGGCTGCGCGACTCGGAGAAGCACCGGTGCGCAGTGAGCTGACACATCCGTTCGACTTGCGCGTGTCGGTCAAGGCGACCTCTAGCAAAATTACGTAATTCCACAGAAAATCAAGTGAACTCCTGGGTGTGTTCGGAAAACACTCCTATATCCGACAGTCCGCGTTCGCCTCTCTCCCCGTCGTTAGACCGAAATCTTTAAATAAAGTGACGGGTTTATTCTATCGCTATGAATTATAAGCTAAAAGTAACAATTCCAGTGGTCGTTTGCGGTGGAGCCGTCCTTGCGTATTACCTCATCAGGCGGTTCGTACATTTTGTTTGGAGCTATGTACATTTTCGTTCGATGATTTTGGTAATGAGTGCATATCCGAGTACTTCGCGTGTTAATAAGTTTGTTTGTTTACCCTCCAATAAAAGAGAAACAAAATCTAATAATAAGTTCGTGAATCGATGATCTAATAAGAACTTTTTTGATTATAATAGGTTTTCGCTACTTCCGGTCGATTTTGATAGCGATGGGTACGTCCCTATTTTTCAAATTAAAAAAAATAACTGACATTCGATGCCGCGGTTGCAGTGAACGGGGTTTTTTAATTTATTTTGCTATTTTTCGTATAAATTCTTCGTAAAGTAGAAAAAATGTGTACCCGTGCTACTTGTGCAGCGTTGAAAGCGTTAGAATCGTACATTGTTTTATTATTACTCGTGGGAGTTGTGGTGAAATCGCGGCTTTAAAAATGGCGTGCATTGTTTTTGCAGGAAAGCCGCAGCTATGGTGGACGCCGCAACCCTGGAGAAGCTGGAGGCTGGATTCAGCAAGCTTGCTGCTTCCGACTCCAAGTCCCTGCTGAAGAAGTACCTCACCAGGGAGGTGTTCGATAGCCTGAAGAACAAGAAGACCTCTTTCGGCTCGACCCTCTTGGACTGCGTGCAGTCCGGTGAGATATGAAAAATATTACAGCTATTTACAACTTTCATTGGCATCCGCCATTTTAGATTTTAGGTCTTATCGGATTAGAAACGCAAGCGGTAGGGTAGGCCTGCCTACCTGTTTTTCAAGAAAATAAAGTTATGTAAGGACTGTAAGGTAGACATATAATAGGCCTTACGTTAAATTAGGTAGGTTACTTACCTACTTTACGAAGGAACACACAGGAAAGTGAAGCTGAACATTGTAACTATTACTGATCTATGTACATACTATAGGTAGCTGTTTGATTGTAGTTTAGCATTTAGGATATTACCGTAACTTTCCCTAGTAGGTAGTATACACCTACTTGTTTTTTGTTGTTTGATTTTGATAAGGACTAAAAGTATGTGCCTACTTGTGCCATTGGTTATTCTGGTAATTTGGAATTATAACGCCTCATATAAATTTTGATCTTACCTACGCAGGTAGGTACTTATTGTTATCGGAAAAGCAAAAGTTCAATAAACTTGCGCCAACGGCTATCGGAGGAAGATTACGTAAGGCGCTCCTTAGTGACGTAACATACGCGTTCCAGGTATGGAGAACTTGGACTCCGGCGTCGGCATCTACGCGCCCGACGCGGAGGCCTACTCCGTGTTCGCCCAGCTGTTCGACCCCATCATCGAGGACTACCACACGGGCTTCAAGTCGTCCGACAAGCACCCCCCCAAGAACTGGGGCGACGTGGAGACCCTCGGCAACCTGGACCCGGCCGGCGAGTACGTCGTGTCCACCCGCGTGCGCTGCGGCCGCTCCATGGAGGGCTACCCCTTCAACCCGTGCCTGACCGAGGCCCAGTACAAGGAGATGGAGGAGAAGGTCGCCTCCACCCTCTCCGGGCTCGAGGGCGAGCTCAAGGGCACCTTCTACCCGCTCACCGGCATGTCCAAGGAGACGCAGCAGCAGCTGATCGACGACCACTTCCTGTTCAAGGAGGGCGACCGGTTCCTGCAGGCCGCCAACGCGTGCCGCTTCTGGCCCTCGGGCCGCGGCATCTACCACAACGAGAACAAGACTTTCCTCGTGTGGTGCAACGAGGAGGACCACCTCCGTCTGATCTCCATGCAGATGGGCGGCGACCTGAAGCAGGTGTACAAGCGGCTGGTGAACGCGGTCAACGACATCGAGAAGCGCATCCCGTTCTCGCACCACGACCGGCTCGGCTTCCTCACGTTCTGCCCCACCAACCTGGGCACCACCGTGCGCGCCTCCGTGCACATCAAGGTGCCCAAGCTGGCCGCGGACAAGGCCAAGCTGGAGGAGATCGCCTCCAAGTACCACCTGCAGGTGCGCGGCACCCGCGGCGAGCACACCGAGGCAGAGGGCGGCGTGTACGACATCTCCAACAAGCGCCGCATGGGTCTCACCGAGTACGACGCCGTCAAGGAGATGTACGACGGCATCGCCGAACTCATCAAGATCGAGAAGAGCCTGTAAGCAGCACGATCTCCGCTATCAGTATTTTTTGTATTATTTATCGTTTTGGTAAGGTAAAGATGTGCCGGGTCGGGCTGGCGGGTTCACTAGTCAGCGGCGCCCCGGGCGGGCGTCCGGCCGCCGTCGGCCCGATATTCTATCGTAAAGTATTTTCTATAAGGAAATGGAAAATAAAGACAGCTAGCGTTTAAGACCATTTATGCATTTTTATTTCTTCCAGTCTGCGTAGTGTATGTAGTAGTACCGTGAATTTTCTTTATCAGACTATATAATTACTTGGTATGAGCCGGCCGCTGGGGCGAGATGGTGAATGCCAATATAACCCCATCTCGCCCCACACCAGGCGGATCGAGCGCTCACGGGGGAGTTTAGTGGGTTCAGGCACAGATTTCTCATCCAATAGATTTGACATGTAACTCAAGTTCCGAGGAAGAAAAGAGAAGTGTATACGAATAGACAAAGGAGTAAGTAGGGTAGTATGGTGATGTTTTGTCTGACGGCGTATGCACTAATTTATTGCTGTGCTGCAGAAGCAAACCAACTTGACATTTTAAATTAATAATCTGAGGAAAAAGTATCTATTATAAAATACACTTGACAGTGGCTAAATGCACTAACCGTGCGAAGCCTTACCTAAAACAAAAAAAAAACACATATAAATGTCAATGTCACTCAAACAATGTCGATATCTTTGACAATTGACACTTTGATCTGATCTTTCACTTTTCGTTTGTTATGTTTTGGTTGAAGTTTGAAAGCAACAATAATAATTGTAGACCATTTTACTGATACTTCATTAATAATAATCTATTTGTTTGTGTTGAAACGAAGAGAAAAAGTACGCCTCTTTATTATTTACTTACCACTATAGATATATAGAACGATGGCTACCCCTAAAAATGAAAAAGATTTACATCTACCCTTGTCCAGGGTTAAAACAATAATGAAGAGTTCCCCGGATGTCGAAGCAGTCGGTCCAGAACCGCTATACTTAGTTACCAAAGTCACAGTAAGTTATTCCTGGCATTGACACTACATGTAGTACGTAGGACTCCCAGCTGGTTATTGATGAATTTTCTAGTTTCTACTGCAATGTACCTACGATCCGTGTCTAACTTTATTCAGCATTCCTTTCAACTCAACTTGCAGGAACTGTTCGTAACGGATTTAGCAAAACGATCGTACAGAGACGGCAAGACTGGCCTTTTGGAATACAAACAGATTGCCGAGGTGGTGCAGGAAGATGACACATTGGATTTCCTCAGAGAAATAATGCCCAGGAAGATAACTGTAAGACAATACAAAGAGCTAATGGCAAAAAAGGCGGCAAGGCGGGGTCGATCTGACGAATCTAGTGATGAGTCGAGCGAAGAAGAAAGCTCCGAAGAGTCCTCCAGCAGTGCTGAAAAAGACTGACGAAGGGAAAAGTTAAATAAGAAGGTAGCATTACTTTATAATGCTTATGCAGGCTAAAGCATTCAACTGAATAACTCTAATAATAAACAACATGTTTCAACTTTTTACACTGCATAAAGTGGCGGATCTTGTAGGAAAATAATTATAGTAAATGCAAATGGAAACAAGGGGTGTCCCTACATTAAATTAATTGACATTAGCAGGAAACAGGATATTTGTAATATGGTTTTTAATTCTTGATAATATTATACCCTTCTCATTTGTCATTTGAGTCAGTGTTAATTTGTAATCAAGTCTGCAACTGTGCATAAATATTGAGAATTCGAAAGTTCAAGTGCATGGCAAATAGTTTACCACGATTATTAACTACCTACCTACTTACTAGTAAATGGATTTTCAGTTCAGTTATTGAAATAGGATCATACCTTTTATTTTGGGATAATCATAGAATGAATTATGAATAAAGAGTTATTTTTTAAATACATATTGTTGTTTGGTTATCTAATGTCTTTTACTACCGGTGGCGTGCCGCCGCGCCGCGTGTTCATTATTTATTTGGTAAATTTATTTTACTATGGCTACTTTATGCCAGTGACATCTAGCGGAAATTCACAGAACGAGGCATATGATAGACGAAACGTTTGAATGATTTAATAATTTTCTTTCTGAAGAGGGCAGCAGCAATCTAGTTATGAATGAAATACCTAGATGGCGTTATAATAAACATTTACGTATGTACAAATTGTACAAGTAAACATACCATTTTCAAAAGTTTATTTATTTATCAGTGTGGGTTTGCAAAACAAATATAAGTATTCTGAAGGTGGGTAAAATTTCTAAAGTTCACTTTGCAAATGACCTCCTAGGCTAGGTTTGCGGTCAGGGTCCAAAGGCCCCCTTACATTTCTACCATCCCCAACACAAGGCCTATCCATAGGAGAACTATGTACGACCCCACAGATTAGGATAGCCCCTAATACCTTCTGTAACTCATTTATTTAGTCCCAGATTGAGATAACGGTCAAAGTTAACAAACAAACCTGAAAGTAGCAGTATAGTAAGTCAAAGTCACAGATCATACACCATTATATTATACTTACAGAGAGTCAAACCCCCGGTTTCTAGAACGCTAGTTGGCTTTGACAGTAGATTAAAACTATCGTTGTCTCTATCCAACACTAAACAAATGACAAAGATGGCAATAGAATTAATCTGTTGTCAACGTTGACTGACGTTTCAGAAACTGGGGGAAAGACAGTCAAATTCACAGGTCAAATTATTTATTGTAAATAGGCAATAAAGTCGCACTTTTACAAGTCAAACAATTATTATTGAGAGAACCGTATAAAAGTTTGATTGGAAAATGATGTTTTTCTTTGGTCTGGTTTCAAGTCACAAGAGAGGTCATGTTCACACCTCGCGCTCAAAGGTCTGCAAACAGTTTGCTAATTGCTTTGCACTTGGTAACTTGTGACTTGAGTTACGTGACAAAATATATTTATACTTACTTATATGATACGTAATATCATATACTTATATTACATATCCGCTGGCGTAATATTAATACATATAATATTATGTAGGTATAATCTCGGTTACCGTGACCTTCATGGCTTGGTGGTTTTAGCGCAATTGGCTAGGTCTATCTAGATCTAGAATATATATTATTTTGTCCTAATTGTGAAGAAATAATTTTTGGTATTTCTAGGTCGTCTGATCTATTCCAATCGAATACCACTTTCTAATACCTAATTACAACGTGTGACGTCATTAAGGCTTTAGACCTACTACAACGCAATACTATAATAATATACGACTACGTTTGAAGATTGGAAAAAAAATATTTTAATTCTTCAGCATTCTACCTACTTTCTGTTTTTTTCCAAAATACAGTCAAATATTTTAGAACGTGCTACTTTCTGGCTAAAATTCTCTATATCTAGGTACTTAAGGCTTTGATGTTATGGAATTTTTTTGAGCCATTGATTTGATAGCTAATTGTATACCAACTCTACATCCATAGCCCGTGGAAAATACGGGATCAGCTCTGGTTTGGTTGTCACTTGTTATGAAATGTAGGTATACACCTCTAACCTACTCGAAACCAAATCCACCGTCGCGTGTCGAAACTCCCATCAAAATCCGCGCCGTGGTTTCCCGAGTTCAAGGGTAAATTAAAAAATAAATGGTATCAAACTAACAAACACAAAAATATTGAAGAAAATTCTAAAAAAACATAATTTGGATTCGGTGGTCTTTAAATACTTAGTACCTACTTATTTCTGAAATAGTTTTTCACAAATATCTTCAATGTTACTACAAACACGGTTGTAATACTAAAATAATCTATTTAAATATATAGGTAGATATATATAGATCTGGTGGCAAGCCTTACGTGTTGCAACCTATAATAATATGCATTTAATATTAACTTCTGCTTATTACTTACTGTCTGTGTGTGTGTACTTAGGACACCTACTGTAATTTGTTTCATACGCTAATTACTAGCCTCGTAGTGTAGGTACGTATCCGTCTGCCTGAAGCGAGTACAAGGTTAGCTTTCAAATACTTACTTAATACTTATTAGAACACTTTCGAAACAGTTTAAGGACTTATGTCTATTTAATAATTATAATAATTCGGCCTGTAACTGTCCCACAGCTGGGTAAAGGCCTCAACTCACTATCGTGAGGAGGGTTAGGTCATAATCCACCACGGGGGCCTAGTCCGGATTGGTGGATAACATGCCTCCGAAATAATTCTCGGGCATGCTGGTTTCCTCACGATGTTTTCCTTCACCGAAAAGCGAGTGATAATTACGTACATATGTTTAACAAGAAACACATTGGTAGTACGTGCCCGCACTGGGATTTGAACTAGCCAACTCCATTTTCGAAGGCGGACGTTCGCCCACTAGGCTACCACCGCTTATATTATGTTTATTTAGGAAATAATAAAAAATATCAATGCGCATTCACACAGCAGCGCCATTTCATAAAATGGATGGTGAATTTATTTATATTTACCTATGTACTTATACTTATCTGGCTTATTTGGTTGCTATCTCACTATATGGTAGGTAGAAGGTGGTAAATATGATCACCCTAGAATTGGTATGACTGGCTATCAAGGACCCTAGCCGGAACACCGAGATAGGAGATTGACAACAAATTGTCTCCTTGAGGATGGTAGCAGTGCTTCCTAGCATTAGGGATAAGATATTATGATTATCTGTTTCTATACTATAGTCGTACAAACAATTACTGACGGCACGTTTGGCGTAGTGCTGAGCAATCGGACTGCTGCGCTCGGTGTCGCGGGTTCGATTCCCGCCCGGAACATTAATTTGTGCGATCCACAAATATTTCCTTCTGGTCTGGGTGGGATGTGGACCCTCAATATAGAAGCAACCATAGTGTCGGGTAACGTTTTTTAAAAAGACGAAATAACTATAATATGTACCTACATAGAAATAAATTAGCGCCGATATAATTCTATACTTACTTACTATTCATTGGCGCTAACGACATGTTTTTGTAAATCCGAGCGGAAAACGTCGTCATAATAATTATTATCGTTTATAAAAGGTAATGTAAGTTTCGCAACATCACCACCTAGGTCTAAAAGTGTAACAAAAACGGTTTCCGGTAGGTAGCGAAACATTATTATCAAAGTAATGAATCATGATGAGTGTATAGCGTGCCCACTGCAGTAGTAAATTTATATTTCCCAGTGCGAAGTGAAGACGCCAAATGGGTTTGTTACCATAGTCCCCGGCCGCACACTTTTCATTTCACAAGGTTCTCTACTTGTGTAATAAGAGGCATTCTATTGTAGTTCCCTATTTGTTTTTTTTCTGACCAATTTTATAAAGAGCCCTCGCAATAAGAGTTAGGTACGCGGTCGTTCAACCCGATTATTTTTTTCTTTTTCAATTTGATTTGACATCAGATGAAACGCAATTGCCGTTTGGCGCAATACGTTTGTTGAAATTGAGCAGCGATGCGTACCTGCCTGATGCCTGCGCTACGGACGAACAAACTAGTGCGAGAGCGGTGACGGTGACAAAACTGCTCTATATAAAATAAACGTCGCGTCGCCGTCGCCGTTCCTACTTCCATTTGGATCCACCGCTTGGCTCCACCAGTGGATCATGGACACATTTTTCCACTTTAATCCACCGGTGGATCACATGGATACTTTTTCCCACTTAAATCCTCCGGTGTGCATGGACACTTTTTTCCACTTTAATCCACCTGTGGATCGCATTGATACTTTTTCCACTTTAATCCTCCGGTGGATCGCATTGATACTTTTTCCACTTTAATCCACCGGTGGATCGCATTGATACTTTTTCCACTTTAATCCACCGGTGGATCGCATGGATACTTTTTCCACTTTAATCCACCTGTGGATCGCATTGATACTTTTTCCACTTTAATCCACCGGTGGATCGCATGGATACTTTTTCCACTTTAATCCACCGGTGGATCGCATTGATACTTTTTCCACTTTAATCCACCGGTGGATCGCATTGATACTTTTTCCACTTTAATCCACCGGTGGACCGCATGGATACTTTTTCCACTTTAATCCTCCGGTGGATCGCATTGATACTTTTTCCACTTTAATCCACCGGTGGATCGCATGGATACTTTTTCCACTTTAATCCACCGGTGGATCGCATTGATACTTTTTCCACTTAAATCCACCTGTGGATCGCATTGATACTTTTTCCACTTTAATCCACCGGTGGATCGCATGGATACTTTTTCCACTTTAATCCACCGGTGGATCGCATTGATACTTTTTCCACTTTAATCCACCGGTGGATCGCATGGATACTTTTTCCACTTTAATCCACCTGTGGATCGCATTGATACTTTTTCCACTTTAATCCACCGGTGGATCGCATGGATACTTTTTCCACTTTAATCCACCGGTGGATCGCATTGATACTTTTTCCACTTTAATCCACCTGTGGATCGCATTGATACTTTTTCCACTTTAATCCACCGGTGGATCGCATTGATACTTTTTCCACTTTAATCCACCGGTGGATCGCATGGATACTTTTTCCACTTTAATCCACCTGTGGATCGCATTGATACTTTTTCCACTTTAATCCACCGGTGGATCGCATGGATACTTTTTCCACTTTAATCCACCGGTGGATCGCATTGATACTTTTTCCACTTTAATCCACCGGTGGATCGCATTGATACTTTTTCCACTTTAATCCACCGGTGGACCGCATGGATACTTTTTCCACTTTAATCCTCCGGTGGATCGCATTGATACTTTTTCCACTTTAATCCACCGGTGGATCGCATTGATACTTTTTCCACTTTAATCCACCGGTGGATCGCATTGATACTTTTTCCACTTAAATCCACCTGTGGATCGCATTGATACTTTTTCCACTTTAATCCACCGGTGGATCGCATGGATACTTTTTCCACTTTAATCCACCGGTGGATCGCATTGATACTTTTTCCACTTTAATCCACCGGTGGATCGCATGGATACTTTTTCCACTTTAATCCACCTGTGGATCGCATTGATACTTTTTCCACTTTAATCCACCGGTGGATCGCATGGATACTTTTTCCACTTTAATCCACCGGTGGATCGCATTGATACTTTTTCCACTTTAATCCACCTGTGGATCGCATTGATACTTTTTTCACTTTAATCCTCCGGTGGATCGCATTGATACTTTTACCACTTTAATCCTCCGGTGGATCGCATGGATACTTTTTTCCACTTTAATCCACCGGTGGATCGCATGGATACTGTTTTCCACTTTACTCCACCGGTAGACCTGTTGGCCTGGACAGTGGACACTGAACTGCCAGTGAAAGATTACAAGAGTATTATATCTATGGCCACCAGTAATATCCATGAAAGTTAACGGGCCCTACCTCTCTCTCTCTCTCTTGCCTTTTACTTACAACTCTTGTCCTTTGCCGTGGTCATTTTGCTAAGTGATAATAAATAAGCCAACGTACCTATACTTAAAGTACAGGCAAATAAACAGTAATCATAGTTTTACACGCAAGCATATTTAAGTGCTTGCTAAATATTGAGTAATTTTGCATTGAAATGTATGATTAAACTAAAAAGGATATACGCGCGCCGCCTTGTTTCAATGCTTTGCCCAAAATACTTTTCCTAATTATAATTGGAATATGTTGAAATTAACCGAAAATAATATGTCGATCCTACATTACAAATAATTTTAGTCTAAAGTAGTAGTAGTACGAGTAGGAGTAGGGAGTATGATATAACTACAGGCATTTTACAATTAGGTATGCATCCTCTTTGTGATAAGTGGGGTACTCCAAAAGGGCTAGTCTACTAAGTTGCATTGTACATTTCGTGTGTATATTGTATATGTACCTACGGAGTTTTAGCGGGAATCCGATAGTGAGACGTTGTTGGTTTTGTATTATTTTCTCAAACTTGTGTTTCTTCGAGTGTTAATGTGTAATATTGGTGGAATATTAACCATTAAGTGTTCGTTAACGTGCACGAGTGTAGGCGAATGATATAAACTCAAAAAAGTGTAATTTCGCATTTTTTCCAAAACTCCCAGGAAGTTTCAGTAAAGCATCCACTACTTTACTGAATCGTTACTTTGACGATGTAAATAATTAACTTGACTACTTGACCACGATTGCTATAATATTGCTGTGACTTTCTTAATGTGGAATTAGTAATATATTTAAAATAAAATACTCGACACTGGCTATATGCACAAACCGTGCGAAGACATTACTAAAACTAACAAAAAAATGTACCTACCTACCTATGACATAATGAAAACATGTAAGTAGTAAATATTCTTCTGCAAATAAATATTGAAACATATTTTATTGGCTTGATATGCCGTATATTTATTTATTGTAGTTGTAACAAAGAGAAGGATCTAACATTTCGCTAATTGAAAAGCATAATAATATTATGCTTACTAATATTTTTTAACTGCAAACTAATACGTGGTACCTATACTTAGGTACTAATAAGAATCGTATGCATCATGCAACTGTCCGCGACTTCCGCGTGTACGCAAATGGAACTTTGATGATACGCTTCCGAGACCCGAGTAGTGATATCTCGGAAAAATCTGCCAAGTGCGAGTCGGACTCTCTCACGAAGGGTTCCGTGCCATTATCAATAAAAAAAGGCAAAAAAAAAACACTTTTGTTGTATGGGAGCCCCAGTAGGTAAATATTTATTTTATTTTGATTTTAGTAAAGGTTGTTATAGCGTCAACAGAAATAATAATATATCATCTGTAAAAATTTCAACTGGCTAATTATCGCGGTTCATGAACTACAAGCCTGGTGATAGACGGACAGACAGACTGACAGAGGTGTCTTAGTAATAGGGTCCCGTTTTACCATTTAGCTACGGAACCCTTAAAATAAACTATCAAAACCTAGAAATCACAATCATTTGCATAGACCTTACCCTCATAACTAAGCTTCCATGTATCTAAGGAATTGGGAACCACGAGGAACACAAACGAAACTGTGGTTCACATCTTTACTCTGTGGGGAAAGCGAACTCGTAGCCTCAGGCTTATTCTGGCTTATCAGTAGGCTCTTCGCCCACTTGCGTCACAGAAGTCGTATTATAATAATAGTTATTAGCTAGGCTGAGCCATCAATCATTCCGCCGTGCATCGTTCCACACGACGGACTGATGGGCCAGTATTGCAGCAATTATTGGCTACGCAGCACTTAGCTTTTACCGTCCATCCGTGCTAGTGTAATTCTTGGTTCCTCAATATGGCTAATAAACACTGATGTACGTACTACTACTTTGCGTAGTGAGGAAGTATACTATATTTTATCTATAACTAGAAGCACCTCACGGTTTCACCCGCGTTAACTACTATCGCGCGGGAACCATTAATTTTTACGGGATAAAAGGTAGCCTCTGTGTACCGGGGATAGCATAGCTTCCCAACAATGAAAGAATTTTTCAAATCGATTCAGCAGTTTCGGAGCCTATTCATTACAACCAAACAAACAAAGTTTTCCTCTTTATAATATTAGTATAGACGAAGTAACAGGGGGTCGAAAATGGCCCGAATCGCTTCGAGAAAAGGATAGTACGGCCGTGCCTTTTGTTTTGCTCGACTTGGCGGGGGCACTGCCGTGCCCCCAGATAGGTGGAGAGAACTTTGACTCTCCTCAGTCTTTTATTTCTTTTATTTTGTTTCATTATTTTTTTACCACGTACAACGCCGTGTCGGTCAATGGTAGCGACACTCGACTTTACCACTGGGCCAACCGAAAAACATTGAATCGGCCAAAAAATGACGTCGTGTTTTATTGGTTTGCGTAGTCCCATATTAGAATTGCTCCTGTATCGTGGGCACCGCTTACAGACATGTAATTTCACATACACGTCACACCCAGACCAGAAACAAATATTTGTGTATCGCGCAAATATTTGTTCCAGGCGGGAGTCGAACCCGTGACACCAAACGCAGCAGTCCTATTGCTCAGCCACTACGCCAAACGTGCCGTCTTGTTTGAAGATCGCAGAGTGCTTTAATATTTTACAACATTTATAACTTATAACATTTAACATTTCCTTGTACAAGTGTCGTTCGTTACACTGCTGTGTAAATACATCCTTCAAAATGCCTACTGACCAAAACTTAGTAACATTGTTTGTTACCTACTAACACATTAGGTTAGCATATATATATGAAAATCCTTGCGGTCTGCACACGGACAAACAACACTGCACGGCACATGCGGTGTTTAGCCAACCAAGTCCAAGTACATCACAATTCGGGTCAAGTATATTTAACTTATGTCATTTTGTTGGAAAAAATTAAGAAATTAAAGTGAGATGTGATGAAATAGTTAATGAACGGGAACGCCGTGAAAATATTTAGTTTGGTAGTCAGTGTTTCTTAAACAGAGGTCCGGGAACCACCAGTGGGCCCTGAAGGCATCCGAAGTGGTCCGCGAAGCACTTACCTAATCATGAAAAACAACACATTTTTCGGATAGTAGGTAGGTTTTGCTACTATTAAACTAATCTATATCGCTATCAACTTTACGGTTTTCCGAGTCGCCTTTTTCAACTAACCCTTTCATTGTCAACATTTTTGAGGTGCCCGATGAAGACTAAGAGCCAATTGAACCGCAAAACCATAGTTCCGGCTACCTTTAAAAAACACAAGGAAATTCAGCAAATCTCAAAGTGGTCAGGGAAGACAGTGAAATCGAGGAGGCTCACATCACATCTCGTAAAATCGTAAAATATGATATTTCGAAACCAAGTCAAACCATAGCGAGACAAAAAATTGAGTCCAACGCAAAATTATGTTAAGAACCACTGGTCGATATTGATCAAACAATTGCCTAAAAGTACCAAGGAAAAAAGATAACGACACGAAGTGATCGATACCGACATAGAGGAAACTCGGCCTGGTTTTCGAAAGAGGTCGATTTTAGTTGCAGAATCGATTTTACTCAACCGCATGCGTACAGTTTCACGTCTGTAGTACCGATAAATGACGTAGGAAGATTTTACAGACTAATATTTTACAAACAACAATAGAAAAACATTGGTCACAATGATAAATACTCGTAATTGCTCATGGCGGTGTCTTTCAGGCAACCATGCATGGAGAGGAGTAACGAAGTAGGTGCTATTTAGTTGAAAATGTAATATAATACGTACTTCTTAGTACCTATATATTTTTACAGGCAACCTTTTTAACATATTAATACGTATCTTTTATTGAAACCCTATAAATATGCGCCTAACACAACCACTGAGGAATTCCGTCTGTGGTTCCGTTGTTTTGTCGACATTTCGCTACATGCTTGTTGTCACCATTATATTGAGATTCAAACTTTATTTAACAACGGAAACTGTAGCAACACCAGTGGTGACAAAAGCGACATATTCTAAAAATAATTCCCAGTTGTCTCCACTGGGGGCATTAATGGGGGTGACAACTGGGAATGAACCGAAGTAACTAGAAAGATTTGAATTGATTTGATTTTTTGTGGTTGAGAGAGATGAACTACTTAGATACCGACTTAAAGTTGATGTCCATGAGATATAGTGCAACATGGACTGCATTTCCTTTTTCATAATATCCAATTGCAATAACTTGATCGTATAAGGTAGGTATTATTTATATTGCAAGGTTTTTTTATGCAACAGACTGGCGAGACGGTTAGATTAGATTTGGTTAGGTCATATAGCGTTAGTGATATTAAAAACATTTTAATCACCTATAAACCTTATACCTATAATACGAGTACTTATGTTATAAATATCACTCGCGATGTTGTTTGATTTCATAACATCAGAACCAGCTGCGCGCCGCAGTTTCACCTGCGCAATTCCCGGTTGCACCCACGGACACTGCGTTTTCCCGGGATTCATTTAAAGTCACGTAAAGTGTAGGTTATTTTATGTGAAATAGTTTCAGAATCGGATCAGTCATACCGAAGATTAAATCATATTATTAGTGTAGAAGTGTAGATAAATCATGAATTCGATTGCCGAAAAAGGTTTGTGTCTTGGTATTACTGAAGCTGTTTAGGATATAATGGCTGCACTGTCTGAATAAGTCATGGCCTGAGGCTAAGACCTCGAAGGCATACAGCTGCTGGTTTCGCTATCTAAATATTAGTACATAGTGCCGCAGCGAACGCCAACTTTGGTAACGAGTGCAAAATTCAAATCTTACGAGTAGGTATGTAGGATGTATACTTTTTTCATATTTAAGTTCTGGTGTTTAAAGCTGTTAGGAAACCTTCTTTATTTATCTTCTTCTACATTTTTTTTGTGAAAGCTGAAAAGTTTTTAAACGGCCTCCTTACTCTTAGTCAGTATTTTTAATGATGGTGGGTGGACGACGTGCAGAGACTCGTGATAAAAGCCACGCGACGACGACGTAGTACTATTCCACATTGCTCGGAAACATTCATAAAATAGTATCCATCCGTAATTAAATCAGGTGTCATCTGTTACACTAGTAGTAATTACTTTTTTTGTTTAATCGAAAATCTAAGGCACAATGATAGTTGTGAAACAGCGCTAACTGTATAGTTTACTGACCTTAACAAGGTTAGTAGATACACATTTAACATAGGTAAATAAATCTAGTACTTTTCGGAGACTTACTACATATAGTTAGGTACATATTCGACGTAATGTTGGCTCTCACAAATTCAATTCATCTACTCTACTGAACTTACCGCACTATAGGTGAATAAGAGACTTGCACTTTGCTTCTAAATTTACTTGTTTTATTTCTCGAAGATTTTTTTTTGCTAAAATATTTGCTAAAATATTTGAAAAATATTTGCTAAACTTAAGATAATCTTAGATAAGATTAATGATCTTAGACAAAAAATACAAAGAAAATATCAGTCTAACTCTTAATAATTAGAGCGTTGTGAAACGCGACGGTGATGAATCATTATTATTCTGGGTGCAGATGTTGCGAGTACCTAATTATCTCTCGCAAATAAAACGCACATAACAAAAAAACTATGAGTTACAAATTCAAAATGCATCATTTTAATAATATTACGTAGCTCCAAATTTGCCAGTGTAGCTAAGACATTAAAAATAATAATAAATATATTAGGTAATTTGTTTTTTTTTATTAACAAGACTATAATAAATTCATATCCCGTTTTATCGTTTTCATTAAGCAACGCTATACCAACGATAGCCAGTGAGATGTTAAAAATATAAGATAAGGGCCCCGTAATTGGTTCAACTATGTACCTACTATGTTTAGATATAGCACGATGGTACTATGTATACATTTGCCTCAATCATTTTGTACGTATATTTCCCAGTTTGTTGTGATCTGAAGTTACTCTGCCTCAGTTGCTTTGCACCGCGAACCGCAAGAGTGCGTAGTTAGTTGTCGCATATGTTCCATATTATTATCATGCCTCAACCGGAGCCTCAAGTCTATTGACGTTGTTGCTCAAGTCTGTCATGAAGGTCGCTGAAAACAGTCCCTTTTTGTCAGTTTTTGTTTACAAACACGGTCAAAATGGGCGAATTTGACCAAAATGATTTAGTCAATATGGGAGACTGACTTTACTTGAAGCCCTGTTATACGTCAATCCTAGTTGCCGTGCTCCCTTAACCTCCCTGC
Source organism: Hylaea fasciaria (assembly GCA_905147375.1). NCBI lineage: Eukaryota > Metazoa > Arthropoda > Insecta > Lepidoptera > Geometridae > Hylaea > Hylaea fasciaria. Next base: position 11,687,091 of record LR990193.1, on the reverse strand, counting down.
TCCCGGGAGGGAACAAGACCAGGCTAACAAGGATATTAGTTCTGGTCCAACATTAAGGCCTGGTTTAGTAATAATATCTAAGTAGTTTTCTATCAGGCTGCACGATGACAACATTGTGCCTGCATGATGGAAACTCACGCGGAGTAATTACCCGTCATTAAGTGGCGTATTATGGTGACATTAATCGTGGTTTCTATCTGAGTATCTACTGAATCCATCTGTGAAGATAGAAGGCATGTAGAAGACGAAGGAGAATAGTTTACACAAAGGCTAGTGACAGAGGCTTGGCTCATATCTCGCAAACGAGTAGCTAAGTAATAAATCGCATTTCAACGTGAAAGTGCAGCCTATGTTGTATATAGTTATTGCGAGATTTTGCATGTTAATAGCAAGTAAGATGCTCAAACATGAAAGATCGAATAAATAGCATCAGACAGGTGCAACGAAACCAGAATTAGTTTTATACTTTTTAATTTCATAAGGCTAATTTATTATGCAGGCGGCGGAGGTCACCCTTTCAAAAAAAGCATTTAAATAGATATTTAAAATGTGTATGCACCTACCTATGCAACTAGGGAGATGACACAGGATAGAGAAGTAGTAACGAGCTTTGAGGTGAACGCGCATTTGAGCGTGCTCGTGACGAACTACGTAATATTATGAGTTAGGGCATACACCGGTTCTGCGGCTATACCATAAAAAAATAGCTGGCAGACAATTTAATAGTTTTCGTATACGTAGTACCTACGGCTTATTCCAGAAATCCCTTGACAGTATCCTCTGCGCAGGGAATTCTGAACTTTTTGTCCAAAAAGACCTTCAAATGCTTCAAAAGATATTAGGCAACTAATTTCAGATGATTCGGACATCATTATTTTAGACACATTAATTTATTGCTATTATTATCTTAATAATTATACTGTAACATTACGGTCGAAAGGCCGAAAACCAAAGCAGGTCGACAAACTAGCGCAATGACTCTATTCGTTTAGCTCATTTCACATGCAGTTACACGTTCGGCGAGTAAATGCGCGTTCTCCTTTGAATTGAAACACTGGGCATTCGACCAATAAATATTAGCTACTATAAATTATCGTAATTGACGTATCAATGATTGATTATTATAATTTTAACTGCTTTTGATCTTACTTAATAGGTAGGTATATCTTGAAACCTATGCACCTATTGCAATCCTCACGTTGTTGATGAGTCGAACCTAGATTTTTGCTCGAAGTTGATATTTCCTAATTTCCAATAATAATGAAATTTTAGTGGCAATGTGTGATTTCAATACCATGCCTAATAGTAATAAATTTGCCTATCTGTCTAACAGTTCAAAAGGCTCCAAAAGAGCCATTTTAGGATTTATGGTACGTTTCCAAAATGTTGGCTGAATTGTTTTTTGCCCAAAATAAAGGGCAGCAAGTTCAGTATTACACTGGTATTCATATAAGATACATTATTCCAGTTAAATAATTTTATGCTCAAGTTAAATATTTCGTTCAAATGCGACCGCGAAACAAATGCCTGACACATTCTGAAAAAAACAATAAATGGTTTATTATACCTACTCGTATTTTATGTAACAATAAATACAAAGGTGTTTATGATATTTTAGACTACGTACTGTCAAGGTAAACAAGTTTAATTTAAAAGATATTATCAGTAACACGTAGGATTCGAATCGCGGACGAGGCACGGTGGTTGACACAGCAAGTTGACCCATGAGCTATATTTGGAGCAGGTAAAATGACTCAAGTATAGCATGTATAGGTGTGGTACATATACCTAAGGGTTAAGTTGTTATGTTCACTAACATTACCGATATCATTGGAATTTGCCGCAAGAAATAGTAGAATTCTTTTATAGTGCGGCGCCTCAGACCATTCACACTTTACTTACTCTACCTACTATGTACCTACATATACCTATGTACATTTATTTATTTTTATTTGTTTATTTACGACATGTGTCAGTTGAACTCCGAGCTACCCTTCTATATTGTGTCCGAGCCCCATCGAAACTGAACTGTGGCGCAATTATGTAACAGATAACAATACATTTCATTCAAAACTGATTGGAATCTGTAATTGGAACACTACGACGATTAACATAACGTAGCTCTACGACTACGTGGCGTAGCACCTAATAATGTAGAATTGTAGACGATGTAAATATTTGTCTATGGTTTGGATTAAACTGCAAATTAAAACAATGTGTATAAGTGTAAAGTAGAGCATAGCTCCCTATTTCTGCACCTGTCGGTTACAAATCGAATTCCTTGCCGGCCAGTAGCGCAGGCGCAGCGCTTTCTCAACTCCGTCCCTTCCTTACGTAAACAGCCGTAACAGAGATTCCTGTTTCGATTATATACGTAACCGCTGGACTAGATAAATGCAGCGTTCAATTCCTATTACTAGTACTTAGGTTAGGTTTAGTAGGTGTAGGTGTGAAGCGCTCACTGGCGTTGTTTGACCACAGCCTAATACATTCTCCGTAGTTTTATCACCAAAGTGGAAAGCAGGATCAGCAAAGTCTGAACAAAAACGTCTGAAAAGTGAACACAAAAAGAACACAGTCAAAATCATGTATATTTTTTCGCTAAATGTCTGCGAATATTCGAAACGATTTTTCTATAATCGTCCAACATGGTTAAACAAAAACTTTTATTACTGAACCATTAAAAATCTTATTACTTAGTGCAGATTCTAAGCTACTATACAGTAAAAATCGCACTTTTATTAAAGTTCTTTATTCAAGTTTCTTTATATTTAGGTGTAGTAACCAAAAAAAACTTTTTTCTATAGGTAAGTACAAAAAATATATATTGTAGACCGTTTCTTTTTAATTAATATTCAATGCGCTGCCTTTATCTCCTTTAGTGTTTTATTAGAAGTATGTAGAATATACTTTACTGTGACGACCCAACATGTATTGCCGCCGGAAAATCAAGGTGAGCGGCTGTACACACGCAAGCACGTCTCCCTCGCCATTCCAACGAAAAGAAAACTCGCCGCGTGCATTCGCACCGCAAACGTGAAACGGAACGCAACGCGAGGACGCGCGAAGTGCTTTTCGAAAATAGAACGCTATATATTTCTCTTTCGTGAATTCATGAACGGACACTAGTGCTGAGCTTAATTTATTTTATTTTAATGAACTAAATATGACAATCTACGGCAAAATCGTTCAAATAATATTAGTCAGTGTGTGATGCCTGATGAATGCTGGAAAGGATATCGAGATTGCAGGTGTGTTGTTGGTTAATAGTTTTACAATCGAATTTTACATTATTTACCCAGAAGTAGGTAGGTTTTAATTGGTTCCTTTTCATCCAAATCAATAAACGAACATCAATGTATTATTCTTTATTTTATCACTGTAGTCAAATACCCTATTACCTATAGGTACTCAGTAGGTTCACGGTTTACTAATTTCCAAATCAATGTTGTAATAGCCACTTACTCCATTTTCTCTACCTTAGTACCTATATTTTTCATGACAATGCAATGAAACATCCTTTTCGCGTCATGCATTTAATGACTAAGTATAATTTTTGTCCGTGGCACTATTCTGCGAACATGATTCCGTAATTGCAGGAAAAACAACAATACGAAGTACTTACGTACCTACCTAATAATTACAAGTGAGTATAAGTAACAAGGCAGCTGTAGTTGTTAAAAGAGTAGGTATACCTAGGTATATAAGTATCTACCTAGTCGATGTGGTTGTAGTATTCGCTAGATACAATATTTAGTGATGCAGCAGATTATATCTCATATACAAATAAATATGTTTGATCTAGTATTAGGTCTTGACAAGGTTACATAAATTTTAGGGAAGTGGCAATACGAAAAATGTACAATCCATTGATTAAAGCTCGTCACCTATCCTATGGTGTATACTCTACCTGATATTATGTTGGTACATCGAAACTGTTTTTTTTGTTTATACGTAGCCCCACACTAGGGGTCGTATTAATAAATGAACCTCAATAACGCTACCAAGTGCGCTACCAGCTAATCCACACTCAAAATGTAATCTGCATCTTGAGATCGTTGCTATTTAATAAATGGATATTGAGATGTAGCACTGGCTACTAGTTACTGTCTTGTATGTGTCAATTGTGTCATAATCGGATAGCACTTAACCGCTGAGTGTCATTTATTAATTTGCCAGAGATCATGTAAGTTTCTGTTCGTAATCTACAACTTAAGATGTATTTATTAAATAGAACAAAAGAACAAGTGCACACTGAAGATAGCTCTCAGAGCTAAGTTTGATTTATTAATACGGACCTAGGATTGCTCCTGTATCGTGGGTACCGCTTTACAGACATATAATTTAAATAAATTAAAATATAATAATGCACATCACACCCAGACCAGAAACAACCATCACCATTGTGGATCGCACAATTATTTATTCCGGGCGGGAATCGAACCCGCGACACCAAGCGCAGCCGTCCAATTGCTGAGCCACTACGCCAAACGTGCCTTCAAATAACCAAATATAGTATGCATATATTTACAAGTTTATTTTACATACAAAATAGTTATGTATAATATTATCATGCGTTGTCTTCATATGAGTTATATCTTCGTCTGTTGACTCTTCGCTTCAGCTTGTTATAAAAAATCTTTCTTTTATTATATCGTGAAATAACTATCTATTCAAACAACTTAATTAATAAATCGATGCATCGATCCTACATACCGATTAGTGCCAAAAATCGAGTCGAAAATAGAAATATTCCGATGCAGCAACAGTGGCGTTGACGACGATGAGCTAAATATTTTTTGTGGTCACACCGTATGTCGATTTGACAAGTATCAAAATGGATTATATTATAATATGCTTGGATTATTAGGTAGGTATCTATAAAAGGTACTAGGTTCTATTAAAACAGGTGCTTCCAGACTAGCAGTGACCTTATTAGGGTACCTCTCTGTGCATTTGTCTCTCACTTTACAAGGCAAAGAGGTCAGAGACCTTACGAACGAACTAGAAATAAATCCCGTTACGTGTGACAGGAAATTATAATTAATTATCTATTTGCACTGGGTCGGGCGTCGTCGCAAAATTATAGGTGGGGTTAATTATTATTTGTTCTGGTAAAAACCTACGGTAAGTAGGTACTTATTTTACGTAAATTGAGAAGGGCTAAGAAAATAACTAGCTGTAACAAAATGATAAGCAATTTGTGTCTATGCACCTAGGTAGGTACTTCAAATTTGGTATTATTTATGCCTTCAAATGTAAGTAGGTACAGAATATGTACTTGGGTTTTGGAATAGTTCGTTTTTTCATACCTCGCGTTACACATCACTAATGAACAAAAGAAAACGCTAAGTTTGACTAAAAAAGGTAGAGGTCGTTGAAATTGTGCTTTTTTTACTCTGTTTTTGGGCTGAGTTAATTTAGACGATGCCTATGTTTAGTGAAAACAGGTTTTAAATGTGTAAGAGTATAAAAAACACATCATGCTTGAATCTTGTCTTATTATTCGCCATTGAGTCGCCCCGAACCATTTGAAGATAGCTAAATAGATAATATAATCTACTTTAATGATTTTATAAATGATGTCACAGTACAAATTACCTAATTCAACTATACGTTTCCATCACTACTTAATATGAACAATTAAATAACATTACAAACCAAACTTATCGGTTCCCAATTTAAGTTGTAGCTAACGGACACACCTTGTCCTTCTGAATTAATTTCCTCTTACTTTACTGACCTATCGAGTAGGTAGTTAGGATATCCGATGCTAGGACCTGCCGCTTGACACTAAACATTGCATCATAAGAGACATGACCATGTGTTAGTACTTAGAAGCAAGCGAGCGATGCGTTTTTCATTTGCGTTTCCTACAAATAAATCATGGAGAAGAGGGTACCAGAGCGTGGACTCAATATTCGTGGGCTTCAGCAAGGCCTACGATAGCATTGACAGAAATACATTGAACGACCAAGGCTTAAATTTTTTACACTCCACGTAATGAGATTTACTTGGTAAAGGCAGTCACGCAAAGGAACAACATGGGCGTCTTAATAGGAGGCGGGGTCGTATAGTGCTGATTTTATTACTGGCCTCAAGCAAGGCGATGCACTTTCCCCTATTCTATTCGTTTTAGCTCTAGAGTAGGTCATGTCATGGCACTTGACATCTGCATAATATATCTGAATTGCCAGCAAAAAGTGATCGAATATAATAATATACTAGTGCCATGGGACAAACTAATAAGAGGCTGAAAACTCAGTGTGGTCAGGTAGCGGAAGGTATAATTTTGGACTCGGAATAAATCCGGAAAACAGCTCGTATCTCCAGAATCACAAGACAGCGTAGAGTTGCACGTTGAGGATGTTTCGTAGGTACTTTGTGATTGCGAATTAAATTAGTCGCTCATCAAAGTTGCGAAGTAACTTTGATGAGCGATTGTTTAGGGGGGCTTACCATGACGTCTTATTGCGATCCAATTGAGGACCTAAACCGAATCGTTTCACTTTAAATTATAGTACTACATGGCTTTCGATATCATTTAGGTAGACGTCGATCCCTTTAGATTTAAAATCAACCTGAATCGAGCGTCAAGATGTCACAACAAGACGTCACGGTACGAATAAGTAGTAAAGCGAATCTGTTTAGGTCCTCAATTGGATCGCAATAAGACGTCATGGTAAGGCCCCTGCTGATCTCTTTCGCGCTTCTTCGGAGGGCATATTAAACTGTAGGCTGTAGGGTGTTGATTGATACCAGTTACCTTATATACCTTGTTACCTTATATACATTTTATACCTTGGGTGGCCTGACACGAGTAAGGTCTTACTTTACTAGACTATCATCACAACACCAGATATACAGGTCTGGGGGGGAGGGGTTAGAGGGTTGGTTAGTACGAAACTCTGAATATGCTGGCACAACTTGCCCAATTTGCAACTTTAGCGCTAAGTTTAGAGATGTAATATGTAGTTTGAACGCGGCAGCTGTAACAAAGTTACCGACCTGCTGTAAGCAAAAACGTGTTTTTTATTGCTTTGATCCATGCATGACGCATTGGAATTGGCCTTGATCCTAACCAAACCAATGTATAAAAACTCTAAAAGGTGATTCTATAGAATCTAATAAGATTATAATAACAAGTTATACGTAGTTATGTAGGTAGGTTTATACTTTTGCGAGATTTAATTCCGCATTATATTCCTTTCCGTGTCTTTCAAGTCTCGCTTCAAAGCGTCCGACTTTGAAGGTGGCCTTTGAATCGAATATTATTTTTGGTTCGTGTATTAGGAGTTTTTTGTAAGTAAAATAAGTTTATTATAATAATATGCTACAATCATTATCATATTAGACCGAACAACATTTAGCGAGTAATGTAGCTAACAAGGATTAATTATACTACGATTCTAAGTACTTAAGTATGTTTTTTTTCTTTACCGTCCAATTTTATTTGGTAGATATCAATAAAGGTCTTATAGTGACTTAAAATGTGCTGCCTCTGGAATAATGTTAACGCAAAAACTTACGACGTCGCAGCAACAATTTATTGACTTGGTGAAAACATCGCCAGATAAAAACAAAACAGGTTAACTACTTATCTACCTATATGAGAAACGGAACTATTCATTATCCATGCGTGGGGAGTGTGACAACATCGACGGCTGATTGTTTCCTAGACAATCGCGGCATATGTCTGCCATTGTCCATTGAATAAGTTTTTACATTTGCATGTTACGAGTAGGTAATGTGACACATTTTTGCATTTATCATAACCTATAGGTTAGTTAGTTAATTACGTAGGTACCTTAATTTCACGATATTGGAGTTATGGGTGTCAAAACTTCTAGACAAATTATTTTTGGAACCTTGGACTGTCATTCAATATATACCTAGGTAGGTTCTTACTATCGGTAACTTTGTACTTAGTTGATTTAGAATGAGGCTTACGAATGTTCGACTGAATAAACTGATGGCCTTGAGAGCCGAAAGTAGTTGCATTTGGGAATTACAAGCCCATTGCATTAATTTGAATTTAATTCAGCACTTTAACAGGATTGGCAACAACTCCCCTGAATTAAGCAGTTTATAGTACGAAATAGGACAAAATGAACCGAAAGTTACATTCTTTTTTTGGAATTAAAGTTTCAGACACATTATAGCAATGAGTTTAAATCTAAGTACAAATAAATGAAGAGCAGTACTTATATCTACATAATATCCACCCATATATTTATATCTAATGAGTTAGAAGTTTCTAAACTGAAAGTACTTAGCAAGTAGGTCCCTATATTATTTTCACACCTTAGTGTCTTATCACAAAATATCCTAATGCTTTTTCAATTAATTTGGTTGACCTCTAGTTAAGTATAATTTTTAATTAAAAGTAATACAACGTGTTAAACAGTTACAAGTCCGAAAGTACATAAACAATGCAATAAAACAAATAAAGTACCTAACGCACATAATAGTTCCGAATAAGTATAGTGCTTGATGCGTGGCAATGGTCAAGTGGTGATGGTCACGGTCAAAGTTGCCGTAAGCTAGGTGCGCCTACTTAGTTTGCCATAATTTTAAATTAGCCTTATATCTAAGTAAAAACTCTTTATAATTAACGTCTTCTCCCTTCCGTATACGATATGACTGTAGAGTTCTATCGGGCGTATTTCCGAAGTACCTGGGGGCGTATCACGAGCTTATTTAAAACCAGGCAAATTCCAGGCAATTATTTTTACGGCCGTAATTGTTCTGTTTCGTATTATGACCTACATTATGTCAAAATAAAAATCTATAATGCGATATTGCCAGCCTGTTAATTAGGTCAGAAGTAGGTATGACTGTCACGTGTTGTTACTGGCTGGCATTAGGAGGTCATAATACGATATAGCCAGGCAGTTCAGTTTACGCCGTAAACTGACTGGGATTAAGAGTTCATAATACGGCCCCAGGGAAGAGTTAATGGAGGTTCTATTCAGCTTTTATTGTTGGCCTACTAACAATAAATGACGTGAGTTTTGAGTTCATGTTATCTTAAATGTTTTGAAGGAAACTTAAGCGACAATAAAACACGTTATCTTATGTAGGTACAGTCAAGATAACGAGTCTGTTGGTCAAATATAAAGCCAGCGTCCGTGACACTTTGCAATAGGAGCACGTTGTAGCATTTAAGTTTATCTTTTGTAATGTTCCTATACAAAAGTATGAGGTTATTAAACTGTCGCAACGCCGCGATAGACGCAAGCCGCAACATCTTGTTTATTTTGAACCACAAATATGCATCTTCGTGTCAATTTCAACCTACAACAAATAAATTGTTTATTCACGACGAATTTTCCAATCATAAGAACCAACAATGTAGTAGGTATTTTATTTACCCAAAGCTGTCTAAGAACTCTTTGATTGTCATGTGTTTGAAAACAATTGAGCGATAATACCGCCTAATGTAGGTACTACCTGTGTTACCTATTGTATTTTTTTTATCTGTATTGTTTATTAGTGATGTGTTCAATAAAGAGTTTTATGTTCTATTGAGACACGCAATGGAATAAAATGAAAACGAAATACATTAACTGCTTGCCGCTGCTGGTTTGCTGGAAGAAATCACTTTATAGGGTTAAGCTCGCCTTTGTACACTTATATCCTATTGAATCTCTGTACAAATGTTATTGTGTAGGTACAAAGTATGTATGCAATAAAGAATATAATAACAATATAGTAATAACTAAATATAACTATAAAAATAACGGGGATGTACCTAAGTGTTATTTTAAATTTTATTTTGTATGAAGCATCAAAATACCCATGCGTCATCTTAACAATTATATGAATAATTCAGAATCGAATGCGGACTCGTTTTTGTTACGTATTTTATGAAAACAGGTTCTCGAACAACAAAATCACTTCTCATAGGTATGCTAATCTATAATAATCCTATTTTTTCAAACTAAATTAAATGTTTAGTGCTTTTGTTAGGTTCCCTAACAATATTGCACCAAACAAGACCGCACGCGTTGATGTCTTTTGTACGAACGACTTCTGACAAATTATAATTAATTTAGTCCCTGAGCTAATTATTTTCTCTAAAAATAATGCACCAAACAAAACCGCGCGCGTTGATGTCTTTTGTATGAACGATTTTAATCCCTAAAACAATATTCGATCAACTAATTTGAAATACTCGCGCTAGCAGCTGGTTAGTCTCAAATAATAAAAAAAACCTGTTTGGATAAATTCGCACTCGTCTCAAAAGCAGTCCTCGTTCTTGCTTAGTTTGGGTACGTCGTCAGTTGGGAACTAAAGTAATTTATTCTCGTAGTACAAAAATTCTTAATTATAAAAATAAATAAATAATAAAAATTCAAAAATACAAAATTCTCGTCTTACCACAAAAGTTTTTAGCAGAGTCAAAAAAAAATTCTATCACTCGCGTTACCTACTCAATCCTGGTATTACTCATTATTTTACTTGTTACCTATTGATTTAGAAAAAGCTAGGGCTTAGACGTCAATTTGTGAAGAAAATACTTAGAAATATCTGTTGAACTCTTGTTTAAATCTTTTGTGGTAAGACGGTAGCTATAGGTTTATAGAGGTAGTCACTAACGTCACTGACTACCTGGAGGTAGGTACGCTGTAGCATCTTAGGTATATTGAATAGGCACGTAAAGTTAAAGTTAAAAACTCATAGGCTGCATGACCAAGATGACGGAAATACGTTATATTTTCGACATGTCTTCTAAGCCGACAAGTCATGACCTTAAAAGATTTAAATAATGTTTACCTTCACACGGTCACGGTATTGCAAATAATATCTATGTATGTAAGAGTGCGCTTTGCTTCCGATTTGGATTCAAAAATTAGGATGTTATAACATACTTTGTACGTACAGTCGGCAACAAACATGATGTCTTTGCTACTATTTTTATTTAGCTCTACGCACACGCGTTGATAAGTAGAATAAAAGGTTACACATGATCAGCAAGTTTTTTTTGTTCGCTGTACCTACGTATACATTATTATGTCAGTGCGTAACGATGTTTGGTAATTAAAATTAAATGGCATTTCTCGTTTTATAGTTAGTTTATAGGTTTTATAGTATAATCTTACGGTATTTGTACATGAGAGCCACACTAAACAACATCACCGTCAATATTTATTATTGGTACCTAGCGAGTGATGTTTACAGAATACTAGGTACAATAAAAAAATTAGATATTTTTAAAAGCACCTTGGATAGCTGTTGATAGTATCAGGCGTTACTTTGCGGAAATCCAAATTCAAAATAATGAAGTAAAACTACAATTATATTTTTACTTCATTGTTTTAAGCACCTTGGACTAAAATCTTTTGCTTCTTTTTAACGGGAAGAATTGAAACCAGTAATCCCACCATACTCTTTTGGCTAACCAATGGGTAATGAAAACTTCGACCCTTCACAGAAGCAATGTCAGATGTGGTGGAGGGAGGGGCTTCCATCGCTTGGCGTCTGCTGGCAACCCTCGAAGGCGGATCGTTGTTGCTCGCTACATCGGCCCTGCTCGCGTACACTTCCCGGCGCAGGGCAGTGAAAATCCACAGACCACGGGCGCCCTGCACTACTGTCGCGGTAAGTTCAATAATCGAAGGTTACACTTTGTTTTTTTTTTTTTATATTTGTAGCATCGCAAGGGAATATCAGTTCTGCCCATTGTTTTGGCCCTGCTTCATACTGCCCAGGGTAGGCAGTAAAGACCTGCAGGTGCCCATCAATGCCCTGCACCAGTATTGCGGGAAAATGGTATCGAAAGTTGGACATCCACCTGGTAACATCAGCAGCCACTCTAAAAAGGGATACTTTAATGTAATTTTTTGACACCTTTCGTATACTACTGGTAATGCTGACCTTTCAAAGCGTGTCTAGATAAATTTAGGCGTTGTATAAAATCTTACATCCAAACCAAATGTGTCTTATGTAAATTCTTATTATGCTAATAAATTCAGTGATACAGTCAGGTAGTTAGTGTAGTCGGAAGACATCCAAATATTCGCATAAAAATTAATATTCAAATATTAAACCCACTTATGCATAACTTATAAGCTCATAAACATAATTACCAGGATGTAATTTAAGAGATAATTGCTCATTCAGTTGTTCCTTTGGCTGCCGGTGTGAGTTTGAACCCAACGAAGCGTGCTATAATGAACATGGCGCTTTGGAGAAAGAAATATTGCTGGTAACCACTAAGCTGTTTTCGAGTATTGTATACTTCAGTGATAGCATTAGTGAACATAATAAATATTAATAATAGATATTTAGTGAGTAAATACGCAGTAAAATCATTGGTATCAAATCACTTAGATTATTATTTGGCCCATTACTTACCCATTACTTATTTGGCACATAAACAAAAACATTTATCTTCTGCACCATTGCCGCATGTACGTAGGTACAATACAAGAATATCAGTAGTACAAACATATAATTGAGGTAGTAAATGGATACAGCATTTCTGAGCTTTTGGTCCACAATCTGACATCTTCAAAAGATAGCTCATATTAATTCAAGACTTGACATGGGGTGGGATATAACATCAATACTTAACACTTCAAAAAGTTAAATATCAACACCAAATAATCTATAGGTAGCAAAAATAATATTCGCTTATCACGCAAACAGTGACAACAATATGTGAAGTGTTGATATTTTAAGTCATTTATGTTATTATATTGTTATTACGTATATAACGTCTGATATTTCGCGCCCGCGCCCGCGCCCGCGAGTTAGCGTGATCGAACATTTACATTGATGCGTTCAAAATGTAGTACCTATATGACTCGTAATACACTCGCCGTGTCAGCTCGCTTACGGTCACAGATTTTGAGAAATCGAACGTGTCACAACTCGCCTCTGTCACTGATCTCCTTGGTCTCCCCTACTGTTTACAACAGCAAATAAACGTCTTTTGTAACATTTTTTTTCTCTTTCAGATTACCAACGCTACTAATGATTTGGGGAAAGAATTGAAACAGCTGCTTGAAGCACACGGCTGCGCCGTTAGCACCGTGACGAACGACGCGACGAGCGGAGCGACGAGCGGAGCGGACAGAGATAAATATGACGCTCTAGTGGTAGTTGGAGCGCAACCCAAAGCTGACGGCCTGGATGGAATCTCGGGTTTGGTGTCAGAAGATGTTTATTGTAATTTAAAGGTGAAACATTATTATACCTACAGCGGGCCTAGACAAGTGGCAAACGTTTCTAACGAAATCGAAACGAATAGAATGAAAATGTATGGGATGACATAAGCACACGAAACGTCACGAAGCGAACGAAATATTCGTAGACAAGTTCATTCAATTCTAATCGAATCCAATGAACGTTCCCTGTCGTTCGACAGAATCCATACATATGCGTAGACAAGTGCCACTTTTGACAAGCGTTAGCGTTGCGTTTGAACGACAGCCTAGCGTTCGCTAGGACCCTGCAGAAAACGAAACAAAATGGCGGATTTCTAGCAGCTGTTGCAAACGGTAGCATTGTGTTATGATTTTGTTCGTAGATTTTTATTGTTTTCGCGAGATAACGAGATAATGCACGCATTAGGATTATTGTGGACCTCGCAATCTTGGTTCCATTGCTAAAAAGAAGTAACAAAATTTAAAAATGTTAGGTTAGATTAGGTTAACTACCTAGGTAGTACCTACTACTACTACGCATATTTGTATACTTGACACTAGCGGAATTCGCAAACCATGCGAAGCCAAACTATAAAAAGATAATTACACCTAAAGTGACTGTGACACTGAAGTTTGTAAGCTAATCCATGGACAAGATGACAAAAATGAATGAACAAATTGAATTAACAAATAATTATTAGCGTACGATTGATTAGAATGAGCGTTCGCCAGAGTCATAACACTTTGTCTACCAAACTATTTTCGCTAACGCTAAAGCGTTAACGTTTTTACGAATAGAATAGCTTCGAAGCGTTTGCAACTTGTCTAGGCCCGCAGTTCAGTTTATCAATCACAATAAAATGTACAATAACTCCTTTGTAATTATTTGTATTCATTAAAATTTGGTCTGCACAATATTCAAAAAATCTAAATTTTCAGTTACTAGAAAGTCTATCAAGCCGTGTGAATCGTGGTGGGTGCATAGCATGGGCGTGCGCGGGAACGGGTAGATCGCTCGGAGCGTTCGACAGCACTGCGGACGCCTTTGACACTGTACTGCAAGCCAGCCTTATACATGTAGCTAAAGTGTAGGTAGCCCTATTATTTTTACTTTACTTAGGAGTAGCAGACTGCAGTCATAAAAAGTTTCAATTCTAATTCAACCAAGGGAAGAGTAAGAGCGAGCATTGAATGAATCAATTTTATAATATCACGACAGGAAACAAGATATAGTATAGGATATTAAAATTTTTCTTTCGCACTGCTTCTAGATCCCACTGTGTGCCCGTATGGGTTGGTCGAAGTGAAGGCGTGGAGCGGACAGCAAGCCGTGTCGTCGCTGCGCTTATGACTTGCGACGCCGAAACAGATACTTCCAGATTTTCTATTAGGTAAAAATAATCTAATGTACCTACTAACAACGGACTTGAATTTAGTAACAACAAGATTGACCTAAGAAATTTGGCTCAGGAAAAAATTAATATAGACAAATTGCTTTGTTTCAGAAATGCCGCTCTCTCCGTTGTAAAATACCTCTACAGATGGCTGAAAATTACCACGTGATGAATGCGCCAAATAAATGTACCTACCTAATTAACCTATAAATAATATGTTAAAAAATAAATATTGTGTCTGATTCCGTAGTACCTACATCTTATCTATTCCCATCGCTAGTGTAGTGACGGCGTACGGCGCGGCGGCGCGGCGGCGCGGCGGTGCGCCGCCGGCGTCGGCGCGTGGCGGTAGCGTTTTCCCGCTATAATATGTAGAGATGCACAAGTTAACTATGTACGCTCGAGCCTGAAGTATTTGGTCAAGAGCGAATTCTATATGACATCGCGCTAAACTTTGATTTCAATGGCCACATGAGCCCAGCGTCTCTACTAAAACTGAGTTATTTATATTATCATGTGCAATATTATTTTATACTTACATAGTTATACATACATAGGTAGGTACTTAAATCATAATTAATTTATTATTTGTTATAATTTTGTAATAAAATGTATTAGGTATTACAAAATTATAATAAATATAATAAACCACTAAGTAAGTACTTAGGTAAGTAGGTAGGTACCTTAAAGTAAAACAATGCAACGTAAAAAGTAAATAAAAATCAAAAATATCTATAAACTTACCTATTACTATGTTAATTTATGTTTAGGTTAGTATTACGAGTATTTGTATACCTAAGTACAAATTGTTTGGTATAACTTTCAAATTGCATCAAAATCCGTTCAGCCGCTGCGGCGTGAAGAGAGGATAAACAATGTAGTGAGAAAGAGATTTAGGAGTGATTACTTAGTAGGTACATAATAAGCAATATAAATGTAATTTTGTTTATTTTTATTAGGTGGATATAGGATAACTAGTTGACACATTAAAATTATTACAACTGGTAAGTACCTACCTAATTAAATTAACACTATGTAAAGTTACTGTACGACCTAATAAATCCTACTATTAGTTATTCGAACAACCTAGTGCCGGGCTCGTTGGCTTTTGGACTATTTGGGCTAGAAGAGCTTTGGTTTATCTACCTACTAGTTTGTGACTAGACCACATCAAAACACTTAGAAAATATTAACACTCGAAGAAAGACAAGTTTGAGAAAATAATACAAAACCAACAACGTCTCACTATCGTATTCCCGCCAAAACTCCTAGTTGACTATTTTTTTTTTTTTGTTTTAGTTATGGCTTCGCACGGTTTGTGCATATAGCCAGTGTCAAGTATTTTATTTTAAGTATTTCTTAATTTCACATTAAGAAAGTCACAGCAATGTTATAGCAATCGTGGTCAAGTAGTCAAGTCAATTATTTACATCGTCAGTCACGATTCAGTAAAGTAGTGGATGCTTTACTGAAACTTCCTGGGAGTTTTGGAAAAAATGCGAAATGACACGCTTTTTGAGTTTATATCATTTGCCCACACACGTGCACGTTAACGAACACTTAATGGTTAATATTCCACCAATATTACACATTAAAACTCGAAGAAACACAAGTTTGAGCTAATAATACAAAACCAACAACGTCTCACTATCGGATTCCCGCCAAAACTCCCCTAGTTGACTATTTTTTTTTTTTTTTGTTTTAGTCTTGGCTTCGCACGGTTTGTGCATATAGCCAGTGTCAAGTATTTTATTATTAAATTTCATTCATTATTTTCATTAATTTCATTAAGAAAGTCACAGCAATATAGCAATCGTGGTCAAGTAGTAAAGTCAGTTATTTACAGCGTCAAAGTCACGATTCAGTAAAGTAGTGGATGCTTTACTGAACCTTCCTGGGAGTTTTGGAAAAAATGCGAAATGACACGTTTTTTGAGTTTATATCATTCGCCTACACTCGTGCACGTTAACGAACACTTAATGGTTAATACTCCACCAACATTACACATTAACACTCGAAGAAACACAAGTTTGAGCTAATAATACAAAACCAACAACGTCTCACTATCGGATTCCCGCCAAAACTCTAGTTGACTATTATTGACGTGGACTTCACTATTTTTATTGCCAGCAAAAAACTAGAATAATGAGTATTTATTTTAGGTTTTTTTACATATGGTAGCACAAAGTTAACCTGTCACCCACAGTTGCTGTCTGTCACCCATCTCCAATTCTCCATCTGTCAGTGTCAAGTCAGCTCTCGCAATGGCGAATTAGACGTGTCCGTGAAAACAAAATCACTTTTTATTTACTTGTAATGCTCTCAGCACTTTAGCAGTTATTCCAAAAATCATTTACGATTATGATTAGTTTATGTGAATTATTTTTTAGTTCAAATTCGCTGCTGAAACATGGACGAGGTAGGTTATGCTAAAAACTCAGCATATTTTGTTGTGTCACAACAATAGCGTTGTGGTTTTTGCGATTTATTGAGCAATAACTCGTGTTTCAGGATCCTAACGACCATGATTTGGAAGAAAGGCTATATGCTATGCTTCATCATGTGGACGAGACGCAGAGTAACTTGACAGGCAACCCTCAAAATAAACTTGATGCGACGCAGTTCGTTGAGAGTGGCCCTCGCGGCACCTTGCGGCGCTACTGGCGCACGGATGCTGTCATCAATCCTTACCAGAAAATAAACACTCCAAATGATCCCGCTCCACCTACTTCTAAAATCATTGCAAAACCAGACAGTGTTAGACCCAAAGAAGAAGAAAGAACCTCACCTATTCCAATGTCTACAGTCGATTTGTCTATTTTCCAATCTCCTATACCACAAAATGTGAAGAAAACAATTGAATATCTAGACCATGAAGAAGACAAGGCGGTAGTATTGGAATCAAGTGATGAAGATGAGGTTGTGGAAGTTGCGCTGCCACCAAAACCAACTATCACCATTGACAGCTCTGATGAAGATGAACTTCGCATTATTAAGCCTATTACTCCAACAAAAACAGATTCCAAATCAGAGCGTAAATCAAACAGTGGCGAAAGAGAAGTCTCGGCGAGCCCTGTGCCGTCTGTAGTCTCGTCTGTTTCAGACGAATTCATCCGTGGTGACTGCATAGCATTAAATATTTCTTCTCGTCACCCCGATAAACACAGCTTTGATTTCAGCCTACATGGATCGGATTTACTTGTTCAGAATACTCCGTCAAAAAAAAAGAAAAGAAAAAAGAATAAGGAACCTGCAAGTTCTACACCCGTCAACACAGTAGCTGTGAAAACCGCCAACATAGCAGATGAATGTTTCGCTACACCAAAAAGCAAAGCTAAAAATAAGAAACAGAAAAATAAATCGTTTACAGACAAGTCGATACCAAGTCATGATGTTTACGATTCGGACAGTAATCAATCTATTGCAGATACGATTAAAAACAAAAACCCTTATATTGTAACGGCGAAAAGCCTACCGTGTGTGGATGTGTATGAATCAGACTCAAATCAGTCTGAAATTGTGAAAGAAGGTAACACTGACCAAAACGTAATTAATAATGCCTATGAAGCATACAGCTCGGATAGCAGTGTCTCTAACGATAAGCCCCAAGAGACACTGAAAGGCACCAAGAGAACCAATACACTGCACAATTTGTCAGTGGAGACAGTGGACTTGACGGATAATGATAGACTTACTAACACAGACAATACTGACATCTGCGAGAGCATCGTTATGGCCAATGTGACCGGATTCACTGAATCCAATGATCACGGACACGAGAACAGGTTTCCATCTTCCAACAAAGATATTTCCAAATATGTGTCGAGCAAAGTCCCAGCAATACTGAATGAAAATCTTGACTTTGACAATTTGAAGGGAAAAAATAAAATTTGCAAGAGAAGACCATACTCTCTGACGACCCTCCGTGCGGAAATGGAGAAATTTTACAATGAGAGCTGGGGAGGAGAAGAGTTTAACCACAGAGAGATTCAAAAGAACATGTCCCGTAAGTAATTCCTGTAAATCGATCCGTTGCATATCTCAATAATGTGGTAACTTTTGTATAAACTGTTTGCTTGACACTAAACGAATTAATCATTTAGCATGATTTAAAAAATATATTAAAGAAATATGAACTATCATAATTATGTTTTGCAATACAATTAACATTCCTAGTAATTACACACAAAGACATCAATTTAGTAATTACCTTATCAATCACCTTGCACTAAATACATTAGTTTATGTAGAAACATGTTAAGGTTACGTCAAGGTTGATAACGAATCCTTTGTTCTAGGAGACAAGAGCCTCTGGGTCATCGACCCGAAGGACAGAATGCCATCGTCATTAGCACCTCGAAAAGTAAAGTGAGTAAATAAACACTTTTTTGTTTACGACAATGCATATTAGTTATCCATACCAATAATATTATTCTGTAATCTGTATCACATTCCTTAGTCTTCTATACATCTAAATGGATTTGCAACAATGGCTCTAAAACTAAATTCATCCATTCATTCTACTATACAATATAATGTACCTACATAATAACTAACAGCAAACCAAATAAAAGGACAATATCCCAGTTTGAGTTTGTAAAAAACAAACACTTCTTCAGAAGCAAGGTCTATTCTATCTATACCCTGTATTCTACCATTGCCCGTCCAACACTCAAACAAGACGGTTGCATTACAAAAAGTGTGAATGTTTCAGATGCACCTACTGCAACCGCGTGGGCCACCGCGACGACACGTGTCGCCACCGCCCGCCCGTCTGCTACATGTGCGGCCACACCGGCCACTACGAGACGCGGTGCCCCAGCAAGATCTGTGTTAATGTTAGTACAACCTTAATATAACTATCAAAAACTATAAACTAAGGGCTCCCTACATGTGCGGCCACACCGGCCACTACGAGACGCGGTGCCCCAGCAAGATCTGTGTTAATGTTAGTACAACTTTAATATAACTATCAAAAACTATAAACTAAGGGCTCCCTACATGTGCGGCCACTACGAGACGCGGTGCCCCAACAAGATCTGCGTTAATGTTAGTACAACCTTAATATAACTATCAAAAACTATCAACTATAAACTAAGGGCTCCCTACATGTGCGGCCACACCGGCCACTACGAGACGCGGTGCCCCAGCAAGATCTGCGTTAATGTTAGTACAACCTTAATATAACTATCAACTATAAACTAAGGGCTCCCTACATGTGCGGCCACTACGAGACGCGCTGCCCCAGCAAGATATGTGTTAATGTTAGTACAACCTTAATATAACTATCCAACTATAAGGACTCCGGATATGAGGCCAGTGTGCCAGTTAGTTCTGTCACTGACCTTTCACTGGCCGCATGTATCAATTGAAGACAGTTCTAATGCTGCAGGCTTCAGGCTGCACAAAGACTGCTCGGGTTAATAGCGATTTTAACCATTCCCTGTTTTCCCCCGGATAGTACCTGATAGAAATAAAATTGTACATGGAAATTTTTATTGATAATATTTTATCTGATTTTGCCTCACATTATAGTTTTGGCTGTTGTTCAATGAGTCGGTTACTAAAAGTTAAATGTGTTGTTACAGTGTGGCGCTCCTAACTTCATGTACTCGACCATGTGCCGCAACTGCAGTTCGTGGCCGAACATGACGTGCGCGGAGTGCGGCCAGAGCGGGCACCCCGCGTCGCACTGCCCCGACGTGTGGCGCCGGTACCACAACACGGTGAGCCTCCGCCCCCAGGCTGTCTACACGATCACTTTAAATTACGGTCTAACACGCGTCGGGCACTTTCATTTATTGATTTGATATTGTGGGTTATGCCCGTGCGCAGCAGTCTGTGACAGAATTCATTTTTATTAGATCTATCATATTATGCAATATGTATTCGTTGACTCTGCACTCCTGTCCAATGAGAACCTCTCATGATTTGGTTTGGAACAGACTCGAATTGATTCAACCTCTTTTATGCTGAGTGCAGTCAAATATTGCAATAAAAACGTTTTACGCATAGCGTTACGACACTTCAAACAACGTTAATTCTCTCTTTGACAGATCAACCCCGACGCTTCCCTAGAAGCGTCTCCCCAGCCGAAAATGAAGGGCAACCAGTTCTGCAGCGGCTGCAGCAGGCGGGGACACCTCGTGCACTCGTGCCGCATCACTCTGCCGTTCTCGGGGCTGCCGATCAACTCGCCCTTCGTGCGCTCCTACCGCCCCATCTACGCCCCCGCACAACACAACCAGAACAGGCAGCCCGTGCCACAACGGAGCAAGAGCTTCTCAGAAGACTCCACTGTCACATCACCCTCGGTGCAACGACCCGACAGAAACAAGCGGTGCTCCAAATCCCCCACCGCTCATGAAACCCACACCAATAAGAAAAGAAACGTGGCAGTCGAGGAAACCGAACTGCAGACCACCAAAAGTCCAATCGTTACCCAGAAAAATCCACCTGCAAAGGAGATCCCTGACAACACTCCTAAAAATAAGACTAAAGGTAAGAGTCTGGATGCGACCGCCTCGGTTACCACAGTGGAAAAAGCACCAGACTTCATTTCTATCAAGTCGTCTAACCATGACAATAAGGGTCATGTCATACAGGATAACGAAGTGTCAGACACGAGCGACGTCGTCACCTCGGCACGCATCTATGTCACCAACGAAATTATCAATAAGCTTAAAACGAAAGACGGAGAAGATTGGTTGAAAGCAATCACGGGGAAACTGAATGTGGTCGTTGAACATGCTGATGTCACTTCATTCTTGAGTATTAAAGGTAAACTTGCAGACCAAGAATCGTTCCAATCCGAAATGAGGGAATGGACTCAACTTCATACCAACAAAACAAGGAATCCGTCTATCACTGACATGAATAATTCTGAAGAACTTACAAGACCATCGAATGTAAACAACTTGCCCAAAAATCGTTTTAACCTACTGCGGCAACTCACTAAGGCATTGAATTCATTACAAGAAGATTTAGGGGACCCGCACGCCTTATACAAGGAACTCACGTTCTCTCAAAATAAACACGAGAAGCTTCTTAAACAAAAAGTGATCAGCCCCGTGGCTCTATCCAACAGCCGGAAGCATATTAATGATATGTTAAAGAAGCTTAACATAATCCTCATCGGCCAAGCGGGCCTCGCCGATGGCACGCAACATGTCAAGGAACTACAGTCGTTGAAGGAAACTCTGATTAACTCGCGTCTCAAAACGATCCCAAAACCCATACGTGAGCGGATCGAAGAACATTACCACATAATATTTTCATCGATAGCCAGGGACGACTATACGGAACTGATGCATAAATATTATTTGCCTAATTCCAAGGCAAAATTTCCCAAGAAGAAAAAGAAACAAACACCCTTTCAACCGAGTCCTAAGCCACGAGAAGCAGAAGACAATAGCATTCCATCTCGAAAAAGCAATATGCAGAACGTGAACGTGATAAATAACGGAGCTAACGGGAACATTGTGGACTATAATAATAGTCAAAGAACCATCTATCTACGAAATTTAATTTCTTACCAGGAGAAGCTGAAATCGCGACGACCCAGAGGCGAAGGCTCCGCGGCCGCTAAGCAAGAATTAGCGCAGCTAATGCGAAGGGTCCACGCATACATCGTGATACTGTTTAAAAAAGAAAAACTCGCGTCAAAAATGTCCAAGAAAGTTAGGAGGGTGCAGGAACATGCACAGAAGTTTTTGGATAACTTGGCTGTATGAGGTTAACATGTCAGGGAGCTTTTTATGTTTGATGTCAATCGAAGACGGGCGAGTACGCCGCGCGCCGGCATGTTTTTACCAATGATCTGTTAATGGGTCATGAATTTGCGCTTGCCGGCATGATTATTATAATTGCACTTTAGTGTGCGTGTGAATTAATAAACGTCTTAGTGTAAAGAATCTCTTTTTTTATTGCGAAATGCGAAGCATCTAAGTGTCTTCTTTTTCCAGCGTGATTGCAGTTTCGGTGGGACTTTTTACAGTTGATAATAATAAGTGGCATCGACCCTGTCGACCGACTCCGCATTCTACAGATATTTAATAAAGATCTATTTTATGGAATCAGCCTCGAAATAGACCACTATAATTATTTTTTTGTGTAGGTTACAAGGGCCGGGGATGTGGACGGGATAGAAATGTTCACTCAGAAGAGTAGGTATACTTAATAATATAACCTAAACGCATGTCACGATATATGCCCACCCTAATGTCCATAGGAAATAAACTTTACGTGTATGCCATTGCCAGACAGCACTGCTACGTGTGTTACGAATGCTACGACTCTTCGAGATGGTCAAAGCTTGAAGGTACAACGAGGTAGAATGGAATCTAATCGATTTATACGTTTAGCCAGTAGATTCAATCCACCTGCATAAATCATGCCAAGTCGAATAAAAAAAGACATTTGAGATAATATTTTGTCTTTGTCAACGTCAGTGTTCAGTACTGTTCAGTCAGATCAGTGCTGCCATATTAGTGCTTGATCCACTGGATTTAACGCTTAAGGCTCTGTTAGCGCCCAACAAAAATGATATAGTGCTCAGTTACCACCTATTATGACGGTTTTTTATATAATGCCCAGATTAAAGGATACCATGTAACTTCGTGTTTTTATATGTATACGTTAGTGCATTTATTAAAATCTTGCTAATCTATTGCTTATTTTGACATCAACTGAGCGCACTTTTATTATAGAGGGCTGGCAACACTGGTCCTGTCCTGTCAGTAGTAAGTTTTGTTTTGTCGTCGCTAGCAGTGTTTCCAGTTTGGTGATTTTGTCGCTAGATTTAGTGATTTTTAGGGGCTACATGGTGAAATTTTGGAAAAGATATCACTAGAAAAATATCTGGTGATTTTTAATGATATTTTTAAAATCTGGGGTAATTAGAGAAAACAAAATGGCAGCCCTATTTGCCCGCCCTTGAAGACGGGAATCCCCACGCCAGAGTGTAGACCACCCACCTACTCGTAATGAAATAAATAGTGCTATCCTTTTTTTTCTAAATATTGGTGATGCTCGGGGAATTCCCATTCCATACCAAGACACGTATGCATTGTTTTGTTTGTGTAAGTGTAGTCAGTTGTTCTCTTCGGTAACGAATGTATCAGAATTATTAATTGATTATAAAGTTATATTGAAGTTCTAATTTGTGAAATAACTACTATAGATGTGCCGGTGAAAAAAAAACTGTTTATCCTCAAAAATATCGAAAAGAATGGGAAACCCAAGAAGATAAATTTTGATATATTTTGATATTTGTTTGTGCGCGAATTAGACCCGTTTTTAGCTAGTTAATATGTTTCCTGTTCGCGAAAGTTTAAGAACTTCTATAGGTAAGTAAAATTGTTTTTTAAATTCTTAAGTTGCTTTTTAAGTTGTCACTAAGATTAATAATTATTATTCTTACGATTAAAATTATGTTTCTTAACAAATAACTTGTAATTTTATTTAATACTTAACCCTTGATAAAAATAGTTCTTTAGTGAATTTTGGAGATTTTTTTATGAAGAAATCTAGAGATTTTTTTTTATTTAGCTGAAGATTTTTTTTTCTGTGAGCTGGCAGCACTGGTCGCTAGTGCTCCTAACTACTACTTGGTCTGTGCTAGTGCTTGCTACTTGTTGATTTTATAAATCAGTCGGATCGATCGATAAAAGAGAAAGGAATACGCGTGTAACGCTGCAAATCAAAATGAAATTAACACCGGACATTCGAGCTCCTCATTTCGGAATATTTATAGTGTTAATGTGTATGTTAAATGTTATTTATGGGCGAAGGGTAAGTACCTAGTTTCTGCAGTGATACGTATCACTAAAATAATCGTGTAATTAATTTTCTGTGTAATATTATACAGTTTGCTGATCCCAGCTACTACCCACAAGATTATTACGAAGGACAACAGAAGATTGAGAAAATTAAAACGGCTCTTTCTAAATTAGAACATGGTAATTCTTGATTTTTTTAAACTTAATTGGTAGGTTCTATTTATAATAATATAATATTGTAAACAAAAAAAAAACATAAGTTTTCCTACTAGGTAGGTTATTTTGTAAGGCTGTCAAAATCACAATATTGAAAGACTAGAGTAAGTAGGTAAATTAGAACTGTTATCCTTTAATAATTATTATTGAACAAATAAATAAATGCATTATATTTTTAGCTCCTAAATGGGTCAGTGGCTGGCCGAATCCATCCATAGAAATGGGGCAAGTGTCCGGTGTGGCGCTGGACACCTACGGGCGGGTGCTTGTGTTCCACCGAGGCTCTCACAAGTGGGACGAGAACACATTCACCGACGGGAATGTGTATAAGGAGCTGTACCAGCCGGAGATACAAACTCCCACAGTCCTGGTGTTCAATGACACCGGGGAACTGGTGGATAAGTGGGGAGAGAACCTGTAAGTCATTTTAACCCTTATTGTAAACGGAGAAGTGATTATCAGTTAACATAAACATATAAATAAGAATAATTGAATGGTATCTGCCTGTGACGTTGTACCTCTCAAGCGGCTGAACTGATTATAATAAAGTTTTTGTGTTTGAAAAGTGTCTTCATCAAGAGTTCTTAACTGAAATTCTTGTGCAAGTGAACAGTCTGTCCAGTAACATACCACCACACAATTTCATTTATTATGTAGAGCTGCACTACCATATAAATGACAAATTAATGCTCTTTATTCTTATAAACTATAGGGTTACTTTTGCAAATATAAATAGTTCATAGTATAATGTTCCCACTGGTAGAACTTTGTTTGACTCAGAACAACTGCAACAAGGAGGTTTGTGAATAGACTTCCATTATAATAAGGAAAGTACATATACATTTTACTGAAAGTAATGTCTAAGAATGCTGATGTAAATGTTAAGTAATGTGTGTGTGAGGGTGTGTGTGTGTATCATAGTGGTCAAAAGCTGGCATACAAAGTTTATGAAAAAAAAAAAGTGTGTGCGTGTAACCTTTAGGCGCGATTGAAGTAAAACTTCTTTTTCGCTATTTTGTTCCACTATTTAAAAAAGGTTACATTGACAAGTCAGCGGAAACTACACAGACTATAATAAGCATTACTTCCATCAGAAAAAAAATCTGAGTTACTCTTTAGTCGCACATAAAGAAGTTTTACTTCAAAAAAAAAACTTTCAAATTTCAGTTTCTTCATGCCCCACGGTATAACTGTGGACAGCAAGGGCAATGTGTATGTGACGGATGTGGCCCTGCATCAGGTGTTCAAATTCGACGCTGGCAGCTGGAAAAAGCCTTCTTTGACCTTAGGAGAGAGGTTGGTGGTATTCGGAATAATTTTTTCCCTTACTTACTCACGGTTTTTGGAATGAAAAGTAGCCTATGTGTGAATCCAGGTTATTAGCTACCTCCATACCAAATTTCATCAAAATTGGTCTAGTCATTTGAATGTGAACAAGTTACAGAAACCGACTCATAAACTTTCGCCTTTATTAGTAGGATGCATTATTATGTTTGTTTTCAGTTCATATTTAATTATTTAACAATACTACCTACATCAATTATTACAGTTTCAACAACTACTAATATTCCTACCAGACAACGATTAGAAATCTACTGTCTCTGTAAAGACATAATACAAGAGAATAATAGTAAAATTTGTTGAAATCCCCAGGTTCACTCCGGGTGAAGCCATCGGGCGGTTCTGCAAGCCGAGCGCGGTGGCCGTGCTGCCGAGTGGAGACTTCTTCGTGGCGGATGGCTACTGCAACCACAGGATACTGAAGATGTCACCTGATGGCAACGTCATACTGCACTGGGGGACAAGTCAGTTACAATCATCCATTTATTTAAAACTAACTGCTTGTAGTTTCACCAGGACCATGACGATTATCCTTTGCTTTTGATTATTATCAGTGAGATAATTCCATCTGTCCATAATACTTCTTGCTACTCCTCTCCGTGCATGGTTCTTTAAGAGATTGCTTGGAGCGATGAGACCACCCATTGTGACACTTTTTTTTTGTTATTTATTGTTCTGTTCTAGACTTAAGTTTTCCATCTATCTATCTATAATGCATCAAAGTGCAGCTTATTAGAGACGAGTAGCAACAGAAACTTCAGTATAAACCATATTTGTGTATCTCATATTTATGTCTGATTTTAATTAGGATTAGTAAGTAGAATAGGAACAGCATGCAATAATAGATTGGTTCCAATATCACTGCTCGCCGTGACTGTGACGAAATGCTTATCATATTATGCTGACTACATGCGAGTGTAACGTTTGTCAACGACACGTGTGTTAATGGCATTGAAATAAGATGTAAAAAAATCCGATTGCAAAAATCCTTTGCTACGTCATCCCGCTAGCCCTTTTTATAATATTTCTTTTTATATTTTTATTTTTTAGTTTTTTTTTTTATAATATTCACATATAATTACGAAAAAAAAACAAACCTATGGTACCTATCACCGGTAGCGGAGCAGGGCCTAAACTACCGGTGGAGGCTGCAAGAAATCTTACTATATTATTATTATTATGTATCATCGGCAGGTGACCGCAAGGCACCGTAATGTTGGTCTGTTGAGCATCGTCTGATCTACAATACAAGTTTGACTGCTATGTAAGACGGCACGTTTGGCGTAGTGGCTGAGCACTCGGACTGCTGAGCTCGGTGTCGCGGGTTCGATTCCCGTCTGGAACGAATATTTGTGCGATCCACAAATATTTGTTTCTGGTCTGGGTGTGATTTGCATGTGAAATTAAACGTCTGTAAGCGGTCCCACGACACAGAAGCAATCCTAGTGTGGTGCTACGTTAAAAAAAAAAAGTAAAAAGAAGATAATCACTTGCACTCTGAATGTTTGTTCCAGGCCACGCGGACTCCCCGTTCGGGTTGAACGTGCCGCACGCGCTGGCGCTGGCGGCGGAGCGCGGGCTGGTGTGCGTGGCGGACCGCGAGCACGGCCGCGTGGAGTGCTACCGCGCCGACAGCGGCGCCTACGCCGCCAGCTACAGCAGCTGGCTGATGGGCTCGCGGCTCTTCAGCGTGGCCTACGCGCCGGTGCACGGTCAGTCGCGGCACTATACGGAGGACACTCCATACGGAACGTCACTACCCACTACTCACTACACACGACGCATTACATACATAGGTACAGTATTACCCAACTGATATGGCTTACCGATGTACCTGCGCAGAAGATGAATTTTCAAAGCGCGAGAAATGCTATTGACCGCTATTGGTCGGCAGCCGCCGCCATCTTAGCGAGCTTAGAGTGAGATGGAACTAACAGCTGCAGTGTATTATGAACCTTATAATAGTGAGCTTAGGTTGATTGTAAGTGTTAAGCATTCTTTCGTTAATCTTCGGACCATACTTTATTTTCTGCGCGAACGAAGATTCACGACGCGCCATATAAGTTGGGTACTACTGTACGTCGTCCGCGTTGATACTTACTCAATAGGTCACCCGACACGCTCAAAATATCATACAAACTCCCGATCTGCCATCTCGTTTTCATTTACGGTCGAAATTAAAAATCAATCCTAATCCAAATTTAGCTATCTGGGATTGATATCACAATCCATTTTAGGGTCAAACGTGCCAATAACCGATCCGTGGATTGGTGTATAAGGGCACGCAGATTGGAAATCGATCGAAAGATAGGCAGCAATCCAAGATCGATTTCAATCTTGGACAGGAGATACAATATTAATTTCGGCTGTTAAAAAATAGAGAGAGAGTGCCTCTTCTTCTAGGGCACTTATAGGTATGCACTGCACAGTGCACATTACATTTAGATAGATAACTCTTTATTGACACCAAAATGTATAGAACTTAGATACGACGAACTTTATGTTAGGTACAATGGGCGGTCTTATCGGCCAAAGCGATCTCTGCCAGACAAACTTTGGATGGACCAGATAGGCAGGAATAAGGTTGGGTTGGTTGACTCAGTGTAAAATTATTAACACATACGTACCTACTTACCAATAATATACATACCAATTATACATATATAGGTACCTTATGGGGTACCTTATGAATTTAACTATAAGTAAATTAATACAATTTATAGTAATACCAAATAAACAGTACAATAAAGCTGCTCTCTGCCAGCCATTTAAAAGTCACATTAGCCAAGGCACTACACGTTAGACGAGGCATTACATACACACTATCTGAGCCACTATACACACTCGAAACTATCTGGATCAAAAAGTGAACAGGTTTTTGAAAGTCATCAGTGATTTGGTGTCACTAAAAGGACAATTTTTGAGTTTATTTTGTAATGCTGAGAATGGAACACGATTATTATATTATATATATGCGTTTTTGTTGTGGTAAATTCCGCACCAATGACTTTAAAAAATAACCTGTCAGAATAGACACATTGTTTTTTCACACAGTACTGATAATTGGGTAAAGGTATATTTCCAATACATTGCATGAACTAACGATGATGTCACCGTAATAAATGCACCTTACGTGTCAAATTAGAAAAGCAAAAGAAAGCATATTTCGACAGCTCTCACATTGGGGATATAGCTCAGTGGTAGAGCATTCGACTGCAGATCGAGAGGTCCCCGGTTCAAACCCGGGTGTCCCCTGAATAACCACTTTTTGCATTTTTAATAATTTTGAGAATATTTATTTGAGGCGAGATTTCTATTATGTGGTGAAAATTGCATAGAATAACTGAATTTGCATGCAAAGTTATCTTAGCATAATATTTATACAACTTGAGTACCCACCCACAAGAAAACAACCAAATGCATATATATTATATACCAATGTGATACAGTTATGTACCTATTTACAAGATTTTATATACATTTATGTGGGACACAATGGCCGAATATCGTGACGTCCCGTTGACCCAAAATGTTTGACTAGGGGGTCATTCATAAAAGTACGTCACACCATAAGGGGGAGGGAAGGGTTGCCGTAGTGTGACAAGGGGGTGGTACGGGTCCTACGTTTCGTGAAATCACATTTCAAGATCATCCTACCTATAAAAAAGTGTCGAATTTCCTACTCTATCTGTACTTGTGAGGTTGACATTTTGGAAGTACCGTTGATGTAAAATTGCAATCATGAAATGAGTGTGTTATCGTTCTAGGCGGTCGCCTGTACGTGGTGAACGGGCCGAGCGAGTCGCCGGCGCCGGTGCGCGGGTTCGTGATCGACTTCGCGTCGGGCCGCATGATACAGACGTTCGCGCCCGGCGCCGGCTTCAGCAACCCGCACGACGTCGCCGTGTCGCCGGACGGCTCGCAGGTGGGTTTGTTCGTCCTATAAGCCCAAGGTGGACACTCCGTACCCAAACCCACGGAAGAGAGACGACGCGCTCAAATGACGGCACGTTTGGCGTAGTGGCTGAGCAATTGGACTGGTGCGCTTGGTGTCGCGACTCGCGACAAATGGGATGGAAATGGGATAGGAATAGAATGGAATAGTATGAAATGGGACTGGGAATGGGATGGGAATTGCAGCGGATGGGAATGGGAGCAGATGGAAATGGGAGCGGATGGGAATTTAAATGGGTGGGAATAGGAGCGGATGGGAATTGGAGCGGGTGGGAAATAGGAGCGGATGGGAATTGAATCGGGTGGGAATGGGAGTTGGATCAGATGGGAATGTTAGCGGGTAGGAATTGAATTGGGGGGGAATGGGAGTTGGATCGGATGGGAATTGGAGCGGATGGGAGTTGGAGCGGTTGGGAATTGAATCTGGTGGGAATAAAAGCGGATGGGAATTGCAGCGGATGGGATTTCAATTTGGTGGGAATAGGAGCGGATAGGAAATGGAGCAGATGGGACTTCAATATGGGGAGATATGGAGCAGACGGGAATTGGAGCGGGTGGGAAATGGCTCAGATGGGAATTGGAGCGGGTCGGAATGGGAGCAGATGGGAATTGGAGCGGGTAGGAATTGGAGCAGATGGGGACGGGGGCGGATGGGAATTGGAGTGGATGGAAATTCGAGCGTATGTTCAGATGGGAATTCAAGCGTATGGGTATGGATGGGATGAGATGGGCTGATAGAATGAGAGCAGATGGGAATTGGAGCGGATGGGAATAGGAGCAGATGGGAATTGGTGCGGATGGGAATTGGAGTGGAATCAAAAATAAGGGACGTGTCATCAGCGAACAAAACAGTATCACATAAGTTGTTTACAAAAAAGGCAAGATCGTTAATATACACCAAGAACAAGAATTGGCCCCCGAATTGAACCTTGAGGGACACCCTTTGTAATAAGAGACCCAGATGACTTAACTCAATTGATATCCACTTTGATGAGATAAGATGAGATTTTATTTTAACCTGATTTTAAATCTAGGATCATTGTTTCAGGTGTACGTAGTGGAACTGGACCCGCACCGCGTGTACAAGTTCGAAGACTTGTCGTTGCGTAACGCGAGCGTCACACCGGCGCGGGCGCGGCCGCGGGACGGCGCGCACGCCAAGCCCACCGCCACCGTCGGTGAGTAGGTTTGTGTCCTGTGCTTATGTTCCGTTGGCTGCTTTTTTGATGTTACTGATCGTATTTTTGTTCATTTATTTTTGTATTGTAATCTTAACTTTCGTTACAGTATCCAATGTAAGTAGCAAGCATCAAGTAGTGTTTCCAATTCATTATTCTATTCTCAACTATCATTCCAGTACTTTCCCCATTCAGTAGTGTACGCCAACATGACAGTTGTCAGCCGATCCAGTTGTATTCTTCCCTAGTTTCCGTCCAAACGTACATTCCCAGCTGTCACCACTGGCCACAAATGGGAAAAAATCCCATACAATGTCTGTCTTGGACTTTTGTTTGATATTTCGATGTGATATTATTTAAGATCAGTTTCTACACATTTTCTGCAATAATTTAATTTACATTGCCACTGGTGATAAACGGGAATAAGTTCCCGATCGTTCCAGTAATTGGATACGAAAGGGAAATTAAAAATAACTAAATGTTTAAAGTATGTAATCGATAATGTTGTCATGTACAGAGCTGGTGGCGACCGCGCCCCCGGCCCCCGGGTGGGAGTGGTGGTGGGGCGCGGCGGGGGGCGCCGGGGGCGCGGGGGGCGCGGCGCTGCTGGCGCTGGCGGCGCTGGCGCTGCTGCGCGCGAGGAACAAAGGTAAGGGGGCGGAGGCCGAGCCGCTCATGTAATAGCGGCACGACCTTATATACCTACCATTTGTTAGAGTTCGCCTCGAAGATACGATTTTTGGAAGGACATAAATAGTCTTACCACAATAGATTTAAACAGGAGTTGAACAGATGTGTCTAAAATTTCGATCTGCAAACTGACGTCTTGTCACAGAATACCTATACACTCTCAATGATAATTTAAAGCGAGATAGTAGGTTCGGGATTTTGTACGAATTTTGAGCGTGTTGTGTCCCTCTTCCGTGGCTTTGAGTAGGTACGGTCGGCATCAAAGGTAGCTTAACATCTCCGTATCTTAAATTTAATATACACCCTAAAAATGTACATTTTGCGTATCTACAATGGAATTGGAAACTAAAACATGTTAAGCTACTTTTGATGCCGACCGTACCTTTTGAGTACGGAGTGTCCACTGTCCACCCTGGGGTCTTGTTTAAACTATTGTGGTAAGACGGGAATCGTTTCTTCGTGTAAACTTTCACGATAGTCGCCCCTTCCACGGGTGACGATTACCTCGCAATCGAATATTGATCGTCTGTGTAAACAGAACCTCAAAGCTTATTTGTTATGATATGATATGACTATTGACTATATGACTGCACTGGCTTATATAAGTACATACAGGTCAGTGTATGACTAGAAATCCAATATTACTATTGAACTATTGGAAAAGGTTTTCCATCAGCTTTCTAAACAATACCGATCTAATTAATTCCATTGATTTCTTAATCATTTGATGTCACAAAGATAACTCACCCCAAGATATAAGTAGTATATAAGTTGATTAATATTTATTTTATTAATTTAATGTATGTAGACTGTTAAACGATCTCCATATAATATTAACCTCGGATCTGAAATTAATGTTGTGATTTTTGTCTTCGATACATTATTTTAATGTTTAATTTAGTAATTTTTTTATTTATTCACTAACGTCAATTAGATGTAGGCACTGTCGATCTGAGCAATAGTATCCGTTTTTTGGATCTTTATTTATGTACTTAATTAGTTTAAGTGACTTCACTGAGATTGACTATATTATTATTGTATTTTCCATAGGAATATTAATTTTTATAATTGTATTATTGTTTCACATAATATTAATCTGTAGATGTTATAGTAAGTAAATGCAATTTTTATTTTGCACTTTTATTTTGCCCAATAATTGATTTTAATGATGTTCATTTACCCGGATTTATCCTTAAAATTTTATGTTTGATAAATATTGGTGTCAAAGTCAAAGTCAAAGCATTTATTGTAAATAGGCAATTAAATCGCACTTTTACAAGTCAAACAGCTAATTCTCGTTAACAAAGAGAATCATAAAAACATAAAGTATAAGTGAATCGAATAGTAGATCTGTGAATACCAGTAGAATTATCTCCAATAGTTATATTTGTCTCTAAATAACTTTTCCCTATAGATGCTTGCCTTTACTGTTCTATCTCAAAAATCCATTCGGTTTGTTTCCATATATTTGGTAATCTGTGGTATAGCTACAAAATACAAATGTGTCCTACCAGACTCGAGAGAGGGTCGGCCACAAATCTAGATACCACGTAGTATAATTTCAGTATGCCCTAATAAGTAGATCGGCCAACTTAATTTGTAAAATGGCAAATGATGTAATAATGAGACCCAAAGGAATTATACTCGTACGAGATTTGTGTTGTTCATTATACCGTTAAGATTATGTTAATATATTATTTTATCGTCAGCAGCTTTGTTTTTTATTTTTGCACCCCCACCTTTTGTTTTGGCTTGCTTTCACTATTGGCTAGAAGTTGCAATTTTGTTTCGCATCGTTTGATCAATAAATGTTTGTTTCACCATTAAATTATTCTCACAAATTATGTAAGCCTCAGTGCCTTTTGTCAGAAGACAGTTTTACGCTTCTTTTTATTTGATCGTGAAGCTAGTCGAGTGTAGGCTATGGTCGTTTCCACTGCGTCCTAAGGTCGCTCGAGCGCGACGCGGCGGCGCTGGGAGTACGGGCAGGGCGAGTTCAAGCTGCGGCGGCTGCTGGAGCGGCGGCGCTTCACGCGCGTGCAGTCCGAGGACTCGGACGAGGAGCCCGCGCCCATGCTGCCGCAGCCGCCGGCCTCCGCCTGATACAAGCAGTGCTACATGCAGCCGCTGCTGCGGTACATCTCCACCGCGGCGGATCTGCCCGCTTGAGCCGGCTGTGCGACGCGACTTTTCGATAACTCGATATATTCTCAGTAATTCGACAATCGGACTAGTGACAACAAAAGGATATGATTCGATGTATAGTGTTCGCATCGAAAAATTCATTTTCGTGATATTCAGCACTAATTATAGTACCTATCTAATGTAATACTTAATCGAAGTGACCGTTACCGAAGACGGTGATCGATCTTTCTGAATCTTTGCTTCGATAATAACCGCATTCGTGTTTCACCGTATCTACTTGTGATCGAACGGGATGACGTCCATTTCGATTCGAGATCGACAACGACAAGTTCATCGTCGATTCGCCAAACGTTAATTAAAAATCGAATCTAACTGTAGGTATATCGAACCTCAAATCTATCGCTAGCGGAGTTATCGAAAGTTTCCAATTCGCTTGTGGCCCGTTGCTTAATCGTTCTGTAGGCCTATTCACAAATCTCGGAAAGCTATCGATTCCGAAAAAGCAGAATTCATATCCGATCCGACGCATTCGAAATATGCGATTCAGAGATCCGAGAAGATCCGATCGACAGGCGTTTCCGAAAGATTGCCGTGTCTGAAACATAGACAATACCGGTAATTAAGGAAACTCTTGTTGTTCTATGTAGTTTGACGTTAGTTGTGCGTTTACGAAGACTAAACGGTATGGTAGAAAGTAATTATCTTGGTAGAATTATTTTAGTTGTTAATAAAAACTATGAATCCCATAATTTCACAACAATATTATATGCAGACTTACAATATTATGTGTATGCAAATTTTTAAACATGTATTACATATTTTAAAATCAGCGTTTAACGAAAGAAACAAATAATTTTATAAGATTTGTTTGTAGTGTAAATTCGCTTTGTAAATGTCATGTCAATAGATGTCAAATTGTCACAAACTTGAACTAAAAGAAGCTGGGCTTGGATGTATCGTATTTCTATGCGACTTGTTTTGTTTGTGAACTGTGAGGCGTCTTGAGACACTTCAACTTTTGTTTTGTCTTGTTGGAAGAACTTCGCGCGTAAATAAGATGAGCATAGTGAGTATAATATATCCAAATTAACTGTACGTACATAGGTAAGTATTATACCTCAATGATTATGTCACCCATATATATTCTTGTTTACAAATCCTTTGGAGGTAAATAAAGTTCTATTGATTTGTTTAGTATAAATAATTATGTGGTCTCAGTTAACATGTAACTTGTTGTATAAACTCTTAAGTATTTCAGTTTTGCTATCGTAGGTAATTTTGAGAGCTCATTGTTTTTTCTACTTAGTATAGGTACTGTAGTAATAAAATCGAAGACAGATAATAATGGTGATTGGCCATCAGCAACTTACAATAACTTAGTTTTAATACATTATGTTTTATTATATTTACAGGAGGCTTGCAAGTGGCCCGAGAGGAGAAGGTAGAAGCTATTGAGCAAGTGGCTGTAGGTTTACATTAAAAGCCTCCGAGTTGCGTGAAATCGCTAGAGACTTGGGAAATTTGCCAGAACTAAGTAGGTACGGTAAAGTTTTCCTCGTTACTTTTTTTGGTTGGAATGATTGGATCGGGAAAATAATAATATGATGTATTACTTTTATGTTACAATCTTTTTAAACATACTTAATCTATTTATTGCATACAGTCTTATTTCTTAACTATGAACACTTTGTTGCATAAGTTTTGCTAGTTCTCAGTGTCAGCATTTAGAGCTTTGTTGAGGTATATTCCAGCATGTGATGCTTATTATCTAAAGCATTCAAAACCCTTAAACAATGCTAGATACAATTGTGGGACTGAATGTGCAACTCTGTGTAGTGTGCCTCTGGGTTGTTTGGCTCGCCAGTATTGGTGTGAAAATACTTGGGTCCAAGGGGTACCCTGAATCACCTAAAAAATGAAATATTGTTATTACTTACAACAAGTTAATATATTATTATGAATTGTTCCAGGTAACTTCACTAGTCTGCAACTGTCACAAATCCGTGCCAGACGTGCAAGATCCCTTGGAGTTAATAGTGTTTAGAAACCAAGACAGCAAGATGTTGCCTCCGTAAACCCCTTCATCTTATTTCTTAACAGCCTACTCCTTCAAATGAAGGCGTCATGTGTGCTTCCTGGGTAGCAGGCCAATAAATATAATATAATTATCCAATTGCTGTCACATACCTAAAGCCACAGAGAATAATTTAGATAGGTAGTACTTACTCAAAGAATTTTTTTTATCATCAGCCAATTACTATTTATATGTGATAGATATGGTTTAATTTAAAATGAATAATATACCTATACTTACTTAACATAAATGAACATTGAAGTTTTGTTAATAATATATATTATAATTAGGTACTTACCATAATTTTAATGCTCATGCAGTTTCATTACCAAAATAAATATTTACTGTGAACTCATATACCTTTTATTTAGTACCTAGTATCTACCTAATTACATTGAGAAAGTGAGTTCGGAAATGTAGTACTTATTACTTACCTACCACCTAATATCAAGTAAAGCTGTGTGTTTGATATCATTCATTATTATAATAATAGTAGGTACATATTACTATTTATGTTAGGTACTTATTTAATATAACTTTCATTACCTACTCAATACCTACATCATTTTGTATTATTGCTAGCTTTCTAACACACCCAGGGCAATAGCGCGACTATAATATCACGCCCCTTCACACCGGTGTGTAGCTGTGTGAACCAATATGAACAATATATAAACAATATATGCACCTACATACTTAATATAATTTCAATAAAATAGCAAATAACTATTTCTTTAAGTATATACCTCAATCTTTTCCAAGAAAGACGGCTTTCCGTGACTCAATAGCTGTCGGAAGAGTTTTCGATTAGGATCAGCTGTGATCTGTCAAAAGTTATCGATTTCGGATTTGTGAATCGCGATTTCGAATCTAATCGGAAACTTATCGAATCCGATAGTTTCCGAAACTTGTGAATAAGGGTGCTGGTCTGTTTTCAATGGATTCGAATTCGAGAATATTACTGGACTGAATTAGGTGTATACTACATGACTAACAGAAGTAGTAGTGACGTTGATATACTTAAATAAATGTCTTTTTGCGTGTGGTGACTCAAATATGCCGAAATTACGCAAAAACTACGGGTGTATATAAGCAAACGGTCTTGTTAACATCAGTTTATTCACATTAATAAGGTTATTTAAGCTATTAATTGGTATCGGGGAGAGTGCCTTTTAATACGAATGGTTTGGCAGTGTTCAGCTCTTTTTGTCCGATATGAATATACAATTACATATAACAATAATTCAGTTATCTTGCTTACTTCCCTGAATGCTGGTTTTCAACTCTCAAGGCG
This sequence comes from Hylaea fasciaria, assembly GCA_905147375.1. Taxonomy (NCBI): domain Eukaryota; kingdom Metazoa; phylum Arthropoda; class Insecta; order Lepidoptera; family Geometridae; genus Hylaea; species Hylaea fasciaria. Next base: position 11,649,872 of record LR990193.1, on the reverse strand, counting down.
TTTTTGTTTACATAACGTTAGCTAACTTGGCGGGGATTTTAAGTGGGGAAATATAACAAAGTACCTATAAATAATATCGTCTTTCTCCCCAATCCGAATTACCCGTGGGCAAATGTGCTCATTTGTGAAAATTTAATTGTTTTAAAAATAATGGCAAAACATGAGTGTTTGTTTAGCTTGTATGTACCTAGATTTAGCTTATTTGTAATCGCAGGGAAAATAATGATAGATCGTATTGCAAGCAAAGAATGAAATTCATTTATAAAATTTTAATATTCTAAATGTGATTATTTTAATTATAATATTCTGTTTTATTCAAAATCTTTGACGGGCAAAAGCTTTGAGCAATCTATGTGAATCAAATATTATTATTCCATGGGTGGCTAAGTCTTAAGATAGTTAAGTATTATTAGTATTCCACGAGTCTAAGTACCTATTAATTAGTTATAATATTAAAGGTATTAAGGCCTAACTGAGAAATTTACCCTATAAAAAATGGTCTATCAAATCTGTGCGAGTGGAAAAGATTCAGCCAATATAATCGCCTTATGACCCACCACTTATAGGAAATTGAAGTATTTCCCATCATAAATTAGTTGATTATGCAAATAATCAAGCCTAGTAACTAAGTTATCTGTGGCGCTAGGTTATGATAGCTCTTGAGTTTACTAGATTCCAGGCACCTAATATAATATTCATAAGATGCGAGACCAAATAATAGATTTTAACAAAGTTCATATATTACGATACGCAATAACCCTACTGATGTCAAAAGATATTCACGAGCACCAGCTGCATTTAATATACGATAGATAGAATACATATCCTTTTAAAATGATGTAAATTCTAGATAGAAAAACACTTTGTACATAATAGTATAAAAGATTTATTGAAAAACATGTATTAAGTATATAAATATATATATACCTATAACCTATTATAATTATTATCTTAAATATATACCTACTTTAAAATATAAATTTATTGTTCAACTTCTGGCAATCATTATATGATTTCTAGGCGACACCTTCGGGTCGAAAACTGGACGAATTTCGCATGACATGCCTGGAAAAGAAATGCCTTGTAAATGAGAGATCTCTTGAGTTAGTAGATAGATAATATATTGATACTAAAGCTGAATTACAATGATGCAATATTCGGTTTCGCTCCAGTACTTTGCTAATCAGCTTTAGCAAAGTATTGTAGTTTTCGAGTTTTCTAAATACCAAGTTAGGATGCTTAGGAAGATATCCACTAAGCTCTACGTCGGCCTAAAAACGCAGTGATATAAGAGTTTTTTCCCCTAAAACTTCACAGTATTATAGGTACGTATACTTCATTGTAATTCACCTTTTATAAAGTACTTATATGATGAGTGTTATTTTTTAGTGTTTAGAATTATACTAGTTTTTACTCGCGACTTCGATCATGGTCTGTTTTTATGTTGATATTAGTTTTCTCTCCAAAGTCCGATGGCCAATTTACCCACAGGCCACCGCCGCGCCGGCCGCCTAGAACTTCGTAGTCAAAACTAATAGACAGGCACCTTTTTCAAACACTTAAATTTTTGTTCAGTAGTATCTTCAATGTACAGACTTTTTGTCTGTTACTGCTTTATAATGATTAATCAAGTATTGTTTGTAAAGTGCCAAAATATTTATCAAATATAATTGTAAGTAATATAGTTAATTAATTATTGTTTTTGCTTCAGTTCAATTATGTCTCGTCAATGTATACCTACATGTAGATAATATAATATTATTTAAAATATTGTATTGTTGTACAATTTTGATGTAAGAAGATTGCGTATTTATCTGTACAACTATGTGCGTGATTTCGTCAATAAATGTGAGCTCATTTGAGATGAGAATTTAATTTATTACGCTATTTTACAATAAAAAAACATCCATTTATTCAAAGGTTTCTAGCACTAAAACCATACATTTTTTAAAACAATTTTTCTTAACATTTGTTATTTTTATACGGTCTGTTGTTGTGTAAAATAGACTTATAATAATGAGCATTATGCTACTGAAAACATATTCTAAAAAAATAATTGTCCAATATTACCACTCATTTTTTCTAGTTCCCTAATGCATGGTTATCATGCATATACCTAGAACCATAGTTCTATACCTCTCTCTAGTGCGAACATCTGGCGGTCTAGCAGTATGACCGATTCGACAAGCGGAGCAAGCACTAGTCGAAGAGTGTACACGGTCACCACGCGCTTCCACTGCGACAGCTGCGCCTCGCCGCGGGCCCACGCCTCCCGGCTCTTCGGCAAGGGAATTTCCAGCTTTTCCAGCGCTAAGGAACAGTATCTGAAAATATAGAGAAGAATGGCTTGTATAAGACCAGAATTACAGTATACAAAACCATTTTAATAGCACTTCTAATACCTTTCAAAAGTCAGGCTATCTGTGTGTTTGATGCTTCTAATCGGTGCATGTTTTAGTTTGGGGCTCATATCTGTGAGCATACTTTCAAGAGCTGCCCTGTAGGCATGCACCTGAAACAAGATGGCTGAATTAATGCGAGATATCAACAAATTGAGAGGTGCAACACAAGTCTCTGTGTGAGTCAATAAAAAAAATTCCTGATGATTCTGAAAAGTGCGGATTTAGCTCTCACCTTTAAATTTTCATATTTCCCTTTCACGAGTCTCTCACAGTAGCTCTCAATAGCATGGCAGGCTATCTCTCGGCTAACATACGACAGGTGACTGTTCAACTCTTTCACAAATTCACTCATTGGGTACCCGTTGCTTGTTAACTTCATGAAACAACAGCCAACTAAGCAAATGAACTTCACTTTGTCATTGTAAACAAAGTGCTTGAGTAGTAATGGCCCCAAATCACCGCAGGGATGGAGGCCTATCAAGCCATAGTTCTTCATGGTGTCGGGTAATGGAAGCTCAGATAGCTGTTCTTGGTGTGACAAGGTCATGTCAAAATGGATCGGTCGATGTAGCTCCGACATGAGTGCTGGTGAAAGATGTTTACTGGCTGTGTACTCCAGTTCTAAGTCAAGTTTCCTGAAAATATAAGCTCAATATAACAAAACACCAATTATATGCCATAGATATATAAAATTAATCATACTTTATTTATACATACCAAGAGTACAGACCTAGCCTGCTTCGTCAGCTGTGTTTGGCACTCGATCCCAGCTGCATACAGATTATGTTTGTAACCAAGCATCCGCACTAGATGTCCCAAACCAGAACCAAAGTCAATGACAGCATTACAGCTGCTTTTGGACGCGGTATCATTCACAATGGTCGCCATTAAACCAATCTCATATCTCTTTTTGAGTTTCACATGTTTCAGAAATAGATTATTCATCTTTTCACGGTTTGATTGATTGCTAATATCACAGTTTTCCAAGTCTGTGCTAGGACTTTGTCTAGGAATGGTTAAAGCTTTAACTGTTTGTATCAGTGCCAGGAAGGAAAGTGGAAAGACGTGGTTTGTTGGTAGTTCGCACATTGCACTTCCAAGTGTCTGAGGGTCCAAGTTCACAAAGTTTTCTTTCCAACTAGCTGGTAGTTTGTCCCAGTGGTTATCGACAAAGAAATCCTGAGGAGATAAATGATTTATTTAAATCATTTTCTTGTGGCGTTTAGTGGGTGTGTGTAAATGGGCTCTAAATTAACTTACCAACACGTACATATCAAGGAGCCAGTCATACATTCGAATTACTTTTAGGGACGTAATAATTCGAGATTTCAATGTTTTAATTTCGTTTAGCTCGCCCATGTCGTCAATCTAGATATTTGACAATGCAGGTTGCCTTGCCTGTGCCTACCGAGATCCGTGTAACGTGCGTGTAACCATAAAGTTAAACCAAACAAAATCGTTCGTATGTACCTACGTAATAAATTTTTACATGTAAATATTATGTTGAACAAAAATCGGACCGACCAATCGCATGGCTTACAAAACCACCACTAGTCAAACTGCAGTGTGACCATATTACATTTTACAAAAATACTGAGGCAGGCTCGAAAAAATACTGAAAAATACCGACTTCCACGGGGCAAAAGACCAATAAAAATACTGATTAGAAAAAGTTGTATGTAGCTACTTAATAATCATCATTATGTACAATAAGCTGTTATAAACAAAGTATGAGAAATAAATATCTATTGCCTATCATCATAATCATCAGCCTGAAGAAGTCCACTGCTGGACATAGGCCTCCCCTCATTAGTTGCCCATGCTTTTGCACGTTAACGAACACTCAATGAGTCATATTCCACCAATGTGAGGTAAACATTAACACCCGAAGAAACACAAGTCTGGGAAAAAAAACACAATTACAACGTCTCACTTTCAGATATCGGCCAAATTCCAAAGTCAACTTCACAGTGCTACCATATTATTTATGTCAAAAAAATACCGAAAAAATACTGATGTTCGAAAAACGCCTTAAAAAATACCGAAAAAGTATTAAAATACCGAAAACGGTCACACTGAGTCAAAGCCACTAGTCAGTCACTAGTCCCAGTCAGTCAGTCAGCAGTTCAGCTTCAGCAGTTTCAGCTCACGGCCCACGGCCGTGCCCATTTTGACATTGACAATGACAGATAAATAGATAGCCATTGACGCTAACATGACTGTATATGCTCGAATAATGCGAATCCAAAACTTACATGAATAAACGTACCTAGAACTTTAGAACTACCCTCAACAAAGTGCAATACCTGAAAGTCGATAAAAGGATTGGTGAATGATGGGTATAATATGGCAGTTTTTATTGATGCATACCTATGCTACGGTCATACCAGTTTCTAAGTATGGTAATACGAACGTGACACCACAATAAAACCATGTTGTCTAGAAACCGAATTTAATCATCAATAGATAGGACTTTTATAATTTTTCAACGGTCACGCACGGCGACTTATTGTAACGTTCAGTAGCGCATGTCGTGAACGCGCATAATATCTACATTGCTACTTTCGGCCATTTCTCGCAGCGATTGCATCGATGCTAACGACGCAACCGCATCGCGTTTTTAGGGTTTCGCGCCCTAAGGGTAAAACGGGGCGCTATTTCTACGGTTCCGATGTCCGTCCGTGTCACAGGCTGTCTCATGAACCGTGATATTTACTATAGTTGTTATCTTCACAGATGATGTTATCATCTCTGTTTGGTGTTATAACACCAAATACTAAAAACAGAATAAAATAAACTTTAAGGGGGCTTCCATACAACAAACGTGATTTTTGCCGTTTTTATAGATAGGTAATGGTATGGAACCCTTCGTACGTACGCGAGTCCGACTTGCACTTTGCCGGTTTTTTTATAGATAACGATGCGGAACTTTTCGTGTGCGAGTACGACTCGCACTTGGCCAGTTTTTTAGATGGTATCGCTGCCGGTCATCAACTCATCACTACAAAAAGTCGTGTGCGCCGGGCCCACTCGCTTTCGTCTTACTACTGCATTATGAATGAAATCGAGAGTATTTATTTATAAGTGCCCTTTAACTAAGTACCTAGACTATTATTATTATATTGATACCTACTTACTACAAACCTACTAGGTACTCTAGGTAGGTACCTACCTACCTATTGAAAATCTCACCTAACTATAAAATAACTGCCTGCTTACTTGGTAGAGGGAAAATAATAATTACCAAATGTATATTCATAGAAATGTAATATAGACAGCTCATGGGCAAACGAATGCTATCATGGTAGGTATTATGAAATTATAACAGCAAAAGCTATTGTAGTATATAATATTGCTCTTCTTGGCGGGGCACTGCCGTGCCCCTAGATATAGTGATTTTAGCACGATTTGATTTCAAGAAACACTTACAATGCTTAGGTGTATTTTTAAACAAAACTAAGCCATTTCAAAAAATTAAAACATATTAGGTAGGTTACATATAGGTACCTAGGTATAGGTACCTACTTATATCACATATTTTTACATAGGGTACCTACCTACTTAATAACAATATGAATTAATATGATATCTTTACTTACATAGGTAGTAAGTAGATAATATTGAGCAACCAATAAAAAAAACCATAAAGCATATAATTATAAAATAAGGTACCTTGACTGATTCACAAAAATAATGAATGTTACAACAACATCAAATATGTAACAGTAGGTATAATAAATAAGAATAATTATTAAAGCTTTAAAAAATTATTAAAATTAGCTAATGGCTTATTAATCTATCGCTGCTAAGACTAGCTTGGACATCTATGAGTTATCTTAAAATACAGTTTTAAACTCATTATGTAGAAAGATAATATTTATTATGTAGTTTTTAAATGCAACCACTAGCCTGCTCCTGATAGGAGTAGTAGGTACTGTAGGCTCGGCAGAACAGGCCTCTTTGTGTGTAAAATCACAAGCATCCCTTACTGACTACCTACCTAATTTGAACTCGCTTTAACACTATAAACCTTCAAACAAAACCTTTTTACAAAACATGAGATTCTTTGTAACATATTCAGATCAATAACAAGAGATTCATTTTTCCTTATGAGATTATTTTCGACGCAAAACTGATCACGGCTGCTGGGAAACTTCGGAAAGGCTTCCGAACAGAAATGTGGATAGTATGAGTATTCTTCGATTAAGTCAAAATAGTGGTACTGACTAGCGGCTTCTCGTATATCTCTATCCAACGAACATGGGGACGCAATATAGAACCTGTACTGTTTCTTATGCTTATGCAGTAACATCTCTGCCTCCGTCAAGACGTCGTCGACTTTAGCAAACAAGTCATTCATTGGCAGTGAACCGTATTTGTATATGAATGTTGTCGGAGCGAGCCTGTACGACTGACCTGTTCTTTTATCCTTCCAAATTTTATTTGTGCTTTCTAGCTGCAGCAGAAATGTGGGTATGCTATAACTGTGGGTAGTGATCACATGTGTGTGTGTGCCGTATGTGCTCTTAATTTCATAGTGGAGGCTGTTAGCAAAGGGGTAGATGCCGCCTTGATGTATAAAGCCGAAGAAAATTGTCAATAAAATATTAAAAGTGTACCACAAGTACAGTAAAACATTCTTAAGTTTCCTAAACTTTGGTCCGTCAGTCTCATTTACATGTAAATGGTTACCATAAAGGTACACTAATGGCACGAGGATCGGGATGATGAATCGGGCCTCCTGGTGGGGGAAAATTGACAGCACAGCAACAGGAACGACTAGAGAGAACAGCATCAGTCCTGTGATGCTTTGGATTCTTGGGAGTTTGCTGTACTGGCCACGAATAAACCTGAAATATGAAGAAAAATATTGTTGTTATATTTTACACATCCCTATTTTTCACTTTGAATAATAATATGTGAGCTATTGTTGTGGTGTCTGTAGTGTTGATAGCATACCATTGTTCTAGAGAATAGTTAATAACAGAACACAAATTAACACAATGCTTGCATACTGTCTTATTTGTAAGTAGGTACAACTTACAAGTAAACATGAACATTTTTGCTTGTTTAAGTCAGTATTATGTACCTATTATCCCTTTTCAAAGTTATAAGTGTAATAAGGTATGTAATAAGGTACATAGTATCAGTAGTTGTATTTACTACTAGCAGTACATTACTAATTTGTTTATAAGTGGAAGCATAAAGTGCAGTTTCTAAGACAGTAAGATGGGAGATGCTGCTATGGGATTGACCATCCTATTACTCTAAATACCCTATTTCACAAAGTGGGAATATAGTAGGTATACAATTAACAAGTATAAATAATAGGTACCTATATGTGTTACCGGCAAGTGTGATAAAACCCAGTACTCCCAATATATTGAATAACAGCGGCACATTCACAGCGAGGTGGAGCCATCGTGGATGGAGTCCATGCTGTGTCAGATTCTTCATATCCGAGTTGTATCTTAGGAAGTTCAATGGTGTCACCACCCAGTTGTCCCAAGACAGTTTAAGCGCCTCTATTTCAGCAAAAGTGAGATACCCATAGTAACAAGAATCGACAAAAATTAGCAATAAAACTGCAGGAATGGAACACGCCACAAACATGAATATTCTTAAATGAAAGTCTTTAAATCCCACGACTTTTGAACCCAGACCCCGATGGAGCCAGAAAAATATGGGTGAGAAGGCAAACCCTACGAATGTTGGACGGTTGAATATACCCACTACTACCACTGTGGCTATTAGAATAACATGGTTCAATGAATGTGCCGGCAAATGAGTCTTCAGTTTGAATATTCTCACTCGTTCAACGGCTGTAGTTGCCTGCTGGTATTTTTCTGTGAGAAACTCGTCATGATAAACAATTTTATCCGAAATCATCATGCATTCTGCTACTAGGAGTAGCAAAACTGAAAAGAATATCATCTCAAAGGAATTTGAAAAACTGCGACAGCAATATACCAGCACTACATAGGAACTTGCAAATATTTTTAGACGGTTTCTAAAGTTTTGTCCGTAAATTACACATATTTTGTACAAACAATAGTCGTTGATAAGTGACAGTAAACAAATAAAAATTCGCGGTATTACAAGCAGGTACAATGGTGTTTTTAAGTCTATGTTTAAATAGTATCTACTGTATGGGTTCACTAAACGAATGAAATGTAGGGGCGGCCCGAGAATCATTTTGGGAACGAAAATATTTCTGATTGGAAACTTTGGATTGAACTCCCAAGTCCTCGCGACTTCAACGGTGAGGATGTCTCCTGTAAAGTAACGAATTAGAAGGTTATTTCTACAATTCATACAAGAGTCATGGTAGTAAATTTCGTGGAACATACCTGCAATAACTTCCACATTTTGAAAGAATTCATCTGGGTGTATGTAGCCGCGTTGTGGTAAAATTGTAAACAAAAATCGTAAGCACACAAGCACCCAATAGGATATTGGCAACTTTACAGGATTTGTAAATGAAATTGCTTTGAAAATATTTGTTTTTAAAAACATGTTTTCTTCCGATGGTCGCCACACTATTTATAATTATACAGGCGGTACATATGTACCTACATACATTTAGTGACTTATTCTCAAATTCAAAGATTTCAGCAACGAACACCCAACCAAACCTATCATATTTTTAAGTTTTTTGGGATTTTCTTTGACATTGACCAATTAATTGATTTGACTTTTGATCTGCACATCATACCTTTGACAGCGGGTATTTTTTTAATGTCTTGGCGTTGGTGAGTAGTTGAGCATGTACTCATCGATGCATGTACTCTACACACACTGAACAGACTTGATACAGAGGGACCTAGATTTTTTCACTGCTCATCTACCGGTGGTAGTGGCTAGTGGATGTGCATTGTGCAGTGCACCCATAAGAGTGCAACATAAGAATAAGTATAATATAATATTATACGGCAAAGTGCACCGCTGTCCTCAACCGATCGACCGGTGCCGGCGGCTGTTTCGCAGCCGTAAATTTATTAATTTTGCAGCCACCACAGGCTATTTATTATGGTATAACTGTACTGCAGCTACCGTCTGTCGTAGACAGAAATATCATTTCATTCATTACCTATGCCAATAATATCTACATAAAAAAGATGCAAAAGGAGGCGGTGGCGGGATATTTTGATAAATTAAACAAATTATGAACATGATTGTTATTTATTTAATTAATTTGTTAAAATAACGACAGCGTTCCAAGTTACAATGAGCAATTCCATTTCTTTTGGCACATGTAACTGCCAAATAGGTACATGTGGTATACAAATACCACAACACAATTTGATAACATCGGTCATTTTTGAAAAACATTCAATATTGCAGGCACCAAATTGATTTTAAATATAGGTAGGTATTCATTTTTATTTTTTTGTTCATATAAAGATATTATATGCAGTCAAATTATTTTAGTTTACATTGTGTAAATGAATTATTGAAGAGAAGATATACATCTGATTGTAAATGATCCGGATAATATCAGCTTGGAAGAAATATCTAAAAAACGCATAAGGCAAGGTCCATTCTAGATTAAAAAAGATTGTTGAATGTTTTTATTTGATGCCAACAAACCAGGTAAAAAATAACTGAATTCATTAATCTCATAGCGGAAACATCTAAATTATTATTTTAGTAAATAAATGTAATTTTAATTTCACTACCTATTATTAATTTGTGCTATTATTAAAAGTAAATACTTGAACAAAGAGCAAATTCTTTCTGCAGTCATTAGTCATTATCTAAAAATATAAATAAACAAGTATACAATAATATATAAAATGTACAATGTACATACACTGTGTATAAATATAATTATTTACATTTAACAATATAGGTACATTAGTGAACTTATAATGAGTAAATAATGGCCAATTTCTTGTACTATCAAATAATAATTTTCTAAGAAAATATAATCTGTACTGGCCATGGGTTATATTTAAGAATATTGCTTTCGGTGCAAATAGCAGTTAATGGATATTAATATTATGCGCGGGTGTTGATTGTGAAGCGATTTTATTGCGCTTCTTTTAATGGGATACCGATGAATCTGCAGCAGAAAATTGCATAGGGATTGAATCGTTAGTCGCTCATTGGATTGTTCTGCTTTATCAGCAGTTGTAGCAGCCACACCACATTTCAGCTTTTCAAACAAGCATAATTAGTATTAATGAAAGCAATAAGCATAATCGAATTTGTATTGAAGAGCCGAAATTCCGCACTACTCCGTGACTCTTACCGCTGCGAAGTGATAGGCGAGTGAAGGCACATAGTGGCGCCTATAGGGGTGTGCCGTTCGTGTTTATGGCACCCAAGCCGTCTGCGATGTGTGGATGTGAAGCAATCGCTAAATATTAGAACAAAAATGTTGAAACCTTTGTGTAATACTGTTCTGAACCATCGATAAGATGAAGAAGAGCAGCTGGTGTTTTCGTCTGAAACAGCCATAGTTAGATGCCAATGAAAGCCGCGTATTCACTACACATACATCATAATAATTGTCGTCAACGGACATCATCGTAGCTAAGGCTGGCTATCGCGACGTTGCCAGACTTCGTCCTACTCTAGGACAGATGCCAGAGGCACGGGAAGTCTGGCAACGAGTACATACGCAGCTCCAGCACCAACAAGTTTGATAAACACGAACTCCACCATCACTATCACTATCACTGCATGTGCACCGTGTCCGTGGCGTAGCACCACGGCATGTCCTCGCCGAACTTGCGGCGGTGGGCGTTGTTCTTGGCGTCGTAGAGCAGCGCGTGGTCCACGTAGGCGTCGCACGCGTAGCACCACACGGAGAGGTCCGCCAGCGACAGCGCCAGCGCGTGGCCGGTGGCGGCGCGGTGCGCCTGCATGTGGCCGGCCACGCCGCGCGCGCACGCCGTCTGTGCGGGAACCGGACACGGTATTATTGACTTAAATGAGGGTATATCTACGGTGGGTTTTGGTCTGTATGTTTCTGTATTGTATTGTTTTAAAAAACTTAGCCTCACACTAGGATTGCTCCTGTATCGTGGATACCGCTAACAGACATACACATGACGTGAAACAAACATTAGCGGATCGTACAAATATTTGTTCCGGGCGGGAATTAAACCGGCGACACCAAGCTCAGCAGTCCAATTCAGTTCAGCCACTACGCCAAACATGCTATCGAAAAAGTTACTTGAATAACTTGGAGTATTATTGCACTTGTATTCATGAGCTGCTCGGTCCAGTTTGAGGTGGGACTGTAATGACACTGTCAGTGCCTGATGTGGTTAAAAAATGTATCGTATCAAATACTTACGATATAACAGTGCAGACACACCCAGTTCTCGACCGTGTGGTCGCACTGGACACACTTCACTCCTTGCTCGAAGGCCACGTGGCTCGGGATCGCGTACAAGGTCTCCAGGTGCGGACACCACTGCAGCGGGATGACCGCGAACATCTCCCCGTCCACTATAGAGTGCATGTTCTCCGCTAGGTAGTCCACTAGCGTCTGCTTCCCTCGGGAGCCCGCCTGCTCGCTCAATTCTGCCCGATCCGAACTCGATTCAGGGTGTTCCGACACACTGTCCCGTTTAGGGGATTTCGCGTCGTCTTCGTCGTCCGTGCCGCAGTGGACGCCGTCCGAGCATCCCTTGCCCAAAGTCAAATTCGACAAAGTCTCTTCCAAGAGATGCACATCGCTCTTCGCGGAGTCGTCCAGCGATTTCCTACGCGGCGTTGCGACGCGGCCCTCCCCGTCGTTTTCGTCCATCAGACCTCGCGAAGGCAGAGGCGGTCCCAGCACGTCTTCGGCGGGCAGGGCGAGTTGGAACTTCAAGCTCTTCCAGTATTTCTTGTGGGTCGCGATGACGTCGTTGATGGTCTCGACGGCGGACCAGTGGCAGGGCCTGCGCTCGGCGCCGGGCGCCGCCACGGGGTCCCCGAGCAGCGCCTTGGTGCACATGGCCATGGCGTAGGCGATGCTGGTGACGTTGTACCCGCCCTCCAGGCACAGCACGACGCGGCCGCCGGCCAGGCCGCGTAGCAGCTGCGTCATGCGCCCGTAGCACTCCGGCGTCACCTTGCAGCCTGGAACCTCGTCGGAGAGTTGGATAAATACTTTTTTATGATCATTTTAAAGAGAGTTTGACCTCATTGGTATGTAAGCTTCATCGTGCCCTAAGCTTAGTACACCGAGATCAATAATTCTTAAACTATTTCAATAGTAATTGAGCTGCATTACATGTGGCTGAGATCGTTTGCGATCAATATTGATTATGATTTCTGATCTACACTAATATTATATGAAGATAGTTGGAAGTTAATTTATATGTCAATCTGTGGAATTCCTGGGCCGATTCTGTTGGTCTGATGACATGAAGTTCCTATCGACTCATTCCAGGTACAAAGTGGAATAAGCCGCAGTAAGCACTAAATCAACCGTGGATTACCCCCTTCTGAGGGCACGTGAAGCTACAGCGCCGGTTATCAACGGTTGATAGCGATTGGTAAGAGGCGCTTAGGCTAAGTCGTACCTCCGAGCGGGTCCCCGACGCAGGCGTCGAACCCGGCCGACACCAGCACCAGGTCCGGGCTGTACTCGTGCGCTATCGGCAGAACTATTTGCGTGAACGCCGCTAAGTACTCCACGTCGCCCATGCCGCGCTGGAAACAATGGCAGGGTTGTTAGAAGTTTATCCTAACTTGTCCCATTGGCGGAGGACTTCTCCCGGGGGGGTTTTAGTGGGTCCGACCCTCACACCAAGACCCGACCTTACTCCCACAAAAGTGTTGTTAGAAGTATTGCATGTGTTATTGAGGAAAATTTACCATGCTTTCGATAAACTTAGTTGTTTTTTTACATTTTTTTTTAACTACCGACCCTACTTATAAGTTCAATAGTGAAAAACTCCATAAACACAACTTTTACCTTTAAAATTATGTTAACACGTTCAACGCCATGACGGTCAATGGTGGGCGACACTCGACTTTAGCACTGGGCCAACCGAAAAACATGGAAACGGCCAAAAAACGTCATTGTGTTTTATTGATTTAATGAATAGATTATACGTAAAAATACAAGTTTAATTCAACACAGGCTACGTAGTATTGTTTTTTAAAGAGTTACTGACCGTCGCCCAACATTGTCCGTCGTGGCCCCTGTGGAGAGAAAACCGAAAAAACGTTGCAGGAGGCCGCGCGGTCGCCGCGTCGCCCCCCGCCCGCGCCTCACTCGTGCGCAGGGACGATTTTGGTTACCTTTTTAACGGGTATTGATTAGGTTTATTTGAATGTTTTAATAAAAACCCACAAAATATTGGTAACACTATTGAACGATAACCTATTTCAACAGGTAGCCCTTTTAAAACCCACCAATTTGGGTTACGTATTGAAATGGTAACCATTATGATTTATTGTTTCGGGTATTAATCAAAAACCCAATCGGTTGGGTAGCCCCTTTAAATAGTATGACGGTAACCCATACCAGTTCGAAGCAGTGTAATTTGATCCCTCATGGCGTCGCATAAGTACAAAATAGCATGTTGACTAGCAAGCAACTAAAACTTGAAAACTAAACTACGTTGCACCAGCTAGGGTGGTACAATCAAGTACCTATGGTCGTTATAACAATCAACTTAGAAATCATTTTATTTTTGGTGATAAATTTTATTGAAGTACAATTCCTTTTGTTTTGCCATTTTCCCTCCGAGCATACTCCCGCTGAACAAACATGATGAATGTTTGTTCAAAATATAAAACTTACACTCTAATCTAACCTATCTCAAGGCCTGTGCATTGTGCAATACCCGAAGAAACCAAATTGAAGGTGTTACCTTTTCAGTTGAATACCAAAATGATATGGTAACCCTTCAATGGGATCTTAATGAAAGGGTAGCCCATTTACTGGTTTTAAAGGCGAGGCTACTTGAAGAAGAGGTAACACTATAATATAATATTATATGTGGCAGATAAATACTCCAAAATCCATTCGAAAGGGTTTAGCCTATTATATTTTCTATTTATATTTTTTTTTATCAAAATTGGTTCAGCCGGTAATATGTTGTAAAAAGTACCAAACAAATAAACCGTTTTAGATACTTAGGATTTATAATTTATGCTTTAATCGATCTAATATTTGGGTAATTATGGTAAAATCCATAACGTTTTTCTAAGAAAATGTAAGCAACAAGAAAACCAGCAAATTTTTCCTTAGCTGTGATTCGTTTGTAAAAACCAAGGCATATAGCTTAGACTGCAGGGCCGCGCGGGTCTCTCTTCATACAAATTAGTTAGATTTCTCTGTCCGCTGGCTCACCACAGAGGTTTAAAAACACGTCTGATGCGCGGTCACCAGTGGGCGACGCGGCCCGAACGGAAATGTTACCTGTCGCCCAGCATTGACCGTCATGGCCTGAATGAAAATGACTGCTTTTTTTCTTGGCAGTGAACGTGATTACATTTTGACATGAGAAACTAGGAGGTGAAATAATTCCCATCACTCCATCACTTACCTTGTTCCAAGGTATGTTGACGTTGAACCCCTCCCCCCTCCCGCGCCCCACCGCGGCGCGGTCCGCGTCCCTGGAGTGCGGGAAGAAGGCGCCGCCGTCGTAGCGGTGGATGGACATGTACAGGATCTGTGGACACGCTTTCCTTACAACCTTACTAACGACTTATCTCGCTTCGTTCACCTTTACGGCAATAGGCAGGGTAGTGTATGTTAAACATAGATAGTTTTGATATCCGATTGTTATCGATAGTTTGCCAAAAACTATCGATTTTTAAGGACACTATCGATAGTTTACTCCAAATTTGCCTAATTTCAAGGCCTTTCGACTATTAGGTAGGCAAAGTTCATGAAAAATAGTAGATCGATAGTAGAAAATAACTATCGATACTATAATAATAATAAATAATAATTATCTATAGTACCGAAAGTAAAAAACTATCGATAGACTATCGATGTTTAATTAGTTACACTAAGGCAAGGGCGTGAGAAGTATCGTGTTTACTTTCTCGTGTCGCTCCCTGCCCATTTCCCTGCTTACAGCTGCTGAGTGCATGGAATACCTAGGGGCACCCTCTCTATTATCTAAATTTCATATCTATTCATCGTCTCTTATATCTAAATATATTCTAAATTGGGGGTTTGTATGACATTTTGAGCGTGTCGGGTGAACTATTGAGTAGCAACGCAGTATCAAAGCGGGCGACAAAATCGCTTCGCGTACTTTTGTTTGTCTTTTATGTGATTCATCCGTTCGTATGGAGTGTCCATTGTCCAAGTGTCCACCCTGTGGCTGAGTGTAAGTTAGGGTTGAGAGCTCACGGAATCGTCTTCGTAGGTGATGGCCTGCGTGCCGTTTCCATGATGCACGTCCCAGTCCAGCAGCAGCACGCGGCGCCCCGCCGCCGCCGCCCGGCGCGCCGCCGCCGCCGCGCTGTTCAGCACGCAGAACCCGCTCGGAGCCCCGCGCGCCGCGTGGTGCCCCGGCGGCCGCACCACGCACGCCGCCGCGCCCGCCCGCCCGGCCAGCACCGCCTCTACCGCCTGGGGAATAAGGGTCACGTTAGCTCGGCGTGGGGTTTTAATTAAAGCATTATGAAGGTGTGGATTTTTGTCTGCGGCCGATTCTCGCTCTGTTGGCCCCTCTGCGAGATCGTAACTGGTATTAAAAATGAACTAGATATTCTACTAATTCAAAGACAACAATATTATAAACTATACAAAAGAAAACTCATTAAAATCTCATTGATCATATTTCTCAATTTCGCACGCAGCTCAAATGGCTTCCTATACGACTTCGCCGGAATACTCATATTCTTTCCCTTCTCTATAATGCCCTTTTCAATCCCACCTCCCCCCGGTATCTCAAAGATCGCTTTGAGTTTCTCCAGTCCTCCAATTCCTGTTACCTTAGATCATCAGAAAATCTTGCATTAAAGACTCCTGTGCACAGCAGCACCTTCTACGACAGTTCCTTTTCCGTGGAAGCTGTCCGGCTCTGGAATTCTTTGCCAGTGGAAATCAGACGTGCTCAAACTCTGACTCATTTTAAAGCGCAGGTTAAACTTTTATATCTATCGTAGGCTCTAATGTGTATAAAATTATTGTACTGCTTCATTTATGTGTCATTTCATCTTGGTTGTATTGCATTTATTTGCTATGATTAATTTTATTAGTATGTATGTATTTTAATTTTATTAGTTACTGGATAGGTAATGCACTACCGGTCGATAAAATTTTATTTTTATTTAATCCTCTCCATCCAAAGGTTGCCTGGAAGAGATTGCTGTGTAACAATAAGGCCGCCCATTGTACCTATACCTACCTATATATCTTTTTCTTTATTTTTTTAAAACTGTATGTCTTGGAGTGCAATAAAGAGTTGTTATCTTATCTTATCTTAAAATTGTCACTGAAATTAGTATTTTGCATTTACAAGGTGCTTCCGTCAGGCCTCTTCATCGTCTATTTTTACATGGACTCTTACTTGATATTTAAAAAAATCAAATAATTGACACAAACAAGTCCAAAAGTTAAACCCTGTGAAACTATTTGTTGTCTTTTTTTAACTTCACGGGTTTGAAAGTGACAGCGACAACTTTAGGGCTGTCAAATTTAGCTCACGCCATTACATTTGGTACCAATATTCCTTAACAATTACTATATTACTGTTCACCTGTATAACACAACCGGTAGCCACAGACGCGCTCTCTAGCGTGTCCGGATGGAAGTAGACGGAATCGAAGGAGTTCTTCTGAGTATTCAAATCCCTTAACTTCGTCGTTGCTAATTCTTTTAACCTGTGGACATAAAACCGTATAAGACATTGTTTTACCGTACGAACAGTCATACGGGGCGGAACAAGAGGTGAGAGAGACGTCCTTGTGTCCTATACTACCCTGATACTCCTGGTACCTCTAAAACACCGTTATATCATAGCCCTGGCGGCGCAGCCCCCGCGCCGGCCGCAGGTCCCGAGGCGGCGCCCTCACCTGTCCAGGTGTTCCCCGCTGTGCACGGCCAGTATCTCCTGGTCGCTGGCGGCGCAGCCCCCGCGCCGGCCGCAGGTCCCGAGGCGGCGCCCTCACCTGTCCAGGTGTTCCCCGCTGTGCACGGCCAGTATCTCCTGGTCGCTGGCGGCGCAGCCCCCGCGCCGGCCGCAGGTCCCGAGGCGGCGCCCTCACCTGTCCAGGTGTTCCCCGCTGTGCACGGCCAGTATCTCCTGGTCGCTGGCGGCGCAGCCCCCGCGCCGGCCGCAGGTCCCGAGGCGGCGCCCTCACCTGTCCAGGTGTTCCCCGCTGTGCACGGCCAGTATCTCCTGGTCGCTGGCGGCGCAGCCCCCGCGCCGGCCGCAGGTCCCGAGGCGGCGCCCTCACCTGTCCAGGTGTTCCCCGCTGTGCACGGCCAGTATCTCCTGGTCGCTGGCGGCGCAGCCCCCGCGCCGGCCGCAGGTCCCGAGGCGGCGCCCTCACCTGTCCAGGTGTTCCCCGCTGTGCACGGCCAGTATCTCCTGGTCGCTGGCGGCGCAGCCCCCGCGCCGGCCGCAGGTCCCGAGGCGGCGCCCTCACCTGTCCAGGTGTTCCCCGCTGTGCACGGCCAGTATCTCCTGGTCGCTGGCGGCGCAGCCCCCGCGCCGGCCGCAGGTCCCGAGGCGGCGCCCTCACCTGTCCAGGTGTTCCCCGCTGTGCACGGCCAGTATCTCCTGGTCGCTGGCGGCGCAGCCCCCGCGCCGGCCGCAGGTCCCGAGGCGGCGCCCTCACCTGTCCAGGTGTTCCCCGCTGTGCACGGCCAGTATCTCCTGGTCGCTGGCGGCGCAGCCCCCGCGCCGGCCGCAGGTCCCGAGGCGGCGCCCTCACCTGTCCAGGTGTTCCCCGCTGTGCACGGCCAGTATCTCCTGGTCGCTGGCGGCGCAGCCCCCGCGCCGGCCGCAGGTCCCGAGGCGGCGCCCTCACCTGTCCAGGTGTTCCCCGCTGTGCACGGCCAGTATCTCCTGGTCGCTGGCGGCGCGCGGCTCGAGGCGCAGCACCCGCTCCAGGAGCCCGAATTCGCGGTGCCTTTCATGGATGCGCAGGATGCGCAGGGGGGACTCCGGGTGCCCACTGGGAATTGCAAACCCACACTAGATCCTGATTTATGCCTGGTTTCTGAACCCCTAGTTAACTCTGACCGACTGATACGTGTATCACTGTTTATGGCATTTATTTAGTGCCAGATAGAGACAACGACAGACTTAGTTCAGAACCCTTTTATATTTATGCCAAAAGCATTATCCATCATTAGATTATACATGGTAAACGAAAGAGGTTTATCGCATCAAACTTTTGTTAAAAAATTATTGGATTTAATATAAAAACAATAATGAACCCTAAGAATAATTATTACTTATTACTATGAAGAAGTAAATTACTTATTCGTAGTATGAACCTATTTATTTTCTATATATACATATAGAAAAGCGAGTACTTACGGGTCACAGATGTTTTCGTGCTTCAGCATAGCTTCGTCATAAACATAGGCGACCGCGTGCTCCGGTACACTCAAATCTGTCACTGAAATAAGATTTTTGCTTCAACTCGCTTCAGTGAAGCGATACATTTTGTATGGACTTTGTAGTTTAGACATGCAGTGGGTAAGAATTTGGTCCAAAGCAAAATTAGACTGCTGCGCTTAGTGTCGCGGGTTCGATTCCCGCCCGGAATATTATTTGTGCGATCCGCAAATGTTTGTTTCTGGTCTGCGTGTGATGTGTATGTGAAGTTATATGTCTGTAAGCGGTACCCACGATACAGGAGCAATCCTAGTATGGGGCTACGTTTTATTAAAGAAAAAAATAACAAACTTAACTGCCTCTACATGGATTCAGGCAGCTGGTTACCATATTAAGGTTCGCTTCATCACTGTCAGCCTTATTCGGCCCCCTGTTATGTAGGCCTCCTTTCACTTGTGCCATATTCCATGGTATTTATTGCTTACAAGTAGTTTTAATACATAGTAAGTAGTATTATAATATCCCTTACCTTTTTTCAAATGGTCCAACCTCTCGAGGTTGCGTCGCTTGGTGGCGTCGTCCTGCAGCGGATAGCAGTCTCTTGTGGGGAACTTATCGGGTCTCGTTTCGTCACCTTCCCACCTATAATATTGATATTATAATATACCTATCTCAGTTATATTTGTAACGTTCTTATGTTGTGAAAAGCCAGTACGGCTTCAGCCAGGCTTCAGGCTTCAGTACGAACAGCTGAGCACGGTTCTCACCTCACTTTCGTGAGGAGGATTAGGTAGGAGGATTTTAATATAAGTACTTAATTCTTTGCATTTCACACTATCACAAGTGACAATATGCACAAGCATAGAATATTATACGAGTACCCTAGAAGCAGGGACACTCAATGAAAGCGAGATAGCATGATCGGGATTTTGTGTGACATTTTGAGCGTGCCGTCTCTCCCTTCCGTGGTGTTGAGTACCTATTGAGTACAGTGTCCAGCGTGTGGCGCCCGAGGAGAGTTTACCTCACCGAGACGGCGTGCCGCGGCCGGCCTCCGGCGCACACGTTGGGCGCTCCGCCCGCGCTGTACGTGGGCTGGTACTGGAAGCAGCTCCAGTGCCGCCTCTGCACGTAGATGCAGTTCAGGATCGTGTCGCGGATCCTGAGGATGCCAGATAGTGTATTGTAGGGAGTCAAGAGGAAATCCTAGGCAAAAGACAGATCATGTTTTCTCGCTAGTGTTTCACTATAGTTTAACATACATTTTGCTATGGTTCTATGGGTTCACTATGGGTTCGGGGTTACGAAAAAAGAGAGAGAGAAAGAGAGAGAGAGAGAGAGAGAAAGAGAGAGAGAAAGAGAGAGAGAGAGGTTTTTAGAATAGGAAAGCCACTGCTCTATCAGCCGAATTGAGAGCAAAGAGGAGTCCCAACTCCGATCATGGCTTACTTGAAAAAAAAGGCAGTACTCCTGTATCTATCCTAGTAAGTAAGTTATGTGCTGTCGCAAATGAAAGTATTTCTTTATTTCATTCTCCCCGTCGGTAACACTACACATAATTAAAGAATATAGAGTACAATGTGTCAGTTATAGACTCACTCGTCCGAGGGCACCCCTGGCGGCAGCTGCGGCGGCGCGTGGCCCAGCATGGCCCGCAGCGTGTGCGCCGCCGCCTCCGCCAGCGCCGCCGCGCAGTACCCGCCCTCCAGCACGGCGCACAGCGCGCCGCACGCCGCCGCCGCCGCCGCCACCAGCCACGCGAAGCACGCAGGCGTCACCTCCATCTCACCCTGCGGTATAATATTATATATATATTGTACATATATATTGTACACTTACGAGATATATTATACGAGTATACTCATTTTTTTTTTCATTTTATAACATTCGTAGCGCCTAGGATTACATTAGGATTGCTTCGTTATCGTGGGTACCGCTTACAGACATACAATTTGACATACACATCACACCCAGAATAGAAACAAATATTTGTGGATCGCAAAAATGTCGGTTACGGGCGGGAATCGAACCCGCGACATCAAGCGCTGCAGTCCGATTGCTCAGCCACTACGCCAAGCGTGCCGTCAAATATATGTAAAACTAAATGGTAACGATACACGCAGGACATTACTTTAGTAAATAGCAACCAAACTCTAACACAGTGGTGGCACACAAACCAGATCATCGACGACATGAAGCGAGACAACGGCATACAATATAAGAGAAACAGCCATCCAAGCAGAGTTGCGAGATCAAATTTCAGCGCGATATTTGAAAACACAATAATATATTATTGTTATAGTCGCATGCAACCGGTGAAAGTGGCAAAATTTAATTGTCGTTAGGTGTGGCGGTCTAAGGGGAAGGCCTATGTCAGCAGTGAAATCTTCAGACTGATGATGATGACGACGATGATGATGATGATGATGACGACGATGATGATGACGACGATGATGACGATGACGACGACGATGTCGATGATGACGATGATGATGATGATGACGATGATGATGATGATAACGACTATGACGATGATAACGACGACGATGATGATGATGATGACGACGATGACAATGATGACGACGATGGTGATGATGACGACGATGATGATGATGATGATAACGAAGATGACGACGATGATGATGACGACGATGATGATGATGACGATGATGATGATGATGATGACGATGATGATCTAGACGATGATGATGATGATGATGATGTAGACGATGATGATGATGACGACGAAGACGATGAAGACGACGACGACGATGACGAAGATGACGATGATGATGATGATGATGATGATGATGATGATGATGATGATGATGACGATGATGATGTTGATGATGATGATGAGGATGACGACGATGACGACAATGATGATGACGATGACGATGACGATAATGTGATTAACCGACTGATCCACCCCGAGCCTAGCTATGGATATGGCCTAATGTGAAATGATCAGACTACACCAGTTGGCCCGGGGTAGTTGGGCCAACCCTCGCCAACACAAACCCTGGCACGAAGCCCCACACTAGTCTACCTTCTCGTCCCCCAACGCCGAGTCGAAGCCGGCGGACACGATCACGAGCTCGGGCGAGAACTGAAAGAGACAGGGATACAGTGCGCATAGGATAGAAAGAGACGGTATACCTCGGGGCAGCCCAGCGCGGCGTCGTAGCCGGCCGAGACGATGATGAGCTCAGGCTGGTACTGCGGCGGAAAAAAATAAATTTATCCACTGACGAATGTTAGACATCGATTTGTGGCACGACATTTTAGACATATTTATTTACTAGCTGCGCCCCGCGGCGTTATCAGCTGGTCTCTGAATAGTAAAAGTAGCCCACGTGTTAATCCAGGGTATTAGCTACCTCCATACCACATTTCATCAAAATTGGTCCAGCCGTTTGATCGTGAAGAAATAACAAATAAACAAACTTTCAGCTTTATAATATTAGTAGGAAGTAGGATTTACTTCAATTTATTATGACAAAGACACAGTAGGTACTTACTACATGTGTGTACAACTCTTTTTTAAATCTTTGTGGTAAGACGGGTATCATTTAAGTTATCTATCTCACCTCGAAAGCCATGGGCAGCAGCAGTTGATGCCATATGGCAACATAGTCGGCGTCCTGCATGCCCGTGTTGTTCAGGGGCACGTTGCAGGTGTACCCGCGGCCGCGGCCCGCGCCCGTGTAGTGGAAGTCCGCCTGCCGCAGGTTGGGCCAGAAGGCGCCGTGCTCGTAGCGGTGAATGGAGAAATATAACACTCTGGTAATATAGAAAAAAAAAATAAACGTTGATAGCTCCTGCTCGCGAGTGTGGTACTCAGCAAAGGAGTGGTTGGTGATGATGATGAGTTGAAGGAAGTTCATAACATACCTAGGGTCATCATAAAACATTTGCTGCGTAGCTTGTCCATGATGCACATCCCAGTCTATAATCAGCACGCTGAAATATAGAAATATTTAAGTTAGATATAGCTCTGAGTACAATATTGAATTGAATTCATTTTTCAGTTGATTGGGTGACACTCACAAAGTCACAATTCATGGCGCTGCACCATCTATCTACTATGCTAGAGTGGGAGTGACGATGCAGCCTACTTTACTAGTGTGACCGAAGATGCTGAATACTCTACTAAAGTGTGGCCAATGATGTTGCATACTCTACTAGAGTGTGACCATGGAACATAGACAGGAGTGGAAATGACTTAACTTGACATCAGTATTGAACCCACTAACGCCAAAAAATTATCAATAGTAGCTGTGTCAATAAAGGTTTATAAGGCAACTGCCGCTTATTTGAAAATGTGCCTTATGTATTAACTTATATGCTCATTTTAAAGGGCTCTAAAACTGTACATAATGCATTTTTCAATGTGTGGCAGATGTAGAGCGTTACATAGCGTATGGCAAAAATTGGCGTTGGTTTTGAGCGACGAGTCATATTTGGCACGCGCGCCCACCCACTTCTCATCTCCACTTGTCTGTCTTTCGTGAGTGTGACCGACGACACGGCCTACTATACTAGAGTGTGACGTGATACGGCATTTTATACTAGAGCGGAACTCACCGGCTGAGCCCCCGCTTGTCGATCGCGTGTCGCGCCGCGAGCGCCACGTTGTTGTAGAAGCAGTACCCGCAGGGCTCCGCGCGCATGGCGTGGTGGCCCGGGGGCCGCACGAACGCGCAGCCGTTCTGCAGCTCGCCCGACACGATGCGGTCCACCATGTCTATAGTGGAGCCGGCGGCTAGGAGAGCCATCTCGTGAGTACTCTGAAAAGATTCCGGCCTTTCTTATATGGCCTTTAACTGGGCTGGACCAAGGGCTTGTAGATCTTGGTCTGATAAAGGTCTTTATGAGTCCTTTTTTTTAATCTATGCTGAAACCGCATATAAGGGACAGGGTGTGACAGGGTGTGTTGTATTGTATCAATATCAAGGATTATGTGTAGTGTGTGCATAATGGGATTTCATTTTTTTTATAGCTGCTTTACAGCAGATATCTGTATAAGACTAAGCCCTTAGTAAACTATTACGACTTACATACTCTATTATATGTTTGTATACATATACTCTATTGAGACTTATACCACAGAATACCTGTTAATACCCTAGCTTATACTATAAGTTTTTGTGATAGTTTACTAAGGGCTCTAATCAAGTTATCTCACTATGATAATTTGACATCAAATAGTATGAAATGTTATGTACTTACAGGATGTATATAAATGGCATCATATTTTGAAGACTGCTCCTCCAGATACTCAAGATCTTCATTCATGTGAGTGGACTCCAACATCTCGTAGACAGACGGAGAGTGCAATGCGAGGAGTTCTTCTTTCGTAGCCTTTCGAGGGGGGTATTGCTTGCACTGCTCTATCAGGTTCAGCTCGTTACATCTGCAAGAAAGTCGCTTCATAAAATCTTCTGTATTATGGTGTGTGAATGTAAATGTCTAATTATAAATGGACAATGAAGGATCTGCAGTATTACACCTGCCTGAGTAGCAAGAGGCTGTTCAGAGAGGAGTCTTTTGTTATCCGATGCCATTAGTTTAGAGTTTTCGTGTCATACTAATATGTAAGAATGGATGCTATTATTTCTATATTTCACTTAACATAAATGTATTAGTGCATAGCCAGTGGAGTTTATGAGTGTTCACTGAGGGAGAATGCAGAAGCGACGAAGCAGTGGAGTTTATGAGTGTTCACTGAGGGAGAATGCAGAAGCGACGAAGCAGTGGAGTTTATGAGTGTTCACTGAGGGAGAATGCAGAAGCGACGAAGCAGTGGAGTTTATGAGTGTTCACTGAGGGAGAATGCAGAAGCGACGAAGCAGTGGAGTTTATGAGTGTTCACTGAGGGAGAATGCAGAAGCGACCACTTTTGGCAGTATATTCCAATCATAGACCACTGAGCACTCAGTAACTGCTGTTACTGAGCAAGCTGTGTGCAGTACCTGTGTTACCAGTAGCAAGAAGGATTTTTAGGTCAACCTTAAATTATTATCCTCTTATTTTAATTTTACCCATCCAAAGATTTTCTGAAAGAGCTTGCTTTAAGCAATTAGACTGCCGATAGTACCAACTTTAAGTCTGACCTTTATGTGCTCTGTACATTTTGGTGTGAATAAAGAATTATCTATCTATCTATTTTATTTTATTTTAGGTTAAAGAAATATCAAATTCAGTTTTGAATAATCACTCACCTGTCTATAACTCTAATAAGTCTCTCTGGACATTCCGGATAGTTTTCATCCCATAGACACCTGTGTTCACCCATACGGGGCTCCGTCACGAATCCCGTGGGTCCCTTCACTTTCGTTTTCGAATCCATTGCCTAGAACAAAATAGGTACATCAGTACAAACATGCCAGCAGCTTAGCTCTTACTGCATTCAAAATAGGTTTTAAAATTGACTGTGACCAATGGTTGATTTGATACAACCATTTGAAAGTAACTGAGTAAAGGAAATTGATACTCACAATTTGATAAGGGTCCTTCAATTCAGTGTTAAATGAAGATTTCTTCTTTTGTTGTGCCTTCTTTTTAGCAGCCAGGAGTGACGCTGATGGCTGAAGCAAATACAATAGTATTAAATAGAACAAAGTACACAGCTTAATACTTGCATGCTGTCTTTGTCACTTTGTATGGGAGGGAAAGATATGACTACAGACACTAACTAAACCATAGAACTAATTAGGTATAACTAACACAAGTGAGGTGTTACACTACTTTGTGTACATACAATAGAAGCTAGATTAGAACAAGTTTGTAGAGTCAACTGTTTAATTTAGATTTAGAGCTACAGTTCATAAACTTAGACAAGAAATAAAATTATAATGACAATGGTGCACAATTTGAACCATGCATAGTAATATGAGCAAAATTGTCTTTATATAAATACTAGCATCGCCCCGCGATTTCATCCGCGTTTGGATAATATACAATATAATATTATCTTTATGAATTGTAGCCTGTGTTATTCTGATACGTAATCTATATTATTGTGAAGTTTCATCAAAATTCATTCAGTAGTTTTTGCGTGAAAGAGCAACAAACATACATACATACTCACAAACTTTCGAGTTTATAATATTAGTAGGATATCACTAGTCATAGTCACTGCTCGCTTTGTATTAAGATCCTGTACAGTGCCCCACCAGCCTGTTTATGAACGTAAGATCTTCATGCAAGGTACTAGTTGATGCATACTATGTCGAGCTCGTAAAAACTCACACTAAGCACACACCATGATGGAAACTACTAATTAGTAATAGTATAGTACACTCGGGCTATCTATAATCCTATACTGCCGTCTGATGGCTAAAAGACTGTTATGTGACATTTGACAAAATGTCACATAACGGTCTTTTAGCCATCGAACGGCAGTATAGTGGCTTGTCTGCCAAACAGTACAATATATAGCTTTAAATGTAGTTCATTACATAAGTTGGTGTTATTGTCAATTAAACATTATTATGCTGTTCAAACTTTGTTATTGACACATTTCAATTATTAGTGCAGCAGATAAGATTGTACATTGATACATGCATGATGTATACAGATAAATACTTCAAACTGCAAATAAATTGTCAGTTTAATATCACCTCATTCATTAAAAACTAATAGATGCTATAAAGATAATTCATGTGATTTATATACAAATGTATGGAAATGAGTTGTATATTATGTTGCTTGTATGCATGAACATTACCCCCTCCTGTTTAAACACAGATTCCTTCCCAATACCTACTTATTTAGGTTTTAAATGTTCTCTATCGAGTAAGTGCCGCCCGGCAGCTGCCTATTATTTATAGTCTTTGTTAGTTCTTATTAAATATATCTTCTCAATACAGTGGTAGAGTCAATTAACTTTCATGAGATCTCTTGAGGCCCATGTGAATATTTTTGAATTTTGAGTGTTTCTTGTATATTGTATGGCATAAGCAAATGGAGGCCTATGACCAGCGTTTGGTGGAATAAGGCAGATGATGATGATATAATTAACGAGTTACCTTAACACCAGCTGACATCGCACGCGTCTGGATCTTGGCCTTACGAGCCACATTTCTGGTGACGATGCTGGAGGTTGGTGGCGTCGCTTTCTTGGCATCTCCGGCGGAGCGCCGCGGTGGCTGAGTGGGTGGCGTCGACTGCAACCAACACCAAACCATAAAACGATTAACGACAACCTCCTAAACACCTGCGTGCCAAGGCTCCTGCTACATCGATTTACTTACCATAATAGATCAGTTTCTCACATAGAATTTAACCGGCGCACGAATTTTTCCACCTACCGTTCAATAGGTAACGATAAATCTAGTCATTATTGCGGACTACGCTCAATAAACGGCCAAAACTGTACACATTGCGGTTGTTATTTGATGACAAATTAAAATTCGTCCGCTCGCTCGCTTGCGCTCGCTGTCTTTCCTTTTCTGTCTGTCTATCTGTATTGGATGTCAATGCCAAATATCACTGTCACATGTGATGTGACATTTTATTAGTAGCATTTTTTATTATTTATTTTAGTTATGGCTTGGCACAGTTTGTGCATCGAGCCATGTCAAGTACAGTAGTACCCAACTTATATGGCGCGTCGTGAATCTTCGTTCGCGCAGAAAGGAAAGTATGGTCCGAAGATTAACGAAAGAATGCTTAAAACTTACAATCAACCTAAGAGCACTATTATAAGGTTCATAATACACTGCAGCTGTTAGTTCCATCTCGCTCATGCCACGCGGCGATCGCTAAGATGGCGGGGCGGCTGCCGACCAATAGCGGTCAATAGCATTTCCCGCGCTTTGAAAATTCATCTTCTGCGCAGGTACATCGGTAAGCCATATAAGTTGGGTACTACTTGGGAATCCGAAAGTGAGACGTTATTGGAACAATTGTATTTTTTCTCAAACTTGTGTTTCATCGAGTGATTGTGTGTTATTGCTGGTTATTAGTAATTGAGTATTCGATTACGTGCACGAGTGTGGAGAAATGATATAAACCCAAAAATAGTGTAATTTTTTCCAAAACTCCCAGGCAGTTTCAGTAAAGCATCCACCACTTCACTGAATCGTGAGTTCGACTTTGTAAATAATCGACTTGACAACTTGATCACGAGGACTGCTATGACGTTCCTATTGTGAAATACATAAATATTATAAAACTTGACACTGGCTAAATGTACAAACCGTGCGAAGCCATAGCTAACTAAAACACAAAAGAAAAAGTGCCTTGAACTTGGAAGTGAGCTGAAAGAAATCACGAAAAATATCAAGGAAGGAGAAAACAAAAAATCTAACAAAAACATAAAAATACAGGACTGACGATATATAGGTAAAATAGATATTACGATGCCATGCTAAGAAAACTGAAAACTTTGATAGCTTTTTGCATACATAGAGCTTAGATGTACCTAAATATTGTAATAATTTACGTTGGCTTTTATTACAATACCGCCTAAATTATTATCCACATCATAAACAGAATATAAAGTCTAGACTACAAGTCTACCAAGGCTCTTTTCTTCTTATTTATTCTTTACTTATATGTATAGGTCTTACAACATGAAGCTGCTAAAGC
Organism: Hylaea fasciaria; assembly: GCA_905147375.1. Lineage (NCBI taxonomy): Eukaryota > Metazoa > Arthropoda > Insecta > Lepidoptera > Geometridae > Hylaea > Hylaea fasciaria. Next base: position 11,621,386 of record LR990193.1, on the reverse strand, counting down.
CTCTATGGGTGCTGCGGCAGGGCAGGCGGAAGAAATTAGGACGCAGTGTCAGTACCTGGTCTCCGTTAGCCACGGCCTTCAACACTCGCCCTAACTCGAGGCCTGCGTTTGAAAACATAAGGGAGAGAACAGTGAGTGTATACAGATACTTCATGCAATTTAGACATATTGATACTTTATATTAGTCTTATAAAGTTTAAAATATCATAAGCAATAAGCTAAGGCCCTACTGTTAAAATATCATCATAGTAAAAATAAAGAAATAGAAATATATTTTTATGATTATCAGTGGTGGAAGTGCTACTGATATATTAACAACACATTTAATATTCAGGGCCTCTTCAACAAACCTGAGCTGATATCTTTCGAAGGTTTCCACACACTGAAAGAGGAGGCTATAGCAGCCACAGACCGTCTCATAGAAGAAGCAACATCCAACCCCACTAGGCCAATGGTGGAGATATTTGATGAGCTCTCGGACACTTTGTGTAAGGTGGCAGATTTGGCCGAGTTTGTGAGGATAGCACATCCGCAGTCTCACTACGCCAGTGCTGCCGAAGACGCCTGTATCACTGTCAGTGGAGTGGTTGAAAAGTAATGAATTTTCCTGTGATTTCTCTTTGAAAAGTTAATCAAATGCTTGTTGATAATGTTTTGTAAACTAGTGTAGTAAGAAGAGTAGGTTGTTCACCTGATTTTATGGTATTAACTATTAGTTATAACCTTCTAACATACAAAACTGAGTATTTTTATGTCAATGCAATAGATTGAACACTCATAAAGGCCTGTATGAAGCTCTTCGGGACTCAGTTGAGCGTGGGACATCAGGAGACGAGCACTTAGCCAAGCTGTTCCTATTTGACTTTGAGCAGAGCGGCATTCATTTAGAAGAGGGACTCCGGAGGAAGGTGGTGGCTTTGAATGATGTGATACTGCAGACTGGACAGAGGTTCATGGGGGGAGCGGCCAAACCGAGACGGGTGAAGCGGACCGCTGTCCCTCAGAACGTTAGACAGTTGTAAGTGGAGTTGTTAAAACTGTATAAGTCATTTAGTAAGACCCCTGGGAGCCAATAATAAACCTAATGCAATGCAAAATTTTAGTATCACGTGTTCGTTGGAAAGGTCTCGGGCTCCGTGAGGTTTATAGCAAAGAAAATTCAGGAAAAATTCAGGACACACCAACATTTTAAGTAGATGGCGCCGCAGGTGCGTGATACATTGTTTGACAGCTACTGCTCAGTGGCGAAACGGAGTTCGCCGGGTTTGCTAGTAGAAAATTTTCCATTCCATACAACTAAAGCTACAACTGAACAAAAGTTCAGTGTATCAGATAAACTATCGCATGCTATCGGTCCACAGTTTCAGCACGGAAGGCGAGGACATCATAGTGAGTGGCGTGTACGCGGAGTGCGGGGAGGCGGCGGCGCGCGAGGCGGCCTACCGCCTGTACCTCGCGCCGGACGCCACGCAGGAGCGCCTGCTGGCCGCCACGCTCGAGGCGCGCCACGAGATGGCGTCCGTCACCGGTTTCAACTGTTATGCTGACAGGTGGGGTACAGGGCTACAACTTAGCCTGTGACTTGATAGGCTGCAGTCTGGACACATGGCTGCTTACGATTAACTCCTTACATGCATCCCTCACAAGAACGGCAAGGGCTTCACACTACTTACCAATAGATATGTATGTGATCGCAGTTAACAGATGACAGGAGATAATGTCAGTGACCATGTTCAAGTGCAACTGTTACACAAACATGTGAGACTTGTGACTGTCAGTTAATTAAAGCAATGTCTGACTGGATCTGATGCAAGAGCAAAGTATCCCAGTTCGTATTCATCATCTTTTTACAAATTCACTTTGTTCACACCATAATTAGCCTATCATAATGAACCTAACGCCAATAACAATAAAGTTTCCCTTCCAGAGCAATCAAAGCAAGCACAATGGAGACCGCTGCAAACGTCCAGCAGTTCCTCGACATTCTCTCAGACAATCTGCACGACCGTGCCAAGATGGACTTCGATGCCATGCTCAAGATGAAGAAAGCAGAGACTCCGTACCAAGACAGTCTGATGTGCTGGGATACTCCCTACTACACGCACAAAGCAAAAACGCAACTGTTAAATGTGAAGAACTCTGATTACAGCCCGTATTTCTCTCTGGGAGGTTGCATGGAGGGTCTCAATATGCTGTGTCAAGAATTGTACGGAATAACTTTGAAGTCAGAAGAGATGTTGCCAGGTATTATTGTATGTTCGTTGAACAGTAAGGGATCGGCCCTGAAATTTAGATTGCATAAATAATTTTTTGATTGCATATAATAATATAGTCAAGCCTTCAACTGTGGATTCACAAGATAGTAAGCAAAGATGTGATTGACACAGATATATGTAAATGGACTTGTAATGATGTCTTAAAACCATTGCGATGCATAGCAACAGTGATTATCTCTCTCCTCTTAGGAGAGTCTTGGTCCCCCGACGTGTACAAGCTGGCCGTGGTGCACGAGAGCGAGGGGTTGCTGGGCCACATCTACTGCGACCTGTACGAGAGGCCCGGCAAGCCGCACCAGGACTGCCACTTCACCATACAGGGCGGGAAGGAGCTGCCGGATGGGACTTATCAGGTACACTACGCAGCCATCACTAATTACAACCCAGCCACTGCTAAACATTGGTCTCACTTCTCTTGTGGAGGATGACGTCATAACTATATACCACAGGAGGGTCTGGGCCAGATCGGTGGGTCACATACCTCTGCAATTATGTGCGAGTGTTAATTATGTTTACAAGCAACATATTGGGATATCGAAAAAAATATATTTACATAGGCGAAAGTAGCATACGGCTAGTGGTAGAGGCTAGTTTTTCTATATTTTTACCAATGTGTTATATGTTGAAGAACCCGATAGTGGTGGTGATGCTGTCGCTGAGCGGCGGGCACCGCGGCGGGCCGGCGCTGCTGGGCGCGGGCGCGGTCGACAACCTGTTCCACGAGGCGGGGCACGCGCTGCACTCCATGCTGGGCCGCGCCCGCCACCAGCACGTGGCGGGCACGCGCTGCGCCACCGACCTGGCCGAGGTGCCCTCCGTGCTCATGGAGAGCTTCGCCGCCAGCCCCGAGGTACGTCGCCGGCTGCATTAATACGTCATCGGCCGCTTTAGTACGGCACCGGCCGCTTTAGTACGTCACCGGCCGCTTTAGTACGTCACCGGCCGCTTTAGTACGTCACCGGTCGCTTTAGTACGGCACCGGCCGCTTTAGTACGTCACCGGCCGCTTTCATGCCTAATGACGACTACAGCAGTGAGCGGGACGAGAATTCAAACGTGATACTTCTCACGCCCCTACCACAGCTCTTCGTGCTGTTGGCGAATGTGAAAGCGAAGTGAGGGTGTTGAAGGAATTATTGCCGGCAGCGGGAGGGGCATGAGTAGGGGCCGAGTCTAAAAGGCTTATCAGATGAGGCGATAGCTCAGTTGTCTCCGTCTGCGGACCGTGCGACCGGGCGTAAGTTCTTCGAAACCGGCGAACGCATAAACGGCACGAGCTTCCGATGAAGGAAACCATCGAAAAACCTTGACGGGAGAGCATTATATTGCTCGCTATAGCCCCCTATTGGGGTGTGGAGTGGATCCCGTTCTAGACTGAGTTTAATATGCCATCTTCGACCATATCGTCGTCGCAAAGTGTTGAAATAATGTCGAGTTTGCGTCGTCATGCCGCAGGTGGTCCGGCGCTTCGCGCGGCACTTCCAGACGCGCGCGGCGATGCCGGAGGACATGCTGCGCCGCCTCTGCGCCTCCAAGCACCTGTTCGCGGCCAGCGAGATGCAGCTGCAGGTACGTACTGTGCGCACAGTGAAGCTAGTGTATTGTTGTAAACGTGCTATTTTATTGCCTACTTAAAATAAATACTGTGATTTTGAAAAAATGGAACACCTCATTCGTCGTTATTTACAGATAGTTATATTCTGGAACAGATGAAAAAAAAATTATGAACTGAAAATATGTGGCTTCAATTTCAACACAGTTTTTGGCAGACCCTTTAGTGACAGGTGCCACCTCAGTGAACTGTGTCGAAAATTATACGAGACAATAATCTGATATTAGTGAATCAAAACAATTATTTAATTTAACTTCGACGAAATGATCAGACAAATTTTGTCTAACAATTCACAAAACCAGTCCCGCCTCCCCCTATCCTCCTATTATTGTGTAATGCTGTGTCTAAAGATCTAATCCCTATCCTAATATAACCCCTGCCTAAAATACAGAAAAACTTAGTTAGTAACCAACGTAACAACCCCATTACTGTATAGTCCTCATACCCCGTCTTCTGGCCAGGTGTTCTACTCAGCGCTGGACCAGCAGTACCACGGCGGCGCGGGCGGCGCGCGCGGGGACTCCACCCGCGTGCTGCGGGGGGCGCAGCGCCAGTACTACGGGCTGCCGTACGTGGAGAACACGGTACACGCGATAGGCATCGAGAGAGAGAGGAAAGAGACTGAGAAATAAATCTTGATTGTACACCAAACGTAACTCAAAAGCAATAAAAATTAATTAAAGAAAAAGAAAACATGAGTTGAATAAAACACTGTTGCCACAACATCATCATCGTCATCACAATTTATTATCCATCCACTGCTGAGCACGGGTACGGAGCCCCGTACTGATATACGGATGTACGTATTTTAATCAAAATCAGTTCAGTAGATTTTGGAGTTAGGTTTTTTGTATAAACATATTTGTCTGTAAAATTGTTCAAACAGCCAGTCTAGTCGAGTGGTCACGGTCAGTGTTATATTATACTGTTAACACCTACGATGAAGTATAGGGTAGATCCCCGATCGCCGCTCCAAAATGGCCGTCATATGCCTTGTTCTGAACAATGCTATTACAGTGTGTTATGGTTCATTATATATGTATATGCCTTGTTTTGCAAAACTGTGACTTACAAATGTTAGCGTTGTACGCTATTGCTATGCGTTAAGGTGTAACCGCTTCCAGGCGTGGCAGCACCGGTTCAGCCACCTGATCGGCTACGGAGCCAAGTACTACTCGTACCTGATCTCCCGCGGGATCGCGTGGAGCGTCTGGAACAAACACTTCGAGCGGCGGCCGCTGGCGCGCGCGGCGGGCGAGGGGCTCCGCCGCGGCCTGTTGCGGCACGGGGGCGCGCGCCCGCCACAGGTCACACCTCATTTTCTTTTTTGAGAAATCCGTCTGTATTTTTAGTACGCCTCGGATGATTTTTCCCGTTTTTCCATCATTTTAAACTTATCGAAATGCGTTTGTTTTGATCCTTATTTTGGAAATGTTACGATACCTATACCACATTTGCGTCTATCAAACACTCAAACGGCTGGACCAATTATGATTAAATTTGGTATGGAGGTAGCTAACAAACCCGTTATAACAACACATAGACGACGTTTTATTACGAAAATATATTATTATAATAGTATACCCGACCACTATACATATAGAGTAACTATCTAATTAGTACGGGCCGTTAACCGATACATTGTTTCCATAGGAACTGCTCCAAGATTATCTGGACATGGAGATAACTCCGAGCACGCTGGCGATGGCGCTGGTGGAAGAGTTGGACTACCACAAGGACTATCTCGACACTGTGTTCAAGATCACCGACAAATGATGCCGTTAGATTTAGAATTGTGACCATAGCAAACATTAGGGACCTATAAAAGGTTTTGTTCAATCCAGTATTAGATAAGTGTTTTGGACTGCGACAGTTTTCAAGTCAATAATTGCTGGAGTTCACCAACCATGGTTCAACCACGTTTTAATAACGCAGGCGACACAGACGTTACACAAACACTGGGTTTGGACCTGTGGTTTTTACCTAAATTAGTAAACCTGTGGGACATATATATTTTTATTATAGCGACATCCATGGTCCGCAGTCCTGACTACTCCTGACGCTTTGTGTCGGGTCTTATAGTATGTGATCAAATCTTGACGTCTTCCTAGAAAAGATATAGGTATTCTTTGTAGTGAAATATTATAAATCACATCTGTTGTTTTATTGTGGATCTCAAGGTTTTGCAAGATCTTACACATGTAGTATACAATACGGTGCTTACAAGCTTATCGGGACGTATCTCGATTGATTCGTTATTTGAATGGTGTAAAGTCTTCCTTGTTGATGTAAATAATGTGATTGTAAACTGTTACAAAAACAACATTCTATTTATTCGAATGTTCTATTATGTTGTAAATAAAGGGGTGATGGGGTAGGTACTCTCAGTATTTCGATTGATATAAAAGCACTATTTATTAACGCTTCTATTTTGAAGTTTACGATCCAATATTTTAGATATCGACCGTGAAATAAAACAATGACGGAAAATTATAAATAGTTTTAATTAGTGATCCCTCCTGAAACATATTACACAAGTTCTGGCAACATTTATCAAAACAAAATAATACATCTATAGTTTTAAATGGACAGATGCTAAAATAACCAAGATAGTATAGATAAAATTAACTCTCAATATGATTTAATTGGTGGGTTAGTCTACCAATCTCCATTGACTTGACCATATGCTATTATATATACCCGCCCATTGTGCTATGATGATGATTTTAAAGCCTGGTTATACGTTCATTGTTGCAAGTTCTTGCAATCATTTTAATTTCAATGCACATTCCACATATTTACAAGTAAACATAGGTATTTTCGTCATTACCATAGCCCAACTTAAACCATATTATTGGAACTAAAATTTGAAAGTCTAACTATGAATCAACCGATTTAAACATGTCATCTCAGTATAGGTAGGTACTCACTTTTTTATATAATTTTTGTCAGGTCTTTATCACACGTACGGATTCCATGTTTATGAGGCATACCGTAATTTGTAAAAGTACAATAATCGAGTTTCGTAACGGTCGGTACCGTCACTGCTTGCTAATTATGAAGCTCGGTTTCAGTCTTGTGAGAAAGCTTCAGCTATTACTACACAGATAACGGAATCGTTTATAATTTCGGTAACCGTGCTATGAACCCGGCGTCGGGATTTAGATATTGCATGATAAAAAATCGAAAACGTGTTTTATAAGCGCAAAACAAATTGAAGCGGCGCGGGCGTCCAGAGCGGCGGTACACTCACCACCTATAAAGGCACATTAACTATCAATCACTCTCAGTAGATCCATTGTCTAGATTCGTCATGGATCTAGTGAGAAAAATACTCCCCAATAGATCCATATTTTGAGTGGCTCTAGTGAGAAGTATTTGTTCCGCCGTGTTGACGTTGTCGTCGCCGTACTTGAGGTACAGAACACGTTTTGTGTGTTGACCGTCAACGGTTGACATACATGTATGATGGCTGTAGCCTGAAATTGGTACCCGGTACGCTGCCACCTATCTTGCGCTTTAGGAGGGTTCCAGACTGTCTAATATCACACTTGTCTAATATTATGTTAATTATACCTAAATGAGTTATGGCCCGTACTGACCCTGTTCCACCAGGAGCAGGCCAGTTCAGAACGTAATGGATTGATGACGACGATAAATGATGAAGTAGTGCCGGTCCTGTGAAGTCTGCACGTCTACACTTGGTCAAGTTATCTGGCTAAATTTTGTTAGCTTAGTGGCAGTATTGTTTTCAAATCCATTGGTATCTATCTATCTATTTGTAGGTATCGGTACAGCAAGATCAGTGTCTGCTATCATACGCCTAATTATAAAGTGCCCTATATAAATGACTCCATTAAACTATGACGTCATAGGGTCTACCGATCTATGAAGTAGATGAAAATGGAAAAACAACAATGCTCCAAGGCTCATGTTATCAATAAGTAGGTACCTAGATAGAGCGCTATCCTTGATTTAGCCCGATGTGTGTGAAGTGACGCAGCTGCCTGTCCAATTGCATAGCTTCCTTTATATTTGCTTAGTTATACCATACAGGAAATCAAGTCTACGTAAGAGCAAATAATGCCTCCAGTCGCCACCGCCCTTTTTCGCCCCCACTGGTGGCGACTGTGGAAATAATTCTCAGTCACCACCAGTCGTGGAAAATGACAATGTGTTAGTAACCGCCGTAACATGAGCATTCAAGTTTATATTATTTCAGAGTGCCTCGCGATGGTAATCGGTCTCCATCAGGCTGCATACTTTTGAAATAAACAAATATGTTTATTACAATAGTATGCAGAATGTTCAATCAAGCATTATCCGGTGATATTGCTTGTTTGTTTGTTTGTTACGGCTATTATAGCGTAGGCTTTCAAGATATGTCTCTCCGACCAGCGTTTAGTCGTTTTCTTTGACGTAAAACGCTCGGTAGTCCTAGACGACTGCATTGGCAAATCCAGTGACAGAGATGATTCATCTAACACAACCCATCTGAGGCCACATTGGTTGAAAGAGGAAAATAAAATCCTATCATTATATAATTCGTCTTTCAATTATAATTTTAACGGAATCCAATAAAAAATTAAAACAATAACACTTTTTAAATTAATTATAATTGAGAAAAGTATATACAACAGTGTGGCAAATTATAATAAAAAAAAGAGTTCTATTTTGACGGAAGTTTGGGCATTGAGCAATAGTGAATGAACCAATACTCTTATTTTATTCTATTTAAGTTATTCTTATATAAAAACGGAAAGTCCAAAAGTGACTCGTCTATTTAAAGATAGTTCCAGCCTTACTCCCGATCATGTTTATATCTCAATTGCTCAAATTTAGTTTTGTATTTGCGAAATAAAATAATCCATGTCTGCCGGTACACAGTCAGGAGCGAGGCACTACTCTGTACTATTGGGCACGATACGTAGCTATACGTCAGTTTATCAGTCCGTCAACTCTAGCGGGGATCCCATTCACAAAGGATCGCACGCAGGGTCACCTAGATATTCACTAAGCCGCACGCAACACAAATAAGGCTCGACAACTAATCGAATTCAACGAAAATAACATCAAACTTTGTCTTTCCATGGCGACAGATCGTTAAAAAAAACAAGTGAAATCGCAAACGTCTAATTACGCCGTCGCCACGGTCACACCCGACTCTATACGCACAAACTGAAACCTGAAACTTGCGTCTGCGCCGTTCCACGTCCACCACGAGGGAAGAGCGAACACGCCAATTTCGGATAATCTCAGTGGACTCCACCGGAGCTCCCTCGGCCGCCGCCCCGCGTCAGGCCAGGTAGCAGGTGAGGGGCGCGCGGCGGGCGCGGGCGCGGGGGCGGGGGCGGGGGCGGGGCGAGGGGCGGCGCGGGGGGCGGCGTTATGCGACGTAGTTGTACTGGTTGGGGTTGTCCTTGTCGCGCTCCATGTAGTCGCGGTCGATGAGCGACTCGATGCGCTTCTTCAGGTCCGCGGGCTGAAACGAAACGACAACTTCAATCTGTTGACTTGTTTCAGTACGGAACTCTACTTATCCTACAGGAAACCGGTAGAAAATCTGTCGCCTATCGGGGTGTTCCGGCGCGTCCGTGAAATTTTTCTCTCAATTCTTTTTTCCAATAGGTTTGCGTTTCACCACTCTCACCTGATGTAAAGTGACGATGCGGTCTATGATAGTGCACGCTTACCTAGAAGTCACCTGTTCACTAGTGACTTACGACTTCCAGGTTATAACTACCGAATTATCACTTCACTTATTCAGTATCCCGTCTACGAAGTTTCACTTCAAAAGAGAAGAGGGGCGCAGTCAGACCTTGACGGGGAACTTGAGCTGGTTGTAGAGTTCGGAGATGAGCAGATTGTGCGAGAGCGCCTTGCGCATCTTCATGACGCGCACGATGGCCGCGTCGATCTGGTACTGCCGGTCCTGGAACACGCGCTCCTCCGTCGCCTTCTGCTCCTCGCTCTGCGAACGACACGAGTATGACAACCGAACTGAAGGACTTCAAATCAGCATTCTTTCCATACCTAGTACTTATACTTATCACAATAATGTTCAATATCCCTCGACACTAGTGGGTGTTGGCTAAATTACTATCACTGCGTTTATATTCAGCTGCACTGAGCAGGGAAGTGGGCAGGACGGGAATGTAAACATGATATTCTTCCGTCCCTGCCACTCATGTTGCCCGGTGAAAGTGAAAAAGTTTGTGGTGTGGCAGTATGTAAACGCACACTTCTCACGAGGTAATTATTGATGTTGGATCAGAATGTTACACAATACTTCTCCTGCCCCAGCCACTGCTATTCGTGCTGCCCGGTGAAAGTGAAAGTGGAGTGAGTGTGAATACATACTTCTCTCGAGGGAATTGTTGCTAAAATCTGCAGGGGCAGAATCTGAACTTTGCATACAAGTATGTGTAACCCTCCTCAGGAAAGTGAGGGGAAGCCTTTGCCCAGCAGTGGGACAGTTACAGGCTGAATTATTATGTGTAATCGCTACATAACTAGTACTGACCGTCTCCTTCATCTGTATCTGGTTGATCTTGATCCGGAACAGCTTGTTGGTGAAGTCCCCGTGGAAGGCGAAGGCGTCCCCGTCGGCCACCTCGCGGCCGCGCGGGGACTTGGCCAGCACGCGCGCCTTGCCGCACGCCAGGGACTGCAGCGTGCGCCGCAGCTCGCCCTCCTGCCGGGGCAAGGCGTTAGCGGGGTGGGACGGAAGGAAAATAATATAACAAGAGTAGAAAAAAAATCTCTTTTTATCTAATCACAAGCTACTCTTGTCCGAAAAGCAATCCATACATATAGATGAAAAGAGAAGAAATATGATAGAAAAAACGGAAGACAAGAGTAAAAAGCGTTTGTAAAATTGTATTTTTTTTAATTTTGATTTCACACTGTTTTTTTTTCATTTAACCAGTGTCTAGTATTAAAATCATTTTCATATGATGTACCTACTTCGAATTATACACTTTATCAAACGAAAATAATAATTATATTTTCTCCTTATCAATTATTTCCTGATTGATCAGCGATTACAACATGATAGTAAGATCTTACGGAACACTAATTTACCTACCTCTATATTGGTAGCTGCTTTGATCTCTTCAAACGGAAGGTTGTCCCCATCGTTGAACAGCAGCAGCACTAGGGCTTGGAAAAGGGACACTTGCAGTTCTTTGTTACCCTGGAATCAGATTTAGAAACAATTATTATTGAATTTTTAATTTACTAGTAATAAAAATCTGCATTTGATAGTGATCTCCATATTGTGACAGAGTGGCAGCGAAGCAAAGGATTCAGTAAGAATTAATTCATACTAAATACGAATGTCAATTAGCAAAATAAACAGACTGAAAGCACTGAAAAGCGTAGTCTTGTTAGGATCATCATCGCTTGTCAGATCACTCGTCAGGATTTGATTAGTACACGAGAGTCTGTCACGAGGCGTTCCCCAGCAGTACCTGCGTGAAGTGCGCGCGCAGCACGCAGTGGCCCAGCGTGGGCTGCCACTGCAGCTTGCGGCCCGAGTGCTTGGCGAGGTAGAACTGTCACGAGGCGTTCCCCAGCAGTACCTGCGTGAAGTGCGCGCGCAGCACGCAGTGGCCCAGCGTGGGCTGCCACTGCAGCTTGCGGCCCGAGTGCTTGGCGAGGTAGAACTGTCACGAGGCGTTCCCCAGCAGTACCTGCGTGAAGTGCGCGCGCAGCACGCAGTGGCCCAGCGTGGGCTGCCACTGCAGCTTGCGGCCCGAGTGCTTGGCGAGGTAGAACTGTCACGAGGCGTTCCCCAGCAGTACCTGCGTGAAGTGCGCGCGCAGCACGCAGTGGCCCAGCGTGGGCTGCCACTGCAGCTTGCGGCCCGAGTGCTTGGCGAGGTAGAACTTGGCGAAGTGGTCCTGCTGGCGCGTCAGCTCGTGCGGCAGCCGCACGTCCACGCAGGGGTACGAGGGCCAGAACCCCTGCGTCAGGATGTGCACCGACAGCTCCAGCGCCGCGCCCTCCGCCGCCGCCGACAGGTGCTGGGGGGGGCCGGGCTCACTCAACATGTCACCCGGGGATAGCATAGCTTCCCAACAGTGAAAGAATTTTTCAAATCGGTTCAGTAGTTTCGGAGCCTATTCATTACAACTAAACAAAGTTTTCCTCTTTATAATATTAGTATAGATAACTTTCCCACCGTTACAGATGGTGTCGATTATGTCTTCCGTCGATTTACGAACGGCGTCGTTTCATCGTTTAAAAGCTGTATTATCCGTTACAAAGTTTCATTTCACAAACACTCACCGGATTACCATATACTATATTACACAATAAAGTCTACTTTCTATCATCAAAATCGTGTCTATGTCACCGAGTCTAGCCGGAAACTTCTACATAGTACATGATATGGTACATGTTTTCCTGTCATCAATTTCACTAGTCTACACATTACCATCATCATGAGGTCGCACATTGTACTTTCATTTGTCATGCGTTTTTAAAATACTTATTTTTTATGTCTTGACGTTCACCTGTTTGTAAGTAATATTGATATCCTTAGACAGTTCCATGTCCTTGAACATGCCCTCCAGCTTGCAGGTGAAGCCTCCACCGCACTCCTGCTTCAGCTTGCTCAGCATGGACTTCTCCGCGTCCACCGACGCAGACTTGCCGACCAGCAGCCGCTTGGCCAAGTCCTGGAGCGAGCGGATTGAGATGTAATACTAATTGCTCACAAGAGATATTTCTTACTCTTATAGAAGCAAGTGCCCAACTAATTTCAAGCAGGTATTAATGCTCTGCGCTCGTCCCTTGGGTCTATATATCTATAGAAGCACTTGTTGAAAAATAATATAAAAAAAATGTTACATGGATAACATGGATTGTTCCAGAATTAAGTAATTTGTATATAAAGCTTTTTTTGTCAGGCGACGAGCTCCTTGCTTATTCTGCTAGAACGGATGTAATCCAAGTGTGACTTTTGACTGTGACTGAGTGAGTATGATTATTCATACTCACTCAGTCATAGTGAAAGAACTTTTACATGTAGGTACATACATACAAGTAGACAATATTACCTTCTTGTAGAATGCCTCAAACACATCCTTCCCGTGTATAAACCGGAACAGCACCATGATCTTGTCCAGCAGTCGCTCCAGCTCCTCCTCCGTGGCCTCCTTGTTGCCCGCGCGCAGCTTCACGTCCACGAACTTGGCTGACAACACATCATCATCATCATCAACCGACTGAGGTCTCACTTCACTTTTTTTGTATCCCACTAAACCTCAACCCCATTTAGACTCAGCCCCTGTTCCTCCAGCTGCCGGCAATAATATCCTCAAGAGAAGTGTGTTCACACTCTACCCTGCCACTCCCTTCGCTTTCACTTCCTCCGGCAGCACGAGGAACAGTACGAGGGGGGCATAAGAAATATGATGTACACATTCTCATCCAGCTCATTACCCTGCCCACTTTCCTACTCTCTGCTGCAGTTTTAAATTAGGTAAAATTAGTTACCGATGAGCTCAGCCGGCTTGTTCTGCCGCTGGTTGATGAAGTACTCGAAGGCCTCCCGCATGGAGTAGAGGAACTTGTCGTTCCGCTGGAAGCACGTGTTGACCACATGGTCCAGCTGTTCTTTGAAGTCCAGCAGCTCGCTGACCATCGTCTTGTCGCGCTCCGGCTCTATTACTATCGTTCTGCCTTTTTTCTGTAAGTAATAATATTATGCTAAATTGACACTGGGACCAAAAACGCGTGTTTGAGTTCCGCTGAACTAATTTTGCCCAACTTTATTGTAAGTGTAAGTAGGGATTAGAATCGAAAGTGGTAAACATGCTCAGACTAGAACAGGACTGTCTTTTACGGACCTCTGTCAGAACCCTCTGATAAGGGTTTAAACTTGAGGCCACCTAGCACCTGGCTAATTGGTAGCCGATCTGGCGAGCTCTACCATGGAGGTTGGCATACCTTAATGTAAGTGTTGAAGTGCGTGCAGAGCTGCTGGAGGCCGTCCTTGACGCGGCTGAACAGGTTGTAGAGCGTGGCGAGGTCCGCCAGCCGCGGCCCGTCCATCAGCGCCTCCAGCCCCTTGCCCAGGATGCCCTCCAGGTGCTCGCTCAGCAGCTGCCGCTCGATCGTGTGGATCAGCTGCCATCTGCGGACCGACAGCCGTTATAGCTTCCACATCCATCCCATGCTGAGGATTAGGCTGTAATCTGGGAACCTGGACGCAGTCTTTGGTTACATGCCTCCGACTCTACTCAATGCAAGTCTCTTATTGTTTTTTCATTCATAAACGCGCCGGTAGGGGCGCTGTACAGGATCTTCATACAAAAGCGCTAGTTGACGCGTACTGTGTCGAGCTATTAAAAACTCATACTAGGGGTACTGGTATAAGTTCATATTGTTTATTTGTAGTATGAGGTTGTGGTAGCCTAGTGTCAGTTTATCACTCCACCCAAGTGCACCTGAGGAGGCTCAACGACTGCTGTCCATCGATAACAACCGGAACCAAAGGTTTAATACGCCCGCCGAAGCATGGAGCGATGGGAAACCGCACATAACTTACGACAATTTATTGGTACACGGCAGCGGATCGAACCCTTTACTGTTGGATTCTAACACGCATAAGTTACCGCTTCGCTATCATCACTAATATTGCTCTCATTTCGAAATTCAAACTTGCAACCCTCTGCTTGGAAGGCAGTTGTTCTCCTAATCTGTAAGCATACTTAGTAGATGGGTCGAGATAATGCAGCAATCTCTCATTCTCCTCCTTCAGTCTTTTCTCAACATGGGCTAGGTACTGCGGCACTGCCAGTTCACGCATCAACCGCTGCCCCTCAGCTGCATACAACCGTTCCGTTGCTTGCAGGAATCTGTAACAGGAATGTATATTCAACTGAAACTAGTTATAAATTAAGAATATAAATACAGATAAGCAATTGACTGCAATGTCACCTACAAGTTAGGGTTGTTTGTGGTCTACTCACTTGTGTTCGAAGGCGTCCTGGTATATCTGCAGATCGGAGAGCATCCGCAGCAGAGTCTTGAGCAGCGAGATGTCTACGGCGTCGCCTCCGCGCTCGCGCTCTATTAGCAGCAAGAGACCGTCCACTGTGCGCGTCTGCACGAGGGTGTTCAGTGCGATGTGGTGCCGGAACAGGTCCAGGCCCATGTCCCTGGAATGTTGTACGCGCTGGTTATTGCGCTAATATTCAACTGGTTCAACGCAACCAAGCACTTGTATATAACTGCTTTTTGTGGCATTTTATGAGGCCTATATCCGGTAGTGGATGTAACACTTCTCCATGATGATGATAAATTCAAGTAGGTCTTGTATCCTAGTAATATAGAGACTCATATTTTTTTAGACTACCATGAGGCTATCTACTTATTTAACAAACTGTAAGTAACTTTTTTATTCTGGTTAGTCAATTGATACTGTAGGCAAGTCCTACAACCTAGCCTAGAATAATGCATAGATTAACTTTCATTCATGGGTCCAAAACCATTAATAAGTAAGTCCATTAGTTTCATCAAGTTCATATATCATGAATTCTCACCATATTGAATGTATACTAGGGTTCTGCAGCACATAAGTGCGGTCGAGATAGAGGAAGATACTTCGGATCATGATCATCTGTCGGCAGTGTGCTCGCCAGCAATCGTCCATCCGCTTCAGGAACACTTGTCGGTCCATGCTTTCAGATAGGAACTGGTCAATGTTGGCTTTTACGTGCGCCTCGACTAGGTTTGTGAGGTTTACGTATAGTTGTGATGCCATCTGTAATGAATACGACATAGATTAGTGCGGGAATGGACAAGCTGTAAGTTGTGCACTCTACAATGTTAAAGCACCAGATTCAAGCCTCACACAGTCCATTTTTGACAAAGTACATTTCAAAGCAAGCAGTGAATAACCCAGTGTATACTTTCTTATTTTGCATTCACATAAAAAGTACTGAACTGATCACTATGCAGTTTTCGCTGCTTGGTACCTTAGATTCTTAACTATGCAAATATATTTAGCTACCACATAAATATCCAATAACTGGAAATCAAGGTATAAAAAAAGCTGCAAGTGGCACTCCTGCATGGGGTCTGATGACATATTTATTTGATGAGGAACTGTCTCCTATTATAGGATTTATAGGTATAAAATGTCATCATCAAAAAGTCACAGGTAACAGCATAACTTTACTAAAGTAGTGACTAAAGTATACTACTAAAGTTTAGTGCACCATTATGTTCCTTAACCCCAACATAATATTGATCCTTACTAGAACCTAGTTTGTTTAACAACACACCTTGTGACTGCACATGTTTTCTACAGCCTGATAAAGCTCCTCCAATGAATAGTCGATAGCCTTCGACGTCTGTATTGCGATCACCGCCTCGCGTAGCTTGCTCCATGTCGTCTCCTGGTAGTTATCAGGCAGGTTCGGCTTACCTACAACACCAGACATACATTAACACCGCACTCAGAGGTTATAACCACTGGATAAAATCGTAAACATACTCTTGAAATTCTTTATGACGAGTTTCTTCGTTGTCGCTCCGGGCTTGTTCATCGCAGAGGAGGTCAGCTTCACGGTCCCATTAGAACTTGGGGATATCAAGGAGAAATTTGATTTCTTCTCGTTGTTGGCACTCATTTCGTCGGATTTTATTCTTTTGCTAGTCTGTTCGATGGTATGAAGGCTACGTTTTCTGGACTGATTGACACCTTCCTCGGCCAAAACTGATGTTTTAGCTGTAGCCGACATAAGATAGCATGTTATGGCCGCAGCCACGACACTAATATTACGATAAAACGTTAATGATTTAGATATTATTAAAATTAAATACGATCAGTCCAGCTTAGTCAAAAGCCACCCACCATTTACGTTTGTGAAAATCTGACTCTGTCTGTCAAAATTAGTTTTATTTTATTCAGTCAGAGGCCGCGGCTGTGCAAATTTGGGACGTTACTGTCAAAAATCCTGTACGTCAGTTATCAAATTAGATTTTTGTATGTTTCTTTTTTTCAGCTAGTCTACCTACAAGTTCAGCCACTGTTTTTTTGTTTTGGCTTCGGAAGGTTTGCGAATTTATACGTTATAATTAACTGTTATGTTTGTACCTACGTACAGATACAGGGTGCTATACAATGTAAAAGTACATGTATTGTACATAATCTAGAGAATGCCCGTAACAATACTGGGAAATTTAAATACCAGTTTTCATCTCTGGTGATTTGGAGATGATGGAGGTACCTACCGGCTTTTTTTTATTTGGGATAACGTATACGACTTTATTTCCCATTTTTGTCAGTGAGGACAGAACCAGTAACGATAACAGTAACTGGGAACACACGCACATTTCTGCTTTTCACACCAAAACCCCCAGCTAATATTTTCATGTATTTTTGGGATTCTCACGTTTATGCAAGACAACGTCAAGACAAGACGACAAGATCTACTGAACATACTAACTAAACGGCCTTAAGTTGAACACGGAATTAAGGTCAAAATGTTTATTTCTATTACTAACTAACTGATCGTCTATCACCCTAATTCGTGTGGAGGCCGACCGGTGTATTGGAGTGGAGCGGTCCCGGTGCAGGGTCGATTGGACATTGACCTGGTTTCATGTTCCCGGCTTTCGGTGGTATACCGGCCAAGCCATGTACAATGTAAGTATACCTATAGGTACTTAATTAGATCCTTTTATTATTCCCTACTACCTAGGTACTCGAAAAAATCTAAAATATCCACCCACTGCTGTCTGATTACGAGTCTTGCTCGCCTCACTTTCATGAGGCGGAATAGGCCATAATCCACAGTGGAAGCCCAGTCTGGATTGGTGATATCACATACCTTCGAAGTATAATTCTCGGGAATATGGGTTTCCTCACAATGTTTTTACAAGAAATATGTATCTTACTTACATTAATTTGTCGCTGATGGGATTTGAAGTTGCGACCCTCGGCTTGGCAATCGGACGTTCTCCCACTAACTAGAACGTCATGCTCTCCTCACGCTTCTGCTATCTATAGACATTATGTATTAGCACAGAATACTTACCTAAATTACCTTAATCAGTGCACTAAAGATGTGTTGGCACATGTTATTCAATGTAATTAGTAGATACTGGTAGATCTATCATTCCGATCGGTCTGATACTGTACCAGGGAAATTACTGAGCAATTAGGTAGGGGAGACTGGGTACGAATGTGACAATTTTCATTTGATCGTCCATATTCTTTGTATTCCAGTTAGCTGGAAGAAAGGTGGTTTTTATAGTACTATGCACATTTTCTACGTGATTTAAACACAACAATTTTGCCCCTAAGTGCAACAGTTTACTTAAAGGAACACATTAGAAAAAAAGTAAAAAATGTCAAAATCGACCCTGGCCCTGGGTCGGTTGTTACAGTGCTTGGGGTCGGAAGTGACAAGTTCAAAAATACACCAAAATGGTATATAATCCCGCACTATTGCACGCAATGTAACATAACGTAGTATCATATATTTTTGGAAACATACATAAAGGGGAATAGCATCTGGGAACATTGTAATCCCTAAGTAACTAACAGGCACATTATTAATTATAATATTTTAACAGTATTCACATTTATTAGTCAAAAAGTTGACTAATCGTCTTATTATATTATCTACATTATGGTAACTGTGTCAAAATAGAAAACAAATTTTAATACAATTTTGGTTTGATGCGATTAAGTTATCGAATACCCGCAGCTGACCGTATTACTATGTCACAACCGTACCCAAAAATTTTGCCACAAACGTACCTATACACTCATTTGCAAAAATAATAATTGCCATGACTATACCGAATAATCTACATGAAAAGTAATCTAGCAGTGATTACTTTGCATTAACTACATATTATTAACTTTTAATGAGAAAATATACTCATTAATCTTTCGGTACACATATAACGACAATTATCAAATAAAATCTAATGAAAACCCGCGATTCTCTCCGGGAACGATTTAAACACATCAATGTTCTTACAGTGGCTTGCCAATATATATATGAAAACTTATTGTATGTTCATAAAAATATTAACAAGTTTGCTAAAAATTGTGACGTACATAATTTCAACACTAGAAATAAAAATAAACTCAATGTACCAAGATTTCGGTTGCAGAAGGTTAGTGGTTCATTTATGGGGAACTGTATACGCTTTTATAATAAGTTGCCAGAGGGAATTGATCAATTATCCATGCAAAGATTTAAAACTTTTATTAAGGCTAATCTTTTTTTTTTTTTTTTTTTTATAAATGAATAGGTTTGCGTTTGACCACTATCACACCTGATGTTAAGTGTCAATGTGGTCTACGATGGAGCACGCTTACCTAGAAGTAACCTATTCACTCGCGACTTGAAGACTCCCAGGTTGTAACTATCAGGAAACACAGACTCAGGCAAGGAGTTCCACTCCTTTGCGGTACGCATAAAGAATGTAGAAGCAAACCGCTTCGTGCGTATAGGTGGAATGTCTACCATGTAACGGTGGCGCATTGCCGTACGTCTGGTTGTCCGATGATGGAAGGGACTTGGTGGAATTAAATTGTGCAATTCCATCGCACACTCTCCGAAATGTATCCGATAAAACACCGATAGGCTGGCGACTCTGCGTCGATGCTCAAGGCTCTGCAACCTTGCCTCGACCAATGCATCGTCGCCAATGAGCCTCTTGGCTCGCCTCTCAATTGACTCCAGTGCCTCAAGCTGGTACTTGGCCGAACCGTCCCAAAGATGAGAGCAGTACTCCACACACGACCGAACTTGCGCTTGGTATAAATTGAGCAGCTGTCCCGGCGTGAAGTACCGTCTCACCTTCGAGAGGACGCCCAACTTCTTGGCAGCAAGTTGAGCCTTTGACTCAATGTAGGAGCCGAAATTAAGGGTAGCTGTTAGCTTGACGCCAAGAAGCTCAAGGTGGTCGTTTATCGGTAGGGATATATCTCGGAAAGTTGGAGTCAGTTGGAATTGACTCCGTTTAGCAGAGAAGAGACACGCTTGGGTCTTAGAGGCATTAAACTTGACCAAGTTAGCATCCCCCCAATCGGAGACAGCCTTCAAGGACAAGTTTAAGCGCTCGACCATGGCCTCTCTGAGTGACCGGATCTGTAACCCAGTAGACCGTGCATTGGACACGTAGCTTTCTACGACTGTGCTGTCGTCTGCATACCCAAACACACCGGGCCGGAGCAGATCGTTGATGTGGATCAGGAATAACGTCGCAGAGAGAACCGACCCCTGAGGGACCCCGGCATTGATAGCCAATTGGTCGGACGAGCAGCCGTCAATGACTACTCGAATCGTCCGACCCCTCAGAAAGTCTGATATCCAATGACATAATCCAATGGGTAGGCCGTAAGAAGGAAGCTTACCAATGAGGCTGTCATGCCAGACTCTGTCAAAGGCCTTCGAAATGTCAAGGGAAACAGCGAGTGCTTCCCCGTATTTCTCAATGGCCTCGCTCCAGATGTGAGTGGCATACGCAAGAAGATCCCCTGTAGACCGGTTTCGGCGGAACCCGTATTGCCGGTCACTGAGGAGGTCGTTCGCTTCGAGGTATGCCAGGAGCCTGCTGTTCAGTACACGTTCCATAGACTTACAGAGTATAGACGTTACTGAAATAGGCCTATAGTTGACAGGGTCAGCTCGACTGCCCTTTTTGGGCACGGGCTGCACATTGGCTTGCTTCCAAGCTTCCGGCACTTGTCCAGTCTCCAAAGAAAGGCGAAATAAGCGTGTCAAAACCGGAGAAAGCTCAGGCGCACACGTCTTCAGTACTATGGCTGGAATTCCGTCAGGGCCACTGGCTTTGTTCACGTCCAGATTACGCAGTGTTCTACGAACCTCCTTCTGGCGGATGCGAATGTCCGACATAGTTGTCTCGCAGCCAATGGACGAAGGAGGAGGAGACGCGCTACCAGCATCTAAACGTGAAGATTCCGCAAAAAGAGAAGCAAACAAGTTTGCTTTTTCCTTAGCAGTGTGGGCCAGCGACCCGTCAGGTCTCAGCAGTGGAGGTAGTGAGGGGCGGCAGAAGTTCGATTCAACCGATTTAGCCAGGGACCAAAATGCTTTACTACCCGCCGGATACGAAGCAAGTTTGTTCCCAATCCGGCTAATGTGATCAAATCGAGCCTTCCGCATAGTCTTCTTGCATGACTTGGCAGCCTTGTTAAAGGCTCTCTTCTTCTGACTTAAGTCCTTTGCTTTGCGGTTTCGAGCATCAACCCAGGCAAGGTATGCCAAATGCTTCTGCGCTTCAGCGCGACCGCACTCAGCCCCAAACC
The DNA here is from genome assembly GCA_905147375.1 of Hylaea fasciaria. Taxonomy (NCBI): domain Eukaryota; kingdom Metazoa; phylum Arthropoda; class Insecta; order Lepidoptera; family Geometridae; genus Hylaea; species Hylaea fasciaria. Next base: position 11,600,188 of record LR990193.1, on the reverse strand, counting down.
ATGGACGAGCTTTGCCTGACATTGCTACGTCTGAGAACGGAATAAAAAACTCCATTCCTTGACGCAACACGTCCGTCACGGCATCCGCGCAAGCAGAAGGATTGTCCAAAGAGAAGCAGACAGGCTGCCAAGGATAAGATGCAAAAAATGATCGCATCTCATCCCAATCTGCTGACTTGTACCGCCACATCCGCCGGGTGCCACTAGGGCTGGGATCGGGCGGGGAGTAGACGGATACAGATTTCACCAGACAATGGTCGGATGTGCCCAAAGGAGATGATACCGACACTGAATAGCGGTCTGGATCGGTTGTCAGCAGAAGGTCCAAGCAATTGGGTATGTGCGTATCAACGTCAGGCACCCTCGTTGCCCCTTGGACCAGCTGAGTAAGATTTAACGCTAAAGCTAGCTTCTGCGTCTCTCTTCCAGCATGGTCTGTGCTCTGGTATGGGAAAAGCCACTCCTTGTGGTGGGCGTTAAAATCCCCCAGTAACACAAATTGGGCAGAAGGGTACCGCTGCTGAGCCGCATCCGCCGCCTCACTAAGGTACTGTGCTAACCTGGTCGTCTCCAGATCTCCACTGTGCGACCGGTAGACACAGGCGTAGATAATTTTCTCTATACCGGTGTCAACCAAAACCCAAAGTGTAGAGAAGCTGGGATCTTCAAGGTTTCGGAGACGCCGATAACAGATGTCGTCCCGGGCGTAAAGACATACACCCGCATGTGGTTTGAAGTTGTGCTCCAGGGTAAACCCTGGGTAAGAAAGGTACGAAACATCTGACGGACATCCGATCTGCGTCTCCGAGAGGAAAAAGAGAGATTTTTCATCAGTTGGCGGGGCAGCCTTTCGTGTGTGGCTAGCACACTACTTGGGCCCCCAACTACCTGCGGTCGGCCAGCGGTGCACCGTGCCTCGGATCCCGCTACCCTCCGCGACTAGTCACCCGATGCGACAATAATAGTATGCGCCAGGTTAGTCGACCTAAAGTGAAACAGCTATTCTGACCCATCCGCCCTAGTGGCTGCACCGAGCATCGCACCGGAACACGACGAAGTCATTTGGCGGCACGTCTTTGCTCGGTGGGTGGTTCAAGCCGTCAGCCGAAGCCTACCACCAGTTGTGTCGCCTGATTAGCACCACCCGGGGACCACGTGTAGGGAAACAAAGTTAGGGTATACACCTACGGACGTGGGCAACTCAGCCCCTAATCTAATAAAGAAAGCCTATTACACTGTTAATGACTATATTAAAGATAAAAATGCATGGCCTCAATGCCCCCAGCTCCATGGTAGTAATAATTAACGTGAATTTTATTAATATGTTTTGAAATTTTTATATTGATGGTCATATTTATACCAATGTAAATATTGTGATTGAAAAAAAAAAGAAAATTATACATTATGAGAAAAAAAATATGACATCCCCGTAGAGTTTCTTGGTGCTGTCTTCTCTAACGGGCGTATTCCGAAGCACTGGTAGAATCAAACGGAGTTTCCTTTTCCTGTCTGAGATTCAATCCTGGACTTGAAAGGGAAACATCCTTTTTCAAACTCAAACCATACCTAATCAATTAATTATAGTTTGTTTTCTTTTATGATTTTATTAATTTGTTTATTAGATTGAAGTGTTTGACTTGTAAAAGTGCGATTTTATTGCCTATTTACAATAAATGATTTGACTTTGACTTTGACTTTAATAAAAAATCTTACTTTTCGTAAAAAAAAAGTAATGTAGGTATCTGCAAAACGCAACGTCGCCCAAAGGCTGACCCAATATAGTGAGACACCTTCAGACGGACATCCCGCTTCTTTCTTCCCTTGCACCCTCCCCGGAATTCCTTATAGTTTCGCTAATATGACGACTGTCACAATCGTACCATGGCACAAACGTACCCAGTCTACTCTACCTATCAGCCTAGCTCGTTTTTATAGGCTCATTCTCTGCACGAGAGAGAGCGAGGATAGGTCATAAGGCACCATTGCGGCAGTCCCATGACGCTGAATTTCGACCCCTCTGGATTCGGGCATATTTTCGCACCAGTTACTACACACTATATTACCTAACTACCTACCACTTATTACCTAGGTAGGTATGAGTACATACTCGTGTAGGTACGAATACGTCTATACGTAGTTACATTACTTACACACCATCATCTCTACATTATTGGTAGAGTTTGGCCCACAACCCACAGTACAGTCTACTATACTCCGTAAGAGCGTACTTCCTTAGCCTGTGATTATGGTGCTTTCAAATATAACGTTAGAGGTATACCCACCCGGTATACCTACCTATACGACTCTACTCTACCATGTTTACGTATTCAAGCGCTACATTGGTTGAGAGAGTTCGCTATCGCGATTATTTACTAAAGGATGCGTGCTTGTGTACCAACCCTAGGGTGGCAAAAATCGGTCCGGTGTAATAATAATTAATGTACAGATGAACCGTTTGTAAGACCGTGCACGCACATGTATCCCTTTTTAGCAACTTTCCATTTTATGATAGAATTATTGGTATTAATCTAGGTAGTTTCTCTTCGATATAAAACATTGCAAGTATTACTTACGTATAAAATAATAATCATTCCATTCAAATCACACTTCCGTCCCATGTGGGCAGACGATTAAAAATAAACAACAAAAAGCATCTGTATGCAAAACCTCGCGATATCCAATTAAACGCTATTGTAAGTGCAGCGGCAAGTGGCGAGTTGGCGATTTGATTACACCCTCGCTGCCGCTGCAGGGACCTGCAGAGGGCGGAGTAACAAGTGGCGAGTGTCCCGGGCAAGCGCCCCGCGCCATTCACTCAGCAGCCAAGCAAGTAACGCCAACGCCATTCACTGTATCACTCGGCCGCGCGCCGGTCGTCTGTCGCGTCACCCCTCAACCGCCCCACTCTCGTCGGAGTCGGACGGATCGCGCGCGAATTCGAAATAAGTGTATCTGGACTTTTTTTTTGTAGCATGTGCGTCGTTTGACTTTTTTTTAAGTTTCAAAAGCGCGTGTTTTGACTTTAAAAAAATGTGCATCGTTTGACTTTTCAACTTTACCAAAATGGGTGAAACTTCGTTCAATATACCGGATGACAATCTGGAACAGCACATTATAACTTTGTTTGAGAAGCTGGAGTGCATGAGGCGTGAGGCGAAGGCGTCGGGGAACTGCGAGGACCTCTCGGGGAGGATGCCGGCGCGGCTGGAGCTGCGGACGCTGTCGCTGTGGAAGGCCGTGGTGGCCGAGTGTGTTGCTTCCTTCCTGTATGTGTTCATCGTGTGCGGCGCCGCCGGGGGCGCGGGCGTCGGCGCCTCCGCCTCCGCGGTGCTGCTCACCACGGCACTAGCTTCCGGCTGCGCCATCACCACCTTGTCTATGTGCTTCGCTAAGATTTCCGGTAAGTCTTTAGTCTATGGTTGGTAGTAGGTACTTCCGACATGATTGTATTAAGTTGAAGGGTGCTGTGGAGATTGGATAGCTCAAAATTATCCCTACACATGACTCCGCCATAATTCAATAAATATGAGTAAATATACTTGCCGGGGGCATCTTAATACCTTCACCTTTCCTCAATACATCGTGGGCATAAAATAACAGAACCCTAAAATAGCACTCGATATTATCTTCAAAAACATAAAAAATAAAAAGTCCATCATTCTATGGGAACTGGAATAACTATACTTAGTTACGTACGAGGAATGCGCAAAGGGTAACTGGCAAAAAACGAAGGCAGATATAATCTTCAGGTTACCTGCTAAAGGACTCTGCTGAATCTCTATTGGCATTACGCTTATTAATTAATTACACACGTCACGTTATTTGTTGGGAAAAAGTAACGTAGGAATCGAAAATTCCGTTTTCTAAATGTAGAATAGGTATTTATTATACCTACTATATTTTGTTTGTTTTTCGTTTCTCTGAAATATTTTTCCAATAAATATCTCCTATCCAACAATCTCACTCGCTACGCCGCTTCCGACGTTGTGAGAGTAGGTACTTCCGGTTCGTATTTTCCCGATCACCACGGCTGGGCAGAGCTTCCTGTCAGGTGAAATGAGGCGTATTAGGAAGCTCCCCGAATAGTTTCGGGAAGAGGCAATTATTAAGCCCCTGCTTGTTCCTGCTATCTTGTAATTTATTTTCCCGTAGGCCGATAAGCGCGGGAGAGACCGTCTTGCGCGGTGGGGTTAACAAAGACAATGAGTTATTTTTTTTTCTGGTAAAAAGTAATTTTGGCTTCGAACAGATTGAGCATTATCCATTTTTCTATGACCTATTCGATGACCTATTCGATGACCTATTCGATGACCTATCGACCTATGATTTTCATAATGATCCAAGCGAGCGACGATCGAGCGCCATCTCTGTCCATCGTACCCCATAATTATGATTACGATCGAGGGTAGTTAGTAGAGCACATAGTAGTTAAATCAATTTATAGCCATCCCTACTCTATATTTTCCAGTCCAGTTATTCACTACCGGGCCGGTAGACAACCGGCCGAGGTGAAATGAGGCGGATTCGAAGACGTTCTGGTACCTCCGGTCATTACCGGATAGATTCACCCCGGGGCCAATTAAACCCCGCTATCTGGTAATTTATCGCCCCATAGCCGCCTCGTTGCGGTCTCTGCGTGCAGATGTTCACAATTATCCGCTTTTTGTAACGCGGCCGGCTGAGGCGAAAGTATACCTCTACCTTTTTCTACTCAAGGTTCCTTGAACGATGTATTATCTTATGGCTAGGTACTTTTGTATATGTTTATTTGTCTTGTAATAGCAGCTGAAAGGCAAAAAAATACCTCAGTGTGGGACAAACCAGTTTAAAGCGGGCCTAAGTAAACTGTTGAATATTTCACAACCCCTAAGCGCTCTCAACTTAATACAAAACAAACAGTTAAAATAGCCAATTTACCTAATAGATGGAGATCTTATTACGAGTAGTGTAGGCGGCACCTCATGAAAGATGGAAATCGCGAACACTTTATTCTCAAACTTATCCACTTTCCTCCAAGTTGTACCTACCTACCTCTACAGCGCAGGTGGCGAGTCTCTCGAGTTATCGAGTCAATTTGTTCTCAACAATATTATCTGTCTGTTTCCAGAAGACTGAAGACGCATTTAGCTATAAAAACTTAGGATATTAAGCGAGAAGGCCACAATCGATACAACACGTGCTTCACCCTTCACCCTTGTCCCTTTTATAGCTTTACGACGATGGGGACAATGACATTTTAAATTATATCATAGGGTAATAATAAGTTATGGATCTGTCGCGGTTCACACAATCGAGGTTTAATTCTCGAGGCTCGACGATCGCGAATAGCCGTGATGAATTTTTAAGTGTCCGTCCTCCGCCCTAATTTTACTAATAGCCCGCTGGAGGGCCGTATTTATTGAGCTGAGTGTAGTAAATGTAGTAGTTATTACGGTAATACGTGCATAATTAGCAATACATTTCAAACGTGTGGTATCGATTCTGCTCTTATGAGAAAAATAAGTAAATACCTAAGTATGTCCTACTTACCTGCCGCTACTCGAGTTCTACGTACATCTCAACTCGTGCTGCTTATTTTTCATCGCCGGGAGCGAACTGTCAAAAATTATTTGAAAACAGGTTTCCGGCGGGTGAATGATGATGTCGTCGGTGGCCAGCAAGAAGTCACTAACTGACATTTTTAGCCAAAATGAGTTAATGATGTCAAAGTGTTTTAAAGCCCGTTATCTACCTTATGGATAGACAAAAAGAGCTATTTTTTAAGTTTTCTAGATAATACAACAATGTCAGAAGTACATAACTAGTTCTCAAGTAAAAAAATCAGCCTATAAAAGTTAACTAACGGTACTTGAGTAATTTATGAACATCGTTTTACTAACGCGTGATATCAGTTTTAGCAGAACAGCATTTTTCATCAAGGTCACTTAGTTACTTTTTGCATTCATTATTCGTTATCCCTCTTACCCAAGTTTTTATTTTTGGTTATGCTATAATTAACTAACTTACTTTTTATTATCTATCTTAGTAGCGTTGAAGATAATTAAATAATTTATTGAACATTCAGGTGCAGAGTAAAAACGTCAATAATTTCTGTCTACAAACCATTGTTGTAACTATAAGCGTTGATGAGCCATGCCGATTATAAGTACGAAAAAAGTTTAAAACGCGATTATCTAAGAACTAGATTTTTGCAATTAATGACTTCTTGCTGGCCACCGACGATGTCTTTGAAGCAAAACATTTACTAGAAAACTTTGATGAAACAAAAAGCGGTGCATAATTTTTCTCCGCAAAAGGAAAACAAATTGTCCATATTTTAAACAAAACTGACTTGCCTCGCTTTGCTGGCACTCTGATGCATTTTAATCAAGGAACGCTTCAAGTTTTACATGTTTTTTGAGGCTTTTTATTTCGATTCTGGCAGCACATTCATTTGTCAGTGCCCAGAAGTAAAGTCGTAGAAGTAGCGTGGACTGTTTCGACAAAATAGACCATAGCTCTCGGGCATAAAGGCGACGGGGGTGAAGAATATTTTTCACATTACTGGTACACTGTACCTACTGTGGAAATTGTGAATCGCGCCAGTTTCCCTCCATAAACCCTGGTTATTTTTCTCGCGGTCGACCTTCGACCTTCGTTGAGTAATTGATATGGGTTCAGCTGGGTTTCATTTTGGTTAAAATATGGTCCTTATAAAAATATTACGTGTTACGAACAGAATCCTATTATCGGGGCGGAAACAGATCCCATAATTACCTACTGTTTATGCTTTACCCCTTTTCTTCCTTGAACTTACGACAGAACAGTATTACGAAAATCGTAACAAAATTAAACAAACACTTTTTGGAGGAACTAGATCTATAGACATCGGTTGAGGATTATGACCCCTCCTCTCTTTTAACCCTAAATAGATAACCATATTGCGGGAGTTTTGGCGGGAATCCGATAGTGAGACGTTGTTGGTTTTGTATTATTAGCTCAAACTTGTGTTTCTTCGAGTGTTAATGTGTAATATTGGTGGAATATTAACCATTAAGTGTTCGTTAACGTGCACGAGTGTGGGCGAATGATATAAACTCAAAAAGCGTGTCATTTCGCATTTTTTCCAAAACTCCCAGGAAGTTTCAGTAAAGCATCCACTACTTTACTGAATCGTGACTGACGATGTAAATAATTGACTCGACTACTTGACCACGATTGCTATAACATTGCTGTGACTTTCTTTATGTGAAATTAAGAAATTTAATACAATAAAATACTTGACACTGGCTATATGCACAAACCGTGCGAAGCCATAACTAAAACAAAAAAAAAAAAAAACCATATTGCGAGAGACGTATAATAGATAACCATGCGCTTCAGAGGCGCTAGATTTTTCAACGCGTCTATCTCAAATCATAAGTTAGATATGTAGGTAAGTAACGTACATCGTTTTAAAGATTTTACTGTTGAATACACCTGTGTCCCAGTAGTGGGAACAAAATATGTGCTAGCTAGGGTAACCGTATGCTCACAGCTTTAGCATAATACAACTTTATATCCCTGGTAACTAGGCATTTATTGATCCAAAAAATACTATCTCGAAAAAAAACCATTTCCATCCGATAATCTATCTTTTACTCTGAACCCTAACCGTGTCAAGGTGAGCTTTAGCGCTGGCAGGTCATGTGCTCATAAAACCAGTCTGAGCATCGGCCGAGTATCAAAGTAACCAGTAGCCACTATTTTATGGCTCGACTTCCGAGGAGTTCTCATTCTCGTCACGGCGGCTGATCCAGGTGGAATACTAAGCAGGTAGTCCACAGATTATATTATATTTCACTGGATGATTTGCTACTCTGAAAGGGTGAACGCGTGGCACACAGACCTACAACAGGTAGAGTCAGCGAAGCTGTTCGTTTTCATGCTTTATGGATACGAAATTTAATATGCATGGAATAGGAAATTGAATGTACAGATATGTTCAGCTTCTAGTTGAGTGTACAGCAAAGTAGCTGAACGAACTGTGAATATGTTATTTGTGGCATAGATTTGAAATTTAAGAGTTTGTCCGAGAAAGTTCACGCGTCTCGTTGATAATTCTACCTCCACATCTGTGTCCAATTGGTACAAACCTATTTCTGCTGCACTGTAGTTGCAGAAAGAGAACGTAGCTTGATTGATTTAAATACTTATCCAAAATCGATAGAGATTCGACTGGAATTGTCTGTAATAACGCATCCTCTGCTTCGCCATAGTCGGTGAAAAATCTCCAAAACGTAATGGCGCAATACGATTAATATACTATATTTTAATATAATATCATATAATATGATTCGTTAAAAATCACACTACGCCAATACTACCAGATAGGTTTCATTCGGAAGGAATTTAATATAGACAAATAAATCCACGTTCAACTTTTTACAACAGCTGGCCGGGTCCCGGTTTGGAAAGCGGAATCCGGTTCGAGAGAAAAAAAGGGCAAAAGTTCTTTGCGATTTTTACGATGTTTTACAAATGTAGCGGCGCCATCTGTCCGGCGACTAAAATTCTGTAGAGATACAGTGCAGATATCTACCTACTAGCTGCCTATAGCAAGTTAAAGCCATCGTGGCCATCGTTGAAGATAATTAGGCTTTAAATTCAAAAGGTAGCGGCACCATCAGCCGATTGACTTACTAGCCCTCTCCCTCCACTTTCCAGCATAACAAAAAAACTTATTCTCCAAGGATGCTTATCAAAAGTTATTCTCATCTGAAGCACCTCATAACTTTCTATTGTTTATCGTAAAGGTACGTACTTTGTGGTGCCCGACCGCAGGTCTCTGCGTAGAAGCGAACTGTCGGACTCGTAAAATTTTACCGTCCCTATTATGTTTTATGCGTTTGCGTTATGTGAGTAAGTAAATACGCGTGCAAACACTAGAGACGAAATGTGTTTGTCAAATAATCGAATCTTTACGTGGTTTAATTTCCAAGTTGGGAACATGACTGTATCTTGCGATTTGCGGCGTGTGCCGAGGGTCCATCGATTTGATGGCGTTAGTCCTCAAAGAGGGCTAAAAGTGGGATACGTTTGTCTTAACCCGACAGGATTTAAGCAAGTTTTATTTGGCATTGGATAGTTTATTCCTGTAGGTACGTATATAAGATATTTTTGTAACAATGGTAAGAAATCCTAAATAGCTGGTAATGGAAGTGTGCATTGCAGGTGCCCATGTGAACCCCGCCGTGTCGACGGCCCTGTGCGTGCGCCGACTGGTGTCTCCTCTGCGAACAGCGCTCTACATCGCGGCGCAGTGCGGCGGCGGCATCGCCGGAGCAGCCGCCATCTATGGGTGAGTACGTCTCCACAGCAAATACATATAGTAGACCCTTGTGATGTTGTCTTCTTGTCGTACGAGGTTCTGCCGGTCACTGGTGCCAGTTTCTCATCGATGGACCGACTACAGACATTCTATTTTACGAACCGCTCAGCTTAGTATGTGGTATCGATGTAAACTTGGGACAGAGAGTCCTATTTATTCATTAATAAAGAAAATAATCTGCTATATTGATGACGCGGATAGTGGCAAATATTTTCATTGATCGGTCCTCCTGCGCCATGTGTTCTCTAAATTGCTAGGCAGAGATCTCAGCTCGTTCCACTCATCCCTGTCACGTGCAGTCTCCGACCTTTACATGAACTAGTCAATTAACTAAATTGCCGAGACGGTTGCGCCCGTTGTTTGGCGTAACAAGCTTCGTGCAATCGGCAAAATGGCTTAAAACTTCCTTATTTTATTCCATTATTATGTATTTTGTTCATAAATGAATCCATGTTTCCTGGGCACCAGTCACCATGCCATGCTCTACTGTTATAAAATCATCTATCTATAGATACGTACGTTACGTACTTAATAAGAAAATGTTTCGGTATTTCTAGGGTCCTTTGTAAACATTCAATAAGTAAGGTAAGGCCATGTTTAACAATACGTTAAGATTACCAAAGGGATTTCAGCTAATAACATGATCTTAGGATCTCGATTCCATTTTATTTTTCTTTGTAGGCCCCGTTATCTACTGTCCCTTCTTGTAGCCTCACATTGGAACGCCTTTATCCAAAAAAATATATAATATGTGTGTTCAAACTTTCGTTCAAACTAAATCATAACGCATAACCAATTATTGTTAACGAGTGTCGTCCTCGTCACAGCTGTTTCAATACAGAACTCCGGTAAATTTTAAAATGGAAAAATATACAACGTTTAACTTTATATAAATATCAATGTGTATCGCAAACTATATTTTCCAGAATCTAGAGCATGGATTTTTATCGAAACATCCTTGAGAAACGTTATGAACAACGGAACGCAAAAGCAGTATTAATTAACATACTTCAATAATATCGATGGTCTGGAATAACTGATAGACAATTAAATAAAAACGGACGTAGTAAGTAGATACAATACAAATCTATGTAAGAACTATATTAATATTATATGTAGGATATAGTATACCGTTTTAATGGCACAGTGAGCGACGACTGGGAGTCCGGAGAATAATATCTCCCACAGAATTTCTTCAGCTGCTCTACGAGTACAAACATACTATCGATAAGAAGAAATGGTGACAAAATTGATATTTATATCTTCTCAGTAATAAACAAACTTAGTTATCGGTGGGCGAAGCCGTCAAACAGTCCAATTTGACAGGATGGCATGTTTGTAAAGCGATATCGCTTCAGTGATATATTGATACAGTTTCAGTTGACGCTTCGAAATATTGTTTGGCTTCCTCTGCGGAGAATACCAGTAATTACAAAGTTCAGGATCTGTTGCCGCATAATACGTCCGCGTTAACAGAAAGGACACAGATTTGAGAGATAGTTGTTTTATGTGTTTATGTAAAATGTGTACGCATTGCGCATTCTGTACAGTGACACTTGCCAGTTGCTCGGAGGTTTAAGAACTCTTTTGCATTTCGACGAGAGAGCAACGAACGAGAGTGATTATAGTAACCCCTAAAGGTGTGTTCACACGCTATCATATTATTTTGTAACGATAGCTAAGATATAAATCTTAGAGGGTCTGTTATAGCATCATGTTGCGGTTGTAATAGAACTTTGGAACATTGAATAAACTTGTCCACAGCACATGTCGGTGCGTCACGCACTGGTAGAATGACGCACTGCTACGATTAGGAATTGTTAGCTAACAGCTGCTAGCACTGCAATAGAAACGTAATCCTTATTCTTAATAATCACCCTTGTTAAATAATTAAGAGCGTAATGCTTATAAATTTATTATTGTTTAATTAATTCCCAATTAGCCTAAGATGGATGCCGCCATCTTCCTATCCAATTTAAAGGAACAATAATGGTTACGGAAGTAATTTAATTTCAAAGTGTTTGTTTTACCTTTACTGCTAAACAGTAATTAAAATACTGCCATCCTTATTGTTGATCGATTCGCGCAAACCCCATAGCTACCTAGAATAAATTTGAACCGCAGCCCTGGTTCACATTAACACGTTAAGTGCGAAACGAGGCCTAAATCACCCCTCATGCAACTTCCTTGTGGTGCGGCAAGGAAAAACGTGAACATCTCTGTCGTGCGAAGGGCATAGCTTATGTTTGGTCCAGTATAGAAAAGAGATAAATGTATATTTGAGACGCTCTAATGGTCCCGGACTCGGTGGTATACCTACCTTGGTACCGGATGTCTTAGGCCTCGTACTTAATGCAGTGCGGAACGAGGCTAAAACGTCCCATATCCCCCTGGACCTCGTACCGCACCCAACGCGAGCTTCCCGCGACTAGTGTTGTGCATCACGTCGATTGAAGGGCACGTCCTTTTACATCGCCGAATATGTCTAAACGATGTCGGAAGAAGTTAATTAAAAAAAACTCAGAAGCAGAACCATAACAAGTAAGTTTTTTAATTGATATTTTTGTAGGTAGTAAAAGCTCCACAAAAAACGCAAAGCAGCCGTTGACAAAACAGGTAAGTAATTAATTAATAATTCAGTAGTTCTTTGTCTAGGTTTTGAAAGTAAATAATTTTTAGGGTTCCGTATCGAAAGATAAAAACAGGGCCCTCTATTACTAAGACTTCGCAGTCTGTCCGTTTGTCTGTCACCTTTTTAAAGCCCAAGGCAGAATAAATAGGATAGTTTCTTTACTACTTCTGGTTTTCTTTTTTTTCTATTCTGTGAACCGCATTAGACTTTCACACAAAAATAGATAAACGTCGTTGCGTCGATATTATTTTTCTCGTCACTAATCTTAGCGAAAATTTACCCTATTTCAGTGCGTTACGAGGTGTATAAGATCCCATATTTTGTTTTGCCAATAATTAATAAACTAGCTATCAGATCCCGGGGCGACGGTACATTAGGGTTCATCAATTCACTGTCTATATCGATAAGGACCAAAATTTTTATTTATCTTTGATTTCGCGCCAGAAAATGGGTTTTAGTCTGTTAAAGGAGGTGGGGTCTAATAGACCGCGTGTCGCCCTAACGTCTGGTAACGGTGCGGGCCGATAATGCCTCGTGCCGCAGGAACGGAAAGTTTGCAAAAATTGGTGCCGCAGCTAACGTGTTAAAAACATAAAATAACGTCGATAGTAGCTACGTAAAACGACATTCGCTATCGTTGACCTGCTAATATTTCACTGATACCGGCTCACTGCTCAGCTGTTCTGATCAGAGACGTTGGAGCACAAATAGCCAACACAACATTTTACGAGTCAACAATGTGTCTCAATGTGCTTATTCGGTAACAATGAAATTCCTCAATGAGGCCGTGTAGGTAGACTTTCTACCTGGCCCTGCACTATAACATATTCGGTTACCTTCGATTCTTAAAGAGACTAGAAAAACATGGATAATAACGGCGGGACCCCGGCCGTTGCAGGTGGCTTACAATAACTTTGAAATAGAATAGGTCTGCGTAATGGCACGGCAGAGTTTCGGACGATCTCATTCTTTTAGTGAAAAGTTGTAATTTATGGCTTGTCACGGTAATATTTTATCATCTTCTCAGTTTCCTGGTAAAGTTTGATGTTTCTCTTTTACGGTCTGTATGTTACTGACAGTGATTTGTAATTGTAACGACAAAGTGACAGTGATGATGATTTTGGGAAACGAAATATCCTTTCACGCTATTAGATCGAATTTGATCATGTACTCTTATATTGCAATACTTTCGTTTACATCTAATTTCTCCGGGGTTTCATTAACATTCTATAAACCAAAACCAGTAATCAAGTATCCTTAAGGGCATCGAGAGTCTGCGGTTAGTGCAGTGAACCCGCGGCAGATGTCTCGCGACATGCACGTGCAGCCGCGACGCTCGACGCACGTGTGGACGCACCCTTACAGCTTGCCTCCACATTAATGCGATACCAACCGTAACTTCTCGCTATTAGGTTGAAACTAGACGGGCACGTGTAAGATTAAGACGATTTTTTTAGAGTTTAGAAGCCAGTTGTCTTTATAAATGTAGAGGCAGCATGTAAAGCTGAAAGGTTTAATTATTATTGTTATTTAATTTTAAGTCTAAACTCATAAGAAATAAATTCTCCTAGCTACAAATTGAATACAATGCAATAAAACAAATTCCTAAGGAATCTAAAACATGATAAATTATACCTAAGTAAGAAGGTAGACATTCAGTCGATAGATCACAATTCGATCCAGAAATTAGGTTCACCTGTTCATTTTAATCCCATTCCAATTAAGCAAACAGCATCGAAATCGACTCAGCTGTTTTGTTTCGGAGCTACGGTGCCGCATCAGGCAGATAATGGACTCAAACACGTAAACTATAACTTTTTAAAGTTCTCTAAACAATTTACCCACCTGTTCACCTTTGGTGATTATACAAAGGTACATAGACGTATCTATAGCTATAGCTGAATCCTATTCTTGTGTAAATTCCTTTGTTCACATCTCCAGGGTATCGGATAAGAGTTTGCGCAACTTTTTACCAATAATTTGATTCATATGCTAATGTATTTCATCATATATTGCGATGTCAGCTCTCGTCTCTCAGAGATTTTGGGAAGCGGAGCAGGCATTGATCGATCCATGAATTTACCTACATAACATCACGCACACACACTTGTATCTAGCTAGCCTATATAAACCGCAAGCTAATCACAACGCTCCCAAACACCATTAGCTTGCACTACCCGAATACGTGTTTCCTAAAAGGTTGCCTGAGAAAACATACTTATTTTTTACCGAAAACATTCGAGTTGAACCACGAAAGAGAGAACAAGTGGAAGTGAAAACTGGACGGGACGCGCGAGCCAAACATATGACTCGTAGCTCAAAACTAACACCAGTTTTACCATACATTACTATGTCATGATCTACGTCTGCTATACAATGAAAAATGTCTATTGTGCAGTTTTAGAGCCCATTAAAATGAAGCATTTTAGTAGTTCAATAATTATGTATGTAGGTGATGAGGGGGCCAAGTTTACGTTAACGTAGACGCTAGAGTTTACTAGCAACCCTAACGTCAATCGTAAAATGTCATCAATATCTACTGAACCCTAACAGTAACATGTCATCATAAATGTCACATGTGAGACCACACTATAATTTATGTAGCTACACATGTAGCTTCACAAAATGCGAAAATGATTTCAACCCTACTGAATTATTCCGAGTTATTAGAAAGGCCATATTACTTATTGAATATAATATACATATTTGGGACGTGTTTGGAGAGCCAATAGGATTTCGCTTCATAAATATTATGTTATCTGCTTTATTCACCTTCGTCAAGGGTCGTTCAAAAACCAATTCGCTAATGTTGCTTTTGAAAAAGTAACGAATACCTGAGGGTTAAAAAATTCAGATGTTTAAGGGTAACTGAACACAATTCAGATGTTTACCACAAAAGCATAAAGCAGAATGCGGAAAGTGGTTTTAGCAAAATAAACCATTTTAATATTGAATTGATTAAGGTTATAAAGTATGAACCTAAATGGGCTAATGGACGCAAGTCTCACAAGGTCCCGGTGCCATAAAACCGGTAAGTAGAATAAAATAAGACGAACGCTCTTACTCGGGCATCCGGGACATAATAAGGCAAAAAAACCTTCTCGCGATTTACAGCTTCTTTCCATTAGACGCGCGTGGAAACAACTGTTATTTAGTTGAATTTGCAAGGGTGGAGCGTCATTACTTTCTCTGTAATTGCGGTCTGGAACATGCAGAGACCTCAGGGCTGGAGGTACGTGAATGTAGGAGGCCGGGGGGTGCATTTACACGATACAGATAGCGTGCGGGACCGAATACTAATGAGTTACAATTCGCTGTAATTTCTTACTGACGGTAGGTAGTAGGTATGATTTATTTAGAAATGTATTCTGTATAATAGCAACCCGGTATTTGTAATATAAGCATCTTTCAGCCAAGACAAAGACAGAGTAAAAGATTATAGTTATGGCAGATAATCTATTTCACGAAGTAGGTAGGTACGTTGGACTATAATTTGTTTACAATTACATGCATATTGAAAGCAAATAGTACACTAAGTATACAATACATACAGTACGAAATCTCGAAAGTTCTCGTTTCGACCATCTCTCGTCTTCTCGACGCTCAGACCGTTACGCTTATCTGTCTGCATACGTCAGTCACTGAGCTGAATAGACTTCACGTCGGATAGGACGGGTGGCTGACAACGGCGTAAGCACACAACCACAGATTACTAAATATAGTTACTGCGTAAACACTAGATACTAATAAATTAGTACCCTTACTCTATATATTGCTAGTATTGCTACTCTACGCACACATGGATGAGAGTAGAGCGCATGAAAACTTTTTTTAAAATATATATCTACCTAACCTTTTCTCTACCATAAAACTACAAGTTATGTGTGAATGGCTCCTCAACGAAATGGTAGTCCAGTGTGGTTGAGAAAAAGAGGGAAGGGCAGCGACTGACTCACCTGAATCCTTAAAATATTATTTTTATTTTCTTCGATGTATAATGGACGCCGGTAGGGCCGTTACGGTGGGCCAGGCTGCTTTCTTCAACCATTTAAAGTTGAGGTTGGCTGAGTTGCTGATTTTCTTGATGGATGATGGGCTGACGTGCTTGCAAGCAAATTCGCGGCGAAACGGCTAATTCGAGCACATTGATCGGCAAAAATACTATTTATCTTGTGTCCAGCAACGCGACGATGGCGGACGGGGTCAAGCAAGTGCGCTCCGCGTCATAGGCGTTCTGTCAGTCGCTAGTAGTTTTGACATTTGGGCGGAAGGAAGAGGGTAGGTGTACCCTCAAATAGAATATTGGATGATAGAGAAATAGAGGATGTGTACCCTCGATTGAAATTTGAGTGTTAGGATAACCGACCATGATTTGGGTGTATTTTAGAATTACCATACCGCCCCCCAAAGAGCTATTTAGCTCTTTTTAAATAAGATGATTTGATGCTGACTCTAGTATCTGTGGTGAGGTTCGATAACAAGGTTGAGTTCAAAAGTTGAGTGTCCAAAGTGAAGTTAAGCTGATAAACAAAGTTGATTTTTCTAATTAAAACTAAAACTAAAGATAATAATGAGTTAAGATTGTATTATAAATCAGCGCATGGCATCAGAGGACAAAGCTTGACCGTAGGCCTAAGAAGTGTACCGGATGGTGTTTTAAGCTCAACGACTCTCACTGTACCGTCCGTGCCTGGGCAGACTCGAATAACGCGTGCCTTTCGCCATTGAAGCGGTGGCAAGTTGGGTTCCTTGATGAGCACCAGGTCACCGGGCTGCAAATTCTGGGATTTATGAAACCATTTGGGGCGCTGCTGAAGGGTATGTAGATATTCCGCTTGCCAGCGCCTCCAGAAATGCTGAGTAATCTGGCGGACTAGTTGCCATCGCTTCAGTAAGCTTATGTTGTCCTGGCAAGAATCCTGCTCCGGCAGGGCAAGGAGAGGCTGTCCAATGAGAAAGTGGCCGGGCGACAAGCTTTCGAGCTCAAGATCGTTTGGGTCGTTGGTGACCGGACAGAGCGGGCGAGAGTTTAACGCGGCCTCTACCTTTGAAAAGACCGTGGCGAGCTCTTCGAAAACGAGAGAGCGGTCGCCGATGATTCTGCTTAAGATGAGTTTCGCGGATCTGACTGCGGTTTCCCATAGACCGCCCATGTGTGGACTAGCGGGGGGGTTAAAATGCCATGAGATCTGGCGTCCGGCAAAAGATTTTTGCACTTCGGGCTGGGAGTCACGCAGAAACTTTGCGACCTCTTTTAGATAATTTCGCGCGCCTATAAAATTTGTACCGCAGTCGCTGAACACGTCGCTCGGGAGACCTCTGCGTGATACAAATCTGTCTAAGCAAGCTAGAAAGGCGTCCGTTGATAACTCAGAGACTATCTCTAAGTGACAGCACTTGGTGGAGAAGCAAACAAATATGCACATGTATGCTTTTACGCTCTTAGCATTGCGCACGCGCGCAGACTTCAGCATGAAAGGCCCAGCGAAATCAACTCCGACCCTTTGAAATGGTCGGCAAGATGTGACCCGATTTGCCGGTAAGTCAGCCATGAAGGGTTCAATAGACTTTGGCCGCAAGCGATAGCAGCGCTGGCATTGAAAAATACAATTGCGTATAACCCTACGCGCAGACAAGATCCAAAATTTGCGTACAAGCAAATTCAAAAGTGTGTTTAGACCAGGATGTGAGAACATCCGGTGGTAATGATTTACTAAAAGGTGTGTGACATGATGCGATTTAGGAAGCAACAATGGATGCTTGCTATTAAAATCCAGACCAGATTTTACAAGTCTCCCGCCAACTCTTACCAGGCCTTCAGAGTCAATGAAGGGATTCAAGCGCATCAGAATACCTTTGGCGACCTTATTTGCACGCAGCAGCTTCAACGGTTCAGCGAATTCCGTAGACTGGGTTAGTTTGACGATGGTGCAAACACTATCGTTGAGCTCAGCAACCGATAGTTGTCCAGTACGGATTCGAGTTGGATGACGTGCGTTGTTGATGAAGCGTTTACACCAAGCTACAGTTGCCTGTAGCTTGGGAAACGAGCTGAATTTGGTCAGCAAGTCGTTTGCAGCTTGAACCTTTTCTGAAGCGAGTTGGACGGTGTAGGAGCTAGAGCTTGAAGTGGTGGATTTTAATCCCGGCAAATCCGCATCGTCGACGATTTCAAAGTTTCCAGGCCATGACAACGGATTATCTTCGAGCCATGCTGGTGACCACCATAGCGAGTGATTTACCAATTCTGAAGGCGATAGACCGCGACTTGCAGAATCGGCTGCGTTTTGAGCTGATGGGACATGCCGCCAAATAACGCTTGGAGTTAGCGATTGGATTTGGGACACACGATTTCCCTCGTATGTTTGAAGTTTGTGGGGCGAAGTTCTGAGCCAGGAGAGCACGATGGTGGAGTCAGACCACGCTGTCGTACTGTCCAAGGGAATCTTGCCGTGTAACACCTGCGTGACATGTTCCAACAAGCGAGCCAATAGCAGCGCTCCGTTTAGCTCGAGCTTGGGAACCGTTAGCCTTTGCTTGAGCGGCGCAACGCGCGACTTAGCCAGAAGCAGCTTGACTAAGACGCGACCGCAAGCATTTTGAACGCGCAGGTAGACGCATGCTGCGAACCCGCGTTCTGAACCGTCGCTGAAACCGTGCAGCTGACTGGACACTAGTTGATCAGTGACGACACACCGTGGAATTGAAATTTTGTTCAAACTGTGGAAGTCAGACATGAAGTCTGTCCACGCCTTATGAATGTCTGAAGGGAGAGGATCATCCCATCCTGAATCGATAGACCAAAGCGTTTGCATAAAACGCTTAGCGAAGAAAGTGACCGGGGATAAGAATCCGCACGGGTCATATAACCTGGCAATATTGGACAAGACACCGCGCTTAGTGAGGACCTTGTTCATATCGGAGACGCGGTAGATGAAGCTGTCTTTGTTTGCGTTCCACTCGATGCCCAGAACCTTGAAAATATTTTCGCCATCCTCAGCGAACCGGTAAGGAGATTCACGGTGGTCGACAGAAAACCCTTCCAGAAATTCTCGAGAGTTGCTGGACCACTTACGCAAGAGAAAACCTCCCTGAGCGAGAATGTCGGCTATTGTCTGAGCGAGATTCTTGGCAGAGTCGACATCACGAGCTCCACTAACAACGTCGTCGACGAATGTGTCCTCCAACAAAGTTTGAGAAACGTCCGGATGCTTGTCTGCATTAAGGTAAGCCAATTCGTGTAGAACGCGAATAGCCTGGAACGCCGAACTCGAAACGCCGTATGTTACCGTTGTCAACTCGAACTGCTTGAGTGCGTCGTCAGGAGACTCGCGCCAGAGTAATGGTTTGATATTTGCAGTCTTCGTCGCGCATGCGCACCTGCCTATACATTTGTTTTATGTCGCAAGTGAAAACTACCAAATGTAATCTGAAACGCAAAATTATGTCTTCAATGTTTTGCTGAAGCTTAGGGCCAGACATGAGCACCTGGTTGAGCGCAACGCCTGATGTGCTTGGCATAGACGCGTCAAAAACCGCGCGTAACTTTGTGCTTGTGCTGTGCTCCTTCAGAACTCCGTGGTGTGGTATGTAGTAGCGCTGACCACCAGTCGAACATGACACTTCGCGCATGTGACCGGCTTCAATATAGTCCCTCATGAAAGCTACATACAGTTCTCGCAGTCGAGGGTCCCTAACCAACTTGCGTTCCAAATTATGGAACCGCTTTAAAGCAGTGAGATGAGTGTCACCCAATGGTTTGTGATTCACCTTGAAAGGCAACGAGACTACAAAACGGCCATCACTATCCCGTTTGTAAGTGTCTGTGAATTGCTTCTCGCACTGAACGTCTTCAGGATCTTGAATGCGTAGCTTGGGCGGCTCTTCAACCTCCCAAAACCTGCTAAGAGCAAGATTGAGATCATGGGTGCAGGCCATCGTAGTTGCCATATGGGTATACTGCGATGCTGCAGGTGCCTTTCCCATTATGACCCAGCCGAAGATAGATGAGTAGGCAGTAGGCAAATTGTCACCTAGACTGAACTTTTTGCCATCCAGAATCTGGTCATAAAATTCGATACCAAGAAGCAGGTCAATTTGTCCAGGCGTTGTGAAGTTGGCATCCGCTAAAACCAAATTTTTGCAAAGTTCTAACACCGAATTATCAACTGGAACCGAAGGCATACGGCCAGTTATTTTCTTTAAAATGATGAAGTCTGAAGATAAGATGTGTAAATTGTCCCGTGTTGATTTAACATTGCAGTGAACTATGCCTTGAGTCTCATGAACAGACGAAGCACCTAGTCCATACAAACCGCCTGACTTAGTTCGAGGCAGCCTTAAACGTTGAGCTAAGCTCTCACTCATAATGGAAACTTGAGAGCCGCTGTCTATCAAGGCACGGGCCGCATGAAAATGACCATCGACATCCTGCACGCTGATGAACGCTGTACCTAAGATCATGGTGGATGTCGCATCGACACCATGAAATGTCTGAGACTGGACGGCGGAACTGTGTGTCGACACAGCAGGCTCAGAGGTCTTTGATGCAGAGGTTGAGTCTGAATGTTGATTTTCTGTTGAGTTGCTTGAAATGTGTAGCTTGGTATGGTGCCGTCCACGACATACCTGGCATACACTTGTTGAGGAGCACTTAGAAACTTGGTGTGTGCGCAAACAATTGAAACAAAGTTTGTGCTCTATTACAAAACCTTTCCGTTGCATAGGACTCATGCCTTCAAACTTTGAGCACCTATATATAGCATGGCTCTCCTTGCAACATGGACAAGAGAAGGCATTGTTGGCCTTGTAGTGCTGTTTATTATTATCTACAATGTTCAATGTGTTATTGCCTGACACTGGTCTAGAAGTAGAACTACCAACATTTTCTAAGATTCTAAGTTGATTTTCCATAAAATTTTGCAATTGACTGAATGTTGGAATATTTGAGACATCAGTTGTAGATTCAAACTTAGTGCGAAAATCTAATGGAAGTTTTTTGAGTATGATGTGGAGTAAAAGAAAACTCCAAGATGTGACATCAAATCTCAAGGCTTGTAATGCATGTGCATTCTCCTTTATTGTGTTGATGAACCTGGCTAATGTTCTACAATTCAGTTGATTTAGATTTGGAAGTGATAATAAGGAGTCAACATGTTTGTCTGCAATCATCCTTTTGTTTTCATAACGATCTGTTAGTAGCCTATAGGCTATTGCATAATTGTCACTTGAAATTGGTAAATGTCTAACTAGGGACAATGGTTCTTTGTCTAAAACACTAAGCAAATAATGCATTTTTTCTACAGAGTTCAACTTACCATTATCATGAATCAAACTATTGAAGATGTTTATGAAGTTAGACCATTCTACGTGGACACCTGCGAACCGCGCTAATGATATTTTGGGTAGATGGAAATCGTTGTTGAAGTCTTGTCGCTTTGTTTCTACATTTAAAAAATGACTTTGTAACGTTTTTATAGAATAGACTATCTCCTGGTACTTACTGAATTTAGACTCGACTTCATGTCCACTATCCTCGTCTATATGGGCCATAATAACCGAAAAGGCCTGTTCCATCTGATGCCAGTGCCTATCCAGATCGCGAAACTTAACCGAAAACCGAGCTCGATCATGATCACTGATTGTTTGCTGAGAGGTTATCTGAGTAGTTAGATTGTACAAATCTTGGATAAAACGTGCACAATAATCGAAGGTTACGTTGCATATCTTAGGGTCACTCATGTTTACAACTTTCACTTCACTTTTGAACTCAAGACACTCAGCAATAACAAGCTTATTCACGAAATCCACAATGAAAAGGTTTGCCGAAAGAAGCAAACAACTTTGACGTAAAAATGTTATCTGTTGCCAGTAGAATAAAATATTAAGGCTCGCCACACACTTCAGATGATTTACCGGTTAAATCGATTCGAACTTTTACCACAGATATATAAGAAAAAGTGAATGCAATTGAACGAAGTGAATGAACAAAAGTTAAATTTGAAATTATCCCGCTCAACGAAACAAACCAAACATGGCGGAAAAAAATGTTGATTTTACAATGGAAAAATTACGATAGACATTTCAGATTGAATTTTTGAAAGGAATGCAAATAAAAGGTATACGGGACGAAGGACCAAGGAAATGGTTGAGAAAAAGAGGGAAGGGCAGCGACTGACTCACCTGAATCCTTAAAATATTATTTTTATTTTCTTCGATGTATAATGGACGCCGGTAGGGCCGTTACGGTGGGCCAGGCTGCTTTCTTCAACCATTTAAAGTTGAGGTTGGCTGAGTTGCTGATTTTCTTGATGGATGATGGGCTGACGTGCTTGCAAGCAAATTCGCGGCGAAACGGCTAATTCGAGCACATTGATCGGCAAAAATACTATTTATCTTGTGTCCAGCAACGCGACGATGGCGGACGGGGTCAAGCAAGTGCGCTCCGCGTCATAGGCGTTCTGTCAGTCGCTAGTAGTTTTGACATTTGGGCGGAAGGAAGAGGGTAGGTGTACCCTCAAATAGAATATTGGATGATAGAGAAATAGAGGATGTGTACCCTCGATTGAAATTTGAGTGTTAGGATAACCGACCATGATTTGGGTGTATTTTAGAATTACCACAGTGAGTTCAGTGGAGTAGAGAAGATTATTTTAGTTTGCTAGAAGGCTCTTCTTTACTCTCCTAATTTTGTAAAGCGGAATTCTAAAGTGCGTATCTACAGATTTGTTATTCTTGATTGTTTTCGTACTAAAATACAGCTTTTTATAAACATGTAATTGAGTTATATTTCCGAAGCCAAGTGGCTTTGACGTGAACCATCTCTCAGCAAAATAACATTATAAGATTTCCGCGTCCCGCTTGTAAAACTCTTATTAATATTCAACAGTTAATTTTCGTTCGTAAACACACTTATCTGCGAGCAACAAAGAACTGCTCTCGGGAGCGGAAGCCATTATAACAAACCACAAAATAAAAATATTGTACGTACGCATTGAGCGTTCTCAGTAGACTATTATTTCTCTCGTGGAAGCAGAAGCAATGAATGGCGCTTTGTTTTGGTAGTCATTCCATGCCGAGGTGTCAACGCTGGAAGCTTGGACGGTGCCCAATGTTGAGCTTTCTAGTTTGGTATAGGTATTTACTGGATGAATTATATTATACTCGTACCTTCCCCTACAAATAAAACGACAAAAGCGACGACCAACGAAATTGCAAATATGTATGTATAATATGCGATCCAAAATCAATATATAAGTGAAATAGGTACGTAAAATAGGTATACAATAATCGAAACGCTAATCAGCAATAAGTCCTGGTATAATTACCTATATGGAATATTGTTTTTATATTATTAGTAGGATGGGCGATTTGGTATAGTATCTGCATTCACACAAAATAAGCATCCTACTGACTGCGCCAATATTACGTTCAATACTGAAGTTTCTTTGTGCCATAAGGAAAATATTTAGGGCTGAACCTTACCAATCAGATCAGGAGTAAATTAGCATTTCTAGCATCGGTATGAAGCTCAATAACTACTCTACAGTACTTCCTCCTACCAGGATCAATGTGAAAAGGATGTTTTTCAACGGAGGACGTTTCTGCCTCAGCAATAGACATTGAAATGCATTTGGACAACACAAACTTCTATAGCTCGGCGTAGTTTTGTTCAGTCTTTTTTTAAATAAAATACGAACCGTTTCCTACTGCCGCTTCTTTCATACTAGAAATGTGCCTACCTACCATAAAATGTATGCAGTAGTTAGTGGTGCTAATTATTCATAATACCAATTTGTTAGCATTTTTCGTCTATTGTGTCTACTATGACAAACAAAGATGATAAAAACCATGAACGATTCACTACTATGATATTTTTTCAATAATATTTATATATATAATATATTATTTCTGATTCAATAATATTTTTATGATTCTCTTTGTTAACGAGAATTAGTTGTTTAACTTGTAAAAGTGCGATTTAATTGCCTATTTACAATAAATGCTTTGACTTTGACTTTGAATAAACACCAAAACTCATGGTCCTTTTGGTGACTACAACATATAAATACGTATAATGTGCTACGACCAGTGCTACGACACCAAAATAGCTACGGTTTAAGTAACCTACTCCTACGTAGTATAGTATCTACACAAAGACAAAAAAAAACGAAAACGTATATTGAATCAGAGGAGTTTATCGAGCGAGTCCTCGTTAGTAAATATACTTCACTTTTTTGTGAAATTTTCCACGATTCATTAATTCAATTGCGTCTGTCCACCTCAATCTGAAACTAAATATGGTGCAGGTGTAGTGGGTGGGTGGAGGGAAGGGGTGTACGATCGATAGCGCACTTCCATTGTGTTCGGTGCCCGAGGTAGGTATGTTCGAATTTCGGAGCGTTTGCAGGCCTCCTGTTGCCGAAATAATTGAAAGGTCAACTAAATGAAATGGGAAATCTGAATCGTGTTTATAACAATACAATGTATGTCCGGCGATTTGTTGGTTTTACCTATTTATATATAAATCTTCATTGTTCATTTAAACACCCCCCCAATAGCAACTCACGTGGGAAGAAGCTATGGGTGGACGGCACGTTTGGCGTAGTGGCTGAGCAATCGGACTGCTGCGATTGGTGAAGCGGGTTCGGTTCCCACCTGGAATAAATATTTGTGCGATCCACAAATATTTGATTCTGGTCTGGATTATATGCCTGTAAGCGGTACCCACGACACAGGAGCAATCCTAGTGTGAGGCTACGTTAAAAAAAATGGATGCAGTACGTTTAGATTGTAGCAATGCGTCCGAAATTGAAAAATGTTGGTTTTAGTTGTTTACTTTTTACCGGCTTTTGGGTAGAACAAGTCACTATAATTTAATATTGTCAACAGGAACTTAAGTTTCATTCCACACGAATTGTATACTAATTAACCTAGTCAAGGAGCACGTGAGAATTATATTTGCGAATCGTGATTCAGGCTTCAACACTGAAACCTGTGGAGCGGCAATCACTGCCCGGCAGTTGGCGCGCGGGCCTAGTTTCTAGCACGCCTTTGTTATTACAAATAAATTGCGCAACAGCTTGGGGTACCAATGGCCTGCACTGTACGTAGATTTGTTTGACTGTAACGATATTTTGTTCTCGTTGCCAGCACAATTTCTCCAATTAAATTTACATGCTCCAGTTTTACATATAGTTCTAGTTGTTGCTCTGGTTCAAGAGCTACCTCCCTCAGACTCTGGAGTTAGCAGTAATTTAAAAAAAACTGTAGGTAGCTTGAATGGAATAAACTCTGGACTGTAGAAATGGCATCGTGCTGGCCAATAATCTGATAATAAAGTGATATTGGAAAATATGCAAAGGATATACAGTATTGCGACTATAGGCAAACATCATACTACTGCCACTGAAACTCGCTCGACTCTAATTTGATGGACAGTAATGTTACTTGAAACAGTGCTTACAACCGGAACAGTCATGTTGGCAAACTTCGGTTTGGCAGATAAAGATCAGGAAAAAGTTCAAATCTCTCCAGGTGGACTCGTGTGAACGAAATTATTTATGTAATGACTCGAATAAAAACTGCGAATTTCAACACAGGTGCAACAAAGCTACCCATGACACAGGCGCAGATAGAGCGGCCACTTATGGTTATTTGCTGAAATGTCACTACATTACGTGTATACCTACGCTTCAGAGCTTTGCACGCGCAAGCTTAGTTGCGCCGAAACCTCATTTAAACTTAATTTCAGAGCGTGGATTTGCAGCGCGTTAATGAATAAGCATCGCAAAGCTCCGCTTGTGTTACATATAGTCAGTGATTTAGCTTTACACGAAATGCAACTTTTACAGGTTTGTTGACGGAATATCTAGGCAAGAGAACGGGAGATAAAATGGGGAACCATTTGAAATGGGAACTACTTTCCTGTCTATCAAGAGTATCCCCGTGCCCGATTCAAATAATAAATCAGGTTGGACAGTATTATAAATGTAAATTATAAATTTATAAATTTGTAAATTTCTATTGTAAAATATAAAAATTGTAAATTTCTGATAATATTAAGATCTTGTGTCCAGCCCTAGGCATTATATATTTTTTTGCTTTGAACGTTCTTGTTCATGCATGTTGGCTTTTATAATAACAGTAGGTACTTGTTTTGTCATTCAGGATATACTTTCGTTAACTAGGACCTCAACTTCCTATGTGAATCTTTTTATGTAGGTAAGTAGTACAGATATCTAGGTATAGCTTTATGAAGTTGGAATTCTGACTCCGAAGTGTGGACGGCGCAAATCATCAAGAATTCCTGACGCGCACCGCCCCCATTAACTATCTAAATTACGCTGCAGCTTGCTTCGCTGAAAATATTAATCTTATTCGGCGAACGCGAATGATTCAAACATTCTTGCATGATAAGGTTGAAACAGACTAGAGCGATCACGTAATAGAACGCCGAGCTACGTTTTAGTTTAGTACTATTCAAACGAACATAGCTCTATTTATCAACTAAGTAGAGACATATTAAGTGTAAGCAATCAACAGTGTGGCAGGATCAGAGACTCTAGGGAACGACCGACCGACTAAAACGGAGCAAATTAGTTTTGAAGTAAAATTTTGTTTGGATCTCTAATTCTGTTAGGTTACGCTGTTTTCAAGTAAAATAGAACATGGCATGGATTTGGAATAACTTAATCTATTTACTAAGTCAAATTGACAATTTATTCACAATTTCATTTAAATATAAATAAAATAAACTAAAACTAGCTTAAACTAAACCTTACAAATCTAACAAAAGAGGGTGTCCATGTGGCATGGTATTTACTAAGTTGGTTTCAGCCCCTATTTTTCAATGAAATCGATACCTCAATTTTCTAGTTGATACAGAGTTTAATTTGTTCAGGCTGATAGTATGATAAGGTTCAGTTGTGAAATTATCATTAGCAAATCGTACCTAGGTGTGAGCAGAACGTTGGGGTGCGAGAGGCAATGTTGATTCAACCAGGTCGGTTATTTGTTTTTTGGTGAGATGAGACCTGCGCAAATTAGAGCACCTAACCAACTTTCGTTTTAGTTTGTAAGAAAAGCCGAAATTACGGACTACTCCGTAACACACTTTGAAGCTCCATCCAGGAAACAAATACTTATTATATTATTACTATTTATATATTAATATTATACTTAATTATAATTTATATTATTTGTACTAATATTATAATTTATATACTTATATATTAATACTATTTATATTATAACAGAGTAGTTTCGGTTTGATCACTACCTCAGCTGATATAATAATATAGTGAATATGAGATCTACGAAGGTACACGCTTACCTAAATAGAAGTAGGTATAGTAGTACCCAACTGATATGGCTTACCGATGTACCTGCGCAGAAGATGAATTTTCAAAGCGTGGGAAATGCTATTGACCGCTATTGGTCGGAAGCCGCCGCCATCTTAGCGATCGCCGCGTGGCATGAGTGAGATAGAACTAACAGCTGCAGTATATTATGAACCTTATAATAGTGATCTTAGGTTGATTGTAAGTTTTAAGCATTCTTTCGTTAATCTTCGGACCATACTTTAATTTCTGCGCGAACGAAGATTCACGACGCGCCATATAAGTTGGGTACTAGATAACATATTCGCTCGTGACTTTCAGGAAACGCAGACGCTAGCATGGAGTTCCACCCGGAGTAGTTCTATGCAACATTCGTAAGATTGATTGAATGCTGACTATACGCCTATTCGTTCAAACGTTCGTTCACGCCGAAATGCTCTGATTTGTATTCAGCGCTAGAATCATAGCGAAAAGGGTCTTGCCTGTGATTGATGTTTCTTTTTACAGCTGAAAATAAAAAAGGAGGAAATAAGAGACGAGATGTTTGACCTGAAACGTGAGAAATCCTTGAAAAATCTTATAATCGCTCCGCTCGCTTGTGTCGCCGCGTTCGTCTCAACCAAGAATGATTGATTGAAGATGAATTTGCCCTTGGCGATTAAAACTTTTACATTGGTTTATATGCTTTTTGTTATAACATAGATGGAATATTTCATTTACACCACTATATTCTTTTCGCAGAAGTCGTAAACAGCTTTGACAACGATTTCTTTCGCTGAATAAAGTTATAAAACGAGAGTAATCTTAAATTACTTTCTCAATTTGATTGTTTTTTTTTCTAATAATCATAGTTTTATCTTTACAGGTAGGTAACAACAATCTTCTCCCAATTTCGTACCTGTTGGCCTTTTACAATTAGAATCACATTGTGAAAAGAAAAAACAAACAAATATAATTTGATCATTGACACAGCTGCAGTTAGGTTTGCCTATAAATGAATCCATCGCGATATGAACAACATTTCAATCCAAGCCAAGCAGTGAGAATTCTACTACAAAAAGCACATTGAACACTATTTTAATCGTAAACACGAGACCCGAGAGCACTAAATGAAAGCAAACAGTGTATCTCGTGGAATTGGAAGAGGTTCCCAGTGTTGATTGATTCTACATACACACTCCCTCGCGCTGGCTCCCACGCTCTGCCGCGAACGTAGGTAGCTAAGCAAATGATGATGAACCCACTCGCCACGATGTCGCTTTTAGCTAATCTGTGACTATAATCAGTAGATACTAGCTGAGCGTTGAAGGACTTGATTTGGAACTTGGAATGATACGGATTTCACCGCTTCATAGACTACTGGACCCAACGCCAATTTTTTTCGGAGATTGATTGCCAATTTAGTAGTAGGTACGTTGTTCATTGATAAACCCTTTTGGAATTTAGTTAATTGATTGACTTTTAAAATTTTATAATTAGAATTCGTCTACGAATAAATTCAAGATACAAAGAATAAAAGTTTTAAATTGAACGGAACTCAAAAGTTAGCTCAAAAGTAAGTAGGTAAAAAGAGATGATGCGTAGCTCAAAGATACGATAAAAATTAGACAAGCAAGTTAATGAATGTATTCAGTAGACACGTACGGGATTAAAGATCGTTCAATGAACCACGAAAATGAGCAGGCACGCAGAAAACCGCCACTAAGCGAAATGCTCCAAAAATGCTCGCACCGCGTTTGGTAAAATTGGACGGTTCACGCATCGCTTACCATTATGTCGCAAAATATTATACCCCAGTGTTTCAAAATTACGTTATCATTCAATACGTATGTCGTAAGCGTTGTGTTGTGTAGAATGTAGGCCAACATAAAATAATTTGAAACCAAATTACAATAAATCTTGACAACTGCTAGCATAGAGATGGTTACGAGTATTTGTCCCAACAGGCCAATTTAAATATATTATGAGGCAGTTATGCATTAGGTGGTTTCACTTAATCCAGGATTAGCTAATGCTCTGTTAAATCCCAGCTTTGGTGGTGACATGTAGGTTTACGTATGTGGTGTAGTAACATTTTGTGGTAACATCATCGCGGTCACAACTGCATTATTTCCTACCTCTAAAACCTTTTACGCATATGGCTGGTCAGATTGACAAAGTGGTGCAGATCACCTCGTCATAAATAGTCTTGGTAGGGGGTTTCACACCTTTACGGTCTGAATGTGGTAAGTACGACTCACTCCAACATCTACCCGATAAATTAGTGTCCTGTATCATCAAAGCTCGAAGTACAAACTAACATAAATTTTACTTTTCTAAAGCCGCGTACCTACTTTACTTCCTTCTATTTTTTTTGTTTTGGTCTACTTGGTAGTTTTAATTAGATACCTAGTAAGTAGTGGCTCGGCGTTGGCACGGTGATCTTTTGTTCAGGCGTTTCATTAGTGGACTTTTTCAATTCAATTAGATTAAGTTTTTGTTTGCGAAAGGAGGAGTTGCGACCCAATTGATGAGGAAAATAGCACTTTCTGCCCTTTGTTTGGCCACAAATGGGGTGGCTGCAGACAATGCCGTACCTCGGGCGCGATAACGTCTCGAGGTGGATACGGGTATGTTGTGTATCGAAGCAAGAAATACACACTATCCTAGTAATATTATTAAACGCGAAAGTCTTATCTGTTTCTCTGTCTCTCTGTACGCTAGATACTTACTAATTACGCGGGATAAGAATTGAGTTTATTTGTATCGCCATAAACTGTTTTTTCCAAAGCTAGACCTAATTACGTTGTGGCAATAAATTTAATGTAATAGGGAGAAAATACATTGTAACTGTATGGGCGCAGGTAAACACGCATTATTTGTCAAGCACTTAGGAAGTTTAATGTTGAAAAATATATTTTAGCACCATCATTTTAAAGCTCTAAAACGTTTGAATTATTTGGTAGAGTAGCCGCTGATATCGAGCAGGTAGACAGGCGTAGGTACAAAGGCTTCCTTCGCACTTAGGACTACAAAGAACCGTCACTCAGGTCTGTCTGGTTGACACTCGACATCCTGTCGAACGGTTTCGGTAGGTAGTATGTGATTCGATGCTTTGTAAAATGAGACTGTTCGTCAGATCTGCAATATGTATATTATAGAATTAAGTAGGCATCTCTACCTAGTCTAGCGTCTGACGGAGACGAAGTTGCGAGCAACGGCTAGTTAGGATATTTGTCTTGTGCACATGTAACACATTACATAATACATTATACACTATGTACGTGTAATGTACGTGTATGTATCTGTACCTAATGTGTTTTTTTATAAACATACGTACTAATTAGCTACCTATGGCTTTTTGGTAAAGAAAAACATCGCGAAGAAACCCGCATTCCCGAATATAATTTCAGAGGTGGTCCAATCTACCACGCTTAAACCGGCCCCCGTGGTGGATTATGAATTATGACTATGACTAAACCTATGAATTATGACTACCTAAACTTCCCCACGAAAGTGACCAAAGTGTTTTGCGGATTGTAAGATTTTATTATATCTATCCATTAGAAAAGTATACCTAGGGCAATATTTATGCCGGCCTTATGCTCTCGTTGAACGTTATTATAATGAATACGCAATGAATATTAAAAATTAAAGATACATTAATGAAGCATTCATGCATAAATGAAATATGGCCTACGTTAATGTTGCCCTGTGCTTAATTGAATTCGCAAAACAGCGATGAAATACAATTTCATCAGAAATGTAATTTTAAGGTTCTATTCGAAATTACGAGGTACTTATATAAAACAGCCTTCATTTAAGAATGTATATGTACTCATATAGTAGGTCCTAGAAGTTTTTAAACTTGTGTATTGTAAGTAGTATTTATTGATAATCTTTCTTCGTGTCGCTTTTTCCACAATTGTGTCTTGAAATTAGCTTTATTGGTTGAAACGTCGCATCATGTTGGTGGAGTTAAATATAAGTCGATGTATACTGAATGAATTAATATTTTAACGTAATCTTTAGCCCAGCAAACTGCTCATAGTGTAGCCTGAAAACTATTTGACTTAGCTTAGCCAGGACACTGTAAAACCTATTAGGGTCATTATTGTATGTACCTAGGTACGTACCTACATGGGTGTCAGAGTTAGGTACATAATAATTTTACAAATTTTATATTTTCACATAAATTTTTTATAGGTACCTAGGTAGGTACAAGGACTGTAAAAAACTAAATAATAATCGTTCCCCGTAATAACCCTCAGGGATGGCACTCTGAATATTTGACGACTCTGTCCCGACGTTTTACGATTTTAGTTTGTATAATATCTACTTTAGGTATAATTTAGAATCGTCTCAGTAGGTATTTAATTTTATCTTGAACGCTCTTTTTATGTGTTTCACCCTCACGGGCTAGACGGTTATATAATATAGAGTAGGTCTGTAGTTCATAATATATTTACAGATTTTTGAAAACGATAATTTTTTTATGCAGTGCAGTATCAATGATCACGTACCTTGTAAAAGTAATTCAAGTAATAAGTTTGTACGAGCAGAAAGCACAGTTTAATTGTAAAATTAAATTAACATTTCGGAACGAGCGACGAACATCAAATATTCAACAATAATGCTAACGAAGTCGTGTAGGTAGAGTCACAAGGTACTACAAACGTTCTTAATTTTCAGATGTTGTATGTTAATTTAGTGGCCTATATTTTGCATAAAAATGTAGGTAAGGTAGATACCTAATCATCAAAGTACTTATACAAATGTTCATACATCTGTATCAACATAAAAATATGCTTTGTTGGCGTGTTTCTTTTTCAGTTTTTATCCCTAGCAGGTTGCTTTACTAAAAAGCTTTTCTTGATTAGTTTGATTTTTTTTTGTATTCGCGACGGACGATTAATCGATGCTAACAATTTTTAATCTATAGTAGAAATATGCAGTTGAACGACCTTTTGTCGGTAAAGCTTTTGCAGATAAAATTCTCATGTGAAAACAGTTGCAACGTTCGGGCCAAAAATTATAAAAATAATAACAATACCTTTCGCAAAACGGTCGAAATGTACAAAAAGTTATTTGTTATGGTATTTATTTAGCAAAAAATAACAATGCTCTCTTCAAAAACAAGTTTCAAACGGCACACATTGAAACTTTTCAATTTGAACTTTAAGTTCTATAGACCTTTGTTCAACTTTATCTACCTCTACCTATTTAAAACTCGACGTCATCGTCAGCATCGGCATGCTTTTTCTTCACTAATATTATAACGATAGGTTATATAAGCTTGTTTATGAGTTTGTAGGGGATGTAATATCCCGAACTAAGGAGCCGATTCTGAAAATTATGTCACTAATAATTTAAGAAGCTATAATATTCTTGAGTGCCATACTATAAGTTGTGTTTTATCTCGAGAAAACGCTGAGCTCCTGCGGGTAAAGGGGAATAGCGCGGGGCACAATTATTTAAATATAAGTAAGTTAGTTTAGTTAAAATATTAGTGAGATGTGATTGTTTTATCAGTTCACGTGCACGCCACATGGGAGTGAGGAAGACGTAAACACATCCTTTGTACCTACTTAACTTTGTTTATGAAACCCTGAGAGGAAACCATTGTATAAAGTTGTTCAACGCTCGGTATACCTATTTGTAAATGTCAACAGCTTTAGAAGCGGATATACATACACACATCTTAATCTGTACTAATATAATAAATAGTATATACAATATTACAATCGTTGTTTCATACGTTAAGTTCGTGATCGTGGAACTTGATCGATTGTGATCATATTTGCATCTGGGATAGTTACATTCTTTTTTAAATTACTCCCTTGTGGGGGTGGGACGGGGAAGGGAAAGGGGCCTATTTTTGAAACATCGTTTTTCTTTGTCCTCACTTGCTCCTGATGATCCTTGATATCATCCTTTACTAAATATAAATGTACCTAAATAGCGAACAAAATTAAATATTTAATTAACGCCGCTAGTTCAGTGTTCCTTGAATTTGAATACCCTACGTGCGGTTATGTCATTGAGTGAAAACCGCTTGTACCACATTCAATTAAGATACATTCATTACAGCAAATACAAAGTTAGCATGTGGTTACAATTTTGAAACGGAGTAGCCCCTTTTTTGCCTATTTTGCCACGTTTCGCCCTTTCGCCCCTCATGCCCTGTTTCGCCAAATTGGGTCCAGGCCCAACTCTTGTAAAACATCAAAGTAACTATTTCAAAGATGCCGTCCTTTCAAGCGAGTATTAAAATGTAATTTCCGAACTGCCATCAAGTGGAACCAAATATAACAGGCGTTTCAAACGCGCGTTTATCACGCTGTTTCGCAAAATATAGACATACGAGTCTGTGGATGCGTAACGCACGTGTTCAATGCTCATTTTCATTTCAGTTTTTATTACTGCGTGGATTTCTTTAGTTATATTCTCATAATGTTTTGTTAGCTACAGAGATGGAAGATCAAAGTTAGGACCCTCACCTCGTTTTACTAAACCTGTTAATTTTTAATAGACTATAAAAAAAATTGTTGTTAATTTATATGATATTTTTATGTTTTATATTTTTCATGCCATTTTGAAAATCAGCCTAACATTAAAGATTTTACTCCACCACAAGCCTTTTCCCCTACTTCATCCGTTAACGAAGTTTGCGTAGGCACAGTTCAGGAAGTCGCGTCCGAAGTAATTTCAGCTTGACAAAGTTTTTGTACGATAGTCTATCTATAGTTAGATATAGCTGTACGCATACTACACAGTATATTATACACAGGTAGACATTGTATTTTGTGGTGCTACCGACATTTAAAGTGATTATAAAGTTTGAGAGTAATATATCTCGGTGTAGAGGGCTACGGCGTAGCACTTCTACGAACTTCGAAACGCGCATTGTTCGAAACTCTAATCTACTACTTACTATATACTAGGCTTGAACAACATTTTCCGTCCCTTCAAGAATTTTGATGAAAGCAAGCATTCTCCTGTAGGAACCTCCATAACCATGCACCAATGGACTAACGAACTCTGTACGCTTCGTCCTTCAGTCCACCGTTTGTATTACCATCATGTTGAACAAATTCCAATTCTATGAAACAATTGGAGGTTAGTTTGCTCTGTCTCGTTGAGATCGACGCTGAATTTGGCTTTTCGATTTACGTACCTAAATAATATTTAGTTGCTCCCGCTCCATTTGATTTCAATTCTATTTTGAATGCAAATGTTTACATGTACAAAGATAAGCGGCTCCCGCATTCAGTAATAATACAAAAGGCACCTATCATGTAATATTTTGTGAAGCAATAAGTAGCTATCGGTGGCAGTATATACCTACCTGAAAGATAAAGAAAAAGGTTATTTTACATTGTGTTTTGAATTAATAGTGTTTTTTTATAATTATGTTATTTTGCATTATGTAAAAACAGACACTTCAATTTAATTTATTTGTATAGAAGTATCCATAGATATACCTAAGTAAACGTATACCTAATAATTCAGCCTGCACCGTCCCACTGCTGGGCAATGGCCTCTCCTCACTTTCGAGAGAAGGATTAGGCTATGATCCACCACGGGGACCCGGTCCGGGTTGGTGGATAACATGCCTCCGAAATAATTCTCGGGCATGTTGGTTTCTGCACGATGTCTTCACAGAAATCTTGTGATAATTACGTACAGAAACACATTAGTAGGTACGTGCCCGCAATGGGATTCTCTCTCTCTTACTTTGGCAGGCATACGTTCGCCCACTAGGCTACCACCGCTACTCACTACTAGGTATTTTTAGACATAAAATAACCACAATATATTGGAACTTAACTAGCGTAGTGTAGGGAGCACCTACTTAGTATACATTAGTACTCGTATATTGTTTTGGGGATCGACACGATTCGGCGAATGCTAATGAATCAATCTGCAGTTAGTAATTACAATAATAACGGCTCAGCCCAGTATGAATGAGTACTAATCAGGCTATATTGCTTCTAGCCAAGAGCACACACAGTGACTCGAGCCGTTTCACTTGAAGTTGATTAATTAACGGCATTCGCCCCAGTCTGTGCTATAACGAACAAAGAGATTATTGTATACGCATCTATTTGACGCGTTTTATTCCAAGGCATTTATATTGTACTTTGATTAAACGAAAAGGGATCTACAAGGGCGTTTAGTTAATCAAAGCTATATACATTATATTAGGCACTGTTTTATTGGCAATCTTTTTAATTGCTGATATTACTTTTTCATGTATTAAACCTATACCTATATACTAGTTAAGTGTAGTCCTAGTCCTGTTGGCTTATTTGAGAGCAAAGTACCCATATTCTATTAGGAATAGGTACTAATTGTTACAGCTACCAACTTTGGGGCTAATCGAATTATCTGAGCCGAATTGCGAACAAGTTTAATTTAACTTTGAAATTACTCTAATTGAGCGTTTGAAGCCCTTTCAAGCTTTCTTGTAAGCGTCTTAAAATTATTTTATAATAGCTATTTACTTTTTTAAATGTAATAGTGTGAAGTCAGGTTCTTAATTGCCTAAAAGTGAAAACTTTACATCGATCAGTTCTGTAGTATTTACGTCATGAGAAAACTTACAGACTGACACCCCTTTAAAAATGCCAAATTCTATTCATCAGCCTATTAGTCTACATAAAGTCTCCTAGACCATTTTTAAATCTATCCTTATGGCCTTATATATAGATTTGAACCAAACAAAGGGGACTAACTAAGCCTAAACCCCTCTTTATCTTTTCCGTGTCGTCGTGTTCTTCCACATCTGTAGCTGACACTGACATAGGATAACATTAACGTTAGGATCACGTTAGGGGGACACTAACTTTTCAAGAACAGATAAGCAGACAAACCTTTGTAAAGGATTGTAAAGTTGTATAACGTTTACATGTGAATCCTGTACGAATATGTGTCAGTACAAGTATAGTACGAGTATAATAAAAATAAAGTCGATGCCATTCGCGGGCCCTTGACAAGCCTGACAAACTCTGCCATCAAAGGACGCCTCATTCAAAATCAATCAAATTCATTTTCGTAAATAAAATGGGTCTACTATCAAACCGCATATTGCGTAAAATTGTTTTTGTAATATCTATCCATATGTCAAATCTGTTCGTACCTTAAATTTAATAGTTTTAGGCACTGACGAACAGAGATCGAAAGTAGGATCAAAAATTTAAATTTCGATTGGGGGCTTGTGTCCAATCCGTCTTTTTACTGTGATGCTACTCTGCCATCTTGCCTGCCATCATGTCGTATAGACTCACTCGGCTCAGTATCAGACGAGGATCTTCACTCAG
Source organism: Hylaea fasciaria (assembly GCA_905147375.1). Taxonomy (NCBI): domain Eukaryota; kingdom Metazoa; phylum Arthropoda; class Insecta; order Lepidoptera; family Geometridae; genus Hylaea; species Hylaea fasciaria. Next base: position 11,563,564 of record LR990193.1, on the reverse strand, counting down.
ATCCTCAGCAGTATAGTGTCTCAAAGTGGACAGTGAGCTTTCCCATTCGTTATTTTTATCGCGGTCTGCGATTACGCTGTCGCTGCCGCTGACATCGCCTCTCTGTTTATTGGTGGTACAAGTTATAAGCGGCAGATTTTCAGTTTATTTTATCGTGTATTCTTTACTTATCCGAGTTATCATCACTTTTAAAAACCTCTGGCGTAAACCACTTGCCCCCCCCCCCCCCCCCCCCATCCCAGCGTTTAATTAAACATGGTAAATCTGTTAACAAATCTAGTTGAACAAAATCTGGGTTACGAACAATATGAGTGAAGAAAATAATCATTTTAACATTTCATACACAAGATTACTTAGTTTTAGTTTTTAGTTTAAACGATGTTTTTTATATTGCCCATTGTTAACATAGACTAAAAGATCTTTAAATTATTATGACATCGCGCTTGTGCTAGAATTTCCAACTCCGCGCTTTGACAGATGTGGAGCCTTTTCGAAATGATACGTAGAAAGAGTTTCAGTTCCATCTCAATAAACAACCGACATCGTACCTACATGCAATAAGGTAGGTACTTCGCCAGAGATATCTCTTTTATTAACTCCGTCTTGTAGGTGGAGCAAAGACGGCAGTGGAGGGAAATTCTGGTATTGTAACATATTATAAATATTATGTGATAAGTCGAAAATCTAGCTAAAGAGGTCTTTATCAGCAGTGGAAGAGAATAGGTAAGAGTACCTAGAGTAACGTTTTTTTTTTATTTTGTGACTTTGTGTTTGTTGATAACCAACAACCTCTGGCATTTTTATTTGGTCAGAAAAGTTATGACTTTCTATGATTTCAACTTTTCAAGTCAACCGTCTATTTTCCTAGCAATGTTTCAACCGACTCTCAGATATTTCTTCCGATCCTAAAAGGCGGAATCCATGTCAACTACCTACCCGATCAGTAGAGTAGACCCCTTTCATAATCATTTCCATCAGTTGTTCTTCGGCAGTGGAATGCACGCACAAAAACAAGAGCTAAAATCATACGTATCATCATGACTGTTTATTAGGGCTCCACTCGTTATAAGGGACGAAGTGATCGCATTACTGTTATTTCCGTCCCCTGTTTTAAAGGGATTCTTTCCGCTATGGGTTCAATCTTTAACTTTCCTACAATCAGGGGGATTATACATTTATACCTACAGGGTGAAATGTTAGAAGGTATAAAACCCTTGAAACTGGTATATTCATTCAGATCAGATTTATTGAATTAAAACTGCGTTCAATGTGTACCTACTAAAACGAGCTAAATAACTGAGGTATAGTAAGTAGGGTGACTACACAGATTATAGAGGTGGTCTTTTCACTCATAAAGCATACTAAAAAAATATTTTTGGTGATATAATATTCACAATAATATACCTTATTTTCAATACAAACTTACGAGCATCCTGTATGCATGAACCAGTTTTTGCCGATATTCTAAATTAGTGACCCCATGGCATGGCATGCGGACAAAAACGTTAGCACCTGCACTATGCAACATGAACTTATGCTACAAATAGTTTATTTCGTAGCATTAGCAATTATTATGATGGTTTAGAGAGAAATCAAGTGGCAGTTATACTAGCATATACCTACTCTTGATATCACAGTCATGTAAGTTATGTTATGTGAAGGTGCCCGCTGCCCATCTATCTATACGCATCTGCCTATTTGCCATCGCACTAAGTGGGATCAAGGGCACTAGTTTAAAAATTAACCAAAAGAGCGCAGTGACCCAAAATAAGTCTTGACACTCGATCCTTGTCCACTTCGTCGAACAATCGGGTGTCCGGTAACTAACTAATTAGGACGGGTAATTCAAGACCACTAACAGTCGCTGCAATTCAAGATGACTCCGTATGAAGTGATCATTTGCCTCAGATTTCACAGTCCAATAACAGACCAAATAATGTTACAATACGACAAATAAACGTGGCAGTGTCGCAGCAATACAAACAAGGTAAAGAAACATACAAATTGTGTGTACACCTGCTGAATGTTATGCAATGCGTTGGCCAATAATTCGGCAGGTGCGTGTACTGCTTAAATTTTACATGGGGATGTCTATATATTATTTGCGCAGGTGTGGCAGAAAAATTCATAAACATAAACTATTTTGGGTCTCCGGTTCTCCGCGTATTTAGTCTCCGAATACGGTATTGGAACGACCTGTTTAGTCCAATACCGTATAATAGCTACAGTATTTATTCTACCAAAAGTATCCAAATGAGTTAACAACCCATTTTAGCTTAGTTGTATGGCTGGGAAAAGCTTCATTTCGGTGCCTAAGTACAGATTTTATCCAAATCGAGTTTCTAGAGAGAGATCAAAGAGATTTCCACCTCGTGACTCGTGAAACGAAGTGAACAAACACTTGCGGTTAAAAGCCTTGCCTTTGAAACGTCTTAAAATATTCTGTGAAGATATACCTACGGCCATGGGGGTTGTTATGGAGATAGGTATGTTGCATGACGCTTCTGATCATCGGCTTTTTCGTTCCCACTGCTGGGACTCCCAGCCAGTATTCCAACTGTTTAATTAGACTTTAATTGTTATTTTGCAAGGGGGCTTGTCTTTCCAACGGCTAAAAGTTTCATAAGAGTTAGTCTGGAAATTTAATCATAACAGAAAGTTGAACGACAATACTGAGAAGTGCGTGAGGCGACATTAATTAATTATACATGAGTGCGGAGCCCTCAACCAGGATTTAGATGAGGCGCATTTTTCGGTTGTTCTCCCTTTGCAAAGATGTTAGCAAAAGTTTGAGAATTTCTTTAAGTAATTTGTTTTGGGAGTCAAGGAAGGTTTTTATTGGTTAAACTTGGGCAAAGGGATAAATTTCCCTTTATGTGTGACGAATTAAAGCCGCCCAGCAAGAACTTTTTTTTATATTTTTTTACTTTATTCTCGTTATTGTTTTTCTCGTCCCAGGTGAGAAGAACTTACCGGTAAAAGTACTTCAGTTACCTATAGGCTTTGCACGAGTAGTGTCAATTCATGTGCAAAATCGGTCAAACAAAGAGAAAAACTATACTTAAATCTAATAAATCTGAATAGGGAACAACACAGGGGCCTACTTCGTCACTCTGGCAAGAAGAAACTTTTCCAATTACTTTGATTATCAAACGGGTTTTGTTACAAAAGACTCTTTCTTCGTGAATTTAATAAAATGTAGAACAAAGAGTTTTAATAAAATAATTTTCAGTAAAGCATTCTACCGAGACCAATCTACAAAAACACCTTTATTTATTGGGTTATCAAACTTAGGTACCAATACATTTCAGTTTTACATTATTTTTATAAATAAAGTGATTAACGTATTGGTATATACTCGTATATGCGTCCTATGTATAGCCCATCAATATACCTAGTATCAGGCCAACACAGCAAGTCAATAATTTGAGCTTATCTTACAGTCTCTAAATCAAATAAGCAAAGCATCTCCTAATAGTACATTACGATACGTGCTGTCTAAGTAGTATATTAATACACGGCGGCGTGAAGTTAGCGCCCGAGCGAAGCGAGGGTGCTAACCGCCGTGTATTTAATAGACTTACTTACGCAGCGAGTATCGTATACTATTTTATAGCACGTGCGTCATAAACCCGCCATCTATTTAATTTATTTAAAAATAATCTCCTAATTAATGCAATGAAAAGATGTTCATTTGACTCTTAGTAATAAACACACAAGTTTAATGTGGGTAGGTTGACATTCCACCAGTAGAGAACGGGAAAATACAATTTACGCCTACCCGTATCACTTCTAGATTTTGTATTTTTGGATGCATATCTATTGTTTGTGGATTGCTTAATGTGATATTGTTTTACATTTAATATTGTTCACTTTAAATAATAGTCAAACAGGTTTCAACTAAAAATATTAAAAAATCAGTGAAAAATATCAATATTGTAGGGCTCCATTTTGTAACCAAATCTTTATCGTAACGTGAATACCTACTTAATATAGGAATCTGTGATTGATCTGGTTTGTGCATAAATGTATTCACTATGAGACTATATTTTATAATATTAGATATGGTGTATAATAATTGAAAGTGTGTGTATTCAGTGAAAATGCAACATTCCGAAATCAAGTAAGCCTATTCTTAAGTTTCAATAATTATATAATTGGAATAAGACATTTTATAACAAAGGTACAGAGTACGGTTAATATCGCTAACTTAGGTATAGCGTTTCAACGTAATAAGTAATATTGTCCGACGAAGACCAAAATGAAAACATGCAGAAATATGGCGCCAAAGACATTGGCGTTTCGGTCCCACTCATTAGGTTATACAATATACGTATCTTCTCTTGCTTAGTATGAGTTTGTGAGTGGTGTAAAAATGTATGACTGATTAGCTTTGGTTCAGTATTACACTCGCAACGATGGGTATATTCTTAAACAGTGTGAAGTTAGTGAATATCAGGCCGTTTAAAAATGTGCTACTTTGAACAGCGCAAAGTGTGACCTAAGTGCGGGTTTAGGTCGCACGGTGCTATAAATCATATTATGATTTATGGTGGCTATAATACTAAGTTTACACAAACTATAAAATTGGCATCTCGAGCTGAACAATAGCCCGAGTTTCCCTAGCTAACAATACCAACTTCTGACGGCCTGTCACAACTGCATTAGCGTACAAGCTAATATGACCCGGATACGTCACACCCAGAACTGGCACAAACTGCCAAATTAACTTTCGCATTATTTGCCAGGTTAGTAGTTGGTCTGTGACGGTACTACTGGCTGTATTGTGAGCAAACATACAATACTGACATTAATTCTGAGTCACTTAATTTGGTCTGTATAGAGACAGGCTTCGAGGCCTTTAATCCAATTTTTTATTTATAATGCCTACATTATTCCTACCTAAGTATACAACATTCTATTTTCATCTGGTAAATAGTAACTTCCTACATATAGATATGGCCCATAATTTACCATATACATATATATGACCAATAATTTACTTATTTGGTTTTAGTTTTATGTCACGGGATTATCCCAACTTCGCTTATATTTTGTGTAACTACCGTTTTATTAACTTGGTACAACACGAATGTAGGTAAGTATAAATAAAAATAAAATATAAATACCCTACTCGCTGTCCACGAGTATATTTGGTATCAAATTTATTAAAGTTATAAAGTAAGTAGATGTACTTATATACGATGGTTTTCTGTGACCCGGCCATTTCGTTCATATGCGGAATCTTTAGAATAGAATAGAAAATACATTATGACATGTAAACACCAGTAATAGAGTAACAAGATACATACCTACTTAGTACATACTTTCACAGAATGGAACATTCGCTTTCTTTTGTTCCGACGACGTTTGAGGGGTTTAAATTAGATAGAATGAGGGTGTTGTGAATCATCTCGTGGGAAAACTACGTCCATACTAACTAGCTAATGAAATCAAGCGGTATAACGTGTCTTTTAAATTAATATTCATTAAATGGTGGGTCATAACTCAACCGGATATTTCAATTAGGCTCGTTTCGATATTTCAAGTCATAAATTTGCTGCATGCGGGTATGCATGCCGCTTTGTTGGTCTTTTTAGAAGTTTTTTTTTAACGTAGAGGTACAACGCTAGTACACCTATGTTAGTTTGATAATGTGGATGGACGGATACTTATTTAAGCTATCCTACAGTTATTTAAGTTGCTTAGGTACCAACATCCGGTCAGCCGGCACAAAACCATTGAACATGTGCCATAAAAAACCATATTATATCCTACATAATAATATGTATATAATATTGAATCCTTAATTCCCTTGGTCACGGTATCACGCGTGAACGGCTCGACCAAGTTAGCAAACTTTTTTTTGTTGTTTTTTATTGTTAGGAAAAACAAAAGAAACAAAACGAAAAAGTTGCGCGGAAGATTAGAAATTTTGAGGAAACTCACGTCCACATTTACTTCAGTAGGGTAACTTTTTTGACGGGTAAAATGACAATGACAGGACAATGTCTGTCGGGTCAGCTAGTATACATATATAAATATATATATATATATATATATATATAGGTACTTATTATAGTTAGTGACCAAGCATTTTTATTGATAGCTGGAGTGCACAAAGGGTTCAATTCTGTTCAAGTTGTGGGTTCGTAAAGTTATCCCCGACGGCGGTTAAAGTTCTGAATAATCTCCGTTTGCAAACTGAACGAACAGTTTCCAAGTATTGTGAAGAAGTTCGCGGCTTAACCCGTTTCCACTACGGACTTCAATGAGCTAACTGCGCTCTTCCCGTCTGCTCGCGGAAAAGCTTTCAGATAATGTATTGTTCAGCTTACCGAGCTTTATTTAGTTAAAAGCTTTTGTTGTGAAGTGTTATTGACGGTTTGGCATTGTTTTAAGTATTAATTTTACCAATTTAACCATCTTACAAGTGTACCTAGCCATACCTACTTATAGTTTGTGATGCATGATATATATTATGGTCAAACTGGCGCATCGCGGCTACCGACTGTCATACAGTTGTCTATACGCCTCCGCAGACTCCCGGGAAATCTCTCGATAAAGCATCAGATTTATCATTTCACAAGAAAACCATACACTAGAACTCCCACACGGATTATCCGTGCGCACGAATCCGCCAAATCATAACATACGCAAATAACAACATATGCGGACCGCGGATCCTCCGACAATCCGGCTAATGTCGCAGACATTCGCAATAAAAACTCCATTCACAGCACAATAAACGCAAAAATACACTCCACATATTTCCCCAAAAGCATTGAGGCTTATTAAATGCTGGCGGGCTTTATTACGCGCCCGTAGAGATTAAAATGGAATGCGAAAGTTATTGTTAAGTTGTGATATTTATTACGATTGGCGGTTTCTGCGGCCCGCGTGGCGACATGTGCGCCAAAGGGTTATCTTAGGGTTGGTCACCGTTGTTTTCTTTATGGTTTTACCGAACAAAGGGCAGAGGGCAAAGGGTAACAAGTTCGCGCCTACCGCCCGCTGGGTTTAGCGTTGCGCTTTTTTGTCCAAAAAGAGGATTACGGAAATAATGCTGATGTCTTATTTAACGAAAGGATAATATTTTTGTTATGGCTATAAAGGCTGGTTACCGGGTGGTAAGGTTTATACTGAAAAAAATTGACCTGCATACCGGAAAATTTTAATGGAAATGTTGGTGATCTACAATGTAGTACATATTATAATTATTTAGGTAGGTAAGGTAGGTAGGTAGGTAATGACTTCCCAAATTATTTCAATTTTATTCAACTTTATTGTAAAAACCAAATTATTTCAATTTTATTGTTAAACATTTTGATAAACATTATATTTCACCCAGATCCATTTCACACTGGATTAAATGCACTTTACATCAACTCTATCAAGTTACTCTGTATACTTATTACAGTTCATACGTCCATTGCATAGAGTTGATATTTAAAAAAAACTTCGCTAATGTTGCCAGATTATAGCTCTACAAAGTTATCTGACAAGTGGCACTTCTCAACAATAGAATTTTTTAAATAGTTTGCGATACCCCCTCGGCAAAGTTTTTTAACAAATGTCGCGGTGGATTATTCGAACATTAATGATAGCGGTTTCATTGGCGGGGTGGTCCTCACGCCATATTGGGACACTTTAAAAACTCATCCGTAAATTAAATGTAATTGTTCGCTTGTTAACCAAATCGAGGGGGATGAGGCGGCGCGTGAGCATTTTTATTTCTTTTTTAATGCATTTGGAACAAGTATGCATCTGATTTCTAAAAGTATTATTAGGTATACTCGTTACGGAAGGCGAAGAAGCAGAGTTATATCTTTTGAATACCTACATAATGATAATATAACGTCTTGGACTATTGTAAGAAATGAAATGTGATTCGTCAATCTTCTACAGGAAAAATAATAATTACTGTAAGTAGCTTCATTCATGTAATGGTACGGATCAAACACATATTTTGTGTGTCGATGGCTATCATGTGACCATTTACCTAAGTAGTATACACTTTTTCAGTTATTAGGTAGGTAAATATAGGTACATCTATAGTTCCTATATTATATTGATTACTGTACCACCTACTTTCATATCTTATAAAATATTTTTCTACGGAGTGATTTGTGCTTGCAGTGATACATTTTTTTTTACCATAGCATACCTACGACTGTTTAGTGGTATTGTTTTTTTTTAACGCCACCGTCCATTGTCCACCAATGACAAGCAAATAGGCCGAGTTCACACAAGGGCTTTTTACTGAGCCCAGTCATGCCATAAGGTGCGAATGGCCCAATTTGCTGTCCATTCAGTAACACAGATAAAACATGTCCCCCATGGACCTCACTTGACCCCTGCATGCGCATAAATTATGCATAATCATCTGCAGTACAGCTTGTCATTTCGGATGAGGATTATTAATAAGTACCTACTATACTCATGTCTACTTTAGGCACAGAATGTGAATAGGGAGAATAGTAGTTTTATTTGTCCCCAATGGGGTAAACTATACGTTGCAATATATATTAACAATTTGTTAAAATGTCTCAAAATGTACTCACAGGCAGCTACGAAACCAAAACAAAATAATAAAGACCTCAACATTAAATGGCACGCCTGAGTTTCTGAGGACTACAAATTCAAGAAAGGCTGGTAACAAAAGTAATTATAAACATACAAGAGAAGAAAATTAAAGTTCAAAAAAGAGAAAGAGGAAGGAAAAAGAAGTGGAAGCAGTTATTGAAGCTTGGGGAAAAGCATGCGTCATTCAGTCATTGTACCCGTACTGACGTAACTCAATAGCCATCGTAAAGTGGAACGTTGTGGTCGGAACACTTCCAACTTGCCTTTGTATCATGGTAGGTAGTTGGTTTGACATTATTCACTACTGCTGGCTCCCTTTTGTCAGACTAAATCAATGTGCTTGTACATGTCTAGGCCGAGATATTATTAACGTTTTTTTATGTTTTCCAGACCAATCGTTAAACACTTTTTGGAGAAGCTTTCGACCTGCCCTTTTGCTTAGCATCAGCTTATGTTACGTCTTAGTATGCTTATGTTTGCTTCGCTTTGTTTTTGTAAGTATGCTTTTACGCTACACGCACTCAAGGAACTCGTTTACACTATTTGCTTTGTTTCTCGACTGTACTTTTGGGCAAAGCCATCAATACATGCTCGGACATCCTTCTTTCTAATTTCCAACTTATGTGGATAATTTGCTTTATAAGCAACCACAAAATAATCTTATAATACTTAGCTGAGGACGAATACCTAAGTAATGGTATTTCAGGCGGGTACTATCTCTTTGGGCCAAGGTTTTTTCTTAAAATGTTATGTAGCAAACTTAGCAAAGCACAAAATAATAACTGCAGAAGCGGAGCTTTCGAGCCAGCGTAGCGTAAATTAAATAAATAATTATTGCCGTGTGCTTCATTATATTTCACAGCCATTATTGCGATATGAAAGGAAAGTTCGCAGCCACGATTTAGTGTTTAATAAAGCGAGAGAGAACTGACACGTCTTCTATTACGAAAACCGAAAACGGAAACATTACGTTTTATGACCGCCTTGACCGTGGCGTTAATTAATATGGTTATTACTGCCATAATTAACGGGGAGAAAGTTAATTTACCAATTTATCGTTTCGTTCAGTTATTACAAAATAAATTCATGTGAATATTAAACTTGTAAAGCAGTTGCAGTTAACGTAGCAACTCCGATTTAGTTTGTGGTTGCACCTGCGCAAAATAAAGTTCGAAGGGTTCTAATGCAACCTCATTAGATAAACAAATCCTAACGTCCTTCTAACGGTTTCTGTGAGCAGATTACAACCCCAAACATTTGGGGGTTTCATATCAGCAGATTAGTATGCATCGCTGAATGTACTCTGCCATTTGAAAAGGCCCACTTTTGGGGTAAACTCGAGATTTTTTACTGATTAACAGCTTCTGTTAATTCCCATCACAAAACGCTTTTTTTAGATAACTTAACAAACAGTACGTATTTAGGCGGATTTACCTGTACGAACGATACAGGATGCTACAAAACTTTATAGGTGCGCAAAAGTTTAATAACATGGAAATAATCTTTACCTACCCTAAAGTTAGGGGTTGAGGAAGCACTTTCGACCAAAGCGTGTGTTGTAACGAAGAAAGTTTAACTTCCACAAGGCATCGTGTTAAAAATAGGTATTTGTAAAGGTCACATTGTGGATGGCGGTAGAAATAATAAATATAAACGACAGGTAAAAAATCTTAGCTAAGTACAAGTTTGAAAAATTGAAAGAGAGCTTGTTAGAAACATAAATATTATTATTTTCGCATTTGCAAAAATCAGCGAACCCGAATCGGAAAACGAAAACGTACCTACCTACCTAATTGCTGGTATATTGAGTTGTGATTGTGAGACGAAAATTCGTCCAAATCGTATTTGCCTCGGAATTAGATTTCTTATTAATGTTTATTTATCGTGTTCCAGTGTGAGTGTACCGGGGTATACTGGCAGCCTGTCGGCGGCGCTCCCGGGCGGCGGCGGCGGCGGCGGCGCGCCGTGGGAGCGGCTCGGCGCCGAGCTGGTGCTGACGGCGCTGGTGGCGGCGGCGCACGGCGCAGCCCGCGAGCGTCGCTGGACGGGCTCCGCGCCCGCGCTGCTCGGCGCCGCCTACACTGCCGCCTCCTTCGTCTCCGTAAGTGCTTAGTAACTGTAACCTTGTATTTTGTATCTACTCGTAAAACTAAAGGTAGGTACATATTATTGTGAGCACAAAACTAAAACGATTCATTTGGTTCCTACAATAATATCATTGTCGATTGAAAATAAAATATCTATTCAGTTCCAAAGACTATTTACTTATTACACGAAGTACTATGTATATATACCTATACAAAGTTAGTTCGAACTCTATATTCACATTTGAAGATATGAATATGGCCGTTCCGAGATGAATCGCGAGCAAATCAGTTGAGACTCACAAAAGGACATATAGTTCCTGGCCATTGTGGCCGCCCGCTCCGTCCTTTATACTGGGACGTAGTTGCGACGTCTCCCTACCTGCCTTTGTGCGGCGCGACAGCTGCGGCCCAAGCATCTGTCGGCTCAAAGGTACGCAACCGACAAAAAATACACCTACGCAGACAAGATAGGTTCTTACCTGTGCTTTTGCAAATCTTTGTATTGGCTGCCTCATGCATCACATATTGGGATTTATATAACTATTGGGCAAGAGCGAGTTTTGATCATGTTCATATTCATTGATTGTTCTGTTGCCACATGTAGGTACGTTGTTAGAACATGGAACCCTGGTGGATACTACAGAATTTTTGTATGAGGGTAGGACACATTAAATAACAGATATTAAACAAAAAGAAGGGCAAGAGATACAGAAAAGAAACTTTTAAGATTCATATTAAATTTGTCGTCGAAGAAGTCTTGTATTGAGTAATAACATTAGCATAGCTAAGTACTTGGTATAAGTATTTTAATGGAGATCTATTGTAATTGAAAACTATTGCGATTAGATACAGTAATAATTGAAGTTTACCTTTACCAGCCTCACTTAGCCAAATTCCGAGCGAATGTATCGAGAGTTCGCAATAATCCCAATCAGTTTTTTTCCGCTTCTTCGCGATTGACATACCACCGGTGGTAGACACAGTTAACTTTCCCAAAGTGGATATTTCACATTATTTTTATTATAGTGTGACGTATAATTCCAGTTGAAACAAAGTGTGTCGTGCTGTTCCAGATGCCATCCCTGAACCCGGCGCGGTCGCTGGGCCCGTCGTTCGTGCTGTCGCGCTGGGAGGCGCACTGGGTGAGCTGGGCGGGCGGGCTGGGCGGCGGCGCGCTGGCGGGGCTGGCGCACGAGTGGGGCGCGCGGCGCCGCGGGCCCTCGCGCGCCTCCTCGCCCAGGGACCTGGACGAGCTGGACAAGCCGGCCTTCGCGCCGCACCACTACCGCCCCACGTACTGCGCCGCCGCGCCGCGCCCCGACACCGCCGAGCCGCTCTACTCCGGCACCAAGTCGCTCTACTGCCGCTCGCCGCCGCCCGCGAGGCACGCGCTGCACAGGTCCGTTACTCGCAGTGTTTCCTCCTTACGCGTCCTAATATCCGAACGGCGACGGAATTAGACAACCTACCAGCGCCTGGTTTTCCGGTAACAAATCTGGGAGTTTTCTAGTCGAGAGTGAATCGGTATCGTTTAGGTAATCGAGCAAGCGAACATAAGTATGAAAAGATGAAAAAGTCAATCTCTGACGCACCTTCTGCGAAATGGATCTGATTGTGAAAAGGATGTCGGCGCGTCATCACGAGGAGTTGAGGGAGTTCCAGAACTCAGTGTTAATTTTAAGTTTGTTTACATTCCAGGTCTCAGTCGGTGTACAGCAAAGGCAGCTCGGCGGCGGGCGCAGTGGCGAGCGGCGGCGGCGCGGGCGCGGGCGCGGGCGCGGGCGCGCTGGCGGCGGCGCAGTCGCTGGTGCTGCGGCCGGTGCCGGCGCACGGGCACACGCACGCGCTCGCGCACGCGCAGAACGCGCAGAACGCACAGCGCGACCCGCCCTACGGCACTGCCAACGGTGTGCGGCCTGGACCCGCCGGTTAGTAGCCTCCTATATCTTTGATCCTAATTTGAGCCTAGAAGTTTCAAAGCAGATTTTGCGTATAGTGTTCAAACTGTAACGGTATGACGTGTGTGACAGGGGCGGCGGTGAGCGAGCGGCGCGAGTCTGTGTACAGTGGGGGCGCAGTGGCTGCGGCGGGGGCGGCGGGGGTGGGCGGCGTGCGGCGGCCGATGGCGGACGACGCCTACGGCACGTACTCGCGCGCGCCGCCCTACCGAGCGCATCCGCAGGACCACTACTAGCGACGCGCCTCGCAGCACAATATTGCGCTGCTCTTCGACGTATAAACATTCAGAGAGTGGGACCGAGGGACGCTTGTGCGTGGCGGTGGTGTCAGTGCGAAGCGGAGCGACGTCAGTGCGAAGCCGAGCGGCGTTAGTAGGAAGCGATGTTACGGTTCCGCGAGGCGCCCTCGTACTTGCACGTCAGTGTAACAGCTTGTGGTCCCAACTTTAAAACTATATACGTCGCGTCGATAAGTTTTTGAGTGACTCTGAAAAGTGTTAACTTTTATTGACTGATGCCAAGTAGACGCTCTAAAATTTTGAACGTCAATTTTTCCAACTGTCAGGAACTGAAAATAAGTGTTTAGAGAAATAACCAAAGTGTACACAACGAGTTTAGTGTGTAGATAAATTTAGGTAGGAGCAGATTTATGGAACTAATGTTATAGTATACAGTGTGAACTAATCTACAGACCTACAAAACTAAAATTTCTTTTGAATTAACGGAAAATATAAAACGGACAACGGAATGCTGACATAGAAATAACGTATAACATGAAACCTAAATATATATATCGCAATTTTAACCCCATTTGTTAGGTAAATAACGTCGCTTATCATGAAGCAATCAATGTAAGCAAGTGTATATAAATTACCTATACCTATTGCATAGTTACATTTTAACCAATGAAATACAATGTAAACTAAATATTTTAATAACTTTAATTAATTGTTAATTCGGTAATTTTAGATAAGTAAGATACCTTTACATGTGGATATTTAAGAAATGAGGTAAGTAAATTATGGTAATATGTAGGCTGAGTTTGCTGTTCTTCCACTTAACTTGTGCTTGCCAACTTTGTATTTTTTTTTTGTTTTAAATAGTAATTAAATAAATGTGACTGAAGTTTTCTGCTTTTGTTTCTAATTAATTTTGGCTACGAGGACCAAATAGTTGCCAAAGGATTTTGTAGTTATTATTATTTGTCGAACTGCGAAGGTTATCAAAAATTTACCTAAAATATAATTTTATAGCACCGTGCGACCTAAACCCGCACTTAGGTCACACTTTGCGCTGTTCAAAGTAGCACATTTTTAAACGGCCTGATGTTCACTAACTTCACACCGTTTAAGAATAATATACCCATCGTTGCGAGTGTAATACTGAACCAAAACTAATCAGTAATACATTTTTACACCACTCACAAACTCATAGTAAGCAAGAAAAGATACGTATAACCTGTAACGTGTGTGACCGAAACGCCAATGTCTTTGGCGCCATATTTCTGCATGTTTTCAGTTTGGTCTTCGTCGGACAATATTACTTATTACGTTGAACGCTATACCTAAGTTAGCGATATTAACCGTACTCTGTACCTTTGTTATAAAATTTCTTATCCGATTATATAATTATTGAAACATAAGAATACTTACTTGATTTAGAATTGTTGCATTTTCACTGAATACACACACTTTCAATTATTATACACCATATCTAATATTATAAAATATAGTCTCATAGTGAATACATTTATGCACAAACCAGATCAATCACAGATTCCTATAAATTAAGTAGGTATTCACGTTACGATAAAGATTTGGTTACAAAATGAAGCCCTACAATATTGATATTTTTCACTGTTTTTTAGTTGAAACATGTTTGACTATTATTTAAAGTGAACAATATTAAATCTAAAACAATATCACATTACGCAATCCACGAACAATAGATATGCATCCAAAAATAGTATTAAACTAAAATAACAAATCTAGAAGTGATACGGGTAGGTGTAAATTGTGTTTTCCCGTTCTCTACTGGTGGAATGTCAACCTACCCACATTAAAACTTGTGTGTTTATTACTAAGAGTCAAATGAACATCTTTTCATTGCATTAATTAGGAGATTATTTTTAAATAAATTAAATAGATGGCGGGTTTATGTCGCACGTGCTATAAAATAGTATACGATACTTGCTGCGTAAGTAAGTCTATTAAATACACGGCGGTTAGCACCCTCGCTTCGCTCGGGCGCTAACTTCACGCCGCCGTGTATTAATATACTACTTAGACAGCACGTATCGTAATGTACTATTATAGTATCGATCTCTGAAGCTTTAGACTTCTATAGAATTAAAAAATATACCTATATCATTCCAATAACCGGTTTCCATTGGCGGTACATACTTGTAAAATAGTATCATCAATCCATGCAGTAACAGTAAGGTAATATAATAAAGGTGCAAATTCTATAGTCAGATCTAGATTAATTTTCGCTTAGGCCTTTATATAAATATGCATACATTTTGTGCCATATTCAGTATTTAGGTGAGCTATTATATTCCTATTACCTATTAACTATTGTAAATATTATTATGATAACGTATGGCCACTTTGTCATTAATTATATCGATCATCAGTGACAGACAACCTTCATGCCTTTTGCTTTTGTAATTTAGAACAATTTAAGAAAATAGTTATTAAATAATAGTGTAACATAATTGTGATAAGATTTATTAAATTGTAAATGAATTAGAATCTAAAATATTAATAGAGCTCTTGAATGATTACTTACTTATTTGATAAAAGATTAGGTAAGTATATCATGTTTTAATCATAGGTCTTAAATTATATTGTTTTGTACTTAGATACAAATTATTTATATTTTAAAATCTTGTCATATTATATAACATTATATTGAAACACCATTATACTATATTATAAAAAATAGGTACCTATACAAATTAATCCATCAACTTCATAAATTATATAAAATTCGGAGCCTATGAAGGTAATAAAAATTTTAAGAATTTGTTCATATGTTAAAATGTGAGACATTAAATGAATTGAAATACATAATTAAAATGTTGTTTGTATTAGTCCCAATTATAGGTAGGTATTATTACATAAATAGGTACTTAAAATTACAATTCCAGTGTTATAAAACTAACTTATATATAGAACTACAAAATTATAGCAGTTAATACAATTATTGTGCCTTGGCGATCATAAAAAATAAAGTCAAAATGAATGATGAATATTGAAAAAAAATCTCCATTCTCCATCGCCACGGTCGGCGCCCACCGCCGTATATAAAGTAGGTAAGTACCTACATATAATTATGTAACAGATATTGTCAAAATAGCTTTTGACAAGAAATCCTTATTATGTAAAATATTACTAACCATAGTAGTAGGTACTAGTACTATGGTTAAGTTATCATGACATTAGTATATAACTTATGCTACTCGTACTTAGTAACAATGTCCTCAGCACATTAGGTACCTACTATACATTCTCAGAGTCGCGTTGTCATAAGTCATAGACTCAAGTCACTGAGTAAGTATACTCTTTTCGCTGTTACGAGTTGATACGTTTTAGGGTTTTTAGCTAGAGATCCTACACTCTAAAAAAAACATGACTGTCATTACGGCTATGTTAAGTCCTGCAAATCCAACGTTGCCGACGATTTTTAGCACAAACCCATGATAACTTGCGCTAATGTTCTGCAAAAAAAACGTATTTTATTGTCAAAAGAAAACTTCTACGATGGTCCGGTAAGTTTTTTGCACAAACTTCCACAACTGTATCGTGCATTTGAATTGATAAATGTTACATTCGAGATGCATTAACCCTATTTTTGTGTTTTAAAAGGTAAATTTTTGTTTTACTTATTAAGAATCTCTTTTACTTGTCTCTATCTGAGTTAAACATATTAGGTAGGTACTTCGCATGATTTATTATAAAAAAGTACAATGGAACACCGTCACACTACCAAACTAAAAATATAGGTAATAATAATATATAAAACATTTTGGGTGCCCAAAATTTTTCAAAATATACAGAATTATTACATTTATATTGAGTGAATTCTAGTTTTCCTATACAACGGGTGATTTTGTAACTAGGCTATGATTATTTTAGGTGTGTTTTTATTTATCGTTGGCAACATTAGACTTCCGGCATAGCATGCCCACGGTTTTTAACGGTACAAATGAATTGATTAGCTGGCAACTTTTCATACTTTGACTTGACTTATAAAGTTAAAAAAAAATGTTTTTATCAATTTAAAGAATATTTCGACGAGAGAAGCAAAGAGAAAGGTATATGGTACAAAACGATTCAATGTCAGCCGCCTCAAGTCCCTTGGTTTGTTAGAACTAAATTAAGTAGACATCTTATTGTTTTAGCGTTAAGAATACGTTCTGGACATATCCCATCAAAAAAATTTGGGTAAGTATCTAATGAAAAAAGAAACATCACCTAATTGCGAGACTTGTGGAATAGTAGAAGACGTTCACCACGTACTGATGGAATGCGCCCGGAACAAAGTACACAGAGATTCGTTGATGCTTAAACTCAATCTGAGCCATTTTGATGTAGGAGCCTACATACACATCTTAGCAGAACCATCATCAGAAGCTGCTATGCTACTACTCGATTTGTATAAGCATCAATGAAACGACCTATAGTTAGCAAAAATGTTAACTGCTTTAGGCTATGATGGGACTGGCATGCCATCCTGGTAAAAGTCCCCAAATTATTAATGAATAAAAAAAAAAAAAACGTCATTGCGGATACACTTCGTTAATCCTATAGACTTCCAGGTTTACCTAAACATACCGCTCACAGGTTCCACATATCGCTGCTGATAAGTAAATACCGATATTTAATATCGTGTCACATAAAATCACAAAGCTGGCGGTGCTGATAAGAAAGAGTTTCGTGATCATTATCTTAGGCCTAGGGAATTGTATGATCTTAATTCTAATAAATAAATCGACTGGCGAACGTTGACGCGTGACTATAATGCCCGGTTTGTGAACCCCTTGTTAACTTTGACCAGGCGATAAGTATCGTTGTATCTACAAATGACGATGAAATGGTGAGCCGCTGGATGCGCCAGCTCTACGTGAGTGATTCGTGCGGAAGCCAATTCGCCATTTATGGGAGAGTAGAGTGAGTGGAGAGAGAGAGAGAGAGAGAGAGAGAGAACAGCGGAAAAGTGTGTAAATATTCGAAAAATACGCTCACAACACTCTTCTATAGACAGCGAACGGAATACGCGTGGTCTGTGTCACTCCATTACGCAGTGCGTCCCGCACTTTGCTTACTCTACTGGGTCTGGTCACGACACATCAGTCCATCGGTTCATAAGCGAGCATCACTATAAATGATGACCGGCCAATATCCTTATCCTACCGTCTAAAAATAAAACTGCCTATAATAGCGGCAGGAATTGCCAATGCCGGAAGTGCGTAGCTGCCCATGACTCTCAAACACAACCATCCGTAAGTATCTTGAATTTTCTGGAAATAAACAAACGTTTCGAAAATCATCCAATAATATTCAAACAGCTGAATAGATTACTTTGAATCACTAAGGACACTCGACACACATTACAACCAAAAGAAACACAGACATACACGTTAAAGTTATAACATTTCATGTAGGTAACATTTCTTATAACATTTCGAGGGTTAAACAAAAGGAGGCTTTATGTTTATAGGGTTTTGTTTTACCACACCCATCATAAGTACCTACCTACGTCCAGCATGTAAACTTTTCTTAGATTGTTCCGCTATATAGCGAGCCTCGAGAGCCATTCCAGCCTCTTTCAACCACATCGCCACATACGACTAGATGAGACAGTGGCCAAAGCCTATAAAACGTATAAAAAAAAGAACATAGCACAAAAAAGTAGGATCAGTTTACCTTTTTGAGATCATCGAGATAAATGTCTTCAGTGTACGCGGGTCCGGGCCGGCGCCTCACTCGGAACTCCTGCAGCGCTTCACGCTCCACGCCCTCGTGTCGGCTGAACACGCTGAAGTCCAGCGGCCCGAAGGCTTCCAGCACGCCCTGCGGCCCCTGCCTGATGGGGGCGATGGTGGCTATGTAGTGGTTGTGTGCGCTCCTCACGGCCGCCTCGTTGCGTTGCTGGTTCTTGTCCATGTATGCGGCAAAGTGTCGACGGGTTGCCTGCAAGCGAAGTTTAGTAGAGTTGCTTACAAGTAGAGGGAGGTTACGGGCTGACGGAAAATTTGTTGTCTATAATTATGACCTTGATGGTGAGAGTTGATGCGGTTCAGGATGTGACGTGCCTAGAAGGTACCGTTCACTTTAAATCCGAAGATACTTTGATGTCTTAGCCTCCTTACTAATAATAAGTATTATTATCAACGCGAAAGTTTGTGTCTCTATGTATGTTACCAGTCAGTGCTGAAACACCTGTAAGGACTGTAATGAAATTTATGATGTAGATATAGCTGCAGGTCCTGAAACTTTACTATCATCGCCCATAGTTTGTCATCATAGTCAACGCGGGCAATGCCATCGGAAGCCACTAGTATATGTATAAATGAATTAATTTTAATAGAATTAATTTTACTTCGTATTCTTGAATTATACGCCCTACGGAGACAAGAGACCACGGCACTACATCAACTAAACGGTTGACCTGTACTCCTAGTATGAGTTTATATTAGCTCGACATACTCGTAGTACGCGTCAACTAGCGCTTTTGTATGAAGATCCTGTACAGCGCCCCTACCGGCGCGTTTATGAACGAAAAATCTTCATACAAAAAGCTAGTTGACGTTGAGCTAGTAAAAACTCATACTCAGGGCACTGATTTCGTTGAAGTTTCGTTATCTAGCCACTGAGAAGCAGGTATTCGTTGAACCTGGCATGTCCGAACGGCTGCGGGTGAGGCTGTCAATTTGTGGTAGGTAGGTAGGTGCAGATATGACTAGTTTTAGATACCCTGAGAAGATCTTGTCTGTAGGTGTCGCCGTGTGTGCCGTGGGCGCTTTGGTCGCGGCGCTGCAGGAAGTGTGCCTCGGCGGCGTCGGCCGCGCGCTGGTGCTCGGCCGCCAGGTCCCGCGGGTGCAGGCAGATGGTCACTATTGAAAGTCAAAGTCAAAGTCACATGATTTATTGTAAACTAATTGATGCCCGCGACTTCGTCTGCGCAGGCTTAGTATTTAGAACAGCTTATAATTATTAGCGTGACGTAGAAAAGAACTAACGTTATGACATTAAAATCACACATTTTTATGGTTCACTATTTTAGCTATAATGGCTTACACATAAGATATAGATATATACTGTGCGGGACTTTTTTGGAGAACTATTTAAGATAAACATTTCCATCATACATTACATAATATGTATAGCTCTAGCGGTTTTGGCAGCGCACGCCTGAATAGCGCGCAGATGGTAGATTTTTCCCTACTTACTTGACACTTATCGTCATATTTTAGAAAATTCACACAATATCTGTATAAATTTAAGCCTATGTGTTATTCTGATGTATAAGCTATATTATTGTAAAGTTTCATTCAAATCCATTCAGTAGTTTTTACGTGAAAGAGTAACAAACATCCATACATCCATCCATCCATCCATCCATACTTACAAACTTTCGCGTTTATAATATTAGTAAGACTAGCAGACACAGCCACGCGTGCTGTGGCTAAGGTTTTTGTTGTTGCGACTATAAGAGATGTAAGCTTGAGATCTATCTTTCAAGATAGATCAAACTGCACACGGTGTGCAAATTCGATTAAAATCGGTTAAGTAGTTTAGGAGTCTATCGGGGACAAACAACGTGACGCGTAATTTATATATATTAAGAAGATTAGGATAGGCAATAAAGTCGCACTTTTACAGGTCAAACGCTTCAATGTTATTAACAAATAGAACCATAAAAGAAAACAAAATATAATTAATTGAATTTTCACTCCTCATGCTCAAAAAGGATGTCAGATTAGCTCAGCTTAGCGGGGAGCAAACGAGCTTGTTGGGCACTAGGGAGCACTTCGAGCAAAGAATGAGTCGTTTTCTACCCATGTAAAACAAACTACTATTATTGGATATGGTGTGAGTTTTAAAAAGTATGTTTCCCTTTCAAGCACTGGTCCAGGATTGAATCGTGAACAGGGAAAGAAAACTCCGTTGACTCTACCAGTGCTTCGGAATACGCCCGTTAGAGAAGACAGCACCAAGAATCTCTACATGGTTTTTTTTTAATTTTTATCGTTTTCTTATGTCCGTAAGGATTGAGGAGCCACTTTTGAAAAATTAACAATTTCTAAATGGAATATCACGCAGTTTAAATGTAGGTGTGTCAATAAAATTTGTACCCTAAAGCAGATTTTAGTAGATTTTATGCATTAAAAGTTCTGTTACTGTAAAGGTGGCACCTCAATTCAGCAAATCAGGATTGAGGTGCCATTTTTCAAGTGAATAGAACTGGTTAAGTTATGGATGAATATTTCTGAAAACGCAATATCTTTACGGACGTGCTGTATATTGGTTGCCACCAAACTCTGGGGCTTGAACGGCTTCAATTTAAAAAGATATATAACATTCAAAGTGGCGCCAAAATCTATAAAAAATCGATTTTAATTTTTTTATTTTTCATTGATATAACTAGTCAATTTACAAAATAAACTTAATGGAAAAAATGTAGATAGTTGGCTGAAATTGTAGCCAAAGAATGAAGTAATAAAACCAAGTGGTTTTTTTGCTGCGACTAATTTTATGTGGCTCCTCAATCCTTACGGTCTGGAAATAATATTTCGCTATAACTACGTGACAACAAAACGAAATCGAACGATGAATATCCCAAAAAAATGTAGATATGCGTACCTTCATATTCATATATAATTTAATCACGCTACGTATCCTATATTGGACAAAACACACAATTTTTTACTTTCTCATACACATTTTCTTAAGCGGTGACCATAATTTAAGTATGTAACCAGGGATATGGAATCCAAGAACTACTTACGCTTTTTTGTGTTGGACCCGCACTGTTAGTGCAGTCAGCCAGTGTAAACAGCTCGTTTAATAATATAATATCTGGATGACCGAGCTTTGCTCGGTATTACATTTTTTTTTTTTATAAATTGTGTTTTTAGGAAATTCTATTTATGTACGAATTACTAATAAAATGATGAAATATGAATAATATTTTTCGATCTTACCGATAGAATAATAAAAAAATATGAACTGGTTATTTAAAGAAAAAATCATAAAAAAAACACGGAAAAAAACAAATGATTCCTAGCTAGATCGATTTATCGTCCCCGAAACCCCCTATATACTGAATTTCATGAAAATCGTTGGAGCCGATTCCGAGATTCCAATTATATCCATACTAATATTATAAATCTGAAAGTAACTCTGTTTATCTGTTTATCTGTCTGTATATCTGTTTGTTTGTTACCTTTTCACGGCTAAACGGCTGAACCGATTTCGATCAAATTTGGTATAGGGGTAGATTGGACCTATGAGACGGACATAGGCTATCTTTTGTCTCAAAAAATAATCTCGAAGGGGATGAAATAGGGGTTGAAAGTTTGTATGGGGAATCCATAATTCCTCAAGTTAGGGATCTGAAAATTCTTATTTAGGCTTTTGGTAAGAAATAAATAAATACGGGTTTCAGCTTTTTTGCAAAATCATCCCTAAAGGGGGAAAAGCAAGGGGGTTGAAATTAAGAGGTATTCTTTAGATGCACCCCCTACGGACCACAATAAACGGCTAAACGGATCGTAATTTAAATTGGAAAGTAATTAAGGGGGGAGAGTGCGATGGGAGGAGGGGGAGAAAGGGGTAAAGTGGGGGAAAGGGGAGAGTGGGGGGAAAGGGGGAGTAGATGGTAGAGTGAGGGGAGAAGAGGGTAGAGTGGGGAGAAAGAGAGGGGAAAGCGGAAAGACAGAGGGGAGAGTGGGGGGAGAAAGCGGACAGAGTGGGGGAAAAGAGGGGAGAGTGAGGGGAGAGTGGGGTGAGAAAAAGGTTAGATTGGGGGAGAAAGAGGGGAGAGTGGGGGGAGAAAGCGGACAGAGTGGGGGAAAATAGGGGAGAGTGGGGGGAGAAAGAAGGGAGAGTGGGGTGAGAAAAAGGGAGGGGGGGAGAAAGAGGGGAGAGTGGGGTGAGAAAGAGAGTAGAGTGGGGAGAAAGAGAGGGGAGAGTGGGGGATAAAGAGGGGTGAGTAGGGTGAGAAAGAGGGGAGAGTGGCGGGAGAAAGAGGGGAGAGTGGCGGGAGAAAGAGGGGAGAGTGGGGTGAGAAAATGGGTAGAGTGGGGAGATAGAGAGGGGAGAGTGGGGTATGAGGGTAGAGGAGAGAATGAGGATAGAATGGGGGGAGAAAGAGGGGAGAGTGGGGTGAGCAAAAGGGTAGAGTGGGGAGATAGAGAGGGGAGAGCGGGGAGAATGAGAGTATAGGGGGGGAGAAAGAGGGGAGAGTGGGGGGAGAAAGAGGGAAGAGTGGGGGGAAGAGGGGAGAGTGGGGGGAGAAAGAGGGGAGAGTGGGGGGAGAAAGAGGGGAGAGTGGGTTGAGAAAGAGGGGAGAGTGGGGTGAGAAAGAGTGTAGAGTGAATAGAAAGAGATGAGACAGTGGGGGGAGAATGAGAGGAGAGTGGGGGGGGGGAGAAAAGGGGAGAGTGGGGAAGAAAGAGGGGAGAGTGGGGGGGAGAAAAGGGGAGAGTGGGGGGAGAAAGAGGGGAGAGTGGGGGAGAAAGAGGGTAGAGTGGGGGGAGAAAGAGTGGAGAGTGGGAGTGAAAGAGGGGAGAGTGGGGCTAGAAGGAGGGGAGAGTGGGGGGAAATAGGTGAGAGAGATTGAGTGCGAAATATATAGAAATAGAGGGAGAGGGAGTGAGCGAAGGAGGGAAAGGAAGAGATATAGATGGAGAGGGTGAGGGAAATAAATATAATTGATGAGATGGACAGGGAGAGGAAACGCAAGAGATTGAGAGTGGAGAGGGATATTAATGATAGAAAGATAGGGAAAGATATAGAGATATAGGGAGAGGGAAAGAGATGGAGGTAGAGGAAGAGAGATAGAAAGAGCGAAAGAGGGAGAAAGATAGAGGAAAAGGGAGTGAGAAAGAGACAGATATATTCTTACCTATAACTGTTCCCCGCGACATTAATTGATTTTCTAAACAGTTTACATTTTATATAAAAATGCGAACGAAGTTGCGGGTATCAGCTAGTATAATATATATCCGTACTAATATTATAAATCTGAAAGTAACTCTGTTTATCTGTATATCTGTTTGTCTGTTTGTTTGTTTGTTACCTTTTCACGGCTAAACGGCTGAACCGATTTCGATGAAATTTGGTATAGGGGTAGATTGGACCTATGAGACGGACATAGGCTATCTTTTGTCTCAAAAAATAATCTTTAAGGGGATGAAATAGGGGTTGAAAGTTTGTATGGGGAATCCATAATTCCTCAAGTTAGGGATCTGAAAATTCTTATTTAGGCTTTTGGTAAGAAATAAATAAATACGGGTTTCAGCTTTTTTGCAAAATCATCCCTAAAGGGGGAAAAGCAAGGGGGTTGAAATTATGAGGTATTCTTTAGATGCACCCCCTACGGACCACAATAAACGGCTAAACGGATCGTAATTTAAATTGGAAAGTAATTAAGGGGGGAGAGTGCGATGGGAGGAGGGGGAGAAAGGGGTAAAGTGGGGGAAAGGGGGAGTAGATGGTAGAGTGAGGGGAGAAGAGGGTAGAGTGGGGAGAAAGAGAGGGGAGAGCGGGAAGAAAGAGGGGAGAGTGGGGGGAGAAAGCGGACAGAGTGGGGGGAAAAAGAGGGGAGAGTGGAGGGGGGGAAGGAGGGGAGAGTGGGGTGAGAAAGAGAGTAGAGTGGAGAGAAAGAGAGGGGAGAGTGGGGGATAAAGAGGGGTGAGTGGGGTGAGAAAGAGGGGAGAGTGGGGGATAAAGAGGGGTGAGTGGGGTGAGAAAGAGGGGAGAGTGGGGGGAGAAGAGGGGAGAGTAGGGTGAGAAAAAGGGTAGAGTGGGGAGATAGAGAGGGGAGAGTGGGGTATGAGGGTAGAGGGGAGAATGAGGATAGAACGGGGGAGAAATAGGGGAGAGTGGGGAGATAGAGAGGGGAGAGTGGGGTATGAGGGTAGAGGGGAGAATGAGGATAGAACGGGGGAGAAATAGGAGAGAGTGGGGTGAGAAAAAGGGTAGAGTGGGGAGATAGAGAGGGGAGAGCGGGGAGAATGAGAGTATAGTGGGGGGAGAAAGAGGGGAGAGTGGGGGAGAAAGCGGGAAGAGTGGGGGAAAGAGGGGAGAGTGGGGGGAGAAAGAGGGAAGAGTGGGGGGGAAGAGGGGAGAGTGGTGGGAGAAAGAGGGGAGAGTGGGGTGAGAAAGAGTGTAGAGTGAATAGAAAGTGATGATACAGTGGGGGGAGAAAGAGGGAAGAGTGGGGGGAGAGAGGGGGAGGTAGAGGGGATAGTGGGGGGAGAAAGAGGGGAGAGTGGGGGAGAAAGAGGGTAGAGTGGGGGAGGCAGTGGAGAGTGGGAGTGAAAGAGGGGAGAGTGGGGCTAGAAGGAGGGGAGAGTGGGTGGAAATAGGTGAGAGAGATTGAGTGCGAAATATATAGAAATAGAGGGAGAGGGAGTGAGCGAAGGAGGGAAAGGAAGAGATATAGACGGAGAGGGTGAGGGAAATAAATATAATGGATGAGATGGACAGGGAGAGGGAACGCAAGAGATTGAGAGTGGAGAGGGATATTAATGATAGAAAGATAGGGAAAGATATAGAGATATAGGGAGAGGGAAAGAGATGGAGGTAGAGGAAGAGAGATAGAAAGAGCGAAAGAGGGAGAAAGATAGAAAAAGAGCTAGAGAGGGAGAAAGATAGAGGAAAAGGGAGTGAGAAAGAGACAGATATATTCTTACCTATAACTGTTCCCCGCGACATCAATTGATTTTCTAAACAGTTTACATTTTATATAAAAATGCGAATGAAGTTGCGGGTATCAGCTAGTAATATAATAAAAATGTTACGGATCGCTGTCTGTATATGGAAGATATTTGAGAAAAAAATATTATTGGGACCTATAACAAAGCAAATAGCACCCAAAACAAAGATTATTATATTTTTTTCTGTTTGTCTGTTTATCTGTGCGTTTGTGCACGCTAATCTCAGAAAAGCCTTATCCAATTATTTAGATGTGTTTTCACTACTAAGTATATTGTGGTAGATTCAGTTAACATTTAGTGTTTGTTTCATGTCAATCGATTCATAACTAAAAAAGTTATGCCATTTTCATGTAAAGATAAATTATTAACAAGCGACGGTGTTTATAATCTAAAATAAACCAAAAGATATATATGTAGGTATATCCAAAAATACTGCCCAAAGTCACTTTTCCACGCGGACGAAGTCGCGGGCACAGCTAGTATATACAAGGTGTAACAGCAAGGTGTAGTAATACTGAAACTACGCATACACATACATATTTCGAAGTAGTCTGGAGGTACTATAAATCTGTAAGTAGTTACGGTAATGAATTATTACACGTCAAAGTTTACTGCAAAACTAACCATCGTTCAACCCTAGTTATCAGCTGGGCGATGTCAGTGAACTTGAGGCATAGGCTAACATGTACAGTCTTACCCAACTTCTATGGTGCGTCGTGAAACTTCGTTCGCGCAGAAAATAAAGTATGGTCCGAAGATTAACGAAATAATGCTTAACACTTACAATCAACCTAAGATCACTATTATAAGGTTCATAATACACTGCAGCTGTTGCACATCGCAGTTCTACCTGCGCAGAAGATGAATTTTCAAAGCGCGGGAAATGCTCTTGACCGCTATTGGTCGGCAGCCGCCCCGCCATCTTAGCGATCGCCGCGTGGCATGAGTGAGATGGAACTAACAGCTGCAGTGTATTATGAACCTTATAATAGTGATCTTAGGTTGATTGTAAGTGTTAAGCATTCTTTCGTTAATCTTCGGACCATACTTTATTTTCTGCGCGAACGAAGATTCACGACGCACCATAGAAGTTGGGTAAGACTGTACACAAAGTTGTGGTAAAAGTTCCACCAAAAATTACTAGATGGCGCCAGGGCCGTTTCTAAGAAATCCTGCATCGCGCAAGCGTTGTGTGACCGGCGTAACGTGACGTCATCCGTATCATGTTAGGGTTGTAATATTTAGTTATTTTGTCAATTTGAGTGAAAAAATCGATTATCGATTTCAGGTTTTAGTACCCTGGCAAATGATTCATCACCAGGTACACATACCCACATTTCAATATTACTACACCTTGCCGATACACCTTGTATATATACAAGAATTGCTCATTTAAAGATATAAGATAGGGAGGTATACATAAGTAGTTTCAATTAGGTAGGTAATACCTAATCTAAATTTACACTATAACCCAACATGAAACTTGGGTGAAAACATGAATGTACCTTCCTACTGATTAGTTTTTTGGTGTATTATATTATTACCTATGCCTACACCCGAGCGTGTGTAATTTAATATTATTATATTTAATGTTAATATTATATACCTACCTATCAGCAAATATAGCACTTGTACAAACCATTAGCCTGGGTTACACAAGAGGAGAAGGTAAGTACCTACTTATCTGGAACGCTAACGGCAAAACATGGTGTCATAGTATGCAATTCTCTCCTGTGGTTGTTAGGGTTATACGTACCTACAGCTTGGTACATACAGCTTGGTAAAATATAGTAGAAAATTAAATTAATAGCAGCGCCACTATCGCATGTGTAATGTGTATTGATGAACTGGTAGCCCTCATGGCATAACGGATCAATTTTGATACTTTATAGTAATTAATTTAATTTTAAATGAATGAAGCACCATAAGTACCTATGTAACGACATCACATTTAACATACATGCACAATTGCACACATCATATTATTACGCCTCTTTCCCGAAGGTGTAGCTACTTTTATTATTTTTTTTTATTTTCATATTATAAAAACAGAAAATAAAAAAAATACATTTTTTGTATCTATATTGTTCCACTGCTGGGCAAAGGTCTCCCCTATTTCCTTCCACACATTCCAAAAAATATTAAACTACTCTCACTCTCTAGGGCCTAACAACCACGTTTAGGTCCGCTAAGCTGAGCAAATAATAATAATATGACACAGTTTTTGAGCATGAGATGTGAAAACTCATGTACTATTTACGCACGTAAAATAAATTTCTAAATCTATTTATTATAGGTACTCGTATAAAAACCAAAACTGACTGTCTGACTGATCGACTAACGCACAGCTGAAACCACTGGGCCTAGAACCATGAAATTTTTCACAAATATTTTGTATGTGTCGTAGGCGTGCAATAAGAAAGGATTTTTGAAAATTCAACCCCTAAGGGGGTGACCGATTATATAATTATTGCATCACTAGCTGCGCCCCGCGGTTTCACGCGCGTTAGGATAATATACGATATATCTTTATGAATTGTAGTCCATGTGTTATTCTGGTATTATGTAAGCTATATTATTGTGAAGTTTCATCAAAATCCATTCAGTAGTTTTTGCGTGAAAGAGTAACAAACATTCATCCATAATTACAAACTTTCGCGTTTATAATATTAGTAGGATAAAATACACTTCATATAGAAATGATGCGAATTTTTGTCATTAAGATATTTTTTTACCGACACATGGGCTATTTGCACTGAATAAACACACTTTCAATTATATATCCTATATCACCATAATATTATTATCTAATACTATAGTCTGAAGGTGTGCACAATGCACAATGCACAAACCAGATATAAATCACAGATTCCTAGATCAGGGTAAGTATAATCATTTTACAATAAAGATTTGTTCATAAAACGAAAGCGCGACAACATAACGCTATGCAAAGATATTTTTCACTATTTTTTAGTTATAAGCGGTTTGATTATTATTTAAACTGTACAGTATTAAAACTAAAAAAATATCACATAAAATTAATAAACCACGAACCATAAATATCTATGCATCCGAAAATACTAATAACCCAAAAAACAAATCTAGATGTGATATGGGTAGGTGTGAAATTGCGTTGTCACGTTGTCTACTGGTGGAATGCTAACCTACCCACGTTTGTGTACTTATTGCTAAGTCAAATGAACATCTTTTAATTACATCACTTAGAAGATTATTTTAAAATAATCGCGGTGTAAGTAAGTATATTAAATGCACGCCAGAAGTTAAGTCACGCCGTGTAGTTGTATTCTACTTAGACCGCTCGTATCGTAATGTGCCTACTACCTACCCACTTTTATTTATGTTATTTTATATCATATAGGTATGTCATAATATATTAGTATGATGTGACGTTGTTATTGATTATAATTGAAGTAAAACTTCTTTAAGCGCGACTAGGGAGTAACTCAGATTTTTTCTGACGGAAGTAACGCTTACTATAGTCTGTCGTATATTGACGTATCAATGTAGTGTCAATGTAACCTTTTTAAATAGCAAACTACACAGACTATAGTAAGCGTTACTTCGGTCAACGCCAAAAAAGTTTTACTTCAATCGCGCGTAAAGGTTACACGCACACACTTTTTTTTAAGTGTCCTATTTTTTTCTTGAATATTATGGTCACCGCAGTGAAAATTGTATGAGAAAGTAAAAAATTGTGTGTTTTGTCCAATATAGGATACGTAGCGTGATTAAATTATATATGAATATTAAGGTACGCATATCTACATTTTTTTGGGATATTCATCGTTCGATTTCGTTTTGTTGTCACGTAGTTATAGCGAAATATTATTTCCAGACCGTAAGGATTGAGGAGCCACATACAATTAGTCGCGGCAAAAAAACCACTTGGTTTTATTACTTCATTCTCTGGCTACAATTTCAGCCAACTATCTACATTTTTTCCATTAAGTTTATTTTGTAAATTGACTAGTTATATCAATGAAAAATAAAAAAATTAAAATCGATTTTTTATAGATTTTGGCGCCACTTTGAATGTTATATATCTTTTTAAATTGAAGCCGTTCAAGCCCCAGAGTTTGGTGGCAACCAATATACAGCACGTCCGTAAAGATATTGCGTTTTCAGAAATATTCATCCATAACTTAACCAGTTCTATTCACTTGAAAAATGGCACCTCAATCCTGATTTGCTGAATTGAGGTGCCACCTTTACAGTAACAGAACTTTTAATGCATAAAATCTACTAAAATCTGCTTTAGGGTACAAATTTTATTGACACACCTACATTTAAACTGCGTGATATTCCATTTAGAAATTGTTAATTTTTCAAAAGTGGCTCCTCAATCCTTACGGACATGTTTTCTTTCCATTTTTCTAATCACAATATTTACATTGATATGACGTAAATTCGCGTAACGTTACATACGTTGATTTCGGCGTCGCCACGGCGCGACGTCGCGCATTATCGCACCGCACCGCTTTATGTCAGCATACAGTTAAAACACATCGTTTGACAGGAAAGTGTTGACAGTTGACGAATAGCACTATAATTATTCGTATCTGGATGAACGGCGGTGGGTGCAGCTAGTGCAGGGTACGTACCAACATTAAAGTGTACAGCCATGCAGCTGTCATAATGATCCAGTGCTTCTTCGATCACTCGTTTATTGTTGGCGTCGTTTTCAGTTACGAATATTTGATAATCTTCGTCAATATCCTGCAAAAACAATAACGTCGTTGTCAAGGTGTGAATTTTAACGTACCTACCTATCCAATCATCAATCGCCTTCTATACGGTACTAACTGTATATAATCACCTATTATAATTTATATCATAATATGAATGGAATTAAATATATTATAAGAAAACAGTTGAAAGATATCTAGAAAAGTAAGTACCTAATGCGGTAGGAATAAACCATAATAATATGATCCAAGAGGACTCACAATGAACAATGCGCCGTGATGTTCCTGCGCGTGCGCGCTGTCCGGGTCCCGCCAGGCCTGCGCGGCGGCGGCGGCGGCGGCGGCGCGCGCGGCGCCGTGCCGCGCCCGCAGCGCGCGGGGGTGCAGGCTCGGCGCCGCGCCGCCGCCGCCGCCGCCGCGCATGCGCGCCGCGTACAGCGAGCGGGCCGCCGCGCGCGCAAGCACGATCCGCTCCTCGTTCCGCTCACGCTGCATCGGCAGGAGACCCTCCAACTCCTGATTTAAAGCCGGCCTTCAGCTATTTACAAGTCTTTGTATTATACGAGAACGCGTAGAGGCCTAAGAGTAGGTAGAGGGGTTCGGCGTTTGTTTCCGAACAGATATCGCGCGACGCGAAGTAACCGACATCGCGCGACGTCGTCGCTGGACGTCTCGCGAACTTGCGACGGTTTACGTTCGCGCAAGTATGGGATCGACGACGTTAACCTTTTCTAGCGTCGTCCGATCGTGCAGGTCCTCGTCCCCGGGCGGGCCGGCGCGCGCGGCGTCGAAGGCCGCGAGCGCCGCCGCCGCCGCCGCGCGGTGCAGCTCCGGCAACGCGTCGCGCGACACGCACGCCTCCGTCCGCATCGCCTCCTCGTACGACGCCTTGCACGCGGCGGCCGACTCGAGGATCTTGGCATTATTGGCTGCGATATAATTAGGTAGTAACCCGTCTAGCTCCTGAAAAGGAAACGCACAGTGAGTCGGCGCAGTGTAGTCGAACCCATTCTTCTTTCGCGTGGACGATTCAACTATTTGCACACTGAGATCCAAGTTGCGTAGCTCCGTCGTACCTACGGTGTAGGTAGGCACTTACTACACACACACAGTACCTACACACTATTTGAAAAGAGACGCAGCTGTGCAAACTGAATAATCCGGCATACTTCGCCATCATTGACCAAACAACACCACATGAACACAGCTAGCATGACTACTGCAATGACGTCAATCAATTATAGGTCATATAAATGCGCCATATACCAGCATCAGCGCGTCCAGCCGGGCGGCGAGGCGCTCGGGCGCGGCGAGCGTGCGGCGCGCGGCGGCGGCGGCGCGCGCGCGGCCCCGCGCGGCGGCGTGCAGGCGCGGCGGCGTGCAGGCGCGGCGGCGCTGCGCGCGACACGCGGGCTCCGCCGCAGCTGAGCTGCATGGCCGACGCGTACGCCTCGCGCGCCGCCGACACCGTGCTCTCCAGGCTCGCAGAGATTGTAGCCTGCGACGACGATCCTCGGTTTAAGAATGTATTATATTCCTTTATGTAAGTACCTACATATTTAAGTCAGGGGATACTAAACAGTGGGTTGACACAGGTTGTGATCATGAGTTAGGGGGCACACGATGTAATTTAATACGACGCTATACTCTGCTAATATATCCAATAAAGCCATGTTACTAAATAACAGAGTAATCTTAGAGACCAAAGCCTTTTTGCACCAGACAGTTTTTGCCGAATAATTTCCTTCTACGTAGCGCGATGCTCGGCGGTAGTCCAGTAGGTAGGTATGTCTCGTTTTTGCCCCCTGGTTGTGGTACAATAATAGTTACTGTTGGTGTACCGCCATGGAAGCTCCAACCAAACTTACATCCAATTGAAATCTACATCGTCCACAAGAAATGCTGGATCCAGCGGGCTCTACCTATATTTATATACCTGCATTATGGTCGTCGGCGTCGGGAGACTATCACTGTTGAAAATATCGACGTAGCTTTTGAAATATTCGGCAAAGTCTTGAACGGTTATTGTTTGCCCGTTAACTTTCTTGAGGGTAATATTATCGGGGTCGAACAGGGACGGTACTAGCTCCAGCAGTGCATTTTTGAACTGCGGCGAAATATCTGCAAGCGACAAAATAGGCAGTTACAATGTCTGTTTTATGCAAATACCTACATTGGGGAATGCACTATACTGCTTATCGAAAGCGTATTTGTTACTACTTATTTTTACTATTGTTATAAACTATTCCGCGGTAACTATCACATCGTCCGACTCCGCGCGACATTTACCTACGTGTGGTGACAAGATCTGGCGACATCGCACGAGTCGTGACTTCGCTGTCTCTAGATACGACGTCATCGATCATCTTTGACGTCGTATTTACTTTGTTAACGAATTCAACCGAAGGGATCATGGGGTACTATCCCATTCTTCTTCCTATACTGAGTGAAGACTTACATTTTATGCGCATGAGAAGGCCTTGATCACCAGCAGTGGTTTGATGTAGCTTTAGATAGAACATGGTGACTCACCGGCGAGGCACCCTCGGAACTCCTGGCTGGTGGCCACGGTGAGGCCGGGGTGCGGCAGCAGGAACCCGCGGACCGCCTCGAACGCGGCGCAGATGTGCTGGCGGATTTCACGCAGCTCGCTGGCTTGCTCATCGCGAACCTGACGCCGTACTCAAATAATTACGCGCCACGATCACACACGTAGAATTAGATTCTGACCCCTAACGGGTGAACACCTACAGCAAATATCTGAGGTTCCAGCTAATACCGTGTGCGGAAACAGATCCCGCATCGGAACCTCAGGCTTCTCAGTAGGCTAATCAACTTCCGCCACAGAAGCCGTCACACCCATCGTTGTGTCTATGTGTCTTTGATATTATCGTTCCTACTCTACTATCCGTGTAATGACTCTCCATTGGTGGATGCGGTGTCTCTCAGGACGCGTCATTCGCCTCGCTCTCTTACTCTCGATCTATATACTGGACGCAAGTTGCTTTGTCGATCTCCCTGTACCTATAGTGACTATCTAGATTGCAGGGTACCTCAAGTCTCTTGTCCAGCAGCTGTTGCCCTCCGAGTGCACCCACGGGGTGCTGGTACGCGTAGCTCCAATCTCTCACCAGGAATTGTAGAACCTGGAATGGGCGATCGGCTTCCTCTTCGCGGACTAGCTTTCCATACTCTGTGAAGAGCTGAAAATACCATGGATAAAGGACTTAAAAAACAAGAACTATGATATCTAAATGTAAAGCGTACCCTAGAGCAATAAACGGTACGTCCACGTGACTACTGAGTCAGCTTCTGCTACTATGCTCAGAGAGCGATTCGACCATAAGTCAGCACTCTGGCTTCGGAGGTCTACCACAACATAGTGTGATAAACGATAAGTCGGTGTTACTCTTCGCATTTGCATATACAGCCAAACCAATAATCGGCGACCCGAAATGGTAAATTAAAAAAATTGCAAATGTAGACGTTTACCATTTGTATAGTAGAGACCAGCATGAGACCAGCCTAAAAAAAGAACAGCAGCTTCTGCCTAAGCTTGAGTGATGAATGATATATATCGTATATCGGTGGTAGTAAGAAACTCAGGGGTTGCAACCTACCTGGAGATACTGCAGATCGTCCTCCTTAATGTTCTGCGAGAGGTTGTAAACCTGGACGGACGAGAGGAGCGTGGACATGGCGAAGACCGTGGACGAGTCGCGCACCGTGCTGGAACTGTCGAAGGTGCCTTGCGTGTCCATCAGCACCACAGCCACCTGGGTCCGGGAGGATGATAAAGGTACACAATATCATTGATGAACATACAGCGTAAAAATATACTTTGATTTAGCAACGAGAAGACTCGAACCTAAATTGTAACTGTTACAGAAGAACGATTTTGGAGAAAAAGATTTCTAGATTTTTACAGGTTCTTTTCTTATCCAAGTTCTACCTAGTCTTATTCCAAATCCAGCGGCGGCGGTAGAGTTGTCTAGTAACTAACCTAGCTAGGAACCTTCCCAGGCTATATATCATATTCAACAATATCAGCGAGTCACTTGGTATCGTAAAATATAGGGTGTGTCTTGTAAGGTGTCACCTTTTGACTGTTCTCCTCGTATCCGAGAGTGACAACGATCGGCTCCGACCACAGCGTGATCCCCATTGTGTCACGGTCACAACCGCCGCGCCAATTGAACCCGGTGAGGGGCTCGTCGTCGGCGCCGAGCCAGGCACCGCTGCGGCGCGCCTCCTCCTGCAACACGGCGCGGGTGAGTGCGGGGAGCCACGCGGCAGAGGGGAGTGCGGGCGCGGCAGGGACGCACCGACGCGCGCAGGTAGCGCAGGAAGAAGTCGAGCAGGAAGGACTTGCCGCCGCGCGTGGCGCCCGCCACGCTCACCACGGCCACGGGCAGCCCGCGCGCCGCCTCGTGCGCGGCCACGCGGCGCAGCGCCGCCTCGTCCGCGCGGTACGACCCGTCCTCTTCCACGAACAACACCTGCACTCCCTCGCCAGCGGGAATGCACTCAATAGCACTCATTTCTGTAAAAGAAAAGCCAAGTTCTTAACATACCTAGGTACCTAAGTATAGCTACTTGAACACAGAAACATAAATTAACAGTAAGTAGTATAGGTACCCCTACCAAAAGTTCTTAAAACTTTCGCGAACAGAAAACAAGGGTTATTCCCAGAGTAGGTACTCCAAGAAAATTTCTCGATCTACTCCACGAAAAATGTAAGTATCAAAAAATATTTTATAAATTAAGTTTTATTCTACTCCACGAAATATTTAACTATAGATAAAAGTCTTCTCGTGATGTAACTTGGCCGAAATGGATACTAAATAGAATTTGAATGGAATTTGAATGGAATGGAATGGAAATTGATTACTAACCTACTTATATGTCAAAATTATATAGGTACTTACTACTGATTTTCATATTAGCGAATTAGACAACGCAATAACAAATTCACAAGTAAACTAGTTAGAAATGTCAGAACTGACTAAAAAAACGCGAGAGATAAAGGAACGTCGATTTTTAACTAAACTTATGGATGACTAACAGATGTTTCTAATATTTGGAACTAAATATTAGAAACATCTGTTTAACTCTGGCCTAACTAAACTTTTGTGGTACCTAAGAGTTTGTTTTTACCTTAAATAAAAACGTACCTACTTATGAGAATCATGCTGCCCTTAGCCTACAAATAAAATTCTCGTAGGTAAATTGTTAAGCAGACTTACCGTGCTTTATATAGAATTCAGTATAAACACACAACACCACCGTCCACAACGAACTAATCCACTATCAAATCAAGTAAGTAGTATTATCTGAAAGCAAAAGCAGGCAGAGCGGCCAGTAGGCAGCGCCGAACTTATCTAAAATGCCACATCATATCCTTTGTAACTACAGTGAACGTTCAGTAGGTAATGTTTCGGGGAATAACAGACTATAAAGTAATAGTATAACCTGCTGTCATACAGCCATACTGGCGTGAGTCAGCAGCAGCGCCGTCAGTGAAACGGTTATTCCCCGCAGCCGATCCGATCGCAAAAAAGATCAGCGAGACAATATATATTATATTATGTGGAAAATGAACACGACTGCTCGACGACACGACACGATTGGAAATAATGAGAGTAATGAAAATATTCATAAGTAGAGAAAAGTACAGTAAAATCTTACAAAAACAAGTTTCTGATATACTTACCTACCTAGAGTCTGGCCAACGAAAGTAGACACTGAAAAACCCGGCAAATTCAAAAAATATTAGTATGGCAACCCATAATTGCCACCATCTTGAAAATATTGGGGAATTTGTGTATTAGTGATGCCATACCCTGATGCCGCCGGTTCTCCCAAATTATTGAAAACAATTAATTTAGGCAATGCTTTTGGTGGAGCGTGTAAATAGCCCCACCGCGGCGTACTCGCGTACTGTTATGAAAAATCTAATTCGTGAAAATTATGGAGAAACATGTGGCTTTCGTCTGCAAAGGAAACTGATAGTCATGCGCCCACTCACCAAATCGACGCTCCGGGCACCCCAGCAGCTCCAGGAGGCGAATTACAGCAGATCAGCGACGGAAAGGCGACGGTCACAAGAAACAGCACAGGCGGAGATAATTATATGCACGACAATAGTTTCTATGAATTTTCACATTGAATTATTAGATTGAGCGGCCATTCGGCGAATCCGATAATATGCACACTGACATTTATTTGTCTAATTTATTTTTCTTTGGCCGAAAAGAAGCGTTCGACCTCCTTGGTGGGTCGCCACTGCTACCGCACTCCATAGAGGCCACCAAGGAACCCAAAGACATCTCAAAGGGAGTAGGCATCAGCTCCCTCCAGACAGGCACCATGCTACTCCATAATATTACCTATTAGAGTTAAGCAGGCACCACGGTATGCCGCGTCACCAGCTTTTGTTTATTTTTACGATTCAGAATTAATAATAATCAATAAAGTACTATAAGATTGTTTATTTTGTATTATTTATTTCATTAGTGGTCGTTTTAAGTTGTTTTTTGTACATTTTAGGTACTTACATAAAAAACCATGCAATGCTAAATCACAATGAACTTAAAACTAAGTCGATAAAAGTAAAATAACACACTAAGAAGTGGGTTACAATAATTCGTAATCAATAATTATTGCATCCTAAATTTACCCTGTCACGGAGCATAATGTTCAGTGGTGGAAACACTTTAGTATGGCCATGTAAAAAGTTTCGAAAAAATTCGAGTGTCTACTTTCGTTGGCCAGACTCTATAAGAGTCCCTGTCCTGTTGGTTATTATTGTCACACGCGGTTAGAAATACTAACTACACTTTTCAATAATTCTCAGCGAGACGTCTTCCTTTGTGGGGACTTCCAGGATTTTTGAGGTGAGTGAGATGAGAACCGTGCTCAGCACATGGGAAGATGCGAGTTGATGATGTGACGTTGGAGTAGGAGGATGTGGGTTGATGATGTGATTTGTGTGAGATGAACATGTCGGGGTCATTCCCAGTTGTCACCCGCCTCCATGTCCCCAGTGGTGACAACTGGGCATGTCTTTTAAAATGTGTCCCTATTGTCACCACTGGTGACGTCCCTCTGCTGACAAATGGGAATTGTTTTAAAGTGCGTTCCATTTGTCACCACTGGTGACGTCCCCACTGGTGACAAATGGCATTTGTTTCTAAAGCGGGTCCCATATGTCACCTCTGGCGACATAATTGGAAAATTAAATTCATACGTCCACAGTTGGTGACGAAGAATCTCTGGCGGTAGGTAAAACTAACCTATAATGTGAATAAAACAAACATTTAGTGACATTGTTAAAGGCAAGATCATACTTATATCTCGGATGTAAAAAAAGTTACAACTGCATGACGCATCCGGCTCTGACATGGTTGGGAGTGCACTGGGTAAAACTAGTCTAGAGTCAGGGTCCGTTCACACAGACTTGCGCGGAGAGGAGCAGATTTTTGTCACGTGTAAAACAGAGATTTTAATCAATGTGCTAAGGTTTTTTTACATGTCACTTCTTTTATTGTGACAAGCTCAATAATAAAAGAAGTGACATGTAAAAATAAACCATATCACAATAATTAAAAGCTGTTTTAAACGTGACTAAAATATTATGCCTTCCTCCGAGCCGGTCTGAGTGAACGGACCCTAAGCGGTCGTCACAAAGGGCAATTCCTATTATTTTCGCACTAGACGAAACCGGGTTATGTAAAGGACAGGTAGATTTTGGCGCAACTCTCCCTCTCCCCTGCACAACTACTTTCTAGAAATTTTGATTAACGTTGTGATGAAACGTTGATAATAATGTTAAGAACATTTACATTTATTTCAAGTCTATTTTATTATTGAGAATAATATACCGATTAAACTGTGAAATTAATATTAGAAATTAGGGAGCATGAACACATTAGATTTAATTTTATAAAGTAAATTATTATGTTTATTCATATTTAGGTACAAAACAAAATCGTATTAGTTATAATATGTAGGTACACCATTTATAACTTTTTTCCATAGGCAAGTTATTTGAATCAATCGTCCAGAAGAGGATGCTTTTCCATTTGAAACCTTTATTCATCCCGCAGCAGCATGGATTTTTACCAGGAAGGTCGACAGCATCGAACCTTCTTGATTTTGTCAGTGACATAACAGATGGGTTCAAGAATAAACATGAAACTCATACAATTTACACGGACTTTTCAAAGGCGTTTGATGTTGTCGATCATAGGTTGTTAATACAAAAGCTTGGTCATGCTGGAATTTGTGGTTCATTGTTACGGTGGTGCGAATCTTACCTCCGAAACCGCTCTCAGCTTGTGATGGTTCGAGGATTTAAATCCCTGCCAAGAGTAGTACCTTCGGGTGTACCGCAGGGGTCTCACCTTGGACCTCTCTTTTTCCTTGTTTTTGTCAACGATTTATGCTCCAAAGTAACCTCAAAATATCAAATGTTTGCAGATGATCTTAAACTTTACAGAGAAATCTATACTCATGACGATATAATTCTTCTGCAGAGTGATATTAACACGATTAACAACTGGTGTGTTCGCAACAAGATGGTGCTTAACTCATCGAAATGTTTTTACTTAAACTTTTCTCGGAAAAATAAGCCTGTTAAAACCATGTATTTCATTAACGGTGTCCCCATAGTGGAGGTTTCGAGCATGCGTGACTTGGGTGTCATTGTTGATGCTCAGTTAAACTTTAGAGAACACATCGACTTTATTAGCAAGAAAAGCTCGCGGTTGTCAGGATTTGTAATACGACAAACAAGTTTTTTTAATGACTTTGAGATCCCGGTCATCCTTTTCAACTGTTATGTGCGTAGCCTTCTGGAATACTGCAGCCCCATCTGGAGCCCTTCTTATGCTGTGCACATTAATCGACTTGAGAGACTTCAGAAACGGTTCATTTACCATCTTACTTATTCACGTAAACTTTGCCGCCTTCTGAAAACGTACGATTCAAGACTTCAACATTTTAAAATGTCTCCTTTGGAGAAGCGAAGAAATATAGCTGATGTGGTATTTTTGCATAAATTGGTTAATGGTATAATTGATAGCCCCAATTTACTTGAAAGAATACAAATTATGGTTCCTCGTTCTTCCAGCCGTCTACACTGTAGAAAAACGTTCAATCTGCCGTATTGTCACGCAAACTATGGCCAACATGCACCTGTGTATCGAATGTGCTCATATTATAACAACGTTTGTAGTAATACCGACATCTTCGGTTCATCGGTCTCTTCTTTTAAGAGACTTTTGTACTTGGAGTAATTTGTTTAATTTGTTTTTTTTTCTACTGTATTAACTGTTCACACTCAAAACTCAACATTTTAATAATTGTAATGTTTACCTTTTAGAAAATTTTTTTTGTTGCATTTCATATTGTCATCTTACACAACTTTACCTTATTCATTATTTCATTTTACGCAACTTAATTTTTTGTGCATGCTGTGTTCACTCCTAGAAGGACGTACACATAGTATGGTCATCATTGTTAACCTGTTTTAAGCTTTTCCTGTGTATATCCAGTTCAGTGAACCTAATAAAAAAAAAAAAAAAAAAAAAAATAACTCATGACCAGCTGGACCGATTTTCATGACTTGCTTTAATTGGATTTGTCTGTGTTCCGAATAACAGATAACTATTAAAACATGAGAGAAAATTACGGAAAAGAGATAAATATGGATCATAAATTTTCCCATACATTTTGGAAATGGCTTGAAGTTGATAGGATAACGTCTACCGGGCCAGCTAGTTATTGTATAAAATGGTATGATTGAACATTAAGAAAACAATATTGAAACATTTTAAGTAGGTAAATAGAGTATTAAATTTTTTCTACATCCGATATATTATTAGTATGATAATCTTGCCTTTAACAATGTCACTAAATGTTTGTTTTATTCACATTATAGGTTAGTTTTACCTACCGCCAGAGATTCTTCGTCACCAACTGTGGACGTATGAATTTAATTTTCCAATTATGTCGCCAGAGGTGACATATGGGACCCGCTTTAGAAACAAATGCCATTTGTCACCAGTGGGGACGTCACCAGTGGTGACAAATGGAACGCACTTTAAAACAATTCCCATTTGTCAGCAGAGGGACGTCACCAGTGGTGACAATAGGGACATATTTTAAAAATCATGCCCAGTTGTCACCACTGGGGACATGGAGGCGGGTGACAACTGGGAATGATCCACATGGCGGACATAGGAGTTACGGGGGCGATCCGTAATCATGAAAACAAATTTTGTTTCAGAATAGATTCCAATTGAAATATCCTTCGCATATTCTGTTATTCTTTAGTAAGTACTTACATAAAACCACATATCCGTTTACATACGGTTATTCTATATTACTTATATATTTCAATATTTTGCAATCCGGTAAAATACCGAAGTATTATATTTTAAATGTATTAAGTAACAATGTACTCTAGGTACCTACACGGTTTGCGTATATTGACTATCTTATCTTTATATACTCGTATCTTCATCAATAAGGCCTAGGTAATCTAGATCAATCGTACCTAAGTCACATAAGATTACGACTGCAAAATGAACACAACTCGTATGTAACATACATACTTAAGAGATCCATAGATCATAATATAAGAGATCCACAAATTAATAGCCACAAAGCTCAGTTTTTGTTACATACTTACTTATTTTATTTTCTAACTATCTATACAATAACGCCCGGAGATATGGAATTTGCACAGTTCCGCGAAATCGCTCTGTCTAGTGTCTAATACTGTTCAAAGCGTGGGCATTCACTATTCACTCGGCGACGAAAGTCGTCCATTATACCATAGGTAAGTATATACTGATTATATTTATTATTTTTATGTAAGTAAGTATTTATATTTATTTGTTGGGTACACCTTACAGGATGTTTTATTTGCGCGGTAGAGAGAGAGAGAGAAAGAAGATCTCATTTCTTTTTGTAGGTTTTCTTTCTTTATTTAGTTTTTTTTCGAAACACGCATCAACGCGCGCCTCACGCCTGCCCGGCCGAGGCCCCTTGCGAACATAGGTCATGCTCATAGATTATCATTCATGAACGAGTGTCTTTGCGTCTCCACAGATGCATATTAGGTATAAGGTACGTAGGTACCTATTTTAATGTACCTAGGTAACGAATTTGTTCAACCTATAAAAGTGTAGGTAGGTATAGTATAGGGATTTGTATCTCTTTATCTGCGGTAGGTGTAGGTACCTATCGTGGAAGTTTTTAAAAAGCGCTCAACTGTCGAATTTCTCGCAGCCATTTCTCATTTTTAACCCCTGTTACCCATTTCATTCAATTTCAATGAAGTCTAATTATGAACTGTAAAAGTAA
The DNA here is from genome assembly GCA_905147375.1 of Hylaea fasciaria. NCBI lineage: Eukaryota > Metazoa > Arthropoda > Insecta > Lepidoptera > Geometridae > Hylaea > Hylaea fasciaria. The sequence continues at coordinate 11,521,902 of LR990193.1, read as the reverse complement.
CTTTGTAATCACATACAATTTAATGGGATTTATATGAGAATACAAAGTTATTTATGCAGATTATATATCTAGAAAACGGGATGAAAATTATGGAATGTCAGAATTTTTCCATGGTTTATAAGCTAAACAATAGCTATATTCAAAATTTGTTACTTGTGGGACGGCTAGAAGTACCTTAGAATTTTGATGATCGGTGAGTCAGTCAGTCAGTGGGCAACAAAATTAAGCAACTTTGACTTGAAATAATTCTTAAACTACTGGTTCAAATTTAATGTAATTTTGATTATTATCTGTAAACGTGATGCCCTCTTGGTCACTGAAAATTTAGGCTTCTAGTTGTATCCATAACGAAGTTACAGGGGGTCGAAAATGGCCCGAATCGCTTCGAGAAAAGGATAGTACGGCCGTGCCTTTTGTTTTGCTCGACTTGGCGGGGGCACTGCCGTGCCCCCAGATAATAAACATTCCCGTATGATAAAAAGATAGATAGGTAGATTATGTCTTTTTTTGTTTTGGAATATTTAAAAGGCACCTATTTTACTCCGCTAAAATCGCGTCGTGAATAGCGTGCTTGAAATCTATTTATAATTCGTAAATGATAAGCGTGGATTGGATTCGCAGCTCGTACCCGGCAGTCGGCAGTTCGGCAGCACAACAGTTTATACCGGGGCGCGCCGCCGCTACGACGTCTGCGTCCCACGGGGGTTGTCGTGTAAATAAACGAAAAATACATTTGTATAATATTATGTTATGATCATAATTTGCCCCATACAAACGAGTGTCTAAGTAGGTACCATCAAACAATACTGCCTGCGTTTCGTAGTGTGCTTCCTTTGTTCGGAAAATTTGGATCGCGGCCTTGTAATGATAATTAATATTTATGATTCATAGTTTGGTATCCAGTATACGTAATGTTTTTTAAATACAACATTTGACTTGACTGACAAACTTATTTATTTAGGTAGGTTCGTACCTACACTTACATGTAAGTACCGACATGCTAAGTATTTATAAGTATTATATACTTATAGTAACAGGGTGGAGAACCTAGTAGATAAGCAGGAATTGAATGAGTCCGGTTAACATGAGAGTCAAATTATAAATGAGTCCCAAAATCTTGCGAAGTTGCGACCTGCGATCGAGTGCAAACTTGCAATAATTGCATTTCGATGGTCATCCATAGCATCAATAACGCCGTAGCATTAACATTATTACGATAACGCTATTTTTCATGCATGATAAGCATGTGAATAGTTAGACTTAACTGTAAGTACACTTTTGTGTTAGGCCGTTAGCAACTTAGAATACCCTACTGATATGTACCTATACGTAGATGCGTATTAGGTACTTCCTACCCTACTCCTAAGTCCTACTCTGCATTGTTTGGTCATCATGATCATAATCATGCTTCAATTTGGTATTATTTCCTGATCTACGGGAAATTATAGCACGAGGCTCTGTGAAAAAGATAGACATGGTTAGGTAGGTAGGTATCCAAGCATACCTATTAGGTACGTAAAATCGTATTAGACTTCAAGGTTACGGGACGACTTGCCTTGAATTACCAGCACAGGTCCAGAATAAATTAAGCCACACCTAAATTTTTTTTATGACGCTCTACCATTAGAGTTTATCTCATTTACCTACTTAACTTTATATTTTTATTGGCTTCCAGCTGTAATAATGAGTGGGTCAGGAGCAGCACACGGGGTGCAGGTGTTGTCCGTGGAAGAGGACGGGTCGTACCGCGCGGACGAGGCGGCGCTGCGCCGCGTGGCCGCGCACGAGGCGGCGCGCGGGCTGCCCGTGGCCGTGGTGAGCGTGGCGGGCGCCACGCGCGGCGGCAAGTCCTTCCTGCTCGACTTCTTCCTGCGCTACCTGCGCGCGTCGGTGCGTCCCTGCCGCGCCCGCACTCCCCTCTGCCGCGTGGCTCCCCGCACTCACCCGCGCCGTGTTGCAGGAGGAGGCGCGCCGCAGCGGCGCCTGGCTCGGCGCCGACGACGAGCCCCTCACCGGGTTCAGCTGGCGCGGCGGATGGGAGCGCAACACCACGGGCATACTGCTGTGGTCGGAGCCTATTATTGTTACGCAGGAAGTCGACGGAAAACGCAGAAAGGTTATCTATATTATGATCTTTAGTAGTACTTTTCATTATCACCGTCTTGAACTAACTCTGCTCATCATTTCAGCTGGCAGTGCTGCTGATGGACACGCAGGGCACCTTCGACCACGCGAGCACAGTGAAGGACTGCACGACTATCTTCGCGATGTCCACACTTCTGTCCTCTGTCCAAATATACAACCTTTCGCAGATCATCAGAGAAGACGACTTGCAGCATCTACAGGTCTTTTACATGTTCATCTACAGATGTACATCTTCTTTTAACATTCATGCTAAGTAGGTAATAATAACCTCAGAGAAACTCCATGTATAGTTATCTCTACTTGCAGCTGTTCACAGAGTATGGCAAGTTGGCACACGCCCAGGACGACTCGAAGCCATTCCAGGCTCTGATGTTCCGCGTCCGCGACTGGATGTGTCCGTACGAACACCCTTACGGAGCTAGCGGCGGCGAGAGCTACCTGAGAACTGTACTAGCGGTATGTGGACAAGAATGGCAGAGTCTAAGAACGTAGTGGATATGCTCCCAAGTTTAGATATCCCTCGTGATATATTTTATTGTGGTTACTAATCAGTTGCAATCGTTGTACCAGGCAGGGACCAAAAACGCCGAAATCATGGAATTGCGCAACCATATCCGGTCGTGTTTCGAGTCTGTATCCTGCTTCCTGACGCCGCACCCTGGCATGGCGGTTGCAGACCAGAACTTCAACGGCCGTCTATGTGGTAAAATACGATTTATTACACTGTTATAAATGTATGTTATTGTTAGTATCTTATCCCTAACATTTCTATAAACATGTTCCAGATATGCTGCCAGAATTTAAAAGATCCATTCTGGAGTTCGTGCCTTCCTTGCTACACCCGTCGAAGCTCATACCGAAGATAATCAACGGCCAAGAAATAAAAGCCGAAGAACTTCTCACTTACTTCCGAACGTACGTCGACATATTCAACGGCGACGAGCTCCCTACACCCGTCACCATATTCGAGGTTCCTATCTATCGGTGCGACTAAATACCGATGGAGAGTCGCCTCGATAGCTTTCGCTATTTGTTCGTAGGCGACGAGCGCCGCCTGCCTGGAGACGGCGGTGAGCGCCTCGCGCGAGCAGTACGCGGCTCACATGGAGCGCGGCGCCGGGGGCGGCCCCAGCGCGCCGCGCGCTGTGCTGCCGCGCCTGCACGCCGCCGCGCTGGCCGCCGCACGCGCCGCCTTCGCCGCGCGCCGCACGCTCGCCGCGCCGGACCGCGCCGCCGCCAGACTGGACGCGCTGATCCAGGTGCGCACTCCTGCCATGACCCGCCGACTCCCTTGCCGCTACGCACTCACAGCGCGCTCATCTTGCAGGAGCTGGACGCGCGGCTGCCCGACTACGTCGCGATCAACCTCGGCAAGATCCTGAAGGCGGAGAGCGAGGCCCGCGCCGCGTACGAGGCCGAGGTGGGCGCGGCGTGCTGCGGCCTCCCGCCGTGCCTGCACCCGCTGGACGCGCCGCTCGTGCACACGCAGGCGAGCGCCGCGGCCATGGAGATATTCACGGCCAGCAGGCAGCCGCACGACGGAGACGACCCCGACAGAGACGACATGCTACGGGTAGCGGCGATATACTTATATGGTTCCGTGACTCATTTTCATTATCGATACGTTACGATACGACCGCTGACTGACTACAAGAGATTTTCATATACCTTTTTTCGTTTTCATTTTTCGATACAGAGTCGACAGAACGTCTGTGATGCGGGAGACTTCTAGCTCTCTTTTTATATGCTCATACCCGAGCCTGTGAGTCGTTCTCCGGTCGCTTCCCGTCGGCAGGGTAGGTATATGCCGAACGTAACAAAAGTGACTGAATTTTCCCTCGGCAGTGGCTGGACGGGAAGGGCACGGAGCTGCAGGCGGCCAACGAGCTCAGCAACGCGGCGGCGCGTGCGGCGGCCGGCGCGCTGTACGCGGAGCGCGTGCGGCGCGCGGCGCGCGGCGGCGGCGCGGCGCTCGGCGCGGAGCGGCTGCGGCGGGAGCACGGCGCCGCGCGCGCCGCAGCCCTAGACGCGCTGCGGGCTGCGAGGTAATTTACACTTTTTTTTTTATTGACATAAAACAAAGATTAGGTACTGACGACGATTTCTTTTTGGCTTAAGTAGACAATAATCTAAAAGTACTTTGAATTTTTTAAAGCGCTTAAAATATATTTTTCTTTGTTTCAGGAACCGACCCACAACCCAGTCCGACGACGATGATTGCTTCTTGACTGATCTAATTAAAGTAAGTGCTTACGCATCATTGCCATAATATACCCGTTCTGCCCAAACAGTAGCTGGGCAGGGGCTGGGCAGACATACACGAGACTGAAAGGCTGAAGAGTCAAGTTTGGATAAATTCCACCTATAATATCAGTCAGCTGCCGACTGCCAATAATATGTAGGTACAATTATTATACTACACTGTGTAGGTAGGATAGGAACGTTACATGCGCATGAGAATGTTTGTCGACATGATCGCCCACAGAACATCGAGGAGCAGTTCGAGCGCTGGGAATTGTCTAACAGCCACCACACACGCACGGCGCAGCGCGCGGCCGCGGCGGGCTACCACGCGCGCATGGCGGCCGTGTGCGGCCCGCACGCGTGTCTGCACCCGCGCGCGCTCCGCCGCGAGCACGGCGCCGCGCTGCAGGCGGCGCGCGCCGAGCTGCGCGCCGACACCGCCGCCGACGGGGACTCCGGCGAGGAACAGCAGCTGCTCCAGGTGATCACTGGCCAACTGTACCTACCCAATGTGGAAGAAGACACTTTTGAAAAAACAGATCCATTCAATCATTATTTTGATTGTCATGGCCGATTTCATTTCCACGATAGATATTGGTTTTTAATCTTCATATATAGCATCTATCCATCTTATACGGTTAGCTCTGTTTAAAAGGACTTCTACTATGGCTCCACCATATCTAGAATATCACACGGAGGTTTTTATTATGTCGCCCTTGTATCCCCAAAAAATGAAAGACCTTAATGCTTGAGGAAATACTTGTTATTTCGACTACAAAACACTATGGTCGATTTCGAACACACAGAATTCAAAAGCTGATTTGGGTAGTGGGTGAGCCGGAGAATCTTGTCACCGCGATGTAGAAATAAGCGCTCGTTTGTCAACGCCATCTAGTTTTGGTAAACGCAACATATAGACCTTAAGAGTGTTAAACATGCCGCCCACCAAGGATAAATTTGACAAAATTTTCCTTCAATGAACTCCGCCCACCATGACATGAGTCTAAGTAGGTAAAAAACAATAATTTATGTAACTATTCGGAACCTTAACTGAACAACACTGCTTTTATAAACAAAAGGACAAGATCCTTAGGTAGTTATACCTTTGTTAGTAGTTTAAGATTTGACAAAATCTATAAATGCAATAGCTAAGTTAATACAAATAAATTCGGATACAAAAAAATACTTTACTAATTTGAAACGGGTAAAAATATAATTTCGAAACAGGCCGTTTCATGATTGAATTTTTAAACTGACGACTCTAGTAATTCCGTCCAGCCCAGTATGCCTTTACTCTATAATGCCGTATAACCACCGAGCGGAGGGAAGGTCGTCCTCCATCGCCAATAACTACATCTCCAACCTTTGGCTCTGTATTATGATGGGACCAGTGGTAGAGATCGTGAAATTCAGAATCCTCCTTAAACTATCGTTGTTGAAAGTATTGAGACATCCATTGGGTGAGTTTCGTAGCAGATGAAAATCGCGAAAATGTTTCTCAAATTGGATTTTCGTCTTCCGTTGAACTTGGGTAAGTATTTACTGCACTATTTCTAATCTTATATCTTTTTCTAAATTTGTATCCTTTCTTTTAATAGTTTTGTAACTAATGCTTTTCTGTTTCAGCCCTTTTGGACCTCCCGGCCAGAGTTCTTCCTGTTCCAGGCTCTTCGTGCACCTTGAAACGCTATCGGCGTGGCTGTCTGTAGTGCTTATTGGTGCTAACTATCCGAAGGGGGTAAACAAACGTAAAATGTCTGACGTTACTTTTCTCTTAGTTGCAGGTGCTGATGCTGGCGGGAGCTTCTTAGTAGTTTCCCGGTCTTGTCTCACCACTGTGTGATGAGACAGATACACTGCAGTTGGATTATCTTGCTGTGACTTCGGTACTGTTTCCCTATGACCCAACGGCAAGTATTCCTTATTAACGTCGGTGTAAGTCTGTTTCAGGTTTGGACCCTTGAGCAACCGTCTTTCCTGTTGAGAAAACCGTCTTGCTGCAATTTCCCTTGATTGTCCATACTGACACTGTGGATCTTGATCTCGAAACGGTAGGTTGACAATGTATCGTCCTGAATCGTCTCGTTGTGTAGTGGTTGCAAAGATCTTTTCACATCTTTCTTCATCTTCTGTGAGAGGTGACCTGGTGACTACTATATCCGATTCTTGTTCCCAAAATTTCTTTAATAGATCATTTTCAGGATTAACGTGAACATGATTGCACAGCCTGTTGGTGTCATCTTCGGGTTCGTCGGGTTCAGGTGTTCTTATAGGACCAGATAGAATCCAACCCAGCTTAGTTTTTTGTGCGATTGGTGTCCCGGGTGGACCCTTGATAATGCCTTCTAAAAGAATCCTGCCATAGACGTCTGCTCCCAGAAGAAGATCTATTTTGTTTGGTGTTCCAAATGATGGATCTGCTAAAGTTATGTCTGCGAGTTGTGACCATAACTCTGCCACAATTTGCTTTGAAGGCAGCACTGATGTGAGCTTGTTTAGCACAAAGGCGTTAACGTTGAGGCTGACATCGGGGTCATGAAGTGGTCGAATTTGAAATGAAACCCTCGATTTTGAGGCAAGAGAAGTATTCGAATCACCTATACCTACGATGGAGCTGTTGTGTTTAATTTTCTTTAGCCCGAGTAGCTGAACAGTAGATTCGGTTATAAATGAAGATTGAGATCCTTGGTCTAATAAGCATCTGAGAGTTACAAGTGATCCCGACTTCGATTGGGCGTTGACCAATGCTGTTGCAAGTAAGACTTGGCTGCTGGCGCTTGAAAAGCACGCAGTAACATCGGTTGGAGTACTGCAGGCATTACCCTGAGGGTGTGATATTGCAGGAGCAGTATCTGGCTTCGTTGACCGTGAAGCGTCGGTTGCAAAGGTTGCAAGAGCGGTTGCATGAGCGGCGTCCTTGGGATGCAATAGGGTGTGGTGTTTCTTTTTGCATAAACGGCACCTAGAAATGTGACGACAGTTATAGACAGAGTGATTGGCCTCTAAACAATTAAAGCATAGGTTTTTGGACTGAACGAATTTACGTCGAGTGTCAATGTCATCACAAGCAAACTTTTTACAGTGACATAAACGGTGGCTTTCTTTACAATAAATGCACGCGATTGTGTCACTAGTGGAGTAATGCACTTGAGTTACATTGGTACGAGTTTTATTCAACAGTTTGGGGTCGATAAACTCCAAAGCACGCGATCTTATTTCTATGAACTCTTTGAATTGTTGCAGCGTTGGTAATTCGTTGGACGATTCGCTAATTTTGAGCTCCCAGTGTTTCCTGGTTTCACTGTCTAGTTTTAAACCAAGAATGTAAATGACAATGGTGTCCCACGAATTAACATCGATGCCTAGATTCTTAAGCGCGTAAAGACATTCATTTGTACAATCGAGTAGTTCTCTTAATGCACTAGCAGATTCTGAAGTTAGATTTCGCTGACTCATAAACTTCTTTAGGATACAATTGCAGAGATACTTTTTGTTGTCATATCGGTTTTCGAGTAGAGACCAGCACAATTTGTAATTCTCTCGGGTAATCGGGATATGTCGTAGCAATTGTTCTGCTTCGTCGCGCAGCTGAGCTTTCAGGTAATGCAGCTTTTGTACATCTTCCAGATTCTCGTTATTATGGACCAACGATTGAAACAGATCCTTGAAACTCGTCCACTCTGTATACTTTCCTGAGAATGTAGGTATCGATATCTTGGGTAGTTGAAGGTTCTGATCCCTTGTTGCTGCTTTAGGTATTACCGCTGTTTGCTCGTCCTTGCTAGACTTCAATTTGTCGAGAATCTCCATGAGCTCATACTTATAAATAGTGAACAACTCTTGAGCGTTGTCATAAGTATCACTAACTGCATATTTACTCCGCTTGTATATGTCGCGGTCTGAATCTCTGACTATTTCGGTATGATTTGCAGCAAACTGCGCCCATAAATCTTCCAATGTGGTAAGTCTGACTGATACATAAACCACCGACGAAAGTCGTTCTTTTGGTGACTTTTTGAAGTTAGTTTGCGCTTTGGCAATGCGTTGATACAACTCTTCTTGTACTTTAACTTGTGCCTCCATTTTTTCTAAGTCTAGTAAATTATCTTCAAAAATTTTCTAAGTGTTTGGCGATTGTACAATTTAGGAAAATCGGGCATAGGTTCCCCGTCGTATCCTTTTTTCGCGAATTATTCTAAGTCCAAAACACTTTAACTTTTGAAGCATGCAAGAATTTTTCGAAATATTACAAGTCCAAGAACTGACAGAATTTACTATTGGAATTTGCACTAGTTAATAAGGTTCAAAGTACTCACAGTTTCATTGACACTTCACCAATTCACTTTTTCCGTTTACTTTGTGGCGAGATTCCTTTCCCGCGCAGGTGTGTCCTCCAGGCTCCAGGTAGCACTTCACCAGTTCTGGTGCTCCAGCTGCAGGTGCACGTTGTCCGGCAGGTCGAGGTCCTGCAGGTGTACGTCCAGGTCTCGCAGGCGTAGACCCCGTTTTCCCAGTCCGGGGATCCAAGCACCATGAACAGCAATCAGCTACCTTGTTGGCGTCCGGAAGGTCACGAACGTCACTGTCACTCTTCTAGGCCGAATACTTATCCGGCTTCTGAAGGACCAATGTCGCCCTTGTATCCCCAAAAAATGAAAGACCTTAATGCTTGAGGAAATACTTGTTATTTCGACTACAAAACACTATGGTCGATTTCGAACACACAGAATTCAAAAGCTGATTTGGGTAGTGGGTGAGCCGGAGAATCTTGTCACCGCGATGTAGAAATAAGCGCTCGTTTGTCAACGCCATCTAGTTTTGGTAAACGCAACATATAGACCTTAAGAGTGTTAAACAATTATGTTCACGCAATCTGCACTACAAGCAGTTCGCAGAGCAAAACACAACTTTATCATCCCCGAACCCCACGGGGATTATGCGGCGGGGAATTTGGGACCAAATAATTTCAACCAATAACCAACCAACAGCTGCTGGAGGCTCGCTACTCCGAGCTGCAGCGGATGAACGAAGCCAGTAACGAGTCGCTGGTGGCGGCCGCGTACGCGGAGTACTGCCGGCGCATGGACGTCAAGTGCGCGCCGTCGCTCACCTCCGTGCTCATCATCCCGTGGGTGCTGAAGGTCCTGGTGCAGCTGCCCAAGTACCACGAGCGCGCCAGCCGCGAGGCGCTCGACTACTTCCGCTCGCGCCGCCGCTGCTTCGGCGACGAGGAGGACGACCAATACATCGATGCTCTTCGAGATGTTAGTATAATTATAGTGCTTATACTTACCCGTTTCTAAATTAATTTGTATAGGAAGAACTTAAATGCTTGTTAATTTTTCCACGTAATGTATGATAGAAATATACCTAGATGAAGCCTTCATTAGCTGTCAATTTTTTGGTAGGTATAGGTATACGAAATTATAAGTCATGGACTTGTACCTCTACTTGTAATAAAACTGTCTTATGTTGTTATAGCTAAGCAAGAAAGTAGAAATAGCTAAGTATCTTTCTTAGTGGCCACTTTGGGACCACTTTGGGAGTTTACACATTGGGAGAAATTACGATAATGTACCTACAGTACGATTCACGAAAGATGACTACAAATGGCCGCCGTCTGCGCACGTACCACTCATGAAGAAAAGACTAAAGACAAAATATTTTTTAATGTTTAATTTAATTTTGTGTCCGCTCCGGTCTTGACGCATTCCGCCCGCGCCTCACCTCGCACCTCCAAAGGGACCTAAAATATGCCTTCTGCGCCGTGGTCATCTTTCGTGAATCGAAGTGTACCTACCTAACTTATACTTAATTTTTTTATGTATTTTTACAGAAACTAAACGGTGGCTATGACATATACTGCAACCCTCTGCACGCGCTGGCAAATGAGTTGAACCTCCCGACGCCCAATAAATAAGTTGATCTAACCATACATATCTACGTACAATGTTACACAACTGTAGCAGGAAGACGTGTAGGTATCTAATACTAAAAAGACTATAGCTAACCTTAGATTTGAAAACCTAAATACAAACAAGGGGTAATTTGCAAATGTGATGGGATACTAGGCGTAACTATAGGAACGATAGGTAAGAACAAAAAATATAATTTGCACTGTAACTTTATTATTATGTAGTAGGTAACCTACATACTTTTAGGTGTAAATATTTGTAAAAGCCATGCTTTTTTAATCTATTTCATTGCATGTACATAATATAAAATGTTTTTAAGTTTTTAATAAAGTTTGATTATAAATAAATATTTTTTACTCGATTTATTCAATTGGTACCTACCTAGTCCAAAGAAGGCAGTTTTTAAAACTGGACGTTAACAGACTCCTGACTGTCCTGAACCCCTTCCTGGAATAAGTATACCTAAGTACTTACTATAGAATAATTTAGATATAAGTACTTATTATTATTTACAGCTGGTCCACAAACCAGTAATTTTTGAACCATTGCGTCATTGTAGCATTATCTGCCCGTTCTTACTCGTTATCTTTAACTGATATAGACCCAGACACGTGTAGGAACGATGTTATGTGAGGGCGGCCTTTGCATATTATTGTAGTCGCCTGTGCACGCAATCTCAGACTTGCTCCAACGGCCGACACCATTTATATTGCCTGACTAGCTGTGCCCGCGACTTCGTCCGCGTGGAATAGTGATAAAATTCACCTTTTAAACCTTCCCTGGACTTCCACAAATCATTCAAGACCAAAATCATCCAAATCGGTCCAGCCGTTCTCGAGTTTTAGCGAGACACACGAACAGCATTTGATTTTTATATGTACGAGGGTGAATCAAAAAGTTCTTAGAAGTGCATATATATGAAACCTTTTTGGATCAAGTTCGATATTCAAATTAAAGAGTGTCTATCACACTATATTTATGCAGACTGTCACTTGTTTTTGTCAGTTCGTTCGCATGTAATAAATTTTTTTGTGCAACGAGTTGCTAAAAATTCAAAATTATGGATAAAAGTGAGTTACGTGCGGTGATAAAATATCTCAGTTTGAAAAAAATGTCTACGAAGGAAATTTTTTTGGACATTCAGCAGACATTAGGGGGTGATGCTGTACCCTATTCTACGGTTGCGTACTGGGTGGCTGAATTTAAAAGAGGTAGATCAAGCTGTAAAGATGACCCGCGTTCTGGGCGGCCTTCAACCTCCGTTACAGAAGAAAATGTCAAAAAGGTTGAGAATCTGGTTTTGGAAGACAGAAGAATGACTATAAAACATATAGCTGAGATCCTAAAGATATCTTTTGGTAGCGTTCAATCCATTTTAATTGATTCACTGGGGTTCAAAAAAGTGTCTGCAAGATGGGTGCCACGAATGTTAACCGACGAAAACAAAAAGCGACGTTTGGAAATTTCCAAGCGTAATCTCGAAATGTTCCAGCGTGATTCGGATAATTTTTGCCGTCGTCTTGTCACCATGGATGAAACGTGGGTCCACCATTTTGATCCTGAAACTAAAAGACAAAGCATGTCTTGGAAACGACCATCCTCTCCATCCATTAAGAAATTTCGAGTTGCTCCTACCGCTGGCAAAGTTATGGCCTCTGTGTTCTGGGATAGTGAAGGAATCCTTTTTATTGATTACATGCCAAAAGGCCAGACGATTACTGGACCCTATTATGCAAATTTAATCCCGAAAGTGCGTGAAGCGATTAAAGAAAAACGTCGTGGAAAACTGTCGTTGGGCGTGTTGTTCCTTCAAGATAACGCTCCTGCTCATCGATCGGAAGTTGCGCTCAACGCAATCCGCTGTGCTGGCTTCAATCTCCTTGACCACCCACCATATTCTCCGGACTTAGCCCCAAGTGATTTTCACTTATTTCCAAAATTAAAAGAGGAAATTCGTGGAACAAAATTTCACGATAATGACGCGGTTATAGCTGCCGTAGAGGACTTTTTCGAGAGTCAAGAAAATAATTTTTTTTCACAAGGAATAAGGAAGTTAGAAACGCGTTATTCTAAATGCATTGCATTGGAGGGAGATTATGTAGAAAAATAAAATATTATTATTTAAATCTTTGCATTTTTTAATATTGATTCCAAGAATTTTTTGATTCACCCTCGTATATATAGATACTTTGCAGCACGACCACGGAATCCAATCACAAGTCATTTGTTTATCATCCATCAAATGGACTAACAACCTCAGTCAAAGGCATGTTCTCCCGCAGTCGCCTATCGCATGGTCATCCGCGACATATTATTATCTCCGTGGTCAAATCATGATTATAAACAAAGCAACTGAATGCTAAAAACGGGTCTAATTCGCGCACAAACGAATATCAAAATATAACTCCGATTAAATATAACAATTTCGAGTGGGACTTCGGATACTGACAGTAACTGTCAGTGGTGTTGTATGCGTGACGCTTATGCAAGACTAAACGCGCGGGTAGTTAGAAAAAACACCTGCCGCTCCGGACGGTGATACCAGCATTCTCCAGTCTTCTCGTGACCACATCGAATCGTCGAGATATGTCAATATTATATATTGTTATTTTGATATTAGTTTATGCGCGAATTAGACCCCTTTTAAATCTAGTAAATATGTCTTCTGTTCACGAAAGTTTAAGAATATCGGGAAATAGCTAAATCTACTGTTGGATAATAAGCCGATGGCCGTAAGTAAAATAAAACACAAGATAGGTATGTTTAGAACACGATGCTAATTTAAAATTTTATTTTTTACAAAACAATCATTTTCTAAATTGCTATAAAGCATAACCACGTGATGCGATATGAACATTAAAAAGTACAAAATTGATTGTTGTATTGCATCAGCGCAAGCCAAAAATACCTTAGTAAAAATATTGAATGCATGGTACCAACTCGTATTATGTAGATGTAGGTACTTCTCGTGCGAACGCTGTTCACTTTATGTACCTAGTATGAAGAATCCCTTAGGGAATTCACTCAGATCAACTGATCGTAAACTAATGGTAAGAATATTAAGAGTTGAAAGACACCGTGAACAGAGTCCGCAAGTAGAGCTGTACACTCATGCACACAATCTAATTATTCACCGGCACCCCTTACAACAGATTAGAAAAATTGAGCTTCTATTTTCCTTTTAACTCGTATTATTCGTTCGATTAGTTCAAAGTGGAAAATAGTACAAACTTGACAGAAATCTTATGTACTTAATACAGTAAGTGTTCCTCCACATTTTAAAAAACTTCATTTCAGCCTTTGCATACCTCGCTGAGCTACTTGTGGCCGTAGGCGTCTAAGAAAGTATTTCGCTCAACAAAAACAGCCAAAGAGTCTATGTGTACTGTGTAGCCTTAGTGTAGGAACCACAAGGAACTCATTTGCTTACCATTTACTCTATATACTTAATGATTCAACTGAAATAGACACAACACACAAATGACGCTGCTAATTATGATATTTATATAAACTTATGCTCGGTATCATGCTAAGCATCACCATATTTGAGACATAATTTTTGGTAATAACCATGTTTATGATAGTCAACCAGTTAAGGCCAGATTGTACTAAGGTGGTTATACTGGTGGTACTGGCAGATTGCCGCGAGCGCTTGAACTGCTAGTTTTTGTGTTTTTATTTATTGGAAGAAAGTGAAAATTAGAAAATATAAGTTCCCAATCGCTTCCTATATAAAAAGCCTACGTTTTCGTAAATGTAACTTCACATAATTTATCAATACGAATAATTTGTCTTGGATATTAGAGTAAGTATAAATAAATAGTTGTGTGAGAATTCAGTTACTAACTGCAATTTTTTTATCAACAACTTTTTGATATTGGCCATAAAAAAATGTAATTCCATAGAATTCGTTTAGCTATTTGGCACAATGTAGAAATATTAAATAATTTAAAATAGATGCTGAACAAAACTTTGTTACTTTATTGTTATTAAACTAATCCAATTTTTAAGTTGGGTATTTGATTAGTACATTATAATTATATGGAATAAAACAGTATGACGACAATAGCATTTACCTTATAAACAACAGTAGTGTCTAGTGTCTAATTCAAATAAACTTTTATTTAATAAAATACTCTCCGTGTACGGAATGTTTAATACTTATGTGGTTATAAAGTACCTAAGTAGCTACCAACTTACTTTTGGAATAAAATAAAATTATAAGGATATATTATGAGACAAAATAATAAAAATTGGTACACGAAATCACAATTAGTGACTTGTAAAAGGGGTTTTGTAGCTGACATGGTAAATGCTTCAGAGGCCATTCATCGCACAGCGCTATTCAAAATCAACTAAATTCACATTAAATTAGGAATGCACTTCTATGAACAATGGTCTTGGAGCGCAGGCCTTTGAAACAGTGTTTGTCAGCACATAACCACATACAAAATCATACGTAAGTTTGTCATTTTAAATATTGAGTCTCGTGCATGTAGTATTAAAATAATTATTTAGGACAAAATTTCAGTAGAGCTGTGTAAAAATGGCTTTGAAATATACACAGTTTTATTTTTCATAAAGTAGATAGTATAATATTATGTAGATTTTTACAAGCTGTACCATAGTGTAATTAACACCGTTCTGTACATAAAATATACATTGATTTTATTACACACTTTACACATGCACATTGCACAGTTGCACACCCATCGCCTTGTCTTATATTACTTTAGCAATAACAATCAGTATGGTAAGACACAGATAGATTTATATTTTGGTAGCTTACGGTCCTTTGTTTACAGGTAGGTAGATGTCTACTTTCGACTATTCTCAATACAGTGTAGGTAACAAGCGTCACATCAAATACCTCTCTAAAAACTAAAATATAAAATCTGATATAAACATACAACTGAAACTAAATCGCTTCTTATCATCACTTAGTACCTTTCGTACTTTCCAAGTATTTTAATATGCGTGGAAACATTGATTATTCTGTAGAGTTTACTCGGACTTAGCTCTGCTTTGACTTAAGTTATGGAAACTTAAGTTAGATCCATTTTATTTATTACTTCAAGGCTCGCTCAGTGTATGCTGAGTCAATGCTTATACTTAGTAGGTACGTGTGAACTATAAATTCGAAACTTAATGAGATTGTGTTGAAGCAAATGCTCAGGAAAGTTCGAACTAAGATAAGACTTAGCAAAGTCAAAGTCACTCTATTTCCTTCCCCCTGACATGTTAACTGTGGGGTAATAGAATAGTCAGTGGTAAAAGATTTAATTTTTACGAATTACGATGAAGCTAATATTTTACGGGTTTTTATATTATTCTACACATTGCCTAGTTGACGTAGCAATATGAAAGAAAATCGTAGAAATACCATACCAAATGCTTACACTTATACCATCCACAACTATTTATACCTACATAGATTTTATTACAAAACTTTGGGATCGCGTACAAGCGAAAAAATTTTCCGTCACAACTCACATAATATTACTTATTATTATTATGAAACGACACTAGAGCGGCCGGTGAAATAGGGATACAACTATTGGATCAACATCCCTCCGTTGGCTTTGCCGTAGTCGGGTAAAACATGGTCAAAACTCGGTCGTCTTGGGCCAATCACGTAACTTTACTAAATATGGATGACCCTTTTTAGCTACCTACTACATAATTAGTATAGTGTAATACTTTCTCCAGGCTACTAGGCACTCCACTTAGTCAACAGCCTGTGCGTCTCCAGCCTCACCGGCAGCAACAGGCGCAGGGGTTGCGTGGCCAGCCGAAGCTCCCATAACCTGGCAGCCAATAGTAACGTCGGAAAATTGCAAGTCTCGTAATAAAAAGCTATCGAACGCGACTTCAACAGCGTTCCACACGAGTAAAAAAAGGATATAGTTTCTGTTGTAGAGACTACCGCGTAGGAGCTTCGACTGTCCAAGGTATCGTCACATCAGCTAGGTATCACGGTGTCGCTGGGAAGCGGTGCGAGCGGGGCGAGGGGGCGCGCAGCGGGGCGGGAGGGGCGGCTCAGCACACGCACCCGCCCTCGTTGCCTTCCTGCTCCGACCCCATCGGCGACTGGGTCTGCAGGTCCACCGCTGTTGCCACTGAGTTAAGGATGTCTTTTGAATAGCACGATTTAATTTTGCATGTTTGACCACAACGCGTCTGATGGCAAGCGACTGTGACAACAAGGCAAAACTGAATACTAATAAAGAAGTTGTAATATATCAGACCGTTTAGTTTCTGGGGATACCTACACATAAGGACATGCTCCCAATAAGTCGTCTCACATTGTAACGAACTGCGATAGCATTTCCCGATGGTAAACATGCAGTCAACCCACAACTCGACACAAACGGTGGCATATAATATATAACTAACTACTGCAATAGGAATTCTATGGCAATCGCATCCGTTATCCTATTCGTATACGATGTGATGCGCACGTTCATAAAACAAATGAAGACTGTTTCAATTGTCATATTTTGGCGATCCCTTGTCTGCCCGTTACTGCTTCAATTTCTGGCGTCTCGGATAGATACAAAAGTTTTTAAAACAGCAAATAAATTATGTAAACTGGGACCTATTTATACTTGCTAGGGTTTATTATCAAACCAACTAGCTTAGCTCGTAAGTCAATATAAACACAGCTTACGTTGCTCAATGGGATTCAATTTGGTATTCTGAAAGTAGATTATTTGCTGTTATTTTTAATTAGCTTGCAATACTTACCGAATACCTACGTATTTTATATAGTCATCCGGAAAATATATTTTCAACGAAAATTTTATTTAGAACTTCAGTAGGTATATATAACTACACTCGTACTATAATACCTGCTTTCTTAAGGGCATCAACAGAAAATAAACTAAAAGTAGTGTTTTATAATGTTTATTTAAAAATAAATCAGCGTGATATACGTTTATTTACAAATCATAAGTCATATGCGGTCAGCAGTGCACGGTCAAAGGTCAGTCCTAACTATGCGACAAATATCATAAGGGTGACAGTGGCACAATGGATGAACAAGTACAAGTACATTTTGCAACGTGCAAGCTGCGTGCACAACACATCAGTCAATGATACAGATCCTATCAACTTCGTTGGCGTTAAACCGGCTAACAATCCGCATTAATTGAACCCAGTTGCAAATTAACATTTATATATTTTGTGGATCCCTGGAAATTCACCCTATCACCAAGTTAAGCAACTTTCCCAGCGGCACACACTCGGATGGGCGACCGTTTAGTGACATCTGACCGCTTCTAAAAGCACGTTTATGGTTGGTCCCTGTTGTTATCGCTTGATAGCAGTCGTTATGCCATGTCAGAGCCGATGGGTCGCCACAAACTCGCGCAAGATTGATCGGAGTACCTTTGCTGTGCCAACAATGCAGTAGTGCGCAATTCGTTTCAGGTTTGGAAGGCATTGCAGCATACCAGTTGCTTGGCTTGATACAAAAATGTTAGTGATTATGGAAGGGCTAACTTACGAATGGACTATTGGTGAGATGCAAGATTCATCGCCTGGCCTAACGCCAACAAGGACTAATTATTGTTACAAAATTACGCAGTTATTGATGTCGGCTGTGAACCCACAAGTAACGTAAAATTAAATGTGGCAGCTTTCATATTAGAATTTTAGAGATATCGAAATTCGTTTGAATTCAACTTGATGAAAAGACAATCGACATATAGTTACAAAAACTGTCATAAAATCAGTCTAGTCATATTAGCTCACAATAGCAGTCAGTTGATAACAATAGAATATATCTTGTAAAATATTACAATACCAATGTATTAGCATTTACTACGTGCACTGTGACACAATATAAAAACAGTATGAACACCGCCTGTAGCATGCTTGACCAGTTCTAAAATACTCGTAGTAACATTGAGCTGATAGTGATGGGAGGTAGACGAAAAAATTTTGCGATTTTTATGAAATATGTAAAATAATTCGTTTAATACATACTTCAAGTTACAACATGCAACACTAATGAAAAGAAAATGCAAACTAGTCAATCGATATGTTGCCACTTTTCAGCGTTACAAAACCGAAAAGGTGTCAAACTTAATTTTAGTTTACTTTGTTCCCATACATTGGTGACAGTGTCTTCAAGGTTTGCCTAAGCGGCAGTGTCCATACTGTCCGTGCACTATGTATGAAGTATTAGATCTGCAACATCCAAAATGCACCTAGACAATCATTAAAATAAATTAAAATCTCATTACTAAGCTTAACAATATATGATCGAATTTCAGGTCATGCTTATTAATTTAATGCACTATTCTGATATTTTGAATAATTACATCAACAAAGCCCATTGGAATGCTACATTTTATATTAACGTTTTAAAAGTTTATTATAAAGATTGGTAAAAAAATATGGCTGATTAAATATGTCGACAGTGTTTTTTTTAGATTAATTGACACAGGCTCCATGCTTTTTGAGATCTTGTGAACATGTAGCCTCAAAATTTGTTTTGGGTTGCACTATTTTTTTGCGCCACACCTATGGCCACGCAAAACAACTGAAACTTTCTTGACCTAGACCTCTTTGTTTCTTTATTCCCTATAGAAAAACGCTTCTGGCCATTATTTAGAAATCGTTTGACCACTTTTTTTATGTTAGGCAGACACTAGTACTTTACCAACTCGGAATGTCACGATAAAAAAAAAACATGACAATGACAAACATGGAATGTCATACGATTGAGTTGACGTTGCATGGAGCATAGATCTGAGATAGCTCTAGGAGAGCGTGCATTTAACATTTAAAGTTTAACCTTATCTCACAACTTTGTTTACAAAACACTGTCGACACATTTAATTTACTAATCACAATTAAATATAATTCAAAGCTAGTGATGTTGTCACTAATAACGTTATAGAATCATAAGTAATCCTTAAACGCTAAATAAATAAATAATACTAATGTACAAAAGGTTACAGCGACACCTTTATGTCAAAACAGCAATCTGATGACACAATTTATTATAAATAAAAATGAGTAAATAATTGACACTTGTTGCTATACGAGTAAGTACGCCAATATCTGATTTGGGTGAAGAGCAAGTGACCGAGTCACATGAGAGCTTACGACGGTGCCATTGGGGTGCGAAAATGCCGTGTGCTAAGGTTCAAACTCGTTTATATATCACAAATGGCGACTCGAAGGTGCGAGATGCCGAGATCATCACATTGACGTTGAATACATGTAAGCGTACTGGTAAATAGATGTAACAACGCATGTTTTTTTAAGTTTTGACTTCGCACGATTTGTGTATTTAGTCAGCGTCGTATTCTTTTTATATTTTGGTTTGAAACAATTCTTTCTGGAGTCAGTAATCAAAACGTATGAGAGAAAAAAGGTAAGTAGGTACATTATACTTATTTCCGATTGGTACCTACGGTAAAAGGGTGACGCGAATTCTATATGAATTGTCAAATAATCTCGGCAGGCAGGCGCTACAAAATTAATTAGATATCAGCCATCAACATTCCTTCCAGTACCCGCTTTCTTTGAAAGTGTCGCCGCACCCACAAGCTATGTACAAAAAATAGAATACCTAACTATAAATTTTAAAAATAACTTGTTATTATTGCAGATTTCATTTATATATTAATAAAGTTATTTCATAAAAAAATACGCCTGGCGTGAACCGCTAAACCCTGTCTCTGTGTTTTAATAGTTGCCTGTGATGTGATAACAATCCTATACAGTTAGCGGGGTGAGGTTATCTGTACTGATTAAAGCAATTTGGATCTTATTCGTAAATGTATCTTATCTTTAATTTTATATGGGCATTCGTTATTGGTTGAAATTTAAATCGTAATTTCAAGTTTATGTTCTATAGAATTTGAACCGAATAGAAGGTTCAAAAACTCCTTTGATTTGTATATTTTAATGAACGCTATCCGATGTAAAGCACAGAGGCAAGTTTCAGTCAGTGCAGTGAATCTACGCACGAGTGCGCCCCCTCGCAAGGGCGAAAGCAACTCCATTGCACCGCCATCTCGTGCAGGAGGGGTACTAAGAAAGGAATATGCTGAACCGAACGCATGGAAATAGCCGCTGCCATAGGTGCCTGTCCTGTCCGGCGGGGGCAGCGCCGCGGGGTCCGCAGGCGGGTGGCGCCACCGGCACGCGCGCCGCACGGCCACGCACGCGTGCCGCACGACCACGCACGCGCGCCGCACGACCACACACGCGTGCCGCACGCGCGCCGCACTAGCACGCGCAGCCGCCGTCCGGCTCCTTGCTGTCGCCGGGCGCTTGCCGCAAAATCACCTCGTGCACTGGACACACGCACATTAAGGAAAATAGAAGGAAACTCTACGGTACTTAACTTAATTACATCGTACGGGACTAACCTCGAATATTTTATTAAATTTTTAAAATACGCAGAAACACTTTGACATGTCACGTCCGTCTCACTTCTGCAACATTATTTAATAATCGAATTTTGCGGATAACCGACGCTCGTTCAACTGTTATACGAAATGAAATTTAAATTCGGCATTAGTCGCGTACGTGCTGCTCTGATCGTGTGTCAATACACACGTGTATTGTAGTGTACTTGTATCGAAACGGTATGTCCAGTTTAAGAAACAAGTAACTGGGCTTCGGAACTGGCGCCTTATATTTATTGCTTGGCAACACTGACCTCTATGACGATATAGGTCAGTGCTTGACTACAAGACCGTAGACAATCCCTTCTATGGACACATACATGACATAAGTATAAATATTATACATATGTACATCATTCTCTTTACGATCTTGTTTCTGGCAAACCATTTCGATACTCCGAATTCAGATATCGTAGGAATTGAATACACTATACATAATAATATGTGTATATTGTGTGATAAGGATATTACATATAAAAAGCGCAAATAATAAATACATAATTATATATGAACAACCATACGCTATCCAATTGACAGCACCAATATACCAAATGGCAGTTCGTACCCACATAATTATAAATGATTCGCGTATTAATTGAAGAATGAACTCGAAAGCGTAAAATTTTGCATGCCTCTTTTAATCCATCTCAGCAGTCGTCATATTTCTCTCAGCAACATAACATGCCTTAGGCTTATGCCTCAAATTTGATAACTATTACACCATGTTATCGCTACAAAATGGCTGTCAAAGTCGCCGCTTTAACAGTTTTCATATATACAAAAACTGTTAAAATCGCCGACTTTGACAGTGCTTTGTAGCTATAATGCGATTTAAAAATAAGCAAGGTTCAAGAGGCCCTGACAACTTATTAAAATGACGCTCAATTTACGTCACGCAAGAAACCTTTATTTTTTTATTTATTGGTTTAGTACACAGGTTAAGATAAATCCATTCCCTGATTTCTTCGATATATAAATACATGCAAGACAAACATCCGTCTTACCACAAAATATTTAAACAAGTGATGAACAGATGTGTCTAAATATTGTCTCTAATTAATATGAGACAACTCGAAACATAGTGCTATGCTCTTCGTTTTCATACTGTTTTGAAGAGATAACAACAATTTAGAGCCTACCGTTACAGATCAATTTAATTTGGTGCACTCATAATAGAACACCACTTTGGTTTAATAATAACCAAGTTTTTGTTCCAATCGATTTATTAGCCTTTTATGGGACATTGTTGCCATATTCGAATTAAATTGCGCGGTGTCAGACAGAGGGCTGGCAGGAGGTGGCACTAAAACTGAAGTGAGGCTCTTATTATCACTAGCCATAAGACTCATTTTAGGTCACTTCTAGTCAGTTGATTTTGCGTATTGGTGCCATAAATTGTTGTACAAGCATAGTTAAAAAGCAATGTAATACCATGAACACAAATTAAAATCAAACCAATACCAACATCACATAAATATGATAAACAATATATACAAACGACATAAATATTAGTAAGTTTACTTACAACACAGATGTTAGCCGATAAATACCACCACCCACGCAAATGGATCCAAGGGCACAGCACTAGTTTAAAATGTTTCGAATGGGGTGAAGTTGGCTGCGTAATCTAAATAAAAATAAAAATGCTTTTTTGTTTTCCCGATGTCATTTTCTCTGATATAGGTTGTCCAATGCCCATATTATACTTTTTCAGACCTCAAGTCAACGGTTAGTTACAATAAAATGGTATGTTATTTTTATTTAACCTATATTGTCCCACTGCTGGGCAAAGGTCCTACAATATACCATATACAATGTACATATACATATACAATGTACCATTTATATATGATACCAATATAATCTCGGTTCCCAGTAACAGTTAAGTATGTAGATTTTATTAGTAATAATGAAATTCCCGACTTAATTTCCAAAATCAACACAGATGCACGGGTATTGTAATCTTGATTGCCTTGAGATAATATTTTCACATACTTAATATTATTATGTAAAGTGGTGGGAGTGTTAAATACTCATAACAAATTAAAAGTCAAGTGTTACATCATTCCATCCACGGCTGATGTCACCGATTACCTTGTCTGAGATCATTGAATAGCTTTCTATTAAAAAATATTAAATTGATTTCAAAGCAGACCTATTTAAATTATAGATTTTGCTTAGAAATTCTTACTTGAGATTCGCAGCTAACTTCCAAGCCAAGTCTTCGCCGAGACAACCGCCGCAACGGCCAAAACCCAATCATTAGCCAATATACCGAAACAATCCGTTAAAAACCATGACATTCTAGCAATACGAAAACCCGTTAATACTAAATAAATATATTAATATCGTGTTTGTGCATATGGTCGAGCGTGTTAATTCGTGTCTTTCGTAAAACGTGTAGCGAATACACAGTAACATTTAAGGGCGCAGCCAGGGCTTTGAAATTGGGGGACCATTATCACCCCCCTCACTCAAAACCACTCGATTCCACTTAAAAAAAGTTAAAAACATAATAAACGACCGGTAAAATTTTTAGGTTAGTCACACCTATTCCGAATATGAGATAAAAAATAGGGATATCGAATTTATTTACTTTAGTCTTTTCCAAAACGCTTCTTAATATCCACTTCACTTTTATACATTTTGATGAACAACCACGCATGACAGTACAAGTTAACTTTGCCGCCCCTCCTTGCCCTGAATGCAACCCTGGCTGCGCCATCTACAATACTCTGATCTACGAAGACCGCCCAGCTCCGCATGTAGTAGTGTCGTGTACAGATATGCATATTGTCTGTATGTGTGTGTGTGTCGAGACAACTGACGTCCCGAGCCGCACACTACATCGCACATGTGCGTACACGCTACAACAAGCACAGCCGAACAGACTTCGTGAGATCGAACATCTGATTCTGTATCAAGTGAAACTGTTTCTTATAAAGGATACTGTCTTCGGGGGGCTTGCTCTCGGCCGAGTCCATCCCTGGTAAGGCCGCCGCCACTCGCCGGAATAACTGGAAATGTAAACGATTCAGTTTTACTATCATCATCAGCCTGAAGACGTCCACTGCTGAACATAGGCCTCCCCCTTAGACCGCCACATCCAACGACAATTTGCCACTTGCATCCACCGGTTGCCTGCGACTCTTTTGATGTCGTCAGCCCATCTAGTGGGAGGCCTACCTACACTGCGTCTTCCAGTCCGTGGTCGCCGCTCTAGAACCTTTCTTCCCCATCGGTTGTCAGTTCTACGAGCGATGTGGCCTGCCCATTGCCACTTCAGCTTGCAAACCCTGAGAGCTATGTCGTAAACTTTAGTTTTTTGGCGAATATCCTCGTTCAGTCGTCTTATGGCAGTTTCACTATGTGACCTATCAATCCGGGATCCGTGGTAGATATTGGCTTAATTTTCCTCACTGAAGTGAGGTGAGGTCTGTGCTCAGCACGGGGCAGAAATGGGGTGTGATGACAACAATGATCTCACTAGTTGCGTTGCGGTCGCATCTTCCTCGAATTCTAAGTCCTCTGTGCCACATACTTGGATAGGTGACCGTTTCTGTGGCCTAAACAACTGAGTGCTTCCGTGGAGAGTACTTTAACTTCCCGGTGTTATCGATAGCAGTCGTTAAGCTATGCCAGACGCCCTTGGGCGGCTTGACAAACTTTGAAAACATCTTGCAACACCGCACCGTTTAGTTAGTAACATGAGACGCGAGTAAACACTTGATTACTACAAAGTACAAAGCACGAAAACTCGTGTTTTGTACGTTAAACTGTCGGTCCCGGTTTATATCGATCTATCGCTCATGTCATATCGATTGCCTGAATAACTAAATCAATCTCTCGAATGCAACCACCAAACATCCTCCGCACTGACCTGTTTGACATTGTACCCCGCCTTGGCGCTGGTCTCAATGAACATCACGTTCAGCTCCTTCGCCTTGCGGTCGCCGTCCTCGGTGGACACCTGCCGCTTGTCCGACAAGTCCGTCTTGTTCCCCACCAGCATGATGATGACGTCGGAGCCGCGCTCCGTGCGCACGTCGTCGATCCATTTAGAGGTTTGATGAAAGGAGTTCGCGTCTGGAATTATAATAATAAAAAAGCTTTTAAAAAATAAATATTTTCGTTTGGTGTCATTTGTATTGTAGAGGTGTAAGAGTGTGTTTTTCGAGTCACGTCAATGCGACTCGAGGGACGCGGGGTTAACTCATATTTCCATACTATTATAGGAGTTTGCGTCTGGAATATAGAGGACTAGCTGCGCCCCGCGGTTTCACCCGCGTTTCACATTAAAAAACAAATAAACAGTGATGATGATGGTGATGATGATGATTTGTAGCCTATATTGTGTCTCTAAACTATCTGCATAATACATTTTATGCGAATTAAGGTACTATTTCACAGTTTTTAGGCCACTGTATATGTGTAAGTTGGGGTATAAGGTAATAATATAAGCTATAAAATACCAAATTTCATGCCAATGGGGTAGTGTGTCACAGTTTTTATTGCACTGATGCAAAACGGTGGTGATGATGATGATGAATTAAAGCCTAAGTCGTAAGTGGCGGGATAATTTAACCTATCTACGTACGAAATTTTACGCACATTGGGTAGTTTTTCACAGTTTTTATCGCATTAATAGAAAACGGCGATGATTATGATGATGACTTAATAATATGTTCGAAGCCTATGTCCTAAGTTAGAAGATAACCTATCTGCGAACCAAATTCTCTCTCCCCCCGCTCTCCCCTCTTCCCCTACTGCCCTATTTCCCCCCACGCTCCCCTCCTACCCCCCCTCTCCCCCTCTTTCTCCCCCACTCTCCACTCTTTCTCCCCCCACACTACCCCCTTTCTCCCCCACTCTCCCTCTTTCTCCCTCCACTCTCCCCTCTTTCTCCCCACTCTACTCTCTTTATCACCCCACTCTCACCACATTCTCACCCCACTGTCCCCTCTGTCTCCCCCCGCTCTCCCCTCTCTTTCTCCCCCCACACTCTTCTTTCTTTTTCGCCCGCTCTACCCTCTTTCTCATCCCATTCTTCCCTGTTTCTCCCCCCACTCTACCCTCTTTCTCCCCCCACTCTCCTTTGTTTCTCCCTCCACTCTCCCCACTTTGTCCTCCACTCTCCCCTCTTTCTCTCCACTCTCCCCTCTTTCTCCCCGCTATCCCCTCTCTTTCTCCCCACTCCCCCCTTTCTCCACACTCCCCCCTCTTTCTCCCCACTCTCCCATCTTTCTCCCTGCTCTCCCCTCTCTTTCTCCACTCTCCCCTCTTTCTCCCCCCACTCTCCCCTCTTTTTCACCCCACTCTCCTCTCTTTCTCCTCCCACTCTCCCCTCTTTATCCCCCACTCTCCCCTCTTTCTTCCCGCTCTCCCCGTCTTTCTCCCCACTCTACCCTCTTCTCCCCCCACTCTACCATCTACTCCCCCTTTCCGCCCCACTCTCCCCTTTCCCCCCACTCTCCTCCTTTCTCCTTCTCCCCTCCCCGCACTCTCTGCCCTTTCCTCCCATCGCACTCTCCCTCTCTAAATAACGATCCGTTCAGCCGTTTATTGTGGTCCGTTGGGGGTGCATCTAAAGAATACCTAATAATTTCAACCCCCTTGCTTTTCCCCCTTTAGGGATGATTTTGCAAAGAAGCTGAAACCCATATTTATTTATTTATTACCAAAAGCCTAAATAAGAATTTTCAGATCCCTAACTTGAAGAATTATGGATTCCCCATACAAACTTTCAACCCCTATTTCATCCCCTTCGAGATTATTTTTTGAGACAAAAGATAGCCTATGTCCGTCTCATAGGTCCAATCTACCCCTATACCAAATTTAATCGAAATCGGTCCAGCCGTTTGAGCGTGAAGAGGTAACAAACATACACACATACACACACACTCACAAACTTTCGGCTTTATAATATTAGTAAGATAGGTCTACATAATAGATTGATATCGTTTATAATTAATTATACATGATGCATGATGATGATGGATGATGATGATGATGGTGATGATGATGATGATGATGATGGATGATGATACAACAGAGGCGTAAGACAGGACTCTCTTTGCAAGACGTTAAACCGTACCCATATTAAAGTGTATATCTGTTACTTTTGTTTACTGCTGTTTTTATTCTGGTAAATTGATTAGTATTTAGAGAAGGACACAGGATACTTTAATCGCGATAACGTGTTGAAAAAATTTGCCCGGAAAAGGCTTTCGGGAAAAACTGAAAGTTGTATTTTTCCATCCATCGCATTTTCGTACGAATTCAGGTCCATAACTCACGATTCCAGCGACGGATATGCAAATAGAGAATTCGTAATTTTCGGTCAAAAGGGTAGGATAGCAAAAACGTGACAGAACTAAATATTTATATGAATATTTCCATAGTCATATAAATATTTAGTGCAATAAGCATAGGTAGCGTTGCGGTTGTATACCTGGTAAAGGTGGTACAGAGGTAGAACTTAACGTACTATACTTTCATAAGGAAGGAAACTATTGCAATTTAAAGAGGCCTACATTACTTAGTACAAGACGAAACTAGGCTGCGGCGTTTGACCACGATTTAACTGAAGGTAAGCAATCGTTTTATTGACAAATCCATTCTTTAGTCAAATGAGGTGGCATCGGAATCTCATGTCAGAATTAGTATGGCCGCTTAATGGTCTTAGTCTGTTATCAATCGACAACAACTAGGGCCGGTAAGGAGCTACAGCAATTCACGCCGTAATGACTAGTCAGTCATCGGTGCAGGTCCAAAGACCGATCCCTGTTTCATTGGTTGCAAAATAATGTAATTTCTCGGTAAAATCTCAAAAAAAAACAATGCACGACGTTATTTTATTACCTACTTAATTTTTGCATTCCTATCAACATTACAAAATATTCGTTATCAATTTAATTTATTATGCGCAAGACATCTAAAGTAACGATAAGATCTGAATGTATTTTATATCATAGAAATATCCATTAAGGCTGTGTTTTTTTCGTTATCTATATTGGTGTCCTTCCACTGTTAATAATAATATTATATTCAACGGCACATAACACCTGTGTAAATATTATTTTACATATCACAACTCAAATCCAAATAAGAAAATATGATGCATTAACACTATATATACTATACGTGTGAGTATGAAGTAAATTTTGAAAATACGTTTTCTTTTTATTTTTTTTACCATTTGTTGAAACCCCACGCTACAATAGGCATCGGTCAGTATATTGAAGCCTAAGCTTACTCTTCGAACTATATAATATCATTACTCCGTAACTCATCGTAGACGGAACTACGACTGTTTCGATGATTTTAAAAGGCATTATAAAACCATTCTACGCCAAAGGTAATGTATGCTATGCTGTTGAATGAAATATCGATCGATCGGCATAGTGACGTTTGTTCTATCAAGTTACGAAACTTCATCACTCTATTACCGATCCGATTTCAGTTTTGGTCACGAAAAAGCTCACATTCAGATCTAACTACTGATTTAGCAAAATTGGGCCTTTCTATATTTTTTTTACCATATTTTAAAAAAAATTAAATTAATTTCTGTGTAACTATTTATCTAAGCTTTATGCACATTATGAAGGACGAGTGGTCGCTTGTAGCTTGTAGAAACACAGACATCATAAATCTGTATTTATTTCCTTACTAGGATATAAATACAGTTACCTTACAGTTCACTTTCCTTGGACCCTTCCGAAATATCATATACTAGTAAGTATATGATATTTCGGAAGGGTCCAAGGGAAAGTGAACTGTTTAAAAGACTGGCAAACAACAACGCGCATTTGTTATCATCGTATTATTTTCAGTGGGTTTACGAGCAATTATAACTTTATCGCTTTATCTACTGAACTTGCTGATTTAAATTTACTGTTCGTCATAAAAAAAACTGTTCATAACCCATTTTTATAGGTCGACCTGCGGGCTCTCAAGATATTTCGCGAAATTCGATTTTCCTGGGATAAAACAGTTTATGCACACCCTAGTATTCCATTAGAATTGGCTTATTTTATAGGGCTTTGAATAAATAAACGTGAAAAAAGCAACGGTCTCCAATTTATTTACTTTGGACAACCCTATTTCTAATCGTGCTTTCGTATGTCATTTATAATGTAACATTACTATGTTTAATCATTTAACTTTACCTCGATAAATATCTCCAATTCCTAATCAAATACACGCTAGACAAAGCAAACCTACAAACGGTATAATTTGCGAGTATCGAGGCAGACTGGGCCAAGGTTCAGCCAACCCCTAGCAAGCAAATATTTGCTTCTGGCGACGCGAAGGTCGCGGCAAATGTCAGCTCTGTTACCTACAAATAAGGTGCACTTCGGCCTGAAAACTTTGTTTTAATTAAGACCCCGACTTCGCAGACGGACGAGGGATACAATAGCCAACAAATAATAAACTTATTGGCAACAAGAATGTAATGAATTTTGACTTAGCCTTTATTAAGGTTAATGCCTTTTCTAAGACTAATTTATTGTATGATTAAATATGCATAGGGCCGGGCTTCCTTTGAGCACGCCTATTTGTGCTGCTGAAACTATTTTCCCATTTCATTTTGGGATGAATTATGTAGGTATGTTCTTTGAGAACGGATCCGTAGTGAGTTAAGTTATGCCAACTGAATATTTCTAATCATTTCGCTTTGTTCTTACTTGTTATTCTGATTCGTGGAATTTGATTAAATCCGTCGAACCTTCGCTTCGTATAATACAAAAATTAAAACTTTTTACGCTTGTATTTTGGGATGCGAGACGAAAACCTCCAAGAGAGGCGTTCTAATAAGCTCCTCTGATTATACTAGTATAATCCTGCGGCGCACCTGGCACCACTGTTTTGAGCAAACAGCTTATTCCAAGACAACTGAAACATCGACACGAGAGAACAATATTGAATATTGTATTTTTTTTCTCTGCGTTTCTATTATTTATTTCATTTTGTACTTCAAAATATAATGTTACCATCTATCTATATAACAAAAGCGTAATATGAGATCGAAAGACAACCTTGCCTTGGAGACGGACATAGGAGCCTTTTATCGCGATTTAATGTAGTCAGCACAGATGAAGTCGCGAGCAACAGCTAGTTTTTAAAAACCGAAAAATGAGATCGAGTACTTAAGACGAACCTTGCTCATTCATATTCACTTAATTGTTTTCTATAACAATTGATTTGAAGACTTCACCATGTAAGTACATGGATGGTATAGATTTACATGTTGCTGGCTGAATACAATGGTAGAACATGAAAAGGCCTGAATATGTGAGGTGCAGTATCGAGTCGCCGACGAGGTCAACGACCTACTTTCAGACTTTTCAGTAGGTTCCGATCGAATACAGCTGTCGAGACACAGGGCAGGGAGGCAACGGGTGGTAGGTGGCTGCAGTCAGCTTAACGGCGTAACCTGCAGCCTATTGCCAAGTGTAGCAGGATACAGATAGGTATAACATATTTAAACAATACATAAGGCCGAATACGCGACACCCGATGCTCGCACCCGATCTCTGTATCGAACGGTTTAATAATTCGTATCGAGTTCCCGGTCGCGTCAAATTATGAAACTCGATCGTCAAACGTTTTGTGTTAGACTTCTAGAGCATACCTAGGTAGGTTTTATAAGTTTTTTGCTCGTCGTTGCGTAAGTTTCCATCCAGACGAGTATTTTGGTTCAACACTAAGATAAAAAGTAGTCTGAACGTTCTCTTTCGCTGGCGGTGATTGTCTGCACCTTTACCAGTCAGCCAGTTGAGAGATTAGATTATATTAGATGCCCCCTTTAGAATATACCGTTTGATCTGGGTATTAATACATTAATTAATAAGAGGCAAATTATTTATCCATCCATTCATGGCGTAGCAGTTGAAGTGCACTTAATAATCACACAGTGTACAAACAGAAGTGTCAAGCTACATTATTTTTGTGTATGCAAAAATCAATGTTGTTCAGGAGTGAAACAGTCCTGTATTTCCCAACTTATGTTCTAGATTCGTAAATCTTAGTTAAAGACAACTTGGATTTAAATGAGACTTGTTACTAGATGTAGCTAGCAATTATCTCATTCTTCTAACAGGATTAAAGGACCTTATTTATTAAATATAATCACTCGTAGCTGCATCCTGCACTCTCTATGATCCATAAACCATACATTTTTCTTGGATATACATTAGCTTGTGTTTTCCAGAACCCAAAACCCAGACTCTATAAAATACTAAATTTCATATTATACAAAACATTTCATCATTGAGCCACTGATTGAAAAGGGAACACACAATTATACATTATAATAACCATAATATTAATGAGATCACGAAAATTCAAAAATAACTTTTGTCCAACCCCGTAATTTGTTACTGAGAGAAAAACACATTTTTAGTTTTCCAATTGGAACAATTGCAATATGTCTCTAAAAATACTATTCCGTGGTAATATAGCATATTGCATGTAATACTCACTAGTGATATCATAAACAACAACAGCGACCGTCGAGTCCCTGATGTAAGAAGGTATGAGGGAGCGGAAGCGCTCCTGGCCGGCCGTGTCCCACAGCTGCAGCCGCACTGTGCGGTCCTCCAAGTACATGGTCTTTGACAGGAAGTCTATGCCGATTGTTGCCTGCGACATGTCATACATTACATTTTATAGATATTTTTTTCGTCTACAGCATTTGTGGCGTTACAGGGTGATATGCGGCTCGAACAGCTTGAGGCTGTAGGTTCGATATCTACACAGGGTAAATATTTTTATAGAAACCACTGGTATGTTTGCACAGATTTTTCACATTTATGAGGATTACGTTTAAGTAAGGGGGCAATTGTTTTGATGGCAAGTGCTACGCCAGCCTATACCAGTTGCAGTGCCACCCGGGATATTGCATTGCAAATTCTTGCATAGCACTGCGCTACTTTCTGACATTGGATCTAAAGTTCGAGTCAGTAATTTCACTGGCAAACTAGGAATTATTGTACCTTAAGACAAATTATATTCTATCAGTTTATCTCATTCACAGTAAGTAGATATTATGATTGCATGCAGTGATATTAAAAAAACCTAACATAAAAACAATAAAGTGCATTCCATTTATTCTCAAATGTACTTCCTTTCCTTTCATGAAAAGTGAGATGTGATTGCTATCTTGCATAAACAACAATTTAATAATGTTGTAATACATATTCATGAGATGTTATGACTCAACAATGATGTAATTTGAAACCTAATGCTTGGAATACAGCAGGTCAAGTGTAGTATCAGCTTACTTGGACTATTCTAGTCTTGATAGGTATAGGTACTCAATATAAACTACACAATTAACAGTCTGTATGTTCAATTGTTACATAGAACATAGGCATTTCCCAGTCAGAGAGTAGCTGTACTTCCAATCTAAATAAAAATTAATTTGCTTTTATAGCTTTGGTGACTCACCTGATAAGTGTTGTCAAAACTATCATACATGAACCTAGTGATGAGCGATGTCTTTCCCACTGCAAAAAAAAACAAGTTTTCATGTCATTGAACTTGCTCATTAGAAGTTCCAATCTATAATCAAAACGCGACTGATAACGGCAGATGTACGTGAGAACATACTGGGGTCATCTACACTCGCATTGTACTCGGAGAGCGTAACCTACATCCCAGACTCACTTAATCGGCATGAGAGACTTCGCACCGCGGAAATTTAACGACTCTCTATCGCCACATAAAATCGACAACCTAGAGCCGCCCCACAATATATAGGTCAGTAATTCGATAAAGTCTAGACTCATCCGTACCCAGTGGTCGTAAATTCTATGCTCTATATTAAAAATGTACAAGGTAAGGATCATAAATCGACATCGACTCACCGCTCTGTTCCCCCAGGAATACTAGCTTGAATTTGCGTAGAGGGTTACCGAATTCACCGGAGGCGGACATCGTGATTGTGTAAATTAATTAGCTAAACTATTATTTCACAGTAATTCTTATCACAGAAAACTACATGAACAATGACAGTTCGAGCCACCCAGCCACTCCTGCAGCACAGACGAGCGCAGCGCCGCCACGTTACGGCAGACTGACGGTGCGACGCGCAAGCCAACTCAGCAAAAATATATCACGATTGATTATCACTCAATTTACAAGAAATTAAAGGATATTTTTAGTTATCTCGTTTTTATGTGTTATTAGCTATAGCCCTGTAAATTTCTTCCATTTACTATGTAAAAGTAAAATTATCCGTTTTATTGAAACGAACGATGACAAATGACAGGAGTCGGTCGGTGACAAAATTAGTGACATTGACAATAGTGTGACTGGTGACAGACATCACGTAGGTGCAAGGTGTTTTCGAACGAAACTTCTGATGTGACTGTCAGTAAAACAGCATTTATTTATTTATTTATTTTTTGGTTTAATTATGGCTTCGCACGGTTTGTGCATATAGCCAGTGTCAAGTATTATAATAATAACGTAAGTATTTTTATTTTCACAATAGGAAAGTAATAGCTTTAAAGCAATCCTCGTGGTCAAGTAGTCAAGTCAATTATTTACATAGTCAAAGTCACGATTCAGTAAAGTGGTGGATGCTTTACTGAAACTTCCTGGGAGTTTTGGAAAAAAATTCCTACACTCGTGCACGTTAACGAACACTTAATGATTAATATTCCACCAATATTACACATTAACACTCGAAGAAACACAAGTTTGAGAAAATAATACAAAACCAACAACGTCTCACTATCGTATTCCCGCCAAAACTCCAAAACAGCATTTAGGCCACAGATTTCTCATCCGATTTAGGCCGATATCCATATTTTCAAAATAACGGTATAGTCTATGGATTATGGAAATACCAATAATGGTATGGATATATTGTAATTTACTAGGTATCGATATTTATCGGTGTATTATTTTGCTTTGCTTCTAGCTTCTTTTGGATTAAAAAAACGTGAGAAAGAGTGGTGCAAATATATTAATATCTCGCTTTTTTCGTTGACTTTTCAGGTAACAGCCTCGACTTCTCTCAATTGGTTCTCATGGGTGTGGTCTGTCGAAAGTAGGTACCTATAGAATTTCTGGGTATTTGTGGGGGGTAGGGCATGCTCCCTATGCCACCATGATATGAAGGAAACCCTTGTATTGTAATTAACAAAATTTGGTACCTACTAATGGGAGGCACAATAATTAAAATTATTGTGGTCTTTATTATTTTTAATAAATATTTACACCATTACATACATTACACGAAATATTAAATTACTTATCACAAAGTTATGTAGGTATATATTTTAAAATTAAGTATATATAAAACCTAGATACATCATAATAATGGTGCAATGCAACTTAAATTATATTATTTATTAGGGAAGTAGGTACTAATAATATCGCAAGCGTCTTTGCGATTACTGTTTTAGTATATTTTGCATAAAGACGCGCAACGATCTTACCGGCGACAACTGAGAAAAAATCCCAGATGGTAGGTAGGTAGGTAATACGTTGCTTGCCTCTAACGACAACTGGGAAAATAAAGTTCCCAATCCACCTGGTAACGACTAGTAATAAATTTCCCAGTTGTTACTAATATCCGGTACAAAGCAATGAAAATGGCACTTATCAACTTACCTATATAATTTCACAGTTATTATCAGAGACTAAATCAATGACTGGTATATTGATACGAGCTTCGGTTTCCATCTATACAGGACAAGTTATTTATAAGTAGGAGTAAGTGATATTTTATTGCAGAGACCTGCAGAGTTTTTCAAAAATAAGTTTCTCTTTTACTGTAATACAATTTGGGTTAGGACATAGGAGTCATTATCGGTACGCTGGGATATATCAACAGTATAATATATCGCATTTCTGTGAAAGAGGATTTATTGTAGTAACGATGCGACGAACTGACAGTACCTACCTAATGAAAGGTGACAGTCAATGATACTATACCTACCTATGTATACTAGTACCCAACTTATAAGACGCGCGCGTCGTGAATCTTCGTTCGCGCAGAAAAGAAAGTATGGTCCGAAGATTAACGAAAGAATGCTTAAAACTTACAATCAACGTAAGATCACTACAATAAGGTTCATAATACACTGCAGCTGTTAGTTCCATCTCACTCTAAGCTCGCTAAGATGGCGGCGGCTGCCGACCAATAGCGGTCAATAGCATTTCCCGCGCTATGAAAATTCATCTTCTGCGCAGGTACATCGGTAAGCCATATCAGTTGGATACTACGTACCTACATGGCATATCTGATCTACGTTTCATTGCACTATACTAGCGTATCGACTAAAAAGGTTCAGTGTGCCTAGTGCGAGTTTTGACAATTTATGGCGTAAACTTGAAATTGTATGGAATAAGAGCAGCGCCATCTAGCGTCAGTGAATCAGTCACTAGATGGCGCTGCTATTATTCCATACAATTTCAAGTTTACGCCAAACGGACCCAGCGCGTAAATAAATTGTCAAAACTCGCACTAGGCACACCTGTGTCTTGTGACGCTGCGTCAGCTTCGACAGAATTTCAGTTTACTCACGTCACTAAACTTATTTGGATACAAAGGTAGTTTGGAGAAAATCGCTTTAAGCGATAATACCGCCCATTGTACTACATTATCGTTTGTTGTTTTTGGTGTACCAACCTACAATGCAAAGTCAAGAATATGTAGGTTTGTCACTTATTTAAAATCAAAACTGATAAAAAATAGCACAGATTTAAAAACTAACTATCAATGGGTTACAAAAGAAAATTGAAATATCATTTCTATGGAACAAATTGAACTCTACAACTTTGGTAGGCATCGTAAAAGGTTTAGGGTGCAAATCTTCTAACTGGATACATGTTTTCTTCAACAACAATGACTCCACACAGTAGGTCATAGCCCGTCCGGTTGTGACGGAACACAAAGAGTATGACACAGAGTGGAAAGAGCAGAGAGATCAGGAAGTTCTTCATGAAGGATCGCACAAGGGCTATGAGGAAAGTGAGTGATCGTCCAGGGTAAAGGAGGACGGTTTCCTTTGGCCGACCTTCCACCGAGATGACTGCGGAGGCAGTCACAACTCGCAGGCCAAGCAACGCTTTGCCAGGGGTGGCACCCCCTGTGCGGCCTACGCTGCCACACAAACAGAATGCCTGAAAGATGTAACATCGTTATAGGCTTTTAAATATTAAGGGCTATGCCAGTAACAAAAATTCTAATAAATCAAAAAACTAAAAAAAAAAATTTTTTTTAATAAATCTATACTTCAATATCTTCCAAATGGAATAAGCGATTTCAATAAAACTGGACCAATTTGCAGCATAAGGTTAAGCAGTAACATTGATTATGATTACAGATGATTTTTCATTCAAAAATCACCCATGTTTTTATTCATGTTTATTTTTAATCTACATTTAAAAACAGTATCATTAGGAGTTACCTCATAAATGCAGACAAGTATTCGGTAAATAACTTCAAGGAACAATATGTCTGACGTCAGCTCCATAGCAAATTTGTAGTCATCATAATTTTCACTGAATTTGTAGAAATCGAATTTTTCCATATCTCTGAAAAGTTACAAACATATGAATTAATTGAATTGATTGTACAGAGAGAAGCATTTCAGTAACAAACAATACAATGCTCTCTTCCATGAACAGGAAAAATCCACATTTTAGCATCTTACGAAATTTTATGAAGTTCATTATTTATTACAACAAGTGTAAAGATAATGTAGTATCCTCTTACTATAGTTTTTCGGAAATCAATAATATTGCTGTTGCTGGCAAGTTCGTCCATGTGGACTACATTATTTTCATCATCATCAACCCCTATTCGTCCACTCTGCCCACTGTAAACCACCACAGGGGCCAAGTCCAGATTGCTGGGCTTCTGGATTGGGAATCATTCTCATGCATGTAGGTTCCCTCATTATGTTTTCCTTAATGAGACTTTCCTACATTATTGTGAAAAGTATTCTATGTCCTTCTACAAGATGGAATCTATCTAGACTAACTTTCATCAAAATTGGTTCAGTTTAGTTGTGAAAAGGTAACAAAACAAGCTAGTTTTGCATTTTGTATGTGAAATTATATCTCTGTAAATGGTACCCACAACACAGGAGAAATCCTAGTGTGGGGTAGTTCTATGTTTAAAAATAAAAAAAAAATATATTAGTTTAGATAGATACTGAAATTCTACATGATCGTAGGGTGAGGCATCGTAGAGTAGTATACTTACATTAAATCAAACATGTCAACCACAACAAAGGTGACTATCAGTTTTAGGATGAATAAGAGCATGAAGTCTATGAACTCAGCTAAAAGTCTCTTGTATAACGGAGGTATGATGTATTCGTAGCCACCGTGGCGACCAATTACTGAAAAAATTAATATGCATATTGAGAGTTGTTTTAGCTGGAATTTCATTTACTGTAGTCTAAAATGTTGTTGGTTTTCCAGATAGCGTTATGGCGAAGGGGAATTTTACATAGGTTACCTAAAGGTAAATTTAAATTAAACCTAAAACTATAAGCTGTTACTTCGTTTTAAAACTACAAACATAATTACTCAATGAACCAAAATTTGAATTAAATTTATGTGTTTTACCTTCGGCAGGAGTAAGCGATTCGATCTGCGGCTGGTTTTCTGGAACATTTCGAGGCGGGTTCGCTACTTGAAAAGGGAACTGTTGCCCTTGGAACTGGTAGTTGTTGTTCAGCAGCGGCACATTGCTAGGATTATTCTGCAGACCCTGGAAGGTCATCATGTAGTACGGGAAGCATGTTGTTAAGTTCTGATACATCTGCGCCTGCTGGATCCATAGTCTCAACGCCTGGAAATAAATTTGGCGTTCCGACAGTGCAGATGGCACATCGCCCTCGCCACCATTGTTTCCGTCCCCAGCTGGCCTTCTGACGCTGCTGTCTGTAAGTCTCTCTGTGTCCGACATGGTTACTTGTATATTATTTAATTTATAGACATTAGGTCAGGTTGAAAAAGAAACAAATTAGTAAAACGAGAAAATTACAAAAATAAGTATATAAGTAGTACACGTCAGTTTTGTTTTGTTGACAAAAATAATTTTTGACTGATGACATTGACAATTGACATCCATTTGGGTCATTTTTTTTTTGTTTTTGTTATATGGTCTTGCACGGCTTGTACATTTAGCCAGTGTCAAGTAAATATTCAACTATTTTACTAGTCTAGCCAACGAAAGTAGACACTCGAATTTTTTCGAAACTTTTTCATGGGCCATACTAAAGTGTTTCCACTGAACATTATGCTCCGTGACAGGGTAAATTTAGGATGCAATAATTATTGATTTCAAATTATTGTAACCCACTTCTTAGTGTGTTATTTTACTTTTATCGACTTAGTTTTAAGTTCATTGTGATTTAGCATTGCATGGTTTTTTATGTACCTTAAATGTATAAAAAACAACTTAAAACGACCACTAATGAAATAAATAATACAAAATAAACAATCTTATAGTATTTTATTGATTATTATTAATTCTGAATCGTAAAAATAAACAAAAGCATTGGCTAAATTAAAATGTTGTTTTCAAAAATTTGGGAGAACCGGCATCAGGGTATGGCATCACTAATACACA
Source organism: Hylaea fasciaria (assembly GCA_905147375.1). Lineage (NCBI taxonomy): Eukaryota > Metazoa > Arthropoda > Insecta > Lepidoptera > Geometridae > Hylaea > Hylaea fasciaria. Next base: position 11,483,563 of record LR990193.1, on the reverse strand, counting down.
AATTCCCCAATATTTTCAAGATGGTGGCAATTTATGGGCTGCCATACTAATATTTTTTGAATTTGCCGGGGTGTTTCAGTGTCTACTTTCGTTGGCCAGACTCTAATCCATACTAATATTATAAATCTGAAAGTAACTCTGTTTATCTGTCTGTTTGTCTGTTTGTTTGTTACCTTTTCACGGCTAAACGGCTGAACCGATTTCGATGAAATTTGGTATAGGGGTAGATTGGACCTATGAGACGGACATAGGCTATCTTTTGTCTCAAAAAATAATCTCGAAGGGGATGAAATAGGGGTTGAAAGTTTGTATGGGGAATCCATAATTCCTCAAGTTACGGATCTGAAAATTCTTATTTAGGCTTTTGGTAAGAAATAAATAAATACGGGTTTCAGCTTTTTTGCAAAATCATCCCTAAAGGGGGAAAAGCAAGGGGGTTGAAATTATGAGGTATTCTTTAGATGCACCCCCTACGGACCACAATAAACGGCTAAACGGATTGTAATTTATATTGGAAAGTAATTAAGGGGGGAGAGTGCGATGGGAGGAGGGGGAGAAAGGGGGAAAGTGGGGGAAAGGGGAGAGTGGGGGGAAAGTGGGGGAAAGGGGATAGTGGGGGGAAAGGGGGAGTAGATGGTAGAGTGGGGGGAGAAAGAGGGGAGAGTGGGGGGAGAAAGCGGACAGAGTGGGGGGAAAAGGAAGGGAGAGTGGGGGGGAGAAAGAGGGGAGAGTGGGGTGAGAAAAAGGTTAGAGGGGGGGAGAAAGAGGGGAGAGTGGGGTGAGAAAGAGAGTAGAGTGGGGAGAAAGAGAGGGGAGAGTGGGGGGATAAAGAGGGGTGAGTGGGGGGAGAAAGAGGGGAGAGTGGGGTGAGAAAGAGGGGAGAGTGGGGGGATAAAGAGGGGTGAGTGGGGGGAGAAATAGGGGAGAGTGGGGTGAGAAAAAGGGTAGAGTGGGGAGATAGAGAGGGGAAAGTGGGGTATGAGGGTAGAGTGGGGGGAGAAAGAGGGAAGATTGGGGGGGAAGAGGGGAGAGTGGGGGGGAGAAAGAAGGGAGAGTGGGGTGGGAAAGAGAGTAGAGTGGGGAGAAAGAGAAGGGAGAGTGGGTGAGAAAGAGGGGAGAGTGGGGGAGAAAAGGGGAGAGTGGGGGGAGAAAGAGTAGAGAGTGGGAGTGAAAGCGGGGAGAGTGGGGCTAGAAGGAGGGGAGAGTGGGGGGAAACAGGTGAGAGAGATTGAGTGCGAAATATATAGAAATAGAGGGAGAGGGAGTGAGCGAAGGAGGGAAAGGAAGAGGTATAGATGGAGAGGGTGAGGGAAATAAATATAATGGATGAGATGGACAGGGAGAGGGAATGCAAGAGATTGAGAGTGGAGAAGGATATTAATGATAGAAAGATAGGGAAAGATATAGATATATAGGGAGAGGGAAAGAGATGGAGGTAGAGGAAGAGAGATAGAAAGAGCGAAAGAGGGAGAAAGATAGAAAAAGAGCTAGAGAGGGAGAAAGATAGAGGAAAAGGGAGAGAGAAAGAGACAGATATATTCTTACCTATAACTGTTTCCCGCGACATCAATTGATTTTCTAAACAGTTTACATTTTATATAAAATTGCGAACGAAGTTGCGGGTATCAGCTAGTAATTCATATTTTCACAATTTATAGAAAATTCGCAGCAAACGCCTCACTTTCGTATTCCCGCCAAAGCTACTCCTTTTTTTTTTGTTTACTTATGGCTTCGCACGGTTTGTGCATATAGCCAGTGTCAAGTATTTTATTTTAAGTATTTCTTAATTTCACATTAAGAAAGTCACAGCAATGTTATAGCAATCGTGGTCAAGTAGTCAAGTCAATTATTTACAGCGTCAAAGTCACGATTCAGTAAAGTAGTGGATGCTTTACTGAAACTTCCTGGGAGTTTTGGAAAAAATGCGAAATGACACGTTTTTTGAGTTTATATCATTCGCCTGCACTCGTGCACGTTAACGAACACTTAATGATTAATATTCCACCAATATTACATACACATTAACGCTCGAAGAAACACAAGTTTGAGAAAATAATATAAAACCAACAACGTCTCACTATCGGATTCCCGCCAAAACTCTTGTGTCATTTGTGTCATTTTCTATTCTCCTTTTTATTTTATTTTCTGTTCGTTCGGAAATGGGTTAGCAATAGTTACCAACAAACGGTCTTGATTCGGACGAATATCGACGGTATCGACTAAAACCATGGAACCATTATAATATTTTATTCGTTGTAGGTTGTAGTCGATTTAGAAGAAATATTGCAAATTGCTAAAAGTTTCCTGCAGAGGAAGGGAAATAATGTCAAGTTTGTTTAATTAAGCGTCACCCACATAACTTATTACTTATTTTGTATCGTATCTATCATCATCATCAGCCTGAAAAAGTCCACTGCTGGACATAGGCCTCCCCTGTACATTATCGTATCTATAAAATATTTCAAACAAATATTTATTATTTCAGTACTTCGCTTATTACATTATCTCCTCCATATTCATTCATGTTACACTATGGTTTACTACTTATTCTACCATCTTTGTACACTTCTGAATATACCTAGCTTCTGAACAACAAAATATATATTTCTTTGATTCTGATTCTGGTTAACTAAATATTTTGAGTAGTAAACACTGTTATTTCATCTATTCCCATATACAGAAAAACGTATTGATTTCCTTAGAGAAATCCCCTCTCAGAGTTACTGTTCTAATTTTAACATCTTCCATAAACCATTTGAGTAACTAATGACAGATAGGTACATTAAATGTTTATTTGTAACATAGTCCGTACGGACCCGGGACCAGTCCGACGCACCGCAATGTACCATAATTGAATAATCCTTTCGTTGTTTCCTTGCGATGACATACTTTTACGTCAACTTTAGGTTTCAAATACGGCAACCCAAAATTTACCCAGCTAGGAAAAAGCAGGACAAAACTTTATATTTTTTTATTCTATGGTATTGGTTTCTTCGCGCATTGTTTTGGAACGAAGCGAGCGAGCGAATGAAACGAATCGAAAGTCCGAACGGAACGAACAGCGGATGTCTGTCTTTTCGTGCGCAACAAATGGTGAATTTGGGTGGACACTGGACAGCCTACTAGTTCAAAAGTTATTGAGTGTTTTAGGGACTTTATTATTAGTAAGATCAGCGATAGCCAAGACGTTTTCCTATGTTTTTTAGTGTCGTGTTCTAGTCATTTGCAACGTAAATCATTAGCTTGCATACCACGGGATTAGTGGTGGACTGTAATAAATCGGTGGAATCAAAATTATTGCTAATAGAGTCATTTGTGGTTACAAAACATAGTGGACACCTGTTCTTCATCATCCAGGATTGTGAGTATTCATGCGATCTTCCATCCGGTCTATTTACATTTTTATAAGCATGGTGTAGTGACTAGTGAGTAAGTAGTAGGTAAATCTGTCTCCTAAAGGCACTCTAAAACTAAAGCTTTTTCTCTCATTCAGTCAGTTTATATGCCAATTATAGCTTCTACTACTTGCTTACCATTCTTAACAAATGGGTATACATAAATATGTAACAGGTTATTTTGATTCAAATAAATGTAAAAAAAATAACCAAAGTTGGCATGCAGGCCCACAGTTTGGCCATAATAGCAGCATTTTATTAGGTACCACGTTTTTATTTCTCTTTTTTGTACAAGTTTTATTGTCTGTCTGGTAACAAATTTTGCAATAGTTTAAAAATAACATGACCTAGATACTTGAAACCATTAATATTTACAGCCTTTAGTGTTAATTAAAAGTGTTCATTATTGTATTGTGCACTGTCAATACATTCTGGGTATGCAAATTTTCTGTGTAAGCAACAAAAATATTACTTTAGCAGCTAGACTGGACTATCATAGTCGATCACACAACACAAAAAACGTGAATGATGAATAGAAACAAGAAAATAAATTGTTTAAATATATTATAATGTCTGCGTTTGTTGAAACAATCCATCTTTATTACTAGAAGCTTATTACATTGAAGTCGTGTTGGTATGTTTAAGTCAAATCTGGCAAGCTCAATTAGAACTACTCCCTCTTATCCTGCAGAGTTGATTTTGCATGTTGGTTCAGTTCCAAAAGCAATGCATTTTTATGATAAGCATGACCTGACTTCACATCTGGGATAAACTTCAGATAAAGGAACTATTCAATGGTCAACAGCACAGACACAAAATTTTGTGTATATTATAATTATATTCTATTCTAAGTGTAACAAGTGTTTTGTATAAAAGCTAGTCTGGCAATATATATTTTTCAACATTAAATTATACTATCTATTTTTAACTAAGTGCTAAGAGAAATAGGTTGTGAGACAGAAGGTATAACTGCCTATAACATTTGCAGCAACCACTGAGCTTCATAAAATATTCCAAGATATTATAGTTTTGTAAGAGTTTACCTGTTTTTTCACCTGTTGAGTAGGCATACAGATAAAATACCACTGTAAGTAATGAAGTTATTATATTTATCATGCTAGATAAAGCGCCAAGTACTCAGAGGTGTTATCTATGTGCATAGCTATTTATTGCTAAAATGATATGTTATCGGAATAGAGATTTCATTGATAAAATGGATACTTTATGTACTGTGACTTAGTACAGTTTATGCATTGTACATACATTTTGATAAGTCATGTTTTCAACAGCAATTTCATTTCAATATATATCTACATCAAACTATGAGACCATACAAACATAGAATAGAGACTCCCACACCATCTTTCCTGGATGTTTAATAGGTATGCTTTTGATCATGTAGGTGTGGCATATATTTGTAAGTACCAAACAAAATGAGTCCACTTCAAGTCTACTATATACACATAATGCTAAAATCCTACCTTCCAGATCATGTTTCAAGTATGAGAGGCAGACAGCTACTCTGAATTCCTTAAAATAAGATTAGGAGTTCCACAAGGTGTAATGCTGGGTTCTGTGCTCTGCATGATCTTTACTGCGACATGCTAAAGAGTTCCTTAAAAGACTGGTGACTTTATTAGAGAACCTCAGATGCAGTTGCAGGTATAATAAACTATATTAATAATATCACAATAACTATGTATCTGCATTCCACTACCATATTAATAACTAATTTATTCGACTCCACCTCACAGGGGCTATCAAAATGCATTCAGTAGTCCATGGCAGCAAATCATGTTTCAATGACATATTGAATTGTGCTACAAGTTGTGAATATTAATAATAAAAATAGTTTGCTTAATAGCGAATTTCCCCATTCTCGGTTTTCCCTAAACTCATTAAGAATATTATAGGTAATTATGTATATATTAATTATAAGGTAGGTACCTATATTTTTCCTAAAGTAGCGCCCAACACTAGGATTTCTCCTGTGTATTGGGTACCGTTTACAGACATATCATTTTACATACACACAACACCCAGACCAGAAACAAATATCTGTGGATCACACAAATATTTGTTCCCGACGGGAATCGAACCCGCGACACCAAGCGCAGCATTCCGACTGCTCAGCCACTACGCCAAACGTGTCGTCAACTACTTCCTCGTGTTTACTATTCATCATTATAGTACTTACCTACTAATCTTGTGATATTTCAATTATAACCTTTTCAAGGTTTCTACATCTAGAATTTCTAAGGTTTTTGCGCTCTATCCGCTGATATAGGTATACTATGTAAATATGATTCCGCCTTGTCTGCAGATACATATCAGGACGCTCGCAACCACACTCTTACACATAAGAGTGGTTCCATTTGCCAGCAGTAACGTGTGTCTCACTAATGAACGGCGTTTCTGGACGACAGAACGGTGGCTACGGCAAAATGCGATTCCGTGCAAGGATCCGAACTCCAATCCTAAGTCGAGTCGCTATCAGATTTCTTAACACCATTCTGCAAACAAATGTATGAACATAATATAGACCCTAACTCCTAAGATTCCCTGAGCAAATAAGGATCCTTTTGTTTTTCGATCGATCCTCATTTCTCGGCCTTCGTAGTCGAAGACCATGATCCTGCCCAGCCTCAAAACAACATAAATATTCGCCCTCACACCACGTCATGCGAAAGTATACTTACCGGCCTTTTCCTAGACCTTTTCCTAGACCTATATCTAATGATTATTGATTAACACTACTATATGGGGGCATGACGATTGTAATCCGGCTATTGTGTTCGGTTAATAGTATTGTTGACTATAACCGGCTGATTAGGTACATGATTGTTTAAGCGTGCGATGACATTTGGTCGCCTTCTGCCGTTAGTCTTTCTAAAGACACAAATCTATAAGTAAAAATTGGTTTCGATTACACATGCACATTGGCAACTTTTGTTTTTACTATTTTCATGCCAATAGGTACACTTGCCGTTTTTATTATTGTCTTCGGTCCAAGCACAAATGTAACATAGGTTACTCAGTTCTTAGAGAAAGAACCTACGTGTATGTGTCTCGCGCCACAGTCGCCGCCGTGAAATATAATCACATCTCGACAAAAAAAAAACTATTCTTCATACCCATACCATACCTAAGTCATACGATCAGCCAAATAAGAAACACGGAAGTTGTGGCTGATAATAAAATAAAGCTAACAGTGCTAAGTAATGTCCAACGGCACTTCCAAGAAAACCACTCGACTAACCTTTTAAACGTACGAGTGAATGAGTGAATCACGGCTCGCGCTGTCAGTCGGTCATTTGATACAATCAGAACTGACTCATCGCTTCTCTGATTTCTAGGAGATTAGGTCGGAGTGATTACTGATTACTGATTAATAGTGCACGATTGCGCTTACTCGCGGGCGCGGGCGAGATGTATCAAACGTATGGTGTACTATTTGTATAGTGTTCACGTACAAATCGCAAGTGCGGTCTAAGCCACGTCTGCCGCGGCCGCGCCCGCGAGTTACCGTGAACCAGCACTTTTGAGCTGCAACCTGTGGTGAGTATTTTAGAAAACGTTTAAATATCGTCCACCTTTCAGAATGGCATAAGATTTTGTTTATGTCAGTCCCTGTAGGCACTCGTGTGGAGTCTATTGAACGCCCACTGCTAAGTTCCCACTCTGCCGAGGGTACGTGTGGATCCTCAATCCATGGCACTTAAAATTCGCTCCAGATAATAATACAATAGCCCACCTCAAAAGCCAAGTATCTAAAGCCGTCCAAGCAAGAATCCGTATGCTGCGTCATAGCATCCCGTCGCCGGTCGTTTCCCACGGGTGCTGCGATACATTATGTCCCTTCAGGGAGACGGATGAAGGATCAGATTTGTTTGTATTGCTGGCGCTGTCCCCTTTACTCCACTCCGGTGACGTCGACCACTTCAATTCGTTCCGGTTTATTTGCCAATGTACACCGATAAACAGCCGGTACCGTTATGGTTATGTTAGTAGTCATCGATAAGAACTGCGCTTCGTTTAGTTTCAGAGTCGAGAGGGCTAAAGGCGATGGCTCTGGCTGGTCCATAAGCCATAACTTGTGAAATTTTTTAATTGTCCTTGTCCAATCTAGTTTCATATCTCAAAGTAAAGGTTAGGTACCCCTAGCAAGTAGACTTATCCAAAAACTTCGCGATGATAAGAAGAGGTGCCTAATAATAATAATAATAATAATTCAGCCTGTAACTGTCCCACTGCTGGGCAAAGGCCTCCCCTCACTATGGTGAGGAGGGTTAGGCCATAATCCACCACGGGGGCCTAGTCCGGATTGGTGGATAACATGCCTCCGAAATAATTCTCGAGCATGTTGGTTTCCTCACGATGTTTTCCTTCACCGAAAAGCGAGTGATAATTACGTACATATGTTTAACAAGAAACACATTGGTACGTGCCCGCACTGGGATTTGAACTCACCACCTCCGTTTTCGAAGGCGGACGTTCCCCCACTAGGCTACCACCGCTTCCTATTTTTATTGCCTATTTTTGCGTTTTCTTATTATCTTTATCCATGAGATATTGAATATGTTTGACACGTAATAGATTTTATCGTATTCTAAACGCGACTACTCGAATTTCAGATTCTGTTTTGTGTTTGAAATAACATCTTTTCAACGAAATAAATTGTCTGTCAGAAATATAATACTGGAAAGTCCAGGTAAAGGACCTGGTTTTAAATAGTTTTAATATAACAGATTTATCAGTGTTCCCTTATTACATAGATCCCGATTTTACATAGATGACTTTAAGTAATGTTAAATTACTACTACATATAAACTAAGTAGTATTTATTCCATCTATGTATCAAATTTTCAGTAAACAAAGGCATACCATAAGTCAATCAGGCTCATTAATCGTCTGTTAATTAATGCAGAGTGCAGTGACACTCAGTGACAGTAACCTTGCTACCGGCGCTTGTTATGCAAACTCGTATATTAAAGGCTGAACTGACTACAGTACACCAGTTACAATAGTAGGTGCACTCACACGAGTGCACTACTATTGTGACTGGCGCCTTTTGATCTTTCCTATAAACGGTCGCGGCAGGCGCTCCAGGCAAGGTTTACTAAATGACGCCTCTCTGTTTTTGCGTTTTTTGTTTATGCTACCACCTGACGCCAGGCGGCCGGCTGCGCATTACGCACGACGGACGTACATACAACCATTACTGAACCGGCGCTTGTGAACACTCCGTCGTTACACCTACTACATACCTACACGCTCGCACCTATTAGAACCACCGGCAGTAACTCACTTCGCAAATACAAACAAAATGTATGGGTTTTCACGACACCTCGATAACAACGCGAAAGAAACCCGAGAGCACCTATTTAAAGCGAAATAAATAACGGACAGATCCTACTGTCACTATAAATAGTTCGTCTGAAATCTCAATTCAATCTATTTCAGTCGTCATAAAGATGATGGATCACGATAATCCGCCGCTTGTAACTTTACGCGTGCCAATGATACTTCTGTGGAAAGTCGAAATATTTTCAATTTACGTTGAAAGGCTAAGCTGCAAATTGTTGGCAAGTATTATGCCGCTCACGTCCCTCCTCGGCGTTTACAGTCACACCTGCTTCTCTGGCGTATTCCTTTGGGATTCGGTGTAACTTATGCTTACCAGGCGCCATTGAATTGACGCAATGGATGCCCGGCCCGACCCTCGTCCTTTTGTCCATAGCAGACATGCTTTAACCTTGATTCATTACTTAGGGTTGACTTTATCAAACTCATTCACTCACGAACGTCTGCTGTCTGCATATTTTTGACACTTCGAGATTATTTACAATCTGAAATTTCTTAGTCTGTGATTTTCGAAAAGGTCAACTTCTGTTGAGTTTCTTTTTCTGCAGGTTATTGAATATGACCGTGGCCTCAACATTATTGTCTGCAGTTGGAAGACTAGTGAAGCGTCATCTGCGGGTCATCATGTATGCATGAGCGGCTGTTTCCGCCATTCTGTCGCTACGCTATGCGTTTCCATTCGATCGGAACTCGCATTACACAGGCGCCATTGTCTATCAGCCGAGGGACCTCTTTTATATAGCTTTGTTCAATATATGCGTATGTTTCTTGTCAAGAATCGTAATGAGACGTCGGCGGTAGTGCTTTATCTAAAATCTGTAAATTTTCTCACGTTTTCCTGTTTACTTCTGACTGTTGAATCGACGTATTACGGCAATTGGAGGTATTAGATACAACACGCATGAATGATATGGAAACTTCCAATTGTTGACTTCCTACGACAATTTTTACCTATCATCCGTTGTTGAAAAAGGAAGCTATTACTCTGGAATGCAAAGTACTTACTCCCGGGTTCTAAACGTGGAGAATATCCATTGTAACTGCCTACACGATAACATTGGGCTATAAATATAAAACGGTGTGTACTTTAGAGAATGTGCTTCCAACCGAAAGCAGATAAGCGTCGGATACCCGTGGAGCACTCCACATGACCGGTGACGTCAGTGAAACATCACAACCATTTACGTGGAATTTCCAAGCGTACGCATATCGAGACTGCTTTTGGGTATGCTCGTGCATATGTCGATGTCAACTTGAGAGTTGTCAGGTACGCAGTACGCTCCAGACGATGACGCACAAGGTTCTTATTCTTTCGGTGCCCCGCTCACCGGAAACTGTGATTGATTGGAATGCCAATGGACTGTTATTTATCGCAGGTGAAATACGAATACGTTATACGTTTGTCAAGACCTTAGTAGTACTAACATCACAGTAGATTTATTGTTGTCCGTACGTAGCAACAGTTTAATGTAAATTGTACACGATTTTATGACAGCAGTACGATCGGCAGTCGGCACGGAGCAATCTCACTTTTATAATCAAAGTCGAGTAGTTGTCGCGTGTACCAACATTGTCTTGGCACGAAGGTCGGGGTCCGCTCTGTCCATTAGGGATTTATGTGCAGGGTATTATATTTTTAGTACCTATGCCTTATGATGTAGGTTAGGTATGTGGCTGTCGGACAGAGATCGATATCTGCAGATATTTTTCGAATTAGTCTACTCCTAATATCAATAATATATTTTTCTTTTTCTACCTCAGTTGTCTCTTATATTTAGCAATTCATACTAAAGCTGATTTCCTACAGAATGTGCAATGTGGCGTAACCTAAGACGATTTATCTTCCGTCCTAGAGCGCAACCTTACCAGTTACTGCGGTGCACTGAGATATATTATGTGGTTACAGTGTACTGCGACCTAGCGTAATATTCAGATCCTATAGTTTGTTTCCTGAAAATATGTCGGAAAATTATTGAAGCGCGCTAAGTATGCATACCTACAGGGAATAAAGTGTTCCTTTGAGTATTCAATATAATTCGCCACGAGATTAGTTTCACGATTAAAGTTAATCTCGGTTTTGTGAGATAAGCCCTCATGCGAATTACAAAGTAAATGTTTCGAGCAAGTCTGGAGGTAATCATTGGACGCGAAATTCTCCGCTGTAACTTGGTATGCTGGTTACATCAAAGCATACCAAAGGAATGTAAAGCATGCCTAAGTTTACCTTCTTATATGGAACTGGATCAGGCGAAGGACCAAATTTAGTGCATTTTTTGATAACCTTTGTACGTCATGCTACCTTAGTTTACGTCTGTCCCACTATTCTGTTTCACGAATTGTCACAATGAACCAATGCATAGAAAAAGCTCAAAAAGCGTTAGTGGAATGTTATTCATTGATCTGAACAGTCCACTGAGCATGAATGTAATAAAAAAGAACGCAACTCGATCAATATCAAGTATATGGATATTTTCTAAAAAGAGCCTGGAGGGGCAACAATAGACTTACAATTTTGAAGGACGGCGTTGCTATACAATGAGTTCCTTTGTCAGATGGACTTTCTGCCATAGCCCTTACTCAACGATTTCAAATTAAACTGAATAATAGTACCTATTCCTTGTCTCTATCTTCCTCTTAACGAAAGACAGTGACGACGCCTGTTTTACCGCTTCCTGCGAACATGAAATCGTCATCGTAATACGTTATGGCGCTTTCATTCGCCTCTTAAATCTTTTACTGCCTGTGAGCCAATTTTGATTCTTTACGACCCCATAAGTAATACACACTCGCTTTTACGCTTAACCAATCACCAAAATTGGTTTCTTTTGTCATTTAATGACTCGGCGCAGCTTACGACTACTTGCCGAAAGGCAATGGTCAAACCTAGAATAGAAAATTAATATGAAAACTTCAAACCCCGTGCACTAAGTTGACACTAATCAATCAGGTCACTTCATTCTTGTTTCTATGATTAAACTGACTTACACAGTCTTCTTGCATTGAATTTTACTCAAGCGCTTGTTTCTCGATCTATCTTGACATATAAATAAAATCGAGTTGAGCTTATTTTAACAGGCTTGCTTCGATCAAATATAACTTTGATCGAAGCAGGCTTGAATCAAATATCTATATATACTACTAGCTGCGCCCCGCGGTTTCACCCGCGTTTGGATAATATACGCTAATAATCTTTATGAATTGTAGCCTATGTGTTATTCTGATATGTAAGCTATATTATTGTGAAGTTTCATCAAAATCCATTCAGTAGTTTTTGCGTGAAAGAGTAACAAACATCCATCCATACATACAAACTTTCGCGTTTATAATATTAGTAGGAAGGATAATTACGTATGTTTATACGTATTTAATATAAATACCTTCTATCTCACACGACATTTCCAGCTCTACCCCGGCTATTCGAATCTTTTTAAACAACTCTTTCGGTCTTACCACAAAAGATTTAAACCAGAGTTGAACAGATGAGTCTAAACATTTTCTCCACAAATCGACGTCTAACCCTCGCTTTTTCTAACTCAATAACAAATTCACATGTAAAATAACGAAGATCGCCAGGATTGAGGAACAAAACGCGAGCGATACACGTCGAATTTTGTGGAATGAAATTTTACAAACATCTGGTTAAGTCTGGTCTAAATCTTTGTGGTAAAACGGTTCAGATTTAAACAGAAAGTTGTGTATCTTCAATGTCTTCCATCTCTAGCAGTTTCTAAAGTTATATAATATGAAGTTTATTTCGTCCTATTTGCGGATTCAGAAACCGGTTCTTTTCAAAACGCCTTGAAGAGGCCACCGCCAGTCACAGCAAGGAGTGAATAACCGCAATCAGGAAGCAGGCGCTTACAATGCCTGCGACTTGTTTTATAGGTTGAATGCTTAACAAGTTACTTGTTAAATCTGATAGGTACCTACCTTACAAGTGACGTGTGTTGTGGCAGCACTCATTCATTATATTGCCACTTTCAGTCTTTTCATTTACCCCATTAATATTTTGTGCGGATTGAGACTTCAACGAATTTCTTGAAATGATGGATTAAATATATTTTTAATTTTGTGTCAAGACTACATCCATATTATCTTTATATAATTATGTATACGAACTACGAGTACATTTTCCAATGATATATTATAATAAAATAATGTACCTAATGAAGAATAAAAATTAATGTTATTGTTAGTTATATACTTATACATCGCGGTCACAAACAAAGTTAACGTCATCATTCCATAAGGTTCGCGAAGAAATCCAATTAAACCGATAAATATCGTAATTGACGTGTTAATCTAGGCACCGTACAGATTGACATAATTGCTAGATATGATCGTAATACGTGCTAACGATCGTGACGGCTGACCTTGACCATAAATGCTAGAACTTGACACATCCTAACACGAATTGTGCGCACGCGCACCTGTATTCGTAGCTAGCGCCATCTGTTCATTTATGTCATCACTTCAATAATTATATTAGCACAGACATTTCGTTTGAACGACTGTTTAAGTTCTTTAAACAAAGTAATATAATTAATAATTATTTTATTGAGGACTTGTTGTTTCAGAACTACAGTTTGATTTCGAACGAATTTGGAAAAGGAAACGGGAATTTATAGGAACTAAGTAATTTGTAAAAAAACGTCGCAATCACGTAGGTACTTTTTATTTCGTGTAACGCCTTAGATCAAAATATCGAAAGTCATGAACTTCAATATAATAATATATAAGTCGTGTACATACAATGTGTTTAAGTTTAAATCAAACATTTCAGACACAAGTCCAGTTAAAGCATAGGAATTATAGGATAGACATTAAACAGTTTTATTATTTGCCGGGATGTGAACTACAAACAGTTGTGCAAACATTTTAACGCCCGTAACGTTTAAACTGCGACTATGTAAACAGGGGGTTATCTCATAGTTTGTAGATTCGCGATATCCGTGAGATAAAGGCGCAGTCTGGCTATTTATGGCAGGAATGTCCAGGGGCCTGAGTCAATTAACACGGCATGCATTCAGAGTTTGGGCATTATTATCAGCTCTATAATTCCCCACGTGACATAGACAAAAACCACAGGATAAAAATAATATAGCATTACGCTAAAACCTCTGAAGGTCTTTTCTGTTGGTGTACAATTTCGACATAGGAAAATAATTCTTAGCGTGGATCTATTCCAAACGAATACCAATGGTACTTATTTCTTTTTAATCATAAATAATATACATTTTGTATTACCTACAATAACCTACCGTACCTACTTAAATTTCTTTTCATTACAATCTCTTATTATAATAATATGTTCAAGCGTTGAAATTGTCAATTTTATATCATCTAGTCTTTTTTATTGTCATGATATTATATCTTCACTTGATGCATATTAAATACTAGAAGCACCTCGCCGTTTCACCCTCGTTAACTACTATCCCGCGGGAACCATTAATTTTTACGGGATAAAAGGTAGCCTATGTGTACCGGAGATAGCATAGCTTCCCAACAGTGAAAGAATTTTTCAAATCGGTTCTGTAGTTTCGGAGCCTATTCATTACAACCAAACAAACAAAGTTTTCCTCTTTATAATATTAGTGTAGATTCAAAATAACGTTGCCTGTTTGATTATGTCACATCCCAGCCACATGCAGCTTTTATCAGTGAAATAGGGCGTATGTTATAACAATTTGTATTTGCCATATACTGAGATAGTACCATTCCGATAACATAGATGATGTAATTTGTCGTAAGGGAGGCGTATCATTTCATTATTATCTATAGGGTAATAGAGATTATACACCAATTCTAATCTAGCTTGTCATAATTAGGCATATTTTACTATTACATAATGTTTGTCCGATAATCCGACAGCACACCTCATACAGCTCTTGGCAGTGCTGATCTTCGAATACCTTCATCAGCTTGGTTTCCTTTATATATTAGGTCCCTTCCATAACTATTGTCTGCGCTGACTAAAGATACGAAATTATTTTCTAGATATGAATTGTATCAATACATACAAGCTTACACGTGTTCATATTGTTGGTTGACCCTTTTAAATGGGTATTTGGGTTGTCCTCGCCCTCACTAGTTATTCTAGTACTATATCCTTCCAGTAGATTTAGTGCCGGGAGTTAATTCATTATTCACATTGAATTAAGAGCACTGCTCGTAATATCTCGTCGTATAATTATCGGGGCGCTAACCCCTGGAGGTACCTAAATACCTACCCTAATTCGGTTCGGCGAACAATCTTCCCTCGAGAATTATTGTCATCATTTTCAGCACTCGTGATTCCTGTGCACTCTGATGTTTCAGCCGAGCCTTTTCCATGCGGCTTAGACGTGTTCTTTCTCTGCAATTTTTCCCAGAGTTACTTGTTTGTTAATGGCCATGACATTTACAGATTAGGAGAGGTCTGTGGGTGTCTGTTATGACATGGAGAGGCACTTTTTTGATCGTAGCGAGTACTTTTGAAAAGGCACCAACAACATTTTAATTCGTCAGTATACGAAATCTGTCTCCTTAGGTTTTCAAGCGAAAACTTGCTTACCGTTCATAATCATAACGACTTGTTGAGTTCTCGTAACAATGCACGTTGCATTATACATGTTTTCCCTTGCAGTACTCGGGCCTCGCCCGTCGTGTGCAGTGTGCATACAATTTCAATCATCCTTTTAAGCAGTTTGCGTCAGCGTTGAACGAGTACAAGGCAAGGCCGTTCTGCATTTGTTGTGCGTCGAATATAATATGTAGTTGTATAGGTACGCAGTTATCCACATGTACTTCGCCTGTAATGGCCCGTATATTAACTCTCAAGTACGAAGATACAAAGTACGGAGCGGAGTATACAAATATTACAAATCAATTGTTGACAGAGCACGAACCGATTTGCAAGTTGGATAGGATCTTTAGTACTTAGGCAGATAACACGGCTCAAGTGAAAATCATGTACGTAATCTAGTGGCCCGGTTACAATTTTCTAGTGATTTTCTTCTGTGGAACGGAATGAAAGTAAAACGCAAGGTTTCAGCCGGTTACGTAGTGTAGGTACTACCTCTAAAATGTTACTTATATCCTTTGATGCTACAAAAGCATTGAAACAGATTGAAAAGGATTTGAATTTCGTAAAAGGATTACGCTACGTTTGGTTGGCTGGTAAACTTGGTAACAAACAGAATTGGAAATACAAAAGCGTCTTTGCCGCGTTGTAGATAGATGGCGGTTTGGTAACCCGCAGAGCTTTTCGGTGCGAAACGAATCTATTGGGACAAGAATTTCGGGTGAAAATACGAAATCCTGTAACCAAGGGGACAAGGATGAAAGGTAGCATCTGAAACTCGCGAAGGAAAGGTCGTTTATTGGGTTCCGCTGAAAGCCTGTTCTGTATTGATGTTACGGAAATCTAATAAAAAGCCCGTAAGCTTCATAATATAGGCAATGTATGTGCTAGTAGGTATTATGTTCGCCAGATTCCCCGGAGGGCTCGCCTCGTTGTTGCTCATTTCCCGTGCTGGATACCACTCAATCTAGTAAGGAACATCGCTATTATGCTATAATATACTGTTCATTTGTTAACACCCTATTTGTTTTGGATTTACTTAACTCGCTGTGTTAGGTAATAATGTATCTACTTTCCGTTGTGCCTATATATACTGATTATTTTATTCCTGATGGCAATATTAAATTGTAGTGACTGATCGTAGGTATCGAACTTAATGGAGTTCGTAGGTAGAAATGGGTACTCCGCAGTTGTCATTCCATTTCTACCTATATACGATTCTACCTAGTATAGTACCTACAATATGTTTTTGTTATGTTTCTGTTATATTCTTGCATACACATGTTTTGTTCATGTGGCCTTCAAACAAAAGTTAAAGCTACCTCAGAGCTTTAAAATAACATTGATAATTGAAAACAAGTACTCACGGCTCCATTTACATTGAAAAAGAGTACACCGTGTATGAATAACGTTTTGTTAAAACACTGAACATTTTAATGAAATACTAAAGGAACGTTGAAGCGCTTTTGATTACTTTTACTGTTTTTTTTTCTGTCGAAATACAGTACCTTCCGCGGCGTAACTAAAATAACAAAGTTAACTTCTAACGTTTTCTTTTTGATCTCCTTTCATCTTTGAAATTCTAATGAGATAATAAAGCTCGCTCAGCGTTTCCCAATTATGCGTACTCTCGTTTATTTCGGACAAGAAACTTATTTGCCTAGTAACTTTGTTACTGTTTGTCCATAATATTTGGCAAAATGGTTGTAATTTCGACGGTGTTTGGGTTGGATTTCCTTCTCGCGTTTTTCTTAGAAATAACGTGGGTCAACTTAGCAGATCCGATTTCATAAAATAATGCGGAGCACTGTATATGTGTTTATTGGGACTATCTATGACCGTGTTTAAACGAGAGTCTCCTCTTCGCAGGTTAATGTGGCAGTGTCATAAGATATCGCGGTTGCTCCGCGCCGCCTAGCCGCCTGTTACAACGTGAGTATACAATATAGAATCCACGAAATTTTTTAGACTACTGCTTGGATACTTCAACTAATTGCGTGCACTTAAGCCCTAACCTAATACATACCACATGTTGCAATAGTTGCACTGCAAAGTAAACTCTCATGTGTTAATGAGAACAGCTGCCATATGGCGCATGCATCATTCGTGACACTTTACACACAACTCGAGCTCACGTGGAGTGCGATTTGATAGTAACGTTGCAACAAGTTTTTTGCGCCACTGTTCACAACGAAAAATCGGCCGAATTCGTGAACCAATGGTCCTCATCTCTACTACTCTCATGACGTCATCGAAGCCATTAATGGGGCACGCTTAGTTACGTACAATTTTACGAGCTTCATAAATCTAGATCTTAGACAAGGAAAACGGTTGCTTGGCGAGGATCCCAGCTCGAGTCGACGAAGTTCCATCATCCCGTTTTCTTATTAATTCACTTTCCTTCCTCGTCTATGAGATTATTTTCGATATTGCCACGTTGATGTACATACGCCGACGTTAGTAATACCATTAGACGTACCCCGAGAGCGCCATTGCCGTGAAATACTCGCGCGCAAACAGTGTGGCAATATTTGTAAACAGGGCAGCTACTGTGCTCGTAGGCTTTTAATAGAGCTAGTCAGTTCAGTGTAAACTCGGTGCCACACTTGCGAAATGATTGAAGAGTCATTTTTCCACTGTTTTAATTTTAACCTCTATAATTGTTCCGAGTGTCAAAGCATTCAGCCTACATCGCACAGCACGGCGAATCAAAGCTTTTGGATTATAATTTTATGTAAGAGCTTGCTTTTTGTTGATTTAGAGTTAGGCCAGCAGTAGGCCTTCTAAATAAGTTTTTAAATCAACATGGTCATCGTTATCGTTACTAGAGTTTAGGTTAGAAAAGGCTTGGTTATTTATCATTGACCTCACAACCTCGATATCGGGCACTATTTGCAAGTGCCATTTTCACGAGTCAGGTGTGCAGACGGAGCGGGCTAACCATCTTCCATGCACTTTTATTTTCCATTCGTCTCTCGCAATATATTCAGTTTGCTCGTGAACTCGCTATTGCTCTTTCCTGCATAACCCAACAAAGTGTTAGCAAAGAATAAGTATTCCAAGAAACAATCGGACAACTCGTATAATGGAGAGCTATAACATTTTTAATGATTACTTCAGGGTCATCCCAGGGTCATTCATAGGTTGGCTACACAGGCAGCCTATGAATGGTTTTCTTTCTTTAAGATTAGTGCATAGGTACTCGTAGTATCTATTTCAAAGAATACCGGCCATGCTGTAACTTTGAGGTCAGGGAAGTTTATGTGTGGATTGTCCATTTTACAAAATCGTGCTAGGAAAGAGGAAGAGACGCGAAACCACATTGTGTGGAAGGGACACTGAGGGGATTTCCAATTGAATATTATAGATATCCAATGTTTCGTGGATTTAATTCATGTTTATGGAATCAGCTGCCACCACGATTAACTCCTCGAGCTTCACTACAAATTATTCCGATGGTTTTATGCGATCTGATCGAAAGGTAAGAAGTAATCACAATTGCACCTACAAACACGCGATTTCCAACGTAAAATGTTTTGTCAGTTTCCATATTTCAATAGGAACTTTAATCTAAACTTCCTCCAAATAATTGTAGCTGTGTTTCCGCCCACCACTTGCAGTTCCTGTTGATATGGAAAGAGCCCCACCATTTATGGCTGAGTGCGACTCTTTGATGGCCATATTCGTCACAGTTTTGTTATCGTAATAGCTTTCGTGGCATATCGCATCTCGGTTATTTATTTTATTGCATTTACGTAGTCTCATAACTGATGGATCCGTTTTTAACATGTTCCAGAGTAATAACGGCCTGTGGTCGTAAGCAAGCAGTTGCGTACAAATGTGTTACGTTACAGAATTTAAGATTGGCTGGTTAGTGACATAGCCTATTTAATTTGAATCTCTTTAGTGACTCAAGAGATGCAAGTAAACAGCCCATAGCAAGGTGTTAGCGTTTTTATTTTTATTTGTCGTACTAAACTATACCTAGCCTAACTAGCTTTAAGTGCCCATTCTTGTATGTATTTGAGAGTTGAGTGGTATATTTACGTTGCTATATAGTAGTATAAAGAAGCAACAGTATTTCGACCCTGCACTGTACATAATAACTGAATATATCCTATACAATTTTAAGGTGTCATGAACGCAGCTTTATATAAAAATAATCGAAAATTGGGTTAAGCTTTTGTTGCACTTTTTACAATGTAAGGTATAGTTATGTAGCATCTTTGGTACTATATATACGAAAATAAGTAGCTCTATGATTTCATCATTCTGTATTTATGATGTACTCATTTACGTATGTTGATTCATTGCGTCAATTAACCACAATACAACTAATAATATAATATTATATTTTGCTGGTATTAATAAACTATTTGTTGACTTGGTAACCAATGTTTCCGGTACCCATACCTACCGGATGATAAAATAATTATATAATGTATTGGTATATTTATTACCACGACACCATTCACGCGGTGTATTTTTAAAAAACCAATATGGCTAGCCGGCGCGGCTTATTTACGGGCTGCTATCAGTAACTATGCGTCTATCCGTCAATTTAGATGCCATGTATATCGTTGTCAAAAATGTCTATTCCTAGAAACAATTTTGTTGCCGTGTTCTGCGAGTAAAGGTCAGAATATCAGCAGCGGGTACCAAGAACGTAATAAATAAAGAAAATGATAGTAGAATTGATATTCTTAGAAATGCCTGGAAATTCGAAATCCCAGCTGTTTAATAACGTTGTCAATAACAAAATTCGTTGGCCTCAATGGAATCTCGGAAACTCAAATCTCACAATGATGTATAGGTTCGACAAATGAGATTGTAATTGTATGTTAAATTACTCCTTGATGTTTAAGATGTGAATGTCTGGTAATAATCTTAGGCACATAATACATTATGTTATTTATATTGTAAATATCTGTAATCTACCTATGCCTTGTATAAGTAATAAATTAATTCCCATTAATTATGTAACGAGCAATCATAATCAAGTGTTTCATCAGACCATACTAGATAATTACAAGTTAGAGATAATCATTAAAACGTTCATTACTACGTCACGTTTCCAACAGGAAATATTATTCAATTAAATAAATAAGTCACCAAAAAAACCTATTATTTTGCCATTAACAAAATTGGATCGTTATTTGTAACTAACTCACTTTTATTATCTATCTATATTGACTGAATAACCGCTGTTAATTTGATTAAAATGCCATATAATAGAATGTAATAGAAAACTGTATATATATTCCCCACCCAAAAGAAACAATACAGAAACACCAGATACGCAATAAGGTAGTAGGTAAAATGGGCGGTCTATCGCTATAAAATTCGGGAAAATCCAGCAAAACAGTAACGTCCATATCGAGGGTTATCAGTAGGTACTAATCACTAAGTACTTTTTGAGCTCGGTTATGAGTAACAGAACTCACTGCATCCCGTGGTTCCACCCGTGGTTTCTTTTTGTACTTGTATCAACTTCGATAAATCCATCACAACACCCTTTAAAGGTATTTTTTGGAATTCGATTTGCCGTACCAGTATAATTAGCATAAGCTTATTTTGGTACAAAACATTAAAATCCATTCAGCTGAATTACTACGATTGAATAGCAAACAAACGACCCAAACTTTCGCAATTAGTAGACTATCAGGTAAATTGATATATCAATAACTAGAAGCGTCCCGCGGTTTCGCCCGCGTCTGTTAGTATCCGACTGTACAATATATTTTTACAGAACAAAATACCTATAGTACCTATTTGCGTACCAAAAATCAACAAAATCGGTTCATCCGTGTAGGCGTTAAGAAAGGAAAAACACAAACTTTCGCATTTATGATATAAGTAGGATTAGTAAGGACCGTATTAATAAATGAACCTCAATAGCGTTACCGAGTGCGCTATCAGCTGATCCACGCTTAAAATGTAATCTACATCTTGAAATCATTGCTGTTTAATAAATGGATATTGAGATGTAGCACTGGCTACTAGATACTGTCTTGTATGTGTCAATTGTGTCATAATCGGATAGCACTTAACCGCTGAGTGTCATTTATCAATTTGCCACAGATCATGTAAGTTTCTGTTCCTAATCTCCAACTTAAGATGTGTATATATTAATTAGAACGAAAGTGCAAGCGCACACTGAAGATAGCTCTCAGAGCTAAGTTTGATTTATTAATACGGCCCTAGAATGTACGTATGTATGTACCTACCTATCCGCTCGCTTTACCGCATCCCAGCTGTAGCCTGTAGCCATCCACACAATGTAATTATAGCGTAACCTAATAGAAAACCACCATGCCAGTCTAATGTGGCCCAATTGTTTTACTTCAGTTTCAATTACCTGGCTACGTGAGCGGCGGCTACGGTGATGTTGGCTACGAGCTACGGCGTAGCTTGTAGACTGAAAATTTGCGTAACATAAATACAGTAGAGAATGAAATTGATAAAGAGATCGTCCCTAGTAAGATGTTTTAGATGAATGCTGTTGGAAGTACTATTCTACTGAGAACTGTTTGTTCTTGATCTCCAGTGAGGTAATTGCGTGCTGTGTTGCTGGCAAAGCCGAGTGCTATCGGTAGATAACAGCCGGGTTCTCTGTGATCCTACTAATATATAATTATTCATCGGAAAAAGGTCTGTCAGTCTGTATGTGTATTGCCATACGGCAGCGATACGCAACGGGTGTTAAGAAGCGCTTGCTAGTGGAATAATGCAATGGAGTTTCCTTTTCAAACTCAAACTGTAATAGGTAGATACTTTTAATGTATCATATTTGAAGTTGTGTATTCATCTCTTAAGCTTTACTTGTCTAGTGCTTGTTAATTGCCTACAATTTGAATAATTTGATATTTAATTTAGTAATTTATATTTAGAGCATCAAAGTCATTATGAGAGGAATGGAATAGCATAATAACCGACTAAATATTATGACCTGCTAAAATAGTGCTAAGACTTTAGGTACAAATTGTAAATAATTATAAGCGTTTGTTCCTTTTGACGCACGCGAATGCGGTTTATAAACAAACAAGTTTTTTTTAGATACAAGTCTAGTGCTGTCTGCTTTTGACCGGTGAAATACTGAATTCATATAATTCATATCAAAGTTATCCAACCTCTAGTCTAACAACGTTTTCTAACTTCGGTGTAAACATGCGGGTAGTCAGAAAATAATAATACGTCTTGAAGTAGGTATGAAAAGTTTTTGGCCGAGATAGGTAGACAACTGTTTTATCAAAGGGCGTGAGAGTTGAGGATACTTGAAATTGTCTTATTTATCTAGAAACATTCGATCAATAAATTGTAATGTTATTTTGAACGAAAAGTGAAGCCGTTCAGAATCAAGGCATTTACAATTTAATTACATATTATATGCAATAGTGAACATTTTTATGATTATGTTCGTCCAAAAATTTTTCGATTCAGAAAAATATTAAAGTTGAGCCAAAGGAAGAATAAAAGCTGCCCTTCTGGTTGCTAGCGTTGCTATACTACAGTTTGACGACCATAGTTCTCTTCAAATAGTCTCACTTACTTACCTTTCAATGGAAACTGATGCGTTACACTTTGACCGTGTTGTTACCTTTTGTTCGCACCTAGAAGGTCGTCCAGCCAATCATCTTCCAACTTAACTTTTTTTACATCTCGATATCTCGGTGCGTCCAGTTTGATCCAAATAAAAATAAAACGTGATTCTGCCTGTGCTGGTATTATCTCAGTCACGGCCCTCCCAGCCATGTGCTATTCGGGCAAATTTACGCAAATCGTGGGAACCCCTCGTTTCATCGGACTCCAAGCAAAACAAACAGCACTTTTATGCTCTGACCTCATTCGCTTACGTTCCGGTGCGTAAAACATATGAGTGAAGTAAACTGGCGCCCGCGCTGATATTGGTATAAGCGCTAGTTCAGACACGGCGGGAACCGCGCGATTATAGAATCGCATGGAAATCGCGCGGGTCTTATTTATATGAGTTAGTTAGTAATCGTTCAGACATAACCGCGCGGTTAATCAAGCCGCGCGGTTACCGCAACCCAACCGCCAGAAAATAGAATCGCGCTGCTCCCGCGCGTTTCTATTACTATGGAGTCTTTACTTCGCGTTCAGTTGCGTTGCGGATACCGCGCGGTTAGCACGTCACAGCTCGTGAGTTCGCCATGGATCGCCTTTTTCTTTTCTTTTTTTTACGGAGCAACCACAGTAAATACACTTCTTCGTCGACTTCCATTTTCAAACTGACGTTATCCTCGCACGAAAATAGCATAATAACCGCCGGTGTCTGAATAGCATCACAAATTTGCGGGTTCAAACAGCGCGATTTGTAAACGCGCGGTTCCCGCATGTCTGAACTAGCGCTAACTCATTTGTTCCCGTCGTCTATATTAAAACTTCTAAGATGATAATTTTATATTTTGTGTTTACTTTACGTAATCTAAAGAGCAGTTGCTTATTAGGTCGAAACCATAGGTACCTATTATCTGCAAATTGACACGATAATTAGCGAATGGGAGGGAAAAGTCAAGCCGGATTTTTAGGTACATGACGAATTATCATGGAATTAATTTAATCATGCATCCAACTGGTTTCGTAGAGTAGGTAAGTCCGGCTGAAAACTACTTTACTGTTGTTAGCTTGGCCCTGCTTTTACGCGCTCTCTATTTTTTTTCCATCTAACTCTGCCCTTTCACGCAAAGCACTTTTAAATTGCCCTTAGTCTTTCATTACGTACGCGCGTAACAAGGTCTACGTACTCTACATACGTAACGCGGTAACACCCTGAATATGTATGTGCTGGCTCATAATATTATGGACCAGCGAATGTTCACACAATTTGGTTAAAAAATTCTATGTGTACTGTAGGTAGGTAGACCCACAACATGTCGCCGAACTCGCCAGGCAAAACAGCTTTATTAATTAAACAAATTTTGCCCGCAGTTCTGTATTCTGTTTTGTGGGCGTGGACTTTGACACGCCATTGCTGACGTCTCTATTATCGTGCTCATTCAGCTCTCTGATTAGCTGCCCTAGTTAACATATCATATTGACTTAATATACCATACCGTAATTAGGTTTACCTACCTACGTCATATTATCTGGTGCGTGGATCGGACGATGAATTCCCCAGTTGCCAGCTCTGTTTATCCCAGATTATTTTTAATGTAGTCGCAATTACTTAAATCCATTTTAATAAGGTTCTTCTTGTGTGTGTAAGTTCTTAACCTTTTTATGAAAAATAAACTGAATTGTCGCAGCTTCTAAACTTCAACAACTTGATTAAACATCGGGGGTCTATGTATCCCCGTGGACACCCATTAAGTTTTAATTAACACAAAAGTGCCCCAGAGTGTCGTCGTGTCGGTGTCGTGGACGAATGACTTTTTAATATTTGATGTAGTCGAGTGTCATCGCCCATTCGGTTTTACACGTTCCCCCAACCTAGTTTCGACTGATTTTAGTTAGGTTAACCAAGGTGCGATATGAAGTTTTTGATAGTGGATTAACCGTCATTATGCTTAGGAATGTTAAAAACTTGTAAAATATACTTATTACCTACAGAAATTCTAATCTATAAAGATAACATCACACTTATACCCAGAGTTTTTTCTAAGCACTCATGTCTACGTAGTGGTTCAATATACAATTGCAATCAGAAAGTAACTTTATAAAAGTCAATCAATTGCAGAGGAGGAAGTTTTATTAAGCGTCCCACGCGTTCCTGGAACGAAGTATTCCAGGCGGAGTAAGCATCTCAGAAATAAATACAGGGTGGACTTTTTATACACTATTGAAGGACGCGGGGTAGTTTCCTTAGGTGAACATCTATCAATCTTAAAAAAGGATGCTGGAGGTTGTCTATAAATCTAGTAGTAATCGCTCCAGTAGATTGATGGCTATTGAAACTGAAACGTATTATTCTAGCTCCTGAACAAAATTGCTGACATAGTTAACACGCGATACGGCAACATTAACCGCTTCACAGTGATCTTACCTCAGAGATTTAGACCATCCTGTAGTATACCTTATTTGGATGTTGCCTGGCAAAATCCTTTTACCTTTATTTTCGATACATTTTATGTCCAAATCACCTTTCATCAAATCTAAAAATACCAGCGTATTTGAAGCAGATGGGCGCGAGGAACCACAAGCCCACTCGGCTATAAACGTCTTTGTTATTTTGGCACTATTTACGAGTTTTACGACTCATAAATTTGTTATAGCATTTGGGAATTAAATGTTAGCGCCAGATAAATCTTTTATACTATTAGAACTAGGTGGGATGGCGGCGGCAGCAACCGGACCTCGAAGCTAATACTTGGCTTCGGATAAAGCGTATCGACTTCAGTCACAGCTTCGGATAGTTATACTCGTACTTACTTCGGTACCTAGCTGGCTAACCTTGTCAACCGAAACAGTCCATCTCGGTGGAAACGTGGACAGTTGACACGGAAGAAGCAGGCTGATTAGGATAACAGTCTTTTGGGCAACTACCAACGCTTCTCCAGATGACAGTGCTCAGTGTCCTAATAAATAAACTTATAGTTTTCATAATGTTTGTTTATAAGTTATTTTGTTTGTTTTAGTTTTGGCTTCGCACGGCTTGTGCATTTAGCCAGTGACAATTATTATAATATTTTAAGTATTTATCATTTTCACAATAGGAAAGTCATAGGATTAGAGCAATCCTCGTGGTCAAATCTCAAGTCGATTTATTGACATAGTCAAAGTCACGCTTCAGTAAAGTAGTGTATGCTTTACTAAAACTTCCTGGGAGTT
Organism: Hylaea fasciaria; assembly: GCA_905147375.1. Classification (NCBI taxonomy): domain Eukaryota; kingdom Metazoa; phylum Arthropoda; class Insecta; order Lepidoptera; family Geometridae; genus Hylaea; species Hylaea fasciaria. The sequence continues at coordinate 11,457,454 of LR990193.1, read as the reverse complement.
CTGGAAAAACGCGATATGACACACTTTTTGGGTTTACACACTCGTGCACGTTACCGAACACTCAATGACTAATATTCCACCAATTAACACTCGAAGAATAAACGTTTGAGAAAAAAATGGAAATCTAACAATGTCTCACTATCGGATTCCCGTCAAAACTCGATTATAAGTTTTCAGTCTCAGCGATGTCGAGGCTAGCAAATACCAGTTGAAACAAATGTGATCAAAAGAGATTCATTCATAATTTCAAAAGAGGTTTATTCTTGGTTTTGATAATGTCTCCAAAAACAAGAACAGTCGAAAGAAAGCCTCGTACTATGGCTCTGACAGATGCAACATCGCTCGTAGAACTAACAACCGATGGGGAAGAAAGGTCCTAGAATGGCGACCACGGACTGGAAGACGCAGTGTAGGTAGGCCTCCCACTAGATGGGCCGACGACAAAAGAGTCGCAGGCAACCGGTGGATGCAAGTGGCAAATTGTCGTTCGGCAAAGGGTCTCAAAGGGGGAGGCCTATGTTCAGCAGTGGACGTCTTGAGGCTGATGATGATGATGATGATGATGAGATGCAATATCCATGTGAACGTGGTGGTCTCTGGCTCCTCGCGTGTGGCTTAACATTTTGTACTTTCGGTGTGTGACGGTGGCTGTGCACGTGGAGCTAGAGGCTATTATAAAACAACGCGCACCACCAAATGAGTCTCTATTTACTCACGAGTGAGGTCGCTCGGACGCTTTTCATTATTTACCCCGCCTACACCTTACTCGTATGATAAATATGTTTCTCTCTTCTTGTTTGATGTAAGCAAGATGTGAATATTTTTTCTAAAAAGTACTTTGGGTGCTATAGATTTTGTGCTATTTATTACAATCATAACATATATGTATAATATACATTAGGTAAGTACTACGCACCAAATATCTGTCAGAGTTGATCTCGAAAACCACTTAACGATTATCGATGAGGTTTTCATCATCGCTAAGAGGTTCTTTCGAGAAGATTTATTAGAGTATTCCATTAATATACGATATTATTTTATCTCAAGTATTATTCGGCTACATTTGCAGGAAAACGCTTTATTCGACGAAGGATTAGTAATTGATACGGAGCTTGAGTATACAAATAGTCGAACACGTATTAAAATCGGGATAATCCTGTTGAAGAGTTTACACAACACACTCTCGCGAGAGAATTTCCTCAAATGCGGCCTTTATAACCAGCTATTTATTTCGTAGAGTAGAACATTTTTCAGCTGAGAAGCGAGTGTTTATTGTACTCTAGCTGTTACCCACTACATCGCTCACGGTGGTATTTTTTCTTTGCATAAATATTAGAAGACGGTATACTCTGATTATTCTAATTCATAAAAGAAAGGTGCTGAACGAGCGAATGATGAAGCACGTAACAAGCACCAATTCACAAAGTCCACCTAATAAATTCATTATAACCGTGTCCCAAAGCCCCACGAAACAAATGGCGTTTAATTTCCTGAGTCCTCGCTTGTCAGAGGCGGTGTCAGAGGTGTCGGGAATCTCGTGACCTGTAAAACGTGCACTTTAGAAGGCTTAAGGGCTTTCGAGCTAAGCGTTGGACTAAGGGATAGACGGTTGGCGAAAAATAATAACGCTTTGGTCCATCGTCAGAGTGAATCGTGGTCAGAACAGTTGTTTTTACGGGAAGAGAAATAATGGAATAAAATCCACCGGGTCGGTGACTATCATAGTTTTGGCTTGATTTGTGGTTGTAAGATGTGGTAGTCTCTTCTCGAAGTTTTACTTTGAACCACATATCTCTAAGTTACCAACATTATATTAGCAGTTCCAATAATCCTGAATTATAAAGTTGTATGAAAAAACTGCTCATCTCTTGGTTGATCCAACCGCGCCTGGTCGACGATATAAAAAAACGTCATTCGCTTTCGTTCGTGCCCTTCTTCGTGGTCTTAAATGTATGTTGGTTTATATTATGACGGTCAAAGCGTAGCATAAACCATTCCACTGGAAGTAAGCCGCGTTTATTCCAATAAAATTAAAGGTAAACAAAATGGTCACAATATTTCAGTAGAAGCCAACAGCAACGTTTCGACTTAATCTACCCAACAATATACATATATATATAACTACCTACTCGGAACCGTTTGAAGTAGGTTTCCTTCTGTTTACCTGTATTCAAATTAATTCCTTGTAATATTGACTGTAAACCCGCTCTATTTTCACGATGAAACTAAAGCTAAATACTGTCTAGCTGCTATGGGGCGATGGTACCGTAAAAGTGGCGTAAATCACTAAATGATAAGCACGGAAAGAAGAACTGCAGCTTCATCAAATGAACTAGAAATTATGCAGTAGATTTGATTAGAAGCTTTACGTATAAATTAATGTTACTATTACAAAGAACGATGTCACTATTGCAATAATCAATACCAATAGCATTGATCTGATAGGCGCAAAACTTCTAAATATATATTAAATCAGTTTTTCACAAATGTATTTGAGAACTTTCAAATATAATTATAGTCTCAACTATTTATAAAACCCACGTGATGAAAGCATTGTTGTGATAAGAATTTGGCTGGTTGCCGTAAACGTTTGCCAAACTTATCGCTATCACGGTGTAGGTACAACCAGACGCCCAAACTTACACTAATTGAATGAAGTGAAGTGCAACCTATAATGTTAATTTGTCAAGCCAATACTTTTACAAAGATTATTTCCAACTTACTTCCGGCAACACGTTTTTGACACAGTAATAATCTAGGCGTTTCATAGAAAGGAGAGAAAAGGTGTTTCATCCGCGATCTTCGTAAAAAGCATAATACTATCATCCAACATCATCAGCCTGAACACGTCCACTGCTGAACATAGACCTAGTCCTTAGTCTGCCACACCGAACGACAATTTACCACTTGCATCCACCGGTTGCCTGCGACTCTTTTGGTGTCGTCGGCCCATCTAGTGGGAAGCCTCTACCTATGCTGCGTCTTCCAGTTCGTGGTCGCCACTCTAGAATCTTTCTTCTGCATCGGCATCAATCATCATTCAGAATAATGTCACTAGGGATATAATCAAATAAACCGTCTTACGACGACACTCACATGGAAACCAACTTCAAAGATGAATCGGGACCGACCTCGCTCGCATGTTTTCTCCAGAGGCCAGATGATGCGGTGTTTTGCCAAAAACGATGACACAATTTTTGCAGACGAAATTGTATAGAGGACAAATCTCGCCGAATTGAAAACGAGTCGCAAGGGTATCACAGCCTAAATGCGGCTTTGAAACCTGGGACTGAGTAAACAGGACCTTCACAGGAAGGCCAGGGAAAGTTGGGGAGTTTGGGTCAGAATTCAGAGCTAATTGAATATGTAGGACAGTTATAGGTCAGTTTTCTAAAGGTATCTTCTTCATCTGTGTCAAAGTTAAAAACGTCAACGTCAAATTAAAAACTACTAAAACTATGTACTAAATATTATTTTCTCAATTTTACCTGCAAATACTGTAAGTAAGTAGTGTTATTTTATTAGTATGCATGCTGTGTTCATCTCTAGAAGGGTGTGCACCCATTTATTTATGTTGTTTTCTATTCAACCTGTGTAACACAAAGTGTATTCTGCCCAGCCCGGTTTGGTAAACCTAATAAAAAAAAAAAGTTTCAACAATTGCGCCCCACAGATGAGATAATTTGTATCATAGTAGTAACATGATTAGCCATGTAGACTGCGGTGAAAATGATGTGATGCCGCTCAGAAGCATTGATGGCAGCGGGTTCAAGTCCCGTCCGGTTCCTTTACAGTATTCGATGATACAGCTTAACTGCGTAATGCTGTGATTAGCCCAAGAAATGAAAGCTGAAATCCGTGCATATAAAATTTAAAGCCACTTGAACAACACCTGTTACTATTCTCCCTTCACGGGCTACTGCGTGAAATAAAACAGGTGTGATTGCGGCCTCCCCCACCCTCTGAAATGCCTCTATCACTTAATTTCCTCGACATTATATAAAGGTAGGCACCATGAAGTATTCATAATAATGAAGGTACGCCGCCGGCGCGTGTCGCGTTCAATGCTAGCTTTTAATATTCACGCCGAGAACTCTACTGCGACCTCGTCACTACGCAGTACGCACAGTGTGAGTAATGCTCTAAGTATTTTCACTGCGTGTATTTTATATCATCATCGTCATCAAATCAGCTCTGAAACTTTCGCGAACAGAAAACATATTAACTAGCTAAAAATGAGTCTAATTCATTCATTCATTCCATTGGATCGAATTGAATGACCCGAAGATCCTTTCCACTGATTATCATTAATGATTGATATCAAGAAGTATCGGAATTTCAATGGGGAAGATGGGTTTAGGTTGTCTGGTTCACGGAATCCGGTATTTAGCAAGTGAGTACGGCGCGATTTATCTTCGAGTGTGACTGTATAGTACTGGATACTGTTAGTGATGATGTCGTGAGTAGTCGTGACGGTTATGTTTTGCAAGACCTAACGCCCGGTTGGAAACAGCACCTGTCGTACCGGACGGTGATACCCGCTTTCTCCAATCTTCTCGTGACCACGGTCGATCTAACTCGGCTGAAACGTCGAGCTACACGCGAATTAGACCCGTTTTTAAATCAGCTTATTCTGCCCACTGGGTTTATGACAGTTAAGGCTTACCACTAATCCCGCTCTCCTCTATTCTACAGTTTACGTCAGATATAGATAAGCTACGATGACACGACACCTAGGTCCCAAAGATAAAGGCATCTCGCTTCATATAGGTTTGTAGATGCAGACTTTTAAAAACCTCTTACTGAGAGATATTTTATTATCTCTATTTTACGTTACTCGACTGGCTGCCTCTAGTTGTTATTGTGGTAACTTTAATTTAGATTCACAGTATAATTTTAGTTGTATTTTTTTTTTATTTTTATTTAAAGTTTTAATTTTCCCAAATACCGCTACCGAAATGACTCGACCTTTCCATTTTCCTCCGTGGAGTAAGGTGGTGGTGCTGATTAGGAGACTGCGTAGCCTGAGGTAGTCGATTTCTATGAACCACAGGTACCTATTACTTATTTGTCGTGTCTAGGTAAGTATTTGTGGGTCCGCGGTCCTTGTAGTGCATAATTCTTACGAGAATGAGTTGGTAATCAAGTCGACCGCAATAAAGTCGCCCATGCGGTCGAGTTGCCACCTTTCATTTTAGTAGTAGCCAACTCGACCGCACGTGCAAAGTACAGTCAAATGCCCAGTTAGGGTGAGGAATTCTGGATCAATGTAAGTATGTGGTCGTGAATTCGTGACGCGTTTTTATTATTTATCTATTGTCCTGTTTCATTAACATTTGTTATGCCAACGGGCCTTCTGATAAAATAAACTTGTCTATAATTCAACTTCAATATTGATAAAAAGGAGGTAGGGCGCCTCGGGGGTAATCCGTCACGTCTCTCTGTTGTTATTGACATAATTGCGCGGCGATGAGGCTTTGTCTGCGACATGGCGGAGTGGCGGGATAGGAAATGTTTACTGGAAACGGTCCCCTGTACACTCTGGTGAGGCAAGTTCCATTGTTCACCTGAACTCAATTAATAAAATAAAATTTAGTATATTTATTTATCAAACATAGAAAAATACAATACTTACCACTAACAAGAATAAAAAAGTGTCTATCTGTGATTACAAAATACATGCCAATGGGAAAACTGCTATTTATAAGATGAATAAAAAATAAATTACCCGGCTTGTATGTACCTACTGTCCCACTGCTAGGCAAAGGCCTCACCTCACTTTTGTGAGAAGGATGCCTTCTTAGAAATTTATTTTAAAGATTTTTTTTTCTTCAGTTTCTTTGTCTTGAACATCCTCCGAAACGGCTCAACAGATATCAATGAAAATGTTAGGGAACAGAAATTTCAAAAAAGTTTCAGGAATTCATGTTTGGTGCTATAGTCCAAGTGAGTAGGTAATACCTACTATATTTCCTTATTCATTCTAACAATCTAGCCCTTTAAATGATCCCATTTAAAGCTTCTTGGTTTCCATATAAACTTTGACATGGAAACCAAGAAGCTGCTGGGCAATGTACCTTTCACTGTAGTTAGGTAATTCTACAAGTCAATAGACCTTGTAACCTAATCAGGATGTTCAAATACGCAAGCCCTGGTATATGATTTCCGCCCAAAGCGCGGCGGGGTTCGTATTATATGGATTTTCATAGCTGGATTTCTTTCTGAAGTACCTATAAAAAGATACGCAGAGATTTGTGTAATAGGTTTATTAAATGAGGAAAAACGCGTTCACTGGAGCTTGCGGGATTTTATATTACGGGCGATTAACCGTCTCTAAACACGGATTTACGTCCATTTTCCGGATAATAAGTATACATAGAAAATGTCTTTAATATGCTGAAATAAAATAATGTTTCGATTTCGAATGGCCGATATCGACACCTTTATCCCAAGATCCATTATCGGTGTTTGATGACGCTGTCCATATATCCTGTAAGTACGCACTTTATCTTACTACTTTTCCCTGTTATAACAAGGAAATAAAATAAAAAGTTATAACAAGGAAATAAAATAAAATAAATAGTTTAACGCCTGAAGGACACTTTCAACGTAAATGGATTTCCACAAGAGATTCTTTTGAAAATGTTCGTTATTTACGGAACCTTATACTCTGCGTGGTCTGACACTTGGACGGGGTTGTCCCATTTATATTACCTACTCCAAACCTTATGAGAATAAAACGTTTTAGCTTGGAGTAATGGAGACTTCTTAAAGTGAAATAATCAGTCCCAGTTTACAGTGTTATTGAAATATTAATTACACTTTCTAAAACTCTTGAGTATTCTTTCAAACGAACTGAAGACGTAGAATCTAATCTATTTAATGTCTGTTTCAGCGGTCATTGAATCTAGTTGGCCTATGTTAACTCGTGATATTCTTGATTATGGCGCCTGCAAGTAGCGTAGCTGAAATTACAAAACCAAATCAAGCACTTAGTTACTTCACGTCTTGTCCCGATAGCAAATATAATTTCTAATAATTCACAAGTTTTCAGAACAGTCGTCTTTGTTACGAACAATATTAATTTGTTTCTGCCTTACATTAAATCTGTAACTATTTGAGCTGTTCTAAGAAAATCGTTTAACGGTTCAACGTTTGTAAATTCAAAGGTTTGGTAAAGCGTGTTTGTTGAAATCCGATTTGCAAATACGCCTACACAGTACACGGTGCGCAGGTTGCTTACCTGTACCGTGTTTGCGATATGTCATATAAGTATCGAATTTATGTCCTTCCATATATACCTAACAAATATCAATAGTTATAATCGCATGAATTCGTGAGTGTTTGCAAACCAAGTCTCAAGCTGCCACGATATAGAATCTCTTTCAATATACATCGAATAAATCGAGCAAATTGACGTTTGTTTGAATGAGTAATATTCCGTTATTCTCATCTTTACAGCATAGCTTACTCTAGTGTTTTGGCGTATCTACTCGTGCTACTAGATGTATCGTACTTTCTAGGCCAAAGTCGTAACCCTGAACTTGGCTGAATATTGATCGAAGGAATACATAATTCGCCATACACAGACGTGGCGGCGACAGCGGCGGGTGGAAGACGAATTTCACTCATAGCGATTTAGCCGATTTAACATTTTCCCAAGCCCGTTCCTTTGACTGTGGTTCCGCTAGATAAAAGGTAGGGACATTGGGAATCTCGTTAATTTACAGTTGTTCACCGATAAGGAACGCGAATACGTCTAATCTTATCAAACACCTTGGAACAGGTTGTGCACCTGTGTGTTTTTAACATACTTATACTTGAAAAAAATGAGGAGGTGCTACTTTCGTCTCTATGTAATTTTTTTTAACGCAAATTAAAGCCGCCTCAATGCCCTCATTAGTTTTTCTTGTCTTGATTTAGTTTGCAGAAGAGTTTCCTCCTCGCACTCTGCAATCAGACATCGAGTAAGGGGATGAGAAGATCGAAACCCCAATCAAGGCTCGGGTGAGGGTGACGCCTAATCCAGCGGAATGAAGTATAAGCGGGAAAGTAAACACGCGTCGACGACCGCGCGAGTCAGTCATTCGTGTGATGCGAAAATGATGTGAGAAAAAGTTGGCGTGTCACATCACTAAACCAGCACGACTTGATTTCGTTGTTTGTTATGTCTTGAAGGAAATCTGTATGCGGTCTATGTTGGTGATAAAATAATGCCTAGGTCTGCTCGAGGTAGGTGTACGCTTAAGCTTGACATAGTTAGAGAGTAAGCTTCATGTTCAGTTATTCTACGCTACGTTCCATTGAGACCATGTATATTTTGTCCCTGAAAAGCTTGAACGAGCGGCAGGAAAGTTTTTCAACGATGGTGGGTGACCGACGTTCGCGGACGGATGGCTGGTAATGTGATTAGTCGCACCCTCGTCAGCGGGCGACGGGGCCCGGATCCCAGCAATCATCGCCCGTGTCGACTCGCATTAAGTCATCCCGCGTCTGCGGACATGCTCGGGGCGACAGGTAGCCCTGTTTCGGCGGAGGTCGATCGCGGAACTAAATTGAACCCGACCGGGAACACCACAAAGGGGATATTACCTGTGCCGTTGAGGTGTGGAAATCGATTGACACCTCTTTATCCCGAAATCCGACAAGATACCTATCCTACAAATTTTTATTTTGAATGTAGAGTAGTGATTATTGTTTGAACCAAATAATCAACTTTTTTCGTTCAACGCGTATGGAGCGTCGTGGAGGTCTGCATTTCAAATAAAAATATTCATCAAAATTAGGTTAAGAAGTCACGGAGATACGGCAAAAAGCTAGTTTTATACAATACATTGAGAATAGGAAAATCACCATAGATAATTGTGTAATGTGTATAAATTATTATTATCTTTACAGCATACATTTTTCTTTACGTATTCTACGTCAGGGAGTAATTATTCTCAATAGAATGACTTCCGAAACATTAAGATTGGATATCCAAAGCCTCGGGCACATACTTTAGTTAGTTTCCCGCGGCGCCCAAGTAAAGTCCGCTAATGAGTTTTCTTTATTATTCCCGATCAAAGCGCTTGTTACGAGCGAAATAATGACAAATAACAACAACGGCGTAAAACTTCTCCGCGGCGGAATAATAAATTTCAGGGCAATTTCCTTCTGGATAAATATTTTTATTTTCCAAACGAGGTTTATATTTCCCTTTGACGTCTATTATTAAATTCAAAGGCGCCCGAATTTCGGCGATTCTAATGGATATTCGATATTGGAACTACGAAAATTAGATTCGGTATTTCCCTGTCCAAATGAAATAATAATGATAGTTAATCTGAAAATGTAGGCAGGTAATGAAGTATCGAATTACCCGATTCTAACCTAGTAATGGAAGTTGGGTTTGCGGCCGACTAGTTTCAATAACCCTAAGCAATCCAATCCGCCTGGCTGAAACCAGACTCGATGGCGTGCTGGCTGTCGTGCCGCGGTTAGCAAACGATCCACCTATCGTGGGTACTAGACACTCAAATCGTCTATTTTTGCCTTCCACTAGTGACTAGAGCATTAAAGTTGCAAGACTGAGCCAAAGTCGCCAGGCTATATAGCATAAGCAGCGGCGCTGGAATTGTCAGATGAAACCAGGGGGCTTGCCGTGACGTCTTATTGCGATCCAATTGAGAACCTTAACAGAATCGTTTTACTGCTTATTCGTACCATGACGTCTTGTTGTGACATCTTGACACTCAATTCAGGTCGATTTTAAATCTAAAAGGATTCACGTGTAACTTGATGATATTGAAAGCCATGTATTACCATTATTTAAAGTGAAACGTTTCTGTTTAGGTCCTCAATTGGATCGCAATAAGACGTCATGGTAAGCCCCCAGACCCTGGGATAAGTGCACCGCTGTTACATTGTAGTTTGGATATTTTCAATGACAACCCTACTGAGATCGTAATAGGTAATATTCGGGTGATAGAGGATGTTTGGATTGGCAGCGTTTGCAGCTTTATTCTTGCAGACCTACAAAACAAAGTAGCATCTCTGTATCGGAGTTCAATAGTTTGTGTTATTGCTACACCGTTTTTATATTTCTGGCCTGTTTGCACTGTTTTGACAACTAGGACTATGCACGAAATGAGAGAGTCAATAATTGTGGTTTCCATTTGTTGCAGGGCGGCGTGGCAGCGCAGCTGTGAGGTGCAGCGGTGACGCACACCCTGGAGCCTTACAGGGGTCCACGTGAGTATCTTTTAATATCAGCTTTATGTATCCTGGGTCGAAGGTCTATAATGGTGTCCACTGGGCTATCTAGTTCAAGCACCATATCAGTCGCCAAAGCTAGACAAGGGGGCTTACCACGACTTCTTATTGCGATCTGTTTAGGTCCTCAATTTGGATCGCAATAAGACGTCATAGTAAGCCCCCAGATGACAAAGGGAATGAAACGCAAGAAGTGAAAAAACGCTTTATCAGAAGTAATTTTTCCATGGATACTGAATTTATCATTTGTTTGTATTCCTCAGAGCTCTTACGACTGCTCAGTTAACATTTCGTTATTGCCATTAATTATTAAATGTATTTTTAATGATAGGTTTATTCCACTTCGTTCACCTTTACAATAACAAAGGTTTCAAGAGTTTCGTGGAATATTTATTTTGTTTATTTATGTATACCTACTATTCATTCTTGAAAAATAAATAAAAAAGCATTATCATATTGTAAGAAATGTACCTAATATTTGTTTCTTCTCTCAGCAAATTCAATTTATCTTTCCATCAGTATTGCTACAAGCCTCTTAGGGCCGATGTTAATACAAAGAAAAGAAAGTTGTTATTAAAATGGAGACCCTACCGTTAGCTAATGGAAAGCCGACCTGTGGCCGCGACTCTTATATTATTCTACCATCCTAGATAACATAAACAAAGAGATAAGTACATTACTATAATAATACGAATCTAGAAACTGGCACATTGAAACGTCGGCGTCCTAGATTAATGAGCTATTCGCAAAATTAGTCCCAGTCACTGAACTCTTGAGTGGTGGTGAAAAGTGAAACGTTTGCACAATGCACATGCCGAGTTGAGCAAATACCGCAAACACTACCAGTAATTAAATATTATGCACAAATCTTGTTTACGTACTGCGTATATTGGACTGATTAGGAATAGATATTTGGTTTCTAGGCGGCGGTCGTATCTTCCCGTTTGTGTCATCACAGACCAAACCCTTTTCGGACTTATGCCGAAGCTTTCATATTGAGATTATTGGTTTCACGTAAGCTCTCTCTATTTCAACTTTTGTATTAAAACCTTGCAAGAATAATAAGCATGTAGGTTTGGATATCCCGGGTACGCTATCAATACAGGCTGACCCTTACATTTTACTCAAATGTTTACGCTTATTGTTCGCGAAGTTGTCTTTAGGGGAGATTTTGGCAAAACAAATCTTTATTATAATATAAACAGTATCGTTTGCCAATCTGTTTATATCAATAAACCCGGAGTTATAGACTCGGTTGATTGATACACTGCGAGTGAAACGGATATCGCCGTTTCATTTAGCTAACTCCCATCAGCATAATATTCTGCATTCAATGTCGGGACGTGAAGGCATTATATTTCAAAATTAACATGTACCTATACAAACATTTATTGATATTTGCCATCGTTCACAGCGGTGAAGGAAAACACAGTCTTTTTACATTTTGTTATATTTTAGAATCCGTCTACAATCGCATTGACATGTAGGTAGTATGGTGGTAAACAAGGCTGGCTCACGATGACTGCTGCGAAGAGGGTATAAAAATACAAAATACTTTAGAATTTCGATTAAGGCTTAGAGAGCAGCTACTGACATTTCACAATCCGACTGCAGCGCACGAAGAAACAGCGGCGAAACGGCGTAATAAAAGTTTCAGCTCCGCGACCTTCAAGTGCCGACTCTCACTACCAAAGAATATTGAACTATTAGAACGTAAAGAAGTTACGCGCCGGCGATCTGTTAAATAAGCGGTTTATCTAATAAAAGTTGGTCATTATTTTATTGAAAGAATAATATTATGTAGGTCCATAACCGTTTAGACTTAAATAAAATATTATACAATCAATGTATACTCGTATTAAGATGTGAAAATTTATTTTCTCATTCCAACCCAATATAACAAAGAGCTAAATTAGATGAACGATCCACCTACTACATTAACAGTTTTATTATTTAACTGATAAAATCCCAGAGTCCTAAATATAAACATTCTTAAATAATATTTACAATCCATACTAATATTAGAAATGTGAAAGTCACTCTGTTTATTTAGATATCTGTTTAATGTCGGTTTGTTACCATTTTACTGCTGAACGGATTTCGATGAAATTTGGTAGGTATAGGTATAGATTGGACCTATGAGACGGACATAGGCTATCTTGTGTCTCAAAAAGATTGACACTATGCGACGTTGACACACTAGGCCCGTGGGAGCAAGAAGACATTACTTTGCGTGAGCATATCCGCGATATAATCGAACCGTTATCGGGCGTTGCTGTTTCATATTATGTAATTCAAAATAATAAAATAAGCTCCAGGTGACGTACCTATCCAATTCAGTGCTGCCAGAATCTTGCACGTGGTAGATTTTGTGTCACTTACTACATTATCACATTACTCTCGTACTATACTAAGTATAACTGAATGTAATATTTTGGTCATTTTTTCTTAAAAGATATTATGAATAATTTGTATTGTAGAACGTTGTTACTTTGAACATGCTAATTAATTATAGGGGTTTCAACTTTCCAACAATATCATCAACAAAGAAAATTAATGAGCAAGGTATACCAGTAAACAGATAAGAGCAAAAAAAGAAACTTAAATAATTAAATAAGTATTTTATCTTAAATACCTACGTAATTTTATTTTAAATAATTATAGCAATAACTCGGTTGGTTCCCGACGACAAAGACGACGCGATGACGATAAGACGTGTTCAATCAAGGCAGAGTACAATACCTGTGGTACAACTTGTACAGTACTTTTGGCTGTTGTGCACTGGCATAGTAATACAGTAATAATTATCAACTGGTGTCTCCGTGATCGTGACGTGACACTGTCTGTCAGTGTCAGACTGTCACGTTTCGTTCTCTGTAGTCACCGGCTTTGGGGTAAATAAAAATTGTAAGATTCAAGAGTTGACGATATTTCATATTATGTTCAGTGTTGTGAACCGTGAAAACCGTTTTATTTTTCTATCACATACGTAAGAACATTCCAACATTTTAAATATAATTATTTTGATTTTTAGGTTAGGTCGGAGAGTTCCTGTTTTCACGGACGATGATAAAAATGTATACTTAGAGCAAAAACATCAAAATCGAGCTCACAGTTATTCTGGACCTGTATGTGGCTGAAAACGTGTTCGTGCTCCGCTCAAGGGTTTCCATGGCGAAGATGTTTCGTAAGTATTGAACCCATTGTTAACGTGCAACAAATTTCTTGGTACAAATGTAGGCAACCTTCCTACTCATTTTCATTCTCATTCATTCAATCATTGTATTATAGTTTCATACGATAAATGCTAGTTGGTCGATGTCGATAGTCGACATCAGTTACCGACTCGCACCGCAGCACTAATGTCGCGGTGCAAAGGAGGTTTCATACGGAGGCGCACACTGGCCTCCGCAGAAAAAGAAAGATGTTTAGTCAGACTGACATTACATTCCATGTCAAGATTTTTATTGTAATACTGCTCGCTATTTTATTGTTTATATTCTTTATTATTTACTAGCGTTTTGCATGTATATATATCATCCTTTACCCTGTGTATATAGTGCCTGTGTCATCGCTAATGTAATATACCTACTCCATCGTCAGTTCCTGTGTGTTTTACATCTCTACCTAATCCTGCTACACCTTCTATCTACCCGAACATCTAAAGGTAATATAGGGACCTATACCCGCTTACTCTATACGGGCACCCGTGACCCTATACTGGTGACCCCGACGTGATTTGAACACGTATATAAATTCTGTACTGTGCAGATTCTTTATACAGACGAGATGAAATTATTGTAATGCAAACCTGTGATTATTTATGTTCAGTTGTTATGTACCTCTACTCAAGACATTATACGCTACTACAGAAATGAATAGGGGTGGTGTGGTACCAACATTAGCAAATAACGAAGCCCTATAAAATCCAAATTTGTTTAGGCATTTAAAAGTTATGGTGTTATTTTGGATTACAGGTACAAGGGCAGCTAAGAATCGCAAGAAAGAAAAAATATTACTTTGTGTGCTTCATTTCACCAGTGGAACCTATACCTACCAGAACTTGTTCTGAGAAGGGTTAAAAAAATGCAAAATGCATAGATTTTTAATATAGGATATCTATAAATAAATCTTTTTGAACCTAATGTATTCTTTCATTTCACTAATCGATCTACGAGTACGCAGTCATAGCCCGAACCTACTGAGTTTCGGGCTGCACCACGATGCTCCACACCGCACGATGACTGTCAAAATATCCTCGTTGGCTGGCTTTTAGAAAGCGTATTGATTGTGGTTCTAATAAGCAGAAAAACTAGGTGGGTAATCTAGGCACAATGGATAACCAAAAGGTCTAGAAAAATATTTTCCAACAAAACCAAAGTACGGCAATCGAGAACCGAACTCCAGCTCTTCGTATCATAAATCTATCATAGTTACAACTGTGCTATATTGCAATATTGCATATTATATTGAAAGCATGCTATATTGAAAGACCGTCAAATTTTGATGTACATATACTTCAGTTTTTCCATTTGCGTATGACGTGTGCGTGTCATTCGTGTGCATTATATAGGATAAAGTTTTGATTGAGCTATTCTCAAAAGTGTAGGCATGAATGAATAGGTTCAAATATGTTTGATATGTGCTGAGACCAAGTTGGAAAACCTGCGAAATTACCTAAATTAAGTTTATCTCTCGCAAATACAGGTAAGTATTGTACTCTCGGAAATCTCTTGTTTAGCGACACCAGACTTTTTCCTAACATTACCTATTATAAGCACCAATGACGATGATGCTATAGAACTAGGTGGTCATTGTGAAGTTCACACGCATGTACTTAGATTGAATCATCAAGATGGCCTACACAAAGATTGTCTCGTTATGTAGGTAATAACGGGAGCAACGTGACTGCTTGGCACTTCTATTTAAATTCTATTGTAATAAACGGGCTAGAAAAACAAAACACAGCCGCCACTGGCCGCGCCGCATCCAATGCTTGTTTTGCCTAATCGGTGCCTTGACAGACCAAACATGACAAGCGATGGATGCGGCCCAGTATTTTTGAAAAATATGATTACGTAAAAAAAATAATTGAAAAAAGTGACACAGGTCCGACTAGCGGCGCGCCGCAGCGACTACTGTCGAATCGTATGGAAATGATAGAGAGGACACAACATGGCGGCTGGCGCGTCATTCTACTTGAACGAAAATATACAGAAATACATTTTCTTGAATGAAAATTTGTGAATTGTTGTTACATTAAGCAATAAACAGCTTTATTATTTTAATGGTTTCAAATTCTATAGATTTCAATAATGTTCTTCCATAAATTAGGGAGATTTTAATGTCAGAAACTTTTTTCAAGAGGTTACTTTGTAATTTTTTTCTATCGAGAAAATATATTTTAATTGTGTTTCACTACCAATTAGCAATTAAAGTATATGATCAAAATTAACATATATTTTTTCCACATTGCCAAGTTATATGAATTTGTCGTAAGTTGCGTTCAAATTATGTGTAGTCACCCTTTTTCACGACCTTAAATTTCATACGCTCTCTGAGATACATTTCAGTCACATTTCCCCTTACACTCCCTAAATCCCCTAAGCGATTAGCGTCACTTTCCCTAACACTTTCTTCAAGAAAGCCCAGCAGTAGGAGCGTAAATAGCTCGGCTCGTTTAGGGTAGTGGCCGAGCAGTCGGACTACTGCGCTTGGGTTCGATTCCCGCCCAACAAATATTTGTGAGATCCATATAAATATTTGTTACTAGTCTGGGTGTGATGTGAAATAATGTGTATGTAAGTGGTGTCCACGATACAGGAGCAATCCTAGTGTGGGGCTACGATAAACAAAAAGAAATGGTCTGATGACGATGATCCTTCCGATGAAATTGGCAAGGGACCTGAATAGACTGGTTGTATTCCAGTGCGGAGGGCGTGGCGGCAGCAGGATGGACGTCGACGGCAGCAACAAGCAGCGGCAAGCCACGAGAGTGTTCAAGAAGAGCTCGCCAAATGGCAAGGTAATGTGGTAACCCTGGATAATGGAGTAGCAACACAGAGCCCGCAGACAGAGAAAACTATAGACGGCTGGTATACCGATACCAGTCTCTCTCTCTCACACAAGGAGAAGAAGAATGTTGAAATATTACCTACTTGTGCCAGAAAAGGATAGAGCTACACTATTTGCATCCCTTAGCGCGTGTCGGATTGTAAAAGGCATACTGCATAAGTAGCTAAACAAATTAATATGTAACCTGTGATACAAATTATAAAATTAACTATTACATTCTTCTTTCATTGGCAGCATCATCTATGCTGCCATCCATAGTTTCTTTTGTCCAAGACATTAGACAGTGCTCCAGAACTACTGATGTGCTGTCGATGTGTTTTGGTTCTTCTCTAAGAAGGGTGCTCCTAAAGTTAACTGATTCTACCAACGGCTTCGAATTAGGTGAATTTGTGAAGAGCAGATGTATAAAAACATGTATAATTTGTTTTCAGATCACAGTATACTTAGGGAAAAGAGACTTCGTAGACCACATCACACATGTAGACCCGATTGGTAAGTTGTTTTTGACTGAGATACTCATGAAATTTTTTGTAGAACTGTTAAAGGAACAGTTCTTCAGAACTTTGCCAAACTTTTGCGCGGCGTCATCATATTACTTCTCGGCTCGTCATACCTAACCGGTAGACTTGCACTTGCAGACGGCGTGGTCCTCATCGACCCGGAGTATGTAAAGGACAGGAAGGTGTTCGGCCACGTGCTGGCCGCGTTCAGGTACGGCCGCGAGGACCTCGACGTGCTCGGCCTCACGTTCCGGAAGGACCTCTATCTGGCCGCTGAACAGGTAACGTAACGTCGACCCGCTTCCATACCTAAGTCAATCACTTATGCTAAGCTAATTTGACTCTTACAATCGTCAAGACTCCATTCTATTTCGGGTGATTATTATAGCTCCTCGACCGCAAATGAAAGTGAGATATACCTAGTCAGGTCATAAATTCTGTCACATGTTTTATATAAAATAATTGAAACAAGTTTATTCATTATGTAACCATTTATATACCAAAATGAACTTAACAAAACATAGATTCTTATGACACAAAAGTTTATTCAAAATGACCTCCGTGATTTTGAATACAGGCCTTCAATCTGCGCGGCCAGTCGTCTATCGCAGCACGAACGAGGTCCATGTCAATATCGGCGGCTGCCTTAATCAAGGATGTCTTGAGTGACTCCAAATTGGGATGAGGCTTTGAGCACGCCTTTTCCTCCAAGTGTTGCCATATCTTGTAATCTAGCGGATTCAAATCTGGACTGGAGGAGGGCCAGTCTTCGTGCCGGATGAAGTCGATTTCACGCGCCGCCAGCCAGTCTTGTGTGCTCTTCGCTCTATGAGCTGGCGCCGAATCTTGTTGGAATACCAAGTGCCTGTTATTAAACATGGTATGAGAAACAGGTTCCACAAGGTTCATCAGGACTGTATTTTGATACACAACTGCATTCGTTTTTACACCTTTCTCACAAAAATGTACCTCTGTTAAGCCCCAATAAGACACTCCCAACCATACCATGAGCGAGGATGGAAAATGACCTCGTTGGACACGCGGAATACGGTTGCTCGCTTCTTCACTACTGTGTGCGTACACCTTATCATTTTGTTTGTTGTAGCTCTCTTCTACGGTAAAAATTTTTTCATCCGAAAAAAGAATATCCCGATATTTTTTTCCCGCGTACCGCTTCAACAAAGCGCGGCATCTCTTCAGTCTCAGGTCCATTAGACGAGCATTCAAATGATGTCCTGTTTTTCTTCGATATGCCCGAAGCCCTAAGTCTTCATTTAACACCCTTTTCACCGTGGTTCTGCTTAATCCCATCTGAAGGGCCAACAGTTTCTGCTTACGTTTGGGATTTCTTTGAATTCGCGCCTTCACAGCTTTTATCACTGCTGGAGTCCTAACAGACCGAGGGCGACCACTTCTTGACCTGTCATCTACACTAGAGTCTTCATTGTATCGTTTGATGGTACGATAAACGAATCTCTTGGTTATATTCAAATTTTTCAGTATGTCAAAAATTTGAATTGGCGCGTAACCGCAACGATGCAACGCAATAACTGCAACACGGTCTTCTTTAAGCGTCCACTCCATATTTAAAAATGAGTAAAATTCTAAAAAGTATACATTTTTATTTTCATGAACAATTCGAAATTCGAATTCAATAAACTTTTTTGTGGCCAGCATTCTAAAAGAAAAGTTTTTACTGTGCGACAATACTTATGACCTGACTAAGTAGATAGACGGGTACGCTTTCAGCAAACATCTAATCTGTCACGAATGTCGAACCGTAGAATCCAAAACAACTTGTCCCACAGTCTGCTTCGTTATCGTGACACCTCAGTCCGACTGGTCTAGAATAGTGTCTTCCCGATAGATATATCCAGTTACAAGCGCGCCGAAGCGGCCCCTGACGCGGCTGCAGGAGCGGCTGGTCCGCAAGCTGGGGCCGGCGGCGCACCCCTTCTACTTCGAACTGCCCCCGCACTGCCCCGCGTCCGTGACGCTGCAGCCCGCGCCCGGCGACACCGGCAAGCCGTGCGGCGTCGACTACGAGATGAAGGCGTTCGTCGCCGACTCGCAAGAAGACAAGCCACACAAGAGGTACTCCGCACTGTTAGTAACACTCGTTCTGGTAACTACCCGCATGCGTGACGTTGCAGCTCCCTCTCGGCCACGCCGACGAGCCGCGCGGAGTCGACGACGGGTGGTCGGTGCCGACGCAGGAGACGACAGGCCCCACTAGAGGTGATCTATTGTTTATTGTTCTGGTTGGTACCCCGCATGCGTGACGCTACGACCCGCGCGGGGCGATACTGGCAATCTACGTAGCACCGGCTACGAGCTCGTAGCGGTATTCCGCATAGCATCAGGTAATTTTAGAGCCTTTTTAGTTTCCATCCGTCCCGCGTGCGTGACGCTGCAGCCCGCGCCATAGTTCGCGAGTGTTTATTTCTAACTTCGATACTTGTCTTTTCCAGAAACTCAGTTCGGCTAGCTATTAGGAAGATTATGTACGCACCGAGCAAGCAAGGCGAGCAACCGTCGGTAGAAGTATCCAAAGAGTTTATGATGAGCCCGAACAAATTATATCTGGAAGCTTCTCTCGATAAGGTAAAGAATAAAGATAGTACAATGAATGGATCAAATAGCAATAAAGATGGTGTCGCATTCGACAAGGTTGAGACAATAAAGGGCAAAAACTATCGACAAATTAGTCTATGGTAATCATAACTATAGCACACGGGTTACTGTTTCTAGCCGATTCTATAACGAACATTATTCCACTTTTCCACAAGTTGTATCATGTCTTTTTTACAACAGTTCATTTACTACAACCGATCGCATGGAAGATAGTAAGCGAGCCTTTATTATATTCTACCAATAGACTTTGACAAAGCCGGAGTCAAACGCCTACTGCTATAGTTATTATATCTGTTACCGTTGCAGTTCCAGTATAATGCTTGCGTTCCCAGGAGCTGTACCACCACGGAGAGAACATCGCCGTGAACGTGCACATCGCCAACAACTCCAACCGCTCCGTGAAGCGCATCAAGGTGTCGGTGCGGCAGTTCGCCGACATCTGCCTGTTCTCCACCGCGCAGTACAAGTGCACCGTGGCCGAGGCGGAGAGCGAGTGAGTCCACTGCAATACTGCAACGACGTTCTTTCTTTCGCTCCACTCGACGTCACTTGCCTGTTTTGGTATCGTTAGTTGGCAAAATTTCCTCCACTCTGTTATTCCTTGATAATAATCCTCGTCCGAAGGAAATAAACCATCTGTCAGCTCAAAGTACCTCGCGACGTACCTTGAGGATCGAAGCCGCTTCTCTACGATCATCTGTGTTAAAATTTAATACCGAGAAACCTCGAAAGTTCAACTAACGATACCAAATATGAGGAACTTTTGGACGGACTTCCGAGATCCCTCAGCAAAGGTCGAGCTAAGAAATTTGGAGGTAACGACTAACGATACGGGGGTCAGACTCCCTCTTGCTCCCTTTTCTACCTATTTTTATTCCTTCTCCTTACTGCCCCTTTCTACCTATTCCTTCTCTTTCCTCCCCCGTACTCACCATTCCTCCCCCTTCCTCCCAGTACAAGGACACCGTCCGTCGCCGAGGCGGAGAGCTAGTCACTACCCGACTCCCTCTTGCTCCCCCTTCTTCCATCTATCCCTGTCCCCCTTCGCCCGCTACCTGTCTGTCAAACATATGTCAATAGTTGGAACGGTTGTTTACAAACATCCTTGACTTGTCATGTTTGGATAATCTATTTCACGGAAATAATGTATCGCTCGAATCAATATTTATCTTATCTGGCTTGTGTATTTTGATCCAATATCTTCGTGTACAGGAAGCCAAGCACTAAGGAGAGGAATATATATAATTTGCCATTCCATGGATTGTTCAATAAGAAAATAAAATGTCGGACCATGTAAGTGGTTTGTTACGCATGGTTGCTTAAAAAGAGATTTTGCACACAGTCCTCAATATGTCGGGTCTTGTTCTTTAAACATACTAAATTAATATTTTTTTGTGTGAACAAAGTAATTTTTATAAATGCAGAGACTATGATTATTTAGTGTGCCTTTTATTAAAAAAATATGTCTACTGAACTTGCAAGTGCGCCGTTCGTGGGGAATTTTAACTGTATTTGATTATTGCTGCCGTTTGTTACATGAATGGGAGATTATTTTGTTTTCTTGTGACTAACATTATGGGGAATTGAAGCAATAAAACATAATTACATATTTACCAATGCATTATGCAAGTATAGTACCTAATTACCATCAATCTAATCGCAATATTATTTTTTGTCTGCTCTTGCATTGCACTGTGTCTACCTACAGTCAATACAGTCCGTATTCACCAAATTTATTTTTTCATCCCGGTACCTATATGGCCCCGTATAGACTCTGCCCCTGTCGCTGCTCCTCCCGCTGCCGCCAACTATATCCTCAAGAGAAGTGTGTTCACACTCTGCCCTACCGCTCCCTTCGCTATCCTTCCTCCGGCAGCCCGAGGACCAGTGGTCCCTGCTCACTGCCGAGTGCGACCCAGCGGTGTAACCAGCCCCGTGTTCGCAGAGAGGGCTGCCCGGTGGGGCCGGGGTTCACGCTGAGCAAGGTGTTCACGCTGACGCCGCTGCTGGCCAACAACAAGGACAAGTGGGGGCTCGCGCTCGACGGACAGCTCAAGCACGAGGACACCAACCTCGCCTCCAGCACCCTGTGAGACTCCGGCCCTCATTCGATACGGAATACTTTTTTTTTTTATTTAGCCCACGCTAGGATTGCTCCTGTATCGTGGGTACCGCTTACAGACATACAATTTCACATGTACATCACACCCGGGCCAGAAACAAACATTTGTGGATCGCACATATATTTGTTCCGGGCGGGAGTCGAGCCCGCGACACCGAGCGCAGCAGTCCCATTGCTCAGCCACTATGCCAAACGTGCCGTCGGAATACACACGTTTCATACAAAGTGTTACAAAAACTAATCAAACGTAAAGTTACGTTTGATTCGTTTTTGTAACACTTTGTATGAAAAAGGTATTCGATCGAGGAAAACGATTGCGAAAATCGAATTAGGAAAACGAACTTGTGCAGTCAGTCTTCGATACTGAAATGTGTACCGTGGACTGACGCTTTCATGGCAAAACTTTATTATTTGCAACTGAATATAAATTTGAATATTCCATAAATACGGAAAATATTTGCCGCATTCGGAAGGCAGGAACGGAAATCGATTCATAAAAATCGAATCGTAATTTCGACTGTATGCAGAACTGTCTGAGGTTACAGTAAAAATATCTAATTTAACTCGATACAATTGCTTGATTAGCTATAATGTTTCTTGCAGGATCGCAGACCCGTCGCAGCGTGAAAACTTAGGTATCATAGTACAATACAAAGTCAAGGTGAAGTTATGCCTCGGACCGCTCGGCGGGTGAGATGTTCAATTTTGTTACTATTTATTGATGTATTTAAAAAGTATTGCACACTTTGTATCCTGTGTGATGTGTGATGACCACTGTGTCACTGACTCTCCGAGGAGCACGGCCAGTACAACCCGCGGTTAGGCGACTGATTGTCTACTCGACGAATATAAATTAGAAAGATCAAGAAAACTTGGATTATCGAGTATCTCCTACTTTTAAAACTAATTCATTTCAAAAGAAGCGAGCGTAAAAGAATGAAGCCATTGAAATTCGGACGAAGTGAGCGGAGCGAGCGTGAAATAAAAATGTAGTTTTCTCTTTTTAAAATATTTGTGATCGTGGTTGTCGTTGCGTGCAGCGACCTGAGCGCGGAGCTGCCGTTCATCCTGATGCACCCCAAGCCGGAGGAGGAGGCGCCGCGCGCCGCCGGGGACCCCGCGCCGCGGGTCGACCTAGACCTCATACAGCTCGACCCGCAGCCGTCAGTAACCCTTGTTTTTTTTCGTTGCTTTTTTTTTTGTATTTTGTCTTCGCACGAATTTTCTATTTAGACAGTGTAAAGTTAACGATGAACTCTTACTTTAACGTCAAAGGTGATCAAATGGAAACTCATACTTCAAAATACCTGAATATGTTGATTTTTCTGCGAAAACATCTTTCACTGTGAAATCACCCATCTCCTTCGTTCGGCGGTCTATCTTCGTGAAACGATAACCCACTGAAGGGGTGATGCGCATAGAAAAATGGTCTGTGGTATCCTACGAATAAGTAAGTGGTATCATATAACTCGAATACACTTATCCGAATTTTGTTTTGCGATTACAGGGAAGAAAACGGCCAGGAACAAGACGACGACATAATATTCGAAGACTTCGCCCGGCTGCGGCTCAAGGGCGCCGACGCGGACGCCTGAAGTCCGCCCCCCAGCCCTCCGGCGCCCCCCCGCCCCCGCCCCCGCTCCTGACAGTGGCGCCACCTGCCGCTGCAACCAGAGACGTTATTCTTGCCACGAAGCTTACGCACGAATGTTACCACGACGACGGCGTCCTGTTTGCCCCCTGTTGGTGTACCGTGGCGCCTGGCTTTTAAGAAAGTAATCTAATTAAAAAAAAAAACGTCGGACCGATTCCTTTCTTGTCTTCCTGCCACACGATTTTGCTTCCTATTCGTTTCGATCGTTGCTCGGCTAGAACCCCGGCTTTCAATTGTTTTTTTATATACAACGCACACATGTATACCGCGGCGCGCAGCCAATAGCCGGCAGCCGTGTGTATGTGTGAGTGTTGTACAACTACGTTGTATTGTAAGTACTGCCATTGAGATGCCGTCGTCTTCCTATACAATAGTTTTGTACAATATAAACTTCGAGTGCGGCAACATTTTCGCCTGAAAGAAACGATAGTCTAATTTCTGAACGCATTGGTTTTGAGAGTAAAACACTGATGGCGATCTAAATCAAAGCCGCGATGCAGGGGGTATATAATATAATATTGCATAGTTGGGATAAAATGTTGCCGTGCTGGAAAACAAAGCCGTGTTCACACATAAATGATACATCACGGTATACCATATACTGCGATTATATTTACATGTATATACGACATGGCTTACGAACGGAATTTCGCGACAGTCTGTCCTATGCTCATCAAAGTTGCCATCAAGATTATAATATGGTATACTGTGATGATACAAGCCGGACTAATTATCGCATTGAGATGTCTCTATGCGATAATTAGTCCTGCTTATATCGCAGTGCGATACCGATATCGATATCGCCTTGCAATAATATCGATAAGCAAATCGCGTATCTGTTAGTCAGCTCGATCCCTGTACAGTGTATAATGTTGAACGGATTTGATTATTCACGATACTAATTATTGTTAGGCCCCGTGCTCGTCGATACTCACTTTGATCGATGACCAGTTTCACGAATTACTTCCTAGTCTGCTATTCTGCGTTCTACATTTTATAAAAACTGCTTTGAAAGTCTGGAACTTGGCAGAGATTTATACGAATGTGAACTGTGTGTATAGGGAGCCGCGTACCGAAGCCATTGCTTTGGTGTGCAAAGCACTATAACAGAGTATTCACTCATTAGGGCCACAGTAAAATAGTACTAGTAAAATGTCGTGCGTTCGTGTCCTGTAAGGCCAGCGATCCACTAAAGCGGAGATGGAGCGTTGCGACGGACGCGTCGAGATCCCACTGTACCTATGTGGTCGAACGATGTCGTTTCCGCATCTTCGCTTCAGTGAACTGTCAGCCGTAATCGAAGGATATTCCTGGCCGTATGGCGCGTGTTAGAATAAATATTAAAGAGTTTTATATTATATTCGATGAACATTGTATGTAATTTATATATTAATAGTTGTCTATTGATCAAATATGCGAGTACAATTATGTTTCGTCGGCCCCGTGTCGTTTAGTGCTAGTGTAAGTAGACCTTGCTCTTTCAACAACCTGCTTCCGAAAGTTGCTTGGAAAAATTGCTTCGAACGATAACAACGACCAAAATAACGTACAGAGAACCCATTCAGTATAATCTGTTTCCACTTACACTAATCTACATAATTAAATGGGGTCATATATTTTAGTCGTGTTCGATTATCATCAGTTATGGATATGTTTAGCGGTGTAGTGAAATGGTGACTTGCATTTAATAGTGTAAAGTGTTTTACCCATAGATCATTTTAAATGTTAGGACGTCTATGGAGGCGGAGATAAGCAGGAAACCAACTAATTGTTCAACAAAATAATGTCGTCGAACTGTCATTGTCGAGATGTTATCTCCGCTGCAGTGGGTTGTCGGTTTGCAGTGCCTGGCAAGGGATATGACACGTTAAA
Source organism: Hylaea fasciaria (assembly GCA_905147375.1). Taxonomy (NCBI): domain Eukaryota; kingdom Metazoa; phylum Arthropoda; class Insecta; order Lepidoptera; family Geometridae; genus Hylaea; species Hylaea fasciaria. Next base: position 11,432,343 of record LR990193.1, on the reverse strand, counting down.
ACGAGTGGTTCGGTAAAAAAAAACGTGTCCAATAATATAATTAGATGATGCCCTGAGATTGTTAATGAACTGGGTACTCGAGCTGCGTTACTATCCAAACTTCTATTGGATTGGACTACGCTGACTAATATTTGTTACCGGCGTGCCATATTTTTTCCCAGTCACTGTACTTTAACTGCTATGCCAGGGACTAAAGTTGAGACTGTGATTATTTTGACGCTGTCCAATATTCACAATCGATTGCATTTTACATAATTTGATTATAAGTTTTATTTTGTATGGATTTATTAATGTATGAATACTGCTGTCGCTGTCATCTTGTGGTGTGTATTTGATGTATTAAAATAACAACATAGTACTACTATTCGGGCGTTGGGATGAGAAATGAAAAAATATATAATTATAAAATTATTTTAGGTAATGGCATGGTTGGGTACGTATCGGGCAGATTATTAACTAAGAAGTAGCATTTGGTCGGATCCACAGAAACTTTTACGTGAAGAATTATTAGAGAATTACATGCCAATTTAGAACATTTTAAGACGAACCTCGCAATCGAGAGCAATCGATTTGATCCTCACAGCAATTATCTTCTGTAAAAACCAAAGCTATTGGATATAGAGGCAGGCAGATAGGGTTATTGTACATCGTGGAAAGCGGCCGAATATGCAAAGCTTGTATACTATACTAGTTAAACTCGTCGATGTAGTTATAGGTTCCGCTGCAGGCAGCCCATTGATGTGGCCTTCTAAACAGAATTTAAACAACAATGTAGATTTAAGAGGCGTAGATGTTAATAGTTGTGTTGCCTCTTAGATTGCGAAATCAGAGGCGACCGGTGGTAGTAAAAATATACATTTATAATACGGGTCTATTTATCAAAAGCGACGTACAGAGTAGGTACGTAGAGCCATTTAATTGTACAATGCGCTGTGTAGTGTCTGTGAATAGGCGCGCGGCACCTATAGTGAATAGGTGACCGGCATAGCTACACATTGAATAGGCATTGCAAAAGACTGGTTGTCCCTCTTCCGCGCGGGCTCGCTCATGAGTGTGACTGAGACTGCTATTGTGTGAAATAATACATGAAATGATTGTATTTCATTTAGCAGTGTATACGTGATAGCTTTTGGTAAACGACCTGTATCGCAATCATTCGTGAATTTATGAATGCCTAAATATGTTCGTGATTTAATTAAATTACAGTAAAAATCGCGTTATATGACAAAGTTGGTCATATTTATAACGGCTAGTCTGATTCAGACGGTTCATCTTTTGTTAATTCGTTCATGAAACGAAAGATGAACCGTCTGATTAAGTTATAACTGATTTTCTATGGAAGTGTGAAGATGACGTCATGATTATAAACTCTTCGCCTCTGATTGAGCGGTAGCAAAGCAACAGTTGCAATAGAAACATGCAGTGTGTCTGTCGCCGCGATATAGTTGATTACGGTTTTACTATTATTAATATATTTTACGGAACACTCAAAATTATTACTATTGAAGGAGCAACGTCAATTGGAAAAAGCTCAATCGGTCGACACCGCAAACGGTTCGATCGAAATCTAGTAAATAAATAAAAACGCCTCACTGAAGTTGTTCAATCGTTTTAATTGGACATGAGCCGTGATTTCAACTAATATCGCAGTTACAGAAACACTTATGTGGATAGCTAACATTATTTACCATTTGTTATGCACCAACATGTGGCTTTGGTTATGAAAGTATATTTTTATTAACATGTCGATGCGTATATAAAAGTGTAATCATTCAATTCATAAGCTTGTTACGAACTAACATATCTACGTTATTTTTGTTGAACATAGTATGAACAAAATGTATAAAGTTTAGCAAATTGCTGTTTTTAATGTACAAATAAAAGAAAGGCAAACTATGTTTTTTAGAGTTGTTGTTACGTGTTATGCTAGGCTTGATTCCGTCTGTGCTATGGAATATTTGACCACCATGCATTTGGAACATCCAAGGGAGTCGGATTAGTAATTTTGGCTAGGAATAATCCTCTTTCGTGGAATAATTTATAATCCAACCAGGACATACGATCCTCAACCATTGAAATACTTATTAACTAGCTAAAAACGGGTCTAATTCGCGCAAATAATATATAATTTTGAATTTAATAGATCCGTCTTTAGCTAGTTAATACCTTTTCTGTTCGCGAAAGTTAAAGAACTTCTATGGAAATACTTTTCCACCACTCCAGATAACTGACCTACGTCATGTTGAATTTCTTATGATATGAATTTTATTACAGAAGTTTTTTAAAGATTTTAATCAAGGTTATCCCGGTGGCATCGATTCGATGCACAACACAACAGTCTTATGATATACTTTCTATGTACATTTGTTTCTACGTGTACAGTACACTAGTTGTTAATTATGTGGCGTGTTTACTTGTAAATTTAAGCTTAATTATATGCACAAAATAATATATTTTCAATCTAGTACACTTCCTAGGGCCTTTGAAGAGATCGCCCGACGATTTTGTATTTTTTAAAGTTGCGAACAATTTGTATCAAGTCATTTAGACCATATTATGATCAAGTTTTTTTTTGTGCGGTAGGTGTATATTTGCCCGGCCTTCTGAACACTGTAAGGGCGATTATTGGTTATCAGTGGCTATAGTAAACCCTCTTCGCGTCTAATGCGCCCTAACTGTTTAGTATTACGAGATTGCTCTGAGTTATTGATATTCAATTGATAATGCGACGGTATACTGTATTTAGTTGCAAGCTGAAGCCTTGAAGCCTATCTTCCTTCCAGTGGCAGGCCGCGCAAATATGACAAGTTGCCAGATCTACGAACCTGAATAGACAATTGTTTTAGAGAATGTCACCCATTTTTTTAATTTGTAATTCTTTTTCGTCCAACACACTTAAAAGCGGTGTGGTGCGATGCAACTTCGCACCGCCGGAATCGACGCCCCTAATCAATGTAGGTAACGCAACGCTAAATTGTAATGTTACGAGGTCGCGTCGGCCCTATAAAATAATGTATTTTAAAGTTGCTGTTGATATATGTTTGTATTATTTATGTATTTTAAAGTAAGTACCTATATTAAATGTAATAATTATTAATGATTTGTAATATTGATAAAATAGGTAAGTATTAAAATGAAAAGACGGAACAGCAATTATACAGCCGATAGTTACCGCGGCCTATGCAGGCGCAATGAGATAAGTACAATATAACACTTATACAAACGAATTACTTTTACTCATGTGAGGCTAACACTATTTTAAATACAACACTATAAACAACTGGGCCTCAACACCAGTTAGGTACTCGTCAACCGCAAAAAATGTCTTCCTATAGCTAAAAATGACCATTGCCGATTTGTAAACGAAAAATTATTTAAAAAATTGTAACGAAATTGCCTAATCAGCTAACTCGTTTTTTTTAAACAACGAAATTGGTTAATCAGCTTCGAGCATTAATTTATCCAATGCTCAAAGCTAATCAGCCACTGGTTATGAGTAATTTCATATCAGCGAGTGTATAAACTAGTATTTTTCATACGATTTACGTTCACTGTTTCTATAGCGTATGAGACTAGAAAAGAAGCGTCGTTGACGACGCTGAGCGTGTACCACAAGAATCTATAATCGCTTGAACGGTGTGAATTTATCAATATTGGATCGACTGTGCCACAGAGTATACATACAACCTACGTGTTCAGAAAGTGGCAATATAAAATTACATGAATTTCAGCTTACAAAGAGAATCTTGCGATAGACTTTCAGACGATGTCGTTTTCTTTGCGGTTGATCGAGAGAAAATAAACCGACACACTTTTTGTACAATTTTCACAAATAGCAAAGCAATCGCACTACACAATATTATTTTTTAATTTTACATCGAAATTATTTTGATGTATACTTTTTCAATAAATAAAAAAATAATATGTAACCAAAATTGTGTGTTATTTTTTCTCTACTAAAATACTGAAATATATTAATCGGTAGGTATATATTAGTATAGCCTATAAAAAAACTTCATGCTTTTTGGCGATTATTTTTTTTATAAAAACGTATCCCCACCCTAGCTAGTATTGCTCCTGTATCGTAGGTACCGCTTACAGACATATAATTTCACATACCTACACATCGCACCCAGACCAGAAACGAATATTTGTGGATCGCACAAATATGTGTTCCAGGCGGGAATCGAACTCGCAACCCCTAGCGCAGCAGTCCGATTGCTCGGCCACTACGCAAACGAGCCGTCAAAATTAGACAGGTAGGTAATAGTAGGCATAGAGTAGGTAGGTAGGTATCTAACTTTTTAGTACCTATTTACCTATTATATTATACCTAGTTAGGCATATTACTGTCAATAATAGAAAATATAAAAAAACGGCTGGACCAATTTTGATGAAATTAGGTATGTAGGTTTCGATAGAAGACATCGTGCTCAACCACGCTTACTCGCGGGCGCGGGTGCGAAATATCAAACGTATGGGGTTCTATACAAGTGTTCGCGTACAAATCGCACGTGCGATCTAATGCTACATCTACCGCGCCCGCGCCCGCGAGTCACCATGAACGAGCACTTATAGCAAAGACAAAGATATGTATGATAGCTAAGTATCAATACCAGAATCGGTTTTCCAAAGTCAATACCGATATTTTAAAATATCGATCTCAGCTTGCGGGCATCCGATAGTGAGACGTTGGTTTTGTACCTATTTATTTCTCAAAGTTGTGTTTCTTCGAGAAAGTGTTATATTAGAGGAATATTAATCATTGAGGTTTGTTAACGTGTACGAGTGTGGGCAAATGAAATGATATAAACCCAAAAAACGTGTTATTTCGATTTTATTCAAAAACTACCAGGAAGTTTTAGTAAAACGTCCACCACTTTACTGTATCGTGACTTTGACTATGTAAATAACCAACTACTTGACCACGAGGATTGCTTTAATGCTATGACTTTACTAATGTGAAAATAAGAAACAGAATAACAGGTATACAGAAGAATAGGTAGATAATATAAAATACTTGACACTGGCTAAATGCATAAAACGTGCGAAGCCATAAATAAAACAAAAAAAGTGACTTTGTTGTACACTAACTAAATGACACTAATATAGGTAGGTACCTACATTTTCTATTAGTTCTAGGTTAGCGTGAAATGAAAACAAAAATCAAATTATATTGAGTTGTTATATTGCTTGTATTGTAGAAATTAAGTTAATTAAACTATAGAATAAGTAGTTAAGTACGATTTCTAGTTTTCTAAAATGCGGCACTTCGTAACACAGCAAGTTAATGCCGCTAGCTGTGTTTGATGTTTGAACAATATATTCAGCAACGACAAGCCATAAAATCAACAATATGAGTAGCAGAGGGTTCTCAAAAAAGGAGTTAGAAGAGATTCGTAAAAAGGAAGAGGAGGAGGCAGCGGCCCATGTGAGTTGTAGTATGTTGTTACTAATTCCGCAGCCATCCTCTCTTCTGAGATCCTACTATCAGGCCCTCCATCGAGCTAGCCTGCAATGCTTCGTTATAGCTGTGAATGGTGTTTCAGAAGGTCTAATGCCCCATTTAGATTCTCTAGCTGCTCTTCCCGCTACCGTCAATAATTCCCTCGAGAGAAGTGTGTGTTTATATACTGCGCTACACCGCTTTCGCTTTCCCCCGGCAGCGTTAGTTGCAGTGGCATGAAACGTATCGTGCTTACAATACTACTCACTACCCTGCCCGCTTCCCTCCTCCCTGCCACTGAATATAAACTCTGTATTGAAATCATAGATATTCTATACCCCTAGATTTATTGGTAGGTACAATATTCTGAAATGCTCATACAACCCAAGGAAGCACTGAAAGCCAAATAATGGTGTGCTCTTGTTAACAGGTATTCAAAGAGTTTGTGGAAACATTTCAAGACGTTCAAGCTACTAACAAAGTATGGGTAAAGGCTGGCACCTACGATGCAGGAGCGAGAAGTAAGCAAATCAAAATTATTATATCATAGATACATACACATAAATACAGTCGAGCCTTATTCCTGTTGCAAGCCTTAAGCAGATACTACCTAAATAAATGAGATGGCTCGTAATAATATTACACTGTATGTTTTTTGTGGAGTGTGTATTCCAGATTTCTGGTTTTTATATTTGTTATGTCAAGAGTGAACTGTAGATATGTACTTACGAAATCCAGGGTGGCTCAGCTGTAGGCTTTATATTACAATTTTTATTGAAATATTTGTAGTTACTCCTGCTTTGATAAATTATGTACTGGATTTAAGCAATGCATCTAAACACACTCAAGAAAAATGGGCCTAACAAAAATGTCACAACCATAAAAAATTATTAATACTTATTATAATCAACCTTATTTCTGTCCATTGTGGTTTGGTTTCTACTAATGCAAATAAGACCACAAGTTTATTTGTGCTCTTATTTCACTGGCTATTTTAAGGCTGTTACCTTATCTAGTGCATTAAACATTATTGATCAAAGGTAAAATGTAACTGTCAATATTAATAATCACAGAGGAAGACAACTCGGAACGTGGCAAGCTGTACAAACCTGTGTCGAGGTTCGACGACAAGCGCGGTTCAGAAGCAGACATCATCAGAACCCTGGTTCAGAAATCCGATCCTTCTGGACGGCTTCGCTCCAAGCAGAAGGGACAAGATAAGAAGAAGAGTAACCTTGAATTATTCAAAGAGGAACTCCGACAGTGAGTTTGGTTTTACTAGAATGCGCACTCAAGCCATAGAAGCACTGATTGCTAGTTCTGATGCACAAAATAATCTTGTCTATTCTATGAGACTTGTAGGCGCTGCATTGATGATGAATTTTTTCATTTACGTACATATTTTGAAGTAGTAAGGAAGCTACTAGTTCCACAGGATGATGTAGTCTAATGTAGCTTGTAGTCAATGGTTAAAAAAACTAATATTGTTTAGTGCAAACACTGTCATCATTTTAAATTTGTCCAGGATCCAAGAGGAGCGTTCAGAACGTCACAAGTACAAGAATGTGCTGCGCGAGCGAGGGGCGGTGGGGGTGGAACCAGTTTTGGACATGATACCGGACATCGGATCCTATGATACAGGAGATCCTAACACCACCAATCTCTATTTAGGCAACTTGAATCCTAAGGTAAAATGAAAATGCGATATATTTATAATCTTTGACAGCTCGTTTGGCGTAGTGGCCCAGCAATCGGACTGGTGCGCTTGGGGTCGCGGGTTCGATTCGCGCGCGGAACAAATATTTGTACAATCTTCAAATATTTGTTTCTGGTCTGGGTGTGATGTGTATGTGAAATAATATGTGTGTAAGCTGTACCAACGATACAGGAGCAATCCTCGCGTGGGGCTACACTATAAAAAAAATCTTACAAATTAATAATCTCTCTGAATAAGCTCATCATACAAAACAGAAATCCGGAGTTTATCTTCCAAAGTTGAAGCCTAAAGCACTTGTATTGTCATTATCTTAGATAACTGAGCAGCAACTGATGGAAATATTCGGCCGGTATGGGCCATTAGCCAGCATCAAGATAATGTGGCCTCGCTCGGACGAGGAGAAGGCGCGGGGACGGAACTGCGGCTTCGTGGCCTTCATGTCGCGCAAGGACGGCGAGCGAGCGCTGCGCTGCATCAATGGTGACTTCACTTTAACTCTTTTCTTGTGGTTGTTATGTAATATTAGGATTTATTATCCAGTTCCATGAAGTTTACGAAGCGTGAGATTCCAGGTATGATGCACTGGGTATAGATTTATGTGCTTTATAACAGATAACCGAGTCTGGGAGCTTGTGGGATCATAGTCCTTGTAGCTTCTGTTTCCCTAGGTATAGGGAATAGTAGTTAAGTGGTCAGGATCTATGTATATCATCATAATCTTATAGAATATTCCAACATTCCAGTTCAACAAAATACTTAATGATGTTTGCTGCAGTGAAGTTCGCTTTAAAAACATTTGCCACATTGAATATTGCTAAAATGAAGCTTGCTGTTATAAGTTTGCTAATGCCACTATCTGGTTTCAGGTAAAGAGATAATGAGTTACGAGATGAAGCTGGGCTGGGGCAAGGCGGTGGTGATCCCGCCTGTGCCGATCTACATCCCGCCCGCCCTGCAGCAGCCCAGCAAGCCGCCGCCGCCCTCCGGGCTGCCCTTCAACGCGCAGCCGCCCAAACACCTCGTCAATAGGGTATTGATTCCTAATCATTCTGCTTCTTGTATAAGTGCTAAAGTTGATTTATATGCTCTGATATATGAGAGTGATCTTTGTACTGGAACTCAGTCATCATCATCATTACCTTTAAGATGTCCACTGCTAAACATAGGCCTGTACTTTAGAACGCCACAACAAACTCTTTTAGCTGTTAGCATAGGGATACAAACAGCACGAGAGGTGTGAGTGCGGTCTGGTGCGATTCGACTCATACCAGCTTGTCAGACGTGTGGTTGAATGAAAAGTTTTCTTAACTAGGAGACGTTCCAGGTGAATTCTTAGGGGCCGACTTTTACATGTTTCATAATATGTGGTGCGGTTGCTTCCCAGATTCCACGAGTGCGGCCCGGAAAGCACTACCCGAGTGATCCGGAAGACAGACAGTGTTATGAAACGGTGAAGCATAATAATATAATAATTCAGCCTGTAACTGTCCCAATGCTCCCCTCACTTTCATGAGGAGGGGGTGAAGAAAAATAACTTATTTCTTTTGTTCTTACATCCCTCCCTAAGGGCCCTGAAGTTAAAATGGCTTTAACTACATTAGACATACTCAATGTGGACCCACACAACAAATTTGTATCATTGTTATTTGTTGACATTGTTTGAATTAAAATTTATTGGCGTATTAGATAATTCATGGCTAGAGTTATTGTCTTATCTTTTTCCATGTTAAATTAATTATATTACTTCATTTTGTTGCGCTTTGTTTCCAGATCTTATCACAGTCGATAGTCAAAGTTGTCGTACCTACAGAGAGGTAAGAGCTTTGATATATAATATTTCATTATTAGTATGTTTTCCTTCACATATTCATACCCATGATTTATAAACCTCTATGTACCTCATCATTGCTAGTATATATTAATCTATACTATTATAAGTGTAACTAATGGCCTAGTTTTTGTAATTGAACATTGAGGTTATTTTGGAAAAGCATACTGAACTGTCCACCTTGATGTCATTGCCCCACCTCAACCGAGGAATCGATTTTACACCTTAACACCTGTGAAATTAGATAGGTTTCACGTTGGCGACCTTGCTCGCAGGAACATCCTGATGCTGATCCACCGCATGATAGAGTTCGTGATCCGCGAGGGGCCCATGTTCGAGGCCATCATCATGAACAAGGAGATGAACAACCCGTTCTTCCGGTTTCTGTTCGAGAACCAGTCCCCGGCGCATGTTTACTACAGGTATTCGTTAACGGTGTACTCCCAGCGTCCCCTCTAAGTAGCCCACTGATGGGGACAATCTGGGGAAATATGTATTTCCCACTCTCCCCACTAATCTCATACGGAATCCACCTGCTAGACAGTAGCGCCAATCCCGCTAAGCGGTACCAATTTTTTTATAGGTACTGAGTATGAGGATGAGAAAGATAATGACGCATTAAAAAAAATACGAGTAAAAAGTATAAATATGGAAATGTGATGGTGGTGGTAGCAGTAATAGTTTATCTCGATATCGGTATGTGTTACAGATGGAAGCTCTTTTCTATGCTGCAGGGCGACTCGCCCAAAATGTGGAACTTGGAAGACTTCCGGATGTTCGGAGGTATTTATAAGTTACTAGCTGCACCCCGGGTGGTATCAGCTGTTTTCGCAGAAAAAAGTAGTCTATGTGTTAATCCAGGGTGTTAGCTATCTCCATATCAAAATTCATCAAAATTGGTCCAGTCGTTTGAGCGTGAAGAAGTAACAAACATACAAACACACTCGCAAACTTTCGCTTTTATAATATTAGTAGGAACTAGGATATAGAATATATAATACCATTGCTGAAGAAACATAAATAAACGTATCTACAACTCTCATATGCCGCAGGCGTCTATAGGCGGCGGTGACCGGAGCTCGTTTGTCGCATAATAAAAAAAAACATCTGAATGTATCGTTTTTTTGCTCTTCGGGAAACTGTCTTTATCGTTTAATAAATAGGAATCATATTAGCGTAAATTTATGAGTAACAGCAACTTATGTGACCCTCTTAGGCGGGTCGGTGTGGCGGCCGCCGGTCATGAACCTGTACACCGCCGGCATGCCGGACGAGCTGGTGGACGAGGACGACGCCAAGGATAACATCCGCGGCACACTCAGCAACAGGTGCGCGCCGCCCCCGGCGCAGAGCCGGCAGGGAGTAATATTGATATTTTCGGAATATCGGTATTGTTTATAGAAATACCGATAATGGTATTGATATTTAGCTAGATACCGATATTTACTTAGACGGCGTTATGGGTTTGCTATAATATAATATCAATACTTTTGCCAATACTTTACAAAAGAATACCGATATTTTCCAGACAGTGTAGCGACGTTGCCGGAACGCTATGTACTTGCATTCAGTAATCATTTTGACTTTCAATAATTTAGTTGATTTATCGGTATTTCAGTATTGGTCCCGATACCCGCTTAAAACTATCGATACATAATCGATACATATAGCACATAATTATTATGGTTAAACTATATCGATACTTGTATCGGAGTGTGGCACTGACAGTATCGGTATTTTTAAACCGATACCTCAAAAATATCGGTATATAAGTACATACGTTTGGCGTACTGACGTCATCTAATCATGTGGCGCCCCTCGTGGCAGCCAGCGCGACCGGCTGGAGGAGCTGATCCGCGGGCTGACGCCGGAGCGCAGCAGCGTGGCGGCCGCCATGGCGTGGTGCCTGGAGCACGCGGAGGCGGCGCCCGAGGTGGCGCGCTGCGTGGCGGAGGCGCTGTGCGGCGCCCGCACGCCGCCCGCCCGCCGCGTGGCGCGCCTCTACCTGCTGTCCGACATCCTGCACAACGCGCAGGCCAAGCTCACCCACGCCAGCGCCTACCGAGCCGCGTGAGTCTACCCCGTCTACCCCCCTCCCTCCTCCAGCCTGCACAACGCGCAGGCCAAGCTCACCCACGCCAGCGCCTACCGAGCCGCGTGAGTCTACCCCGTCTACCCCCCTCCCTCCTCCAGCCTGCACAACGCGCAGGCCAAGCTCACCCACGCCAGCGCCTACCGAGCCGCGTGAGTCTACCCCGTCTACCCCCCTCCCTCCTCCAGCCTGCACAACGCGCAGGCCAAGCTCACCCACGCCAGCGCCTACCGAGCCGCGTGAGTCTACCCCGTCTACCCCCCTCCCTCCTCCAGCCTGCACAACGCGCAGGCCAAGCTCACCCACGCCAGCGCCTACCGAGCCGCGTGAGTCTACCCCGTCTACCCCCCTCCCTCCTCCAGCCTGCACAACGCGCAGGCCAAGCTCACCCACGCCAGCGCCTACCGAGCCGCGTGAGTCTACCCCGTCTACCCCCCTCCCTCCTCCAGCCTGCACAACGCGCAGGCCAAGCTCACCCACGCCAGCGCCTACCGAGCCGCGTGAGTCTACCCCGTCTACCCCCCTCCCTCCTCCAGCCTGCACAACGCGCAGGCCAAGCTCACCCACGCCAGCGCCTACCGAGCCGCGTGAGTCTACCCCGTCTACCCCCCTCCCTCCTCCCCCCTCAAACCATCTGTCAGCTCAAGGTACCTCGCGACGTACCTTGTGGATTCCTCGAAGCCGCTTCATTACGATCATTTGTGTTATAATGGAGTACCGAGGAACCTCGAAAGTTCAACTAACGATACCAAATAATGAGGAACATTTTGGCGGAGTTTTGAGGTGCCTCAGCAAAGGTTGGAGGTTGGAGTGAAAGAAATTTGGAGGTTACGGGAGTAAGTCTGCTCCCCCATCGTTCCCTCAAGAGAAGTGTGTCACTTGCTTTCACCGTCAGCACAAGGAGCAGTGGCAGGTGCGTGAGAAGTATCGTGCTCACATTCTCGCTTGGCTCACTGTCCTGCCCGTTTCCCTGCTCACTGTTACTGAGTGTCAAAGGCCTATAAGAGCAATGAGAGGTCTCTGTCGAGGCGTTCGGAAGAGGCCTCCACCCAGCGGTGGGGCGGTACTGCTTGAATCTGCTATCGGTTCGTTTTCGAACCGCAACACCCAAAACGTTTTTGATGAAATTAGAGTGTGTATAGACAGTTAAGATGCCGGCATAACAGTGGAGCTCCCCAGCATCCAGGTGCACCTGGTGGACATCATGCGCGCGGCGCACTTGGCCCGCGCGGCGCTCCCGGCGCGCCTGCAGCGCGAGGGGCTCCGCGCCCGCGTCACGCGGGTGCTGCAGGCCTGGGCCGACTGGGCCGTGTACCCCACCGAGCTGCTGCTGCACCTCAGCGACGTCTTCAAGGGCGGGGAGAAGGTACGGGGCGCCGGGGTACTTGTAGGGTACCAGAACGGAGATGGATTAACTGGCTATAAGTTTAGACAGAAATCTGGAGGGGAGCTAACAAAGCCTTCCTTTTGTTGTAGTAATTTGGGCCATTTTAGTTGAAAATTACCTTATGTCTCTATGTATATAATGTCACAATGTTTATGAAAGAAGAAAACCGCCCAAGTGCGAGTCGAACTCGCGGACGAAGGGTTCCGTACCATTATCTATAAAAAAGGCAAAACAATCTAGTTTGTTGTATGGGAGCCCCTATTCAATATTGATTTTGTTTTGTTTTTGAGCAGAAATATATCGTCTGTGAAAATTTCAACTGTAACTATCACTGTTCATGAGATACAGCCTGGTGATAGTAGGGTCCCGTTATACCCCTTAGGTACAGAACCCTAAAAATAAGTTCCTACTTTTTCCATGTTTTTTGGCAGGAACGCCCGCTCTTTATATTATTAATCGATTCTATCTGTAGATACCGATTCCGTCTCATTTAGGCGGGTACAATGCCGGGCGAATAGAACCCAACTTAGGCCTATAATAATAAATCAAACTTAGCTCTGAGGGCTACCTTCAGTGTGCACTTGCTCTTTCGTTCTATTTAATATATACATCTTAAGTTGTAGATTAGGAACAGAAACTTACATGATATCTGGCAAAATAATAAATGACACCCAGCAGTTAAGTGCTATCCGATTATGACACAATTGACACACACAAGACAGTATCTAGTAGCCAGTGCTACATCTCAATATCCATTTATTAAATAGCAACGATTTCAAGATGCAGATTACATTTTGAGTGTGGATCAGGTGATAGCGCACTCGGTAGCGCTATTGAGGTTCATACTTAGTCAGGTCATAAGTATTGTCACACAGTAAAAACTTTTCTTTTAGAATGCTGGCCACAAAAAAGTTTATTGAATTCGAATTTCGAATTGTTCATGAAAATAAAAATGTATACTTTTTAGAATTTTACTCATTTTTAAATATGGAGTGGACGCTTAAAGAAGACCGTGTTGCAGTTATTGCGTTGCATCGTTGCGGTTACGCGCCAATTCAAATTTTTGACATACTGAAAAATTTGAATATAACCAAGAGATTCGTTTATCGTACCATCAAACGATACAATGAAGACTCTAGTGTAGATGACAGGTCAAGAAGTGGTCGCCCTCGGTCTGTTAGGACTCCAGCAGTGATAAAAGCTGTGAAGGCGCGAATTCAAAGAAATCCCAAACGTAAGCAGAAACTGTTGGCCCTTCAGATGGGATTAAGCAGAACCACGGTGAAAAGGGTGTTAAATGAAGACTTAGGGCTTCGGGCATATCGAAGAAAAACAGGACATCATTTGAATGCTCGTCTAATGGACCTGAGACTGAAGAGATGCCGCGCTTTGTTGAAGCGGTACGCGGGAAAAAAATATCGGGAAATTCTTTTTTCGGATGAAAAAATTTTTACCGTAGAAGAGCTACAACAAACAAAATGATAAGGTGTACGCACACAGTAGTGAAGAAGCGAGCAACCGTATTCCGCGTGTCCAACGAGGTCATTTTCCATCCTCGCTCATGGTATGGTTGGGAGTGTCTTATTGGGGCTTAACAGAGGTACATTTTTGTGAGAAAGGTGTAAAAACGAATGCAGTTGTGTTTCAAAATACAGTCCTGACGAACCTTGTGGAACCTGTTTCTCATACCATGTTTAATAACAGGCACTGGGTATTCCAACAAGATTCGGCGCCAGCTCATAGAGCGAAGAGCACACAAGACTGGCTGGCGGCGCGTGAAATCGACTTCATCCGGCACGAAGACTGGCCCTCCTCCAGTCCAGATTTGAATCAGCTAGATTACAAGATATGGCAACACTTGGAGGAAAAGGCGTGCTCAAAGCCTCATCCCAATTTGGAGTCACTCAAGACATCCTTGATTAAGGCAGCCGCCGATATTGACATGGACCTCGTTCGTGCTGCGATAGACGACTGGCCGCGCAGATTGAAGGCCTGTATTCAAAATCACGGAGGTCATTTTGAATAAACTTTAGTGTCATAAGAATCTATGTTTTGTTAAGTTCATTTTGGTATATAAATGGTTACATAATGAATAAACTTGTTTCAATTATTTTATATAAAACATGTGACAGAATTTATGACCTGACTAGGTATATGAATGAATACGGCCGTTAGGTGTCGCAGGAGAGCGCGGCGCCCCCGGCGGCGGAGGCGGAGGCGGAGACGTCGCCGGCGCGCTCCTCGGGCTCCTCGTCCTCGTGGGAGGGCGGAGCGCGCGGGCCGCTGGACGGCGCGGCGCTGCGCCGCCTGGCCGCCGGCCGGCGCCGCGCCGCGCCGCCGCCCAAGGACGACATCGACGGCGTGCCCAGTCAGTACTCACGCACGCGTTTTTCATACAGATATCTACAGCTGCACTACAGAAATCCATTAAACTTTCGATTGGATAAAAGACTATATTATATCCATTTATGATCTCTTATAGAAAGAGACATGGTGGAATCAAAATAGAGTTATTTATTTTTTACTTTGTCGTCGTTTTGAATGATGGAGTTCTGCAAAATAACGTTTGACACCATTTTATCGGGGAATTTACATTTACTTTTGAGTGTTTGAAGTAATGTTTTCATTACTTTAAAAAAATTAAGTTTGATAATATAATGTATTTCAAAAATGTAACATATGGATGACCACTGCACTGGTATTTTAAAAAGTATGTGTTCTAGTGGACGAGGACATCGACGGCGTCCCGCTGGAGGGGTCGGCGGAGGAGGAGGAGGGGGGCGCGGCGGGGGGGTTCGTGCCCTCGCGCTGGGAGTCCGTGGAGCCCGCGGCGGAGCCCTGGCCCGACGCGGAGCCCCCCGACACGCCCGAGGCGCCCGAGCTGGACCTGCCCGCGCCGCTCGCGCCAGACAGGTGACACTTCTTAATTTATATATTGGTGTTCTATACAGGGTATTCGGGCTTATTTCTGCCTTAGCTTAGAAGTTAGAAATGAATTTATAAATTAACTGAATTCCCCATCGGCATATTAATTCTCATTCTCTCACGCTCGCTATACTCCCGATCGCTATGTTCCGCCAGCGCGGCGGCGGCGGCGGCGCCCTCGGCCTCCGCCTCGGCCTCGGCGGCGGCGGCGGGGGACGAGCGGCTGCTGTCCCGGGCGCGGCTGCGGGAGATCGAGGTCCGCGTGCTGCAGTACGCGGACGAGCTGGAGGCCGGGCGCCGCGCGCCGCGCCCGCAGCTCCCGCCGCACCTGCAGCTGCAGCACTACCGCCGGAAGCTCATCAAGAAGGTGCTGACGAGAGGGTGTTGACCGGCCCCGTTGTAGCCAGTTGTGCCTCTCGCTTTTCTCTGTTGGATACGGCCGTGTATTGTGTTGCAGGCGCTTCGAGAGATAAAGGACGCTAAAGAAGAAGTCACCGAATCCCCGGACGTGCGGAAACAGGTCTCGCCCGAAGAGGACACATACTCGTGAGTATATTTACGCCACAAAATCATTACGGATGAGTTCTACTAATAAATTTACCAAAATATTTCTATTTGTAAATTGGTTCGTTTTTGTCTAGTAAGTTTATATGATTTTATACACCGTTCCACATATACATAAGTACTGTCTGTCGACCAAGGTTCTCCTTTTAACTTTCAGATCAACATCCAAGAAATCAAAGAAATCGAGAGAACCTACAGTATCGCCTCCGCCGAAGCGATCGAGGCATGTGTGAGTTATCTTATATACCTACTAATAAGCCGCGAGTTTGTTCATTGTACTTGTAATTATTCTAATTGTAACCCATGCCAAACGTAGGTATGGGTTTCTTTTTTAGTTTTGACCTCGGACGGCTTGTGCATTCGACTAAAATTAATTATTATTGAACCAATTATCAGTGAACTGTAGTATTGTAGGAGTCATATTCACTCCAGTGCATTTTAGCCCTAAAGTTAACCACAATAAAGTGCTTATTTCAATCAACAGGAGATCACGTTCGCGGTCACGATCCCGAGAACGTGATAGGGAAAGAGAACGCGATCGTTCACGGGAGAGGGAGAGAGACAGGGAACGAGACAGAGACCGCGAGAGGGAGAGGAGACGACGCTCCCCGGCCACGCCCCCGAGTCATCATAGGAAGCACGCTAAACACGCCAAGTACAAGTACTGATCGAAGTGTACTCCAGCATTGTATGCAATATAGTTTGAACCTATGTTATGAAGTTGGAAATGGCAATTTTAACTTGTATATTATATTTAATTATAGAAATAAATGAAATGACCGGATATTAGAGTTTGCTTATTTTGTTTATATCATTCTGAATTTGCTATAGAACGAAAAAAAAATTATAGGTATGTTATAGGAAAGTGTCATGATTTCCCCTGGAAGAGGCATTGCCTTTTGAAGTAAAACTTCTTTAGGCGCGACTAGGGAGTAACTCAGATTTTTTTTTCTGACGGAAGTAACGCTTACTATAGTGTGCGTAGTTTCCGCTGTTTAGAATAGGTTGCCTTTTATAGCTTACTATAGTCTGTGTAGTTTCCGCTATTTAAAAAAGGTTACATTGACATGTCAATGTAGTTTTACTTCAATCGCGCGTAAAGGTTACACGCAACTAGTAGGTTGATTTAAATACTATTATCCATTTCGTTTCGTAAAATTTTATTCGATTCCATAATGTTTCATACTTCAAACACAAAATATAATAGATCATTGTAAATTTCATTATAATAAAACTTAAAATACCTGCATTTATAAATATATAAAAGTAATCTCATCTTGATCAAGATTCTTCAATTTAAACACTGATTAAAAGCAGTTAGCAGTAACATTTGGCCCAACTTGATTTTTTGTGACCTTTTTAGAGAGCTACGATATTTGTTAAACAGCTGGCACACCGGTAGTACATTACTAGGTGCACCAGGTATTTTTACAAACGTCTAATAACGTTTATTTAAGTGTATATTTTTCGTCGCGCTCGTTAACATGACTAGATGCTAAGCGCACGTCTACTTAAGGACTGTATCCACCAAAACAACTAATTTGATATCTCAGCTTAACTAAGTAATCCAATCGCATACACTTATGTATGTTGGGGTCTTTCAACTGACAGTTGTAACAACAACAACAGTTGTATAAGATAATATAATCTTAGTTATGAGCCTCGGTAGACTGTACAAAATAGTTCTCATACAAAATTACTCGGTTTTGGGTTCGCTCCCACGCCTCCACTTTGGTGGTAACTTGGTGGAACCTATCACTGTTGCTTCCGTGGATACAGCCTTTAGGCTGAATGAGTACTCGATAAATAACACTTAAATGAACAAATCGAGTACCTTATACAAGGTGATGTTATTACACAAAATATTGAACTAACATCTATCCTAAAATCCATCAGAAACACTTCCACCCTCCTAGTTTTAACTAGTTCATTATGATCCCGCCTATATAACGTCTAAAGTAACATTGAATATCTTTGTGTTAATAAAGCTCCCAATACTCGTAGCCTCGCAAGCATTCTTACTAACTTAATATAGATGGTTGACTTAGACCGAGAAGATTTCCAAGTAGTACTCAGTAACTACGAATTCCCCTTCTACTCGTAATTAGAAATTACATAAATCATTTCATACATTATTTGATACCAGTTATGAAAAAGAAAAGTAAATGTATTTACTTACTAAAAATTCGATCCAAATCAACCATTCTTATAAATCGAATATTTTAACAATTAGTGTCACAACGTGTATTAATTTTTAAAATATTCGTGAAACAACAAGAAAAACAATTAAAACTATTGAAATAATACTGAAATAAACACGTAGTTTACAATAATAATTGATAACATAAAATAAAATCTGTAAAATTAAACTGTTGATAAATTCAATAACTAAAATTCAAAATAATTCATAGCCATTCACGCGTTAAATCTAATTGAAATCAGCAATACTCTTATAATATTACTTATTGCTAAATAATTTGACTGCTGCATTTTAAAATATTATGTTACACGAAATATTTATGACATGTCCATCGTCAGAGCAAATACATTACAATCATCTCACATCATTTACGTTCAAGTATTTTGGTAAAGCTCTTCATTGACGATTCGTCAAAGACTATTTTTTTACACAACTTAAAACCGAATTGCGATTGCGAAAGACGAATGCGTACCATAAACGTATTCAATAATAATAGTCGTGTCGGTTTAAATAAGTTAGGAGTTGTGCCCCTTAAAAAAAAAGTATACTCGTATGTCCGAATACAAAACGACACATTGTTGTGTGAACAAACTGTAATACTGTGAGCGATACGCAGACATGCCATATTACGATTTATAGGTCAAACTAAATACTACTACACTAGTACGCGAGTCAACGTTGATCCGGATTTTGTTAAACTACCCGTCCCGGGGGAATGTATAAAATATTATTATTCGAACAATCACAGATGGACTTATGAATCAGTTTTAATAAGTGAAGATAATATAAACGATACAGGTCGGGGTAAGAGTTTAGATCTTACGGTATACAATTAAATAAATAAGATAGCATGGGGTTTCAATTATCACCGTAAAGACTTCCCACTGCTGCACTCGTCAGTGACGTGGCATCAATAAATTTTTTTGAAGTTACTCTATCACTCTGACCTCTCTCCATAAAAACTTAAACGATGGAGTGAAGATTTAAATGACTTAAAATAATTATTATTGTTGCGACTATATTATACATAAATTAGGTAAATAAAATCCATTATTTTACACATCCTATTATTAGGTATATTAAAATTTGACTTTTACACAAATATAATGAGATGTAGGTATACTCGTATTAATATAATAATTACTTTTTAAAAATTCTACTCTATTACTATGTGTAATTGTGTACACAAGTGTTTTGTTTACAATAATTACGTAAACATAAAATCGTGTCAAAAAATCTAAACTATCAATAAAATCGACACAAATTAATCACAATTTTTATTATTCTGGTACAATTTGATGTTTACATGGTTTTGAACAGAAAGTGCAGTGATTGGGCGCGCTACGTGTCTTATTAATAATGATGTTCGAACTGCCGTTGGACATTTGAAATTGACTGTTTTAATTAGGATTTGTGCGTGTTGGTAAATAAGGCGTATTGAGTCTTATAATTACAGGTTAAGAATGCCTACCTACAGTTGGCATTGGGTATTCCACTAACACTAATCACAATATATAATTATAGTTTACTGTCTTCTTTTCTACGAATCACAGGGATATTCAGCTAAGCTAAGGCTGCAACTACTAAATAGGTACGCGTTTCATTAATACTAGGTGTATAAAGACTACTATGAATATGAATTATTCGCACATATAAACTGTCAATATGAAATTGAATTAAAATACGAGTATATGATCAAACAATCCGTTACACATTTCATTTGGCACTTATAGATTGTAAAAATCTGCCAGTCTTCAGTTAGCTTCAACTAGGGAAGGCTAAAAGCTGTCCAAACTGAAAATCTATATCAAATATACCTACCTACACCAAAAAATTATAGGCCAAGTTACTCTACCAACATCATTTTGACACAAAGGTTAAAAAAACAGTCGAGATATTCGGATGGATGTTATCGATACGTGATATCGCGATTATTGGTAATAGTTTTTATCGAGATGCGATAATCGCCGCTGTACTAGATCGCGGCTGAAGTAATTTAAATTGACAATCGAGATGTTGCTTTTACATAGTACAAACTTATATAACTAAGAACCTTATAAAAGTCAGTTCCACTGTCGATAAACTTAATTCGTTAAAACATTTCGTTTAGTTGCTAAATCCATAAATCCTTTCTACATTTGAAATTCGAGATAACTATATAATGTGCGAATAATTCTCTAATCAATTAACAATGTAACAACTTACTCATACCAAGGCAATTGATTTAACTAGCCGACTTTGATTTTCAATATGGTACATACTTATTATAAGATTAATATTAATTCATGTGACAGGACGAATCTACAATCAGATTAATTTTAGTGACCCCTAATAATTAGGAAATACAAATAAATCGCACGGTACCTTACAATACATTATCCAGAATATAATTTAGTGTCTTAAAAACTGCATTTTATTGTTTTTATTTATGTGCTCAATGAAGTAAAATTTTGTCTTTGAATTCGAGCTACCATGTCTTTTCTAGATGAAAGCCTTTCGATGTTTTCTAACTACGTTGAGAAAGTATACGAGATCATATTTTTATATAAACTACTAGACGTTACACGAAACATTAATACTTGCGTTCCTTTAGTACGCATTATTTGTCGATTGGTTATTGACATAACCAGGTCAACTCAGTTTCCTTGATATTGATAGTCAATGATATGTAGTCTCAAAGCTAAGCATGGCTACATATTATGTGATATATAAGCATCAGCGACGCATCTCTAATTCTGTTGAGCTTATGATTAGGCGTATTTAGTGATTGGACGAATCGACTCTACCCTTAGTTACTTCGAACGTCTTATCCGCTAACACAACTATGCAAATACCCCGGCGCATATTACAGCCGGTGTGCGTCCCGGCACGGGCCGCGTGCGGGGGGACGCGTGTCACCTCCAGGCGCGGCGCGCCCGCGTGCGGAGGGACGCGTGTCCCCTCCAGGCGCGGCGCGCCCGCGTGCGGGGGGACGCGTGTCACCTCCAGGCGCGGCGCGCCCGCGTGCGGGGGGACGCGTGTCACCTCCAGGCGCGGCGCGCCCGCGTGCGGGGGGACGCGTGTCACCTCCAGGCGCGGCGTGCCCGCGTGCGGGGGGACGCGTGTCACCTCCAGGCGCGGCGCGCCCGCGTACGGGGGGACGCGTGCGGCGCGCTCGGCGGGGGCGGCTCGGCCGACTGTCATCTCGGCCTGCGTATGCGCCAGCATCTTATGCGGCCGTCGCTGTGGATATAAACCAACGCATTAGTATATGAAGGATCAGTGAGATATGACCTACGTACTTTGCGGTACTTCCAAGGGGGTAGACCTGCATATCTAGTATATTGCTTACAAAGCGCTCGTTGAGTGTTTTAGCGAGCTTTTTTTATAATTCATGCTCGACTTGATGCCGCTAACATAAAATTCAGTCTTCTGAGTTTACGGCGCTGAGAAAGCCATAGTAAGAAATCGATATTTTAGGTCGAATTATTACAAGTTTTATAAAGTCATTAAAACCTATTTGATTTTGGCAAATACACAAATATTTTTATTGAGTAGCAATTTATAAATCTGAACCAAAACTAGATCATGCTACAATGGAGAGTTTCTCGAGTTCATTTTTACTGTAGATTATATTATACGTGGACACATTAGGGGCAACTTTGTTACACACTAAATACGGAAAACCCTAATAAGTATAACACAACTAAGCCTAAGGACTGTATTGCCGACTAGTTCGAATCCCAACTTGATTGCAGATCTGAGTGGATACTTCCACAGAAATACAATTATTGTGAAATAGAAAAGTAGGCGCGTATTATTATTATTATTAGCGTATTATTTCATTTAATAAACCCAAATCGACACTCGAATTCACAGTCGAGATTCAAACAGATCGCAGTTTGGAATACGGACCTTACATTAAAGACGGTTAGTACTACAATATAAGCTAAAGGGATTAGTGACATGAATGATGTTTATAGAAGTCGCACAGAGAAAGCAGAAGAGACTGTGCGTATGGTACAGAGTGAAGCGGCGGCGGCGCGGGCACAACACACATAGTGCGGTATAAAAACAGTTGTACTAACACTATTTTTCATTATAAGTGGCAAATAAACAGCTCGCGTAATGTTAAGCGGTCACCGTCGTCGCCTAGAACATCTGCAACGTCACTGCAGGCGATGCTTAGACGATACAACTTAAGTATTTGTCAACCCATCTTTTTTTGTTCACTGTCGCCTGATTAAGCGATGATTTATCCGAGTATATTGTTTGGTAGGTAATCCATACTTCCATACTAATTATAAATGCGAAAGTAACGGTTTATTTTTAATCGGCTGAACCGATCTCGATGAAATTTGGTGTAGAGATAGATGGGATCTTGGAGACGGACATAGGATACTTTTTATCGTGATATATGATGTAGTCCGCGCGGACGAAGTCGCGGGCAACAGCTGCCAATATTATACTTTTGAAGTTGATTGTCGTATAAAAATACTGCTTTACTTATTATAATATTATGCTTATCAGCATGTATTTTGGTAATTTGCCATTTAATACGCTAGTTAGCCGCGTTATGACGTGTAATCTGATATTAGGCGTCGAAGTGGTCGAAGGAATGAACACTAACGCCCGAAATTAATATATTGTATCTTCTATCCAAGATTAATATCGATCTTGGATTGCTGCCTATCGTTCGATCGATCTCCAACCTGCGTGCCTTTATAAACCAATCCACGGATCGGTTATTGTCACGTTTGACCCTAAAATGGATTGTGATATCAATCCCAGATAGCAAAATTTGGATTGGGATTGATTATTAATTTCGGCCGTAAGCCGTTATAAGGACTGGCTCAGAAATATCAGAGATTTAATATATCAGATATCGGAGTTTTTTGCAAATAAGTATAACAATTCAATTGTGTTTACTAATATTATAAAGAGGAAAGATTTGACTGTTTGTTTGCGTTGAATAGGCTCCGAAATACAGAAACGATTTGAAAAATTCTTTCACTGTTGGGAAGCTACACTGTTTCCGGGTGACAAAGGCCTCTTTTTATACCTTTTTAAACTGCGTGTCATTATATAAAGCATTAAAGATCAATAAACATGATAAGCCAATAGACGGGAGTTCCATAAAATTTATGGAGATACTCCCTTTTCAGTATATTTACTTACACCGAAGAATACATAATAATAATAATATAGATGGCGGTTAATATGCGAAGATAAAACATGGAATGAGTTGATAAGTCGATCTAAGGTTTGAGGAAATTTAGACTCTACGTATCTATAGATATAAGGTCTCCTTTTAAAGTCGAAGCCATGCTTTGATTGGACATTACGATGTAGAGGTAAATACGTACCAATGAAACTATGAAATTTAACAATTAAACTATAACTATGAAAGAATACTCATAATATTATGAAAACTTGTTTTTTTAAGCAACATTGAATAGCAACTTTCTGGAATAGCATTTTTTTTTATTCTGTGACATGCAGGTCAATCTCTAGATGGCGAGCGCTGAGCCCGCCCAATATTCTAAGAACTCAGTTTTTTTCTAAATACATTGTACGAGTAGTTGAACATGGTATACAAACAGACAGATGAAAGATATTCACAATATTTCCTAAATATTTCCTTTTCAAAAGTGAAAAATAGTAAAATTTAAATTTTGCAGTCCTAATAAAACATATCTCAATTCGTTTTAGTGTCGAAGCTACATGGGGGGGTTAGCGATGCGCGACATGTGATGGCAAAGTGCACTCTGTGCCGTGCACTTTAGGCTTGTTGTTGTATGCACCTGATTCACTGCTCCATGAGCCGCCATGCGCGCACGTCGCCGCCGCTGCAACACACTCCACAGATTACCAACAGGAACATAGCGGGAGATGTAGAACATTAAGGAACAGAATGGATAGGTTGGAATATTTTGGAACTGAGTGACGGATAAGTTAGAATATTCGGGAACAGAGTGATAGATAAGTTGGGAGTATTCGGGACCAGAGTGATAGATAAGTTGGAGTATTCGGGACCAGAGTGATAGATAAGTTGGAGTATTCGGGACCAGAGTGATAGATAAGTTGGAGTATTCGGGACCAGAGTGATAGATAAGTTGGAGTATTCGGGACCAGAGTGATAGATAAGTTGGAGTATTCGGGAACAGAGTGATAGATAAGTTGGAGTATTCGGGACCAGAGTGATAGATAAGTTGGAGTATTCGGGAACAGAGTGATACATAAGTTGGAGTATTCGGGAACAGAGTGATAGATAAGTTGGAGTATTCGGGACCAGAGTGATAGATAAGTTGGAGTATTCGGGAACAGAGTGATAGATAAGTTGGCATATTTGGGAACAGAGTGATAGATAAGTTGGAGTATCCGGGAACAGAGTGATAGGTTCCGACATAATGAAACTGGTAGGTAGGTACTTATAGGTTCAATTGTAGTTTAGTTCTGTCAAAGGGTTTGATATCATTTATCAAAAAGAGATGGTAGTAAATTTAGAGCTGTGCACGTGTGTTTTATGGGAATTAATTGAGTTTGTCAGTAAAGGTTTCTTCATGAGTTTGTCAGTTACATAACATAAGTAAAGGTCAACCACCAAGTTATCGGTTCATAATCACTAAATTTACTATCAACCGTAAATTTATCAGTCAAGAACTATTAAATTATCGGTCACGGATCATCGAACGGCAAAGAAATATCAAGTAACATCAGAGAGCGCACTGACTTGCCGGCCGTGTAGACGACTTGCAGCGCCTGGCTCGGATGCTTGGCGAGCGCGTGCGCGGCGTCGGGCAGGCGGGCGGAGCCCTGGGGGCGCAGCGCGGGGCTCCAGGCTCGCAGCGTGCCGTCGCGGCCGCACGACACCACGCCCGCGCCCACCGCCGCCACGCCCGTCACCCAGCCCTTGTGCGCGTTCATCACGCTCTGGAATTGGAATATTGCACGTTTTTTATTTCTGGTATTTCATGTTCATTTTTTTCTGATACTCGAAAATTTTTCACCTTTGTTTCGCTCAGGGGCCGTATTATGAACTCTTAATGCCAGCCAGTATCGTCACGTGACAGTCAAACCTACTTCTGACCTAATAGCAGGTAGGCAATTTCGTATTACGAACTTTAATTTGTCATAATGTAGGTCATAATACGAAAAATAACATTCCAGTTTACGGCCATAAAAATAATTGCCTGGAACTTGCCTGGTTTAAATAAGTTCATAATACGCCCTCAGTTCGTGTGTAGGCGGCGGCGTCAAATATCCTATTTTCCGACACATCTACTTTCATCTGTTTGTTTTCCGTATGAGGTTGTGTCTTTCTAGCCACTAGTTTCAGAGTTCATCAGGCCTCTGACGTGACTAAACGACTGCTCTCAATCGATAACAATGAAGACAAGATTTGAATGAATTTTTGTAATGAACTTGACAATGACAACTGAAGTTACGTTGTCGTCGGTATCGGTTCAAGTATCAGACTGACGTGAGTGAGCGTGTTGTCCTCGAGGCTCCACCGCTTGAGGCTGGTGTCGCGCGAGGCGCTGTACAGCACGTAGGGCTCCGCCCACGCCAGCGCCTGCACGCCGTCGTAGTGCGGGGGCTCCAGCAGCCGGCGCGCCGCGGGCTCGGAGCCGCCGCCCTCCTGCGGCTGCACGTCCAGCGTCCGCACGTAGTGGTCCTTCGAGCCGGTCGCCACCACCTCCCCGCCCGGCCCCCGCGCCACCGCCAGGCACATCACGGCCGCCGCGTGCCCCGACCACACCTTGCAGACGCACTCCAACCTGGTCAAACAATAGTGTCCTCTATTGGATTGCAATAAGACGTCACAGTAAGCCCCCCGGTTTCTGGGCGGATGTGCCGACATACATGCGCAGATCCCAGAGGCGGATCTTGTCCCCGGCGGCGGTGTAGAGGCGGTGCGGGTCCGCGAGCGCGAGCGCCGTCACCGCCGCCTCGGCGCCCGCGCCGCGCCCGGCGGGCAGCGGGCCCGTGGCGCCGGACGACCTGCATGTTACACAGACACGACTCATTAGAGGACTACAAGCGCCGGAACAGATCATTTTTACGGGATAAAAAGGAGTCGGGGATAGTGTAGCTTCCCAACAGTGAAAGAATTTTTCAAATTGGTTCAGTAGTTTCGGCCTATTCAATGCAAACAAACAAACAATTAAATCTTTCCACTTTATAATATTAGTATAGAGGACAAGGGGGGAAAAGCATTTATTTGCGTCAACAAAGAAGGTACATGGATAACATACCTACTCTACCGATTGCAGCAAAGCTATGCAATATCTGCTTTACATTGTGAGTTTACGCCAATTACTTTTCGTAAGTTATGTGCGGATTTCCATCGCTCCATGCTGCGGAGGCCATCGGTGCCGGTTGTCATAGATTGATGGCAAATGTTAAGCCACGTCAGAGGCTCTTGAGCGGCCTCATACGACAAACAACAACAACATTATTGCCGCTGGGGGATTGTAGTGTCATGTACCAGAGCGTGGTGAGCGGCGTGCGGCTCCTGGTGTCGAAGAGCCGCACGGCCGCGCCCGCCGCCGCCAGCAGCAGCCGGCCGCCGCCCCCCGCCGCCGCCCCCGCCGCCGCCCCCTCCGCCGCCGCCAGCGCCGTCACCGCGCCGCCGCACCAGCCGCGCCACGCCTCCGCGCCCACGGACAGGTCCCAGCCGCGCACTGTGCGGTCTAAACAACACACAGCGGGGATATTATGCGAGGATATTTTAGTAACGAGGATGTTATGTGGGGGACTATCTTTTTATCTTGTTTTGTTCTTGGCGATAAGTATTTGACCGCGTAGTCTGACAGTAAGCGATGACGCGATGGGTTGTTAAGCATACTCGCCTGTAAGATATAGGTAAATTCACTCTTGCCTTGAAGACTCCCAAATTATAATTATAGAGAAACAAAGACGGATGGGTAATTTCCGCATAAATATACTTAAAAAAGATCGCTTCCTCTTTCAAAGACATCGTGTGTTGTGGCTATAAACCGCGGGTGGCCGGTGATACGCCTTTAAATTCTAGAAAATGAAGAGTTATTGCATGTACTGGCCGTATAGATAAAGCTCCTTCTGTAATAGGTATCTTGTGTATTTTTATAACTGGTGTGCCATACAATATTTTCTACGAGTATTCTATGGGCTCACCGACTCCGCCGCTGTAGACGAGGTGCGGCGTGGCGGCGAGCGCGAGCGCGGCGCCGGCGTGGCCCTCCGCGACGTGCGTGCACTGGAACCACGCGCTCGAGGCCGCGCCGCCCCCGCCTCCGCCCCCGCCCCCGCCCCCGCTGATTCGCTACAAAACACGCACGTTAACACACAACTATAATATTGACTGATTTATTGTTGAAGCGAGCTGTACGCAGTCTTGAGAAAATGCCATGAAGGTAGTGGAAATAATGATGACTCCTAATTTGTTTTTGAATGGCGCCCACGGAATCTGCCATGCTCATCACGTTTAGTGAAGACATGCTTGTTAGAAGCAAACTGGTACGATACCTCGTTCCGATGGCTGCGGATAGACGTCGCTGCCTTTTCTGCATGAGGGGTGGTTGCTACACACTGTACGGGCTGACATCATTCGACAGTCAATATGGCTTCGAGTCTCAATTAATCGGTGAAGGAAAACTTCATTGCGAAATCATGATTGGAGGGTGCTTTATAGTTTTCGAAGTGTTTTGTGACTATTTTACACCTACGTTTAGTTTCGTTTTTTTTTATTGCAGCAAATATCACTATACCACTACTGTCTACCTCGCTTGTTCTGAGGAATGTACGCACACCAAAACAATGGAGACAGATTTACTCTCACAAACAATAGTAAACCGCTAAAACGGATCCAACTCGCGCAAAAAACTAAAACGCGGTCTTCTTTTCTGTTCGCGAAAGTTTGACAACTTCAATAGTAAACCACGCCCGTATGACTCTCGAAGAACGCCAGCCCGAGCACCGTGCAGCGAGGGGAAGCGCGCGAGCAGCAGTCACCTTGAGCGCCAGCTCCTTGACGACGCCCTGCGGCGAGTTGTCGTGGTGCGCGCCGGCCAGCCGCAGGAACACGTCGTCGTCCCGCGCGCGCCGCGCCGCGCCCGGCGACGCGGGCGGCGTGGCGGCCCGCTCTCTGCGTTAGTGCCACGGTTAGCAAGCAATACGAACACGGCATTCGCAAGCAGCGACGATTGCCCGTCAAATGGTAGCAAACATCAACCGTTAGAATGAAATCATGTCTAATGAAGGATTAGACAGTTAAACAGGACTTAGGAGTATGAGTTTTTACTAGCTCGACATAGTACGCGTCAACTAGCGCTTTTGTAGGAAGATTCTGTACAGCGCCCCTACCGGCGCGTTTATCAACGAAAAATCTTCATACAAAGAGCTAGTGGACGCGTACTATGTCGAGCTAGTAAAAACTCATACTCAGGGCAAAGTATGTTTCTAAAATTTCGTCCCATAAAATTGACGACTATCACTCGCGTTTTGCTACTCAATCTTGGCATTCCTAATTATTTTAGTTGGGAATTTCTTATAATATTATTGAGTTAGAAAAAGCGAGAGTTAGACATCGATTTGTGGAGAAAATATTTAGAATCATCTGTTCAACTCTGGTTTGAATCTTTTGTGGTAGGACCGGAATTGTTTAATGGTTGCATGATCCTTTGCATTGGCCTTGTTTTTTGTGAGCCATAAGTTTGATTTGGTTACGAATCCTGAAGAATTGGACTTTTTAAATAGGATTAACGAATTGTGAGTGTCGAATTATTATTCTGATAGACGTGAACGATGCTGCTTGCGAATTTTAGTTGTGAAACTGAGGAGTGCAACGCCATTAAGAACAGACACACATTATAATCATGTCTAGAATGTTTTTATATTGAGGTTTATGGGCTTTTAATGCTATTAAAAGTGGCAGGGCAATCTCTTCGTGTTGAGATTTAACCAGTTAACAATTACCTCTCTTCAAACGCATTGTTTTCGATTCGATGGTTTATTTTAGAATGGTCCGTTATTATTAAGAAGCTGCATCCATTTGGCTAATGTCTCATGTTAATGGTGGTCGTTGTCCAAAAGTTACATGATCTATGGATGATTCGATGCGTTTATCAGCAACACAAATATCACGCAAAACGATTACTAAAAACTGTAAAACTGATACTTACTTCGGCGTAAAACTGAGCCAGGACCATTTTCTTATTATTTCGACACACAAACATAACCCAAGCAATGTGCTAATATTTGTTTGAAATGTAAATAAAGAGCTGTGATTTGTGATGAGTGCTACTTGTAGCTTTTAAAGCTTTACATAGGTACTATATACCTACCTAATTATATATTACTTATTTATCTACCACACAACTTTGACTACATAGGTACATGTGACTATCCTGACTACGACACTTTAAGCAATGGACAAAGTGTCGTAACTTAACTAACGCAACATTACACGTTGTTGCGCAACACGGGCCTTAACAAGATGTAACATGATGTATCGTACAATATCAGTTTAACACACATCCATATCTGTTGAGCACATTTTACCTAAAAATGGGGGACAAATTATAGTAAACAAACCCATTTTATTTGTTGAAATAAGAATGGTACATATTTTAGTCACTTCAAATGACGTCTATAATAATACAGTTATTACATATTAGTCAATGCATATCAAGCTACGATCCATGCGAGCACAGGGCACTACTCTCACATCTGGCACGAAGGTTGACAGAGATAAACTATAACATGACTAGGCAATCCAATAATGAGCGAATTGGTTATTTGTAATTCTCACCTGAAGAAATTACTTCATATATAAATTATTTGATAAATTGCATAGTTCAGACTTTGCACGAATTGATGTAGTAATAATTACTTTAGGTATAAATGTTCAAGGATACATTTACTGTAGACGATGTCACGTGCCGCTATGTTATGGAGTGATGTTTCTTTTGCGGGTGACACTCAAGAAATTAAGCGGCGTCTGCTGTAAAAGACACGTCTCGATGGCTACCTTACCTATGGATAAAGGTCTGTTACCTTGGTTTATCTAAAAAGACAATTCACCCAAAAGCCACTATTTTCAAGTTATTTCAAAAGGCGAGCGTAAAGAAAACAAAATTGTGCACAGTATCAGAGTAGAGCCCCAGAGCCGGTGCGTCATGCGGGTTGCGAACACAAACACAAGCTAGATTCCAACCGTTTATTGACCCTACACAATATACACTTAAAATTATAACCATCTTTAGCAAAACTGGCGTATCACAGACGATTCTCAAACAGACTTAACGTTCAAGTTTAGCGAAAAAGTACGCTCGTCTTTAAAATACTACTTTACGGTCTGCTTTGCAGGAACGGCGTATCTACAAGGGGGTTGGCAGATACAGCAGTCTTGCTCGAAATGGCGATACAGTTCTTAGCTGCCTGTTACCGAGTTAAAGCTTAAATTATAATAATAATTGTGACGTTATTCACTTACTAAATACTTGGGCAAGCTGCACCATAGGTGGTGGTATGGTAGAAAACAAAACGAGTACCTTTAAAATCGTATGGTGTGTAAGAAAATCGAGTCTATTTTTTCTTGAAAATATTTTTAAAAATAGATATAAATCTGGATTTGTACATTAGATTTTGATCCATACTTTACGTTCCAGCTTTTTATATACTTTAAAAACAAGGAATCTCCTAAACTGCTTCATTGGCAAATTACTAATTGAAAGTGTGTAGGTATTTGCAAAACATAAAACAAATTGTTGCAAAATATTTTGTTTGCTAATTGGAAGCATAAACTTAGCAGCAGCAATACACTGATGGAAGCCCATAAAATAATTAAAGATAAAAATGCAGTAATTTGCTTCAAGCTATACAATTTACCTTTGGATGATTAGTTACTCTAATACACAGATCTGCACAAATGAATTTGTACTGGTTTTAAATACCCGTGACATCGTGAACAAAAAAATATTTACGCAAATATTTTTGTGAAGCATTTATGCTAAATAAATAAATGATGGACCTGATCAAAAATATTACTATAATACAATTAAAAACAGTACACATTGTACATGTTCATGCAGAAATGTGAGCACGCTTTGAGTTTCAGTGTTCTATGTTTTATTTAACTAAGTGCAAACGCCATGCTAAAATGCTCATAAAACGCAATAAATTAACCTACATCGAACTACTGTATTTTCGATATAGCGTGCGTCGGGATTGCATAATATTTCGAACTAGAGAAATACAGTTTTGTAAGCGTAAAAAATCGGTCAATAGCGAGTCGAATTCGTGCGCCAAGGGTTCCGCCTACCCAGTATAAAAATCAGGGTGCTGAGTCAACATAATAATAAGATATGGGGCAATTTAGATATTCGCGAAAAGTTGTAAGTGCGATAATTTACCATAACTTTCAACTTTTATTTATTGGATTTTTTTTTATTTGTGCTGTGTACCATGCTCTTTGCCAAATTTCGTGGTTCTAGGTTTTCGACCCAAACCCCTATACGTAGCGTGCGTCACTTTAGCTCTGTGCGTGCAATTAGTGAAACTCAAAGCGTGCGATACAAGTGTTAACGTATATCGGTGAGCACAAGGTGCCTCGCGGCCGGTGTGTGCGGCGCCCTCAGTCCTCCACTATGCACAGGTCGGTCAGCAGGCTGCAAGCAACCACAGCGGTGAGCCCCGCCCGCTCACCCATATGGCCGAGTTACATTCAACTAGTTTGCGCGTTCGCCTAACAGATGGCGTTGTTTTAAAGTTTATTTTTTTATTTTATTGTTTCGGGCAATGATGTTTTATAACTATCTTCATTGCTCTGAAGGAACCGTTTCATTTGTTTAATTTTTATTTGGAATTTATCAGTAACACTGTAAGTCGGCCATAACTAGATGTTTTATGTGCAATTCTAATTCGTCAACAAATTAGTCAATATTTTTAGTAATGCTTGCACACTACTGCTTGCCAGAAAACTATATCCGTTTGCATACAAAACAGTCCCCTGTGAATGCTAGCTCTAGAAAAACGAAATACCATTTTCAGAACATATCACCAGTCTTTCTAACTACAATAACTTTTTCAAAAACATATGCATTCTTACAGAAGAGATAGTAAATATAGAAATAGAGAGAGAGAGAGAGAGAGAACGAGACATAATGATTTGTCAGTCAATTCAATAAGTCAATACAAACAGTTATAGAAGTGCACATAGTTTTGAAAATGCGTACATAGTTTACATAATATAGCATATTTACCCAGACCCAGAATAGCATGCAGATAGAGACGGCGAGATACCGAAATCAGGGGTGAGAGAGAGATACAACTACTTGATAACTACTTAAGCGTTAAAACTACATAGCTAAGAGAGTAGAATACAGAACAGTTTCGTGCTTAAATATTAGGCTTACTTCATGCTTAAAATGTATTACTGTTATTTTGTAGACAAATTATATTTTTTATACATTATAAGGAGAAATAACAATAAATATAAATGAAATAAGCCTCAATGGTACAGTGAGCTTAGAGTAAGTGGGACTTAACTCCAAACTGACCATAATTTCGATTCCAGAATCTATCTAAGTGATTGCAGAAAAGGAGTTTGTAAAAAAAAATGTGTTGATCAATTTGTATTTTGAAAAGCATTTTTTTTTGTATTTGCCGTGGTGTTTTGACAATGACTTTTTGTCTATTTTGATTCTAAACACGTCCACAACATCAAAGCAGCGAGACAATGATACAGAAATGAAATCATCATGTCACCAAGTTGTTTCAACCGAAGCTTATCTCACGGTTGAACCGTTGCAACTTGACTATACGTTGCTATACGTTACAATACGTTACTATACGTTGACTTGTATAATAATATTGTCAGTTGTGAGCGTCAGTCGATTCTGAGCACGACATCGTACGGCGATACGTACAAGGAGGCCGGCTTGGCGAGGCTGCGGCGCGGGGGGCGCGGGCTCTCGGGCGCCGCCGGCCGCCGCGCCGGCTGCGGGGACGCCAGCGGAGCGCCCAGCGGCTGCAGGCCTCTGCACCAGGTTTAGCATATTCGATCATTGTTATAGAACAATTTGCAGGTGGTAGATTATTCAAAAGTGGGTTCGTCTTTCTTGGTGATTTTAGGGCGGCATTTATAGAGCAAATTTTAGAACTATCATAAAATCTGTGAAAAAATGACATACGACAAATAAAATTGTAGCAACAAAAAATAATAGGTAGGTATGTCTAAATAGTCCTTTTTGTTGTTTTTAACGTTCTATGCCTTTATTTTAATACACATTTTTCCCCTATTTTAAATTTAAAAGTGTTCTTGAATGTACCTGAGACTCCCGGGCGCGCTGGGAACTCTGCTGAGCGGTATGGGGCGCGGGGTGGTGGGCTCCACCATAGACTGCGTCATGATGTCACCGCCACCACCATCATCGCCACCGCCACCGCCGCCACCACCACCGCCACCGCCACCACTGCCGTCCTCGCGGCCGTAAACTCCGAGGTCGCGCAGGCGGACCGACCCGCGACGCCCGCTGCCGAAAGTAAATAACGCATTTCTTTACATAAATACAAGTATCGAATAATAAAATGGCGTTACTACTACAATCGTTAAAAGTAGACATTAGATAGTAGAAAACTTACGTGTTCCGTTGGAAGGGCGAGGGCGGCAGGTCGTCGGGCGGCGAGGTGGGCGCCGTGCTGGACTCGCGGACGCCGTTGGTGGGCGGACGGGACTCGAAGAACACGCTGCCGAATATAGTTCAACTCAGACACTTGTCATCGAATATTTTAATTATGTTTATTTGCAGGATAACTCGTCGTCTGTGCCTCGCACAGTGCGTGCACGGTGGCGCCCCCTACCTGTCGACCGGCGACACGGAGCGCGTGGAGGTGCCGGAGGACACGTGCGCCAGCAGCGCGGCGAGCGCGGGCGGCGGCCGCTCGTCTGTGCCTCGCACAGTGCGTGCACGGTGGCGCCCCCTACCTGTCGACCGGCGACGCGGAGCGCGTGGAGGTGCCGGAGGACACGTGCGCCAGCAGCGCGGCGAGCGCGGGCGGCGGCCGCTCGTCTGTGCCTCGCACAGTGCGTGCACGGTGGCGCCCCCTACCTGTCGACCGGCGACGCGGAGCGCGTGGAGGTGCCGGAGGACACGTGCGCCAGCAGCGCGGCGAGCGCGGGCGGCGGCCGCTCGTCTGTGCCTCGCACAGTGCGTGCACGGTGGCGCCCCCTACCTGTCGACCGGCGACGCGGAGCGCGTGGAGGTGCCGGAGGACACGTGCGCCAGCAGCGCGGCGAGCGCGGGCGGCGGCCGCTCGTCTGTGCCTCGCACAGTGCGTGCACGGTGGCGCCCCCTACCTGTCGACCGGCGACACGGAGCGCGTGGAGGTGCCGGAGGACACGTGCGCCAGCAGCGCGGCGAGCGCGGGCGGCGGCCGCTCGTCTGTGCCTCGCACAGTGCGTGCACGGTGGCGCCCCCTACCTGTCGACCGGCGACGCGGAGCGCGTGGAGGTGCCGGAGGACACGTGCGCCAGCAGCGCGGCGAGCGCGGGCGGCGGCCGCTCGTCTGTGCCTCGCACAGTGCGTGCACGGTGGCGCCCCCTACCTGTCGACCGGCGACACGGAGCGCGTGGAGGTGCCGGAGGACACGTGCGCCAGCAGCGCGGCGAGCGCGGGCGGCGGCCGCTCGTCTGTGCCTCGCACAGTGCGTGCACGGTGGCGCCCCCTACCTGTCGACCGGCGACACGGAGCGCGTGGAGGTGCCGGAGGACACGTGCGCCAGCAGCGCGGCGAGCGCGGGCGGCGGCCGCTCGTCTGTGCCTCGCACAGTGCGTGCACGGTGGCGCCCCCTACCTGTCGACCGGCGACACGGAGCGCGTGGAGGTGCCGGAGGACACGTGCGCCAGCAGCGCGGCGAGCGCGGGCGGCGGCCGCTCGTCTGTGCCTCGCACAGTGCGTGCACGGTGGCGCCCCCTACCTGTCGACCGGCGACACGGAGCGCGTGGAGGTGCCGGAGGACACGTGCGCCAGCAGCGCGGCGAGCGCGGGCGGCGGCCGCTCGTCTGTGCCTCGCACAGTGCGTGCACGGTGGCGCCCCCTACCTGTCGACCGGCGACACGGAGCGCGTGGAGGTGCCGGAGGACACGTGCGCCAGCAGCGCGGCGAGCGCGGGCGGCGGCACGCCCCAGGCGGCGGCGCCGCTCTCCTGCGCGGCTCGCAGCGCGCTCGCGTTGCGTTCCGTGGTCTCTTCCAGCTGCAACACGGAGCATGGCGGGCACGCGTTAGCCTCGGGCGGCGGGCGCGGGCGCGGCGGGCGCGGGGCGGGCGCGGGGTGGGCGGCCGGTACCTCCTTGAGCTGCGCCTGCGTGGCGTGCAGCACGTGGAGATGCCGCGCGGCGTCCTGCGCGTGCTGCAGCGCCAGCGCCGCCAGCCGCTCCAGGGCGTACTTGCCGGCGTCCACGGACACTATCTGATCGAGGATGCGGGGTAGCTCGGTCTCGTCGTTTTCCTCCTACAAACATATCACATAATATACAAAAGATGGTCACCATAACGTATTCTGTCTCTATTATTGCCTCGAATTGTCGACTAGATTGTTACCATCAAAGATAGACAAAGCAACAAACATTGAAAGTGAAGAGCTTGTATATTTTTGTGTGTGTGGGTGTGTAACATACGAGTTGAATCGATTAGTATGCAGTATGTATGTGTGCGGTACCTCGATCTGCAAGATCTGCGCCTGCGTGTCGGCGATGGCATCCCTGAGGTAGTCCAGCATGTGCGCGGCGTCGGGCTCGGCGGCGGCCTGGCGGCGCGCGGCGTCCCGCTGGCGCAGCTGGCGCTCCAGCGCGGCCTCCAGCTCGGCGAGCGTGGTGCGCGCGGCGCAGGCCCGCGACACCCAGCACTGCACGCGCGCCCAAGCCTCGCGGCACGCCGCGCGCCCGCGCCCGGCGAAACGACCTATGGCGGTTTCCATTTTTGAATTACGGCTTCGTGCAGTTTGCGTTAGGCCAGTATTTTTTTTCTACCTTTGGCTACGTGTTATATTCAGCCAGTGTCAAGAATAATTATATCGGCTTCGTATGTTTTTTAATGTTCCGCACGATTTGTGTATTCTGCCGGTGTCGACGGTTTATTTCGGCTTCCTATGTTTTCGCTGAGTCCGTGTTTTTTTTTTATATTTAGGCTTCGTACTAGTTGTGTATTCAGCCAGAGTAATTAAGTCTCTAACCCCCAGTTTCTAGAACGTTTGTTGGCTTTGACAGTAGATTAAAACTATCCTTGTCTCTATCTGACAGTAAACAAATGACAAGGATGGCAATAGAATTAATCTGTAGTCAAAGTTGGTTGACGTTTCAGAAACCGGCAGTTAACCTAATGTTACTGTTTGCATTGCACATACCGTGTAACCTGCCAGCGGCGCGACTGCTCAGCTTGTCCCTATGACCTTTTCTTAGCAACGATACTTCTTCTTGCTTCCTCTTTAACACCTACGATACAAAACAAATATTGAAATTTGTAGCAGAAACAACATGAACATTGAAATTATTATAGAAAGCTGATATTACCTGTTCTTTGAGCTTCGTTTCTGCTTCTAATGACCTAATAATGTTTGCGTTCTTTCGAGATTCCTTACGTAATTGGGCTACCTGTAAAAATGAAAAACGTTAGTCTTTCAGTTCCTACCTACTGGAAATAATCAAAAATTGCTATCGTATGTATGGTGTATTTCTTACTTCTTTGGCTCTGGCTGCTTCGGCTTGCGCGTGACGCTTCGACTCCTGTCGCATTCGTTGGACTAGCTTCACCTGTAACACAAAAACTTTTTCCATTACATTTTGAATTAACGTCATTGGAAACAATTACAGCTGCTGCAGAATATTTTTTATTAGTTTTTTTTTGGTTTACCAATATAAGCATATCGGCCGTCGACATGTCGAGACGCGCCGTCTCCCTCTCCCGCCTCACCTTGTCCCGCTTCATCCCGCCGAGCTCGCTCCGCATGGTGGCGAGCTGGTTCGCCGCCTGGTGCTGCGCGCGCTGCAGCCTCGCGTGCTCGCGCTGCGCCGCCTGCAGCCGCCGCAGCTCGCGCGACATGCGCCGTCTCTCTCTCCCGCCTCACCTTGTCCCGCTTCATCCCGCCGAGCTCGCTCCGCATGGTGGCGAGCTGGTTCGCCGCCTGGTGCTGCGCGCGCTGCAGCCTCGCGTGCTCGCGCTGCGCCGCCTGCAGCCGCCGCAGCTCGCGCGACATGCGCCGTCTCTCTCTCCCGCCTCACCTTGTCCCGCTTCATCCCGCCGAGCTCGCTCCGCATGGTGGCGAGCTGGTTCGCCGCCTGGTGCTGCGCGCGCTGCAGCCTCGCGTGCTCGCGCTGCGCCGCCTGCAGCCGCCGCAGCTCGCGCGACATGCGCCGTCTCTCTCTCCCGCCTCACCTTGTCCCGCTTCATCCCGCCGAGCTCGCTCCGCATGGTGGCGAGCTGGTTCGCCGCCTGGTGCTGCGCGCGCTGCAGCCTCGCGTGCTCGCGCTGCGCCGCCTGCAGCCGCCGCAGCTCGCGCGACATGCGCCGTCTCTCTCTCCCGCCTCACCTTGTCCCGCTTCATCCCGCCGAGCTCGCTCCGCATGGTGGCGAGCTGGTTCGCCGCCTGGTGCTGCGCGCGCTGCAGCCTCGCGTGCTCGCGCTGCGCCGCCTGCAGCCGCCGCAGCTCGCGCGACATGCGCCGTCTCTCTCTCCCGCCTCACCTTGTCCCGCTTCATCCCGCCGAGCTCGCTCCGCATGGTGGCGAGCTGGTTCGCCGCCTGGTGCTGCGCGCGCTGCAGCCTCGCGTGCTCGCGCTGCGCCGCCTGCAGCCGCCGCAGCTCGCGCGACATGGCCGACACTCGCCGCTCGTACTCGTCGCGGACCCGCTTCAGCTTCTCGCTCGGCGGAGACGCTTGCGTCGCTGTGGAGACGGAATGCCATGACAGCGACGTGGACGTGCGAGCGAGAGGCGAGGGCTGTAGAGTACACTCACTCAGCGACGCGAGGACCTTGTCCTTCTCGTCGTTGGTGGCCTTGATCTGGTGGTGCAGCGTGTCCAGCCGCTGCTCGTAGTGCGTCCGCAGCGCCGCCAGCCTCCGCTGCGACACCTCCAGCTGCTCTATGAGGCGGGCTT
Organism: Hylaea fasciaria; assembly: GCA_905147375.1. Taxonomy (NCBI): domain Eukaryota; kingdom Metazoa; phylum Arthropoda; class Insecta; order Lepidoptera; family Geometridae; genus Hylaea; species Hylaea fasciaria. The sequence goes on along the minus strand of LR990193.1, from coordinate 11,394,069 downwards.
TGGTGTCGATGTCTTCGCTTAGAGCGGCGAGTTGGGCGGTGAGAGCGCGCTGGCCTGAAATAACGAAGCATTTTAATATCTCAAACGGTGATTGCGCTCGTCGAGAATAAAGTTACACCTGGCCTCTTCGCCAAGGACATAATGCAGTTTTCTAATGGCCTTCTCGCCATAGATATAGTGACATTTGGCCGCTTCACTCACGATCTAGTTACTTTTAGCGTCTTCATCGAGAATATTTATAGTTTACCTTTGGCCTTTTAACCGAAGTTTTTTTTTAATCACCTTTGGTCTTCATCGAAGAATTAATTACTTTTGGCCTCTTCATCGAGGACATAGTGAATAGTTATCATTGGCCTCTTCACCTACCATCCAGTTACCAGTGACCTCACCACCATGCGCGTAGCTACCTTTGGCCTCCTCGTCGTCGTCGTCGGAGGCGTCGTCGTCGTCCTCCGGCTCGGAGTCGTCGGCGCTCTCCCCCTCGGCCCGCTCGCGCTCGCCGATGACGTCGGCGGCGCTCGTCATGCTGTCGCTCATCGTCAGCTTGCGCTGGAACTCCAGCTCGCCCATGCTGCGGGCTAGGAGCTCCTTCTCCTACAAATAAAGATAAAAATAAATAGTGATCGACGTCTTTATGTATAAGTAATAGATACTTTGAAAATTTTATTTTGCTGAGTACCGAAACGAACGAAATCTGTTCTCCTTATTGTATCTCCGTGTGTGTGTGTGTGTGTGTGTTTATGTTCTATGTAACTTCTAAACAATCGTACCTACTGTGTTGTCGTACACTAGAATTTGTTAGTCTACCTACTGTGTTTTCGTTCACTAGAATTTTTGGTCTTCCAAAAATCCTAATAAAATCGGATTTTTTTATGTCATGGAGTAAAAGTCTCTCTCTCTCTGTCTCATCTCATTCCATTTACTCCATGAGAAAAAAAATCCGTCTCTAAATTATTAATGCGATATTATGTGAGAGATAAAATGTAGCATAATATCTCCCCAGTAGAGTAGAGTGGAGTACCTTGTACAGCTCCCGCTTGGCGTCGTCGATGACGGCGGCGGAGTCCCGGGCGGAGTCCCGGCGCGCGCGCGCCGCCGCCGCCTCGCGCCGCCGCGCCGCCTCGCACAGCGCCGTCGCCTCCATCAGCTGCGCGCGCAGGTCCTCTATCTCGCTCACGTACCCCTGGGGAGAGCGAGGGGGGGATACTTCTATGTATCTATGTTTGTTGCTCTTTCACGCAAAAACTACTGAATGGATTTTGACGAAGCTTCACAATTATATAGCTTACATATCAGAATAGCACATAGGCTATAGGAATATAGTACATATAGTATAGGAAGCCCGCTAGAGGTGCCCCAGTCGTTACCTGCACCAGCGCGGTGAGCGAGCAGTCTCCGACCTCCGCGCCGGCGCCGGGCGCCCAGCCCGCCAGCGCCCGCTGCGCCGCCAGCTCGCTGTTCCTCGCGGCCAGCTGCTCGATGGTCCCCTGCATGGCCTTCACGCGGCGGCGCAGCGCCTCCGCCTCCGCCGACAGGATCGCGTTCTCCTGCACCACGTCGCTCCAGCCCTCCTCGCCGCTCTCCGATATCACGCGTTTGCCCTGTATAGTTACAAATGGGGATTCAAAAACGGGCCAAGTGCGAGTCGGATTTACGTAAGAACGGTACCGTACCATTATTTGTAGTAACGGCAAAAAAAACATTATTTTATTCTGGTTTCGAGTGTTATTTATTTTGTTATAACGGCGACAGAAATACATCATCTGTGAAAATTTTAACTGTCTAACTAACACGGTTGATGGACATGGTGACAGTCGGACAGACAGACAGGCGGATAGACACAACGAAAAACAGCGGAGTCTTAGTCCCGTTTAACTTTTTGGTTACGGAACCCGAAAAAAGAAAAAAAATACGTTTAACTGTTTACGTTAAACGTGTTACGTTGTTCTACTATCCAACTACTGGCTCCATCGCCAGACCCTACCCATCTCAATCTACTGGGGCTTGTGACATAATAACGTTAGGACACCTGTTTGAACTCCTGCAGCTCCAGCTGCAGCCGCGCCACCTCGGCCCGCAGCTGGTGTATAGTCCGGGAGCTGAGGTCCTGGTTGACCACGCAGCGGTTGCGGATGTTGCGCGCGCGGTTCGCGTACTTCAGCGTGTTCAACGTCTCCATGAAGTCGCGGTCGCTGGGAGACACGCACGCTATCATCACCGTGTTGCTGTTGCCTGGGGAAGGTGGGTGTTATCTAAGTGTTTTGACTATGAGATAGTTGACGATGTGGTCGAAGGTGGCCAGCTTAAAGTGGGGCCGACTCTCAAGGAACACTGAAACACGCCGCGGTCCCCCAGCGCGTCCCCCCTCCCCTCACTCACCCCCCAGCGAGTTCTGCAGCAGCCGCGTGAGCTTGGAGTCTCGGTAGGGCACGTGCAGCGCGCGGCGGCCGCGGTCCCCCAGCGCATCCCCCCTCCCCTCACTCACCCCCCAGCGAGTCCTGCAGCAGCCGCGTGAGCTTGGAGTCTCGGTAGGGCACGTGCAGCGCGCGGCGGCCGCGGTCCCCCAGCGCATCCCCCCTCCCCTCACTCACCCCCCAGCGAGTCCTGCAGCAGCCGCGTGAGCTTGGAGTCTCGGTAGGGCACGTGCAGCGCGCGGCGGCCGCGGTCCCCCAGCGCATCCCCCCTCCCCTCACTCACCCCCCAGCGAATCCTGCAGCAGCCGCGTGAGCTTGGAGTCTCGGTAGGGCACGTGCAGCGCGCGGCGGCCGCGGTCCCCCAGCGCATCCCCCCTCCCCTCACTCACCCCCCAGCGAGTCCTGCAGCAGCCGCGTGAGCTTGGAGTCTCGGTAGGGCACGTGCAGCGCGCGGCGGCCGCGGTCCCCCAGCGCATCCCCCCTCCCCTCACTCACCCCCCAGCGAGTCCTGCAGCAGCCGCGTGAGCTTGGAGTCTCGGTAGGGCACGTGCAGCGCGCGGCGGCCGCGGTCCCCCAGCGCATCCCCCCTCCCCTCACTCACCCCCCAGCGAGTCCTGCAGCAGCCGCGTGAGCTTGGAGTCTCGGTAGGGCACGTGCAGCGCGCGGCGGCCGCGGTCCCCCAGCGCATCCCCCCCTCCCCTCACTCACCCCCCAGCGAGTCCTGCAGCAGCCGCGTGAGCTTGGAGTCTCGGTAGGGCACGTGCAGCGCGCGGCGGCCGCGGTCCCCCAGCGCATCCCCCCTCCCCTCACTCACCCCCCAGCGCGTCCTGCAGCAGCCGCGTGAGCTTGGAGTCTCGGTAGGGCACGTGCAGCGCGCGGCGGCCGCGGTCCCCCAGCGCATCCCCCCTCCCCTCACTCACCCCCCAGCGAGTCCTGCAGCAGCCGCGTGAGCTTGGAGTCTCGGTAGGGCACGTGCAGCGCGCGGCGGCCGCGGTCCCCCAGCGCATCCCCCCTCCCCTCACTCACCCCCCAGCGAGTCCTGCAGCAGCCGCGTGAGCTTGGAGTCTCGGTAGGGCACGTGCAGCGCGCGGCGGCCGCGGTCCCCCAGCGCATCCCCCCTCCCCTCACTCACCCCCCAGCGAGTCCTGCAGCAGCCGCGTGAGCTTGGAGTCTCGGTAGGGCACGTGCAGCGCGCGGCGGCCGCGGTCCCCCAGCGCGGAGATCACGTTGCCGAGCGCCAGCAGCCCGCAGTTGATGGAGATGCCCTCGCGGGCGCGCTCGCCCGTCGCTCCTGCGGAAGATATCACAGAGTCATCATCATCATCATCATCAGCCTGAACACGTCCACTGCTGAACATAGGCCTCCCCTTTAGACAGTGACACCGAACGACAATTTGCCACTTGCATCCACCGGTTGCCTGCGACTCTTTCGATATCGTCGGCCTATCTAGTGGGAGGAGTGACAGTATCGAGTGCCCATACCTGTCCGCTTCAGCCTCTCCGATCCAGCCAAGTCTACGAAGTGGAACTTGGCAGTCAAGGTCTCGTACTGGTCGGGTGAGTCGGTGTCCGCCTCTCTCTCCGCCCCCTCTACATCCGCCGCCAGCCTCCGCTGTCGGAGGAGCAGCGAGAACACGGCGTGCGAGCGCGACGAGGAGGAGTTCATGTTGGTCGCCGCCGTGGTTCTCGCTAGGGCTCCGGCCCGTAACGCGCCTAGGGCTTCTTGGATTCCTGGAATAAACAACATAGAATAAATATCACGTAGGTTTTGATGCGTATCCAGGATTACCTATAATCTGGTTGCAGACAGTGACATAGGAATATTTGTGATAAGGACCTACCCCCGTATTGTAACCTCCAAATTTCTTTCGCTCCACTCAACGTCACTTGCCTGTTTTGGTATCGTTAGTTGTCAAAATTTCTTGGTAATCAATTTACCTCTAACTGGACGCATGGACGCTCCAACAATTTTGACACCACCGCACCCATCTTCTGTTATCCGTAACGCGCCCTGAAACAATTCATTAATTCATTATTTAAAATTATTTCGTTATGTATCGGCGTCGAATCTGGGTGCACAAAATTGATCTTAGATTAAAGACACCTCCTAATTTGCTGGCACTTTTAAAACTAATGGGATGACAATAGAGGCTAGCACAAATTCAAACGAACAAGTTACCTAATTACTATTTGGTTTTATTATAGTTAATTAAGTGTCCTTTGAATCGTTACCAGTAGTAGTAGTCATACTGGGGAAGAAAAACGCCGTATGTGATATCGTACGTCGTGCTTTCAAATTCTAACAGTTTGAAACAGACATAAGAAACATTACACTCTGAACATAAGACGGTATGAATTACATAAAGATAAACATTGTAATCCACAACACGTAAGGTTTCATTCTTCCGATTACAACAAAGCTGCTATTTTCAACCTTGTTTTCAAGACACAGAGTGCAAGTGCAAACACAGAAACTCGTTTGAAAACTGGACATTATTATACATGTAACTGCATGCTCTGTTTACGTGATACGATTGTAAACCTGTCATTGTTCCCCTAGATGCACTGTGTTTGTAAACATGGGTACCTAAACAGCTGATCCAGTCACGACTCACGGTACTGACACATCTAGTGTTGCGCAAGAAATGGTAATAAGTACCGAGAAAGATTCTATTGAATGCACACTGTTTCGACAAATGCGCCAGTTGTAGCATTGGCGATTGACATTCTAATCGCTCATCACAACATTTCAGACATTCGAGGTATCGATTGAGCTGATGCGCTCATACGTTCATTATGTAGAGGATATTGGTATTTCAAAAGTGCTTGTTTGTTTGTATTGCATCCCAGTGCGAATGAATTGCGATGCTAACAACTTCAGGAGGGCGCTAATTCTAAGGGGCTCGTTGCGTAAGCCTTACAGTCTACCTCAATTGTTTGCATGTTCAGACCAAATCGTATTCCTGCAGAGCATGACTAATGCCCGTTCTGAGCCCCTATTTAACTTTGCGCAACCGACAGGTTCATCGTTGTCTCTATCTGGCACTAAACAAATGATAAAGACAGCAATACAATTATCGTTTGGTAAAGGGGAGCAGAAACCGGGAATTAGATAGAACGCTGTCAGCAACGGCATACATTCATGGACAATGGACACCTCAACTAACCAACAACATCATTATCATCATCATCATCATCATCTTCAGCCTGAAGACGTCCACTGCTGAAAGCATGAATGTATGCCGATTCATGAACAACGGACACCTCAGCTTACTAACAACATTATCATCATCATCATTATCATCTTGAGCCTGAAGACGTCCACTGCTGAACCCCAACTGCTGTGTCCTCCTTAGCCACATCGAACGACAATTTGCCAGTTGCATCCACCTGTTGCCCGCGACTCTTTTGATGTCGTCGGCCCATCTAGTGGGAGGCCTACCTACATTGCATCTTCCAGTCCGTGGTCGCCACTCTAGAACCTTTCTTCCCCATCGGTTGTCAGTTCTACGAGCGATGTAGCCTGCCCATTGCCACTTCAGCTACCACCAACGTACCTTGGAAAACGGATCTTTGGCCGGATCGAGGAGGTCGACGATGTCTTCATTGTAGAGCTCTATGAACTGCGCTTGGACGGAGAACTCAGGCGGCAGCTGGCCCTGCTCGCGCGCAATCTCTGCGCGCTCGTCCGCCCCGGAGAACAAGTCGCGGATGGCGCGCGGGATGATGCCGCGGCGCTCCTCGTCGCCGTCGCCCTCGCCCTCCCAGCCGCTGCCCATCGTGTATGTCTTGCCGGAACCAGTCTGTGGGCAAGAGTTAGTTGTTACGGACAATTCCATAGGTAACAAATTTGGCGTGAATGTATGGTCCTGAAAGGCACTGCAATAGCGTTTGCAGCAGTAGCAAGCGAACGCTTTTGGTCTAGCGCTTGGTAGAACGCGAGCAGTTCAAACGCTAATTTGAAAATAACCATAAAGTTGTCAGTTACCTGGCACTTTTTTGAGTGAGAAAAATCAGTTAAAGTGACGTACTACTCGTATATGATATTTCTCTCAAAGCAGTTCTGCGCATTTCTTTCAATCTTTCCGAAAACCCGTCTACCGTCGTCCGTTCTTGCTTTGATCTGATTTTATCTCTAGTTCCAAGGTTTCGAGTATACATCTTTTCTAGTTATGAGCTACGCGCAGTCTCTAGGAGAACTTTTACCTTCACTTTCCTCGCGAAAGACGGCTGTAATGTATTAATTACCGTCTACCAGCAAGGGGCGTGACAGGGTTCCCACGGTCACGGTGACCGAACGCCACTCACTTTCTAAGCCATGCAGATTGGCCAACAGACACCAAATAGACTAGGGTCATCGACACTCTTGTAAAGACTGAAGAGCCAACAGTAATGAAGGGGTTTCGTATAGTGTAGTACGTATAGATGTGGGGATTGTGCGGTGCAAGACATGAACCTTACTAAGTGGCGTTTAATAAAACCCCATAAGTTAAAAAAGTCTAAGTATAGGAAAAGCTACAAGAAGTTGGCATTAGGCTGGAAAACAGTCACTACTACTTGGACCGTCAGCAATCTTAGTCGAAGACTAGTCTAATGCTTTAGTTCGCGGTCGTGCGGCAGTCTATGGTACCGGTTCACATAATTTTCTTGGTAATTTGTTTAAAATGACAATAAAACTCAAAAGGAATACGTGTCTATGTTAATGACCTTAAAATTTTATACAGATACGTTTTTCTATAACGCTCGGTTATGTTTTTGTATTAATGAGGACCATCAAAACCACGACGCAATCTTCTTCTTCTTTCTTATCTTTCTCTTTTTTATATACAAAAATCAATTGCTGTTCGTTAGTTTCGCTCAAACTCGAGAACGGCTGGACCGATTTCGCAAATTTTGGTCTTGAATTATTTGTGGTCCAGGGAAGGTTCAAAAGGTCAAAGTCACTATTCCACGCGGACGAAGTCGCGGGCACAGCTAGTTTACAGTAAAAAATGAGAAACCTATTACGAAACAAACAGTTTGGTTCTTGGTTCTTAATAATACACAGTTCGTGACTTCAAGAGCCATTTGGCAACACTTGGGCTGTTCGAGAGCACTGCAAACACATCAGATGTTCGGAAGATCATGCATGAAATCGAAAGTTTGTTTATTTACGAGTGGCGAAATCGCTGCATTTGAGAAACTTTGAATCGTGCTTTTCCATTTTATTTCTTCGATAAAAGTGGGATTCCGTTTGCATGTCACGATATTTTCAAGTCTTATTAAGTATTATAATTCGGACGGATATTCGATTTGGAGCACGTTCCAAATCCTAATGTTCCTAGACAATTCAAATTTAATGTAGGTACTGTTTTATTTGGCCAGTTTGTCTCTTGATGTGGTCAAAGCACAATGCAAGCTCTGTTTGAAATAAATGTAAGCAGAACGTTTTCTAGCACGAATGCAAAGGTAAACCTAACATGAATTGACAACCAACAAAAACTAGTAAACTATATACAAACGTTAAACGTTTCTAACATAAAATGGCGTGCGAAATAATTGCAACTCTTGCAGTTTAATCACCCACCGACTATATGATTAGACTCGGTGCGCGGTTCGGACTTTCTCTCTTTGTTACGCCCACGAAAGAGAGAGACAAGTGGAAGTGAAAAGTGGGCGGGGCGCGCGAGCCAAGCATATGACTCGTAGCTCAAAACCAAACGCCAGTTTTGTCATACATGCTGTGTCATGCTCTACGCCTGCCCCACAATAAAAAATGGCTTATGTGCAGTTTTAGAACCCATTACAATGGAGCACATCATTTAACGCACATTTTCAAACAAACAGCTGTTGACTTATATAAACCTTTAGTGACGTAGTAACTTTCAACAGTTTTTTGGCAACAGCGGATCCGATACAGATATCAAGTTAAAACACTTCCACTTTTGTCTACGTTCCGTGGTTACGGCTCTATCAGATCGCGGCGGTTCAGGCACGTACTGGTTTTTCTAGATTAACAATTTCAATTTATGTCTAAGATTATATCAAGTCTATGAAGAATAGCTAGAAGTGCAGCGAACTGAGAAAACCGTGTTATAATAATTCAGTAAAATATTTTTTAACATGTCAAAGGTTCCAGATGCTATTTTTTTACCAGTCTGCTCGTAATTACCTACTGCGACTATGACAGTGTCTTGTCTTATCTTCAATAATCTGTCCCTCTTGTCATTTTGAGTGTAGTTCTTCTCCCATCTTCATTTATATTTTCCAAAAATCATCCTATCTCGTTCCCACTACTGGAACGACAGTCTTCTCTCAAAGAGAAAAGGGATAGGTCAATCCTTACCTCCATCACACTTGAAAAAACTTTAGCACACAAGTTGGGCTACAAATAACAACCGTTATGAAGCTAAATAAACTCACCCTGTACATAAATAAGCGATCAACAAGCGATGGTTACTCGATCAAGCTGTCACATGTATTTAGCTATTGCAGGCACGCGCTGCCTCTGGCAATGGCAGACAGACGGACGCCGCGACATTTATACATTTTACAGCATTACATAGTTAGGGAACACGTGCTCTGTTTAGTTACGACCCACTGTGATGTATGGTGTTTGGTGCTAAGAATTCGTATTACGATAATTATATAAAAGCTGTTTATAAGGCTAAGCACATAATTGGCAGATGGAAGAGTTAGTACACTATTTTGTAAGAAAAGCATTTAGAAACGTGTAAAATGAAAACATGTTTTTCTTGGATGTTTTATTAACAGCGGGGAAGTGGTATCTAAGGTATCGTGAGAACAATGGATTTTTTGTTGTTTCAGCAAATTATTAGAGCACAATGTTTTCACAGCAGTGATCGAACGAGGCGTGTGCACGCGAGCTAATTATCGCCCAATCTGTGCAGTACATTTGTACAATAGCTATTAGATTCAATCATGCGGTAGGTCCGATAAGCATCGACTGCAAGCCGATTGTCGGTAATGTCGGTGCCGACCTTATAGGGAGTGTAAAGGCGTCGGCGGATCCAGCCGTGTGGACATGCGCCAAATGAATCTCATAACGAGCTTATAAACCTGTGGATAGATACGTATCTTATCGCAATAAGAAAAAAATAAATCTTTGATATGAGTTCGAAGTTGAGATTTATTGTGACTAAGTGTTTTAGTTTTTCATACTGTGATACAATGATACAACGCAAAGGAACCCTCTGGGGGAAACATTTTACAGCAGAGGTCTTCCACTGCAATATTACGCATACATACAACCAACTCTAGACACATACGCTGAACACGTGAATATTATGTTCTATAGTGCTTGTTTCCATAAAGAGTATATGTGTCTATGTACCTTTCTGAAACATAGAAGTGTTGTTTTCAATTAGCAAGTAGGTACAAATCACTAATAAATACATGCTGGTTAAATTTAACAAAGTCGATACTGTAAAGCAAATATTACACGTTACGTAGTCAGGTAGTCATGGGTCAAGGAGCATGTTGCAAAAATGATATGCTGCATATTTACATGCGTAGATGTAATAGTTTCTTCGTTGCAAAGACAGACCTTCAACTCTTGAAATGTTGCTTCTCTGTCGAATGAAGTACCTAGCGCCGGCTTCTGCTGTCTCAGCTTATCAGTCAAGTCTTTATAGTGACATTCATTCCAAATGTTCTTATTTAACTAGCAGACTGATTAAGAACAACTACATAGCTGACTTCCAAATCTCACAAACTATTCCGAGGTTAGGTACTTCTAGGTCCATTGAGACTCGATCGAAGCGATCTTAAATTAACAGACTTGAGTACTTGACCCACAGGCCGCCCAAGAGTTTCTAGCTTGGCCATTTTTTCCGCTTAACTTAAAGTTAACAGATCGATGATATGATTGGACATGGAACAAGTTTTTTATTCGTCACTTCTTCCTCCTCCCCTTGCGTAGTTTCCCCAATAGGATATGACATGACACTTCATGGGATAATCACTTAAAGTAGTCCCATACAGCCTTGAAACGCCATTCATTCGCATTAATGACTATGCGCATGCAAATCAAACATTTAAATGCATCATTCTCAATCCAATCATTGAGAGGCCAACATAAGACTCCCGAGCCGTTGAGTCTCATGCCAGACCATTAATGATATTATAAAGTGTTTAGTACTTGCGCAGGAGCACCTTGTTTGGTCTGATGTCATACATAACAAGGCGTCGCGCGGCGGAAACGACCTTGCGAATACATTTAAAATATCCTTAGATACGACTTGTAAACACCTATATCGGCATATAGGTGAGCTATGGCGAAATTGTGTTATTAGCATGTGTACATCCAATAACAAAATTAAGAACCAGTATACGCTGATAGATACACCGACAAAAGTCCCTGTTGTTTTCACTTCCAAATTAGTTATGAACGAAAAATTCTCAAATATTGCGCAGGATAGTTTTATAGAAAGTATGGCAATGTTTAGCGACTGTCGCTAACTATACTTCCCCTTAGTATGAAAGTATCGAACACATGGAATATCAGGCGCGATAGGTACTTACAAACCAGGACCGAATCTCAATGCGCAAAATAATTAAGGCGCCCAAGATGGGCGAAAGGCGGAAATAAAATGAATAAAAAATCAACTAACAACCAAACTCTTGTCATCAGGAAGAAATTATCATCAGATACGGACAATAATTGCCCCTTATTGCTGGCGAATCTTACACCCGACCGGTCGAAATGTCACGAGACGACCATAAGGCGAAGTTTACATAACACCCCAAGAGCAGTTCAGTAGCAATTATGTGTAATGTCAACAGCCGAGGTAAACGCACGATAATGGATGCGCCTCCGGCCGACCTCCGTGGTTGAATGGAAACTTGAAAGCTGAGTTTCAGTTAACGTGCTCTTTGCATGCGTAGTGCCTTTAGTAGGTTAATCATCCTGACATGAAGGAATTTGCTAAGCTATGCAGTTTTTTTTGTCTATGCTTTACGTTTTATTTTCAATGGCTAAATGCCTGCCACATGCATCTAGGCACTAAACGCTGTTTAGACGCGCTATAATATGGTTCCATGCAATATGGCTATCATACAATTTCTATCCTTTGCAAGTCACTACAGCGAATGTCCCAGTCACTATAGCGAATGAGCAATAGAAGTAATAAAAAAAACACATTTAAGAACTTCACGAAAAATATTTCAAAAAGATAGACTATAATCCCAATATACTTATTCCTCATCTATAGCGCCTCTTCAAGTTTATGACTATACTTTGTTGTTTTCAGAACCAGTTATTAAGGTGAGATCAAATAACTCGTTTCATCGTAGACTGTCGTGGTAGAGATTTAGGTTTTAATGAATTTACGGTGATATAGACCAGGTGTAGCCGCTTTGCAAAAAGCTGCCTTACGTCTACCTACTGTATAAGGATAGGTACAGTGTACCCGTTAAATGCCAGCGAGTGAATGGACTAACGATCAATACTTCACAGCTGGTACGGGTAGGGAAATAACGGAGAACACGGATACCTTAAAAATATAACATGCGGTTTACCTACTTGCCGCTCGGGTGACGGCGAGATGGACCGCGTGGACCTTCTTTGATCCTTGTCTCAATAAATATATTTATATTTGGGACTGTTTCAGTACCTGTAGATTACTTTATGTTTTATTGATTCGGAAGATATCGTAAAGTAAAAATGTATAGAATTTTGTTAGTCGTCGATTTATTAAACGGTCTTTAATTGGGACTTTGTATAACCCCGAAAAAATGGTCATAAGAATAACTCAATTCACGGTCGAGAGATAAATATATTATTATCCACAAAAAATATGGATAGTTGATGAGCAGTACCACGAATAGTGCATAGTTCTCTTTTCGTAAGGACACACATGATTGGCTGGCTCGTACGTCAACTGAGCCCGCTCCAAATTGTGTCCGCGGGATCAGTTGACCTAATGAATATTTAAATCGGTCAACTGAACCCATGCTTTGGGGTTATTCTGAAGCATAAAAATAAAAGAACGGCGTCCTTGTATTACATATTATTCCCTATTCGTATACGTATTGGTCAGAGCTATTGGACCCCTCCTATTATATCAATGTTTGCTAGCCCTGGTTATCTGTAATCTGTGCTGTCGTGATGACAACGAGATCTTATCAATGTTTGGCGCCTCTGACTCATTAACATTACCTTGCCATAACAGTGGGTACATAGAATGTCAGTTTGTATGTTTGTATGCTGTAATCCAAGATTATGTTATAAAGGCCCCTATGAAGGTTTGTTTTAAAGATAACATGACAAAGTCATTAGTTTTCATGGTTTTCCTCTGCACTGGCAACCTTGCCCTGAGTTCAAAATCAAATAAGGCTACCAGACTCTGAAGGCTCCACGCCTCCGTCAAAATCATAAATATATAAGTATCGCCGTGATAAATCATTATAATATTACGATTGGGTTTCCCTCTTGTGATGTTTTTATGGGAATGTCTACAATTTATGTAGGTTTATCTTAATGCGCATAACCATTTGAAAGATTATGCCCAAAATATAGAAGATTTTATTGTGTCTGATAATTTGGCAGAGCTGTTATTGTGAGTTATTATACATCACAAGTCTATACTACATCCAATATATTTTACCTGCATATAGACGATTAATTAAGCAAACCCCGTATGTAATTGAAACCATTTATGGCCACCCTAGCGCCCGCTGTATAAGGGCGGGCGGCGCGCACCTCAGATCCATATCGGCGCACGCGCATACGCACACTGTACCTACCGTTTCCTACATAGTGAATGATATATAAAGAAACCAATAGAAATAACATTCGCTACCTTGGAAGTGCTGGAAACTTCATAAAGAAACAAAAGGATAGGGCTTAATAGATCAGAGTATGTCGGTGGACTTGCGATGTAAGACAATACTCTACTAATAACTCTACACAAACAATGTATCAAATGTTTCGGCACTTTGCATAGAGTTTCTCACAGAATCGTCTGTGATGAACTCTATGCAAAGTAGGGCAATGAGATTGTCATTGGGATGTCATGTGGACCTCAAAATCATATAACAGACATTATAAAAACCAAGTGAAAAAGGAACGACGACGCGGCAATAGACGAAACTAACACAACTAAACGAAAAAATTGACTTTAAAAGCACAATGTGTGCCAAACATGTTATAGTGGTGTATTGCTAATGTTGCCATTACGAGCATTCTTTGTCAACTGTTTACAACATAGGGACTAATATGCAGTGTCATCCAGCAATGTTTGTATAGTTGAGTGTATGTTGCAGTGGAAATTTTATACATTTTTACACGATTTCTGTGTAGCTAGATTTGGTGCCGGCTCCTAAATGGGCAATGCAGTCACTTGTTTTTCCACGTTTATTAGTAGGTACGGATACCGCAAAACGCAAAACGGTCGAGACGAATACCTACGATTGCGGGCAGTATACCACTTATCAGTCAAATGCTTGGTGTGGATTAGGGATTATACACCGATCTATACGGGCTCAAAATCGTTTAGCAACCAGTCAATTTCATCTATGGTAAAAATTATACATGTCAAGGAATAAACTCTAAAAAAATCATTTTGTAGAAAATAATGCCTCAACAAAACTGAAAGGTACCTATTCATATCTGTGACGCTAATCAGCGGAAATCCGGTCCTTTGACATATCCCTTTATCGGCAATAGGAAAACGAACTATGAATGCAAATGAGCGATTCTGGGCTCTATGCATATCATTTTCGCCCCCTTATGGTATTTAATGTCGACACATGCCATGGATGCACCTTCACAAACGCCCAATTGGAAGGAATTACATATAATTTAATATGTCTACAATGGCTGTTTTTGGCATGGCTCCAGCTAGATAATAAGCAAAGAAAAACCTATAAAAAAGGTATAAAAAAACTTGATGATTGACCTCTTAAAATGAGGCCCATTACTCTTAAACAGAACCTGGCCTTCAAAAATCGATTAGCCAATCTCAGACCACATGTCCTCAAGCTTATTAAATTACAGACATATACAATTATAACACTGGTAAAAGATATCGCTTAATTAATAACATTAATTAACTAATTGGTATAACTGCTTTATTAATAGTGCCCATTACCAATGTAAATGAACAATTTTGCGACTGGTTCGAGGTGTTTATTTGCATGCTAAATTTATGTATTACCTGCTAAACTTTTTGCACTAAAAAAGTTCACAACACAAAAAATTACTGCGTAAAAACACTACTTTAATTGCTACATTTGATTTAGAGTATAGAGTAAGCGTCCGTAATTATGTTTAAAAACAGTGTCATTCTTATTTCGAGATTGTTTCTATTTGTACCCGACTGCCGAAAGAGGGTTATGTTTTTACTTTATACCATAAACAATTGCTTTTTACGTATTAATTGAAGGCAGACTCGTTTATACTAGATACACTCACGGCATGTTTGACTCGCGCTACATGGGACTTGAATATCACTTGCCAATGTTATAGCATACTTTCAGTCTGTGAGATGACGTCAACGTAACGTAATATACTCGTAAAAGAGTTGTGTAATATTTATTATTATAATATCAGGTCATCAGGCTCATTATATATATAACAGTGTTGCTAGAGTTCAAGTGCAAGGTGAACGTACTAACTACTTTTGAGCTACGTAATTGGGACCTGTTTTTTGCGATAATATGATCATAGTACGTGCGACAAACAACCGCACGCTATTAACAACATACCTGTTCTTAATTTTTAAACGATTAAAACAAACATTTCGGGTAAGATAGCGCGTAATGATAGACTAGTGTTTGTCGACGCCGAAGTCGAAATATGACCTAAGTGAGAGAATACAGTAGGGAATATGGCAAGAGATTTGCACACCTCCCTAGTAAAATTTTCTATGACATACAATTGAAATGTTTTATGGGCTGTTACTATAGTAAGCATATTTGGTCTTTCTTTTCATCCTCTCGCATAAGATGTGGCAACGCGTGACAACCTACAAAGCTTGCAAAAGTCACACCCAAAAGTTACGTTAGATCTCAAGATCAACGCAGTAGCTAAATTTGCTGGTAAACGAGTCCACCGAAATACGTATCTCAAGTGGCTAGTTATTCGCCAAGGTGAATGCACTGGCACGGCGGAATTGGCCACGATTTGTCATAGTTTATTTACGAGTACAGTAAATGGACCAAGAGGTGGTGACTGGTGAACGGGAAACGCAATTTCGCGGAGCGAAGACGCGAAATTAACTTTGTTATAATCTTAGATCTTAATAGCTCCGACAGAGATGCTTCTGTTTGTATGGAGATACCGAAATAGGTTCATATTTTTGAGGTCTTTGAATCTCCAAAATGTAATTTTGATACTAACAGCTAAAAGCGATTAACGGTAAGTGATTTCTGTTGGCTATAAAAATGAGTCATTGCATCGAAATCGTGGTAAAGTTTATTTTTTAACGGGAAAGCCATTAATGATGCACATCTGGGCGAGGAAGAAAGGCAACGCGCCATGTGGCGACATGTCAAGTGCTTTTTTTACCGTTTTTTCTGGAGCTCCAGAATGCATAACCTGCAACAAACTCCGTAAAAATAACAAATAGGAGTCTCCGAGGTTAAACTATTCCAGATGACATTGATATGGCAGCAAAGAAAAGAATACATGCACACTCTTTGGTGGCTACATGTTATCTTTTATCTCACGACTGCTGTATAATTTACGTCACGTGGTTTGCAATCATATTCGCCGGAAGAAAAATTATAAAATTTAATCGATCCGGCGAATGGAACCGCGGTCCCTATACCTAGTCGTCCCAATCGACGGAAGCTTCGTAATACGCACTATCTACCTGCAGCAAATTGGGACCCGAAGCGGGTGGGGGCATAGGTACTCTAGAATGCAAGGGGGTAGCATACATATTATAGTCGAACATTATGTTGATTGAGATTGTTGTCGAGTGAAGCTGACGCGCCTTGGGAGAGGAGTTCCAAGAGAAGACGAGCCTCCTCGAGCTGCGTAACGTACCCTGGTCTGTGACCATCATAGTTGAACATGTTCCTGTCACCACGATGTTCCAAAGGTGCCCTTTTATAAGCAGAACCCTGGGTAGCTGCGTCTAGAATTTATTTGGAGGCCCACCCCGCGATGGTTGGAACATGGTCACGAAAGACGAAGAACTTAGATTCCACTTAATACCATGCAGCCTAAACCATAATGATGATAAACTGTGCCTTAATGTTGTTGTTTACTTTAAGTCAATATATTATCCACACATGCTATGTTGTTTCTCATAAACTGTTTACATAATAAATAAACCTACCAATGAGCCTATCTACTCATATTACCTACACGCTGAAGTTTATACTCGTTTCATGAAAATATTTACGTTACATCGTAAAAATGTAGTTAAAAAATAAATCCATCAAGATTAATAAGCGCTACAATGATTACGGCCTATCACGGGGAGGTCGTAGCCACGTGGGCGACAAGGCCCGACCGCCGCCTGCGCATGGATCCGTTCAGCTCTAAGGACCGTATAACACGAGCTATTTCCGAGCGTAGGCGATGCCAAATACACTGTCATGACATCGCAATTGCAACAGCACCGCTGCGTTCAATTACTGAGATTTGCGTAGAACCTACCAGCACGGTGCCAAATGTTTAGGCTTTCTGCCGCTTAGAGAAGTCGTACGCTACAGTGACTGCACTGTTGGATACGTGTCGGATTTAGTCTGCAAGATATTATGGCGAGTAGCCGCCACTATCCGTCTTACCACAAAAGTTTAAACCAGAGTTAAACAGATGTTTTTATAATTTCGTTCCACAAAATCGACCTCTATCACTCGCGTTGTCTTATTCAATCCTGGCACTCCTAATTATTTTACTTGTTCATTTGTTATCGAGTTAGAAAAAGCGAGGGTTAGACGTCGATTTGTGGGGAAAATATTTAGACACATCTGTTCAACTCTTGTTTAAATCTTTTGTGGTAAGACGGCATATGCCGCAAACAAATGATGCCCGATCTATTAACTAGCCATTAACTAAACGGGTCTAATTAGCACAGAAACTAATATCAAAATAATTTTGTCATTTTGATCTCCAATCTGTCTCAGCGACAGCGCAACGATTCAACGGCGTCTCGGCGGTATGGCTCTCAACGCCTACACTGAAAATAGCTTGTGTGATATTGCTCTTATTATTGTCATGCTAATGCTCATTCTTCAATGCTCATGCAAATCATAAATCGGTGCTGTCATTGAGTTTTTGTAACGTAACATCATTAGCAACAGTGGGCGGCGCAGGTATTCGAGAGCAATTAGGACTCCTGCGTCATGCTGGTAAGGAACACGAGGAGGTAATTGCCGTGGCCTCTTTCTGGACTCTCCTCTTAAACGAGCATGGTCAATAATATGTTTTTTTTTAATCTGTGGTGGAAATGAGACATGTGGTGGACTCTATGGCTGTTAAACCGCATTCTGTGATCTAAGTTTTTGGGTTTTTTATGCCAGTACTATTGAACATAGTGTACCTTATAGGCAGGTTATGGGTATGTACCGTGAGTACTTATCTAAGAACACTTTGTACTCCGTCATCGTTTGAACTGGTGGACTATTGCTAGCCAGATTGATTGACTATTGTTCGGCCGCCCGGCATGATGTCATACTGGACCTAAATCGTGATTTTTTCAAAATCATTTATTACAAAAGGTAACCACCATAGTTTAACGTCTAGTTAAGAGATAAGAAAACGACAGTACATGGAAAATTTAGTCACACTCACAAAGGTCCTACCAAATTGACAACTTCATCTATCTTTTCAAACAAAGACTCGTGTATTTGTTAGTATTGTCTAGTTATTTTACCAGTTTGGTTAGTCAACTGAATATAACGCCACAATTGAGATTGTAACCTAACGCAATAGCGTCAATTTATTCCCAGCCGGGCAGTGGCACCGGCAGTTAATTTCATTTCTAAAGCCTATACATACCTATATAGATGATGTCGTAACCGGCACACAATAACCGCGAATACGAATGTATCCCACCCACAGTCATGGGCAACATACTACCGATGTATAATATTATTTGAGCTGAAATAAAATTGCAGTCATTTAATCGATCTAAGAGTCAAACAGTTCAACGTGTAATTCTAGAACATAAATCAACATTTTAAAAGCTTTTGCGTTGAACATTAAATGGCTAGATAACAGCTATAGCTAAAGCCAAAGAAGCAACAGAGGACTTAATTTGCAAAATAAAACCAATCACCCCAAAAAAATCTACTCATTTATCTAGTTACATCAAGGCTTGCTTTGTAACGTTACAGTCAAGGACAAGCAGTGAAAAGTGAGCCACATACAGTGAGCCTGAATCTATGAACTGTTCCATGGATCAGCTAAACGCAACCACAGCCCAGCTCGCACAGCAACCCGAGACTGCGTGGTGGGCGGTTAATTTCACCGCACATTTGCATGATTGGTCGGTGTAATGCTCGAATAAACCGAAGACAAATTGGACGTGACACGCTGAGATTAAGCAGTTTAACGTCACCATCAGTCACGCGGAAAAGACATACAAAAACCAATTAAATTCGGCATTGGTGACGCTACTGTGTTTTTGAGTGAATGAGCGCAAAAATAATCAGAATATTATGCGTCTGATGGCGTAACATTTGATGAAGATCTCATAGCCTTAGGTTAAACCTTCAACCTCATTCTAAGAGATCTACCTCACATGCTAATCATGAAAATGATGATAATGATGCATGATGTCATTGAACGAACGTAAACTCATGCCCGTTGAATTGATGGTAGATTTCAAACGCAAGAAAAGACAATTCTATAGAGGTTGATTTAAAAATTACCATTACTAATTCAAGTGATCAGGATTGTCACTTGGTGTGCCAGACATTTTATTAGAATCCGGCTTATCAAGTTTTTCAACAAATCTGTGGCAACTTATTGAGGGCATATTGTCGAAACAATTTCAGATCAATATCGAGTAACGGGGGCTCGAGTGATTAGACAATAACTATGCAGTAAAGTAGGGCAAAACACGCGAGGTTTACAGACGTTAAAAGGCTTTAGTGTTACCAGATGGGCACAAAAGAGTTTGCAACATGGAAAATTTTAAAGTCAAAATATACGAAATGACGTGTGCACCTACGCGGTACTGTGCTGAACTCTTGAGAAACGTAAAATAATAAATAGTACTGTCGTAAGGTTAACCCCACCATCTGTTACTAAATTAAAACACGTCATTATACGTTATTTATGTCCTCGCACATCAAAGTGGCGGCTTCTCCTTTAGTTACTCTCATCACATGTCATAAATTTTCAATTTACTACCTCACCGCTACTACATCTGCCTGGTATGAATATTCATCACGAACTCTATAATAGACAAAGGGGTCTCGCATCGGAGACGGTAGAGAGGACCCAGCCACCCAGCATTATGTAAAGTCGCTTCAAGTGTACGAAACTTTAAAAATAAGCGAGATTGTAGCGCTATATATCACACTAAGTCACTTTCTATTCTGTCTTATTACGAAGGTGGCGTTCATTTCTTTCTTGTCATCCCATCGTGTTCGATTTCAATTGTGATCTGATTCTAACTGAAAGTGTCCTCACATTGTGTAACCGAGCGAGTGCAAACAAAGACACCTCTGAATGTGTATTCCGTGCGTTACCAATTACAGTTCTCACATAAATCGTGAGATTTCCTACCTGTATGTCTGTATAGGTCTAGCGGTGTATAAGGCATGTTTGCCCGAGTAATTATGGCCAGCTGTCGCGGCCTTCACGGTGTTTTAATATAATTGTTGTCGTAACTTGATACCGACACAGGCGCAGGGCCTCGTGTTCAGGTGAGCGAGCGACGTTTACCTCAGACTCTATGAGTTTGTGCATGATGGCTTTTCACAGAAGAGATATTATGTCAATATATCATTGAATGCGGGACTAATCCATGTCACTTTACTCAATTTCAAAGTTCCAGACTATGCCCCAAAATGTAAACTGGATGCAACCGATAGTCTAAGGATCTGAGAGGCACTACGCATGATGAGTCCTCCTTGTGGAGGGAGGGAGGTGTATGCCATTTTCCTCAGTCCATTTATATGCCATTCTGGAAGAACCATTCAACCTAAAAATATTCCGGAAACAATATCTGACGTGGACAGCAAACATGGCTTCTTTCCGGCAACGCGAGCAAAACATAACTCACAACGACAAAACCGCGCGTTTCTTTGACGGGTTAAAAATACGACACGTTGAAGAGAAATAAAACAACTTAGACGCGCCGCCTCCTCGCGTTTTAGAACAAAAGCCAATTGTGGACCAGTTTTATAAAGGTACTGGTTCGAGAACCAGTTGACACTTATACCAAACTACCAAAGAGCATATAATTGGGTAGATTTAGCTTCCGAATCTAACGACGTCCGGCCATGCATCAATGACTTTCATGTAACTAGCATAGCGAAGAATCAGGCATTTATGCAAAACTTCAAGATACATGAAATCCGTCAACCCTGAATCAGTGTAGTGGACTAATGGCCCATCCTATTTCTTCGAGGGAAGGTCTGACAACGGAGAGGTGTTCTCGTGTGCTACGGTCACAGGTATGTTATATCCCTGATCTAACAGTAAATGTTCTCCAATTAATACTGGAGACCCCTCTTTCGTGTAATTGGAGCGACGATGTGCAAAATGCCTGGCATCGATTGGATTTGCTGTAGTCGGCAATAAAACAATCTAGTATTGTAGCAACAAACGAAGCATGTTGGCCACTTCACACGCAGTGTTGTTAAATATACATTAACCTCATTTGCACAAGTCCTTTGATGTATATATGTATATTTCCCCAAGAGCACAGCATTTCCAATTTAGATTTACCAGATTCCATTATCCCACAGACTTCCGGGCTGTGCTTTGATGTAATTGGTTTGGATTGGGGAAAGTTATTTATAGACCAGCGTTTTGGATTATTTCCTTGTATGTAAGAAATTGATATAATATACGTTATGAAATTTTAGTTGTGTACATAATATTTATGTAAAGAATCAACACTCAACAATTGTTTACTTTCGATCTAATTCTGAGACCACTGAGAATAAACGTACACGTGGATGGGTTTTGACCAAAGCCAATTTTCAGGCCTACACACGGAACGATAAAAGCAGACCCTTTGCTTATACGCCTTACTTACCCTACAGTAAATTCAAAATGCTTTAAATCCGACGCCACGCGACTTCTCACATACTCGGCTCTGACGAATCTCACAACCACGCTCCTTTTAGGGCCCTCCAAACTATCTGACGTCATGAGAAGCAGTCTAACTGACCTGTCCATACGCGAGCACAGTGGCGTTGTAGCCATCCAAGGCCGCCTCCACCAGCTTCCTGACGCACGTGTCGTACACGTCCAGTTGGGCGGCGCTGGGGTCGAAGGCATAGTTGAAGGTGAAGGCGCGCTCGGTGCCCAAGGCGATCCCGCCCTCGCCAGCCACGCCGCCCGCCCTGGCGCATATGGCGCATCCTTCGACGACCTCCCCCGGTGTCTGCGGCCGGATCCTGGAGACAAAAGATCTTATTTTTTTACAAAACACTAGCAGACACGGCCACGCGTTGCTGTGGCTGAGATTTATGTTATTGCGACTATAAATTGAGATGTATAAGCTACCCTATCTTTCAAGTTAGGTCAAACTGCACACGGTGTGCAAATTTGATTTAAATCGGTTAAGCAGTTTAGGAATCCATCGCGGACAAATAATGTGACACGTAATTTAGGAATATGCATTGGCCCCAATATGCATACAGATGACGAAGTAAGTAAATAAGTCACTCCATTGTCCATCACTCGATGGAAGTTCTGGTTAACGAGTGCCGGAGAACTATCCTTGACCTTGTTCTATAGATATAATCTGTTATCTCATAACGTGATCATCAGTAGTCGGTAGCAGTAAACTAATCGATCGCGAGGATATATTGATAAACGATAAGATACCGAGGACTCTACCAGCACTGTCCGAGATAAAATTACAGTAATCTAGTTTGCTGCAGTGAAAACTGCGTTGCAACGTCTATATCAATGACGGATGACTTTCTCTTTACAAGAGAAATGTAATAGCACCATCTGGCAATTAATCTGGTTTACTTGTCTTACTTTTGCATTATGTTTGTTACAAGAAAATCTATTTCTTCATCAATCAAACCGGTGATTTTATAAATGTGAAGAACAAAAACCTACCACGGAATTGATAGTTGTTTTTTTTATCAATTCGATACAATGCACAATGGCGGTGGTAATGTAAGTAAATGATGGAGCTTGGATATTACAGCTCATTGTTCCGGTGAGCTGGACTATAGCTTCGATACCAATCTACAGAACAGCTGAGCGACCTGCGCGACTGTGAAGGGGGATTTTCGGCATGACTGATATTATTATACTCGTACTTTGCACCCGAATTCGACTTGTCCACACGGAAGAAAGAGACGCGCGTCTTTACTATCTGCTAGTTGAATTTGGTTCCAGCTTTATTTATACAAGTTATCTTGAATGCTAAAATAGGTTCTGATAATTTGGCTCGTTTGTTATTCAAAGGTGTTAAACGAAAGCGTGCACAGAGCGGGATTCAAGAACGAAACAGCAACGGCGAAAGTCGCGCACCCTTCGACTCGTTATTCCCATTGCAGTCGCACCAGTCGCATAGGTGTGTACTATGCTTTAGCGCATTGTTCCGGTATGATGGAGTGGCATGGCGCATGGAATGAAACGGAACCACACAATTCTATAAAGAGCGGATGCTCTTATTAACCAGTTTGAAGGCCCATGAAGAACATGGTGGATGTGTAAGACATGGGTATTGCTTTTAAACTGCTTTTGACAATGTGCAGCACATGCGCCGTGCCACTCCATCATGTTGCAATCATTGTAAGCACCTTCCTATTGTCTTGTGCTATCAATCAAGTTAATGATAACATGTATAATGATTGTGGCTTCCTATATCTTATTGGAAACAACGCTAGCAATTTCTAGCCCTACCTACTGTGCTTTCGATTTTGTGATATCTTTTACAATTTTAAAGCTACCGTCTATACTAAGCTACCGTTCTAGACATATTGGATCAGAAAACTTTCAATTATCATGACGGGACCCGTTTATACAATCTTCTATCTGTTATTACCTGATGGTAACATAGCAATCAGCTTTGCAAGTTAGTGCACAGTGTAGTTGTTTAGCGGCGGCTTAGATTTAATAGACACCGCGATGTCCGCGACTCAATGAAAAGCGGACGTTCTAATTTATCACATGGAAGGGTCATGGTGAGGGCAACCACCGGCTGACAATCACATGTGCCCTGAATGCAGGACATATTTCTCCATAGCAAGTGCACTAGAAGTAAGTTGGTCATGAAGTGCAACCTCACTGCGCAGGGCGAATCTTTGTATGAACCATAAGTATTTGTTGTGCCTGGGTGTTTGTGAAACTTTGTCGTACCTGAATGTCTAGACATAGTGAATCCTAGCGCGGTAGAGGGGGTTATGTGTTTGTGACGCTTTATTATCACTATTAACAATCTTTCTACAGAAGTTAAGTAAATGATAGAGCAAATTCAAACTGTAAAAGCTTACTACATATGGAGTTGGAAGCTTCGATCTCTTAATTAAATTTTAATGAACAATAAACTGCTTCTCGATTCCATAGCCATATTTGTCTAGAAAACAGAAAGGCGAGGTAACGTGCATGAAACCGATTAAGTAAGCAGTTTTCCGCGATTGCACATGTACACAAAGAAATAACGGAGTTCATTAACCTCCGCTGCAAATATTGCAAGTGCCTAGGCACTGCAATGCGCGTATTCGTGGTGCACTTTGCACTATAGTGTAGGTTACATTTACCTGACAATTCAGTGATATGATGTAAATTGGCCGTAATGTTGGCTAAGTATAAAGTCCAACCATTAGAAGTGCGTCGGAAATATTTTGACCTTTTATACCTTTATAAAATAGTGCACTATCAAGGTGTATCGGCAAGGTGTAGTAATATTGAAATGTGGGTATGTGTACCTGGTGATGAATCATTTGCCAGGGTACTAAAACCTGAAATCGATAATCGATTTTTTCACTCAAATTGACAAAATAACTAAATATTACAACCCAAACATGATACGGATGACGTCACGTTACGCCGGTAACACAACGCTTGCGCGATGCAGGATTTCTTAGAAACGGCCCTGGCGCCATCTAGTAATTTTTGGTGGAACTTTTACCACAACTTTACTTCTACACCTAGTTTTGTTTGAGTAATGCCGCCGGCTAGAGGTGTACAGTCTTACCCAACTTATATGGTGCGTCGTGAATCTTCGTTCGCGCAGAAAATAAAGTATGGTCCGAAGATTAACGAAATAATGCTTAACACTTACAATCAACCTAAGATCACTATTATAAGGTTCATAATAATACACTGCAGCTGTTAGTTCCATCTCACTCATGCCACGCGGCGATCGCTAAGATGGCGGGGCGGCTGCCGACCAATAGCGGTCAATAGCATTTCCCGCGCTTTGAAAATTCTGCGCAGGTAGAACTGCGATGTGCAACAGCTGCAGTGTATTATGAACCTTATAATAGTGATCTTAGGTTGATTGTAAGTGTTAAGCATTCTTTCGTTAATCTTCGGACCATACTTTATTTTCTGCGCGAACGAAGATTCACGACGCACCATATAAGTTGGGTAAGACTGTACATGTTAGCCTATGCCTCAAGTTCACTGACATTGCCCAGCTGATAACTAGGGTTGAACGATGGTTAGTTTTGCAGTAAACTTTGACGTGTAATAATTCATTACCGTAACTACTTACAGATTTATAGTACCTCCAGACTACTTCGAAATATGTATGTGTATGCGTAGTTTCAGTATTACTACACCTTGCTGTTACACCTTGTATTATTGATTCTCCCGAGTTGCTCTCACAATTATCTTTTAATACCAAATACAGTGATACAAGGTCAAATGTAAGTAATTAATTTACGCTACATACATATACAAATAATATTTCATATTTTAACCCCCTTGTAAGAATGGCTAGACAGTACAACGAAATGGCAAAGAAACACTCTGAGTTAGACATTTTCATCGATAAATTTGGATATTACTCTAAAATTGTAAAAGATGTCCTCTATCTCAAACCGGATGGTTCGGATGCCCCTGCAGTAGTTACTGCTGCGGGTTTGTCCGAATGAGCCAATCTTCTCGTGGCATTTGTAATTTTGTAATTTTTAGTTTTTAATTTTTTGTTGTTTTATTTTTTATTATTGCTTTGGTTGGTCAATGTGCCAAGGTATTTTGGATTTTTTATATCTTGGTTTTGTTATTATAACTTTATTTTATTATAGTACTTTGTGCTGTACGCTCGATATGTTAACATTTTGTTGTATGTACATGCTTTGAGTTGCAATCCAGATCCTAAACACTACTTTAATTAACTTTTAAGTTGCAATGATTGTAATTTGTTTTGTGCATCAAATAAATAAATAAATAAAATAAATAAATAAATAAAATAAAATGTGAAAAGAAGCTGAAGTATACCCCATTGCAAAAAGAATATACATAACAGATTTGCGGTCAACTGAGCCAATCTAGAGTGTCAAAACTGACCTATGGTAACCTTCAGCAGACAAGGTAAGAAAGCGAAATAGTGGTGGCAATTAAAACGCCTCATCCATTGACACAAATGGTTTCAAAGGAACATCTTAGAAAGTTTTAAGACTCTGAACATCGGCAATCGTCATACCCTCGACGCAAAAGAACTGGCGAGCGCGCCGTGCTGTCTGTGATCGTGTTTATGTATGTCCTGTGTGTTCATAAATGCGCTGTCGCACGTGTTTATGTATGTGTATTCAATACGGGGGCTTTGTCCCGCATGTGCGGTTACACAATGGAATACACGAACGTCAGAGCGGCTTGCAGTGAGTACCTTGCATTATGAAGCGCTCGTTGACATAGTTCGACGCGGGAATCTTATCGATCACCCAAAGTTAAGCAACGCACGTATTTGAATACAAGAACGTGTAGTGACAACACCTGACCACTTCCGTGCTTCGGAAGCCATAAACCATTGTCGATCCCGGTTGCTATAGATCGATAGAAGTCGTCAGAGGACCCCTTCGAGGTCGCCCAATTAGTTTGTATCCGTTCAGTCATTAGCAATGATGTCTATAATAGCCATTAGTGCAACTGCTTGTAGACTTTTTAATCGGTAGATAATTAGGAAGCGTGTTTAATAGCAATAGAAACAGGCTCGGATGCCTTACAGTAAAATGCAAGTGCAAGTTTACAAAGAAAACCTCGCCGTTTTCCGCATACAGAAAAGGTAGGGCTAGTCTCGTGTACCGTTGTGTTCTCTTTACATTGAGAGACACACACAGGCTTGAGATCTAGCTATATGCACATGAAATTGAGGATGACGAAGTAGGTATAATACTTACCTACGTATTACAAACTAATACTACCCCACTTTTCCAGTACTGAAAATAATGAAATATATACTTCCTCACTCATTTTAATGTGTTGAACGTCTGAGGCTCTGGTTATTGTTATCGTAATTTTTACTTGTATCACTACATTGGTGTCGATCGTAATAGTTATTTTCAATAATCTAAATCACACTCGTAGTATTTATCAGCTTTGCTACTTCTCGTGGCTCTCGTTTTCATAAGGTTTTAAAGTGACCATCATAGAACTGCGTTATTTTAGTTTCGTATACACTTTGCATCTAAAGCCGTGCCACCATATCAACCTTTTCGTGCTAATTTCACTAAACTTCTTTTCTTTCTTCCCTTATCATTTTGACCAGCTATTTCAGTCTCGTTTCAGAGACGTCGTCGTCAAAGGCTTATTTATAGGCGCTAAAAGACATTACCACCGTCGACACAGACTACAATAGAACGAAACGACTCCTTCCCAATTGTTAGACCATTCGTCTATTCGACGATGAATAATCGCCGGAAATTACCGCAAATTGTGTCAATATGTATGAAAGTAGCAGTGGTAAAGCTTTTTGTGTCTCCATTTAAATATAGTTAAGGCCGTCGAAAACTTCAAGGGCGATTTATACGATTGAGCAACGGCTATGAATAACGGCGGAAATGAGATGTCGAAAAACTTATGTGGGAACATGACTACGCTATATTCGATAGAAGGTATAACTTCTGAAACTGTTAACTAAAACTCAGCTTCTCAATTTGAGTTTTTTTAATGGAGATCACGTGTTTTCTTCGACACAGAGGAATTTCCTAGAGTCCTATGTTTATTCGCTATACGGCACAGCTTATTTAGAACTGGAGCTTTTATCCTGGTAGAGGTTCACGGAGCGTGTGTGAGTTGGTCCGTTTGGACGGCGCGTCGTGAACCTCTGCGAGGAGCTTTTATCCTGGTAGAAGATTCGAAACCTTCACTATGTTTATAACGTGTTTAACATTGTGTTTATTATAGAAAAAAGTTATTCACATAAATGTGAACAGTCATTGAAAATCAATAATGTAAACACGTCCATCGAGTTTTCCTTAAAAGCGCTTTGTTTCGAATATAAACGCCTACAATTCCATCAAATGAATTGAGTAACAATTCGTAAAACAATTTGCAATACTTAGGTGCAAAGTAGCCAAGTGTGCCATCAAACATGTCCTTAAGTAATATTTGCGTACAAATTGGCACAGTGCAATAGGGTTGTCGCTTTTGTCATATGATAAAAATAAACACATACTTATGAAGTCATTGTGGCGAAAGCAAGACAATCAATATACAATTATACACGGCTTTGTTTTAGATGGAAAAAAAAACTAAAACCCTGTAAGTATTTTGATTAACAATTACTAGCTTTAATCGAAAAAATTACAAGCATAAATACTATTAAAAAACCTCCTGTTAAAACAGGAGATTGAAATGTTGCTAAAATGTATTGTGCCAGTAGAGTTTCCGAATTATTTACGGGGGGTGATGACATGACGCATTTTATATATCACAGGAGGGCAACCCTACATTCCTTAAGGCAATCTAGAACGTGCGTAGGCCGCATCTATACTTACTTATAATATCTTTAAATATTTCGCGTGGTCGCCCACTGCCCATTGCCACGGCGCGGTGGTGGGTGGGCAGTCTTAGAAAACTATAACCTTTTGGTAACATTACCTTTCAAACTACATTCTGCGGATGTAAAAGGACAAATGCAAATATTCGTCTAATTTACATTTCTTAAGTTATACGGAATGCGTTTATTGAATACGTAATTCTGAGTAACAAAATATATGCCTATTTATGATTGGACGGTTCAACATTGTAGACACAACGTGACTACAGATAATATTATTTAAATCCATGTTGTTTTATGGTCTCAGAGTGGTGATTGTATAAAAACAAAAGGTAGTATTTTCTTCCTAAATTTTGAATGATTACTTATTCAATCATACTGACGAGTCTATCATTAAAAGTAAAGTAGAATTATTAAC
Source organism: Hylaea fasciaria (assembly GCA_905147375.1). Classification (NCBI taxonomy): domain Eukaryota; kingdom Metazoa; phylum Arthropoda; class Insecta; order Lepidoptera; family Geometridae; genus Hylaea; species Hylaea fasciaria. The sequence continues at coordinate 11,365,186 of LR990193.1, read as the reverse complement.
GCCGGCATTTCGTTGAAATGGCACGTGAAAACCCGGATGTTATTGATTTGTCACGCTTTGAAGTCAAACATACGCAGTAAGTATTATAAATTATTATAATTTGATTTCTTTGAACCTCTTTAACAAGTTACCTTAAGTGTTGCTTATAAAAACGCAGTATAAAGGACAATAAGTTTGTAGATAATAATAATATAATTATATATAGGTACAAGAACAAATAACGGAAAATTGACTCTATAGCTTTCGCTTCATGGTGTTTGATCCCTTTTGACTTTGTTACACTAGTTTAGTGGAAACTAAGATATTGATAAAAACTGTTTGTAAGTAGGCGGTGCGCCGATATCGGCCGGCATAGGCGACTTGACTTCTAATATTCTAATATTATGATACTCGTATAAAACAAATTCGGTAAAGTTTATTATTCTTTTGGCTTGGAACATCTCAAAATTAATTTGATTTCCTTTTGTTCGTTTATAACTGGCATTGCTTTAATAGAATGACATTGTGCCGCGGCCCCTACGTGGGCGCCAAATTATAATTTGCATCATTAATGCAGATAGGTGCACTAAAGAAGCTGAATAGGTCATATATTTTTGTGTCTTATGCCACAGATCACTTAATAGTTACTGCAAGCTGCCATGTATGGATAACTAAAGTACCTACAGGAGTACGTGAGCCTTGATGCGACAGTGAGACAGTGGAGGCGGTAAGTGCATATCCGACGGCAGATTGTTATTGATAAGTTGGGCGAGGCGCAAGCGCCGGAAAAACAATAAACATTCAGGTGTATGGTTGAAACAACACGCCGTGGTTTACAATCGACGGATATAAATTATGAGACAGCTACGGCGCTATCAGACGCACACGAATCGCCGAATTATGGACGGAAGCGATCGTCGCGTGAGGATCGTTGATGTACATTTTTTGCTTTCGTCTATGACTATCATGGAACGAATATAAAGATGGGGGCTTTTTTTTAGAAACGAAACATTAATCAGATACAAGGTTTCCACAGAAAATTTTGAGATCAAATTAATAATGACGATAAATGTAACTGAATACTACACCTATCGATGTTCAAAGAGCAACTACCGCCATAAAACCATACAAACATGCCACTAGATCAGTTGGCATTTAATAGATTCAATTATTCATAACATCGATTGAGAATAATTTAAAAGACAAATACGTGGAAAAAAGCCACGCGTGTAAGTGTATAAGGAAACAAATTATCTTGCCAATGGTGCCATATAGAATGGACAATAAAACGGGTAAGTAATAATTATTACTATGCTAACACTGTTTATAAGGTTCGGTAATTAATCGATCGAGCCCGCATCACACAAGTGTAGTCTAATGACAACCGTTAAGATTTATAACGTGCCTCGAAACACTATTTTAATTAAAATAACGTTATTCGTTGATAACGTTACTTTAATGTAAGAATGGTACGGAATCGTTAGTGAACGTTAATTGTTGTAGGATAATTTTGGCACTTGAAATTTGAAAGGCGTTACATGGAATCGTCATATTTTGCCAATGAATGAACGTCTTATTTTTCAACACCAAGCTACGGATAATGATGCTGCAAACGTATCGTCTGATTGAAGATAATGGTGATAGTTTCTTTCAGGATGGACGCAAAGTATGGCCAATAGTGGGAACATTATGCGAAATACACATTTGAATCAGTATCAATTAAAATACATAGAACATATTTTCAGAACACAAAGTTGAAATCGAATACTCCGAAAACCTCAAAATTCTAACTCATGCACGCATAATATCCATTATCCAACCCCCAATGCACCTACCTGTATTATACTATGTGTCAAGCTGTATCCCTCATGACTGTGCTTCATTATTGATTGTTCATTAGTAGGTACTAGATTTATTCGATCATTTCGAGAGCGGTCCCTTTTGCCGGAAGACTGGGACCGCGGTCCCCATACCTAACGGTCCCAATCGACGGAAGCTTCAGTATACTAAAATATACAAGTAATTGGTGTGAACTATGAAGGCCTCCTAAATGATGTATCGTCCCGCAATGGCCTAACAATGTGACTCTACCAGTTTGTCTGAGTTATTAATTATAGATCAAGGACGACTGGGATATGAATCGGAGTAGGTGGTGATCGATCGAATTTTGTAGGTCATGGGTGTAAAATAAAATGTACAGAGTGATATTAAATTTTTAGACAAGTATTGATTATGTATATTTTTAACACGACACTTAACAAATCAGATATTTTTCATTACGCTCTTAATTTCACGTGAGTAAGAAGTATAAATAAAAATTCAATAAACCTACCTAATAACTACGAAAATAAACAGACCAAACAGAAACAATCTATCTAATTCTCAATGAAAATGAAATGTCACGCTGCTATTGCTTCTCAAGCAATGCGGGATCGAGCTTGACTAGAGCTGCGTAATTCGTAAGGGTTTACACAGATATTATTTAGTATCTGCATGTGTCATTCCGCAAACCCTATAATCCGGGTTCCGACAGTTTGTATTTTTATTCCAGATATATAAAACCTTCATTTTTTTTTTTGGGTATACCGGTCCGCATCATTAGCCTAATTTCAACTGTCTACATTCCCAACAGACCACGGTAGATTTATTTTATAGCAATAGGACTTATCGCTAAAGCTTTCCCCCATCAAACTATAAATGGACACAACTGTATATTACAGCCAATTATTTCAGTCCCTAACAGGTAGGGAAGAAATAACATGTTACAGGTGACAACCCTAAGCATGACTCAGAGGTGATTCCGCAACGCACTGTGGCGTATAGTATCGGATAAGTAATTGTATAGGTAGGTAGGTAATTAATATTTGCTCAACTGAGCGTTGCTTCTTCTCAACGGATATTGCGGTCACACGCATGCTGCGTGTAATTGTTACAGATGCAGTGCAGTCGAAGTTTTTATTTGGTAATGAGGTGATACTGTATGCATAAGGGTCATAATATGAACCCCCATATATACCAAGCGAATAATGATACACATAAGATTTGAGTTTAAAATACATCTATAAATTGTCATACATTTTAACAGATCTAATCACAGCTATAGAAAAATGACTAAGGTCTTCTTCTTAAGTCTTATGTGGGTATATGACAATTGTCTCGTCATCGACCCTCTAAAACAGCCACAATACAGCTATAATACAAACGGCTTCTAACATCAGCCTCGAGATTGCAACCGCTCCTCAACAATGACACAATGCGAGATGCTATTAGATCCGAGATGGCGGCTATTACACTAACGGACTGCACTGGAGACAAGTACAGTTTAATGACTTTTAAACCGATTACAGCCGGCCGTTTGTCACACACATGTGTAATTAATGATATTTTATGTACGAGTATGTCATGTCAACAGTATACAAAAATCATATTATTATCTATATTAAATACGTGACCTTCTTGAACGGTGTTGGGGTGACGTCATAAAACACCACATGACTGGGGAAACAGTCTTACCCAAAGACTGAAGTGACAGGTAAAGAGTATTGCACCTGCGAATGGTAAGAGGTACTTTCGATCCATATTATTTGGACAAAAATTGGTATAGAAGAAATCACTTCTCCGTGTTCACAACTTGCCCAACTGCGTTGAAAGCTGATATCTGATATAGTCATCGATTCAGTATTAAATAATTTGTTGCAGAAGGGTGAATTTTTAAGGGTGGCTTTCCCTAGGGTGAGTATCGACCATGACCTCACCCTCGCTTTAACAAATATATATCAAGGGTGAAAACATGTCCGTCAAGTAAGTAATAGGAACATTTATTCATGTAAATCTATTTTCAAAGATAAAATAGACTATAGCTTTTGTAAACCATTGTTAATTTGTTTCAAATATACAATCAATTGTAATAATTATTTCTTGTATATTGTGAAATTGTTTTGGTTGAAAGAATTGTAAGATTTAATACGCGTAACGTTACGGTAACAGTCGTAACCCAATTTGCATGTTTCGTTTCGAATTAGGCAATCGGTGTGTAACAAAATTGTAAGACTACGCGACAATGCGACGCGACGCGATGCTATACGACGCGACTCAGACCGAAAATATAAAACTCCTAAGTACGAATGTTCAATAATTAACTGTATTACTTCACTACAATATCCGCGACAACTTATTTCTCAGATAGTACTTGATATTTTAGCATTGTTATGGTATTGTCCTGTTCGTAGCTCACCTAGCGCAATGCGTTACAGTTTGGTGTAAACGTCGTCCGGAATAAAGTCGAGGTTGTACAGAACTAGTGTTTAATCTGTGGTCGAGGATAGGTCGCGGCGTGTCCTCTGGCGATTGTCCGCGATCTGACACGGCACAGATCAGCAGATCATTGCGAAACTTGCATCTAGCCTGCGGAGGCATAGAAATAGTTGCTTATAACCTATATATATAGTAGGATACAATGGTTGAACCATCGACAAGAAGAAGTTGCAGATGGGCCAGAAATAGCGAAGGATTCTAAGATTTGAAGAATCGCACTGTTTTTGAGGAACTCCGGAAGAATAGAGTTCCGGTTATCCGGAATGCTCAGTCACTCGAACAAGTACATTTACAGAAAACAAAAATATAAGAATCGATCATTGTTGGAAACATCATTATAAAATAAAATCACCGGAAAAACACCGAGTCAGCTAGAAGTGTGAAACAAAAATACCTGAAGGTTTATAGGTCTGAAGGATCTACAGTGGATTTTCAAATTATTATGTTATCGCATTAATATTCCGCTAATTTCCGGTTAAGTTTTCTGCCATAGTTTGATCACTCAGTTCACGTACAAATATTGAAGTTGACATCACTATTCAAACAAATTTTAAAGTAGAGATGACTCTACAAATCTTTATAGACCTAAAACAGAGTTTAAATAATTATGAGATCAAATCAGTGACTGTGTATGACTGTGTGACATAAGTGCCTTGTTTTAAACGAGCATTGACGACACCATCACAAAATCTTGTAGAGTTCAGTGCCATCAATCATAGGAACAGGATTCTAGAGTTGAGTAGTCAGCTAAAAAAATGTTTAGATGCATTCGTACGAGGACTTCAAGCTGCTCAATGTTAAATAGGTATAACTGGGTTGTTAGATTGAGGGGATCAATTTCTATACAATACTATATCAGAGGTGAATACCAAATAGCACGTTTATCGTCATTTGAGAACATCACTTTTGGCGATTTTCCTTGCTAACTGTACCTACAATTACTTACTATTTGGTTACTCTGCATCGTAACACTGATATTTTTAAGTGTTACACACGGCGTGATCTCATATTATATAGAGTCGTGCAGTGTTCTCGACCAGATAACACGGGTTACATGTTATTTTTGTCAAGTAGCTTATTATTCGTGTGTCTATTTAAATTGTTGATAGTGAGTGGGTAGCCCGTGGTAGAAAGCGGTCATGACACACGGTATTTTTAATCAGTTTCGGCCTACGCCGCTCTACCCAGTCACGGAAGTACCTACCTATTAATACCCACTTACTTGCTGTCATATATCAATATTTATAAAATATATTCCAAGAAATCCCACCATGAAATATCTACTGGGGGAGTGTTATAGTCTGACGCATCCCACCAGCCTTGCTATAAAGCCTTGTTAGAGATTACTGGACTATTTTTATGGAAATTCCACCAACTTATTTGGGCGTTTATATTATTATTACTTGCTTATCTATGTCAACAAGATGATTAGGTTATAGAGTTAAAATAAGAATAACAATAAAAAGTGCTGACGATGTAAATGATGATGGTAATTGATGTGTAATAAATGAATTTAGACTATAGCCAATGGTAACCATACATTTTCGTGGTAACTTCGCGTCTGCCTACTATATAATAATAATAATTCAGCCTGTAACTGTCCCACTGCTGGGCAAAGGCCTCCCCTCACTTTCGTGAGGAGGATTAGGCCATAATCCACCACGGGGGCCATATCCGGATTGGTGGATAACGTGCCTCCGAAATAATCCTCGGGCATGTTGATTTCCTCACGATGTTTTTCCTTCACCGCGTCTGCGTATTATGAAGTTATTAGACAAGGACCTCCATAAAGGAACCTGATTTAAGGCGCGTAAGCGTGACTCCCATTTCACCCCAGATCGAGGAACACACGCGATTTGCTCATAAAACGCCACCCTTTTGTTTCGCGTAAGGCACAGGTAGGAAAAGGTGCACTGTTTCAAAGTAATTGGCACGCATAGATCAGGATGGTATCAGTATAGATAGGCTGTGGTTTAGAACAAAGGATCGGACAGGGACTCTTTAGATTATTACGAGATTCCAATCGAGTTCCAATCACACTTACCTAATAGCATACCAATAGGTGATTTAAAACCTTTCGACCACTAAGCTTTAATAAGCCAAATAAGCCCTCCGCGACAAACTAAGATATTATTTTAGAACAGTTAGACGATCTAGGGCATAGAGCAAGTTTTGTGCTGTCAACTATTGATGACTGTGACATGCAAAACGTATAATATTCTAGCTTGTAGATTCAATAGTTCAAACTCAATTTTAACCCAGTTTTTGTTGGTCAATTGAGTTGATATTTACCATAGGTATATCTGTTAGACTTGATCTGCTAATAGTGACGGAAGGTTGTCAAATATGAATTCCTCAGTCACGACCAGGAGTTTGATGGTGTTTAGACTGACTCAGTGGTGGTGGTTTGATCAGCTTATTGATCGCGTATGGACCCATTCTGATCCGCTTGCTTGCAGTACTGAATACACATTGCATAAAAGCGTGTGTAAAGACAAACTCGTGCATTATTTGTAACTGAAAAATACCCCTAATGGATTTCACCTTGTTTTTCACCAAACATTTTTCAAAACGGACAGCACATATTTATATCATGTTTCCCAATAATTTAGCAGAGCTATAAACAATTGCACATAGTTACACAGCAGGATGCGAAATTACGATTGTGTAAACAGTATGATGTATTGTTTATGTGCAATGTTAAGCAAAACAAAATTATAATGCAATTTGTTTACCTATACAAACAATTGCATGATAATTTTGCACACATAATACATGTCCATATTGAACGACAGACAGGTCAATGTTTACATTTAAAACTGTAAACATTACATCTGTGAACATTCCCAACAATGCTTGCAGTAAATATTTTTAAAGTTAACAAATATTAGTATTGTAAAGACTCTAGCTATTATTCTTGACTAGCAACCGCTAGCCACCAACCCACTAGCTGCTATGTGCATGATCCTACAGAAACTACCATTTTGGGGGCATAATTATATAAATAATATTAAACTATTAATATGTTAATTAAATAAACTGCCTAAATGACCCCCAAATTCCACCAGATGCACCATATTCAAGGCTATTGTTTCACACAACTGATCAAATAAATTATTATATGTGTATTTGGGAAATATCAATCAAACTAAAAAAAATGGTTCATTGCCATCTGTTCTCACACCTGTGAGTACGGCTTTCACGGAAAAGCGAATAGGTAACAACACCCATATGGCCCAATATGGGATGCTGTAAGCATTAGATAGTGAGATCAATCAGTCTTTCTGCTGTCAGTTCTTAGACAAAGAAGAATGACCAAAAGTAGCTGTCAAATAATAAAAATTAAATAGAACTAAGTGAAAATAGAAGTCTAATTCTTGTCCTCAGACCTCACACATCATATCACTATGCTTCATTCTTCAGCCCTGGATCCACAGGCCCTAAGTTCTCACCTGACTGCGACACGGACACTGGAGTCGTCCCCGGCCATGGCTGCACACCCACCTGTACATGCACCAATTACAATAATTATTGCTTGTAATTAATATTATATGAACTAGCTTTATCAGAATAGAAGTGAACTACAAAATGTTTTATTGTACTACCAGTTCGAAAAACACAAAGTACCTTATGTAATTAATAACAATAAATAGCTTCTAATCTTAAGTGCCATGGGTGAACTTGTCACCAAAAGCATTATCATCCAATCAACCTTAGGATGGAGAGATATAATGGAGCCTCAGGCATTGCCAGTGTAAACATAATTCCAAGAAGGTTGTTCAGATGATAATGGCAAAACACCAAACCTTATTCAAATAAGATTCTCATCTACAGTTAAAACCTACAAATAATATAAGTACCATTTATTTTAGAAACACTGTTAAAAAGAAGGACAGAAAACAACAAGTTATTATAATCTGTGTGACTATTTACATAATATCATTTTTAAATTAATAATATATATTTGTGTGCATGACTGTGTAGTGCATGTTGCTTACATGGATCACAAATTAACACTGGATATCTAGAAATGTGTAGTTTACTACACAAGCCGCTCTCGACAGATAAGAGTAGATAGCGGATTGTTACGCTACTCTGATCAATACAAAACAAAACCCTCATGCGGGACTTACAAAGGGCTTAGGGTTCCTTAATTACAGCTCCACTAAATCACATTTCACACAGCGTCTGCGTCAAGACGACACGCTATAACGAATAGATCGACGGGTAGCGTTATTTACGAATTTCTTTCACTATTATTAATTTCTAACAACGAAACGCAGTCCACCGATCACGTACTTGGTTAAAGTAAAAATTACGCGCCACTTATGTACTTTAACTTGATATATGAAGTGGTTTCAAGTTTTTAAATTATATCGCGAAATTGAAAGCGGAAATAATAAATGCAGCTAAAATTACACACAACACCCGCGTCGCGTTGCGCGTTTGACAACTGACTGTTTTGATTGACAGTATTTTGACAGTCAACAAGCTGATCTGAACAGCTGACGCCGCTGTGACATTGACGGCTTAGATTAATATTACCATCATTTATGGTCAGGATTCTACTATCTGCATTATTTATAACTTCGCGAAAGCTCAATGTATAAAAACACTAGAAATAAATTAAATGTTACTGTGGCTGAACAATATCATCACTCTTTTTCAAACCAATATGTGCAAATTTTAGTCTATCGCAGATATATTACGGCTAATACGTAACGTAGTAACCTAACGTCCATAATTATAGAAGTTCCTCTACGTAATTACGTTATCCAATAACGTTATTCTGTGGTGAAAACACGGGACTAATGACCAACCAATCATCCAATAGTTTAGGCTACAACATAAAAAAATAAATAGGTAGTTAAATTAAATAGTTTATTTACGTAGGTATAGTTCAAATCCAATCGCTTGAATTTTTTTACATTTTTGAGAAGGTACCCATTATAAAAGCTGTCATGCATTATTTCTATTATTTTTGATGCTTATCTATTCACTTAAATCAATTGAGTGCAACTCTGATTGTTTCTACCCAACCCCACTAATAATAATTAAACATTTTATTGTACTAATTAGTATTTATTTTATTTATGTGGTAACCTTTTGACTTAGCACACTAGCGCTGCTTGTGGGTGTATTTAGAACTGCTAAGTTTCGTGTTTAATCACATGCTGCCATATAAATACAAGAGATGGCGCTTTTTCCAATATCTTGGTAATGTCATGAAACGATAAAATTTAAATATAGGTAGCAGCACAATAAATGACTCGTGTAACGTCTAGTACTAGACGTTACACGAGTCATCCATACTAATATTATAAATCTGAAAGTAACTCTGTTTATCTGTTTATCTGTTTATCTGTAAGTATATCTGTTTGTCTGTTTGTTTGTTTGTTACCTTTTCACGGCTAAACGGCTGAACCGATTTCGATGAAATTTGGTATAGGGGTAGATTGGACCTATGAGACGGACATAGGCTATCTTTTGTCTCAAAAAATAATCTTTAAGGGGATGAAATAGGGGTTGAAAGTTTGTATGGGGAATCCATAATTCCTCAAGTTAGGGATCTGAAAATTCTTATTTAGGCTTTTGGTAAGAAATAAATAAATACGGGTTTCAGCTTTTTTTGCAAAATCATCCCTAAAGGGGGAAAAGCAAGGGGGTTGAAATTATGAGGTATTCTTTAGATGCACCCCCTACGGACCACAATAAACGGCTAAACGGATCGTAATTTAAATTGGAAAGTAATTAAGGGTGGAGAGTGCGATGGGAGGAGGGGTAGAAAGGGGTAAAGTGGGGGAAAGGGGGAGTAGATGGTAGAGTGAGGGGAGAAGAGGGTAGAGTGGGGAGAAAGAGAGGGGAGAGTGGGGGGAGAAAGCGGACAGAGTGGGGGAAAAAGAGGGGAGAGTGGGGGGAGCAAGAGGGGAGAGTGGGGTGAGAAAAAGGTTAGAGTGGGGGGAGAAAGAGGGGAGAGTGGGGGGAGAAAACGGACAGAGTGGGGGGAAAAATAGGGGAGAGTGGGGGGAGAAAGAAGGGAGAGTGGGGTGAGAAAAAGGTAAGAGGGGGGAGAAAGAGGGGAGAGTGGGGTGAGAAAGAGGGGAGAGTGGGGTGAGAAACAGAGTAGAGTGGGGAGAAAGAGAGGGGAGAGTGGGGGATAAAGAGGGGTAAGTGGGGTGAGAAAGAGGGGAGAGTTGGGATAAAGAGGGGAGAGTGGGGGAGAAAGAGGGGAGAGTAGGGTGAGAAAAAGGGTAGAGTGGGGAGATAGAGAGGGGAGAGTGGGGTATGAGGGTAGAGGGGAAATGAGGATAGAACGGGGGAGAAATAGGGGAGAGTGGGGGGAGAAAGCGGAAGAGTGGGGGGGAAGAGGGGAGAGTGTGGGGAGAAAGAGGGGAGAGTGGGGGGAGAAAGAGGGAAGAGTGGGGGGGAAGATGGGAGAGTGGTGGGAGAAAGAGGGGAGAGTGGGTTGAGAAAGAGGGGAGAGTGGGGGAGAAAGAGGGGAGAGTAGGGTGAGAAAAAGGGTAGAGTGGGGAGATAGAGAGGGGAGAGTGGGGTATGAGGGTAGAGGGGAGAATGAGGATAGAACGGGGGAGAAATAGGGGAGAGAGGGGTGAGAAAAAGGGTAGAGTGGGGAGATAGAGAGGGGAGAGTGGGGTATGAGGGTAGAGGGGAGAATGAGGATAGAACGGGGGAGAAATAGGGGAGAGTGGGGTGAGAAAAAGGGTAGAGTGGGGAGATAGAGAGGGGAGAGCGGGGAGAATGAGAGTATAGTGGGGGGAGAAAGAGGGGAGAGTGGGGGAGAAAGCGGGAAGAGTGGGGGAAGAGGGGAGAGTGGGGGGAGAAAGAGGGGAGAGTGGGGGGAGAAAGAGGGAAGAGTGGGGGGGAAGAGGGGAGAGTGGTGGGAGAAAGAGGGGAGAGTGGGTTGAGAAAGAGGGGAGAATGGGGTGAGAAAGAGTGTAGAGTGAATAGAAAGTGATGATACAGTCGGGGGAGAAAGAGGGAAGAGTGGGGGGGAGAAAAGGGGAGAGAGGGGGAGGAAGAGGGGATAGTGGGGGGAGAAAAGGGGAGAGTGGGGGGAGAAAGAGGGGAGAGTGGGTGAGACAGTGGAGAGTGGGAGTGAAAGAGGGGAGAGTGGGGCTAGAAGGAGGGGAGAGTGGGTGGAAATAGGTGAGAGAGATTGAGTGCGAAATATATAGAAATAGAGGGAGAGAGAGTGAGCGAAGGAGGAAAAGTAACAGATATAGACGGAGAGGGTGAGGGAAATAAATATAATGGATGAGATGGACAGGGAGAGGGAACGCAAGAGATTGAGAGTGGAGAGGGATATTAATGATAGAAAGATAGGGAAAGATATAGAGATATAGGGAGAGGGAAAGAGATGGAGGTAGAGGAAGAGAGATAGAAAGAGCGAAAGAGGGAGAAAGATAGAAAAAGAGCTAGAGAGGGAGAAAGATAGAGGAAAAGGGAGTGAGAAAGAGACAGATATATTCTTACCTATAACTGTTCCCCGCGACATCAATTGATTTTCTAAACAGTTTACATTTTATATAAAAATGCGAACGAAGTTGCGGGTATCAGCTAGTTCATTAAATAAACGTAGAACCATAGATTTACTCTAACTAAGAAGCGTAGAGCCCAAACATAGAGGAAATAAATAGTACTTCTAGGTATAAGAAATAAACTAGGTAGTAAGAAGCCCAATGAAGGTAAGAGGGCTTATTAATATGTACGTACCTAGTATTTATTTTCTTTATGAGGAGGGCTTCAGATTATAGAGCAAAGGTACTAAGTGTTGTGTATTTTGACTGATTACAAAAAAAAACAAAAAAACGGCTTGATAAATAATTTAAACAACCAGCCAAGTGCAAGTCAGACTCGCGCACGAAGGGCTCCGTACCATTATTATCTTTAAACATGGCAAAAAAATACGTGTCGTTGCTTGCATAAGTAACACGTGCTATTGCTTTGCATTTTTTATATTCGTTGTTATAGCGACAGCAGAAATACTTAGGTACATCATCTTTGAAAATGAAAATTTCAACTGCCGAACTGTCACGGTTCATGACATAGGTACAGCCTGGTGACACAGACATGCGGACAGACAGAGGAGTCTTAGTAATAGGGTCCCGTTTTACCAATTATTTGGGAACGGAACCCTAAAATAGCGCAGCCCCATGACTTACGAGACTTATTACTATTCGTAGCTCATGACCCACGATGATTTTAAAAAGGTCGGTAGTGTTTGAATGGATCGAATGACCCTAGCTACCTAATTAAATGCTGGCACATTTAAAATTACCAAAATATCAAAATATCTTTATCAAAACGTTACTCGCCTGCAAAATGAGCAGAATCAGCTACCGTGAAAAGAGCAACATTGATGAATGGAGGGAAAAAAACGTTTTGAATAAAATAGATTGAACCTTTCTTCTTCCGTTTCAGTTTTATGTGTCGTTGGATACCGCTTCAGCTTTGATTAGAAGTGGGTAGGAGAGTAGAATAAGCACCTAGTGTAGAAGTTTTGTTTCAAAATATTATATAATCTTTACTAACTATACCTACTACTAATTTTAATAAAGAGAAAGTTTGTGAGTTTGTGACATTGTAGGGGGTAATCTTCAGATCTACTGAACCGATTTTGAAAATGTTTTACCGATAGATAGCCACGTTATTTGTGAGTGTCATAAGCTATACGAGTATAGGTATTGTCCCGACAAATGAAAAGACTTTTCCGCGGTAGTTGGATTTGCAAAGTAAGTTTGAGAAAAAACGGCCGAACGAACGAACAAGTCAATAAAAGTGTACCTATACCTACCTATATTCATATTAAAAAAAAAATTTGGTACCTACTCGTATCAAGTTGATAGGTAGGTACCTAAGTATCTACGGTAGATAGAATAGAATAGAATAGAATAATGTTTTATTGTAAATAACTGTGTAGGTGATATACATAGTCTTAGGTCTTAGTGATACTAATTTAGTTGCAACAGTTTTGCCCATTAGAGCGTACAATAATAGGTGTAATGTACCTAAAACATAGGCAAGTCAATTTTATTGTAATAGTATGTCTTACAATTTAGTACCTACCATTAATTTTACATTAGCACTTTAAATACAGGTTCTTATGGATGCTAATTTACAAATTTGTAATCTATAAATTCTTTGATGGAATAAAAATTATTTTCAATTAACCATCTAAAGAGTCTACTCCGAAATCTAAAATACGTCAAGTCTTTGATTGACTCCGGGATGTGATTATAAATTTTGATACACATAACATAGCAATTTCTGTGATAAAGGACATTATTACATTGTGGAAATACTAGTTTATATAAATAGCACTAATTTTCGAAATTATACCGATATTTAATTAGAAGTAGGTATCTATCGATATACCATATTAAGTAACATTTCAGTTGCATAATATTGCCGATAAAACGTATCACCACTAATTCAATATTATGTAAGTAGTGTATCAATATTTCTGACGAAGTGCTCTCCTGTGTTCCATCTCAGAAGCGATTCGATCCAATTAGATCCGAACGGGAGACATGACTCACTCACTCACTGGTAGGTTTTACTGGCATACCATTATTATTGTACTAAACCTAAACGGCAAGAAACTAGATTATTTTGCTGGGTTGCCACTACCACATAGAAAATGTACCTACCTACAGACCAGCTTATCCAAAACAATTGTGAAAAGAGTGGAACTCAAGCTTCGTTAGCCTAACTAAATAATCATATTATTCAGTTCAGACGGTAGGGCCGTTACAATCGACAAAGCTTTAGAAAACAACGATGGTCTAATTACTCGAATCTTCATAACTTTGCCAGAAATTTTGACGTGTTAGGCACATATTATCTACAACATCTAGAGCTACCTTACTTGTAACATTGGATTAGGTAATAGTTAATAAAATAACAACAACTGTTTAAAAAAAAGTTTTAATCATAAGCTTGGCAGTTCTATATGTATATCTTATTATACTATTAGGCGGGCTGTGTGTTTGTTTGCTTGAACTATTTGTTTTTAAAACAGCTCTTTGTAAACTTAGTTACTTTCGTTAAATATATTTACGATACATCGCGAATCCTTTGATAAAATAATTAGGTACCTACTTACGCAAAATACTGAGAAGAGCTACTGATAATGTTATCCAGACCTCCTGTAGTAAAGGTGTAATAACTTATATGCCTTTTAAAGATGTCTTCCGTAAAGCCCGGCACATAAGCGACAAGATTACCACACAATCCAGGGGAAAAAATTGCGTAGCAACCCTACTCTCAGAAAATATTGCCACTTTTTGCGAGCAGGCCATAATGACATAATTATACCTAAGTGAAACAGTTTTAGATAAAATGGTATGTTTAGCCGCGAGTCGGATTTCTTGAGATCATTGACACGCTATGAGTTACACACGTCTGATTGCCGTCTGCCGCATTAGATAGATAATAATAACTATTCTATACAGAAACCTGTACAGTAAAGATTATCTGTTTCTGCTTCATGCCTAGTTAGCTAACTAGGCATTAGTGAACCAGCATTTGAACCGTGATTAAGCCGCAGTTAACTTGAAGTTATTTAACTCCGTCATAAGCGAAGACTGATAGGATATGCGTCTAGTCTAAGCCTATGCTGCGCGCGCACTCTTTTTTATGTTTTGGCTTCGATTAAGTCACAAATAAGTTTAGTAATAAAATTCTAGTTTTTATTGAAGACAAATTGTTAGATATTTCACTAATAAACAAGTTTAAAATAAAAGAGATACAAAAACAACAAGGTCACAGTTTCGGTTTCTCTCCAAAACTTCTGTTCTCGAATATTTCTGTTAGTAGGTACCTATTGATCTTTACTTAATTATGAAAAACCTAGTTTACATAATAATATGCTAGGTTTCGATGCAAATAATAATACAACACTAAACCGGCATTTAGAGAACGATACCAATCACTTTCATTCGCTTAAGAGCATTTCCTTAGTCTATAGTACCTACTATTAATTATTACAAAGAGGAAAGATTTGATTGTTTGTTTGTTTGTTTGCATTGAATAGGCTCCGAAACTGATGAACCAATTTGAAAAATTCTTTCACTGTTGGGAAGCTACACTATCCCCGGGTAACATAGGCTACTTTTTATCCCGTAAAAATTAACGGTTTCCGCGGGATAGTAGTTAACGCGGGTGAAACAGCGAGGCGCTTCCAGTAACTTATATATCTTGGCGAAAGTACTTGCTAACTCGGCGGAATAATAATTTCCGCAATAAACTGGTAACCGCTGGCATTTTTCTTGCCGATTCACGACGATCAGCGAAAAATGTATTCATTAATGCCTTTGGGAAATGGAAGAGGAAAACAATTTGTGGCTTCCACCCTTTTGGTAGATATCTTATAACTAACACTTTTTTACAAATGGGTAAAGAAGTTTTTGTAAGTACCTATATTGTGCTAGCAATTGCTAGTTGTAGCGTTCTATAGAGGAGGCCCTGGACGTCTCCGGGGGTCAGATCTGATAATTTAACAACGCTTCAATCGGATCCCAATATAGTGGCTTCGGAATAGCTTGTGACATATGGAAGTCTGCTACTTTCTTCGTTTTTTTAATTTGTCTGCTAGTCCATTATGAACATTTGAATTCAATGTCAAAATGAAATGTCACAAACTATTCCGAAGTCACTGCAGTGGATACTATTTATACAAAAATATTATACAACAATAGGTGAAGGCTTTATAGGTCAGTTGCAGAGTTTATGCTTACATAACCTAACCAAATTTTTATGTTAGCTCATAAAAATTTTACACGCTGTAAACAGTTAGGTACGGTTTCCAGCCCCTCGTCCTCTTCGTTCAGGGTGGAGGATTATGGTGTAAATGTTAGTCTATAAACTATTTTATACCTAGTTATATGGAGATTAAAACGTAATAACCTGTAGTGTTCATTAAAACTTACACGTGAATCCCTTTCGTACTTATAATATTATAATGTTACATACAAAATAAATTAAAGTAACTAATTAAACAAATAATTGTGTTAAATTAACTATCACAGATACATAATATACTTAATATACTTAGGTACCTACATTTTGTAATAAAGCGGTAGGTAAAGTATGGAAAGGATGGTATGTTTTAAAATATGGTCTAGCTAGGGACTTAAAATACTATTCGTACCCACATAATACACTTACCTCATAATTGATGCAATTTATGAATTTTAGCTTTCTGCAAGTAATATCGTTGAAATGTCATCGAGATCTTTGCATAATTATTGAAAGGACGCATTATTCTCAACCTCATAATAATATACAATATAATATAATTGAATATACGAGTATATAATATAGTATCGTGTATACTTAGATACATTATTTATCTCTACTTGAACGTCCTCACAACATAACAATAGGAGAACTTGTTCAAAAAACTAGACTAAAATCCGGAGTGAATTCAACGAAGCGCACTTGTACCTAATCGAATTCACACCAACTTTTTTGTAAAAGTCCTTCTTTGTGCTTTGCTTTGCTTTTCTGGAATCTCAGTATTGTTTGAGATCTTTATTTCATTACTGAATGGGCGCCCAACTCGCTCCTCCGCTGCTTTTGAAATATAATTAACTTTCAGCATGTTTCTGATTAAATCCAAACGGCTTCAGTGTCTCAGAACAGAGAACGTTATAAGTATCATTATATTCTCCGAACTATGGAATTTCATCTGTACGAAACAGACTTTTATTAGTGTGGCTTGGGGTTTCAGCAAAGTTATTGAGCTAATTGAGATTATCTTGATCAGATATTTTTGAGATATCAAATATCTTTTAGAAATCGGTTGCACAGGTGCTGATTCTGCGCCCATATGCGGTACAAGACTAAAATTAATATGACAGGTGGAAAATTTTAATAATATGAGAGGTGGCTCTAAAGTTTTCTCTTAATTTTTTATTTATTTAAAGCACATAAATAAATGTGCAAGGAAGACTTAATGCATGCTCAACAGAATTTTCTACAATTAAAATGGCGGCCTTTAGGTTTGATAAAGGTTATAAAAATAGGTCAAAAAGTTCTACTGTAACAATATACCTAATAGTAAGTAAGTATACCTACCTAATTATAGTTTTCAGCATCCCCAACTGCGCTTTTTCGGCCCTTGTAGTATATACATTATTATGAAAGTTTATATCTATACAACTTATTATGTAAACCTGGGCCTACTGAAATTAACGTTAGAACTCCGCCTGCGTATACTTCTCTAATAATCATATCTCGGAAATACCAAAACCCTTCTGTTGTTTCGGCCGCAAATTACCGCAAGTTTAAACCGGAAAAATGGAAATTGTTGTTTTTCTTTTTACATCATTATTTCAGCACTACAATTATACGGAGTCGCCGTCTCTCTGAATCCCAAAGCCAACAATTTTGAAGGTTTCGTTCTAATTAGATCTAACTAACTTATACCAACCTACTTTATATAACAGTGGGTAGACTTTACTAGATGAATACAGATACAGGACGAGATTTGAATTAGTTAGGTTATCATTTTAAAACGCCAAAATATGTATGTATCACGATGTACCTACGCTAAACGAGTTGCAGCACACAGAATTACATTGAATATTTTTTGGAAAGCAGCATGATAAGTAATAAAATAATTACTGCTGGGCCATGCAGTATGATCGTAATTACTCATGCAGCATCCAATGAAAGGTATATCTGTACTCAGTATTGGTGATATATTTTGTGATCCATACAAATTCAAAGTGTGACATCTGTTGTACTTATTTAAAATGATTGATATATACTCATTACACCTATTAGGTACCTATTTATATAGTTTGAGGAAACGCTTATCAAACCAACCAAGTTCAACCCACAAACTGGGTAGGTAATCGGGTTGAACCCAGTTGAACTCAGCAGAAAACAATTGAACATTGGTCAGTACCTACACAATGTGCAGTTTACAGCCGTCCACAGATTAGGCAGAGTAGTCTGGTCAGAGCGGTGGCACTCCCATGGACATTTCTAGCGCAAGGCCCATAGATTAGTGCGGTGTGCGGGCATAGAATATAAATAACACTGATGCGGGTCAGAATGGTGGTAAAATAATAAATGCGTATTGTTTCACGCGGCCGTTCACATCGCCACGCGTTGTCGACCCTCGTGCGACTTCACAGCACACTGGCTCTACCGAGCCGGTGCACTATAATTTTGTTTTTATACACCTGTGAGGGTAGAAAGCAATTTGCAAAAATTACGTACTTAGGTTATTGTTTGCCATAATGACATTTAATAGAGCATAGGCTATTGCAGCTGCAGTGGCGACTTCTACGAAGTTTTGGAAGCTAAATGTAGCTAAAGGTGGTAATTATATACTGAGCTGATAGTAAATGAGCCCAAACAACTAATCTAATCACCTCTGACGCTTCGTTACTTCTCTCCATCCAAAGGTTGACTGACTTGATAAGTCCGCCCATTGTACTTTACTATGTACTTACCTACTTATGTAGTGTTTATTTTTCCTTTGTATTATATTGCGTACCTACCTATTTTCTTTTTTTTTATTGTAGAATAATATTAGAGATAATTTTGCCACTCCGTGTAAAGATTTCTCTGAGTTTAGAGTTCAATTTGAGTAGTAGGTAAGTATATCGTGTACCCTTGTCACACAGAGGAAACGGTGGCGTGTGTCTACTTGTCCCCTGACCTGTCCCCCATGATGGATGGCATGTGGCCGTGGCCTGGGAAATTAAACTTCCCATAAACCTATCTAACCGCTTGTTTTAGCACAATGTAAAGAAAATTAGTGGGGCTACGGGTTAAGTCTGTGTTTAAGTTTATAGCAGCACGGATAATTATCAGGTAGGTATTACGTAGATACTATTTGACACCACCAATTTCAAACAATCATAGTAGCCCATCTCTTACTGAGATTATAAAACATATTAAACATATTAAGAACAGGTTCAAATCCAATATGTGAAATAACGTACAGAATAATACAGTAGAATTTAGAGCCTCCTTATTTATGCAGTCGGTTGAAAAGAGTGTAAGAAG
The DNA here is from genome assembly GCA_905147375.1 of Hylaea fasciaria. NCBI lineage: Eukaryota > Metazoa > Arthropoda > Insecta > Lepidoptera > Geometridae > Hylaea > Hylaea fasciaria. The sequence continues at coordinate 11,345,845 of LR990193.1, read as the reverse complement.
CAGTGATCTCGTAAGAGCCAGCATACGTAGCCGCAGCGGGCGTCGATTCTAATGGGCCCTCGCTGTCAGACGCACGCACGGCTTTTGCACAATTATTTACGGAGGACGCGAGAAAAGTTGAATCATTTTAGAATACATCGCTCTTGTGCCTCTACTTACCTGTAAGTACAACATTTTATTTGTAGTCACAATGAAAAACATAGGTAGTGTTGCAGTTTTAGATCATAAGTTGGTTTATTTTACCTTTCACTGTTAATAAGTAAATCATGTAGTTAACAGAGCTTTGCTTATAGGTAGGTATACTTTTTTGGGGCATAGAGATTCACCAATAGTTTCTTCCCGTAAGGCGTAATGCGTAATTGATTCTTACCTACAGAAAACATCCTGTGTTGTCCGTAGAGCTCAGTAAAAACGTAAGATCAAAAAGGCAATCGCCGTTAGCAATGTTTTATGTTTCTATTGTAGCCTAAGGTTTTTTTTACCTGATTGTAACGCTACTGATGCCTATTTCAGTGGTAGAGTCACAGGAAAAAGCTTTCGGTTTTCCATGGGTAGAGTCATAGACGAATAATAATATTACCTAATAATATGGTAGAGTTCGGCAATCCGTGCTAACAAGATTTCCATCTCTATCTCAAGTGTAGGTTCTTAGTACTACGTATCTGTAAGGAAGAGAAGAATTCCTCTGTATTTATTCAAACAGTACAACGACCAGTCGATTGTAGGTACTTACTGTACCTAAGCCACCGATTTCAATGACCATTAAATGGCAACATTAGCAAGTGATTGACACAAAAGGTAGATCTAATCGCCCGCCTGTAGGGACCTCGCTATTGGTGCAACATCAGCTGAGACATAGGATGCAGTTCGCGACGCGACCTACGTCTAACGAAATAAAATATATCGTAGCGGTAAACGCTTTATAGGCCCGGGGGTGTGCGGGGTGGAGCGAGGCGCGGGGAGGGTGCGTTGACCTCGGGTTTACGAGTGCATTTGCACAGTGACACCCCCCCTCTCTTCCCCCTGTCGCTCCATGCGTGCACGCAGCGAGCGATTCTGGAAATCGCAAAAAGCGCCAGATTTTGATTGATAGGGTCAAGATTCGACGACGCGACGTCGCGAGGAAATTAAAGATGGCGGCCGAATTGCTTTCCAGTTTATTATCGGGTTGTTGATGAGCCTGATCTTCGTCGTGACGGTTTTGCTACCTGCCTGTGGCGCTTAATTTTATTATACATTTTTGTTGTTGTTCAATTTGGCAACGAAATTGCTTTCTCTGAGAGGTTTGCTCCCAGCAGTGGGAACGTAATTGATGGTGATGATAACGAAACAAATGTGAGAAATGTTTGTAAAAAGTTTTGAACTAAATGAAAAAAATCGCTTTTTGCGTTCTACGTCAAATAATAATGTTTTCCAAAAGAGGTAGTAATGGTCGAAGTAAGTATATTCGTTTAGAACCTAATTCTTTAGGTTCTAAAGCTGGGTTCGATGAGCATCACATCACTTATTTCATATAAGCGAAAGTTGTATAGTACCTACCTATTCTATAGTATGGTAGGTAGGTTAACACTGACTGAATTGCCATCGATCACAAACTAGTTAGTTTCATGAAAAGTTTCCGTTCCACACGTTTCTAAAGGTAAACGTTTGGCCTCCGAGGGATGAATAATCTATCGTTTAGATACCCACTTTGCAGATAGTTATATGGTACAAGTGAGGTACCCGCTTAACCTATATCAATTCCCTTCGTCCCCCCTTGCATCATTTATTTCAGTAGGCTGAAAGCCCTTCAATTTTTTATTTCTACATCCCTATAATCGTTCCTCGCACAGGTGGGGAAAGCTAGTGGGGATAAGGGCAATGTTCCCTATTATAAGCCGTCATGTCGCGTGGCTTCTTTCGTGCTACGTTTCTGTATCAATAATAGCGCTTATAGATGGCGCGCTGATATGAGCTGTTTTATTAGATTACTAGCAGACACGGACAGGCGTTGCTGTGGCTAAGGTTTTTGTTATTTGGACTATAAATGAAATGTAAGCTATCCTATCTTTCAAGTTAGATAAAACTGCACACTGTGTGCAAATTTAATAAAAATCGGCCGAGTAGTTTAGGAGTCCATCGCGGACAAACAACGAGACGCGTAATTTATATACCTATATAATTACTAGCAGACACGGCCACGCGTTGCTGTGGCTAAGGTTTTTGTTATTGCGACTGTAAATTGAGATGTAAGCTACCCTATCTTTCAAGTTAGATCAAACTGCACGCGCTGTGCAAATTTGATTAAAATCGGTCGAGTAGTTTAGGAGTCCATTGAGGACAAACATTGTGACACGAGATTTATATATATTGAAGATTAAGATTAGCCAAGATATGAGCTAGATTATGCATGAAAGAATCATTGGAATTGCGAAATGTATATTCCTAAAAATACGGATTACACGCTGTGGGCACGTCTTATAGGTACAGGTACACCCTAAGATTTGTACACCTACGCGTTTTAGTAAGGGATTAGTCTAGCTCTAGGATGTAACGCGCTTATCTAAAAGGTATTATGTTCACTGTCACTTTGAAGACTCAGCACAGATTATAGTTAGGAAGATGCGTACCTACGTGGGGTGTTCCACTTCGATGAATAAGTATGGAAGTAAAGTGCTTTGTGTTATGTGTGGCCTCTATTATTGACTTATTCTCCTACCCGAATAAAATGCAGACACCCCACAGGTGAAATAGGATTCCATTTTGGGGGCCGATAAAACCCTCCCAAATTGGAATACTTAGGTACCTCCTGACTTCATTTACCATAAGGTAAGTAAGTATAAAAAGTTGAATAAAACCTCGTACCTTCCATATTTCCACGGCGCTAACTTATTTTGCATCAATCAAGCCCATCTTTTACGGCCTTACTCAATCAAGTCAACGGCTCGGCGATCTTATTTTGGGTACAAAATTGATTTCTCCGTAAACGTTTCCCGAACAAATCGTATTTCATAACGAAGTAGGCAAACACTGCCTTACGAGCCTCTCGGTCGGGTTTTGGACACAACGGCTAAGGAATCCACTGTAGTGACTGGGCGAGGCAATACTATAATAGAACTGGGTCGAATTGAGATACATGATTAACCATTGACTCAATACGACAAAAAGTCTAAGCTAAAACTAAACCTTAGCGGAGTCTTACCGATTTTTGAAATCTGCTTCAGTCCCGCGCAGAGCTGAGGATTTCCTCTATGAACCAACGAAGAGAGTTAAAAAATGTAAAAAGATAATGCAAAAAAAGTTGATGTCCATGAAGCATGGTGCCAAAAATGCAGCATTTTCTGATTGCATAGCACAAGCTATATTGTGAGTTAGCAAAAATATTATTTAAATTATTTAAGTAAATAAGCGAACTTTACGCACACATAAAAAATACTAATATTATGTGTAGAAATAGGTACAAGTTTAGACACGTTCAGCGACTTGTCGCAGACTGTAATTTCCTGAAAGTGTTCATGTTGTAAGTGCTGTAAAGTATATTTGTACACAATTTTCCATTGTTTACATGTACGTAGTTTCTATTGTCTACATTACGAATCGTGTTGCCAGTGTAGTGGACTTTGCCCCTAACGGGGGAGAGCTTAAAAGCCTCCATTTGTACAGCTTCCGAGTGTGAAGTGTGGCCACACACCGCGATTGTTCGCCGTATTGCTGGCTGGCGACAGACACGTTAGGTTGATGATGTACTGGCACAGTAGCACCCAAAATAAATTGTGTTCGTTTGTCAAATAGACTAATAAAAGACAACACGAAATGAACACCGAGTTTGGTCTTTATAGTCGATCCGCAGTCAGAGATAATTGGTATTTTGAAAGTTCCAAATACATACATTCCAAAAACGCATGGAAATTCTGCTGGGAGAAAAGAACATTAACTCACTTCGTTAATTCCAATTTTATCTTTGTTACTTTTGTTCCATATAGCTATACCAAAGCTATGCAGTAGAATATTAATAACAACAGAGACACCTGCAAATGGAATTTTTACAGTTTCAGATAGATAACCCCGCGTCCATAAAAAGCGAATCATAGGATTGTTGCTAGACATAATTACAGCCTAATAATATTCTCGAAAAATAAACGGAGCTTCCTCTGATCTCCTCAACAATAATTGTCTAGTATGATTTTCATTAGGTTTCATGTAAATTCGTTTAGTCGTTTTCTATACTATTGCAGTATGTTAATATTTTTTGTCTAGGTTACAAATTCTACAAAAGGCTCATGAACCTAAGTCATGAATCCGTTTTATTTTTTTTAAATACCTCATTTAAATGTGACGTCTCCATCGCCCTCACTAAACCACCAGTCTAGCCGGCTCATCACCATAAAAAACGAGGTAAAAAGTTAAGTAGTATGGGAAACATGTAGTGGCGGTGTTTGAGCAGGCGGCCGACGGCAAACAAGAGGCTCGAGTCTCGACCTTAGCCCTTTGTGGCGTCAGGCTGCTAGTGCCCGCTACTGTGGCGCCCGAGGAACCGATGTTAACAATAGGTAGCTGCAGCGTCATGAATGGACCGCCACCAGGCTGTTCGGGGAATCGTGGCAGCGCGAGGAGCAACGGCAGGGCAGAGTGTATGAGGCACAAAGACGTCCGACCTGACTTGACCGACGATTACAACATTGAATAAGTTTGTTGAAATATATATTATATTAATATTAGCTTTTTATCGCAGAAGTGTAGATATGTAGTCGGTAGGTACTGGATGTTCACAAAATTAAGCTCAAATACTTTCAGTCTTACCACAGAAGATTAAAATCAGAGTTGAAATGGTGATCTTAATATTTTCTCCACAAATCGCCGTCTAATACTCGCTTTTTCTAACTCAATAACAAATGTACAAGTAAAATAACTTATGCCAGGATTGAGTAAGAAAACGCGAGTGATAGACGTCGGGTTTGTCGAACGAAATGTTAAAAACATCTGTCTGTTTTAAGCTTTTGTGGTGAGACGGTCGTTGTCTTCCTTTAGTCTCGACTGAACTACCGGAAAGAGGTCAACATTGGCCTAATGGAACTAACACTATGCTTATAAAAATTCTATTCAATCTTTTATCAATTCAACATCGGCAGGTAAACGTGGAAAGATTAGAAACTGAACGTAAAAAGGATCCGAATAGTGGTTGAAAGATTGATTTCGTGTTACTAAAAGCTACCCGCTACTTCGTTCACCACGGATTAGTTTTTTTGTATTCAAAGACAGTTTCCCACTGTAGTTGCTCCTACGCTCATGCATCATACCATTAGTTTTTATATCAATAGCTCGGCGTCTAATAGTTGCATTCAGATCTAACCTAAATAATGTCAGTTTGAGATGCGAATTCTCAACAACAGAGCAGTGCCGGCAACTCTGAGATTGAGGTCCTAATCTGAGTAAACGTTACGTCTATTTCCATAACACGCCTGGCTTGTACCTACTTCCCATTAGTTATTGTGTCAACACGTCAGCATTTAAATACGTCAGCATTTTTGGTTAATCACCGTAGGTAAACTTGAAATTGACATAATATATAGGTAACTTGAACATTTGTTAGGTTAATAGATATGTAAATATCTTCAAGGCAAGCTCTATGTGACTGCGTCGTCACGTACAATCAGATGGTACTGCCATAGAATGCATGGCTCAACGGCAATAGAATAAAAATGGTTTTCTTCGTAAAGGCATATAGCTACTTGGTAGCAATGGCGTCCACGTATCCGATGACTCGTACCCATTAGGGAACAGAGAGATTGAAGAGCGGATGCAGTTACGGATACGGTCTATACGACTCAAAGCAGCTATCATTTGCAGTTGTAATTGCAAACACCGCAGGAAGTATAATATATACATTAACGGTTCTACAATCTCGCTTACGCAGGCATAAATTACAGCCACACCTTAATCTAATAAAAACAACAGTGGCAACTTTATTCCTCTGAAGTGGATTGGGGTTGCTTAAGCTTTTAATCCGTCGAAGCTTTTCGCCAAATTAGGGCGAGAGCCGTCCGCGAACTTATCGGAACTCGCCGGTTAATAGCTGTGAAATTGGCATTCTTCCCCATTCTCCCCAAGTTCAAAAGTGACATTATGACAACCACTTTTCGCGAGAATAAGCTTATAACCGATTGAATTTTCCTTATTTTCAATGGGATAGTTGTTTTTTATTTAACGTTTGTACAGTAAAGCGCAAAATGACGATGTACATGTACATTTTCAGCAGGTGAAATTATCAAACCAGTGCACTCTCTAGGTAGGTATCGACTATCGAGTGAATACGGGGTAATTATACGGCGAATAGTTACATTCTTATATTAATTAGAAGGTTTTGATTAATTAGAAAGTTGTGCCAGGTTTTTCTTTAATATTTATAGGTTTTCAGATATTTTAAGTAATCCCTATACATCGCATTGGTTTACATTCAAAACATTTTATAACTGCCTACCGAACCATTTCCAAATCCTTTGGAGCTCGGTCCGAAATACAAGTTAATACACCGGTAAAGTTTTTCATCCCAAGTTATCCATGTGGTGACATCCCTAATCCCGGGGGTAACAGGAAAATGGATCGAAGCGAGGAAATACGATGACAGCGCAGAATTCCAGGGGTGTTCATCTTCCTTTTAATATCACGCTACTATGAATGGATTTTAACTTTAGATGGATACTAAGCAAACCGTCTGCTAATAGATCTTCTTGTTAGTCTTGTTACTAGAATTTACTCGTACACTCGGTCCTACTTAACAACGGAGAGACGTATGATATAGCTGTATATTTTCTTCATCCTAGCTAGAGTAATGATTATGTTACTATACTACCACTACTACGTAGTAGGTAAAATCTCATTTTGCCCTAAGTTTCAGAACTGAAATATTCAAGTGCAAAAGCCACAATTACACCTTTGAGACGTAAGCTTCGAGACATATTATCCATACTTATATATTTCGCAGTTAACTTGAATTTATCATACGTTTTATAACTGAACTCAGGTTTAACCACCTTTCAACTGTAGGTAGAGAAACGTTGCCTCGTGAAATCAAAAACCTCTAACTGCAGTTCCGCACGGCACTTCATACGTTAACTGGGAGTTGTAGATAATTACGTCAAATCAAACGCCCAGCGCCCAATCGAGGCCATTCAGGCACCCTACGTGACGCGAATGTAGCATCGCAGTATCAACGTGCACCATGTGAAATGGCAACTTGACATCGGAAATACGTAAACTAGGTTATTTGTCAAAAACTTTTGACAATTGACACAAAAGTGGAAATGTAACAAGAATTCAAAAGAATACCTAATGATATGATAAGTAACGTAATTAGGTAGATCTTAAATGAATGAAAAACTGGCTTTAGATATGCAACCCTAAAAGAACTGCTAGACTCTATCAACATGAATGTAGTTGACCGAAAGTTGGAAGTTTTTCATAGTTCATATTTTGAAAGTAATGATCACAACAAAATAATGAAAGTTGAATGGTGAAGTAAGGAGATGAAAAGCCTACATACACCAGTAGACCATGCAATAATAAAATCATATTTAGGAGCAATTGGAGAATTCCCGAATGCACTCGACCAAAACTAAATAACACATAAACTAAATTGAATGTGTCAGCTCTTTCGGGTTAAAGAAAGTGTCAAAAATCATTAGAGATATTAAAGTGGAAATTTGGTTTGAGACGATAGATTTTGGATCACAGTCCTTAGAACGGAAGACATGATGGCCACCCCACTGATATGCCCGGGTAAGCCTATTGCAGTTAGCTGCAGCTGAAATACCTACTTACCTACAAGGCTCAAGTGAATCTAACAAACTTTTGAATGTTTCTGCGGAATACTTATTTCTTACCTTCAGTAGCTAAACGGCACTGAAAAGGAAAATCTTGAAAGATTTAAATTAGAGTTTCAGGGAAACATTTTCGTAAAACATTGAAATGGATGGGAATTTACGTTAATTCTACTAAGTTGGTGATTATAATTTGTGTGTAGGTTGGAAGCGCTACGTTCTAAATATAGCTGTTTACGTAGGTAGGTAGGTACCAGGTCGGTTAACCGAAGTCGGAGTCGGAATTTTAAATTTGGTTTGTCGGAACCGGAGTCGGAGTCGGAAGCGGAGTCGGAGGCGGTGGCGGATGAGATAAGTGTTAAGGGCTGGCCTAATAAAATAAAGTTGTACAAACCATATATTTGGGTATAATCAGCTTGTTTAATATTAAAAATTATTATTCACGTTTTCAGTAACAGATCTAAATTAAATAAAAAATCAATAAACTTATGAATGAAAATGAAAGAATGACTTAATCTTGCGATTCCGATTGAAAATTGTATTTTATAAACAAAAGCTTCGCAGCTTTGTCTCCGTCTAATCGATTTCTTAATGGGTCATAGATTAGACCATCACCACTAAAGAGTTGTTCACTTGCTACTGAGCTTGGTGGACACGACAAATATTGACGGGCAATCGATTGGAGCTTGGAATTTTGTACTTCCATTCACTTTCCACCACAGTAAGGGGTCATCACCTATGGGAATACGTTTTTCTCTCTTGTACTCATTAAGCACACCTTTCAATATAAGAAATTTGTCCAACATTGCATGTTGGTCGGATGTGGTATCATCGTCATCATCGCTGCTCAACAATATATTTGATAAAATTGCTTGAACATTAATATTGCTAGCAGTCCCCCTATACAATACCTATGCTTTGACCTCCGATTGAAATGTTTCGGATCCGAAGTCGGAACCGGAGGTGCAATATTAATCGGAAGTTCCGACGTATCGGATTCGGAGTCGAAGCTCCGTAACATCCCTGGTAGGTACATACTAAATTTGATAATATTTTGTTTTAAATTTTCGAAGTTTCGAGAACAATGCGCTGTGGAGTGTGGCGTCTGGGAATATTGTACATAATTCGTGTACTGTTCATAAATTTATGTTTATTTTTGTTGAAAAAAATATGTTTTTCCTAATTACACACAAATAACTTAACAAAGAATACTGAGTAACGATTGGCTTCCAATATTTTACCCAAACATAATAACAACTCATTGTAGCTAAATATAAAAGCTTTTAAAAACGAACTAATATTTAAATACTACGGTAAAAACTAAAAATGATAATACTTGTTCACATAAAACAAACAACCTAAGTCAAAAAGCACTCGCCCGGATTTCGCTTCACCGACCAATTCCACATAAAATGTTTACTAAAAACTTCAGTGAATCTGACACGTCCGCTTCGTACGTGAATTTTATTTAAGCCAGACATAAAAAAAGTTAAGGATGGCCGCGTTGTAAAGAAGAAATGCTCGAATATTGTGCTCAAAGAGAGCGTAAAGCATGAACTTCAAGCTTGAAGCAAAAGTATAAAAGCTGCGGAAGTAGAGACGGGAGCGTCGCCGACGGAAGTTTTTTGAATAAGTACCTTACACGAAATCCTGCTCAAATAGAAGGTACTACCTACCTACCATCAAGGTGATGTTTTGATATCTTCGTTTGCCCTAGAGTTTTAGCTATAAACATTACTTATTGGAAACAGTTAGCAGTTAGATTTACCAAAAATAGGATTTTAGTTGGGAGACATCGAAAAATCTCATACGACAACACTAGAAAGAAATGCTCATTTACCTTCTTACCACAAAAGTTTAAATCAGGGTTCCACAAAATAGACGTCTATCACTCGCGTTTTCTTACATAATTCTGGCATTTCTGATTATTCTCATTCCTGATTATTTTACTTGTGAATTTGTGTTATTGAGTTAGAAAAAGCGAAGGTTTAGACGTCGATTTGTGGAGAAAATATTTTGACTCATTTGTTCAACTTTTGTTTAAATATTTTGTGGTAAGACCGTTATTATTTCAATCGTGAGCAGTGTTGCAAGATCATCGGTGCGACAGGATTAGACTAGACCGCGATAATGAAAGCCAGGGGCGACAGCCTGTACTTTAAATACCTACTGATATAACGTAGCGCAAATGAAACAGTATGAAAGCTACATCATTTTAATTATGTTAATATGAAACTGAGATCGTGAGACAAAGTTAAACGTAATCGTCTGTGAGCTAAAGTTGTAAAAGGATCTGTACGTTTTCAAGGAAAATAATGATTTTGATTCAATCTTGTCTATAACATTTCACTAGACTTGCATTTAACGAAAGTGTCGTTACTGCAAGTGTGGTGTATTGATACGGATTTAGCGATTCATTCAGTAACCAACAGTTTTTCTACACACAAACTTATTAATTCCATTAAACGTAGAGGTACGTATATATTATGTACCTATGATTATATTATACGAAAATTAATCAAAGGAGAGCTTTAAAAATATAGTAGGTACGAGATAAGGTTGACCTTTTTCTGAGTGACAGCCTAATTAGTTAGTTAATTACAGATAAACATTGAACAAAATGTATCAAGTAAAGCTTTTACGCAGGTAGAATTGAATTACGAAACAATTGTTTCGAACACTGCAGTATTCAAAACGCTATGTTTGAGTAATTTACGCTTACTTAATTAATATTATAATGATCGTACTGAACAGACCTATCCCGTCGCCTATTAATTAATGAACAAAACCAATCAATTGCCATTTCCCGGCATTCGATTGTACTAACCGCAATATTTGGGTTAAGCAATCAAACAACGTGTACCTACCCATTTTAATTGCTAATGTTTGATGCGCATTGTTTATGCGTTTAAAACTATTTGTTGCAGAGGTTAGTATCAATGTGCTAGATATTTTACTAAAGCCTTGCTACTGTAGCATCAGACTTTAGGACTAAGGAAGTGGAACGCGAAGTACAATGCAAAATAAACAGATTATTTGAAACTAGAATAATGGCCGCTTATAGCAAGCCAGCTCAGAACGGTATCCTCACAGCCGAAGCCAAGTCGTAACACGAAGACATGTTTATGACCTTTGTCACGGTTTGTCAATATTCTGGATATATGATTGTTACGGTTAAATACTATTTATGTTGACTGTACAGTTAGTTATATTATTATAGAAATTGATATGCAACAACTCAAACAAGTATCCGGCTGATTCGACATTTCTGTAATCGATTAAAATATAGTATAGCCTGATAGCTTTCGCCTGTGATTTCGTACACGTTGAATTCAAACATGACTATTTCTCTCCGAAATTAAAATGAATTGTACTATGTAGCTTACTTTTAGGCAACTGCTTCTAGGCAAATAGTGAACATTCGTGTATAGTAAAAACAAAAAAGTATAAACGGTACCTATAATATGACGGTGTAAAACGTATCGCCACTGCGAATGCAAATTGAATTCTCGCCAAACCATTTGGCATTAGGTTACTTCGGCTGAATCATCCGGACTTCGGACAAAACATATCCGTCACATCTCTACCAGAACGATATAAAACAGAGTTTGCTGCGTGGCGCGAAACCGATACAAATCAATAATAGGTTTTTTGACTTGCGGCCATTGCCGATGTCGGAGCGAACGAACGAGACTAGAGCAGGGAGAGAAAGATTGTCGTGCACACTGTTCTTTTATAGTGATAGAAGATTTCAGGAACAAAATTGACATCATAATTTGAAACTAAAAATAGCTGCGAACTGGTAGTTGGCAGATGGTATAAGTGCCACGCAAGAGTTAGGATCGCAAAAGTTGTATTGCAACGAAACAAATCTGATCTATATTATAGTGCCACACGTGTCTAGTTATAATATTACTGCAACGCAAACGGCACGCACAACCTGTTAAACATCGAATTGCAATAGATTTGATTTAGAAACCACCAGGCTATAAACACACACTGGTCCTTGTGTAGAGTGTAGGGGGTCCATGACGGTCGGAAGAATGGCATTGCTAATTTCCATAGGGTTTGCTTAGCTTATACACTGGCGTAGCCGCTAAAAACTTTCCGGAATTGAAAGAAACATTTTATAGGCTCCATGCTGTGTGTAATTTATGTACTCTACACCCCTGCATGAATGTCTAAATGTTAGCTCTACCTACATATATTTACTTGGTCTATCGTTCTAACGCTTGTTCTTAGTATTGCTTATATATATAATTATGTACCTACCTATGTGACTCTACATACAAACTAAGAAGCTCTCCCTTACCATTCAACAGCCAAAACTCTAAAAACAGAGTTGGTTGGCTTCCGAAACCAATCAGTACCTAATACTACATTAGTAGTAATTGCCTACCTTATTATTGATTGTATTGGTCGACGTAGGCATATTTTATACGCATCAGTGACTGTCCGACAGTCCAAAGAAATAGGGAGATTAGGTCCACCTAGTAGCAAATAACAGGTTTGGCATGAAAGTGTGGACGTCGGGCGAAGTGTGTCGCGCCGCGCAGGAGTCCAAGCTGCACCGCCTGCATCCTTTTTCTCTCTTTTCTCTTTTATCAACAAACAACCCGATCGACTGCTCTATCTTTTTCATTTTTATATTAGGTCCACGGGTCGTTCAATGTCCTTTCGTGTCGAAAATTAATTCACCAAAGAGTGTATATTTGTACAGGATTATACTACCTACATTTTATTTTCCACTGCTGCGGGGAGCTTGTGAACATGGAAAGTAACGTAAAACAACAGAAGACAATGATGCCTGAACGATATTCTATAGCGGTGATCCTACGAGAGATATACCTAGACTATAACTAGGATTCCCTTAAGATCCTCGCTATCTGAATCTATATATTCAGTACTTACAGATTCTCGTGTATGTATCCCACAGGTAGGAACCTAGGTATATTATTCTATCCATTATACAAGTTTTTGGCGAAGTCAAAAGTTACTATTACTACCTATGCCAAACGTAAAGTTATGGTCATGAGTCATAAATGTATTAGGTATAGTTATGAATTGTGTGTGAGTCACTGGCAAGATCTCTACATTCAAGGATACGAATTCCGGTTCTTATCAAGCCACTTAAATGTAAGACCAGAGCATAATATAGCGATTGTTGGTCCGACATACAACGAACACATATCAACCTGCGACAGAATCAGCCGACTGGTTCCCGATAATTCAGTAACGAGGTATCAAAAACACGCCGTACATACATGGGACGTTGTAATCAGGCTGCAACCTGCCGCTACCTGCGCCTGCGCTGCAAAAACGCGCGCGCTCCCACGCCGTCGCCCGAACGCGGTCGTCGACCCGTCCTGCATCGATGCTAATTTGATGAATATTCGCCATTATGCCATTAATGACCGCCCAGTTTCGTCAGACACTCGCCTCGCCTCGTGGCCCATTCACGGTCCTTGGCGTTAGACGATTGAATAATCAAGGCGAAGATAGGCATTTCCGGTAGCTATCAGTTATTGAGTTGTGACAGTCTTGCTAGAGTTTCTGTATAATATTAGCTCACTCCATTTTACTTGTCGATGTTTCAACGAATGTGGTTTTACTTACGCGTTGGGTTAATAATTAGTTGGGCCGTTGTACCTACCCTTATAATATAAGGGTTATCTACACTAATCTCGTATTATAAAGAGGAAAACTTTGTTTGTTTGGTTGTAATGAATAGGCTCCGAAACTATTGAACCGATATAAATAATTCTTTCACTGTTGGGAAGCTATGCTATCCCCGGTACACATAGGCTTCCTTTTATCCCGTCAAAATTAATGATTCCCGCGGGATAGTAGGTAACGCGGGTGAAACCGCGAGGTGCTTCTAGTTTATTATAAAATCTTAGTTGAAACATCGTAGTGACAGTGACAGGTAAACGAGTTGGATAAACTGAGATTAGTAGGTATAGATCTATCTTTTTTGCATAACATTATTTTAAATATAGTAGACTCACCATCATTGCTATCGGAAGTTAAATTGGTAGTGCCCAGTAGATCGAGCTCCCGCAGAAATGATCAAAGATTATATTCTCCTCCTTGTGTTTCAAATTACCGGCAGAACTCTTTCTTTATACGTACTATTAACCTATTCAACTCGGAGTATTCAAACGTTGTTGACCTATTTATGAGACAAAACATTTTCAAAAACATTGTGAATCTAAATTTCTTTGATAATAATAATCATAACTGAATAGTTTTCTTAGTTGTATGGCTTTGTAATGTATGTAAATACTCTCTGTATGTTCGATATGGTAGTTGGATGTATGAGTAATTTGTTTATTATTATTTATAAGTATGGCACTAATTTCATTTAGGACATCCACAGTACAAGAAATATTGTAAGCGAAAACTGTTTAGGCTGTGTAAACCTATTAGTGTATCTATGATATATATAAGATGCTGTTAGTTTTCCTAAAAAATAAATAAATAAATAAATAAATAATCATTTTATCATCTTAAATTGTTTTGTTACTTCATGTACCTACCTATCTAACGTATCACCATTATTAAGTTCGTAAGAGTTTTTATGTCAATTAAATATTTATTAACTGCCTTATTTACTTAAATCTCAACGCAGCTAGACTACAGCCGAGCAAAGTCTGACGCAGTAATGTGTAATCAAGCTGGATTACTCTACTAATTGCATTTGCTCGCAATCCGGACATCAAAGGAGGATTTGCAAAAGGATTTGTTGATTGTATTTACCAGTTTCATTCGAAATAGGCAACAGTTTTATTCGGTTTGCGTGACTTTCGACAAAGTTGTAGGTTGATGAATTGATGTCCCGTGATAGAGATACACTCGGTTCACCATCGCAACGATTGTGATTCGTAATAATGTAAGTTTACGTCGAGAAAGGAATCAAATTTATCAAACAATGTCATAAGATAATCAACAAAACATGAAGGTAGGTACCTACTTAAGTAGGTATATCTTATATAATGCAAAATACATACTTACCTAAAATCTAAAAAAGTATTGCTCCAGGGCGCATGGAGCCAAGAATTTTTCGAAGAGATTTATCTTCCGAAGTCGGGGTGACTCGCTATAATAATACTAATTCTAATACACTAGAGTTGTAAGACCGTAGTGTAGTAGGTAGGTAGGTATCTAGTTCACAACTGATGATCAGTCAGAATCTTATAACAGCAGAGTCTTATTATTGCGACGAAATATCAAGCGTCTTTTTTGGATCCCTCCAAAAATGCACTAACAGTATAACGAGTAAAAAGTGGTAATCGTCCCGAAGAGCGCAGTTGCAATTTTCGGCAGAGTTGATGCGAGTTTTTGTCTGACAAAATGATGGCGGTGGAGGGCGAAAATGTCGCCATAATTGTGCCTCAGACAAGACTGGCCACTCACCCGGACGATCCTTATAGGACGCCACTGAAACCTGTATTACCTCGTCCCTAAAAACTGAGACACCTCATTATAATTTCACTCGCGATTCTTGATCATATTCACAAAATTCAGAACGTATTTGGCCAAAACTTTTTTGTGGAGATAATTTAATGATAGACGTATTTACGTGAACTCGGAGAGATTTTGTCGAATCTTGTTGTATCAAATGAAAGTCAACATTTTCGGCAGATGTCGTAAAGTTTAATCCGGCTCCAGGACCAATGTGGTTTAACATCGTTAGCTGAATCTCGGAAAACATGAGAGTTGGGAAAGTGGCTGGCTTGCGGCCAACTTGTTGGACGCGATTTCGATAAACAATTTTACTGAACCCGAATAGTAGGCCATGAAGCGTATCGTTGCGTTGTATAGATCTACTTATTACCTATTTACAATGTGATATGGATAATGATAAAATAATTACAGCGCGTTTCGATCATATAATATGTACACATACTCGTAGATCTAGAATCTCTTTTATGTAACTAGGGACTCAGACAATACTATTTTCCCACAAATAACCAACTCAAAGCATAACCTACCACCAAACAGGTTAGATAGAAACAAAAACCTGTGTCCCACATGAATATTGGCTTAGTGCGGAATCGAACCAGTGACCTAGCACATCGCAGTCCATCTTATCACCAACCTGTGCATAGGTGATACCTAAAAAGAGCTTGCAAAACCATTGCTTTCATTGTTTTGAATTCATTAGCTTTATTGCTCTTCTATTTCCACTGTCTAGTTGCCAAGTTATCCTACTTATCTTACTAATAAGTATTATATAAATGCGAAAGTTTCTGCGTCTGTGTTTGTTAGTTCTTCACGCTCAAACGGCTGAACCGAATTTGATGAAATTTGATGTGGAGATAGCCAACACCCTGGATTAACACATAGGCTACTTTTTATTTCGATAACAGCGGGTAACACCGCGGGGTGCAGCTAGTAAATAATAACTAGCGGCATAACATAGTTCTAACAGGAGCGGCATAACCCCTACTTGTGCCGATACTAAAGAGGCGCTGAGGAGGTCGTGTCAATATTTACCGGTGAGTGCGCGCGCGCAGCTTTCCGGAAACGCACCTGATCACATACGCCGCAGCCGCGCGCTCGCCTGCTACAGCGGGATGCTAGTCGCGTATGTTCCCAGTTGTCAGCACTGGTTCCGTCATCACCGGCGACATATCGTCCCTCTCATGACTAACTGTCGTATCTGACAAAATTGTCGTAGTCGACTTTTTTTGACCTACGTACTCAAAATCCAATTCCAAACATTATCCACCAACTGTCGTAACTGTATCTTATACCAGTGAGGAGCTATCACAATAAACAGCGTTGACGTATGTTATAAAACACCAAAAAAACATATCACTAACTGAAGTAAGTAACATATACGACTACTAGTGAAATTTTTATTAGTTGCATTCATTTTTGTAGAGACGTACCTGTACTATATACGACACAGTGAAATATTTTTGTTTCAATATTTACATCTATACACGTCCTTACAGTTGCAATTTGCAAAAATATAGTAATGTTCGAAAGCTCTATTTCGTGTAGATAAGGATCATGCTACGAAAAATCAAATGGTAAAGGGCATTCATTTCAGAACACATCGCCGGTTTTTTTCAAAGGATAAAGACGCATATGACTTGCAACTGAACTGTCATAAATAAGCTTTTTTTAAAGAATTCAATAAGAAGAATGTCATTCTATTTTATGTGCATTGTTGTTGTTGTCGTTATGTGCATTGAATATAAAAAGTTTACAAGCCACAAGGCAACGCTAATATTTTGAAATTGCAATGCCCGATTCCATTGTTGAGTCCTTATATTATTATCTTATATCTTTAAATGAGCAATTCTTGTAATTATATACAAGGTGTATCGGCAAGGTGTAGTAATATTGAAATGTGGGTATGTGTACCTGGTGATGAATCATTTGCCAGGGTACTAAAACCTGAAATAGATAATCGATTTTTTCACTCAAATTGACAAAATAACTAAATATTACAACCCTAACATGATACGGATGACGTCACGTTACGCCGGTCACACAACGCTTGCGCGATGCAGGATTTCTTAGAAACGGCCCTGGCGCCATCTAGTAATTTTTGGTGGAACTTTTACGAGTAATGCCGCCGGCTAGAGGTGTACAGTCTTACCCAACTTATATGGTGCGTCGTGAATCTTCGTTCGCGCAGAAAATAAAGTATGGTCCGAAGATTAACGAAAGAATGCTTAACACTTACAATCAACCTAAGATCACTATTATAAGGTTCATAATACACTGCAGCTGTTAGTTCCATCTCACTCATGCCACGCGGCGATCGCTAAGATGGCGGGGCGGCTGCCGACCAATAGCGGTCAATAGCATTTCCCGCGCTTTGAAAATTCATCCTCTGCGCAGGTAGAACTGCGATGTGCAACAGCTGCAGTGTATTATGAACCTTATAATAGTGATCTTAGGTTGATTGTAAGTGTTAAGCATTCTTTCGTTAATCTTCGGACCATACTTTATTTTCTGCGCGAACGAAGATTCACGACGCACCATATAACTTGGGTAAGACTGTACATGTTAGCCTATGCCTCAAGTTCACTGACATTGCCCAGCTGATAACTAGGGTTGAACGATGGTTAGTTTTGCAGTAAACTTTGACGTGTAATAATTCATTACCGTAACTACTTACAGATTTATAGTACCTCCAGACTACTTCGAAATATGTATGTGTATGCGTAGTTTCAGTATTACTACACCTTGCTGTTACACCTTGTATATATAATTGGAATCTCGGAATCGGCTCCAACGATTTTCATGAAATTTAGTATATAGGGGGGTTCGGGGGCGATAAATCGATCTAGCTAGGAATCATTTTTAGAAAATGTCATTTCATTCGTGTATTATCAACTTAAACATAAACTTGGAAGATAAATAACAAAAAGGTGGCGTTTGAGTAATCCCAATTTAAACTGAAAAATATGACTCTTCCTGACATCTATTGGCGAATAATAATACTACATTTTTTCCAAATGGCACTATTTATAAAAAATAAAAAAAATACCGAACAAAGCTCGGTCATCCAGCTGGTGTTAACCAGTAAGGAAATAAATAATGACCGGACCACTTAATGCATCGGGCTGACGCTAACAAAAACTAGAATCAAAAGGAATCTAATACACAAGGGGAAGCAGAGTTACTTTTAAGAGTGAACATTACGAACGATTGCAATAAAGAATACGACACGTTTAGCATTGTGTCTGAGCAGTGAGCACTCCTACTGCTGCACTTAGTGTCGCGGTCTTATCTCTAATAGGTTCTGAAATAAGAATTAAGACACATTGCATCCGCGACTGAAGTCACGAGGGGAATAATTAATATAATTGCTAGTATTTCGCCTAAAACTCAGCTCCTAAAGCCCGAATATCTGCGTCGTCGTCACGTCATAAAAACATAATTATTTGAAATAATCATGAAATAAACTGGCCAAGTATACCTAAGCTCGGCATTTTTTTTACTTTTACTATTCATAGAAATAAAATATGCTTATGACAGTTTATTTGCAAGTCAGGTATCCCTCTTTTTTCTTTGAACATACCGACATGATGAACTGAGTGCTATGCTCGATGACCTCAACAGAACTTCCGCACAAGTCGGTCTTGAAATTAACATGGGTAAGACTAAAATTATGCTGAATAGGCACCCATGTTGTACCGTCTCCCATGAAAATCGGACACTATCCAGCTTGGTAAGTTCAACTTTGAGAAAGAGGTGAATCCAACTCGGCTAGACTGCGTTCGGGAAGCTACACAAAATCTTTTCTGACAGACACCACAATGCCTGAAGACGAAAGCCTTATAACCAGTGTGTGTTGCCAGTGATGACTTATGGCACCGAAACGTGGTCGCACACCATGGGCCTTATCAGAAGGCTCAGAATCACCCAGAGGGCGATGGCGAGAGCAACACTCGAAGTTTCACTACGTGATCAAATCAGAAATGAGGAGATCCGTAGGAAAACCAAAGTAACTGACGTAGCTCGATGAATTGCTAAACTCTAGTGGCAGTTGGCCGTGGCACATTGCACGCAGAAATGATGGCCGATGGAGCCGAATAGGTTATCTAGTGGCGACCGCGTACCGGCAAACGCAGCATAAGCAGGCCCCTAATACGGTGGACCGACGACCTGGTGTAGGACGCGGGAAACAGCTGAGGAAGGAAAGCACAAGACTGGTAATCGTGGAAGTCATTGGGGGAAGCCTATGCCCAGCGGTGGGCGTCTTTCGGCTGTGAAAGAAAGAGAAGAAGACCGACATGTTCTGAACGAATGCCTTTTACCCTTTGAATAGCTTACAAACGGATTCCAAAATTGTATGGTGTCCGGAATTCACATAAATCCTTTCTTAGTTAGGTAAGTGTTTGAATTCAGATTTTAGTTCAATTAATAAGACGCCTATTTATTTCTTTTTTATAATAAATAATTGATTTTGCCATCGTCTTGTAATAAAAACGCCGTATCTAGCATTTAAAACTGATATACTCGTATACAAAAACAAAGTTATCACAAAGTGTCGTAACTGTTTTAAATGTATATACTGCATGTATTTAAGCAATTATATTGAAATTATATCAACTACATGAAAGTAAAAGCTTTGTTCTCCACATAGAGGCATAAAACCTATGGATAGGATACGATTGGCGTGTACTGCGATACAAAATGTAAAGCTCTCAACTGAAAATACGTTGCCCTGTAAAATAATGCCAATGCTAGTTACGACAGTTAGTCATAAGAGGGACGATATAGGAAAAATCCCATCGGCACTGGTGATAAATGGGAAGATATCGATCCCGATGTCACCTGTGATGCCGACTGGTACATATTGTCAGCCAAGTGATGTGGAGAATTGTTATCTAGACGGTAAGAGCTGTGGTATTGAATTACAATGTCCTTTGTTGTGTGGAGTTTTTGTATAATATTAATAATAATAAGTGAAACGAAATTTTTAATGTATTTAGGTATGTTGCATGTTTTTGCTTTTATCAAGCTACGCCTAATGGCACATATTTCACATTAATTTATAATGCTGTATTTTCTCAGTAAGTGAATTTATTGTAATTCTTTTGGGAAAATAAAATCTTTAACCATATTTGTTCAGTATAGGACTTTTTACCTTCACTGTACCTATGGAGTTCAATAAACTCGAAATATGAGAGTTTAGCCTAGGTACCTACCACTATTTAAACACAATAGTATATTACCTACGTAGGTACTTCTAGCGCCGAAGAAGGTCAACTCCATACAAAAAAGGGAATTAAAAGAACCTGCGTGATCTAAAATTAACCCAAGGTACTCACCAGCTTTGTATCTTGGAAAAAAGGAAAATCACGACATTCATACGTCTATCTATCTGTTTTTAGTATACGTACATCCACACCCTGTATATGAATGAGTAACCGAAGCTTTTCCGCCACCGTCAACACTGGGAGGTAAATGCACCCGCATGCAGTCAATTCATGGGTATCCAGAATGTTGCCAACAAAGGGGTTCTTTGCTATGCTTTTACAATTTGTTTCTGGATTAAAATTGGTGTGCGGCAATCGCACGTACCGCAAGCAAACCACAGTTATACTAGTAGAAGTAATAATAAGGTATGGTGGTGATTATTTCAAGTGATCTGAACGTCCCTACCCAACTCTCGAATAATAGATTATCTAGTAGTGTATACCAACTTAGTGTATTTTCATCGAAAAACACCGTCTTATCATCCTACTGGTAAACCTGATAATATGCGCACTGTCAGCCACCATTTTCCAGTTTCAATTTCCGCACACTGTAAGCGACATCTTAGCCCAAATATTTCCACGTGATATTTATTCAACCATGTTTCTTTTAATACGGCTTTCTGTATTCTTAACATAACCAGGAACCATAATCTTACGCGGCGTATTTAAAACGAGGGAAGTTTCTAATTAGTGGCGTTTCTTTCACTCTTTGAGGGATGTAGATCGCACATCCTGTATACGACAGTATTGAGGTTAAACGTTAAACGCGCTCGCGACGGGCTCATTAGCGACATGGGGGCCGCTAGCGACACCTGTCTGTTTGTAGCGTTCCGGAAACACGCCAGACGCGAAAATCTCATTCCAGCACGCCAGGAAATGAAGAGCTCAAACACGGTGCAACTCTACTGTAAACATCGCGGCCCAACCTATAAAGGTGACGTAAATATTCGCTCGATGTGAGGCACCCAACTAGCAAAATATTCTTACACTTCTCACTTTATAAGAGTAGTAAGCTTATAGTGGTCTCATTTCTGTTTTGGTCATTGCTGTCGCTCTAGTATTAATCTCTAACAAGCCGATACAGTCTCAAATACGCTTGGTCTTAATACCTTGTCTCAATTATGCATATAAGCTTATTTTGCAGTGTTGTTGGAAGCCACATTCTCTTAATATAGCATTTCTTAAGACTTATTGCACTTGAGATAATTTTGCTCTCATATCCACATTTTCTTAGCTCGTTTAATTTTATTACAGACTAGTTGGTGCCCGCGACTTCGTCTGCGCAGGATTAGTATTTAGAGCAGCTTATAACTTTATTATTAGCGTGACGTAGAAAAGAACTAACGTTTTTTTGAGTTTCACCAACCGCACACACGTGTTTAGCTACGAAACCAGTTGGCGAATAATTCCTGTACTTACTACCTACATGTAGGTATTAAATTATTTTGAAGTTGGACTGCCGTGATGATATTCTGTTTATTGAGGGTAGAACTTCTAATAATAACAATGAAGTCATGTCCAGTTGTCACCCCCGTAAATGTCTCCAGTGATGACAACTGGGATTTCTTTTCAGTATATAAGATAATTATAATTTTCTGAAAGTTAAGTAGGTATAAGAAAAAAAATTATTCTTTCGACCATTTCTCCCATGTTGTTGTTGATGTCAGCCATGTTTTCCTTCGCGGAAAATTAATTAACCTACCTACTACCTTTTCCTTCTTCCTCCTTTGTTATATTATATTATTTCCTCAAACTTCCGGCACCATCAGTTTACGATAATTAATCATCCAAGATTATCTGTTACAGCGTATTACACTATTTATACCCTACATTGAGCAAAAAAGTTATATTTAGAATACTTTTCGAGATTATATTTTTCTTCGAGCAGAAGTTCGTCGCAGCGCTCGTCGCTCCTGGCTTGTCACCACGGACAAAATAACCCACTTGTCAATATGGAACTCAGACCACTAACTTAAAAATATCCGCTACCGGATCGCCTGTATAATGTACAGGGGGGGGGGGGGGGGTTTAGTATAAAATAAAACACAACCATTCTTACACTATAAAACTATACTTAAATAACAAAACGCATGCGGCGGTGAGATCACTGTTGTTGCGGCGGCGGCGCCAGGCGCGCTGCGAGCTGCAGTATGTCGCGCTTCTCCTTGGGGAAGCGCAGTTCGCGCGCGGCGAGGCGAGCGGCGCGCAGCTCTCGCTCCGCTCGCGCCAGCTCCGCTCGGATGAGACCTGGGGACGGGAATTTATAAGTTAGTGCCTGTGAGCGACCTACTGTTTCCGCTTCGCTCACGGTCGGAGTTGATAGATAAATAATAAAATTTGGGATTTGACGTGGAAAAACACAAGAGTAAAATAATCTGTTGCTGTAGTGCGGATAAGTTTTTCTCTGTGCAGTACTAGCGCCAGTGTCGATACCCATTTTCACATTAGTATACTGCCGATCTTAAGCACTGGACAAGTGATTTACCACCCTTGACGCTGTCAGAGGCCTATTCTATCTGTAGTTTAGTATAGAGTACCTGCTCCCGCGCCGGCGTCCCGCTCGCGCGCCGCCCACTCGCGCGCCATCTGCTCGCGCATGGCGTCGTCGAGCGCGCGCGCCGAGTAGTGCGCCACCACCTCCTGCCGCGAGCACTGCCGCTCGCGCATGGCGCGCAGCGACCCGTTCCAGTGGAGCAGCTGGAACACCGTCATCAGTTCTTGGAACTCAAGCATTGTGCGCCCCTTGTTTGCTTCCAGCATAAACCTGGAAATGGTTAACGTTTTGTTACTGTTCTTTTGCCGAGTAGCCCTTAGCCTTTTAATTGCTATTTAGTTATCTACCCAGTAGCACTGTAGCTCATTCGCTTAGTTTGAAAATTAATCAAATATGCTAACGTTTGATCAAATTGCCATAATACATAATATGCTTGCTTTTGATTGCTCAGTTATTTTGCGCTCGCTTCGCTCACGCCTTCATTATTAAAAAGTCTCATGGTTTGAAGAACTATTAAGAACAACCCACTTTTGAATGATTTAGACTCATCTCGCAAGCTAATTCGCTTCGTATTCTCATCTTACCTCGCAAGCGGTGTGGCATCGTAGGTAACCAAACTCGCAACCTAAACCACTCACCTAAAGGCAGCAATCCCCGCACTAGGGTCCTGGTGCGAGCTGGCGTCTCCTGCGAAGGAAGCGCGCGCCTCAGCTACCGCCTTCTCAATGAAGTGGTCTGATATCCGCCTCGACTCGTGCTCGTTGAATACGCTGTTCATCAGAGCTATCTTGGCGGCGCTGCGGCGGGCCTCCGCCTTCGTGGGACAATTCTGCGTAAACAGAAAAATGTATATCAGTATAGAGAGCGGTTTTGTGCGCTTTAAAATCCAAAGTCATTGCTGCTATGTGCGTATTTCTATCGCCCCGTGGTTCGGAGGGCACGTAAAACCGTCGGTCTGGTTGTTATCGATGGATAAGTAGCAGTCAAGAGGCCCTTGGGCCTTGGGCGGTTTTATGAACTCTGACAATAGAGACTAGCACCACATCATGCCTCATACGATAAGTAAGCAAGTAATTAGTATAGCAGCCTTTAATGACGATATATATAAGATCGCCATCTTCACAAAGAGGAGAAATGAAAATGATTAATGAGGAATCACCTCCGGTTTCATTAATTTTTTTCAATCTGTTGCAAATTTGTCAGGTAACTCGCAAACGGTAAAGTGTAACTGTCTGAGATCCAATTAGTCCATCTGGGGAAACGTTGACTTGTATCTGATCTTTATTCATGTGGCAGTAGGTAAACAAGCTTTTTGTGATTCTGCTTGCAACCGATAGATTTCTGCCTAATTAATGTAGTCGTAGTCGAAGTGCTAAAAGACCATTTTAATATGCAGGTATGCACATGAGTTGTTTGTTGCGCTATGTCACCCACTGTGTCTTTTTGACAGTTTTTGTCTCTAACTTTAGCTTCGGAAGGTGTATGTACTTCTGTCAAAGGTTTTTCCGTGAAGATTTAAATATTGTGACAAAGGCTCAAATGTTAAACAAAATGCTGGCTGGCTGTTCTATTATGCGGTGCTTTAGACTCGGGAGTGGTGACGTGTATATCTAATAGTTCTAGTATTGCGTTACATACAACAACAGTACGTGCTCTGTTGGTGGAATAGACTAAACTAAAACTTTTCACATCTCGTTTCGTTTTCATAAGGTTGAAAGTTCCTATATTGTTTTACTAAAGTTAAAATAAAATTGAAACTAAAGCCCGTATTCCAGAACGACGCTCGGTTTGAATTTCTACTTGAGCGTGCTTGAGCCTAGATTTGAGCGTAGTTTCTACTCCACTCAAATATAAGTGCGTTGAAGCATAAATTCACACTAGCTATGCTGAAATACGGGCTTATAGGGACTTGTGCGAGAATTGGCATGAATATTAAAAATAGGTTAGTATATAAAATAAAATATAATAGAGTTTTAAGCAGATCTTATAATTCATAAGTTCCTAATTATAAATGACCTGGTTACATTCTTTGTGTATAAAAGTTGCTCCGTTACATCGCAAAATCTTATTTCCCCTTCTTCCACACGCCCGTCAAAACTTCCCAACGTCTTTCGAAATTATATTTAGGCACATGAAAGTATAATGCCTACTTAAAGAAAGAAAATGAAAAATTCCTTTCTAATACAGAAATCCCCTGATTCACTTATTATTATTCCATCCGTCCTCTCATTTCAATTCATAGCACAACAGAGTCTGTATTTTTCTTTCCAACAAAAAGGTAAGTTTAGGTATTGGGAAAGTTGCGAACAGGCCGGCTAACGAAGACTGATCACCCACACATTCAAGTATCTGTCAAATCTGTACCGGTATAAGATTCTATCGCAAAATATATTAGCCGGGTTGAATAGAGCGGAAACTAATACGTGTCAGAGTCCACGTGCGTGAAATACCGAAATAAACCCAAATATGGACGCCCTGAAGTATGTTATCTCAGAATAACAGCACAAACCAGAAGCGGCGATGCGAATGATAAGTAGCTGTCGTTGGAATAATTATTAATTCAGTGTTTTTGGGGAGAAGCTGAATTCTGACTGATTATTTCTCAACATTTTATTAACATGTAAATAACCAGCCCTTTACTGTAAGAAAACTGATTTCAAATAAAAAAACTAGCGACTGAACAGATTTTCATGAAGGTGTTTTTTTATTGAATTAGAAGAAACCACCGACATCAATTCACATTTCTCGGAGACATGAGGGAAGTACCTAACAAACACTAAATATACCTACACTCTACAGCGAATATTATTACGTCAACCCCATTTTTTGTAGTAAGTTAACACACACAAAACTAAAAAAAAACACCGTCGTTAAACGTCTTACGATGGTTTAACTACAATTAACTTGTAAGGCATGTAACAGGTGCGGGCAGTTCTTAGCGATTACGCGAGGATTAGCGCTTCGTACATTTTGGCTACTGACACTTCTGGTTTATTTAGTTATTCTAAGCATGCATATTATACACCTATGTGAAGTACTGTACGTTATTCTATGGCTACGGGAGACAGCTACGGAATTAACAGTTCGGTGAGTGAGTACCTCTAAAACCGTGCAAAACGAAGTGGTGGCTCGTTTAATAAATCCAATTTAACGTGTTTAAAAGTCCTATAATATGTTTATTTGAGATATTTTTAGACATTTCATAACAGAGCAAGATTATGTTGAACTGAAAAGGCAAGTAAATACATACATATAATGTAAAAAGGTGCATAGTGACACCACATTCAATTCTCCCGCGGCACCCTCGGCTTAGATAACATCTCAGGCAGGAGTAAATAGGGGAAGCTTGTGATGGCTTTAGTTAAATCTGTCGAAGGTCGCGCGACACGGAGATGTCACTCAAGCGTGTCGGGAAGTGGTACGTGACCTCGCTCCTGAAATTTTTCTCACATTTGTTCCGAAAACGTGACAAACTCGACGGGGGGAATTGGTTTAGGCGCGCTATAGTGTTATTAGTTCAGTGGTAAGGCGCGATTGTGTGTTTGTCCATTGAGGCGCTTACTACACATTTACTAAATCTAAATTTTATTGGTCTGTGAAAGACGTTCAATATTTCATCAAATTAATCGTTCAGTATTGCTGGTAATCAACTGTGAAAAGATACGAAATCTTACGTAAAAGGGTCCGATAAATATTTCAAAGATTCCTTTCATATTATCCATAAAGAACCGAAATAGGGACACAAATCCGCACCGGTCACGGTGACCATTCATGCTTAGACACCCAATATCTCATTTCTGTATGGAATAGTGCGCGGTGTCGCCTTACGCCGCAGTTGGCGACTGGCTTTACTTCTTTCACTTGAGCCGCGGGAGATAAAGCTGAAAATAATGGGCTCAGTTGTAATCTTTGCTGTAATGGCATTGTAAAGAATTCTTTGTCACGTGCGCGAGCTTCCCAGTCGAGACACGTTCATAATGTAAAAATTCTCGCGCGTGTAATATCCTGTGAGTGTTATTTTTATATTAGAAATACCTTTAGAGATACGTGCTCAGGTGATCACTTAAACCTTTACTTGTTGCAAATCTCGTAACTTAAACCGTGATTTTAAACCACCCGCCCTGCACAAGAGCAAGTTAGCCTAGTCAATGCTTGACCGATGATGGAGGTGTATGGATAAGTTATCTTTAAGAATAAATAAAAAAAATATCTATATTGATTTAGCCACCATTTCAGAAAGTGTCACATTCCTCTTCTATTTCCACCTTGTTAGATGACAGTTAACGACCAGCGAAAAAAGTTTATGATCAGCATATGACGATTCCTGGTTCCTGAATACTTGGAGTAACGAGACTTTTTATGACCGGAGGCGGTCGGTTTTTGTGCTTTTCAATAATGAGGATATCAAATCTTTATGTCTAGGTCTTTTATAATCCTGATCAACGGACGGGGAGCGACCGAGCGACAATAATCTGTGGATAAAATTGGCTTGTTTTACTACTGCCTACCTTAACAGGCAACTGTATAGATTATGTGCCTAAACTAAATCATAATTATAAAAGTACAGTGTGTAAATATCTTCATAAAGCAAGTGCACAAATGGACCTCAGAGGGCTACGAGCATTTACAAAGAGCATGGATTTTACCAGATTATTCCGAATTATTCCATTAAAAAATTAACCGGCAAAAAGCCGGCCAAATTCATTAATTTAAAGTATGCTGGGATCCGTAATTATGTGTTGCATTTTCATTTAATGTGAGTTTTTTTTTCGATAAAAACAACGTAGAAATCGAGTAAAAAGTTTTGGATTGAGCTCTGTAGGTACAAAAAAACACATAAACTTTTATGTAAGTATTCAACCTAACAGCGTATTTCACTCCCTCCAGGTTGTGATATTAGTAAGATATTTCGAGACCATCTGTTCTTGGCCGATTTTCACCGGTGTTTTCAGCTAAAGGTCCGGTTACATGCTGCGACTTTATATTATTACGCGCAAGCAGCTTATATGTCATCTTCGCAAAACGCGGTACCGATAAGAAAGAATGAATGTCGTTACATGTCGCGATATATATACGGTGTGATGAACATTCTTTTCACGATATTATATTTACAAACTTTTGCCTATATTATCCCATTGCTGGGAAATGTCTCCCCCAGTTCCTTCCATACATCTCGGTCACCAGAACACAGAAGATCGGAAATATAAGTATAATTGTTTTCCAAATTTTGCCAGCTTCTGAGTCTTGCCCAAATTAGGATTGTAAGACTGAGCGTGTAGCCCGACCTTATCTTTCAGGGTAAGCGATTTTCTATAAGGTAGGTAATAAAAAAATTCTAAGGTGGCAGGAAATTTTATGACCATTCCCCATAATATGGGATTCTTCCCATGTCTGGAAATCGGGTGACTGGAATTTTTATGATAATGGGGAAATTGGACAGGTAGGTAGGTATAGATACCGGTATATATGTACATACAAGATACCGGTATAAATGTACATACAAGACGTTACCTTCAATAATACCACACTTATTTTTCTGACATACTTACCGCAGCACCGTACCGGATTTTGATAAAATTAGGATTTACATTTTACATGATTGTCTACGAAGACCAACGCTACTAGTAGGTAAAAAAATAATCAACCGGAAGTAGATAAAAGGAAAGCTGTCAGTCCGCAAAGGTACCTACATCCGGTGGAAGCGCCGGCTAACTCTGCGGGGAAATCTTGTTCAATTGAGTCAATCGAGTTTAGAAACTATTTATCTTAGGTCTGCTGCCTTTGACTTTATTAACGGTGATCTGATGAATACCGATATTATTAGACAAATTCCCTTCACAGAGCACCCGCAGCCACGCCACCGTCTTAGTATATACAGTTTTTTAAAATCAATAACTTGGTTAGTCAGTTTCAACGCAAGTGAAACCGCGTGCAGCTAGCTGAGAATGACAAAGCTACAGGTCGGCGGTCACGTGTCTCACGGTAATGTGAAAAATTTGAAATTGCTACTTTTCATTTGATTTCGTTTTGTTGGTGCGTGCGACACTCGACTAACTTGGTATCTTTTGGCTTATGCCTATAACATACTTTTAGATGCAGTATCCATTATTGTAGTAGGTAGGTTAATCTTTTACCTGAGCAGCTTGTAAAGAATAAATGTTAAGTCCGTTTTACAAGTTAACATTTAATTATGGGAGTGCATGATAATGAGTTTTATGGGACGGTCAGAGCTGCCTACATTTTTGCTATAATACTTCCCGGCACCCTCTCCGCAAGCATCCCTTTAACCCGGTGGCGCGAGACTGCGCTATGCGACGCCACCGTTATTAAATTGCTCAGTGTCCGTAGTAGGAAATTCCTTGTTTCCCTGATATTCCCTGATATTTTAACACAAGTAATGTAACTGCTTTTGTACGTAGCCAAATGGCAAATGCGGACGGAACCTTAGTAAATTCGTTATCCGTATGTCGCAGCCAGTTCACTTGGTGACTATTGAGACGAGTGGAAAAGCAGTTAAGCACTTTCTTGATCCCTAATGGATTCTTGTATCAGAATCAGAGGATAGTGAATGGAATAGAAATATTTATTCAAAAAACATACGAAATGTGGATGAAAGCATCCTGAATTACAACTGTGTTCCATTAAATGCCCACGAAATCCCGAATTTTAGCATACTGTGATCCACGCAGATATTGCACTCTCATCGTGCTTGGCTGTATTAGTTGGTTTTCGCATTGCTTAGCTGATACCATAGAGTAACTTTTTTACTACTGATACTGAGGAAAGACACTACGAAGGGTGGCACATTTGGAGATATGATAGGTGTCAGAAATTTTTACAGCCAATAGGACGTCAGCGTCACGTTTCCGGTGTAATTTGATGAACACGTATAAAGTAAGTGGATGACGATCGCGTAGCAACCGCCCCGGGGTAGCTGACGTAGCGGTTTTAGGGTGGTTTTATACGTTATGACAGGCTAATGTAGTTACTTGTGTCCTTAGGCTGAGTAATTGTTTATAGGTCGGATTATGTTATAGTTACGTCCGGTATGAAATAAACTTTAGTGTATGTGCATGAAGCAGTTTTGAAACCTCCCAGCTGAGTTTAATGCAACCATTTAACGTTTCGTTGCGCGCTGCACTACCACAGATTACTAAATAGTTGCAACGCTAAGTCCCGCTTTGCAATCCTCGAAAAATACAAAACGGGCAATCAATAAATTCAGCTAATTGTAAGCAGATAGATGATTCATTCCTCTCCCGGCCACTTTGTTACATCTCAATATTATTGAGCCTATAAACTTGATTAAACATCAATAATCACCACCTAAGAGTAGCTCACAACACAGCGAGTAGTGAATTTAATTTATAAACATTAATTACGTTTTCATCACGAGGCTGTGTTTAGAAAAACGTGACGTACGAGCTCGTAGAACAAAGTTTACAGTGACTTGGTTACCTGAAAACTGCCGAAGCAGGCGCCACCCGGCAGCGTGACGTAGCAGACGTAGGGCGGATGGGCGGCCGGCACCGACTCGTATATGACCAGGGCTCCGCCGCCGCCCGCCGCGCCTCCGCCCCGGGCCGCTTTCACCTGCCAGAACTCCTGTAGGGCTTCCACCACGTTCACTGTTGAAAGCACGCCGTCAGCTAACGGAAAACAAAGAAATCATTAAGCTTCATCTTGGCCACACAATGCAGTGATAGGCGCCTGATGATGGACAGGTTCCGAATAGGAAGAGGGGATAGGATGGAAAGGAAATTAAAATTACCTACTGGGAGCAATAAAAACTAGCGGTGACTGACGATGACTGCTGAAAGGTTAGGACTACTCCAGTTCATCACTTTTTAGTCCATTTGGCCGTCTTATCGTTTGTAGTCTGTCTCTAATGAAGGCTGGGTCGGAGGTGGCCAATATACATATTTGGCGAAACAGGGAGGTCACAAACATTTTTAGTTACGTTTAAACCAGCACTGATCTGACTGATCGATGACAATCAAGTTAGGCATCCGCTGAAACGGAAATGCTGATGTTAAATATCTCACAAAGACTTATGAAAACTTAGTGCTCTACATTTAACAATGCAGCACACTACAACAGCAAAAGAGCTTGATTTAAAAAGTTAAGGGTCCCAAACTCCCAACTTAATACAAGCAAATTGTGGCACTAATTCAGACGACAATTACTTTAACTTTCCCTAAAATCCCCCCACAACAAGGAGTTCTAACAACTTTGTCGAGTCCGCGCCACACAAAGCTCAACCGGTCGCAAACAAGTCCATTATTTCATTAGAGAAATTAATATCATTTTCCATTCATTTCTGTTTAATAAGAGATCGCTATATTGTGTTCGTCGTCGTCCGGCCTCGGCGACACTGGGAGCCTTTCACTCACTGCGCCCGATCTTAGAAAAGTGATCATCGCATTCGGATTGGGATTTAAAAAATAATATCTGGATGACCGAGCTTTGCTCGGTATTTTTTTTTTTTATAAATTGTGTTTTTTGGAAATTATATTTAAGTACGAATTACTAATAAAATGATGAAATATGAATAATATTTTTCGATCTTACCGATAGAATAGTAATAAATATGAACTGGTTATTTAAAGAAAAAATCATAAAAAACACGAAAAATGAAACATTTTCTAAAAATGAATCCTAGCTAGATTGATTTATCGCCCCCGAAACCCCCTATATTATACTGAATTTCATGAAAATCGTTGGAGACGATTAGAGATTCCAATTATCAAGAATTGCTCATTTAAAGATAATAATATTAATTATATAAGATAACAGATAAGATAAGATAAGATAACACGCTATTTAGGCAACTAACTAACACCTAAATCCCTATTATCCATAATTTTAATACGGCCCAGATAGCCTCTGATCAAATATTATTCTGACTGGAAACATACTATATTCCAGCATACGTGTCATACTTATTACGAACTTGCAGTGAATAAGCTTCCAGAAGAACGCTGAACAAGGATATGCCTTTCCACACAACATCAGTGGGTTATTAAAAAATGCGACAAAATCAGACGAAGCCGCGAAGATGACAAAATAGGGATCACAGAAGAAGAAGCAAAATCAAGAGCATTGGTAGTAAAATCGGTAACGATCTAGGCCGGATCGGCAGCAGTGGGTAAATACTTGAAATGTTATTACCACACAATGACTGAGCTCTCCGAGGCGTCATGAACACTTTTTGCAAAACCCCTTGTCCGTTGAAGTATATTGTTCCAGCGGACGCGACGGACACCTACTTTCGCAACCATTCCTGTCATAATAAAATAATAGGTGTGAAATGGAGCCGGATGAGTGGACAAGGAAAATGGTTGCATGAAAATGGGCGGAGGACGAGAAAATATTTTCTTGGACAAGGTTCTGTTTCGTTGCTCATTTGTTTGACACATTTATTATTTATTTATTAAACACGGTGATAAAACAATTACATTGACAAACGCATAATATTCTTAATTCAATAATAACATCAAACATTATTTCGTTCTATGAAACATTATCCAATGGGATAGGTAAGTTATATGATGATAATACGGGAATTTACATTTTACAAATAAATCCAGATCCGCACTAGCATATAGCCACAGAATACCTATTCATATAACTACACAGTGGTTAGGAATGCTCTACGGTAAATTAAGTCTTTTAATCTTGTTGAGATGTAATTGAATAGGTCCATCGTGTCCAATTGGCGTATAGTTATCTCAGAGCCTGCGATAACTATACAGCCGTTGCTTAGGTACCTAAATATATTGTAAACGGCCTGCGTTTAGGAAAAATGTTCTAGTTTATAGTTTTTGAACACCCGCTGCGTCTGAGAGCGTTAATTTGTGAAAGGAAAAAGAGTGAAAGAGTTTATAATCGTCCCCTTTGAAAATTCTCATGTGAACCAAAAATGCTTATTGATTAAAATAAATAATATTAATTATTCAGTCAGCACTGTCACTTTCGTGAGGAGGACTAGGCCATAATCCACCACGGGGGCCTAGTCCGGATTGGTGGATAGCATGCTTGCGATATAATTATTGGGCATATTGGTTTCCCTCACCGAAAAGCGACGTACATCGTACATATCTGGGGGCACGGCAGTGCCCCCGCCAAGTCGAGCAAAACAAAAGGCACGGCCGTACTATCCTTTTCTCGAAGCGATTCGGGCCATTTTCGACCCCCTGTAACTTCGTTATGGATAAAACTAGAAGCCTAAATTTTTAGTGACCAAGAGGGCATCACGTCTACAGATAATAATCCAAGTTACATCAAATTTGAACCAGTAGTTTAAGAATTATTGCAAGTCAAAGTTCCTAAATTTTGCTGCCCACTGACTGACTGACTGACTGACTGACTGACTCACCGATCATCAATATTCTAAGGTACTTCTAGCCGTCCCACAAGTTTCAAATTTTGAATATAGCTATTGTTTAGCCTATAAACCATGGAAAAATTCTGACATTTCATAATTTTCATCCCGTTTTCTAGATATATGATCTGCATAAATAACTTTGTATTCCCATATAAATCCTATTAAATTGTATGTCATTACAAAGTTACTTTTACAGTTCATAATTAGACTTCATTGAAATTGAATGAAATGGGTAACAGGGGTTAGAAATGAGAAATGGCTTCGAGAAATTCGACAATTGAGCGCTTTTTAAAAACTTCCACGATAGATAGGGAGATGGAAATCCCTGTACTACGAGTATACCCACCTACACTTTTACAGGTCGAACAAATTCGTAACCTAGGTACAGACACTCGTTCATGATAATCTATGAACATGACCTACGTCGCAAGGGGCCCTGGCCGCACAGGCGCGCGGCGCGCGTTGATGCGTGTTTTGCAAAAAAACGAAATTAAGAAAGAAAACCTACAAAAAGAAATGAGATCCCATCAAAAACATTACATGTACAAAAATGCGCAAGTCTCGCATCGCAGTTTATCTGCCGTAAAAAGTTGTGAGATCGAATGTAAACCAAGTCGGTTAATTGAATACCTACCTACTTATTTATTTCTTTAGTAAATAGAGTGTCTTGGCGATTGTACACGGCAGCATAATCTACTAGGTAATCTAAATAATATAGTCTTCCGTGTAGCGCTATGTAGATTTATGTTGAAGTGTGCAATTGTCAAGACACTCTATTTACTAAAGAAATAAATAAGTAGGTAGGTATTAAATTAACCGACTTGGTTTACATTCGATCTCACAACTTTTTACGGCAGATAAACTGCGATGCGAGACTTGCGCATTTTTGTACATGAAATGTTTTTGATGGGATATGTATAACAAGAAACATTTAGCAGGCGGACTTTCGCCCACTAGGCTACCACCGCTTTTTAATTTAAATATGCTTGCTAATTAAAAAGTTGAACAATGGCATACATTATTTAAATACGTAGCCAAGGAAACAACGGGGCCACTGTAATCGATATTCACCTCGGGGTGTGTGCGCCACAAGTGGTTCATATCGTGTACAAGTTCGGCATAATTTCTACGACATTACGCTTTAGGCATACTTTCCGTGTTCCTGAATTATTAATTTTCGGTTCACGCAGAGTTCATAATGAGAAAGGATAAGCTGCATATTTCCTGTAGCAGCGGGAAATCTCAGATTTATAACTTGGTCGCACGTTACGAGACGCATTACGTTGGGTAAACGGTTCAATGGTAAAGTACATATAATTAATAATTATTTTTCATAAGTATTATTTTGCACGTTCATTAAGATAATTCCTTGCGTATGTAATGTCAGATATTTTAAAAATAAATCATTTAAGCATAGCCAAAAATTTACAATAAAGCTTAATTTCGTTTTCAAACTTATTTATACACTTTCGAGGCAACGAATGTGGAAGAAACCCTATCAAATATAAATTGTTTCCTCTATTCCTCATCAAACAATTTCAATAAAACGCGCAAACTACACAAACAAGTTCCACGCTCAGCCTCTCATAAAAGAACTTCCAAGGCATACGTCTATAAAAGTTTTCCCCACAACCCGCGAACAAAAAGTACCAATTAACCGGTTGTTTGGTCGATTGTGAGCCGCGGTTCCCCACAGCGAACTAACGCAACTAACGTCGTTACAGAAGTTCACACGGTGTTAGTTTTCGCCATTGTAATCTGATCTAGAAAGTTGACTGCCTTTTGAAAACGAACCATCTAGCTGAACCATGAACTGTTCTTATATTCTGATATAATTATAACAGACTGTGTGATCTCGGCTCTATTGTAGCACTGCACGTTTGCACTGCAATTAGAAATGCAGTGCTCCAACGCGGCAAGCTGCGCTAGCAGCACGTGCCATCTAATTTCATACAAACTAGATACAACCATATGGTGGTAAGTGGTAAGGCCCATTATATTTTCAGCCAGGCTATGCAATCTCGTACAGCGAACCACCGTAGCCAACTTTCGGAGCAATCGTTGCGAGGCATCCTATGCTACGGGAGTGAAACAATAACATAATTATATTTCATAATCAATGATATTTCTTCATTCATCATGGATCCAATTTGTAGACTTTATAGCTCGTTCGCCTTAAATATGGTTTTCGTTTGCACGAGACAAAAAGATTGTGTTAACACAAAAATACAAGGACAACTCGTGAAGATCCTTCAAGTCGGTCTCTAAAGCGCAAATTCCAGAAAAGGAAAAATACCTACAAAAATATTTGTAACAATCTTACGTAAAAGTTGTTTTAAATATATTTTAAACGAGCTTTCATCAGAGTTGTTTTCTCTAACAAGAGCCTTCACAAATTCTACCGGAAACCGGAGCCCTTTTGCACAATTTCTTGTTACTGCGAGTTATATTGAATTGAATTTTAGTTTATTTCGAGGGGCAGTATACAAACGACGACAGAATATAATATTTTTTACCAGACGTTTTGTAAAGTAAGTACATTTTCGCATCAAATCAAGCCCTAACAGTATCAATCTGTTAGTTATATACTGAAGGCTGCAAGGCCATTCTCTCATTACAATACACAATGTACTTAGTACTAATATGTGAGAGACGCCGCGGCGACTAGATTTTGATACTGGAGTCGTGTGTGCGTTTCCTAATGAGAGAATGGCCTTACTCAACAGTGTGCCTAGTGCGAGTTTTGACAATTTATTTACGCGCTCGGTCCGTTTGGCGTAAACTTGAAATTGTATGGAATAATAGCAGCGCCATCTAGTGACTGATTCACTGACGCTAGATGGCGCTGCTCTTATTCCATACAATTTCAAGTTTACGCTAAACGGACCGAGCGCGTAAATAAATTGACAAAACTCGCACTAGGCACACAGATCCGCTCGCAGTCGCCATGATGTCGTACTGTCACTAGTTGACATACGTATACAAAATTAAACTCAACAGAGCAACAGAATATGGGTCAAATTGACTTGAAAGATTTGACCGAAACAAACCAGCACTTGTTGCTAAAGCTCGTACATAGAGCTTTTGATTGTAATAAGAAAGAGTGATAAATTATTTCATAATGTATGTATACTCTCTAAGCTCTGGAATTACCACAGTCCCGTCGAAAGAACATGTGAAATGTATTAACCTCACGAGCCACTAAATCTTTTCCCCTAAGCAGTTAAACCCTAATTAGTACAATCATCGCCCATCTTGGGGCCCGTACAGTTGTAGAGTTAAGTACCAGCATTAGGACAAAGTGTGACATAAATTATGTAAGCACTCAAAGTCAAAGTCAAAGCATTTATTGTAAATAGGCAATTAAATCGCACTTTTACAAGTCAAACAGCTAATTCTCGTTAACAAAGAGTATCATAAAAACATAAAGTATGATACATTAAATTAAACAGTAATTGATTATGGTTTGAGTTTGAAAAAAGGATGTTTCCTTTTGTTCACTTAGGCCACAAGTTAAATATTAGTTGCTACGTCTACCTACCTCTTCAGTGATGTCGAACTCCTGAAGAGAATTATTATCAGAGAAGTTTCCAAATTAGGTAGAGAGATAGAAAGAGCGAAAGAGGGAGAGGGAGAAAAATAGAGGAATAGCGAGAGAGATAGAGAGCTAGAGATCCCTCTCTAGCTCTCTATCTATAGAGCGAAAGGGAGAGATATTCTTGCCTATCTGTTACCCGCGACATCAATTGATTTTACGAAGTTATATCATATTAAATTAAACAGTAACTGATTATGGTTTGAGTTTGAAAAAGGTTGTCTCCCTTTCAATCGTTGATTCAGAATTGAATCACGGACAGGAAAAGGAAACTCCGTTGACTCTGCCAGTGCTTCGGAATAAGCCAGAATCGAATTGTTACATGACTGCCATAGAATGGTAACGCTTCTTTTTAGTGGGTATACCTAAGTTTAGAGTAGTGAAAATGCAGCAGAGGTGGATTCTACCTACATATTTCTGAGCAGATATTATAGTGTTATTTCTAAACAAATCAGTTTTTATTTCAATTATCTTGGCGAATATATTTACAAGTATGTGCTCAAAAAGTTTGTTGAGTGAGGTAGAAAATTAGGTGCACACATAAATTCATAAAGGCTTTGTCTCCAATTTAGATATAAAGTGAAACAAGCTTACCTCTAATTACGCGGGAAGTTTGTCTGTTACAGTATGAACGACAGAATTTGAAAAACACATTTATATAATTACGTTTAGTAGGTACTATACAGCCGGCAGGATTTCTGTTAACAAAAGTATGTTGGATTTAATATAATTAACAGGTTAAGCAGCGGGAAGACAAGTTCCATAACTGTGAAACATTAAAACCATTGTAACTAAAAAACAGCTACCACGGCACAGCCGTAAAAAGAAAGACCCGAATTGAAGTCATCAAAAAGAATCGCCTATAAAGTCTGAACACTGAAAATATACATTTCGCAGTTACATTACAGACCCATTCATAACAGGACGGCGCCGTCGTACTTCATTTTATGATTGACACTCGTTAATTCGGCAACAGTCCCATTCACCTGAAGTAGTCGTGTCTGGACATCGACCATTCATTTTTATATACACCGTACTAAGTGAACTCTACAGTGATGAATATAGAGTCAGTTCTTGAATAACAACGAACGCCAGTAAGTTCTAATAGATATGTAGTACCTACTGTATATTCTGTGATAGAGATGTGTTCACCAAATTGTTAACACGCACGTTTAACTATTACGTCCGTATGTCTATCGCCGAGTAGCGAAGATACGAGTTTATGCGATTCGTCTAGTTGATTGATAATAGTGTAAGCTTTGGGTACAAATGTATGACTTATTTTTGGTACTTACCTACTGTGTTTTTTTTTTCATAAAATTGGTGGATAAATCTTTAGGTCCAACTGATGATAAGTGGTCCCTGCCGTCTACGTGTTTACTCACGTTAGAGGTACTCCTTTATAGTTTACGAGGTCTCTTTTACTCTGTTTAGTTCTGCTGTACGATCTGGGGGCACGGCAGTGCCCCCGCCAAGTCGAGCAGAACAAAAGGCACGGCCGTACTATCCTTTTCTCGAAGCGATTCGGGCCATTTTCGACCCCCTGTAACTTCGTTATGGATACAACTAGAAGCCTAAATTTTCAGTGACCAAGAGGGCATCACGTTTACAGATAATAATCAAAATTACATTAAATTTGAACCAGTAGTTTAAGAATTATTTCAAGTCAAAGTTGCTTAATTTCGTTGCCCACTGACTGACTGACTGACTGACCGATCATCAAAATTCTAAGGTACTTCTAGCCGTCCCACAAGTAACAAATTTTGAATATAGGTATTGTTTAGCCTATAAACCAAGGAAAAATTCTGACATTCCATAATTTTCATCCCGTTTTCTAGATATATAATCTGCATAAATAACTTTGTATTCCCATATAAATCCCATTAAATTGTATGTGATTACAAAGTTACTTTTACAGTTCATAATTAGACTTCATTGAAATTGAATGAAATGGGTAACAGGGGTTAAAAATGAGAAATGGCTGCGAGAAATTCGACAGTAGAGCGCTTTTTAAAAACTTCCACGATAGGTACCTACACCTACCGCAGATAAAGAGATACAAATTCCTATACTATACCTACCTACACTTTTATAGGTTGAACAAATTCGTTATCTAGGTACATTAAAATAGGTACCTACGTACCTTATACCTAATATGCATCTGTGGAGACGCAAAGACACTCGTTCATGAATGATAATCTATGAGCATGACCTATGTTCGCAAGGGGCCTCGGCCGGGCGCCAGGCGCCAGGCGTGAGGCGCGCGTTGATGCGTGTTTCGAAAAAATCCTTAATAAAGAAAGAAAACCTACAAAAAGAAATGAGATCCCATCAAAAACATTACATGTACAAAAATGCACAAGTCTCGCAACGCAGTTTATCTGCCGTAAAAAGTTGTGATATCGAATGTAAACCAAGTCGGTTAATTCAATACCTACCTACTTATTTATTTCTTTGGTAAATAGAGTGTCTTGGCGATTGTACACGGCAGCATAATCTACTAAGTAATCTAAATAATATAGTCTTCCGTGTAGGTATACTTTCAAATAAATACAAGTACAAAGCGCTATGTAGATTTATGTTGAAGTGTGCAATTGCCAAGTCACTCTATTTACCAAAGAAATAAATAAGTAGGTAGGTATTGAATTAACCGACTTGGTTTACATTCGATATCACAACTTTTTACGGCAGATAAACTGCGTTGCGAGACTTGTGCATTTTTGTACATGTAATGTTTTTGATGGGATACAATTATCACATACTAGCTGACCCGGCTGACGTTATCCTACCATTGTCTCTACCTTTCTCCCTCTCCTTCTAATCTCCCTCTTCATCAACCTATCTCCCTCTATCTCTTTCCCTACATCTAAGTTAAAATGGTCGCTAAGTTTTCTTAAATTTTTCATATTCCGTAAACTTTCTAATTTTTTTCTTTCTTAAGAACCTTCTCCTGACAATAACAAACACAACAAAAAAAGAATTATCAAAATTGGTCCAGCCGTTCAGGCGTGATGCCGTGACCAAGGGAAATTGGGATTCATTTTTATATTTTATTTATATATATGGAAAGAGGTAATATATAAGCTCGTTTATTGAAACATTAACAGGGAGAGCTACAATTCAGCTTAGTTTATCCGCCATGCCTGTGCAATGGCTACAATAAAGCACGCCGTGAGTCAGCCAGGCCGTTGGCTATAAGGGCACTACTCGTTATACTGTGGTGAGCTAAAAATAGCCAGCCACCTTGGAGCGTACCTACTTACAAATGCATTTAAATATGGGCAACTAGTAAATCTCCTTTTGGAAGCCCGTATTTCCGTTTGCTATACCGTTTTACAGATGATTTTCAGTTTTCAGTAAAGGATTATTTATTGTTTTGCTATATTTTGAAGATAACATGTAATTATAAGGTACATTGTCTGATGGTAAGGGCCAGGCCTGCCCATAATAGTTGCAGTGCCATTCAATACTTTGGATTGCAAAATCTTACGTGACGTTACACTGCTTGCCCTCGTTACCCTGAGATATTGACTCTAAAGTTTCATAAACTTACCCCGTTTATGCTCTGGAAACAGTGCCTTAAAATCGGAATATTGATGCACTAATGCTGAATGGATTATCTGGATGTGTGGACATATGACCACACACCTTTGGTGAACTCTTGTACAAGAAGCGTACAAAATTACTAGGTATATCTATATTACATGAGTGTAGAAACTGTAATATATTATGACATCAACAATGGCTTGAATAAGGCCGTTGATAAATTATTGACGGCGTAGTGTGTTTCAAATCATACTATATGGACTCAGTACCTACCTAAAGATCCATCCTAAAGGGTAATTAAATGTTTTTACGGTGTAGGTCCCATTGTCCTTAATTACATGGTTCATTCACTTCTAAGCGTGTGTGATTTTGTACCTAACATAATTGTATAGCCATGCTGTTTACTGCTGAGCTGGTTCAATTAAAATGTCTATGAATATAAATTAATAAATGCAAAGGATCTTGTCTAACACACTCTGTAATTAATTTAGTTAATTTTACTTCAGTTCATTTCAGCAAAATATATGACACCAAATACGGTGCAAAGTTTATTTCTTTAAGAGACTATACATCAGTCTCTTAACTATAAGCAGAGCAAGGTATTTGTTTTTGTAACTGCATGTAGCACCTACGCAAAAAATCATGCTACGATATTTTAATAATGATAATTTCACAAATTTTAAAGGCTTATTGAGTTCT
Organism: Hylaea fasciaria; assembly: GCA_905147375.1. Lineage (NCBI taxonomy): Eukaryota > Metazoa > Arthropoda > Insecta > Lepidoptera > Geometridae > Hylaea > Hylaea fasciaria. Next base: position 11,304,597 of record LR990193.1, on the reverse strand, counting down.
TCTCATCCACATTCATTTATAGATTGATCATTAAACTCAATGATTCATGATTAACCCTCGGCTGGTCAGGTGGAATTTACCTAACGCAGCAAGCCTGGTACGGTCGCCGTGTCCGCCAGTAATGTTGACACATTCTTTCGTATTTTCGCACCCTTAAAAATATATAAAGCAAGGAAATATATTAGTAAATATAAAGTATTCAAAAGTCAAGTAAACAATAAGTATTACAATTTTGTTTCATACTTTGTTCCATTTACTTGTGCCAGCTACCAAGAAAGATTACAGGTACTCGTATGATTAATTTATAAATAAATCTTATTATATTTTTTATTTAATGGAAAAATAATGTATCAACATAACTACCTGCGGCCATCGTGACCAAACGCAGCTGATAAGGGTTAAGAAATCTTCTAGAAAGCGTATCGAGCAATATCGGGGACAACCTACATTTCCAGTTAATATCTATGACGTATGGAACATTTTGCCCTACTTCATCAACTTCATTATTACTTGTAATAATTTGTATTTTTTTCTTTTATTTGTATTTTACTTATAATTATTATATGTCTCGGTATGTCTAAAATGTTCTGAATCAGATTAAATATATGAACTGTTCAAAACGCAAACTTGACAATAGAAATTATTGTTTGAACTTGAATAAACTGCTGAACCAGTTTTTGTGCAGTTTTTGTGTATTACCTATGTCCTATACATATAATCATGTAAATCCAGAGCATACTCGCAGCAGTGATCCGCCATTCACAAAAAAGCTCGTAGTATTGAAAACAGCTTTTTTATAATATTGGTGACAGTATTACAAATAGGCAAGCTTGGGCCCGCATCCGCAAATTACTACAATGTGATATAAATGTTCAATTTTAGTTAGACCAACACAATTACATGGATAATTTATGAAACCGCTTGCGCGAAGGCGGCAGAGAAACGATGTAATCAGGAACGCGATATTTCACAATAATTACAACGCTGTTACTTATTACGAGACCTTTGTGTTTAAATTAAACAATATAAAGCTTTTAAAACCGATATTGCGCGTGTAAACATGACGTTAAAACTGTTATCGTTTTATATTGACATTTTTATTCGTTGATATTGAAGTACGAATACAATGGCAGTATGGGGACCGCAATGGGGGAATAACAAATGACAGTTATTTCGTACACCTCACCGCTACAACCAGCCGCAGTTTCAGACAAAGGAGTGCTGATGCGTTCGCTCGTATCATAGGAGATAACTCTACAGAAAGATAATCAAGTTAGAGCAGTTTTGTAAAACGGGAACCGCGAATCGACTTGCCATATATTGATAAAAGCTTGTGATAAGTGGGACACATTGACACCATGTTGTCAGGGAACACATCGTCAGGAAGTCCAAGTTTCAGTTGGCTACATCCCGCACAATAAAGTAGCAGCAATGAGCAATTTTGCAATAGAATGCGTCAACAGTCACCATGCATTCCGGGAAGCGGTGGAACACGTATGCAGCCTGACGGGGCATCATCTCGCATGTGGACACTTTCGGTGCCGTCGTGTTACTGTTAGCCACTAACCCCCGGTTTCTAGAACGCTAGTTGGCTTTGACAGTAGATTAAAACTAACGTTGTCTCTATGTAACACTAAACAAATGACAAGGATGGCAATAGAATTAATCTGTTGTCAACGTTGACTGACGTTTCAGAAACTGGGGGAAGACTGAGATGGGCACACGTTACTCCTAAGCTCAAGCCGAGCGCTCCAGAGTAAACTTTACTTAGGCTTTTGGCCAAATTAAAAGATGTTCAGAATGGAGGAGTAGCGGCGTTTAGGAAAATACTACGTACCTACATCTGATTGGTCATATTTATATAACTGTCTAGATTGACTCATTGCTTTTTGCGGTAACCATCAGTCCACCAACCTAATCCTCTGACAACTGCTGCATTTACGAGTAAAACGTTAATAACCAAATACACTGTCTCACAAGTTTGTTATATCCTTTTAAATACATGTATAATATTATTTATTTCTCAAATACAGTCAATAACCTTTATAAATAGAGCAATCATCTTTATTATTCAGTACAAATGTGAACAGGTTTAATGCTTAAAGAGCAAGTTCTGTATAGAATCGGGTGCTAAGTGCAGATTGCCATTTACCGTTGTTTAAAAAGTTCTGACTCCTAAGTGCTAATCAAGGGTGTAGTATAAAATTTTACTGCCCACATTAATATTATACGATATTTTACAGCTTATAATTAAAAAGCATATTAAACATAGCCGTCTAATGGACTTTCATAAATAGTGCTATAAATGAGGCAAATTAAATTCAAGCAATTTCTATTTTACGACACATAGGACGGTTAAAGAACCGTAGGTCAATTGGAAAGTCTAGCTCGGGACCAGCCCAGACTGCGCGCGGCAAGGCTGCGCGTCGGCGCGGGCGGCCTCCGCTGCAGCCGGCTACATTCAGCATAGCAACTTTATAGCAGCGATCGTAAACCAGCTACCCGTACCTACCTGCCTACTATAAAATCACAATTTGAATTTCCTAAAGACAGTTCAATTTTCAAGGTTTAATTGAGCTTTAAAGCACCGACATAAGCCGTAGATCCCAATTATCAATAAAACAACCGTTCGAGAGGTTCTACAGCGAGTTTAGAACATTATAAAGACAATTCCGGACCAGCGCCATTGTATGGAGATAACAGTAATGTCATTATAAAAACTTTATACGATGCGAGATTCGGTGCAGAGACGGCTTTAGTACTCCGAACCGTGCCAATTCTCACAGATTGTGACACTCTTTTTAACGTTAATTTATAGCTATACATATGGGAAATTATTTTGTTTAATTTATTTGTTTGAACTATGCGGGCTACACTCCAAAATTATTTTTTACAAAATGTTAAATTATAGGTAGGTGTATAGACATAGTGATACAAGAGCATTTTTATATAACAAATTCGTGAATATTAATTTCTCTAACTTTGCTACTCAATACTCATTAATATTAATTTCCATAAAATAAGTAATTAGTAAACAAATAACCCATCACACCCTAATTTTATAATTAATTTAAACGCAATTGACGTTAAAACAACCAAGATGAAGCTACCAAACTCAGCGGGACACGGAGGCTTAAAATATTCTTGTAACACGATAGCAATAACATAAACGAAACACAACGCTTTAATGGCGGTATTATAAAGTATATTTTAAGCGTATCTTAAGTTATAATAATAATATTTAATGATAATGTAAAGTTCTGAAACAGGTGGGTAGAGATTATTGTTAAATCATGCAAGTCATGTAGCGATGGTAAAAAACGAGACAGTCGTGAATAGAATGGGATGGGATCAGCTGATTTTTGTACCACAACATAGTACCGTACCGACCGAAAACAAACAAAACTTTACAAAGGGAGAAAAGCAAATCTTTTTTAATTGATAAAGTTCCACAATCCTGAGATTCAACTCAAACTAGGCCGTCGGAAATTCTTATTAAAATCTTATTTGAATTGCAGATAACCATACTTGTCGCTAATTGCGGTTTAATACTGACAGTTTATAAAGTTACAGCTCCCGATTATAATATTATTCAAATGGAATTCTCCAGGCGTCTAGATTAATAAATAATGGACCTACCTTTCACTGCTGGGTTTGTCATACTTTGCTAAATTATGTCGGCACTTTAACTTATTGAACAACATTCTTGGCCATCTCGAGGTTCTGAGAGGTTCGACCGGGTCGTTAATAACTAATCACACTTAATAGACATGTATGTAAATGTGTAGTATACATACAAAGAATTAATGGATGTACAATTATTAACACTAACAGAAATGACGAGTGTATATTCAATAGAGCGGAGGCGCGGCAGAGACAATTAAAGAAGTGAGGGTATGCAAAGTGAGGCGAGTAAAGGACACGAAAGGGGGTCGGAGTCGTCGGACTATAAATAAGGGAGCGACAGGTTCGCCATCACTGAGACAAAGAACTTTACATTCGCATAGCGGAGGTTGCAAATGTCAGCTGACCTCGGTAGACGTCATCGTAGAGCGGGGCGAGCGCGGCGTCGGGCGCGCCCCAGCAGCGGGACGTCTCGGGGTACACCATGGGGGCGCGCCGCTAGCGCGACATGGCTCACGGGCTCACGGGCGCGGCGCGAGCGTCTGCGCCGAAGGCTGCGCGCGGACTGACGCACTCGCCCGCCGGCCGCCTGCGCCTGCGCCGGCCCACCTCCGCACCACGGAGACCACAGACGAAAATAAACAGCCTGCCAGTTTTTACTAACCGCCCCGTGTAAGGACATTGCCTCTGTTCGAGTCGTGGACATAAATCTGAAACCAATAACTTATGTCGGCACTTGTTATTTCAGTATTTCTTCCACAAGAGTTACTTTTTGGTTACTTTCAGTTCGGTGATACTTTTCAATGATTTTCTTGAATTAGTGTAGAATGGCTTCGATAGTCAATCGCTTTGTAAAAAGTTCTTCAAACAGTAACTAAAAGCTAGGTACTGAAATGTATCCTCTATGCCGCGTGCCAGCCGACGGCCATGCGCCCGCGCCCCGCGTGCTTCACTTTCGCACGGTGCGCGAACCCCGTCCCGACGCGACACTAGTTTAATTGCGCCCGCTGCAACAAACCGGATTTATTGTCTGCCGCCGTTGATATCGCTGGGAACCGGTGAGAAATCCGCCAGCGCCGGAGCGATACGCACAACCGGTCAGCGGCCGAGTTCTAGCGTCACCGGTGATAAGTGCCCGAGACGGTCGACAGTTCCCGTCGCTATTGACAGCCCTAGGCGCGGAGTCTGTCTCTGTATTTATGATGCGCATTGGCAGGTTGCAAAGCGCATGCGCGACGCTAACGCGAGTGACATCCGTATTGGATGCGTAGCTCGAACAAAAGACATCAACGCGCGCGCAGGGTTTCCTCATTTTTGTATGTCGTTATTACGTCGTTATCCTTTTTGGATTAGGAACCAGTTCAATTATATTAATACAACGTTTTGAATATATGATGAGACAGTTAGGCCTTACGATGGTTATTAGCTAGACCGTAATTAAGCAGACTGGTTTCGAATACAGTTAGAATTTCCTGTATATAATTACATGATACTTGATGACAGTTAGTCGGATATGTTATAATCACGTCTATTCATGAGATGTAGAGCATATTTGAATATAGATTTAATAAATGGGTATTGACTAGAAAACGATCGCCGTATAAAAAGTGCGTAGGATTGTGCTAGATCACGTTTGTCCCACACAATGAGTTGCGAAGTAGAGCCTCTGATTAGGTGATGGTGTCGGTGCGCAGGCGCAGACGGGAGCGGTGAACTATGCAGACCAGCGGGCTCGGGGCGCAGGCGTCGCCGGGGGGCGCGGGGCGAGCTACTGCCGCAACCAGTTTATGTTTTAAATTCGCGATAAAAAATATCTGCAGCGGCGCGTGTCATTAGCCGCGATGTCCCCCTCTCTCCTCCGTGCATTTATTAATCTTATTCGGAGAAATCGACGCATCATCCGCGGACGCCGCCGCCGCCGCGCCTCGCCGCTCGTTGGCGTAGGAGGCCGGCCGACTAACCATCGGATAGCGTAGGTGGGTTGAAGGATACTAAAATATATAGGTTGGTATGTTGGTTTACTCAATCACGCCTAACGGCTAAACGGATTTTTAAATAATTAGACCACTGCTTACCTGAATGTTACGTGCACCACCGTCGACGATGGTCCACGCTTACTTAGAAGTAGGTACATACTCACCTGTTCACTCACGCCTTAAATCAAGTAAGTAGATATTATTGTACTACACATTACTAATTATTATAGGTACCTACTTACCTAATACCTATGTAATTCAAATACCAAATAATATATAATATACGTATTGAATATAAAACTATCCTGGGAGCTTACCATGATGTCTTATTGCGATCCAATATCCAACTGAGAACCTAAACAGAATTGTTTCAATTTATATAATAGTAAAAGGTACATGAATTTCTATACTATTTAGGTAGGCGTCAATCCCTTTCGATTTAAAATCAGTCTAAATTGAGCTTCAAGATGTCACAAGATGTTGTGGTATGTATTAGTAGTAAAACAATTCTGTTTACATCCTCAATTGGATTGCAATAAGACGTCATGGTAAGGGCCCAGTGATATACAATGGTGAGTAAATAATAATTTTATTTACGAAATTCAACCACCAAACACTAGTGTACAAACCATGGTACCTACGAAATTACGATTCATGCAAACGATTAAGAAGTCAGTGAAATTAACTGGCCATAAATACTATATGTTACTTTTTGCAATTAAAAGCTGAGGCTGTAAAATTCATTTGACCATTTATGGCTTAAAATCTGAGTACAGCTAGTCCTTGCCTGATCATGTACTTCTTTTCGCACTAAATTTGAATCAGCCATACTTACAAATTACAATAAGGTTTCAACTCACTACATACTGCAAGACTGAAATGCAAATACTTTGTATTTGTTGTTTGTTCCCGCTAAGAATGCAAACTCTGCACCAGTGTCCGTATTATCCTATGTAATATGTCATAATATTTTAAAGCATTAATTTCTTAGCTTACTTGTGCAACAACCTATCAAAGCTAAGTGTAGGAGCTAAAATATCTGTTTTTAAACTACACATTTGTCCAGTCGACTAAAGGCGGAGAAACTATGAGATCTTACTCTTGAATTTCATTAAGCAATTCTATAAATCTTGCAACTACTGTAAGCAACATTTATAGAATTAGATTGTGAACACAAATAAAATACATGCTTAATTATTTACACAGTGTAATTACATAAATAACAAGTATTTACAATTATAATCCTACGGACTGTAATCAAGGATGAAAAGATCGGTTTCTTGGTGAGCTCACGACAGGGAGTTAAGTTACTTATCATTGAAAAATTAACTTTGAAATATTTACAACTTTGTTATTCTGAAACCAATGGTCTGATCTTAGACAATAAGGATAAGATAGACTAGATGGGAATCTGTCTATGCAAGAGCAATGAATATTGCTATATAAAACATATTAATAATAGTTCTAAGTAACATCACAGCACGTTTGCATCATAACATAACTTGTGTTACTATATAGTAATAATATTTCCAAACACAGTAAACATGGAGGTTAGTTTATCGCTTGGCGGGAGCGGGCGCGGTTGGAGCCGCTGCCGTGCGTTGCTGCGCTGCGGATAGCTGCGGTGTGGTAGTCGCCAATGACCGAAGCTGCTTCTCAGCTGCAGCGTTCACCATCTTTGTCACAGTTGCCTTCATCTTGTTCTTTTCAACGACAGCATTCTTCTTACTTTTTGCTGGCGCGTTCGGTCGTCTGGTCACCGCCTTGCCTTTTGCCTTCTTTGACTTGGCACCCGCAGGTAATTTACTCTTTACTTTCAACTTTCCTTGAGCCATTTTGGGAGAAAATTCAATAAATACTGGCTGACTGAGTGACTGCAGAAATAACCAAAACAAACTGGAAAAACACGTGGATTTGAATTTTTTTTTTGTTTTAGTTATGGCTTCGCACGGTTTGTGCATATAGCCAGTGTCAAGTATTTTATTTTAAGTATTTCTTAATTTCACATTAAAAAGACACAGCAATGTTATAGCAATCGTGGTCAAGTAGTCAAGTCAATTATTTACATCGTCAAAGTCACGATTCAGTAAAGTAGTGGATGCTTTACTGAAACTTCCTGGGAGTTTTGGTAAAAATGCGAAATGACACGCTTTTTGAGTTTATATCACTCGCCCACACTCGTGCACGTTAACGAACACTTAATGGTTAATATTCCACCAATATTACACATTAACACTCGAAGAAACACAAGTTTGAGCTAATAATATAAAACCAACAACGTCTCACTATCGGATTCCCGCCAAAACTCCGATTTGACACTTGCTCGACAGATGCCTTGACTGAGTGAGTATGACTTTAAGTATTTCTTAATTTCACATTAAAAAGACACAGCAATGTTATAGCAATCGTGGTCAAGTAGTCAAGTCAATTATTTACATCGTCAAAGTCACGATTCAGTAAAGTAGTGGATGCTTTACTGAAACTTCCTGGGAGTTTTGGTAAAAATGCGAAATGACACGCTTTTTGAGTTTATATCACTCGCCCACACTCGTGCACGTTAACGAACACTTAATGGTTAATATTCCACCAATATTACACATTAACACTCGAAGAAACACAAGTTTGAGCTAATAATATAAAACCAACAACGTCTCACTATCGGATTCCCGCCAAAACTCCGATTTGACACTTGCTCGACAGATGCCTTGACTGAGTGAGTATGACTTTGACAGCTGCTGTGAACCATTGACACCGTACATATCTAGCTGTCAGCGTCAAGACAAATGTGTCAATGTCAATAAGTATGCGTTCCATTATACGTTTCATAAAAGTTTTCACTACATAAATTAAAGTCTTATTCGTTTTTAATAAATATGTGTTAGCTATATTATACTAAGCTAAGTTCCTACCCCTATCTTTAGTTATAAATAAATAACTATATCATAAGGATGATTTAGTTATACATTGATAACTAAGTATGTAATAATTATTGGTACTAATAGCCAACGGGATTGCTTCCTTGTAGCCATTGTATCAACTTTTTATACTTTTGGCTACACTTTTTATAGTAGGTACCTACGCTACCTAATAATCAATAAATTATTTAGTATCTATTACATTTAATTTTGTCCACAATATCACTGACAGATAGGCGATGTATCGGCGAGTAGGTTTACCGCTGTACGAGTCGTGGCTCCACTCGAATTAACTATTGTTGCCGGTGCTGACAAACTATGATTTTGCTAGCAAACACTAATTCCGCTAGCAAATGTACCTACGTACCTACATTGAATGCCCATTGTTGGTTGATGTAATGTTGTGGTTTGTGAATGTTCCCAGAAACGGGGTAGACACACGCGCGCTACGACGAGGCGTCACATAGAGGACTAAAGGACTAAGATAATAAATAAATAAACGAATATGCTTTTCATTTCCTACTAATTACCTATTATACATTAGGACTAAGATAATTATTAAGTAGGTATAAATTGTATAACTACCGTCGAATGTACGCGAATGTGATTAGAATATAGGTAAGTTTTATATGTTATTATGTTCTCGGTCTGGCTACCGATATAATTATTTCACCACACACAGCAACGCAGCCATCATAACTAATCATAATACTTTATTATTATTAGGTATCTCTGTCGAGTGTGGTGACACATTTTGAAGATTTATAAGATCAAGTTATGTAAGAATCATGTGATATCTATTGGATATACCTACATAAGTAACAATTAGTAGAAAATAATACAATAGGTATAGGGCCTATTTTTGTGAATGTAGAAATACTAGGTATACCTGAGTATAGGCCCTAAAGTGATTCATGGACTACCTATGTAGGTAGGTACTTAATAGGGATATAATTGAAATAAAATTACATCTTTATCATTATTTAAATATTACGGACTTTTATTCATAAATCGACTGTTGCAGTATATGAAATCGAGTTTTAAGTTAAGAAATATACATAATATATAATATCTAAATATATCTTATGTACAGATAAATAGAAAAGTAGTCGAGTATAATAAATCGGCTATCGATAGATTAGAGCGGCGAGAGTGCAGGCGACCGGCGGGAAGCGGTGCGGACGAGGCGCACCTCGCCATAAAACGTCTAGAAAAATAGATAAATCGCTCAAAAACGTCAGATTCAGTCGAAAAGAGAGAAGAATGTGGAGCGGGCCGTGCCGAGGGCGCGCGCGAGGCGCGACAGGCGGCGCGGCGAGGACGCGGCTCACGCGTACTCCGTGTCCGTGGACAGCGAGCGCTCGGCCGGCGAGCGCCGCCCGCCCTCCGCCGCCGCCGCCGGCTCGCCCGCCTGCGCCTGCGCGTACGCCAGGCTCTTCTGGTAGCTGAACAGCTGCCGCTCCAGCGAGTAGTTCTCCGACTGCAGCACGGCGATCTCGCGCCTGCAACAGACGACGAGCGTGAGGCGGGCTCGCGCCGCATACCGAGTCCGGCGGCCTCGCACGTACCTCATCTGATGCGCGTGGAGGCGACAGAGATCGTCGTACACGTGATAGGTCGCCTGGAAGAGTAAATAGGTGTCGCCCCACTCGAGGCGCACGCGCAGCTCCCCGCCGGGGTGCATGAAGGCGCAGCCGGTGCGGGTGACGTCCTCCACACGCAGCGCCGTCTCCATCATGAGCCCCTCGTCGGCGCTGTCCTGCGCGTAGTACTGCTCGAAGGGCGCGCCCGGCAGCTCCTGCGCGTCGGGCTCGCCGGGCGCGGGCGCGGCGCGCAGCAGCCACGCCGACCAGCTCACGTAGCGCAGGTGGTTGCGCGGCACGTGGTGCACGTCGCGGTACAGCATGTGCAGGCGCACCGTCTCCGAGTGCGTGTCGCAGCGCACGGCCCACGCCTGCTTGTCGCGGTCGTAGCAGGTGGCGGCGCGCCCGCCCGCGCACACGCCCAGCTCGGCCAGCAGCCGCGCCCACACCAGCTCCAGCGTGACGCGCGCGCCCTTGTGCGGCAGCCGCGCGGGCGGCCGCGGCGACCACGGCGGCGTGCGCCCCTCCGCGTCCGACACGCACTCGAGCGGCCCCGAGTGCGAGCGCCGCTCGCCCTCGCCCAGTGCTAGCGCGTAACGGACGCGGCACTGCTGGCCCTCGCCCGACAGCCGCACGAGCCGCAGCGCGAGCGGCTCCTTGCCGCCGCCGGTCGCCGACACCTGCCAGTCGAACCCGGCGAACGCTATCGGCGGCGTGTCGAGCCGCGGCGCGCGCAGGTCGCACGAGTACAGCGTGCGCACGCGCGACATGGTGAGCTCCAGCTGGAACTCGCCGCGCGCATCCGCGAACTTGGTATTGAGTTCCGCGAGCGAGACGCATCGGCTGCGGCCCTGCGCCGCGTTGCCAGCGTTGAACCGAACTTGCTTGCCGGAGAAGCCCTCATTGGCGGTGAAGTGGTCCCGGCTCAAAAGAGTGAATGTGAAATCGACGTAAACGCGCATGCCGTCGCATGACCCTCGCCACACCAGATATACGCCTGTTGAAATACAAACAACGGTCAAGATACAGGCGATAGAGATGAACCTCCTAGAGCGTAAATGCCTAAGCAACAGCACTCACCGAGAGAGGCATCTGTGCACTTGAAGGCGACGGCCCATCGCTGGTGCGCGCAGCAGAAGTCCTTGGTGGTGACTTCGCGGTCGGGCTCGCGCGTGGCTGAGCGCGTCACCACGAAGGTGAACACGTGGGTGTCGGCGCGGTCTTTGAGCCGCGTCGCTCGGTACAGCAGAGCCATGCGCCCGCTCGCCGCCGCTCGCCGCACGCCCGGCCCCGCCTGCGCTCACGCCTGCCGACACAACACAATAGCTACTACTACTCCACTTCTTCCTTTCCTGTACCTATGTTCTTACATGGGCACGCAAAGAACTCGCACTTTTAGTCATATCTGGTTGCTGGATAATCGAATGGGCATCTCGATAGAGTTGAAAAAATAACATAAAGGCACCAAAGAGGCTTTTCATCACTAATGGTGATCCATTAGCGGTGGCGGTCACGCCTCTCCAACTTGGAGAATCAGTATCGAAATGTTGTGTCTAATGTTTCCCTACGCCCTATAAATACGTGACCATAATGGACATTTGTTGTCTTGAATAAAATAAATGAAGTAGAAATAAAAATCAAAATAAGTAGCCGATGAGGAGAATATCACTAGTATAAAAACACCATTCTTAGGATCCAGAGCATTACCTAGAGACTAGAGAAGAAACCCTACACTTACTTAGCAGTTAGCATTAGCACTGATAACGAGAGATAACTCTAATCTATATAGGCTATGTCTAGGTGGAAACTATAGCCATAGCCCTACATTCACAAGCTCGACTCGACTGAAAGTGGCAGCCGAGAAACTTTCAGGAACGATTCAGTTTTAATGGTGTTGATATTGATCTAGGTTGGACGCCGATTAGTTACTCCGACATGTTATGAAATCACGTAAACGCTAAACACAAACACTATGAAGGCCATTGGTATTTAGTTGAACATAAGGTTACCTGCCAGAAGTAGGAGGCACTCAAATCGTTCTACTTACGTCTGCCGTCAAAAGGGTAACGTTTTTAAGAAGAAATCACTCGTGCGATGTTTTTTTAAGAAGCTTGAAGGCTATTAAGGCCCCAAAACACTCACCAGAGCCTAACTTGTAGAACCTCGTAATATACACGTATCTACTCGCAAGTAACCTATAAGTATGAGGTCATTTTTCAAAGTTAACGTTCACTCTACAAATGTCGTCGTAAAACACCTCATAAACAGATTTCCAGAAGCTTTAACGGCTTTTCTAATTAACAAATAAGTTACAGTACTCGTTCAGGGACGAGCCGTCGTTACTCGTACCCACCTGGTACATGAGGAATAATATATAGGCTATGCAGCCGCGACCCAGCTAATTAATGGGACCCTTATAATTCGCTTTACTACCACATGAAAGTATGTCCCTTAAATAATGGCAAGGAACTTTTTAACTCTTTTCCCGGGACATAACGAGTGTGCTGGCTGCGGTCTACGCGTAAGCGCCTTGATTAAATATTAAAGAACATGAAAAATGGCGGCCCATTCATTGCGAGTAGGTACATAATAATATTGTTACGAGTAATCGTAAAAGTCGTCAGCGGCTATGTCCTTCATAAAGCAGTAGTGAGCCTGTTTGTTTTGGATTACAACGTTCAACGTGCTTTTCTTATTGCCTATAAATATTGATAGAAAATGTTTACAGGTTAAGAAGTAAAGTAATGGCTATATTTTCTTTTCAAATGTAGCACAAGAGAACTTGACGTTTTTAAACGAAAAGTCTATCTCTTGCCTTGTCTTTTCGTTCTGAAATTCCTAATGAGGAATGACAAATCTGTAGGGTGAGCAAAATCTGTCTTTGTTTTAGATTTGATCAGTAGGTACAATAGGGTAAACACGAACATTTTAACGGATCGTATCGATCAAGGTAACCGTTCGCGTACGCATCTTGTCGGTATTGCAAGGCGCTGATCAAATCTAAAACAAAATTGACAGTTAATGTATCGAATACTTTCTCGATAGAAGCTCCCGGCTCACCCTACGGGAGTAATGTTTCCACATATAGGTACCTACCAAAACGTTAATTCGATTAACGTTCAACGGGTAACCTACGCACACGTTACGTACGCGTAGGATGAGGAGCATAATCGACACGCCTTTATATAGATACCTATACGTGGTAGCCTATAGGGTGAAATCGCATTATGGGGGTTGGTACGAGAAGTTTGAAGATATCTTTATGTTCGCTGGGATATAACGAAATCTCTTTATGTGGCCATAATCTTTTGCATTCATTTGCGTAAGAAAGAAAAGTTGTCTTTTACGCGGAAATATGGTATATTTTTTTCGAATTCCCCTTCTTTAAGGGAGTATAAAAAGAAATGTATAGTCACTGTCAGGAATCTGGGACGATGGTAAAAGCGGAAAGCGTTTCTTTGTGTTTGTGTAGTGTGACATGAGCTTCCGTGAATTTAATTCTATTCCACTTTCTTTGTCCAGTAGGTATGTATGTATACTTACAGATAAATTATTTGTAAACTTACGGTCTTACCACAAAATATTTAAACCAGAGTTGAAATAGAGGAGTCTAAATATATTATCCACGAATCGACGCCTAACCCTCACTAACTCAATAATAAATTCACAAGTAGAATAATTAGGAATACCAAGATTGAGTAAGAAAACGCGAGTGATAGACGTCGATATTGTCGAACGAAATTTTAGAAACCTCAGTTTAACTCTGGTCTAATCTTTTGTGAAGTAAGACGGCTAATGTTTAGAAGTTCTGTCAACTTATAGACTGTGCCAGCCTAGTGCCGTGTAACAATGTCACATAATATTTTATGTAGTCACACCGACACCTCGGCCCTCTCCAGCTAACCTATGTTTATGCATTTATCACGTCAGATGACGAACTGACAAAGACCAATTATGTTTACCTGTTACTATTAGTAAAGTCTAGATAAGTAGATGTTGAATTGGTAATTATATACTCACGTGCACTCCAAACTATAGTAGGTAACATAATTACTAGGAATCGTCGGCACAACTCTATCTGATTTTAGATAAGTACAGTAGATATTATCACAACCCAAATCCACCCTCTGCTGACCACGGGTCTCACTTAAATTTCGTAAGGATCTATGTCACAGTCTACCTCGGCCCCCGATCCGGATTGCTGAATCTCTTATTCATACATTCTCCAAAATCTTTCTCGGGCATGTGCGATTCCTCACGATGTTTTCCTTTCTAAGATTCATATAATGTTTATATACCGGAGTAACAATACGAGATGATCATAACAAACAATTTCAATGAAATACAAAATTGTTTACTGATCGCAACTTGTGACTAGATAAATGGGATGTTTACGAAAGCGAATGGAGTCGTTTATCCAACTGTATGTCAAGATTATCTATAACCTAATAGTATTTTTTTGCGAAACAGGACTCCTTCTTTTGTGATCATCTCCTCTACTGGCCACCGAACATTAATAACTCTTCCTCCTCAGTTCATTTATTATCAATGTTATCTGACTTTCCACTTCACGCGGAGTCCATTAATCACAACCGGCACCGATGGCGTCGCGCTGCGAGAAATAATAAAAATAAAACCCAACACCTAAATACACGACACCATAAAAATAACAGTAAAATCGAATGAAATCGGATGATGTATTGGAAAATGAGCACGTCACTTTACTACCGGCGAGTACACACATGCCACTGAAGAATAAGAGCATTATGGAATAAGAGCAGCGCCATCTAGCGTCAGTGAATCAGTCACTAGATGGCGCTGCTATTATTCCATACAATTTCAAGTTTACGCCAAACGGACCGAGCGCGTAAATAAATTGACAAAACTCGCACTAGGCACAAAATAGGTAGGCGAGAGGTACCTTGTGCACTTTACAATCTAATGACACGCAGTGACTATGTTATGCTAGTGACTTCACCTCGTCAGTTGTGTGCAGTATTCCATTACTCCATGCTTTAGATGGCGCTGTCACAGTTGCTCATGTCAGAAGGCCCAAGGAAAACCTGACAAACTCTAACTTCAGTAGCCATAGCTAGTACCAAGTAGCATAGTAGGCTAGCACCAACTCATTCGACAAACAAACAAACACAAAGTCAAGTGACGTTGATTTGTACAAGCACTAGGCAGTTGTAACATTGTATAGGTAGGTATATCGAAAAGCCCTTGACATAAGTTTTTGACAATAATTATGTCGCACCTTTTTTTATAGATTAATTATGCTTTAAGCTAACATTTGATCACAATCTCGCCAAGGTAAGTGACGATGCGGTCGATTTGGATAAACACGCTAACCCTATAACGGCTGACTCTCAAGGACAGCTGTCGGAACAATCTGAACAGGGCATGAAGACAGATTTTCTGCTTCACCACTACTGCCTTATAAAATAATCGAGCAGTTCCGGCTACAGTCCTTGAGAACCAATCGCAGTCGCGTAGCGTGTTAGCACCTTTGAGCACAACGCCGGCCTATAAACAATTAATATAACTTTAGCTACGACTTGAATAGGTCATCTGATTATACATAATACGCATACACTTTTCCATTCGCTTCAAGTAGGGCACGTCACTTAAGTCACACCTACAGCGAAGTGGTTTTATTCAGTTCAATAGTGATTTATAATGTCACTATTGACCAAAGTGATTGACCGTTGCACATATGAAATGATTTATTCTAGTATGTTCAACTGGCACATATCTCAACTAAAGTAGACGCAGCATTTGTAGAGGTAGGAATACAACAATATAACGCTGAGCTCCCGAGAGAAAAACATAATTCTTAGTGACATTCTGAACCTTAACGTAAACAAGGGGAAGGTGCGATCGTTAGACATACCTTCAGGCGGAGACAGGAAAATGTCGACGTTCTAACATCGGATTAAACGTGAGTAGATAGTAAATAACAAAACATACCTAGGTATATCTACTACACCGGCGAGAAAGGGTCGAGGGGGCTTTTTGTGGATACGGAGAGAGTATGTAAGTCCGTCTGAAAACTAAAATCTATATTGAAATAATATCTACCAGATATGTACCTACTACCTAGTTGAAGCCAAACTAAGAAGCTGACATATTATTATGTCCTGAAGCTCGTTCAGTTGCGGATTTCACAAGCTCATAATATGAGAGAGAGAGAGAATGAGAGACAGAGAGAGAGTGAGAGTAAGACTATTCAACTAACAACCTATGCCAAAAATGTATATATCGTAGTTTGAAACTTTTAATAAACTTAAACTTCCAATGTTATACGTTTTGCTTAATGTAACGTAAGTATATAAAAACAATAGAATAAAGCGAGTACCAAATAATCAAGATCTTAAAGGAAACTTTTACTTGAGGGACGTCGTCACTGCTGGCAAAAGTTTTAAAAAACAACTGTAAAACCTTATCTCTTTCCCAAAGACCCGTCTCACAGACGCGAGTTTTATGATGTCGCTGCTGCCAAAGGCATTTCACAACACTTGTCAAATCGTGTGATTTTCCTTTCATCCCATTGGGTGCTCTTCCATTTCCTTGGCAACGGCACGGTGCCATCGGTAGGCATAAAATGTGTATTAAAATTATACGGTCGCTCCCATTGCCGATACTCAAAATGAGTTAACACCGTGTTAGTTGTCAAATTAAAGCAAAGAAAATTGTTAACGTTTCTTCATATTATCCTTCCTATGTTTTAGTATAATTCAAACAAAATCTGGGGGCACGGCAGTGCCCCCGCCAAGTCGAGCAAAACAAAAGGCGCGGCCGTACTATCCTTTTCTCGAAGCGATTCGGGCCATTTTCGACACCCTGTAACTTCATTATGGATTAAACCAGAAGCCTAAATTTTTAGTGACCAAGAGGGCATCACGTCTACAGATAATAATCCAAGTTACATCAAATTTGAACCAGTAGTTTAAGAATTATTGCAAGTCAAAGTTCCTTAATTTTGCTGCCCACTGACTGACTGACTGACTGACTGACTGACTGACTGACTGACTCACCGATCATCAAAATTCTAAGGTACTTCTAGCCGTCCCACAAGTTTCAAATTTTGAGTATAGCTATTGTTTAGCCTATAAACCATGGGAAAATTCTGACATTCCATAATTTTCATCCCGTTTTCTAGATATA
Organism: Hylaea fasciaria; assembly: GCA_905147375.1. NCBI lineage: Eukaryota > Metazoa > Arthropoda > Insecta > Lepidoptera > Geometridae > Hylaea > Hylaea fasciaria. The sequence goes on along the minus strand of LR990193.1, from coordinate 11,287,332 downwards.
TGATCTGCATAAATAACTTTGTATTCCCATATAAATCCTATTAAATTGTATGTGATTACAAAGTTACGTTTACAGTTCATCATTAGACTTCATTGAAATTGAATGAAATGGGTAACAGGGGTAAAAATGAGAAATGGTTTCGAGAAATTCGACAGTTGAGCGCTTTTTAAAAACTTCCACGATAGATAGAGAGATACTAATCCCTATACTATACCTACCTACACTTTTATAGGTCGAACAAATTCGTTACCTAGGTACATTAAAATAGTTACCTAGGTACCTTATACCTAATACGCATCTATGGAGACGCAAAGACACTCGTTCATGATAATCTATGAGCATGACCTATGTCGCAAGGGGCCCCGGCCGCACAGCCGCGGGGCGCGCGTTGATGCGTGTTTTGCAAAAAAACGAAATAAAGAAAGAAAACCTACAAAAAGAAATGAGATCCCATCAAAAACATTACATGTACAAAAATGCACAAGTCTCGCAACGCAGTTTCTGCCGTAAAAAGTTGTGAGATCGAATATAAACCAAGTCGGTTAATTTCAATACCTATCTGTACCTATCTATGGGAGCAGTTATATCTTTATTTCTTTAGTAAATAGAGTGTCTTGGCGATTGTACACGGCAACATAATCTACTAGACAATCTAAATATAATCTTCCGTATAGGTGTACTTTCAAACGAATACAAGCACAAAGCGCTTAACATAGATTTATGTTGCCGTGTGCAATTGCCAAGTCACTCTATTTACTAAAGAAATAAAGATATAACTGCTCCCATAGATAGGTACAGATAGGTATTGAAATTAACCGACTTGGTTTATATTCGATCTCACAACTTTTTACGGCAGAAACTGCGTTGCGAGACTTGTGCATTTTTGTACATGTAATGTTTTTGATGGGATTAATCTATATTGGAACTGCTCATCGTAATAAAATCTGATATTCCTAATGACAAGTAATTAAAAGCCGTAATCTTTTTTAAGTTCTTTCATTCCAACATAATCTCTTACGACCTTATCTTACGGCGATGCGCAGAGATACGTCGGAAGTTCGAAACTTCATCTAGGAAGCCCGTTTAGATTGACATCCATCGCGGCTAGAATCTAATCGATCATTGAAATGCGGGGTTCAGCCTCCAATTACTCGAAATTAGGAATCCAGGTCAACTGTCGAGGTACGCGGTACGTGTAATAAATCTACCGGGAAATTCGGAAATTATTGAGCGCACTGGAAAACGTCTGGAGTGTTCCGCCTAATTGAACGCTGATCGTGGTTGCGCGATTAATGGTACTCTAAACTCAACTTAGCAGAGGATTAAATTGCGTGTATCGATGAGACGATACTTGAGACGATCAGGAACGCCTCTGTACCAATGCACTGCACAGCCCCCGATGTCATTCGCATCAGTAAATGACGTCATTATTGACCGTTCATGACGTCATACACTGACACGAATGACGTCAGTGACCATACGCTATAAACGTAGCCCAGATAGAAGTTCTTGAAAAACTGAATCTGGTCCTGAAAGAAACAACTAGATGTGACACGGTGGGCACAAGCTTAACCCCATAGAAACACGAAAGCGTTCCATCCTATACAACCTATGCAAATCACTCTTTCTCACAACTTGCTAATAGACGAGTCAATTGCAGTTGGAGTACCTATGGCCAACGTTCAGAAATAATCTTGAGTTTGAACTCTTTGCTTCACAATGTTCACAGATCAATATCAAATAGGAAAACAGTATTGATGTATCTACCCATACTGATCGGTGTGTATATTCTGTACGATAACTTTTTTATACCGAGGGAGTGACGGTCAACGCCACACTAAGTTAATTTGACTTGTAAAACGTAGTCTAAGTGCGAAGAAAAGCCAAGGGTTCAAGTGTTTTTGGACTTATTGGTTTTCAATAATATAAGCCCCACTCAACGAGGGTACGCAGCCCTTAATCCTACTCGTCTAGGCCCCGAGATCAACCTGATTATAATAAAATGTAAGTTATGTATATTTTCCCAATTTTGAAGTTAGAATATTATAATTTTAACCTAGCGTTGAAGGTTATAATTTTTCCTAGTTATGACTTTCGATATGGAATTTGGGATTTTTCACTTAGGTACACTTAGGTAGCTTTAAACGGGTCTAATTCGCGCAAAAACTAATATCAAAATATATATTTTTCGTCTTCTCGTGATCACGGGCGATGTGACTAGGCCGAAACATCGAGGTATGTTCAAATTATATATTTTTATATTCGTTTGTGTGGGAATTAGACCCGTTTAAAGGTTATCAATATTTTTCATGAAGTAAGAAAAATCGAAAATACATTCAAGTACTTACTTATATTAAGTACTTATTATGTACGTGCTTCAATAGTACCTCCGAGGTAATTCGAGTTAGTTTCGAGGATACGAAGTCTATACATTTTTGTGATCGTTCATGCTGTACACCGCAATATCAAGCACCATGGTGGGAAAACATTATAAACCATTCCCGGAAAAAATAGTAATGAAAATACTTCTTTCACTGCATCCACTTCAAACATATTTTCATCACTATGTCTACATAGTAGTCAATATATTTCGGAAAATGCACAACAATTTCTATGGACACCTTAAAAATATGCTGTAATAAACGGCGGATTGTTATCAATAGAAAAATAGCATAAACAAAAATTGTTATCGCTACATTATTATGGGAGTAATTAACTTTCATTATTTAAAGTCTGATTAATAATACCCCGTCCGACCACGCAATACCCGACTGCCAATTAGCGTCATGCAGGCAACAAAGCCGCTGCGAAAACGTTGAATCTGTTTCATTTCGTGATTTTCATTTATATAGTTGAATGAATTACTGTTTTATGTGTTACCTATTAGCCCGCGATTTTATTTGAACTTACTCGTATCCTAACTTATTTACTGATCTGTGTGTCTAGTGCGAGTTTTGTCAATTTATTTACGCGCTCGGTCCGTTTGGCGTAAACTTGAAATTGTATGGAATAAGAGCAGCGCCATCTAGTGACTGATTCACTGACGCTACATAGCGCTGCTCTTATTCCATACAATTTCAAGTTTACGCCAAACGGACCGAGCTCGTAAATAAATTGACAAAACTCGCACTAGGCACACTGATGAGTAAAAAAATCGGTTGTTAGCTCAAACATTTTCATATTTGAGAGATAATTATTAAAAACTAAGATTTGAGAGATAATTATTAATAATTTATTTAAGGCATCGTGCAGATGCAGTTATCACTTTTAAGCATACTTTTATAACGTGCCTAAAATACTGGCAGCATTTCCGGAATTTTATAGAATAAGATGTTGCCACTGGATGATATTAAATTGTTTAGCTCGGCTTAATTTTTCTTGGACTCTCTCTTTTATCAGCAAAGAAATAATAAGATTGCGTGAAACGCAAATGTACAAAACATATTAATAAATAATGATCAGTCATGTTCGTCACATAATGGTTATCGATCGTGTTAGCCGAGGTTAACTAAAGGCTGTATTGAGTTTTATTTAGGTTATATTACTAATATTTTATATTCGTTTTGGCTCCGCACGGTTTCTGCATTTAGCCAGTATATAATATTTAATACCATATCCAATGACACCTCATTTATCCAATTCTATCATCCCGTTACCGCTACAGGAATATACCTACCAAACAATTTTATAAAACCATAGACCAAAACCAACGTAAGAAAAAAATACTTAAGTAGGTAGGTACTAAAGTATTTTATTTATATTACGTGACGAGACGACACCACAATAGCTTTCATGCCTACTGAAAACTGAAATGACAACAACTGAAATACAAATGGAAGAACAATAATTAAACTGTAATCAATCAGTTTAACTTCATAATGGGTATGGCTCGGAACATCTCATCTCGTCGAAGTTAAAATAAAACAAACAGTCTCTGAACACTCCGTAATCCGTATCCATTTTAATGCAATGGTTAATGATCAAACTTGATAAACCCGCAGTTAATTTGATTTATAGGTACCAATTTTTGCAATACCAGCCAAATATAAATAGGACTGGGCAAGTGGGCACATCATTATATTCTAGTCCGTATGCATAAGTTGTCACACAATGGAAACTTATGGATATAACTACACCCACCAATCGAGCTACCATCGAAGTAAGGGGGCGTCCATAAATTACGTGAGGTGTTTAAGGGGGGGAGGGGGTCGAGTCAAATCTCATCTAATCTTACGTTGGAGAGAGGGGGGGTCTTGGCAAATATCACGCAATTTTTTTTCTGATTGAAACAAAAAAAAATTATACTATTTTGGTCCATTTAATCCAGATTGTACATGCTTAAGATTTAATCTTAAGCGTAATCGTAATACGATTAAGATCATGTACTAATTCGTTCGAAAGAAAATAATTTCATTCATACTTCGACGTTATACATTTACTGACTGTCAAACCACCATATTTGTTTTCTCTTTTTACAATAACAATCCAACGCGTTTACGTAAGAAACTCACACTTTGAAAAATCTCACGTGAGATTGGGGGATGGGGGAGGGGGTTGAATAAAATCTCACGACATCTCACCAGGGGGGGAGGGAGGTGCAGAAAATTAAAAAAAACACCTCACGTAATTTATGGACGCCCCCTAAGCGATCGACGTAAAACAATAGACCTGTCATAAAAATACCTTTTTTTTAGTTATGGCTTCGCACGGTTTGTGCATTTAGCCAGTATCAAGTAGGTATTATAATATTGAAGTAATCAAAACGACGATTTAGATAAAAAAAACTATAGAGACAATGTGATACAAGGCCCATAGCTCTTGAATTGAATTGCTCCCAGCCTAACTACTCTCAGACTAACCACAAAACATGAAAAAGTAGACTACTTTACACTTCATGAATTACTATACTAACTCGTCCGTGCAGGTTCCCGAGGCGAAGCGCTAACAGTTGTCCCAATTAGTCGTTCGTGAAAAGTTAGACATCACTAGAGCACTAGGGCTCTAGAGAAGGCGCAAGGGGGACTGTTTAAGCCAGAAACGATGTTCTAATCTTACATCTGTTGGCACAGTAACGGCGGAAATGGCCGGGGCTAAATCCAGTACTCTACCTACCTAGCCAACAGTGTTGGTTTAGTACAAATATTTACCATTGTTATGAAGCAATTTGAGAACATTCTCTACGATGTTTAATCACTGAGAATAATAATTTTAAGTTTCCAATCAGCATTATACTTACTTCTTTCACTGATAACGGGTACCATAATATGCTTCGTGTACAAGTACGTAGTAATGTTGTAATGGGATGTAAATAAAGAAATGTGATACAAGATTGAAAAAAAACGTATACCTACCCTACCTACTGGCCGTAAAAAAAAAGAAAAGAAAGTTTCAATCAACCTATATTTATTTTTTGTCATTTGGTAGTTACATATCTACAAAATGATTGAGGTAAAGTTTAGGTAAATATATCTGATTATTTCCTGTAATTGCTACGAAAGGACTTTGAACATTCACTTCTCCATATAATGTTAATTACCGTAATAGTTATAGGTATAATATGATATACATTTTCTTTGTCTTCGAGGCTTGAAAGCAATCAAGCAGTCATCAAACTATATAACGTCTACTAAGCCCGTTGATATATATATTTAGTACTTCCATATAATAAGAAAATCGATAGAAACCTATTAACGCTTCAAAACAGCCAAGAATTTATTAATGTTGCGAAGAAACATTTTCTTTGTCTTTTGTCGCTGAAAGGCGGGAAACTTCTAGTTAGATGTTTTCTTTCACCCAATTTGTTGGGTAATTATTAATTTCGTTCTTGTTTAATTAGTTTATTTTCCTCATTACAGGTATTTAATTCTGATTTTACTATATTATTTACCTAACTTACGTATTCTATAAACTTCAATAAATAAATTCATACCAGAAAAGAAAAAGTTACAAGGTGTTAGAAAATAATATGTCATATAAAGGTGTGGTAGAGTTTTGAAGAATTATTATTAAAATTCAAACTTACTTTTTGCTTTGGATATTTTCGGCCTTCCGTCAGGCTAAGACCTTTTGCGAGAACTATTTAAAACTTTTTCAAATGCACTGTCTTCTTTCGGAACATAAATAAGCCAGCGAAGTGTTAAATCGAAAGTGCCTAAAAATAAAAACGTGCGTAACGAAAATTCGATAGAGACATAAAGGTTACATTTTCCTACGCAAACAGAGTCTACCATTCAATTCCTTTTAAATTGAATTCGGCAACAAAAACAAAGCTGAAAGAGAAAGAGTCGCGCCAATTATTTAAAAAGTTGTGATTTGAATTTGGAAGAATAAAATTTGGATGTAGAAGATAAACATTGGAGTGCAGTGCGCAACAGGGTGGCGCGGGAAAGGCGAGGCTGCGAGCGGGCGTACCTGATGGCGGGCCGGGAGCGCGAGGTCCGAAGCGCTCCGGTCAGACCAGCCGCGCCGCTTCACGCGGACTGACGCGCCCGCCCGTTCCCGCGCACTGGCGCCCGCCCGGGGGTGCCAGCGCGGCGGAAAACTCTCCGGCGCGCCTGAGGAAATCCTACACTTACTTGTAACTTGTTATTTTTAATGGCCATATTACATACTTGTTGTTGAATTGCAACTGAGGAATTATGTATAAGTATGGTAACAGTAAACATAAATGTAATAAGACTGAAATATAATTCGTGTTATATTGACACAGATAGTAGAACATCTCTCTACTTTTAAAATATCTGTGCCCCCAGATTGTAAACAATAAAAACTATAGTTCAAAAATACTATTCATACATTCTGAGGTGCACTATCTAACTTCCCATAAATCATTCACCATCTTCCATCACTGTAAAACCACCTTAATTAAGCTGGGCAAAACTTCCCGAAGCGCTGGCAACACTGCTTCCCGCCCCGAGCCCCTGCGACCCGGCTCCCGAATAATGAAGCAGGGGGAAGCGAGATTGTGGAGCTGGCATTGCCGGAAGACATGCCGGGCCGTGCCGGGTGCCGGATGAACGCAGCGCGCTCGCCTGCCGCGCGCTTCCAACACGCCGCGCCGCGCCGCCGCCGCCGGCCGGCGCAAACGTGCCACAGCACGACAAAAAAAGAACTCTCTTTATTAGTACGAGCCATCGTTTCATGGAGCATTAGCTTCCAACTTTCCCGCTCTGCCTCATTGTTCAGGCGCTTACTGCCGACTAGAATAGGTCACTAGTACGATATAAATAATAGAGTACCTATGTAAGTGTAAGCTTCATTTGTCGAATGCCAGTCGTTTCAAATCGATATGAGCACAATCTGTAATACGTATCGATAGATAAAGCAGGATAGATTTTCTCTCGCACTCATATCCGTTAGCTTAGACCTGTGCAAGAAGTTCGTAGTTGCGACTGCAGGACTGCAGAGCTCGCGGCCATTTCTGTGATTAAAAACTTGGTTTACTATTTATTTTACCTTTTTATTTAGTTATTTTCTGTGGATGCTCTACTAACCGTTAGTATGCCGTTCTTTCGATCCTCTCCAACTAAAGGTTGTGTGAAAGAGACTGCTCTTTAGTGGTTGTACCTTTAAAATTCGAGACAAAGCTCTATGCAACACCTATGTAGCCACCAAGTCGGTTTCTACGTAAGTAGATAATCCTATGTCCATAGTTATTTTCAGCAAGCAATTACTGAAGGAAGGTAAACGTACGGAAAAGTTGAGGGCCTCTGCATTTTTATGAAATCCGTGTGCAAAACTTTGGGGAACGCGCCCTCGTTTCTCATTTAATCTCAAACAAAAAGATTACCTTGTAGGTACGTATCTAGAAGGTGTTCAGCACGGCTTAGGGCTGGATCTAAGGGATGAAAGGCTCTCTTTTGTTGCAATTGCTTCGGTTCCTGTAGCAATAACAATTCCAATCAACGAGCAGACCTCTTTCAGCCTACGCGTAGTGCCTTAAAGTCCTTTACAATAGATATTGCAGTTCGATTTCCACTACAAGACACATTGTTGTTTGGAAAAATATAGATAAGGTAGGCGAACCGCAGAAATGGTATATTCTAACTGGAATTTCTTGGCTACAATAAGTTTGGTTAATGGTCAGTTCTATAAGTTTTTGGATGTGCAGCGTAGTGAGTTGAATTTGTGGCGTTACACAGAACAACACAGTAAACTAACTCTTACTAGTGAAGTGTTCTTGTGACGTCTAGTTTAGACAGTTTCTGTTGAAGTTGAAACTAAGGTCGTACAGTTTAAGTTTCATAGACAACTTCGTGCAAGATCAGAAGGTTATCTAACAAACTTTACCTCATTTTCGACTTCTGAAAAGCTGTACTCTATACTAACGTGTCCATCACAGAGGTGTCCCATTCTGTCCCTGCCCTATCTACTCGTATGTACTGAGATGTCAACTTGTGAGATGCGAACGGCGGGTTTCTTGTCTAATGTTGTCTTTGTTTAAAACTTACAAAAAAATACAAATTTTCAATGTTCCTCAATACCTAATACCTTTGTGAGTGTCTGTAGACGAATTTACGCGGACAACGTAAATCAACGGTAAGTATTAGAAGTTCTTTATGATAAAATATTTAGCCCAACTTGCTAAAAATATAAATTAAACGTATCTCACAAAAATAATAAACATTATAGTGTTACCTAATACTCTCCATATTATTTAAAAGAGTTTTATTCAAATACCATATTCATCATTCATCATTACTTTCTAGAAAAATATAGAGTTAACATACCTTCGCGGGTATTAGATAGGTACCTACCTACAATCTACATCTAAAAATTAAAAAGCGTTTATTTAAAGCTCACGACTATGTAATAGAAGCTATTTTCAAGAATAAACAAACAGTGAAAAGTTCCAATGCAAACAAGAGCTGGGTCAAACGCAAAATTCGTGAAAGAAGAGGGTAGACAGATATGTTTGCACCCAGGAATACGACCCACCCGCAATTACTCCAGTTTGCCCATGAGCCCTTGATCACGGCAAGCTCCACTGTCTAAATATAGAGATGGAAACTCCCTGTGTACCTACTCCGCCCTAGCGTAAAATAATGCGAAAACGGTTGAAAATAAATCTTGGCTTTTTGACGTCTGACTCACTTTAAATGAAGGTAATTAGTCTGGCAGCTACAGATTTGCCAATGCGGCGTCTGCACGTTTTCATATTGTGGAAGTAAAACCATTGCGTACAAATCGAAAAAAACATACCTACTGTCATTTATTTTATAAAACGTCACATTTATACATTATTTACTAACTACATAAATTTTGAATTTGGATTTGTTAGCGGCCGTCTACAAAAAGTTTACCAAATAGTTCCTACACTACCCCCTTGCTGAGACCGTACAATATGTTTCTCGACAACTCCAAGCTAGAATTCTAATAAAATGTAGAAGTCATAACCTAACCTAACTTGAAGATATGTGGAACTTTTCAAATTTTCATCGCATACGAACATATGAAAAGTTGTGCGTGGCGCGGACGGATGCGATCTGCCTAGAGGAACCGAGGTCTCACTCGGATATTAAAGAACTGTGTTCTGGTTTTAGTAAAACCGTTTTTACATTTTGTTTTACATTTCAATGTTTCATTGTTCATTGTGTAAAAATGGGGCTGGAGATATTATAATAGAAGCACTTTCCAGTGTTCTGCCAACCTACGCGCGTAATGTACCTACTTCTATTTATTAATATTGGTTCATGGCTCTAAACCTTATTCAATGAACTATGTATAAATAGCTACTAAAATAAATAATATTAGAGAGTAGGAGTAAAATTTTGTAGAAATTGAATTTTGTAAAATAAACAATCTTGATAACTCGTCTAATTCACATCGTGATATTTGAATAGTAGGATAAGATAAGAGAAAATTTAAATCCCCAAATAGCGCATAATTTTAACGTATACCTACCTACCTAATCTCGTTACAACAAATTCATACACAACATTCAACTTTGAAAGCATTTAAGAAAAATTTAAGAATAACTAAATTATCCCAAAGTACAAGCATCATTTTCTTTAAAAAATCTTAAGGTACACTAAACATGTTTTTCAGTGAGCGGTGGTGGAAAGTTTTCACCTAACCACACAAAAGATTTCACCTAAGCAAAACAAAGTTGCCCACTGTGTTCATAACACAACCACATAACAAATAGAGACACAGTATTGGACAGTATGGATACTTTAGATGAAATAATCGGCAATTCGAAAAAATTTTACGTCAACAACCGCAACCGTTATTTCGGATAAGACCATCAAATCCCTAAAATTTATAATCTTATACATGACGTTTTTAGGTTTCCATGCCCATAGGGTAAAATTACTATTACTAAGCCTCCGCTGTCCGTCCGTCTGTCTGTCTGTCCGTCTGTCACCAGGCTGAATCTCATGAACCGTGATAGTTAGACAGTTGAAATATTCACAGATAATGTATTTCTGTTGCCGCTATAACAAAACATACTAAAAACAATAAAATCAATATTTAAGGAGGCTCCCATACAACAACCGTGTTTTTTTTGCTGTTTTATAATATGCGTCCTATTCCCTTTTCATCCTATTTCCTTTCGTGCGCGAGTCCGACTGGCACTTGACCGTTTTTTTTTTATTAAAAATCTCTAGTGTACGGAGTTGTCCTTCTGTTATTTTTCTAATAGAGCGGCGGGGAAGAGCGGGTAAATATTGCACCTGGCACCGCCTTAAATCGCCCGTAAAATAACCATTTCATTATTTTCTGTTTACTTTTTACCTACAACTTACGCAAATGCGAAGGATATACATGTAATTCTGATTTACTGACTCGTAAAGTAACATACAACAAAGTAGAGGGAGAAAATGCACGATCTAAGTAATTACAGAAAATCCAAGTAGGTAGAGCCTACTCGTACAAGAATGTAGAATAACCTGAAACCAAGTCAATGCGGATGAGTTACCTATAAAGTATAAAGTATAGAACCCAATAAAGTGTAAAGGCTTCCACAAGTAATTGTTCTGCAATAAGTAGATAATTACATTGCCAAAATAGTACTAAATATAAGGTCGAAGATAATCTCAGCGAGATAATAAATCTAGCAATAACTCTCAACCTAAAAGGAGATGCGGGGGTCATGTGTGCCAATATGTACCTACACCTAGCACTATCTGACACCTTATTGTGCGGAGAAATGGAAAATCCATGTCGGTATTCCAGCCGTTTTTGTTCGTTTTCAACCACTCTGGCTATAGGATTAGGTGCTAGCTGTAGGGCAAGCAGGAACCTCTATTGAGAAAGTATTCGATACGTTAACTGTCAAATTTGATATTGCAAGGCGCTGATTACATCTAAAACAAATTTGACAGAAAACGTATTGAGTGCCTACTTGCTCGATAAATGTTCCCGCTATCTCGACACTGACCTGACAGACGTTGTCCTGTCATTAAAGTCGAAAAATATTATCATTAGTGCTGCAAGAAGATTGCATTAGAAAAGTTAATATTATGGTCGTTAAGTTTTCTTCAATTTTCTCATGTTTCGCGAAATTTTCTAAACTTTTATTTCTTAAGAACATTTTCCTGACAGTAGCAAACACAACAAAAAAAGAATTAGCAAAATTGGTAAAGCTGTTCTCAATTTATAGCGTGACCTGGAGAAATAGGGGTTCATTTTTATATATAAAGATAGATTAGTCATAGGTTTAGCGCTACTTATATCGAGGATTAGCTTAAGCACAGCATGTATTGATAGTGAGTGATAGAGTTATGTCTTAACAGGGCTATCGTCTATTCGGTCGGAAGCTACCAATTTATAGAATCGGCACTTCTCATTTGACAGGTGTTCTTTGTAAATACAAATACAGCGTAAGTCTTATGTGACAGCTATCAGAAATATAGGCGAAAATAGAGGTTTAGATACAACAGCAGAAATAGCATTTTTCTATTAGATAAGTACCTACCTACATCTAAACTGAATCTTATTATGTAGTGAACATAATAAATAACTCAATTCCAAGCTCACAATATAAAAATGTAAGCCCCGAAACGACCAAACGGCTACAAATGGAAATAAAAAGGCAAACTTTTATAGGGGTATTTGTTTTTATTTGATCCCGACGAGTTGTAACCTAATTCAAAGGAAAGTGTGGAAAATATCGACGGTATTTATTTTTGACCCCTTGCCTGCCCTTGACATGCTAGTAGGAGATTTATTATATAATCAGCTAGAAGGGTGCAAGCCAGAAACCACTTGGAAACTCCGATACCTACCTTGTAGGTGTACCCTTTTTACGGCTCGTTTGACGTAGTGGCTGAGCAATCGGACTGCTGCGCTAGGGGTTGCGGGTTCGATTCCCGCCTGAGACAAATATTTGTGCGATCCACAAATATTTGTTTCTGGTCTGGGTGTGATGTGTATGTGAAATTAAATGTCTGTAAGCGGTACCCACGATACAGGAGCAATCCTAGTGTGGGGCTATATAAAAAAAAAAAGAAGAAAAAAAAACCCTTCTAGTCGGCAAGGTGGAAACCTTTCCGATATTCTAATACGGAACCTAAAAACGGCCGTAAAGCAGCTAATGGCAACTTGACTGCAAAGGCTGTTGTCTCAACAACTACTCGAAACGACCAAATTTCAGCCCATTAATGAGTGACTCCTCGACACGAAGAAATATTGAAAAATATATAATTCCAACAATAATAATAAATATTAGTATGTAATTAGGCCAGTCGCGCGGGCTATTGCGTTAGCCGCCATTTTGATTTTGCCGGGGAATAGTTTTGCTTACTATATTTGGGCCCGTATCCACACGATATACGAGACAGACAAAAAACATACATCACATAATATATCAATAGTGCATTAAAATAAACCTACGACAAGAGGAATCGAAGACAAGAAAGTTGTACGAAGAAAATGTCTCCGTAGGTATTCCCTTGACCTCCCTGTATGTTTCTGTTAAATGGCATGAGCTTTTTGTACACAAGCCTCAAACGTACATTTTAACAGTTCTATTCAGGCCGCAACAGCTGTAGTAAATGAAACATGCTAGTACTACCCAACCGCGGAACCCGTCGGCTGTGACGCCGCAAACCTTTGTGCATACCTACGTCCGACGAGGGGTATTAATTCCGTACCTACTTACTACTTAGGAACCTGTGGGGTACGGAATATTCATGTATTCCACTGAAATCAAGCCATTCCCTTGGCTTGGCAATGGACAATATTTGGGTAGGTATATGCGTGTTATACCAGGAAAGTTCATTCTCATCTAAATTCGTTCTGCTCTTACGGAGTTTTGTTGTAACAAACTAACTGAGAAACTCACAAAATAGCACATACATACTTTTGCATTTATAATATTGTGTAAGATGGTTTTTACAAAGATTTTAAGTTTCAAATAACTCTTTTATGGAAATAGGTATACGTTTAATTGGGGCAAATAAAATACATAGAACATTTCAATTTTCCAACGGCACACTGCCGAATAAATGATTTCCGCTTCGGTGAACCAAATATATACCTAAATATGCTTTTAGCGATATTTCCTCGCAGCGCGCCGCGGTTATGTTTTGCACTGCGAGACTATTATATACCTACATTTCCGCTGTAAAGCGGACGATAAAGAAACATTTATTTAAAACATTGTCCTCTACATAAGAATTCGAAATCTGGATAGGTGGAATAATTATTACCATTTACCATTGGGCGGTAGATCCACTCATGTCAATTTTAATAAAATCTTGGCGATCACAGCTAGGACATTTTATACTTGTTTATACGAGATCAAGACAGATATGCTGTTATTGTCTGACACTAATGATCAGGTTGTGCTATGTAAGTATACGAGTAAATATCGACTATCGAGTATCGAATAAAAAACACACAGATTCTGATACTATAATATTTGAAAAAACAAGAGTATTTGTGAGGGATATATTTCTTCTTATATAAGATACGGATACGGATATTCATATCTATGTATGTAATTATATCCATAATTATAGTCTGTTGTTTGTTACATCTAATCCAGTCCCTTCTACACAGTAATGAGAAAATTTTCCGACTCGGCGAAGTTAATTAAACCATTGCAAACTAAGTACGCAAGGATATTTGGTTTTACACTCATTAATTAGCGGCGTTATGATTGTGTTCCTGTTGGAAGGGTAAGGCCTTGAATCCATCTGCCCGCACGGTAAGTATCGTATTTTCCGTAGCTCTATAACAGAGACGTTGGTGTTTGAGCGAGACACAAGAAGAGCGAAAAAACGTGGCACGGCACTACATTCCAAACCTAATGTAGTGAAATGAATAGGTCTTTACATAACATGATTGCCCTTCTTCTTAAGTTGTTTTATACATATATCTCTACAAAACTAAGAAATCAGGCAAGAAGCCGGTGAGATCAACTACAACAACTGATTGCAATTTTTACAAATTGCTATACAAGAAATTAATTAAAATACTAGACATAACGTTAGCAAACAAAAGAACAACCACATAACGAACAAAAAACAACAAAATACGGGAGTAATAACAATGCGCGGCAACATCAAATAAAATGAATGAACTCGTCTACAAACATATTTACCCCACCCACGATTTATTATTGTTACACCCGAAACTTTCATCATTCACTCGAAAAACCTTTGACGACATTACCCGAATAACGAACGCAATTACAGACCGTCTTTGAGTTCGTTTTTGTCCAATTAAGCCGAAACTACGTCCCCTGGGACATAATGCAATCGTACTTAAACAAATACCGTCTTACCGAAAAAATTAAGGCGCTCCTATAGCAGCGTTTTATGTATTTTAGAAGATGAAAGTTACCCGGCCGGGCCGCGCGCCATGCTAGCTCCGCGCTCACGGCAAGTCGAAAACGCTAATTCATAGTATTATACTCTTACTAACGGCATCACGTGGCCTTAGCACAGATTACTACATAGTTACTACGTAGGCTTTAGTCTGAAGCATTCAATTATTTCGACACTGTAATGACATGTCAGATTGGCCGAGCGGTCTGAGATGCTACGTTCCGTTCCTATAGACGTAGTTTCAAAGTTTCGAAACCTGCTGCCGGGAAACTTTTTGTGTATGATTTTTGTTTTGGTGTATGTATATAAGTAGTTTGTTACAATGAAAAATAAACACAATCTGTAGTAGGTAAATAATGTATTAGGTAATTAAATGTTTTATCTTTGTTGGCGTACGCACCAAGCACCAACATTACCGCCAGCATTACATAAATTATTACCTCCTTGACTATAATCCTATCAAATTTAGAATGCCGCACGAATTATTGGAGTCACACCTAAATAAGTTGTATTAAATTTATTTAGTGTTGGTCCTTTCTGGTATGCGCGTTTGTCAAGTCCATTTGATACATCCTCTTTAGTCCACTTCCATAATTTTCTTTTTGATATATATTTTGACAATGACAATGACGGAGTAAAAGATTTGTGCATTTAGCCAGTGTCAGGCATCCGTACTAAGATCATATACGAGTAAATGTGAAACTGTGTGTGTGTGTTTGTTGGGTTTTTTTTAGTTTTTGCATTCCTTTCACGTCTAAACGGCTGAATCAATCTTGACCAAGATTGGACCTATGAGATGGGTATAGGCTATTTATCGTCAGAAAAAATAGGGATCTTAGAATCCAAATAAATAGGAGTTGAAAATTTATATGGGCAATTCATAATTTCTCAAGTAGGTGATCTGACACTTCATTATTTTAGGCTCTTGCTAAAATATAAAGGTTAAGACTGAGGATAGGGAAAAGAAAGGGACAGGGACAGGGATAGAGATACAAAGACTTCAATATTTATTTTCAATTTATAAGTTGCTTTTTCATATACGGATGAAGTCGCGCGTAAAAGCTAGTTTCAGTAAAGTTTACTGAATCGTGGCTATGACTGTAAATTTACTTTACCACGAGGTTGTGAAAATATGGAATACTAGCTGTTACCCGCGACTTCGTCTGCATTTAAATCGAATCCAGCTAGTAAGAACACAATATGCGTGAACTTTGTATGCTATTGTAAATCAATCGGGCACGTCACGTCTCTGTCAATATCTCTGAAACATCTCTATCTTCCTATTTCCTCATCGCTTTTTTCCCCAACTCCCAATATCTCATCTCCCATCCCTCATCCATCTCCGATCTCCCATCTCCTCATCTCTCCAGCTGCTGCTCTCCATCTCCCCATCTCCCCAGGTCCTCATCTTTCCTTCTCCCATATACCTACCAAATTTCATTTTCATTTTTGTTGTCTCTCTATACCTAATTTTATCGAAATCGGTCCAGCCGTTTAGCCATAAAAAGTAACAAACAAACAAACATACAAATAAACAGACAAACAGAGAAACAGAGTTACTTTCGAATTTACAGTATAATATTTGACAATGACTAAATGCACAAATCGTGCGAAGCAAAAACATTGAAAAAACTGGCTCGTAGCTGAGCAGAAAGATTGCTGGAAGTGTGCTAAAAATAAAACGTCAGAATATGCATCCGCCAGATCCGCCATTATGGAAAACGGAAGTTCACTACATCTTCATTTTAATATACAATCATAATCTGCTCCTTTGATTAACTCCAAAGTATCATAAGAAATCCCAGTTTTATTTAAGTGAACAATCTAAAAACGCGTTTTTGCTGCTAATTTCAGTTACAGGTGGTGCAAGAATAGTCATATTAGCCATTATTCTTTACACACAATGGAGAATAAATACAAAGTATTATAGGTTATAATAAAAGTTTAGTAATCGTCGAAGGAAGTCATTTACGGCAACTAAGTAAATAAACCAGTTGTATACCATGTAGAGATTCTGTTTGCTTTATTTTTTTGGAGAACAAACAGTAAATTCGACGAGAAAATTTTGAGGAACAGCGACA
The DNA here is from genome assembly GCA_905147375.1 of Hylaea fasciaria. Classification (NCBI taxonomy): domain Eukaryota; kingdom Metazoa; phylum Arthropoda; class Insecta; order Lepidoptera; family Geometridae; genus Hylaea; species Hylaea fasciaria. The sequence goes on along the minus strand of LR990193.1, from coordinate 11,270,474 downwards.
TACGTCCTCTCTCTGAAACGCCGTAGCGGGTACTGAGCCGCCTAGTACGCGCTCAAACTGATCATATTCTCGTCGTTTTTATTAATTTAGAAGAACGGAATCGATTCAGTTCATTGGAAAATTCAAATTTCATTGGAAAATAAAATTGCCTTTTTTATGGTTCCAAAAAATATGATAGTTGTCGCTGAAAATGTTGAGCATTGTGTGACGAAAGATTTTTTTCGGGTCCTTTCTCGTGAATTTTTTTCGCAAGATACTAGAAAACTTTAGTTCAACATTATTGATTAATTAGCTAACTGAAAGACTTGACTATACACTGTATTTTTTCTGGCTTATAATTATTTGTAATTACAGCTTAACTTTTTGACAAAAAACCGCCCATTTTACGGAAGCTCGCTGCCTACAGGTTCTCAAATTTCGTTCCACAAAATCGACGTCTATCACCCGTATTTTCTTACTCAATCGTGGCATTTCTAATTATTTTACTCGCGAGTGCTATTGAGTTATAAAAAGCGAGGGTTAGACGTCGATTTGTGGAGAAAATATTTAGACACATCTGTTTAACTCTGGTTTAAATATTTTGTGGTAAGACCGTTAACGTTCACGACAACTACGGAGCTTAATTGTAAGTAAATAAACGCGGATACAAGGGTCAAGTTACACAGTTCACCTTTACGAATAACAAGTAAAATTTTAACAAAAAAGAACCGACTTCATTTAAAATTCTATAATATTTCCAGTTATTGTACCACAATAACCAAACTACTGCGCAGATTTTGATAAAATTGGGACCACATGGGAATTATACCCTTTCAAATAAAATAATAATCATCAAATCGCTTCACCCAGTCGAAAGTTTGAAGTAATAAATATAAAAAAAAAGTCGAATTTAGAACCTCCTCCTTTTTTGAAGTCGCTTAAAAACGAAGCGAGCGAAGGAGCGGCGCGAAGCGTTGAGTTGCCCATCTACAATATGAATTATGTTTAGGGGCAAAAACAAGTGGCTCGACCCGACTACACTGACGGGCCCCATTAAGGGCGCTACTCACACACCTGCCGCAGGGGCAATGTAGGGTGCATGGCGGTTGTGGCTATATCGGGAGTATCTCTACACACTTGCCTGCCGTGCAGTGTTTCCGAGTAAACTGAGCTGAGCACACGTATTGAGAATGGCACCCGTATTATCGACCAATCAAAAGATTGGAGTAGCCTTAGCGCTTTCTGTAGTGCTACCTCAAAATAAAAGGAAAAGGAGATACTGGGGAAGAAATGGCTACTGAAAAGAAGTGAGTTATGCCACATGAATATTATAAAAGAACTGGAAGTAGATGACTTCAATAACTTTTTACGGATGGATTTTGACTCTTTTGAAGAGCTTCTTGCAATGTGCCACCATTGCAAGAAGCTCTTATAGCCCTCCATTTATAGAAAAAAAAATACATTGATGTGGAATGCCGTAAGCGCTATGTATACGTGCACTCCGTGTGACAGATACTGACAAACTGACTGAGAAATTGCCCCAATCGCGCTACACACGCAGCGACGGCAGGGACGACTTAGGGATCAAGGATGGTCTCGCGCCCCTGCCGCCCTGCCGCAGGGCCAATCCTCCAAATTGCCCCTGCATGCCTACACACATCACAATTAAGGATGCAATTAAGGGTCATCCCCACTCCTACACCCTAGATTGCCCCTGCGGCAGGTGTGTGAGTAGCGCCCTTTAGTCACCAGCTCAAGTTGTCAGTGCTGCCAGCAAATATCATAAAATACCTAATAGTACCAACAACCAGTTCTGCTACTTCACAAACTAAACATTTTGCAGCTCCACCAATATTAAAACTCTAACAAGTTTAATGCCGCCCGGTTTGTTATTTTTAATAAGAAACTTTCACCGTTGTTGGTACGAGTATTCCTACTATGAAAGTTTGCCCTGAGCAGAATGGTTCAGTCTATCAATTATTACGAAAACTCTTTGATAAGTTTGCTTTTACTCTTTTATGTTACGTAAGAATTTGAATAAATTGTTCACGGCAAAACAGACTTGCTGCGTAAAAGCATGCTCTGTGTTGAAGTATCGATCAAGTAGGTACATGGGTGTGTGATTGCTATATTTTGTTTCTATATGAACTAAACGACTATCTTTATACTGAGCAAGTATTTAGCGGTTTCTTAATCTCCATTTGTTATATTATAAGAGTTTCAGTCTTTCACTTTGGTTCTGAGCGCAAGCCGAAAGATTTCTACCTAAAACCGAGTATTTTTACGGCGTCAAAATCCTATGAATAAATATAATCAACATACAGTTAAGTTATACTAGTAAAGCTGTGGTCACAAAGGACGCTCGATGTATGTAGCACAGAAGCACCGTAACATAAGGCAGTGGTCCGCGTCATTTCTCGCTTTATAGTATCCCAAATTAGTTCTAGGTTATGAACACATTGTATTTCTGTGGCGATGCGGCCCGCGGACAGTGTACGTACAATGTAAGTACATTACGTAGTTTATTTTTGTTAGTACAACGCTGCGTGAGGTAAACTCGTAGGTCGTGACGTAGCGACTGCTACGACGAAGTTGTAGCTGTAGACGGTCTACGAATAAAACTTTCGCGATAACTGCACTGTACGAGACAATGTAGGCTACTTTGTTTGTTTGGTACGCAGCATTTAATTAACTTATATCATTCCTGACCGATGCGATGCGTGTCTTAAGTACTGATGTGATAGTTGGCTCATTGAATTGGCATTGCATTTCGAAGGGCATTGCCGCTAGCATGTTGGGTACGCTGCCACCTGGGGGTGACTTAGGATATTTGGGTCGCATAAAACAGTTTTTTGACCGTCTAACTTTTGCGTGAGTCTTTATCCAATTCTGTAATTGATATTTCAAAAATATCAATTACAGAATTGGATATTTTTCGCGCTTGAGACTAATAAAAATAGAATATGTCAGTTTCTGTGAGGTATTTGATGATATAAGCACCAACAGGCAGACGTACTGTATGAATAAGTAGAAACGATTAATTTAATTCATGTTTGTGACACGTAACCATGGGTATTTCAAGAAACGGGCATAAACTAAAACAAGCGCCGGAATTTGAGCTCTATGTCATGATTACATAGTAATACTAAAAGCCAGCCGATACGGACCGATTAATAACATCCAATTTACTCTGCCAGAGCCTACATTATTCAAGCAATTTCTGTTGGTTGTAGCCGGCTTTATTGTAATAACACGTAGGTACATGAATATGCCTAGACGTCGTGAGAGTCTATTGTTGCACTGGGAGTCATATAAAAAGCTCGTTTTCATTACACATTTAATTCGCTGAAATATGTATGTACTAATAAAAGCATGAGCGTGAGTGTATGTCTATAAGTCCGTGTGTTAGTCGTCAGCTCCGTAACAGCTGAATGGAAACGGTCGTTTAATAAATTGTACGAAACTGTTGTGGTTGTTAGAGCGAAAGAAGACGCGTTTCTGGTTTGTAATAATCTAATGTGAAACTGAATATCTTCGAATAAATATATCGGAATTATGCTTCATCGGAGACCCGTTTTTCTCTCACACGAGATCATGTGAAGAGAAATCCCGTAAAAAAAGAAAAAAAGTGTGTTAGCAATCTCGCATACCCCCGACATATATTAAGAGACGAGAGTAGAGACTGGTCGAGATGGTTAGGCAACGCGTGTGTCAATCAATATCGCTGAATAAATCAGCTTACAGTATCCAGTGTTCACATATGTTTCGAGTAGGTATGCTTTTGTCCTTATGCCAAAACTTGCGGTCAAAGTAAAGAGATTGCTTGGCATCTGAGAGACCGCCATAGGCTGTGGTCTCGTATAAACGCCATCCGCCGCTTACAGCGTCCGCGTCTCTATCCTACTAATATTATAAACGCGAAAGTTTGTTAGTATGGATGGATGGATGGATGGATGGATGGATGGATGGATGGATGGATGTTTGTTACTTTTTCACGTAAAAACTACTTAATGGATTTTAATGAAACTTTACAATAATATAGCTTATACATCAGAATAACACATAGGCTACAATTTATAAACATATTAATCCTGCGCAGACGAAGTCGCGGGCACCAACTAGTGTTTAGGTATATAGAAATGTAGTGTTATGGCATCTTTCACACGCACGGAGTGCCGCGTGACGCTGTGAGCGGCCGATTGCGTTTTATAAGAGACCACAACCTTAGTCCCTACAGTTCGCTACAGTGTTTTGAGCATAATAAAAATAACGTTAAATAAACCCTCAAAGAGTGCCGTGTTCGCCACGGCCCGGACAGAAACGGTTACCTTTACGACCCGGTAAAAAAATAATTGGCCCATGTGGGAACATTACGGGAAACATTAAAAGGCAGGAAATGTTTATTGGCCACTATCACGAGGGAACCCCTTGGACCCTCGCTGATTTGACGGCGGGCGCGTCCAAACTTCTGTATTTATTAGCAGCAACCTTACTGCCCTCTGAGGCCCTGATTACTTTATGTTTGAACATTTGAACTAGAATCAACAGCGCCCATGATATCAGTCTGAAGGTTAGTTTGAAATTTTACAAAACTCAGTGGGTTTGATATTGAAACCTTTTTGGAGCGTATTCTAGACTACACAAAGTATCTTCAGTATTAGATCTCATAAATATTTCAGAGCTTTTAGTTGGGACGTGGAACTGATATTTACCGCTCCCTAGACTAAGATCGTCCACGATAATATGACACGCAACAGCCCGTCTAAAAAAATGTGATGTTAAACAAAATATTCATTAATATTAACACAAATCTAAAAACACTATAATGCTCGTATATATCACAAATGACTACACGTTAGTATGTATATATTTTGAGATACAAAATACATAAAGGTCGAGACGCTAGGGCCACAGTGTAAAGATGGAGAATTTATTAGGCTGTACTATTGCCGTGGGGATCAGGAGCACATAGAATATTCAAAGACTAACTTGTCAGGGCATCAGTAACTCGTAGAATAATTGAAATTACTATCTTAATACATTATTTACCAAAATACGTAATATCTCTATGTATAGTATGTGCATTGTAGACACTGCATTTTCTCTGCCATCTTTTAATAGTATCAGTACAAATGCTAACATCTTATCGTGAACACGATGTCTACCAACATATTATTTGCCAGCATTACGCCACGCGTTCGAAGTCTTCATCGTAGTAAAGTATTAAAGTTATATTCGTTGTAGACTAACGAGAGTGAGGGAAAATTAAACTATAAAATGGTAGAACAGTTCTGTTATCCCCGGGGCTGGTTCTAGCTTAACGAACTAGGTTTACAGTCTGAGATATTATTAACTCCGTCTTACCATAAAAGATTTAAACCAGAGTTGAACAGATGTGTCTAAATATTTTCTCCGCAAATCAAAGTCTAACCCTCGCTTTTTCTAACTCAATAACAAATTCACAAGTAAAATAACTAGGAAACCAGGATTGAGTAAGACAACGCGAGTCATAGATATCGATTATGTCAAACGAAATTAAAATACAATGAAAAGGAAAAAAATATTGGTAGCACTGATACATGTCTAAATATACATTACAACTTAAATTCAGAAATAGAAAAATTCGTACCAGAGCATTTCTAGGATGCATTGTTGTATTTAGAAACATCTGTTTAACTCTGGTCTAAGAACTTTTGTGGTAAGACTGCTTGTGTTTTCTAATTCTCTCTCGGTACCTGCCTGAACGACTGCCACATCCTATGTCTGTGAGTGTTTGTAAAAGTGGATACCTACCTACCACTGCAAAAGTGTTTTCGTGGATGGTTTTCCGAAAGGCCCGTCGTGAAAGTATGAATGGTATAAAAATAGATATGTACTTAGTACTTGCGTAAATTACAGAATCTTTTAGATTTCAGTTAATGGGAATATCTTCAAATGGGATAGAGATAGATTTTACCAACGATATTTCTATCAAAACAAGTTACCTCTGGCCACAATATTTGTTAGTGGACTCGAAAAAGCTCTCCCGACATTAATTGAAAAAGGAGCTACTATTGACGTAACATTATAAATATAATATTTGTTCCAGGTACTCGTATCGGCTCATTGTTGGTCGGTGTCGACCCGAGTGTGAGGTTGTGAAGCGCAAATTGATACAATAGATAGGGCATGGAGGGCGTTCGTCTCTCGAGATTAGAGCGTCATTGATTTTTCTGTATGTCAATTTTATCATAGTAGGTTATTTTATTTTGATATATATATATTTATTCAGAAAAATATTTCGTAAAATAAAGTTCGCATAAAAATTCGCACGCAGTCACGGTCTTCGGTTTGTTTTATTTCAACGGGCAAGTGCATGCAACAGTTGAAGAAACTAGCCTAGAACTATAAAGCCTAGCCTAAATCTAGCCCATTTGGGCTACAATAATTATTATAGCCCACTACCATTAGCAGCGTGCCCATCGTGCTCCAGTGGGTGGGCTCATGCTCGATGAGTTCCCGGCCCCACAGACTTAATGACTTAACACCATACGATTCAAATATGTACTAACTACCCGAGGTTAACCTATTTTCTCAGATTGAGCAGCACTGTGCCTTACTATCAATATCGTAAATGGTTAATAAATTACTAAAAATCTACAATTCATAAAATAGTACTATACATTATATGGAATTCCAGCCGAAACTCTGCAGATGTGCGCATACATATGATATACTAATATGTTGTAAAACGTTTATCACAACGATTTTATTACAAATTCTCTTTATATATTCTCAGACAAAGGCAATACATTTGAGACTCGCCTATCAGCTAGAGAATGTGAAGTTAAGAGGTCTTTCAGAAGTTCAGTAATTTATGAGTTACTTTTACGCATAAAGTAATCCATAGGCAAAACTCCGTCGCAAGGAACATTTTTATATGGATTTCAGCCAGATTAAAATCCACCTGGCCTTCAGTATCGGTAATACGAGAAAAGGACAAGGATAATAAATATTACATTGTTCTCTACACAAAACAAAAACTGACAAAAAGGTAGTAAAGTTACACACAGCTCTAGCGGCGACGGGCACATTTTATTTGTTCCCCGCGTGGGTTTTCCTCTAAGTAGGTACTTATGGAACTAATATGAAAAAATCTACTAAGGAAAACTAAAAGTAACATTGTAACGCATGTATCTAAATTTATGTGAAGGAAAAATAAGATTTCGTGAGCAGGCGCTATAGGTACTTCTAAAACTCGTAACATATGATTATGTAAGGTAAATTAAACTACCCCTGCTTCTAATTCCAATAATGTGGATATTCATATTACATTATAATTTGTTATCAAACCCTATTAGGATTTATTTATATCATATTTTTCATTTGCCAACACCGCGCACAGGTAACGTAATCGTCAAATTCCTTACAAATATCACTTAACAGCGTTATAAAAAATAAGAATACTTTAACAATACGATCTCTGGTGTATTTACACCCTAATGTCAGTAATTCAGCAGCGGCTAGTGTGCACTCATGTCGTCGTAAAGATAGCAATAGCTGTAAAACTTCATCGCTATCTTACAGTGAGCCAGCTATTTCGTGGACTTTCAGATACAATAACTAGGTATATTTATTTATTTTATTAAAAGTATTCACATGAAAGGCGTTGAACCTAGAGAGGACAAAGTTAAAAATGTAAGCATCTTATGTTCAGTATTTTTTTGCATATATAGAATAGAAATAGAATAGAAATAGTAGTTTATTGAACACCAAAAGGAAACACAATACCTACAGCGGAACAACAGGCGTCGCAATATCGTTGGGTGTACGCGATGTAATATTCATACATTATAATCTGTAGATGAAATAAAATACAAATCTTTAGAATTATGCAGATTTACAAAGAACATTTTAGTGTTAGCAACTTATCTACCAAATTAACAATGGCAAACGTCTCATCCATAGATGACACGGCACAAACAAAAGAACAGTTATCTAAATCCACCTTCATACGAAATTTCATTGTTTGTAGGTAGTTTCAGTCTGGTCGCTATGATCGATTATAGAGTTTGCAAATCGAAACACCGCACTGGGACCTGAAAATTTATTTCCTTTTATATCCTATCACTCATTTTATTTCTTCCAAGCAAACGCGCGATCATATATATACCTATCACTTATTCAGAGAAGATGTCTAGAAACTTTTACTCTATTATCTAATGAATATTTAATATTGCTTCGATTACTCGAGGGGCACGTCCCTGTTTCAACTTTTCTTACTTTATTAGCTTTTCTACTTCAGATTTATTTATCATTAATCTGCATTAGCGTAACTTCGTTCTAACTACAAAGCTGGCTCCAGGAACGCTTATTATTTTGCTAAGTAATATATAGAGCGCTGTAAAAATGGTCCATTATAACTTGCTTTGAAGCGTTTATAAGGTCCTTTTAGACTTCTATATATTTAGTTTCATGATTTATACGCCCTGAATGCCGCGTGAGCACTTAAGGCGCTTGGATGTGTCTCAATTTTGCATGAAAATATAAATTTATTAGATTTTTTTCTTGTTTGATGTTCTTTTACGCATGATGGTATAATTATGTCGAAATACGCGTCTTAGCCCGGTTGTACTGTACCCGACGGTACCTGTCGCATTGCCACGTATTTTCAGCTATCGATTACTACCTATACCTACAACAAAAACAAAAAAACAAACTAAAGAAATCAATTAAAGTGAAAAGTTATACCTATTTACCAATCAAACATCAACCTTTATATACTACATACATATAATCTTTACACATAACTGTTTCATCGTATGTCAGGCTTCTAGTTTAAAAGCGGTTGCTGCGGCCAGGCGCTTCCCCTCGTCTATAGATCGGAAAAATTCAATCAAAGCTCGACTGGCCGCGGGCGATCGCACAAGTGGAGATACCGCAGCCAATCGGGGACGAGGCTCTTGTATACTGATGCTTGTATAAAGAGTAATACGATGGTAGGTGTATAGATATTCAGCTCGTGGACATTGGCATTGCGAAAACGTGTGATGGAAAAGTATAGATTTTTAGCAAAGTTATTGTTAGTCAAACCAAATACTGCTAGCCTCTAGTGTCACAGTTTGTCAGATTGCGGCCTGTGTTGTGACTTAACGACTGATATACATCGAAAACTACTGATACTGATGGCTTAACGTGGCTACTGATGCACATAACTTACTAGAAGTCATTGGTGTGGGTCCAATTTGAGTGTTTAACTTGTAATATTGCGATTTCATTGCCTATTTACAATAAATTATTTGACTTTGACTTTAACTCCAGTATCGGTGTATTGCAAAACTCACAATCTATCCCTGGACTACTGTCTTTTCTAAAAATAAATGGTGCTCCGTCACACCTCCAAATATGCGTATAAGCGCGTGTACAGAACAAAACCCAATCATGATAACAATCTGCCGCATTAGTATCAAATATGTATAACGTTACAAAACAGGTTCCAGGTTTGAACTGGCGAAGCGCGCTCAGAAGTCGAGACAGCTGAATACTGCATAACATACAACAGTACATAGTTAAATCGTACACTGTACACTGTCTCTATGTACTGAGGTCGTCTCTAGGTGTAGTTAGACACAGACAATCGAGAGGTCGCTCTGTAGACGCACCGGATCGATCGTTGACACACGACGCCGACGGCCGCAAATGTAGCGAGGTCTATAGAACCTATTCTGCACTTCCCTATCCCTCTGTCTGTCAGTAGGTATCTATCGTACACACCATGGACCTATTCGTTTGGAACCTATAAATCACCACAACTTTTCGAAACAGTGTATTTTCAATTTGTAGCGTCACAATGTTATGTTCAGTAAAGTAGCTGAATGTTCAAACTTTCAATTTACAAAGTATTTTACGTGCCAAAGTAAAGACATCTCCAGCGAGACTGACAATATAGTCAGCGACAAAAGTTCCTAACGTTTCCTAACTTCAAAGTTAGTTCTACGCAGGCAATATACGAAAATAAACAGCCACATTTTCGTATTTCGTAAATGCCATATTTAGTTATCATTTATTAGAACCCTCTTAAAGCATTCCTCTTTACTATACTTGCAATGTTCATGTAGACTTCTTATATTTTTACTGCTTTAATAAGTATATAGATACTAGAAAATGGGTACATGAATTGCGCAGATTACAAATTTAATATTTACAAGTACAACGACTTTTGTACCTAACTGTACAATGTACACTCCTTATACAATCACACGTCAGACATTATCATTATACTGACGAACACAGATATACATTGTGGTAACAAACCTCTCGTGTATAAACACAATGCTCGTTCCTGGATCGACAGCCCTATTTCCGATAGGACAGATCGTATTGTGCTGCGGGACACAGCTGCCAACGGCCTAGATGGCTCGCTAATGAACAAACGACATTGACTTTATCACAATACAATTTTAAGATAACTTATATGTGTGTGTATAACGGATAGGAATGTACAGTTTCACTGAACCTATACTAATTATAAATGGGAAGTAGTGTGCGAGTGTGTGTTTATCCTCTCTTCACGACTAAACGGATAAAAGGATTATCATGAAATTTGGTATACAGATACTATACGTCCTGGAATAAAAAATAGGATATTATTTATCCCGTAAAAATTAACGGTTCTTGTGGGATACTAACTAACCCGGTTGGAACCGCGGAGAGCAGATAGTCAAAATATTATAGGTATAATTTACTCCTTCCAGGACCCCTGGCTTGATTAATATACAATACGTATCTCTGCTGAATTCTTCTATAAAAAATGTCCCGTGACACATCAATTCTACACCTGACGGCCGTATAATTAGTTAATTACTATATCAGCGCGGCACTCCCTCGTCACTTCAGGCGCCAGGTGTTGGACACGTATTACTTCTACCTAATTGTTTCTAATTAAGAAATGTTCCTCTCAGCCAGTGACAAATCAATACAGAACAGCTGTCACTTGTACAGACGTCTCGACAATTGTATTAGCTCGCTCGATAGTCCCTCGTTACTTATCCCGTTAAGGGCTGGACTAATTAGGGACGGGAACGATCGTAACCAATAAACGTTTGTTATTTTCAGACTGCCTCTCGGCAGTGGGTAATAGACTGCCCGTGGAAAATGTATGGCCACCCTTTTCTTAAGCTGTAACTTATAGTAGCCCCTGACCGCGGCTCTAACTGCGCGGGAAAATTTAGTCTCTTGTCTTTCTCCACGGATAATTTTTTCTGTATAAGAACCAGAATTCATCATAATTAGACGTGAAAACGTAACAGAGACAAATTTGAATGTATAATATTAGTAATGTTAGTATGATACAAGGATTAGACCATCTTATCTTAAGGAGATTACCCATATTATCTTATGGAGATCTGTTATTGGCTGCATTATTTATCTTAATGATTTGTTATGTACCTAGCATATAAACGTTGCTCTTGATCTTCTGAATAAATCAATATAGGTAAATATATACTAGACCAAGAAAAGAGTCGTAAAATATATATTTCATCATGACATTATCTCTAAGTATTTCATGTCTGTTTCATGCATCAAACTTGCTCCTGAGCCAAATTACCAACAAGAAACCTACAACCTCTGTAACTAGTTACACCGCAAGCTAAAATTAGATAGAGCCAAACCACAAATCGAGAATGGCACAGCAAACAGATGTTAAGGTAAAACTATCCGCAGAGAGAGAGAGATCGCTTCAATAATGCATGAAGCGACATACATCCTCTCAGATCCAGATAGCAGGATTCCAAACGGGTTAAGGCACTTTGGAATCGATAACCGGGATATTTTTGTTTACTCTTATCTTTGGAAACTTCCATCTCGGGGGGAATCGGCACGGGGAAAGTTGTTGCACAATTTTGGTAACATAATTCACTGACGAGTCGCGAAGGGTTCCGCATAGGAGGGAGAATGAATTATATGAGAAGAAATGTTTTATGTATTTTATATGAAACAGCGCCCTCTGGTAACAAAATAATCTGTTTATTCACCGGATTGTAATTGAACGTGACGTTTGAATTATTTGTCAGTAGGTTGTATTATCATGAGACTGTTAGATAAGTACCTACTTGTTCTGTTACATAAGTTGTTAGGTACCGCGGGGATACAGGCTTCTGTCATTGAAGTGTAACCAGTGCAGTGCATGCAATATAATTTTTATTGCACCTATATTATTATTATTGGCTTATCTGGCATGGTATCACATGACGTTACGTATGATGCAGATGCAGGTGACATAATAAGTAGAACTCTATAAACGATATCTTTTCACGAACATACAACGCACTATAGCTAGCAAGCTCTTTGCTTCTATACCTATCATATTATATCTCACAATACGCTCCCTTACATTGTACCCGATATAGGTGCAAACAAGCCACAATGGCTCCTCTTTGAAGGGCCCTATCTATCAGGCCCCGTGAAATAGGTATTATTACTGTATGTCGACGTCGGATGTCGCCCGATATGCTACATGAGGCTGGCAATATTCAGTTCAAAGAAAATCAGAAGTTACCTGCGACTCGCAGATAAGGTAACGTATTGGTATTGGTAGAGTCAACTTTCATACGTGACCTTTAGCCCATGTGAATCAATAACTTTGTTTTATTTTATTTGAACAATGTTGTGCGATGTTCGTTTTTAGGGTTACGTACCCAAAAGGGTAAAACGGGGCCATATTACTAAGGCTCTGCTGTCCGTCTGTCACCAGGCTGTACCTATCTCGTGAACGGTGATAATTAGACAGTTGAAATTTTACACAGATAATATGATGTATTTCTGTAGCCGCTATAACAACAAATTTTAATACCTACTAAAACAGAACAAAATAAATATTTGAAAGGGCTCCCATACAGCAAACGTGATACTTTGGCCGTTTTTTATAGATAATAATACGGAACCCTTCGTTCGCGAGTCCGACTCGCACTTGAACGGTTTTTTAATTCTTCAGTTCTATGACTTTGGAAACGAATGTGGTTTACACCCGGACTTGACTTAATTACAATAAATCGATGGCCCTATCGAATGTGGACCTTTACCTAGCATCCTGATCTCTAAGAACTAAAACTATGATCGTCGTTTCTGGCATATATTCGGAATTAAAACAAAATATAAATTGCTTTTGGGCTGAGAACGTGACACAGAATAAATATAATAGCTACATACGGTTGTACACTGCTATAGGTAGGTGCGTGATTGGAAGCTATCGGGTATTTGTAAATCTTTACATGCAATCACATGTAGTGAATGTGTAAACACTACATAGCGATAAGTAAGTTTATCGTATTATTCATATAACTTAGGCAGTCATAGACGCCATGTAGCCTAGGTGGAGATATGTACAACTTATTTACCTAGTGTTACTGCGGCTAAGGATCTTATGTATTAGGAAGCATGTTTCAATAGCCGTCTGGCTTGTAAATAGAACCCTCTTTGTTGTTGTTGAAATTATTCCAGCTCAGTTACCTAGAAGATAATTGGAGCGTAGCTCGTCTCTAAAACTATCGTATATAGCTATCATCATTTTCTTTCAGAACTGTAATACATTTGTTTGTCTACCATATAAAATAGTCATTCACGTCCCATTTTCCAGATGAGACTTTTTGGCAGGAAGATGACTGCATTCGTTGCCCGTGTTTAATTGCATTCAATGTGGATTGGTGGAAAGCGGAGAGATAAACCAGATCTACAATCATATCCAAATTTTACACCTGTGTTATTTCTACTGAGAATACACATTAGACAATTTTAAAAATTCGTTGGCTAGTACAGGACCCATCAAAATATGATAAGAGCCAAGTATTATTCAATGATACAACGTTGTGGAGCCTGTAAGTGGACCAAACAGTAATGAAGTAATTTCGCCACTAAATCCTTAGTTACAGTAGAAAATGGGCCACTGAGATATAAAGTTGTCAGCTACAAATGAAAAGTTTTGTCGGATCTCAACTTGCGCCAGCTCCCACTTTTCTCTTTGAATGGCTTTTATGAATTTTAATCCGCGTTTCCTATCGCAGCGGAAGCTATTAAATGTTTTTCTACCCTCCTTTGTGCTATTTTTAGTGTTCGTTACTGGGGAGAAATAAGGGAACTTTTGTTTTTGCCATTATAATTTTAGTAATCATGAAAATAAGGATAATGATTGCGTGAATCGTGACGTAAATAACTCAAGTGCTTGATATAAAGCAAAGGCTAAACCAAACTTGGATCATGCTGTAATACCTGATGTCTACGCCGCGGCCCCTCCAAGAGCTATCCACAGAATACTACATAGCATCTACGGGTCCTCTAACATTATGACGCCCTCTGCTTGAACCAATCGCAGGGCCCAACCATCACGTCATTTCGCTGTTGGCCAATAGATACCTCTACACATCACGCGATATCCAGCAAGGCCCGGCCGACGACATGGAAGACGATGCCAACTCACAACTCAACAACAAGTTCCAGTGGAAGCACGTCCACGCTATTTAATTATAACAAAATATCTTACATCTAAATTTATACTAATAACTGTAAAATTACTATTATACCAAATTCAATACATAGTAACGTATTTCTTTGTTCCCCGAATTATACGGAACAAAAGTGGCGACCGTGACAGGACCTGCAGCTTCACAACGAGAAGTCTAGTCGGTCCAAACTCCCAAAAATACCTAAGGATGGTCGGTGCCTAAGGAAGCTTCATGAGAAGAATTTCAACACAACGCAGCCAGTTAACAACGCCTACGTTGGAATCTTCGCTTCCGCTTGTCGACCAACCCGATTGTGAGCCCGTTCCTATTATTATCTTATCCTAGTGCCCCTTCAATCTGTGTGCTTGCATTGTTCTAGTTACCAAAAGTGTTCAAGTGAGTTTAAACTAAGTCTAAAGCATAAATTACATATTCGTCTCTTTGCTAAATAGGATTAATTCTGCATCTAAACTAAATTATCGCACAAATTCACCCAAGTAGACGCTATAAGTATAGTTATCGTTGCTTGACCTTGCAATTCAATCGCAACGTAATGTAGCTTGCTACTTGCATCTGCACTCTTCGCTTACTTTGTTTAACTGTTTTGCATACAAATAATATATCCTTCGAAACAGAATCATAAAGTCCTTGCCCCTTGCTATCATAAAGTCCCTTTACCTATCGCAACCAGCTGTTTTCCGCTTGTTCTAACGGTGATTCCAGTGCCTACGAACGCATCTACGCGGCTACGCGCGGGCGCATTCCTACCTAGCCGCTACCTGCCCCTGACGTCAGCCATTGTCTTCGTGCCGGTCCTCTTGCTGATAAGAAACCGGCGCCGCTGCTACTACTACCGTTGGAACGAGGAGCGTATCGTACCTTTTGTTTACTATTTCTTTAGTAATCTAATACTTCGTGACAATTTCTTACAAAATGACTACTGACGTAAAACTTAAAGATTTAAACGTGAAACGTGGATCCATTAAAGGTCGCGTAACTAAATTTAAGTTGTATGTCGATTCTATTGTGCCTTTAGAAGTAGTTTCAGCTGTAGAAATCAGCAAGCTTGCTATGAAGTTGTCACGAATAGAAGCATTATTCCTTGAGTTTGACGAGTTGCAGAGCCAAATAGAGATACTAAATGAATCTAATCAGTCAACTGAGCTAACTACTCGCGATCTAATCGAACAAGAATTTGATACTTGCATCGCTTTAGCTCAAAATATAATTCAGTCAAACAGCGCCCCCTCCCAACGGGAAGACAATCGTGTTTCTACTTGTTCACATTCCCATGCCTGTAATCATCATGACAATAATGATTGTGAACCTTTGAGTTTTAAGCTCCCAGTCATTCACATTCCTCGGTTTGATGGTACTTATTTTAAATGGCTGGAATTCAAAGAGACGTATTCGTCGTTGATTCACGATAATAGTAAAATTAAAAACATACACAAGTTTCATTATCTTAATTCCTATTTGGAAGGCGAAGCTGCGCGAGTGCTTAGTAACTTAGAAGTTTCTGATCAAAACTATCATGAAGCTTGGTCAATCCTCTGCAACCGTTATGATAACAAGAGACAATTAATTACTAACCACCTAAATTCTCTGTTTAACGTTGAATCTTTCCGTGAAATTGACAAATCTCTAAAATACCTTATCGACCATGTTACAAAAAATTTACGTGCCCTCAGCACACTAGGACTACCTACCGACCAATGGGACGTTCTAATTATTCATATCCTAACGGCAAAGCTGGACAACAACACAATGTTTAAATGGGAAGAGCATCGTAATACATTGCCTGAGATACCTTCATTAGAAAACTTCTTTACCTTTCTAAAAAATCGTGCCGACGTTCTTGAGACTGTTAATCGGAATAAAATTGATTGGTCAGCCAAACCCAAACAATATCAATTGCCTCAACCTAAAACCCAAGCGAAATCATTTATTGCGACTTCTGTGGAAAATGTTTCCACCAGTTCCAACCATCAATGCCCTGTGTGCAAGTGCAATCATCGCATCTATGAGTGCTCTTTGTTCAAAGCAAAATCTCCCGAAGATAGAACTTCTGTAGTAACATCCCTCAAGTTGTGTCACAACTGCCTAAGACCCGGCCATTATTCGCAAGCTTGCAAGCTTCCGGGTTCCTGCCGTGTATGTAAGAAGAGACATAACTCCCTCTTACATGTCAATTCTAATACCCCATCTCCCCCCACTCCTACCACTTCTGTTGCGATGTCAGCATTGTCTTCGCAAGAAATTCTACTTTGCACTGCCAAGGTGCGCCTATCCAATCCCCAAACTAATGAAATCATTACCGCTCGCGCTTTGCTAGATAGCGGGAGCCAATCGTCCTTTATCACTGAAAGTGTAAAGCAAAGACTCAACTTGGTTCCTCAGCCAACAAATGTCAGTATTGTTGCTATTGGTAATAACAGCCTAAACCTAACCCCTGAGCGTTGTGCTCTTCAACTACAGTCAAACACATCGTCATTCAAAGCAACTATGTATTGTCTAGTCTTGAAGACAATAACTGAAAAACTACCTAAAGCTCAGTTTGACGTAACTCACCTAAACCTAACTAACTTCGAGTTAGCAGACCCCAGCTTCAACGAACCATCCCCTATTGACATGCTTATCGGTGCGGATTTATTTTGGGACTTGATCGGTAATAACCAGCAATCTTTAGGTTCAAATAAACCCAAACTACGAAGCTCTAAGCTTGGATGGCTCATCGCAGGTCCATTACCTACCATACATATAAAACAACCACCAAAATCTCCTAATAAACCTATAATTTGCAATCTCCTAATGAAAGACAACTTGCCTAAACTAGAACTCGAATTATCCAAATTTTGGGAACTAGAAAGTGTTCCTAAGGTTCAACCCTACACTGACGAAGAAAAACGTTGTGAACTTCACTATCTGACTAACACACGTAGAGAAAGTGATGGTCGCTTTTGTGTAGGAATTCCCCTAAAAGATGAACGAGATTGCCTCGGCGATTCTTACTATACTGCAAAGAAGCGGTTCCTAAATCTCGAGTCTCGATTCAAGAAAAATCCTGAGCTTAAGCACCTCTATTCTGAATTCATTCATGAATACGCTGATCTCGGCCATCTATCTGAGTCATCAGAACAAAGGCCCCCCAACTCCTACTTTCTCCCCCATCACCCAGTTCTAAAGGAAAAGAGCGAATCTTCTCCTATCAGAGTTGTGTTTAATGCCTCGGAGCCTACTCAGTCAAACTTCTCAATCAATGATCTCCAAATGGTAGGTCCTACTATTCAAAACTCTCTCTTTAACATATTACTGCGTTTTCGTCAGTATCGATATGTACTATCCGGTGACATCGAAAAAATGTACAGGCAAGTTCTAGTGCGAGACTCTGACCGTAACCTACAACTAATATTATGGCGCGATAATGATAGTGAGCCTTTACGTACATTGCGGCTAAATACCGTTACCTATGGTTTCGCCAGTTCAAGTTTCCTTAGTACAAGGTGCATCTGGCAAGTCGGCGAAGAGTCTGAAGATCCAAAAATAAAGAAAGTAATTCAGTCTGATTTCTATTGCGATGATTTATTGACCGGGGCAGATTCTCCAGACGAATTGCTATATATTCAACGCTCTGTGTCTTTGGAGCTAGCCAAAGGATGCTTTCCTCTGAGAAAGTACCGATCTAATTTACCTGAACTTTTAAGCCCAAACACCACCAGTCCCAATGAGTCAAATTTATTAATAAGTAATGCTACTAGTACTTTGGGCATTGGGTGGTCCCCATCAAGTGATAATATTCACTTTCCCATTGAGTATGAACCCAAATTAAGAGTCACTAAAAGAACTATTCTATCCAACACGTTTAAAATCTTTGACCCTCTAGGCCTATTATCAATTTGCACGATCAAGGCTAAAATTCTACTACAAAAACTGTGGGCCAACAAAATTGACTGGGATGAACCTGTTTCCCTGTCTATTCACAACTCATGGTTAAAATTTATTCAACAACTAAAGCCTCTATCCGCACTGGCTATCCCCAGGCATGTGCTTATTAATGACTACAAAGAAGTAGAGCTACACGTTTTCACCGACGCTTCTCTTCAAGCCTACTCAAGTGCTGTTTATCTCAAGTCAACCGACAACGAAGGGAAGGTACTAGTTAATCTGTTATGTGCCAAAGCTAAAGTAGCCCCCATCAAACCCTGTACCATCCCACGCTTAGAGCTTTGTGGTGCCTTGCTTGGCGCTCAGCTCAGTGCCGCCGTTATTGAAGCCCTAAGCATTACAATAAACCAACGGTTTTATTGGACTGACTCGCAAGTTGTTCTAGGTTGGTTAAAAACCCCTAATAAAACCAAAACTTTTGTTGCCAATAGGGTTGCCGCCATAGCTGAACACACTGATACTTCATCTTGGCATTTTGTGCCGGGATCAAAAAATCCAGCTGACCTTGCGTCGAGAGACACACGGTATTTAGACCCCAACAATATTGAAGACTGTGATTTATGGTGGCATGGTCCATCATTTCTTCAAACAGACAAGTTCTCGTTCCCCCCGCTCCCCCCTTCTGAACACATTGAACTGCCTGATATTAAAGCGAATCCCGCTTTAGTGGCGGAGGCTCAGGCTGATTAGTCCCCACAATTCATTTTCAAAATTTTTCTAAACTATCTTCCCTACAAAGAACCTACGCCAGAGTTTTCAGATTCGCGCATAATTGCAAAAATCCCACTAACAGACAGACAGCTGCTCTTCAAGTGGTGGAACTCACTAAAGCTATGAAAGCTTTGACCAAAGTAGCTCAAAACGAATCTTTTCCCAATATTATTCAAATCTTACATAAAAACAAACCCCTAAAAACAAATGATCCTCTTTGCTCTCTTAATCCATTTCTTGATGAAGATGGAATTCTGCGTGTCGGAGGACGCCTAAATAAATCAACTTACCCCTACGAGAAAAAGCACCCCATTGTATTAAAGTCAAATCACCATCTAACTAAATTAATTTTTCAAAATCAGCATATTCTACTCCTACATTCAGGGCCTCAGCATTTACTCGCTTCAATCCGAGACCGCTATTGGCCTATCGGTGGTCGGAAGTTAGCCCGAGATGTCTCCCGCAATTGTCACACTTGTCGCAGATTTAAGGGCGAAACTATGTCAAATATAATGGGTGATTTACCAAATGACCGAGTTGAGCCTGACTTCCCATTTAGCATTGTGGGTACTGACTTTGCCGGTCCCTTTCTGATCACTGATCGTAAAGGACGAGGATGCAAAATAACTAAATGCTATTTATGTGTCTTCGTGTGTTTTAGATATAAGTGTCTACACCTAGAAGTTGTAAGTGAACTAACCAAAGATGCATTTTTACTTACACTTAAAAGATTTATCTCTCGTAGAGGATATCCCAAGAAAATCTATTGCGATAATGCCGGTAACTATAGATCTAGCGCTAAAGATAACATGAATGTCATAAAGTCAAATAGTGACTCTATTTGTGACTTTGCTGCTGGTCGAGGAATTGAATTTTGCTTCTCCCCGGCATACGCTCCTCATTTCAACTGCCTGGCGGAGGCCGGTGTCAAATCAGCGAAATTTCTATTGTACAAAATCTTGGGTCAATCTCACTTGACATTTGAGGAACTGACCTCTGTATTCACACAGATTGAAGCTATCCTCAATAGCCGTCCCCTTTGTCCTCTCAGTCCCTCTCCCCTTGACTATGAACCCCTTTCTCCTGCTCACTTTATAATCGGTAGGACCATGACGTCGCTGCCCTCGCCGAGCTACGTGGACACCAGCCCTCACCACCTCAACCGGTTCCAGCGAATAGAACAAATAAAACAACACTTCTGGAAGCGGTGGCAGTCAGAATACATTTCTGAACTACAACAACGAACTAAATGGCGCATCAAATGCAAAGAGCTAAAACTCGATGACCTTGTGTTAATCAAGGATGACAATACACCGCCTTTACGCTGGCGACTAGGCCGAGTCAGCCGATTGTACCCTGGATCTCCAGACGGGATTCCTCGAGTAGCCGATGTTCGCACCGCCAGTGGCATTGTCAAGCGTGCCCTCAATCGTCTCTGCTTACTACCTACACAAGCAGACAACTGTTGAAAGCCAGCTAGAGCTTTCAACGCCCTGGAGGATGTCTACGCCGCGGCCCCTCCAAGAGCTATCCACAGAATACTACATAGCATCTACGGGTCCTCTAACATTATGACGCCCTCTGCTTGAACCAATCGCAGGGCCCAACCATCACGTCATTTCGCTGTTGGCCAATAGATACCTCTACACATCACGCGATATCCAGCAAGGCCCGGCCGACGACATGGAAGACGATGCCAACTCAACAACAAGTTCCAGTGGAAGCACGTCCACGCTATTTAATTATAACAAAATATCTTACATCTAAATTTATACTAATAACTGTAAAATTACTATTATACCAAATTCAATACATAGTAACGTATTTCTTTGTTCCCCGAATTATACGGAACACCTATCTCTATACCAATATAATCATAGTACCTACTGAATCTACCTTAACTGAAGTTGGTTTATATACCTACAAGGAAGTTGTACATTATCTAAAACTAATTAACTGACCATTCACATTAGGAATTCAAGATCTAAAGAAATTCAAATTCTAAAGATTTTTAGCGGATGTAAAACGCTTTGCCACTCTAAATTGAAATGATGTTTGTTTTATATCCAAATAGGAGCCGAGAGCTTCAGTATATTATCTCTTAAACTTAATTAGTTTTTCTAACACACGCGTATATTCCGTACGTAAGAGTATATTTTTTCACGTAACGTTTTACGACATGAAAGCAAAAAAAATAATACTTCCTTACATCACAAAACTTTTTCACTGTGCAATCTCGCCACCTAACATGTAAATTAATATTATACTAAGTACGAAAGCGTCAATCAAAGGCCGCCTGAGGGTAGGGGTGTCATCCCTCTGAAAAGATTTCGGAGAAAAACCATTAGAAGTAGGGGCGAGGCCGGCCAGGGACGGCAGACTCCGAATGGAATTCAATCGATATAAAAATATTCAGTTGGACAACGCTTCTTTCAAAATGTATTGAAAATAAGTTTATGTTCTACAGGAATTTCACTTTCAGTTCATTTTTTAAGAACACATCTTCCATCCACATTCTTGTACGTTTTGGTGTTTGTATAGGTACGCAGTTGTTAGCTTAAATAAACATTCTAAAAAAAGGTCCTTTAAGTATCTATGTTTTTTTTTGTTTTCTTTTTTCAAACGCTGTTGCTAAAGTGAAGTAGAGCTTAGTACCGAAATATACCCACTTTCATTGTAATAAAGGGAAATTACTTTTCATGATCATAAGGTTATTTGTTTGTATAAAGATCCTGACATCTGAAGTTAGATATGGCTGCGCACATATTAATGAAAAAAAAAACACTTAATTATTCTTTATTTTTTCTTTCTTTTAAATTATTATTGCCTCCTAGGGGTAACAAGTAGCACAAGCGTGAAACACTATGTTCTTTTGTCAAAACGGACTGCGCGTCTCTCTCCGTGCTTAATCCGGCCCCATACATATTTACAAAGCTCTGACCGGAAAAATCTCACCCCATTACCGTGTACCAACATGGCCAGATTGAAATATGCAAATCAGCAGGGACGGCGCGATATTAAGCGGCGAACAGAACGGCGCGGCGCATACATTAGTCGCACTTCATTTACTTCAGAAACACTGTCACAACTCACAAGTCCAATCCTATTTGCATGGCAACTATTAGTAGTTAGCTCAGTAGTAGTTGGTAGGTCTCCCTCTGCCCCTCGGATAAGCCTCTCCCAACCCGCCCGTTGTTGTGTACTCTGAAACGTTTTTGTTTCAACGTTTCGTATAGGGTACAGACGGTCGTGGTTAGGGACGCATGTGACCCGTATGATTTTTGCGCGGATGAAGTTCAAAAAGGTACGGATTGCCTTATTTATAAACACATATATTTTATTATGTTTTGTATGTACTGTAACCTTTGTCTGCCCTACGTTTGATGTTACTTTTGTTAAAATAGCTGTATTTTATGGTTGAATAAATTATGTGCTACGAAGAAAAAAAAAAGTACGTACGTAAATTGTATACAAAACTTACTTAGAACATACTCGTGCCTATATTCAGCTACTTCTGAGACAAGCTGTGATCTAATTATTCAAAATATTAATATACATTACCAAAGTTTTGAAATGCACTATGTACCTACAATACAAAGCAATAAACGTAGATCATAAGTAACATTATCGTTTGTGTCACCTTCCCAATAACCCTAGTTATGCCTTTCACAGTAGACCTTCGCGGAGGTCCCCGCGCCCAGACGACCCCACTGCAGCCGGCCCTGACCCCGCGCTAATTTGAATACACCTCGACATTACGGATCATAAATCCTAAATGAGCCGCGAAAAATAGAACCGCACTATCGACTGCGAGTAGCAGTCATCACTTGAAACGTGAGAGAACACGGCTACAATATATTTATATGGGTTTGATAATAATAGAATCATCATGTAACAAGAACGAAATTTAATTTTGTAATTATGATTTCAATACTGGCCGAATGCAAAAGTAGGAATCGCTCCTGCCTCGTCACTTTTATTTGTTTCGTAACATTTTGTGTTTTTTTTACCCAAAATAAACCAAAATTATACATTTTGATATTTGTTTGTGCGCAAATTAGACCCGTTTTTAGCTAGTTAACAAAATAAACCAGTCTTGTAGGCACGTTTCATTCATCATTGGTGACTGATTATCATTCATATTATTTTATTTCAATAGTGTCCCATAACATACGAAAAGATAATGAAAAGGAGTCCTTGTCTAACTTTTGCACCGACTATTATTCGTTTCATAGTTTCGGCTGAGTCGAGCGGCGAAAAGCGCTACGAGCCTACGGCGTAGACCCAAACACAATTCCCTGGCAACAGCGCCTAGACAATAACTCTACTTTATAGCTTTTTTTTAGGGGGGGAAATGCCTTCGCACTTCCCTTCCACCACGGTGCTAATAACGTTTTTTCTTTTAGATTTTTCTCAATCTTACAAGTTCGCAAAACCCCTAAATGACCCGAGAAAAATGACACCTCAGTCGGAAAGGTACTTAGTTACGTTTGTATTACTCCTGACAGCCTAGCTACCATTATAATTCGAGACCATTTCCTTCAAGATTTTAGATAGGCATTATGCCCGTGAAGACTGGAGGGAAGGAGGCCACATGTATTTTAATATTTCTCAGGCAATAACGCTCGATTTAAAGGCATTTTTTTTCCTTGCCCTTTATCATCCTGTTTTTTCTTATCTACTTACACAAAATTTTTGAACAATTGTATCGTTAAATACTTAACGGCGGTCGTGATCTATTGCTAATTTTAATAATATTTACAAAGCTAAAGAATTTAATGAAAGACACGTTACCAGCATTAAACAATGTTTTTTTATTTAATTTAATAACATATCAAAACATTCCTATAAGGCGATAAAGCTCGAGAAAATAACAGGATTACATACATCGTACATGATTAACACACGCATGTTGCACTATTCACGTACCTATTACAGTAGGTGCCTACAGGCAGACCTCCATCAAGCAGAGCTCCAGAGGGGGTGGGTCACCCCCGAATACACGATGATCGATAACATTGCATAGCAATAGGCAACGAGTTGTGAATTGGGAATCTATTCAGTATTCACACTTTGTTCACAAAACAGGAAGCAAGAAAATGTAGAGGAGAGTGATTTACGAATACTAGCTAAGTACGTTCAAAAATTGAAAGCTTCTGTTATAATTTTGTAGCAGAAATGTAGACTTTTAATTTTTGCTAGTCGTTGGGGACCCAAGTCATGTGACCTGTCGTAATAAAATAATTATTTTAACAGCTTAACATAGTGTTGGGGGGTGTTGCAATGGATTGGTATCATGAACGGAGTCTTCCAACCTCAAAGGCAAAAAGGATAATTACAGAATGATGTATTGCTAATATCTATACATTAATTTGAGTCATATCTCTCGATCTCTACAGACTTCTTCTTATCATACTTAAATATTTTTTCTCTAAGTAGTTAATCCCGCCCTTCGTTAGAGCTAACACTAGAAAATCATTACACCGTGCTCAATGCACACAATCGCAAAAAGAAACCTCCACTAGAGAACGACCGGACCGTCAATACCGCTAATAACCAATCGGAACACAATAGATCACGACATAAGAATGTTTCTAAATACCTACACATGCCCGCGCCTTCCGACCGTCGCCTTTGTGCGGCGAAACGTGGAACTGACAAGACAGAAGTCGAGACAGCTGAATACTGCATAACATACAACAGTACATAGTTAAATCGTACACTGTACACTGTCTCTATGTACTGAGGTCGTCTCTAGGTGTAGTTAGACACAGACAATCGAGAGGTCGCTCTGTAGACGCACCGGATCGATCGTTGACACACGACGCCGACGGCCGCAAATGTAGCGAGGTCTATAGAACCTATTCTGCACTTCCCTATCCCTCTGTCTGTCAGTAGGTATCTATCGTACACACCATGGACCTATTCGTTTGGAACCTATAAATCACCACAACTTTTCGAAACAGTGTATTTTCAATTTGTAGCGTCACAATGTTATGTTCAGTAAAGTAGCTGAATGTTCAAACTTTCAATTTACAAAGTATTTTACGTGCCAAAGTAAAGCCATCTCCAGCGAGACTGACAATATAGTCAGCGACAAAAGTTCCTAACGTTTCCTAACTTCAAAGTTAGTTCTACGCAGGCAATATACGAAAATAAACAGCCACATTTTCGTATTTCGTAAATGCCATATTTAGTTATCATTTATTAGAACCCTCTTAAAGCATTCCTCTTTACTATATTTTCAATGTTCATAGAGACTTTTTATATTTTTACTGCTTTAATAAGTAAATAGAATGGGACATACATTGCGAAGATTACAAATTTCATATTAAAATTTACTTGAACAAGTACAGCGAATTGAGTAGCTAACTGTACAATGTACACTCCTTATACAATCACACGTCAGACATTATCATCATACTGACGAACACAGAATCACATTGTGGTAACAAACCTCTCGTGTATAAACACAATGCTCGTTCCTGGATCGACAGCCCTATTTCCGATAGGACAGATCGTATTGTGCTGCGGGACACAGCTGCCAACGGCCTAGATGGCTCGCTAATGAACAAACGACATTGACTTTATCACAATACAATTTTAAGTTAACATATATGTGTGTATAACGGATAGGAAAGTAGAACCTATACTAATTATTATAAATGGGAAGTTTGTATGCGTGTGTGTGTGTGTGTTTATCGTCTCTTCACGCCTAAACGGATAAAAGGATTGTCATGAAATTTGGTATACAGATACTATACGTCCTGGAATAAAAAATAGGATATTTTTTATCCCGTAAAAATTAACGGCTCTTGTGAGATACTAACTAACCTGGGTGGAACCGCGGAGAGCAGATAGTCATAATATTATAGGTATAAATAGCTCCCTCAGCACCCCTGGCTAGATTAATATACTTAACTATCTCTGCTGAATTCTTCAATAAAAAATGTCCCGTGACACATCAATTCTACACCTGACGGCCGTATAATTAGTTAATTACTGTATCAGCGCGGCACTCCCTCGTCACTTCAGGTGCCAGGTGCTGGACACGTATTACTTCTACCTAATTGTTTCTAATTAAGAAATGTTCCTCTCAGCCAGTGACAAATCAATACAGAACAGCTGTCACTTGTACAGACGTCTCGACAATTGTATTAGCTCGCTCGATAGTCCCTCGTTACTTATCCCGTTAAGGGCTGGACTAATTAGGGACGGGAACGATCGTAACCAATAAACGTTTGTTATTTTCAGACTGCCTCTCGGCAGTGGGTAATAGACTGCCCGTGGAAAATGTATGGCCACCCTTTTCTTAAGCTGTAACTTATAGTAGCCCCTGACCGCGGCTCTAACTGCGCGGGAAAATTTAGTCTCTTGTCTTTCTCCACGGATCATTTTTTCTATATAAGAACCAAAATTCATCATAATTAGACGTGAAAACGTAACATAGACAAATTTGAATGTATAATATTAGTAATGTTAGTATGATACAAGGATTAGACCATCTTATCTTAAGGAGATTACCCATATTATCTTATGGAGATCTGTTATTGGCTGCATTATTTATCTTAATGATTTGTTATGTACCTAGCATATAAACGTTGCTCTTGATCTTCTGAATAAATAAATATAGGTAAATATATACTAGACCAAGAAAAGAGTCGTAAAATATATATTTCATCATGACATTATCTCTAAGTATTTCATGTCTGTTTCATGCATCAAACTTGCTCCTGAGCCAAATTACCAACAAGAAACCTACAACCTCTGTAACTAGTTACACCGCAAGCTAAAATTAGATAGAGCCAAACCACAAATCGAGAATGGCACAGCAAACAGATGTTAAGGTAAAACTATCCGCAGAGAGAGAGAGATCGCTTCAATAATGCATGAAGCGACATACATCCTCTCAGATCCAGATAGCAGGATTCCAAACGGGTTAAGGCACTTTGGAATCGATAACCGGGATATTTTTGTTTACTCTTATCTTTGGAAACTTCCATCTCGGGGGGAATCGGCACGAAGAAAGTTGTTGCACAATTTTGGTAACATAATTCACTGACGAGTCGCGAAGGGTTCCGCATAGGAGGGAGAATGAATTATATGAGAAGAAATGTTTTATGTATTTTATATGAAACAGCGCCCTCTGGTAACAAAATAATCTGTTTATTCACCGGATTGTAATTGAACGTGACGTTTGAATTATTTGTCAGTAGGTTGTATTATCATGAGACTGTTAGATAAGTACCTACTTGTTCTGTTACATAAGTTGTTAGGTACCGCGGGGATACAGGCTTCTGTCATTGAAGTGTAACCAGTGCAGTGCATGCAATATAATTTTTATTGCACCTATATTATTATTATTGGCTTATCTGGCATGGTATCACATGACGTTACGTATGATGCAGATGCAGGTGACATAATAAGTAGAACTCTATAAACGATATCTTTTCACGAACATACAACGCACTATAGCTAGCAAGCTCTTTGCTTCTATACCTATCATATTATATCTCACAATACGCTCCCTTACATTGTACCCGATATAGGTGCAAACAAGCCACAATGGCTCCTCTTTGAAGGGCCCTATCTATCAGGCCCCGTGAAATAGGTATTATTACTGTATGTCGACGTCGGATGTCGCCCGATATGCTACATGAGGCTGGCAATATTCAGTTCAAAGAAAATCAGAAGTTACCTGCGACTCGCAGATAAGGTAACGTATTGGTATTGGTAGTCAACTTTTATGCGTAACCTTTAGCCCATGTGAATCAATAACTTTGTTTTATTTTATTTGAACAATGTTGTGCGATGTTCGTTTTTAGGGTTACGTACCCAAAAGGGTAAAACGGGGCCATATTACTAAGGCTCTGCTGTCCGTCTGTCACCAGGCTGTACCTATCTCGTGAACGGTGATAATTAGACAGTTGAAATTTTACACAGATAATATGATGTATTTCTGTAGCCGCTATAACAACAAATTTTAATACCTACTAAAACAGAACAAAATAAATATTTGAAAGGGCTCCCATACAGCAAACGTGATACTTTGGCCGTTTTTTATAGATAATAATACGGAACCCTTCGTTCGCGAGTCCGACTCGCACTTGACCGGTTTTTTAATTCTTCAGTTCTATGACTTTGGAAACGAATGTGGTTTACACCCGGACTTGACTTAATTACAATAAATCGATGGCCCTATCGAATGTGGACCTTTACCTAGCATCCTGATCTCTAAGAACTAAAACTATGATCGTCGTTTCTGGCATATATTCGGAATTAACACAAAATATAAACTGCTTTCGGGCTGAAAACGTACCACAGAATAAATATAATAGCTACATACGGTTGTACACTGCTATAGGTAGGTGCGTGATTGGAAGCTATCGGGTATTTGTAAATCTTTACATGCAATCACATGTAGTGAATGTGTAAACACTACATAGCGATAAGTAAGTTTATCGTATTATTCATATAACTTAGGCAGTCATAGACGCCATGTAGCCTAGGTGGAGATATGTACAACTTATTTACCTAGTGTTACTGCGGCTAAGGATCTTATGTATTAGGAAGCATGTTTCAATAGCCGTCTGGCTTGTAAATAGAACCCTCTTTGTTGTTGTTGAAATTATTCCAGCTCAGTTACCTAGAAGATAATTGGAGCGTAGCTCGTCTCTAAAACTATCGTATATAGCTATCATCATTTTCTTTCAGAACTGTAATACATTTGTTTGTCTACCATATAAAATAGTCATTCACGTCCCATTTTCCAGATGAGACTTTTTGGCAGGAAGATGACTGCATTCATTGCCCGTGTTTAATTGCATTCAATGTGGATTGGTGGAAAGCGGAGAGATAAACCAGATCTACAATCATATCCAAATTTTACACCTGTGTTATTTCTACTGAGAATACACATTAGACAATTTTAAAAATTCGTTGGCTAGTACAGGACCCATCAAAATATGATAAGAGCCAAGTATTATTCAATGATACAACGTTGTGGAGCCTGTAAGTGGACCAAACAGTAATGAAGTAATTTCGCCACTAAATCCTTAGTTACAGTAGAAAATGGGCCACTGAGATATAAAGTTGTCAGCTACAAATGAAAAGTTTTGTCGGATCTCAACTTGCGCCAGCTCCCACTTTTCTCTTTGAATGGCTTTTATGAATTTTAATCCGCGTTTCCTATCGCAGCGGAAGCTATTAAATGTTTTTCTACCCTCCTTTGTGCTATTTTTAGTGTTCGTTACTGGGGAGAAATAAGGGAACTTTTGTTTTTGCCATTATAATTTTAGTAATCATGAAAATAAGGATAATGATTGCGTGAATCGTGACGTAAATAACTCAAGTGCTTGATATAAAGCAAAGGCTAAACCAAACTTGGATCATGCTGTAATACCTATCTCTATACCAATATAATCATAGTACCTACTGAATCTACCTTAACTGAAGTTGGTTTATATACCTACAAGGAAGTTGTACATTATCTAAAACTAATTAACTGACCATTCACATTAGGAATTCAAGATCTAAAGAAATTCAAATTCTAAAGATTTTTAGCGGATGTAAAACGCTTTGCCACTCTAAATTGAAATGATGTTTGTTTTATATCCAAATAAGAGCCGAGAGCTTCAGTATATTATCTCTTAAACTTAATTAGTTTTTCTAACACACGCGTATATTCCGTACGTAAGAGTATATTTTTTCACGTAACGTTTTACGACATGAAAGCAAAAAAAATAATACTTCCTTACATCACAAAACTTTTTCACTGTGCAATCTCGCCACCTAACATGTAAATTAATTTATACTAAGTACGAAAGCGTCAATCAAAGGCCGCCTGAGGGTAGGGGTGTCATCCCTCTGAAAAGATTTCGGAGAAAAACCATTAGAAGTAGGGGCGAGGCCGGCCAGGGACGGCAGACTCCGAATGGAATTCAATCGATAGAAAAATATTCAGTTGGACAACGCTTCTTTCAAAATATATTGAAAATAAGTTTATGTTCTACAGGAATTTCACTTTCAGTTCATTTTTGAAGAACACATCTTCCATCCACATTCTTGTACGTTTTGGTGTTTGTATAGGTGCGCAGTTGTTAGCTTAAATAAACATTCTAAAAAAAGGTCCTTTAAGTATCTATGTTTTTTTTGTTTTCTTTTTTCAAACGCTGTTGCTAAAGTGAAGTAGAGCTTCGTACCGAAATATACCCACGTTCATTGTAATAAAGTGAAATTACTTTTCATGATCATAAGGTTATTTGTTTGTATAAAGATCCTGACATCTGAAGTTAGATATGGCTGCGCAC
This sequence comes from Hylaea fasciaria, assembly GCA_905147375.1. NCBI lineage: Eukaryota > Metazoa > Arthropoda > Insecta > Lepidoptera > Geometridae > Hylaea > Hylaea fasciaria. The sequence continues at coordinate 11,240,053 of LR990193.1, read as the reverse complement.
ATATTAATGAAAAAAAAAACCACTTAATTATTCTTTCTTTTTTCTTTCTTTTAAATTATTATTGTCTCCTAGGGGTAACAAGTAGCACAAGCGTGAAACACTATGTTCTTTTGTCAAAGCGGACTGCGCGTCTCTCTCCGTGCTTAATCCGGCCCCATACATATTTACAAAGCTCTGACCGGAAAAATCTCACCCCATTACCGTGTACCAACATGGCCAGATTGAAATATGCAAATCTGCAGGGACGGCGCGATATTAAGCGGCGAACAGAACGGCGCGGCGCATACATTAGTCGCACTTCATTTACTTCAGAAACACTGTCACAACTCACAAGTCCAATCCTATTTGCATGGCAACTATTAGTAGTTAGCTCAGTAGTAGTTGGTAGGTCTCCCTCTGCCCCTCGGATAAGCCTCTCCCAACCCGCCCGTTGTTGTGTACTCTGAAACGTTTTTGTTTCAACGTTTCGTATAGGGTACAGACGGTCGTGGTTAGGGACGCATGTGACCCGTATGATTTTTGCGCGGATGAAGTTCAAAAAGGTTCGGATTGCCTTATTTATAAACACATATATTTTATTATGTATTGTATGTACTGTAACCTTTGTCTGCCCTACGTTTGATGTTACTTTTGTTAAAATAGGTGTATTTTATGGTTGAATAAATTATGTCTAATCCTGTGCTACGAAGAAAAAAAAAAGTACGTACGTAAATTGTATACAAAACTTACTTAGAACATACTCGTGCCTATATTCAGCCACTTCTGAGACAAGCTGTGATCTAATTATTCAAAATATTAATATACATTACCAAAGTTTTGAAATGCACTATGTACCTACAATACAAAGCAATAAACGTAGATCATAAGTAACATTATCGTTTGTGTCACCTTCCCAATAACCCTAGTTATGCCTTTCACAGTAGACCTTCGCGGAGGTCCCCGCGCCCAGACGACCCCACTGCAGCCGGCCCTGACCCCGCGCTAATTTGAATACACCTCGACATTACGGATCATAAATCCTAAATGAGCCGCGAAAAATAGAACCGCACTATCGACTGCGAGTAGCAGTCATCACTTGAAACGTGAGAGAACACGGCTACAATATATTTATATGGGTTTGATAATAATAGAATCATCATGTAACAAGAACGAAATTTAATTTTGTAATTATGATTTCAATACTGGCCGAATGCAAAAGTAGGAATCGCTCCTGCCTCGTCACTTTTATTTGTTTCGTAACATTTTGTGTTTTTTTTACCCAAAATAAACCAAAATTATACATTTTGATATTTGTTTGTGCGCAAATTAGACCCGTTTTTAGCTAGTTAACAAAATAAACCAGTCTTGTAGGCACGTTTCATTCATCATTGGTGACTGATTATCATTCATATTATTTTATTTCAATAGTGTCCCATAACATACGAAAAGATAATGAAAAGGAGTCCTTGTCTAACTTTTGCACCGACTATTATTCGTTTCATAGTTTCGGCTGAGTCGAGCGGCGAAAAGCGCTACGAGCCTACGGCGTAGACCCAAACACAATTCCCTGGCAACAGCGCCTAGACAATAACTCTACTTTATAGCTTTTTTTTAGGGGGGGAAATGCCTTCGCACTTCCCTTCCACCACGGTGCTAATAACGTTTTTTCTTTTAGATTTTTCTCAATCTTACAAGTTCGCAAAACCCCTAAATGACCCGAGAAAAATGACACCTCAGTCGGAAAGGTACTTAGTTACGTTTGTATTACTCCTGACAGCCTAGCTACCATTATAATTCGAGACCATTTCCTTCAAGATTTTAGATAGGCATTATGCCCGTGAAGACTGGAGGGAAGGAGGCCACATGTATTTTAATATTTCTCAGGCAATAACGCTCGATTTAAAGGCATTTTTTTTCCTTGCCCTTTATCATCCTGTTTTTTCTTATCTACTTACACAAAATTTTTGAACAATTGTATCGTTAAATACTTAACGGCGGTCGTGATCTATTGCTAATTTTAATAATATTTACAAAGCTAAAGAATTTAATGAAAGACACGTTACCAGCATTAAACAATGTTTTTTTATTTAATTTAATAACATATCAAAACATTCCTATAAGGCGATAAAGCTCGAGAAAATAACTGGATTACATACATCGTACATGATTAACACACGCATGTTGCACTATTCACGTACCTATTACAGTAGGTGCCTACAGGCAGACCTCCATCAAGCAGAGCTCCAGAGGGGGTGTGTCACCCCCGAATACACGATGATCGATAACATTGCATAGCAATAGGCAACGAGTTGTGAATTGGGAATCTATTCAGTATTCACACTCTGTTCACAAAACAGGAAGCAAGAAAATGTAGAGGAGAGTGATTTACGAATACTAGCTAAGTACGTTCAAAAATTTAAAGCTTCTGTTATAATTTTGTAGCAGAAATGTAGACTTTTAATTTTTGCTAGTCGTTGGGGACCCAAGTCATGTGACCTGTCGTTAAAATAATTATTTTAACAGCTTAACATAGTGTTGGGGGGTGTTGCAATGGATTGGTATCATGAACGGAGTCTTCCAACCTCAAAGGCAAAAAGGATAATTACAGAATGATGTATTGCTAATATCTATACATTAATTTGAGTCATATCTCTCGATCTCTACAGACTTCTTCTTATCATACTTAAATATTTTTTCTCTAAGTAGTTAATCCCGCCCTTCGTTAGAGCTAACACTAGAAAATCATTACACCGTGCTCAATGCACACAATCGCAAAAAGAAATCTCCACTAGAGAACGACCGGACCGTCAATACCGCTAATAACCAATCGGAACACAATAGATCACGACATAAGAATGTTTCTAAATACCTACACATGCCCGCGCCTTCCGACCGTCGCCTTTGTGCGGCGAAACGTGGAACTGACAACGATTAAATGGAATTCTTTAGCTTTTATCTTATGGAATTCTTTAGCTTTATAAATGGAAAAAAAGTTTTGTCTCCGCCCTAATGACAGGAGCTCATTTGAATGTTTCTCATTGTGACGCGATTTCGTAATACGATTTTTACTAAAGCCTACTATCGTAGGTACTTCTTTTTCAAAATTATATCAGTGCTTTCATTTTCTATTCTAAATATTAGCCAGGATTTTGAACAACCTACAACCTAATACAGGCAATTGATCTCATTCACGATCATTTGCAGCGTAACCATTAGCGAAGCGAAAGTGAAGGATGACATCCCCATAGAGTTTCTTGTTTTTTTTTTTTTTGTTTTAGTTATGGCTTCGCACGGTTTGTGCATATAGCCAGTGTCAAGTGTTTTATTTTAAGTATTTCTTAATTTCACATTAAGAAAGTCACAGCAATGTTATAGCAATCGTGGTCAAGTAGTCAAGTCAATTATTTACATCGTCAGTCATGATTCAGTAAAGTAGTGGATGCTTTACTGAAACTTCTTGGGAGTTTTGGAAAAAATGCGAAATGACACGTTTTTTGAGTTTATATCATTCGCCTACACTCGTGCACGTTAACGAACACTTAATGGTTAATATTCCACCAATATTACACATTAACACTCGAAGAAACACAAGTTTGAGCTAATAGTACAAAACCAACAACATCTCACTATCGGATTCCCGCCAAAACTCCGAGTTTCTTGTTGCTATCTGGTTTTTAGAAATTGCAGTCGTATTTTTCATCGTTCATCGTTCAGTTTGACAGCTGTATACTGTAACTCAGTTTGAAATCTGACAGCTGTCAGATATGACAACAACAAAAAACTTTCTCTTCGGAATTTCTGTTGTCACTGTTCATTCTTTTCTTTCCATTATTTTGTTCATTTTTTTTTTCGTTCTTTTCATTCAGTCTTTTCGTTCGTTATGTTCGTTCATTCTTTTAGTTCGTTATTTTTAGTCATTAATTTTTACCGTTCTTTTTGTCCATTATTTCGTTCTTTATAAGTTTTCTTAATTCATCCTTTGCGTACAATTATTTTGTTCATTATTTACGTTCGTTCTTTTTCAATCAATCTATTTGTTCATTCATTGTGTTTGTTCTTTTCTGAACGAAAAGAACAATCACAATATTTTCGGGCATCCATTTTGTTAGATCTTTTCGTTCATTAATTTTGTTCAGTATTTTCGATCATTCATTTTGTTTCTAAACAAGATCAATGACAACTCTTAATCCTACTAATATTATAAGGCGAAAGTTTGTGATTGTGTTTGTATGTGTTTTACTTCTTCACACTCAAACGGCTGGACCAATCTTGGCGAAATTTGGTATGGAGGTAGATAACATCCTGAATTAATACATAGGCTACTTTTTGTTCTGAAAACAGCGGGTAACGCCGCGGGGCGCAGCTAGTATATTTATATCATGTTAACATCAAATTTGTTGCGATGGCGATAACAGTATATTATGCCATTGTCGCGTTGACTGTAATATCCGTAGACAGAATGAACACCCGCCGAGAACCAAATTCACACTTGACCGGTTTCATTATGAATATGAATGGAGTGCCAAGAGAAGCGCCTCAACTAATTTATATCGCCAAGCTTTTCCACTCTATTTATTTCCCCATTTTAATAAATCAACGAAAGAGAATAATTTGACACCAAGAGATACTTTAAAAAGTTAATAATGACACTTTCGTTTTGCGGCCCAAGTCAATACAAGGCCCCTCATTTTATCTAATTTACAGTGAAGTGCACTGAAGTTACCACATTTTTTTACGGAATCCGTAAAAACACTTTGGATATTGCAGGATTTTTAAAGTCGAACGTATTATTAGAACGCAATTATTTTTCAGAATTAACGACAAAACTGATCCGTCCGACTAATAAAGATTTATTAGCTTAACACACTATGTCGGTATACTCGTATAGGTACCTACTATTGTTTACAAAATATAAATCAAACCTCTCAAATCCAAAATCCAATACACTCCCAACTACCATAAAATAACTGACAAACATCGACAAGCTTTTTGTAACAATTGTCCGTAAAGTAATCAAACCCTTGCCCTGGGCAAAATTTTATTGAATAAAATTCTATATATTCATTGTTTGTATGCTGTTTACGGGCGCCAGTCGCCAGCTGATGGAATATATTCCCGCTACCCGGTACATCAACACGTTCACGCTCTACTGCCTGTAATGGATTCCCCTCTCCACCTTTATTTTTAAACCGAGCTGGGATCAGAAGAGGCCCTGAAACGATGCGGCTTCCACTGTTTACTCCAATATATCACACTAGACCCTCATTTTATATTCTATATCTTCAGCTGCACGCAGAAACTAATCCGTGTCACACCAATTTAGCTCTTACACTGTTACGCTACAGGTGAAAATGGCAGCGAAAGTGTGACTTTCTTCAGAAGGGTTTGCCCCGTAATTGGCCGAGCCTAGGCCGTTACTCCCTGGCGTGCAATTGTTTCCCTTTTGTCTAAATTGCCCATCTTTAAGTAATATTTAAGAGCATATAAATACCCAATGCAATGTCGGGATAGGGACACGAAGAGCCTCCCGATAATTGTGTTTATAAAGGGGAGAGGAAATCTGAAGCTATGGGATTCGGAGGAATAAGAAAGCTATGGCGAGCATTTGTCTTTCTGTTTTGAATGATTTACGCAAAGACACCGCAGTTTCGATATGAGATAGGGTTTATTGGTAACATACATCTTAGCTATGTTTGTTGTGACGTGCACGAAAACTTCGCTATAAGGGGGAGCGTGAAGACAGAATGGCAGGGAGGAGTTATCTATGGCCGTGTGGAGATGGATAACAGCCTATTAGCTATATTATACCTACGAAAAGTAGGAAAGCAACGCGCCCGTGTGCTCTCCTATCGTCTTTATCAAATACCTAAGTACACAAGGAAAATTTGGGATATTATCTTTAACTTACGACGCATATTCCTAGGAATACATCATAACACAATATTGTAATGAATGTCTCAATTTGAATTCATAAATGAAGTGACGTTAAACATACGTTTACAATATTGAAAGCTCTCTCTCTCTCTCTGCGCTCTTGTGAATGTAAATATAATTGGTTAATTAATTCATACCAGTAATGAACAGGGTACATTCGAGTATATTACAACAAAAAGGGCAGGCTACTGGCTAATTAGGGGGCAATTTTGATCCTTCCATTGGCCCTGGCTATTGAAGTGTACATATAAATAGATCATTGACCCTGACTATTATTATACGTACTTGCCAATAATAAGCAGAAAATCTTCCACTAAGCCTATTCCGGTTGTTCCGGCCTTCTAAGCTTAGCGGTTTACCACTTTGACTTCACCGCGTTACCTGGTTTGGTGAGATAGTACCATACAGTGTTCTAACGCTAGCTTAGAGGTAATCAATATAAAAAATATATTAATAAGTAGGTATATACATTTTATATATAATTGCCTATGTCTACGAGTAGCTTTTGTGAGTTTGTTACGTACATAATTGACTTCTGTTGACCGGTTGCTGAAAATTATTTCACTGATAGAAAGCTACACTATGTTATCCCGGGACCAAATAGATTTCCTACGGGAAAATTTGGGGATGACACCGCAAAGCGTGGCTAGTAAGGTATGATTGTATATAGGTACATACTTACGAGTAAACTACTACAGTTCAAAAGACATCCCACTCGCTCAGCGAAGAGAGCCAAGATGACAAAAGGATTAGGTCTAGAATGTCGGGGAGACAGCTAGCTAAGGATGTCGGAGAGCTTAAAGGATTAGCAAGCTAAAGGGGCAATACTGTTAGTCGGTTCTGCAAGCAGCAGGATTGCACTGAGGCATTACTAGCTCACGGTCTCAGACGGTGTTAGCAAATATAAAAATTAATCTAGGTAGGTAGCTTACATTACAAAAAGTAGATACTGAATCTAACAAGAAACTACATTTCAAAAATCACCCATCTAGAAATTCCGATAGTGGGGAGCATAGGGGCTTAGCTTACTTAGCTAAAGCTCGTGCTCTGCATATAAATTTAAACTATAAAAACACTTTTCTTTCCAACTGTAGGTACCTACATTCAATTGTTTTCGTGTAGCGTAATAAATTCGTGCAGAGCGGCCCTTTTAGAAATATAGTATTTTTCTAGTGTAGCAAAGCGGGACTAGCGCAGAGGGGAACTAACCCGCCTAATCAATATATACCTAATTTATGGATACGTCTCAGTTACCTATTTGTCCGTGTAATATTATAGCATAATTAACTATGCCACAAAGGGCTAGCGGCGTTTAGAACGATACTACTCGTAGCACTTGATTTCGCTCTGCTACGAAATGTAACTGAGGAATTGAGGATTAGGTGCTGTTTTTATTTCCTGAAAGCCCTTGATAGTCTGATGTGACCTAAAAACCTCATATTGACCCTTGACCTGAGTTTTAGGGATAAAATGAACAAACAAGTCATTCCCTAAAGTGTCAAACATAACATAAAAACAACATTATAATAAGTTTAGTGTCATTTCCTTTTTATGTGTGTAGGGATAGCATAAAACAGCCTTCCTAGTGCCCTTCCATGGAAAATATTACCTCCATTATGCATGAACTAATTCATAGAGCATCATAACGCGTAATAAAAAAAGAGATGACCCTTTTTCAGGAATAATTTATGAAGGATACAAATTACGTTTCATACTTTAACGACAGGTCAGAGGTGGCGTAGGGTAGTGACCATCATTACTTAGAAAAGTCACAAAAGAAATATTACATTTCTATTTGGTATAAAATATATTTTAACTACCAGATTTAGGTACACCCGGGCCTTTGTAAGGCATTAGTGGAGCGGAGCCATAACTGACACTGAGAGGCCCTCTGGTTTTATGATGGAAATATAACATGGTTCAGGAGGAAATTAGATTAGCTTAGTTATAGGCTATTGTTAAGCTAAGAACTGGAGTAGTGACTTTTTGGTGTAAGCACCTGTCTATTGAATAAGACTTCAGTATCAGCCAATTCTGACTCATTATGAAAATTTATAGAGCCAATGGCGATAAGCCCATTAACACACTACAGGGTGAAAGCGTCTAATTACCCTACTTTAATTTTCTCCGTTACTACTTAATAGATTTGAAGAATTTGCAGCCATTCCTCCCAGTAGATCGTCCGTATAGCATGTTACTTTTTTAATACCATTATTGCAATAAAGAGATCTACAATGCAAAAATACAACGTATGAGATCTCATTGGAAAACTTAACCTTTTCTAAATGTGTCTACCGTCCTGCTGAAATCAATAGATTCTACAGAAAAGCTGGTCGACATAATATCATATAAGCTTTACGGCGATAGAGAGTTGATCGCCTGTTCGTGCGTATTGGCCTAAATACTAACTTAGGTCGTTTCGAACTTATTACCAGTACACGGACATTATTTTAATTAAGCCCATCGTAATCCGGGAAACAACAGGCGCTAGTTGCGATCCTGATTCAGTATCTGCTAATGTTTGGTACTTATCACGCAAACACAACGTTTGGACATTTATCAGTCTGAAAATTTGACTTATTGACGGAGGTAATTTACACTTCTCCTATATAGTATAATTAAGTATTCAAGTATTATGTGTAACCTAAGTATGTAGAACTATATAACTAAATTTGATATGTCAGCTTTTGGTAAGCTTTATCATTATTTCTCGCATTAAAACAGAGATTAAAATCTCCATAGGAGGTATGCCATAAAAATCTAGTTTATGAATATTCCGCGGTTATATCCTGAGGCCAAAGGATTATGCAAAACGGTCTGTTTCAGCCGCTGTGGAATAACACCTCTATCGCTGGGAGAGGTATGGACCTGAATTCTAATTGAGATTTTGAATCGTAGAGTAAGGATAGGGATACCCTTACCCTTATACGTATACCTAGTACCTACCTACATGGATTATGAGGTATACTATAGGTATTTTGTACATGTTTAGTACCATCTCAACTAGCATTATTTTGTAGATGTTAAACGCCACGGGGCTTACTCTCATTGACTAATGTAAGCACTGCCCCGTTACGTCACCGATCATATCGAAAATTGATTGCGGGGTCTAATTGAGGGTGGAATGGAATTTAAAATTGACAATGATTGTCTAGAGGTAATGCAAAACATTACGAGTATAATTAAGTATGATATAAAATCAACTTCCTTGTGAGGTTTGCGAATAGAAAATTAAACTTCCGTATTTACTTCTGGTCATCATCAGGTTGATTTTACGGAATGGCCGAACCGTTTTACGATTATTGGAAGTGTGGAATAACACAATTTTGTTCTCCCAATCATCCTTTAACAAAAGGAACCCTTTACGTACCTATATGAAATTTTAAATTGGTACAATATAAGCATTTAGTTCCTGGCAAAGTTCACAAAAGACTATAACTTAGCACTATCGTACCTATCTAACTTTCGACTTTTTCCACAAAGAGATTTAGATCCAAGTACATTCCTAATAGAAACCTATGGTTCCGATAAAATTGTTGTATACGGTAACGCTTACAATAGAAAGCAAAAAACAACCTGCCAACATTAAACTAACCTATTGTAAAAGGAAACAAAGGCAAATAGGTTCTGGTGTGGTTCTTCCAACTTCCCCGGCATTGGCAAGTTCATGATAACGATATATCGAATGAATAGCTTTATACAGGTTCATTCAATTACTTTAGTTGGGAAGAAAGTTTGCCAAACTAACTTGGAAACTTAGAATAGCTTTGAGGTAAGTAGGTAGGTATAATATCAGGGACGCCCATAGATCATGATAAAACTTTCGCTGCCCAATATTCTTCAACAAAAATCCTGATAAGAGAAGTAAGTTCCTACCTACACCTACAGGTACCTACAGGTACTAAGCCTAAAACAATTCAATTGAAATAAATAGAGTGGTTCTTAGTTTCTTACAGTTACAGATACTTCTCGTGGCCACGGTCGATGTAACTCGGCCTAAACGTTGAGGTATGTCAAAATTATATTTCGATATTAGTTTGTGCGCGAATTAGACCCGTTAAATACTAATTAACATAAATAAAGTGGGGAGTGAAATATTTTAGGCGAATGTTTTTAGCGAAATTACTGGGGAAATTAAAATGACCGATGTTGGATTTTGCAAACTAATGTTTCAGCGGCACTAGGAAGGAGTAAGTAGGTACCAACTACTTATTATACTTACCTACTGCTTACCGTCAGGCAAGGCAAACAACTAGTTCATTCAAACAGAGTTGATACTATTATGATAGTAGGACAAAATGACCCGATCCGTAGATGCAGGTAGGTAAGTAGGTACCTAATAATTATATAGGTACTTAATTTCACTCCGAGGTTAAGTAGCGCTTAATTGCAAGGATTTAAGTGCCAGAAACGTCTCATGGTGATTAATCATCATATCGCGGCCACCTTCAGCTTACAGCCACTTGTAACCCCGCTAATTTATGCTGCTCATCCCTCTAAGTCGGCTCCTCGCGATATTAACTAACCCTGTCTGTCTGGCTTCTTATCTGAGGCTGCCGGGCTGTCAAGCTGTGTAAGCTTTTTTTATTAAGTAGGTACCTGAAGTGGTGTTTGAGGTTTTATTTATTATGACACTCGGTCGCATTCATTCAACTCTATCGAGAACTTCTACCTTTATTCCCTATTAAGATTCCCTATTAAGATTATATTATTATCTACTTTGTATTATTGAGGATTTGAAATAGGAAAGCAGTCACTTTCCACTCCTAAACATAGGTATGGTTAAAAAAAAGCTTTCCCTCATTGCTGCGTTTAGCTCTCTAGATAAGAAATGATCGTAATGACGCAGCCAAATGACGAGGCCACACATAACTTAACCATTACTCGCGTCAGTTTACACACGTCAATCGCGTGAAGGCAGGTCAGCGGGCGAGGGGGGCCCCACTGAGCAACAGGCGCTGATCAATGAGCTGAGCGCCGTCACCCTCCGCGCGCCGCACCTGCGCCGCACTTGTTGCGCGCACGACACAGACAACAGAATGCAACCTTTACCACTTGAAACTACTAAAATCAACTCTGCCACACGCGACACAAAGTTCGAAGCTCTATGATTTGACTATAATCTTTTTTTGCACGCACATGCTGTATTTTATGTCGGTGTCGGTCGCTGCAACTGCGACGCCACGTATCGAATTACGACTAATTTGTATTAATTAATGACATAATGTAGGTACTTAGTTAGATGTTACTGCATAGTAAGCTGTAAGTGGTAAACACAAAACATTATTACACTCCGAGGAGGTGATAAGTAGGTACTTAGGTACATTACCTAGGTACAGCAAGAAGAAATTTAATTTACGCTCATAATTTAAACAAGCATGCCCTCCCATTTACCTACATAATATAGGTCATACTAACCGTCATAGGAATATAATTTTATTAACTATTAGTCGAACTATGTAAATGATATCTACCTACCTCCTGAAATTACTGCTGAACTGGAGCCTCCTTTAGGTAGAATATTAAGGGAGCCCCATGACTATTTTCAATATACGAGTAAATGCCTTCTGGAACATAAATTCCCAGGTTTTTTCTAACATTTCATGGTACCTATCCATGTGCTCCTAGTTCCTAGCTTTAGAGCAGGTATAATTATTGTACCTACATATAATACAGTGTGCCTAGTGCGAGTTTTGACAATTTATTTACGCGCTCGGTCCGTTTGGCGTAAACTTGAAATTGTATGGAATAAGAGCAGCGTCAGTGAATCAGTCACTAGATGGCGCTGCTCTTATTCCATACAATTTCAAGTTTACGCCAAACGGACCGAGCGCGTAAATAAATTGTCAAAACTCGCACTAGGCACACAGACCTAACCTACATACATTAGTCTACCTACATACATACAGACAGATAGATTGAGATGAGATAGTTATTGTCTGACTCTATGGTTATGGCTCTATTGACAATATTGACTTTGTCACTGTCAAATCTGTCAGTTACGTCACTCAAATTAAAATGTCACTGTCATTATAGTAAAGCAAAGTCAATGTCTTGTCTTTAGTGATAGATCGTCTTCCTTCATCATTTTCAATTCTCCAATAATTAGGTACATACCTACCTGCATACATCTACATAAACTAACTACTATTATTTTTTATTCCCTAATTCAATGGTCACGTTAAATTTACAATACCGGATGAAACCAAACCCGCCCAGTCTGTCGCTAGGATAGGATCGCGTCTGTCGGGCTGTCGTCTGGGTCTGACACACACAACACAACACAAAAGTATGTGTGAAGTGAATGTCAATTATGTGCTATTTTTGTATTTACAATAATTCCATCTTGTTCTGTGGCTTCTGTCGTAAAAACAAATCTAACGTAGCCGATAAGACTAAAAAGTGAAGGCAGTCAATCGTTGATCTCCTCGTCAACGAGGATTCGTAAGTGTCGAGCTTGCAGTTAACCCTAGTGTTAGTCCGGTGCCTCTCGGTTTTCAGAACGTCGTCTGTCGTGCGAACTATGCAGGCGATCGGGAAAAGTTGGCGTGACTCTGCGTCGTTGATAGTGGCGACTCGTCGCGCCGCGGAGCACGCGAAAGCGCAGCATCGCGACGGTGTTAACTACGACATATTGTTGCAGACCCGGACCCGCAGCGCCTCGTTTCCCAACAGCGTGGTGTTCCCCGGCGGAGTGAGCGAGCCTGCCGACGCCGCCGACGCCTGGCTCACCCATCTCGGCGCGTTCGGATACTCGAACGCCGACTTTGAGGCCTTCCACCGTGCTGGCACAACAATCACCCCTATATTCCAGGACAACCCTGTTAGAAGGTAATCTTAACAACTAACAAGTATTGTTTCAACATGATAGGATGCTGTATCTAGATTAGGTACACATCGTGTTGTAGCAAGCTACTAGAAACTACTTTATGCTAACATACAATATTATTTTAACATATTGAAATAGCTCTTATCAACATCATCAGAATTAACTTGTTTTTTTGTACTTTAGCACTCGTAATATATTATCTCTGATAATCTTGAAACTGGTAATGCTAATGAAAAGTATTTGCAGTGTTGGAGACCGTCACACAACATTTGTAGCTTATATGGAACTGCATACCTACCATGGTCTTACAAACTCTCAGACTCAGAACAAATACCCGGGTAGTAGGTACAGATAAAAACTTGCCCTGTGAAGGAAGGAACCCATTATCTATTTGCAGTTGGCTTGTTACTGAACTGCAACACAAACATTAGTATTTATAAGTTTGAGTGGAAATAACCTTGAGATAGAAGAACGTGGAATTATTTTATCAAAACCTGTTAGGTCACAGTAATGCAATGCACGAAACCCAACTCAGATCTGATATAATGATAAGATTGCTTTTGTCTGATCTATAATGACATAAAAATGATGCAATTCGATGAATTGCATTTAACAGCGAGTGTCAGACTATGCCCACCTATGCTGATAGCCATGTGCATAGTAAAACACTGTGAAATTAAAGTTTTCATTGAAAGACCTTCTTACCGATAGATTTTGGGACCAGATAAATGCATAGTCCCTTCAGATTTCAGTATTTTAAGCAATAATCCAAGAAGTAGTAGTAATATGCAGTGTAGATTTTATTGTAATGGTTCACTTTGTATTGGAAAGATAGGCTTGAATAATATTGATTTTTAACAAACAAGTCAAGTTTCTTATTTAACATGATAAAGTTGTATCTTTATGATTATACATACAAAATTTATACAATTATATATAAGACATAGTTGTGGTTAGTTTCGTTTCTGTTGCCAATAGCATAAAATATTATATATATAAATATTAAAACTTGGAAAAATTCATAATAAAAGTTAGTATAATGATAATTCTTTTTCTCATACATTTTTGACAGGACAATGTCTGTTGGGACAGCTAGTATTATAATTAAACGACAAACATGCTACTTCATTATGCTGATTTATCTATCTATACTAATATTATAAAGAGGGAAACTGTTTGTTTGGTTGTAATGAATAGGCTCCGAAACTACTGAACCAATTTGAAAATTCTTTCACTCTTGGGAAGCTATGCTATCCCCGGGACACATAGGCTACCTTTTATCCCGTAAAAATTAATGGTTCCCGCGGGATAGTACTTAACGCGGGTGAAACCGCGAGGTGCTTCTAGTGAATAATATAATTCAAATAATTTTTGTAACATTGAAGTACTTCACATTTACATTAATTCACATGTATAAATGAACAAGTTTACATATTAATGTGTCCCAACAAGAATACATGCATAAATTAACAACATTTTACCAACATACTTCACAATTTAGTGTGGCGTGCAATAAATCATCATCTAGTTAACAGGAGTGACTGCAAACAGTAACAATCATTATGGTCTATATATAGAGGCAGGCCTTGACCAACGACCAATTCCTGATAAATTGCTCAACCATGATGGCTACATAAGAACTTATTGAGGACACTATTACATACATCTTGCTTTTTACTGAGCTACTTGAGTCTTTTTTGTGTTTTTATCTGTATTACAGAGCTATTTCAATATGTTGAAATGTCAAGAAAAGTAGGAATGACAGGGGTCACAAACCAAAATAACATAGCTTTGAAAAATTGTATCGGACTATAAAGCCATTTTTGGTGTTTGATTGCTCGAGTCAAGTTAATAATGATAAAATTGCATAATGCTCTTGTTTTCATACTAAATATTACCTTAATAACATACTAGAAAGTGTCTCATTTGGACTAGAGATTTGTCCATCTCGCCTATCATTGTCTCCAGAATACACATCTTACTTTGGCCATGTCAATATCCTGATTTAAATATTGATGTTTATAGACACATATCTTTGCGAATAACTGCAATACGCGAGACCTTTGAGGAGTTGGGCCTTCTGTTGTGCAATCGGGATCATAAGAAGGACCGAGAAAATTCAGGCAGTGGCTGTGCCGACTTCATATCTGATATTGATATTAAACATTGGCAGAAAAGGGTGAGAACTTGTACCTTTTGCTGGTGAAATCTGCCAGACTGTGTGATGAGATTGGGGAATGGTGTTACTGGTGTTGGTTTTCACTGTACCTATTTTATTTCAATGTGGTTGGCATATTACTGACATCCATAGTGCAAGTTTGGCGATATAGCAAATGTGAAGTGTGTGGTTGTGATTTATTTTCCCTCACAGGGCAAATATTTGTGTTATCTATGGGTACTCACTTCAACTTGCCCAAAGTAGGTACCCATAGATTTTGTGAGGCATTAACATGAAAAGTTCTGATTCCCTAGATAGGAAATAATAGTAGGCTCAATATCTATGCATGCGATTGTGCATTATTATTGTTATTATAATAAAATTAAGTCCCTTATAATGATTCGCAAGAAATATCAAGCTGTCGGTCTTGATTGTTTTATATTTGTAGCAGCCGTTAAGCCATGTCAGAGGCTCATGGGTGGCCTGACACGCTGGCACTACCCCATTCAACTAAGAAACATTCCTCTTGCAAGATATTGATAAAATCTTCTTTTTAAGGTGAGTAAACGTCCAGAGGATCTGCTCAGTTTATGCAAAGAATACAAATGCTACCCTGATATCTGGTCTTTGTACTATTGGAGCAACTGGCTCAGTCCCGTGCACTTGCCTAAGAGGTTCTTTACGGCCTTCTTCGTCACAGCTTTAGTGAGTAAACCTACAGGCCTGAAAAGTAGCTCCGAAGTTACCAATGTTGAGGTATGAACTGAATCCTGCTATTAAATGACTTAAACTTACATCTTATTCTAGATTTTAGACTCAATAGTGTTTTCTTGTTTCAGTGGTCCAGTCCTTTAGAAATACTGGAAAACAATAAGCTAGTTGTATATCCACCCCAAGTGTATGAACTAAATAGACTGGCCTATATCCCAGATATAGAGGAACTCGCAAAGTTTGCTAAGGAGCGCAGCTGCCATGGTCAGGATCTGCTGTACCCAGTCTCTCTAATTGCTAAAGATGGGAGTTTACACTTGTTACCAGGTATTGTTGATTAGAAATTTAAAAAAATGTGTACCAACCTTGTTATTTACTTCCAAGTGTAGTGTTTAATGATATTAATTATTGTTTCAGGTGACGAATTGTACCCTTCAAGTATAGACTACAACCACTCAACAGTCAAGTCTATTGACAAAACTGTAGCAGAGCTGCGCCAGAACAGCGACGTAATCCATAGATTTGAAATATCGAAATCCAACCAGTTCATATTTAAAAACTACAAACCTAAAAACCATATCAACATGGGCGACAGAGCCATCACGGCCAACGTCGTAGTACATTAAATTATACAAATTTTATAGATCCAGTACATGCCTTACAGTTTGGCCTTATTAGAATACAAATAGGGATTTGTAGCTGTAACGAGTTTATTCAGACAATACGTGTAAGTAGAATCAGATAAAATGGCGGGATCGGGGCATACGTGGCCGAACAGCCAAGACGACTACGAGCTGTTGGAGGTGATCGGCTGCGGCGCCACGGCGGTCGTGCACGCCGCCTTCTGCCGCCCGCGCCAGGAGAAGTGCGCCATCAAGCGTATCAACCTCGAGAAGTGGAACACCTCCATGGATGAGCTGCTGAAGGAGATCCAGGCGATGTCCAGCTGCAACCACGAGAACGTGGTCACCTACTACACCAGCTTCGTGGTGAAGGAGGAGCTGTGGCTGGTGCTGCGGCTGCTGGAGGGCGGCAGCCTGCTCGACATCATCAAACACAAGATGCGCATCTCCAACTGCAAGCACGGCGTGTTCGACGAGGCCACCATCGCCACCGTGCTGCGCGAGGTGCTCAAGGGGCTGGAGTACTTCCACCAGAACGGGCAGATCCACCGCGACATCAAGGCGGGCAACATCCTGCTCGGCGACGACGGCACCGTGCAGATCGCGGACTTCGGCGTGTCCGCCTGGCTCGCCACCGGCCGCGACCTGTCGCGCCAGAAGGTGCGCCACACGTTCGTGGGCACGCCCTGCTGGATGGCGCCCGAGGTGATGGAGCAGAACCACGGGTACGACTTCAAGGCGGACATCTGGTCGTTCGGCATCACCGCCATCGAGATGGCGACCGGCACGGCGCCCTACCACAAGTATCCGCCGATGAAGGTCCTCATGCTGACGCTGCAGAACGAGCCGCCGACGCTCGACACGGGCGCCGAGGAGCGCGACCAGTACCGCGCCTACGGCAAGACCTTCCGCAAGATGATCTCCGAGTGCCTGCAGAAGGACCCCACGAAGCGGCCCTCGGCGCCCGAGCTGCTCAAGCACTCGTTCTTCAAGAAGGCGAAGGACCGCAAGTACCTCGTGCAGACGCTGGTCACGATCGGGCCCAGCATGGAGACGCGGGTGCACAAGGCGGCGCGGCGCCAGCCCGGCGCCTCGGGCCGCCTGCACCGCATGGAGACCGGCGAGTGGGTGTGGGAGAGCGAGGAGGAGGAGGACGAGGACGACGCCGAGCCGGCCGACCGGCCCATGAACACGCTGCCTCGCGCCGCCTCCTCCGACGAGGACAGCGACGCGGGCGAGGCGCCGGCGGCGGGCGGCCGCGCCGGGTTCACCATCGGCTCGCTGCGCGGCGCGGAGGGCGAGGCGCCGCAGATAGACCTGGTGCTCCGGATGCGGAACGCGCGGCGCGAGCTCAACGACATCCGGTTCGAGTTCGCGGCCGGCAAGGACTCCGCGGACGGCATCGCCACGGAGCTGGTGGGCGCGGGGCTGGTGGAGGCGCGCGACGCGGACGCCATCGCGCGGCACCTGCAGCGGCTGGTGGACGCGCGCCTGTTCCCCGCGGACGCGCCGCCGCCGCGGAGCCTCACCTTCCGGCTGGAGTCGGCGGACCCCGCCGTGCCGCCGGACGAGCTGGGCCTGGTCGGCTTCGCGCAGATCTCCATCGTGGACTGAGCCTCCGCGCCGCTCCTCGCGTCCCGTATTACGACCGTTTGTACCCGACCGAGCGCTATATTACTATGTTACGCTTAGATACCTACATATTATATGGGTGGATATGGATTATTTTAGTTACTTTATTATGTACCGTTTATGTAGCTTTACTCGTCGCGGACCGGGCGGAGGCGTTCATTGTTCCTATTTTCTTTACGAATGAAACCGAAATGTAGATTCGTCTGTGACGGGTTCGATTATCCGTCTTGGTAGTTAGTATATCGTCGATAATAATGGTGGGTAATAAATCTATTTCCATACTACCCCCACCCGGTTTTACGAAAAGTAATGTTGTGTAGCTCAAACGTATGTAATATTTTACATTATATAAGGGTGAATCTGAATTTGTAAGCATATTTTTTGTGATCGTACGTGTCAGTTTCTCTGCTTTACTTCTGTAACACTGTAATCGATTCCAAGAGTTCCTTTAGAACTTCTTCAGCCCCTTAGAACGACGAAATAGAGAGCGAGAACTTATATCTGAAAAAGAACGGTAGTTAATTTTCCATAATATAATAATATTTTAAATTTTATGTAACTTATGAAATGTGATGATTTTAAATATTTTAATTTAGCTTATATTATTTTAAATATTGGATGTAATAACGCGAACGGATCTCGCCTGAGAACTTCTTAGATTCGAGCACTACATGTTCTGTAATGGAGAGCCTAACGTATCCCCATTAACTTTCTTCATACATAACAACTTATAGTGCCATATTCAAGATTTAACTTATGGAAGTTAAGTTCCTCGCGTATACAATCATTACAGTGTTGAATTTAATGTAGCAGGTCTATATAGCACCTCTAAATGTTCTGTTGACATTGTTATTTGTTTGTTGCTTATTTTGGAAGTATTTTTAATAATAAAAATATTAAATTAATTTCGGCAGGATGTTTTATTTAACTATGAATTTCCAAAAAAAATGCTAAATGCTATTTCTTTGTTTACAGTAACAAATTAGAAGTTTACAATTTCGTCTTTTGGTTTTTTTCGGCACAGTAAGCTGCGCTCATATGATCAGTCTTCGTAGAAGATTCCTATTGCAATCGCTAATTTCTAAAATTTTCTAACAGCGCTATAAACTAGGCTATGTACTGCCAGCATTCATCTTTATGTTATACATTTTATTTTGGCATTTGTATAGCATTCAACTGGAAGTGTCTAATGTACCTACAGATAAAACGTTTACAGATAGGTACACTTATTTCTACACGCGACAATAAATTCGAAAAAGCCATGACAATACAAAAATAAGTCCTGTTCAGGTTTGTATAAATTACACGTCTGTAGCGTGTTGGTCCACAAATGAAATCAAACATTACTCAATGTTTAGATCTGCAGTGCTAATCTATTTTAAATCTTAGTCCATTGGAATACGGTCGACAAAAATTACCAATGTTACACAATTAGCAGGTAATTGACAAGTTCTAAAAATACAGCATACAAGGAAAATGTAACATGGGAAAACAAATTTGATTAGTCCTCAAATATTAATCAAGTCAACACGATTATATAACACAAGAATTATAAATTGTATTAGGTATATTATGTAGCGTTAGATTACTCAAGATTACCCCGTTCGCAACCCGGCGGCATCGGGTTCGAAGCCTCAGCTCCATACCGGTAACTTTATTGCATAAGTTAGCTATGTTGGAATATCTATCGCTCCGTGTCTTGATCGATTGATAGCACTTGGCCTGAATATTTTGTACATCTGGCACTAGGCACCTTCTTGACGAATAAAGAACATTTTTTAACTATTGCATGTTAGGTACTTTTCGTTTCCCTAGAAGGCCACGCAGACGACGCACGAAGTAGCAAGTACGTGCTAATTAAACGTGCGTATATTTTCCCTTATACTTAGTAAAAATCACGACCAAACTTAGTAATAAATAAATTTGGAATGGGAAGACAGGCTAAGATGAATGAAATACTTTCAAATGCGAACCAAAGGATTGTAATAATTATATAGCCTATACCACCTACATTATACATCTCACTCTAATAAGGCATTAACAATATTGAATTGTATTTACATTCTTGCAATTTGTATCAGAAATGTATTATTTTTCGTATTCATGCAAAATGTACCTATGTAAATGTACTCTACATTGTTTTAGAAATCTCGATAATAAAGCGACGTTTTTCAATGTGAGTATTGGTTTCTAAACTGGGCATTGTTATAATCAGAAACTTATTTGAAAATAAAAATAATTATATAAACTTAAAATAAAATGAAGATAAACCTAAAATATAAATAAATTATTGATTTCAAACTAAAATTTAAAGTCAAAACATTCGATTTAAAAAAAAATCTTTAATTTAATAGTAACTAGGCGGATAATAAAAAATAATAAAACTTAGCGAATTGTGTAATATACTATTTATTTCCTCTTGTAAGTAGGTACATAAATATATTAAATTGGAAAATATAAATACTGTATAACGATTTATATGACTAGTTATTACAATGGCACAACCTAAATTGTTAGTGTGCGCACACTTGTACAAAAATAAATGCTTTGTATGTGATAAAAATAAATAACCAAAATAAAATGTATCATTTGGAAGACTAACAATGGAATGTGTATAAAATATGACTTTATTCAAAAACCGACTTTCAATCGACACAAGTATTTGGTTTTAATTCAGTACTACCAGTTACAGATATCATTTCATATCACAATAGATGCAAACAATAAAAAAAATAGGGTTTGTTTACGTTCTAATTGACACTCCTTTTAAGTCGGTCAATGATATAAACATGAGATTCTTTTGAGACACCAGAGAGAAACTTAAAACAGTAGAAATAGGGGTGTCCGAAAACAATATTTTACAGGTAGCAAACATATTTAACTATTTGATTATCTATTTGACTTTTAATAACAGTTTTCCACCATAAATAGGTAATCATAAAACACGATGATATGATTCAGGTCGACCAGCCGCAAAAACTAAGGATAAAGACAACAAATATACAAAACTTTTAATTTGGTATTTATCGTAAATCCTCACTGGTGGTAATTTAAGTACGCATCAATTTTAACCGAAGAAAATTCGTTCCCAGGACTTCGCCCTAAGTTATTTACTCCCTGTAAAACATAACTTTCAGACGACTTTAATCAACTGTTCAATTATAACTAATAAGTCACATAACAACTAATAGGAAATACATCACAAATCCTTTGTGCGGTGCTCGAATAGTCCAAAGTGCTAGCTTACAAATTAATTGTACTATAGAAAGCGTATAGCAGTGACTTAAATCTAATCAGCAGTTAATTTACAGTTAAAATGTTAGCGGCCTTACCAGAATGGAAAATATTATAGATATCTTTATTTGTACAACCGGCCCCAATAAAAGCAAAGTGGAGAATATGGAAATTCTGTTTTTTTTTTCAATATTTACCGTAATTATTACTCGCTTTTCGATGAAGGAAAACATCGTGAGGAAATCAACATGCCCGAGAATTATTTCGGAGGCATGTATCCAGCATATCGGTGCGGGCCCCCGTGGTGGATTATGGCCTAACCTTCGTCACGAAAGTGAGGGGAAGCCTTTGTCCTTTAACCTTTAATACTTGTACTCAATTTCTAGTGGTCTATTGCTAAAAACGGCAGTAAGTAGACTTAATCGATAATATTATAACACAAAAGCAGGCTCAATGCAGAAATTATCATGTTGAAATTGCCTTTATTGTCGCGGACTGTACCGGCGTTCGGATATCTCGATATTAATCGAAAGCACGCGCAATTAATCGACAAGTGAAAGTTTTTGTCAATAAACCTATGAAGAAAGCGAAATGAAATCGATCTTTCAGTAATCGATAGAAGCACATAATTTCTTTAATATCGATGTTTATAACATTATTTCTAAACTAACAATAAGTATTATTAGTTTTAAGGTCCGCTATTGTTAGTACCTGTCAGTATATACGATATGACACTATTATTTACATCAGTTTATTTCTGGTAAGGTCACCGTAGCGCTAAAATGCTTAAAACGTGTCCAAAATTTTGACACTTCGGAATCAGGTGTGTGGGACCCGAGCGTCTGAGTTAACCGCGTTTACAGTTGATATAACTTTTTATAATATATGGACGAGTGGATTTCTCAAGATTTTTTGAGTGAATTTTTGGCCTCCTTCTAGATGGGCCGACGACATAGAGTCGCAGGCAACCGGTGGATACAAGTGGCAAATTGTCGTTCGATGTGCGGTCTAAGGGGGAGGCCTATGTTCAGCAGTGGACGTCTCCAGGCTGATGATGAGTAAATTTATTACTAGCAAAGATCACAACAGCATAATCTCGGCGTAACACCAAATCAAAAGAAATGGTCTATGGAATTAATAACGCATATTTTTTCTACTTCTAATAATTGGCATCGGTCATTCGAAAATTTGTATTGTCACGTGGACATTTCGATGCGTAAACAAACGTCGCCCATCTCATAGCTCTCACTCACTCCACCGCCAATGCAAGCGGATTAACTCAGACGCGACATCCCAACGAAGGCTACGTACTTCACAAAAATATCACCTCACTATGAGTCAGCCGCCCCTCGCCCCTCGCCCCGCCCCCTGCGCCGGAATCAGAACAACTCGACCACCTTCCGCTTGAGGTAGTCCTTGAGCGGCGCGTAGTAGTGTCGGCGCAGCGACACCAGCTCCGGCTTGCGCTTGAGCGCCCGCAGCGGCCGCCACTCCGTCTCGAACAGCAGCAGCGCCAGCAGCGCCAGGGACGCCCACACGAACAGGAACGAGGGCACGAAGGCGCGCAGCAGGCTGAAGGGGCGCGGCGGGGGCGTCAGCGCGGGGGGCGGGGGGCGCCACTCCGCCGCGGCCGGGGGCGCCGCGTGGGGCGTCGCGCCGGACTCCGACGACGAGTGCTCGAAGGAGTCCCGCAGGCTGTACTCGCCCGACGCGCACGCTGGAAACAACACACGTTTATTGCAATCTAACCGAAAAAAATAGGCACGTGCCCGTCGGACTCGAGCACGAATGGTTTCGTACCTATATATCTATAAAAAAAGCAAACAATCACGTTTGTTGTAAGGGAGCCCCATTAAATATTTAATTTATTGCATTTTCTAGTATTTGTTGTTATAGCGGCAACGGAAGTGCATCATCTGTGATCATTTCAACTGACATGGTGACAGACAGAAGGGTGGACAGCGGAGCCTTAGTAATAGGGCCCCGTTTTACCCTTAGGATACGAAACCTAAAAAAAATAAAAACGCGATCGTAACTGCTTTTATTCCTCCTTCATAGATCACCACGGGAACTGAGAATATACGTTATCATCGGCAAGTTTCTTTGTAACTACAAGTCTTAACTTTATTTTCGTGTCTGATGCCCTAGTGACGACTGTGACGACGAATCGAACCCGAAAGTCGCCAGAGCGAAATGAAAACATTCTATAAAGAACCCCATTCGACGGTGACGTCACTAACAGCTTCGCAAGCGGCACTCGGTACTTACGCGGCTTGTCGTCGGCGGCGGCCCGCAGCGGGTCGCAGCAAGCCAGCGCGATGTCGACCGCGGGCCCGGACAGCAGGCAGCCGCCGTTGCACTCCCCCCCGCCCCCGCCCCCGCCCCCGCCCCCGCCGCCGCCCCCCAGCGCCCCCTCGTCCAGCGGCGCGCTGTGCGTCGAGCGGGGGAGGCTGCTGTACCCTGCACAAGATACAAAAAGTTTATTATAAGAAAAAAATATAATGCTTCCTCCATTTTGGAAGTCGGTTAAAAAATTAATAAAATACGCTTAAAAGTTGCACTATTCCTGCAACTACTATCTCCTGGCTCCACCGCCAGACCCTCGTTACCAAGTCCAATACAGTGGACTCGGCAAAATGAATCATATGAGTCTAAACTCGAGGGGTTTACTAACACATAATTATTCTAAGCTCATAGATAGAAAAGTTATAGAATTTAAACTGAATCACATAATATACATACAAAGTTTCATTTCGATTCGACAAAATTTCAAATACTTAGGTTAAATTAGACATCGCAGATTGAGACCAGAAAGAGGTGTCACGATCGTAGCATGTGGAAAGATGTAGTCTCTGCCTACCCCGACGGGAAAAGGCGTGACTGTATGTATCTATGTATGTATGTATCGTAGATTTTACATGGTAGTGTACGTTAAACATCGATAGTCCATCGATAGTATCGATAGTTTTTTACTATAGATACTATCGATAATTTTCTACTATCGATCTACTATTTTTCATTATAAGTAAAGTTGGAGCAAAACTATCGATAGTGTCGATATCGCTAGTTTTTGGCAAACTATCGATAGCAATCGGAAATCAAAACTATCGATGTTTAACGTACACCATTACAAGGTATACTCCTAGGTATATAGGTCAGCTACAAGTGAAGCTAAAAAAAAGCGTGTTAAAAGAGATTTGAATGCAATTTCCTTACTCTTACCGAAGTCCCCGGTCATGGGCGTGGAGGGCGTGGCGGGCACGCTGGACGCCTTCCGCCTCCCGGTGACGCCCCCGTCCGCGTCCCTGGGGGCGAGGAGTCCGTCCCGCTCCAGGATCTCGCGCTCCGTCCGCCCGCTGTACTTGAACTTGGTGCCCCAGGAGAACAGCCCGCCCCCTGAGTACACGCACGCGTCCGACGATGACGACAATCTGGAATTTTCGATGTGACGTTAGGATGTGACGGTGGCCGAGCGGTTGCTTGTGCGGTTTGGAATCCGAAGATGCCGGGTTCGATCCTCCGCCGCACCATAATGACTTATCATAAGTTCTGCGCTTCGGAGGGCACGTTAAGCCATCGGTCGGTTGTTATCGATCGGTATCAGTCGTTAAGGCACATCAGAGGTACTTGGGCGGCCTGACAATCTCTGACACAACTTCATACGACAAACAAACAAAACTAGTTAGTATGTGATCAATCATTCACTAGGCCATTTGAGTCATTAATATTCCATGGGGCACCATAACCTCTTATTGAGATACAATTGAGGACATAAACAGAATCGTTTTACAACTTATTCGTGCCATGACGTCTTGTTGTGACATCTTGACGCTGAATTTAGGTTGATTTTAAATCTAAACGGATTGAGGTATACCTAAATGATATCGAAAGCCATTTATTACTATTATTTTAAGTGAAACGATTCTGTTTAGGTCCTCAATTGGATCGCAATAAGACGTCATGGTAAGCTCCCAAGTGTTATATGTAAAAGAATATTCAAATATAAAAATATATATATAATGGTTCTACCAAATCAAACTAAATTAACTTACAATAATCCACTGTTTATTCATAAAAATAACACTCTCATCTTCCTTAGAATATTGGGTCATTATTCAATCGAATAACCCAAATATTTACTTACTAGAAAATTAATCGTCCAAACTAGAGCAGGCATCTAAATAAAGCTCGTACCGAATGTTATGCTAAAGCCGTGCACACACTTATGCTAGGTTTCAAAACCCCTAGCCAAGTTTGACCAACCGATAGGTGTATTTTTAAATAATCGATAAGGCCGCCCATTGTGCAGCATCTTTTTGTTTTCTTTTTCTGTTCTGTTTATTATGTTTATTGTATGGTGTTCAATAAAGAGTTATTGTATTGTATTTATTTATTTACAAACAAGATAGGTTACAGTCATAACCAAAGCGCTAACTATCTAAGATAACGACTTCAGAATAAATTTAGGTACAAACTAAAAGAATAAAGTAATTATATTGCTGTCTTTATCTTTTGTTTAGTGCTAGATAGAGACAACAATAGACTTATCGACTGTAAACTAGATGCGCTAAATGTTTAGTGCGAAAGAGTAGCATCGTATCGTGCCATAGTGACACTAGCTACTAAAGTGTGGACGCAACTTTATCCCCGTGTTATGCACAGAATAGAATTTTAATTATAGTACTACGTGGCATGTTAATAAAGTGTATATTTACGTGAAGAACAGCATCTGTTCGATGGCGCAGCACCACACGTGGCGGCACGCGGCGCCGTTCGGACACTTGAAGCCCACTGTGTGTTTCTTCTGAAATAACAGTCACAATAAATATTTAGTAAGTTTAGTTACACTCGCATTTTACTTCTTTCTTTGACATACAAGTAACCTATGGAGATTTTTATCTGTGTGGAGAAAAGTTACACATAACAAACATACGTTACTGGTTATAAGTAGTATATGTAGTACCCAACTGATATGGCTTACCGATGTACCTGCGCAGAAGATGAATTTTCAAAGCGCGGGAAATGCTATTGACCGCTATTGGTCGGCAGCCGCCGCCATCTTAGCGAGCTTAGAGTGAGATGGAACTAACAGCTGCAGTGTATTATGAACATTATAATAGTGATCTTAGGTTGATTGTAAGTTTTAAGCATTCTTTCGTCAATCTTCGGACCATACTTTCTTTACTGCGCGAACGAAGATTCACGACGCGCCTTATAAGTTGGGTACTAGTATACCTACTTATTATAAATTGAGAAGTGTTTTCAAGGCAATTATTTTCATGACTTACTTTATGTGAAATTATGGAGTAGGGTTTTAGAGGTTTATATTCATCTTTATGACTCGAGAATCTCATAAAATTGTATTTTATCACCTTTATAGATATAACGATATAATCCGATAATAACCTAATATTATGATGTTTATAGATTTCGACATCACTGTTTCGCTAGATCTCTATGACGTAACTATTTAACGCGCTTTTACAAACAAACCTACTGACCTGACTTCTCGCCACTCATTATAACTTTATCATCCTGACACATTGTATAGAATAACATCGTTATGTACCACGACAAAGATTTTAGCTTAACCATTGCAAGGGTGCATTTTGTGTGCAGTGACCAGTCACTACCCCCGCCTACCTATGTCTACGAATTGGGACAAAGCTGCTACAAATGACCATTGTTTTATACGCAGCTGGTGTGGCAGTACATCAACACCGTTACCCCAAAAGTTTAAACATGGGTTGAAAAGATGCGTCTAAAACGTTCCACAAAACCGACGGGTTACACTCGCGTTGCCTAGCTGTAAGGGTAAGGACCCTCAACTCAACATTTGGTCGATCGATCATTTGGTGTTAGTTGTTGTGTGCAGTCTTGTCAGAGTATAAATGTCTTCCTGTCTGACTTGGCGAGCAAGCTGGTGAATGCGTGACGAGGGCGTTACGAAAAGCGTGATCGGGCGAGGCGAACGGAACTTGACAGAGAGAGACAGAGAGATATAAGTTAGTGAAGATAGAAAGAGAGAGTTACATTTCGTATATTACTGTAGAAGCAAGAGAGAGATAGGAGCTGCAAGCACACATTTTCTTTCTCTCATAGCCAGTTACTTTTCGTATTTCTATGGAGCTAAAGAAGTTTTACTTATGTCGTCTTGTTTTTTTCTTTCATTCTTTATTTTTTTCTTTAGCACTCACCTCAGGGTAGTTGAGGTGCACAATGAACATGCGCCCTTCGAAGTTGATCTTGTGCACCTCGTTCCACTTGAAGTGGTGCGTCTTCCGGCTGCCCTGGAACGTGAGGATGCCGCTGTGGTTGATGCCCAGGTACAGCTGGTGCCCTCTGTGATCCTGGGAAAAGAAAAACTGTCTAATAGAAAAAAAAATGATTGAAAAATTGCTAAATTCCAAACTCATATCCATACTAATCTGTCATTGTGGGGGGGGGGGATGTCCTTACAGTGTTCGGTACTTTGACAGGGTGAGGGTCGACGCCGTACGTGTCGAGTTGGCATGCTATCTTGAGGAACGTCCGCTCCGCCTCCTGCGTGGACATGCCTTTAACTCCACCGCTGCCGCCCGGCGTGCCCTCCACCGGATCTCTGTGTAACTCCTGCAATACGTTCATTTTGTTAATAACTGAACCTTTCATGCTATTATAATGTATAGGTAATTATTGTTATGACAATGGAAATTTGCTTTGCGAAAAGCGCACCTTATTGACTTATTCAACTTATTTAACATAGTGTGCGGTTCAAATTAGTGAAACTGCTAAAAAAAATAACAATAACCGAACATGAGTGTTCCAGCTCGAAGTGAAAATCTCTATGCATTATAGACTCTCTCTAGGCCATTATAGACTCAGAAATTCAAAAATCATTATTTTAGAGTGGCCTTGACAATGTTTCCCGCCTTTATCCTAGCCTCGATAATGATTCTCACCTGTATCCTAGCCACGATATTGATTCTCACCTGTATCCTAGCCTCGATAATGTTTCTCGCCTGTATCCTAGCCTCGATAATGTTTCTCGCCTGTATCCTAGCCTCGATAATGTTTCTCACCTGTATCTTAGCCTCGATAATGTTTCTCACCTGTATCCTAGCCTCTAAAATGTTTCTCACCTGTATCCTAGCCTCGATAATGTTTCTCGCCTGTATCCTAGCCTCGATAATGTTTCTCACCTGTAGCCTAGCCTCGATAATGTTTCTCACCTGTATCCTAGCCTCGATAATGTTTCTCACCTGTATCCTAGCCTCGATAATGTTTCTCGCCTGTATCCTAGCCTCTAAAATGTTTCTCACCTGTATCCTAGCCTCGATAATGTTTCTCACCTGTATCCTAGCCTCGATAACATCTGTCTGTCTCAGAAGTAGCCTCATTTCGGTAACATAATTCCCAACGTGTATGCTCGGGTCGTAGTCCCCAAGTTCAACTGCAAATAAAACATCACTTCAATGCGGATAAGTCACGGTAATTCACTGATAGCGATTACATTGAATATTGTTACAGGAAACTATGAGGAAACCCATGGTTTAACTTTTTGGTTTTTAATGACACAGTATTGTAAAATGTATTTATTTTATCAGTCTTTGAACCAAGAAAACCCTCTAACAATTCTTATTAGAGTACAATAACTGAAAACTATTGAAACAATCCATGATGTGTCCAGGGGCTATTGGTGAGAGCTATTGAGACTGTACTGTCCCACTGCTGGGCAAAAGCCTCCCCTCAATTTTCCATTAATTGTCCCACTTTAGCTAGGCGGATAGGAGCCAGGTCACAGTCCAAGAATACATGACCATTCAATCATGGTCCATGATTGGACCACTAATAAAGGCCCAAAGCCGTACTGGTTAGATACTAGACTATACTAGAATATAAGTTGACTTATGCCAATACAGCCAAAATTATAAAAATGTCCACCTTGCTACACGTAGCAAGGGGTGGCTTACTAGTGGGTAGAAAAGGGCCAAAATATTACAACCTTTACAACTTTATAAATTTGCGATTTATTTTTAACAATTTTGTCTGAAACCCTGGAGAGTTCAGTTACTGCCCAGTGCTCAGTACATAGTAGATCCGAGGCTGCAGAGGGCAAAAAGCAGAACTTACTCTGTATGATCAAGGCACCTAGCATGGCAGCCTCGTTGGGCGTGCAGTACAGCCTGCCGTGCAGCAGGTCCCTCTTCAGCTGCAAGTAGATCTGGAAGCGTGTTGCATCCTCCTTCAGCAGTAGAGGGTTCGGAGGATAGAACTTCACACGGAAACTGAATAGTATGGGCGATGCGTCTGAAATGAGACTGCTGGTAAGTACAATGGTATGAGAGATAACTAGTGCGCTTTGTAACACAGGGAGGTTGGGTTCGATCCTCGGCCCCACACCAATGACTTTCATAATAATATGTTATGTGTGGATTTCAATTGCTCCGTACTTTGAAGTACCTGCTAAGGTTTCAGTGTCAGTTTTTATCAATTGATAGGAGTCATTAAGCCACGTCAGAGGCCCTTGGATGGACTGATAGTCTATGACACAAGAGGCCGGCACTGAAGAGGTCCAATGTCTGTTCTCCATCATCAGATCATCATACAATCATATTATATTACCATCGTAAGTTTCTATGTATACATAAAAACTTAATTCATTTAACAGTGCTTGCTAAATACCTGAATGGATTATTTATTAGTATAATATTATGTAGTTTAAAATAATTGTTACCTTTCACTTGTTTTAGTATTAGCTTAGCCATGTGCAGCCAGTGCTGTAAACATTTGAGAATAGAACATCATTAAAAACAAACTAAAACTAAACCTGCCAGTGAGTTTGTACCAGTTAATAAACACAGAACTAGAAACTAATTGGAATGTGCCACTTTATATCCTATAGTTTAAAAAGTTGGGAAAAAAAATTAAGGTGGTTAGTACATTCCAGTAGTTACCCAATCCTGCTCAAACGTTTTTTAAATTTAGAATCCTATAATTTTTACTTTGACTACTTTTGGTTTTTTGTAATTGTTTATTGTTTTCCATACAAAATTGAATAAATTAAGAGGTTGTGATACGAAGCAATAGTTCAGTCCAGTAGCAAACAGATTAGAGGCCAAAGAGTAAGTAGTTTCTATCTCTTCATGTTCAGACAAAAAGTAAGGCTTGACACGGGAAAAGACAGCCAAATATTACATGTACTACATAGTCCAATATGTTTCAAGTACTATCCATATATATTTAATGAAAGTTTCAGGTCCTTGTTAATATTTTATCAGCTCTCACCCTTTGGCCATTGGCATCCACATATCTCAGGCCGAAGTAGTCAGATTCTGTGAGATTCAGCTGTTGGCACACATTTTCCAGCAAGAGTTTACCCTTAAAACTTGGCTGGAACATAAAATACCAATCAAAATTAATATTTTAGTACTTTTACTCAGAAATTTAGCAACAGTTTCAGCTATGAAAAGGTTGAATATGACGCATTAACGTAATTAAAATATTATAGTGAGTATAGCTTGCGGCTAATGGTTATAACTCACGTGAAATTCGCATTCTAAAATTTCTGTATCCTCTAAAAGTCGCACTGTGCATTTATAAACAATATCACCGCGGCTCTTGAACATGCTGGCTGGATTACTTTACGCTAAACAAATGTAAAATGCACTAATTGAACATTTTAATTAGCACTCTGTTAGCTTAACATCAATTCCAATAAAAATAAATTCGACTCTCGATAGTTTCATGTTTCGATTTCGGAATTTCAGGGAGAAACGGGGCGCGGAAGGGGCGCGGGCTGAGTTAGTACTTAGTACGGCACCGGAGTGGGAGGTGAGGGGAGGAAAGCTTTGACACTACATGTTACGTCCAAAAATTGTATATTTGATCGTCGTGTTGATAAAAGTGGAGTGGAAATTATATTGGTAGGTACATATACCTATTTATTTTACTTATGTATTTTCCAGATTTTTTGTGTGTATCTCGGTGCCTATCGACACATTATTATTATTACTTTGATAATTTATTTTCTTGATTGCATATAATAGCAATTGCGAGGACACCATTTTACCACATTCATCAGTTTTATCTAAAACTTTTGATCCAAAATTATATGAGTAACTACCAATAAATTAAATTAATAAAATATAAGTATGAATTATGTATGTACCTAAATTTTATATTACCGATTATTAGTTTTATAATTTTTGAACGAACCACTGCTCCAGATGAAATGATGTCACTTCCGAATCGTAATAATGTGACCAAGATACAAAAATATTACCAGACCTATAGGGAAGTGATTTTTCAATAAAATAAAAATGTTAATTTAATTTTTATCATACTTCTACTGATCTGCATCGGCATGGCACAGGAAGTTTTAAGTAGCTACAGCATTTGATAATCGCAAGCTATAATTCTATCTTACGTCAACATCCAAACGAAGAACGTTAAAGTAACTATTCAGTATAGTCATGAAGAGGATTAAACCCTAGCCCACCACGGATGCCTGGTTTGGAGTGGAGGGGAGAATAATACTTGGAACATACTAAATTATAACATGTAATTAAGTTTCCTCGCGATGTTTTTCCTTCACTAAAAAACGAATTTAGTATACATTATTATAACGCTACAATAATGTAGAACAAAAAGTACAATGATACGCACCCTCACTAGGATTTGGATTCATCACCTCCAGGTTGGCAGGACGTTTGGCCTCTAGGCTAGCCTAACATAATTAGTATACCTACTACATACATATTCTTAAATATAACTTTGTTAATTTATGCAGCTTACGCCATAGAAGCATGACAGTTCTCAGAAGACACGTATGTTCCAATTTTCATTGGCTTATATCATCATAATGTCATTACATTTATGCAATTTGTTTGCACACATTAATTATTAAATAAGTCATAAATCAAGTAAAAAATCCCTATAGTAGGTAAGAAGCAATTTCTGAAATGTGAGATATTATCGCAAAAACGGCGGCAATTTTATAGATAATAATATCGTCCCTAAGTGGTAGCAACCAGCAGTGACCAGCAGCAGGAAATGTTTCGGAAAAGTTTCCCAATTGGAGTTTTTTTTTTTTGTTTTAGTTATGGCTTCGCACGGTTTGTGCATATAGCCAGTGTCAAGTATTTTATTAATTAAGTATTTCTTATATTCACATTAAGAAAGTCACAGCAATATAGCAATCGAGGTCAAGTAGTCAAGTCAATTATTTACATCGTCAAAGTCACGATTCAGTAAAGTAGTGGATGCTTTACTGAAACTTCCTGGGAGTTTTGGAGAAAATGCGAAATGACACGCTTTTTGAGTTTATATCATTCGCCTACACTCGTGCACGTTAACGAACACTTAATGATTAATATTCCACCAATATTACACATTAACACTCGAAGAAACACAAGTTTGAGAAAATAATATAAAACCAACAACGTCTCACTATCGGATTCCCGCCAAAACTCCCCAATTGGAGTTTCCGAGTGAATTAGAATCAGGGTGCAGGGACCGAAAGCGACATATGGGTATAATCTATGGAAAAACCTATAAAAGTATAAAAAATTAGATAACGATATTTTTATCAGTATTTGACTGTTACCGCATTTACCGTATGGATACTTATGGCAATACTTAGACTTAAAATACCAATTTTTTCTACTGGCGATGTATTAACTTTATATATTTATTTATTTATTACCTTAAGTAACATTACATACAACTCCAATGCGTTACATTTTATCAGTAGATATACCTAGTTAACAATAAAATTAAAAATGCGATAGTGCCAGCAGCCACCTAGTTTCAATTCAACGCCATCAAATTTCATTCCATGATGACTTTGAACTCCAACTATTTGGTTGATTCATTGGTATTTCATCATTTCAGTATCGGTACCAATACCACGTTGTCATTTGAAAAGTATATATCCATACTTATTAAGGTATTTTTATACCGATACTTCAAAAATATCGGTATTACAGTGCATGGCAGTGACAGCTATAATAATTATTAAGGGAAAATAAATATCGCTGTATGGCCACATTGAGAATAAGACCGGAAGTGACTCTTCTTTCTTCCAGCCAGCTGAATGAAAAACCATTTCTCGTCCATTCTGTTGGAGTCTTTCTCGGATATTACACGTGGATTGTAATCCGTGGTGAGTGTCAAGAAGAAATTTAGTGCAGTGCTAGTGTTAATCCTTCGTAAGCGATATAAATTGTGTTAATTTGAACCCTGTTGTCGAAAATATCCCCTACCTAAATCTGCCAAATAGTATCAGTGGTGCAACACTCGTTCATTGTCTAATAAATTACACAAGTTCTTTTCTTGTTCAACGTGTGGTGAGCCGTAAAGATATCTTTTGTTTCGATTATACCCTGGTGTTAAATAAATTCTAATTTTGAATGTTGATAAATCGTGCTTACGCGTCAGACTTTCCCTATGACCGGCTCGTCACCACGTGGTCGAAGTTGACTTGTTTTACATATTCTTCAACCCTACCTGATAGTAGAATTCAAATACTGATTTACAGTAATAGAATGTGAAGTAAAATTGTAAAATAAAGGGTTATTTTTCACAATTTTGTCGTAATGGATGACATCCATTGTGAAATGTCAAGATAGGGCGAGGCGGCCATGCGGCCGCCATATTGCCGGCCGCGCGGCATGAGCTAGCGACCTTGCAGATGCCGGCTAATATCTAGCTGACGCACTCTTGCATAGAGATAAAAACAAAGTTTTTAACTTTTCTTATTTGTTTTGTTTTAGACTAACCAAAATGGGGAAGGAAAAGATTCACATCAACATCGTCGTCATCGGACACGTCGACTCCGGCAAGTCCACCACCACCGGCCACTTGATTTACAAATGCGGTGGTATCGACAAGAGAACCATCGAGAAGTTCGAGAAGGAAGCACAGGAAATGGGTAAGGGTTCCTTCAAATACGCCTGGGTGTTGGACAAACTGAAGGCAGAGCGCGAGCGTGGTATCACCATCGACATCGCTCTGTGGAAGTTCGAAACTGCCAAATACTACGTGACCATCATCGACGCTCCTGGACACAGAGATTTCATCAAGAACATGATCACGGGAACGTCGCAGGCCGACTGCGCCGTGCTCATCGTCGCCGCCGGTACTGGTGAGTTCGAGGCGGGTATCTCCAAGAACGGACAGACCCGTGAGCATGCCCTGCTCGCCTTCACGCTCGGAGTCAAGCAGCTGATCGTAGGTGTCAACAAAATGGACTCCACTGAGCCTCCGTACAGTGAGCCCCGTTTCGAGGAAATCAAGAAAGAAGTCTCCTCGTACATCAAGAAGATTGGTTACAACCCACTCGCAGTCGCCTTCGTTCCCATCTCTGGTTGGCACGGAGACAACATGTTGGAGCCCTCAACCAAAATGCCCTGGTTCAAGGGGTGGAACGTTGAGCGCAAGGAGGGTAAGGCTGAAGGCAAGTGCCTCATCGAGGCCCTTGACGCCATCCTGCCGCCTGCTCGCCCCACAGACAAGGCTCTGCGTCTTCCCCTGCAGGACGTATACAAAATCGGTGGTATCGGTACGGTGCCCGTAGGCCGTGTCGAAACCGGTATCCTCAAGCCTGGTACCATTGTCGTATTCGCCCCTGCCAACATCACCACTGAAGTCAAGTCTGTAGAGATGCACCACGAAGCTCTCCAGGAGGCTGTTCCCGGTGACAATGTCGGTTTCAACGTGAAGAACGTGTCCGTCAAGGAGCTGCGTCGTGGCTACGTCGCTGGCGACTCCAAGAACAACCCACCCAGGGGAGCCTCAGACTTCACCGCACAGGTCATTGTGCTTAACCACCCCGGACAAATCTCAAACGGTTACACGCCTGTATTGGATTGCCACACTGCTCACATTGCCTGCAAATTCGCCGAAATCAAAGAGAAGGTCGACCGTCGTACTGGTAAATCCACTGAAGAGAACCCTAAGTCTATCAAATCTGGTGATGCAGCCATCGTCAACCTGGTCCCCTCCAAGCCCCTGTGTGTGGAGTCCTTCCAGGAGTTCCCTCCCCTCGGTCGCTTCGCCGTGCGTGACATGAGGCAGACTGTCGCCGTGGGAGTCATTAAGGCTGTCAACTTCAAGGAAGGCGCAGGTGGCAAGGTGACCAAGGCCGCCGAGAAGGCCACCAAGGGCAAGAAGTAGCTAGCGTTGTTAACAGCACAATTTTTTATTCAGCTGCGATACTTCATACACCGAAAGGTGTTCAGAAGGAAAGAAGGGCTACAAACTCATTCCTTTTCTATATTTTTTACAAGGCTTATAATGTAACATTATTTTAATTTATGTAAGGTTATACATATTATCTGAAATATTTTGTTATGACTTCCAAGTGTAAATTCATAGAATAAAGGTAGCCTCCAGTAAAAAACTATTTTCCTGTTTTACTTACACCCTGACTTAGTAGGATCATTTTAGGCAAGAATCTAAATCGCTGACTAAAAGTAATTTGCCGAATATCTGGCGGGTAAACAGTAGGTAGGAGGAAACTAGAGTTAAAATAAATAGTAAGTAGCTAGCGTATTGTCATGCGACAAAATAATACGCCAAAAGGAACAACACATGTACATAGGTCATTGAACTCCTGAAAATGCGATAGAATTAGAAAAGGTCGTGAACCTCGTGAGGCGTGTTGCTTTTGATGAGAGTAAAGTACATAATATGTAAGTAAGTAGGTAACAATAGATACAATCTAGGTAGGTAGGTCGGGACTGACTGTCAGGTTGTTTCTATAATAATTATTCTGATATTGTGTGTATGTAACTAACCATAAAAAGTGGTAATTACCAAATTTTTATCATTGCTCCTGATTTGATTTCTTGTGGAACACTTGAAACAAAGGACACAAATTAGTCCACACACTCTTGTGTGGACTAATTAAAAGTAAAAGGTACAGCTGCAAGACTTTCTAAAAACATGAGGCGGTGCAGTATTCTTTATTTCCCACATATGTACCTATCACAGTAAGTTCACTAACGATATACTTATTACATTTGCACAACTTTGCGACATATTTTGACCTTTATTAGGTTTTATTGATAGAGTTTATTATACTTAGTCAGGTCATAAGTATTGTCACACAGTAAAAACTTTTCTTTTAGAATGCTGGCCACAAAAAAGTTTATTGAATTCGAATTTCGAATTGTTCATGAAAATAAAAATGTATACTTTTTAGAATTTTACTCATTTTTAAATATGGAGTGGACGCTTAAAGAAGACCGTGTTGCAGTTATTGCGTTGCATCGTTGCGGTTACGCGCCAATTCAAATTTTTGACATACTGAAAAATTTGAATATAACCAAGAGATTCGTTTATCGTACCATCAAACGATACAATGAAGACTCTAGTGTAGATGACAGGTCAAGAAGTGGTCGCCCTCGGTCTGTTAGGACTCCAGCAGTGATAAAAGCTGTGAAGGCGCGAATTCAAAGAAATCCCAAACGTAAGCAGAAACTGTTGGCCCTTCAGATGGGATTAAGCAGAACCACGGTGAAAAGGGTGTTAAATGAAGACTTAGGGCTTCGGGCATATCGAAGAAAAACAGGACATCATTTGAATGCTCGTCTAATGGACCTGAGACTGAAGAGATGCCGCGCTTTGTTGAAGCGGTACGCGGGAAAAAAATATCGGGAAATTCTTTTTTCGGATGAAAAAATTTTTACCGTAGAAGAGAGCTACAACAAACAAAATGATAAGGTGTACGCACACAGTAGTGAAGAAGCGAGCAACCGTATTCCGCGTGTCCAACGAGGTCATTTTCCATCCTCGCTCATGGTATGGTTGGGAGTGTCTTATTGGGGCTTAACAGAGGTACATTTTTGTGAGAAAGGTGTAAAAACGAATGCAGTTGTGTATCAAAATACAGTCCTGACGAACCTTGTGGAACCTGTTTCTCATACCATGTTTAATAACAGGCACTGGGTATTCCAACAAGATTCGGCGCCAGCTCATAGAGCGAAGAGCACACAAGACTGGCTGGCGGCGCGTCAAATCGACTTCATCCGGCACGAAGACTGGCCCTCCTCCAGTCCAGATTTGAATCCGCTAGATTACAAGATATGGCAACACTTGGAGGAAAAGGCGTGCTCAAAGCCTCATCCCAATTTGGAGTCACTCAAGACATCCTTGATTAAGGCAGCCGCCGATATTGACATGGACCTCGTTCGTGCTGCGATAGACGACTGGCCGCGCAGATTGAAGGCCTGTATTCAAAATCACGGAGGTCATTTTGAATAAACTTTAGTGTCATAAGAATCTATGTTTTGTTAAGTTCATTTTGGTATATAAATGGTTACATAATGAATAAACTTGTTTCAATTATTTTATATAAAACATGTGACAGAATTTATGACCTGACTAGGTATACTTAGGTAGTTACCTACTTATCAATAATAATATAAAAGATGTAACCTAGATCTCAACATGAATATGCTCGTGCATTGAGTCGCATCCAAGCTATCTGAGGCTGGCGGGTACCTACTAGGGCTTTCAATCTCGAGACATGGCGCCGTCCCGGGACCAAAAAATCGAGACTCGGTGCGGTCTCGAAAATCCCGGGAAAACGAGACTTTCGAGACCGTTTCCAAAGTAGGTTTCCACACTTATAGGCTGGCTGTGTAGTCCATAAAACATGGTATTTTACTTGGCACTCGACAGACAACGCATAGATAGAGTAGTTTCTCTCATTGGAAGGTAATATTCAGCTTACTTCCACCAAAAAAAATCGGATTCTGGTAATTATGAGCACGATAATTAGAAGCAGGCTAAGTAATTATAATATATAAGTAGATTATATTTTAGCCTGCGTCAGCCACCTAGCTTAATAAACCATTTAATCAAACAGCTAGGCAAATGACTTGGATCTGTCGCCTGCAGTCGACTAGTTTAATCAGCCGTTAAATTAACAGCCTAGCCTTTTCACTAAACGGCGCTATTTAACTAGCTTCTTGAAAGGTATTCAGCCATTCAATCAATCAGCTCGGCAAATATCTCGGTATGATAACGATTAACTATTTCCCTGACCAAGTCATTTATGTTTAGTTGGTTCCATTTTCTAACACCTATCACTGAAACGCACTCACTGTTAATATGGCGCCAACAAGCCATATTTGTGTACGTAGTTCTCAGTTTTTGATTACATAATTACCAAATAACAATACGGTTTATTTAAAAAATACCATAAGCCATTGGCCTAGCTGTTCGATTGAATGGCTGAATATCATTCAGGAATCTAGGTAGTTGATCGGTTCCCTATTGTAAAAAGTCTAAGCGGTGAATCGAATGCCTTAGCTGCGATAGATACATTATACTTTCATGTATCTGTTGGCAAAACAATCGCAGTTATTATTCACAATACCTTATGCACAGAAAATTTCCGAATAAATCTACTACATAATGCATAGAATTAACTTTATTTTGTGTTGTTGTTGTCACGCCCATTGATGGTACCAAACAAGATGAAAATGAGGGTTGATTTAGTAGAATTTTGTGCTCGTAACGAGTTTTTAGTACTGTTGAAGTAAGTCTCGAAAGTCTCGAAATTCCCGGGACTGTAAACCTGAAAGTCTCGAGTCTCGAAAATGCCAAAAATCCTCGAGAATCTCGAAATTTTCGAGATCGAGATTCCCGGGATGAAAGCCCTAGTACCTACCTCTAGTAAGTATAATAATAGCTGGTGGCGCTGGTGCTGGGGCCGCTGGTGGTACAGTCGGCGACAAAAGCCATTGCACATGTGCAAATACCCTATTATCGGAATATCGAGCCCTAACCCAAGATGTCGTTTCATAAACGTCATTGTACGGACCGGTAAAGTGAAATACTGAAATTGAAAGTTAGAAAATAGCCATAATTGTGCTTTTCTCAATGACTGTATAGGTAGGTAAGTAGGTACAGTATAAAATAATATAAGTAATACATGACTAATAATTATTATGAGTCTCATGATGATTATAATGGTCCGATTAAACAAGAAATAGCGACCTATGTAGGTATGTACCTACCTACCCACTTTAGGTAAATTGAATGTCCTAACTTACCTAAAATAATTTAAAATATTCATAATCGAATATAATTAGGTACCTACGAATATAAACATGTTTAGCGACTTTTGACGCTGACTGCTTAAACAACTTTCACATAGTCTGGAATTTCGCCGCCGCACTATTGAGCTGAGATTTATCGCTCTCGATATTATGCGCAATGACTTTTCTATCATTATCTACCTACCACGTGCTATCATAGTAACTACCTACTATCAGTGCGAAATCACGCGATACACTCCTGGCCGCCCACCCTTCAATAACTTGCGTCTGTCTGTCTATCAATAATAATTCGTTAATTTTATTCATTGTTCAATAAAATTATTCAATGGGAACCATTTTGCAATGTTGGACAAGGCTTGGATCACAATGTGACGAATTCTGACGGTAAAAAAGATTATCAAGATGTAGGTAAGTATTACCTAAATAACGCAAATCTTCCCTTCTGAAAGTATACGTACATCTATATATTATATAAAAGCAAGAACTGACTGACTGATTGACTGACTGACTGACTGACTGACTGACTGATCGATCAACGCACAGCGGAAACCACTTGGTCTAGAACCATGAAATTTCGCACAAATATTCCTTATGTGACGTAAGCGTGCAATAAGAAAGGGTTTTTGAAAATTCAACCCCTAAAGGGGTGAAAAGGGGGTGCAAAGTTTGTATAGAGCAACGTGTTTTCTTGGTCTGATCAACTTCAAACTTGGCATTTATATTCTTTAAAAGATTTAATTAAATACGTGTTTCATCGTTTTTTAATATTCAACCCCTAAAGTGAGAAAAAGGGGTTGCAACATATTTTCATCCGATTTAGTTCATAATAGAAATTTGGCTAAATTATGCCATAAGTGACCTAGGAGTGCACTAAAATGTGATTTTTAAAATTCAACCCCTAAAGGGGTGAACAGGGGTTGTAATGTTTGTGTGTAACAACGTGTTTTCTTTGTCTGATCAGCTTCAAACTTGGCGTTTACATCATTTAAAAGATTTATTTAAATACATTCATAGTTTTTTAATATTCAACCCCTAAAATGATAAAGAGGGGTCGCAAAATATTTTTCATCAGATTTAGTTCGAAACTGAAATTTCGCACAAATATTCCTTAAGAAACGTAGGTGTGCCTATGCACTAAGAATATTTTTTTGAAAATTGACCCCCTAAATGGGTGAAAAATGGTTGCAAAGTTTGGATGGAACAACGTGTTTTATTGGTTTGATCAACTTCAAACTTAGCATCTATGTCCTTTAAAAATTTAATTAAACACATGTTTTTTCTGGTTTTAATATTCAACTCCTAAAATGTAGGTAGGAAGTGGTAGATTTTGGTAGAAAATGATAAATTAACGGTAGTAAATGGTAGATTTTTGGTAGGAAATTGGTAGATTTTTGGTAATAATGGTAGATTTTGGTTAAAATGGTAGATAATGGTAGATTTTGGCAAAAAATGGTAATTTGGTAACATTGATAAATGACAAAATTGGGCCGATGACATCAAAAGAGTCGCAGGCAACTGGTGGATACAAGGCAAATTGTCGTTCGGTGTGGCGGTCTAAGGGGGTGGCCTATGTTCAGCAGTGGACGTCTTCAGGCTAATGATGATGATGATAAATTTGGTAGATTTTGATGAAGATGGTAGATTTTTGGTAAAAAAGGAAGCTTTAGTAAAAAATTATAGATTATGGTTAAAATGGTACATTTAATTTAGGAAATTGTAGTTTTTGGTGCGAAATGGTAGATTCTGGTAGGTAATGGTAGCTTTTGGTATTACATGGTATATTGGTAGAAAATGGTAGATTTTTGTATAAAATGGTAATTTTGATAGAAGATGGTGGACGTCGTACAAACATGTTGGATATCGCATATCGGTTGTCGATGTCGAACTCGAGGTTATTTTTAGCTATTAGGAATTATGGTAAAATATAATTATAGTCTGCGCGGACGAAGTCGCGGGCAACAGCTAGTAATACATATACCTACTCTCAGAAAACATAATACCTACCTACCTAATCACTGCAATGCAATCACTAAACAAATACATATTCTAACCTCTTTACTGTAGTGTCCAAGTGCCTGAGAATATTTATATAGCAATAAAACGATTTGACCATTAACTAATACTCCTTTAGGCCCAAAGCTTTTAGCGACGCCGTCTTTTCCAAGTGTTACCTACGACGATCTGTTGCTTGTGAGGACCAACAAATAGGCTCACCCGCCCACAGCCATCTAGGACACCTTTCCTGACTGGCAACACTTTTCCTGACTTTGCCCTAAAAACAGATAATCGATCGCCCAAATCATGTTTTTCCAAGGCTCAAACGTATGACTGCTACGTAAACGTTTAACTAGTACGTACCTAAACATTCAGAAAGGAACTTGGAAGGGCATGGTCCATCAAAAGTCAAGCCCATACTTAAAACGAACGCTTTACAAAAATATCTGGCCTGCGCTGCGCGGCAATCGAACCCACAACCTCACGTTTCTTAATCGGCTCGTCAGCACAGTCATTACCTAACTTGCCGTGTTTATGGGAACGCCACCTGACCGTTCTCGTATTTTTTGATTCGCTAGATTTATTATCTTTTTTTAATATCATTATAAAGGTATCTCGCTATCCATCCGAGGCTTACCGGTAGCACCCGCGTATAATTATCACGTTTTTTACTTGGGATAATTTTGCATTATCCCAAGATAAAATTAAAACAGCCTAGCACTTGACAATAATGTATCATTGTATTGTTACAGTACCTACCTAATGAAATAATTTTCTGAATCAGATCATATCATCAGTAGGCCTAATTCCATAATTCAGTAGGTAATTAAAAATATTTAATTTTGCTGGTACATTTCAAAATCTGTATTCAAAAAGTGTAGGTACATAACTTAAATAAGTTAATGTAATTATAAGTACATGTTTGACCGCCATGGGTTTTGATGGTAAAGGTTTATGTGGAGTATGCAGATCTGGAAGTTATTGCACATTTTAGCCTTCAACCCAGACCTATATCTCCTGTGGACTAATGCCGCAGACTGAACACAATTTGCTTAAACCTGCACTTTTGCCCACAACTTTGACCATCTGGGCTACAAGTTTCTTTTTTCTCATTTGACTTTCATTTCATTGACGTCATTCCCCCATAGTTTATCTTGATCAAAAGTATCCCTATCCTTCCCCAGGATTCATACTATCTCCTTACCAGATTTCATCGAGATCAGTTCAGTCATTAGCTGTGAATACTTAACAAACTGAGTTACTTTCAGAATTATAATATTCAGGACTATGAATTAACAAATTGTTTATTACATAAGCTTAATATGTTTGTGAAATGTAAGATATGGAATACAATTTTATAATTCTGGACAGAGGTTATCTAAAAACTGATACATAAGACCTATGTGTTAAAACACAATCAAAGGTGCAAGTTTTGTTTACAATAGGTGTAGGTAGGTAGGTATACTACTTAACTATTAGTGCTATAACACAGCTGGTATCTAACAAAGTTCTATTGTTTTTTAAATAAAAGTCCAATGAATATCTACATAAATATTTAATCTCTAACTATAGCTACACTAATATTTAATATGAGAGATTATTAGTACCACCGGTTTCCTTCTCCTCTTGTTCCAATATCTCAT
Source organism: Hylaea fasciaria (assembly GCA_905147375.1). Lineage (NCBI taxonomy): Eukaryota > Metazoa > Arthropoda > Insecta > Lepidoptera > Geometridae > Hylaea > Hylaea fasciaria. Next base: position 11,197,262 of record LR990193.1, on the reverse strand, counting down.
TAGCCCACTGTTCTGCCTGTTGATACCTCTTCCTCCTGAAGTGTGGACGGACTATTGATTTGTTCACAACCACTACTGCAGATATAATTGAAATGCCCATGAATATTTTCACTGGGAGAGTGGAGTTTGCAAACCATCTACGTATCGCGTCCATGGCTCATTCAGCCTCTTTTTCAGGTGCAGGCTCGATAGCTGTCGTAGACGCGATATCTGGTCTCTTAGCTCGAAAATAGTCGATAAACAGAGGCCTCCAGATATAAACACCGCTAATTACACCCAGTACGGTCACTAATATAAATTGGCTTCTAGTTATATTTTTGGGTTTTCGGATTCGCATGGTAGCGTGGAAACGTTGGGGAAGAAGGTTAAGCTGTAAAATAAGCACATGATTTCACAAGGGGGCTCATAAAAAATGTTTCATAATATGGTAAGCGAATAAATTTCAGGTTATTTTACTTTACCTCTGATGGCTTGTTTGTTACGTCATACTATTCAGCTGATTTACAACATTGTTTTCTGACAGATAAGTGGAGTGATGACATGACTGTGGCAGATATTTTTTTTTGTTTTAGTAATGGTTTCGCACGGTTATATTTGCACGGTTATATGTGCATATAGCCAGTGTCAAGTATTTTATTATAATAAGTATTTCTTAATTTCACATTAAGAAAGTTTACCGCTTTTATGAGTGCGTGCAATATCTACCTAGGGAGTTTTGGCGGGAATCCGATAGTGAGACGTTGTTGGTTTTGTATTATTAGCTCAAACTTGTGTTTCTTCGAGTGTTAATGTGTAATATTGGTGGAATATTAACCATTAAGTGTTCGTTAACGTGCACGAGTGTAGGCGAATGATATAAACTCAAAAAACGTGTCATTTCGCATTTTTTCCAAAACTCCCAGGAAGGTTCAGTAAAGCATCCACTACTTTACTGAATCGTGACTTTGACGCTGTAAATAACTGACTTGACTACTTGACCACGATTGCTATATTGCTGTGACTTTCTTAATGTGAAATTAAGTAATACTTATAATAATAAAATACTTGACACTGGCTATATGCACAAACCGTGCGAAGCCAAGACTAAAACAAAAAAAAAAAAAAATATCTACCTAAATAGAATGGGAGATTCGGTGTAAAGTTATCTCCCGTCCGTTCTTTCCTAACATGGCGTTTAGAAAAGAAAATACTATTTAAGTAGTTCAAGCGGTATATTATAAATCAATTACAGAAACTACGTCTACCTATCGTGCCCGGGGGGTGACGACTGATGCGCCCCACCTGCACCTTGCATTGCATTAACTCGCGTCAGCAGAATGCAATGCAAACGTAATAATGTGTCGCTACAAAAGTCACAGCAATATAGCAATCGTGGTCAAGTAGTCAAGTCAATTATTTACATCGTCAAAGTCACGATTCAGTAAAGTAGTGGATGCTTTACTGAAACTTCCTTGGAGTTTTGGAAAAAATGCGAAATGACACGTTTTTTGAGTTTATATCATTCGCCCACACTCGTGCACATTAACGAACACTTAATGATTAATATTCCACCAATATTACACATTAACACTCGAAGAAACACAAGTTTGAGAAAATAATACAAAACCAACAACGTCTCACTATCGGATTCCCGCCAAACCTCCAGATATTTTGTTTCTTGATCTATAACGGTGTGATCTCTCAGTTCAGATCATGGATGAACTACTCAAAAGGATTGATTGAGTACTGCGTAACAGAAAATAGACCTAAATGCTGTCAACATAAAGTTACTTTCCGTAAGTATACATTTCGCAGTCATCGATCTTTTTGGGCAGTACATCGATGGTTCAGATGTGCACCTTGCGAGAATCTCAGATAATTTTCAGTTTTCTAGGTCTAAATCAGGTAGGTAGGTAACCTACAATATTGATGTCACTGTCAATATCAGATTACTAAGATTTGTCAATGTCAAAGTCAAAACTCATGCAATGCATGGTCCATCCATGGTCCATCCAAAATCCAATCCAACCAAATCCAACCAACCATGTTTCGAAGTTTTTGAAAGTTTTCGAACCTACTGTTATTTCATGTACATTTAATTTTAATTAATTGTAATTCCAGCGAAAAGTGAAGTGGTTGAGCTTAGTATTATTGCCTGATTGAAAAACACTGACATGGTTTCGATACCAAGGACAGTTCCTAATATATTAATAACAGGTAAGTAAAGATCAATTCCGTAACCATTCCTTGTAAAAATACAAAACAAAATAAAAAAAAATTCTCAGGGACACCTGGTGTTGGAAAGTCTACTATTTCCCGGAAGCTAGCGGATAGAACTAAATACACATGGAGGGAAGTATCCAAATTGGCAGAAGAACACAATTGCTTGGATGAATATGACCCGGAGTATCAATGCCCGTACCTCAATGAAGACAAGGTACCTATTTATTAACAGGAAAGCTCAGTTGGTTCTCACTTGGAATTGCACATTAGTCCGTCGTGGCTAACTCCCTCAAGAAGAAAATCAGTAGCCAAACTTCCCCCTATCATGGTATTCCGGGAACAATCCTTGCTTTGGTTATATGCCTTCAATACAACTTTTCTTGTATTTTTTTTCCAGTTATTAGACACAATGGAGGGCATGATGGCAAAGGGAGGCAACATTGTAGACTACCACGGTTGTGACTTCTTCCCGGAGAGATGGTTTGATGCGGTTTTTGTCATTAGGACCAACAATACTTCATTGTATGACAGACTAACAGCAAGGTAAATAATTAGTTACTCGTAACATCTGAATGACAAGTTATAAATTCAAATTAGATGGGAAATAGTCTCAGGACAGACCTATTTCTATATCTAATTGTGAGGAATAAATTAATTACTTTTCAAACAAGATTATATTAGTATTCAACTTCTACGTTAACCCCCCCATGCAATCTAAAGCATTCTGAAAACTGGCTGGGTCAAATAAGACATATTGGTATGCATACCTTTTCAGAGGTTACACCGGGAAGAAGTTAGAAGACAACATCCAGTGTGAAATATTTGAGACTCTCCTAGAAGAGGCCCACTCCTCATACAAAGAGGAAATTGTTCAGGAGCTCCAGAACGATACAGAGGACCATGTCGAGATGAACGTTGAGACTATTGTGGAGTGGATAGAGAGGTGGAAAGAGGAGAATTTATAGTAAACTGTTTCTACAAATTATGTTTCATTCTTATTATCAAGCACCTTCTATGTATGAGTTGTCATATGAAATTTTTTACTACAATAGAAATAACTCATGTCTATTCTATGGACAGGTGTTCATATTTTTCTGAAACTAGGACCTACATTTCAGGATTATGACCACAAAGTTGAAATTAGCACTGTAGTAAGGCAAGAAAATGTTACTACTAACAGTGTTGCAATGTATAGAAACCGATAAATTGAAGAATTTCATAATTAATTTTTCTCAGTCGCTAAACTACCTCACTCAGACTTATTACATACAGTTAGAGGACCATAAAAAAAACAACCTTATTGTTATAAATACAACCTATTTATTATTCCACGACATAAAATAAGAAATGCATTCAATATTACTGTATTTAGTTCCATCTAAAATTAAGAAACTGGCATGTGAACTTGGCTCGACACTTATCAGTAAAGAGCCAGTCTATCTAGCTTTCTATGGGAAGACACCCTCACTCACACATGTGCATTCTCACACAGATCTTTCATGGAAAGTTACATTACAACTTATGTCTACAATTCCTCCTTCTTGGCGTTGCCCTTTCGGTCCCACCCCTTGAGCTCGTTGGTGGCGTGCTCTGATACGTATTTGATGAAATCTTCGAGACCACGGCCGCCCTGAAAGAAACAAACAAATAATTAAGCATTTTAAATAAACATCAGTTCTAATACAGTTAATCGTAACATTCTTCAAAACTATTATCACCAAAATAATACCTTGCAGATTTTCAAAAACAGATAATTCCAAATGAAAGTATTTATATAACAATGGTTTGATAGATACACACAAATTGGGTTATGCTTAATTTGGTAAAAGCAATGAATGTAAGTTAATGTTTTCGGGTAGCCCCTGACTAAACTATAATTTGCTTATAGTTTACAGTTTGCTCCGAGTTTTTCGGCAAGTTTACGCGCTCGACATTATTGAAATACGCATTAGCGTGCGCTTTGTATGAAGATCCTGTACAGCTGCCCTACCGGCGCGTTTATGAACTAAAGCTCTTCATACAAAGCGCGCGGTGACGCGTACAAAGTCGAACGCGTAAAAACTCCCACTAAACACAGTACTCTTATCAATGTAAAATTATATGTAAGTAAAAACTTACATTGTATCTGACAGCCTTGGCATGTGAATCCTTGGGCTTCCAGAAGATGGTCGGGAACCCGGAGACATCAAACTGCGACTTGGGCCAGTCGTTGGCAGTCGCATCAATCTTGATGATGTCCACTTCCTCATTCTTGAGCTGTAAATGGAATTTGGATTGGTCACAGAAAATTTCAACTCAACAGTCATTGAAGTGATGAATCACCGTGATTAATTGTAATCAACTAATTTGATCTTGATGGATTAATTTTCAATCCTAGTTGATCACTCATCTCTATTACAGTGTAATTTTATTGTCAGAATATTTTCATAAGTGGCAAGGTTACAGTTCCAATTTCTGAATACCTGATTCTAGGAACATTATGGATCCATTTTTGAAGAGTACAATACAGTGATGTGTTCGTGACGCGTTAGTGTTTGAATCAGCAGATAAGATTCAACTATTTTGATTAATTTTGTAATCTGATTTTATCAATTTTCATATAAAGCCAAGTCAGATCAATCAAAGGATAGCCGATAATACATTAAAAAAAAATGCCAGTTACACTCAGGCTAAAAGTCAATCACCAGCCCCTTGAGATTCTAGCCGACTAACTTTGCACAAGGACACTTGTGCCTGTCTGACAACAATAACAAATCGACTGTCTGCGAATGAGCCGAAACATACGAGGAGTTAAAGTAGCAATTATAGCATTATAGCACCCACCTTATCTCCGAGCTCGTCCCAGATGGGGGCCAGCTTCTGACAGTGTCCGCACCAGGGAGCGTAGAACTCGATGAGGGCGTCGCGCCCGCTGTCCGTGACCAGTTGCTTGAAGTTCTGGCCGACGGCGACCTTCACCGGGCCGGTGTTGTCGGCCGGCACCGCCTCGGACTTCACGAACGGCTCCAGCTTGCCGTCGAGGAGGTCCTTGGTGAACGCCAGGAGGTTCTCCACACTGGGGGCGGGGAAGTGGTGATCACACTTGATCTCACGTGTGGTAGAAATCACTTTGATCATTCAAAGCTGTATGACCGTACGTTGAGCTACCATTAAATTGTCCTATTATTAAAATGGGTAAAATATTAAAAATACAATCATATTTTTTATGTCCCAACCACCACTGGGGGTGGATGGGCTAAAAAATATTATTGGGTATAAACAATCGAGGCGAAGGCCGACATACTTTGAAAAAGGGGACCTATGGCTAAGTTGGTACTACAATAGGCGTGACGACAGTATCAAAAATCGTCGATTTAATCATTTCAGGGCAATCTACATACAAAAATAATTTAAAACACTGGTTAAGTTTTATTAAAAATAATCAGATTATTAAGATTTTCAATAAAATAAAACATTAAAATATTGCAATCGGCCATTTTGATTGAAACACCAATCACAGCGCATGACGTCAAGCTTAGGTAAACTCCGCTGATACCAATGTATTTTGTTGTTGTGAATACGTTTTGTGCTTATGGAGTGTTTTTTTCTATTATTTAACGTGTGATTTATCGACTTTAATCTACAATATAACAATGGAACCAAGCTTTGAAAGGCAAATAGCTATAATTTGCCTAGGATTGACATATTAATGTTTGGCGATTTCCTCGCAACAAATAAAGAATTTTGCTCGTCTGAGTTCCGAAACGTGAAGACCTCTTTGTAAGTCACGTCAAGAATCATAATTCTTCGTTTCTTAGGGTTTCTTCTATATAGGGTCGCTCAGTTGTGTCGGATGTTTGTGTTTTCCTGTATGATTGGCATGTAAATTTATGGGGCATACATCCTAGTTTCATACGTACTGGTGATACTGCTCCCATCACATGATACTCCATATAATTTTCCATGTCATTTGGCAACTCAAAAAGGAAAACGAATAAATTTGAAAAAGATGATAGCCAAGACCAAAACAAACATAACCTCAATAAATTAGTTATTCCATAGCCTCATTGATTCAACTATTTCATGTCAAACAAACATTTTAAGACCTATCATTACATGATAACGTAGTCACATCAAAGTGGTTTTCACAGAAGTTTCGCCGTGCGAGCTTTAACCACTTAACTCATAATATTTTCTTGTTTGGAACATGTACAAACACTTTGTTGGGTGTTCTTATTGATGTGTTTTACACTGCGGTACTGCACACCACTTCTAAGCTTCGGAATTCATTTTTATTACACTAATTATTGAAATATTTTGTTAAAATTCTACGTAACGTATAGAAATAATGACACGTTTACCTAGGCGTGACGTCACAGACGACGCCATGACACCGGCGAGCTGTTTTGGCGCACTATTTGAAAAAATATTAGATAAATGGTTTTAAACTTGTTAAACTCAAGTTTATTACCGAAATAAAGGTTTTTTCGTAAATAGTAAATATGTACCGTCATTATGGAAGAAAATTTCAAAATCTTTCGCCACGCCTATTCAGTGCTAACAACGAATACACAGTTCTGGGCAACATGGCCAGGCATAGCTCTCACCAATCGATAGGCAACCTGCCAGTCTCGTTACTATAATTTTAAAACGATGGTTTTGAAAGGGTATCAAGGGGTAAGTCGGTACCTGAATTCGGTGCTCATGACGAACTTGTTCCCGTCGGCGTCGCGTCCCGCCACCACGGGCTTGTCCTTCGGGAAGTCGATGCCGAACTCGTTCAGTTCGTGCGTGAAGTCGTCCTTGTCGCTCACTGCGAAGTTCGCCTCGGTGATTTGTTTGGCGACCTGGTGGGAGTAGTTTCACTTGTCTTAGGTGCGAAAGTCAAACAATAGTTCTGTTATTACGTCACAAGTCCCTGCTAGATCTACGCGACCATGTTATGTGGGCCATGTATAGGCAGAGCTATTATTTGATATTCGCAGCGACTCGTTTTTTTTTTTTTTTTAGTTATGGCTTCGCACGGTTTGTGCATATAGCCAGTGTCAAGTATTTTATTTTAAGTATTTCTTAATTTCACATTAAGAAAGTCACAGCAATGTTATAGCAATCGTGGTCAAGTAGTCAAGTCAATTATTTACATCGTCAGTCACGATTCAGTAAAGTAGTGGATGCTTTACTGAAACTTCCTGGGAGTTTTGGCAAAAATGCGAAATGACACGTTTTTTGAGTTTATATCATTCGCCTACACTCGTGCACGTTAACGAACACTTAATGAATAATATTCCACCAATATTACACATTAACACTCGAAGAAACACAAGTTTGAGCTAATAATACAAAACCAACAACGTCTCACTATCGGATTCCCGCCAAAACTCAGCGACTCGTTGGCGTGTTTGTTGTTTGTTGGTAAATACATAATAATATAAAAAAATCATAGCCCTCTTTCGGCAGTCGAGTAACACTATATATTATAGTCGAGGTCACGCCAGCCGGGCGACCTACTGCGCCAGCGCAACAATGTCACAGGTTTTTTTATCCGTCATTTCTTTATTATAAATATAAATAGTTTCAGTATTTGAGGCATGGCAACATTAAACATTACCTTGAGCACACGGTTCCTCCAGTAGTTGGTGCCCTTCGGGTTCTTGACATAGTCGACGTCGAAGTACGCCACCACCAGGGGGTTGGTGAACTCTTGCAGGTTCTCCTTCTGCCGCACGCCGACCAGGCCGTGGCTGGAAACGGAGCGAGGGTAAGTTGTGGGGGGGGGGGGGGGGTCAAAGATGTCTAAGGGGGTATAAAAACAGGAATACATGCTTCAACCACACATCTCAATGGTTCAAACATGAACATAACGTGTTAAGTTTATAAATGCTCAACGTGAGACTTAGTTATCAAAATTGTCGATGACATAAGTAGTGAGTTTATCAAGAAATGAATAAATTAGCGATAACTACGTTTCATTGTTTGAGTTTAACTATAGCCCGCTATTGACTTATCACTCACTGTCTATTTAAAAATCCAATTCAATCAATTACATATATACAAAATTCTTCAATATTCGTAGTATGTATGTATAATAATAAATATACTGTCCCAATATTTTGAAAATTCTAGACCTACTTAATCTATAACATTTACTAAACATAGCTAGATACGAATTTGATTTCTTATGAAAGTGCTAAGGTACTTTGAAGTCACATTTATTTTGAACTGTTAGCGAAAATACGCCTCGCCTGCCGCCGCCGTCGGATAGAAAGGTGAACGACCCGATTCAAGGCAAAGGTCGCCTCAAACGTCACTATGAACTGTTATTTCATGAGCCTAACTTTCATTACCATCGTGTAATTAACGGAAAGCGTGGGGGTAACGACTTGTAATGCCATGGCGATAGCCGTGCATAGACTTCCCCATTGACGGTTCCATGAGAATTCCCATCTTTATTAATGCTACAAAGAGAAAAGATTTGTTTGTTTATTTGCATTGAATATGCTCCGAAACTACTGTGCCGATTTGAAAAAATATTTCAATGTTGGGAAGCTACGCTATCCCCGGGTGACATAGGTTACTTTATATCCCGTAATAATTAACTGTTCCCGCGGGATAGTAATTAACGCGGGTGAAACCGCGAGGCATTTCTAGTCACTAATAGTCGTCTTGGGGCGAATTCTGCTACCGGTGGTGGCGATTCTTTTCAATGAGCTACGACTTCTAATCACATATAATTATAGTTCATTGATCCAGAACTGAGGTTATCCATACTAATAAAGTTCTAATTCCATCTTTTCATCTATTGTCAGAGAAATAACGATGGAAAAGAATATTAAAATTTGAAAAAAACCGTCTGGTTTGCGTGTGCACCAGGCGACCCTTTTGTAGTAGCTCTGACATTTAATTTATATTAATCGTACTTCGTACATTCAACAGGAAATCACTGTTTCGTTTTATGTTATGCCCCTCATATTATCTAATCTCATAAATTGACGTATAGTTATGTCATAACAAAAGTGCGAGAGGAAACATTACTGATGTCCCTACCGCGCGTAACTATTGACTGTGTGAAACAATCGTCGCCCGCGTAATTCCCGTTATATCGCAGGAATTTATCATTCTCTCTCGGGATAAAACATAGCGATTATTGTTTGAGAATAGTGAAGTTTTCTAACAGTGAAAGACTTATTTCGTTTTCGTCTGCGTGAATTTTCTAACAAATTAGCGTAATTAAGCTAAAACTGTCAACCATTCCAAACTTACTTTTTCGGCTCGCGGAATGCTCGTCGCAACACTAATAATATGAACTTTATTTCGAAGCCATTTCGATAGTTTTTCGCACCGACACACATCTCGGTTGTGCCTCAGATGTTCACATACAAAGGTCGTCAAAACAATACCCTATAGTGTGTCCGAGTCGACAAAGCGGTGATGCGTGCACTCACTAGTTATCCTTGATGAACGCCTTGAGTGAGTACTTGGAGTCTTCTTGGTACTCCACCGAGGAATCCTCGAATTTGTTCTGGACACGCTTGGGCCGGAACAGAACCACGTTGTTCCTGAACAATGGAAGAAAACCGGTTAATAAAACTAAAATAGTAGGTATTAGTTAATAAAATAGTAATTTTTTCCATAATATCCCATTTTTATTGCAGTAACAGCACCTGTTTATATATAGGACTATCTTAAAAGGTCATAGGTGTTAAGCAACATGACTCAGAGGGCATTTCACACTGTACTACCAATGTCAATGGTATGAAAGAGTGCATAATTATGTTGTTACAATACATTACAATACATTATTTTCGTGAAAAAAATGCTTGTATTTTATTGAGAATTTAACGTTTATTATTTGTTTTAAATGCCACTGTTGTTGGCCACCAACTAATAACTCGATTGTTCTAAATTAAAACCGATAAAGTTTCGTTTTCATTTATCTGACATGTATACCTAATCATAATGAGTTATTATAACTAGACATGCAAAAGAATCGATTGTTGTAGAAACTAAGTATACATGTGAATCGGCGATAAATTGCACAAATCGATTAAATATTATAACGGAATAATGAGGCTTATCTGCGGACCTTCATGGTCGATGTTACCGCTCCGATTTCAAATCGAACGAGATTTAAATTAACAACATCAAATACGTTACATGTAGTAAATGTACACGTAGTTTAAAATGCATTTTTTTTAAAGATTAGTACTTAATATAAATAGGCATGTTCGAAAATAGGACAATTTCTAAGAACATAATTATCTTTCTGTCCCTGACAGTTAGCATAGGAGCCAAGTCCCTGTTCAAAAACACACCCTGTATCGTATTATAGACAATGTGCTAAACAAATAGAGCATAATTATTATGCAAGTGTATACAATATACGATAACAGGGCATATTATGCAATTTGTATTAAATTAAAGCCATTGTTTGATAAAATATATAAAATGTTTTTAATAACTGAATATATTAGGGGGCGTCCATAAATTACGTGAGGTGTTTTTTTTAATTTTCTGCCCCTCCCTCCCCCCCTGGTGAGATGTCGTGAGATTTTATTCAACCCCCTCCCCCATCCCCCAATCTCACGTGAGATTTTTCAAAATGTGAGTTTCTTACGTAAACGCGTTGGATTGTTATTGTAAAAAGAAAAAAACTAATTTGCTTCGTGCTTTTATTTACGACTAGTTAAGACTAGTAATCAATATTGCTGAGAGTTTAATTATAAGTGTAATAAAAATTTAACAATAGAATACTTAAATCGTAACTACTGTGATAAAAAAAAGAATACCTACTCTAATTCAGTCCATGGAGAATCATGCACGGTCTCAAGAGAGACTATTGGAACCAACATGTCCATATGATTTTCAGTAAAATCATCTGCTCCTTCAACTTCGTTCTGATCTAGCCACTCTAAGCCATTGGCACTTGCACAAAGTAACTCATTAGCTCGTCTTGTGACAATCCGTGAGGGTCGCACTTTGCGGAACATACGCGCTTGCTTGGCTGGTGCAATGTGGGCTGATCGCCTGTGCTCTGCAGCTCTTGTGCTAACAAAGGACGGGTTACACTGTACCGTAAATTCAGATTAAATTGAGCTATTTGGTATAAAACAAATATGGTGGTTTGACAGTCAGTAAATGTATAACGTCGAAGTATGAATGAAATTATTTTCTTTCGAACGAATTAGTACATGATCTTAATCGTATTACGATTACGCTTAAGATTAAATCTTAAGCATGTAGGTGCAATCTGGATTAAATGGACCAAAATAGTATAATTTTTTTTTGTTTCAATCAGAAAAAAAATTGCGTGATATTTGCCGAGACCCCCCCTCTCTCCAACGTAAGATTAGATGAGATTTGACTCGACCCCCTCCCCCCCTTAAACACCTCACGTAATTTATGGACGCCCCCTTATACTGTCAGACCAGGTGGTGTTCGTACACACACAACTGCTCAAACACACATATATATATATCACTGTTAAAACAAAATTAATATCAATAGTTGTAGATTCAACTAATAGGATTGTTAATTAAACTAAAGCAAAATTAACTGTTCTCGCTTATTTAGGTTGGTACCTACTGGTAATTTCCATGAGGAATTTAAAATTGTAGGCTAGGTAATCATTTGTTTTTTTAAGTATTTGCCTGTTCGATTGTAGGCAGTTAGATAAGTAATAAACCGATATCCTATTAAGGGTTTATTATGGATACCTTAATGTAGCAAAGTTTTATAAATAAGTAGGTTTATATATAATGATGTGTAGACATCTTGGTGAAAGTTGATGGTGATGGTGATGCTACCATTGAAAAGGTGGCCCATACCTAGCTTTATTCCCAATTTATGAGGTATATGTAAGCCTATGAAATTATTATAAAAATATAGGTATTGGAAACTACAGAGTCCTCAGCACCATTATATTCACATTATTTTCCTTTATGATTGAATAAAAGCTGCATGTGAAATGAACCGGTCACGCAACCACTATAATTGCAATAGATGGATTGATAACACCTTTATTGCAACCTTGTGACAATATGTCAGGCACTCGGACATTATCATATATTGTGGAATGCAACAAGTGCCATATTCATATAATTAGTAGGTATAGAGGAATATTGTGAGACTAACCCCCGGTTTCTAGAATGTTTGTTGGCGTTGACAGTAGATTAAAACTATCGTTGCCTCTATCTGACTATAAACAAATGACAAGGGTGGCAATAGAATTAATCTGTTGTCAACGCTGACTGACGTTTCAGAAACTGGGGGTTAGTCTTATTCAAATGGCATGGAAAAGCTTGCACACACGTCTTTGGTCTCAATTCTTGTAGCAGTTGAAACGCGTTATTGCTGCAAGTAGCTGTCATAGTCACCAATTTTGACAGATTTCCTATACAAGAACTGTCAATACATCTATTCACCTATAGTTATCATTCAATAGCTTTGTGGCCTGTTTGAAGTAAATTATCTTAGCATACTCCATCCAAGCTACCTAACTTCGTCATGTATGTTTTTACTGAACTACAAACTTTATTCCAAAGCATTCAGTTTTAATTTCACTTGAATATAGATTTTTTTGAGTGGACATCCTTAGAGATATCTATACTAACATTCAAACCAAGCATTCTAGAGCTAGAATACAAGTCTAACATGTTAAATACATACTTGTAATTTGCCTTCTCCAAGACCTCCTTAGCCGTGCTGTGTCCGAAGACGGCCTCCTCGCGCAGTTTGTCTGCTGTCTTCAGGAACTCTCCCTTGAGGTCCGTCTCCTTCTCGAAGAAACCGATGACGACAACGTCGTCCTTGGCCAGGAAGGCTTCGTAGTCGGCGACGGTGAGCAGTTCCTTGGAGCTGGGTCCGACTTGGGCACGCATGTACTTGACAATGCCATCTGTTAATGCATAACTCTTTTGTGATAATGAATATAGGTACTATGGAGGTTTAGCATAATAACAAAGCACTGGCAGTTACAGATTATAGTACTACTGGTGATGGTACTGGTAGAGTGAGTTTTGTTTTCCTGTTTTAAATTCAAGCTTGAATTTTTTCCAGTCACTTGGTTAAAATATTAATTTAATCTATTTTAGTATTTTTAAATCATTCTTATCTTATCTTCAAATAATAGGTTAAAACAGCACAAATTCTTAGAATTGTTATTTGTATTTTGGTTGGAGAATATAATATACTCTTGATAAACAGACGGATTTTTGGCTTGAAGCCAATATGAAGTTTCTTGTAAGTAAGCATGGGTGCAAAGTTGTTTGTGTTCTACAAAAATTGGTGATGTAAAGAGGAAAACCTCAACAGCTCAGGCCCAGTGCAAAAACTAATTTTTAATAAATGTTGATAGCTTTGTTACATTTCAGTAGATTTTATAGAAATTCTATATTTTATTGTTGCCATTAGGTATCCCTACCTACATAGAGGCAACAGCACAGTGAATTTAACACAATATATTACAAATTAATTAAGACTGTCAAGTAATCTCAACCATGGAGATAAAAAACCATAGTTCATAGGCTGATAGTTCATGACATGGCACTGTAGGTATAGAACTTACTCGATTCTCTGGGGCCATTGTATTCTTGCGAGACCTCTCCCTTCCTGAAGATCTTCAGTGTGGGGTACCCCGACACCCCGAACTGCTCACAGGTACCCTTCCCGCCCTCAGTACAGTCCACCTTAGCCAGGATCACCGGGTTATCGTCGGTCTTCAGCGCGCCGGCAGCAGAAGCGAACTCCGGCTTCAGTCTTTTACAATGACCGCACCTAGAAACATGAATGGTTTGTAACGTTCGTAAATCGCGATACGCTTTAGAATTTTATTACTCACAGGAAATTGTGAATGACTTACCATGGTGCGTAAAACATGACTAGAGCGGTATCATACGAGGATATCGACGATGCCCAATCCGAATCCGTGAGGTCGACCACATCTTCCTCGGCGGCTTTACACAAATAAATAACACCTAAAAGTAATACGAGTTTGAGTGATCCTAACATTTTAATTTGTGCTTTTTGTAACAGTCGTGCGCAATTCCTCGCCGCCGAACTCGAGCTGAAAGAGCTAAAAAGAAATGAAAGGAAGGACAAGGACCGGAAAAATACACGTATGATGCCGCAAAATGAATGACAGATGCCGGCACAGCGTTGGCTGTTTCTGATTGGTCGATTCGATAATGTATGCGTTCATAAAGTCTCGACTCGAAGGCCTTCTTTTACTATAGTGTCTATTTCATAATTTATAAAATATATTATAGCTGATAACTGTCTAATTACATAAACGTCTACGTTATGTATTATAATAAATAAGTGTATGTAACAATGTGAAATAAATTATTCTGAATTTTGAACGATATTATTTAAGGCAAATACAAAAGTAGACTTTACCTCCAGTGAGTAAAGTAGAATATTGGCTGCACTTGGGAGTACATATAATTTCTTACGAATGACGGCTATCAAGAGGTGTTACTAGGTCCTTCTCCAAAACTTATACTACCTATTTTATTAAACTAGTATTATTACAGCCGTATGCGTATGAGTTTTAGGCGTTAAGTTACAGTGTCATTTTGTGTTTTAGACATTCTGATGATGAAGGGTAATAAATACCATTCACGGCATGACTGCGCGAAGGCCCGTAAAATGAGAATGTCAACTGTTATTGATAGGTAATTTCGGTACAATTGGAATCGCAAACATATGACGATGTGAATATCAATCGGTCGTAAGATTGCCTTCTATCCTAAAAAGGCCTTAAATATCATTCTATTTTAATTGTTTACTAGGTATATCTACTGATAAAATGTATTTAATGTTAAAATGTAACGCATTGGAGTTGTCTGTAATGTTACTTTTTATATGGAAATAAATAAATATACCTAGGTAAATAAATAAATAAAATAAATAAATAAACTTCTAACCAACAACCACGTAAGGAGTAGGTAGTAGGTACCTACCTAAACAAAGTTTCCTAATTATTTCGCTCGCAATACCTACTGGTCAATGTCTTAAAATTGTCACATAATGGTAGGTTGTTGAGGTAACCTGACTTGTTTTTGTAGTGCTGCATACGACGTTACATTATTATTATATCTCTATTACACACTGCTGGCTTATGACCTAATTAGTTGTTAAACTAATAAGGAAAGTAATAATTATACTGATTATTATAGAAATCCTTTTGTAATGCAGGACTTTCATTACATAATAAAAAAAACTGTTTGAACTTTGTCGATTGATAGTGTTAAAACCTATAATCGTAATTACTATTGATGTAAATTATTTTACACAGATACAAGATCACTCACTTTCATTCAATTTACTTTTTTATACTCGTATAGTAGTTTTATACACTGTGCTTGGTAGATTTTTATCAAGCAAGGCAACACCTTTAGACGGCAGGCTTTTTTGTCAGTTGGCTTCGCTGTCAAACGAAAAATGGCAGCGACGAGTGTTGTCGTTCTGGACAGAGGCAACAATACAACTTGTACCGTAAATCTTTTCGGTAAGTACAGTTTCTGCCTTATTCCAAATATTGTTTCAATAATTCTGATTTAACATTCTGAGTTGTCATTTAATGTCAGAAATTTTAAGACTGCCGCATAACCTTTCGTCTTTATTTATTTTTGTATTCTGACGCGCGTAACTTAAAAATACTGAAGTGTTTGTTAGATAAGTAAAGGGTCTGCTAAGTAATGTAAGTTATATAAAATTGGCCGTGTGTGAACGTTAAAATGCGGATGTTGAAGTGTTAGTTTCGTATAGTTAGACGAGAGGCTACGAGTTTTTTTTTTCTGAATGAATAGAGTTGTCTGCGGCTATGTGACCTTGGCTGTTGGATTGTAGGAAGTAAATTTGTAGATACTTGCTTTTAAATTGTAGGTTGGTATTTGATGTACTCACAAAAAGTTATAAGTCATACTCTGCTAATATTAATTAGGCGTACCTACCTATTCAATATTATACTTGAAAAAGCTTCATCGTGAGGAACAGGGAAATAAATAATTAGCAACTACTTACCTACTTACTTTTAATATAAATAGAAAAGCATATGTTTTAAACATACATTTATAATTGCTAATAATTACAGCCTCTGTGCAGTTTCCTATATAATTATTTTTCAAATTTCAAGATACCTACCTACGTCATTTGGCTCCAGGCGATCATTACTGTGAACCAATTGCACTCATGACTCACACGTAGTAGGTACAGGTATATTGAGTATCATGAAAAGTCATATAATGTGGACTGCTAAGTTTTTAAACTTGAGACCAGCCTCAGGTTGAAGCCGCATAATTCCCCTCTAACTCTGTATTTCCCGGGATTCAACATATTCTTCAAGGATGACCTAGTTTCCTATTAGGGAAAAAATTTCAGATTCAGATCACTTGTTCCAGAGATTACCACCAACAAACTTACAAACAAACTTACCTGTTTATTACTTGACTGTGCAATGCAAATGCAAATGAGGGGGAATGTTTTCATATTAGTGAAGTTATCTCTGTTTCACTTAGCAGCATAGTGAATAAAATCCAACCCCCCTGCCTGCAGTATTGTGATCATTGTATTCTAAAATTACAAATAAATTTACTAATGAGTTTTTTTCATGAAAAACATGTTTTTCCAGGCAAACATTTATAAAACAAAAGAAAGATAATGTTATGTAGGTACCTACTGTAAACTGAATCCAATGAGCTCAAACACCATCAACTGAAGAGTACCATAGTATATCTTCTGAATTATACCATTCCTTATCAGATTAGCTCTGTATTTTAATTCAAGTGAGCAATGGAAAATGATACTTTTTATAACATGATTATGTTAAATTTGCTTTGCTTTGGGTCTAAATGGACTATCGACATTTGATCTACCATTATCAAATCTTATAAACATAAAATATCCATCTACACAGAGCCCCCCCAGGAGCCTCTTCTGCTATTTGGATAGGAGATGAATCCAACAGAGCAAAGATCATGAAAATCGGTCCAGCCGTTCTTGAGTTATAAATGGTGTAACTTATTATAATACACATACTTAAATAGATTTTTTTGCCCAAAAATGGCAACGTCACAGGAGAGTTATAACACATAAGATTATCATGCACCTACTATATTTCCGGTCTCAGCTGATTGATTAAGTTAGGTCAATGAGCTATCAAATATTTTATTTTGACCTGAGATAAGCAATTCATTCATTAATTTGACCATTTCACGGCTAATTGAAGCTATAAGCAAACAGACGAACTGACATCTACAAAAAGAATTAAAAATGTATTTTTGTCGCTTCTTAAATAACTGGGATTCTTTGGTATATTGAGCGCTTCATTCATAGTCACACAAACAAATAAAGTGGAACTTGGATAATTCGAACTTCGCTGCGTCGTTACCCTTAGTAAGACGAAGAAAAAAGGCACTCCCTTACATTGAAGTCCTATATAGGGGGCTATAATAGACTTTTAATGTACCTATATATGAATAACTCAAATAAAATAGGTACATAGTACTTCATGTTTGTTTTGTGTCCAGTCTAACAGAACCTAATAAATTCCGCAGGTGCCACAGTCGTGTCATGGAGAGTGAACAATCAAGAACAGTTATTTGTAAGGTAAGTGAAGTCTTCATTTGCCACAATCTGTGCGAGCATCGGCACTGCAATGCCGTTTCGGATAATCGTATCATTTGTTATGTTTAGGTAATTAACTTCAAACAAAAGGTTAGGTTGGGATTGACCGGCCTTTGTGTGAACGCCGCTGTGACTTGCAAAAGGGTGAATTAGGTCTACTTGATAATATGCAATCGTATAACGAAAAATGTGAGCTATGGTCATTTAGTAGCAAAAGAAATGACCATAGCTCACATTTTTCGTTATACGATTGCATATTATCAAGTAGACCTAATTGTTTACAGACTTATACGTTATTGAACATTCCACTATTATTTGCTCGGCCATAGAAATAATTTGTCTGTATTGGCTTGTAATTTTGTTGCCTATAAAAAAATATCTGACCACGTACAGATTTTCCTTTTAACCCCCTATCCAGAAAGTACATGAATACCATGGTATCAATTTTTCGCACGATTATTCCCAGTGGCACCACTAGTTCCACCACAAAAGGGGGAAAGTTCCATACGTTGCCACTGGTGAAACATTAGTCATAGAAGTTCCCAATCGTTACCAGCGGCGACGACAATCCCGTTGTTGGCACAAGTTAACTGAAATTGTAGATGACGCTGTTTTGGCTAAGAAATTTATATTTTTCTCAGTCAAATATTTCTACGTACTTTTGCTTACTAAGCATTTACTGTCTACAATATCACTTTCTATTCAGTTTCAGTTCCACACTATCACTTGTATATTTCGGATATGGTACGTTCTGCTGTAGGCCTGTTAACATAATTCTCTGCATCTGTTTATCTCTTATAAAATCTCCTAATTCCTTAATTACATACACAATATTTTATAGCCATCAACGCCTATCTGATTCGTAATCACTGTTAAACTTTCACCTTTAACTATCTGTTATTTTTATGAATTACGCAATTTGTCTTCAAATATTAGAAAATAACAATAAAACGAACAGTCAAATAGTGTTGAATAATTCATACAACGACCTCCGCAGTCAACATACAAAGTAATTAATAGTAAAGTTAGCAAATAGTTTAGTTAAGCTTCGCTTAGTAATTTCCATCGTGCGATTAAATCATATTTGACACCATGTAATTACAGCCCGGTATGGGTAATTATATTTACATTAATTTTATGCGGCATTAGCATTTGCATTAATAATACCCCGTTGGGATACCATTCGCGGTGAGCCATTATTTACAGCCCCATAGATATATCATGTCGTAACGAGGGACAGGCATGTGACTTAATTTAGATGATATTATACGAAGACGTCATTAGCACTGCCATAATATACAAACACAATTGACAGAGTGGTAAAATATTAAGGCCATATACTTATTTCCAACGATACTTATACCATATACTGATATAACCTACCCTGGCTACTTTGAAACAAAGGAAGTAAAGTCTCAGAGGGGTGACGAGCGCAGTACAGTGCATTGCAAGGTGGGAACTGCAACTGTTATGGGTAAGCGTGGCGCTTGCCATCATGTGACGTGATAATCTGTGACTAGGTACCATAAAAATACGGAACCCTTAAAATACACTGGAACTCTGCAATAAGTCTCGCATAATATCATTCAACGAAGAGACTGCTCCCAAAAACTAGTTTTAGTAGTATAAAAACATTTGCCCCATTTTGATTTCCGGTTCTCTGTGTGATGTGCCATATTATGTTTCATGAAGTCTGCCATAAATTACACCTGAAAATTATTCTGCAATCTGCGGAGTTGGGGTTTCCCTGATGTTGTTTATTTATCGGAATTTCCGTAATATTGTAGTGGTATTGTCCATTTTGAGAAAAGCCGTGTTTTTTTGCTCTTCTCATCGACGCGCAACGTGAAATTCCGAACGGATATTTAAGTACCCAAGACGTTATTGTATAATTGCTTACACAAATATAATATTACATTCCTATATCTATAAATAAATATTTATATCCCTAGATCCACAATAACCACATTAGCATCCCACCCTGATCAATCAGAGCAGTACACATTGGATTCTTTTACTAATGCAAAAACAAAGCTCCGAATGCTCAAAGCGTCTATTGAAACATCGATTTTTAGCAACGGCGGTAGCCATCAACCTAGCTCGAGTTGGCCATATGTGAGTGCGAAAAAAAAAACACCCGTCCCTGAGTGTATCCGCGTACAAACGACCGGCTTCCGCTAATGAGACACGGTCGATTACTGGAGATTTTGGCACCAGTAAATATCAGTATACACTATACAGCTCCCGCACCTTTTCCAAAGATGGATTCACAATTCTTTATAGGAGTAAATATTTGGGTGCTGATCAATGTTGGTCACGATTTTAATGGCAGTTGGGGCATAATTATAAGAGACATTGAATTGCTGGGCATTGGACAGTAAAGGAAGTATCTAAGCTTTACTTCAGAATATGAGTCTCCAAGATATTAAAATGCAAACACAGTTTACGATTCAATGCATCTTTAAGGAACTGCTTGAATAGAAAAAGTAAGTGTATTGTAATTTTTTTTTTAAGTACATGTTTTTCTAAGTTTCCATCCACACTTTCCAATGTTGAAGTTACGTATTTCAAAGGGGATACTGAAGTATATGAACTTTGGTCCTATTTTTGTAGTGGATGTTTTGCTAAAGTTGTACAACGTAAAGTTAAATAAAACACGTGCCCATGATCCCGTTAGGTTTCAATTTCAACTCATTCAAACCGAGATGCTTATCGAATTCATAGGAAATACATTAAAATGTGTCGATCTCGAGGCAACGATAAGACAATGGTGTGCCATGGTCTTCCACATCCGCTAGTTAATTGAATACAATGGCTCGTACGATTATCTACTTCTCATATACGCATACATTGATTTACCCATCAACC
Organism: Hylaea fasciaria; assembly: GCA_905147375.1. Classification (NCBI taxonomy): domain Eukaryota; kingdom Metazoa; phylum Arthropoda; class Insecta; order Lepidoptera; family Geometridae; genus Hylaea; species Hylaea fasciaria. Next base: position 11,176,589 of record LR990193.1, on the reverse strand, counting down.
TTGCTAAGAAAAAGTCGACGACTTAGTCGAAAGGTGATTTCCCACATCGCTCAGATCGTTATGTTTAAGTATTCAGCACATCACTTGGCATTTTATCGTGAACAATCTTGGTGTTCAGTCATTTGTCTAGTAACGTCGACTTTGATCAGGTTGAATGATTTGATTTCCGTCAAGCATCAGCAACCTCGTCTGCTCGACTGGGACTTTCAAAACACCTACTTTAAAACATTTGGTGCTACCCGCAGAGCGTGTTAAGCTGTCTCATGTAACATGGCATGGGCAATACCAACATCTGCGTAGAAATCATACTCAAATTTACTACAATTTGAGTCGTGTAGACCTTTCGTTTGTTTTGATGACATTTTGTGTGATTGCTTGCTTGATTTACTGATCCGTCAGTAACATTTTCAATGTATCATCAGCTTTATAATTCCGATTAATCTCTTCTAATGCGTTTCCAAGTGACAGCATTACCCCTGGCAATTAAACGGGAATCAATTTAGTGGTGGTGTGGCGCACGATTGTTGCGGATGCAATTTGGCGCGGGGACAAAAACTCGTCTCCTCGCGAACGGCCCTAACAAACGACCGAGTGCCGCTAATGATTCTATGCTCTATACATGTCTAACTATATCTTAGTCTGTTTCTACTCAGTAGTCTACATGCCTAACTATATCTTTAATTCTATGCTAGAGCCGTTTTCCGGGACTGTATCAGTTGGCGTAGTGCCTTTATCACTTAGAAGTGTGAATACTGTAGTAGTGTTTTGCATTTCTAAGCTAGAGTCGTGAACTGTATCGTTTCTTTAGGTAGAGGTGTCAATGTGTCCAGTGTACATGGTGTATCATGGTGGTTGATGAAGAATATCTACAACTATACAAGGATGTTATCTGCAATATCCATTATTATATCTTTATTCTCTACTTTGCGTCTTTAACTCTACTGCGCTTTTTCCTACAGTTGCAGTTGTTTATCTTTTGCTATGTTTCTGATAATGTTGATAGCATCAAGCTTTGTATCCGTTACGTAGACTTGTTTGTTCAACTTGCACAGTTTGATGTACATGCGAAAAGATTTAGGTAATTACTAACTTATACCAACGCTTTTCATTATGTTAAAAAGATCGTCACATTTGGCTCACCACGGGGCTTTTGCTGTCGATTGATAAATGTAAGATGACAGACAAAACTGCTCGATATAGGTACTTATGCCTAGAGTACCTACTGTTATAAATTCTGCGATGTTTCACAAAATGCCGCCTAAAATTTGTAGCTTAGTGTACACAAAGGTTTAATTTATACATTAACAATACTGTACGCCTCCACATTTTCACAACAAATTGTCGATACAAAATTGTCATACAATCACAGCTATTGTGTCGATCACGTCGCATCGCAGTATCAAATCAATCGATAATCATTATTGTATGCATATTCTGTTTCTTATCCATACATCTCATTCGATTACATTTTTCTAGTTCATCAGAGATCGGTCCTAATTTTAATGCCACAGTATTGATGGCAATTCAGTTGTTTTGATATTGGAGACATATTGGAAAATATCTTGGATATCTTCGGTCCCGGTTAGATTTAAGATTTGATACATTTAATTGCTCTATTTGAGCTACATTGTACATAATACCATAATTCCATCGTTGTTAAATGAAATTGCCTTCATACTTTTGGCTCTAGCAATTCAGTGCTTTTCAAGCATAAAAGCATTATAATTAAGTTTGTTCGTTGTCTAGCTTATAATGTGTAGATTTTTTTTACGTTGTTACTCGAGGCGGATTGTAAGTTTCATTAATACTGGTATAGACTACGGAGCATAACTGGAATGAGCTATGCCGTCCAATGTCCACTCGTTGCCCGGTTGTGCAAAAACTTGTCGGAGGTTCTCAGCACGCGCTCGCGCCCCCCGCTGCGCTTACCTATTCGGCACTAGTAGATGAAATGTGCAGAAAATTGTGAATGACTATAATTTGTCTTTTGGAAAATATCTGTGGTAATAGCTTGTTCTGCTTGAATGTTGTCACGGAAATCAACTCGTGGGCAAGTTGGTGGTTTTTATGCCCAATGTAGCTTATTGCTGAGGTCCCACACGTAACGTTGATCACAGCTCACATTTGCGTCATTAAATACTATAATATTATATTTGTGTGTAAACACACATAATAAAGTAAAAAGTGCCTGTTATGTACATTGTATTGTACACTGAATCGCGTTTTTAGTGTCCAGCAGGTAGTTTTAAATCTGGCAAATCTAGATTGTAGTTGTAGAACTATCTGGCTCACTCACAAATGCCTCGGTGACTGTATGATTGAATTAAAATAACAAAAATAGTAATATTCTCCAAAGATTTTGGACTATCATTACGAAATTGCGTGGTCCATTGTATATAGCACAATATTTTTCATTAGCGACAGCAAGGAATTTAGCAAATTAAATAAGCAATGCCCTGTCCACTCGGTCCCCTGGTGCAAAAAGTTGTCGGCGGCAGTGCCGGCACGCGCCGCTGTTCTAATATCCAATATAGTTTGTTCTCCGGAGTTTTTGCGCCTCCGCCGCCGCCCGACGTGACGCCCGCTTGACCCTTTTATGACTGAGGGATTTTTCGAGCCCAAACTATAGTTTTGATTAGGGATGCTGTTGCTGTCAGCCCATTAGGCAGGATGATCCTCTAGCTACGATCAAATTGAGCCTCCTGGAATTTGAAATTTAGTCGGCTATGTTATTTCCCTGTTGTGAAAATATTGTATCGTCTACCTATATGTTCCCATTGTTTACTTGAAGAACTAGATAGATAGATAGATAGATTTATTGGTAAGGTCCAAAGCTCTAATCAACAATGTCTGGTTAACTTTGTATGACACAGAAGATCTCCAAAAAAGTTCAAGCGACGACATCTCTACCGTCGCTTCAGACGATGTCGTAAAATTGACGCTGTTTCAGAACAACATTGTCCAACAATAGAGTGCACGATTACACAGCCCTAACAATCCGACATAAAGTGTCGGCGCAACCCTGCGGGTGGCAGGAGCGGAGCGCGGTGGCTGCGGCCCGCCCCTGCTCTCGGAGTCTTGTTTTTGTGGTCGCGTCTGCAGCCCCGAGTCGCCGGCACTTTCTTCCCGCCTCCCCGCCCGCCCCGCCCGCAGCCGCCGATGACAAATGGTGCCCGAGCTGCGGGCACCCCGCTCTCTCCGCCGCTAATGCCCAGATAATTTCATGCCGCTCCCGATGCACAGACAAAGCCGGGGTGACCGCGAGATTACACCATCGATCGGCGACGCGCCTCAATGAGTGCACCGAGGCTCGCTTCATGGACCGACGGACAGCGAGACTGGTTCATCGCGTCGTTACATGGAAATTGACGGCTCGAATATTTATTAACTTATCTCCCGGAGAGCCTATAGAATGTTAGCGCGCTGAAGCGATTGAGATTAGTGACTCAATCGAAACGGTAATCGAGAGTTATAATAAAGGTGGTGTACATCGGACGGCAGCGAGTCGTCTCGACGTGCTTAACAACTAGTCTTACACTTCGAAAAACAAAAATGAAACAAGACGTGGGTAAAGAATGTCAGCGTGAGGCAGCGGCCGACCTCTCCGCCGCCGCCGGTCACACGCCATTGACTCCGCTGAATAGTCAGCCTCTCCGCCACCGTCACACTATCTCCCGCCTTCCAATCTCGGATAAATCTTGATTTAAACGGTCGGGGTGCTGCCGGTAACCTTCGTTATATCCGACGGCGCGGCGGTTAAACTCCGCATTACACTTGTTACCGAGCGAAGCGGAAATATCACCGAATTATGCCGAGGCTCTAATTTAGACTCCTCAGAGCGATATTCTAGCCGTTTCGACATGTCATCATTAATAAAATGGAACCGTCACGAAGTGTCCACAGCTCGTGCTCGTTTGCCGTCGACGGAGTACACATGTTGCGTTTTTTTGCCTCCGCCAGTGACATCTAAGACATTGATTGTTCCACGCGTTGAACAGCTGTGGTGAAATATTAGAGCTCCGGTTGCTTGGGCCGTTTCCACCTCGCCAGATTTAGGGACCGATGTATAATTTAGTAATCCATGCAACACCCACCTTCATTATTCATTGCCTGATTGCACACTCGTGATTTAGTGCAATTATCCAGGTTTGCTAACTTGAATGTGATTTATATAGCACTTCGACGTGAGTCTATGACTGTACCCACCGTGATTATCATTTGCGAAGATGATTTATCACAATCAAGGCGATATTAACGTAGATTCTCGACAGACTTGACCTTTACATTGAGTGGTAAATAATTAGGAATTTCCAGATGCGGTCTAATGTAAAAATGGCAGTTTAGTTGCAAAGATTTTAATTAATGGGATTGATTGTCTGTCAGTTGGGATTAAGGAATGGGTGTTTAATTTTAGCCAGCGGAGATATCAAGTTAGCTGTTACTAAAGCGGCCATTACTTATCTTATTACCTTCCTACGCGGTTGCGTGGCGATCACAATTTTCGTCTGGTCGCGTTAGAGCTGAGACTCGGAGACTGCTTTGCTTGGGTGTAATTATGAGGACCTAGTTCTTGCACGCGATTCTCAAATGAACGCCAGAAATTGTTCACACAGATTGCAATCGTAATTCATGTGGCGTTATAGTATGGAATCCATACTATGGATGGATACACTTTGCCGTGAATCTACGTCCTTATTTCTTACTGGTTAAGCGGTTTAACTGCTGTGTCATCGATTCGTACAATCGTGTCTCTTGTTGTTGACAAAGTCTTAACCAATCACAGTTCATACCGAATAACCATGTTGAAGATTAGAAGTCAGTTTTCATGATACCAAATTGGAAATGGTTAAACGCCTAAACTTTTTGCTTGACTACGTGTTGCGCTCAAGATCTAAAATGGTACAGCGAACCGTCCTAACTCTAGTTACCACCGTGCTCAAGTGACGTGGATGACATCACCGGAGCTGTGCCTGCGCCGCCTTACATGGTAACACCGCGTATGATCTATCGACTAATACGTACTTGTGTCAGCTGTTGGCAGACACTATGACTGGCCCGACCCGCCGTCCGCCTAAATATGGTAGCATCGATGGCTTCACTACTTTGCTTCACTTGCACCTCGTAACTTTTTTTAAAACTCCAAACCCGTTCATTAACACCAATTAAGATGTTAGATTCTTGTCTATTTGTAGCTGTATAATATAAAAGATTAACATTGTTCTTGCTTTAAATTAACACATAATAAAATCCGTTTTACTTTCGTGTGATAATAATGTTATTACACTTTTTGTCGGAGGAAGAACATTATATTCTCAGCCTATGACGCTAATTACAATTAAATATACGCGTTTCAGAGTTCGCTAAGACTTAAAATGAAATTCGTTTCTAAAACAACATTTATTTCTAAAATGAGTATGAACGAAAATTAGCATATAGATACATTTATCAGTACCCTTGAGCAGCGGTGGTGGTGGTTTGTCTCCGAGATTGTGTGTAATCGGCTTATCTTGCGGGGTGTGTTGTTAAATTGGCGTTGTTAGTCGCCACCGGGGCCCGCTTCGCCCCACGGCCGGCCCGGCCCGGGGCGGAGTCTCCGGCTTATTAATCGGCTGTCCGGAGCATCTGCCGCGCTATTTACAGCCGCCTGACCCCTGTCGCCGAGGTAAAAGGAGTTTTGTTGCGCGACCACTTAGTTCTTGTGCGGACCACGTTTGTCTCCGTAGCCCCCGCGTCCACTCCACAAACAACATTAATTAGCCAACCGTAATGGTATGTCCTATAAGTGCGCAATACGCCAGAGATAAATTTGATCCAATTAAACTAAAGGTGGTAATAAATAATGAAAAATGGATCAGCACTTTGCCTGAAATGGTAGTTCTAATGGTTGGCCGGGGCCACCTGTAGACCCGTCGAGCGGGTTGTAAACAATAGACTGCTCATTGAATTAATGAATGCCACTTTGTCAGTTTGCTCTCTGTCTATGTTGATGGTTTCCTGGGTATAATTATTAACTTTACTCGTTGTTACATTTGGATGAATGTAATTTCCGTCAGTCTCAGCTCAAATGCAGAGAAACAGATACGTGCGCACCTATTTTTATAGTTAGAACATGATGTATTGACTCGATGTAATCACGCAGCATTCCTTCACTAGAATTCGGGTAGATATTGCATATTTGAGCTCTTCTTCCTATAACACTCGCTTCCTTCATCAACATAACAGTTGGCAGTGTTTTCTTAACTCCCAATCTCACCTCATTTGAATCTTCCACTGTCAGCCACAAAGCTTTTCCACGTGCCCCTCCATTAATCATTCGTCTGGCTTCTCTCCTTGTGGTCGCTTTGATGCTACTAAGCTCTCATCCCACTGTTACATATTAACATGAAGTATAATATAGTTAAGATTATTTTCCGGAAACGCAAACTGACTACGAACTATATTCAGGTATTTCGACTTACCATATTTTTTTAAACAGAAAGTGTGTTTAAATTTTAAGGTAACGACACAGTGTATCCTAAACCACCAGAGACGATAGTTTGGCTAGATAATTACGTGAACACATTAAATAAATATCATCACCAGCGTCGCAACGAGTCTACTAATAAACAGTACCTACATGGTAATGAATTATTATGAGTTCCGTTTTGTGAACAAAGTAACATTGATGTCGAAACCCGCTGAGCCTTCTGAATGTAGCTAAGATGGAAATAACCTGGCGGTCATGAAGATCGCCGGTAGCTCAGGCCAGGCCCATATCCTGAAACACACGTCGAATTCGAGTGTCTTCCATAGCAGAAGTTTCAGTGGCGATGGAGATTTCCCTATAAGGAGTATTTTTGAATTCATAGTAGATAATTGTTCTGTTCTAAAAACCAGCTGCAAGGTAAGCTGTGTATTATTCCAATGGTTCAAACTCCTATTGACATCACAAGCACAGGGAGTTGCGGAGTCGGATTTTCTTGCAGGATTGTTCACCTCTCGACTATGAACTTGGTGGGTTCCGACACTTCAGTCTCGACCAAGCTCACAAACATTGAATTGTTAATTCCAACTTAAGGTCAAATGTACATAATATAATTGATTGTAATCGTAACTCTAAAACTTGTAGTTACAAATTACAAGCGGATACAAAAACTCTTATGTAATTAGATTTTATTCATGTAGTAACATGGATAAAATTTAATGCGGCATTACATCTAATACGGCATAAGGAAGCATAAATCATGGCTATCCATCAACGCCTGCTTCTTAATGAATAAAAATATATGCAATTAAAACGTGTAAACAAATTAAACCTTTAATTCTTGAAGCAGACTTGATCAAAGGTATCAACAAAATTAGAGATGATAACTCCGAATCCACGCCAATACCCCCACGTGTAGCATTTGTACATATCCTGTAACTGATAGAATAACGAATGAGACAGGAATAATATTTACAGTCAGTGATCGTGATTACTAAACTAAAACAGCTATCGTCATGTCATGTCGTAAACATGAATGACACTGCATTACTTTAGGATAGCCTTGTCTTCAAAGGTTAGTAGTACCACACTGACTTCGCTACCGTATTTGAACGAACTGAACTACAAAATTTGAAGGACTTCTGAAGAATGTTCGAGAGAAATACAGAGAGAAAATGCAGATGAGTTCAATTTGGAAGCTCTATAACGATGAGTTCAGCCTGTTATATTCTTTGAAGGCATGGCATCATCCGAGATCCTAAATGCCAGAATGTAAGTAATATATTTTTGTTGTGAGGATTTTAATTAGAAGGGCGATGAGGTAAGTCCTGGTGCCCCAGCTCAGGACAGCAATGACCTGGCGCCTACGCGGGATCAGACACTTTCTATCCCACGCCCCGGCCCTGCACATTGCACAAGGTTACCCAGTGCAGGCAGTCTTTACACCTTGATATTAAATAGTCAAATTATTTAGGTTATTTAGGTGTCTATTGGATGATTTGGATGATTAATCTGATTTACACATAAATTACACTTTACTTAGTAGTTTTACTCTGAGGTCGGACACGAGCCCGCGGCTTCAATATCCGCTTTATCGTCTTAGGATGAGATAAAACAAGAAGAAGAGGTACCTACTTATCAAAATAATTTTATAACGTATAATGGCGACAAGGTTGGGGCGCAGCTTGATAGTTGATATAATAATGTGAATTCAGAAATTGTGGTAAAACTTTATAAAATGTCAATAACCGTAAAAATCCAACGACAAAATTAAGACATATAATAATGATACAATATTGCTTATAACGAAATTAATTCCATCGTCGTCGGTACATTAAGTGCTGGCTATTAAACAGTAGCGTGCCCTGAGTGTAGCGAAGAGTACACTTTAATGCTATAAAATATGGTTTTACGGAGTTTCGCTACCGGTCCCGTGAATAACATACGCCCAGCTAGGTTCTGCTCGTCCTAAAAGATATTCTAATTATACGCCGCACTGTGCCATCCCATCGATTATGCGACCTTTAATTTGCCGATGCACAGTAGCACCAAGCCTTTATAAGTTGAATACACATTTTTCCCACAAACAGGTTTTCTGTTCTCCCTATTAATATGTCAAAGTAACACGCTCCTAGTCATTAACTCGGTAGCGCTTCATTTAGGATTCACCCTTTTTGTTTGACTGGGTTACGCCACTTTTTTCAATAGCGCTCTGATTAAAATAATTAGAAGCTTCGTTATTATGAGGAAAAGTGTTTATCGAAACAAGAAAAAAAAGACAAATACATTGTGGCCGCTCTCTTATCAGCAATTATTTTTCTAAGTGGTTCGCCAATGCTCCCTACTTTTTGCGCGTCTTATGAATTATGTAAATGTATGGAAAAAACCGGGTGAGTTTACATTTTTATTGAGGCTAGCATTGTTCTAATTGCTCCTATATGTTCTTGTGCACCCTCCGGCTGCATATGCGACATGAATACACAAGCGTCTTCGACTATATAGCCATTTCCATCAGCCAGCGTACAAAGTTTCTGTAGAATTACGGTTAAAATTACGTCGTTATCGTTCCAGTTGTCGGTTACACATTGTTAGCCCGGACGGTTGCCGGGACTCGTCTCTGGCGTCTGCTTCTGCTCACACCAGGCACTGGTAACTGGAACTGTTCCATTACAACAATGTTGAGAAGCACTCTAGCTGCTTACAATCAATAGTGTTATGTATGCCGAGAACAATGAGGATGAGAGTATTATGGGAAATCGCGGGTCATACGGTTTTTGCTCACCGCGATTCGCGCAATTCCGCACACTCGATACAAGTATAACGGATAATCGCTACACATTTACACCTCGATTCTCCATTGTAGTAGATACTCGAAGCATATATTATTGTAAACGCTAAAAAATAATGTGCAGGATTTACGAGCATCCTGAGCTTCTCTAATTGGCCTCAGTCGAAGCAATGTGGATATTGCGGAGCAGTCCCATGACACTTATGAAGAGAAAGTGGCAGCGTCCGAAGTTATATTTATTGTCCGTATTTAGCCGAGCGAGGAATGCCGGGATGGGACGAGTCGGGAGCTGGTAAAAACTTGGCTGGTGCCGAAGTGGGAATGTATCGGTCCCCGCGGCGACTCATGGAGGAATTTCATCCGGAATCTCTAATTAAAACTTTATCTAGTCTCCCGGTTCGCGGAAATCTCGCTCGCCATTCCTCTCAATTGTGACTCGTCTAAACATCGCAAAATAAATGTAATTAAAAACTTTGTCCACCGTACACGTAGGTACATCCAACTATCTTTAGATTGTAAAGTTACAGTATTACGCCGAACTCAATTTGTAGCTTGCGGCGATCGGTCAAGTTTTATCATTCATTTTTATCTCCTTATTTACCGTCGGTTATTGCTGCATAATCAACATCAGCTCCGTCCAATTGCAGACGCCTATGAAACTGTACTTTATCGGTTTAAAAATGCAAATTATCTTATTATTACATTCTTGGGGGATATATCGAAGTGAATGAAACCATTGGTGTGCTATTTACAAGTCGGATAACTTTACGGTTCGCACAGGGCGCCATCTTCGAGGAGTCCTTATAAGGAGATCGTAAAAGATGGCTAGATTACATTAAGCATTTAACATTTACAGTTTTTGTATTATCATCTGTGAATACTTGCTTAAATATCATTTGAAAGGTGGATAAACTAGATATGAATTATTATGAATAGTAATTAGAACTATTGCAAGTTTAACGCGATGTTTGCGCAGATTATATTTTATTTGAAACCCCAGCACCTGGTTGATGCTAAAGGAGTGGGAGTTTTAGTTTATGCGCTAGATTTCCAGAACTCCGTGTTTATGGATCTGGATATTAATTAATTTCTTCTATTAATAAGCGTTAGCGTTTAGTCATTATCGCTCGGGCATTTGTCTACCTGTCATACAACTTTTATAGCTGCAGATAAGGATCGCTGGATTGTTGTCGTGCATGTTAGCAGTTGCAATCACTTTTTATTTTATAACACGACTTGTACATTGTTCAGGATAGGCGCCGCAGAATTAAAACTGTTTTAATTCTCAATGCTATCTCATTCTTTCTATACTTCGTTATTATCATGAGGATGAAATGATTCATGATTGGTTTCGGTAGGCAAAAGCAATTTTACACTATTTCGGGAGGACAAAAGGATTAGACTATAAAAGTCTTTAGGTTATACCCGCCGGCCGCCGCGTTCTGAACAAAACCTGTACTTGTCTGTCTATCGATTTATCTATCGATAAATCCTCGACTTTGTTCAGGATCAGAATAGAATAGAAGTATAATAGAAAATACTTTAGTATATTAAAATGAAACCTAACTAAATCTAAAGGTAGGTTTCGAACAATGGGCAAAAATACCTTGTATATATTTTTATACTAAATGAAACAACTAAATGTAAAGTACAATGGGTGCCCTTAACGCTAAACGCGATCTCTTCCAGTCAACCTTTCAGTTCAGATGCAGTCATTCAATCGTTAATTTTTGATCGAAATAAGACAAGCCTTTCAAAACGGTCCGGCAGCTTTGCCGCCGCGGATGACGAGCGACGGCCACTCGTCGGCCGTCCGCAAACTCCGAAATGCTAAAAATGGCATAAATAATTTATACGTGGCCAGCTCGCTCTCCGTTTTTGTCGCGTCCGACCTGTCCACTGATGCATTTATAATATAAGGGTGCTTTTTGCATCGTCCCCCGTCGCCGGTGGAATGCGATGGCTAAAATTGATCATGTTTGATGGTACGTGAGTTGCAGAGTAATGGGCGATGGCAGGGCTGCGGTGAGGCTTGGCTGCGGCTAAACTGTTGCGGTTCTGCCTAATGTCTGTGTGCATTGTATCTGTTGTAATGGTGCATTGCAATTGTCCGTGACGTTCGAACGTGCACGCGGTATTATGCACGCATCTGTTTGAATAGTCAGAGGCTGGGTTAGCTATCGTATGTTTTCATAGAATCCTATGATTATGACTTGTCGTCATACCCTGACAGGGTTATTATTATTTTCTCTAACGACATTTATAAGACCTCGATGTATACCTAACCATACGTTGCGATAACCTATTTAGTATTGAGTATGATGCTTGCGGAAGTTTGAAAGAGTTCAAGCTTTTCGAACGTATTTGAGGTGTTCCATTCTTTTACAAAACCCGTGAAGCTGTTTTGGCTACTGGATGCGCCGAAGGACCATTATAAACAAACCTCCTTCTGACAGTCGGATTAAAATAGTTTCAACATTATACCTAATTCAGTATCCTTATTAACCGACTTCAAAACGGAGGTGGTTCTCGATTCGGTTGTGTTTTTTTCTTTAAACTTGTGTAAATACAATTGTAAACGTAATTTGTTCTCCATTTACGCCAATGTATCTTTTTGTTTCAGTAAACAAGCCGTGTTCGATGGCAAACGGGCGATACGAGGAGGAATACCTTTTGTATTTCGTGAGTAGTATTACTCTTATTTATTGTCCTTATACAGCTGGTGCTTCTGTAGTATTGTATTTCTTATCTCTGTATTCTAAATGCTTATTGTAATGCACACGTATGACTAACCGTTTTGTCGGTATGCATTTGTTAGTCTACAAACTGCTGGTACTGGATTTGATTAATTACAAATGTTTTACAATTATGTTGCAGTTAAACCCCTTAATCAGACAAAAGTAGTTTTGATTGGCTATCAAGTGACACCAGTCAACCTAACTAACCTTCTCTAGTTCTACAAAGACAGCTGCGGGATGCTCCCCCAGAACTAGTCAAACCTACTTATAACTTAAGGGTTTGACTGCAACATATACATTACTCATACTAATTATCCAATAAAATGCTATTTTTAGAAAAAATATGTTTTTAATGATTTTTAGATTGTGCCGAACTCTGACCTAACCGTCGATAAAATAAATCACGCTTAGATATAAATGACGGCGCACATAACTAAATTACAACTAATACTTTGTAATCTAATAGACATGGATGCCCACGAGGCACGGGGCCAAAAACACTGGCTGGATTGTCACTAAAAATTCATTTTTTTTTTCTTTTTTTAAACGTAGGTTATAACGTAGGTTAATCCCACACTAGGATAGCTCCTGTATCGTGGGTACCGCTTACATACATATAATTCCACATACACATCACATCCAGACCAGAAACAAATATTTGTGGATCGTACAAATATTTGTCTCAGGCGGGAATCGAACCCGCATCCCCTAGCGCAGCAGTCCGATTGCTCAGCCACTACGCCAAACGAGCCGTCAAAATTAATTATAAAATAATCCATGTAGTGAAAGTTTTTCGTGGTCACGTTCGTAGCCCAATTCGGACAATGGCCGTTCGGGCCGCAGCACGGGTTCGCGCGGGTGGCGCGCTGGCACGTCGAGAAGATGCCGGAGCGTATGCCCAGCGGCGACGTGGAGGCCGTGTTCAGCCTCATGGACGACGACTTCACGCGCTCCATGTGGCACTACCAGTGAGTATTCACACGTCGACGACGAAACCAGTTCGTAATGGCATCATTAATCCTATAGTAATGTGTGAAAAACGTGTGAAATTGCTGTTAATATAGTTTTGGGCATATATTATTATGGGCCAAGGAAGACGTGGTCTTTCGAGGCCACGCTTTACACTTTGAGTGACGCGAAAGATGTCTTCAGCCTCACGGATGACGAGTTTCAGTGTTTGTTCTGTCCGATAAGGTAGGTAGTTCTGTGGTATCAGAGTTTGATAGGCCAAACAAAAGCGCTACCAGTTCCTATTCGCCACGTAGAGAGTAAGGGAGGCATGGTCCTTCGAGCCAATGCGAACAAAGCAGGTAACATTACAGGCAACTCCAATGCGTTACATGATATCAGTAGACACGCCTAGTTAACAATTATAGTACAAAACAAAAATCTAAATAAGTTAACAAGTATAATACAATTTTCATTAAGCAATAACAGTAAAATGGTTGAGTGCTAAACAAACGTCGCTGTTCCAGGTTCAGACTGACGTACCGGCTGATCCTGCGCGAGAAGGAGCTGCACTTCAACATCGGCGTGTACAACCCGAGCAAGGAGCTCACCTTCAGCTGCCAGCTGCTGCTGCACACCTACTTCAAGGTGCCCGACGTGCGCCGCTGTCAGATCACGGGCATGCACGGCTGCATGTTCATTGACAAGGTACACTGAGCAGACACAGTTCTGACGTGCCTACCAGAGGCATGTCAGAACTTTTTTATTACTGAATAGGTCCGCGTTTGGTCACTGTCTCGCATGATATCAGGCAGACTGGTAGGCGGGTCAAATTTCTATATTTTTTTATTACTGAATAGGTCCGCGTTTGGTCACTGTCTCGCATGATATCAGGCGGGCTGGTAGGCGGGTCAAAATTCTATATTTTTTTATTACTGAATAGGGCCGCGTTTGGTCACTGTCTTGCGTGATATCAGACAGACTGGTAGGCGGGTCAAAATTCTATATTTTTTTATTACTGAATAGGGCCGCGTTTGTTCACTGTCTCGCATGATATCAGGCAGACTGGTAGGCGGGTCAAAATTCTATATTTTTTTATTACTAAATAGGGCCGCGTTTGGTTACTGTCTCGCATGATATCAGACAGACTGATAGGCGGGTCTAAACTCTTTATTTTCTTATTACTGAATAGGGCCGCGTTTGGTCACTGTCTCACATGATGTTGAATGATGTCTCACGTGATGCACCAGAAGTAACTGTTTCACTCGTTACCCTCGTGACTTGAAGTCTCCCAGAATATGTATCCTTCTCGAAAAGTAAAAATCAAATTCGAGCTATTGAGGACTGTCGAAGTGAAAATTGTATTCGATGTCGACTACTGTCGATTGCGATACAAAAGTGCTCGATAATTTACCGAATAAATATTTGGATGTTTGGAAATGGCATTATCTAAATTACGATTAGAGATCGACTGCGACACGTTCTTAAATTCATCATTGATTCGACTAAATATATTATTATGTCAAATCGAACAACTAATCACCCTTGCACCGTCTCATCTTTCACGGACTGAAACCAGGGCTGGTGCGGCGGCAGAATCGGCTGAGGACCTCAAGGGGCGCAAATATAGTGCCCTTGATAGCGGGTACTTGTTTGTGCCTTTTGGGGTCGAAACGCTGGGGCCATGGGGACCGGGAGCCCACAAAATCTTCAAAGACTTAAGTGGACGTCTGGTCGACGCAACACGTGACCAAAATGCTGGCCTTTATTTTGGTCAAAGATTGAGCATTGCCATACAACGTGGCAATGCGGCCATCATTTTGGGAACGTTGCCCACTGGTAGCGGCCTATTAGATTAGTTTTTATTTACGTTTAGTTTTTAGATTTCAATTTGTTTTTATAAAGATATAGGTTGTAACTAATCAAGCTGAATCTATGAATTACTCAGTTATTAAATGGTCCTGAATCCTCTTCCAGTTTTACCCCTAGTATACCAGTAAATGGCAATAGCACCAGGCATGATAGTGGTTAAATAAGTACCTACCTATAGAATTATAACAATTAAAAAAAACTAAAAAATAACACGCCATAAAGTTACCGTTCCCAACATTCCAGACGAGAGATGGCGCTGTGTACCAGGAGACGCGCGAAGCCGTCACCATCAACGAGTGGACGGACCGCATCTACCAGAACACGATGCAGGAGCACATCATCACCAACGTCGTCAGCGGACGCAAGATGCGGATACAGAAATACAACTTCCCCGACACCGGTGAGTGGTTCGCCGTTTCGGATAAGAGGTGGCGCCAGAGGTAGGAATAATCGCATGAACCAATCTGCTCTGTATTTGTGTCGGGGGGCTGGTCGCACCATCTCTTTGGGCTTGTTGCCTCTCGCGTTCCACCTAGTCACGATGAGCTTGTCCAAGTTATCAACGGCCTTTCGCGCAATATGGTAATTTTACTTATTATTAAGCCTCGTGTCTGATCCTCAGTGATCTGGAACCCCTGGGCTGACTTCGCGAAGGAAATCCCCGACTTTGGGGACGACGAGTTCCCCAACATGGTGTGCGTGGAGGCGGGCCGGGTGGCGGCGCCCATCGTGCTGCTGCCCGGCACGGCCTTCGAAGCCAGCCAGATACTGCAGGTGGGTGTCTGCCTTTAAGTGCCTTTAGGGCGCTTACATAAAGAAAATAGGTTACCGGTCCCGATATGTTAGTACGGGTTGGTACTGATAAATACCGGTCAAACCACAGATAGATTAGAGAGAGAGAGGGAGAGAGTGAGTGAGTGTAAGTATAATAATAATATGGGGAGATGGGAGAAGGGGAAATGGAGAGATGAGAGATGTGGAAGTTGGGGAGATAGGAGATGGGACGAGGGCGAATTGGGAGATTGGAGGTGGGGGGAGTAAGTGGAGAGATGTTGGAAAGTCAGAGATATACAGAGAGATTTTGTAGAGATATCGAGACACATGACGTGTCCGACGTATTAACGATTTATAGCATACAGAGTACACTCATATTATATTCTTACTAGCTGTTACCTTTATACATGCAGACGAAGTCGCGGGTAACACCTAGCATTATTATATATTCATTTCTATGACATTTAATCGTTAATTTCAGGTGATGTAACCACGTGGCGCCACTATATACACGCAGCCGTCCACTCGAGCGAAGTCAATTTGTGTAACCTGCAGTCGGAAGTCCATCTACTATTTACACTCGAGACAATACTTGGGGGCTTTTAACACAGCACAATATAGTAGACTATTCCCTGTCATGAGTAACCATAATGCGTTATCGTTATAAGCATTACAATCGGCAATTTCTATTTAAAAATGTATGCAACTCTGAGATTTCATCATGTGCTGTTAACTTGGGGGGGGTTCGAGGTCACTCTGGTTTAGTTGTCCTTGTAAAAACGTCGTATAATGATGACCCCGGATATTAAGATGAACTGAAGCCTGGAAAAGGCCGTCTTTATCTAGAACTCTCCGTTAATTGTCATACAATTAATTTGTATAAGTATGCTGTCAAAGGTAAAGCCCCCAGCGGTAAGGTTATCATTCCATTTATACAATAATTTTGTGACGATGTCACATACATGCTTAGTGATTATTAATAAGTTGGTGCGAGAAGGAACAGAAAAAATGCAGTAATCAGTTATCGGCTGACCTGGATGTCCGCTGATGTAACAACAATACGTTGTTTTTGTCTTTTCGTTATCTGAGAATTTTTTTGCAAATACGCACATGTCGATAGCGTAACTTCCGTTCAGGAAGCCGCTACCTCGTTAGATTATAATCTCAAGAGTCTAGAGCAGAGGTTCTCAAAGTATAACGCCCCCTTGTAGGTGCCGGAACATAGGGTGCAGAAAAAATTTGGGGGTGTTGAAGTGGTTTAGGGGGGCGATGGCTGATTTGTAATTATATCTACATAATATTTTAAATTTCGTTGAAATTACAACCTACCTACTACACATTGGTTCATCGATAGGTACTTACTTGTTCAGTAGGATTGAGCGCCGAATGAGAGAAAAGAGTTTGTAATACCCCGTTTAAAAAGTAGCGCTGGTAAGTAAATAATTTTCAAATTAGGCGGTAAATGAAATGAGTTCGAGAACCTCTGGTCTAGTCACACTGGGCATAACAAAGTCGTACATAGCCCTAATTCTACAAATCCAAATAAAAAAAAATCTGCCACAGTTTGGTAAACTCAAGAGGGGTATTTTTAACAAGCGTCGTCGCTTCGTGTTGGTTGTCATAATCCTCACTTGAAGGGAAGATATTATGACAACCTCCGAAAACAGGCTATAGACTACATCAAGCATTCCTACCTATAATTTAGAGAAAATTGACAATTTAAACAGAATTGTAAGGTTAGCAAAACAATTTAGATATAATATTTCGTTTGCGTGGTTTTCAATTTTTTATTGGATAACTATCTAGTAGAATTGTGTCCCAGAACATAACATTGTATGGCACTGTAATGCTCTGACCCCACCCAGACAAATCAAGCGGCCGTCATTCCTTGTACATACTTAGTTCCTTTTCATAATATGTTTTTTAAACGGGTTTTTATAACTTGTGTCAATTTATGCAGACCGTCGTCGCGTCGAAGCTCTGTTATCGAAGTAGTTCTATGAAACGAGTAGGTTTGGTGGTAGGCTATACGAACGAATATTATTCGAAAACTAGATTTAATGTTTTTTTTTAATAATTATTAAATTCAATTCTGAAAATACACTGTAACCAGAATTGGTACAAATTATAATTATCAAAGGTTGTGTAATAATTGTAATTTTCATTTGAAAATTTTAATTGTTCTTGCCGATTTTACTTCAGAATCTTTCTTATTTAGTATTAAGAACCTTTAATTTTCAGTAATATCACCTAAAAGCAAAAAAAAGTATATTATGCATTTGTTTTCTTGTTCTTGTTAAGATTTAATAAACTGTATCTGCGTTATATTCATGAGATTGCAACAACGAGATTTAAAACGAAACACCTCAATTATTCATAAGGATTGTTTGTAATTCGGCGGATGGACTAACGTCTTCGATCGAATACACCTAGATATTAATTTATCTGCCAAATATAGTCAGGGCGCCAGAAATGGCACGACACTAGCAACATCAATTAGGTATTTTTAATATCTGCCCGTCGACGTGTGTAGTTGATCGCAGAGCATTTTTTCTCGTTGTTAGTTATTACTGCGACTTCCTCTTCTGTCTTCCACTTTTTAACTATTTGTCGATCCGTTTTCTGTTAATTGTTCTTGTTGAATTTCTGTTTAATGTTATTTTGCTGATGCTCTTATCCATAATACGACACGCGACCGCTTTCCTATAATACTCAAGACGTGACACATTTAAATGTAACTTATTTTACTTAACAATAAGTGCGACGCATAATATTGATGAATAATACGTGCAGCGAAAACATGGGATTATAATCATTGTTCTAATTACAATAAAACTTTAGTTCAAAGTATGTTCATACATAACATAATAATAATAGATGATAAATATATTTTTTATTGTGTAATCATCAAGTAAAAGCCTCATTTATATGATAACATTCCGTAAAGTATAATGTGCTTCGTAAATTCCGTATGTTTTTATTATACAAACGAACAAATTGTGTACAAATACGGTAAGTACAATTCATTTGTACGAAGCATGTGATTTTTTACGTACATTTATTTTGTACATTTTTTTTATAATTTGGAACGTATTGGAGGCTTTTAAAGTATACGACGATTAATGTAAGGATATGTACTTAGATATAACAAGTTCCTTGTTTTTTATTACAAAAATGTTTGGGTAGGTACTTTTTGTAATGTATGTAACAGCATCCTGTTGTGACTTTATCGGCATCAAAGATGTGTTGTAGGAGTTATTAGACATTTTATGTATTATACATTTTGGTAGTGTAAGCTCTCTTTGTAATAAATATGTTAGAACCGTTTCTTTCTGACGACATTGACTTTTACAAATTATAACTAGTGCTAGAGCATTCTCCAAATTATCATCAAATAAATATTCGTTGAAAGAAATGGTTTTAAATGAAGGACAATATAAGTCTATTACTCAATACATAATAATCGTTACACGTAATGTCGATTATGACGCATTTTCGTATTAATTATACCGATCGAATATGAAGTTGGGTCACGAAAGTGTCTGAAACGTCGAAATGTAACGAAGTGTACTTCCATAGGTGCAATAAAGTGAAGTAATAAGGAATCATTTGTTTTATTTTAGCCCAAATTTGGAACGATTGTTTTTCTCGCGATAGATCATATTGTTACACTAGCTGTTGCCCGCGACTTCGTCCGCGCGGACTATATATTTTACCATAATTCCAAATACTTAACTAAAAATAGACCATGACCTCGTGTTCGACATCGACATCCGATATGCGATATCCAACATGCTCGTACGACATCCACCATCTTCTATCAAAATTACTGTCTTATATAAAAATCTAGCATTTTATACCAAAATCTAACATTTCATACAAAATTTACCATTTCCAACCAGAATCTACCATTTTTAACCAAAGCTTCCTTTTTTCCAAAATTTACCGTTTTCATCAAAAGCTACCAAATTTATCATTTCTACCAAATTAGCATTTTAACCAAAATCTACCATTTTAATTCCAAATTCACTATTATCTACCAAAAGCTACAATTCCTTCCAAAATCTACCACTATTACCAAAAATCTACCATTATTACCAATAATCTACCATTTCCTACTAAAAACTACCATTTCCTACCTTAAATTAATCATTTTCTACAAAATCTACCACTTTCTACCTACAATTTAAGAGTTCATTATTAAAACCAGATAAAACACGTGTTTAAAATCTTTAAAGAATATAGATGCCAAGTTTGTAGTTGATCAAACCGATAAAACACGTTGTTCCATCCAAACTTTGAAACCCCTTTTCACCCACTTAGGGGTTGAATAAAACAAAAAAAGAAACTTAGTGCACACCTACGTCTTTTAAGGAATATTTGTGCAAAATTTCAGTTTCGAACAAAATCTGATGAAAAATATTTTGCAACCCCTCTTTATTATTTTAGGAGAAACTTAGTGCACACCTACGTCTTTTAAGGAATATTTGCAAAATTTCAGTTTCGAACAAAATCTGATGAAAAATATTTTGCAACCCCTCTTTATTATTTTAGGGGTTGAATATTAAAAAACTATGAAATATTTAAATAAATCTTTTAAATAATGTAAAAGCCAAGTTTGAAGCAGATTAGACAAAGAAAACACGTTGTGACACACAGACATTACAACCCCTTTTCACCCCTTTAGGGGTTGAATTTAAAAATCATATTGAAGTGCACTCCTATGTCACTTATGGCATAATTGAGCCAAATTTAAATTATGAACTAAATCGGTTGAAAATATGTTTACCCCTTATTCTCAATTTAGGGGTTGAATATTCAAAAACGATGAAACACGTGTTTAATTAAATCTTTTAAAGAATATAAATGCCAAGTTTGAAGTTGATCGGACTAAGAAAACACGTTGCTCCATACAAACTTTGTAACCCCTTTTCACCCCTTTAGGGGTTGAATTTTCAAAAATCCTTTCTTATTGCTCGCCTACGTCACATAAGGAATATTTGTGCAAAATTTCATGGTTCTAGACCCAGCGGTTTCGGCTGTGCGTTGATCGATCAGTCAGTCAGTCAGTCAGTCAATCAGTCAGTCAGTTTTGGCTTTTATATATATAGATTACATGCACACTTATTCACTTATACACTTTCTAGTTAATAGTATCATTACTTTGAATACCCATACTGGTTTCTATCGATTTCATTATGAAATAGGAATGAAATCATTCGATGCGCACGAGCTGAACCAGAAAATCCTGTATAATATATTGTACACAATTATATTAGATAGCTGCAATAAAAAAAACCCAATCATGATAACACTATTTTATTAAAATCTAATTAAAAATATAGCATTTTACGGTGACGCTTCAGCACTGCTTGATTTTGCATCCCACGCGCCTACTTCCGTCAACAAATCTTGCTTACTCTCGAAGTATTCTTTATACCACAAGATGTGGTCTCTCTTCTCTTTCACTGTATAGAAAGGGTTTTTGGAGAGACCCGCACATACCAGCTCCATGAAGTGCCTGATGGGGCCTTTCTTAGGGCACCAACCTTCCAGGTGTGCATCCAGGAATATGTGCTCGGAGAAATGGACATTCTTTTCTTCTTCCCATCCTGAAAATTAAACTGTATTGTGAAATAAACAAGGTACATTTATGATGGTTTAGCTGCTGCAGTGCTCTGCAGTTTCTCACTCAGATGAAAAGTATCCACGTTTGGTACATTAGCAGAACAAGCTACTTTCTGATGAAGAAAAAGGAAGTCAGAAGTAAAACATAAAGGCACCTTGTTCATTATCAATCGGAAACTTCCACACTTTCCCCTGATTGGTCCACACAATCATCTTCTCGAAGTAGTTGGCTGGTGGCTGGGAGGTTGCCAGGGCCAGCTCCCGCTGCTTCAGGGAGTCCCAGGTGTCCAACTTGGTGCCATAGTTGGGTTCGGCTGCCTTAAATATGCCGAGGGGAGTCCCACTGAACACATTGATTGAGGATGGTTGAGCGCGAGTTTGAGGTGGACTGTAAAACAGATTTTAATTGTGTGGTTAAGAATGTTCAATTATAGAGTAGTACTAAAATATAGTGTCATGTAACATGTGCTACAGAATCAGCAAGCACCTGATACAAATCTGGTGGCCATTTACAAATGCCTGATTTAGTTTTTGATAAGTTATGCAAGGTTGTCAAAAACTGTAAATAAAAACATGGTAAAGTAACGAAAATCACTGCTGCTGTGTTGTAAAATTCGGCATGGTGCCATCTACTAACCCACACTGAGTGGGCACACAGATATGGAATAATGGCCCTTATAATCTGACAATGGAAAAGGAGCCAGCAGTCTTATTTCTACACCAATAGTTGCTGTGTAATGTTTAGAGCAAGGAGCAAATAATTATTCTCCAAGTGTTCAGCATAAAACAACCAATTACCTAGTTGAAATAAAGGCCTTACCGCATTTGCCTAGTATCAAGCCGGTCACCATGTTGAGTATTCCGTTGGTTAAACCTTGTTCTCTGATCTTTGCTAGAATTGTCCACAAGACGTTTCACCTGCTGCCCTCTAGTCTCTCTGGGGGCAGGCTTCTCTGTATCTTTTGTGTGATCCACTTTCATCCCCACAAGTAAGTCACTGGAATTTAAAATATTACCATAATAAGATTTAAAATATCATGCCCCTTACAGTTACAAATTATCATTGGAAATGGACCGCACAAAGCAGAAATGAAACACCGGCCAAGTGCGAATCGGACTCACACAAGAGGGGTTTATCTATAAAAATGAGAAAAAAAATCATGTTTGTTGTTATAGGAGCCCCCTTAAATATTTGTTTTATTTGGTTTTTCAGTGTTTGTTGTTATGGCAGCAACAGAAATACATCATCTGTGAAAATTTCAAGCGTCTTAACTATCACGGTTTATGAGATACAGCCTGGTGACAGACAGACAGACAGATGGAGAGACAGCAGTCTTAGTAATATGGTCCCATTTTACCTTTTGGGTTTGGAACCCTAAAAGCGGCAAATGGTAGCTAAGAGGTGAATTAGTATTATCACCTGAGACTAGTGGAGGTCTGATTGATCTTTCCCAGGACTCGGGACAGCAGCTCTGCTTCTGTTTGTTTCACATCTCCGCCGATCGCATGGGCCACTTCACCTGCTGCTTTTGTGATGCTTTCCTCTGAAATCGAACACTGGATTGATTTATTGTACTTTTCATATGTAACAAGGGTTGAGGTTTGAGTAACTTTTTTTTATAAGTAGGTACTCTTTTGCTCACATGCACATTTCCACAACACACATTGCTGAGTAGTTATGTAGATGTTTCCACTATTAGCCATTTCCATTCTAGGATACAAATACCTTACTTACAGTGAGCATACTACTATTTCCTTTGGTATTAGCCTTTCATATATCTAGTCATAAACCTAATAAGTAACTCAGTGGCTCGGTGAGAGATAGACAGCTGCAGAGAACAATTCTCCCTAAATGTAGCTAGTAATCGTTGGGAGTTGGAGCTGGTGGTAAGTCAAGATGCATTGGAGCTTACCAATTTTTTCCATTTTCACTGAAATCTCATCCTTTTCTTTGCGCCTTCTCGGTACCTCAGGGGCTGTTGCAAACCTCTGTCGGTACTCGCTCTCACTGACCTTCGGCTTAACCATCATACTTTTCAGCAGCTCCTGTATCTTTTCTGTTGCATTCTCTGACTTTTTCTTGTCTCCTGTTTGCTCTTTTGCTTGGTTTTCGGCCACTTTTCCTTCGTCCGAAGTCTTGTCTGAAAGACATCTTACTACGATACGAAAATCTCTCTTGAACCTAAGTCTGAAACCGAAATGTTTTGTTGAAAATAAACACTTTATGATTAATAAGTTGGATGATTTTATTACTTACCTAGTCAGCATTTTATGGTATTTCTATTGTTTTTGTAAATAAATAAACGAAATGAGACCTCTCGGGTTTTTGAGGTTATGAAACCTACGTTTCATTTTACGTAAGTTGACGTTGACACTTGATTAGTGTCAATATAATTTAGAATTCAGAGAAACGGAACGTTTTCTATTCTATGCCCTCTACCAATAATTTATTTCCTATGCGGCATAGAGGAAATAAATTTAGAGATAAATTATTTATGTATTTGTGTAGTACAGTGTGTACCTACTATGGTACAGTCGGCCTCAGAAGTTGCTGAACATATTTTAGTTTCCAGTTCAATTGCAGATACTTACGCAAAATGTAATGTTTACGGAAGATACAGGGATGTTCAGCTACTTTAGAGGCCGTACCGGACCATGTAATACTTCTGTGAAGGGGACCTTTGAAATTCGTAGTTCTGTAAAGATAAACCACTCTTACCTACCTACGAATAGGGTAAAATTAGACAGCATGTAAATACCTACACCTACAGCTTACTATTGTATTTCTAAATTATGCTTATTTATAGAAGACGGAAGTCTGTAAGTCTGAATATTCTACCTATGCCTAGCTTCGTCGCAGTTACACTAAATATGCCTTTCTTTACCCACTGAAGTTAGGTACGAGGTTCCGTATAAGTAAACGAAATATTTAAACCGACTAGGACTCGAAATGACACATCAATTCCGAATAAGTAGTGGTAAAATAATGGTCAGCATGACTTCAAATGACGCCACGCGCCGCCAAGCGAACGCACAACAAAACCTACTTACATGGTTATTACCTACCTACAAAAACAATAGAAACGCTAACTTTAACAGACAGTGTGTGTATATTCAGGCTCAGGGACATGATTAATAATGTAGGTATACTAGTATTACTAGTACACAACTTATAAGGCGCGTCGTGAATCTTCGTTCGCGCAGAAAAGAATGTATGGTCCGAAGATTAACGAAAGAATGCTTAAAACTTACAATCAACCTAAGATCACTATTATATGGTTTATAATAAACTGCAGCTGTTAGTTCCATCTCACTCTAAGCTCGCTAAGATGGCGGCGGCTGCCGACCAATAGCGGTCAATAGCATTTTCCGCGCTTTGAAAATTCATCTTCTGCGCAGGTACATCGGTAAGCCATATCAGTTGGGTACTACTATACCTACAAACTACTCGTCATCGGTCAAGTAACATGTATCTAAAACAATTAAAAAATATAAATAAACTACAATAAAACCAAGAAAATATAAAAAAAAACGTTAAGAATAACAACATTTTACCAGTCGCCCTAATATGTATAATGAGAAAGGAATAGTTAAGTTAAAGTAGGTACGTAGGCAGACATACATACATACTACGAGTACTTATATAGAAAAAAGTAAACAGCTTTAATTTTAAGGCACATATATTTTTTAATCTGGGTAGGTATACGCCTATCCAAATAATCCATAAGTACACAATACACATATTATTACCTACCGGTATGTACATAAAAACGTAACCTAGAAATATAAATGAGCATAGGGTATTCTACCTATACATACCATGTCGACATATTGCTATAGGTACAATATAAGTTGCAAAAATCAGGCAATGAGAGCTAACGACTAGACGACGCGATAACCATAGTACTATCTAGTAAATGAAAAACAAAACTCTAAAGCCCGCTCTACACTCACGGCGCGAAAATGACGAACAAAATACCTCATAAGTAGGTAAGTATGTTCTCATGTTTGGAGCTATCAAGGAATGAATGTGGAGCGTGAAGAAACTCAGCTCGTTCTAGGTGTTACCAGAGTCCAGTCGAAAATTGGCCATTATACATAATTATGAATTAATGGTGCACAATATTTTACAATATGTGGGTATGTTTATAGCAATGATCAATGGCTTAAAAGATTAGACATTTAAAAAAATATAAACAGATATCCATTGATGCAAAGGTTGCATTATATACATTGTAATATACTGTGCAAGTGTGCATTGCATTATCGCCTGATTCCTGCACCAAAATACCACTATTAATTAATCTTATAAAATATTCAAAAAATGTATTGCTTTCAATATCACAATGTCAATTCGAATTTTCATCATAGAGCTTACAATAAATAGCTTCTATGGAAATTCTAATATTTAACAATAATATGACTAAATACCTACATAATTAATGTGAAAAATACACAGTTTAAGAAACTAGGAGAATATTAATACAATTGGACATTACTTTAGGATACGTTTAGGTACAAATTGTATCAAATAATAGTATGGTAACTTACATTTAAGTAAGTATAGGAAGCATTATACGTAACGGGTTATTTTTGTATAAATGTAAACAATAATTAATAAATATCCATATGTGGATTAACAAAACACTGGGACTTTACACGACGAGCACCATAAAACCACAACTACGGCAAAGTAGTAGGTATGAAGAGATAACTAAGTAGTAACTACAAACAAAACTTTTAGACTAAGCACTTAAAATCTAACTTGGCAGTATGGCTTATAATTTCACATTGAATAGGTACGCCTAATAATTGACATAAAGGTCGTAAAATGGGCTTTGAGCAAAATACTAAGTTAGAATAATATGAACCCTTATGGCTGACTACATAAATTCTTACAGAAACTATAACGACTAAGCTATGTAAACACAAAAACATCTTACTAAACTTCCCAATAAATTGTTAAACAGATATATAATTTCGCAAACTAACGAAAAATTTGGGTCACTTCCTAATGTGGGATTGTTCTTCGACCAAGAGATCAAGTACACATGAGTACATCGTATATTAACTTCCATAAAATAATTAAATTAAGTGCTTTATGGATTTGCCGCAAAATAATCTTGTAGTGTAAAAACATACCTCTCCTTCTGCAGTCTGGTAAAAATACCTAATATTATTTGAATTGAATACTAAGCATACTAGACTAGGAGGCGGAGTTGTACAACCTACATCATCCAGTAGTTACATGGGACCTTTATGGGGCGTAAATTAAAAAAAAATGTAAGAAAATAGGGTTGACTCATCCTAACTTAGAAGGGTTTGTACAATGAGCCAAAATACGCAAAATAAGCCAAAAATACCTTTTAGGGTAAATATGACGTCATTGCACTATTAAATACTATATGATAATTACCTACTTTTTACCCAAAAATGCGACCATTCTTTTGTTTCCTATACAAAACCACCAAAAACAAACACCTGGCAACCTCTAACTTCTAATGAGTAGTAACTTTTTAATCTCTATACCTTCATTAATTTACACGTAGGTCACATGTTGTTAGTCAATGACGTAGGGTGAGTGACCACGCTCTCTCGCACTATAATATCCTTATTGTTCACTATTAGTATTGTAAATAATTTCAACACAAAACATGAATTAAGGAAGTCCGAATACAATACGCGAGACAATGTGATGCATTCGTAAGTCAATTCATTATACTGTCGATGAACAGTTTCTCGGTAGAAATACGTAAATAAACAAAAGCCAAAAATATTTATCACAAAAAAGTTTAGGACATTATTTTTCTCGTTTAGCAATCCAAACATAACTCACTTTTCATACATTTTTAATTATGGCACTACGGTCGTTTACATTTTTATAATAACACCCTACCTACCTTACATTATACAAGCACCAAAGCCAAACGACAAAGTTTGCCAAATTCCAAAACACTTTGAACAGACAATCACTGTACAATTAAAGTTTTTCAGTATACTAGGACCTTAAACTTTTATTGGGAAATTCAATGCGGTTCGCATTTAAGTTAAAGACGTGGTAAACCAACGTAAACGGCTTATTCCAGAAATCCCCTGGCAGTATCCCCTGCACAGGGGATATCTGGACTTTTTGTCCATTTTTCCCCTGCGCGTACAGTTTTCGCATGCACAAGGGATTTCTGGACAAAAAGTCTAGAAATCCCCTGCGCAGGGGATACTGCCAGGGGATTTCTGGAATAAGCCACGTAAACGACTTTAGTTGGCGATTAACTTTGCGGTCAAATATAGGACAGCCCGCGCTAACAACATCGACTCATCAACAACATCACCTACGACGCCATACGCGTACAAATTTTAATATGTGCGGAGAGTAAACATTTTAAAGTAAAATCAATCAGGTTTACCGTCATTGCCAACGACTAACGCACTATACTCGTAAATAGGTCATTGACTTCGCTAATAATTGACGTCAACGTTCAATATTCACGATGCTGTGGCTCGCACCGACCCATACTTCCTATAGGGATAAAATGATAATGACCACCCTTGTTCCAAACATCCGAGTTCTAAACCGAAATACTTACATGTAATTATAGTTCAAAACTTATGAGGCCCTATTTGGAACAAAGCTTTGCATTTATGATTTCCACGCGTTCATTCAATTAGAACCGCGACTCTTTTACTTATACCTAAGGTACTAGGCCAGGGGCGACTGTCCGTACATTACTTAGCTACCGATATCGGTCGCTCAGTCCTAAAGTACTGAAGATGAAACAGGAGACAAAGTTAAACGTAACTGTTTGTGAGCTAAGGTTGTCAAAGAAACTGTACATTTGCAAAAAAAAATTACGATGTTGATTGTATCATGTCTAAACCCTAGACTTGCATTTAACGAAAGCGTCGTTACAGCAAGCGCGATTAATCGCTACGGATTTAGCGATCGTGTACCGATGACATGTACGGCTGATCTCTATCGTTACATTACAAGAGTCGCCACGTAGCATCGCAGCGCGCGACAGCCCTGCATACGTTCTCTGTTCGAATCTGTTTGAATCTGACGGTTCAAGGGCCCAGCTTGACGAAGCCGATGTAGCTGTATCCCGGTTGCAGCAGCAGCGTCCTGTTGGCGTCCCGCTGGGAGACCTTGATGGCGTCCCCGGGCCGGAGCCGGGCCACGGCGTGCGCGGCGCAGGTGAGCTGCGCGCGCGCCGCCGGCCGCCGCGCCGCGTCCCCGGTGGCGCACGCGGCCAGCAGCCGGGACATCCAGCCCGAGCCGCTCCGGGTCGCCCATATGGTGTACATGTTGGGCGAGTGGGACTGGTACGCCACCTAGAACGGACGAGTACTGAGATTAGAGACATTTATTGGGTTTGTTTTGTACTGAGTCTGTTTTTGTCATTATACTATACATGGTACCTGGGAAGCGATTTGTTGAAAGTCATCGGTGATTTAAATATTATAACACATTATTATCACTGTAAAATCGATGGTATTTTGGATTCACATCCTCCGTCTATTATCTAAGAAATATTTCATAGCTCTTAGCACAAAAACGCACGCTCCATTTTGCAATAATAATTAAATCCCCAGCTTTAGTGACATCAAATCACTGATGTCTTTCAAAAATTCCCCCCGGTTTTTAACTAGGAAACCACTTACGAAGTAACTACCTATTTAGTAATCTGTGCCATAACGTGTGCGTTAATGTGTGCGAAGCCCATAGTCCTACAAGCATTCAGCTAGCCATACAGGAAATACGTGGGCACATAAATAATTGCTCTTCTCGGGAATCGAACCCGCCAACTTATCTATAAATGTTGAACAATAAAAGTCAAGAATCTTTATCGATTAATTGTATTGTTCTGGCCAAGTATAATCATCTACTAGGACAATACAGCAGTAGAAATAGCACTAGCACTTGTACTACAAACAGACAGATCTTCAGACAAAAAATTAATTCCGTCACAGTATAATCACAGCCTAATAAATCCTAAGGTAGTCTTTACACTGGTATTATACCAAGTTACAAGTGGCAGAACTAACTGTGAACTTACTAGGGTTTCGGATGACTCAACATTTTCAAAATCCCGAGACACGAAACCA
Organism: Hylaea fasciaria; assembly: GCA_905147375.1. Taxonomy (NCBI): domain Eukaryota; kingdom Metazoa; phylum Arthropoda; class Insecta; order Lepidoptera; family Geometridae; genus Hylaea; species Hylaea fasciaria. The sequence continues at coordinate 11,147,275 of LR990193.1, read as the reverse complement.
CCCACTATCAAAGTACCGGGATATCCCAGGACTTCGAGACACTAGAAATCCCGGAACGCAAACCCTAGAAATTAGAAATCACGCTTACCTGTGCATAAACTAAGTACAGGCCACCCTCGTTGATTAGTACTACCTCTTGTTCTTTGTTCAGGACTATTTTATCTATGCTGTTTTTGGACGAGACCTCGTCGTCGCGTACCCACGGGCCGATTAAATCTGTAACAACATAATATAACTCTATTATAAATGCGAAAGTGTGTGTTTGTCCTCACTTCACGCCTTAAAGGATGAACGGATTTTAATGAAATTCGGTACTACAGATACTATAGATCCTGGAATAGACAATAGGATACTTTTTATCGCGTACAAGTTAAAGATTCCTGTGGGATCATAGCCAACGCGAGTGAAACTGCGGGGCTCTGCTAGTAATTTCTATATCAGTGCGAGAGGTATTGAACTTATCTCTATTTACTTTAGTTCCTTTCCTGCCACTTATAAGATGAACTAATTACAGCAATCAGTATTGACTAGGATTGAGTACCAGCACTACAGATAATGATGGATAAAGAATCGCTTGTGTGTAACGTGGCCATTAGGCAATTTCTATTCATAATTGCACAGTACGCCTCGTGATTTTTATGTTTTCCATGTAAACTTTGGTAGCACATTACACCGTTTTAGAGGTTGATTTATGGAATAAAAAATACCATAATATGTTACAACCCCAAATATTGTCTGTTTATGGACCTAATTTACTTAAAATCTGTTGAGCCTTTTTGGAGTATTGACTATTGAGTAAGCAACAAACAAATTATCACAAATATCAATAGATCATTGTAGTCTTTAGCTAGTTTGAGCAACTGAAAGTTTTAGTTTCTAGCGTATTTATTAATTAAGTACATTTTATTTTAGCTTAACGTTTATGCTGACGTCAGAAAAAATAAAGCTGTTTTTACCTTACCGCAGCAGACGCGGCAAGCCGCAGTGGTACAAGCTAAACGAATAATTTACTATTTATTAATTGCACTATAACAAATTTACAAAGTTATTTAAGCTCCCACGAGAACTTAGGAGTCTTACCAACTAATCTGTGACTTAGGAACGTACTTCCTTATTTAAGACCAGGATGTTTATAATTTGGTTCTTATCAACTGACTACTGAATACATAATTTGTAAACCATACCACTGGTTTATTATCTTCTGTTATTATTTTGACCGCACAACTATTTTATACCTAATGAGTAATAGACGCAATTTATTGCTTTTAATCTTATTTCTATTAGATGGAGAAACACTGATAATTTCATAAATTTACATGGAAACTATATTTATTTTTAAGGCATAGAATTGAAAAATGTTTACTAAGTAACATTAACGTTACTCGTTATGTTATAAGTTATAATATAAGTGTAAAAAGTTATTATTATTTATTGCAATAAAGGTCCCGGGGTTTAATTTTGTTTCCCGGAAATTATTTCTACGCGAACATATTGAAATCCCCGCCCAAGACGTCCACCAGTCAAACTATGAACCGATTTGGGGAATACCAGACGGGGACTGTTGACGTCGTAACGTAACGTAACAGCTAAATGCTTAATTAAGTAAATATTGTTAGCATTGTTATTATGATAAATTTTAACGATTTAGAAGTAACGGCCCTGTTATATTTATAAAAATGAATAAAATAATAACTAGACAATTAATTCTTATTGTACACTCAGTTTTGACAAGAGGAAAATACAGTTTTAAATTCAATACGTAATATACGTAACGTATACCTATACGTAAGCAGGAAAATACAGTTTTGGGAAGTGACAATTATAAGCACTTTATGCAGTATATTAAGCGGCCATTATACCCGGGGATTGAGCTATAAAGGTCAGCTTTAGAAAGATGATACTTGTCCTGCATAGAGGCCACGAAATAGAGACAGGTGGAAGTGAAAAGTGGGCGGGGCGCGCGAGCCAAACATATGACTCGTAGCTCAAAACCAACGCCAGTTTTGCCATACATACTATGTCATGATCTACATCTGCCACGCAATGAAAAATGCCTGATGTGGAGTTTTAGAGCCCATTCAGATGAGGCATATTAGTTAACATTTTTTATAAATAAAGCCACATTTTCAAATAACGTCAGTTGACTTAGGAGCCTTTATTGAAAAAGTAACTATTAATATTTTTTTTGGCGAGAGCGGTTACGATACATAATTATATTATTATGTAAAACTAATCCACTTCTATTGTCTCTATTTTATATGATAGAGGCAATTAGAACAGAATGTATTAACATGCAAATGTAGACACATGAAACTAATATTATTACCTAGTAGCCATGCCCCGCAGTTTCACCCGCGGTGTCCATTATAAATAAACTAGCTTAAGTTACACCTTATAAAATCAGCTATCTGCTCTTAAAACTCCCGTCAAAATCAGTCAAGCAGTTTCCGAGTCCAGCTCCGCAACAAATAGACAGCTGCAGGACAAATATCCTAAAAAAATATATTCTCTTATTTAGTGTATGTAGGCAATTCGGCATACGAGTATACTTTTATATGTGCATTTATTATTAAAGCTGTTATAAGTACTTTGACATTAGATACATACAGACACATTTGTTTAAATTTGTTTTGATTAAATATATAAAAACTTACATTGTTCTCCCATGTAGCGCTCTTTGTATGCGCCGTTAAACTGAGCTATTAGTAAATCTGGAATGGAAACAAAAATGTGGATTAACATTTAATTTACGACATTACAAAAATAGCTAAATTAATTATTATTACGCAGAAATTATTCAAATTACCCTACAATAGATTACTTAAATTCTACATGTTTTATTTATGTATATTTATGTGTATTTTTTTATCTAGCACCTTACCTATTCTTTACTATTATTTATATTAATCTTGACACAAAAAATATGTAGTCCTCTTAAAATAATTTCATTTTATTTAAATTTATTATTGTCACCAACAGAGGTAGTAGTACATTACCTACCTACCTACCTATGAAATAATTCATAATTTAACTTATTTCAAGTATAAAGATAAATGTCACATATTAATCAATTAGGTAGATACCTACTAATTTGAATAGATATTTATGGGTAGGTACTTATTTAAATAAATATAACTACAGGTAAGCAATGACAAGTTATACAAATAAGCTGGCAGGTAGTAAAATATGAAAATAAAAAAGCATAATGCTAGGTAATAGGTAGGTAGTTACAAAATTATGAACTTTCTACCTTACTCAGCATTTGTACTAATTACTTATTCTGTGGCGATACTGCCTACCTAAACTGTGAGATTTAGATTTGATTGACTTGGATGGAAAACTTGGTCACGATAGGCCAGTTAATTGAAGAACATGTAGAATTACAGGCATTACGGAATAATATTATTTATTTACCGTTCTGCATAGTTGCAATGTTTGTAGTTGCGTGCATCCACATGTGGTTAGCGTCACTGTCATTTGTTTTTCTAGAGCTCAATAGCTGGTCTTCTCCTTTTACATGGAAGTTTTTGGTACTAGCTGAAGCCTGTTCCTCAGATCTGGCATCGCGCAATTGGTCCTGCGGCATGGGCTGCCTCACTAGGGGGCTCTGCACCACTTTGTCCTGGTTCTGTCTGGTCTGAACCAGCAGGTGCTCCTTCATCACGTCGATCTGCCTCTGCAGGCCACTGATCTCGTGCCAATAGTAGCCCGCCACAGAAAAACATACCACCAGGCACACCAAACTCAACAAAAAGTTCAAAAGGAACAATAGGCTTTTCTTGGAAGACTCTTTGGAACTTGTAGTATTCAAATAAACGCCGAGGTCAGCTTGCTTGCCTAAAAAAAAACACGATAAGTCTAACAGTTTTGCGGAGTTTTAAAACTTAAATTCGTACGCATCAAAGTTTGCAAACATCACCTGTGTTTAGATGTATGACCGTCCCGTCGGGTGAATTAAGTTTTCTACTTTTACCAGTATTTAAATAAATTTTAGTGGCACCTGGCGAGTTCAAAAGATGGTCCTCGTTTATGCACATTTTTCGCTCTGCGTCCATTATAAATATTATTGTTTGTCCTCAGTAGTACGCTGCTGTTACGCCGAGAGCGTCGCCTGGCCTAAACAAAGGATATAAGCTTTAGTAATAAGTTCGCCAGCGGCATATTGATAAGGTTCGCTGATAAAATGAGCAAAAACGTAGGTACATACCATAAATACTTGAGGCCGTTTATTAATTGAGGTAGTTATTCAAACACTTTTCACAGACACAACTAAATACACGCACAACACATTGTTTTATGAATAACTTAAATTTGAAACAAAACAAAAAGTAAACAAAACAATTTACATTTGGTCGTCCGTTCCGTCAACCAACTTCGCTTTCGCACGGCTCCACGGCTCGGCCGCGACAAGAAAGAATCAAAAGCGCGGGCGAGTGCAGGCGTTTCTCTGCGCGCCAAATTCGAACTGACTGGACGGAGGAAGGAACTGACAACGACAATACAACAGCAGCTTGCAATGCGAATTGTGGAATTTGCGGACGAGCAGGCGGGCGGGTACGATTATGGAATGACTGACCGCAATGCGATTACAGCAAGGGTACTTTATACTATTTATATTTATTTATTCGCTGTCTAAGTAGGTACCTAGCTAGCTATAGCTAGTAGCTACATAAGGATTACCAATACCGATACAAACACATCCATCCACTGTTGTTTAGTAACCTCTTCAAATGGTCGAAGAGTAACCTAGGCTGATCCTAAGTACCTACGAACCTACATGTATACATGTATTTATTCCACTGAAATTTTAACGATTTCAGTATTTTTTCTCAATTCAACTTGTTCCTCTTCATTAATTAATTGATTCTCTGATTGTTTGTGAATTGGAACATAATGTGTTAATTATGGTTGGGGAAATGATATTAAAAAAGAATCATCAAAATCAATGGCCCAATTTTGAGAACCTCCTCCTAAATCGGTTAAAAACCACAAAATATTTTATATTTTACGTTCAACTTATCTATAAAAAATCTTATAACCTGAGGATTTTTCTTCAGTAAAATATTATTTAACTATTTGCACCTATTTTTGCCAGAGGTTATAAATTGGAAGAAATTTTGAGCGTTTGTATGTAGGGACCAGAATATATACCACGGTCGTACCGTCTACATCTACCTACCTGCATTTATTGCACCCTTTGTGTGCTTAGCTAATTGAGTCTTCGTCAGGTAAGGATGCAACTTTATCCCGTCCCATTGTCAGTAAGAAACGTTATATATTTCAGGTAAGCAAGAGTTAGTTTGTCAAAAGTTCTCTACGATCTAGTCATAATCATAATCTTTTGTCCTAATAACGACGGATTTGTGGCATTTTTTTTGCAGTAGTTTAGGAAATACATATTATGGCCGCGAAGGTATGCGGCCAGCTGCTACCAGAACCGTAGGTTATCTTGGTCACTTGCACGAGTTCCATTCCAGACCAATATAGCTCGGGCAAGTGCGAGTACAGTCACAGGGTGGATGGCTTATGGCAGACGGAGTCTGGGCCGGCTACAGGATTCACTAGCGCCAGGCATTTACTTTTAGGCCCGCGAAACAAATGAAAGCAAAATATACTTAGGTAGGTACTTCCTTAGGAATCTTAGTTAGGAACAATTTAGTTAGTAGTTGTTTTAACCTTTACCTATACCTAGTATAGACTAGCTGGACCCCGCGGTTTCCCCCGTGTTCACTATTAACCCACAAGATCTGTTAATTTGTGGGGGATACAAAATATTATATTTTCTATTCCAAGACCTAAAAGACCTAAGACGTTACTTTCAAAAACCAAATTTCATCAAAATCTGTGAAAATCAAATCAACATTACGGCGTGAAGAGAGGACAAACATAGGTATGTTTAAGTATACCTAGGTATGTTATGTACACACACACACACACACACACACACACACACACACACACACAAACTTTGGATTTTGTATTTATTATTAATTCTATCGCTCCCATAATCCACCCCTGAAGGAAACTATTTCTAACCTACATGCCGCGCCAGTCGCCACATGCTAACAGATTTCGCGAGGTTGCACATGCTTAGCATACCATACACCGAGTTCATAATATTTATGTCTAATCTTCCACGTATAAAACATTTTTGAATTTATACCGAGATTTTTTAGGGAAACGCGACTATGTCGCCTTTTCCAAAATGTGTAGGTAACTAGCAAAGGCACAGAAGGTAGAAACTAGTTTTTTCAATTTGATGGATAAGATTCAAGAATCTCATATTATAATGGGCAAGGGTGAAAGTAGTGTCTCAGATTACAGTTTCAGAAGTCCGTTTCGAAGATAATAATGAGTGTGAGTAGGTATTGAAGAAATTAGAGCCACCCGCGCGCGCCCATGAGTCACTCTCATTGTGTGTACGGAACATTGCCTACAATGCAATACTTATATTACGTGGATAACTTGAATTTAAATTCATCTATGTCATTTCTTTGTTTTTGGTTTCCTAGAAATGCCTTTACTCGTCTTGCGTGTCTGTGCCTAATACCGTGTTCTGTGCAAACTACACCACGATACTGCGAAGTTTTGCCCTTTTGCTTTCATGTAGGCCCGTAAAATTCTGCATTTATTTTGATATGCTTCAGGAATATCTCAGCAAGTATGTTTAAAGTCACTTTATTATAATGTAGAAAGTATGAATGTCCATGGGAGCGCTTCAAAGGTGCAATACACCTTCCAACAAGTCACTGACAAAGTCGGCGACCCTTGCAACCTTCGACTTATTCATCCAAAAGGAATTCGGTAGTTCCTGATCGTCTTAGCACTTTCGGATGAGTAACTCTTGTAGCGTGGTGTTGTCTACCTTCAACGGCCCATATTACCGTTATGGTACTCATAACTGGGTCACAGTACCGAATAGTGCGACTTGACATCGTGGCTCGTGTAGTGACAGTTCAGCCGCCTACGTAACCTAGATTTTTTTAAATGTCTAGCTGAATCTTGATGCCAAGGCCGAAGAATTCCTGAGATGTATCAGGTGCGCTTGCAACTCTTCCTTCAAAGGAACTTTCAGCAGCTAGACAACTATAATTATATTTATTTAGGTACCAGCCAGTTTATCGAAAATAACAAAGAAAATTAACCGATAGTTAAGTTTCCTGAATTACTTTCCACTGCCTCCACTGTATTACTGTTTGTTGTACACTACAATTGCAAATTGACTCAATGCGTCACCGTCACAGGGTATTCTTTTCCACGGAACAGTAGCCGAGTTGAGTACCATTCAATGTGCCTAATGTAAAATCTAAGTAGGCCATTTTGAAGTAGTTATGCGTCATTTTTTTCTAAGGAATTCTGAAATACTTACATCGCAACAATGTGACTACTAAACGGGTGTATGTGACCAGTCCTACGTATCTAATAAACTAATAAGCTCACGCAAAGAAAGCTAACTCGTCAAATTCCATTGACTAATCATACGATAGGAAGTTGTTTTTAATATTATTATCTGCATGATGTATTACGAAACTGAAAAGCGACCGAGTCTCTAACTATAATGACTCAGTGGAGAAGAGGTTGAATGAACCACATAAGCAGTGTCGATCTTGTGTGGACGATACCGTTGTCATGTAGGCTTTTTGACGTTTTATTTATTGAAGTGAAACTTCTTTACGCGCATGAGGGTAAAATTTTTACAGATGAAACGTCACGCCGGTATGCAACGGAAGTGTCGGAAAAGAGAGAGAGAGTGATCGAGACCGATTGAGAGAGAGTAAGACAGGGCGAACGTAGCATGAGCAACTAGCCGTGGAGTGAGAGTAGGGAGCAAGCGAGTGAGAAAGATTGAGAGAAAAAGGTATAAATATAAACAAGATTTATAAATTAGTTCGCCAAAGAAGTTTCACTTCTGACATGTGTACTTTGTACGCACGCATGTTTTTTTTTTATCTTTTTTCGGTAGGTAGGTATATTATGTACCTAATACACACCTCGAATAGGCATATACGCATCGCTTTTTATTTAATCTCTCCCGTGCTTTGTCGAGGACCCTGCCGAGACACAATTGAAAATCTGGAATTGCAGCAGCAGAGAGGTTTAATTATGGCTTTCATAATATTGGATAAAAATTTGTATAACATAGTACCTACCTATACTCTAAAAATGGTTAAATTGTGTTGTGACTGCTCACCGAATTACGGCGACACAATCAGCACCGCCACCACTAGGGTTTGTTTGTAGCTTTACAAGTTAAAACTTGCACAAGAGAGAAATCTCAAAAATATTAAATAACGGAGCTTTAAATCGAATCGCGGTCGATGGCCTACAGCCTTCACTGTTATCCTTTAGTTAGTAGGTCATGCGGTTTTAGCATAGATCTACGGCTTTCAAAAAATGACGCATTCATTCGCAGATACCTATTACTAATATTGTACCAGTAGAATCGGTATCTATTTGCCCCTATACGTGAACACAAGACCGCGGGCCCTAAATATTATGTACTAGGTTGATACGTACCTACCTGAAATGCACCACCATTATTTTTAGGTTTTCTCCTGAAATAGTTCATCAGTCAAATTTCACGTTTATTTAAATTAATTAAATTAGGTCTAAGTTACTTATTTATTTAGGTACATAAACGTCCACGCCCTCAGCTACCCTGAGCAGCCGTCTTGAGCTTTTCTATAAGTAAGGTCCGCCTAATAAGGGCCGGTTTCTTATAAGGGCCACCATTTCAAAAACAAAGTTCCTGATGATACATAGAAATCAAAACTCGTGCCGACGTTCCTTATTGACCAAAAATATTATAAGACCCAAAAATCGTGCCGTTCCACATCAAAATCGTGCCGTTCGATTAAAAAGTCGTGCCGAAAGATTTGAAAATCGTGCCGATCGACCCAAAAATCGTGCCGTTCAAATTCAAAATCGTTCCGATTGATCAAAAAGTCGTGCAACAGGTTTGCAAATCGTGCCGTTCAATCAAAAAGTCGTGCCGACAGATTTGAAAATCGTGCCGATCGACCCAGAAATCGTGCCGTTCCACCTCAAAATCGTTCCGTTGGATCAAATAGCCGTGCCGACAGACTAGAAGATCGTGCCACACGCTCAAAAAGTCGTGCCGACAGATTTGAAAATCGTGCAGATCGACCCAACAATCGTGCCGTTCCACTTCAAAATCATGCCTTTTGATCAAAAAGTCGTGCCGACAGATTTGAAAATCGTGCCGATCGACCCAAAAATCGTGCCGTTCCAATTCAAAATCGTTCCGATTGATCAAAAAGTCGTGCCGACAGGTTTGAAAATCGTGCCGTTCAATCAAAAAGTCGTGCCGACAGATTTTAAAATCGTGCCGTTCCACCTCAAAACCGTTCCATTTTATCAAAATGTCGTGCTGACAGATTTGAAAATCGTGCCGTACGCTCAAAAAGTCGTGCCGACAGATTTGAAAATCGTGCCGATCGACCCAGAAATCGTGCCGTTCCACCTCAAAATCGTTCCGTTGGATCAAATAGCCGTGCCGACAGACTTGAAAATCGTGCCGATCGATCCAAAAATCGTGACATTCCTTTTCAAAATCGTGCCGTTCGATCAAAAAGTCGTGCCGACAGATTTGAAAATCGTGCCGATCGACCCAGAAATCGTGCCATTCCACCTCAAAATCGTTCCGTTGGATTAAATAGCCGTGCCGACAGACTTGAAGATCGTGCCACACGCTCAAAAAGTCGTGCCGACAGATTTGAAAATCGTGCCGATCGACCCAACAATCGTGCCGTTCCACTTCAAAATCATGCCGTTCGATCAAAAAGTCGTGCCGACAGATTTGAAAATCGTGCCGATCGACCCAAAAATCGTGTCGTTCCAATTCAAAATCGTTCCGATTGATCAAAAAGTCGTGCCGACAGGTTTGAAAGTCGTGCCGTTCAATCAAAAAGTCGTGCCGATAGATTTTAAAATCGTGCCGTTCCACCTTAAAACCGTTTCGTTTTATCAAAATGTCGTGCCGACAAATTTGAAAATCGTGCCGATCGACCCAAAAATCGTGCCGTTCCATTTCAAGATCGTGCCATTCGATCAAAAAGTCGTGCCGACAGATTCGAAAATCGTGCCGATCGACCCAAAAATCGTGCCGTTCCAATTCAAAATCGTTCCGATTGATCAAAAAGTCGTGCCGACAGGTTTGAAAATCGTGCCGTTCAATCAAAAAGTCGTGCCGACAGATTTTAAAATCGTGCCGTTCCACCTCAAAACCGTTCCGTTTTATCAAAATGTCGTGCTGACAGATTTGAAAATCGTGCCGTTCGCTCAAAAAGTCGTGCCGACAGATTTGAAAATCGTGCCGATCGACCCAGAAATCGTGCCGTTCCACCTCAAAATCGTTCCGTTGGATCAAATAGCCGTGCCGACAGACTTGAAGATCGTGCCGTACGCTCAAAAAGTCATGCCGACAGATTTGAAAATCGTGCCGATCGACCCAAAAATCGTGCCGTTCCACTTCAAAATCGTTCCGTTGGATTAAATAGCCGTGCCGACAGACTTGAAGATCGTGCCACACGCTCAAAAAGTCGTGCCGACAGATTTGAAAATCGTGCCGATCGACCCAACAATCGTGCCGTTCCACTTCAAAATCATGCCGTTCGATCAAAAAGTCGTGCCGACAGATTTGAAAATCGTGCCGATCGACCCAAAAATCGTGTCGTTCCAATTCAAAATCGTTCCGATTGATCAAAAAGTCGTGCCGACAGATTTGAAAATCGTGCCGATCGATCCAAAAATCGTGACATTCCTTTTCAAAATCGTGCCGTTCGATCAAAAAGTCGTGCCGACAGATTTGAAAATCGTGCCGATCGACCCAGAAATCGTGCCATTCCACCTCAAAATCGTTCCGTTGGATTAAATAGCCGTGCCGACAGACTTGAAGATCGTGCCACACGCTCAAAAAGTCGTGCCGACAGATTTGAAAATCGTGCCGATCGACCCAACAATCGTGCCGTTCCACTTCAAAATCATGCCGTTCGATCAAAAAGTCGTGCCGACAGATTTGAAAATCGTGCCGATCGACCCAAAAATCGTGTCGTTCCAATTCAAAATCGTTCCGATTGATCAAAAAGTCGTGCCGACAGGTTTGAAAGTCGTGCCGTTCAATCAAAAAGTCGTGCCGATAGATTTTAAAATCGTGCCGTTCCACCTCAAAACCGTTTCGTTTTATCAAAATGTCGTGCCGACAGATTCGAAAATCGTGCCGATCGACCCAAAAATCGTGCCGTTCCAATTCAAAATCGTTCCGATTGATCAAAAAGTCGTGCCGACAGGTTTGAAAATCGTGCCGTTCAATCAAAAAGTCGTGCCGACAGATTTTAAAATCGTGCCGTTCCACCTCAAAACCGTTCCGTTTTATCAAAATGTCGTGCTGACAGATTTGAAAATCGTGCCGTTCGCTCAAAAAGTCGTGCCGACAGATTTGAAAATCGTGCCGATCGACCCAGAAATCGTGCCGTTCCACCTCAAAATCGTTCCGTTGGATCAAATAGCCGTGCCGACAGACTTGAAGATCGTGCCGTACGCTCAAAAAGTCATGCCGACAGATTTGAAAATCGTGCCGATCGACCCAAAAATCGTGCCGTTCCACTTCAAAATCATGCCGTTCGATCAAAAAGTCGTGCCGACAGATTTGAAAATCGTGCCGATCGATCCAAAAATCGTGACATTCCTTTTCAAAATCGTGCCGTTCGATCAAAAAGTCGTGCCGACAGATTTGAAAATCGTGCCGATCGACCCAGAAATCGTGCCATTCCACCTCAAAATCGTTCCGTTGGATTAAATAGCCGTGCCGACAGACTTGAAGATCGTGCCACACGCTCAAAAAGTCGTGCCGACAGATTTGAAAATCGTGCCGATCGACCCAACAATCGTGCCGTTCCACTTCAAAATCATGCCGTTCGATCAAAAAGTCGTGCCGACAGATTTGAAAATCGTGCCGATCGACCCAAAAATCGTGCCGTTCCAATTCAAAATCGTTCCGATTGATCAAAAAGTCGTGCCGACAGGTTTGAAAGTCGTGCCGTTCAATCAAAAAGTCGTGCCGATAGATTTTAAAATCGTGCCGTTCCACCTCAAAACCGTTTCGTTTTATCAAAATGTCGTGCCGACAAATTTGAAAATCGTGCCGATCGACCCAAAAATCGTGCCGTTCCACTTCAAAATCATGCCGTTCGATCAAAAAGTCGTGCCGACAGATTTGAAAATCGTGCCGATCGATCCAAAAATCGTGACATTCCTTTTCAAAATCGTGCCGTTCGATCAAAAAGTCGTGCCGACAGATTTGAAAATCGTGCCGATCGACCCAGAAATCGTGCCATTCCACCTCAAAATCGTTCCGTTGGATTAAATAGCCGTGCCGACAGACTTGAAGATCGTGCCACACGCTCAAAAAGTCGTGCCGACAGATTTGAAAATCGTGCCGATCGACCCAAAAATCGTGTCGTTCCAATTCAAAATCGTTCCGATTGATCAAAAAGTCGTGCCGACAGGTTTGAAAGTCGTGCCGTTCAATCAAAAAGTCGTGCCGATAGATTTTAAAATCGTGCCGTTCCACCTCAAAACCGTTTCGTTTTATCAAAATGTCGTGCCGACAAATTTGAAAATCGTGCCGATCGACCCAAAAATCGTGCCGTTCCACTTCAAAATCATGCCGTTCGATCAAAAAGTCGTGCCGACAGATTTGAAAATCGTGCCGATCGACCCAACAATCGTGCCGTTCCACTTCAAAATCATGCCGTTCGATCAAAAAGTCGTGCCGACAGATTTGAAAATCGTGCCGATCGACCCAAAAATCGTGTCGTTCCAATTCAAAATCGTTCCGATTGATCAAAAAGTCGTGCCGACAGGTTTGAAAGTCGTGCCGTTCAATCAAAAAGTCGTGCCGATAGATTTTAAAATCGTGCCGTTCCACCTCAAAACCGTTTCGTTTTATCAAAATGTCGTGCCGACAAATTTGAAAATCGTGCCGATCGACCCAAAAATCGTGCCGTTCCATTTCAAATCGTGCCATTCGATCAAAAAGTCGTGCCGACAGATTCGAAAATCGTGCCGATCGACCCAAAAATCGTGCCGTTCCAATTCAAAATCGTTCCGATTGATCAAAAAGTCGTGCCGACAGGTTTGAAAATCGTGCCGTTCAATCAAAAAGTCGTGCCGACAGATTTTAAAATCGTGCCGTTCCACCTCAAAACCGTTCCGTTTTATCAAAATGTCGTGCTGACAGATTTGAAAATCGTGCCGTTCGCTCAAAAAGTCGTGCCGACAGATTTGAAAATCGTGCCGATCGACCCAGAAATCGTGCCGTTCCACCTCAAAATCGTTCCGTTGGATCAAATAGCCGTGCCGACAGACTTGAAGATCGTGCCGTACGCTCAAAAAGTCATGCCGACAGATTTGAAAATCGTGCCGATCGACCCAAAAATCGTGCCGTTCCACTTCAAAATCATGCCGTTCGATCAAAAAGTCGTGCCGACAGATTTGAAAATCGTGCCGATCGATCCAAAAATCGTGACATTCCTTTTCAAAATCGTGCCGTTCGATCAAAAAGTCGTGCCGACAGATTTGAAAATCGTGCCGATCGACCCAGAAATCGTGCCATTCCACCTCAAAATCGTTCCGTTGGATTAAATAGCCGTGCCGACAGACTTGAAGATCGTGCCACACGCTCAAAAAGTCGTGCCGACAGATTTGAAAATCGTGCCGATCGACCCAACAATCGTGCCGTTCCACTTCTAAATCATGCCGTTCGATCAAAAAGTCGTGCCGACAGATTTGAAAATCGTGCCGATCGACCCAAAAATCGTGCCGTTCCAATTCAAAATCGTTCCGATTGATCAAAAAGTCGTGCCGACAGGTTTGAAAGTCGTGCCGTTCAATCAAAAAGTCGTGCCGATAGATTTTAAAATCGTGCCGTTCCACCTCAAAACCGTTTCGTTTTATCAAAATGTCGTGCCGACAAATTTGAAAATCGTGCCGATCGACCCAAAAATCGTGCCGTTCCATTTCAAGATCGTGCCATTCGATCAAAAAGTCGTGCCGACAGATTCGAAAATCGTGCCGATCGACCCAAAAATCATGCCGTTCCTCTTCAAAATCGTTCCGTTGGATCAAATAGCCGTGCAAACAGATTTGAAAATCGTGCCGTTCCATTTTAAGATCGTGCCGTTCGATCAAAATGTCGTGCCGACAGATTTGAAAATCGTGCCGATCGACCCAAAAATCGTGCCGTTCCACTTTAAAATCGTGCCGTTCGATCAAAGTCGTGCCGACTGATTTAAAATCGTGCCGATCGACCCAAAAATCGTCCATTCCACTTCAAAATCGTTCCGTTTTATCGAAAAGCCGTGCCGACAGATGTGAAAATCGTGCCGTTCGCTCAAAAAGTCGTGCCGACAATTTGAAAATCGTGCCGATCGACCCAAAAATCGTGCCGTTCCATTTCAAGATTTAATCTAATTTCTAATAAATTTAATTTCCATCTAAACATTTAAAGCAAATCAAAACGAATGCCTTAGGCGTTGATAAAATTACTTTTGACATGATTTCACTTACCCTCCCTCAGAGCCTTGATACTATCACCGCTATAATTAATAAATCAATCACTTCCGGCATTTTTCCTACAATGTGGAAAACCGCAATAGTGAAACCCATACCAAAAAATCCCAATCCCGTTGAGATCAAAGAACTTAGACCAATTAGTGTCTTACCTTGCCTGTCTAAAGTGCTTGAAAAAGTTGTATGTTCTCAGGTTACCGAGTTTCTAGAAAAGTGCAATATTCTACCGGACATGCAATCAGGTTTTCGGAAGTCTCGAGGGACGAATACCGCACTGTTAGACGTAACTGACAATATTCTTGCAGCTCAAGATAAAGGGATGAGCACAATCTTGGTCTTACTAGATTTTTCGAGAGCGTTCGATTCCATTAACACGTCTCTTCTATTATCCAAACTTAATTTCTATGGTTTCGATACTAGTGTGATCCGTTGGTTCCATTCATATTTAAGTAATCGCTCACAGTATGTGGATATTCATAAAGATGATGGGAATGTTCTTCGTTCAGCCGAACGTAAAGTCAACAGAGGTGTGCCTCAAGGCTCAATTCTGGGCCCCCTTTTGTTTATTATTTACAGTGCAGACATAGTTAGTAGAATTCAACACTGTAAGTTCCATATTTATGCCGACGATATTCAAATGTATCTTTCGTTTAAGCCAGAAGACATACGCTTCGCTGAAATGAAGCTAAACGAAGATTTGGAAAGAGTTCAGGCCTGGTCAGTGTCCAATTGTTTATTGCTTAATGCGAAAAAGACCAAATATATGGTATTAGGAACCAAGCAGCAGATTCTTAAGGTGGAGCTATCTACTCCATTTTTGGTTGTAAATGGTGAGAAAATCGAACGTGTGTCTGAAGCTAGAAATCTTGGCCTTCTTCTGGATGAGCAGCTAAGATTTGAACGTCACATAGCTGAAACCGCAAGCAATTGTTTCTACAGGTTGAAAATTTTGTACAAAATAAGAAATTATATCACAACTGACCTTCGAATTCTTATTATAATAATTCTTGTAGACTCGCTTGTGCTTTCGAAATTCAATTATGTTGACTCTGTGTATGGCCCTCGCCTACTCGCGAAGACATCTCGGCTCGTCCAGAGAATTCAGAATGCCTGTGCTCGTTTTTGTTTCGATGTTCCGCCACGTAGCCACATAACACCATTTTTGAACAATAGCAATATTTTAAACATGAAGCGTAGAAGAGATCTCCACTTTGCTAATTTGTTGTTTGGTGTGATTAAGACTGAAAAGCCTCACTATCTTTTCTGTAAGTTAGAATGGGCTCGTGATCACAGCACGTATGCCACTCGAGCGTCATCTTTTTTGATGCTCTTTTTTGATGCGTACTCCACGACACGGTTCTGCTGCATTCCGTGGTAGTTTCCGGTTCTGTGCCACGAAATGCTGGAACTCTCTTCCTCCACCATTACGTAAACTCAAAGGTAGATCTAGTTTTAGGTATAAATACAAAAAGTTATTGCTTAACTTGCAAATGCAATCGTAAAATGTATGCCTACCGTCATTTCAATAATTTAGTCATACCTATTGTTTTTTTTTTTCTCATACGTATTACCCCTTCCCCTCCCCCTCCTCCAACCAGCATCGTGGCATACAAAACAAAAATTATTCTTTATGTTTATACAATTTAGCTTAGTTATATAATTATATAGTTTAATCCTTGCACATTATTTATTGACACATTTATATTACATATTTTATTTTTTGTTTTGTTTTATTTTGTGTTCTGTTTATTTTTATTTTATTCTCCTATATTATCATTGTTATGTTCATTTATTGCAAAGGCGCTGTATTCTATTATTATCATTATATATTCCATGTTGTTCTATTATCTTTTTTAAAGTCCGTACGTCACTATAAAGGCCTGAGCTGAAAATCAGCGTTGTGGTTCTACCGCAGCAACATGCTGAGCTCAGACCTTTTCTGACATCGCTGTACACGGCGGCTGTCTGCGTACACTATTATACTTAGTATTTCCGTTTTTTCACATCTTGTTCTGCCTCTAATGTGTATGTGTTGGTTGTTGTGTGCAGTCTTATCAGAATAAATGTTTTTCTTTCTTTCTTTCTTTCTTTCTTTCAAGATCGTGCCATTCGATCAAAAAGTCGTGCCGACAGATTTGAAAATCGTGCCGATCGACCCAAAAATCGTGCCGTTCCAATTCAAAATCGTTCCGATTGATCAAAAAGTCGTGCCACAGGTTTGAAAATCGTGCCGTTCAATCAAAAAGTCGTGCCGACAGATTTCAAAATCGTGCCGTTCCACCTCAAAACCGTTCCGTTTTATCAAAAAGTCGTGCCGACAGATTTGAAAATCGTGCCGATCAACCCAGAAATCGTGCCGTTCCACCTCAAAATCGTTCCGTTGGATCAAATAGCCGTGCCGACAGACTTGAAGATCGTGCCGTACGCTCAAAAAGTCGTGCCGACAAGTTTGAAAATCGTGCCGATCGACCCAAAAATCGTGCCGTTCCACTTCAAAATCATGCCGTTCGATCAAAAAGTCGTGCCGACAGCTTTGAAAATCGTGCCGATCGACCCAAAAATCATGCCGTTCCTTTTCAAAATCGTGCCGTTTGATCAAAAAGTCGTGCCGACAGATTTGAAAATCGTGCCGATCGACCCAGAAATCGTGCCGTTCCACCTCAAAATCGTTCCGTTGGATCAAATAGCCGTGCCGACAGACTTGAAGATCGTGCCACACGCTCAAAAAGTCGTGCCGACAGATTCGAAAATCGTGCCGATCGACCCAAAAATCGTGCCGTTCCAATTCAAAATCGTTCCGATTGATCAAAAAGTCGTGCCGAAAGGTTTGAAAATCGTGCCGTTCAATCAATAAGTCGTGCCGACTGATTTTAAAATCGTGCCGTTCCACCTCAAAACCGTTCCGTTTTATCAAAATGTCGTGCTGACAGATTTGAAGATCGTGCCACACGCTCAAAAAGTCGTGCCGACAGATTTGAGAATCGTGCCGATCGACCCAAAAATCGTGCCGGTCCAATTCAAAATCGTTCCGATTGATCAAAAAGTCGTGCCGAAAGGTTTGAAAATCGTGCCTTTCAATCAAAAAGTCGTGCCGACTGATTTGAAAATCGTGCCGTTCCACCTCAAAACCGTTCCGTTTTATCAAAATGTCGTGCTGACAGATTTGAAAATCGTGCCGTTCAATGAAAAAGTCGTGCCGACAGATTTGAAAATCGTGCCGATCGACCCAGAAATCGTGCCGTTCCACCTCAAAATCGTTCCGTTGGATCAAATAGCCGTGCCGACAGATTTGAAAATCGCGCCGTACGCTCACAAAGTCGTGCCGACAAATTTGAAAATCGTGCCGATCGACCCAAAAATCGTGCCGTTCCATTTCAAGATCGTACCATTCGATCAAAAAGTCGTGCCGACAGATTCGAAAATCGTGCCGATCGACCCAAAAATCGTGCCGTTCCTCTTAAAAATCGTTCCGTTGGATCAAATAGCCGTGCCGACAGATTTGAAAATCGTGCCGTTCCATTTCAAGATCGTGCCGTTCGATCAAAAAGTCGTGCCGACAGATTTGAAAATCGTGCCGATCGACCCAAAAATCGTGCCGGTCCAATTCAAAATCGATCCGATTGATCAAAAAGTCGTGCCGAAAGGTTTGAAAATCGTGCCGTTCAATCAAAAAGTCGTGCCAACTGATTTTAAAATCGTGCCGTTCCACCTCAAAACCGTTCCATTTTATCAAAATGTCGTGCTGACAGATTTGAAAATCGTGCCGTTCAATGAAAAAGTCGTGCCGACAGATTTGAAAATCGTGCCGATCGACCCAAAAGTCGTGCCGTTCCTTTTCAAAATCATGCCGTTCGATCAAAAAGTCGTGCCGACAGATTTGAAAATCGTGCCGATCGACCCAGAAATCGTGCCGTTCCACCTCAAAATCGTTCCGTTGGATCAAATAGCCGTGCCGACGGATTTGAAAATCGTGCCGTTCCATTTCAAGATCGTGCCGTTCGATCAAAAAGTCGTGCCGACAGATTTGAAAATCGTGCCGATCGACCCAAAAATCGTGCCGTTCCTTTTCAAAATCATGCCGTTCTATCAAAAAGTTGTGCCGACAGATTTGAAAATCGTGCCGTTCACTCAAAAAGTCGTGCCGACAGATTTGAATATCGTGCCATTCACTCAAAATGTCGTGCCGACAGATATTATAACCGTGCCGTTCGCTCAAAAAGTCGTGCCGACAGATTTGAAAATCGTGCCGATCGACCCAAAAATCGTGCCGTTCCAGTTCAAAATCGTTCCGATTGATCAAAAAGTCGTGCCGACAGGTTTGAAAATCGTGCCATTCACTCAAAAAGTCGTGCCGACAGATATTAAAATCGTGCCGTTCGCTCAAAAAGTCGTGCCGACAGATTTGAAAATCGTGCCGATCGACCCAAAAATCGTGCCGTTCCTGATCAAAATTGTTCCGATTGATCAAAAAATCGTGCTGACAGATTTGAAGATCGTGCTGTTCGATCAAAAAGTCGTGCCGACACATTTGAAAATCGTGCCGTTCCACCTCAAAACCGTTCCGTTTTATCAAAAAGTCGTGCCGACAGATTTGAAAATTGTGCCGTACGCTCACAAAGTCGTGCCGACAAATTTGAAAATCGTGCCGATCGATCCAAAAATCGTGCCGTTCCCTTTCAAGATCGTGCCATTCGATCAAAACGTCGTGCCGACAGATTCGAAAATCGTGCCGATCGACCCAAAAATCGTGCCGTTCCTCTTCAAAATCGTTCCGTTGGATCAAATAGCCGTGCCGACAGATTTGAAAATCGTTCCGTTTCATTGCAAGATCGTGCCGTTCGCTCAAAAGTTCGTGCCGACAGATTTGAAAATCGTGCCGATCGACCCAAAAATCGTGCCGTTCCTGATCAAAATTGTTCCGATTGATCAAAAAATCGTGCTGACAGATTTGAAGATCGTGCTGTTCGATCAAAAAGTCGTGCCGACACATTTTAAAATCGTGCCGTTCCACCTCAAAACCGTTCCGTTTTATCAAAAAGTCGTGCCGACAGATTTGAAAATCGTGCCGTACGCTCACAAAGTCGTGCCGACAAATTTGAAAATCGTGCCGATCGATCCAAAAATCGTGCCGTTCCCTTTCAAGATCGTGCCATTCGATCAAAACGTCGTGCCGACAGATTCGAAAATCGTGCCGATCGACCCAAAATACGTGCCGTTCCTCTTCAAAATCGTTCCGTTGGATCAAATAGCCGTGCCGACAGATTTGAAAATCGTTCCGTTTCATTGCAAGATCGTGCCGTTCGCTCAAAAAGTCGTGCCGACAGATTTGAAAATCGTGCCGATTGATCAATAAGTCGTGCTGACAGATTTGAAGATCGTGCTGTTCAATCAAAAAGTCGTGCCGACAGATTTTAAAATCGTGCCGTTCCACCTCAAAACCGTTCCGTTTTATCAAAAAGTCGTGCCGACAGATTTGAAAATCGTGCCGTTCGCTCAAAAAGTCGTGCCGACAGATTTGAAAATCGTGCCAATCGACCCAAAAATCGTGCCGTTCCACTTCAAAATCGTGCCATTAGATTAAAAAGTCGTGCCGACAGATTTGAAAATCGTGCCGATAGACCCAAAAATCGTGACGTTCCACTTCAAAATCGCTCCGATTGAACGAAAAGTCGTACCGACAGATTTGAAAATCGTGCCGTTCACTCAAAAAGTCGTGCCGACAGATTTGAAAATCGTGCCATTCACTCAAAAAGTCGTGCCGACAGATATTAAAACCATGCCGTTCGCTCAAAAAGTCGTGCCTACAGATTTGAAAATCGTGCCGATCGACCCAAAAATCGTGCCGTTCCAGTTCAAAATCGTTCCGATTGATCAAAAAGTCGTGCCGACAGGTTTGAAAAACGTGCCGTTCAATCAAAAAGTCGTGCCGACAGATTTGAAAATCGTGCCATTCACTCAAAAAGTCGTGCCGACAGATATTAAAATCGTGCCGTTCGCTCAAAAAGTCGTGCCGACAGATTTGAAAATCGTGCCGATCGACCCAAAAATCGTGCCGTTCTACTTCAAAATCGTTCCGATTTATCAAAAAGTCGTGCCGACAGATTTGAAAATCGTGCCGATCAACCCAAAAATCGTGCCGTTCCTTTTCAAAATCATGCCGTTCGATCAAAAAGTCGTGCTGACAGATTTGAAGATCGTGCTGTTCCATCAAAAAGTCGTGCCGACAGATTTGAAAATCATGCCGTTCACTCAAAAAATCGTGCCGACAGATTTGAAAATCGTGCCATTCACTCAAAAAGTCGTTTCGACAGATATTAAAACCGTGCCGTTCGCTCAAAAAGTCGTGCCGACAGATTTGAAAATCGTGCCGATCGACCCAAAAATCGTGCCGTTCCAGTTCAAAATCGTTCCGATTGATCAATAAGTCGTGCCGACAGATTTGAAAATCGTGCCAATCGACCCAAAAATCGTGCCGTTCCACTTCAAAATCGTTCCGATTTATCAAAAAGTCGTGCCAACAGATTTGCAAATCGGGCCAATCGACCCAAAAATGGTGACGTTCCACTTCAAAATCGCTCCGATTGAACGAAAAGTCGTACCGACAGATTTGAAAATCGTGCCGTTCACTCAAAAAGTCGTGCCGACAGATTTGAAAATCGTGCCATTCACTCAAAAAGTCGTGCCGACAGATATTAAAACCATGCCGTTCGCTCAAAAAGTCATGCCGACAGATTTGAAAATCGTGCCGATCGACCCAAAAATAGTGCCGTTCCAGTTCAAAATCGTTCCGATTGATCAAAAAGTCGTGCCGACAGGTTTGAAAAACGTGCCGATCGACCCAAAAATCGTGCCGTTCCAGTTCAAAATCGTGCCATTAGATTAAAAAGTCGTGCCGACAGATTTGAAAATCGTGCCGATCGACCTAAAAATCGTGCCGACAGATTTGAAAATCGTGCCATTCACTCAAAAAGTCGTGCCGACAGATATTAAAACCATGCCGTTCGCTCAAAAAGTCATGCCGACAGATTTGAAAATCGTGCCGATCGACCCAAAAATCGTGCCGTTCCAGTTCAAAATCGTTCCGATTGATCAAAAAGTCGTGCCGACAGGTTTGAAAATCGTGCCGATCGACCCAAAAATCGTGCCGTTCCAGTTCAAAATCGTTCCGATTGATCAAAAAGTCGTGCCGACAGGTTTGAAAAACGTGCCGTTCAATCAAAAAGTCGTGCCGACAGATTTGAAAATCGTGCCATTCACTCAAAAAGTCGTGCCGACAGATATTAAAATCGTGCCGTTCGCTCAAAAAGTCGTGCCGACAGATTTGAAAATCGTGCCGATCGACCCAAAAATCGTGCCGTTCTACTTCAAAATCGTTCCGATTTATCAAAAAGTCGTGCCAACAGATTGGCAAATCGGGCCAATCGACCCAAAAATGGTGACGTTCCACTTCAAAATAGCTCCGATTGAACGAAAAGTCATACCGACAGATTTGAAAATAGTGCCGACGATCCAAAAATGTGCCGTGGTCCACTTCAAAATCGTGCCGTTCGGTTAAAAAAGTCGTGCCGACTGATTTGAAAATCGTGCCGATCGAACCAAAAATCGTGCCGTTCCAGTTCAAAATCGTTCCGATTGATCAAAAAGTCGTGCCGACAGGTTTGAAAATCGTGCCGATCGACCCAAAAATCGTGCCGTTCCAGTTCAAAATCGTTCCGATTGATCAAAAAGTCGTGCCGACAGGTTTGAAAAACGTGCCGTTCAATCAAAAAGTCGTGCCGACAGATTTGAAAATCGTGCCATTCACTCAAAAAGTCGTGCCGACAGATATTAAAATCGTGCCGTTCGCTCAAAAAGTCGTGCCGACAGATTTGAAAATCGTGCCGATCGACCCAAAAATCGTGCCGTTCTACTTCAAAATCGTTCCGATTTATCAAAAAGTCGTGCCAATAGATTTGCAAATCGGGCCAATCGACCCAAAAATGGTGACGTTCCACTTCAAAATAGCTCCGATTGAACGAAAAGTCATACCGACAGATTTGAAAATAGTGCCGACGATCCAAAAATGTGCCGTGGCCCACTTCAAAATCGTGCCGTTCGGTTAAAAAAGTCGTGCCGACTGATTTGAAAATCGTGCCGATCGAACCAAAAATCGTGCCGTTCCACTTCAAAATCGTTCCGATTTATCAAAAAGTCGTGCCAACAGATTTGCAAATCGGGCCAATCGACCCAAAAATGGTGACGTTCCACTTCAAAATCGCTCCTATTGAACGAAAAGTCGTACCGACAGATTTGAAAATAGTGCCGACGACCCAAAAATCGTGCCGTTCCACTTTAAAATCGTGCCATTAGATTAAAAAGTCGTGCCGACAGATTTGAAAATCGTGCCGATCGACCCAAAAATCGTGCCGTTCTACTTCAAAATCGTTCCGATTTATCAAAAAGTCGAGCCAACAGATTTGCAAATCGGGCCAATCGACCCAAAAATGGTGACGTTCCACTTCAAAATCGCTCCGATTGAACGAAAAGTCGTACCGACAGATTTGAAAATAGTGCCGAAGACCCAAAAATCGTGCCGGTCCACTTCAAAATCGTGCCGTTCGATCAAAAAGTCGTGCCGACTGATTTGAAAATCGTGCCGATCGAACCAAAAATCGAGCCATTCCATTTCAAAATCGTTCCGATTTATCAAAAAGTCGTGCCGACAGATTTGAAAATAGTGCCGATCGACCCAAAAATCGTGCCGGTCCACTTCAAAATCGTGCCATTCGATCAAAAAGTCGTGGCGAAAGATTTGAAAATCGTGCCGATCGACCCAAAAATCGTGCCGTTCCATTTCAAGATCGTGCCATGCGATCAAAAAGTCGTGCCGACAGTTTTGAAAATAGTGCCGATCGACCCAAAAATCGTGCCGCTCCACTTATAAATAGTGCCGTTCGATCTAAAAGTCGTGGCGACTGATTTGAAAATCGTACCGATTGACCCAAAAATCGTGCCGTTCCACCTCAAAATCGTTCCGTTGGATCAAAAAGCCGTGCCGACAGATTTGAAAATCGTGCCGTTCGCTCAAAAAGTCGTGCCGACAAATTTGAAAATCGTGCTGTTCGATCAAAAAGTCATGCCGAAAGATTTGAAAATCGTGCCGATCGACATCACTGATTTTCCGGAATTCATTCAGTTCATTTACTTAATACATTATGTTACTATTTGATAGTCCACTGCCGAAAATGTGATTTCTCTTCACCTAATAAGGCACAAGGGCTTGACAGACAATATACCTAAATCGTATTATTTTTAAGCTGATAATTATTTCAGTAAATATGCAACAATACATAACTAAACTGTATTTAATTGAAATACATAATTTAATGTTGTTATGCTGCATTTAAGTTTTTATCCACCACTTCAATTTTTATTAATTTATGGATTAATCTTTTGGGAATGATAAAAATAACTGTACCTAACTGTATCACACAAAATTGAAATAAAGTAAAGTAGTTTTCGAAATACTTGCGGTAAAGAAATGGGCCTTATTGAGATCACCTGTTTTTAATAAAGTCCATTGACAAGTTTTTTATTAACTATTTTTAATCATTAATTTACTTTTGATAAATTATTTTTGTCCTATGTTTTTACTTCAAATATAGGCAATTTTTTTAATTTAGATGTTTTTTCAGTTGAAACGCTTCTTAAATCAGATTTGTAAAAACGTGGTCCTTATCAGGCGAACCTACCTTATATTAATAATACCTACCTACAAAATATATTACTAACTATACTTTCTTTACATTAGGAAATGACCTAAAAATTATATAGCCTAGGTCAGTAGGTATTCATAACAATACCGATAGTAAATAAGTATCTACTTATTATTTTCTCAAACATGCACGTTAACATTCTAAAGATTTGCTTATAAACAGTACTTTGTCGGTGATTTCTCGTGTGGTGTAGCACTAAGAATGGTATCTAAAATGACAGCATTTTTTATACATTGAAATAGCTCCTACCGTTTTGCAGTTCAATGATGCCATCATGCCACCACACACGACGAGCCACGAAGCGAAACAAGTAAAATAGAAAATTTCTATAAACCCAAGCACAATCATAAACAGCTTAACGTTACTTGGTTAATTGATACATAAGAGTGTTCTATTAGTCCGCTAATAGAACCCCCTTCAGCACAAAACTAAATTAAAATCAGTACAACCGTGTGGGAGCTACGATGGCATAAGACATTAAACTATTATGTTGTTTTGAGTGCCTATGGATAGGGCAGATTAGATATTCAGACAGAATAGGAATACCACTTTCTAGGTCTACAAATTTTGTCTTTCTTTAGTATCCTAGTTATTTTGCCCCCTGATTTCGTTCCTGGTGTATCGCGTATGACATTTAGTTCGAGCTATGCAATTCGAGAGGCAATCGAGCCATTGTTTACCATAGGCCGATGTAGGCTACCTGGCAGGGTGATTCGATGTAAATGCATTTTTATGAGAGCACTACCGCGCTATTTACGCTACATTCCTAAGCATTAGATTCTACAGACTACTGAATACTCTAGATTCTCGTTACTAGCGTACAACTTGTGTGATAGGATACAATACATCGTATACCTATACGTATTGTCCGATTCGTTCATAAATGTATAGAGCAGTCTCTACCAACCTAACGAAGAAGGACAATGTAGTACTTCGTAGGTCCCCCTATGCCCTGTGTATAAAGTACCTACCTAGAGATGGCAATTTGCACCTTGATACCCCAAGCTTGAGGTATCTACCCGCATTACTTATTTCTTTGTTGATATTTTCAGAAATTGCATCGGTAATTGGAGTTTCCGAACACGTGCCCCATTATTAACCGATGCCTAGGAATTTTGTCACTGGAAACCCCGTATAGGACATTAGGCCAGTTATTATGCTGTTTTCTGGAAACCTTAATAGCTTATGGTGTGACTAAGTATTTTAATGCCTTCTTTGCAACACACATATACCTACTCAACGGAAGCTTCCATCTATCTTTCAGAATTAGTAGATAGGTAGACAATACCTACTTACTTATCAGAAAATTCAAGACGACTAGGTCAGTGATTTTTGGAGCTCCGAAATCACTAACATTCTTCACAGACTCATGCGTGCGTGCTAAAAGGCATGATATCAGGTCTAGAGCACAGAGACTGGACGAAACTACTTTCATCCAGGTCTAGAGTACACACTGGACGAAACTACCTTCATTATTACCTTACTTCTAACATTAATATAATTGAAATAGGCATAATTATTATGTTTTCTTGAACATATTTTTTGCTGCACGTGCAGACGTTGTCGTATGAGGTGACATGAATCATGGACTTAATTATTAAGTAGGTATACCTACATACACTATTTACGAGTATATTCATAGACTTGTATATTTTAGTCATAAAGAACCTATGCGTAGCAGTATGTGTGTTCGTCATTTTTGTTTTAGAATAGTCTTTATTATCCCTGGAGATCAGCCGTTTCGTCAAGACATCGTAATAAAACGATACGTCAACTATACAGTAAGTAATAGGTAAGTACTTTGATCTGGGGGTAACGCAGTCTAGAAGTTCAGGGGGCGCCGGACTTTTCACTCTGGTACAGGGGCAAGCAAGCGCGGTGGTTTATTTTAGTGTTTTTATCACCATTAAATCTGGTGGTTATTGTTTATTTTAGTGGTGTATGTGACCCAAACCCCGGTACCTAAGTGAGGTTCCGGTTATACGATTCCGGTGATACGACTGTATCAGTCGTACCATAGATCAGTTATTTATTACATAACCGGTAGGCACCTTCCTTGATGACGCTTCATTGTATTGCAAGAAATTTAGTAAGGTACAGCATTATGTAGGCTACCTATCAGCTTTTCTGCAACGATCTTCTGTCGATAGATCGATCCTTCAGAAATGTCTTTCATTCTGCGTGAAAACAATGTCGGTGTTGGTGCCATACTGTCTACTAGTCAGACTTTCAGGAAACGACTACTTTATAAGTACTCGTTCGTAGCACTTATGGTGGAGACGTCGTCGTTCTTGTTGCGGCGATAATGTAGGAGTTGTCTTTTGTTTTCAACTGTTTTATATCGGCAAATATATTCCACAGAAGACTATTTATAGATAATCCACGGTAACTTGACTCGCGCCAGCTATGTAACCTAATAATAAAGAGAACAACACATTATAATAATTCTATTTTGTTTTTTAGAATCTGCATTTACAATTCTACACTCTTAAATGTTTATAATAAGAGGTTATATAAATTTATACGATATCAGTAGGTACATACCTACGTTTATTGATAAGTAGGTGCGTCCCGCGATTTCACCCGCCCTATTTTTTATACTTATTCCAAATTTCATTCAAATCCGTTCAGCCTTTGAGACGTGAAGAGGACGAACACACGGACACCTACTTTCGCATTTATAATGTTAGCACATATTACTAAATAGTTACCTACCTACTTCGTAAATATTAATACTTGGATGTAGTTAGAGGCATTACAGTTTTGGAGCTGGGTGTCAGTTATCGCTGTGCCTATAATATCTGGTAGAGATTGGTAATGGCGAGGGCAGATTATGTCATTCAAATCTCATGAAAACGTACCTACCTAGTTGTCGGTCCAAAACAAAACTTTTTCAAATAATAATAGCTTTTCTTTTCTTTAGCCCTTTGTATGACGACCTGCTAAGACGCTAAAAAATAGAAATCTAAGTCCTTGGGTTACGTATTATTTATTTCCTCCATGTCCATGGGCTATTACATGGATAGTTAAGGTAAGGGAAGCCCTAAACAAAAATTAAAGTTCTTTAACTTAAAAAAAACAACAATGTACCTACTTAATATGGAATCTTCTGATGTAATAATGCCACCGAACCGTGATGATATCACGAGGCTAGGTGTCGAGTGGCAGCTGACTGAATCCCAAGGCCCGCAGAATCAGTTCAAGGCAACACGGACAAAATTTGCGTGGAATTAGGTCACAAAATATGTAGTAAGTAAGTATGTACCTAAATTAAGATGTTTTATTTTCATTTTGGTTTCGCTCAGTTTATGCTTACGGCCTCTCAAAATACTTGATAAGTACCTTCCAAAACAATAGCTAGGTAGGGTAGTACCTACCTATACGAGGTATCTCACATTTTTAGTAACTTTTTTTTTGGCATCCCTTAATTTTATCTAACAGCCAGCGTCTAGTTTTGATAAAAATGTAAAGGTGATACAATTACTTATTTATCTAGCTGTGGGTCTTACAACAATGGCTGTAATCCTGTGTGTGGTAATCCTACAACAATGGTCGTGATTAAATTTAGTGAATCAACAGATCTTTTCAAGATTTACTAGGTACTTATAGGCCACAAAAATAAAAGAGTGGTTCCTTGCAAAAGACAAAATAACATGAACTGTCAATTTCTTAGAATACCTACCTAAGTACCTACGTAAGTAAGTAAGTACTAAGTAAGCAGCTCTTCAAATTGTTCTGGACCTAAACCCTCATGCCCGAGTTGAAATAGTAAGTAAACCTACCATCAGGTACCTACCAGATTATCAGAGGTAGGTACCAGTTTTCATTAGGATTTTTTTCGAGTGTTTGCTGCCATAGCTATCAGAAAGTGGTAGCTAGGTAGGTACTTGGTAATTCAGATATGGTTGCCGCGAATCATTTAATAGGTTACCTAAATTGGGCATGTTATTGCTTATCTGTTCACATCCGAGGCGGGTGATACATTATTTATTTAATACTATTTGATAAAGTTTTTTTGTTGCTGTAGGTTATGATTTGGCTGAGCCAGTGTAGTAATAACTTTGCTTATCATCTTTTATCTTGAAAACATATTTACCTAATTACCTGCATATTTACTTACCTAGTTAAAAGGATAGTAGGTGTTCGTGGTGTGCAGTGCTGACCACATTGATGATCTTAGATTTTTATTACCTACTCTATAAACTCTTAGCAATCATCCCAACGATGGAATTTGTTGCTCATTTTCGTTTCCCAGGCGCTACCGCTCTTGTTTACTATTATTTGCGTATTGTGTTTTGATCAGGATTTTGTTATTCAAGTTTTGGATTTGATATTAGTACTATTAGTAAAGTATATTTTGCCACACATGCTTCTGTAAAACAGATAAGTACTTACCAGGTAAGTGTCTACCTTCTGTCTCTATCCACAAATCGGCTCTAACACCATACCATAGTATTGTCAGATAGTATACCATACCATCAGATGTAAACAAAATATGGCACTGGGCGCTGATCACTAACGCCTATTTAAAATCGTGCCGCAATAACAGTGCAGTTTACAGCCTCACTAAGTTTTTTTTGTCAGGCGTTAGCAACTGTATAGAGATAGGGTCATTCAAGACGCTTTTTGAAAATTGTCTTTTTCTGTGGCCGAATCAGACCAAATATATTATCAATACACAGACACAAACCCGACGTGCATGACGACGGCAGTGAGTGGCGGTTCGTATATACCTAATCCACCTTTACCAATCCTTCGTAAATTAGTTTCAAATTCAATACCAGTCTGTGTCTTGCCTATGAATGAAATGACGTCAAAGCAATTTGTTACAACGCGAGAATAGAAGCACGCTCACGTGCCTTTTATTCTATTTCAGCCTTCACTTTCTTGTTAGAATTAAAATAGACTTCGACTTCGCACCTCATAACGATCGGAATATGCGCGTCTGAAGATTCCCCATACCTGAGTTTGAATAACTCGTAGTTTACATCGATAAAGTAAATTCGTATATTTTGTATTGTAGTAATAGGTACCTAATTAGATATACTTACTTAAAGAATAATTGTAATAAACGTCATTATAAAATTCACCTATGTACTTACATCTTACTTCTAGATGCTACTTCTTTGTATGTAGAGAATCGGGAATAATCTAATAATCTTACTAGCATCGAGACTCTGAGCTAATTACATGTGGTTCACAAAATTGTTTGCCCTGCACGGGAATAGAACCCCAAACTTCACGCTTGGCAGTTGGCTCATCAAGTAGTATCGGTGTAACTATAAACTATGTACCTACTTAGGTATTTATAATCACATGCGATTCGCATGCCCCTATACTAGCTCGATGCAAGACGATGCGACGATTAGGAACGGAACCATCCATACCATCCTAATTTATAGCATCTGCACTGCAAGTATAGTTCGACCATTGCTAAGTTATACTTGTATCTTATGACGCAACGCAAACGCATAAGTCGAAGATCGGTCCATTTGTTTTCTAGCCCGGAAATGCGGTTGACATGGTCCTGCATCGGCGATTCAATAGCTCGCAGTCATCGTCGACGGATACTATACAATAATTATTGTGTACCTACACGACACGAACTAGTTGGTTTTCTTCTGTTCCGTTATAAACCCTCCCTGGGATCCAATTTCACACGTTTACTTAGTGATAGATTTATGGAATAAAAGGTAGGTACCAGTAGAGTTATAGTAATTTTGATCACGTTATGATTTCGTTCTCACGCAGTAAGCGTCAAGGTGGAACTCAGTGTCGCCCCTTCTGTCTAAGATACTTGTATATGTACATAATTAGGGCAACAAAGTATATGATTACATAGGTTCTTATGTCAGGGTGTCCGTGTAAAGATAAAGAATCTACAGACTACCTGCTTCGCTGATCATCATACTACCTATCTACAATGCACGAGGCCCTCAGGGTCTCTTCGTACTAGGTGGTGCTTTGCACCTTTACTAACCGTGGTGCTTGGCACCTTCCTTTACCATTGGTGCTTTGCACCTTCCTTTACCTTTGGTGCTTTGCACCTTCCTTCACCATTGGTGCTTTGCACCTTCCTTCTGGTAAGTCCCGATGACTAACCTGGCTCCGGTCGACTAGCTCCGGTCTGAACACAGACTGTCTGTGTCCCGGTGCCTACGTTTTCATCGGGGGGTTTGGCCTGCCCAGTCACCCTGTTTAGGATCTGAACCCCATGCTAGGCACCGGCCGGTCGTGAGGATTTTTCCTCACGAGGACCTCCACCACCCCTTAGTCCTGCCACGGTTGCTCCAACAATAGTCGACCGCTGCCAGTGTGTTTCATATCACACTACAACCAGGGTTCAGCCAAAGCTATTACCCTCCAATTTATACGCTCCATGTATCAATACTGGCTTAGCGTTGATTGGATTCAGATCATGGGAAAACCGAAGTTTGTCCTATTAGTTCATACACATTCCTGACCATCATGTAGTCGTCACTATCACTCCGTTATTAATCTGAACACTCACCAGCTGTTATCCTTGTACTCACACGTACTCGTCCTCCCGCCAAAATCCCGTCCTCTCTCCCTGTCGCTGCCTTCCTTGCGCTGTCATCGCTCGCTATCCCCCCTTCCGCCTTTTAGTACCAAGCCGCACGTCATTAGTCAAATCAAGTTCCATAACCTATTTTGCTGCTCAAGCAAAATACATATTTGACATTACATTGTGCTACTTACCAAGTTTTATCTGGCGATTCGCGTATTGCGCGACACTCAGATAGGTAACTTGATAAGTTCAAATTGCTGAATCAACGATACTCACTCAATCTGGGGTCAATCAACAAGACTCGTATCATGCGGGCTATGACATATTTGTAGCTAATTCATACATTCATGCATAATAAATAAATTACTTATGGCCAATGAAATGGCTTGATAAGTAGATAGGCCTATACGTCTTATGCGGCGTGGATTCATGGCTCATGGCACTGTTTCCGACTAATCGACACTTCATGACGCAAATGCTCAATGAAAATCATGACCACCGAGTGGAGCAACCGTGTCATGTCTACCTAAGTTATTATTGATATAATTATTATATATATACAAGGTGTAACAGCAAGGTGTAGTAATACTGAAACTACGCATACACATACATATTTCGAAGTAGTCTGGAGGTACTATAAATCTGTAAGTAGTTACGGTAATGAATTAATACACGTCAAAGTTTACTGCAAAACTAACCATCGTTCAACCCTAGTTATCAGCTGGGCAATGTCAGTGAACTTGAGGCATAGACTAACATGTACAGTAGTACCCAACTTATATGGTGCGTCGTGAATCTTCGTTCGCGCAGAAAAGAAAGTATGATCCGAAGATTAACGAAAGAATGCTTAAAACTTACAATCAACCTAAGATCACTATTATAAGGTTCATAATACTCTGCACTTAATAATACACTGTAGTTTTCAGAGTAAAAGGTAACGTTAAATTACAGCGACATGTTTGTTTTTGCCGTATTGGGACGATAAAAGCTGAAATATTAAGACAACAATCAAGTAAATAATATCCAAACATTCCTATCATTCATGATTATGTAGGTACTTTTTTGTACAAGATTAGGTAGGTACTTAGTAGGATTGGATAAGTAAGGAATAATCTCTTTTTTTTTAACGCTTCCCACACTAGGATTGGTCCTATATCGTGGGTACCGCGTACAGACATACCTAACATAATTTCACATACCTACCTACCTACCTAGCCTACACAATTACACATCGGATAGGTGGGACAAGCGAAAGAAACGTGGGTCAATAATAATTGTCGTCGAAAACCTAAGATGGTTAGATTAGCTGGATTTAATATCTATTTTACCAGAGATCAGCAGCTGCTACTAAAATGTCTATAAAAGTAAGTTGATAATAGCGGAGTAAGCATGTGGTTATAGCCAGGTAGGTATGTCGCGTAAGCCCCAATACTTAGGTATTTGTGAACATTTGTTTTGAACTTGAAATATCAATGACACAGGAAAATAGGAGACATGACAGATAACTTATGCAGGATATTGTGTTGTGATAGCCATCTGACATAATACCATTCAGTGATGATGATGAAATAGTCTGTAAGATAAGTACCTATATTAGTACTACGTAATATAACTGCTGATAAAGAGACTTTTGTAAACATTTGCTAACTTAGCGATTATTACAAAATCTAAATTGCGGTAGCATAGGTACTTACCTAGGTACCTATTCATTATATTGCTTATTTTGCGATAACAGAGGAATGTTTTTTCCAAGGCCAAACCAATCCATGCGCAACTAATGCGTTTTAAGGTATCTAACGTAGGTATTTTACCTGGATCCAAAAAATCTGGTTAGAAATCCAGAGTTTGACAGGATCATAAATCCCGTTTATAGTGCGCACGCGCATCACGAAATCACCGGGACGGTTCGCGATCGCGACGCGCCGACAATACGGACGGCGCACGCGCACCGAACGCACGCACCTCACCCAGTTCAGTCCACTATTTAATATCCTAGAGACTGACCGCGACCGCGCGTGTTCCCGACGACGTACTCGCAAGCGTGCTGCCCCTCGAACCGCCTTCCTAGAACACGATAATGGACAGATAACGACTAATTGATTCCAGTTTGTCACTTCCCGCGAGTGCAGTGTAGGAACCGATGGCAGAGAAGCACGCGCTGATACCCGATCCCGTAACCATGTACGCGCCGACGGACGCCAAGGACTTGTCCAAGAATCTGATGTGCAGGGATTTCGAGAGACAATACGGCGTTGGTAAAGTGGAGAAATGCAACAAGTGTCGGCATGCGTGCCTGGTGGCCCTGGCAGTGACGGTGGCCGCGTTGGTGGTGTGGCTGCTGGCCCTGACCATCGTCCGGGAGTCCCAGCTGTCGAAGCTGCGGCGAGAGGTCGACGAGCTCACCACCACCGTCATCGCGGTGTCGGTGAACGTCAAGTCCATCAACACGATGATCAACAACAACCAAAATCTGTTCGTCGAGTTCAAAAGCCCGGAAGACACGGTAAGTTCCATTCCATATCTCGCCACACGATACATTTATATTATAATATTCGTGTCAACGAGCAGATTGCAGACGACGTGAAATCTGAGAGCGGTACAATACACAAACGCCCGTGAATATTATATTGTTTACAAGAGCTAAACCGTTGAGTTGGCCTAGTGCTTCTGTGGTTCACTTGACTTTAAATACCTTGTTATACCTTGTTTGTGTTTGTTGACACTTCACGATCGAGTTTGCGAGTGGTGAAGTTTGAAGCGCAATTAACCTTTATTTCTCAACTAGCTGTTGCCCGCGACTTCGTCCGCGCGGACTATATTATATCGCGATAAAAGTATTCTATGTCCGTCTCGAAAGTACAATCTATCTCTATACCAAATTTCATCGAAATCGGTTCAGCCGTTTAGCCGTGAAAAGGTAACGAAGAAACAAAAATAGTTACTTTCAAGTATGGATGAACAGTTGATTGACGCACAGTATGGATGGGGTTGAGAAAGTTCCTAAGAAGTATTCAAATAATCCAAAAAATATTCAAACATGTCAAAGTTCTACCCTGTCTATGTTCCGTGTTAATACGGATTTCGAATTAAATCTGATGACAATATTTTGTACCCTTTTTTATAATTTTAGGGGTTGTATATTAAAAAACGATGAAATACCTACATGTAAATCTTTCAAATAATATAATTATGCCAAGTTTGAAGTAGATTTGACCAAGGCGAATCACGTTGTCCCATACAAACTTTGCTCCCTTTTTCACCCTCTTAGAGGTAGAATTTCGGAAAATCCTTTCTTATCGGATGTCTACGTCATACAAAGAACACACCCTCCAAGTTTCAGGTTTCTACAATCAGCGGTTGGTCCGTAAGTAATTCAAGACATCGACCTCGACTTCGACATCAACATCGCCATCCCATATCCAACATACGACATCTACCATCTACTACCAAAATAACCTTTTTATACAAAAAATCTACCATTTTATAACAAATTCTACCATTTTCTCCCAAAATCGACCATTTCCTACATTTCCTATCATGTACAATTTTTTATCATAATCTATCAAAAGCTTCCATTTACTAAAATCTATCAGGCTACCAGAATCTATCAAAGGCTACCATTTCATACTAAAATCTACCATTTTCTACCAAAATGTACAATTTTCTACCATAATCTACCATTTCCTACTGAAATCTACAATTTTCTACGACAACCTACCTTTTCTTTCTGAATCTTCTATTTTCTACCATTTCCTACCGAAATCTACTCAACCCCTACAACAGTCTACCATTTCCTACAACAATCTACCATTTCCTACCAAAATCTACCATTTTCTATATAAATCTACCATTTAAACGAAAATCTACCATTTTCTTTCTGTATTTACTATTTTCTACCAAAAGCTACCATTTATTACCAAAATGTACCGCTATTACCGAAATCTACCATTTCTTTCTAATACTACCATTTTCTACCAAAAGCTACTATTTCCTTCCGAAATCTACCATTTTTACCAAAAATCTACCATTTCCTACTAAAATCGGCCATTTCCTACCGATATTACCATTTCCTACTTAAATCTACCAATCCCTAGAACAATCTACCATTTCCTACCTAAATCTATCATCTTCTACCAAAATCTACCATTTTCCTGCGTAGATTTTAGGGATTGATGTTAAAACACGCGGAAACAGGTGCTAAATTAATTTTTAAAGAATTTTATTCGAAGTTTGTAGTTGATCAGACCAAGAAAACACGTTGTTGTATACAAATTTTGCAACCCCTTTTTACCCCCTTAGTGGTTAAACTTTAAAAAAATCCTTTCTTAGTGCACACCTACGTCACTACGAAATATTTGTGAAAAAAAAGAATTTCGAAATAAAAATGACGAAAAATATTTTGTGGCCCCCTTTTATCCCTTAAGGGGTTGAATATTCAAAAACTATGAACCACGTGTTTAATAGTGCACACCTACGTCACTTAAGAAATATTTGTGTAAAATTTCAATGTATAACTAAATCGGATGTAAAATATTTTGCATCCCCTTTTTACCCCTTTAGGGGTTGAATATTAAAAAAAGATGAAACACGTGTTTCATTAAATTTTTTAAAGAATATAATTGCCAAGTTTGAAGCGGATCAGGCCAAGAAAACACGTTGCTCCATACAAACTTTGCAACCCCTTTTCACCCCCTTAGGGGTTGAATTTTCAAAAATCCTTTCTTAGTGCACGCCTACGTCACATAAGGAGTATTTGTGCAAAATTTCATGGTTCTAGACCCAGTAGTTTCGGCTGTGCGTTGATCGTCAGTCAGTCAGTCAGTCAGTCAGTCAGTTTTGGCTTTTATATATATAGATTACTAGCTAACTAATTAGCATTATTATTATCTAATGAAGAAAATGAAGATCATTAGGAATTCCGAACAACATCGTTTCTACGAACCAGCAGGCTAAGTTTGATACGATCGCTGGATCCTACGTGTTGCGAATGCCGTGTCTAATTAATGTTATGATGCCGCAGATAACGCAAATAACAATTATTCCTATGTTAAAGATCTATCAAGGCACCGCAATTGTCTCGTGGTCCCGTCAAGGTCTCAAAATGATATTATTGATGAAGACACAATTGAGCTATTTCTTGGCATGTAACTTATTATACATTTGACTAATGTTCGGTCGTTATAAATATTTATACAAATACGTCTGGGAGGTTCTCTGAATAAGCGTTTTTTGTTATCAGAATCTTGAAAATAGAGAACAAGTTTCTAGGCAGCCCGAATACTGCACGTGATATTTACAAATATCACTGTGTTTGCATGTGTCTCTATTTATAATTATGACGAAAATCACGTACCTAAACCATTTGTTTACTATACCTACTAATGCAGTTCCAATTTTGAGCGGGTTATTCACAGTTTTACTCCAAGAAAATGGAATCCATCTACTGGAAGAAACCCTCACAGATAAATGTAGAAATATTAGATACAAGAAGTTGATAAAAATATAAAAGCATGTTTATTTAGGCGTATTAGGCTTCTAGCCATAAAGAACAGGTATTCGTGTTTCGAAACCGGTTTGGTGTGTACAAAAAGCTGATGCGAGCGGCGACTGGGGCGGCTGCGTCCGTCGTCGGCGGCGCCTGCGCCTTCAGCACTCACGATTACGTAATCTCTGATCAAAATATACAATCAGATTTCACTTTTTCTGCTCGTATTCTCACAGTATAAGTCATAGGTATGACGATAAATCTCGTCTCTGAATCAGATTTATATACAATACTGTCAGCATCGAAGGACGGAGGCGCCAAAATAGTCAATATTAAACCAAGAAATATCTGTAGACGTTATAAAATTCTGATCACAGTCTTGAATTTTATAATATTCTCATAAAACCTGAGACATTTGACCCAAAAAAACTGTGTCTCAGAACAAGAATAATTCACAGACAAATGTTATTTCTTTGACCTATTTCAATGATGAAAGGTCAGTGGGAATTTCTTTATAAACAAGCTGGAAAACATCAAAGCAACCAAACTAATTTCAGCCAAGAATCGGCATAAAATAGCCTAATTAAAAGAAATAACAAGCAATAAACACCGATGAATCATACAACTATAATCACAGAGCGTGAGAAATTAACTGCTGATAAAAACGAACGAGCGCACTGTTTATTATTTTATGACGATCGCGGCTGCGGGCAGGACGGCACATAATCTACTGAATACATAATCGGGATCCATTAGGATTGTATCCCCAGCGTGTCCCGACTCCCGATCGATCGCGATGATTGGGGCTTGGGATATTTGGGCGATGTGGCTAAGATCTGCGCAGGACCGGAAGAGCGGCAGTATGAATCAGGGATCGGGAGTTTATGCAGAAAAATAAATGCTAAACCAGACCAACAACAAACAAACAAACTCTAACATAAGAATAAGGCAAACTTAAAAAAAAAATGTAGCTAAATGTCGTATATTCGGACCTGTAAAGTGATAAAAGTTAGCCTGATCGTCAAAATCCAAACAAAAAGACTCAACTAAAACTGTGTAAGGTACATCACGAACGGGCTATGATAATTTGGCGGAAGCAATAACACCAGTTATTAGTTCTTGACGAGTTTCAGGGAGTTGAGAAACAAGATGGGAATTTCTCAGACAAAGCTAATGCCCAGCAATAGGAACGTAGCTGATGATTGTGTAAAAAAGAATCGTGAATATCGTATATGTCAGGTCATAAGTATTGTCACACAGTAAAAACTTTTCTTTTAGAATGCTGGCCACAAAAAAGTTTATTGAATTCGAATTTCGAATTGTTCATGAAAATAAAAATGTATACTTTTTAGAATTTTACTCATTTTTAAATATGGAGTGGACGCTTAAAGAAGACCGTGTTGCAGTTATTGCGTTGCATCGTTGCGGTTACGCGCCAATTCAAATTTTTGACATACTGAAAAATTTGAATATAACCAAGAGATTCGTTTATCGTACCATCAAACGATATAATGAAGACTCTAGTGTAGATGACAGGTCAAGAAGTGGTCGCCCTCGGTCTGTTAGGACTCCAGCAGTGATAAAAGCTGTGAAGGCGCGAATTCAAAGAAATCCCAAACGTAAGCAGAAACTGTTGGCCCTTCAGATGGGATTAAGCAGAACCACGGTGAAAAGGGTGTTAAATGAAGACTTAGGGCTTCGGGCATATCGAAGAAAAACAGGACATCATTTGAATGCTCGTCTAATGGACCTGAGACTGAAGAGATGCCGCGCTTTGTTGAAGCGGTACGCGGGAAAAAAATATCGGGAAATTCTTTTTTCGGATGAAAAAATTTTTACCGTAGAAGAGAGCTACAACAAACAAAATGATAAGGTGTACGCACACAGTAGTGAAGAAGCGAGCAACCGTATTCCGCGTGTCCAACGAGATCATTTTCCATCCTCGCTCATGGTATGGTTGGGAGTGTCTTATTGGGGCTTAACAGAGGTACATTTTTGTGAGAAAGGTGTAAAAACGAATGCAGTTGTGTATCAAAATACAGTCCTGACGAACCTTGTGGAACCTGTTTCTCATACCATGTTTAATAACAGGCACTGGGTATTCCAACAAGATTCGGCGCCAGCTCATAGAGCGAAGAGCACACAAGACTGGCTGGCGGCGCGTGAAATCGACTTCATCCGGCACGAAGACTGGCCCTCCTCCAGTCCAGATTTGAATCCGCTAGATTACAAGATATGGCAACACTTGGAGGAAAAGGCGTGCTCAAAGCCTCATCCCAATTTGGAGTCACTCAAGACATCCTTGATTAAGGCAGCCGCCGATATTGACATGGACCTCGTTCGTGCTGCGATAGACGACTGGCCGCGCAGATTGAAGGCCTGTATTCAAAATCACGGAGGTCATTTTGAATAAACTTTAGTGTCATAAGAATCTATGTTTTCTTAAGTTCATTTTGGTATATAAATGGTTGCATAATGAATAAACTTGTTTCAATTATTTTATATAAAACATGTGACAGAATTTATGACCTGACTAGGTATATGCGTAGCTTCAAGCATTTGTTGTTGTTAAAACACCATGAATCGGTTATTATTACAGATCGCCTGGTAGGTAATTGTACTAACAGTGTTGCGAAAATTGGCATCAGTCCAATGAGTGTTTGTAAACTTCATAGATTCTATATTTATCTGCGAAAATGTATCGATACCTAACCTACGCGTGTTTGGCAAATGCTTATTGTTATTATGCGAATGTTCGGAAACTTTTTCATTCAGAAACATTGAATACAAACCTGCTGGCAGGCAGGTACGTTTAGTTTTCCAATGGTAGGAAAGAGAGAGAAAGTAAAGATGTGCTCTAACATGATACCAATCCGGACCGGCCCCCTTGGTTGATTAATTGATTATGGCCTAATCCTCCTCAAAGAAAGTGAGGAGAGACGTCCCGTGCTCAACCGCGAGCGGATATAGGGTTGTGATGTCACATAATTATATGCTATCATAATAATGCTGTCACCCCGGTTTACTCACACATGATGATTTTTTCATTTTTTTCACTGTTTCAGAGCTGGCAATTCCGCACATTATTATGTTATTGACAATAATTATACTGTGCCATAATAATATAGGTACTACCATGGTCGTAAAGCCTATTTGAGCGTGATTCGCTTCAAAACTCTTATCCTTATCTGTGATCTCTACTTTGTTCGTGAAAATATGTCTATTTCTATCGGGTTTCCAATAAATACGTCTTGCCGGTTGCCTAGCACCGGTTCCCTTGGGAAAGGTACCTGAGATAAAAATATGATGGTACCTATAGTTGTTGTGATACTTATTCGCTTCGAGGAAAAATTAATTATACTCGCGCAAGTACTAAATAAACACGAAATTTATAGGAGTTTACCTATTGACCTTTTCTAGTAATGTAGGTGAGTATAATTATTGGCGGGGTGTATTTGCTAAGAGACGAATTAAGTATAATTTAATTATGTTATTTTTATTTTATTCATCATTCAAATTATGTGCAAAACAAAAAATTTTACGCTCGAAAAACTTGGAAGATTATTAAAATGACCAAAACCAGTAATCATATCCTGTTTGTTGCCTTTTACCAAATTCCAACTCTAATTCGATGCATGCAAGCGGACTCATCTGAGACATTCTGAGGTAATCATATTATTATTATTCAGAGCATAAAAACCAAAGAGGACTTAAAAATTACAATCACTGGAACAGAAATAACTGAATCACAGTAGTTTTTCTAAGCCTTCTAAATAAAACATTTTAATGAAAATAAAAAACAATTAGGTACGAAACAAAAAAATACAATGCTTTTAAACTGCAAGTACCTACCTATTTCTAGCTTTCGACTCCAAAAGGCTTACGTATCCTCGTCATTAACCTCCCGATTAAAGAGGATATACAATTCATCAAAATAATCTCTATTTATTAATTAAATTCATTTTAACAAAGGTCGAGTCAAAGGTCAAACACGCCTTAGATTGGCAATGATCGCTATTCCAGACCTATTAACTGAATCACCTAACTAAAGTAACAGGAGGTGGTAAAACACAGAATACAAGCAATTAAGATGGACAATGACCCATCGCCCACGCTGCAGACCGAGGAGCATCAACTCCTACGCAACGCAGGGTACGTGGATTCTAAATCCTTATTTATATAAGCGTCAGAAAGGCACAAGGCTTCCTTACGTAAAGGTTCGGAAAGGGGGTATGCCGTAACTGTTCCGGGACTTTATCAGCGCTTATTTTAGAAACGGCTATTTTAGACTTGGGTATCAAGGAAGTATAAAAATACTGAGCGAAAGTAATTCGTCACGTAAGTAGGTACGTAATTGTCGCTTACCGCTTGGTTGTGGGAAGAGTGAAATTTTAACACGACTTTATTTTCTATAGATATCTGCGGTCACAATAACATATTATTATATGAGCATATTATGCGGTGCATAATATGCTCTAGATCTGTTTTTTGTTTTGGGAAATCCCACTTGCTTGACCAATTTATATTTACAGGTAGGTAGGTCTACACAAACTTTCCAAAAACATTTAAGAATATCTAGAATTAATTAGTACTGCTTTCGCCTCACTTATAACGCAGTTATAATTTAGCTGACCTGTATCAAAGCTATTATGGGCCGGTGTGGCGCTTAGGCCACTTAATGCTTATGTTACCTGCTCGAGCAAGCTGGTGACGCTAACCTCATTTCTTGGGGACGAAGTAGGCAGGAGGGAGATTCGCGGTAAATTTCCTAAACTCTACCGTTGATCGGCATACTTCCGTAGGCGGTACTTGTCGACCGAACCAGTAAACAGTACCAAATAGCTTCGTTTATCCAATAATAGCTTCCACTGATGTCTCGAGCAGATATCTCGAGCAGATATCGAGGAGTCTCCTTCCTTCTCCTTCACCTGTCACTGAAATAAACGGTTACGGGACGATAAAATCGCGCTCTCAATTAATAATCGTTTAGTTCCAGTATATTTTGTTTCATAAAATGACGACGAATAGGGACTATAGGTTGTTGACTATAGTTTGTGGAACAAACACTTATAAAGAAAGAAATTAATACTCTAATGCAGCGGTACTCTAAGTGTGTTCCGCGGAACCCTAGGGTTCCGCGCTACCCCTGTAGGGGTTCCGCAAGACTAGAAAAAAATCATAACACCTCTCTCTGGTCACTGGTCGAACGTTTTGACTCCGCCCGCCGCGCGTAAGTATACTTGTGAGCGCGCAGTCCCTTTGATAAAAGCCTCTGAATTAGACTCTATAGTTGTGAACAAGTGACTTCCGGCTCTATCTTCGAAAACATAAAGTCGAGATTGTTAAAGAATACACTTTTAAAAACTATTGTTTTATTGTAGGGTTCTGTCAAGTATTTTGCTTGTCAAAAGGGTTCCGTGACCAAAAAAGTTTGAGAACCGCTGCTCTAATGAATACGTATTCGATACTGCGAGTTGATCAAACTCCATCAGTTCTCTTGTATTGTATATCTCTTGTCTTTAGTAGCAGACTAGAAGCACCTCGCGGTTTCACCCGCGTTAACTACTATCCCGCGGTGACCATTCATTTTTACGGGATAAAAGGTAGCCTATGTGTACCAGGGATAGCATAGCTTCCCAACAGTGAAATAATTTTTCAAAATGGTTCAGTAGTTTCGGAGCCTATTCATTACAACCAAACAAACAAAGTTTTCCTCTTTATAATATTAGTGTATTATAGTATTAGTGTAGATTAGCATTAGTATTGTTATTGAAAGACATGTAATTTTAACACAATCAAATTACGGAAACTAAGTCTAAATTTACTTGCAACATTTGATTCCATGTTAAAATGGGAAAATTGGATTTGATAAATAAGCAATGTAAACAGTTTTCGGCTAATAATAACGTAGTATCTCATGCAGCTCTGTAGACTCGGCAATTGGTCTAATTGCTTAGTGCAGCACTGACATCATTGGCGGTGGACGGTAATTAGAAACACAAATAGTTAGTAGGAAGCACTCTGCTTCTATTGGAGTAATGAGGAGCCATTCATATGTGAGTGACTTGAATTGACATCGTTATCCTGTTTAGTCTGTATAGGATGGATGTTTGTCTAAACAGTAAGTCAGTTTGCTGACTAGCTTTAAAAGTTGATACCTAATGTTATATTTTGTATATACCTACCTAATAGTAGATGTTCCTTGGAAAAGGACGTGCAAATAATATATAAACAATATCCAGCTTCCAAGCGCAACTTTCTCAAGCCGACCTTCCAAGCTTTTCAAAATCATGCCACGAGTTACATATTGTAATTAATAATAATAAGTTCAATTTTAATAAAGTATTTTTTTACTCATAAATCTTACATTTTAATAGGTTTCCTTAGCTTCCAAAGCCTGAAACTCAGTGCCACATCGCCTTAAGTTGGAACGGTCCTCGAATCGGACTTATTTTCCTTTTAGACAACATAATATCGCATAGTACCCTAGTTTCCTACAATATCGAGAGTTGTCATACTGTTCTATAACTGTACAGTCTGGCCCTTCATTCAAGCTGTCACCAGGGGAAGTACTACACCTTTTGAAAAGGTACTCCCACGTCTGACACCATCCACTATACTGTATGCTATCAGGCACTCGGCTATGGTAATGGCGTGCCCCAATAACCTTTGAGGAAATAAAAGGCTAATGGGAGTTAATCCCTTCAATAGAACTCTTTGTCTGCTCTCTTCATCTGGGGTGTTCAATTTCCTTAGGCCGTGTCTAGACTGAAAGTAACTAATAAAATATGCCTCATGACGTAATAACATCTGATCATGATAAATACTAAATTTAGTTCAGTATTGTAGGCGTGCATAACAATTTAATCATGATGCTCCAATTATTTAACAAACATAAAAAAACATCTCGAATTGGGTCGTCCTTTTTGAAGTCAGCTAACTAGAAAAGTATTTTCAATAAGTATCTTCTTTCTCACTCCTTACTGAAAGGTCTAGTCGTGATGTTTGAATAGAAATGTCGCCCACGGCAAGAGTACCTACCTACATATTATATTTCAACCGGAGTAAGTACGTAACTCGTGTTGAAGTTGTAATAATATCAACCATTCCAGCTGTGTAATGTAGCGATACGCAATCGAGAGATTATTTCTGTTCGCGGATGCATCGGTTATTCCGGACTCGCTATGTTATGTGGGTTAATGCAATTTTGCGCGTTGCCGCCACTTCTTACGCGCAGGCCTTCATTATTAGGGTGTTCATATATCCCGATTTGCTCGGACATGTCGGGTGATTTCCTCCAACGCGGAGACTTGTTCATATTTTTACTTGTGTAATTTGTCCGGAATTTTCAGTAGCTTATTGATCTCACATATTTATGTAGGTATACTT
The DNA here is from genome assembly GCA_905147375.1 of Hylaea fasciaria. NCBI lineage: Eukaryota > Metazoa > Arthropoda > Insecta > Lepidoptera > Geometridae > Hylaea > Hylaea fasciaria. Next base: position 11,103,525 of record LR990193.1, on the reverse strand, counting down.
ACTACAGATTTAAACAACCTTTATCAGGAATTTCAAACTTCCAACGTATTCATCAGTATTCGTTCAGTTATGCCTCCAACACGATTATGTATTAAATTGAATATTTAATTCTGTTCAGAGTTTCACTGAATGCTTGCCGCCAACCTACGCCCGCCCTAGCGGAATGTGAGCGGAATCCTTCACTATATTGGAAATATATTGGTGGAAAATTTATTAATTCAGAAGGAAAGTACTTTACTAAAAGCTGGGATTCACATAAATCCTTATGGTCCTTATAATTATATCCCAGAGAATCATTTTGTAAACTCCTTTCGACATGACCCCATTATATAAAGTAGGAAACATAAACAGCTGGTTGGTATGAACATAAATATACATACCTATTATAATAAAGTGGAGCAGCATAATTAAAAACATGAATGATTCGTTAACCGCTGCTTTTAAAATACCTATAGCCACATAACGTTACTCATTTATATGGAACGGTTATTTAACTAAACTAGGTACTGGATTAATGTGTTTGCTAAATTAATTTAGGTATTGTGGTTAAAACACCATTGTTTAAATGAGTAGGTCCAATTAGTCATCGATGTATTACCTACTTAGTATTTATATTATAAATAATTGTTCATACTTAATGAATTGAGTAGGTACCTACTTATATAGCTTTATGGTTAAATGTGGTCACATTGGTTACCACGATAATAACCAAATAAAGGTAGTACATTAAAAATATTAAAGAAAAACAACCAAAATTCTGACTCCCAGTTTGTTAGACTTGTATGACATGAATGTGACCTATTTTATAACACCCGCTAAGTATAGATATTTATGTGTGATACGATGTCTGCGGGGGTCTAGACTTGAGTATTATTAGGTATTTGTCTAGGTCTTATTTATTTCAATGACATTAACATTTTAAACTCGGGGCTTGATATCGGGAATCATTAGTTATTAGTGAAATAAAGACAATCTTAGGAATACTTCCGATTTGGCATAAGAAGTAGGTACCTAATTGTATAGATTTCGAACTATTATTATACTCGTATTCTGGGCTCATTCCTATGAGAATATCCCCTGCTCAGGGGATTTCTAGAGTTGATCATGGGAACATTCACGCTGAAAGATTTACAAACGTTTTAAAAGTCAAGCCAAATCATCTATTTCAAAAACCAGTTCCTGAATTTATGCCATGTTGCGATATTTCGATTTGCATCACCTAAATAATGCAAATTCGTGAAATAATGATGTCACTCTCGACCATTCATGTTTACATACATTATACATTTACATACATTTACATACATGTAGATGATTGTAGCGCTATTTTTTAGCAAACCCGGTCATCATTTAGCCTGTTTTTTTTAGCACAAAACTGTTTATTCGTATACATTTACATATATGTAAGTATATAGACGTAGTCACGTATGTACCGTATACGTTTTTATTTTCGTTCATAAATAAAACGTGTCGACGGTCGACTGACCTGCGATAGCTGGGCTCGCAGCCAAACCTGAACGGATTTATAAATTTCACCGTCGGATGTGGAGCAACGCCAACAATTATTTTAATACTTCCCGATGTGATGTTGTTTATTTTATCAATGATAGTTGGAATTAAAACGACACTTTATATGAAACCATCTTATTGCAATGTTCAGAACATTGTAAAAGTGTAAACCGTTTGGGAATTGGCAATTCTGCATTTCGACTTTGATCCGGTTGCTTTTGAGCTAAGTATATTATTATGCCTCTTGAAACGAGTCCTGATGTATACCGCTTCGTCATCTCTGACCTAGGACTCCCAATTAACGGTTCCGGTCCGAGTTTCCAGTAACTTCGATCGGGTGTCTGCTGGTGGGATATCCAAACTATTCACGTTGTTGTCCTTCGGTGGTGGCGCAGTCGAAAAACCTTAAATAGAACTACAGACATAACCAAGGAAAGAGCCATTGGTAAATTTGGTAATATTAAAAAGTAAATACAGTATCAGCTCTAGTTTTACAGCACTTCTACCCAACGCCGCACGGGAGGTGGGTTAGGTAATGGTATAGGTACATATATTTACGTTAAGTTCAGAATACCTACACGGAGACATTCCAGGTTATATGATCTCATAAATCATGTCCGTGTACGCGACACAAGATAAATTAAAATGACACCCACGTACCATGCTCCTGAAACGAGTGCTGAATAGCGTTTAATAAACTGTGAACTAATTAAATAAAGTGGTACTAAAACAAGAATGATAATATACGTATATGTTGTTTTATAAAATGCCAAAACTTCGCGTGGCATAAGCCGCATCATTGAGTTGGTCGAGACATTGATTCTTGCATCATATAGCCAGTATTTTTTCTGGAAACGGTAAGTACGAAACTATTTGTACCTAAGTATCACCACAGGGCGACCTTTGTACCGAGAGCCCACGCATTTCTATAAATGTAGCTACCTACCTACAATCGTAAATGCTCGAGAAGTCGTGAGCAATTGACGCAAACAATATAAGTACAGCTGAAAACGTTCCTTATTAATGCCGGTAGATTGTGCCAATTATTAATTTTGTTGTAAGTACTTATTTGGACAACCGGTGGATGCAAGTGGCAAATTGTCGTTCGGTGTGGCGGTCTAAGGGCGAAGCCTATGTTCAGCAGTGGGCGTCTTCAGGCTGGTGATGTGACTTATTTGGAAAACGGAAATCTACTTTTCAGAAGCAAAACTGTCTCTTAGTCGACGTCAAATCAGTTTATAATAAAAACGTTCACTTTCACCAGTTTCACAGTTCCGTGCCTAACGATGCTAATTTGGATCAAGATTAATAAAAGCTTGTAAAAGTCTACGGCTTGCCATTGAATCAACACACTCCATGTCAGAAAATGTAAACGTTACATAAATAGCGGCACGTAACCCGCATATATAATTGTTAAATGAGATGGAAAACCCGTCAGCTGCGGATGCCTCCTGTCGCTCCCGGCTACACAGGATTTTAATAAAATTCAAGACCAACATTAACATAGAGGTTATATGTAGGTACATGGGGATGCCAGATAATTATATGAGCAGGGTTGGGCAATATTTGAAATACCTACTTGTAATTAAAATACGTAATTGAAATAGAAATACGTACTTATTTGATATTTGTATTTAAATTATTTTCTTACAATGTAATTTGTAATTCGTATTTCAAATACCTGACGCCGAGGTATAATTATTATTGTAATTGGTATTTTAAATACTTGAGACTTCAAAATACTTTCACAAATTTAACCTTCTAGTATGTATCTAGGCTCCTGGAGCTGCCTAGGATATGGGAGGATTATAATAATAAAAATGCGGCCATACTCGGAGACGTCTATAATACAAGAGGCGGATGACAGTCCATAGACCACATATATCACACCCCCACACTTAAACACATAACATATAACTTAATAACTTAACAGGTAGGTACACACATAGCGCACAACATAACAACAAAACAAAACATAACAAAACTTAACTGCTACAAATGTAAACTAATAATAAATGTACAACCGCTAACAATATAACCAATAACAAATTAAATCACACAAAATCATGCCCAAGCCGCCTGGGCGGCCTTAGTAAGTCCCTATTACGCAAGGTCGGTCTGCGGAGTTGACTGGGTGTTTCCACAAGAGGCGACACACTTAAATCCGCTTGCGTGTCCGCCCTATTCTCCACATTAGCTTCAGGAGAAGCCAAGGGAACCGGAGAAGCATCTTCGCAGGACTCATAACCCTCAGCCGACACAGACGGACTGGGGCTAGGCAACGTGCATGTTTGTAACCACCTACCCTTCATCTGATCAATATGTCTTTTTAAAGGTGGACCATTTCCGTAGCCGACTAGGTAATGCCGAGAACCTAACTTAGCTGACACCTGACCTTCTATCCATTTCTTCTCCCCTGCGTAATTCCTAACCCATACAGAATCTCCCACCCGAAACTCTCTAGAAGTGCCTCCCGCGTACTCTATTTGCTTTCGTTGAGCCCCTAATACTCGCTCTTCAACCTGCCTATCCTCCTTGAGTAAATCCAATCTAGATCGTAAGTTTCTGCGTTGCAACTGCATCGCAGGAGAAACACCAGTAGTACTGTGACTAGAGTTCCGATACGCCAATAAATAAGTCTGTAGAGCTGCGTCTAAATCAACCCCATCACGTAACGACTTTTTGATTGCGCGTTTACACAATTTGACCGCGCCTTCAGCTGCGCCATTCGAAGAGGGATGATATGGCGCTGCAAAGGTGACCTTAACACCGTTATTTGCCATGAAACTTGCGTATTCCGAACTCGAAAATGGGGGACCATTATCCGACACAATCTCTCTGGGTAAACCGAAACGAGCGAACACCTCCCTCAAAACTGCAATCACCGCACTGGCCGTCGTCCGTGGCATCCTAAAAATTTCTAACCATTTGCTTGTCGAATCGATTAAAACCAAAAATGTATTGCCATTCAAAGGACCCAAGAAGTCAACATGAACTCGAGACCAAGGTTCCGGTACATACGGCCACGGTTGCGGAGGCGCTCGAGGTGGAGCCGCGCTCTCTGCCGCACAAGTGTTGCACTGCCGGCACGCCAACTCGATATCACCATCTATGCCGGGCCACCACATGAAACTACGTGCACTACTTTTCATCTTTACCATGCCTTGGTGGCCAAGGTGTAGCTCCTTGAGCAAATTTGACCGTAAACTAACCGGAACCACCACCCTATAGCCCCACACTATGCAACCTCGATCCAAGTACAACTCGTTCCTTCTCAAGAAAAATGGCTTTAGTTCTACCTCAGCACAGTTAGCGGGCCAACCACTCTGCAAATAAAAAACAACCTTTTTCAAAATATCATCCTTAGCCTGCTCCTCGCGGACAACCTTCCTAGAAACTGGCAGGAAGTTTTGAATGAAATTCATATACGTACATTCCTTCACTACCCTCTTCGGCTGACCGACGTGTAAACGAGACAACGCATCCGCGGAGTTCTTTTCGCTTCGCACATACTCAATATCATAATTATAGCCTGAAAGCAACACGGCCCACCTTTGCAGTCTACTCGCTGCCATAACCGGTATACCTGCTTTGCTTCCAAAAATACTGACCAAAGGTTTGTGATCCGTTTTTAATGTGAACTTCCTACCATAAAGGTATTGATGAAACTTCCTGATGCCAAAAATAATAGCCAAAGCTTCACGATCTATCTGCGAGTAAGATTTTTCAGCACTATTAAGCACCCTAGATGCGAAAGCAATGGGTCTTTCCCCATCCGGTGTCAAATGAGATATGACAGCACCTACCCCTACGCTGCTTGCATCCGTCGTCAGCACCAACGGCAAATCCGGTGCATAGTGCGCCAAGATCTTACTGGAAATCATTAGATCCTTAACTTTTGTAAACGCCGCTGCACAATGATCGTCCCAGACAAACTTAACCTCCTTTTTCAATAAGTTGTACAAAGGAGCCAACAGAGTGCTGATATTCGGCACGAATTTTGCATAATACATAACCAACCCCAAGAACGAACGTAGCTCCGAAACGTTACTTGGAGTGGGAACCTCCTTGATAGCCTTAACCTTTTCCGGACAAGTGTGAACTCCTTCCTTACTGATCACAAATCCTAGGTAAACCACAGAGTCCGCAAAAAAGGTACACTTATCCTTACGTATTTTTAAACCATACTTTTGCAGTCGAGCAAAAACCTCATGCAGAGTTTCCATATGCGAACGGTCATTAATACCACTGATGATCACGTCGTCCAAGAATACACCGACATTAGGCATGTCTCCAAACAACTGCTCTGTTTTCCTTTGGAAAATACCCGGACTTGACGCTAAACCAAAAATCAATCGGTTGTACTGGAAAAGACCCTTATGAGTATTAATAACCGCAAACTTCCTAGATTCGTCTAGCTCAAATTGAGCATAAGCCTGTGACAGATCAATTTTCGAGAACTTTTCCCCGCCCTGCAGCTTAATCAATAAGTCCTCTACCCTAGGCAAAGGGAAACGATCCACCTCTAAGTACTTATTCAGGGTAACTTTGAAATCAGCACAAATTCGTATTGTGCCATCCTTTTTCATAACTGGTACAATAGGCGTAGCCCAGTCCGACGTGCTTACCGGCGTGAGGATTCCATCTTTTACCATCTGATCAATCGCCCTCTCCACCGGCTCTCGTAAAGCAAAGGCGAGTGGGCGGGCACGCAGGAACATGGGCTGCACATCTCCGCGGAGCCGAAAACCGACGGTACCCCCGGTGAACCTCCCCAGACCGTCAGCAAACACGTAACTATATCTGGAACTGAAATCGTCTATGTCGAAAACTGCCTCTTTATCTGCAATCTGATTACACGTGGCCATGGGTAAGCTAAAGTTTAGTTCCTTCAACCACTGCCTGCCCAGCAAACTAGTTTTCCCTTTATTCACTACGTACAACTCCAACTGCTTGCATACTTTATTTAAAATGACAGGAACCACAATCTTTCCTCTAGGCACCACCAATTCCCCCGTATAATACCTCAAGCTTAAATTAGTTTTCAGTAAGGGATACTTCGCGAACAATTTTTCGTAACGATCACTACTTATACATGATATAACAGAACCAGTATCGATTTCCATCGGTAAAATAACACCGTTAATTCCCACGTTAACCATATAAGGACCATACTCCTGCGAACCAGTCATTAACATAGAAAAGTTATTTACCTCATCACTACTGTCACTATCGTTCTCATAAGAAACGTTCTGGTCGATAGTGTGCAATTTCACAGTACCCCGGCTGCGATTTGGGCAAACCTTCCTCAAATGCCCTTGTTGATTGCAAACTCTGCAAACATATGACTGAAATTTACAAGAACTGGCCTCATGACGACCGCCACACACTTGACATACAGTCGAACAGATCGGTACTGCCTTTTTAATAGGCACAACAGCTTCACCAACTTCTCTGCTAGCCTTGTTGGTGGAACCTCCACTAGTGATCTTATAAACATGCGTAGACCTGCCGTCCCTCCTTCTACTGTCCACTAAAGCTGCATCTTGCTCTGCTGCCTCCATAGTGACCGCCAATTTGAACGCAGACTCTAACGTAAGTTTATCTTCCGCAAATAACCGCTGTCTAACGCTGTCGCTCACTAAGCCACACACGAACTGGTCTCGTAAGTTTTCTGACAAACTCTCCGCTACGAAACAGCAGTCTTTTGACATTTTTTTCAACTCTGCCATATAATCTGCCACCTTCTCGCTTGAAGCTTGGAACCTCTGTCTAAATTTAAACCTTTCAGCCAGCTCGCTCAGCCTCGGTTGCAAGTGCTTCTTCATCACCTCTACAATCTCATTGTATGACTTGTCTGCGGGCTTCGTCGGCGTGCATAAATTAACCATCAGTTCATACGCGTCGCTACCGACGACCGTAATTAACGTGGCTACTCTCACCGCTGCCTTCACATCGTTCGCAATAAAATATTGCTCCAAGCGATCGACATAAAGTCCCCAATTGTCCTTTCCAATATCAAAAGGCCCAATCTTACCAATCGCCATCTTGTTTGCTTTTCCGTTACAACGGACTGCGCATTGGAACCGCGTCGATTATTGCACAAAAATATTTCCTTTAAATAGAAAACATTTCCAATCCGCGTCGGTAAATTTCCTCGTCGCCAAAATAGTATGTATCTAGGCTCCTGGAGCTGCCTAGGATATGGGAGGATTATAATAATAAAAATGCGGCCATACTCGGAGACGTCTATAATACAAGAGGCGGATGACAGTCCATAGACCACATATATCACACCTTCATTTAGCGATCGTGAGTGTGAGTGCGAGGCGTGAGTGTAATAATGGTAAAGCAGCTATTAGAGTTGGCAACACTGATGTAATACTGGACGCTATGGCTGTACGTCCAAATCTAGTGTTCATTAAAAAGAAACTGGTGTTACTCTCTACTTTTCAACCCGTGCTGGTCTAGATTACATTTGTATTTTTTAATTTGTATTTCGTATTTCAAAAATAGCTAAAGTACTGTATTTTGTATTTTATATTTCAAATACCTTACTTAAGGATATTTTGTATTTCGTATTTTAATTAAGTACGTGCGTTACAGTATTTTGTAATTTGTATTTCAAATAAAGTAAAGCATGAATTTTGCCCAGCCCTGTATATGAGTGATAGATATTTTATGAATTTCGATGCTCTTTGTACGAGATGGTGTTAGGTTAGCCCTAGACAGGGCCGTCTGGAAGAAATAGAGGAGACCTTAGATCGGGATATCGATATAGGACTCCTAATAGGTACTTATATAAAGAAGAGAGAAGAACCTTCCCTGATATATATAACAGGATTTATATTTGACCTGCTCGTAAATTATATTTGTAAAATGAAAGAAATAAGTCCTTGGTACCTACCTACTGATTTTTTTACACTTGATAATATATTTCCCTGTAATATTGACATGGGCTTACCTTTTGTTAGAAACATAGGAGTAGGTACCCATGTATCTAACTACAATCTATTGCGATTGCAACAAGGTACCTACCGTCTGTGAGTACAGCGACAGAGAGATTGCTTTTCCTCCCGGGGGATGAATTCAAGCTGCCCGGAGGGAGTGGCTGTACCAATTTACTCTGTTTCGCAAGGCGAAGCTTTATTGGATTGTATTTGACACCGTCGGTGGCATCGTCCTTACCTCATTAATTCAATATTGTCGAATGGAAGACACAATGTCGATATTCGTCACATGAATTGAACCTTATTACGTTTGGTTGGGTAGGTATAAGATCCTTGGGAATAAAGAAGAATGTAATCTTCTTTCTATATCTTACTATCAAACCTTGTCTCTACCATGTGTCTACACTACTTTACCGGCTTGCAATGAGCTTTACCATAATAATTAGTGTTCCATGTCCTTTCTTCTTTATTAGTGGTTGTGAGTAATAAATTATGAATTAAGTATACGAAAAGGCTTTATCTTGCATAACTGATTTGTAAACAGAAGTGATGTTTTACACCTTTACAAAGTTCAACGTCCTGAAACCGCGTTTCATGTAAAAGCGCCGAATAAACATGCGCATAATTTGGCGCTAAAGCTGAAGCTGACATTGGCAGATTGAACCAACCAATGTACTTTACGTAAACAATGCCGTATATTTCTGAAAACTTCTTTCAAACACGGCTGTAGGTTTACAAATTGTTAATTTATTATTTGGAGCAATAAAAAAATATACGACTAACTTCCCTTTGTACTTGAAGTCGGTTAGTTAAGGCGCAATAAGTGGTAATTAAAGACACAGGCCTCGTGTCTAGTTTGGGACTCGCCAATAATTCGTTTAACTTTTGCTTCTCCATAATTTGTAACACGTTGTCATGTAGGTATTATGTAATCTTTTCGGCAATAAAAAATCATTTATTATTTATTTATCCAGACGTGTATGTATACCTTTTAACATTTTGGTGTAGGCGGAGTTGTAGTAGGTACGTACACCTATAAGTTCCGATGAAAAAGAAAAAGCATCATTTTGACACCTGAAAATGGTAATGATAATACCTTAAATGCCCACTAATTTGCGTCTATAGCTAATTTAATCACTCAATCACGACGAGGTATGGCTTTCAAGTTTCAACACTCCATAAATCACCATCAAGCCTAAACGTTCAGTATTTACTTTGTGACTTTATAATAATGAACAGAGAAATAAATCAATCCAGCCAATAACCGAAACGAATGGTAGATGATACACATCAACAACAGGCACCGGCCATCCGGACCAATTTAGCGAGAGAATTGATTGCACACATAAATTTAAATGCGTTTTATTCTCATTTCGTTCCGACATTTTGTGATAAAAATAAATGCGTGTAACCGCATGCGCGTTTGTTGCGTTCGGTGCCGGATTCTTATGTAAGTAATCAATGGTCTTATCACATTACTTACAAACAAAAACAATTGCTAGGTTGAACAATACATTATTATTATTACCTATGTATTTATTATTATTTATTTATACACTAGCAGCTTTTAGCTGATGCGTGTATACTAATTCAGTGCACTTATTTAAAATGTTTGTCTAGTCTATTTTTGAAACAGTTCACTGAGGGGGCACTTATCACAGTCTCCGGTAGCTTGTTCCAGTCTGTCACTACACGGTTTGGCAAAAAGTGTTTTTTCGGATTGCTGGTACACTTCACAGTTGACAGTTTGAGTGTGTGCCCCCTAAGGGCTTTGTTGTTATTTTTAGTGTATATTCTTGACAAATCTGGTGACATGGTAGATTTTTAGTATAAATATAAACAAAACCCTGTAACTTCTAAATAAGAGAATGATAAAACTAAAAATAATATATTATTATGATGTAGGTACATTACCTTGCAAACTTCCACCGAAAATTAGTTTGAACGAGATCTAGTAAGTAGTTTTTTTAATACGTCATAAATGGTAAAAAATACACTGTTATTAAAACATCGATCAAAGCTACAACGAACTACAAGAACGTTTATATTATGTTACTTGCTGCTACGGAACCCTTCATGGGCGAGTCCAACTCGCACTTGGCTTCTTTTTTTAAGCACAAAAAGCCTCTGATACAATACAAGCCGAAAAATATTATTCATTGTTACTAAACCAGCTTATTTTAATAACCTTTTCGATCAACAATCAAAACAAACGATTTATTGTGTAAGTCAATCCTGTAACCTGAAAGCTCTTTCTGTAACAAAGAGTTAATTAATATCGAGTTCCTTCTTAATTGAGTTTTTTTTTTCGTTTGGAATATCACCGGGAGTCTATTTCACTTGGAAATCGTAGACCGAGCAAAATAAAGGTTGTCGCAGACTTGCAGCAACGCGGAGGAAATGTCGCTGCTGTAGCCCATATTATTGGTTTAGTTCATGTAATATCTGGGTTACAGTACTTACCTATAATGAACAGTGGTTCCCTGTACTTAGGGAATGACAACAAATCAGATATGCATTAAAAAAACCTTACCCAAAATACACACGCAAGTACCTACTTACTCAGAATTTCGATTGCAAATTTGCTATTGCTCGTAGCATCGCATTCCTAAAGTTGTTATAATGTTGGTAAGTTGGTATAAAAAGTTACATTAGGTTTTAGGCTTATACTTAGTAGGATCGAAGAAAGATTTGCTTGTTTGTTTGCATTGAATAGGCCCCGAAACTACTGAACTGATTTGAAAAATCCATTCACTGTTCGGAAGATACACTATCCCCGGGTGACATAGGCTACTTTTTACGGTTAGCGGACACCGCGAGGCGCTTCTAGTATTAAATAAGCCTAAATTAGAGAATTCTGCAGAAACGGCTCAATTTACAATAAAATACACACAATATCGATTCAGCAAAATCATGTGACGACGACATTTATAGATATTGGTTGTCCTAGTTGGAACCGCGTCGGTTGTTATTTGCGCCAGCTGTAATTGAATGTGGAGGTTGTTGGTAAATGGTTGGCGCGTGTTTATGGCGTAGCGTTATTACTATTAGATAAACTGCGTAATAGTGGATTTTTCGTGTCGCTAATGTTCAGTTCAATGATGTGATGGTATATTGACTCCTACAGCTAAGGACGCCGTGCGGTGACTTGCGGTAACTAAATATGTACAATATGTCGGAAACATTGTGCTGCTTTTACGTGTATCTTTAGAGCAACATGTTACACCAAATAATATGCTGTTATGGAGATTCTTATGTGACCTATATAGAGATACGCCCACAGAATTTTCGGAAAGTGTTGAGTGTAGGTACGCCATAACATTTTTGTTCGAGCACCTACTTACGGTACTTCCTTTGTTTTTGTTTATCTTCATGCAAGTCAAATGGAAGTTAAAGAAAATAACGTTTTCCATACTCTCGTACTACACAAATATTTTTTTTCACTTTGTTTTCATTATTGTCCTTAGCAACGATTCTAAAAGGAATCCATTAAAGTTAAATGGAAGCTTTTAACCGGTACGTACAAAGGCTTTTCACTTCCTCTGAAATGGCTTTGATAATGTTTGATTTGAATTTTTTTCACGGAATACCGTTAACATTAACATTATGTAGGTACTTACCTATTTATTTTGGCGAACGGCATTCGCATGTGTTTGCAGAAAATGATTTACATTCTTCCATTATCTAAAAATCGGAGGATAAAAAGTCGTACCGCGTTGAATAGGTACTTTGAATAGCCTGGCTAATTCGCCGATCGTGGCCGGCACCAGCACTTTGATGATCTATCAATTAGTTAGGTATCTGGCAATTCCACTTTCTCTTCCTCTTCTCTTCTCTTCTTCTTTCCCTCCTTCACTGCACTGCACCCGTCCTTTCGAAGAGAAGATAAGGCGACATTTATTGAGCCTCTAATACCAATAAAACATACTTAACATATAACTAGGCATTACTGTTATGAACTCTTCATTGACCTGTGGCTAAATGCACCAACATTTATGCAAATACAATATAATCATCAAGAAGATACCTACCCCAATCTTTTTAATGCATTTCATTAGCGCTTCAATTAGTCTAATCTCTTGGAATTTATAAAATGTTAAGTGACTAATGGGTGTTCAAGAGTTTTGGGCAAGAGAGGCTCTGCGGTTCGTCAAGTTCTTTAGGGAGTAGCATTCATCTGATACATATCCGAGGAGTAGGATTGGAGTAGGTACGATCACCGCGTGTTTCGTTTTCCTTACGGCTTGTCTATGAGAGGAAAAGAGAGGCGTTAAGGCACTGATGCGGAAGGCTCAAATCCAGTAGAGTTTATTGGAAAGTATCTGTCGCAAAAAAAGAAAGTGTATATCGCGGTGCGGCCGGCCGGGCTGCGACCGATGGAATGTCGGCCGCGGCCCGGCCGGCCGCACCGCGCCCGCCGCCCGCGCAGAACACTAGTCACGATCTACCTATCGCGCGTGATACCCGCGCCGCTTTGCGCACCGCTTACCGCTTGTCGAGTATATTGTTTACGATATTGCCGCTTTATGTTCTGTGCTTGTAAACCATCTTACTGTCTGCTAACTCTCATTCTCTCATCTTCTCTACTCCTTCTAATATTATTGGTGAACTATCGTGTGTGGACAATAAACTGTATGTATTGAACATTTACCATCTTTCTTCTTCTACATCTTCCAACCGCACATACCCCCATAACTGGTGACCCCTCTGAACAATCGAGAAGAAGATGACCAGTGATGACGACAGTGACACAGCGGGCACGGCGGCATCCCAGCCGAGCGTTCCTTTGCCTACCCGCCCCAGGCGGAAAAGATGTGAGCGCGTTTCCATTGACCCGGGCGACGGCACGTCATCCGAACTTTTTCGTGTCGGTGTACGCATACCACCCTTCTGGCCTGAAAAACCGCTGATATGGTTCGCCCAGATAGAGGGGCAGTTTAGTATGTCAAGAATAACGGATGACGTCACTAAATCCCACTACGTACTTTCACACCTGGACAGACAGTACTCAGTTGAAGTCGAGGATATCATTACTAATCCTCCGACCACAGGCAAGTACGAGAAGCTGAAGAGCGAATTAATAAAACGCCTATCTGTTTCGAAAGATAAGAAGGTGAAACAGCTGCTTCAATCCGAAGAATTAGGAGACCGTAAACCTTCGCAATTTTTACGCCACCTTCAGCACCTGGCTGGACCCACCATCCCTGAAGATTTCCTGCGGACAATATGGACCAGCCGCTTGCCCAATAATTTGCAGACTGTCATCGCATCACAGATGAGCTTAACCCTCTTCGAGCTGGCGGACCTGGCAGATCGAGTGCATGATATAGCACCATCATCACCACAAGTGGCAGCAGCATCATGGCAGCAAAATAGCACTGACAGATCAGACCCAGTGTTGGCCATCATGGCCCAGCAGATAACAGAGCTGACCAAACAGGTCAGCGCTCTCACCACTGTAGTCCATGATCGTTCCCGCCAGCGTGACCGGCAACAACCTCACCAACGTAGTCGCACGCCCTCCAGACGGTCTCAGTCGAACTATAGGAAGTTCCCTCTATGTTGGTACCACTTCAAGTTCGGCTCCAAAGGGAAGAAATGCATCAAGCCTTGCGACTATAACTCGGGAAACGAGCAGGGCAGTCGATAATGGCGACTGAAGATTGCCCTCCCACAACTGGTCGCCTATTTGTGACAGACCGCAGATCGAAGGTTCAATTTTTGGTTGACACAGGAAGTGACTTATGCGTCTTTCCCCGATCTGCGCTCCAACAACGACGTGCGAAGACGGAATACCAGTTGTGCGCAGCCAACGGCACGAAGATAGACACGTACGGTTATGTCGAGCTCAACCTCAACTTCGGACTTCGTCGCGACTTCATATGGCGGTTCATAGTAGCCGATGTAACGAAAGCTATTGTAGGTGTAGATTTTCTATCTCACTTCAATTTAGTTGTTGATGTACGTAATAGACGATTACTAGACGGTACTACTAATTTGTCAACTGTAGCTTCTATTGCTTTACCTGATAGCCTAATCTTAAGTGTCAAGGTCGTGACTGGTAGTTCTAAGTATCATACTTTACTTTCAGAGTTTCCAGAAATTACACGGCCAGCCGGCACCCAGCACACACCAAAACACAACACAGTACACCATATTCGCACCTTACCAGGCCCTCCAGTTGCATCCTCACCGCGAAGACTGGCGCCTGACAAGCTGAAGATTGCCAAATCTGAGTTTGAGGCGATGTTGGCGAATGGAACTGCTCGTCCGTCAGAGAGTCCTTGGTCTTCTCCGCTTCACCTCGCGCCAAAGAAAGACAACGGATGGCGCCCTTGCGGAGATTACCGCATGTTGAACGCAAGGACGATACCTGATAAATATCCAATCAGGCACATCCATGACTTCGCTCATAGCCTATCTGGTTGCAAGATATTTTCCACCATAGACCTGGTTAAGGCCTATAACCAGATACCGGTATTTGAGCAGGATATCCCCAAGACCGCTATCACCACCCCCTTTGGACTCTTCGAGTTTCCATTTATGACGTTTGGCTTAAGAAACGCGGGCCAAACTTTCCAAAGATTCGTTGATGAGATGACGCGTGGGCTAGACTTCTGTTACTGTTACTTAGATGACTTTTTGGTATATTCGAAAAATGAGGCCCAGCATGAGCAGCATCTTCGCCAACTCTTCACCAAGATGAAGGAGTACGGCATGCTCATAAATACAGCAAAATGCGTTTTTGGTGTAACAGAAGTCACATTTTTGGGCTACCGCATCTCTCAACATGGAACTAAACCTTTGGAAAGCAAAGTCCAGGCCATTAAAGAGTTCCCTGTTCCTAAAACGGCAAGAGAGCTTAGGAGATTTCTGGGCATGATCAATTTTTACAGAAGATTTATCCCAGAAGCCGCCCGAATCCAAGCCCCTTTAAACGCCTTATTGACTGGCTCAATAAAAGCTTCTCAACCAGTCAGTATAAGTGGAGACTCATTGAATGCCTTCGAAGAGTCCAAAGAAAGCCTCTGCAAGGCCGCACTGTTGGCACACCCTGACTCTAATACCAAATTAGCACTAGTCACGGATGCGTCTGATTCGGCTATTGGCGGAGTCCTGCAACAATTGCAAAGTGGTGACTGGCAGCCTTTAGCGTTTTTCTCTCGCAAGTTGAGCACCACTCAGAAAAAGTACTCACCGTACGATAGAGAGCTCCTGGCTATATACGAGAGCATTAAATATTTTCGCCATTGGCTGGAAGCTACCACTTTCACTATATACACGGACCACAAGCCCTTGTGCTACGCGTTTCATGAACGCAAAAACAATTGTTCTCCTCGGCAGTACAGGCACTTAGACTACATATCACAGTTTTCGACAGACATCCAATTCATCGCTGGAAAAAGCAACATAGTTGCCGATACTCTGTCCAGAGTCGATGAACTGTCGAGACCCGTAGATCTGGAAAAGTTAGCCAAGGCCCAAGACACTGACACCGAGTTGGAGAACTTGCTGAAGAGCGAATCTAGCCTGCACCTTAAAAAGTTGAGCTTACCCGGTAGTCGCATACAACTGTACTGTGATATCAGTACAACGGCTGCCAGGCCTTACGTTCCTCAACTTTTTCGCAAGCAAATTTTTGACAGCTTGCACTCGCTGAGCCACCCAGGCGCAAATGCAAGTGTCAAACTTGTAGCAGAACGCTACATCTGGCCACAGATGAGGAAAGATTGTCGCGAATGGTCTAGGACATGTTTGGCATGCCAGCGCACTAAAGTAAATCGACACGTCACAGCCCCATTAGGTTCCCTCGATTTACCTACAGCGCGATTCAAATATGTTCATATTGACCTCATCGGACCGTTACCTCCGTCTTGTGGTTATCGGTATTGTTTGACAGCGGTCGATCGCTTCACGCGATGGGCTGAGGCTGTCCCCATCACCGATATCACAGCGGAATCTGTGGCCAAAGCACTCCTGCTTGGATGGATAGCTCGGTTCGGTTGTCCTACTGACATCGTCACAGACCGGGGCACCCAATTTACATGCTCGCTATTCAGCGAGTTGTCCAAAATAGTTGGTTTTCGGCATCGCAAAACAACAGCGTATCACCCTCAGTGTAATGGACTAGTCGAGAGGTTCCATCGACAGCTAAAAACGGCCATCATGTGCCACGCCGATAGCAGCTGGACCGAAGCACTCCCCCTCGTACTACTGGGCATAAGAAGTTCCTTTAAGGAGGATCTTCAAGCTTCCTCAGCTGAATTGGTATATGGGGAACCCTTGCGTCTGCCAGGTGAATTTTTTGGCCATATAGATGACAAATGTACAACTGACATTACTGAATTTACAACACGTATCAGAACATTTGCCAACAAATTACAGCCAGTCCCAACATCACACCACGCAAATACCAAAATCTTCATCTACAAAGATTTGGCATCATGCTCTCATGTTTTCCTTAGAGAGGACTTAGTGAGAAAAGCGTTGCAACCGGCATACACTGGCCCCCATGAGGTGTTAGCGAGACACGCCAAAGTTTATAAAATTTGCGTTCGAGGTAAAGTTGTGACGGTATCGATAGACCGCTTGAAGCCGGCCTACATATTGTCAAACACTCCTATAAATACCACTCTACAAAAACTGGACATACCACCTGTGGATCCACCACCATCACCTTCTCCAGCGGGAAAAACCACACGTTCCGGACGTCACGTTCGATTCCCGGACTATTATCGCCCATAGTCATGGTCTCTGGAGGGGAGTGATGTGGCCGACTCACATTACCTAACATAAATAATAATTATATACTTATTATATAATACACAATTAATATAATATAAATAAATATATAACAACTACATACACGTTTCTAAATATTAATACATAAACATTACACACACGATAATTATTATAGTCAGCGCCGCGCGTCGGTGCAGTGGAAACGCGTATACCGCGACAACCGGTCTGCGACCGATGGAATGTCGGCCGCGGCCCGGCCGGCCGCACCGCGCCCGCCGCCCGCGCAGAACACTAGTCACGATCTACCTATCGCGCGTGATACCCGCGCCGCTTTGCGCACCGCTTACCGCTTGTCGAGTATATTGTTTACGATATTGCCGCTTTATGTTCTGTGCTTGTAAACCATCTTACTGTCTGCTAACTCTCATTCTCTCATCTTCTCTACTCCTTCTAATATTATTGGTGAACTATCGTGTGTGGACAATAAACTGTATGTATTGAACATTTACCATCTTTCTTCTTCTACATCTTCCAACCGCACATACCCCCATATATCCGATTAACTGTAGCTATTTCAGAGGATACTTTCACTAGATGTTTATTCTGTAATCGCTGCAGTTCGCATCATTTTGTTCACGAAGATTGAATGCCGGCGTTCGAGTGTTATCAATCAAAAGCTCTCAAAGTTATTGAATCGCGAACCGCGTGACAAATTGCCTTCATCGAGACGATTATTGCTTTGTTGAGTATTGTAGAAAAGCGCCAGTGATGCGTTATTACCGGTCTACAGTAACGCAAGATCCGTGATAAAAGTGGAAAAAAGATACCCAACTAGGATTCCAATCAGGAAACCAGAAGCTACACAAACCAGCGCCCCACAAGCACCTGTAATAGACTCTGAGGAAATAATATGGTTCAGCCTGCCTCACGCACGCTGTTTTCCGATCATACCCAACTAACGCCTTGGAATTAATCATCATCATCCTGAAGACGTCCACTGCTGAACATACGCCTCCCTCTTAGACCCCCACACCGAACGACAATTTGCCACTTGCATCCATCCTTGGAGTTCACCGTCTCCAATTAAACTACGTACCTATCTTTTCCAGATATACGCAGACGAAGACCAAGATATAACAAACCTAGCAGACGGCAGCAAGAAGAAGGAAAGGCCCCAAGACCACTCCCTTGAGAAACTGCACGGGCTGACGGTCATGGAGGATGATAACCTTGGTGACGACGAAGATGCCCTCGACATGGAGGCTGATGACGAAGAGAGCGGGGACTGGTACCCTGACTACGATAGCCGAGCTGAGAAGGTAACTGCCATTGATATATATATACCTACCTACTTCTTAGTACCCACTATATCTATAGTTTTTTTTTCATGGCGCTAGCTTGAAGATCCAGAATTCGGAGCCTAAATGTGCGTTTAATTTAAATGTGTTTTGGCTGGTTTTTCTGTAATAGTAGCCGCTCATAAAAAATAAGCATTGCGAAATGTTTTACATAGGGATCTTATTTATGATCCGATGGTAATGCCAAAAATGTTCCCTTGAGTAGATAATACTTCGTACATACAATAGTAGTACGTACCTAAACATTGATTCAAATACTCTCGTGTAATCTCAATAACACTTTTGGCGGAAGATCCAATATAGTATTGATACAATTTCTCGGCTCGGGTCCAATGTAAGCGAACTTATTTTGTTGAAGGGTCGCAACCCGAAACACAATATTACTTCGTAGTTTTCGGTAAGTATTATCAAATTGGATCCACTATTTTTGTAGTGCTTCCTTTATTTGTAGATGGGATTATGGGATGCCACAACATTACGTACGGTCATTTCGAGTCTTATACTTCCTATGACGTGGTTAAAATTGAAGCCCGAATATGAATATAAGTTCATGAGAAACGAGATCGTGGGCAAACACTAGTCAATAAGTCAACAATACTCGTATAACCAAAATAAAAAACCCCAAGTAAATTAAGGCATGGCAAGGCAAATCCATTCTAATAGGTATATGACGTAAGTAACTATAGGTTGTTATTAACGATGCGAACTAAGTGAACTCTACATAAAATAACAACATAGATGATAGAAGACGACAAAAAAGTTAAAAGCTTTATCTATCTATTGATTCTATGAATGTATACCCACGAATGTACAATAAACATATTATTATAATATATGCAATGATAATACGTCGCAGACGTGCAGATCTGGATAGTCTATAAATCCCATCTCTTTACCTACCTCCTGTGAGTATATAATATGAGATCGAAGTCTATAATTATACCTCTCTCATAATTATGTATAAACAGTAAACACCTTCAAGCTCCATTGGCTCTGCTTGTCGCTCATCTCGCTAGGTACGCAATTTAATATGAAAATCGATAGACTCTGAATAACTGAATAATAATCCTTGGAACTTCTGAGAGCCTTTAACCTATTCAGGTGAAATCCTCTTGAGAAAACCAAGTGGAAATATATGCCAGCAAGTTGAAACTCTACATAAATAAAATTGGCGATAAATAGTCAATTTTTGTTGAGTGCGATTCACTTAGTTGTAACTTTCCATATTAAAAGTGAGGTATAGACAAACTACGAGTAGGTACTTACTTTACTTACTACATAGAATAAACAAAATCTAAAGGCTAAAGGTTGCCTTAAAAATATTGAGATAATGAATTTGGACTATGCAGATTTAAATTATTTGAGTTACAAAAAACCCTGTCATATCTTGTCAACAAAATTTGTTCGCAGTGACCTCTGCGCTCTGTGTCATATTGCTTCCATTCACCCCAAATGCTGTCACTTAAAATAAACACATTGTTTACATTAACTTTTTAAACACTCGAGAGCTGGTACTTGAGACTCGAGCGCCCGTTTATTTTTCGTACAAATCAAACCATGCCAGTTTGTTTGTATGCCGAATTGAAACAATCATCGACAAGCACTTATCGTCTTAAAGTGGTGCGCCCTCGATGATATTATATTATTTGAAAACATATCTTCACATTGTCTTGTTACTTTGTATCATCACTCCTTATTTCTAAACAAAGAGTTAAGAAATTTCACTGATTGATTTATCTTTTCGCCGAAGCGGTATTGATTGTTTTCAATGACGAGAAATCTCGAACGCTCGTTCAATGTACCAGATGAGAAATCACAAAAATGACGCGTTATTTTCCAATATTTTCGATAACTGAAATAATACAGGCTCTCGAAGAAAAATATTTGATACAAGTTATGAGAAATTGTTTTTGCTGTTGAACCTGTGACCGTGTAACGGGAATAATATCAAAATAATACAAAACCTACGGCTTTTCGTTTCATTTGATGTGCAGAATTTCTTTAGGTTGTTAAACAATTTTATTTTGGTTGTGCCGTTTATTTTAGGCGCATTTAGGTATTTTGATAAATGCCAAGTAGGTACCTACAATGTGCTAATGCTGTCTTGCCAGCCTGCCTTGAAGGTATTACAATGTGGTGCTATCTCTATTTATACAGCTTATTAATGTGTTTGACCTAGCAAAGTGTCTAATGTCCAGATTATGCCGAGATTTACATTGACCCGCATCGAAGTGCTAACCTCGGTCCTATAAATACCTACTATTTAGACTAATCTCGACTGTTTGATCCTACATTGTAATAGTAGTTACTGAAAAGACAACAGACCATAGGGGCCAGCATGGAAAGCACGAGCGTCGTCTCCATTTTATGAATTTTATTCGCAAAGTTTACAATACATTACGCTAACCTGTAGGTACACCTACATGTTGGGAAATATACTACCATTACCCGAGTCCGTATGATACTTCTTTATGATATAATTATGTTACCCTGGTATTTTCTGAGTGAGTATCTGACCATACTTTGTACGTGCGACCGAGTCGCCCCCTACTAAAATAGAAACATTTCGGCAATTCGTCCGACATTATTTTGACCAACTCATTTACTTATACCAGTATTATGTCACTCGCGATAATATCAACTTAAAGCTATGTGATTATTTCTGTGCAGATCGGAACCACGAACATGGTGCACCTGAAGCCGGAAGACTTCGCCGACTCTGGGCCGGTGCTGTCGAACATCCATGAGCTACGGAGGCTCCTCAACGAGAACCCGGAGAACCCTAACTTGCCGGGTAAGCCGAACACCTACGAGTACGTACACAACACACAGCCCCCCAGTTCTATGCCTGTCTAGGATAAAGTTCTTCGCAAAACAATTTTAACTAGACAACAAAATAAAAGCCGAGAGAAAACTTTGACCCGAGTCTTAGGCAAATCTCTTATCTTTGAACTTTTAATCTGGAGGTTTCACCGTATACTTGGTTTTTGCGGGTCGTGACTCTTGGCATAAAAGCATATTTCTATTATGTCAAATAAATAATCTAAAAAGCCTATGATCATTATAATTATCTTGTAAAGTTACAAACAGACCGTATCATTGCGAGTAATTTTATTTTCTACGGTATGTATAATATAATATAAGTATGTATAATATAATGTCTATGTTTGAATAAATAAATAAATAAATAAATAAATAAATAAATAAATAATATCTTCCAAAGGCTTCGGCTATTATATTTAGTAGGGTTATAGGAGGAGACAAACTCCAACAGATTATTATATCGACCACATAAAGTGAGAGAGCCCCCAGTAATTGAGTTTTGAGACTGAGAGGCCAAAACTTTTTCTCGGATATTAATTGAGTTAATTTTAGTAGTTCAGGGGATATTGGAAAGAAGTATACGCTGTATACATTGCCTTAGGAGTTTGACTAAAAGTTATAGTATCTAGTAGGTAGTACCTACAAGATATCTACATTTTTTTACAATATTTAAAGCTAGAAATGTACTATCACGTCATCACGTCATCTCACGTCCATATATCTAGGGCACTCAAACAAACTCTGAGAACAGAGGGCTAGTCATTTAAATTCCATCGTACTTGAATCCACCGATTCGCTCCACACGTGGATCTGCGGACACCTCTCTCTCCACTTAAATCCACCGATGCTCCGCTATCATTAACCACAGTATCTCCTGTTTCAGATCTCCTACCTTCAGCGGGAGTTACCAAAGAAACTTTCCAGGAGAGCCGTCCAAAGCGCAGCGTGTTCACTGACTCACCTGCTGATGCAGTAGACGAGTTCGCAGCTCCCCGGGTCATGGCCAAGCCTGAGGACAGGTACTTAACTTCAGTTATCTCCAATTTGCTCTGTCATTTCAAGGGCTAGACTAGCACTAACACTAGGGGATGAGGCTACATTAGTCTACGGTACGATGACCACGATGCAATATTTGCGCCGGGGGACAATTGTCACAAGGAAATTATGTTCATCTAAACACTACGATATGTTAACTTTTAACCATATACATAAATATTCTATTTTGCAAGTTGCGTCGTGATTTTGTAGGTTTAGCTTTAGAGCCTCCACTTTACATAATTACTATGTATTGTTTATATTTTCGGGTTCACAAGAGAAGAGTACCTACCTACCTATAAAATGAACTGGCTAGAAGCCGGGATTTCCCGTAGATTATACGAGGTTTGGTTCTAGACCCCTATCAATTCCCTCATCTTGTAATTCTCCTTCCAATCAGAAAGTAACAAATTATTCTTATACCTCCTACTCGTATTTTTGTTTAATAGCCATCAAGGAAGGTGCCCATTCGCGGAACAGACGTTGCAACATACACGTATGAGGCCGTCTATTTACAGAAAATTGGAACTAATTCCTGCGGCAACTATTTACATACCCACCATAATTACAGTCCTCACGATATCATTATCATGGTTATTGGCAAATGCAGGCCGGCACTATAATGGTACCGACCGCCGCTCGTCGGAATGCGACCGCAGCCGATCGGGTTTCTGCGAGAAATATCTACTTACAGCTGAGAGTATGCGTTTAATCTTAGAGGAATTTCTTATAAAGTTTCCCATTACATATACATCCCATTACATTTCAGCTCCAAACATCGCTGTGGCCGCGGTTTCATAAAAATTAGTCTGGTTTGCTTTTGCGGAACCTATTTCCACAATAAAAATGAGTCGAAAAATCATTAGGTACCTATATTCGTTCTCTGGCACACGGAGGTAGCTTTTCCAGTCTAGAAATACTTAATTTCACTAAGTGAAACTATCCGAAATTTTAGTGTAAACATAACTATTTATTTAGGTATATTTAGGTACATTTAGATCAGCAGAATTAGAATTAAAAACCACATCGCTCGTACACTACCAACTAACTTCATCAGTAACATCCGCGTCATACACACAGAGAGCTTTGATGTAAAGTGTGAAACTCGGTAGGGAACGGTAAATGGTAACGGTAAACTAGGAAAATAGTTTTAATGAAATACGGTACGGGTTGTTGAATAAAAGGGATGGATGGTTTACATAGATGGTATATACAGTCAGTGACCATGTTTGAATTATACCTACCTATCATAATATTTTGCGTGTGAGCAACTAAGCTATGCGGTCTTCTGTTACCTTTGTCGCTGACTGTATTACACTGTCGAAGAATTGAGTTCTTTGAAAAATATAGGTGGTTTTATAAAAATGCCATTTCACTTCTTTCTGAAAGAGGATAGATTTGGAAAGAGTGGAAGACATCATCTAATTAACAGCACATCCTTATTCGTACTTCTCTTATATTACTCATATACCAACTAAGTAGGTCATAAATAAATCGCCCTCGCTTGCGTTTGGCGGCCTGAATGGCAACCACACCGCGTTGTTTGTACTATTTCTAGCTGTTCTGCGAAACAGCTAGAAACGAACAATTGTGTTGTTTACTTATTGGATTTATAGGAGTTGTTATTACTTTGAAAGGAGTTGTTTATTGCTAAGAACACTGATTAATTTATATATTAACAATCGTCATAGATTCAAATAGCTTGCAATTTTACAGCATAACTATGCATAACAATACACTACCTATTCTTATTTGGTACTGCGAATCATGATACTTAGTCTTATCATATTTTATTTTGAACTGGCTAATCTAGTCACTGTGATGCCCCCGAATAGTTGAAATATCAACCCAAACCAAGAAGAAGACATTTCAGCTAGGAACTTATAAAATTCAATAGGCAATTAAATTCTTATACAATGCTCCCTAGATGTTCTATTGTCCCGCGACGGGTTCTATGCAGTAATATTACTCCCATTCCGAAGCAACTGAGTCGACGAACGAACTCCTTCGAGTTATTTGCAAAACGATTAAGTTCCACACAAAGAACAAACTGTCTACAAACAATGCGAACATTGCAGGCGCAAGACGAAGAAGTTTAGCAGCGCAGCGGTTCCTGTGGCTCTGCATGCCGTCACCCGCACCGTGCGGAACAGTGATAACGAGGTAAGTTTTTTTTTTTGTTTATGTAATGGCTTCGTACGGTTCGTGCATATAGCCAGTGTCAAGTATTTTATTATAATAAGTATTTCTTAATTTCACATTAAAGAAAGTCACAGCAATATAGCAATCGTGGTCAAGTAGTCAAGTCAATTATTTACATCGTCAAAGTCACGATTCAGTAAAGTAGTGGATGCTTTACTGAAACTACCTGGGAGTTTTGGAAAAAAATGCGAAATGACACGTTTTTGGAGTTTATATCATTCGCCCACACTCGTGCACGTTAACGAACACTTAATGATTAATATTCCACCAATATTACACATTAACACTCGAAGGGACACAAGTTTGAGAAAATAATACAAAACCAACAACGTCTCACTATCGGATTCCCGCCAAAACTCCAACGAGGTAAGTTCTGGCTGAGCAATACTGACGGCCAGTTTCTGGAACGCTCGTTGGCTTTGACAGTAGATTACAACTATCATTGTCTCTATCTGACACTACACAAATGACAAGGATAGTAGTATAATTAATCTGTAGACAAAGTTGGCTGACGTTTCAGAAACCGGGAGTGAGCATCTTTTTCCCCGTTTAGATTCTGCCTCTGCCCCTGCTCCTCCCGCTGCCTGCTATAATTCCCTCAAGAGAAATGTGTACTGTGTATTAACTATTCACATTCAGCCGACCACTCGCTTCGCTTCACTTTCGCCGACACCAAGAGCAATGGCAGGGGAAGTATTGTGAAGTATTGTGTTATAACGTTCTCGTCCTGCTCACTGCTGCTGAGTGTAAACGCGGTATACTACGCTGAGTGTAAGAGAGATAGATAGACAGATAAACTCTTTAGTGAAGTACGACATAAAGAGAGACGACAACGACACCGTCTTGTCTCTTTGATAGTGTCTTTTATATAACAGAAATAAATTTGAAGTTTTCTTTTTGGGTATTTACTGTACGTGCCCACTGTTAGCCGGACTTACGACTGCATTACGTATCTCTATATGTAGCACTAGCTCTCCTGTAATAAGGGTAGCCTCTATTGTAACCTCTTTGTTGTACAGACGCGTGATTAAAGATTGTGCCTTTGAATTTTCTTCCTAACAGTACATAGGTAATATAATATGGCGTGCTAACAAAGTCTATTTGAATCCTTTACAATTTAATAAGGATTAGTGCTCCACTGAATTGCGGGAAATATTTTTATTAAGGAGACGGTCGTTATTAGTTTTCGAGTCAAGTAAACACTTGTTAGATTGGTTAAGTCGAAATCTCAGAAATTCAAAATAAGGGATGTTTACCAGCAACGCGGCAATCCTCCTATTTACGAGGAATTATGTCAAACATCCCGGAATTAATTAATTCGCGGTAAGGAAATTACTTCATTAAATAAAGTGTTTGTTTACACGAGCCTTTGCATCGATTGACTCAATTCGCACGATAGAATCTATCCTAATTCAGATGGGCATAATTATACATTCCCTTGAACTATTTCATCACACAGTAGGTACTTGAAACTTAGGTCACGCACTCCTCAAAATGGCACTTATAATAATCAGACAACAATCGGATTCTAAATACGTATTCGTGAAGTTAAACAGATGTCATGAGGCGCTTACCTGACTTTGACTACATATCGACTAAATCGACGAAAGTCAGAACTTTCGTTTGGACTCTTACCTACTGATAAACTAAGACATTTTCACCCTTCTACTGTTAGAGTGCCAGGGCTTGCCCTTGGGCTATCTACTTACGAACTCTTATTCAAATAGCAAAAGCAGCAATCCCTTCACATGGAACAATCCTCAGATCTGAAATGTCGCCTCTATGTAAATCGCACCCTCGTTATTTACCAGCTGGTACTAATCTAGATCCTTTGTGTAGGAGCCACAGAGGCGGCCTTTCATCGCGGCCCACTTCCACGGCAACACGTCGCATCTCAGCACAGAGATACACGAGCACTACAAAGGTGAGATTCACAAAACGTTAATATAAAAGAGTTATTTTTACTATCTGTAAGCTTTTATTTTAGTGCAGTGTCACCGTTGATGGTATTGACGACGACAACGGTCGTAGATGGATCATGCCTGTCTTTGCCTGCCTAGAAATCTTCGGAACTCCAACATTATAGTTATCTATTGTGGCGGTCTAAGGGGGAGGCCTATGTTCAGCAGTGCGGACGTCTTCAGGCTGATGATCACGATGATCACGATGATGATGATGATGATTGTTATTATAGGTACCTACTATATAATATGTACATAACAGCCAATAACAGCAAGTAATACAAACCTAGGAAGGTATAAATCATAGTGAATTAAATAATTAAAACAAAACATTTGAGATGGCTTTTCCTATACCTATAGGTAGGGTTAGGTATAGGCGTATTTTCCGAATCCCCAGTTGACCCCAATTTGTTTAATGGCTCAGACACAGAATAATCAATAGTACTTACGCGTTGGTTTAGTATTACATAGCAGAAACAAAGTTTTAATTGTTTTTAAAGCTTTTAGGCTGCTGCCGGCTTTTAGGCATTAATTAGTAGGTACCTATTGGATAACTTTTTTAAAGCTTTGGTTTTCCCGGTATTCGTACCAACAGGGACGTAAAAAATAGCACTGTGATTTTGGAGTAGGTAGAAAGAAGGTCAGCTATAGATAGGTCAATGATAGAAATCATTTAATTTTCTTCTTTTTTTATTAAGTAAGTATTGAGAGATCATCGCAATAATGCGCAAAACCCGCCCTAATAAAAAAGGCGAAGTTAAATCTCTATTGTTAAGAATTACTACGTGGTCGCCCTCCAGACTTCTTTCTTAGGTAAGTCTCGTACTGCATAAAATTAGTTTTGGTAGGTAGAGTTGAGGTGTAGTGTAATGTAAATAATAAATATTTTGTAGAAAGCAGGAAACCTCAAAAGGGTACATTTTAATTAGATGCCATTTCAATTAATATCCCGTGCAAGAACATATTTTGACATTTCGCCCACGCCTACTTGCATATTATATGGCTTTCGGGCGCATGTACTTGAGGTTGCATGTGATGTTGGGTGTGCAAGTCTGCTTATTGATAGCATTTTTAGTACTTGGACAAGGTTAGCAGACTTGTGCGCCAACCAAAGCCGTAATATCTATAATTCGTAGGGAAAAAAAACATATTATACTTAGTCAAATTGAGGATGAATACCATCTCCTTTTTTGAAGTCTGTTAAATAGTACACCCACTGACAAAACTGTAATCACGGGTCTGCACTTACGCCAATCACAGTAGTTTGCAGTAGACAGAGCCATCCGCCTCAAAGCGCAATTACGAACAGCAAAGGCTTTTTAAGCCAACCCTATAATTTCGACCTTTGACATTTCGGCTTTGTCCTATACGACTCTCGTTATATCCGACCTCTGAGATTTTGCTTGGGAGAAAACACTAATTTATGGTGCGGCGAAATACTATGGATTTTAAAGTTTCTTTACAGTTTGTTCCTTATTGGAGTTATTATAAGCCGTCGGCCCGGTTGTTATTGATTGATAGCAGTCGTCAGAATCGTCGAGAGGCCCTTGGACGGACTGATAATCTCTGACACCAGAAGCCATAGTACGCGTCAACTAGAGCTTTTATATGAAGATCCTGTCGCGTTTATGAACGAAAAATCTTCATACAAAGAGCTAGTTGACGCGTACTATGTCGGGCTAGTAAAAACTAATACTAGGGGTACTGTACGCGACCACGCTCGAGAAACAAAGTAGAGTAACGGCGGCTTTTCGCCCCGGCTGATAAAACGGGGTAATAAAACTGAAACTGCAATATAGTGAGCGCTTTAACGACCGCCGTGGATTACGTTTTAAACGTGCGATCAAATTAAAAACTGTTCTCTAAATCCAACGTAATATCCTAGCGATTTGAAAAATATACCTCCACGTAACTGGTGGGTTTATTGTACTATATCTGCAACCGCAAGATAGAAAGGATACAAGATAGAAAGTAGAAGATTATTGCCAAAGAACATTATGACTTATCATATAGATATATTATTTACGCGCCTCGTTGCTTGTCCGTGATGGACTCCTAAACTAACTTACCGATTTTAATCAAATTTGCACACCGTGTGCAGTTTGATCTAACCTAAAAGATAGGATACCTTACATCTCCAATTATAGTAGCAATAACAAAAACCTTAGCCACAACAACGCGTGGCCGTGTCTGCTAGTAGCTTTATATAGTTTCTAAAGGTTTTTTTCACTGACCCACAGGTAATGGCCTAGTGCGCGTGTCGCACGGCGCGGCGCACGACGTGTGGTACCCCGCGCCGTGGACCGTCGCCTCGCCGCACCCCCGCCCCACGCTCACGCGGAACGGGCACGTGCACGTGCACCACACCGGAGTCTACCTGGTCTATGTTCAGGTAACGGCCTAGTCCGCGTGTAGCACGGCGTGCTACCCAGCGCCGGTCGAGTCGGAGGGGCTGTCCGGCCGAGTCCTAGACCGCACGGCGCGGCGAGTTGCCGAAAATAAGCTAACAGATCTGAGAATAAGAGATCGCATACGAAAATCCATCGAGTGCGCTTCATGTCTGTTCGAATGAAGTTTGCTAGTTAAAAATAAATATAACTAGGTATAAATGAAAATAATTATATCATCATCATTGTATAATGCTGAGAGGAACCATCTCCGAAGTCACGGGCACAGTCTCGAGCACCATGATTCACCACGAAATCGTGTCATCCTCTCTGTAACGCACATAAATATTGACACAGTCACGCATCAGAGCCTCACTGCCTCGTAAACAACACGCGCCCCAGTTTACGACTTCTACTTTAAACATCACACCCTCAAGCCCAACCCGTTTACTCTCCACTCTTTTAGTAGGTACTAGTACTCATACTGCAACGACGCGTGTCGTCAGGAATGCGAGTAACCGACCAACTTACCCACTAAGAGTCACCCCAAAACTTGTAGAGTTCAGTTTGACGAAATATTCATTCGGTAAGCAGCAGTGCCCAAACGTCACTATACTATTCTACTTTGAAGGGCATGAACTCCGAGGACATTAAGTACCTACTGAGCATACGAGTCAAATCAATATCTCAGGACAGCGCAGTGCAGTGCCGCTCATGATTTTGCAAAGCATGTGCTGTCCAGGCTTGGCGCTTAAAGTCAGGTTGACGACTGTCTCTGAAAAATCAGATACACACACTTGTAGCCCCATCTACGTAGTCTACTACCGACCTTCTTGGATGCCGGACTGATCAGACATATCCCTTACCTTCCAGATATACTACTTGGACAGCCACGACATCATCTCATGGGTGCTGCACCGGACCAACCCTGAGATCGAGGGGCGGGAGACGCTTCTGCAATGCGCACAATCCGCCCACTCTACTGAAAGGTTAGTTAGTGCAAAGCGAAAGTAACTCTGTCCGTCTCTCTCTTTGCTCTCTTATTCATTACGGTTATTAGAGGCTTCCGTCGATTGGGACCGCCAGGTATGGGGACCGCGGTCCCATTCGCCGGATTGATTTAATATTATTAGTTTTCTTCCGACTAATGGGACCGCAAATCACGTAACGTAAATACAGTCTTCGTTAGATATAGATCCGAAATTACCGATCAAATTAGGTATACCTAGAGAAAGTGTGAATTCAGACGAAACACAGGATTCGTTACAAGCTAGCTAGTATCTCCATAAAAATTAGTGATGTACGATGAATGAACACTTTTCTCCATGTCCACAGACTGGACAAGCCTAACTCATGTTTCTCCGCGTCCGCTCTGTTCCTGAAGGCCGGCGACAAGCTCGCGGTGCGCAACACGGGCGGCGACAGGCACTCTCTCATGCAGCCCGAGAAGAGCTTCATAGGCCTCGTGAAGCTGGCTGATGCTGAAGATCCTACGGAGGAGCTGTAGCCTCCATGGCAGGCGGACGGGGTAGTCTTACACTGATTAAGGGTGGAAAGGGTAGTCATCTTGTAGCGAACAAATTATAGGGAAGAATTTTGAGAATATGTATATTTAATTTGATTATTAGTTTAAGCGTAAATTGTTTATTGTAAATCTCTATTTGATAAAAAAGTGTTTATTGGAGATTTGCATTTTAAAACATATTAAATACCTACTTTCTACATCTTCTCGTTGTAATAAGTACGAGTACTTGTATTAGAATTTTGAAGGTGATTTGATTTAGCTTGTAGGTATGTACCTACCTACTTATATCATAATTTTCTCATCGTAATTTGGGGTTTTATCGAGTTATCAGAATTGGGTCCATCTCGTATCAAAACAGTGTTCATTTTTTCCTATGAATTGTACCTACTTATATAAAAGTTTATCCATGAAATGTCTTTCAAGCTACTGCATTTTCTCTTTTGTTTAAATAATGAGTAAGGAAAATAAATACCCATCAAATAAATAATTACACACAGCAAGAGGCCCCTGATATCTACATTTCTATATAATTTATTGTTGTCATAGCTTTCAGTCAATGTTATTAAACTATTAATTAAGTCTGTAAGCTTTTGGAATTTCATATTATATAGGTTCATATAATAAGTATTTGTTTATAGTAAGGAATACACTGTAATGAGCTTTACAGATGCAAAACGTGATATGTTTGTTAATTTTATAGTCAAGAAGTGCCATTGTCAAAGTATAAAGGAGAATTCAGACTTGTACAATTCGTCGCTTCGTTGTCTACGAAGTGTTTTCAAAGTACAAAGTGAGTAGATAAACCTGTCACTCAGAAATAATAATCGTACAGGTCTGTGATCTTTGTGAAAAATAGTTGTAGCCAACTACTCGGGTTCTATGTAAGTTTAATGCTATTTCTGTAGTATATTTTTTAGGTTAGGGATAACTTACGATTATTTTGCTCTCATAATGCCTAGAAGAAAACAATCATGTCATCAGATGGCTTTCAATTCATTTTGTGTATTTGTTTAATGTATCCGTAATACATTTCAAGATCTGCGTTATGCCATTGATATTATAAGAATTAACTTTAACATAAAGTTATTTATTTTTACGATTGGATTTTATACTGACATCAGACAGGAAAAATCGTGGAGCGATTTTGTGTGTCATGGAGCGATTTTGTGTGAATGGTCCTTAATAGCAACGTAATCAAAAATTGTCGATTCGTGGACGTTTTATAT
The DNA here is from genome assembly GCA_905147375.1 of Hylaea fasciaria. Classification (NCBI taxonomy): domain Eukaryota; kingdom Metazoa; phylum Arthropoda; class Insecta; order Lepidoptera; family Geometridae; genus Hylaea; species Hylaea fasciaria. Next base: position 11,071,807 of record LR990193.1, on the reverse strand, counting down.
TCAAAATTAAATAATTTACAGTATTTTATAGTGTTTTTGTTTTCTTCGAAATTTTACAAATTATAACCGTATTTTACGTTGATTTATTCGTAAGACTCGTAACGTATTTCCGGCGTAACTTCCAAATAATTGAATTATCCAAGAGGTACCTAAGTACCTGCTAATTCAAACAGTGATGCGCAATCTTTTGTTCTAAATATCTTCTTTCGATGCAAAAATGTAATCAGGTACCTACCTACAATGGTAGTAAGAAAAATAACTTATACATATGTACCTACTACGAGTATGCACTTTACCAAAGCTTATCATCAAAATATTATCTGTTGATTTAATTATAGTCTTTTTTGTCCGCGTATGAAATAAAATGATGATGATTTTCAATAAGTAAACTAACCCCCAGTTTCTGGAACGTTAGTTGGCTTTGACAGTAGATTAAAACTATCGTTGCCTCTATCTGACACTAAACAAATGACAAGGATGCCAATATAATTAATCTGTAGTCAAAGTTGACTGACGTTTCAGAAACCGGCAGTTAGTCAATAAGCAACTACTTATACTTACTTACATAAAAGTCAAATCGATCTCAATTTCTTTCTTATTTAAATCGATCATATATCTAATCGAGATACCTACTACATCTCGAGATGTACAAAGTCCTAGAAGGCAACCGCCGCCGTCGGCCTCCATGCCGACAATTTCATTAGTCGGAGGCACCGCATTCCTACAAGGGATGAATCTTCATGAGTCTACCACGTACACCCACAGCTACATGTAATAAATTATACCCATTACAGTCGCAAACATCATTGAAGAAATTTTCAGCTTGCCAGTTTTTTAATCATATTTTTTGTACCGAGCTCAGGTTGTCATGCCAAAGGTTGGCGGTAACAAATTGCTATCATGAATTGCCACTTTTCTTCCGCCCTTTTATTAGAGGAGAAATAGATTAATATTTTTAGGAAGCGTAAATCATAAGCCCTGTAAATTGTTAGGACGCGTAATCTCTAAAACAACGTTCCTCATAGCCAATGCATTTGATGTTAGGTACCTAGTGGTCCAATTTTCGATTAAGCACCTTGGTAGGTATTTACTTAGGTACTGCTAAACACGTACAGCAATATTAGATTCCGGCAATGTCTGACGTAAGTATATAATATATTAGGTATGATAAGTTACTTTACTATATTGTATTAAGGAACTTTTTCTTTTAGAAATCTGACCTCATATGACTAAACAGCACTCTATCTACAATGCCGGTCTAGCGTTCTCTAAAAGAGTGAGCATCAAAACATTAGAACTAATTTATCAGTGAGTAGACAACTATAAAGAAGAAGAAAATCACTTTTTCCCCACTGAACCGAACCATTACTAACCATTTTATAGCTCACTGTACCCAACGGGCTTTTCAAGGGCCATAATATAAACCCATCCATTCGCCGGGTGTCCGCCGCGTGACAAACATCCCACGCAAGTGAGTGTGTCTACGTGCTAGTACTCCACAATATGAGGGCAAATGAGACGTTCAGGATTACCGGTTTGTAAGATACTCGTAGCTTAGATTAGTCACCCTGATTGTAAATAGTGGAGAATTTGATGCGGGTTGTACCTTGGGACGGGCTGTCGCGACAAGAGGCTCTGATTTTTTCATTGTTGGTCTGACGTTGTACCCTACGTACGTCACCCTACTTACCCTTTTTTTTTAGGGGGGGAAATGCCTTCGCACTTCCCTTCCGCCACGGGGGTGGTGGAAGGGGGTGTGTGGGACTTGGACCCACTAAAACCCCCGAGGGCGAGATGGGGTCGTGTTGGCATTCACCATCTACCCTACTTACCCTGCCTTAACGTTCTACGGTAGCCTAAAAAGAAATACGTTTACGTGGCGGTCTAGGAGAAAGCATATACCTGCAGCTACAATTATAAACATTGGGTTTATGAGGCGGTGCTGCAGCTAAAATGTAGATAGGCGAACCTTCCTAGACTTTTGTTGCACACAGTACACAGTAGTACGCTAGGTAACAGATTCCATCCAACTTAACTGTACGCGCGCAAAATTGTGTAAAATAGTAAAGGTAAGTAGAAGATTGGCAATGTTCAAATGACTTTCGTTGCGGACTGTACCCTGCTTGAGACCCTAATTACCATCTCAAATAGACTACACCCACCGTCATAATTGAGATAACTTAAAACAACAGCTTTACAGTGTTAACTATAGCGTTTGATAATATTAGCTTAGGTAATTAATTAAATGTGCTTTATAATTAAACACAAACGATAAGTAAAGGATAAGGTAAGGCACAATTTAATTAAGTTATAAAGCAAATACTAATACTAAATACTAAATACTCATTTATTGGTAAACTAGTTTACACGTCAAATAGGTACAAAATAAATAATAATAACATGAGTAATAAATGTCAAGAAGCAAAGTCGAAGGTTAATTAACAAGGAAACCTTTGTTTTAGAAAACATTTTCCTGCCTGCCGAGAAATAATTTCATCTTTGATCAGATTTACGCAATGGAAAGGAGTAAAGTCTAGTTGATTGGGACTAAGTAAAATATGCCCAATTAAATTTTGTTATTGCGAGGCAGACAGACCAGATTATAGCTCGTATTGGGCAGAAAATAAAGCTCAATATACACTTAGCTGAATAACTCCCCTCACTATATTTCTAAGTAGGCAATTTTCTAACTTATATTCGTATATAAACTAGCTGGCCCGGGACTTCGTTCGCGTGAGATAGTAACTTTGGGCAGCATTTTTTGGATATAATATTTGGTTCAAGACATTTAGTCACTACATTTAGTTACGACATTCAGTCACGACATTTAATCCCGATATCCAGTCAAGACATTCAGTCTCGATATTTGGTCACGATATAAAATCATGACATTCAGTCATGACATTGAGTCACGACATTCAATCATGACATTGAGTCACGATCTTCAGTCACGACGACATTCAGTCACGACATTCAAGCACAACATTCAGTCATGACATTTAGTCACGACATTCAGTAAAGACATTCAGTCACGTCAGTCAGTCACGAAATTCAGTCATGACATTCAGTCACGATATTTAGTCATAACATTCAGTCACTACATTCAGTCACGATATTTAGTCACGATATTCAGTTACTATATTCAGTCACGATATTAAGTCACGTTAGTCAGTCACGACATTCACCGAATAACAAGAATCCTGATAACGCGGACCGCTGTTCTAGGGAAAGGAACTACTCTTCGTGCCTGGTAAATAGGAACCTACCTACTAATTTGTAATAAATTCTCAATCGATTTTGCGGCGTTATAAAATTCACATGTAGGTACAGTCACATTCACATCTGTGAAACCATAGAAAACAGTCAACATAAAGATATTCCAGCGAACTGCACAGATGTGCAAGCAAGACAGGCTAAAGGCTAAATCACATATCACCTAGAAAAACTTATAAATTAAATTACATACTTAGTGCCTACCTAGGTACAAAAAATTTGGAAACATACGATGTTTCGGAATTACGCTACAAAGTTTGCAACTAACAAAGAAGACGTTTCAAGAAAACATAAACCCCGGAAAATACGTTTCATGTTTGCTTATTGAAAAATTATCGATTCGCTAGCTTAGAACCAGAAAAATAATTGGAACCATCGCCGAACACTTCGAAATGATCAATTGTAACAGCAATAAAACAAAGAGGATTAAACGGGCTGTGTGTAGTTTCCACTTTCCCGATAAGAAGGCACCGCTCGCCGGTAGGGCGGGGGCCGCCCTGTATCGACCGGACGGTTATATAACCCGCCCCGCACCCCGCGCCGGCCCGGCACCTACCACCAGATATACCTTTCGCAGGCAGCCGCATCATTCATAAGTGACCCGCACAGCTGCGAGCTTCGAAACTCCTCAAAACCTGCTCCACAGTCGGCAATGCTTAGTTCCTAAATCTCGCTGAGTTTCCTCGCGCATCACGGCGCGCAAGGCCCTGAAATCTCGGCTTTCAGTTGTGTTCCCGTTCTCGACCGGGCGAACGCGGTGAGAAATTACCTGACGGTGTTTTGTCGTGCGCCTTCTGGATAAATGCAGTAAGGTGAGAATTCTTATCAGAACATTTTATAACATATAACATTTGTATACATATTATCTACTGTTTTCAGTTAGAAATGAAAGAAAATCTTGTTGGTGGTTCTCAAGTCAAACGAAAACGTTTTCCAAAATGGAATCAAGACGCGGATAAATAAGATTCTCGGATATAGTTACCAATTCAATCTCCGGGTTGCGATAAAATCAGATATTGAAATAATACATTGTACTGGTTATGTGTATAATTATGTCCTATTGTACTTTGCAGCTTTTGTTATCTAGTGTAGTTAAATAATACATAAAGACAAAGCTTTTGGTGTGTTGATAAAAACTAGGATATTAGGTGTATACGTAATTTAATTTTCATATATGGTAGGGAGGCCTTTGCCCTGCAGTGGGACATTTCAGGCTCATAATAATAATAATAATAATAATAATGGCAATGCAAATATATAGATAGAGGCTTGTATTACGGAATATGCTAGGGTAGATAAAGCTTTGAAAATAAATAGATGTTGATAGGTTCTATATATTCGATTTACCTATGCAACTCTTACAATATGTTTGTGCAAGTTTATGTGCTTATAAGATATGCCATCTAACATGGGAACGTCTCCAACATTGGCCCCTGGCCAGCTGACGTAAGATAAGTGAGATCAGTAAAAAAAAACTAGGTTTTTGTAAACTCTAAAAGTAGGTCACAATTCCATCAAAATATGATGCAAATGGAATAAGTTTTGCGATAATGCATTGTATACATGAGACTGACCTTTACTGGTTTAAGTTTTTTTTTTGAGTATAGGTAAAAAGGTAAGTACCTACTAGGTACACTATAACTACCAACACCTATGTACCTACACTATATCTATACCCATTTACCAATATAAAAGCTTTTCAACATATTTTGTGCTACTTTGTTCAACAAGTTGTGGAGTCATCTGAAACTGTAAACATCTTACATGCCCCTTCATCAGCTAATCTGCCCTCTATAATTGGAGTAGCCATCAGTAGGTCTGCAACGAATTTCTAAGAAAAACTGGAAATTGAAATAAGTTCTACAACTTAATTTCACTATCCTGTGTAAATACTCTTCCTACAATATTATATTTTGTACCTATTCGTGATGTTCTTAGCAAGACTAGTAAAGGCGGTTCGAGGAGATATGTATTAAAATCCGAGTAGAATAAACCTGCTTATTAGGTACAATAACTACTCTAGTACTTCAATCATAATGAATAGGTATATTACGCCACATGATATAGGTATAAAGTTAAAAAGCTTATTGCGTCTTTTGTGGGAGAACACAGCCGCGGGCTTGTGTTGCCAAATTAGGTTTTTATTTATTCATGGAGACATTTAATTTAAGATTTAAACGGTTCCAGTGCTGGTTTAATGTAATCGTTATTTCATTAAAAAAAATATTTGCTCCGTTTTCAAATAATTAATTTCTGGACGAGTCTACATTTTATTTTGCTGTTAGGCGTGTGCTATTTGAGAGAGAAGAGATTGTTAGTTGGGGATCAAGCTTTAAAATTTTAAACAGCAATTAATGAAATCCTTTATTCTATAAGTTAATTTCGTGTCCCACTGTGAGGACGAAAAAATATTATACAATGCAGACTAACAACCAGTACTAAGAATTCTGAGCAATGTACTCATATTATCATAAAATATTTACTCTCTGAACTCCCTGAAGTGAGTAACTGCTAACATCAAATCAATATGCACGAGCTGCCTTCACAGACACGTCGTCACAGGGAGTCACGTTCCTGAAACATGGAACAAAATGAAATTTAAATAAGTATTTGAAGTACTTACTTGCGAACTTGATAATGGAAAACGGCACTTTTATGTAACTTATGCAAAATATTACAATGGATTTTCAAGGATTAATGGCACGACCAATTCATCATTTTATTAATTTTGTTTCCAATTTGGGTAGGTATACCAAACAGCCGTCGCTACTACGAAATATCTGAGACCTGAGGTGCCGTTGGAAAGACGAAGTGCACAATATTCTTCTAGAACTCTATTTTGAGTGGTGGAAGTAAACTTCGCGGATATTATCTCTTGGTTCTTTAATAAAACGTGGCCCACTGTAGGATTGCTCCTGTATCATGGGTACACATCACATCCAGACCAGAAACCAATATTTGTGGATCGCACAAATATTTGTTCCGGGCGGGAATCGAGCCCGTGACACGATGCGCAGCAGTCCAATTGCCCAGCCACTATGCCAAACGTGCATGCAAATTAGGGCTTAGCTACATTTTTGCACTAACTTGATTGTTGGAAAGCAGATATAGCAGAGTGTGGAAAATACTGTGCTACTGCTACTTATAATCTTATGCTAGCCTATGAAGTTAAAGGAAAAATATTCATAAACGACGTAAGAAATAAACATCCGTAACGATCATCCTGTTTTTTTCAATGCAAGTACCGGAGACTTTTTAGGACACTTGTAGGTACTAATGAAATACAAAGATACTATTCACAAGTAAAATATAACCTTCACATATCCCCCTCGATATAATAAAATCAAGGTGTAATAGAAAACTCAATTTAGTTGTAAAGTAGCCTAAATAAATATTTGCCACGCTTCCACATAAGCCGAGTAAATCGGTTTAGTGGAAATGAATTCAGCTGTAGCGATGAACACTGCCGCGGAAATTAGATTATGCTCGCGGATTGTCTCAAAGTTTCAACGCAATCGAATTATTATTGAGGGTTGCTTGATAAATATAAAATACAAATAGAAAAAGTGCTCAAACGGTTGGACCAATTTGGATAAACTTTGGTGTGGAGGTAGCTAACACCCTGGATTAACACATAGGCTATTATTAGTAGACGATAGTATTCTGAAACCAGCAGGTAACACCGCGGGATGCAATTAATATTAGATATGACATAAGAATTAGCAGCAAAACGCTGACCAACTGTAATCCAATTAAGCAAATGGGCTATAAATATAAACCCCACCACTGACTATCTCGTTAGCTGTCGGTGCTGGAATTTATTACTCCAATAAGTCGAAGCCGTCAAAAACGGGAACTACTCGTAGGTTCTTACCCTTTTGTGGTAGAAGGGCTTTGAACGTTTTTGCAGAGATTGATTGATGTAATATTGGTTGTTAGAAACGATTAAGACAGGACCAAATAGAAAATTTGCATTAACGAAAGATGGATCAACCAAACAGGTGATGAGTAAAAGACTAAACCAGTCCAACAGTTATCCATTAAAATATTATTGATCCGCCGTTGAACATGATTCCAGAAAGCAATAAATATCAATATATTTGAAGTCTTGCTTTATCTTAGGGTATTTTCAGAAATAGTGCCCACAATGGGTGTGTTGTGGCTTTGCGTGGTGGTTGCGCTGGGGACGGTGGGGGCGCAGGCCGAGCGCGGAGGCTCCTCCCTGCGCGGCGCACTGGAGGCTCTGCAGCGGCGGCAGCGAGGCCGTGTGCATCCGCCGATGCTGCCGCAGCCAGACTACGACGCTCTCTATGAGTTCGTGCCACCTCAGGGATATCCAGGTTAGAATGGCTCATGAAGCAACCTGCAATTAGTAAAGTTTGGATTGCATGTCAACAAAAACTACAGTACCTCCTGATTTTACGAGAAAGTATTCTTGTTACATACATTAACTGCATTTTATTTCTACGTTTCAGAAACTGACTATCCTGTAGATGTTGAAGATATTGAAGACGAGCCCAATTCGAAATACGTTGTAAAGTTTTTAGATGAAAACGAAAGACCTCCAGAGGCATATGAATACAAGCTGATCAATAAGAAGAACTCTCATTTCAATGATGCTCCTAACAAGCAAGAGTCGCCTTTTCGTGAAAGAACTCATCACCCTAACAACGACAAGTTGCGCGAATTGTTTATGGACAAGGCTGAAGTTGAAGACAAAAAGGAACCCGTTGTCTCTGAAAAAGACGCTGAATATGCACTGCTTTTAGGTCAGCTGTGGTCAAAATACAAATACAACAAAGAGCATGCCAACGACATTGAATCCGCACCTCAGGGGGTTGTAAAGCTTTACAAAGAAAAGGTGGTCAAGAAGCGATACCCTGACAATTGGGGACCTATTGCATTCAAAAGGAAGAGAAGCTCAGACTCCGATGTAGACCGCCCAATTTTGTCCGATTATGAAGAAAGAAAGCAAGATGGTGGACCATTGGACCCCAATTACAATGCATATGAACTGAACGATGATGACAAGGAGGATTTACGTGAAGAGTACGCTATTGCATTCCAGCCTTTGGACGATGATGCTTTATCCGATCTCGCAGATGATGATCAATATACCTATGAAACTGTTGAAAAAAGATTTCCTGTGACCAAGCGTAGCAGTGGACCATACGATTTTGGAGCAAAGAAAAGGGTACTAAATCAAAACAAGCGCGAAGCTATGAAAACTTATAGGAGCAGTTCTGGTACAGATCCTAGAATAATTAAGGACCTTTCAAAAATATTTGGAGATTCTGGAATTGAAATTATAAAAAATCCAGTGAAACGTAGCAGTGACCACGAAGAAGTTCACCATGAAGTTAAACCACCTATGCTGCCCCTAGCACAACACTTCAACGAAACTCATGAGCAAAACGATACGATCGTTCAAGATGATAACAGTCACGAACATCATGGTCATAATATTCATCATCCAGGAGTTTCTGGAAAAGAAATAGAAATTGCACATCACGATCATGACCAAAACCAAGATCATCAGGATGAGTTTGCCCATAAACATCAAGAAGAAGTATCCGATAAACCAATAATACTAAGAAAGAAATCGATTGATTGGTCCGATTACTTTGGAATCGATAAACGTAAATCTTTTGGGAACGATCAAGACAGATTGAGGAAGCAATATTTTGACACGTTTAACAAAGAAGTGATTTATCCTTTGAATTCCTTTCGCAGACACAGTTATGCTAAAAGAAATTATGTAAAACCTAAGCCAGATGAAGGAGATATGCAAATTGTAAGGTCAGAGTCACTTAACGCTCAAAACGAACAAAGGAAGACGGCTGATGATAATGACTCAAAACTGGATAATATTGACAAGAAACTGAAAACTATGGAGGGATTTATTGTAGATGAAGCACTTCATTTTTCTAGTGCTGGGGAAGAATTAGATTCTAAAGAAGAACAAGAGATGAAGGAGAAGTTGCTATCTCGTCTTGCAGCTGCCTACAGCTTAGAGAAAATGCGGAAGGCCTTGAAAGAGTTTAAGCAAAGCCTACAAACACAAAAATCGGAAGCCAACTCAGATATGCCATCAATCGACGAAGCCAAGGCTAAGAGGGTTGCTGTCAAGAAGGAACTTCTCAACAATGAGATTCCATTAGTTAATAAAATGGGGGAAAAGAGCGATGACTTCGAGGATGAGCAAGGAGCTGGTCATTATTTGAACGGAAAAGTTGAACAACAGTTTTCTGAAGGATACATGGGAGGAAGTGGCAGACATCGCGTCCCAGTCGTGTCCACAGGTAAGAGGGGGAAAAATATGATATGACTATTTTATCAACGTCGCTTTTCTTTTCGCTTTTAACTAAATTAGTGAATGTCTTTGCAGTGAGTGCAGCTGGTGCGTGCCCGGTTTTAGCAAAGATAGTGCAACGATGCCGCGGAGTCGACCTTCTTGCTGGAGATCGTGGACAACTGTTCCTACCTCTTTGCAGCCTGCATCAGATCTGCAACCTCTGCGTAAGTCTGAACACATTTCATAAGCGTGTAGTAACAATGGTGTAGCATGAAATAACAAGATTCTGTTGCAGGGTGAGGCACCTCCAACGACTTGCGATCTGGTATTTCTTTCGGAAGCGGATACTGCCTGCGAAGGCGACATGAGCTGCCAGCGCGCTGCTCGGTCCGCCCTCATGGCCCTCAGGGAGCTCCACGACAGCCTGGCTGACGAACTGGACGGGGAGTGCGAGGCTAGCCCCTGCCTCCCGGCCACTCTCAAGCTCAACGTGGGTTGGCAACGGGCGATCCAGCGATAAACCTCACGACGTACCCGACTTTAGAACCCGATCTCGGCGTGGCATGAAGCTCATGTCACACTTACGTGGAACAAGCTTCATACTTCAATGGTAAAACGTACATGTACGAAATTTCTCGTGTAATGATCTACGGTGACATCTTCTCCAATATGTCACCTTATTTATAAAGAAGTATAGTATAATTTTCACTTTAGCGTTACATAGTTATAAACACTTTGTTATTGTATTCGTACGAGTCTAACCAGCCATAGACCCGTAGGAATATTATATTGAGATAAGATCCGACGAGTTGACGTCAATAGTTAATATTCAGCTAGCATGTTATATTTGTGCGAAACTTCGCTTTCATTGTTAAACGTAATTTGAATATTATTATAATGGGCGTTGTATGGGTATTTGCTATTTATTACATTATAATATTATTATGTTACTTGCGATCGTATTTTCGAAAAGTCGGCTTGTATCAACTATGTGTGATGTAAAAGTTGGGGTAGGACTGGTTCAAGTATATCGGACTGTTTTGGTGTGTATTCAGAAGGAAACTTTATCGTTGTTAAGTATATTTACCTATACATATATATTATTATATATTCATATATATTGAAGTGTTTCGATGTAAGTATTACTACTTAAAAACTAAAAAGTTGTAGTTTTCAATGTAGGTAGGTATGTTGATATTGTAATAGTACGAAAGGAGAAACATAATTGGTTACCTACGTCTCAAAGAGTATAGGTATTTGTACTAAATACTAATACCTATCTATATTCTATTTTCTATTTACTTCAATTTAAAAATACCTACATTTAAAAACATTTAATGATGGATGTTGTGAGAGGAAAGGAGCGCATTAGCTTCACAGATTGCCCCATAAAAATCCATGAAATTGAGAGATATAATCGCGTAGTGCGGCTACTTTAGACTATACTTGGACAATAAAATTTTGGTTTACATGATGCGGGTGGCGGAGAGCCAGCCTGCTACTTTGGGTGTCGTCAGTCGTCGACGCTCGAACGAAATCGTCTTCCGACCTTAATTGGCTTCGAATCAGATTTTTACATCCATCGAGGAAAATAATTTTACTCCCTCATTATAAAACTTAACGTTTACAACAAATGTTAGGAAATAATAGATGTATTAGATATAATTTTATTGGGTGTAACTTAAACGTATATAACGGTGTATGTTACCGTTCATTTTAACAACTTGAATGTTATCACTTTATTCGATTAATAACACGCGAATATAAATGGTTTTCAATATGAGTTTTGTTTCATTTACGCTTAGAGGTGGAAACCCGAACCAAACGCGTCAGAATAGAAAGTGGTAGGTTACCTACGCTATCTTCTGTAATTAATTACTTATAGTCTAAGTTTGTGCTATATCAGGAACCAAACAAGAGCAAACGTTATATATTGCACCTTCATTTATCTGAAAACTCAATATCAAATAATAAGCAATGGTAATTATAACTACCTGCTCTCCTTCCTAAACCAAAATATCGATGTCGTAGCTGATAATGATACTGATTTATCTCTTATCGATACATGTATGATAAGTGCTCACTTCACGCCATTCGATTGTGAGACGACACGTCATAAACACAACAAATAACACGCGAATTACAATAAGAAAGTGAGAAAAAGTGGCAAAATATCACAAATGATTGATTTGAGAATGGACGTAATAAACGAGGGGAAGGTTAATGGAGTCGACAATCCAGCAGCGACTGAAGGTAACGGGGAATTTCATAATATTTACAGTCTGATATAACGTAGGTAGGCATATATTTCTTGATAAACTGAGCTAGGTCCTGTATACATTATAATTATCTCGAGATTAACTTACATATTATTATAATGTGCCTATTTGTAATCCACTGCTCGAGAATCCTAGCGTAGAATAAATTGCTGAATAGCAAACTGCTTTATCGTTTTGGCCAATTTAATTGTACCTACGGCTAGTTATGGTTTCATAAACTAGAAGTCTTTTATAAAGAATGCAAGAGTTTATTTTGCAGATAGCACAAGTTTGATCTTTACTTACTTCGCCATAAGAGCTCGATTTGATCTAGCAATTTGAAAATAAAATGCAATGCTTGTGCAGCTGTGACAATTTGCATTGAACAACAGCACACTTGCAATAAAATTTACAGTGCCTGCCAAAGGTGTCTAATTGTCTATATTCTTCGTTCTACTCGTATTATCTGTAGATAAATACTATCTCTTTTCAGATGATGGATCCAACTCGAGGCCTGATTTAGTTATTAGTGTACAACCACACTCTCATGGTGAGTAAGAAATAAAAATAAATACAGGTAAGTTCCTACCTATATGTCATTTACGAATTTGTCATAATAAAGTAGTCTTTACGTACGAATATCGTATTGAGACATGGAAAAAGAGTTTGCTAATAATATTTTTTGAGTCCCTTAGGCTTAACTTAACCAACCTTGATTGCAGTCAACCGCGCTGAACTGCCTGTGTCGACCCTGGACTGGCGCTCCAACCCTCGGGGCCAGTTCATCCCGACACACGGCCTGGACTTCCTCATCGGCGTGTCCAGTTTACTGATTCAGCAGACGGTGGAACTCGATGACCGTACGTATGCCTTATGGGAATATACTCGTATTTTTTGTTCTGAACTGTGTAGGTAGGTAGGTACAGTAGTACCCAACTTATATGGCTTACCGATGTACCTGCGCAGAAGATGAATTCTCAAAGCGCGGGAAATGCTATTGACCGCTATTGGTCGGCAGCCGCCGCCATCTTAGCGATCGCCGCGTGGCATGAGTGAGATGGAACTAACAGCTGCAGTGTATTATGAACCTTATAATAGTGATCTTAGGTTGATTGTAAGTTTTAAGCATTCTTTCGTTAATCTTCGGCCCATACTTTCTTTTCTGCGCGAACGAAGATTCACGACGCGCCATATAAGTTGGGTACTACTGTACAATATTGTGGTGATGGAAGTTTGTTTTTATCCTTGTTTAGAGAGATGTTTTTATTCCATCGTGTGTTGAGTGTCGCGAAGAGCACTTGAGCAGTCGTTCGAGTTTTTGAATGTCGTCTTAGCATAGGTATTTACTTTTGGCCTTTTTGAGACCACACCATTCCTACCCACAATATAAATCTCGTAAGGATCGAATGTAGTAAACAAAACGAATAAGAACAATCAGCCACAGCCTAGACTTGATCAAAGATAATAAGGACTTCACAAGAATGATCATCAAAATGCCCTTTTGAACCGGACTACATTTCTTCCAGTGACATCACGAACAGAGTCGGAAAACCGGTACATCGTCAGGGTGCCCTATGGAGAAGCGCTGTACATAGCCAGTGAAGCGTCGAGCTCCACGCAAAGATGCGTTTGTGGTAGCGGCCGTGCCTTCGTGATGCGCCTCCATGACAACACGCGGCAGGAGGCGATGGTGATGCATCGGCGGTTGGCTGGATCGTCCTGCTTCTTCCCGTGTAGACTACAGGTATTGGCTGTAAATAGCACGGATCCCACTTCTGATTTCTTTATCTATGTTGCATGTTATAGGGACGCAAAATTGCCTCTTTTCATTTGTATTTTCAGTACCACTTTCATGTAATAAGTAAATGATTGATTCTTGAAGTTTGAAAATACACTTCGAATAGGTACCTACATGCATTTTATTTATTCCTTTTCTAGGAAATGAAAGTCATAACACCCCCTGGGGACTACGTAGGTCGCATACAGCAGCGATGGACCTGGATGGTGCCGGTGTACCTGGTGCGTGACGCTGTTGACCAGGTCCTTTTCATCATAGAGGGCCCTGCAGTGCTGCAACGGAGTGCACTTATGCTCTCCGAGTTCAAGGTATAACTGAAAAATGAATTAGCCGTTTTCTACGCTCAAAATCTCCACCACTAGCCACTAGGTCAACGATATGAGTTCGTCTACCCTTCAAAATCTTCACTTCTCAATTTAGTTTCGGAATTTCTTCACAGGCCCAAAGTCAATCGCAAAAGATTACAGATGATCACCTTAACTCCAGATAATGACAGGAGATTCCCTGCGGGAAGTGGGCAAGATCGCCCATGGCTGGGACCGGGACCTCGTGAGTTTCGCCACAACGCTGCAGATACCAGACAATGCTGTCCAGCCCAAGCACAAATGTTTACTTTTAGCTGCTACTTTTCTATTGGTAACACCATATTTTCACTTATGACATTTACTTACTCCACTGAGCTTGCATGATGAACTATGGCATCCACGATGCAATAATAGCATTTTTGTACCAACTCAAAGTTTGACCAGCTCTCTCTTGATGAGCTAAGATGTGGGTGAATGAAGACTGAACCCCCAATTCTACAAGGTCTTCGCTCAACACTTGAAGACGATCGGAGTTTATTTCTCAAGAAACAAGGCATATAGCGAGGAGCCTCTTGTCCTTACTTTTCAGGGGTTTCTTCACAAGTAAGCATGAGGTAATAATATCAGAATTACTGTTTGTTTGCAGGAGTACACATATTTTGAAAGATCAAAAGTAAAATGCTGCTCGTGTGGCTGCTGTCGATAGAAGCGAGAATGACAATGCTCGTGTAAGAAGATGTAGCTGTAAGAAGTTATCGGGCAGGCCTACATTATAGGGTCTTTAAAAAATCTTAAGGTCTACGTGGGAAGGCTGATAAACAAATAGTCGACAATTTTTTTTTTAATAATTATAATTCTAAGATTTATTAGAATAGGACTAGTAAGTAATATTAATTTGTGATTAAAATTAATTATTTTTTACAAGTACATAGGTGGTTTCCATTTCATGTTTACCTCACCTGTAGTAAAATAATAACAACAAAAATGTAACCTCCGGTTTAAATAAATAAATCCTTTTTTGTGGAACTTTGAAACTGTCATTGATTTGTTTACTAAGTTTTAGCGCATTTTAACGAAAGCCACGAAAGTTAATTCGTTTTATCTTTTATTTTTAAGCGTTTACTGCGCTTTTTTAATAGAATGGAAAAATTAGCCGTGCCAGGTTACACAACCGAATCATGTACGATATCCACAACCGCAAAAAGGAGATGGTTACCTTACGTGCAGTATTATAATGGAGAGAAGGATCACACTCGAAGGAGGAGTGGTGTTGGCGAAAATCACTGGAGTGGTGCTGAGGTAGGGTTGGCAGAATTCGGATATAAATTCGGATCTTGATTTTAGAGGTTTTATGAGATTTAAATATACTATAATCGTGTTTACCATTCAACCAGTGACGACTTAGTTCTACGAGTTGGAGCATTATAATTATTATGGTGTACTAAAAAGTAGTACCGTAGCATTTTGTCTCATGCACGATTCCGAGATTCTCACATAATAATTCCTTGTGACACGCGATTGGACCGGTAGGAACTCTTAAGAAATTATCAAGTACCAATTATTGGACTTCTTAGAAACAGCTTAGGTTAATTATCAAACCCGATGAATGGTTGCCAAAAGCATACGTAGCCTAATTCCGTTTAGCATTAAAATGTCGGTAATCCTTGATGACCTTTCAAGTCTCTAGAGTGGTACACGGGGATGTTCGTTTGTGGCGCTATGCATGGACTGGGCGAATACCGGTGGCGGTATAAAGGTTCTGAAGGATCCTTCGTCACCTACGAAGGTTGGTTCTACGTGAACCGCATGCACGGCTATGGGCTCATGTCGTACCCTGACGGCAGAGTGTACAATGTGAGTCCAATCACTCCAATGATAATGGGAAATTTTAGGAAGAATTATTGAAAATATTATCGTTTGTTCTATCTATACTTCCAGGGTCTGTTTTATAACAATATGCGTTGGGGTCCGGGCATAGAGTCGAATACACATCTCCAAGAGAATGTGGGTCTTTGGCGCGGCAACCAGCTAGTAAGGTTGGCGTGGCGACCAGAAAGTGCTAACGTAACACTGGATTTAAATTTGTCACCAAATTCGAAAGAATTTTTGGAGCCTCACAGAACTCTTCTTACTGCACGTGTCTACACCGTGAGCTTGAACTTTATTTTACTTTCACGATAGTTCACTGTATACTAGTGTAACACAGAAATACACGTCTTGTCAGAAACTATTTTCGATTGTAGAAATAAACAATGTTTCACGACGGCGTGGTGTCTAAAACCTTGAATCTCTGCTAACATTGGTAGAAACTATTTGCAGGTCAGTGAAACCAACAGCGCCATAGAGCTGCTGAAGCAGCACGGAGCCACACCTATGACAGCATCTCAGAAGTGGACCAAACTCTATCCGAAACATTGTACTGGTTTAGCCAGCGGCGTCTGCGACATTGACGTTTTCGATCAAGCATATTACAATACGAAGATCGTTTATCTGGAAAAAATAGACTCAATGCCACAACCTAAAGAGGAGGCACGGTTAACGTCTTAAGTTCTTTTGTAACATACCGAGACCATTTATTAGCTAGAAATGATATTAACATTAGGATTACAGTAAAATGTATTTTTACTTCTGAAATACACATAACCAATACGAACAAAATGTTATAGGACACAAGCCACAATAGTCAAGAAGGTTTTCCGAATTCACGAACTTATTACGCGTGGAATAATAGTGTGATGATAGTCAGCATGATGAAGCATTGCTTCAAGCACGAATTACAGAGAAACAACACAGGCATAGACTTGAACACTATCCTTACTGGCCTAAGGACTCACTATAAACGTGCTGCCAAACATGAACTTGACTGCAGGTGTGTAAGATTTTATGATTAAGTACATAATTAATTAAAACAAGTTGATCTGATGGTGTGATTGTCATGGATTTCAGAACATTAATCATGGCTAGCTATTTGGGGCATATAATTTATGTAGCTCAGCTGATCAACGAAGAAGATGTATACCCTGACGTTGCTGATGTTCTAGGGAATACGGCTCTCATGTATGCAGTGGTGTGTACTAATACAAGTCCTAATCTATGGATCTGGCGATTGCTAATTTTGTTTTATTCGATAAGTATAGTTTTAATATTATCCAGTACGGGGATCAAACAGACGTAGTGCACTTCTTAGTAGAAGCTGGAGCGAATGTGAACAACTACAATGACTCCTGCTGCACTCCTCTCGGTGTAGCTGTGATGAAGTTCGCGTGCGGAAGGAAAGGTATCGCAGCCAGCGGAATGGTGCAGGCTTTAGTAGCTCCTCGTATCATAGTTTCACCTAAACGTAAGTGGATTTAGTATCTGTGAACATTAAAATCAAATAGAAGTTTGTCAAGTTAATAAAATGCTTTTTTTACTTCAGCATTATCTATAGATGAAACGCCATCTGAGTGGCTAATATCGCGAGACACTATGGCAGCTCCAAGCCATAACAATACACTTTTAACAAAATCAATAAGTAAAACGGGAAAAAGTAATAGTCTAAAGAAATCAAAATCGTCAATTTCTCAAGAAGGCCTGACTGGCGGGAAAAGAAAAGCTGCTGCATTTTCAACATCAAAAATTAATTCTCCTGATAAGGAGACTGGTATGTTCTCTGATGAGGAACGACTTTACAACAATATTAATAATGAGTTTGCAATAAGAGCCACGGATTTAGTTACTGAAGTGAATTACGGCGATGCAGCGTATTTATTTCACGTTATTGATATGGCTAAAGATATGGAAAATGTTGAAGAAGAAACAATAAAGAAGCCAGATAAGAACGCCAGAAAAAGTGTTACTAAAGTGATCAAAGACATTACTCAGCCTAGTCAGGACATGATGTGGCATGTCTCTGATAATGACATTCCTTCAGTAAGCAGTGCTGATCGAATGAAGATTGAAAAGTTGGTACATGCTCTATAATAAATACTACTAACGACTTGTTATATTGTGCTTTTAAATTAACAACCAAAAATGTTTAGGTTGAATCGGAATATGTCAACTATTGTGCAACTGCTGAAGGACGGAGCTGACCCCCGCCTGGTCCGATGTCCACAAGCAGCTCTTCGGATTGCAACTGCATCTGGATCTGCAGAATTAGTACGGCATCTGGTCAAATACGGTGCCGATATCAACGAAGTGTATCCTGACGTAAATAAATAAATTAATTTGTCTAGTTTCATTCATGTCATAATAAAGTGTTCGTTGATAAATACCATGAATTGTTTATCCTCTTCTATTCAACTTGTAGGCTCTAAACTACACCGCCTTAGACGTGGCGGTATCTCAACCATTGACTTATGAGAACCTGGAGTTAATAAGAGCCCTACTCGAATGTGGAGCGAGAGTCGATCACAGGTTGGAGTGTACACATGATCCAGGAACGCCAGGACCAACGTTACTGCATGTTGTTGTTGCGCGGATGATTGAGAATGAGGATACCATGGGAGAAGAGGTTAGATAGTAGATAAATGCAAGCTTTGTTTGTATCAGAAATTATTGTTATTCCTGCTATAGGAGGAAAAAGACTCTGTACTATTATAGTTATTCTTGTTTTATAAAAGCATCGCGGCTTGCTGTGGATAATGATGATAATGATACTGATTTGTTGCGAATTGTGACATCCTCTTCTTCTCCATTTTTCTCTTTACGAGATAAAATACATGAAGGATGCTTGTCGAAGGATCCTGCCTTTTAAACCGTACTTCTAGTCTTCTAGTATATTTTTGCAGGTACGACGTGAGCTTCTACAATTGTTACTGAAACATAAATGCGATGCACTGGCCCAGTTTAAAGGCCGATCAGCCATGGATATGGTCATGAGGAATGTGTATTTGCTAGATATATTTGTGAAATGTCCGAAGACTGATCTCAACGCTTCCATTAATAGTCGCAACCAAACCGTCCTTGTCAAGATGTTCTCTCTGTCGTTTTTTCAGACTAATCCGATTGCTGAATGTCTGGAAACGGTATTATCTTTTCTATTTTCATTTTAGATTTACCGTCCAACATTCTTAATCATTCTTGTTATCAACATACCTACTTACTTATATTTATTTCATTTTAAATCATTAGTAGGTAGGTACAGGTCCTATTAGGTAACTTCTTGCTTTTTTGAGATAACCTTTTCATTTATTTTACAGTTAACAGAGCTGCTGTTATATGGAGCTGATCCTTTGTTGGAGTGTCAGGATACAGATGTGATATATTCCAACATTTTCGTTTTAGCAACGATCAATCTTACTACATTGGTCGGTGGCGTAAGAGGGGTTGAGGCAGAACAGCCTAGTCCAGGTCAGCACAGTATTATCTTTATGTTGCACAAACTTCTGTCTAAGACATAGACCTTCCTGGCAAATATATTTCTGTGTACCTTTGATCTTTTTTTCCAGATAAACAAGACATGAAAACCAAAAAAAGTAAAGAAAAACCAAAGAAAGAGGAAAAACCCTCGGCTAAAACTACGGTGTCACATCTCCTCGCAGACTATAAGCAAGCTGTGGACCTGGTGACAGAATGTGCCAGACTGTTGTATGTGAGGTGGATACAGGCGAAACTTCTGAAGGAGCTAATCCAAGTCGTCGAGAAGTGCGTACTAAGCCTTAAATTATGTTATTTCTAATTAGTTTCTCTCATGAACTACTTCAATCATTATCAGAACACTTCATACAGATACGAGCATCGTCATTGGAATATGATCCTTCCTGAATACAAAAGCAGAAAAGCATGCGGTCTGTGGATCACGTACCCGCGGGCCCTTGAAATCTGGGACATACTAAAAGCTGGTAGAAAGCAAAAGATCACCAATAGAAGAGTTTTGAAACACGTCCTTTGCATTGTTCATTATAACTGTAGGCGGTCGAAGGAGACATTTAAGCGGCCACTGACGGCGGAAGAAAAAGCCTTGATTGAAACTGATGTAGCATATTTCCTTCGTGAGCATAGAGTGTCGAAGGACTCGACTGGACCGGGGCATTGGGCGAGACCTTACGTTACTCCAGAGCTTACTGTTGGGGACGTAAGTCTGAACCTTGAATATACTTCCATGTCTTGTACCAACAGCTTATAAGTACATGGGTTAACGCTTTTTTTTTCAGGAGAGGAAGTTCCAGGTATGCTTCGAATGCATTCTGCCTTTAAAAGAGCAAGCGATGGAATGCGTATTTTGCAAGCTAGTCTCATTTTGTTCGTTGGAGTGCATGAAACTGAACGTGCATCGTGTCGGTACAGATGGATATCATCCTTGTAGCCAAGATTTGAAAAAGAAATACTCTCTCCCCTTAAATGAGGTTCTTTTATAAAGTTGTTTTTAACCGACTTAAGAAGGAGGTTCCCAATTCAATTGTACATGTTCTTTATTATATTTTATGTCCTTAGTTTTTTTTTCATTATTAAATTAAAGATTGTAGGAAATGATATAATATTATACTTAGGAAGGTATATTTTAATAGTTTTATGATAATTATGGACCCTTACCTACCTAATATTTTGCTGTTTGTTTGATTTGCCGTCAGTTAAGTATGTTTTACTAGCTCTATCTACTTACCTACCTACCACAAGCTCTAAAGTATCTTATTTTAAATGAGCGGTAAGCAACTAGGTATATTTAAATCTGCTCCATCTTGATTTTGTATTTATTTATTTACTTAACTGCCTAATATTTTCATCGCGTGTGGTCGAGACACCCCAACGTCCATAAGCTCTAGGAAAGGAAGTAGTTAGGTAGGTAGGTGGTACCTAGTTAGTTAGTACAAATTCTTTGGTGTTATTTACCGTATCTACACCTACCACCAAAACAACGAATAGGACGGCAAAGAACTGCGAACCGCGGGTCGTAGTCCTCGCGCACTTTTGCCAGGGATGGCCAGGGTAAAGAAATAATATCTCGTACCTATCCGTAGACTGTGGAACTCGAGGCTGTCCCCGCCGCTTTCCAAAATGAACGGCGGAAGAAAAAAAAGGGCAAAAAAATGTGTTTGTCGGCCTAAGTGTCAAACAGAGTTTTGGCGGGAATCCGATAGTGAAACGTTGTTGGTTTTGTATTATTAGCTCAAACTTGTGTTTCTTCGAGTGTTAATGTGTAATATTGGTGGAATATTAACCATTAAGTGTTCGTTAACGTGCACGAGTGTAGGCGAATGATATAAACTCAAAAAGCGTGTCATTTCGCATTTTTTCCAAAACTCCCAGGAAGTTTCAGTAAAGCATCCACTACTTTATTGACTCGTGACTGACGATGTAAATAATTGACTTGACTACTTGACCACGATTGCTATAACATTGCTGTGACTTTCTTAATGTGAAATTAAGAAATACTTAAATTAAAATACTTGACACTGGCTATATGCACAATGTCAATGTCAAATAGTTTTACTGAGCAATCAATCAAAGTCATTCTATTCGATCAAGAAAAAACATTGCAGTGCTGCCAGACCGTCCCTTTTTGGATTGTTTTCCGTCCCTTTCTATGTCAGACAGTCCCTTTTCCGTCCCTTGGTCAATACATTCCTTTGTCCTATTCCTTCCTATTTAGGATGGTGGTTGACGGTGGCTGGCATTCATCACAGGCACAGGCTGAAACGGACAGAAACCACTGAATTAGCCGTAGATAAAATGGAAGTGATCACTTGATTGGAAACAGAGAAAAACACGAGATTTTACCCTGCCTGCTCTACACTTTCCCGGATATTATAAAAATAAATGATGTATTCAAAAACCCCTAATGACCGATGCTCATTTATCACATTTGAAAAACAGAGCTATAAATATAAATTAGCTACTACACTGATAGCAACGAACCACCTTGTTTTTGACAACCATACCTTTTTGTCTAATCTTCCATCCCATTCGACCGACCGGCGCGGCGGGCGGCTGCAGGGCAGAATACGTAGTATCTTCTCTACCTAGTCTGTGGGGCAGGCAGTAGGTAGAGCACTCTGGTAATGGTAACACTGCGGCGCGGCGGCGGTGCTGGCTTTTGTGTTCGCAATAAATTCGCGTTTGTAGTTTGTAATAATCCAAAATAATAATAATAATATATGCGATCTCAGACTGCAGGAATAATAAGTAAAGTAATTAGAAATATTAGAATGGCTTCTACTGCGAAGAAACCAAGACTGGTTACTCCAAAAGTATCTAAAAGTACTGCAACTGCAACCGAATTTACCGAACAGTTTATAAAAAAGTTGGAAAACAAGCGCCAGGACACTGCGAAGTCTATTTTAGAATTTAAATTTAAAAATCGTGCAAGGATAATCTCCCAAGAACAAATGGTACCGGATGACGCTGAAGGTATAGTGTATTGGATGTTCAGAGATAGTAGAGTTCAGGATAACTGGGCTTTCCTCTACGCTCAAAAACTTGCTCTGAAGAACGAAGTCCCGCTTCACGTGTGTTTCTGTCTCATCTCGAAATATCTGGACGCTTCAGTTCGCCAGTTCCACTTCCTGATCAAAGGTTAGTATCTTTTATACCTAATACTAGTTGGGAATAAAATTGTTGTTATTATTAATTTTGTTCTTATGTAGGTTTAGAGAAAGTGGCAGCTGAGTGCAAAACGCTAAATATTTCATTTCACCTGTTGGAAGGCAGCGGGGCTGATACCTTGCCCCAGTGGGTTAGTGACCACAAAATTGGGGCAGTTGTGTGTGATTTTAACCCCCTGAGGACTCCGATGGAGTGGTTAGAAGGTGTTAAGAAGAAATTGAAGAAAGATGTCCCACTCATACAAGTAGGTACATGGTGGCGCTCCCTACAAAATGTAATAGATTTAATTAATTTGGTTAAATATGTACTATAAATATTTCTAATAATTTATATCTATGCAATCTTATCATCTGGTACTTTGGCCAGACAATATTATTTAATACTAGTTAATAACTATCTGGGTACTTATTATTAACCATATTCAGTTTACTGAAATTATTATATTTACATAGTACAGCACAGCGCTGCATAGAATGGAAAAATACCAACTATATAACTACTATCATGAGTTTTCATTACTTTGCTTGCCAGAAAATAACTTCTCTACTGATTTGTGATTTCAGATAGATGCTCACAACATTGTCCCTTGCTGGATAACATCTGACAAGCAGGAGTACTCAGCCAGAACCTTCCGGTTAAAGATCAACGCTAAACTAAAGGATTATTTAACAGAGTTCCCGCCAGTCATTAAGCATCCATATACTAGCAAATTTGACCCTGTGGTGAGTTAAAAGCTTATATTAAATATTATCGAGCATCCCCAGACCACTAGGTATCTCATCTGGTAGGACCTGACAATGTGAAGCTTCTAGGCCAGTTTAAATCTGCGCATTACTGCAGCTGGTAGCTGTTACCACAAAATGTTTGCATCAGTCGATTTGGCCATTCTCTAAACTAGTATTTTCATCCATTCCAGCCGATAGACTGGGACGAGGCAATAGAAACAAGAGAAGTGGACAAGGCAGTGGGACCAGTAGATTGGGCCAAACCAGGGCATGATGAGGCCATCATAATGCTGAAGAGCTTCTTAGATGAGAGGCTCAAGATATTTGGTTCAAAAAGGAATGATCCCACACAAAATGCGCTGAGTAATTTGTCACCATGGTTCCATTGTGGTAAGGAAACTTTGATGTATTAGAAAATGGGTCTAATTCGTGCGCAAATTAATATCAAAAACCTCAGGCATCTTCTCATGACCACAGTCAATGTTACTCAGCCGAAACATCGAAGTATGTCAAAAATTTACTATTATATAATATTATGATGTTAGTTTGTGTACGAATTATACCCATATTTTAGCTAGTTAATATAATTTCTGTTTGCGAGCTTAAGAACTTCTAATATGCACGGTGATCTATTGAGATGGCACAGTAACATTATAGAAACACCTATAATTATCTTATTAATAGTTATTTCACCCCTGATTTAGGGCAGCTATCAGTCCAGAGAGTAGCCCTTTGTGTGCAAGAGTACAAGGAGAAATGCACGGAGAGTGTGAACGCTTTCCTGGAAGAGGCGATAGTGAGGCGTGAACTGACAGACAACTACTGCTTCCACTGTGAACATTACGACAGTGTTAAGGGGGCTTCCAGCTGGGCACAGAAAACTTTGGATGATCACAGGTGATAAATATTGACATTTCTCTTTCTAAGGGTGTAA
The DNA here is from genome assembly GCA_905147375.1 of Hylaea fasciaria. Lineage (NCBI taxonomy): Eukaryota > Metazoa > Arthropoda > Insecta > Lepidoptera > Geometridae > Hylaea > Hylaea fasciaria. The sequence continues at coordinate 11,047,693 of LR990193.1, read as the reverse complement.
GCATTAAGATACAAGTTTATACAGTTCCGATGTGTCAGTACGGGAATAAATAGTAAAAGGTAGCGAGAATGAAGAAGTTTTAACCTGTTTCTTTATAAATGTGCGCATAATATTATAATATAGCACATAGAAATATTATACCTACACCGATCTGTACAGATTTGTCAGTACTGGAAACCAGTTTCTTTATATGTACCTAAGCATTCTAACAATGGTTACCAGGTTTTATGAATAGTAAATGCTATGAAAAACTTGCTGGCTGCGGCACTTATGGTTATGTTCCTATGTAGCCATAAGTACGCAATGTTAGTAGTTTAGTACATATGAGCTAGTCAGCTTGTTTGGCCTTCCTCATCTTTGTCCTTATTTACTTTGGATTTGTGACTGCTATGACATTTATTGAAATAGTTATGAAATTAGGTGTTACTTTGTGGAAGTACATAATATTAAAAAGTATGAAGGAAATATGCTATATAAATAGCTTTTAGTACAAAATAATTAAAAATACAGTAGGTATATATTTTATGACTAATATTAGCAGTATTAAAGTTGTAAGTGCCTCTCATTCAATTATACATTATTGTACTCTTTGATTTTACAGAAAAGACAAAAGATCATACATATACACCCTAGAACAGCTGACCGATTCCAAAACACATGATGACCTATGGAACTCTGCTCAGATTCAACTGGTGAAAGAAGGCAAGATGCACGGGTTCCTGAGGATGTACTGGGCGAAGAAGATACTGGAGTGGTCTGAGAGCCCAGAAGTTGCACTGAAGAACGCTATATACCTGAATGATCATTATGCATTGGACGGAGGGGATCCAAATGGTTATGTAGGTATGTCGATCCCTAATGCATTACACAACCAGTCCATCACTTGACTTAAAGGTTGGCTAACCTTTCTGTTGACTCTTTTGATGAGTTTCTGTCATACTCTCGTATGTTATTAACATAGTAAATGTTATGTTTGCATGTTTGCTCAATCATTGTTTTTATTAAATCACCCCAAACGAGAATGGATTGAGATTTAGTAGGGTAGCAAACTAGGTATAATGAATTGTCACTGCTTCAGTTAGTGTGGACAAATGGATGTCTGTTTTGGTCAAATCTTGCATGCCTAATTACTAATAATGTCCACACAATATTATAGGGTCAGAGAGCTAATCTGATGAACCTCAGTTAACAACTGTGGTGTTATGGCTCATTTTGATCAGCATGCTACAAATAACGCATTTCATTTCAGCTTACCTCGAAAAATTGATTCTATAAATACTCTTGAATCTCTCATACAGTGACCGTCATGTTTTCAGGCTGCATGTGGTCCATCTGCGGCATCCACGACCAGGGCTGGATGGAGCGCCCGATCTTTGGCAAAGTGCGCTTCATGAACTACGACGGCTGCAAGCGCAAGTTCGACATCAAGGTCTTCATCGCGCGGTACGGCGGGGCGGTTCACAATAATTGATACCTCTACTCGCATACATTTGACTATAATGTGGCTGTCGATTAGCCCCGGAGAAGATGTTGTTCATACTGTATAGACTATAGGCCCAGTGTGAGATTTTGCTTCAAGTTAACGCTTGCTACTGCGAGTAGTTAGTACGAAGAATGTATGGATCGTAAAAGCGCTGCTAGCGGATTACATTTCTTCGTACGAGCTATGCGGTCGCAGTGTTAGGCTATAATATAACAAAAACGCACGAAAGGCCTACTGAGTGCCGGCGTGTTACGCCGTAATTTGAGTTGAAGCCAAAATTAACCATTCTCACACGGTACCTTTTCGCGTGGTTCAAATTTAACCTATCACTAATAGTGCAATATTGCAGTGTATTCTTGCATAAGTACTCCTCTATTCCTTCCTCTATATACTTCCTGCCTATGAATCCTATGATATAGATTGCCATTTTGCCATTAACATAATTGGCCAGTTATGGATTTGATCTTCAATTATTACCTCGTAAATAATTGGTTTTACATTTCAATTCTACATACAAACATAGTTTGTTTTACTGAGTCTTATATTTACCCCTTACGAAAATTATCTACTGCACGGTGCGATTTTATTGAGGCCAGGTTACTAAGCATGACTTAACTTTTGATGAGGGGCTCTTGTCATGTAGTAAATTTTACTTTAACGAAAGGTCTCGTGTGGCACAAGTTAGATTTTGTTTCGTTTTGTGTAAACAGATCGGGCAGTAATCGGCACACAAGGGATTTTCAAGGGAAGTTTTTATCTATTCAAATTCTTTCTAAATTTTATATTATCATAGCTTTTTAAACAGTATGAGTATTGTAATCTCTGAAAAAATTACTACTTCAAGAAGAAATAAATAAGAATTTCAAATGTTCTTTTTTAAAAGTAGCTGACTGCATAATTTCAATTATATACCTAGTACCTACTTGAATAATTATTGTCTACAAAAATTGTGATCTCTATACAACATGTACAAACGTTAAATCTGAAGGCCGAAATATTTTACAGTACCTACTAAGTTTAGTTTAGGTAATAATTTACAAGTATTGTTACAAGGCGAAGGGCGTTAAGTGTTAATTTGTGAAGTTTTAACTAGTTTCTACCTCATCTTGAATCTTAATAAAAAAATATTTGATTATTATTTATTATTCATTTTATTTCTTGAAACAATCTTACCTATTTATTGGGAGGTATCTCAACTATACCATTATAAAACTGTCACGTGGGCCTACTACATTGAAGATATTTATGAAAAACTAATTGGGATCGACTAAGGTGAACCCGAAAAAGTGGGTAATTTTTTTTTGTATGTTAAAATTCGAAAACTATTGGACGGATTTTGATGGGAGTTTCGGTATTTGGCAGTAGTTTCGAGTAAGTTAATGGTATAGGTTCCATAATGAAGTGACGGGACTTTTAAAATTTTGCTAAATAGTGGGTACCGAGTCCAACATTACTGAGCCCGTATGTTCTGCGCGGGCCATGGGAAGAGCCTGCGACAGCCGAGTTGTTATAATGACGTCACACGTTGTGATAGTCCACGCGTACCAAGTCCCGGGAATCAGTTAGTTACAAATAAAAGATTGATGCGCTTATAAATATTTTTATTTAATGTGACTGTTCCGTGGTTACACGCTCATTATAGTTCGATTATTTTAATAAAATTAGAAATAGAAAAATAATATCAAAGACATCTTTATGGGAACTTTTCAACGAGTCAAGTATTAGTTTACATGTAGGTATGGGTTTCTAATAGATGTGAATTTCATAGAGTACAATATTTTATCAAATTCGTATTATTTCAAAGTAACCGAGGCTCAGCTATAATGTAAAATGACATACACGTTATCACAACACCTCTTACAAGCACACGTTATTGAATAAAATTCCATCAAACAAATTAAATAAAAGTATTACATCAAATTGTCATATGAACCAAAAATAAACAATGTCTATTATGTCTCAAATTATTATTACACGATTATAAATAAATCTATACGGCAAAATAATAATTAAAAGTAAATAAGATTTGACCACACAGAGTATAATGAAACAAAACTAGTACGTGTCTGCTTTTCATTTCTTATGTTAGTGATAGAGTCAATTGTATTTTATTATGATTTCTAGTTTAATATACCCGAGTAACTGTTTCGACTATGAACACAAATCGTGGCTCGCTTCTTAGTAAAATGTTCCACTAGTACATATCACGAGGGTTATACACCATTTACTTCAGAAAATACAAACATTAGGTTACAAAAGGCTCTTAGAAAAGTCGAGGTAAACATTGTCGAAGCCGATAAACAGGAACTGAGATCATAACCAAATTCTGGGCTACGTCGGAAACTAAACCGGGAATGTGTTCATTGTTGATGTGAATTTGAGAATTCGGTTATAACCCCGGATTAAACTTAAAACAGATTGTCAAATACAGGCGACATACTACGATTACAACTAATTGATTGTTGCCTAAGCTCTCCTGTGTCAGTGTGTGTGTGAAAGCAGAGCTAGGTTCGCTGTTCGGGCCCAGGACGGTTCCTACGGGCGCGGCCCGAGCGCTACTGCACGCAGCAGTTGTTCTTCTGCCCGTTCTTCTTCAGTCGCGACTTCGGCCGGTACTTCTCCAGGTAGGACAGCTGCTTAGCGTTGATGGCACCGCGGCGCTGGCTGGAAACGTACAGGGGACGGTTAGAACATTCAAGAGTTAGAACAAACCTTAGAGAATCTATCAAAGGAGATGCCAACGCGACGCGCAGCCGTCTGCCGTTCATGTTCTGCGGGTTGATAGATTCTCTAAGGAACAAACTGATCAGTCTTAGCCATATGAATAGACCTTACTGAGTACCAGTTAATATCTGTAAATTATGCCATCCTAGTCACGAAAGTGGGGTGAGATCCGTGCCCGGCCGTTGTTCTCGGTCGTCGGATACCGACTTGTGATGATTGTACAGTAGGTCAACGATAATGGTATGTGTTACTCACTCTCGGATCGTCTCGACGGCCTCCTCGTACTTCATGCCGAGCTCGATGAGCGCGATGGCGACCATGACGGGCGCGCGGCCCAGCCCCGCCACGCAATGCACCGCCACGCCTGCCTCTGGCTTGTTCTGAGCCCTGCGAGAGTAAGATCAACTCCGTTAATCAGTGTTGTTAAGTCAGGCTGCCCAAAGAACACTCCGGCGTGGCTTTACGACAGCTGCTCGATTGATAAGAACTGGGAGCGACGGTGTCACGAACACTCCGAATCTTCGATCAACAGCAATCCGTAGAGAGTCAACCAATGCAGATAAATATACAAAATACTTGCAGAAAACGGCCACGCGTTGCTGTGGCTAAGGTTTTTGTTATTGCGACTATAAATTGAGATGTTCTCTATCCCATCTTTTAAGTTAGACCAAACTGCACACGATGTGCAAATTTGATTAAAATCGGTTCAGTAGTTTAGGAATCCATCGCGGACAAACAACTTGACGCGTAATTTATAATATTAAGAAGAAAGATAAGCGTAAAAACGAGTCTCCTATTTAAAAAAAAAGAATAGAGTACAATACCGGTGGGGTTTGCTTTGAATAATTTGCTATCTCATCACTCCCGTTCATCCATCATATTATAGACACAACGAGGGCAGATTGATATTCCGGCACTCCCCCCATCGTTTATCGATCAGACGCTTCTATTATGCATGACAATCGTATTGAATTTCGATGTCGCGACCCAAATACAATGAATACAAAATAGGATGCAGGGATTTATGCTAACCTGTGTAAGCACCTAGAGGATAAAAAAGTGCTGAGTGCAAGCTAAAACGTATTCTCAATTTGTCTTACGTAGTCGCAACGACTAGTTTTGAATTGCAGCTGTGTGCCTAGTGCGAGTTTTGACAGTTTATTTACGCGCTCGGTCTGTTTGGCGTAAACTTGAAATTGTATGGAATAATAGCAGCGCCATCTAGTGACTGATTCACTGACGCTAGATGGCGCTGCTCTTATTCCATACAAAATTCAAGTTTACGCCAAACGGACCGAGCGCGTAAATAAATTGACAAAACTCGCACTAGGCACACTGGTCTTTTTGCGTTCCTTTTAAAATAGTAAACATCGTGACGATGAAACCGTTAAGAAAATGTGATACATTTATACGATTGTGTATGGAAACAGGGACTCGCATTAGCTCACACGGACGTTCGTACTCTTACGCGCTCTCTCGCTAGCAAACGACGCTTCTAAGGCCCATATTAATAAATCAAACTCAGCTCTGACAGCTATCTTGAGTGTGCACATGCTATTTCGTTCTATTTAATATTATATACATCTTAAGTTGTAGATTAAGAACAGAAACTTACATGATACCTGGCAAATTAATGAATGACACTCAGCGGCTAAGTGCGAATGAATACTACGAAAAATAAGACAAAGCGCCATCTAGCGACTGACGCTAGATGGCGCTACTCTTATTCCATACAATTTCACGTTTACGCCAAACGGACCGAGCGCGTAAATAAATTGTCAAAACTCACACTAGGCACACTGATCCCACGAAAGTCGAAGACGATACTCACTTCTCGCGCAAGATCTCGAACCAGTCGTCGACGACGTTCTGCGGGGGGAAGGTGCCGTCGTCGTAGGCCAGGTCGCGCACCTCGATGTCCTCCGCCTGCAGCGGCGCCGTGTCGTAGCTGGGCTCGCAGACGCGCACCACGGTGCACACGTTGTGCTTTCTCAACTCCTGTACGTCAAACGGGAGTATTAAGGACTAGAAGCGCCCCGCGGTTGCACCCGCGTTAGCTGCTATTCCGCGGAAACCATTAATTTTTACGGGATAAAAGGTAGCCTATGTGTAGCGGGGATAGCATAGTTTCCCAACAGTGAAAGAATTTTTCAAATCGTTTCAGTAGTTTCGGAGCCTATTCATTACAACCAAACAAACAAAGTTTTCCTCTTTATAATATTAGTATAGATAGTATAGACTAAGACACGACACAAGGGTTGTTTCGTTGAAACACTAGACAGGCGGACAACATCCAATATCCATGTTCAAAGCGGTTGCGTGACGACTGAGGCGAGGAATAACGAATTACGCTCTCGTTAGTTTCTCTAATATAGATGGGCTAGTAAGTTATTCAGTACAGTTCTCAAGTTCAGTCAACATCTCGACTTGTATTTATATTATGGTCCGATTGTATGAGTTTTCTTGTAACTATGTTTTTTGTTCGCCTATCTGGACATGTTAATTAGGTTTCTCCCTCATTTAAGCGCGGGAGGCAAATTATAATTGGTAAGTGATCAAGGTGTTGTTATGAATTTAGAAGTTTAGAGAGTGTCATCGCAAAAACAAAATTTAAATCGTTATTTTCCAGTTTGTTATTTCTGGACTTAGCTGTGAGAGCATCATTTATAATGATGCATTGGAAAACCGTATGCTTTCTGCCACATAAACAGTCAACAGCTATGTAGGTTAACGTAAGATTAAAGAGAAAACAATACGAGGCTTTGTTAGTTGTTTAGCAGTTGATCTTGCAGAATATAAGGAAAACCGTTCTCAAAGTCAGTTTATCTCGGATCTGTTCTTTGAGCGCAGCCCACGCCCGGCTAAAGAATGTACTCTCGCGGCCCTCGCGTTAGAAGCGGTATTGTTGCCAAGGAGTGAAATAGAATTCCAAATATTTGTGTACCTACACTTGGGAGTATACCACGAGTTTTAAGGGTCAAATACCCGTTTATTATTGTCGGCCGACGAAATAAACGAAGCTATTATTGTACTGTGAGCACTTTATCGGGATCCATTGAATATTCGCGACTGCGAAACGATGAAAGTTTTTTTCTCATTCACAAAAATGAGTCTTATTCTTACGAGCCGAATGTTCAATGAATCCCGACAATAGGGCCACGGGTATTATAGTGAAATTTGTAAATCTAACAGCGGGTTGCTGGAAAGTTTAATTTGAATAGCAGATAAAATCTATTATTGTCTGGCACTGAATAAATACAGCAATATACATAATCTGTAGACGTCCTCTCTATATTATAATAACGGGTTTCAATCAAAATATAAGCCATTGCTATTTCTACACTTTTGAAACGTTCTAGTTACAGAAGGCTCAGTTATAATAGCGAATAACGAAGTGTTTATTCCTATTTACGGTAGAAATAAATTGGTTTAGTAATAGTAGACTGAACTAAGCGTGTGAACTAAAGAAAAATATTCCTTCTATTGTCATCGCCTCTTCATCAATATCATGATAGTAGATGCCTTTACGACGTTTTCGTCTCGAATACCTCATTTAACGTAAACCAATAAACCTTGAAAACAAGGAGGAAAAATAGGAACCCAAGGTTTTTCAACAATAAAAGTTGGCTATCAGTCTATGTGACATTGAGTGGGGGCAGCCTTCGTCGGCGTCGCGTCGCATCCTTGGTTAGAGGTCGTATTCCACGAACATCCAGGGTTGCGTTACGACTTGCTTCTGAGATACTAACCGCCCTTGATAATCTCACTCAATTATATTTAATTCATAGATAGGGGTCCGAGTTAATGACTTCCTTAGTAGCTGATGTTCTAATGAAATGCAAATGTTTTATGTGATGTTTGTTGCTACATAGATTCCTAGCATGTAAACGAGTGTTGATGGCTAATTTAATCCTGGAAATCTTGGAATAAAGCAAGATACTGTTTCTCTGCCGATGCAGTCGCGTAGCCGCGATATAGTTCGGGAAGGCAGTAGAACCAACCTGTAAGTAAGCCTGGATGGAGACGTCAGACGGTCGGTCGGTGATGAGGAAGCGCATTCCCTTGTACTCGATGAGCGAGGGCGCGGGCCGGATGTCCTTCTGCTTCATGATGACCAGGGTGCTGCTCGCTGGGCCGGGGGCGAAGGCGTCACACCTCACACTTCACACGCGCCGAAAGGTGCCTCGTCCGTCACAGTACAACAGACAAACTGTCACTCTATTTCCACACAACACACGACAGATTCCTTGCTTTTTTTGAAAAAGGGTCCAATTATATAATGGGAACTACGCGCATCGGGGTCGCTTTCAACCGCTCGAGCGCATCCGAACACCAATAAACAAAAGTTCTGAATGTGGAATGGAACCAAAAGAAAATTATGCGAAACTCATAAGTTTTCGGGTTCACACCGACCTCGGCAACTGAATGATATGCTTCAATTAAAAGGGGCCTCCGAATTTAAGGTAACTGAAACAAAATGAAAACGTTAACATTAGCGTCGCCGTGAATATAATATGAACGGTTCGATTCGTGTTGCTGTCATCTTATTTGCGTCAATGGCGGAGTAACGAATGAAGTGGCGTAAAAATGGTATCTAAAAATAGTGTGGGAATACAGGAGATTCAGTCATGTGAACGTTCACAGACGTCCGTGTGCGACTCTACTGAATCGCCACTGATCCGGAGCCAACGTCGCGTCACTATTTAGCGCGTTCACATCGCTCTGCACTTTATAAGCGTCGGACGATAACGCGAACCGTAAACATGGCCATCTCAACAACACATCCATTGTCGTTCTCTGAATTACAAATACCTGATTTTCAAGTTCCTGACGAGCGATGTAACGCGTTAGGTAAACCGCTCAGTGATAATATCGTCGCTATCGGGTTCTTGTCTTGGTCAGGAGCAGATAAGGACTGATACTGTGGTCGAGAGCCGAGTTTAGTTAACCCCCGCTCCGATTTCAATATGGCGTCGGTCACCGAGACCACCGCAGTGGCTATAATAATAGGTAGAGTTTCATACCGTTCCAATTCAAATTTAATGGAGACTACTTTCCAGGCTTTTCCGGCTACGTGGCACTCTCGATTTATCTGATTATACGGCAATGATTTTTAATATTACAACTAAGATGCAGTGGCATTCTATTTTTCCCTGTGCATCTACCAGAAAGTCCACCGTCCTAATTAAGAGTTCTCTAGCGAAATCTATATTATCGAAGACCTCGAAGTGCCGGTGTGGAAGTCGTAAAGATCGTGTTGCCAGTTAAGCCATTGACAGCAAAAAGATGAGGCTAGGGTAGACTATAGGGTTCCGTGGACTGGATAGGAGATCCATACCTGTGGATGGGTGCACGTCGGGTAGAGCGCGGGGCGCGTTGTGCCCAGCATGAGTCCAGCTCCTTCCTCGCACGAAACGCCCTCTAGTTTATTTGTGTTGGGCCTGGCAGTACTCCGCGCTGTCCAAGCGGAACTCCATCAATGTCGCCACAGAAGGGATCTCCAGCTGCAACAATGGAGACACAAACTTAATAAAAGTAATGGGAGAAACGTGCTAGAGAAAAATATATACATATATGCAAAAACGGTCCCCATAATTTGTGTTAAGGAATTCGATGAAATAGTGGCTAGGCTTGGTTCAAGCTGTAACAAATGAGTACAGGAAGAGAGAAACGCGCTGGAGACAAAAAAGGTCCGCATAGTTTGTGCTTAGAGATCCGATGAAATAGAATAAGTGGTTAGACTTTCATAGGAGCTATAACAGGGGAGACTAGGAGATAATTCCAAGATCAAGACAAAGTGGAAACGAAGTAATTGACGTAGATGATAGGGTCGAAACTTGACGAGCTATCAGTGTCTTGCTAGAGCGTACCGCTTTTGTATTGGTCGGCGAGTCTATACACCTATACTATATGGCGGTCTGGCGTGATTGCAATTCTAGGAGTTTCTTCTAAGAGCGGCCAATTATATATTATTCAAACATCGATATTATAACTATCCTTAGGGTGACATGGGACGAGCTGTCAACCAGTTGTTTACATTTGGCAGCCGAGTCATTAACATTCTCAAACTATATTTATCAACAGCTTTCATTGTTTGATGTGACACGCAAATGTGTATACTACTGTTTAATGATTCTATCAACAGAAATAATCGTTAGGATCAAATATTTACATTGAGCTAAGTGATATTTTAGTCGGATAACGGCGCGATATCGGCTCGGCGGGTATCGCGATTGTCTGTGTTGATACATACTAATGACGCCCACTGCGGTATTAAACAATCCTCGGATGATAACACAAGTTCATGGAAACCACTTACGTAACAATGTTGAGTTAGATACTAATCAGAAAGTTCCTGAAGTATTGTGTATCTCGGCATTTGTTTATCACAAAAGTGGTCGCGGACTCGAGAGCGCAGACTACTACGTAGATAATTTGGTCTGCCCTCCAAAAGACTGACATCTTTCACGCAAACTGGCGATATTTTCGGTCAACACACGGATGAAAAACAAGATTTTATCAGAATTAGCACGTAGAGACATAAACGCGACGGAGAACGAGAACGTCGCGATACCGACTCGGAAAGTGCGGCGTAAGAGGATTTGGCACCGGCTCCGGAGGCCAAAAGAGCGTGGGATTCGTCACGTCATATGTTTACATTTCACTTTACAATCTGGTATATAATCACGATGCAAAACACTGGCATTCACTGGAAGTACTTACATACTCACTAGTTTAGTTATTCAGACAAAACTCGGTAGGCATCTAAACGAAAGAAAAGTCTGGCAAATATTTTGAAGTGTTTGCTTTATTTCCTTCAGATAGTATCAAGGAGACGGCGGCCAGACTTGGATCGGGGCCAACACTGTATTTCGTGAAGTCAGAGAACCATATCTTAGTTTAGTAGTTTATCTTTTCCTTGGAAACACGAAGAGCGATGATTTCATTGTTGTCGGTTATAATATTAGTGTTTAACGTTATTATTACATTCATCTGTGACATTAGTGAGCCGCTGATTCAATTAGAGCTTATTGGTAGAATAGATAAAGACCCAAGTATGTTTTTCTCAGAATGATTAATGGTCCGTAAATTCTGCGAAATCTATTTTGAAGACCATTCAGCCTAACCGAAAGCAAAATAGACGAACAAACAGCAAACCAAGCTCTCGAGTGAATACTCGAGTTTACGTTCCAAAAGACAGAGATAAAAATATGTTAACAGAGGCTCCAAAACTTCGGATAAGACGGTCGATAAACTCGAGTCAGACTGCACACGTGTGCAACAATGCAGACGATTGAGACAAATGTAACTGTCTGGGTACACCGAAACGTTTGTCGATTTAAATCTAGGAGTGGTCCAACTTCAAATGAGTATAAGGGGTCGTTTGCAAACAATGCGTCGTTCCCAATGGAAGGGCATGAGGATACAGGCGCGGATGTTATTCATCTATCAATAGCATTGGCATCGTCCCGCTATGGAATTCAATAGACAAAGACGCATCACAATCACAACAGAGCGTCAGTTTATAGTCGACACTGACACGTGGCAAACAACGCGAAGGACGCTCAACTCAACAGCAAACATAATGGTTATACCACGTTATACCATTACAGTGACAGTTAATGGTAACAAGGCGACTCTATTGTTATATCTCATTTCACGAATCGACACTACCGTAACAATGACATCTAAATAATCTATGGTTTGAACAGCATTAAACAAACACAAGGGGCACAACTCGATGTTTCAGAAGGTGCCAAAGATATTTAACATCCTTTCAAAACCATTCCATGTAAAGCAGGTACTAATTCTACGACAGTAAAAGTAATTAGCTCTGACGGAAACTGGGTGAGGTCGTCAGGCGCGACAATGAGCATGCAGCTAACAATTTGCTATTGCTGCGAACGATTCAAGGAAAACATTGCAGACCTTGTCGTTGTTTTGCTGAAATACAAAAACTATTGTAACTTGTATTGTAACTTGGAATTGTTTAATTCCAGTAGAAGTGCCTTCAAAGATAACAATGGGATTAGGGTGGCAGGAAGCCAGAGGATCCGATTGGCGCAGTATTGGAAAGGTTCGCACGCACGCGACGAAACCTACGCTCAGTTGCAAGTGATATTATTGGCTGAAATAACATAGCAGCTGCTGCACAGCTGCAGCAGTAGAAGCCGCGTCCCGTATAACTAGATTTACAATTTAAAATGCTGCCACGGCAACTAGCTTCATACGCTAGCTTATCTTTTAGGATTATCATTGAGTGATTTGCCTTCACCGCCTCGCCGCGACTTAAGTGTGTGATTGTTCGGTCACGTAGGTAACTAGGTAGCTGCAGCGAAGGTCGATACATCTTTGTCGAACATCCAATATTAAACCAATTATCATATGAAGCCAAATCTGGGTTGTTTGCATTTCATGAATTTATCATTTGAGCAGATCGCCTCATATCTTTTATTTGCTGCTTAAGTTGTTGACAACGACTTATGTAGGTTATAATTTGTGATTCATGTAAATTAAACACCGACGTTTATAAAGTCTTGTAATGTTTTATAAACGTGTCACTTTTATCTTTCGAGTCATGATATTATAAATGATTTAATTTGCTTTTGTAGGTAACCAGTTCACTCCATGTTTTTGTGAGCATCGTGAAATGTTTAGTCGAAGAATGACTACTAAACAAAATTGTTACAAAATTTAACTAATATAACAATTATAAAACCAAGAAAAACACAGAATCCGATAATAATCAGTCCACACAGACTGGAAAGCCCCAAATGACGAAGTCATGGAAAACATATGAGTACTAAAATATTCATTGAAGTCAGTAACTGTAGCAATCAACTAACCTAACAATGTTAAAAAAACTTAACAACACGAGTATGCTAATAAGGATTCACTAAGGATGACTCAAGTTAGAAGATAACAGAGCAAGATTAATTAACGTGCAATGATAGAGACAAAAAAAGACGAGAAAAACACTAAACATATCATTTTAAAACGGCATTTCAATGTAAATGACTGGTGTCCGCGACCGTTGAATGGTGACATTGGCAATGTCGTTACGTAGTCATTGAGACAAGATTAATGATTAGCAACGTTGCAGCTACGTATTTCAGTAATGATTTGATGCTGCGACTGACTATTGATATAAAAGTATCACTTCCTTCGATCATTCCGTTAAACATCACTTACAATGATTGACTTTTCCATGTTGTTTGTCAAAGGAAAACCTCGTGGATCCATTCGGCGGATTATCTTATGTTGACATCAAAACATCAGACAATATATTATTGTATTGACTTACTAAAATTATATCAAGGTAAAAATAGTAGGTTATATGCTGGAATTAAAACAATTAGAGAACATAATTAAACTGATAAACCACGATGATTGTCACATTTAGGAGCCACTAACCACACCCACTCGTTAATTTAGGATATGGCTGTGAGAGTCTAATAGCCCAGTGATTAATTAAACTTTAGGTAGAAGGCGATATTAACAAACTACCGGAATCTTCTGCGAACTAAAATGCTCAAGAGACGCTAATTGGAGAAGCCAATTTCAAATTGCTTTCTGTAACTAATTTCCATTTGCGTCCAGTCCAGTTTATCCAGGCATGGCTTCATTAGTTAATGAAGAAATATTAATGTTAAACTTATTAGAAAAAAAAGCAAAGACGGAAAAAGAACGACGGTTATAAAGCTCATTGGCTGCGAAGCATTGGTTTGGTACAGGCTTGACTGCAAAGCCTTAAACCTCACCGGGAAGTGGTCAGCCTGTTAACTCCTTTACAGGATACATTTCGTGAGTGTGCGAGTTGCACAACTTAATTCCTCCATCTCCTATCAAACATCAGACAACGACACGTACAGAAAAGCACGGCATCCGTATAATTATTATAATGATTTATTCACTCCAGTATAATGTTTGAAATTCCTGAAATTCCTTCAAAGCGATTTGAATCCACTTTGATTCGTATGAAAGCATAGCACAGTCGGCAACTGCACTGAAAGTGGCATAACCGCCAACTCTTCATTGCTAACTTTCTACAGGAGGCCATGGTACAGCAGATAAGGAGTAACGTGTAAATCCATGGCAAATTGTACTTATGTTCTATGCTACGTGAGTGAGGCGTGGCCAATGGCCATTCGAGCTCAGAAGTAGTTAAGTAGGTACTCCAAGTTTGACACTTGTTGATTCCAGAAAATGTAAGCATGATGAAATAAGTCCAAGTAAGAATGAAACATCAATGCAATATCTCAACGTGATAACGTTTCGCAAAATAATTTCAATTTACCTGATCGCCTATTTTGACCATATCCAATCAAAAGAGATCAGATGCTGTTCGGCCCCCCCGACAGTTCTACTTTGGTCACGCTCGCACCTCACTCGAGAATTCTTTTAAAACGTATCAGTAATGCGGGACACCGACGTCAGTGATGACACAGAAACACCACTTACATGTATCCGGCGCGGCGGATGTCAAAACAGCGGGAACACAAAAGTAAAGTTAATGAACCGGCAGGTGTGGAAATTAAGTGAACCGATCGAGCACACGCAACAGAAGCTGTCGTTGTAGACAGAGTTTGAGGTTAGGCGTTTACATCGCAGCGGGTCGACACGGTCCGTGCCGCGGTCGCGCAGAGACTGGCGGCGAGCCAAGCCTGGCGCGACGGTCCGCCCGCCGGCGACGTCACAATCGCCGCTGCGACCGCGGCGCCGCGCCGTGCCGGCGGGGGCGTTGGCGTCATTCGCCCGACATAGCCCACCATATACCGCTGCTGCAACAACTACTTTAAAATCCACCCCGCATCTTTTAAACTCCTCAAATTATCATTCCTTACTGCTTTACCTGATCAGTGATAATATTATCTCTTGGTATGATTGACTTGCATTTTTAACGAATCTACGAATTCAAAATATGTGTATTTATATTCGAATAATAATGTAACTCTGATGTTACAAAGCTCGGGAGAACATGGTGCATTCTTGAGGCGTTATAAAACAGGGCAAGGTCATGAAGAAACAGTTCTCGGATGTATCTTTCTGATCGCTGTAAAATTTTACTCAGGTCATCGATCCGTGAAGCCTTTGAAAAGGCAATCAATGGCACTTTTCCAAATCAGCCAGTTAATTGTGAAAATGTCTATCATCACCTGATCATAAGATCACAAGTTAAATAACTGTCACAGAATTCAAAGGCAATCAGAAGATTCCGATGATAAGTCTGTTTTTAACTGGTTAAGATTACATTAGAATTTGATTTAATGAAGACTTGAGATAGTAAGTACTTATGAACTCTAGTCTTTATGAATGCATACATGAGATCCGCCCAGACCCAGATCTAATAGCAACAGAAAAGCGAGCGATATTGCCATTAATAGCAGATTTTGAGACTAAACAGTGAAATCGGAGGCGAGAAAAAGCGAGTCAAAATAAACGAGCATAATGATTCTGTCTGCCTGAACTTGATATCACTGTGACACCTACGACATGATAATCTCAATATTGTGGCTAGCCATAAGACAAAATTATCAACAGAAACAGTAGAATAATTCGCAGCAGACTAATTTTACGACCGCAAAATTGCATTTCCAATGTTTCTGATAAAGAATAGACGATTAGCGTCCGAGACTTGTCGTCAGATGCTCATAACGAGAAAGAATTCCAGCGCAAAATCTCCCACGCATAAACAATCACTCAGCAGGTACATGAAACCATAAGCAGAACATTTTTATGACTTTGTACGTACACGTAGGTGACGGCCCAGTTTTTGCCTGAAATACTGACGTCAGTCATGCATGAGGCGTTGTTGATTTTGCGTACCGGTCTTTGTTCGTAACTAGCAACTCAGCAAGAACAATATCCAAGTCACTAAGGCTGCACAGCCACACGCCCGCATCCCACATGAAATAACCTGAGTTAAAAATAGACCAGCACACAGCCAAGAGAGAATTTTCTAGACCATTGGACGTGACAAATTGAGCGAGATAAGTGTAGCGACGGTACAAAAGCGGCGGGAATGGGACAAATTGGCATATGCATGCATACAAGTATCAATATAACATCGTTAGTCCAGCAGACTTATAATAAAGGAGCAGTAACCTAAAACTAAAAAGGAAATTAATAAAAAAATAAAGCATGGAAACATACATGAAAACTCTTTCGGGCCACGCAAGAGAAAATAAGAAATAAAAATTTACCAAGGGCTATGTAACTAACAGTTACGAAGGCAATCATAAAAGATATTCAATTTGACGAAATATACAACTCTGTTAGCACGTGTTCGAAGGATCAAGAAGGCACGTGACCGTCGCCGTCGTCATAACCAGACTCGTGTTTAAGAATTTCTCCTATTGTTGTATACCTCCTGTACTCCCACGACAAAACGTGTTCTATTACAAACTGGGGTTAGGCCGAGAACAAACACGAGCCACTTCCACGTAAACATCGAAAATGAACATAATTACTATACAATAACAACATCACGCACGAGCCGGCTTGTTGTTGATATATTTTTAAGACGCAAAATATAGACTGTATTTATTATTGTTAAGACATCATCTAATTTTAGTCTTACTACTGCGCATTAGGCCTTTCTTCTTTTTTAAAAAGTATATTCTTCGTGCAGGTCGTTTGCAATTTGTATGTCGATATTATTACGTTATTATGCTGATGATGATGATCATCATCGATCAATCTTGTTTCAGGCGCCAAAAAAAACGAGATTAATAATTTCAAGACCAAATCCAAACATCCAAAACAATCGAAATCCAAACAGAACTATACAGATTAATCAGACAGTAAAGTTCCGATGTCTAGAATCACCGATAACTTAAAATACCTAAACGAGCTTAAGATAAGACCGATAACACATCGAATCGAACGATTTATGCTGTTCAAAAATTTCCTTTACATAATAGAAAAAAACGTAACGGTGTTCTTATTCCAAGATAATATAAATCAAGGTGGTTGAAATGTTCGACACAAGCAGACTGAATCTATTCTATCTATTCCGGTAGTGTAAAGCGAACGTTTCATGCTTGGAGGGGGATCCTTGGTGCAAATCAACTTTCACAATGTACCTGCCCATGCACGCCACCGGCCAATGGCAGACCTAAACTCAGTCTGCTGAACCGCCTTCAGAAATCTAATCATGGATAATGAATCCAGACAGGTTGGGGAAAGCGATCTATCGATAACCGGCCCCATTACTGCTGTATGAATTATTCAAACTCTCCCCATTTTCCTTGAAAGGCGAAGCTACAATGTCAGGAGAAAACAGCGTGACCTTTACGACAAATGGTCTCCTAAATTGCAGGAAGAGAAGCTTTGACGTTTATGGGCGATTAATGCGCGTTTTGCTGGTATTGTGGTAATAACTTGGTACCGGTTACAGCAGACCACGGAATTGACGTGACTGACATTTAGCATGTCAGGCTGGAAGGTCACGATTTGCCGCGGTAATTGCATGACATTTTGTATCGTGATACCCGTATTGCAAATGAGCTGAATACTTTGTACCATTTTTACAGCTTTGTTATTTACATAATGCCCTAATATTACTAACTAATAATAGTCGACACGACAGAAAACTTCAATCAAGGGATACATTGCCGCCGATTATGTTATTACAAACTCAACTAAGTAAATTAGTTTAATCCTAAGTCAAATGGTATTTTGTCACACTTCAACTTTATGAAAACAAAATGGATGGCTATAACTTTAAAGCTGTCCAATTAAGATTTAGTTCAGTTTGTAACAACAGAATAGGTACCATTGTATTTATACTCGTTGTAAATAATCGTACCAACTATTCCAGAGAAGTACTCGTACTACCTGAACTTGTATGTTAGTCGGATGACCGGTGCACCCCGTTAGGGTGTAGTGCAAGGAAAACGGGTCGTGACTCGTGACCCACTTCGCCGGGATCGATACGCGGTCATCGACTCCCCGCGCTCCAAGCCCCCATGTCTGTAATATACCGTTACCATCAGGGGCTTGAGAACTCACTACCTCCCCATCCTAAACCTCGAGCCGTCCCACTGCGATCAAGCACGCGACCGTAATATTAGACGACCGTTTTATGGAAATGAAATTGTTTTCAAGTTTATGAGCAGGTTGGCGAATATCTGGGCTGCTCGTGAAATGTCAGGCGGCAAGCTTTATCGGGGAGTATGATCTAGATATTAATAGTGGGGTGATCATTGCTAAAAAGGTCCATAGGTACCATTCGTGAGCTGAACCGACAACTAACGAAGGAATCATAAGAAATTACCCTTTTGGTTTTGTTGATTTACGAAAGAGTAGTCCTTCAAGTAAATTGCGGGGTAAATAGTGAATGGCCGATCGTAGATCAAGTTAAATGAACCTTTCAATGTATCGAATCGCATTGACGACCGATATGACGAATAGAAACTGATAGTACATGAACTTAATGCTGATGAACTATGGAAATCAAGAAGTAATAATTAATCATATATAACTAATCAATAATGCACGCACGTATCACGCACAGGCATGACGCACCCACAGTGGTACGTAGACACACGGTGCGATATAATAAATTACCAAAACAACATCACAAAGTATTGTCACCAAATAGTATGTATTATATAGAATAGCAAGAATGTACATAAAAGAAAGGCTCACTCCACAGATTCGACTGGAGTAGTACCTACTACTTTAGATTTTGGAATATCAATTTATGTCCTTAGTTAAAGGTCTGTATAAAAAGTAAAATATTAAATTGAAAAGTGTATTATTAAAAGAAGGATGCCATGTCTTTAATAAATAACTGAACTGATACGATTGTAAATATATTACTATACTATCAAATTTATATTATGGCAGCTTATACTCGTATTACTATCAATGCAAGTACCACATGAAAAGGAGTTCTTGATATTTTGGAAAGATTTCAATCAAAGACGTTAAAGATAAGACAGTGTGTGTAAAAGAACAATCGCTCGCTTAATCGAAATCTGATTATTTGACTGGTGTCTGATAAAGAAATCAACTGGACACGACGAATTGGAATGGTTTCAATAAAATTGTTTTGCTACGATGACATACAAGAGCTTTATAACAAGGAGGGATGTGAGCTAGGAGTTCTCGTTCGAGATAATGACGCGTGGTAAGGGAAGAGGGTGGAATGGGACGAGCGAGATGACGTCACCGTTGTGACGTGCTGCGCATGACGTCACGCGCACTCGCCCCCACCCGAATGCTTTTCTTAAAATCTAGACTACACCAGAATTAGACGGCGGAATCAATAATGTCCGTACAGACAGACAAACAGGACAGGATTTACTCACCAGGGTCACCTTTACTATAACTTGGGCGTTGCGTGATCCAAGTTGTTTTGTTATATTTTGAGAGTGAATCGGTGAACCATTAAATAATTAGACTCATAAATATTTCAGATTACAATGCTGATAGAGTTAATAATGCTGCTAATGTATTCAATCATTGGATATTATGGGCTATACAATATAGTAATATATTTCACAAGAAGAACTTGAGAAGAATAATGAAATAATTATTCAGAAGTGGGATCAATGATACAACGGTATGTATGTATGACTATGAATGACTTATGCATACCAAGCCTAGTACCTATACAAGTTAGACTCGTGATCTGCTAAATCTAAACAAGAGAAGGAGTAACCCTTTCTTAAACCTATCCGACTTCTGACCTATGTGAATGAATATTAAATATGGTTAGACCCTGATCGTGAGTGCCCATCATTGCGACCTGGATCAGTGACCCGGTCGCCGTTTCCGCCTACAGCTTTGACCTGCTTACCTGTATTCGACTGACATCGATATTACGAGTTGGTTTAATTTAAATTAACAGCTTATCGGATGAAGCGTAGTTAGGTCTCGGTTTAATAGGAACGTTGCAAATTGCTAGATAGTGCAATTGGCTGTTATAATTTTTACAGGTCCAGTTTTATAGTAGTTACAGCCTGTATTTGCTCTCGTGGTTCCAACCAAAGAATATCTGTTCAGCATGCCTATTTTAATCTTGTTCTGTTCCTATCCAATAATCTCGAACAGCTTTAATAATATCCGAGGCCTTGAATATAACAGCGGTCTGAAATAAATCGCAACGTTTGAATCAATTTCCCAACACAATGCTATTCAAACAGGCTGCGGGTAAGGTTTGGCGCAAAATACGCGGCATCAGACATCTGGCAAACATCTGCGGTTCAAAGTAAAACGAGCTTTGGGATCCAAGGTGTGGTGCAAATCAATGCCACGACTCGCTAATCTCGCGTTCTATGCCGCTGCGTTAGATTTATGTTTATAAATCGATTTTCCGAAGCACCTCGATAAATAAACTGCAGGTGAAGTGTGAAAATTTTATTTATCAAAGGTGTTTGAAGCGCTTTTACCTCAAACAAGGACCTTCATCCTCAAATCGCCCTAAAATGAAAGATGACAGAAGGGAATCAAAAACATATTTTCATTAGGGATTCAAACATCCTAAACCCAACGCTTGTTTAATAGCTAAATACGGTCAAAATTGGATTAGGGTTGTTCAATGATGCGTATCGCATTCCGTGCGCGTAGCGTTGCGATGGAGGGACGTGTCGGGTGCGTCGCCCTTCGAAAGCCCCGGGCTCTAAGGAGCCTGGATCAACGACCTGAGCCCTTGCTGAATAGCCGCTCGTGTTTATACATCTAACTATGTAGTCAGCACAATATAACCTCTCGTCTCCCTGTTTGCCGTCGCCGCCGCCGCCGTTGGGCTGTAGCTAATAGCCACGCCATTTAATAACTTTTCGTCGAGTCTGAGTGGCGCTTTCCGGAAATTCCGAGAACGTTTACTACGTTGTACGAGGCAACTTAAAATTAATGCCACAAAAGAATGCCTTCCCAATGTTGTTTTGTTATTAAAACAGAGCAGACCTGTGTAAATTTATGGCATAGATTTTTTACAAACGGCAACCTAATGGAACAACATTTTATCAGTGATTTACTTTCATTACATAGGTATTAATAAATTACGCTTGAGAGTTCTAAAGTGTTCGGTGCTAAATAACAAGTTGTTTGCTTAATTTTACTGTGTACATAAAGCGGCCGAATAAAATTTGCGGCGAAGAAAACCCGGCGAAATATAGGATCCTCCGATAGATTCGCTGAGCCTGTCGCTGCAATTTATCAACAGCATAAAAGATGTCAGACAAAAGACGACGAGAGAAAGGCTCTATCGTCACTTTTTCTGTTTACCAAGATCTTCTTGCACGTTTCCGCGAATGACAACAAAATCGAATAACAACGCAGCGGAATACCGCCAGATTGACGACAAGATGACGCCATAAACCGTCGCCGTTGACGCCGTTAATATGATCACAGAGATAAAATTGTGCACTGCTTCCATATTTTTCCTTTATCATTGATTGTAGCAGCCAATAGCTGTACATTTCTAAAGGCGCGTCCAGACATCGCGAGGCATGCGTCGCACACTCGCACAGTTCGTCGCGGATGTCTGTACGAGTGCTCACTCACAGTGAGAACACCTCCACACATCGCGAGGCACACGCGAAGGCGACACATGCCTCGCGATGTCTGGACGCGCCTTAAAATAACGTACGGTGCGGCGCGGCACGGCACCATCGTTTTGCGTGCGATCGGGAGAGATCGTGCGAACTCGTAGTAACGGGCCAACACTCGCTAGCCAAGGACGGGTCATCGCTCTATCCAGGGTGCCCTGCTGGCTAGTCGAGTAGGCCTCGATTGGAAATCTGACATGCGCTTATTCTATTCGAAGTCGAGCTGCGTTTTTCTAAGCGTGACAATTTATAAGCACGCACAGCATGCATGCGATTGACTTTTGAAGAAGTCTGTGCTGAATGTTGATTAGCAATCAATCTCTCCATTGTAACTTTGCAAGCGAAAGTGAAACGGTCTCTTATTACCAATTCAAAGTGAGAAACTGGGCTTATAAGGGTGGTAGGTAAATGGTAACATAATCCTTTGCTTTGTACACAAATCTGTTTTAGCTTGAGATTTGTACTAGATGCTTTCCCACAAAAGGGCTCAAATTTTTATCTAAGAAAGAAAAGGTTGGGTTGGTAACTTCTGGAAGTCGCGGCCGATGCTCTGAGATCAATTAACGCCCCTTCGAAGCTGATTGTGAAACTGTGCTCTCATCATACTTAGTCAAGACGCTTATCAACATTTCTCTGACAAAGAATTAACACGGTAATTTTACATGCAAACACTGCACTGAACTAACAATTACTAGTTCAGCTTACATTTTGCCGCGTTGCGATAAACCGGATTAAGCAACGACGTAATGTACCTATACCAGCACTGCATTTTACACGTGGGTGCATAGGAGAATCCTGATAAATTTTAAATATGGTATCCGATTGGAACACAATATAAATATGATTAAAAAGAAATACCATTGGTTTTAGAATGTGGTATTCGTTTGGAATAGACCAAACCTACGTATCAACGGTTGTGTGCGTCGTATGCCGTGACGTATTTGGGGGTCAGTCAATTTTATTGACCACTGAACTATTTGTTTACATTACTCGTTGACCACTCGTGCATCATGCGACAAATGGATGTGTTGCAAGTCTATGGTGGCATCATGACTGCGCTACTTGTAGGGTAATTATTGAGTATGTTCTAAATTCTAACTACTACAACTCGAACTCTAACATACTGCTATTGTAAGGAAACTATTCCAGGTTAATCAAGGCAGGTTGTACAGAAGGAATCAGTGATTCAATAGGTTGGTACTTATGTACTCGTAAGTCATAGGTCATAGTCTGTATTGTCTATTATAAAATTATTCTGCGGATTGTAGGTAGTATAGAAAAGTGATTAGTATGCATGGATTCATAGAACTTGCTTTATATAAAATCAGATATTGATTTACATAAGCATCTAGGTACATACACAAATAAGTAGGTAAGATATATTTTTACCTGGACCCGTATTAACAAAGCATTCTGGTCAACTATAGTTTCACCTACCCTACAGCTCAGGTAGAAAATTCCTTTCACATGTTGTGAATAAAAAACTATCAATGACACAGGCAGGTTTATTTATTTCTTGCTATCGTAATCTTCATCTGTAAATTATCTAATGTTGTTTCTTAGTAAATAACTGTATGTGGTCATAGAGTAAAATTTTTTTATTTGCTGAATGTGTTACAATAATTATGCAACATTTTGTTCTGAATTGGCTTAACTTTTTCTTTGAGGCCCACAGATATTCTATCTCAAAGATCCTGACCTCTATCCAGGATTCCCTGTTACTAGGGAATCAAGGACTATATGAATACCATGGTCCCACTAGCACCCCGTCTTAGAGTTTCACATAAGAATTTACTCTATGGAAATTGAACCTGTACCCCCACATTTGAAAGTCAGTTCATCACCAACTAAGACATGGAGGCCATCTAATATTTCTTTACTTCTTACTAACAATGGAACAAGACACACTAGATTGTGTATCTTCTCGTAGGGCTTAGATCCAGTTTCAATCTTGTAACCTCAGAACATGTAACTGAATCTTCAACCAGGTACAATATCATATTTCAATGAGCATTTATAATAACATGTGTGGATATAAACCTTTTTCAATGTTATAACAGGTGCAAGTAAAACTTGAGAAATCAAATGCAGTTCATTCCACATTATCACAATGGTAACAATCAAACCAAACATCTACATGTTTATAAATCGGTGACTTCAAATCAAAAATATCATAAACTGAAGCTGCAAGGTTTAAAACTAAACAACAGCAATTTAAAATTGAGGAAATGAAAACAAAAGAACATCATTCATATGAGTTAAAGAAACAGTTGACAAAGCATCAATAACAAAATGAGACGAATGTGTAGTTTTACAATTATTACCCAGCTTTGTTTTTAATTAAATTGTAAATAGGTAGGGGATTAAATTACTCACCCTACAGAGGAAAATGTGAAAGCATTGATTTTCACCTAATACAATGCAAAGCATTACACAGGTAGCAGTGGCTACCTAGTATGCTACTACAAAGTAGACACAATAATTTGAATCTACCTACCTACCCTCATAAACTTTAGAAGCCTCATTTCTGTTGTATGACATTCATGACATGACTCATTCTCGCGAAAGAGCACGTACCTACCTACCCACAGATACGCATCGACCCGATGCTTCAAAACTTTTCGAGAAGGTATTGTAAACAGAAATCACACAAATAACCTAGCGAAAAATGAAACTTTTTTTGGGCCACCCAAGCCAAAATGCCACCACCCATGATACGTCGACAAGTTCCGAGTACTAAAACTGGTTCAATCTTGTAATTTTTAAACAATAATTACAAGATTAGGAAGGAAAACCAGAATTGAATTACAATTTAGGATCATTCATGACGCTTGATGACGTTCGTGCACAGTCCAGCTAGTGGGAGGGCACGACCTTCGCCAGAAATAACTTCCCTGGACAATGGTAATCAGATAAATTAACTATAATAACTTCACTTACCTTCACAGCCATACACATTGAATAGGAATTGAACGGTTGCAGCCGTGAGCAGCTTGAGAAATTCACTACACACGCCGAAAACGTGTGCACCGCACAAAAAAAATATAGAACTGAGAGGAGTGCTGCCCGCAGTGTCTCCAGATTGAGTTTGTGAAATTTCCCCAGATCAGGTATAAATTTTCCCCAAAATGATACCTTTATCTAAAGTTTTCCCCAAAATAATTTATCCTTGTATTTTAATATTGTAGTTAGCTGCGTCCTACGGTTTCACCCGCGTAAATGAGTTTTTCCGTTTTATCCCAATGTTCCCGTGGGAATATCGGAATAAAAGTACTATATTTTACGCCCAGTGGATAGAATAAAAGACAGATAGGCAAAAATTAAAAAAGGTCTACTATTATGGGTATCAGATATTATTTTAGTCTCATAAATTTCAAAATAAGATGTAATGTTTCAATGTAACATGTTAATGTTGCAACAAAAAGTATGCAATTTAAATTTATGTTTTTCGACTCCGCTCCTTGAACATACAATGGGCAGTGTTTAAATTTTCTGACCTATAATTATTATTTTACATAATTTTCTTAAAATATAGAACACTTTAAGAAACGAATTTGATTATTTTAGTTTTCCATGGAATAGTTATTTTATTAAACATGTTTTAAAATTTAGCATGCTGACGTCATCATTAGCAGAATACTATACAGCGCCGTTGCCACTGCGTGAGTTTTAAAAACCTAAAGATTTTTAATCTGTGAGATTTACTTTGTGTTGTTTGTTTATCTTTTTTATAAATGGTTAATCTATAAACACAGACACAGATTTAACTTTTTTTGGCTGAGTAAGATCTACCTATTCCTGGACATGGATTTTTAATCAGTAACTTAAAAAAAAATAGAAATGCCCATTACAATCATAATCAATAATAAGCTTCAGTCGGAATCAAATTAGTAAACATTTCATTCCATGGCTCAAATAATAGTAAGTAAAGAAATGACATGTATGTGACTTGCCATTGGCAGCTGCGGTGCGACGCGACGCGCGGTTACGGGCATGTTATTGAAATAATAATATTGGCAGCATTGTATTGATTTACGCGTGCAATTTCAATTACGACACAGAACAAATATTAGCTAAAATATGTATTTATTAGGTACATAATTGAATTAAAAATAAAATGCGTTCCCCAAAATTTTCCCCACAGTTTTTGATTCCCCAAAAATTTCGCAAAAATTTTATTTTTCCCCAATTTGGGGAAAAAAACCCCCAATCTGGAGACACTGGCTGCCCGATATGCAGTGTCTCCAGATTGAGTATGTGAAATTTCCCCAGATCAGGTATAATTTTTCCCCAAAATGATACCTTTTTCTAAAGTTTTCCCCAAAATCATTTGTCCTTGTATTTTATTATTGTAGTTAGCTGCGTCCTGCGGTTTCACCCGCGTAAATGAGTTTTTCCGTTTTTTCCCAATGTTCCCGTGGGAGTATCGGAATAAAAGTATCATATTATACACCCAGTGGTCTAAGCTATAATATATTAAATAAAGTCCCGTAAAAATCGGTCCAGCCGTTTCGGAAATTACCTAGATAGAACTTTAGACAGATAGACAAAAAACAAAAAAAATGTTCTAGAGTCTGGCCAACGAAAGTAGACACTCGAATTTTTTCGAAACTTTTTACATGGCCATACTAGTGTTTCCACCACTGAACATTATGCTCCGTGACAGGGTAAATTTAGGATGCAATAATTATTGATTTCGAATTATTGTAACCCACTTCTTAGTGTGTTATTTTACTTTTATCGACTTAGTTTTAAGTTCATTGTGGTTTAGCATTGCATGGTTTTTTATGTACCTAAAATGTATAAAAAACAACTTAAAACGACCACTAATGGAATAAATAATACAAAATAAACAATCTTATAGTACTTTATTGATTATTATTAATTCTGAATCGTAAAAATAAACAAAAGCATTGGCTAAATTAAAATGTTGTTTTCAAAAATTTGGGAGAACCGGCATCAGGGGGCATCACTAATACACAAATTCCCCAATATTTCCAAGATGGTGGCAATTATGGGTTGCCTAACTAATATTTTTTGAATTTGCCGGGGTTTTTCAGTGTCTACTTTCGTTGGCCAGACTCTACTATGGGTAACAGATATATTCTTATAAATTTCAAAATAAGTAAGTAGGTATTGCAGGTTGATAATACCTGACATTTCTAGACATGTTTCAACAAAAAGTACTATACAATTTAAATTTATATTTTTCGACCTCGCTCCTTGAACATACAATAGGCAGTGTTTAAATTTTCTGACCTATAATTTTATATAATTTTCTTAAAATATAGAACACTTTAAGAAACTTATTTGAATATTTTAGTTTTCCATGGATTAGTTATTTTATAAAACAAATTTTAAAATTTAGCATGCTGACGTCATCATTAGCAGAATACCATACAGCACCGTTGCCACTGCGTGAGATTAAAAACCAAAAGATTTTTAATCTGTGAGATTTAATATTATTTGTGTTTTTTGTTTATCTTTTTGATAATTGGTTAATCTATAGACAGACACAGACACAGGTTTAACTTTTTTTGGATGGGGAAGGGCTATTCTAGAACACGGATGTATAATGACTTAAAAAAAATAGAAACGCCCATTACAATCATCTACACTAATATTATAAAGAGGAAAACTTTGTTTGTTTGGTTGTAATAAATAGGCTCTGAAACTACTGAAATGATTTGAAAAATGTTTTCACTGTTGGAAAGCTATGCTATCCCCGGTTGACATAGGCTACCTTTTATCCCGTAAAAATTAATGGTTCCCGCGGGATAGTAGTTAACGCGGGTGAAACCGCGAGGTGTTTCTAGTAATCAATAATAAGCTTCAGTCGGAATGAAGTTAGTAAACATTTCATTCCATGGCTAAAATAATAGTAAAGAAATGGCTGTTTGACTTGCCATTGGCAGCGGTGTGACGCGCGGTTACAGGCATGTTATAGAAAGAATAATGTTGGCAGCATTGTATTGTTTTACGCGTGCAATTTCAATTACGACACAGAACAAAATATTAGCTAAAATATGTATTTATTACAAAACTGAATTAAAAATGTGTTCACATATCTCCCCAAACTTTCGCCAAAGTAAAATGCGTTCCCCAAAATTTTCCCCACAGTTTTCGTTTCCCCAAAAATTTCGCAAAAATTTTATTTTTCCCCAATATGGGGAAAAAAACCCCCAATCTGGAGACACTGCCGATATGAAGCTAAAAATTTCCTCATAGATTGTGGTTATGTTCCCCCCAGAGTGTTTTTGAATAATTTTATTCGGGTAAATTCAAATAGGTGTTATGCAATATAATTAATGAAAAATATTCTCATAATTATTACGTATTGTGTGACATGGGCTTCAAGCATATTCGGAATTCCACCATTATCACAGAATACCTACCTAATATTCTAGCCATTTTTTTTAAATAAATATTGTGGAAGCATTCTGTTTTTTTAAACTAGTATCTATCTAGCATATCGAATTGAGTGTAGGTACACACTTGATTGTCCATATTTTTGCATGCAATTCGCAGCTGTTGGGATCGATATATTTTATCCAACTTTATACTTAGGTTCTTGTTGGGCACTCTATTACTTATTTTGTGTTACACAGTGTGAATAATAGTGAATATACAGATATGAAACAACGTTATTGTTTAAATTGAATAAATTATAATATCGCATTTCCCTTTTCCTCCCGCCAATATCGAACAGCATATAAACAAAGGATAATTTACAGAACTGGTAACTCCAAAAACGAAGTCACAGTTGCTAGTTACAAAAAATCCTCTAATCAAAGTTGCCAGTATACAAAAATCATGGCGCGCGAAAACTTGAATATGCTATGCTGAATGGATGGATGATCATTTTGCTATTTGAGCTGTTTCCTCTCACAGGGTTCTAGGTAATTATTATTATCAGCAATTTTATCGTTAAGATAGTTACATTTTTGTATATATCTCCACTATCCGTTACTAAAATTATTCTCCTTGTACTGCTTGAGTGCTTTCTTATAAAAGTAAGCCAAATAAAAGCAGCAAATAATCGGCATGAATGTAAACAAGTAGGCGTAAGGAGTTAGTCGGAGCCTTTTCCCGGCAGCCAAAAATAAACTACGAGAGAGATTGCAAGAAATCGTACCTTTATTGATATCATATTATTATTATTGTGCTATTAACAAAAATTAAGTAGGCATAGGTAGGTACGTACAGGTACAAGTTGGTTTGTGAAAAAGTGAACTTTATTATTCTAAACTACAACTACCTACATGAACAAATTATTATGGTCGTTGAACCCACGGTGCGGGTGCTCCGGATCTAGCGGCATTCGTCGCCCGGGATTATTCCGCCCGGGCGGTGGCGGCTGAACACCATTGGGTACGCCAGCGAACGGGTCGTGGCGAGCGCCTGGTTGTACTGCATCCCTGGTATAAAAACAAAGCTAGTTAGGTATGTACCTACCTAATACCTATTATACGTATTAACTTACCGTGATTGTGTGTTTATGAAAAAGTTATTATAGAGCTACAACCAAACCAAACGAAGAGCTATTGCTGCAACTTCATGAAATCCCAAACCAGGAAGTTCCAAGAGATTGTCGATACGCCATGCATCATGCTTCGTTTATATAAAAAAGGCGTCATGCCATGCGCTTCCTTTTTTGCGGCATTAGGTAGGTAAATTGGTGCACATATTATCATTCACAATACGCAAATAGGTAATTTATGTATTACTCATAAAAGATGATTTATAAATATTTAAGTACTTAAGCTGTTTGTGAAACTATGTGAACCTACCTATCAGTCTAAGTATACAATTTGAATATTTTTAGCGAGTTTCTATTTCCGTAGTAAAATATTATTACAAATGAAATCGTAAGCCTCACTCAACTGGTGGAAAGGAAAAACCTGCTAACAGAGACCCAGGGGCACATTATTTTCATAATATCACATACCTAGTAGGTAGACCATTTTTTTATAAGATTTTTGAGTGGTTTACAATCCTACATGTAAATTAATTTACATGGTAGCTCTTAAAGCCGTTCGTTCTCACTAGTTCGACTCGTTTGTGCGATCGTCGAACAAGTGAGAAAAAAAAAGTATTCTAGTGAGAATTTATTTGTTGTTATCTCATTTGTTTGAGACTTACCTACCTACTTTTAAAAAAGTACATGTTCCAGATTCAATGAGCTTCAGACTTTACAGGCACGGTACGGAAACCTAAAGCCAATATACATTTCTTTTGATGTCCTTTGCCGTTTGCGAAGAGCGTCATACACTACGTACGTAATACGAATCCATAATCAACAAGTGTCAGTGGGCTGAATAATGAAAGAATATCGTTATTTAGTGCATTATGCTACACACACACTAACATGTCAAATTATACTACAGCAACCTAGAATGCTTAGCTGACCGAACTAGGCTGACATGCCCTTATCACGACGTATTTATACATGCATAAGCTTATATGCAGCATTCACATGGGAGGTTTGATGCACTATGCAGAACTTTAGAAGCGTGAGCGACTAAAAAGTTTCAGTGCATTTGGAAGCAATCATATTATATTGTGATTTTAGAGAATTTACCAATGTGACAGTTATGATCGTATGCGGTCAAGCTGTGCGAATCTTCGAGGCCGCACGCACAATATTATACTTCCTAATGAAGTTCCAATGACACACGCATGAAAAAAATAGTTTTGAGTGGCTCACTAGATGGCGCTGAAACAATATCATTGTCACATAATAGTAGACATCAATAAATATTGTCAGCCGCAAATTGTGCAACGCCATCTATTATTACAATAAGTATTGGAACAAATTGCAGTTATCATTGGACACCCAAAGAACAAAAATTAAAACAAAAATATGACAGATTCCCTTTATTGATCAAATCATACCGAAAGTTTCAGGGAGGATATATTTATTATAGAAGAAGTGCAACAGTGTTGTTTACATGAACATGTTGTCGTTGAACCCTGGGGGCGGCAGGTGGTCGGCGTCGGGCGGCGGCGGTCGCCGCCCCGGCATCTGCCCGCCCGGCGGGGGCGGCGGCGCGAACGGGTCGAACCGAGCGCCGGGTGGGACAGCACCCCTGGAATTACAGAAAATAATTACTGGCCAACGTTGACGAAAAAGCGAACACACAAAAGATTGTGTTCGTGAAGTGAAGGATAAGAAGCCAGTGCAGGTATTGGAATAAATACAAATCGGCACGATCTAGCATTAATCATTATCTAGTACAACCACAGATTACTAAATAGTTATTTTATTATTTTAACAATAGCGACATCTATAATTTTTCAAAGAAGTTGAATCGCCAACAGATGGCGGAATTAGCAATGTATCAATAATTATAATGGTGCTAGGCTGCTAGGTCGGTGATAAATCACGCTCTCTGCTGTAAAACAACAATCCATAAAAACAACAGGCACACGAACCTCGGCAGTCCTCCTGGAATCCCCAAGCCAGGGTTCTCAATATCCCGGCGCGGCGCGAAGGGGTTGAACAACATCCCGCCCCCTAAGGGTGCGAAGGGGTCCATGTCAGAGCGGCCAATATTCGGCAGACCGGCAGGCGGCAGATCCCTGGGGAAAGGTAGACTGGTTTGTGATTAGAGTTTCTGCCTTGCCTACGGCAATCTGTTAACTTAATCTCAGAAGCCCCACCAGCATTTCCGCACTAGTGGGGATTATTACAGGCCCCCTTTTTCCCCACAAGAAATATCAGTGCAGATTGGTGGAGATTATGAGAAACCATAATAATGTTCTTATAGTAGTGTAAAATGCGAGGTGAGATTTTATTGTGAAGAGATTCTCTTGGGTGAAATTTGAAATATCAAATAGATCTTTCAAATATCAATATTGTGAAACCAGATGAAAATCTCATCTCTCATTGTACCTAGATCTCATCTGTTTATGAGAAAAATGTGTAGGTATATTGAAAAAATAGTTAATATTAAACTGCTCTAATAGCACTAGTGCAGGGGTGACACACTCGGATATTTCCGGAAGATTGGGGTATAATTTTAGGTGTACAGTTCAACCACTTTACACAACACACAGTATTACATAACTCTACACAAATGTATATTCATTTATTAAAGAAAATTGTGTGTTAGGGCAGCCATACGCAGGCCGGTCGAAGCAGCTAAGAAATGCCAGTTCAAGTTGCAACTGCATAGCGAACTAGTTAAAGACTTCCATCGTGCTGTCGAGACGGCTCTATTATAACATTGTTCGACGATCGACTGCTCGAACTGTCCGTGTACGGCCACCCTCAGTGACCATGTCAATTTATAATTTCAATAAAAATAATAAATGCCACAGTACGACTAGATTTGCCAAGATAAAACAGTCACAACGCAGCTTGCTCTCAGTAATAGTGTGACGGCCGAGCAGCTAACAAAACAGGCACATGAGGCATCGAAACGAAAAATTTTCTGACCAAGCTAGCGTCGAGTGGTGAGGTGCATCTAAACCATACATAGCGGCTTACCTTATTGATATAGAATATCCGAGAGGTCCATACGGCCGTCGGTTACGACCGCAATAGTACCCTGATGAGAAGCAACCCATGGGTATCGGCCTGCCCAGTTAGTCAGCAATGGTGTGATCCAGAGTGTAGGTAGCAAGTGGAATTACAGGCACATGAGTCTTACAGTTTTGGCTCGATTTCACCAGCAGAAACGGAGCCCGTAGGCGGAACCTTCGTTAGGCGGCGACGCGATTTGCGACTAATACGCGACCGCAATAAACAAACGAACGCGCCAATGGCAACACTGAACCACTAGTGTAATTTACGAGAAGATTCGCTAGATTCAATCGTTTATTCGTCGCGGCATAATGTAGCCTCAGCCTGAGACCCTGTTTAGTAAATAAACCTTTAAAAAACGCGTCGTTACAACTTTGCTATGAAGACTATAATAAATTGTAACGCGCGTTCTAAGCCACTACACTAACCCTAGAGCCTGGAATAAAGAGAAAACGCAAGCCCATCAAGTGTTGAATATCTGAGTGGGGCAAAGTTTTGATACTGTTTGGCGAAATACAGCCATAAATTGCTACTAGAAGGAGAATATGGGGTTTGAAACTGCTAAAAAAATATTGTACAAACAAAATGACTTATTTTAAATTTTTGTTAATGAAAAACAGATGGATTTTTTTCTCTGAAATAGAACTAAACTTTATAATTCAAGGACTACATACAAACAGTATAATAACAACTACTACACGCCCTAACCATCATTGCTCACTGTATCGATTTACCAGTCGCTATAGTAAAACCCCCACTATTCCCGTTATAATTTTCTTACAATAAAATCTTCGACATACAATATTTCAAAGCTGATAGTGGTTTACTTGGAATTGTTTATGAATATTTGATGCAATGGCAGGCAGCTTTCCAATGCCACAGAATACCTATTAATACCCTAGCCTATACCCTCAGATCAATAACTAAAGCCGCCTAAATTGTTGCGATGTGCAGGGTGACTCTCTCTGTCAATAGGTCAGTACTGCAGTAGGGCTAATATCATCTTTGCCTTACTGCACCTTACTAACATGCTAATTTGCTAACAAATGTATTTTCTAATTTGAAGGAATAAGCCTCATGTGCCTGTTTTGAGTTATTATTTTTATTTTAAACTTTTTACTACAGTTAAAGTCCTACCTATACTATACATTTTGTTATTGATTATTTTATTTGTTATTATTATTAAATCCCGTAAGAAAAAAAGATTTTCGTTTTAGTCATTTTAACAGATAAGACTACCAGCAAATCTGAATGAACCAATAAATAGTAGGTACATACTAATTGTTTTAATTCAATTATATTTTTTTCTTAATTTCACTCAAATGAGCCCGACTAACTCTATTTACCATTGAAAATTGCCAGAACCGATAGAATGTTAATGAAATAAAAGTGAATATTTGTCTCCGAGTGTGGCGGGTAATATAAAGGTAAATGTACTTATGTCTTTCTTACCACAAGTCAGGGTTATCTGGATGCGCACCTGGCATGGGCCGCGGAGGCATCCTCAAGGGGTCATCGGCTAGCCTGCGACTGATTGCGGTGTCAGCTGCGTCACAGATAGGTAACTTCTTAATACCTCTTATAACTTGATATTATTAGAATAATGGGCTGTAGTGTATAGTGAAAGCCTTACTGTAGGTTACATTATATAGTGTCATGTGGAATCCGATACCTCACAGATATTATTGCCTATTCATATTAGTTAGTACATAATTGGACATTTTCGGATTTCAGGTGAATAGTCATAAGAAATAAGACCATGGTGTGAAATGTAGCCAACATCACTGCATTGTCTAAAACTGCAGTTAATTGCTTTTGTTTTGCAGCTCCACAGTAATTATACTACCATACTTTACTTCTGAATCAAGGATATGAGATTGACAATGACATTGACAATGTTTGGTAAGAAATTGCCTGAAGGTATGGCTACAGTAACACTGTAACTTACCCCTAGTTTGTGTCTCCACTGTCACTGTTGCCCTTCGAGTGATGACATCTAGAAGGTCTCGATTGATGTTGTGGATAAGATCCTTGTTTGAAGGCAGCATCTTGTCTATGGACCCCGATAGCTCCTTGACTGTCTCATCTATATTGAATGCTATGTTGGACACAGCTAAGTCTTCCGACCTCTGAACAAATATACAATATTATGCCAAGACATTTCAAAAAAATGATTGCAGTAACTCAAAACACGCAGTTATACATACCATGAGATTCACAATTAGATTGCCATCAGTGTTCAGTCCATGTAAAATAAACAGAGTATTGTCCATTACATATCGAAGAGTGAAGTTTTCATTGTCATTCCACCCTGTTGGTAGTAGTTCAGACTTTTCTTCATCACCTGTTAGTGTCCTCTGAAATATATGCAAATTATATTCATCATTGGCACAATCTGTATCCACCAAAACATCTCACCGACTTTTTTGAAAAAATATTGGCCCTAATCCACCATGGTGGGGCTGGTCCAGACTGGAACAGATGGTAACTAGGACTCTATGGCTTTACCTCCCATCATAAATAAGATACCTACTGATAAAATTGTGGATGTCTGGTGTGTGGTAGGTACCTATCGAATTTGAAGTTATGCCTATAAATAACAATGTTCTAACCCTAGTAAAATAATTCACAAATAACACCCATAAATGTAGGTAGGTAATGATAAAATAACGTCAAACGAATTGCAAGTGCATCCATCTTGCCTGGTTCCACCCAAAGAGAATACAAACGCTTGGTGCCACCCACCACTTGATAAATAATAATGTGGAGATTTAGTATAAATTAAACCAAGTTACTTATCAATTGTTACAGGTTGGTTACCAATAATTGTGGCATTGCGGCAAGTTTGTGAGCGAAATGTAATTTTCGCCGTAGATGATACAAAATAATTATCAAACAAAGAAAAAGAGGGTCAAGCAAAAACATTGTATATTTATGATTTACTGTAAAACTACTGTACCTCATCGCCAATCCCGATGCTCCGAAACCCTCTTTTCGCCAAATTCCAATGAACAAATGCAATCAGGACATCAGACTTTCGTTTTATGTCTTTTTCCACAGTCTTAAATGTTAGATTCCATCCAAATAACGGATCGGTTGCCATTACGGCCGACCTGTTTTATTCAGACAGATGTTATTACTAACTAGACTTGCTGTCTGTTGTAGTTATTTTATCCGAGATTTTTATTGCTTCAAAATGAAAATAGTCTCGTCACGATCACCGGCTTTGTTTTTCATTTCAAGCAAAATTTCAAGTTGCCTTGCCAAAGTTTCCAATCAATCAAAATATATCAATCGATCGGCTCACGGCTGCTGGCTGTCAGTGGCTGTCGGCTGATAGGTAGGCTGTCAAATTTATTTATTTTTTTGTTTTAGTTATGGCTTCGCACGGTTTGTGCATATAGCCAGTGTCAAGTATTTAATTTTAAGTATTTCTCAATTTCACGAAGTCACAGCAATGTTATAGCAATCGTGGTCAAGTAGTCAAGTCAATTATTTACATCGTCAAAGTCACGATTCAGTAAAGTAGTGGATGCTTTACTGAAACTTCCTGGGAGTTTTGGAAAAAATGCGAAATGACACGTTTTTTGAGTTTATATCATTCGCCTACACTCGTGCACGTTAACGAACACTTAATGGTTAATATTCCACCAATATTACACATTAACACTCGAAGAAACACAAGTTTGAGCTAATAATACAAAACCAACAACGTTTCACTATCGGATTCCCGCCAAAACTCCTGTCAAACTTTTATGACAGTTTAATTTTTATTTTAACGACGCAACGTTCCGTTCTACTTATGGGGTAGGTTTTACATTTTACATACCTACCTAATTAGTTCCTATAATTTTATTTCGTCAACGATACACTTTTTAATTTAGTAGAAATTAATGACATCAATTTTTAAACCGACTGCATTACTTCAGTGGTCATTTTTTCCTGTATTGTATTTCGAGTAAGTGTGAGTTTACCACAAAAAAAGCCTTTGCGCGACGGTCGCGATTGTCGAATAGTCCTAGTCACTTTCACTATGAAATTTAAAATTCACTATATAAAATTCAGTCGACAGCTGATACCTACCTATTTATTATAATGTTTGTCTATAGATAGGCACTATGAAATATAATGTGGCCGTTTCACACTGTTCCAGTAGCATTCCAGTCCAGCAATCTAATCTAGCGCTGAAATCCCACTGCAATAAATATGAAACGGCACACACACGGCACAAGACGGCACCCATTCCAGTAAGTAATCCTTTCCAGCCGGTACCAACTGAATCGAACTAGATTGAACTTTTTTGCACTGGTGAAGGTAACTTATTCCAGTAGAATTCCAGTGCTGGATTGGACTGGAATGTACTGTGGAATAATGTGAACCGGTTATTAGTCAATTTTTTATGCTCTGAAATATCTTTAATAATGAATTTTATTATTACGCGGCATCGGAAGCGGTGCAATTGGCGTTTCATTATTATGCCATTGGATGGTACTGGCACTAAAGATTTTGTGGTTGGTGTCAGCCATAGCCTCAGCGCAGTGCTCGCTTTAATTTTGATGTTGACATCAGCGTAGGTGTTTGCTCTGCCATCAGTTTGGCATTGGTGTTAAAGTTTTGCGTCGAATGGAACGTTAACTTATTTTAGCTCAAGTGTTGCTACTTCTCTACAGTGTTGCTCTCTCTCAACCATCACAGATAACTAATAGCGGTTTCATTTGTTTCTACATAATATTTCACATAGCTAAATAGAATATTAATAAGATTATGTACTTTATGAAAACAAAACACATGATATTACGAGTAATAGAGGTTATTTTCTAATTATTTATAATATCGGTTTTTATCATGTCTTGTCAGTCTGTCTGTCTGCATTGCACAAACGTAAAAACAACATGGCGGTCAGTGTCAATTTCGGGAACGTCGCGATCGGGACGTGAAATATAATGAATTTTGTTGTTTTGGAATATGGGTGAATATGTGCAATAATTTATCATACTTTTGTGTGCAAAGTGTTGTGTTTTGATTATAATTGTGTAATTTGAGTGTGAACATGGCATCGGATAAGATAAAAGTCGCGGTTCGAGTTCGTCCTTTTAACAGGCGAGGTAAGCTGGTTTCGTTTTGTATAATATTACAAAGAAATCGCTATCGCACAGGTGACTACTTGCGGCAAACTTATCTATGTATCATGTAGTTTATCATGAATGTGAAATTCTGAAGGTGTTTTGCGGTAGCGGCACGATTTGAACTCACCAGAAAAAGTACTAAAATAGCATTGTCCTAAGTTTATTTTTCACTACTTCCTCACCAGTTTTAAAGCAGAAATAGGCCGCATATGCACCTACAAACGTATAATTATTAGTCCAAATAGGGACAGTCAGTTTTTTTATTCATGCCTGAGAAATGAAAATATTATCCTGAAGGTATAATCCTATTTTTGATGGTGTACAATTATTTATGGGTAATCAGTTTATATTTATTACTATTGTCCCAATTGCAGGGTAAATGTGTACATTTATTCATACTGGTCACCTAATTTTGACATGCATATTTTTACCGTTTGATAAGTATTTTATGTCTAGTAAGATTAACTAGCACAAGCAAAAGGAGGCCTATACCCAGCAGTGGGCGGAATAAGGCTGTAAATGATGATGATGATGAAGATTAACTAAGATACATACCTACATATGGTGCTACTACAATACAAAACAATAAGCACATAAGTATCACAATGAATCATCACATTTTTACAATTATAAAGTTGTAAGCTGGCCTTTGCCCAGCAGTGGGACAGTGGTTACAGGCTGAATTATTATAATATTATTATATAGTTGTAAGTATAACGATTTTAATCAAATGTTAATCTGTGAAGTATTTTTAAGGGTTTGGCCTTCTAATGAAAGCTCCATCAATCATCATTCATTAGCATCTTGAATTTATTGTAGAGATTGTGCCTGACAGCGGCATAATATATGTATTACATACCTACTTGTTTTATAGCAAAATATTTGCTTATTTGGTACATTATATACCTTTCTTCGCACAACGTGTATTAACCGGGAGCTGGCAGTATGGACCATGTGGGCCTTCATTATTTAATTTAATTAGGTGATGTCGAGATGGGGCCGGACAGCCCTTCTTTAATCCTTACCTAAATAAATCAATTTGTATTCAGCCAGTTTCAGTACCTATAGATTGGTTTTTTCTTTTATTAGAATTGGCCATTATATTTAATAGATATTATGAAGTTAAGATTTTATGACATATTTTTTTTTAGGCAGCTCCATTATGTGTCTACCTATATTTTTCAACTATCTTTATTTTTTTGTAATAGCCAACTTAGGATGCGCCTGGAGACTCATGAAAAAAGCTGATACCTAGTATGAAAAGTAGGTTAATATAATATTGCTTAAAATGCTTGCAACATTTATTTCAACGAGGTTAGCAAATCAGCATATTGGTGAAAAGCAGAAACAGCTGTATTACTAGTTGGATCTATAATATTAAGGCAGTATATTTTTTACATTATTAAGTAGGTACTTAAATCATATTATAGTCTTCATATGCATTTAGCTACACATTATTTAATTGCATATAGCTACATAACCTTTACTTGTTTATCGAATCATCATAATATTTCAAAAGGAATTTAAGCATATCTCAACTCGGCCATAGATTCTGTAAGCACTAAGAATTTTGCTATAGTACAGACAGCCAGTCACCCTTAATGAACCTTGTCTATGTGTACAAAAATAGTGTTTAAGTAGCTAGTAAGTAGGTAAAAATGAAATTGTGTATCTTGCTCGGTTTTGCTTTTATTATCACTTAAATGTGATTATGACTTCTGAAAATATATTGAAGATCTATGATATTATGTACTACACCACAACTTAGTATAAGTAAGCCTAGCCTTAGTGTAAGTGTTAGACTTAGTATAAGTAAGTATTTTAGTCTAGAATGTAGAGAACATTTACTACATGCTGATAATAACAAGTATGAGCCAAAACCTTCTGTCTTTAACATCAGATCAGTTCGCTACCACCATAATGTTTTATTGTCAACTGGGCCAAAAAGTAATTTTCATGATTTGATCTTAACAAAATATCTTTTCCATACTACCTACTACAAGGAGGGAGCTAAATAAAACTTAAAAAAAAAAGAAATTACGTTACAATACAGTAAACATAATAGAATCGCTCATTTACCTTCGTCACCTAGTCACGTTAGTTGTACGAATTTAAACATAGGTACCTCTGTAACCATACGTTTCTGATCGTAGCACTAGCTGCGTCACTTTGAACAGTATGCGTATTTCTTTACGTAATTCATCAAATCGAGTCGAGATGTTAGGTAGGTACTGGTATTTTTATTACGCAAGGCGGTAGGTACTTTATTGGGTAAATGATAGTCTTTGATGCAACTTTATGAAGCTATTATGTACTTTATCTAAGAAATTAATGTTCATAGACATTAGTGGCTAGTGAACTATGAGGTAGTTCAAGAAAGATCTTCGTAATTTGTAACCACTGGTGAACGCAACTATTAATTAAGATATACCTGGCAACAATATTAGATTTACTTATTGCAAGTTAAAAACTCGCAGGCAAAGTCTCAGAATACAATCGAGTAAGAGGTACACCTACATAATCAACTTTCTATTGGCACCTACGCGAAAACGTAACCTCGCCGAATTGGAAATTCTAATTCGCCAGCAAATGTAACATCTGCATCAGACCCAGAAAGACCTAGTAGAATAAAGTTCGCGCTAGTCCAGCCATCTCGACCCTCAATAGATAATACGTTACGGAACCTTGTAGGCTAGGCAGGCAGTCCTCCAAACCGAAAGCTCGAGATTATAAAATCGGATTGTAAACACGAAGGCAAACATGACATGCCATGCGCGAACTCTGTTGTGCCGTCTAGCCGGCTTGACTCCGCTCGTTTACATAAACCTAGGCCCACAGTATAATCAGCAACGTTGACTAGTTTCACAGATTAGGTACAGTTACTAAGGGTGCTCAAAGTGCTCCATGACTAAACCGGATTTGACTAACAGCGCGGACGCAACGCCTGTCCTCACATTGAGTCACCGCACCGTCCCAACGCGGTCGCTCGTGCCTACTACGTCGACGCCGATTACATTATTTACTTATTACTTACCAATGTTTTAACTTGTACCGTTGTCAAAGTTGTGAGATGTTTGTAAACAGCATTGTATTACACAACTTTGTAAGGAAGTACTGTATTTGAGCACTGGAACCAGCTATAAGTCCAGCGGTGTGCGAACGCAGCTTTTTTAATAGAAATTCTTTAGCCTGGTAATCTTTACATTGTAACTGACTTCGTAAAAATATACTAGATGTCCTCTCTCGATAGGGATCTTGCTTTGATCTTATTTCTAAAATTCGATTCCTATAATCCTATCATTTTGTCGTCATTAACTCATGATGGAAATACCGAAGGTTCAGCGGTAACGGATAACGACACGTACGCGTATTTAATGACAGTCATTCCCAGGGGTAACACAAAATACCTTTGTAACGACTGCAGTTTACCTAAACACGTTTGGGTCATTAGATCACAGATAGGGTGTATTCAACCCTATAGTACAAAATTGTACGATTAGCATTCTATACACCGCGCCGCCTCCGCTGAGAGTACACCTACCTCATTCTAACTTCGATAATTATTTAGAGGTAGGTGTCTATTATTGGCAGCCCAAATTAGCCATGTCTACTTCTGATTAGTTCAGTGATAGATTTGTGAACTAATTAAACGAACTTAATCAAGTGGGAGCCGCTTTGGTTTCGATTGTAGACACTTTTTATTTATTTTCGTTTAAAATAATCGTAGCCCTACACTAGGATTTCACCTGTGTCGTGAGTACCGTGTACATACATAATATAATTTCATATACACCCAGATCAGAAACAAATATCTTTGGATCACATACATATTTGTTCCGGGCGAGAATCGAACCCGCGACACCAAGCGCAGCAGTCCGAGTGCTCAGCCACTACCCCAAAAGTGTCGTCAAACTTGCTCTGTGTAACTCTTTATTTTTATTATTGTCAGCAAAGCAACGCTGTCCGTCTGTCACGGGCTTGTCGCTCTCCTATGATAATGCCTACTGGTAGAGACTGCTACTTAGCTTAAACAACATTTAAAGAGGACTTATCTCTTTGTACTTTTTGTTTGTGAGCTATAGTATCAATAATAGTATCGCGTCGTAGATCCTGAGCGTGAACTAGGCTCTTTTATCTGGGGAACCTTACCCAACCTCCGAGCAAATGACAGTAGATATGCACAACAATATTCGCCTTATGTGGGCATAAAATCGGCAGCCTTCATCACGGATACCGTCAGTGCCAGGGTATATATTTGACGCTGCCTTTTTTGTTTCAGAACTCGAACTGGGAACACAATGCGTGGTGGAAATGGAGAATATGCAGACCATTCTGAATTACCCACAGTCGAACCACGAGAAAGACAGGTACCGTACCATCTCACCTAGGTATATATTCATCTGAAATTCAAATCTCCAGCTCCCACATCCATTATTCATCCTCTCTAAACTTTTGGGTGCCCATCCTTGGCACCTGAGTCTTGGAACTCGTAAAAGAAAGGATTCAAACATTAGAATTATTAGAACC
Organism: Hylaea fasciaria; assembly: GCA_905147375.1. Lineage (NCBI taxonomy): Eukaryota > Metazoa > Arthropoda > Insecta > Lepidoptera > Geometridae > Hylaea > Hylaea fasciaria. Next base: position 11,005,744 of record LR990193.1, on the reverse strand, counting down.
TTCTCCGTTTATTCGCCAATTTAACATTGATGTTTATTTATAGAGACGTATACGATAAGGTTTATAAGACACGCTACAGAAATTGTTTCTAGGCAGCCCGAAAGTTTATTAACAATCTGATGGAGATGATTTAATTAATGCGCAGAACGCGGCCTAGCGCATTCTGTTAGTAGAACATTGGGAACTCAAACAAACCTTGTCCTAATTAAGAAGAGGCAAGAGGTACGGCCAGCTTCAGATATAACTGGGTATGCCCAAGCTTCAATATGCTATTCATTGCATCATTTTAGCAGAAATCAGGACATGTTCAGCTAAGCTGACTGTACGTACACGTAGGAAACACGCAGGAAACAAGTGAAGCCTGTGCTACGGCAAGAATACGATGCTTCCTCGTCCTTGTGCAGTTTGCTATTCAATGTCATAGGCTTGTTCTTTTGTTGGACGTTAATAAAGTACGGATAGCAATTTATGCGATGACCTACATTTTGTGATTTTGTATTAAATTGGGAACTGCGGTTTCGTGATACGTATTCTGTATTGTGAAATTGGAATTAACTGATTTAATTTTCAGATTAATGTTTAAATTGTATTGTAATAGTAAGTATGCTCAACACAACAGTGTTCATTAAAAATCCTTTGTTTTATGTCGACTGTCTTGAAGAAAAGTTTTGATTATTTTGAATAATTAGAATCAATGACTAAAACGTCTCATCACCATCATCACAACTATCCGCCAACAGCTGAGCACGTGTTTCGCCCTACTATACAGTATATAGTGTATAATAGTGAGGAGGATGAGGCAACTGTCCACCTCGGGAGCCTTTCCCGGATTGGTGCAAAACATACTCTGAAGTGATTCTCGAGCATGTGGGGTTTCTCACGGTGTGCTCGAGATATAAATGTTTTTATGTTTATATTTAGCAAATTTACTATGTAACGCTATTTATTTTCTTTATTGTAGCGATTGCCGAAATTGCGGTAACGCTAAGTACGGAGAGTTTCGAGATGCTCTGATTACCGCGTCTTACCAAATATTGCGTAAAGCGGCACTTGCGCATTACATTGCCTGTAGCGCAAGTGTCCGGATTGCTTCTTGTCCAAATGTTTGTGGTTAACTAACATTTACGGTGAACAAAACAGGACCATAGAAGATGTTGATGACGTTTGCGAAAGTAAAAGCACTCTACTACTTACTAGGTACGACACCAGCTATTCTACAATATAATTGATGGTTAAACGAACTTACCTTAAGTGATGTTCGACCATAATTATACGAGACGTTACATCCGAAGAGATTTATAAACACTATGTAGTATCACTTCTCAATGTACTAGGCGTCGCACATAATTTTTAGAGCTAGAAAATTAAAATAAAGATTAAAAGATTTATTAATGAGTTTCTGAACGATACCTACCACGTCATCGACAGCAGCGCCCTCTTCGCCGAGTTCATTTTTTCAGAGACATCTCGTTTGTTGCTGTTGTTGGGCTTTATACCTATTGGGTTCGGGTGGGACTATAAATCTCTTCGGATGTAACGTCTCGTATAATTATGGTCGAACATCACTTAAGGTAAGTTCGTTTAACCATCAATTATACTACGACGTTACATCCTCCAGATTTATAAACACTATGTAGATGTTTAGCGCTTCCCAACAAACGAGTCCGGGGGTTTATAATAAAATAATACCTTAGGTAAATAAACAGACTAATTTATTAAATTATCATGATAGGTAATATTTATTCTGGAGCTAATGATAGTGAAATGAGAAAAAAAAAAGAAACACTTATTTTATAATATGAATAACTGTAACATAATGATATAATTAAGTACAATCAGTTATGGCTTAACTATTATTATAAATAGCCTCTGCGAATACATTGTCATCGTCTGTTGTTATAGGTCTGTTATAAAATTTTGCGAATGTTAATGAATTCCCGGACCACCCCGCAGTTCGTTTGATAACGTCAATGGATACCCCGTTCCGACACGCCGCCGAAGTAGAAGCGTGGCGCGTACTGTGAGCCGTGAACACGCCGGTATCGATACCACTATCAGTTAGCACCTTCTTAATCCACCTACCTATAGTAGAAGAACTAGCGCTATGGATCGGTTTCTTAGTCGTAAGAATCAGTTTCTCCGTTAGCGGCAGATCCCTATAACGTTCTGTGGCCTCGATATACGAAGACAATGTTTTCGCTGGACAGATTTGCTCCTTATAGGAGAAGAAAGGTATAATCAAATTAGGCGTACGTCTATTTGGGGCCGAAGTTTTAGTCAAGTCACTAATATTTATTTCTATTCTCGTACTGCTTACTTTAATATTAGATAGGCGTATTAGTGATAGCGTCTGCACTCGTTGTGCAGTGGACAATGCGAGGAGAGCTACTAGCTTTTTGGACAAGGTATCCAGAGATTGTGTCTCATTTGGATAATAGTTAGCCAGGTGATCAAGGACGAGATTAGGGTCCCAAGTAGTAGTGTATCTTGGGAAGCAAGGCTTAGTTCTGTATACCCCTTTCATGAATCTTAGAACTCGATCATCTTGACTAATTCTTTTACCTAGTATTAATGCAAGTGCAGAACGGCAAGTATTTAGGGTTGAGTAACTTGCACCCGAGTGATATTCAGTGACGAGAAATTCTAGAATATTTGACACATTACCATCAAAAATATTTGTCTTATTATTGTGACAAAACTGCCACCATTTTTTAAAAACAACATTGTATTGTTTTAACGAGCTGTCGGCTAAAGATGAAATAATGACTTTTATTGCGCCCGTTGGCAACGATTGTCTTGTGTACGCTTGCTCGACAATACTGACGACACCAGGGTAAGTTGTTTCCAAAGCGGGTGTGGTGTCCTGAAAGGTGATAATAATAAGGACGGATTCGGGTCAAAATAGATCGGTCGGCTTTGGGAAAGGGACAAGAACAGAGGGTACCATGGCTGAGTAGGCCAGTAAGGTACAACCATTATTCCAGTGGCCTGATCGTTGATCAACTTCCTTAAACATTTTAAGATTAACGAGAATGGTGGAAAAGCGTAGAAGAAATAAAGGTGCCAGTCTATTGTAAATGCGTCTATGTTATAGGCGGATGGATCTCGTCTCCACGAAATATATTTATGACATTTCGCGTTTAGCCGCGTAGCGAATAGATCGATTTGGGGTTTCCCGAAGGCGTTTATGATCTGCTCGAAGGCGGATAAATTCAGGTCCCATTCGATGTCAACATTAAAATGCCTTGATTCCTCATCGGCCTCTGTATTGTCCTTAGACTTGATATAGGAGGCAAATACGTAGAGGTTTCTTTGCTCACACCATTGCCAGATAGCTCTGGACACGTCATTAAGATGAGGATGTTGAACACCTCCATATCTATTTATGTAAGCGATAGCGGTGGTGTTGTCGATTCTAAGTAAGATTTCGACATTACGTAAATCCTTAGCAAAACATTGTAGGCCAATAAAGGCTGCCTTTAATTCTAAAATATTTATATGTTCGTTAGATTCTGTATTATCCCAAAAACCATTAGTACGATTTCCCTTACAATAGATTCCCAACCGGTAAGGGACGCGTCTGAAAAAATTTCTATCGCGTATCTACCACTACGTATTGGGTTGTTTGAGGTCAAGATATTATTTTGCCACCAGGAAAGATCAGGCTTTAGTTCAATTGGTAAGTTCATGACACTGTCATAATTGTCATTGAAGTTACGAAGAGCTAGAAATTTCTCTCTCTCAAGACGCTTCGTATATAACCAGCCGTAAGAAATTGCAGGGCAGGCTGAACAGAGCAGTCCTAGGTATTTAGCAAACTCTCTGATCGTTAATGAATTTATTGTAGAAATACGTTTTGTTTGGTCAAGTATTTTCGTGCGTTTGTTATTTGGCAGATTTAGACGTAAATTTTGTGAGTCTATTTCAAAGCCGAGAAACGTTTGAGTTTTATTTGGGATCAAGTTACTTTTTCTCCTGTTTATAACGAAACCTAACTTTTTGAGGAAGTCTACAGCCGTCGATGTATCATTCAAACAACCATCCTGAGACTTATTTATACATAATATATCGTCTAAATATATGACGAGGAGCAGCCCTTGGTTTCTAAGGTACGAGACTACTGGTTTCATCAGTTTCGTGAAAACGAATTGAGCCAAAGACAGTCCGAATGGGAGGCACTGGAATTCGTAGGTCACACCTTGAAATCTCAATCTGAGGTATTTTTTACTAGATTCATGGATAGGTACTAAAAAATACGCTTCCCGAAGGTCGATAGAAGTCATGAAACAATCCTGACTAATCAGTTTGGTAGCTGTGCGAATGTCTTCCATTTTAAAGTGTTCAGGGTTAATAAATTTATTAAGCAGTTTTAGATTCAGAATAAACCTAAAAGTTCCATCCTTTTTAGGGGTCAGAAAGATATTTGATATAAATTGCCCTGGTAAGTATTTGCACTCTTTTATGGCTCCTGAGATCAGTAATTTTGAAATTGCCAACGACAGGTGCTTTACTTCAGTTTCACTAAACCTGGGGTTAGGTGGTTCACGATGTTGAATAGGTGATTTTTCGATGGGAATTTTGAAGCCCTTTACATAGTCCAGAACTATTGGGTCTCTAGTTACAGTTTCCCAATGGCTAACAAAGTGACGCAATCTACCCGCAAGAAGTATTACCTCTATTGGTTCCTGCGGGCCCTGAAGTCCATTTTCGGCGCTGGAGGGGGTCGATTCGTCGGCGGTGGCCTTCGCGCCTGCGCTTGAGGGGCTTGGTATCCTTGATTGGATGGGTACCTCGGTTTCTGCCCACCCGGTTTGTGTGCCTTGGTTTGCTGATACCTGGGTGGGCCTCTCCAGTTTACCTGTTGCTTGGATGAGGATGGACCGCCGACGTTATTCCGCTTGATTTGAAGGCCGGACCTTTCAGCCGTTTTTGTGGCTTTTATTTTGTCTCCAAGGTTGGCGCCAAAGAGATATGAGTCTCTTTTAACGTCAGTAATCGTTGTACTAAACTTTTTGTCAAGTGAAGTGGTTATGAGCTTCCGTCTATGTTTTGTATTTTCATGATGTAAGTCAAGAAAGATCTGGCTAACCTCTGCCACTTTCTTCAATAGTTCCACCTTTGAAAGATCTTCGTTGATCAGTGACGAAGCCAAATTAGTAAGTCCAGCTATTCCTAGGCCAAGTTGGTTCTGGGCTTTTTCAAGTAGCTTATCCCGATGCTTAACGGTTTCGCTTAGAACCGCAGAGATTTCTAGGTTGAGCTTCGGCGCTTTTGATAGGCTAAAGTTTTCAGGTATTAGGGTTTTCTTCATAGTGGTTTCTTTCGCTTCCTTTGTCAAGCCATCTACTAGGATCCTGCCCCAACGTTTAGCTATCTCGTCGTTAATAGCTGGTCCCAGGACTTCTTCTTTACCTACTGGGTCTCCTAACGCATCTAATATTTCCGGCGGTAAAGCCTCTGATGCGGCCTTATTCGGCGTTTCACTTGAATTAGGATCCTGGGACTGGGATGGCAGATCAGATACAATCGCAGTATCTGTTTCATTATCTGCGCCCGGTGGGTCGGCAGGGTTTATAATACAGGACCTAATCTGATTATCATCGTTTGAAGACTCTGATTGTGACTGCCGTGGGTCAACTTCCGTTGTCGATGACCTTTGGTAATAGCGGTCGTACTCTGCAAGGTTAAGAAATAACAACCATTGGAGTTGCTGATTGTATGTCACGTCAGCCGTTGTACGTATACGCGATACGCCGCTAGACTGTGCCTTGTGACCGACTGCTGTGTGCAGTCAAAAGCATTTTAAAGTCGTTGTACGTAATCACGTTACGCCACTAGACTAACTTTTGTTATCAGCCGTGCTCATTGTCACGGAGTATAACGTATACCAGTAATATCTGATTCAAAAAATTATAATAGTTGCTGATATGGTCACACAAAACCTATAATTACACTTTCATAACACGCGTAAATAAACAGAAACATAAAAGTCCTTATTCCTTAGAATAAGAACTATTTCAGATAAGCAAAGAAAAGAAACACCTTTAATGTGGGTAGTAACAAAAAAATTTGCAAGACGATGGCGATAGAAGAAAAAAACAAAGTAATGTCGATAATAAATTGTCAATGTAGCATTTTCCACTAAATAGAAAGTGCGTGGTATGTTATAGACTCAGATTAAGCGATATTATTGAACAAGAACTAACCTTCATCCTCCGTACTTGTTGACGAGTCGCGGAATTTTTGTTCCAAACGTCGTATTTTTCGACGTAATTTGGCGTTATGACGTTCCCTTTTTCTTTTCCCCATATCAACACTTTTTGAAGTAGCTTATTCACTAACTTTCTACTAAATTTAGCTAAATATAACACTCTTTATCACTATTAGAAGTTGCGACGCCCGCACATAAAAAAGGAATGAACTCGGCGAAGAGGGCGCTGCTGTCGATGACGTGGTAGGTATCGTTCAGAAACTCATTAATAAATCTTTTAATCTTTATTTTAATTTTCTAGCTCTAAAAATTATGTGCGACGCCTAGTACATTGAGAAGTGATACTACATAGTGTTTATAAATCTGGAGGATGTAACGTCGTAGTATAATAGTCATTATTACCCTTACACGTAATGTTCAATTTAGTTACTACCCACACAAATAGCTAGAAAATAATGTAGTAATATAGTTTCTCTAAATGACTTCACATAATATAAAATATGAAATACGCATTGTTTGCGGTAACCACTGTAGATGACCAATGAGATGATTAGACCGTTTGTACTTATGTTGTAACAGCGAGTTACATAAATCAATCTGTTGTTTTTCTTCAAAATATTTTATAGAGGCTTGCGTTTTAGGTACCTGATGCGATTGACGTTGGTACATACGACGCCTAGAATTGACGCAAAAGTTCGTTATTAACAGTTGAAATCAAACACATTCAGCCAGTCACGACGCCAGTGATTTGCCAAACTATTAACCAATAAACAAATTAAAAGAACAACAAGTAAACCGACTGCAAGCAACGGACATCCATCTACAAACATAAAACGCACGCAAATAAAAATTCTTATCTCGCCTCGCCGAGCACATAAACTTGATACTACAACATAGCCCGAGACTTCGATGTATCTGCTATTGGGTCGTTGATCTTCTCAAAGTTGCGAGAACAACTATTTTTTTATCACTGTACTCTGTAAAAACTTAGTACATCATCTGGCAAGTACACTGGATCAATTACGCTATGGTATTGAGCTGATGGCTGGCACTAAAGTTTGAATGGAAGTCAATAACATGAAAATAGTGTAGATGATAATGTGTTAAGCGCTTTAGCAATGACATTTGGAACAATCAAAGTAAAGAATGTCTGCTCCGGACCAGTTATAAACCTTAGTGGCAGGGCATAGAGTCCGCCTGGTAAGCTCCACCACCTTCAAGTAAAAAATCAGCGTTCAAATCCTTATCGGCGGGTTTCGGCAGGATACCCCGAAACCCAGCCCAGTTCAAGCTTGAACATGTTATCCTCCTACGACCACACATAGTCACGTAACACCGGGTACTCAATAAGCAATGTTAGCGACAAATTACTCATTCGCAGCTCTTATCTTAAATTATTTAATTAATGACTCAATTTGTCTCATTTATCTATGTAAATGCATATACAAATTTATTGGTACGCTTCTAGCTCCTTAAGAAAAGAACCCCCTATAACGGGGTCACTAGTTGTCCTGTATCTCCTGTGTTGTGGTTGTGGTGTACAAAAATGTTAAGTTAAGACCTTCCGTGTATCTAAATTTGATTGTAATAATACCAAATAAAACGATTGAGTATCTATAGTAAATACTCTTCAATACTGGTAAAAACTTAACCGAAATAACCTTATACAAATTGTGTAACGAAACTGTTCAAAAATATTACGAATTATCGTCACCAATAACATCAATGAACGTGACTAAAAAACAAAGAGCGTGTGGGAAGCGAGCATGGTCATTTGATATCTCTGTCATTGTTTTGGTTAAAATCTACTGTGACAGAGGGAAGGACAAGCGGACACCAAAACTCGCTTCGCCACCAATTCGCTTGTTAGAATCATATAATTGTACATAAGTATATTATAATATACAGCCTACTACATTCGGAAGAAGTCGCAGTCAGAAATAAGACCGCGCATGGAGACACTATGGAATGAGGACGAGTTAATTAAAATCCAGATAATTATATAGATTTCTTAAAGTTGACGTTCCAGTAAAATCTGGTTGAAATACAGTTAAAACATAATATAAGTTCTAAGACCTAAACTGCAGATAAGTAAACCGGTATTCAAACCGCATCGTGGCTAATATTATGTATACACCTTTAATCCAGAATAGTCATATTATGTGATAATTCAATAAAACTGTGATAGCATCTAACGGGTCAGATAAAATCTCCATTTCGGTTCAATACTGATATTTAAATCAGAATACCTGTATGCACTGGTTAAAATACAATTGAATAAATGAAATTGAATCTGATATTCCTTCACAAATAGAATAAAACAGCTGTTCACCGATATAAATCAAGTAGATATAATATTATATTACACACGAATATAAATTACGATAACGTATCAGGATATGAACCGGATAAAAACTAGTATTCCGGAATAAAGTTCCGATTTTTAATTACCTAATTAAATGACAGTACAAATAGAATGACGATACGGGCAGATGGCGAAACTCGGTGTTTCTAGATGAAAGCTAGTAAAAACGAGATAATAATCGTAGACTTGTGAGAATATATAAATAATAGAAATTATGAGATATTATGTTGGATAGGGTAAGTGCAGACTGGATTCTGATCAGGGCTTCTATTTTGCTTTTAGCTTTTGCTGGTGGAGCTTTGGCATTTAGTTTGTAGGATAGTATAACCAATTTTCGAAATGTCTATAAAGTAATAAACGCTCAAGACCTACTCGTATATTACTGATACAGGCAACCCTATGTACATGCCGTTTGCTATTTCATTATTTATTAGACAGGGTTTCCTTCACAAATCTTGTGGAACACCCTGTCGAACCGACGTTTATAGTCAATCTGAAGACGTAAAGCCTTGTTTTAGACACTTGGCGATTCATTTGGTTGAGTAGCTTGCAGTGCCGCCATGCCAGCAGGCACGCCACGCGCCGCGGGCCGGCCTTTTTCATGATGATAGTAAATCTACTAAGGGCACAAAAAATTTAGCAACTTCACCAATAAAATAGAAAAGAAAATTAAAAGTCAACCTAGTGTTCATTGATCGATTCATTCATAACAAAGGTCTATGCACTATCACTATCGGTCACGCAAGTCTTGCTCTGCATGCATCGGCCGGCATGGTGCTAATGCCCGTATTCACTCACCTCGAATGGTAGTTTAGGCGTATGGTCGGATTGGTGCTCCTTCTTTTTCTTCTTTCGAGCCGATGTTGTAACTATTGTCATGTGGAATGGTTATGTTATTAATTTCAGAAGAAGTGGGTTGATGAGGCCTGCGAAAAGCTGTTTTGATTCAAATATCTTAGTGATCATATTAGACAGCCTGACGGAGAATTTAAAATCTTACTATCTGGAGTACGCTAGAAGTTATTAGATGCATAAGTTGTCGGTGGTACGGTAGGTCAGAAGAGTTCTGATCCATAGGGATTAGGTGATTGGTTTATTAACGCCACTCAATAATGCTGCACTTGCACCTAAAACCGTCAAAATACTTCTATCTTCTTGAGTATAAGGGTTAGGGTTGCTTAAGCATCCACCAGCACAAGGTGTCTTGCTTCATAGCAGACAATTATCGATTCGTAATGACTAATGACTAGGTAACGCGTTGCTATCGCGCACGCTAGCCGCTGACGTGGCGTCGTCCGTCATGTCAGTTCTATCGATTGACCCAAATGTACCTATTGTCGTGTACCTTTATTATTTATCCGTTTTCTGGTCTACATTTGGTGGCCTGATTTTCCTGCTGGGCTTGAATAAAAGTTATACAAAAATTAAGTTCTTTCAACAGTGGCCGTTGTGGTCATAGAAGAAAAATATCACATAGCACTCTCTTACTAATGTACTGATATTATATAAGTGTGTGGTCCTTCTTTCAAGTAGCAACGGGATTATCGTGATTTGTTCGCATAGAGCTAAAGACACAGAATATCTTATGGATACCCTACAAGAAGAGACAGTCTCAATGAAAGCGAGGCATGTTCGAGATTTTGTATGACTGAGCGTGTTGTCTGTCTCTTCCGTGGTATACCTTTGGAGTCCACGTGTCCAAGTGTCCACCCTGGAGTATAGTGTAGAGTGAAATGGATGGGCTACGAAAAATTAGAGTTCCTGCGGGATAATAACCAACTCGGGTGTATAACAGAGTTATACCTATATAATTTACCATAAAGCTGTTTTTTTTTCAACTGCCCAAGCAGTGCTTTTCATTACGTATTTCATGAGAATGTGTATAGATAAGGTATATTATTATGTTTATCGCACCACAAACCAGACAGGTAGGTACGATTTAGCAATAATATAAAATATCTTCTATTTGGACTGATATTTTTTATTTTTGGTACTAGATGAGACTTCGCGCTCTTTAATAGGTATAATCCTTCAATTGACCTTTTGCTCTATTTAAGAGGTAGGTACATCAAACGCCATTGACTAATCAAACCAGGGTCGGTTTTGTAGATGTTTTTTGTACCTATAAGGGACCAGTTTCTTATCTAACTTAAAACCAAGTTGTAGACCCTTCCTCTTATAGCTATGCATTTGTTTGGAGTTGTCCATTTACTTAAATAGACGGGGTTTAATGTGGGGCATTCTTTAGAATTACAGTAATAGGTTAATCCAGATCGAGTCTTTTCACGTCAGCTATTTTGCATTTGATGACCGTGATATGAGCCATAAAAGTGCTAGTACTTGCCTCGCATGTACACTTGAGTCACATTTCTTCGCATTGCTGAAAATGCATCACTAATTAATTAGCTGTGCCTAAATTGACCGTCTATTATCCCGAAATTATAATAAATATAAGTACCTATTACTTTTCCCGTAATGTATTGTCATAAAACAGCTTTAAACAACCCGCTCGTTAACTACTTAATATTATGTCCGTTCCTTCATCAGTTTACAATGTTCCTTTCACACGAGTTCGCATTTTCCGTCGAATACGGCTTAGGGCTTGCTCGTGATTTCCCGAGGAGCCTAACAATCTCTTTGTGCACGACCTCATTTTGTGTTGAATACCCGCTTTTAATAGACCCGCCTTGTTGTCAGATGAGCATCTGCTGATGACGCTCTAGCTAGAGCTTTGCCCCGTGCATTTTTACGACGAACCTGTTGAGTATATGTTTATTTCCTTGTTTACTCGTTTCGTAATGTGTAACCTCCTTAGTTTGAATGGGACTACCTCATCGATTTCGCCTATCTAGACATGGCTCTGACACCCAAGTATTGTTCACAATATAAACGCTTTCGTTATTTTTATACATAAAGGAACATCAAAGGCGCAGTGGTTAGAAGAGAGTAAAGAATAGTTTAAAGATAGAAAACTTTACCCAAGGAGTGGTCTAATTACGTTAATGTAGAAGCTGACTGTAACAATTAGCTGAACCAACAAACTCAGTACTGCTGAGAATAAGATTAGTGTGCCATCCTGAGGAACATTTCTATTTCACTTTGTGTTTTGTTTCGAGATTTAAGACCGCCATTAGTGCGACTGCCGTCCTAACGGCTGACCCTTTGTTTTCCTTTGTGTATCACTTCCTACAGTACCATTTTGTAGTCAGAGAAGGTTGCAGCAATTTTCAAGTTCCTTTAAACTTCATATAGTAGCATATTGAACTGAATCTATCGATGAAAGTAATATGGATGTGGTTTTGTTGTCCATACAAGAATGGCAAAACTTTCCAGCTTCAGTACGACGAAGATCCACTCTATCCCGGCGGCATGGTTTAATGAACGCGTGGGCAGCCCAACGTTAATCTATCACAGTAGAGATAATCCTATCTGCAGCTTCCTATATACGCCTCGCAGACATCAATTCACCTAAGACACTTGAAATTAAACGGCCCTATCAAACGATTAGTGTCGGAACCGTAGCTGTTTTCCTGGGGCTCGGTGGCAAATCTCAATTGCCTAACAATAAATCGGGTGGTATCTTGATTAATGATTACCCTCCGGAGGGCGGGAGTGTGGCGATGAGATAAAAGGTAGAACGGAGGGCGGTTGCCCTTTGTACACCCTGGTTTGGCGGATTATGACTTGATGACCTGTCAACGAACTTTGAGTAGGATAGGAGCCTATTATTAAAATTATAGTTATAGTGTTGAGATAGAGATGGCATTAAAATTAACACACGGTACTTTCTGAATATCGTCCCTTACTATAATAATATTTATATTTTTTGGAGAGATGTATATATATACACATTTAAATATTTATATATGTATAATTAAGTATATCTTAATAATATGTATAAATTACGCGTCACTTTGTTTGTCCGCAATGGACTACTAAATTACTTAACGGATGTGGTATGCTTATTTCCCATGTCTTTAAATATAAACATTTTGAGTTGTGGAAAAAGTCTTTTTGCTTTGGTGAGACAGTCTTCTAAATAATATAATATCGATATAAGACAAAATACACGAATTCTGGTAACGCAGTAACAACCAAAAGTAATAAATATTTTTATTTCGGTGATTCAATATCCACTCCGAGACAAGTCACCGCTGTCTATAAAACGATAGTAAATAATGATGGCAGTATAAAACCGAATCCATCAGTAAGTACGAGTCGTGACTCGCGAGAAGCGAATCTCAAATTCTGGTCACCCCAGTGCGGATTTATTCTGCTCATCAACCTGAGTGCTCAGAGCGCCAAACGCAGCGTTATATGTGAGGGTTATGCGACTCCGCAATTACGCTTTATGACGACTATGGAATGCTAGGAAAATCCCCGTATTGCTACGTGTATTTACAGAGAGAAATACTTCGATACTTACCTAGGTAATAAATACATAGCTGAACGCTTAGACTGTGATGGATTGAGATAGAATACTAGAGAGACCATAGAATACTTAGGTATGGATACGCTAGACGTTGTTAAGCAGTTGCTTAGTGAAAAGATGCGCTAAGTTAGACGTCGCTATTCTTTAATTATGCATGATTATTATTTGGACGTAATTAAAACTAGAGAGCTAAGCTGCTCCACAAACGTGTAAAACCTGGTTTATAATGAACGTGGTTCAGCTAAGACATATACGATCTTACCACAAAAGATTTAAAGCAGAGTTGAACAGATGGGACTAAATATTGTCTCCACAATCGACATCTAACCCTCGCTTTTTCTTACTCAATAACAAATTTCCAAGTAATATAATTAGGTATGCCAGGATTGAGTAAGAAAACGCGAGTGATTGACGTCGATTTTGTTGAACGAAATTTTAGAAACCTCTGTTTAACTCTGGTCTAAACTTAGTGTTGGTTAATATCTAAATTAATGTTGTATTGTTACTTGGGAAATTGGTATCAAGGTACGCTAAAGATGAATGGGAGAGAATGAACACGTGGTTCTCACCAGACCCACTGTCTGGTTCAATTAATTAAAACTCATTGTACGCCTCAATTCCTAATGCATTATTAATGGAGGGGTATCATTAGAGGCTCTTTGCATTTAGCGTGACTGCTCCGTTATTCCCACGTATGTGTAGACGGCTAGACGTGCTCGTAGACGGTAACGGCTCTACCACCACCAACTAATATTATACGGTGTGAAACTAAACTAATATAATCATTAGTTATGTCATAGCTAAGACGTTTATTTCTCGGGAAACGTACACTAGATTACGTACTTAATATCGTCCATAAAAGCCAAACTTGCAACCTAACTCCTACTCGTAATATCTATGTATTAAAGCTTATAAAAAACCACTAACACATAATAAATAAAAGGCTACTGGCGCTGTATTTTAAAAACTTCCAGAACTAGTTTGTACACCGTCCACGTTTCTCTAATTGGTCTAGGCTGTAGCGATTTTATTAGTGACCGCACTCGTAGGTACTGTCGATTTCGATTATGATCAAATTAGAAATTTATGGAACGATATGTCGATAGAAGCCGATGGTGAACAATTAGGGGTTCCAGTAGCGTTACTGAAGAGCGCGACGGAATTCCCGACATATCAGGCTTGATCTAGAACCAGGAATTTCGCTATGTACAATGGTAAATTGGTGCAATGTTACATAAATATCAGCAGGCTATTACCAACAACAGCACCGGTAGAAGCCTCCTACTGATGCTAATAGCATCCATCTATATCCTACTTCCTACTAATATTATAAACGCGAATGTTTGTATGGATGGATGGATAGATGGATGGATGGATGGATGTTTGTTACTCTTTCACGTAAAAACTACTGAATGGATTTTAATGTAACTTTACAATAGTATAGCTTATATATCAGAATAACACATAGGCTACAATTTATAAAGATATTGTGTGTATTGTCCAAAATACGACGATAAGTGTCAAGTAAGAATGAAAAAATCTACCATCTGCGAGCTATTCAGCCGTGCGCTGCCAAAACCGCTAGAGTTACACATATGTAATGTATGATGGAAATGTTTATCTTAAATAGTGCTACAAAAAAGCCCGCCACAGTATGTGTCTATATCTTATATATAAGCTATTATAGCCGAAATACTAATCCTGCGCAGACGAAGTCGCGGGCACCAACTAGTCTTGCTATATTCCACTCAGCTCTATCCAAAGAAACAAATGAAGATCGTCAACCCTCCTATCTGGTGCATCTGCACTTATTTGCCCTCAATAGATCTTTGTACGCTTGGTAGATTAACAGCGACGTTATTTGTCCTCAATAGATCAACATTCGGCATAGTGATGCACAGTGCACACAGACACGTTTGTCAACGTCTGCCGGTATCTGTGTTTACTCAGCAATCTTCTGTAAACCGTTCGAGATGCAGTGAATAACGCGTGAGCGTGTGCGTTTGTATGCGGCATTTGGTTTAATTGTATTTATTTTAATATTCTCGTGTCACTGATCTCTACGATAAATAAGGAAACTGGACCGTTTGTCAGTTTCGAGAAGTTGTTAGAAGTCAAATACATTATTCATCATTCGGCAGATCAACATATATATAATCATTATCGAGGCGCCTGAATTACCCCCTAATGCTATTTCGAAGCATAAATTACAACGCGTTGGTCAATAAGGGCTAAAAAGGAGCGTATATTTTAATTTGATTATTGCAAACACTCAGGACTAGGTAAGTACGTAAAATTATAGTTATTAATGATCATGCCAAATAGAAAGTTTTTGCTCACGAATTCTACACAACCTTGTGTTGGGTTCAAAGACAAATATTACCCTTGGTTGGTCAAACAAAGCCTAGTATGATCTAATTAAAAGTTATCCGTGAATGCTATCGAACGGTTGCCTTGATTTGATTACGCGTTACATGTTTGAAATTCAAATTGTCGAAGGATTTCCTGCAGGAAGTCTGGGGTCTCATTTTATTGAAACGACGTGGTTTATTGTTTATTTGTAGGTATGAAATGGTTCAGAATCAAAACATTGAAGATTCAGTAACAGTAAAATAGAGTTATTGTATATAATATAGTACAGTAAATTAACTCATGATTAATCTCTCCAGTGCTTTGTCAAGGATACGGCCGAGACACAATTGAAAATCTATTGTGTCTGGAATTGCAGTAGCGGAGAGGTTAAATTTTTGAGAAAGCCTATTATTTAGCTATTGTTTAGGTAGAGTATAATAACTATGTTTAGAATTATATTATGTTCTGCATTGTTTATTGTAAGATGTTTATCAGCTTTTTATATATTGTTGTTTTTTATTATACCTGTTTACAAAATCTAATTAGCTTTAAACCCAATATTGACATTTGCCTTGCTATTTAGTGTTGCTGTTGACATCATACTTGTTTAACTGGTTTTAATTCTGGTTTGCATCGATCGAAACATGTATTATTCTATAAGTACATATTATTAAAATGTAACGAATCGCTGTCTGTACATGGAAAATAGCTGAGAAACAATATTATTGAGACCTTTGTTAACTCAAAAATACCACCAAAACAATTGTCAAAATTTTTGTCTGTTTGTCTGTGCGTTTGGGCACGCTAATCTCAGAAACGGCTTATCTGATTTAGATGTGGTTTTGACCAATATATTGTGGGAAGCTTCACATAACATTTAGTGTTTGTTTCATCTCAATCGGTTCATAAATAAAAAAATTACGCCAATCTTTCAAATAGCTATAGGTGTTGTATATTATGTAACGCGGGTGAAGCCGCGGGGCGCAGCAAGTATCAAATATTTTTTTACAAATAACTAAGTTCTCATTTTAAAGATTTTTAAATCTGCATATAAATGTTTATGGATTTTGTTTATTTGCATTTACTTTTGTTTTTGCAACATTGAGTCTGTTTAATAATTGATTAAGGTTTATTTAAGACTTGCTGCTGCTGACCTATGCTTTGTCCAGCAGTCACAAACGATTCCGTGGTTGCAAATCAAACATTTGAAATTATTTCTTATTATATCTTGACACATTACACACCGTGACAAATGTGGGGCAAGCTGCAGTCTTATCTTTCTCTGAGGCAACGTAGCATATTGGATCTTTATTGAAGCATCCACTAGTAAAAAGAGTAGGTATGAAGGAATGATATCCAGTAATCCACAGATGACCCGAAGCACGGCCGAATTGTCTCTGAACGTTTCGCCCGAAACTAGTGGTTTTGGATAGCAAATTATGTGTTTAAAATTAAAACCAACGTTTAGTTTGCCCTATAGCACTATGCAGCTGATCCATCCTGTAGGAAACATGAATCGAACAATGGTCTAGCTAGTCTAATTAAATCATTGCAGTAGACTGTCAATAGCGTGCAAATGGGGCATTTATTAACGGGCCGTGACAAGGCTACCACCGATCCCGGTTTTTGAAGTCGCTGTGTGTGCGTGAAAATGAATTGGGAGCAGTTCTGAGAATTTCGACTAAAAACTATCCTACCGCTGCTAACCCAGTGTGATGGAATGGATCAGAGTCTAGGTGATTCGGCGCAGTGGATTGGCAAACGATCACCTATCTATCTGGATCTAAGTCTTATCTTTAGAAATTGTTTCTCGAGTTTTATGCGGTACATCGGTCGTAAGCAAAAAAAAACCTACTTAGGTACCACTAGTATCAACGGAAACCCTAATAGGTTAGTGTCTACTCTGATACAGTCAGTCCCATGTATATACCTACTGCCTGAAGGGGGTATAAATCACCAGACACAGATACACTGCGCCGTTTACGTCGCTATGATTGGTAGCTTCATCTGAAGCTTGATAGGGAGTTTACCACCTCGATTTTAATGACTACGTACGCCGCGCAGTTTCTCTTACAGCTTTACGTTTTCAACCTGGAAACAGTTGTTTATATCTTCCGTGTCGGTACTGAGTATCCGACTAACGTCTGGACATCGGACGTGAATTCCCAGCTTTAAACTGCGTGCGCTATAGTATAATATGAGATGTGTTGGATAATCTATCCTAGTGTCCATCCAGCCGATTATTAGAATTTACTATAGTAGCTTATTATGCGAGATTATTTTTCTAGGTTAGTATTATGTATTTTCAATGTACCTATAGACTTTTTATCCGTTACTGCTATATTATAAGTAGAGATATAGATCGTACTAATTTAAATAAATAAAACAAGATAGTAAACCCAACGGCCAAAAATAAAATAAAAACCCATCCAGACATTTGAATATTTTATTTATCAAAATGATCTCAGATCAAGGCCGTTGTCAAGAGAAAACACTGGTTTGTAAGTCATTAAAGAACTGGCGACCGTTAAAAAAGATAAGTATTATGAATAAAAATTGCGACATGTATGAAGAAGGATCAGCACTTGATACCGGCTCGAAAGATTTGGCCTTTGTTGCTCCTAATTGCCCACAATACGAGTAAGTTTAATGTATCAAAAATTTTGGCATATCCACACTCCACCCACTCATGTATAAAATTAAATATTAAAAAAAAATGCAGTTATTTTTTGTCTCAAAGTTTTTATGACAACCACGTCAATACTTATTAGCTACGCGCGCGAAGCCGGGGCGGGTCGCTAGTTAAATTATAGCATAATAATATTATATTGTATCGGCGTCATAATACTGGTTCTTTGTGTAGAAATAGCGAACAAAATACACTCATACACGATTTTCCTTGGTTACGGTGGGTGCATGCAATTCTTGCAGACCAGTTGAATGTCAAGGCAAGTGAACACGCTTATTAACTTCAGGAACTATTATAATGCAGGATCGAAACACTAGTGAATAGTTTATGCTATGCAATACCACTACACTACAAAAATTACGTAATTTAGTATTGTTTCACGGATATCTTGTTAATGCTGCAGTCCTAAATTAATAAAAGTTCTTAAACTTTCGCGAACTGAATACATTGTCATGTTAATTAGTATTTAAACGGGTCTAATTCGCGCAAAACCAACTAATAAAATACTAACTAATATCAAAATATATAATTATGACATACCTCGATGTCAAAATTATATATTTTGATATTAGTTTGTGCGCGAATTAGACCCGTATAAATACTAAATTAATAAGTTATGGGTAGTAGGTACTTATTTGATAAGTGAACATTACTCGTACTTATCATGTCTCATTTTATGCCTTAAACTTTCTCATGAACCATGAAACTTAAGATTAAGCGGGAATATCTTTGGTTGTAGATTAGTTTTGTATTGAATTATACTAGAACTCGTTAAAACTTCGGGCAACAAAAAGACATCCGAGAAATTGAGCGAACTTAACCATTACGTTGTTTTGTAATTTATTTTATCTCGTTCTCGTTGTTTAATAACTTAAACAAAGACAATCATATAATTAAATCTTTTTATATTGAGGTTAAATCCATTCATATTTTATTTATTACCTCATTATTTTTAACCGTTACTTCGCAAAATTCAAACGGCTTAGTTACGTTTACGAAAAGCTTGTTTTCGGAACTGTTATAAGATGCAGTCACTAAAGTAGTTTCATGTGAAAAGTCCGGTTCTCTAAGCTGGTATTAGGCTTTATGTGTATTGCAATAGGTTCTAAAATGTGATGAGTTATGTTAATTCCGTTTATCTCGTCGACCCCGGCCATTATCAGACCGGAACCTCCGTCCGTACCGCAACCTTGCTAGTGCTAGTTGCAGACCGGAGTTTACCTCATTCTGCTGGTATTGTGCGGTCGTGCCCTGGCGAGAGTTTCTCAATGAAGGCGGCTACGACTTGGTGGTAATCGATACCACTTTCGATTTTCACAATGTTTGGAAATAAATCGTGATGTGGGACGAATGGAATCTTTCCCAATGACAGATTCTGGAAGTCTACATTTATTCCCGTTGCAAATGTAAGCTTGCTCATTAGGATAGTATCAGCAGGCATGTGGTTTTCTTATTTTTTCATGTATCTGAAGCTGTTCACACCAAAATATCCACAGTTCTACAACACAAGGTCACTCTAATTTCTCGATTAGGAGCGTATTTTTTCCACGAGAATCGATATTTCCCGTAAGAATAATCCCGAACCCGAAACCGTAACCTTGGAGGTGGCTCACAGTTAACCTTATATTCTGTTCTATTGTTGTACGCATTACCCAAGTGCCCCGAGGGCTCGGAGTTTCTCAATGGAGGCTTATCGGAGAGTTTGTTTAGTCGATATTTCGGTTGAATACTTTTTGGCGAAAAATTCGAGAGTTAGGTAAGCCTTAGGGAAAGATATCTGACAGACGTAGGAAACGTTTGGAAATGTTTTCGCTTTGTAATATGTGTGCGTATTGGAATTTCCTCAGTGCTCTAGTCTGAATACATTCTTGCAGCATTGGTCTAAATAACTAGTGCGCGCGTAATTTAAACCTTGAATGGAATAGTGTGGGTGGGTACGGGCATGAATGGGTTTCCTAAATGAATTAAGATTGAAAATCGATCACAGTCTGCATAGTTGGGCTAGTAATTCCCTATTCATTTATTTTCACTATCTTAGAATTCGTTTGTTCAACATTATATTATTTTCGTCAATCAAAACGCGAAACTAGAGTCTCGATTTAATTCCATCCAACCTACCAAATCATTTCGGCCTTCAGCCATTTGAAACCGACTCAGCCAATAGAAATAAATTTTTACAATTGTCACATAATCTATTTATTACTGAGAATTATTTGTAGACTTTAAAGTGTATCCAGGCATATCAGATTTTGTGTCATAAAACCTTTTCTTAGCTATCGTCCATAGCTCTGCATAAGTGCCATAACAAGGTGTAGAGCGTGTATTGTACCTACACATAATGGTAAAGAGTGTGAGAGACTCCACTTGATCTCACAGAATCTTATATAAAGTATAATCGTATATAGATATATATATAGCTCTATATCTATTTGTTGCTCAGAAATGTAGTTCACTAAAGCAAAATCCTCATATTACTTAGCTAAAAACGGGTCTAATTCGCGCACAAACAAATATCAAAATATATAATTTTGACATACCTCGAGACCACGGTCGATGTAACTCGGCCGAAACGTCGAGGTATGTTAAAATTATATATTTTGATATTTGTTTGTGCGCAAATTAGACCCGTTTTTAGCTAGTTAATATGTTTCCTGTTCGCAAAATCCTCAGACAACGGCTAAGAGGTGTATCCGAGGCTGAGATACCGCGGTCTATAGCAAATGTACTAAATTTACCCAGAACTAGTATAGAAGCAATCATTTAATTATTTTGTTTGTAGACAGACACGTTTTTACGGGAATAAATTATTCATAATCTATTCTTAGTAACATATACTTAGGGATTATTTTCGCAAGTAATCCATAAGCTGCTACACTCCACGACCTTGTAAAAGACCTTGTCTTCACACTGGGTACTGACGTCGTGCAAAATTGATTCACACAGCATAATGTAAACAAACCGGCGACAGCGCTCCTTCTATGTTCTTCATGTGTACGTATGTAATGTACGTGGATGTTGTGTTATCTGGCTCATTCCATTAGCTTGCGAAATAATCGCTCGTGACACTGATATCTCTTGTTGACTTCGCGTCGTTCAATAAATAGAGTGACTGTTAACAATGTAAGCTTGGAAACAGCCTGTACGAGCGAAAGGTGGCAGTAAAGCAGTGGATTAAATAATATACAGGATATAAGTCTGATTATTTGGCAAAAGATGTACTTTGGTAGGTGGGGTGATACGGTATTTATTGAGCCCCAACACTATCCTCTATTTCACAAAATATATGCCTAAGGTGTCTACGTGTACTAAGATAAGTTCAAGTCTTCTGTTGCCAATGTAAAAAAAGACGCTCCGCTAAATTTAAACAGACAGGAAAATATCATTTTTCCACATCTTCCCTCTCCACATTAAAAAACTTCGCATTTATTACATTTCTCGTAGAACAAGTATTGCGTAGGTACCACGTTATGTATTTCGTTTTCATTTCCTTCGACGAGCGAAATGACTGCGTCATTCTCATTTAAAAACCATAAAAGTGTTTGGCGACGTTTCGGCTTTTGATTACGCAAGGCTGCCTAGCTAGCTGACAGCACAACCAGTACAGTGTTGTATTGTCTATGACCGTGTGAGGCTACATGTGTATGACAGGGATGGCAATCCTTTTGACACCTACGTGCCAATTTTTTTCATAAACAGTGACGTGGACATGAGTCAAGTTCACAATGCCGAGCCATCCCAATACTGCCAACTAGCAATCTTAGCTTAGTTTAGCTTACGTAGTATTTGGCATAAAGTTGGCTGAGTAAACTAAAAAACAACGTTATTAAACGAAGCAAGTAACTAAATAGTTTATTTTAGTGGCAAGACATGAAGGGTCGATAATGCGATCTCATAACTTCAGGAAAATACCAACACTATCATGCAAAATGTTGTTACATTTTTTTACGTAGTACTTACCTGCAAATTTCGTTACTCTATCTATTTGAATTTATAAAAAAGACGCAAATCGAGCAGGAAAATTTAACTAAGAACGACGTTTATACGTTTAGTCGACATTAACTATCATTACAATCACATTTATCCATTGTATAGTACTTTGGTTGTAAATTCGATTGTTTGTAATAAATGCCGTGCCCACATTTTATTGTCGCGTACTATTGCTTTGCTATCTCTGCTGTATGACGCCACGGCTCACGTCACGACCAGCGTCGTCAGTTGCGAGTGACGTTTCCAATATGTTTCCAGAGTGACTCTCATTCAGTTGGCAATCACAGATCCGCGCTCGCGACATGCCTTTTGCAAGCCGAAACGCTGTAAAAATATATTTTAGTTTC
The DNA here is from genome assembly GCA_905147375.1 of Hylaea fasciaria. NCBI lineage: Eukaryota > Metazoa > Arthropoda > Insecta > Lepidoptera > Geometridae > Hylaea > Hylaea fasciaria. Next base: position 10,983,361 of record LR990193.1, on the reverse strand, counting down.
ATTCGTACTCTCTCTTACGCATTTAGGAATTTAAAGATGTGATAGAGTTCGAAATCTTCATTTGATCCAGAATATTAAGGTTTTCATAGTTTAACGTTATGATTATATTTCACAACTATACTCGGTTGGTGTTAGCTTCATAAATATAATAATTGCAATAATAATAAACTTATGTCATAGTGAGTCCTATACCTAGTTGAGATAGCGTCACATTGGCGTTACATCAATAATATTAAGTAGCTTAGCTTGTAACTGCCGAACTGCTGACAGAGAAGGTTAATTAGTATGTCTAGCCCATTTCTATTCCTTAATTTGTTTTGCCTAGTAAAGTAAATAGGATTAATATTGGTCGTGGAATTCTTCTAAGGACAAATTGCGACAGTCTTCTATGTTTGACAGACTATTTATTTCCCTGCGACACTGCAGAAATTGTGGTGACCTATCCACAGAAACCACTTTAAAGAGTTGGAGTTTGAAGATCCTAATTCGAAGTTCTTTTTGATAAGAAAGCCACTTATTAAAAAACTGTCTATAAAATTGTCTACTTACTAGGAAATTATTATTCAATATCGTATTGAACGCTTTTACGAAACTTGTTGGCTAATGTAAACCTGGTTTGGCACAAACATAAATATTGTGTATACCCGTTGTGTAAATATAGCTCTTGAGTAAGAGCCTAAGGATCTGCTAATTGAGTTACTCCAGTCGTTCGCTCAATGCCCAAATATACACGAGGCAAATAAGGGAATGTTCCTTTCCAAGGTAACGAGTTAATTTGAAAATTGCAAGTGAGGCATGGTAATTGGGAACGGAACTATTCCCTTAGGTTGTACGGTAATACGATCATACAGAACAAAAGGAATCACTACAAATACATGAAAACAATGATCAAGTAATGGACATTTTAACTGGTGGGATGTATTGCTTGAGGACATTGTTAATGCTAAGACAAATTTGACTACATTAGACGGGTTTCCAAATCCAGTTCTTCTCTTTGGTCCATGTTTCAATCATATTGCTGCTAAATTTGCGGGATCAGTCAGGATCGAAAGATGATTGAAATGTGGACTTCAACGTTATTTACACAAAAAAAACTAAACTACAATAAGCAATCAAATAGGCTCATAAAAATAGGCTCATACATCGAACTATGAATTAACCTTTAAAAAAATCTACTATTATAATCAGCCCATCTACCACACAAAGTTGCTATGAAATGGTAAAAAAAAAACTTGTGTTGTCAGAAAATTAAAGAGATTGAGGGAGTATCCACAAGTTCAAACTATTGCGTGGAAAACAGCCTCCTTTTTAAACCGCCTCCAGCGTCAGGAGTGTTGGTAAACAGGCTCGTTTAAAGAGCTTTATGGGAGAAAATATTCTCATCCCCAAAGACATCACTTCAAAGAAAGGAAAAATTAAGTCTCAAAGGAGGAAAACGTAAGATTTGTATAGGCTTTTTGCGTCAAACATTCTGAAGACGGCGAATATACACGATAGCATCAACCAGACAGCGACAATACACCAAAACGTCATACGGTACGTTCCCCCAATTGTATCTAAACCGCAATTTGTGTAGCGCTCTTCTAGGAAATAAGCTTACCCTTTTCACATAGCAACAAGAACAAGATGGTTGTACATCGCACCTAAATTGGATATGTCCAATCTCAGCAGATAAGTAGATTTCTCGGTTCTCGCTTCGCCCACGTAGCGTAGGAATAACTAACTTTAATAAATGTTTGAAGGAGCTGCCTTGATTTCGCCTCCGCACCGTTTTGCTTTCTATGGGTCTATGTTAGTTCACTATTCTGACAAGAAACTTATTTAACTAGTTGTTATAATTTATCTGACAATTGCTCTTCTAACACCAAACTATTTTCGCATAGTCAGAATAATACATTATTGTTATAGCTCTCAAAGTAAATCTAATCCTAAGACGTCTTAACACAGATTTAAAAATTACAAATGGATAAACATAAGGATGATATCATAATGAACTCACTATCCAGTCTAGCCTATTATTATAATGTATACCTATTAAATGTCTGAGGAATGAGATTATATGACACTCATTATTACTATTTTCTCATTTCAATTTTATTTTATGCTATTAAATTTAGTTTATACCATAAGTATTTTCTTGATAATGCCAAATGAGCTCCTGTAAACATTCATACTAGGGTATAGTAGCCAAATTAAAATTTGTTTAAGATAAAATCTGGAATGCAAATATCTCACAATTGATGTCTGCAACTCTGCACATTGAGTACACGCTTGACACGAATGAAAACTTCTGCACTCCGTGGAATGTAGATCAGGATTCGGGCGCCGAGAACTTGTTCTTTTCCAACTCCCCATGTGAGTGACGTAAAGCCGTATTTGTGAGAGTTGAGTCAGTTTGCTCTCCAATATTTTCTTCCTTATTGCTACTACAACATCGCATGCAATGCAACAGTTCTGATAACAGAATTCAAAGGCGTTTATTTCAAGGAGCACCGTCTGGCAACAGCCCCACAAGTAGTTCTAGCGTAGGTAAAGCCAGTCTTAAGTGGCTACCTACGCATATCTGGCACACACAATCGAAGACCTTCTATTAGATCAGTGATACTTTCACATATCTATCAAATAGCAGCTACCAATTTTGGTGAACATTAAACTGTTGTGTACCTCAAAGTTTAATTTGCATTCAAATTTCTATCAAAATGAACGATGTTTAGAAAACAGGGTGAATCAACATTCAGGCTAGCATACCTGCCAGGTATATCAACATTCCTCTGAACTCCGAACTTTACTGCTACGTAAATGAATTCCGCCCGCGCTGAACGTGTTACCATATTCCATTAACCGAATATTTCGGGACAAATTTGAACTGGGAATAGGTCCCTTAATCTGAAATTATGACCCCATTTGTCGCGTTTATGGCAAGATAATCTTCCGAGGTGTGTTTTTATCTAAACCAATTTGAATTTCATTCAATTGGCCTCTCCCTCTTTAAACACCACACAGCGCTTTTTTTTATCACGCGAAGCACGCACGCACGTGCTTTTCAATTTCATGGATACAAAACCTTACAAAGACAACAAAGCTATTGTTAAGTTGCTATGGCTATTCAGCGCTGTCAACTGCATATCAAGTTTGTGTTCCTCGCAAGATTGCTCCTTCTCTTGTAGTACTTGGTTGTAATGATTCGAGCCCCTGGCGACAGAGGAGCTATTGTTTTACGCACAATAAGCCTGTGTCAGATAAACGGGAACAATTTCCCCCTAGAGCTCTTCGCAATCGGATTCCACTATTGAGTTATACGAGTACCTAACTCTTCCCAAGGTTGCGCCCACACCCGTTCCTAGTGATGTTCTGTTTGCGAGATTGAATCATATATTGAAACTTTTCTATTTGCGCAACGAACCGTGATGGTAACGGTCCTAATTTCAATTCCGTAGCAATAGCAACGAGCTCGACTATTGTAGCGGGGCGTACGTCTGAATAAGTTCCAAAGAGTTTCCATCTAAATCGCAGACCCTCGCGGAAAAGGGCGCATTTCGACGCGGCATCACGTACTGTTCCCAAATGAAATTTCCAAGTGCTAAGAGAGTAAGGCTGACTGGAGCGAGGTCTCTAGGGGACGCTCAGCCGGGCGAGCCGTTGTGAATAGTGCGCTATTTGCCTGCACTATTTCCACGTTTCATGCCCGCTAAGACTCCGTAGCCGGACGAGTGGCCTGACTCGAAATTGGACCGGTTTTCTCACGGCCACGACACCTTGTTTCCTTTGCTCATTTATTAAAGCAGATCATTTTCGTACCTATTACGATCATCCAATAATGTTTAATTAAAAAAAGACAAATTGTTTACCTTATTCTTAATGATAATAAACGCAAAGCAATTCCTTTAATTACACGAAATCCAAGGGTCGTTTTGGTAAAATATGGCAGACAACGGGGCGGTGTGCTTATTTTTAGAGCGGCCACAGATGGCGAAGGTCGTTCGTTCCTGTACAGAATCCTACTTATTTATTTAACGTGGCCCACACAGCGCGGCCGCATGCCCCTTTGGAATGAGACATAAAACTCTGGGGACGTATGTGGCGCGATATTTTGGTCTCATTTTTGGTTTGCTATGATATGCTACGATATCTGTTTTAGTCTGCACAGTGCACACGTGTCCACAAAGTTGGAATGGCTTAAAACATTTCTGTATTCGAAAAGTTACCATATTTATTATATGTATTTATTTTGAAACTAAGTGTGGAATCACTTATATAACAAGAGGAGTTTCTCGTGAGGTTTGATAAGTAGCATTGCCGCTTGGGTTCGGCTGAGGAGAAAATAGTGGTGGCTGAACAACGGGAGATAAAGTAACGACCTAGTTTGACGCTTGAATCACGGATTTTATATTCAAGATAAGCTGGAGCTTTGGCCCAAAGGCAGGGGGCATTAATGCATTTTTCCTAGCATAAAAGACTGAATATTTTGTATAGGTACTTGGGGTGCAAAATAATATCAATTTTTGACACATTCAAATGGGTACGGACAAACACCATGACAGAGATAATTTTAATAAATAACATTTGTTTCAAACATCCACAATGTCATAAACTCGACGTAGGATAGATATTATTTTTCGAGCTCCAAGAAAATTCTGCATAAATCTCTAAACTCGAATCACATTTAAATGTATGCTGTGGAACTGTTATTACCTGTAAATTATACACGAATATCCCGGGATATTTGGTAGTTTTCTTCCCGGAAACTTCAGCTGTTTTAATTGACAGGGCTATAATATTGTAATGAACGGTATAGACTGCGTGCACTCGGTTTTGGGCGGCGCCTTGCGTGTTTGGCTTACATTAGGCGTCCACACCCAGCGATATAACAACAGTCGTACATCGTACTTTTATCATATCGGGTACCTACCTATAGAGCCTTACACTGACATTTGATAGTGTAATCAATTTTCCATTACGTATCCTATCCAATTTCCAATGCTGTTACGCAGAATACCTCGCAACGTCCGTAAACAAAACTAGCGACAGGTCAATTTGGTTCTCGAGCTGGTTTTTGATTAACAATAAAATTCTGCGAACGTCGCCCTTTACCAGCCCACAGCAATAAGTATTACGTCTTAATTAAGTTGGTTAATTGGAAATACATTTTAGAAATCACCATTTTCTTCTCCCTAGTTGTGAGGGTTTGCGAGAATGAAGCAGGACTGAATTTTAATTGTACGTCGTCCTGCGGAGTCACGATGCCGTGACGTATAGTCAGCGTTTTGTCGTCTACGCTCCCCACAACCCCCTGTTTAGGGGAGGTTATGAAATTATACGACTATTCCCACTAGTCATTCGTGGAGGGCACATTCCAAAGGGAAGGAAATAAAATTCCTGGGGGTTCCGCTTCAGTATTATTAATATTTGAGTATGCGTGTTGATAAAAGTTACGCACTGCTTTTTTTATCATCTACCCTCTCTGTTATATTTTCACTGTAGGTGACTATGACTCATATAGGTGTGGCATTGTATGATGCAGTTTCTACCTTTATTGTGAAAGTATCGTTTTAATAAATCTATTCCTATGCATTTTTTTATGTCCGGCAAAACTCTGGGCGCCTCGATAACGTCACCACGTTTACGTTTGGACTAATACAGACTATCTCAGGGCCCATAAATGTAATATCTACTTGAAGGAGAAGAACAGGAGTTACGAGATTGTTGATGTAACAACTCGTAAAATAGATTTTGTTGCGCTCTACCTGATTTGGCCGTAAGCTGATTAATTTTATCTAGTACCTAATTACGAAAGTCACAAATGAACTTTCCCCATTTATTCTAATAACCTACCTGCCCTCGAGTCCGCCATTACCAGCACACGAGTTCGCTGATTGCGACGAACTATGTTGCCAAAACACATTACCGCTTAGTTTAGGTAATCCTGAAGGCTTCCGCAACATTGCGATCGATTCGCAATGCGATTAGTCTCAAAATTAGTTTAAGGTCCAGTCCGGCACACGCTTCCCCCGCTGGGAATCCGTAGATGTTTCTACGATATTCTGCTTTCCTGCGACTTTCAATATTCGCCCTTTTATAGCGACCTCGCCGATCGTAAAAATCGACTCGAGCTTCGTCGTTTGATATATGTACCCACTGGGGCTTTTGACTCAGTGGTCTAATGATCTCGTGGGTCGGCCGTTTTAATATATCACACGACTAACGTAGAGTATATTTAAGATTAATTTCAACAGCACAATAGACATACTACTATACGAGGGTGAATCAAAAAGTTCTTAGAAGTGCATATATATGAAACCTTTTTGGATCAAGTTCGATATTCAAATTAAAGAGTGTCTATCACACTATATTTATGCAGACTGTCACTTGTTTTTGTCAGTTCGTTCGCATGTAATAAATTTTTTTGTGCAACGAGTTGCTAAAAAGTCAAAATTATGGATAAAAGTGAGTTACGTGCGGTGATAAAATATCTCAGTTTGAAAAAAATGTCTACGAAGGAAATTTTTTTGGACATTCAGCAGACATTAGGGGGTGATGCTGTACCCTATTCTACGGTTGCGTACTGGGTGGCTGAATTTAAAAGAGGTAGATCAAGCTGTAAAGATGACCCGCGTTCTGGGCGGCCTTCAACCTCCGTTACAGAAGAAAATGTGAAAAAGGTTGAGAATCTGGTTTTGGAAGACAGAAGAATGACTATAAAACATATAGCTGAGATCCTAAAGATATCTTTTGGTAGCGTTCAATCCATTTTAATTGATTCACTGGGGTTCAAAAAAGTGTCTGCAAGATGGGTGCCACGAATGTTAACCGACGAAAACAAAAAGCGACGTTTGGAAATTTCCAAGCGTAATCTCGAAATGTTCCAGCGTGATTCGGATAATTTTTGCCGTCGTCTTGTCACCATGGATGAAACGTGGGTCCACCATTTTGATCCTGAAACTAAAAGACAAAGCATGTCTTGGAAACGACCATCCTCTCCATCCATTAAGAAATTTCGAGTTGCTCCTACCGCTGGCAAAGTTATGGCCTCTGTGTTCTGGGATAGTGAAGGAACCCTTTTTATTGATTACATGCCAAAAGGCCAGACGATTACTGGACCCTATTATGCAAATTTAATCCCGAAAGTGCGTGAAGCGATTAAAGAAAAACGTCGTGGAAAACTGTCGTTGGGCGTGTTGTTCCTTCAAGATAACGCTCCTGCTCATCGATCGGAAGTTGCGCTCAACGCAATCCGCTGTGCTGGCTTCAATCTCCTTGACCACCCACCATATTCTCCGGACTTAGCCCCAAGTGATTTTCACTTATTTCCAAAATTAAAAGAGGAAATTCGTGGAACAAAATTTCACGATAATGACGCGGTTATAGCTGCCGTAGAGGACTTTTTCGAGAGTCAAGAAAATAATTTTTTTTCACAAGGAATAAGGAAGTTAGAAACGCGTTATTCTAAATGCATTGCATTGGAGGGAGATTATGTAGAAAAATAAAATATTATTATTTAAATCTTTGCATTTTTTAATATTGATTCCAAGAATTTTTTGATTCACCCTCGTATTATCTAAAACGAATCCTCTATCAGTAAACACTAAGGTAAACAAGATAAGAAACATCCAGGCAGAATCTGTGTTATACGTGTTACTACTTATCGGTGAATCGGTGACGTATACATTTGGGTAAAATCGATACTCGCGGCGAGTACGTCACTACTATTTACGTTCCGTCTCTATAGAGACCGAGCGATTCCATAATGACTATCTTTCTTCACTTTCTTTTATCGATTACCTATCTTGAAGCGTTTTGCTTATGACCGCTGAAATATCGCAAGCCTGGGATATTGTGCAATGTGCATCTTGCATAGTAGAAACTGTCGCAAAGGTATTTCTGTACGGTATTTCTCATCGCGTTTGTATGGTGGATTCATTCACGCTTACTTATATTTGGATCAGTATAATGTAGTATCTTTTCGGCTGTGTATCGGATAAATACTAGTAGCAGCGTAGTTTTCTATCTTATCTTCTATCCTACCTTTTACCCTTTGCTCCTAACTCGTACAATCTATTGTCCCACCGCAGCAGTTGTTTCACCCTATTAGCTCATTAAGCGTTCTGTTGAACTCATTCAACTCTCCTTTGTTTGGGTAATCTAGTTTACCGTAGTCGTTTTTAAAGGTTTCATAATTTGAAGTTGGAACTGTACGCCTACTGTGTACACCTACTGTCTGAAATTCAGCTCCAAGTGCTCGTGTATATATACAACAATACAAACAACAATAAGGAAAATGATAGCAGTTTCTGATATATAATTTTCGTGCATAAAATAATTTTATTGTACGGGAATCTCGCCGCAACAAATCTTTTCACAACGGGCGGGTTGTGTTCATTGTGCATTTTCTGGTCTGGATTATTTAAATATGCATCGAGGTCGGTTTAAACGGTTCCCCTGCCACCATGGGCTTCAATGGTTATTGTTAAGGGTCCAGTGTTGAAGCCATCTTTTGTTTCTTCACAATGAAAGTGGACAATGCTGACTGCTACTTTTATTGTGAGAGTGGCTTCAGGGACTCTCTCTAATCGTCCTTTTCTCTTCACACCGTTGTACTTCTCGTTACGTTCTCTGGTTATCGTGCATTATAGACCTTGATATCATTGTTGTTTTTATTACCTTTTATCGCGGTTTTATTGTTTCATTTTAGTGAGATGTCGTGTGTTTCACTAATTACCTATTATATTTGTATTTGTTTTATTCATGCAGTTATCTTTTGTTTCAGGTATTGCTACCGCACTGAACGATTCCAGTCTTGCTTCAGACATTATCACATAAATATAAATAAAGTTCTAACATCGTAGAGGGCGACGTTATCTTGGTTATTCATTGCCAGTGTGATATCTACTTTTACATCGCTATCAGTGTTTTCCTGTAGACGTCTGTGTTACGCCATCCTTCGATTTACTGGAAAATTTCCTTGGATTTTGTTCAACAGTGGAACCGTATATTTTGAGGCAAAAGAAAAGAGATACACACCTGTATAAATACAGAATATCTGATATTTATCGATTTTGACCAGTACCGAACGTACGTAACATCGTAATAATACATTTCAAGAGATTGTAACTGCTAGGGGAGTTCCCTACATACTCAAGCAGAGGTATGGTTAGGTTGAAGGAAGTAGTAGATTATGTGGAACAAATATAACATTTAAGCCAATATAAATAACGAGTCGTGTGAACATCCAATAGCCTAGTTCTGAGTTAACGGTAGAAAAAAAAACTTATATCCGCCTTTTTACATACAGCCTGCCTATACTCGATAAATATGGCGGGTGAGTAAATACCTATCTAATTGTTGTCCCAAAATAAAACATAATAATACGTCAACAAAACATCAAAATTGCTGATAAGCCACAAACAATGAAATTGCTCAAAAATACTATTTAATGTATTTAACCTGTATTTTTTTGTGTGCAATAAATAAATAAGTATTACTTACATACGTCATAATTATTATGTAAATGTATTTTTTTAAGTATCAGTTTATAAGGAGCTTCCGATCTTCTATAGGTACGCCAAAAGCACGAAGCGCCGTCTACATTCCCCATATTTCTATTTCATTCCGCAGGTGAGGGTTCATTCAATACATATTTGATCGCATATTGCCGCTTATAAAAATGCTAATGCACTTACCGAGCATATCCTAGAACGGTTTGGGAATACTACTATTCCCCAAATAGGCAGCGGTAAACCTTATTGTGTTTCCCTCGAGGAATATCGACACGTAATAATTGCCAATCTGGCCAGATTATGTTTACGAGACTGATATTTTCTTGCGATATGTGGTTTATTCTGAATTTAGATAGCATTTGGAAGTATTTTATAAGCTTATATTTCATTCACCGTGTTAATGTGGACGAATGTTGGTTTAGATCTAATTTTGCAAGTAAATTTTGATGATCAAGAACCCGTTATTCAATGTAGGATTAAAATGTTACATGCCTTTTAAATGCCGATGACAGTAGAATATTATCGCGACAGGGGGGAGCTAGCTGGTCTGATGATTGAGAAATGCCGTTTACAGATCTCTTTATTTGTATAGACTATTATGTAAGATATTGACTTTTAGGCACTCTGGCTAAATTGTTTTTGATCCTGCCCTGAAGAGGCATCAGATCATCCAAGATTACTCCATAAATGGAAACACCGAAACATAAACTGTTATTGAATGGTGAGTATAATCCCACTTCAATTAGAATTATACCTTCACATAGACAGTTTTGACTCTCCCTTTAGCATGTCTCACTCACACCTCGGCAAATTCCTAACTCACACATGGAAAGTCCACGGGAATTTGAGCGGCTGCCTGTGAAAATGCTAGGTATTGCGGCTACCTGTTTACGGCATTTCGGCCGGCATTTTGTTTTAATTAATTTTCCTACGTAATATTTCCACTGTTTCATTTGCTTGAGCTTGGCAATGCTATGAATAAATCTTTTGATTAATAAAGTTCTAAAAACGTAAAACTAAAAGTTTCGTATCTAGGGGGTCTGAAATTTCAATCACGTCATTTTGTACTGGGAGTTTGTTAAAGGTGTGTGACTCTTACACTATAACGTTTTATTTACGATTGCTAGTACACATTTCTTACCATTCTTTGTAGCTCGACAAATATATGATTTCTAAATCCTATAGAGTTGTCACGAAGAGTGAACATTTCTTCCAAAATTCGTCGTATATTCCGTACCATTGTGTCCTGGGCCCACTCCTGACGCATACTACATACTACATGATAATATCTTAGAGGTATAAGTATCTAGTGTGGTGATATTACCGAGTTTTCTTCGCCCTCGCATCTATGGAGGCCTTACGTCGCCGCATGTGTATTATCTACGTCTATATTTTGGCGGAAGCCATCTATGTACTTAGATTGTAGACCGTATTCAAGGGTGTCGAATGCGACAGCCTTGATGTTCGCTTCGGATAGTGTAATCGATTATTTCGAAACGGCGAAACCGCTGTCGAAAAATCCATATTTGATTTTAAATGCAGTGCAAGTGATTGACTAAAATGTAAATGTTGCCAATCATTGATTTAATGTAAGACATCAGTGCAAATATTATTAGCCACTGCATAAAAATCATCCATAAAGCAACAATATTTTTCAAACGGCTGTATAAAACTTCGATCCAGTCGATTCGCTCCCGAGTGCTACAGAGCGGAAAATTAATGTAATTTCTCAATCACAAGCTATTTATCCCTTTAATTCGCGTAGAGACAACTCCTGGCGCGTCCGTGACAGATCGCCGCGTCAACCGGTTGTAATTAGTGTCGCCTCGTGTCGTATCGCGTGCCTCACTGTGTCGTTTATCATTTGAGCGGTATCCAGCGATAAAACACTCGACGGAAAATTAAAAGCAAATATTTACGATGTAGATTAAACCGGTACGAGGGATCCTGGGTTTAGAGCCAGTTGTTTTAAAGTTTATGCGTGGTGCACGTGACACTCGATGGGAAGAAATCAATTTGGTTAGACCTCTGTCATGTAAGTATTTTAAGTTATGTATAGTTGAAAATAGCTCGTCATATTTTGTTGTGTCCGTACTAAGTAGTTATGTTTTTACAAAACATGTAGACAGTGGGCACGATTGCTGTTGTTACACAGTCATCATCTAATCAAGATTCTAAAATTGTTCACGACAAATAGCTTTGCGCGTACGCTACTTCTATTGTGAGCAGTCAACGCGACTTGTTTTAGTTCTGTGACTATAATTTAGTATAGGCTAGGCATTATTTTTTTAAACTCCGTGAAATCTTTATTGAATGACTCACATTTCTAGCAATCGTCAAAACGGTGCCGTTCCAATTCAAGTTCAGTTGTAACGCGCCGAGCCGCTTTGGCGCCTTGTGACGTCATCACTTCACCTCCCATCTCTTCGGTCCGTGATGAGGGTAAACATCACCCCCGTGCCTTGTTTACCTCGCCACACGCAGCTTCTATGCATGCTACTGGCTTGCTAATAATTTGCTCGTGAACTACGTCATTCGTTCTGTTACATCCCTACTTTAGTATAGACAAAGTGCATAGTTGGCACCTTATTGCCAAGTAGTAGGTAACCATTGTATTAGAATAAGTCAGTCTTCCCATTATCGTCGAGCAAGATACTCGTCTTTTTTGCATCCATAAAATTAATTAGTGTTTTTTCTATTTCCTTTTTTAAAAACCTATTACCCATTCTCCGTATAACATTGGTGGCAGCGTAAAGGGATCTCGACAGGTCCCCGGCATACAAACCCTCCGAAAGTGAGAAAATATACCAAAATTAATCTTTCGCCGAATTCTGAAGAAGTTTGTTTGAAGCTCGTCCTCTGAAGCTCTGTTCCTGTTGAAGCTCTGTTCCTGTTGAAATTCTCTCTCTGAAGCTCTTTCTCTGAAGATCTCCCTCTGAAGCTCTCCCTCTGAAGCCCTGTTCCCGTTGAAGCCGTACCCTGGAAAATCAAGAAGATACCACTGCGCCTACTTACATCTTCCACTGTATCCTGGATGCCCTGAAAAGACGTCACTGAAATCATCGCCGTATCCTGCTCGGAAGACCTGACAATCGTATTGCTGTGTCGCTGAATCCTGTAAGAAAATTATTACACTGCTTCCAGCCCCTGAATCTGAAGCAGAATCATGAAGTTCACTCTGTTCCTGCTATTCCTGTAAGTTAATTCCAGTTTTTGAACCGTGTTACAGTGACAAGATCACGTTAAAAATTATTGACCTTGCAGTGATCACTAGTATAGAACTATTCCAACACTTAATTAATTATATTTAGTTCAAATAGCCGACCTATTTTTAAGTCATCTTCATTTTGTGCCTAGTACCTAAGTTACCGTGTGCATACCGCTCCCGCCTACGCGCAAGCTGCGCTTCTGCGAATTACGATAAGAGCGCGTTGCACCTGAGACTGAGCCTGGTTCGTGACCAATTTAATTGTATGCGTTATAACCTTGAATATCTCTCATATATAGGTCACGGATATTGCTGCTACATTTAATTCAATTTCATGTCAAAAACTAAAGAAGTAAAAGACGAAACAGCACAAGTAAAAATGTCGGAAATAGACCTTAACGTTCTTATTAAATTTATTGGAACTTTTGATGGCTCTCGAGATAAATTAAACCCTTTTTTGAACAATTGTCGTAATGCCATCAACCTTGCGTCTACCACGCAGACAGACATTCTTTTCAAATACATTTTGAGTCGCCTAGAAGGTAAAGCCGAAACGGCATGTGCTATTAAAGAATTCAGTAAATGGTCGCAATTAGAGGAATTTTTGAAAACGCAATTTGGAGATACGAAACACTATGCCTACCTACTTTCAGACCTGCAGGATTGTAAACAAGGTCGCAGTGAGTGTGTTAGTCACTATGCGCTGAGGGTTGAATTTTGCTTAGCCAAACTATTGACTGAAATAAATATTTCTATTCCCACAAAAAAGAAAGACGAACTCGCTGGTCGCATAGCCGCGATGCAAGATCTAGCGCTAAATGTTTTCATAATAGGACTCCACCCACAGTTGTCAACAGTTATCAGATGCAGAAGTCCTAGCAGCCTGAACGAAGCCATCAACCTTGCCACGTCGGAAGAGAAAATTTTAGGAATGACACAAAAGAGTTATCCGAGTATATCTCCATCCAACGGAAATCAAATTGAGCGGCTTAAACAAAATTCAAACACCTTCTTTTCTAGACCACAGTATCAAGTTCAAGGTCAGTCAAGACCTTCTAGCTCCAACGCGCCGGTTTGCAGATACTGTAAAAATATAGGACACACTATAGAGAATTGTCGTAAACGAGAATATAATAACAGGAAGTATGGTAACCCGCGTAACCAACAAGAAATGAATCGCCAATCATCCAATAACTACCCAAGACGGAATCAACCGATTCACGCTATTAATTCGACAGAAGACCAAAGTTTCGATGAATCTGAAAACCGTAATTTAAACGGGCAGGCCTTCCCGCCCAGTATCGTGCGGGAAAACTAATTAATAAAATCGATACAACACGAAATCCACTGAATTCCACTGTTTCCTCGTCCTTTTACAAACAAGGTAACCAACCCCAAAGCTATAGCGAAGTTACAAAATTCACGGGTCCCAAGTATTCCAATCAATTGGGAAAACAAAACAACGACATTACTAAATCCACTGTATCCTCTGTATCCGCTGTGTCCTCTGTGCCCCCTGTATCCACTGTATCCTCTGTATCCCCTGTATCCACTGTATCCTCTGTATCCGCTGTGTCCTCTGTGCCCCCTGTATCCACTGTATCCTCTGTATCCCCTGTATCCACTGTATCCTCTGTATCCACTGTATCCTCTGTATCCCCTGTATCTCCTGTATCCTCCGTATCCACTATATCCCCTGCATCCTCTGTATCCCCTGTATCCTCTGTATCCACTGTATCCTCTGTGCCCTCTGTATCCACTGTATCCACTATATCCTCTGTGTCCTCTATGTCCGCTGTGCCCCCTGTATCTCCTGTATCCTCCGTATCCACTATATCCCCTGCATCCTCTGTATCCCCTGTATCCACTGTATCCTCTGTGCCCTCTATGTCCACTGTGCCCCCTGTATCCGCTGTGCCCACTGCATCCACCGTATCCACTGTTCCAAGAATTTCTAAGCCTTCCACTAAATCGACTACAGCAACAAAAAATACTACTAAAATTGTTCCAAAATCCATTGCTGAATCCTGTGCGTCGTGTTCATCACCTGAAACAAAAGAAAATATATTAAGAATGTATAATGTAACAACTAATCCAACGAAAAAGTACTTACCTTTTGTAGAAGTCGAAACTTCAGTATCCTCAAAACCATTGAGGCTCCTAGTCGATAGTGGTGCATCCATAAGCCTCGTGAAAATAGGTTGCATTGAAAACATGCCTGAAATCACAAAACACATTGTAAGTTTCAGTGGCATAGGAACTACAAACAAACCTTTACACTCATTGGGACACATTTCTATGAAATTTGACTCATTAGATTACTATTTCCACGTTATCCCCGATATTGACTTCCCATATGATGGTATAATCGGAAATGATTTCTTATCCATAGCCAATTGTAAGATTAACTATCCAGAAGGTACACTGACGGTTGATAAAATCAAGCTCACCTTGAAGTTCACTGAACCTATCTACATCATTCCTCCTCGGACTGAAACCGTAATTGAATGTTCCGTATTAAATCCTGAAACAAAAGAAGGTCTTATTCTTGACGAAAATCCAATCGAATCTCTTCTGATTGCTAACTGTATTGTCAAAGTAAAACAAAATTCCAGAGTGAACATTTCTGTCGTGAACACTTCTGAGTCCACTCTTTATGTCAATTCGAATCTAAAGTTCAAAATCACTCCCTTAGACAGGAGTGATAATTTCGAAATCTTCCACACAAACCATTTCGACGACATCCAAAATAACCAAATTCTGAACCGAACAGAAGAAGTAATAAAACTTTTACGAGTTTCTCATCTGAACTCTGAAGAAACAGATTCTTTATACGACCTTTGCTGCACTTATTCAGATATTTTCCATCTCCCGGAAGACAAACTTACGTTCACTGACGCCATGCAACATGAAATTACAACCTCTTCTTCTATCCCAATAAATACAAAATCGTATCGATTCCCAGATGTACATAAGCAGGAAGTACAATGTCAGATCAATAAAATGCTTGACGAAGGCATTATCAAGCCCTCAACATCACCATGGTCATCCCCAATATGGGTAGTCCCAAAAAAGACCGACGCGTCTGGCCAACGTAAGTGGCGTGTAGTAATAGACTATCGCAGGCTCAACGATATAACCATTGGAGACTCGTACCCAATTCCTAACATATCGGAAATTTTAGACCAACTCGGAAAATGCAAATACTTTAGTACACTCGACCTTGCTTCCGGTTTTCACCAAATAAAAATGTCAGAACAAGATGCTCCCAAAACTGCATTTTCTGTCCCCCAGGGACACTTTGAATTCACCCGCATGCCCTTTGGGCTTAAGAACGCCCCTGCAACTTTTCAGAGACTAATGAACTCTGCTCTATCAGGCCTTCAAGGTATACAATGCTTTGTATATCTTGATGACATTGTAATCTATTCCTATGACCTTGAAAAGCACATGAATAATCTTTCCAATGTGTTTGACCGACTCCGCCATTTTAATCTAAAATTACAACCGGACAAGTGCGAATTTCTTCGCAAAGAAGTGTCTTACCTTGGGCATATCATCACCGATCAAGGTGTGAAACCGAACCCAGAAAAAACAAAGGCCGTTAAAGATTTCCCTGTTCCAAAATGTCCAAAAGATATAAAATCTTTCATGGGACTAGTTTCATATTATCGACGTTTTATACCAAATCTTTCCAAAATCGCTAAGCCACTCACTCACCTCCTTCAGAAAGAAGTTCCATTCCATTGGCAGAATGAACAACAATTAGCATTTGAAAATCTCAAGAATTCCCTTATTTCAGCTCCTATATTGGCCTACCCTGATTTTACGAAACCCTTTATCTTAACATGTGATGCATCAAATTATGCTATCTCCGCTATTCTATCCCAAGGAACAATAGGAAGTGACCGTCCTGTCGCTTATGCATCCAGAACCTTAAACAAAGCCGAATCTAATTACAGTGTAACGGAAAAGGAATGTCTAGCCATTATTTTCGGGACAAAAACTTTTAGACCATACCTTTACGGTCGCCGATTCAAAATCGTAACCGACCACAAACCTCTTAGATGGTTGTTTAATTGCAAAGAACCAGGTTCTAAGCTTGTTAGATGGAGACTCAAACTAGAAGAGTTTGACTATGATGTAGAATATAAAAAGGGGAAAATTAATAGTAATGCTGACGCATTATCTCGCTACCCAGTCAACTCATTAGTACAAGGGGACGACGATCCCCAACCTCAACCTTCGACATCAAGAATATCAGACAACCCTAATCCAAGTCAACAATCAGAGCTTCCTCAAGAAATACTTGATGATTTAAACGACTTAGGCGCTTTAGACATTAGTCCTTTAAACGAACAGAATATTGATTTCTCTCCTTTGCACCCTCCTACTCCACCTGATTTACCCACTGATTCTAATAAGCCCACTGAAAGTATTCTCCCTGATTCCAATAACGAATACTCTGACTTTTTAAAATCTTTTTCTAACAAAGATGAAACTTATAACACTTATATCAAAGAACACAATGAAAGCTTATTTAAAAGTAATGCCAAAACTATTCTTATACCTGTATCTATTGACCTTGACGAATCGAACCCTTACCTTCAAGTTCTTATCTCCGAAACAAGTGACTCAATCCTCGACAGTGAACGCGAACTACATTCATTCAAAAAATTAGACGTAAAGGGCAAGACCTACTATCTCTTATTTACAAAAGTATACTATTTCGAAACCTGTTCTTACCCAGATATTTTCAAAACTCTTAAATCCGTTAGAGACGATGTCATACTTACCGGTAGCATAAATGAAATTGCCGTATCCGATTTCAAGAACCCATTTGAACAAAACTCGTTTGTTAAAATATATGGAATGCTGGTGTATCTATTTAACAATACGAATATAACAGTGAATATACACCACAATACAATAATTTACCCTGTTCCCTCTGAAGTCACAAAGATTCTGAAGGAAAACCATGACATTCCAATAGCAGGTCACTTGGGCTCTAACAGAATGTACGACAGAATCAAAGAACGCTACTACTGGAAAAACATGCGGTCTGAAATAGAAGACTATGTAAAAAATTGCAAACTATGCCAGTCAAATAAAGCTTTGCGTAACGTCAATAAATCACCAATGCAAATAACGACCACATCTACTAGTCCATTCGAAAGAATCAGCCTTGACATAGTCGGCCCTCTCCCTGAGGCTGGAATCCCTAAGTTAAAATATATACTTACTCTCCAAGACGACCTATCGAAATTCTCTATTGCCTATCCTATTTCAAATGCTACTGCAGAAGAATCCTGTGAATGCCTGGTTCACTTTATTTCACTTTTCGGTATTCCTAAATCGATACTCACAGATCAAGGCACCAACTTCACAGCCGACCTCTTCAAAAAAACTTGTGAGTTCCTGAAAATAAAACAAATCTGGTCCTCCCCTTACCATCCTCAGACACAAGGTGCTTTAGAAAGAAGTCACTCAACCCTGAAAGAATATTTGAAATCATATGTTGACGAAAATCAAAACAACTGGCACAAATTTGTATATACTGCTATGCTCACATATAATAGTACTGTTCACACGACAACCCGTTTCACTCCATACGAACTGGTTTTCGGACATAAACCGTATATCCCCGACTCTATCTTCGATTTACGCAGTGACATAACCTATCCCGAATATATAAAAATGCTTCATCACCGTCTCAAAATGTCACGTGAAAAGGCTTTAGAAAATATTCATGCTTCTAAGGAAAGATCTAAAACTTATTATGACAAGCATTCTCGCCCAATACAGTATAAAGCTGGTGACTTTGTATACTTGAAAAATCACGTACGGCTACGTAAAGCTCTTTCACCGCTATGGAAAGGCCCTTATAAAATCATTAAAGTACATGGTAACAATACCTTATCCCTTTTAATAAACAGACGACATGTCAGACATCATTTCGATGAGGTAAAACCTGCTCATGAAAATCAATAAAAAATATAATAACTTATCCTACTTCACTAGGTTCCTACAAGTTTGTTTTGTTTTACTATCTCATTATTATTTACAAAATTTACAACTTTTTACAATTTTAAAGCTACTCGTTTACAAAATAAGGCTATTTTACTAATAAATAATAACACCATAATATTTCTTTTCTAATGTCTACATTAAAATTAATTGTTATTACAGGAGCGCCGTTGTTCATTGTAATTCCATCCTGGCAACTGATGACAACCAATATGTGGAATATATAACTAAGAGTCCTGGAATACTATTTGACCCTGTTGGCACTCTAAAACTCATTAATGATCGATTCGACGTTGTTATCCCAGTAGATGTATCAGCTTATAAACACCACATTGAAAACATTCGCGAGGTATTTAATAAAATCAGATTTCAATGTCGTGAAAATGACCTAGATATTGCAAAGTGTCAAAATATGCTACAACCTTTAGACTCACTATTTAAAGATATCTTGCGAGATTTTGGTTCTATCTCACACATAGTTTCTAACAGTATCTCCAAGCGATCAGCGTGGTTTGGCGGTATAGGAGTCGTGTTTAAACATATATTTGGTACACTGGACGAAGATGATGCTAAGAACTATGATGATGCTATTCAATCTATGTTTAATAATGACAGAGTTTTAAGTGAATCTGTAAAGAAAAGTGTGATTGCTTCTCAATCGGCTATTGCCAATATAAATAACTCTTTGTATGAAATTAATATTAATGAGGCGAAACTAAACGACGCTATTGAAAAAATGTCCTTGACAATTAATAACGTTTCTGATGTAATTCAAGCTAATAGTTTTAACATAAATCTTAACTATGTTTTGAACATATTGCAATCAAATTTATTGACTCTTTCATTCAAAATCGAGGACATACTGAATTCCATACTATTTCTCAAAAGTAATACCCTGCATCCGTCTATTTTGACGCCGTACCAACTATATAAAGATATTGTTAATAATCTTAAGCTAGTTCCTAAGCATAGAGATTTTCCTATAAACCTAGATTTAAGTAACATTCATATTCTGATGAATATGGCTGATTTAGTATGTTACTATGTAGATGATAAGTTCATATTCGTGGTAAAACTACCTTTAGTAAGCGCCTTAGAATATAATTTGTATAAAAATATACCTTTGCCAACTCCTCACGTTTCTGAGAATCCTAATTCATTTATTATGATTATACCTTCCGAAGAATATTTGGCGTTAAGCAAAGATAAATCTTCATATACTTATGTTAAAAATCTGAATTCTTGTAAAGATATCCTTAAGAAAACTTACTTATGTGAAATAAATGATGTCTATTCAGTAGCTGGTAATCCATCTTGTGAAACGGAAATTGTTACTAAAGCTATAACTTCGTTGCCGGAAAATTGTAAATTCAAATTTATCCATGGTCTTGTGAACATTTGGCATCGATTAAATAACGACAAATGGATATTTGTTCAATCCAAACCGGCCAAGCTTTCTATAGAATGTGAAAATAAGAAATTATTCGAAATTGTAATATCCGGTACTGGCGTACTTAGTATTCCTTTACAATGTATAGCTTATCATAAAAACACAAGAATCGTTAGGAAAATGACACCAAGAATTGAAATACCGAATGTATCCTCAGATTATAATATTATAAATGACAACTGCTGTAATCTTAGTCGTGCTAGAAAATTGATATTGCCATTTTCCAAAATTAGTAACATAAACCTTGACAAACTTAAGACATTCAAAACAGAATCAGATGAAATTGTCAATGAATTGAACACACTAATAACTTCAAGTAGTAACTGGAATAACCATGTAACTTTTCCTATTTTAACTGTTTTAACATTATTTTTGTGCTTTATTTTAATTATAATAAAATTGTGCAAAAAGGACAAGTATCCGAGGAAGTTATTCTCAAATCGCAACAAAGTCGAAATTAGTAAAGAATCTGAATTAGAATTAGAATCTGTCGGGCCTCGCTTACGCATTGAGTAACTATTTTTAAAACAAAAACTTACTTTTTCTGTAAGTTTCTTCTTATCGTGGGAGATGTTACATCCCTACTTTAGTATAGACAAAGTGCATAGTTGGCACCTTATTGCCAAGTAGTAGGTAACCATTGTATTAGAATAAGTCAGTCTTCCCATTATCGTCGAGCAAGATACTCGTCTTTTTTGCATCCATAAAATTAATTAGTGTTTTTTCTATTTCCTTTTTTAAAAACCTATTACCCATTCTCCGTATAACAGTTCCTCGGTATAGGAACTTCGGGGTTTTCTTCAAGAGAACAATGGTGAAGCGATGAGGTACCGAGCGTGGGCGGACTGACGAACATTAAACCCATATTTGGGTAGACGAATCCGAGGAAGACTGTTTTTAAGTTTTGCTAGTCTTTGCGATGGCTCGCCTACATAACTCCAAAAAAGTCACTACCAGTATTTTTTTTGTCAAATAATTCAATATGAATCGTAGCTCTCAACGGGCGAGGATGTTGAAAGTTCTTTATCATGCTACGATTCCAAATAAAGATCGGAGTCTGAGTTTCTTTTCAAAGAGCTTTCCAGCTTGTGGCATTGAAACTTTGATTAAACATACTTACAGTTGGATCAAAAAGTTTTCCTGTCAGGAGTCCCTCGAGCGTAATTTATTTTTTATCACGGCTTACTAGCATTTGTATGCGAGACGTTCCTGAAAACTTATCCCATTAGGTGCCGTTTCCCTTGCACAAGTTATTATTATACAAACAGCTGGAGTTGTGATTGATGAAAAACATTCTTGTTCTGCATACACTACATAAGTAAATACTCATATCGAGTTAGACAAGACGAAATAGCTGTAAAAAAGTGTTGGTGTACGCAACGCAGGAATTACGGTATAAGTAGTTAATAATGCAATTTAATAATACATTAAAAGCTTCTGGAGAAAAATATCCTCTACGGCTAGTTTTAAGAAGGCAAAATGAACATCGTGCCTCCACCAATATTTTATCTCGCGTCTAATCTTACATAATATTATTGGTGTCATCAAGATCGAGAAAGGATCTCTAAAATAGCCACATCTTAATGTCTTAAGTACGTCAATAACTTCTTAAAATGCTTTTGGAAAGCAAAAGTTATACCCCCTCTCTACCAGCAGCCTGAAGTAAACAATAACAGTGACAGTGCCCACAAGTAGGTCACCACAGACCACGACTCAACTAGACTGAGAAGCGAAAGTGTTCCGGTGGAGCTAAACTGAGATTTCGTAGCAAACAAGCCAATGTGCACAAAGAAAAGTAGGCTGGCTGCGAGCGAAATAAATGTGGGAGAACTGCAAGCGAGGCAGAAGGATATTAGGAAGATAATGATTTATTTACAGTGATCACGGTGGCATTAGCGGTATGGTTTCTCAATTAAGAAATTTGATTATTTTCTACGATGAGCTCGATTGATAATTATATGTATGAGATTTAAAATTAAAGGAAATATTTCTATGAACCATCTATATTTGTGATATATATCTGGGGTTGGTTATGTTGAGATGGTTAAGGTCCTCAAAATTTCTGATTTCCTAAACAGGGAATCCTAGCAAAGAAGAGTTGCTCCAAAACTTGTTTAATTTAACGATCTGTCGCAGTCCTTGTAGAGTTCTAGTGACCTGCTGAACTTGTTAAGAACATACTTCATTGTACAAGTATTGAATAGGATGCGGCTGAATTAGGGACTTTCTTGCTAGATGCACATATTTGGGCCACGAGAACCGAGAACTGACGCGCATTATGATCATTAGAAAGTGTCTGATTTTGATCATTTTGTGGTCCGTTATTTTATGGACGTAACATACTGTAGCTATTCAACGTTATAGCCTTGATTTCCATTAGTTATTTTATTGTAAAATGTCCTAATCGTCGCTGTTATGGCTATGGTCAAATAAAAGCTAGAATATGAAAAAGGTAATGTCTGTGGTTTAGCCAGAAAAAAGTCTATCATATCGAGGTTATGAGTCTCCAGGCGCAATCGTCCAAGTTCATGTCAATATTTCCGATCCAAATTTATCACGGCGTCGCCGGGTCCAAATATGTATTACTAGCTTCATAGTCCATGGGTCTCAGACATGATAATCTTCCAGTCGCTATATCACGAGATATTATTCGGGCAGAACTTCCCCAATGACAGCTTAATACTTGAAGGGAGCGCGATCCATATTACTTTTTCTCGACAATATTACCTTTCACGTGAATAGCTGACATTGGGGTATTTTTAGAAAAAACAGATCGTTAATCTCATTTGGACGGCGTTATGAAATAACGGAAGAAGCGACAAATCAGTAAAACTGAGAAAAAGAGCATCAAAGTTTTGAAATTTAAATATGTTGCTAAGAGCACAATATTTATGTTATTGGTGTGATTTTTACTTATGTGATATATTATTATGTATATTTTATTTCATAAAAGAACATATTTATGTATGATGCATAGTATAGAAGATATTGTCATTTTTCCGCTTAATTCCATATTACGTTTTGCATTATTTGTACGATTTTAAAATTGCAGTATGGAATCAGGCGCCATTTTGTCATTTAATACGTTTATACAATTTAGTTTTGGGGGTAATGAAGGGTATAAAGAGATTATATCCAAAGGCAAAATAGTTATATATTACCAAAAATAAACAAAAACTTGTTTTTTGACAACTAAACAATCGGAAAAACAGTTGAATAAATGAAAATAAGTATACCTATCGAAAACGTAAAGCAATTTTTACTCAATAGCCCAGTGGAATTAAATATTAAAATCGCGAAGCTTGTTGTACTGCATTTTTGGTGTGTTGTAGAACAGTTGTGTTAGTGTACCTAGTATAAATCCAAATATGCAACCTAAAAGTCGTAAACGATGCGTTTTAGACAAACATACTTCAGTCCTTTTATAAAGTCAATTAAATTTGCACCAATTTAATCCCAAACGAAACTATAACGACCAAGCTATGACCCTTCAATAATGTGGTCCATTACCAGGCAAAGTGACACTTTTAAGTTTTGCTCCCGTCCGAAGCTAAATATTGGTGAAATCCCTCGTCCTTTGAAAAAGGTCACTAATAAATGTTTTTGTACGTTTAATCAACTTTCATTTAAGTACAAGACGAAGTCTGTGATACTAATACTTCACTTACAATCTTGAAGGTAAAAATGGGGTTTGAAAAATTGGCGCAAAATGCATTAAATCATATATAAAGGATAGAAATACGTTTTAATTTGTGGCCACCTTGCTATACTAAAAGCTAGTTAATCGTACTACATCATTGTTTCAGTGAATTTTTTCATAGGACCAGGGATTTTACCAATATTCTGCTTCGAACGGAAGCAAAACTTAAAATTGTAATTTTTCCGGAAAAACGTACTGTATTTGAAGGGCCACAGTTTGATCGTTATAGGGTTTATAGAGCTGCGTTTGGGTTTCAATGTTTGCAAATTTTATTAACCTTATAAAAGTCCAGAAGTGCACTTGTCCAAAACGCATAGTATATGACTTATAGAGCAAAAAAGTGAGAAAAGTCTCAAAACTTCAAAGTTTTTTGCGTGTTGCCCAGCTAGCACAAGTTTTCCAAAGTTGCTAATATGGATTTAGGTACACGATATCCTTACTAGTCCATACAACCTACCAAAAATGCAGTACCACATCAAGCATTGCGATTTTAGCCCTATTTTATATCTAATTCCACTGGGCTATAATGATTGTTTGATTCTCAATCAATGAAATAGATGAACCAATGGATACTCAATAACGAACTATGCGCCTATTTTTGGTGGGTAATTTGATTTTGCATTTTAGATTTATAGTTGTTTAATAATGAAACAACGAATTAAGTCGAATGTCTCAGGATTTAATTCGTTTATGTTTAATAAAACCATATTTATTGTATTTTGGAATAGCGACTTAGGCGCTTAGTTTGGTATTACAAATCGATAAAATGCATAGAACCTAACATTTGAAGACATGTCGCTTGATTCACCCCTCTATATTAAGGTAGGAGAGTTGATTTTTGAACAAAAAAACGACTAGGAATATAGTTTAAAGTCTCTACAATCGAACTGCATCATTAACTTTTTTTTTTTGGTTTGTTCGTGTAATTCGTTATTTCATAACGCCGTCCATTTTATCGACTACGTCAAACGGAAATATTTCCTTGGAAGAGTTTATGGAAAGTGGATGTTTCAACACGATTTGTGATAAAGAGAGCACGTTTTCTCTGTTCTGCAGCTCAAAGCTGATTTGTTAGGAATCATAACATAATGAACGACACACGTACATTCATGTGTACACTGTACAGTACACATCCCGTTTTGTTTACAAACTATCACGTTGCATCACTCGACGATCTCCAGCTACAGAAAGCATACAAATATCCAGTGCGCTTAATGGCTCGTAAAGTTGTTGATCTATCGCTAGCGCGTGTGGTTATATCGTTCCCTTCTCCGAGGAATCTTTATCCGTAATATGAGAACCGAGCGACCATTTGATTGCACACAGTTATTCAGCTTCACGTAGTCTCTTGGCTATGATAGTATCTACGATATAACACTTACTGTTATGTGCACATGCATATTGTTTCAGTGCGCGTAAATCGCAATCCGCAAATACGTCTCACATTTAAAATGAGCTGAAAGATCTTCGTGAAATAAAAGACTCACACTTTGCAAGTTGCCTAGCACTTGTTTTATGATCTCCACTGTAGGTACTCAAAATCGAATATTAAAGAAATTCTTATTTCATCAGAGATCAATTTGTTTAGCACATTGTCGTTTTTGTAGCATTTCGTATGTCCGCTCGATTCTACCTTCTCAACGATAAATCTAATTTCCCAGCTTTGACTGTCATCCTATATCACGTTTTCGTTGTTTTTCCAGCCTATATGTTTAGAACGGCTATACGGTTAGAACGGCTGTCATGTGTTTTATTGGAATGATAATCCATTGAATACGAGGATACCATTTTAAGATTACCTACCCTGCACAAATTTATTTTACGGTCTTAGTATGTTTTGAGATGTTTTTATTTCAAAGTATTTACCCTTTCAATCTAAAATAGATGCAAGTCCTGACTTTGTCTTTGGCTAGTCACGCACTAGTGCATTACATTTGATGGAACACTTAAAGGTTTATAGCGGTCATTTGAATTAGTTTATTCCGGTATACAATAAACGTTCAGCTATTTAAGCCATGACTCCCATGTACTAAATAATTATAGGGATATGTTTCATTCCTTCTTTAATGTTCTTCCTGATATGAATATGTCAAGCAGTCATGTGGTTACGCAATGTCACGTTATGCTACATCGTAGTCATAATCAGAAATGTTGCTTGTACATATTCCGACGTATTTTGCTTGTGCGAGAATATTTTCGTCATTTCTGGTGACAAATTTGGAAGACGTGATATTGCTACAGAGATATAAAATTATGAGCTGAGTGCTAACCATACATTTGAATTTAAAACCTTCTGATAACGATATAGCCTGATTGATCTCTTTCCATGTTTTGATGACACGTTAAGGTTGCCTTCTGCTTTAGTTAAAGACAATTTCTGTAGCAGAAACTATAGTTCCTCTTTCTTGAATATATTTTTTATCTTTGCCATTTAAACTTTACCTAATGCTCAAAATTGTCATGAGTATATTAATATCATTTTGAAGTTGTACTTATATAAGCGTACAACTTACAACAATATGCCCGTGTTTTGTGTGAAACAAACATCTAAATTGAAAATGAGAAAACAAGATGTTTATTTTCATCACCATGCCTCATATTACAATGCCATATTAGAATTTGGATTGGAATTAGTTCTGAACAGTGTAGGTATACTCTTTTGCTCTTAAAACGTCATTACTACAATAGTAATCCCAGCTGTTCTGGAGCGTATTTTGTTCTCTCATAACTTTTCTCCTTATGCAAGCGTACGTAATCAAATTGCAGCTCTATGTAAATGATTAATTATTAATGCACTTCTTAGATGCGGTTCCCAGTGCACAGTTATATTATGTACATCGAGAAGAACGGTATGATAATTATGTTGTTTTATGCTCTGGTGGTTTATCTTCAGATTTAAGATATCTCTCGACTATTTTAAACTCTACCTCATCTGTAGATTTTTTAGATAGATAAACTTTATGTAGTCTTATGGCTCGAAGTGATTACTTCCAGACGAGTCAGGAGATTAATTAACATCTACAATGGCTAGGTCTTTGACTTTTAATATTTGAGATAATACATATTATAACTGTCAAATGTTTTATTTTACTACTCTTCCCACAGCAATTCTGTTTTTACAACCACTTTCAAACAACTGTGAACCGTAAATTCGCAACGAAACTTCAAAAGGCTGGAACTCGCTGCTTCAGTTTCAAAGTCCATGTCATAAACCGCTGGGGACGTTCCTTTTGTGGTGATTTCATCGGGGTGTTGACGGGCAGTGTCTTTGAGTCCCATTCCCTGTCGACATTATGAATAAGTAGCTGGCTTGCGGCCAGGCTCTTTCCACGGTTAATATCGCAAAGCCTTCCGGCGTTCTCTCACCGCAACTTACGTGATACTACACGTCTACACACACAGTTATTAGATAAAACGGGTCTATTCGCTACAGATTAATATCGAAATATAATTTTAA
Source organism: Hylaea fasciaria (assembly GCA_905147375.1). NCBI lineage: Eukaryota > Metazoa > Arthropoda > Insecta > Lepidoptera > Geometridae > Hylaea > Hylaea fasciaria. Next base: position 10,956,025 of record LR990193.1, on the reverse strand, counting down.
TAAACCTCCACGTTTCGATCACTTTGTGTGGGGATACCCGTTTTTGTCTTATAAGTACACTTCTATGCATTCACCATAACGTGGTAGTTTGATAATACGGTCTTTCATTTGTATAAGAGCCAATTTTCGTTGTAAAATTTATTGCTCCGAATGCTTCATTCGCTAGCCATCGATTTCGTTCCGTCGGACAAATTGATGGAATTTGCCGCGAATTTTATAGAGTAGCTTTCCAGATTACAAGCGTATCAGACGTATTGCATTCCCCTATTTGGGTTATGCTAAGTCGATACTGGAGTCTTATGTTAAGCTAATAACCAAATGGTTGTAAATTGAATTGGATTACCATTTGGTGTGTCGTGCTCTTCGTACACCACTTTGGGGGATTGGCGCAGTCGCTGAAGGTAGGGCTTTGACCTTCTGTAAACTAATGGCTCCATAATGGCATAACTTATAAAGTGGCATTGTATGGTTGCCGAAGGGCGTAGTGTTATTTATGGTATCAAGGTTTATATAATCGTAGTTCCAGTATAAACTTGCAGAATTTTAGTACACGCTATGAGTAAATACGTCTTAGCACAATTCAATATTATTCACTAGGCGATTCTCAGCAATAGAACCGGAATAATGGAAATCGACATTGTGGGAAAACAATTATCTTAGATTGATAAGAGTCAATAGTGTTATCAAAAAATGTTTATTATAACATATTTGCGCGTCCAGTAATTTGTATCACAGTGTCATTAACGATGTGTTCTAGGCCAGTTCTGGCTTTCCACCTGGTGACGTGAGCGTGAGGTTACTCATCGGATCGATAAACCTAATGGGAATCAGTCACGAACACACCTACTTTAAAACTTAAGCGACGATTATACATATATATATTAGTTAGATACATTCTAATATCTATTTATAGAAATGGAATCACTTTTATTACATATCAAATATCAATTTGGTGAACTCTGTAATTTTCGATTGGAATTCAGTCGAAATGTTAATGATACAAAACTTGTTGAAAACGTTAACGCAAGAACTCCATAAGACATTTTTGAGGCAGTTATATTGAGCAAAATTGAAGGCCTTTAGTTATACTAGCTTTGTAGGTACAGAAAATTTGGCGAAATTGTAAGGAAATGATTTAAAAGCCGGTGTTACGGAAGAAGGAAATTATGTCACGCGTGACGCTTGCTGTGTACAGACAGACACAGTAGGAGGTACAAAGGGCTACGCAGCGAGCCAAGCTTTGGTATCAAATTACAAGACCACGTTCCAACTGTCAGTTTCGAGTCATAACGAAGGTTCGATACAGGAAATACGTCAGATTTAGAATATATTTAAAGAGATTGCATGTTAATAGATTATAACATGTGTGACATTCGAGGTGATGTCTTACCTATGCTTAAATAATAAGCGTGCAACAAAAATAAAGTTGGATATCAGCCTCACAAAAGCGAAATTTATAACAACATCAACTTATCTTCCTCAATTCAGATTTCCCATAAACGTTGATTACTCATCTGAATACTAATTTGATTAAGAGACATTACCAGCCTCGTAAGTTTGTGTAGCATTACTAGTAAATTGAATTGTCTCCCGTGTACCATTAAGCTGCTTCACACGTGGGATAATGGACTTAATGCCGTTGGTAGTTTCGCTAAAATGGAATTCGATACAAATGATTGTCGAGAGTTAATTAGAACTAAAGGAAAGGGAGAGAGGCTACAGGTAGATAAGGGAAGGACGAAGACTAAAGTTCAGCGCAAATTAATGGAGGTCAATGCAGAAACTTACTAAGAGAAGGATACAGAGATAGTTAATTACGTTAAATGTAACTAAACGTTTCAGTTAAAGTTTGATCGATGTTCTACCGTCACGATTATACCGATAAGTAAATCTTGTGTGGCAATGGTTACCGCAGTTTATCTCCTTTGTCTTTACTAAATCCTGGTAGATCAAGGTCTAACAAATTAAAGCAATCTTGGCTTTACCTTACTCCTAGCTTTGTGAATGGTTTAAGCATATTATTTCCGTAATCTAACTTTTCATGTTTATATGTTATCCTAACAAACTTAACTCGGCAGTAAACTTCAAAGAAGTATTCAACATGAGTAAAGAGGTGTGTGAACTGCCCTCAGAGACTGTAGTCACGCCACTTTTATTACTTGGCACGTCTCCCAGACGCACTAACGTAGAGGATTTAAGGCTATAGGAAACTGTTATTTGTTTATGACTTTGGGTAGTAGCGTATAATTTTAATAGACGTAAAGATAGAGTGTTATTTTGTAGAATGTAATCAGAAACGCATAAAAACTTTAGTGATGCCTTACAATTTATTGTAACCGTTATGTTCGCGAATATCAGTGGTATTTTGAGTGCATAGGTTCGATATTAAGTTGAGAAAAATAGGATTTTGGATATCATCAAATTTATTAGTATCTAATGTAATTGCTTCCACTGCTGAATCTGTCTTCATCGGACAGACGGACATGTCTCGATCGGAGATCCCGTAACTTCGATTTTTTAAGTAGCAATGCAGCAAATGTAACTAGGTAAGCTATCATAACTTGAGTTTATTTGGATGACGCGCATTACGTCAAAAATGCGTTTTTTAAGGAACGCTCAAGTAGAAATACTGTCGATAACCCCTTTCGGGGTGTTGCTGTAGCAGTCCTTGAGAGCCAGGACTATTCTAGGCTTTGCGTATCCTTTCTGCACATGTGATGAGTAGTGGGGACTTTCATCCTCATTGTCACTTATGACTTATGTGAGTGCCCAAATCATAGGCTATCCAAAAAATTACAATAAAATACCAACATCGGCATCGCTCCTGTTTTAGCCTCGTGGCGGAAGATATATTACATTTTCCGAGTGAGCCTTGGTAAATTAACATTTAATAACAACTCGTGGTTTAATTCCTATTCATAAATCACCCTCTTTGTTCGAAACAGCCTTGATCTGAATTAACTAACCAATGTTTACAACGGCCCTTGTAATCAAAATATGAATCAGCTGGAAAGGATGATGTCATGCTGATCTCAGGTCATTGCCGTCAGTTGCCAAAAACAGGTATTCAATATCACACTGTAAAAGTGTCGTTGATTTTGGATTGAGATATCTCCTTTTTGGGTATACATTATGTAAATACTTGACAAGTGAAGGTTCAGGGTCAAGTTGAGTACTGTATCGTCTGAACCGAGTTCTGGTTTTCAGTTATTCTGGTTATGGTAGGTGCATAGCAGTCTTCTGCATATTTTATGTTTATAATATGTAGAAAAGTCTTCTAGTGAAGTCGGTACCACGTGCAATAACAGCAGCAAAGATTCTTTACTTGCACACAGATGTGTCTTTGCAAATATTGTTCAAAGTGTATGTAAAAGAAACACGATAACTTATCTTGAATAAACTTAAGTTACCTAGTACTTGGAAACTGTTCTGAGAAAGTAACGTAGGTAACAAAATGATACATATGACCATACCGGGACGTAGTTTGGTGCTCTACATAAATTAAACTGGATTTGACGTTCAGAAAGTCAGGTCACTTAAGTCGTTCACCTCTTATCGAATTGTTCTACAGCTAGATACATTGCCGAAAAGAGTAATTAGATGAATAAATTCAATTTATGGCATTATCTTCTTGGCTTTCTGTCTGCGTATCTGGGGAGGGTGAACGAACTCAAGTTAATGTTCCCGTTCCATTTTAGGGATTGGTAAGGACTAGGTATCTACTCCGAAATGTTTTTTATTTTTATTTTATTATTTTATTTTTTTGAGCTTTATTGAGACTTGAGCTGATATTGGTGAGATTAGTTTCGTAGTTAGTAGTAGATTATTGTAGTCTCTCTCTCTTCACTAACATTATTTTCATGTAAAGTATGTTTGTGAGTTTCTAGATCTCTAGAATTATACCGACCCGACTCTCAAGATTCTCAAATGATAAAGAGCTACACTATTTCGGAGTTTGAGCGGCATAACTGCAAAAAGTGTTAAGTATAACACATAATATTTCATTTCATCACCCTTTTTCTGCTTTCTCAATTATAACGTTAATCTATACTGATTTGCACCAAGTGTTTATTGCTGGCTTAAGACTGACATCGTTAACGATCCGTGAAAACGCTTTTCGGGTCACGGTGCGTGTCAAGCACGGGAGAATTTGTGCAAAGCACCCTTAGGTCTACTTGTTGCCTGTAGGTCAAACCTGTGGAAAAAATATTGTTTTTAATAGAGTCATAATTTAAGGATTAAATACCTATTTATAAACGAGGCGGATCGAAACTTGTTTATCTTGACTTCACACTGCACACACCGATATAATCGGAAATACAAACGTGCATTTTAAGGAATTATTCTCGAGCAATATGTCGGAAGCAGAGGTGTGCTTACTGCACTAAATTCTTTCTATTCAATGCACGACGCATGTGACGTGTTAGTATACTTGTATTTAAACACCAATACAGTAGCAAGGAGGCAGACGTAAAAAAATTCTCACCCATATTTTTTCATTGTCAACAGAAAACAACCAAAGACATTTGCGTTCGACCACTGTTTCTACTCCCTGGACCCAGAGTTGCCGCACTTCGTCTCGCAGAAAACAGTGTTCGCATGCCTCGGTCGGGACATCCTGGACAATGCCTTCGAGGGCTACAACGCCTGTATATTCGCCTATGGACAGACAGGTAAGTCCTATTTTACTTCTCATGCATATGGAGGAGCTATGATTGCTTAGGTAGAGGCTGGCAGGGGCAATGCTCAAAACACCTCTAGCGTATAGGGTATGCCGTAGAATTTCTAATGAGAAACCTGTTAAAGAAATCTTGCACTTTCAACGGTTCTTTTTGCATCACGTTAGAACAATGGTTCTTCTACGGGCGAACGTCTAGCTACAATAAAAACTAGATTCCATTTTCCAGACACACGTAAGGCATTCGATGCTAATTCTCGTTCGAAGGGCAACGCCCTCTCAATGGTTTCAAGATTGTCGCATAAATAGGTATCTTGGTGTATTCTGATGATAACTGACGTATACAGAGGTCTTTCGTTATTACTTGCACTGGTGACTGAGCAAGTAAGCTGCTCACGTTCCCTAATGTGATTAGCACGAAAGCGGCCCATATTTCGATTTAATCTTCATACGTTTGCCCGCCGTGACAGTTCTATTTTACATAATTGACTCTTCTCGTAGGTATCCATAGTTTGTGGCTACTCGTTTCGTAGTGTCACTTCGGAATATGTCTTAAAAATACGACATTGTGATGTCAGACAAAACAAGCGAAATGAATAGTCCCCCAAAGCTTGCGATCCAGTTTTCTACCTATATCCGAACTTGTTTTGTCCCGAAAAAATGCACAATAGAGCTTCCGTTTTGCAGCATTGGACAGAACCGGTTTTTTATTTCTTTATACATCGTGAATGGCAGTCCCGCCTACAGAAAACGTAAAATTGGTCAATACTGTCCTACCTTATACTATGTACTTTTCTAGTACCTTTTATATTTGAAGTCTTATCTGCCAGATTAATTATATTAACGAGGGTTTGGTTATCTCGTTTCATTAATGCAAGGATTACTGGGATCGGGGTTTGGGATCAGGATAATCGGGATGAACTGTACAGGTGCTCTTAGGATGATTTATTTTAAGTATCCGGGCACGGGATGGGAATATAAAACTGTAATTCACGTTAATACGCAAGTCGCGGTCCATGTAAAATTTAACTACAATAAACATACCCGAGGTTCAGTAATGTATGATCTCTGGTAACCCATGTCTGCGTTCGGCCCTGTAAGTTTAATAAGGTTTAATTTCAAGTGAAGCTGTAAGTTATTGGTCGCCCAAGAACTGTATACATATTATCTCTTACGTCCATTTACTTGACATTACCGTCGTCCTTCTGAACTGCACTGCAGTGACGTTTCAGCTTCATCAGTTATTCCGTTATTCATGAGGTAGAAAGCGCTGGGGTCGTTTCATTGTTTTCACTGTTTCTCTGTCCTATTATAGTGCTGGGGCTACATCTGCGTCAAGCTAGCCATGAAATATCGCGATAAATGTGGCTAAGTTTTTACTGCAGTCCGTGCAGCGGGCGCCACTTTGCTCTTACATTACTATTAGGTATAGCGATGTGAAGTAGAAATAATGATTGGAGCTATACCAGAAAGTAATCCGTTAACTTAATAAACATAAGTACCTATCTGTTGCACTAAAAGTATAATAATTATTGCCATCGTTATTGTCGTTGTCATTTCGTTATCTATTATTTTTAAAGGACCTACTTGATTTGTTTGTTATTTTTTTTATTTCACCAACGTCAGCCCTAAGCCCTAGTAGTTCTAGAGCAACTCGCCATTCAGACATAAGCTCGACGGCTTCTCACTGAGATTTATGACCTTGCCTCGACCACTTCTCGCCGTGTAATTTTAATCTTGTTTATCGCCTTTCCTGAAAAATACTGCGCATATTTCTCCGGGTGATTTTAAAAGAGTTATTAGGGCGTTAATGCTTTTGTCGTTGGCGAATTTGTTATCCTAAATGAGGACGAGCGATGAAAGACGGCAGTTTATTTATCAAGATTGATGAAGTTATCCAAATGGTGTTTCGTAAAATGAGTATTTTCTTTGCGGGTTCCAAAGAAAAACATTGTTTCAACAAGCTTATATACATTCGCTACTTAAAAAGATATTGACAATGCAGTCTGTATATCAAGAATATAGCTATTCGATTGAATTGATCAAAATTAAAAGGATAGATAAAGACAAGTCAGCTCTGCTTCATGTGGTGTAAGATTTGTAATCCTTTCTGGATGTCACTGTTTCGTTACGATTGTTAGGTATAGAAAGGCGTGGCGCCTACCATCAGGCAATGATTATAATGAGCCAACACATCATCAATCTACTGTTAGTAATTTTTGTCACTGAGTTGTCTACCTTTCGTCTCTTTCATCAGATGTGCTTATTGTCATAATAAATTGTATGTAATGGGAAGTTGCCAGGACTGCAAAACGCCAACTCAACTGAACAACGGAAGCGGAATCATTAAAATACTAACTAAACATAATCTGCTCATACTAACATGAACACAGTAAGTAAAATAAAAGCCCAAAAAAACGGAATTAATCAAGCAAACACTATTTCTTCTTCAGATACGTTAGGTAGAGTAAGTAGCACGTGTAAATGGGCTCTTGAAGGGTTAATGTCTTCGCTGTTCGGCGCGTGCGGGCGTTCACTGGACTGTAATCGGATTTAAAAACATATTCTACAGTCGTTGTGACGCCACCTAGAAATGTTACCAGTAGGCATTAAGTATTCAGTAATACCTACTGCTAAAACGTTGGTTGTGATGCCCCCGCATCCCTGGAAGTTTGATTGACAGACTGTGCAAATTTTCGGAAAGGTTTTTCATGTCGGTAAACAACTTTATGCAGTGAACATAAATTAAATTTCAACCTGCTTTTTGATTTGTCTCTAGTACAAACTTTTTTGAGTTGCTAATTGAGGACACCAGGTGAGATAGTGGTCAATGCCAGTATGTGAAGTTAAAAAAATGTACAACATTCGAAGTAAGGGTTTCTGCAGTGCTGAAGTATCATTATTGAAGTATTACCATTGGAGTCTTCATTTCACGCTCAACATCACTTGTTTCCCCCTTGTAAATTGCCTCGCTCGCAGCGGGTTCCTTAAAGCATGCCTAATTTTTGGCGCAAACTGAAACAGATGTTTGCCGTTAATTTGTTTACGCGCAAATTGCGACCCTGTCGCCATCCGAGAGGTTTAATGACGACTCCTCCACTAGATGCTTCCTTGTAGATATGAGGACCAAAAACGGGAGTTGTAATGGTGCATCTTAAACCGGTATACAGGCGCCGTTGACTACTTTTTAGAAGGCGTTCTCTTAAAAAAAGTAATCCCTTAATCAGATATATGTTTCTGGTCTGGTTGTTATGTGTATGTGAAATTATATGTCCGTAAACGGTACCCATGGCACAGGAGAAACCCTAGTGTACGTATAAAAAATAGTAAGTATAAAAAAAAGAAAAAAAGAGAATTGGCAAAAAACAAGAAAGAATCCATCGTCAGCCAAGGGATTATCCCTGAATATTGAGCAAGGTGTGGATAAGTTAGGAATAAGGTAAGGAGTTTTGACTGTAACAGATACAACATAAAAGTTACAAACTTATATCAATAGCGAGACGACTTTCTAGAAACACAACATGCATACATTAGAAATAGTCCAGAATATTTCTTACTTATTTATTAACAAGAGTAATACCTATTAAGTTCTTGTACATTACACGTGCACTATCTCCCTTCTATCCTGGCTAAAACGGTATCCTTCTATAACGTAGCACAAATCAGCGATTGAACTGTCTTCGAAACAGCAAACCTCATTAAAGCAGCGGAGCGTTGTCACAAAGTTGTAGGCTCTATTGTGTGGAAAATAAAGTTTTCATTCAGGCCTCAAACCCAGTTGTCGAGTTCAACTGGGGCGGCGGCGTGGAGCGTTTTCTTACGTAACTTCGTGCCTACACACATTGAGGGTGAACATCGTACCGCTTTTCCTGGGAGCGTTCTAGTTTCTTGAACCTTCTTGTTATTTTTATATCACTAAGTAACGAGAGGTCAGCGGCTTTTAAGTAAAATATGCTTTAGAACGCAAATAATAGTAAAGTTTCTTTAATTTCCGCATAGTTGAATCTATCATTCGCTAATGTGTCCATACTGATTTCCTCTTGATTTTAAACTAGATTAGGTACCTACCAAATGGATTTAAAACCGTGCTTTGTTCTTAAATGTTTCTTTTACGATTATTTTCAATGTGTATAGTGACTCTAGTTTGTCTACCTACTATATAAAATTATGAGAGTTATCTGATTTCCATTTAGTTTGGATAGGTAAGCCATAGTGCGGTAACTGCATGCACTCTTCTTGCTTGATTATTCAAAAAACAAAAAAAAAACTGAAAGGTGTTACCCAACAACACGTCTACGGGAGCACCGTTACGTCACCTCAGTTTATTATATCCCATCAAAAACATTACATGTACAAAAATGCACAAGTCTCGCAACGCAGTTTATCTGCCGTAAAAAGTTGTGAGATCGAATGTAAACCAAGTCGGTTAATTTCAATACCTACCTATACCTATCTATGGGAGCAGTTATATCTTTATTTCTTTAGTAAATAGAGGGACTTGGCAATTGCACACGGCAACATAAATCTATGTTAAGCGCTTTGTGCTTGTATTTGTTTGAAAGTACATCTATACGGAAGACTATATTTAGATTGCCTAGTAGATTATGCTGCCGTGTACAATCGCCAAGACACTCTACTCGTATTTACTAAAGAAATAAAGATATAACTGCTCCCATAGATAGGTATAGGTAGGTATTGAAATTAACCGACTTGGTTTACATTCGATCTCACAACTTTTTACGGCAGATAAACTGCGTTGCGAGACTTGTGCATTTTTGTACATGTAATGTTTTTGATGGGATCTCATTTCTTTTTGTAGGTTTTCTTTCTTTATTTCGTTTTTTTGCAAAACACGCATCAACGCGCGCCCCGCGTCTGCGCGGCCGGGGCACCTTGCGACATAGGTCATACTCATAGATTATCATGAACGAGTGTCTTTGCGTCTCCACAGATGCGTATTAGGTATAAGGTACCTAGGTGCGCATTTTAATGTACCTAGGTAACGAATTTGTTCGACCTATAAAAGTGTAGGTAGGTATAGTATAGGGATTTGTATCTCTCTATCTATCGTGGATGTTTTTATAAAGCGCTCAACTGTCGAATTTCTCGAAGCCATTTCTCATTTTTAACCCCTGTTACCCATTTCATTCAATTTCAATGAAGTCTAATTGTGAACTGTAAAAGTAACTTTGTAATCACATACAATTTAATAGGATTTATATGAGAATACAAAGTTATTTATGCAGATCATATATCTAGAAAACGGGATGAAAATTATGGAATGTCAGAATTTTTCCATGGTTTATAGGCTAAACAATAGCTATATTCAAAATTTGAAACTTGTGGGACGGCTAGAAGTACCTTAGAATTTTGATGATCGGTGAGTCAGTCAGTCAATCAGTCAGTCAGTCAGTCAGTCAGTCAGTCAGTCAGTCAGTCAGTCAGTCAGTCAGTCAGTCAGTGGGCAGCAAAATTAAGGAACTTTGACTTGCAATAATTCTTAAACTACTGGTTCAAATTTGATGTAACTTGGATTATTATCTGTAGACGTGATGCCCTCTTGGTCAATAAAAATTTAGGCTTCTAGTTTTATCCATAACGAAGTTATAGAGGGTCGAAAATGGCCCGAACCGCTTCGAGAAAAGGATAGTACGGCCGTGCCTTTTGTTTTGCTCGACTTGGCGGGGGCACTGCCGTGCCCCCAGATTCACGTCCTATTTTAATAACGTAAGGAATTTCTGCTGAATTTAACCAGAAGCGTGCGAGGCGGACCGCAGTGGGACAAAATTCAATACAAAAACCAGTATTTTTCACGTGGCCTACACGGGACGGGGGTAATAGTAAGAACTTTGCATTTTTTTTAAACCATTTTCGTTATAAAATCACATCTAATTACGGACCAAATCTGAATAATGTCATATTATGTACTTACCTCTCTCCCAAGATCTGAATAACAAAATGACATAAAATAATTCTTAACACAAATAACTTTATATAACGGCTTGTCTTAATAAAAATAATATATAATAATACTTTTGCTCATAATATAAAAGTAATACTTATCGTTTTAGGGGTAAACAGTAAACAGTGAGCTATCGTAAACAACTCGCAGAGGGATCAACTAGCGCGAGAAAGTACCGTTTTATTTCTTTTTTACTGATAAAATATACTTGATGTGTTTTGTTATCCAGGTCGGTTGACATAGGCATGGTAAATTATACTGTGTGAAGAAAGTGTCTTGCGCGAGGGATTAAGTGGGGCACATTTATAAAACCGTATCTATAGATATAGAACTGTAATACGCGATATTATGATATAGGACCTTTTTATGAGCCTTTATTAGACTTCCTGTTGCCTAAAAAAGCGTTTCCAAAAGCCTTTCTCATCGGCTGGAGAAAACTTAAATGCCAAATTCCTGACGGCAATAAATTAACGTCACGTTAATGAGCTTATGTGTGCCGAAGGTTTAAGTACTCATATCGGCCCGTACGAGTGTGCCAAGGTCTCTCATCAATCACCAAACTTCAAGGATCCCTCGACATAGGGGTGTCATTCAAACAGCGCCCATTCCAATTAGATACAGGCCCTCAACCCTCTATAACCCTGATGGTATAAGCTATGGTAATGTACCGTAAATATTTGACAAGGATTTTCAGGGAAACTTTGGTAAAGAAGTCGTTAAGTGTATCCGGTTGTTGATACTTTCGGGGTTTCATGTTTAGGAAGTTCTGCCTTGGTGTGATCAGACTGTGTCAACCGCGGCTTTGGGTCGAGTTTAACTTTTATTCCAAATTCAATGTCAAAGTTTTACTGCTTGAAAGACATTGAACAGACAGACACACATCGCCATGATGAAACCATGAGAATCGATACGAAAAAATTAAGAGACCTCCAAAACTAATCCTACCAATATATTTTTTGGTATCATACAATTGAGTTAAATGATAAAAAAAAACATGGTTATTCTCCAATTTATATAAACTTACAGGCGTTCCCATCAATTATTCACCTTGTAGATTTTTAAAGTGGTCTAATTTTAAGGCAACATTGTAGACATAAAAAAGGGCAAATAACAGTCTGAATAACAGTCCGCCACGTTCAAATAGGTTCGTTCATTCGCTCACGTATCTACTCATTTGCTCGGAATGATCGGAGTAGATTGAATGGCCATTATTAGGTTTTTCTCTCACGGAATGGTTCACAATATTGATGAACTGTTAGCATTGAGGAAAACTAACGCAGGAAAATAAGCTGTTCTACCGATATTGGCTTATAGCTTGGTTATAGAGCCATCGGCGTATTTTATAGTGCCCCTTTTATGTTATGCACCAATAGCCTCGTAGACCCCTTATGAGCAATATTCAATCATTGACGTTATTTAATGTACCCTACGGTACATTACTTTAGTTGCTAACTTTTAATAACCAAGAGACTCATAATAATCAATTACTTTTCAGTTTTATTTTTTAGCGAAACTAGATAAAAAACGCTTAACAGGGGAGCAGAGCGTTAGCAATAACATTTTTTTATCTGGGGACGTTCCTCTTATTTTTCACATAGGTATTGAGAAATAACAAAAATTCATCGAATAAGTATAACAAAAATTCATCGAATAAGTAATTAATGATATAATTAAATAAAACTGACAGTGAGTAGGTACAACGGTTCGTTGGGTTCATTCATTCGTTCACGCACTCATTCGAATGGAAGCGCCGCCGGTGTCGATTGAATGGCTATTAACTTTTTTGTTTCGACTTCAAGCTTCCGCCGTGTTATTGAATGAGTTGAAAGGAAAACTATCGGATAATTTCACATGAGATAAATATTTCCGATCAGTGTTACTTTGAGGGTTATACATACACCACATATTTCTGATTAATACATATAATCAAAGATACTGAAATATTTGTACAGTAGGAACCTATTTATAGTCGCTGTGTGTAAATAAGCTTAAATGGCTGTCTATCTTCTCGCAGGATGAAAAGGCTCACAATAATGTAAACATAAAGACACCATAAGAAACTTTACGATAAGACAAAAAATAATATAAGGAAGTATTAGTTTGCATACAAAATCGAATAGGTTAGCATTTATACCATACGGAATTGACATCAACACTATGAAGTAACAAAAAATACATTAGGTATTTTACATTTAGGTCAGAGTTCAGGCATACATTTTCACGTTCTTGTATAGTGTTTAATAGAAAGTTAAACCTAAACGAAAAAAGCGTTCCTTTATTTACATGCATAAGTTATATCCTACAATTACGCAACGGTTCCGAAAGCGCGTTGTAAGAAAATGTGCAATTTACGTCCAATGTATCAAATGAACGAGCGAGAAATGTAAGCGAGTGCCTAATATTAAAATTCTTGAAGATAGCTCCCGGTCCGAAGTATGGAGTTATGCTAAGATGAAAGTTTCATTTTTACAATAAATTGTCCACGTTTTTACCAGGCGGAGAGTTTAGAGCCTTTTGTACAGTTAATATTATGTTAATACAAGTAATAGTGTAATAACGAATGAATGACTTATAATTTTGCTGTCGCAGAAAAAGTCATTAATTTCACGTTTACGTAAACAAACTTCTCTTACGCACGACGATAAAATTATCGCGCGGCACACGTCATCTCCACTGAGAATTTTTAATCTATAATCCTATATCCATTCTCAAATTCGTTGGCTTCGTAGATGAATGACCTACTATTCGCAAAATGACTCAAGCGTTTTTGAAACTATTCGCATTATACCGTATTCTGAAACTGCCATCATCGGTCAATACCTTATTTTACTAAGGACTTATTCGTACAAACTAGTTTTTACTTTTTTTTTCCCAGAAAACGGTTGCTGATAGATTCATGCCTTACGATACGAGTTTAGTTTTCAAATTGCATGTATTTCCAGTTTTAACAATCTCGAGCTTTTGACTTTAATAATAAGACTTGTAATATTATCTTAATAGTTTTATTTTGTTTTTTAATTGGTCAAATACCGGCTTTGATGACATTGACCTTCCACTGAATTAATGAAAGGTGACCGATGACGTAATACATCTCATTACTCTATCCAATCTGAGATGCAGCGTTCGTACCAAAGATTTTGCAATATAAAACTTAATAAAAGTTAAAAACTTAGATATGATCTACTTTACAAAGAGTCACAGTAGATAGAACATTTCGTTTGTTGACAAGTTATACATCCTGTAAAAAAGTTCATAGTCTCAATGCAATTTAGATTTTAATAAAAAATGTTTGCTAAATCATTGATTTTTAAGATGGCGGCCAAATATCGTTCGATACTCATGTTGGACTAGGGTCTAAATAAAATCACATCCTACACAAATGCAAGATCGACTTCTTTTTAACGTAACCTGTGCTATGTGTTATTAGTCAATAAAATTTTACCATTCTAACAGCATGAATTATGAAGCTTGACCGATTCTATTTGAGATGATCTCAAAAACATCAGCACGAGTGCGACTTTTGATACCTATTACTAAATGCGGCTCACGGCTTCACCTACAACAATCAGGTTGGGCATTGGTGGGTAATTACAGAGCTATTTATTTATACGCAGACAAACAGTTGCAATTGGTGGGCCAATTTTATATAAAGACGAGACTTCCACAAGGCAAAATTAAACTTGACCCACCGAAACACAAAAGCAGTGACCAGAAAAGCACGCTTAAATTAAATAAAAACATGTGAATTTTAAAGCAGTAACCGCAATGACTTAACGGTAATTAATAACTGTATTTATACTGTTTATAATTGCAGACGTATGATGATCCTCAGAGAGTAATAAAGATACTCAAAATATGCTAATCGTTTCGTCGTGAACACGAGAGTAACTTCGTTTGTATATAAAAGATACAGCTACTCGTATACTTCACGCATATAAAGTATGTTTCATATTATTGGTTTGTTTCTTTAAGTCAAATATACCAAGTCAGTTTTGACCTAGTTCTTCTATTCAATTAAAATTAAATTTTATATAATAGTCAATACAATATTGTAGTGAGTTATTGTGATGGACACGGAAGGTAGACAATGGAACTCTTTAGTGACGAATTTTGTTAAGTTTTCAGTGCCTAAATATAAGAATGAAAATTTGATTGGTTGGAAGTGAGCGCTGAACTTTAAAGTACAAGTATCACTAGAACTAATCATTAGCGCCCTTCTACAACTCAACAAGAAGGATACTCCAGCTAAATTGAGACACAACCAGGCAACCGCAAATCCCAGCGAGGTCTCTCGGAGCGAAACAATTTACCTACATTTACTCCCCGGTTAGTGCAATTAATCTTATTCATGCCGCCCGACCGCATCTGGCACCGGTCGAATATACTGCCCGGTGCCCATACTGGCAGTTCTGGCAGAATCGGGAATTCGCAATGTTTACGAGCATTTCTGGTTGTTAATTACATTACGTAGGATGTTATTTGGAGGGTTTGGTTAGTTTGTTTCTTTTCGTTGCTTGTTTTAAGGCGCTAATATAGGAGCGATTCATGTATTTTAGAAGATGAAAGTTACCTGGCCGGGCCGCGCGACACGCTGGCTCCGCGCTCACGGCAAGTCGAAAACGCTAATTCATAATTATTGTACTCTTACTAACGGCATCACGTGGCCTTAGCACAGATTACTAGATAGTTACTACGTAGGCTTTAGTCTGAAGCATTCAATTATTTCGACACTGTAATGACATGTCAGATTGGCCGAGCGGTCTGAGATGCTACGTTCCGTTCCTAAAGAATTATTACCGCCAGCATTACATAAATTATTACCTCCTTGACTATAATCCTATCAAATTTAGAATGCCGCACGAATTATTGGAGTCACACCTAAATAAGTTGTATTAAATTTATTTAGTGTTGGTCCCTTCTGGTATGCGCGTTTGTCAAGTCCATTTGATACAAGACATCCTCTTTAGTCCACTTCCATAATTTTCTTTTTGATATAAGTATATTTTGACAATGACAATGACGGAGTAAAAGATTTGTGCATTTAGCCAGTGTCAGGCATCCGTACTAAGATCATATAAATGCGAAACTGTGTGTGTGTGTTTGTTGGTTTTTTTTTTAGTTTTTGCCATCCTTTCACGTCTAAACGGCTCAATCAATCTTGACCAAGATTGGACCTATGAGATGGGTATAGGCTATTTTTCTTCAGAAAAAATAGGGATCTTAGAATCCAAATAAATAGGAGTTGAAAATTTATATGGGCAATTCATAATTTCTCAAGTAGGTGATCTGACACTTCATTATTTTAGGCTCTTGATAATATATAAAGGTTAAGACTAAGGATAGGGAAAAGGAAAGGGACAGGGACAGGGATAGAGATACAAAGACTTCAGTATTTATTTTCTAAACAGTTGCTTTTTCATATACGGATGAAGTCGCGCGTAAAAGCTAGTTTCAGTAAAGTTTACTGAATCGTGGCTATGACTGTAAATTTACTTTACCACGAGGTTGTAAAAATATGGAATACTATCTGTTTCCCGCGACTTCGTCTGCATTTAAATCGAATTCAGCTATAGTAAGAACACAATATGCGTGAACTTTGTATGCTATTGTAAATCAATCGGGCACGTCACGTCTCTGTCAATATCTCTATCCTCCTATTTCCTCATCGCTTTTTTCCCCAACTCCCAATATCTCATCTCCCATCCCTCATCCATCTCCGATCTCCCATCTCCTCATCTCTCCAGCTGCTGCTCTCCATCTCCCCATCTCCCCAGGTCCTCATCTTTCCTTCTCCCATATACCTACCAAATTTCATTTTCATTTTTGTTGTCTCTCTATACCTAATATCATCGAAATCGGTCCAGCCGTTTAGCCATAAAAAGTAACAAACAAACAAACATACAAATAAACAGACAAACAGAGAAACAGTGTTACTTTCGAATTTACAGTATAATATTTGACAGTGACTAATTGCACAAATCGTGCGAAGCAAAAACATTGAAAAAACTGGCTCATAGCTGAGCAGAAAGATTACTGGAAGTGTGCTAAAAATAAAACGTCAGAATATGCATCCGCCAGATCCGCCATTATGGAAAACGGAAGTTCACTACATCTTCATTTTAATATACAATCATAATCTGCTCCTTTGATTAACTCCAAACTATCATAAGAAATCCCAGTTTTATTTAAGTGAACAGTCTAAAAACGCGTTTTTGCTGCTAATTTCAGTTACAGGTGGTGCAAGAATAGTCATATTAGCCATTATTCTTTACACACAATGGAGAATAAATACAAAGTAATAAAGGTTATAATAAAAGTTTAGTAATCGTCGAAGGAAGTCATTTACGGCAACTAAGTAAATAAACCAGTTGTATACCATGTAGAGATTCTGTTTGCTTTATTTTTTTGGAGAACAAACAGTAAATTCGACGAGAAAGTTTTGAGGAACAGCGACATACGTCCTCTCTCTGAAACGCCGTAGCGGGTACTGAGCCGCCTAGTACGCGCTCAAACTGATCATATTCTCGTCGTTTTTATTAATTTAGAAGAACGGAATCGATTCAGTTCATTGGAAAATTCAAATTTCATTGGAAAATAAAATTGCCTTTTTTATGGTTCCAAAAAATATGATAGTTGTCGCTGAAAATGTTGAGCATTATGTGACGAACGATTTTTTTCGGGTCCTTTCTCGTGAATTTTTTTTTCAAGATACTAGACAACTTTAGTCCAATATTATTGATTTATTAGCTAACTGAAACACTTGGCTATACACTGTATTTTTTCTGGCTTATAAATATTTGTAATTACAGCTTAACTTTTTGACAAAAAACCGTCCATTTTACGGAAGCTCGCTGCCTACAGGTCCTTAAGGCTTGTATTTCTTTCTGATGTTTCTGTATCTCTTGTTTTTGTATTTCTTTTCCGAGTATTGCAATGCACTGTTTGCCTATTGGTATTGTTATCATTGTTATCCTTGTAAGCTTTGCCCTTGTCTTGACCAGCCAGTAGTGGTTAGTCTAACTTTTATACAGAAAAATGGAATATCCTAGGTAATATTACGGACACTTTCTGTGCTAGAGTAGTATTTTATCTACAATGGTTTGTGAGAATATTATACATATCTTCAACATTTTTGGATTAAGGCGTTCTATATATCAGTTCATGTTATTAGCAGTCTTTATGAGACAACTTTTGAAATTAATCGTTTCTAACTAATTAAATAAACATGTTGCACGTTAATGGGGTACGTCTTAGCCCGCCTCCTGTCGAAATTTGTAACACGTTCCCTCTTAATGAACCTCCCGACCGGTTAATTTATGTTCAAATTAACTTACATAATTGTTTACACTCCACTAAGCGTGAACATAAACATTTTGTTGACACACTGTCTTGTCTAACTTTTTTAATAAGTAATTTTACAATCTTAGCTTTTTACAAACATTCATATAAACTCACTGTGTTACTTTGTTACATGTCAAGTCAGTATTGACTCGATTTTGTTGATCAATCAGGTTGAAATTTTGTACGAATATCAAGTTTGGCTGTCAGTAGCAGCGCGGCGTTGTCATGTACAGCTGATCTGATTATATACATGAAGACAGCTGAAATCTAATGAAAATATAAAAAATATGTAAGTACACATTAAATACATCAATTTCCCAGTTACCATCCGCCAGTTCCGAGCTCTTGGAATACATTAACGTTTCAGAACCAATTTCCTTTCTGTCCCATTTCCAGTCGGTTAAACGCGCCGCGGAATGATTGGTTAAACAGGAGCAGTTATTTGAAATACGTCGCTTCTGAAGTTATAGTTTGTCTATTGAGTCGTGAAAGGTAAAATATTGAGAATGCATAATTTGGAGGAATAGTTCGCTCTCAAGTTCTAGTCAGTTCAGTTGTGAGAGGCGCGGAGGATGTACTGGGACGGGGTTAACGCGCGATAGTAACTAGGTAATCTAGCCCTGTAACGTTAGTCGTTACCACCAATTTTTTTTCACTCGACCTTTGTTGAGAGACCTCGAAACTCCCCCCAAAAGTTCCTCATATTTGGTATCGTTAGTTGAACTTTCGAGGTTTCTCGGTACTACTCCATTTTATCACAAATGATAAGCAAGCGGCTTCGTGGAATCTTCAAAGTACGTCGCGAGGTATCTTGAGCTGACAGATGGTTTGTTTCCTACGTACGAGGATTATTGTCAAGGAATAACCGAGTGAAGGAAATTATGCCAACTAACGATACCAAAACAGGCAAGTGACGTTGAGTGGAGGGCAACAAACTTGGAGGTAACGATTAACGATACGGGGGTAGGCATATATTACCTATGAGGAGCACTATCTACCACCCTCACCCGTCCCGCCGCTTTAACTAGGCCTGGTTTCAAGGACCTAGTAACTGGCAGATAGTGAAGGACATGCAGTTACTCGCCGGCACTGAGTCCGTGACGACAAAGCTGAGCAAGCTCCAGCCGGCCAGTTACTGACGATCGGCTACTTTCTGTTTATTTTTTTTCTTATTAGTGCTAATGGGGTTTCAGCAGAAAGAAAACACCTCGCCATTCAGATTTTTAATGCAAATGCAAATTCAATCCTTTCTTGCCTCTTCCATTATCCTCCAAGGATAGTACTGAGTAATAACCTGAAGCTCCGCAATATCCTAGTCTAAAGGTTCGTTCTATAAAATTTCCTTTGTATAACGCCGGTCGCCACTTTTATTCATAACAAGCTGTTACTCGCGATGTCGTTTGCGGAAGTATTTATTATAGAATAGAATAGAATAGAAAATACTTTATTGCACACCAGTTATAAAAATACACAAAGTATTACAGAAGGAGCTTTATCTAAATCTAACGTATAATGGGCGGACTTATCGCTAAAAGCGATCTCTTCCAGTCAACCTTTGGATGAAGAGAGATAATGGTGAGTCAGAGGTTGTCGGTAATGTCGGTGTATTATATTGATATTACTAGCTGATACCCGCAACTTCGTTCGCATTTTTAAAATGTAAACTGTTTACAAAATCAACTGATGTCGCGGGGAACAGCTAGGTAATAATATATCTGTCTCTTTCTCTCTCCCTTTTCCTCTATCTTTCTCCCTCTCTAGCTCTCTTTCTATCTTTATCCCTCTTTCGCTCTTTCTATCTCTCGTCCTCTACCTCTATCTCTTTCCCTCTCCTTATATCTCTATATCTTTCCCTATCTTTCTGTCATTAATATCCCTCTCCACTCTCAATCTTTCGCCTTCAATTTCTTTCACCCTCTCCGTCTATATCTCTCCCTTTCCCTCCTTCACTCACTCCCTCTCCCTCTACTTCTATATATTTCGCTCTCAATCTCTCTTTCTCCCCCCCTCTCCCTATTTCCCTCCACTCTCCCCTCCTTCTACCCCCACTCTCCCCTCTTTCTCCCCCCACTCTCCCCTCTTTCTCTCACCACTCTCCCCTCTTTCTCTCCCCACTCCCCCTCTTTCTCCTCCCGCTCTCCCCTCTTTCTCCCCCACACTACCCTCAATCTCCCCGCTCTCCCCTCTCTTTCTCCCCACTCTACCCTCTTTCTCACCCCACTCTCCCCTCTTTCTCCCCCTACTCAACCGTCCAAATCCCCGCTCTCTCCTCTCTGTCTCCCCACTCTACCCTCTTTCTCTCCCCACTCTACCCTCTTTCTCTCCCCACTCTACCCTCTTTCTCACCCCACTCTCCCGTCTTTCTCACCCCACTCTCCCTTCTTTCTCCCCCCACTCTACCCTCTTTCTCCCCGTTCTCCCCTCTCTTTCTCCCCACTCTACCATCTTTCTCACCCCAATTTTCCCACTCTCCCTTCTTTCTCCCCCACTCTCCCCTCTTTCCCCCCACTCTCCCCTATTTCTCCCCCCGCTCTCGCCTCTTTCTCCCCCACTCTCCCCTCTTTCTCCCTCCTCCACTCTCCCCTGTTTCTCCCCGCTCTCCCCTCTATTTCTCCCCACTTTTCCCTCTTCTCCCCTCAATCTACCATCTACTCCCCCTTTCCCCCCACTCTCCCCCTTTCTTCCTCCACTCTGCCCTCTTTCTCCCCCCACTCTCCCCTTTTCTCCCCCACTCTCCCCTCTTTCTTCCCCCACTCTCCCCTCTTTCTCACCCCACTCTCCCCTCTTTCTCACTCCACTCTCCCCTATTTCTCACCCCACTCTCCTCTCTTTCTCCCCCCACTCTCCCCTCTCTCTCAACCCACTCTCCTCTCTTTCTCCCCCCACTCTCCCCTCTTTCTCCCCCCACTATCTCCTCTTTCTCCCCCACTCTCCCCTCTTTCTCCCCGCGCTCCCCTCTCTTTCCCCCCACTCTACCCTCTTTCTGTCCACTCTACCATCTACTCCCCTTTTCCCCCCACTCTCCCCTTTTTCCCCACTCTCCCCCTTCCCCCCCACTCTCCCCATCACCTCCCCCGAACTCTCCCCCTCTCCTCCCATCGCACTCTCCCCCTTTAAATTACGATCCGTTCAGCCGTTTATTGTGGTCCGTTGGGGGTGCATCTAAAGAATACTTCATAATTTCAACCCCCTTATTTTTCCCCCTTTAGGGATGATTTAGCAAAAAGGTGGAAACCCGTATTTATTTATTTCTTACCAAAAGCCTAAATAAGAATTTTCAGATCCCTAACTTGAAGAATTATGGATTCCCCATACAAACTTTCAACCCCTATTTCATCCCCTTCGAGATTGTTTTTTGAGACAAAAGATAGCCTATGTCCGTCTCATAGGTCCAATCTACCCCTATACCAAATTTCATCGAAATCGGTTCAGCCGTTTAGCCGTGAAAAGGTAACAAACAAACAAACAGACAAACAGATATACAGATAAACAGATAAACAGAGTTACTTTCAGATTTATAATATTAGTATGGATAAGGCATATAAAAAGTATTTTTTATTAATAGTTAAAATATGAAACGGTGAAAATCACATTGCAAATAGTTTAGCCGTTTTCACGTGCTGTGAAAACAAGCATACAGAGCTTCGATACCCATAACCAGACACCATTAAAAACAAGTTTTATTTCTTGTTAGCTTTTAAGGTGTCATAGAACAATGTATTTCATATATCTTCGGTGTATATACTTTTGTCCTTAATTTCTTTATTCAAAGTATATATCCCGATAAAGGCAAACTAATTAATTTGTCAAATATTCTATCCAGGGTGGCACGTTATACGAAGCCAATTAACGAACCATTCAATTAATTTGTAAACGTTGTTAGGGTTCGCAATTTCATGAAAAACATGGCAGGGTTTTTTTTTGCATAAACAGTCACTCTGATCTAGGGACATTATTCGCCCTAGGTAACTATAGTTTGTGAATGTCCTTCTAGGTCTGCCTCTTCCTCTCTTCCCTTCTACCTTCCTTCTTCGGCAAGAGCTATGCTCTTAAATAAGAAGAAGAAGAACTATAGTTTGAGTTTTGAGTAATGTCAACTGATGAAAAATGTTGTAAACTCAAAATAGGAGTAAGCTGCTAATAATTAATGTCTGAAATAAACAGCAAAAACGCAGGAAATATGCCTCTTGTTATTTCAATGTTCCCGTAGTAGTAGTACTCGTACGGTATGACTCCATTCAATTCTGTGAACTGTAAAGCTGTGATGAAGTACTTTGAGTGGGCGCGTGCTTAAATTATTTTCCAAGAATTCAGTCGCTTCGATGCTTTTAGCTTCTTACAACATCTATTAAAAGCAACTATATTGAAAAACAGCTATATTTAGAGGTAAGATAGACCAGACATTTTCAACAGGCCTATTTTTAGATTTTATGGTTTGCTTTTTACCTACAGCATTGTACAATATTGGTCATCAGGACTGTTTTTAAAGGATCTGTTGATTATAAGTAACCCTTTATTCGTTATCTGGGGGCACGGCAGTGCCCCCGCCAAGTCGAGCAAAACAAAAGGCACGGCCGTACTATCCTTTTCTCGAAGCGATTCGGGCCATTTTCGACCCCCTGTAACTTCGTTATGGATAAAACTAGAAGCCTAAATTTTTAGTGACCAAGAGGGCATCACGTTTACAGATAATAATACAAATTACATCAAATTTGAACCAGTAGTTTAAGAATTATTGCAAGTCAAAGTTCCTTAATTTTGCTTCCCACTGACTGACTCACCGATCATCAAAATTCTAAGGTACTTCTAGCCATCCCACAAGTTTAAAATTTTGAATATAGCTATTGTTTAGCCTATAAACCAAGGAAAAATTCTGACATTCCATAATTTTCATCCCGTTTTCTAGATATATAATCTGCATAAATAACTTTGTATTCCCATATAAATCCCATTAAATTGTATGTGATTACAAAGTTACAAAGTTTTACAAAGTTTTACAGTTCATAATTAGACTTCATTGAAATTGAATGAAATGGGTAACAGGGGTTAAAAATGAGAAATGGCTGCGAGAAATTCGACAGTTGAGCGCTTTTTAAAAACTTCCACTATAGGTAACCTACCTACACTTTTATAGGTCGAACAAATTCGTTACCTAGGTATATTCAAATAGGTACCTAGGTACCTTATACCTAATACGCATCTGTGGACACGCAAAGACACTCGTCCATGATAATCTATGAGCATGACCTATGTCGGCCCCGGCCTAACAGGCGCGGGGCGCGCGTTTATACGTGTTTCGCAAAAAAACGAAATAAAGAAAGAAAACCTACAAAAAGAAATGAGATCCCATCAAAAACATTACATGTACAAAAATGCACAAGTCTCGCAACGCAGTTTATCTGCCGTAAAAAGTTGTGAGATCGAATGTAAACCAAGTCGGTTAATTTCAATACCTACCTATACCTATCTATGGGAGCAGTTATATCTTTATTTTTTTAGTAAATAGAGTGTCTTGGCAATTGTACACGGCAGCATAATCTACTAGGCAATCTAAATATAGTCTTCCGTATAGGTGTACTTTCAAACAAAATCAAGCACAAAGCGCTTACCATAGATTTATGTTGCCGTGTGCAATTGCCAAGTCACTTTATTTACTAAAGAAATAAAGATATAACTGCTCCCATAGATAGGTAGCATTGAAATTAACCGACTTGGTTTACATTCGATCTCACAACTTTTTACGGCAGATAAACTGCGTTGCGAGACTTGTGCATTTTTGTACATGTAATGTTTTTGATGGGTACAAGTTCCTCTATTATCTAGAAAGTAGCTCTGATTATGCCCAGATCTCTTAGGCCGTGATCGATAAACGTAACTAAGCAGTTGCTAGGCTTAAAGTGTTCCAATCGCCGCTTTTCCTTATTTTTAGACAACAACCTGTATATTCTATCAGTCTGTTTTACTTACCCCCAGTTTCTGAAACGTCAGTCAGCGTTGACAACAGATTAATTATATTGCCATCCTTGTCATTTGTTTGTAGTCAGATAGAGGCAACGATAGTTTTAATCTACTGTCAACGCCAACAAACGTTCTAGAAACCGGGGGTTAGCGCGGTGCCGTAGCTAGTGTTGTCAGTGTGCTCAAGTGCATTCTCGTGTTTTCTCTCCGGTGTCCGTCCACTTAATATCAATTTGTCGGAATTGGCGTTTATAGGACGGAATTGACTATTGAGGGATAAGTGTTCTTCCGGCTTCTATGTTGTTAATTTACGCCATACGAATTCGAATCGTCGACTGTTTTGCGAATGTAAAACCTTAGCGTTCTGATTCTTTATGATCAGTAGGGCAATTCTGGTAATGTAATATGTTCAAAATCTAGTTCCGATCAACTTATAATCTCATTAAAGTCTAAAAATGGTATTCTCGTAACTTGAAAAGTGACATTTAACGTTCGCTTGATCGAAATGATATCGTAATGTAACCGAACGCTAAAATGGTATTCTAGTAACAAAAATGAGTTGAAGTTATATGTCATAGACAATGTGGGTTGACTTAACTGTAACTAGATCGTAAGTTGATTATACCGAGATGAAGTTGTAAATTTATGGGAGCAGAATACCAATTCTCAGTCTAGTCATAATCCAATCACATTTCGGTCAACTTTCGTTCAACTTTTTGTGTAATTACGAGAATTGACACCCTGTTCTCATATGGATATTGAAGTAAACTGCACAATTTGATCTGACAATTAAAAATGTTAACTTTAGTCGGAGCCAACGCAATAATCAATTCGGTGCATACGGAAAATATATTTTTTTAAATTTAGCTCTGTCGATGATTCACAAGATTCTATTCACAAACTACAAATTAATCTATTACAAATCCAATAGGTATTATTTCCCATTCCAGTGAAATCTATTACGTGCCGAAATCCGTCGTTTCGAAGCCCTTGCCAAAACATTTGAATATTCATTCGCCCTGTTCCCCGCGCAGACGAACTGGGCGTTGGAATCATTTTGCATTCATGTAAAACTGTTTCAGACTCACGTTTTTTCCCAACCACATATAGTATTCTATCGGGTAGAACCAACAGCGCTTTGAAAAATTAAAGTGCTGTATGCAAACATTAATATTGTTCTGCCTTTCTGCTTTAGCACAGCCAGAGAAGAGCGACATAACTCTGAAACTCTGAACACATTCAGTTGTGAGCCACTTTTTAATGGTACAACCCCGCAAGAAGTTGTTGACCCACATTAAAACTTTTATAACATGAGCGGGTCTTTGAGAGACCGCAAATCTATTTTCTTTTATCAAGTTGTCCCTCGCGTTTTCTACATCACCGAACTTTACGGTCTCGGATACATTCCCGGTCCGTAATTGCAAACTTTAAAGAGTCCTATGTACGCCACTAATATAAAAATTCTGAACCTGTGCCACGTCATACAAAACTACAAATTCAAAAGCGACGTCTCGTGTGCTACATAAATATACGGTGTACAGTCTTTAGCTTTGATAAATATACTTAAAGTTTTATGTTAAGGTGAGACCTCTTTGAAACATAAACCGCACTAAAAGATTTAGTAATTAAATCTCGCGGGCGTTGGCTGTTGGCATAATCTCTTAGGTAATTTCAAGCACGATGCGGACCACAGTTTGTTTTCACTCCACAATAGCTTTAAGTCCCCATTTAATTATCTCAGCAGCTTTATAAAGCGACTCCGTTTCACTTAATATCCAGTAATTAGCGCTTCAAGCGCTCGTGCGGGTAGTGGAACTCTGCGCACCTCTGAACAAAAGCGGTCGACCACTGTGTGCACCACTAATAGAAATTGCCACTAAGAAGAATTTTCCATGTGTCAATATATTATGCACAAATATTTATATTAGCAAACATCAGTCTCCTTACCCGTTAACGTGCATCAACTCTCTCTGTTTTGGTATTTTAGTTGAGTTTACTGACCACTTGCCATAATACTTTTATGATATTATGGCTTCACGATTTACGCTAATCGATTCCACTGGTTGTACAAACCGGGTCACGCCTGGAGCCAATCTAGAAACGTCAGTATGCCCTTTGTGGTACGGCCCATCAACTACACCGCTACAGTGGGCTTTAATCAATCCGTTGGACTGTTTGCTCGGCTTTGTCCAACCAAGGGCCGGGGCAAACGCGTAAACGGACCTTTTGTCATACGCCTAGGTTTACTACTGTTTGCTTATCTGATGTAATGTAAAATTCTCATTTAGATTTTGCGCAAGTGGATAACATACTCTGCTACTGTTGGTGTTAATGAATAATCAGGATTGTTTGCATATGGATTTTCGGATTCCTGGTACGGGTTGTGGGTAAAATTGGTTTGCCGGTAATTGTCAAGGGGTTTGTTAATACACTCAACGGTAAACAAACAATCATAAATATATGCACTAATTAACCGGTAATGATGGGTGAAGGGAGTGCAATTGACCGAACGGCAAACGGCTCGACAAGCAGTTGAAATGCACGAAGTGAAATAGATTGTTATTAAAAACTGATAAAAAAGCTTCGTATTAGCCATGATTGCAGTGATATAGGTAGGTACTTGAAAATATTATTATGTAAACTCGTATGACGTGTGTACTGTCTCCATCGCTATATATCGATACGGCACGGACCAGCGAGCAGTAAATGTCACAATAAACGATATGAACGCACTGAACGCCTCTACAACACGACTCGAACAGATCTTTATTGGAAAACTGCTGTTTGAGAACACGCTGTATATTAGCTGTGATATAAGCAATATAGCTAACAAAACACGAAATGTCGAGAAGGAACAGGCCTGGGCTCACTTTACGTTCCGAGTCTGTGCGATTATCTTGATCGTCTCCACTTTAAACCCCTAATGCAGAACCCTATAATTATATCGGGCTGGTACATTTGACGTTTCCTTAATTACTTTGCTGTACTGCCTGAACATAAGCTACATACAAAACGCCTACGCATTTAGCTGGCGCGTTGCCATGTATAATGGCGAAAACTTCCAAATATTACTTCCTGAGACCTCACCCGCTACAGCGACTCTTGGGCGGAATACTGCTTGAAATTGACTTGCATTGGAACTAATCCAACTTTTACAACCACGTAACGTGACAACGTGAATGCTAGGTTTGGAAACCAGGACATACATTTGTTTTGCACG
Organism: Hylaea fasciaria; assembly: GCA_905147375.1. Taxonomy (NCBI): domain Eukaryota; kingdom Metazoa; phylum Arthropoda; class Insecta; order Lepidoptera; family Geometridae; genus Hylaea; species Hylaea fasciaria. Next base: position 10,928,866 of record LR990193.1, on the reverse strand, counting down.
TTGTATGTGCAGCTTCTACATAGGTTGAAGCCCTTATGTCTTCCTGTTTGTGTTTATTTTCGTCAAATAATATATTTGGTTAAGTTATGCTTTCACGTGGGAAAGCCCTTATTTAACACTGTTAAAATTTTTGCCACCGCCTAATTGGGTACCTACTCGTACTACTCTAAGTATACAAGAAAAGTGCGTTATTTGATCATAATAAGTGTAACAATAGATACAAAACGGCTTGGAAGACGTAAATCCATATCAATTTAACTAATAATATTCATACAACAAGTTATATTTAGCAGTTAACTAATCAATAAAAGTCAGGGAGAGTAGCCACTAACGATCACTCTTGGTTAAGAAACTGCGATCTCTGAGATCCACTTCTTGATAATTGCTCACGATGAAAGAGAAGGAGTGAAGCACTTCAATGATATTGCTTCGCAGATAAATAATGAAAATGTTTTTCTTCTAAGGGGGCAGTCTGTTATTAACGCCCTTTAAAGTTGTAATTTGAGACGAGGCAGTAAGGCTGAACCTGGGCCTTTGTAGATACAGGAAAATGACCTTACAAAACCGCCCATTACTTTCAGAGCAATTCCAGGCTTGAAAAATTTCAACTCAATTAAACAACGGTAAAAGGGCCAAACATTTGCTAAATTTTACAACTAACGTTGTGAGTTACTTACCTAGCTAAATGAAAGCCCATACAAATATAAGGTTAACAAGAAAACCAATTCTATTCATATTCTCGTAACACTCACTGATAGTAGAGTGTGTCTCAGTAACTCAGTACGAGTAATCTGAACTATAGTAATAATACGAGTACAAGCCAAAGTAAGTATGTACTACCTTTTGTGAACCGCCTCACCTAATATAATACAATTTCAGAAAGGCCTCCCTCTAATCATACAGAGTAATCCCCAGTAATGCCTTCATCGTCGAGAGAGCGGTGAACCTCTATCCAGGTGAAACCTTACCCGAGCCTCCCCAGGGGAGATTAACCTTTTGAATAGCAAAGTCGGTTGCTGACGACAACAACAAATCGTGTCGTCTGCCAACGAGGCCGGCGGCAAGTCATCAAAATGATTTATCTACTGCTTTAAAATACTATATTAATGCATTAAAATGAAATAAAGCCAAGTCAAAATATAAAACGATCAGTGGCCACAAGTAGAACCGGCAACCGCAATAGCATTAACGAAAGTTTCCGGATATATTTACAAGAGCAGAAAAGCTTAGTTAACCGATTTATGCGCCATTATGCAGGGTCTCTCTCTACCCTTAATATTAGTCACGTAGCTATAAACACTGGTTTGTTGTAACTAGTCTATTTATGGCACCACTGAGCTCAACGTTCTATGTGCTGATATCGCACTTAAACCCACCAGCACGAAATTGCTGAATTATCCGCTAAGTATCTTTTGGGGTTGGAAGAAGGCGTGAACTGGTCTTGAAACGTGACCACCTCAAGATAAGACCCCTTTGAAATATTTATGATGCTACGTGAAGAGATTATATTACTGCAGTGCAGTTACTTTAGACAAACATTGGAAGAACAAACTTGAGCTCTTAATTCTCAGCGGCCACTTCAGAAGCCATTGAAAAGCTTGCCGTCTTGTGACACCAGAAACCCGCAAAACCTTTGACAAACGACAAACGATTCTCAATAGTGGTATTAGAGTCTAAAATAATATGCATTGGAGATTGTGTTCAATTCTGGTATATATTATGGTGAATAAGTTCTGTAATTATTTCATTAGATTCGTAAATAACACATTGAATAAGCCAACAACGTACTTCCACATTAATATTCCGCGTTCATAACATCTGTTTACCATTATGTTCACTTCATAATAAAGCTATTGTACGCTTTACAATTGACGTACAAATATTCTCGAATAAGCACCCACCCAGCATCTTTGTTTTGTAAAGTAACTAGAAGCCTGGTATCAACTGAAAGTGACCCGCCTCGCTTTCAACGGAGGCTTATTACTGAACTCTCGGCATAAATTTTCATTCACAATGAATACAGTAACTTTACAAACCGCGAGAAGGCATAATGTAGCTTTCGGTGCCGATAGAAATGCTAATGTTTTCAACAACTCGTAGCTAGTGCTACGAAGTTGCTACGACACGCCTACGACGTAGCAAGTGTAATAAAAGTTCCAGTAAGGCTAGAAAAAAATATTTCCTGTTCATAATCGTCTAATTTCGAGCAGCGAAGCAGTAACGATGTATAAAAAAACTGGTTCAATTTCGTAAGATAGTTTCAAACTGGTTCAATTAATTATTGCACTCGAGAGGAAGTGGCTGCCAGCATTAAACGGGGGCAGGAACGGGAATGAGAACAAAGAGTGCTCGCCTGCGTCCGAGTGACCTAAAACCAGCTGCAGGTGTTGTTTTGCGTTTGGTACTTGCATAAGGTATACGGAAAATATATGGAGAAAAACTAATTTCATTTTGAAGTTTACCAAGTATCCAAGTTGAAGCTCTTGTAACAAGCTTTTACTCATCACTTAGGTCTTGCAAGTTTAACGTTATTCTATTTAGTTAACATTTTGCATGACTATCAATTCCGATACAATTTAATGAAAACAGCTAGCTGCTGATTAATAGACGCAGAACATAGACAATGGAATTCTTCATTTTGTTCAGTTTGCAGTACCGATTACGAGATTTTTTTAAATTTAGGGGTATCAGTTTTCTATTCTTCAACCATTGTGTTTTGAGTCCATAATATTTTTGGGTTGAAATATGATGGTGATAAAATTATTCACCTGGATAGACAAGGAAGATACGGTCTCGCTGCCCTGATTGCGTGCGACTAAAGGCCCCATGTCTTGTTTCCCTACCAGTCATTTGCCAGTACAATTATGGCCTCTCTTGCAGACTTAAACAGATTATACTCAATACATAAAAAAGTTAATCTTCCGGAAAATGAAAAACGCTCCACTCTCTTAACTTTGTCAGCTTTGAGTTTAAACTATCTGATGTTTGCGCTCGTTAATTGTTAGAGGTGCGACTGTAGGAGTGGAACCCGAAGCGTTTCATTCGATGAACGACCCGGCTGCGACCTCATTCGCGTTCATGGAGTGTTTGTTCGATTCGTTCCCGATAGTATTTTCTTTTTGTTGTACTCTAATCCTGTGATAACTGAATCAAAAATCGTGTGCCATTTGATTTTTGATTTTACAGTGTGATGACTAGCTAGCTTCGTCTCTAGGCTTTTCAAATTTTTTCCTATGTTAATGATTCCGCAGACGTTATAATTATTATGTAATATGTTTATATGCTAAGTATGAGAGTATCTATTTTGCTGTCGTTGAAGGCCTATGCTGCAAAAGTCAGCCCGACTGATGAAGTTACTAATTGTATCCAACCGGCAAGGTAATATTTCTAGTGAAATTAACGGAATTAAAAAATCATTGTCTCAGGATGACGAGAGTCGTGCATTGCTATGAAAGATTTTGCCATATAAAGTTCTCAGTAGGTATCTTTATAATAGTCATAGGCTGGCGCGGTTTTGACTACTTATTCGCGCTCCAGATAGCATAGAAATTTTGAAGGATCACTCATATGGAATGAATCTCAGAGTTTAGGCGCTCCGTCTCAAGTACTCCCTGGTTCAGACGTAGCGTCCTTAGCGTGTGATTAAATTTCCCGAGCTTAAACTAACGGCTTATGTAGGTAGTTGAAACACTTTCTCAAGTTCATTTGGCTTAATTGTTTGCTGTTCTAGACAGTCTGAAACATGTGAGTGTTGTTATATCCTTCCTTACTCTTAACTTAGTTTATAGCAAGTGTGACTTTTAACGATACTGCCATGCTTTCGTCTTTGTCGTGGACCCTTATTCCGTAATTAAAGTTTAACGCTGGCCGTTACTGAGAGTGGTGTTCGGGCTGATGATAGAGTTCCCTATGGTAACGTGTCGTATCTAACACATTGAACCAATACCAGCGATAATAACAAGCCTGAAGTCAAGAAAAACGTGCAGACGAATATAGTACTACAGTAAATAGGTGCTAAAGCACTATCTCCAATAACCTGCAGTGCAAATAAGACGTAATTCCTTGCTTCCACACGGAACGGGCCTCGGGCCTGATTTATGTGTTTGTGACAATGAAGCTGATGGGTAAAATTGAGGTGTTGGAAAAGTGCCAGGGAAGCTTTGAAGTAACAGTGAGGGGCACTCATCTTTACTGTTGCAATGTGGAGATGTGTGCATGAGCTGAATCTTTTCAGGATAGATAAAACTGTTTTAAAAATGAACTGCTGCCTACATTTGGGACACCACTCGTTTATAATGTAATAAATAAAATAATCCTTTAATACATTATTATTGAGGATAAGAATTTTATTTGTTCCATACTCAGGGAAAGGATACCTGAATTATGTTACCACCATTTAATTATACCCGTCGGTGAAAAGTATAATTTAATATTAATCACGGATCTATAAAATCAGTTGACGATACAAATGTTTATTCAATTTCTGACGAACATAATTAATTGTCAGCGCTATTGAAATTGGTCGAGTTCCGCAAATATTAATTGATTATATTATTTGCGGAATAATTTAAATGTGCGGTTTGATAAAATCAAATAACTCCACATAATAAGTATAGTTCGTGGTCTTGTCTATCGAGAACAGAGTTTAATATTCTGTCAAAAAGTTAGCACGTTTTAAGTACCATGTTTGTATCAATTCACTTTCTTGTTCATCCGTTAGTCTGTTATTCCGGGTGGAATCTTGTAATTCAAATTTCGAACGATTCCCATTTACGAGTAGCTATCCTACTGAAACTTTCAGGGTAGCTCACAACTTATTTTGATTACCAAATATACTTGATAGCTAAGCTCGTAATCATGAAATGCACTAAACCTGACTATCGAACTAAACCACTCGACAAAAGCAATACGTCTCCCAAGCGGAATAGTTTTATTCCACAATAAAACTTGACATCCCTTTACAGATTGCATGGGGAGAGTTATAGCGTGTTCCATGTGACGGTGTCCCACACTATTTCATGGGATTCTCATGTTTAAGCTTTTCTTTTGGCGTAGCTTTTATTCCTTTTGTAAGAATGGTAGGAACATTTGGTCGTATCGTCGTTCCTTGTATGAGTTTTGTGTTGAGCTAAGTATAACTCACTGTATTGAATCTGTAACATCTGGGCCCTTCAAAGTTGTATGAAATTGTTTCTATTCACTGTTTTGAGACTATGTATTTTCAATACAAAAACGGTGTGTATATTGGAGGTCGCTGAGAGCAGTTGCCACCTGTCGCCTCGCCTAATGATGCCATCAATTCGCACCTTCTCTGTCATCGATGGCAAATTACCTATTGTTTCTGTGCTGGAAAATGTATATACCAACTATGGTATTCATTATGATTTCATCGTTTCGAGCAGGTCTAGAATTCGAAACAACGCGCTGAAACTGATGGGGCTAAAACGTCATATTTGATGGTAGATCTCATTTTGCTACCCTGTCCGTTGAGTGACCCAATATTTAGTTATCTTTTAATTGACGTTTATAAAGATTCGCTCTCGAAGTGCCAGGTGGTAGTCAGTAAGACACAATGAATTTCTATGAGCTCAATGACAAGTCGAAATAAAAAATAAAAAAATTGGAAATGTATCGTCATGACGAAAAAACAGTACCGAAATACCTACTTGAATACAGAAAACATCGTCGTGTATCGTTTCGGATACAAGAAGCCCCAGGTGGCAGCTGTTGGGTAATGTCGCCATCAATCCGCCATCGATGGGAAATCACATATTGTTTCAGAGTCGGCATATTGTATTTTTCCATTTGGAAGTTTGGAACACACGCTGAGCGTTCCGAGATTTGAACGATGGGAAATTGAGACGTCGGGATCTTCTGTGGCGTCAAAATAGGCCATATTATATGTCTTCGTAATATTATTATGTATAGAGCATTTGCCTATGTTGAACTTCTCAACATTGAGTTCCGTTTTCAGAAGAGCTTCTTGTTACTTTCTATTCACCGGTTCCTATATTTTCTTAGAAAATAACGCGTTTCTGTCAACAACACACACGTGCAAAATTTACGACATATTAATATGTGATGTTATTTTCTCTTGAACAAAACAGCCTATAAAACACAAGACCCGCCCGCTCAAGAGACAAACCCCGCTGTGCCATGTAGTAACGGTATACAAGAACAGAGGTAAACAGGTTTACTGGCACGTCGCAGCGAACACGGTCTAATAAAGGCTTTAATACCCAACTTGCGGGACTGTACACTCGACATGCTGTGTAATTCCCACGCCCCTGTGACGTACTCCACGAGGCATGTAGAATATTGTAGAACATGATACCTAACATGCTTAGTATGCACGTTCAACGCTGAACTTTACGCCTCTAGTATATAAGGCTCAAACTGGAGCAGTGTCAACTTCCTGCCAACAACTGTCCTGGCTGCCACAGTGTGGCAATTTTCAGAGTCGATTAGCGATACCCGAACTTCGGATATTCTTGACGTTTTTCGATTTAATGTGTCTCTATTTATTTATGATCGGAGATGAGAATTGACGATATCGACGAAGTTTGTGGGTAAACATAAACCGTTAGAGGGGCTTTAAATGTCACGGCAACCGAGTTAGTTTGATATCGTCATGAAGAGAAACTTTCTTAGATAAAGTCCATAACTATAACACTAAATTGTTCTCAAACCCAGTTTCATGTCGGTATTCCACATACCCGTTACTATAGAACTAATAAAGGTGATAATCACTTAAAGCAATAGCTTCTACGACTCTAGGATATTGCGACAACAGATTTAACTATAGGACTCTAAACCTACAGCTTTGGATCTGTCCCGAATCTAAATTGCGCTGTGAGGCTTATGGAGCGCGCGCCTTGTTCCTTGTTCTTGTTACCGAAATGTTGCCGACTCGAATCGGGTAGCTGCGAAATCAGCTGCGCTGTCAGGCTGACAACGAGCTGGTGGCTTATGCATTTCCCGTAACCATGAACTGTCGCATAGTTTTGCCGCAGAGCGCTAGTTTGCACCTATTTGAATACATCGTGTGGACATGCTTTCTTGGGTACAAAATTTAATTAACTTTTTACAAAACGTATGAACTTGCAAGCGGGCCATTTTGCTTGTTTTGTTTTTGCCGTTGAGTGCCAATGAGGCTGCTAGGGCAAAACGAACTGTACGCTTAATTGAGTTCTGTTTTCAGGGTTCCATACCTAACGGGTAAAACGGGACCCTTTTTAATTACTACGACTGCTGTCTGTCTGTCCGTCACCAGGCTGTATCTCATGAACCGTGATAGCTAGACAGTTGAAAATTTTCACACATGATGTATTTCTGTTGCCGCTATACAACAAATACTAAAAAATCAGTAAAATAAATATTTAAAGAGGCTCCCATGCAACAAATATGATTTATTTGCCATTGTCATACATAATGGTATGGACTGCGTGCACTTCGCGTACACTTCGTGCGCGAGTCCGACTCGCACTTGGCTGGTTTTTTTTTCAGATTTGACACCACAATTTTATACATTAAGTAATTTTTAGATCCCATATTCCCAGGGGTAAAATGAATTAATATAAAAGATACTTATTACTCGTAATAAAACTCGTAGTGATGTCCGTACATCTGTCAGAAGCTTCCTCTAACTATTAATTTTCATTCGCAGGTTCCGGCAAATCGTACACGATGATGGGCGCGCCGGGGGCTGACGAGCGCGGCATCATCCCTCGACTGTGTGATGCACTCTTCGAAAGAATAGCCAAGCAACAGAACCCTCCAGCTCTCACTTACAAGGTATAATCAAGGTTTCGAATATGGAAATTAGACCGGTTCACGTGCTGCAGGCATTTGTATAAATTACGGGGTATCCTAATAACTCAAAGACTTTTCGATAAATGCTGAGTCCATGGTTTTGTACGTAGATTACCGTACGTATCCTATTATCCTAAACTAAGCCCTAAACCCATTTGTTGAAGCCCGCAGCATTTACATCAATTATACCTACATTCGATGTAGGCTTAGCCAACATCGGACCAAGACATAAACCCTAGGGAGGCAGGCTGACCTAAATAGGACAAAAATCCCTTTTCCTTTATCGGTCTATAACGCTTGGTTTATTGCCGGTAAACCTATTTAGCGCAGGTAAGTATATTTGTTTTCCACGCGTTTTCAGAATAGAAAAAGAAGTAAGCACAAAAATGTGAAGGATAGTCTTAAAAGTTGTTTAGCAGCTGATTGAATATCTGTAAATAAGAACTTCTTCTGCAGGTGGAAGTGTCATATATGGAGATATACAATGAGCGAGTTCACGACCTCCTTGATCCGGAGACGTCGCGACGGTCGCTCCGGGTGCGAGAGCACGCCGTCCTTGGACCCTACGTGGATGGACTTTCGCAGCTGGCTGTGTCGTCGTACCATGTACGTTGTTTCTTTTTTTTTACTAAATTGATACGTTTTAAGCTAGATATGTCACCGAGGAAGGTAAGTCCCGCTATCGGAGAGGGTGACAGGATTACCCAACTAGGCTGCAATACCACAGTATGGAGTTCTTATAATCCTTTGTATCGATCTATCTAAACTGTAACCACTGCGGCGGAAACCACAGGTTCTGCCAAGTAGTTTCATGCCTTACGAGACGTTTGATAAATGTGCAAGAAAAACGTTTACGTGTAGGGATCCTCACATAACGGTGGCGTCGGTGGCGCATTGCCGCGGGGGGGCTAGATTTATTACAGTGGTTGCTACGCCTCCTAAAATACGACGCAAAGTGTAAGGAACCTAGGATTTGAATTGTGAGACCAGCCTAACGCTATAATTACGTATCGTGCTAGTAGTTACAGAGCTAAACCTAAAGGCACTGATTGCAAAACAGAACCCATATCTCAACAGCAGCATAATTCTACCAAAAATATTAGCCACTCATAGGGGTGAAAGGCCTAAAACACATCGGATATTTCAACACGGTAAGCTCCCACTTGATATCATAACTAAAGAGAAACCCTTTGAAAGCCCCCGCAAACAGCGCTCACTCCTGGCGAGCCTCCCAATCGCCGCTTTAAACGAATACCTCCCACGGCCCATCAGTCTTACAGACTAATTCGAGAAGTACTATAAATATAAATCTCAAGTGCCTAACTCCTCATTAAAAGCTTGCAGCAGCGAAGGTATCGCCCGGAAAAGGTTTAGCTCATGGAAGAAGTAGGTCAATAAAGGAGAAACGCGTGCATTGAAATTTGGCTGATGTCTTCTGGCATACTAGTCATAGATGATAAGTAGTGAAATTACGAAAAAATATATTTATGGGTAGCACAGCACCGTATATGATACTAAAAAATTAGATTTTTTTCTAGGTTACCGTTGCAGATGTGAATTTAAACGTTACCCGCCTTCGGCAGTCGGGTCAAAACATGGAGGTTCCTACGAGACTTAAGGTTTCCATTATTCCGTAGCCGAATGGGGAAAATGGAATCCTATCCCCGCTTTTTACGGAACTGTACAGTACAGTGACCGGTGTTTCAGTGATGTATCACTGATGTCTCGTGAGAATAACGTGAATAAGGGCGTTGCCTTCAAAAGGTTGGGCTAAATGTTCTCATTTACAGCCCACCGGCCTGAACTAAGCTCGGTATTTTATTGCCTATAAGGGCCCAAAGCTGTTAATGTCTTGAGTAAGTCGAAAGTTCATATAAATTATGTGTTGAGTGGGTTTGGCTTTTGCTCTTACATGACTTGGTTAATTCATAATGAAACTCAAATCTGGTAGTTGTACTGTTGAAATAAAAAGGCAGTTATATTATATATGTACGACTGCCGCCAGAAACGTACAAACCTATTCATGATTCTTACTAAAATGGAATATGAAGAGACAAACAAAACAGTATGTAAATTCTAATCATAGTAAAACAAGAATTAATTGCACACCACTGTACTTACCCTCGAACGGATGGCCGTATTAAAATGACTACGCGAATCGTTCCACCCAATACAATCCGGTGTAGCTCATTACGCTCGCTCCCTCCGCTCCCGATTAAATTTTCATTGAGGCATAAAATACTTCAAAAGTTTCCAGCTCGTGAATGTTTAACCATAGCTCCGTTGTCTCTCCTATTAATATTTAAGCGGATTTTTAGTATTACATGGTAATATCGTTGGGGTTCAGCTCATTACGCGTAAATTTTTAATGAGGAAATAGCTCTATCGTAACTGCATCCGTTATTAGCTCGTCAGTATCTGCACCAGCAGTGATAGTACTAATAGAATTCCACCTCGCTCCGCTACGACGCGGTCATTCGACGACTTATTTTATAAATATATGGCGAAGGAAAACAAGGAGGAATACTTGAATAGAACCACAAAATTCTTGAACACGCGAATTGTGTAGCAGGCACACAGATATTGGGCCTGATAGCTTATGGCACTTATGGGTCTGCTCTGTTGCTCTGGTCTGTAGAAGGCATAATAAATAATAGTAATAGTAAATTTGTTATTCAAAGTTAAATATTATGTCAAACAAAAGTCACGGGTTGCAAAGTCGAAATTACTCCTAGCAGTATCAGCCTATTTTGAAGTTCTTCCTCTGGGAGTTGTACCTATGCTGGCGTCGTAGCTTGCCAGAGTTTTCGAGTTTACAACCCGTACAATATAATAACTATAATTAATGATATTGTATCTTTCAAAATCCAATGGTCAATAAGTCAATTAGTCAATCATTTGCTTTTATAACAAGGAATTGAGACGTTCGTCGATCATAAAGCAAGTCAAATTTGACTTCCAGCGAATACCCTGCTTCCGCCAACAGATTGGTCGTTACGGAAGGGTTCATTACGTGGGCTTAGTGCCGCTCAGGGGCTCAGCAACCCCCATCGCTCGTCAATATTCGCCCCGCGCCCCGTACAGCCCTTTCCAATCGAGACCGCTTTAATTCTGCTGCCTCATAAAATGGCGGTATTCTACCAAATCAATCCGCATTTCGTCGAGGAATGGAAAAGAAGTTACACGGATTATTGAAGACTGTGGAGCTTTTAAGGTGATGTGGTTGAATACTTTAAGAAATACTTTATCATGATTTAAGAAATTGCACTCGTTGTCTCTGGTTTCCTAGAGATCTTATCGAAAATCAGGATATACGCATGTGAACAATTAAAAACAAACCCTATTGTAATTTCCTTCCATCTTCTTCCAGCAGATAGACCATTATCCACGAATAGGCTTCGCTCAATATCTTTAGATCTGCAATTAGGTTGATATTCGTACATCACAGGCTTTCTAATCAACACCGCTTCAAACAAACCAGAATTCATCCGAAGCGTTTTTATTAAACCGCAAAGACCTAGCTCGTCCTGTGAAGTGAAAATATTCAGATTTATCGAGGAAATGTTCAGACTTTTATTAAAACCGCAGAACCGAATTCACTTAGCACCAATAAAGTCAACTTTGATGCCTATAAATCTAGACGCCTCCGTCGTTTCATCTGGAACGCTGTGACCGGTGTAATTTATCGATTATCCGACATTCAATCATGATACTTCGGTTTTATTAGCGAGACATTTTGCCAAGCCTCATTCATAGTGATGAGTGTGAAAATTGAGGTTACTTCATAAAGTTGCTGCTCTCGAAAAAAATTATTTTTTGTTAAACTTGGTATACATTTTGTTTGTTAGTTTTGTAGTTGTGGTCTTGTATGTAGTCTTTCGCTGCGTTTGACACTTTATATTATGAATTTCCTGAACTGCAGTGATCAGCTATTACGAATATCCGGCTCCAATAACTAGGAGCGATACGTATACTGTATCGTATGGAGCGATCTGTAACTATCTGCTAGTGAAAGTATTTTGTGGAGTCATGCGAGGTCGTATATCAATCTCCCGGCGACGGAGAGCGATATCTAGTCAACATTTTAATCTGCTTTACTGTATTGTTCCAGTTTGTTGGCGTAAAGATATTCGATCCAGTGTTTTATTGCTTTAATGTTATCTGAGTCGTGATCCATCAAATGTTGAAATGCCCTTTTCGAATAACCAAACGTTCCGCCGAAAGTTTTCCGTTGAGACTAATTCGCAGGGGACATCAATTTCGCTGTTATTATAGTTTCACTTCGTCATACCGTGCATTAGAGTAATAAACCAACCATTTTTTCTTAACTTGTATATTGCACAGTAATATTTCAATACCCTTTTGCAAGGTTTGCCTCTCCACACTTTTATTTCTGTTAGCACCCTATACAATTAAATATTTCAAATATTTCAAAAACGTCTGGAAAATGACTGAATTTCAATTGTAAATTCCGCTCGGTTGTCCCTCACGTCTCATTTATCCCGTATTGTCGCCGAAATTCCCGTAATGGCCCATTCGGCTACGTTCATTGTTATCGTTCATAGCTAATGTATATTTGTGGTTATATTCAAAAATATTGATGTTTCTCTTTTGACGCAGGCTTTTAGCACTTATTGCTTCTTCTTTCGTGTCATTATTTCGTACATTGTACCGTGATATTGGCTGTTGGGTTGAAATATGATGGTGGGTGACGGGATTAGTCTGCTAAAATGAGAAGAGGCAGTCTGGCTGCCCGGGTGTGCCGATTCATAGTGACCGATTGATTAAAACAACGGGAAATTTCCAGAAGAGCTAATTTCCGCCAACTAGTCATAAAATAAATAGAAGTTTTCAGCCAATACAATTCCAGGTACCTGCGAACATTTGTATTTGCAATTTTAGCGAGCACTATCCAAATATTCACGTTCGCCGATTGCAGCGATCCATCTGGCCAGCTGTTAAATATTAATAAAATCGTGAACGTGATGGATTGTACGCCGAGAGCCGAACGGGATAGTATCTATGTATGTTTTATGTAGGTTAGTAGTGCCAATGGAATGAGTGGTTCATGAAACAAAAGGTTATTACTGCATTCACAATTTAGTCGAAGAAATAGTGCGATTTGTGTGCTTATTGCGTAAGAGTGACAGGTGGCTGTGGCATCGTAGATAAATGAGAAGTGCGGTCCGCGACTGTAGGTTTACTGTAAGTGTAAGTGTTTATTTTATGGCTACTTTAAGAACATATTCCCCGAAATGGGCATGGTCAGCTGGCCTTTTTCTGAAAAGGCCATCCCCTTTTGAGATCCTTTGAGATCCATCATACCCTTTTGGGAGCATATTTTGTTCTCGTCACCAAATCAGTAGGTAATACTTTTTTGTATCATCTATTGATCTATCTTATCGTAATCTTTGTTTGTGTACAGATCACGGATGATGGATTGAATTGATTGACTCTGAAAGCAGCAAACCATTTATCTCCACTGAGAGAAATATCTTTCTTTCTATTTTATTTTATATTAAATTAGGTTTCGATGGACGAGCGGTTCTTTTTGGTTTTATCTGCTAATTCTACTATCAATGAATTTATTTATTTTTGCTATCCAAGTTTTGGAATGTAATCTAGAATAAGTTTTTTTTTGGTTCAGTTTTGGCGTAGAAACCAAATTACCGTATCTTATTAGCACACTCGATGGTAATTGATGTATCTTTATTGTGTCTTGTTACGATACTATACTTGTTGTAGGTTTACAAAACGAACACACCCCACAGTTCTACATCTGTTATTCCACGAATCCGCTAAACAAAGGAAAATCCAGCTAAAAGCCTCATAAAAAGAGTCCATTTTATTTTCACCCCGACTTTGAAACAATGAAAGGGGTTAATGCTTTCCCCGAAGTTTCTTTGTTTTGCCGTTTATAATCGCATCATTCAATCCTGACAGCCCGAAGGTATCCTCAAACTCTTGGACATTGAACCTTTTGGTCCCTTAAATGGATCGACGTAATGTAATTTTCTGAAGCATTGAGTTTTTAAAAATGGGATGGATAAACTATTTAGAAACGTACGTACCTTAGTCAGTGAACGAGTCTGGGGAAGTTGCGCGTTTTAAATCCTATCCACTATGATAAAATTGGTGTGGGATTGATTGAACTTGGGATCTTTGAAATAAGTTGCTACAGAAATAGCCCCTTTAGTTCCTATAAGTTACTCTCTTAAGTCCGTATAAACTCTCGTGAAAAGCGGTTGCTGCAACGACAGCATCGTAATTTTTACTGTTATTTGCCTCCCATTGCCTCTGTCTAGTATTTATACACTATACATTAGGTAACCTATGGTCTACGTATACCGGTGTCATATATACTCTCCGACAAAGTGTTCGAATCTTACGTAGGACTAGGTACTCGTTGTATTTGTATTCTGCTTTCGAGTTTCATCTTTACAGTAACAGTTCATAATTGTACCAAGAAACGAATGTGTATCGAAATACAGCCTGCTTGATACAAAATATTTCAATAATCAAATTCGTATGGAAACAATCAAAACTACTAAAATAACTCTGATATTTACTGACCCAGGAAAATAAAATATATAGCCTTTTGAAATTATGCATGAAAATGTATGCGCATAATATGTTTTTGTAGCTCTTGTATTAAGGCGAGATATTGCATAAATAACTAGCAAGGTTATACTGATATTAAAACGAGTATTTTGAGGTACTTAAGTACCTTTTTCTTTTCCATGTACAACTATGAATAGCCTACGAAGTATTAGATTTCTTTTTATTGAAAATAATTTCAAGTAGATTTTGGGGGTTTACCTTTTAGCATAAGAGAACACTGATAAATATAAACACAATTTGGGAAAAATAAAAACAAATTTTAAGTATGTCTTAAATAAAAGCGTCTATTGGCATCGAACAAGTGAAAGTACAACCCTTAAGCTCGGTTCATTCTAAATTTATCTATGTATTTACTTCTTGACCCGCCATGTTGAGAACCTAATAGGACCTGTTGTCTAGAACCTAATATAATGCAGTGTTTCTATTACGTTACCCTTCAGGATCCGAACGAGGTGGAACACGCCGATGTCTGAATTTAATTTAATTTTAGCTCCGAGAATTTTGTTTCTAAGGTAAAGAGAAACAAAACAACAGTCTTGAGTTCCAACGTTAATGATATTGGGGTGGGAAGTTGCATTTGTTTGTATTAACGGTGGCTATAGATGTTCAAAATAACTTTCAGTAAACATAGTTTAGAGTTTTAAAGGTACGCCATATTGTTGTTTAGCTTTTTATTAATATATCGCGTATAAAAGTTTTAAAATGCGAGCTGGCATCGGTAAAGGAGGGTGGAAGTTGTGTCTTTGTTTTTTAATTATTTACTCCCCTCATTTTGCTAACTTGCTACAACGTTCTCAACTCATGCCTGGCTTCTGCACAAATATACGGTTATGATACCGGCTACTCTCGTATGGAAGTTTTTAATTAAGTCAATACTTTGTTAGTTAATTTGGGTGGGCAGATGTTTAATTGTTTAGGTCAAATATGGAAAGTCAATTTTAACTCAGTTCCCGTTGTTTAATTGAGTTTAAATGTTGCATGCTTGTGAAGTTCCGGTGACAATATAATACACAATTATTATAGTTATATGAGCTGGGGCCTCACCATGACGTCTTATTGCGATCCAATTGAGGACCTAAACATAATAGTTTTACTGCTTATTCGTAGCGTGACGTCTTGTTGTGACATCTTGACGCTCAGTTTAGGTTGATTTTAAATCTTAAGGGATTGCCGCCTACCTGAATGATAACGAAAGCCATGTATTACTATTATTTAAAGTGAAACGATTCTGTTTAGGTCCTCAATTGGATCGCAATAAGACGTCATGGTAAGCCCCCTGGTCTGATGATACAGAGAGAACCCTACGGTAAAAAATGTACAAGTAACGGAAGGACATACATTACATACATTACTAACATTAGATTTAAGATGCTTAGGTATATTTTGACCACTAGAACGACAAAACCTTATCACACAACGCCTAAAGGGTTTCTTCTTTGTTGCAGGACATAGACAACCTAATGACAGAAGGCAACAAATCGCGGACAGTGGCCGCCACGAACATGAACAGCGAATCGTCGCGATCACACGCCGTTTTCAGTGTTGTGTTGACGCAAACGTTGACTGATGCCGCGACGGGCGTGTCTGGGGAGAAGGCCGCGCGACTGTCGCTCGTCGACCTGGCTGGCTCGGAGCGAGCCGTCAAAACAGGCGCAGTGGGTGATAGGTTGAAAGAAGGATCCAATATAAACAAGTGAGTAACCGGCAGCTTTTGCGTTTGAATTGTTTTCTGGAGTTGTGAAAAGCCGTAGTCATAACAGTTGATGTTTGTTTCTGGTAACCTTTTTTTCTCGGAATGATTTCAAATGAGTTTTTGGTGCGCAGTACAGTATTCTTTCTCTCTAGCAATTATTGCGTTTTAAAGGAAATTCATTTATACTTCTTATCGGATAGCTAGAGTATTGCCATTCTCGCTCTTTTCATTTCAGATGTCGTGTCATCCGACTTTTGCTTTATATTCTGTATCAGTTGACAAGGGTGGACAGGATTCCTGTCGATATTGTGTCGAAGCCTTTATGAAGCATGAGTCATCTCCAGCCACAATTAATCCATATTCGTCCGGTTGAGACTGACAACAATTATATATTTTCTCCTACTGCTATTAATATAACAGTTTGATCTAATTAAATTTCACAGATCACTAACAACCCTAGGCCTGGTGATATCGAAGTTGGCGGATCAGTCATCAAGCAAACCGAACAAGGACAAGTTCGTCCCGTACAGAGACTCCGTCCTCACGTGGCTCCTCAAGGACAACCTTGGGGGGAACAGTAAAACTGTCATGGTAAGTAAAGTAACCGCAAAAAGTTACTATGAATTTGTTTTTGTTATCGCAATGCTAGAAATACTTAAGCGGCCAATGAGATCGCCTTATCTCCTTTTATAGTATAACTTAGTTTTTCTATTTGTGGATTTTTTCCAGCTGTTCGTTTCACTCTGCTCGGGTAGCCATCTTATAAAATATTCATATAGCTTCTTCAATATGTAATTCGAAATGTGCCAATGTCTTTAAATAGGTAATAGTAGGTATATTTTCGAGTAGAATGATAAATATCTGCTAGCAGAATTATCAGGTCATGGCTTCAAAGGAACAGTCCAATTCGCGAAAGGAAAAACGGCGTCTAAGTTATTCACTTCACGGTAACGAAGATAATAATCGCATTAATTATTTTAAAATACTTCATTAGAATGCCTTACGTAGTACATTCTTGCTTCCGCCACAGAAAACGTACCATTATAATCTGGCCTTTGATTATTTTACCACGAAATTTTTACTAAAGAAATGACTCACACTTTTGTTGTCAGCGGACCAGAGATAGGAAATGGGGTTTCTAAGTAGGTATACTTTATATCCAGTAAGCGACTGATTTAAAATTCTGTCTGCGTATAGACGTACTGCATCCTTCGATGACTCAGATCGGCTTTGGAACCTGCGTGCATGTGCGCATAAAGGATCCTTTATCGCCTGTTTTACTGCATGTGCAGTGGACGACTAATAATAAATCTCGTGTGTTAGTGACGGAATTATGAATGCTCCTTTATTAGCTTGAAAGAAACACTGGTTGTAGAGTGTCGAGGATTGCTCTATAATGTACCGAAAGGGGCCAGATGGCGGTCTGTTTTTGATGTAGAAATGTTAATGTTCTCCCCAGGTGGCAACAATATCGCCAGCCGCGGACAACTATGAGGAGACTCTGTCCACGCTCCGATACGCCGACCGAGCGAAGCGTATCGTCAACCACGCCGTTGTCAACGAGGACCCCAACGCGCGCATCATACGCGAACTGCGGCAGGAGGTCGAGGCGCTCAAGGAAATGTTGAAACATGCTACGGTAATAAAAAAAAAAAACCTAGTGCTAGAGTTTATTAGGCTGGACTAGGGCATCTGACTTTAGGGACCGACAGTTTAACGTACGTTCTGTAGTACAAACAAAGAGAAGTACCAAGTCTACTTCCAATGACTTCAAAATAACAATAGACAATCTCATTCATAAAAATTCAAAGGAGCTAACTTCTCACGCCTCGAGAGTAAGTCAAAGTTCACAAGCGGAGCATTTTCCCAGTACCCGTCACCTACTTTGTGAACTACTCGTATGGAACTGGAGAGAATTTCTCAGAATTTCATATCACGTGAGCGGAACTTGCATTTTACTCGTGATATATTCACCCGTAGTGTCAACTTGGAAAATGTTTTAAGTTCTAACTTATGCATGTTTCAAAGGAGGAGTTCTGAATTATTTGACTAAGGTGCATTTATCAAGAATAATGTGCTATTGTTATAAAATTGCACTGCATGCGCGTTAGTCGGAAAACTCGGACGACACGGAGACGAGCACTTTGTACAAATGAATGATAAATTGAACACAGCATTCTAGTCTCTACGCGCCCTTTTAACATATTTTGTGGTCCCATTCAGAACTTATTGCAGTTTTTTGCGTCGTACTGCACTGGCCACATCACTCTGCGGCGTTGCTTTTAATGAGCAGTACAGCTCTACTGAACCACACATTCTTTGGCGATAAGTTTTCCTTATTTCCTTGCTTTTTACGATCATAACTAATGAAGCGATGGTCTATTTCAGGGATCCCCGGTGGGTGAGGACGTGCATGAACAACTTGCGCAGAGCGAGCATCTTATGAAGGAAATGTCGCGGACATGGGAGGAAAAGCTGGTGGAAACTGGTATGTAACATACAAGCTTCTAGTGTCACACAAACCTCATTGCACCACCACTGCAACGACGGTTTAACGTGCCTTTCGAAAGGAGCGATGAAAATCTGCACAAAACTTACTAAATTTATATTTGTTGCGGGGCCGAGGTTTCTAACCGTACAATCAGTTATATTAGTACCTACGATAGAGCAGGCGCCATGATAACGAGTGTTCACTTTTCTCGTCAGCTGTACGTTTCTCTCGTTGCTTGCAGGTAGAGTCCAGAGCGAGCGCCAGCAGGCGTTAGAAAAGATGGGCATCAGCGTGCAAGCCAGCGGGATCAAAGTCGAAAAGAACAAGTATTATCTGGTCAATCTGAACGCTGATCCGTCGCTCAACGAACTCCTTGTCTACTACTTGAAGGTAAGACTGATTGTTCATTGGCATAGTTTACTGAATATTGTGTAGAACTCATGCGGTTTTGTTTTTTTTATAGCCCCACACTAGGATTTCTCCTGTGTCGTGGGTACCGTTTACAGACATATAATTTCACATACACATAACACCCAGAGCATAAACAAATATTTGTGGATCGCACAAGTATTTGTTCCGGGCGGGAATCGAACCCGCGACACCAAGCGCAACAGTCCGATTGCTCAGCCACTACGCCAAACGCATCGTCAAATTTGCGTATTGATTTTCAGCTGCCCTGTGTTGACTAAAAAAATATGTATTATTTTGGCATAGCTTTATGTAGCTCTCTGGAAAGAGATTCTTTGGTTATTCATACTTCTATGGTAGTAATAAATTATAACTATATCAATTTGTCATTTCAAACGTGTATGGAGACAATTCCAGTGAGTCCATCTGTCAACCCTGTTTTTTTTTGGTAATAGGTTATTCATTTGTTTTTTTTTTCCAATAGATGTATTCCGAATCCAGTGGTAGAGTGAGACCACTTCCAACTTGTATGGGATGCAAATGGTCGTTACTGGTTTCCAGGATCGCACCTTGGTCGGCAACGACAGCTCGGCCGACATCCAGCTGTCGGGGCTGGGCATCCAGCCGCAGCACTGCTGGCTGCTGGTGGAGGGCGGCAGCCTCAACATGGAGCCCGTGGGCTCCGCGCGGTGCTTCGTCAACGGCACGCCGGTGGTGGCGCGCGTCAGCCTCGGGCACGCCGACAGGATCCTGTGGGGGAACCATCACTTCTTCCGGGTCAACTGCCCGAAGGTGTCGATGGGTAGGTTGTGTAAGTGTGCCGGCGCCTAGGTGATTGTTACAGTGGGAGGTTTTCGGTGACAGATTGAAATACGAATTAGTTCCGGTTGGCGCGATAGATGGCGCTGAACAAAACTCTGAAAAGAGAGTATCTAAGTCTGTTTCATGGTTAGAAATAATTACTATACCTCAATATTACTGGTTGACGTAATCCTTGAAAACCTCTTATTGAATCAATTCATTCGATACAATTAGGTATGTACCTATTATCCATATCCAATAAACATTCTAAATATGTGTACATTTATTATTGCAGCCGCCGCATCGGAGCCTCAAACTCCGGCGCAACCAATCGACTACAACTTCGCGCGTGACGAGATCATGCTGAATGAACTGAGCAACGATCCTATACAAACCGCCATATACAGACTCGAGAAACAACACGAAGAAGACAAGCAAGGTTAGTCTAGTATTGTTATTAAGAATTCGTTAATATGTCGAATGTCGATTCACCAAAGACGCATGATTCCATGATTATTCCCATTTTGAGTAATATTAATTGGACCCCTTTTTGTTTACAGTGGCTCTCGAAAAACAAAGACAAGAATACGAGAGGCAGTTCCAGCAGCTCCGGAATATTCTGTCCCCGTCCACGCCGTACCCGCCGTACTCTTACGACCCCTTGAAATTGGGTAAGTTTCCGTCTAAAACTGAGTTAGAAATAAAGTAGGTGGCTTGATAACACATTCAGTTGTTTCGAACAAGGTTAGATGGCGTCAATAGTTGGCGATGAGCTGAAGAAGAACGGCGAGGTTGCGTATTTGGTAACCGGACAAATATGGACGAATATGTGTGTGAACTACTGGTACTTATTTGTACTGAGACTATTCGTGGGACCATTACATATTGGCCCTGATTTTTTAGCTATATGGATTCTTAGTTAGTCATTCAAAAGCTCCAGTATATTAAAAGAAATCAAAAAATTGCTACTTGCCCGTCAGCCTGTAATTGTCACAGCTAGGCAATGGCCTCCCCTCACTTTTGTGAGGAGGGTTAGGCCATAATCCATCGCGGGGGCCTAGTCCGGATTGGTGGATACATGCCTCCGAAATTGTTTTCGGGCATGTTAGTTTCCTCGCGATGTTTTCCTTCTCCGAAAAGTGAGTGATAATTACGTACATATGTTTAACAAGAGACACGATGGTACGTGCCTGCACTGGGATTTGAACTCGCCACCCTCGCTTTGGCAGGTGGACGTTCGACCACTAGGCTACCACCGCTAACGTAAATCTATTTAAATAAAAAAAACGTACCGCGTGAACATTGTCGTCGTCACAACAAGTTTATCTAACATATTTAGGGATGTACGGTAGGAGAGTGAGACCATTCGCTTCTATACTTTCTTAGATATAGATAGAGAGAGAAAGAGAGAGAAAAAGAGAGAGAAAGAGAAAGAGAGAGAGAGAGAGAGAGATGATTACTCCATGAGATAATAACTGTGAGTTACAGGTAAGATGACGGCGTGCACGCCGACGACGGCGGCGCGCGTGGAGCGCTGGGCGGCGGAGCGGGACGACACCTTCAAGCGCTCGCTGGGCCGGCTGAAGGCGGACATCCTCCGCGCCAACGCGCTGGTGCAGGAGGCCAACTTCCTGGCGGAGGAGATGCGCCGCAACACCCGCTTCAGCGTCACGCTGCAGATCCCGCCGCAGAACCTCAGCCCCAACCGCAAGGTACTGGTTAGTGCACATACCCTACGTGGTTTACCTTTTTATTTTTATTCATTTCGTACATGTTCATATTTTTTTGTTTCCTATTTTGAGTTTTTGGAAAACATTTTTCGTTATTGACAATTTTTTTGTTTGGTTTGTAATTTAACGATGGTGTTTTTTTCATGTCACTATTTATTTAAACAGATTATCCTGGACCTATACATAAATTACATATTAACTAGTGATATTCCAAATTAGTTCTTACATTATTTTTGCCATACTCTATCATTGAGCGGTAAACCACGATATCCGTGCGGCTAACTGCCGCTCTTCGGTAGCAAATCTGTTACCTATTAGATATGTCATAAAAAAGTACTATTCACAACAAAGTCAATCAGAACAGCTTATCCATGTTAAGTATGTTTTAGTAATTTTTTTGTTATATTTATTGCTCTGTTCTCGCTCCAAGTTTTCTTTGTTCTGTGGTGTTTCAATAAATAGTTTATCTATCTATCTAGCATCTAAACTGGTCTAATTCGCGCACAAACTAATATCCAAAATATATAATTTTGACATATCTCGACGTTTCGGCCGAGTTACATCGACCGTGGTCACGAGAAGACTTCTCTTACTACTCGTACTCGTTTCTAATTAACATGTATACAGTTCTATTGTCCATAATAAAAAAAAATATCGTCATGATCATCGTCCCATCCTCCTCTCTCACTGTTGCGACTCGAACTCGAAGTGAGAGTATGAGTCGGCAGTGGTAACTTTAATCTGTACATTGTACGTTACAGCGCGGCGCGTTCGTGTCCGAGCCAGCCATAATGGTGAAGCGTCCGAGCCGCGGCGGCCAGGTGTGGTCCATGGAGAAGCTGGACAACAAGCTGGTGGACATGCGCGACATGTACGACGACTGGCGGCGCCGGCAGCAGAGGGGCGAGGAGATCGTGGAAGAGGTCGGTCTCTAATCACTTACCTTTTACTGATTACATGTCTCTTATATAATAGACTGGCTATACTATCGTCATCGTCGACGGCCAACATAGCTTTAAACAAAGCGGAAATTGTCGCGATGATTTATCGCCATTTGGCTGGTCATACTATGATTGTCATCATCAACAGCCAAATCCATAATGAACCAAAAAACTCGGGTAACCCCGTTTACCCGAGGCTTACCATTATGCACCTACTATTTTACGACTTGTGGTTTTTTTCTAAAGATAAAGATTCTGCGTATACCGAAACCACCACCAGAAAATAAATAGTTTTCATTGAAATGTTACCATATCACAAGGATTGCCTATTCAAATCACCCTTCACCAACTTTGCTGACACTCCATTCCGTCCCCGATTACAGGAAACGAATCCAAAAACCCTGGACCCGTTCTACGAGTCGCAGGAAAACCACAACCTCATCGGCGTCGCGAACATATTCCTCGAGGCTCTGTTCCACGACGTGACGCTGGACTACCACACGCCCATTATCAGCCAGCAGGGCGAGGTGGCCGGGAGGCTGCAGGTAACCGCGATCTTTATTCACCAAGGCGACTGTCAAGTAATCACTATGAAAATCTGTGCTCTGTGCGTTTCGAAGTATATGGTGTGTATTTGATACATTAGAGTTTGTTTATTTCCAGGTGGAGATCAGTCGCGTGTCGGGCCAGTTCCCGCAGGACCGTATCTGCGAGGCCGCGTCCGACAGCTCGGGGGACATGCGGGACGAGGACGAGGCCGCCGACCCCGCCTCGCACCAGGTACCGGTCTACGCTGGGGCGCTCCGCGACACCAAACACATATTCACCAACACAAACCCTGTGGCAAACTCACAGGCATACCCACACACACTCATCGACGCTGCCGACGCCGACGCTGATAGACGTCGACACTGATGTAGATATCGACGTTGTCGTCGCTGATGCTGGTGTCGCCGACGCTGGTGTAGATATCGACGTTGTCGTCGATGATGCTGGTGTCGCCGACGCTGGTGTAGATATCGACGTTGTCGTCGCTGATGCTGGTGTCGCCGACGCTGGTGTAGATATCGACGTTGTCGTCGATGATGCTGGTGTCGCCGACGCTGGTGTAGATATCGACGTTGTCGTCGCTGATGCTGGTGTCGCCGACGCTGGTGTAGATATCGACGTTGTCGTCGCTGATGCTGGTGTCGCCGACGCTGGTGTAGATATCGACGTTGTCGTCGCTGATGCTGGTGTCGCCGACGCTGGTGTAGATATCGACGTTGTCGTCGCTGATGCTGGTGTCGCCGACGCTGGTGTAGATATCGACGTTGTCAACACTGATGTCGCCGACGCTAATGTCGACGCCGACGCTGATGTAGATATCGACGTTGTCAACGCTGATGTCGCCGATGCTGATGTAGACGTAGACACTGATGTAGGCGCCAACGTTGACCACGCTGATGTCGACGGCGCTGACATTGACGCCGCCGTCAGAAATTCCTAAAGAAAATTACGCCTATATACATTACCCAGGCCAAAAAATTCTTTATCATCTTACACCTGAATACTTCCCCAGGTGACAATCCGCGTGGTGATCAAACAGGCGAGCGGCCTCCCCCCCTCGCTCTCCCACTTCGTGTTCTGTCAGTACAGCGTGTGGGGCGGCGGCGAGCCCGTGGTGGTGCCGCCGCAGGTAACTATAATGTCAAGCAGATTTACACCGTGTTGCACTATGGTTTAGAGATGATTATCGATCGTACATGAATGCCGAGGTGGTTGCGCTAGTTTCGTATGACCATGCGTCGTTGTGCAGGTGAGCGCGGACACGCCCCCCGCGCCCGCGCCCGCGCCCGCGTCCCCGCGCCACCAGCCCGCGGTGGCGTTCCGGTTCGACCACGCGCGGGACATCACCGTGCCGCTCACAGAGGAGTTCATCGAGCACTGCGCGGGTTAGTGGGCTGCACTGCAATGCTACGCCGAGATTACATAGACTACATTACGATATACGATTTTTTAAACTTCGCAACCTACATATTGTCCCATTTTCAAAAGGTCACATTCGGGAATGTCCCATTTACGAAACGGCTCTTTCGAAAATGCCCCATAATTATTGAAAACAACTCATTCATAAATGTAACACTTTCAAAATGTTCAATTTTATAATGTCCCGTTTTCAAAACGTCACATTCTGAAATGCCCCATTTACAAAACGTCTCTTTCGAATATGCCACATATTAAAAACATCGCATATACTTCAAAACGTTCCATTCTACATGTCCCGTTTACAAAATGTCTCATTGTAATGTGCCCTATTCCTCCACGGTCGCAGAGGGCGCGCTGTCCATCGAGG
Organism: Hylaea fasciaria; assembly: GCA_905147375.1. Taxonomy (NCBI): domain Eukaryota; kingdom Metazoa; phylum Arthropoda; class Insecta; order Lepidoptera; family Geometridae; genus Hylaea; species Hylaea fasciaria. The sequence goes on along the minus strand of LR990193.1, from coordinate 10,904,034 downwards.
TGTGGGGCCACCGCTCGGCCGGGTTCAGCCGCGCGCGCGGCAACTGGGAGGTGGAGCAGCAGCAGGCGGCCAAGGCGCGCTCGCTGGCCGACCGCTGGGCCGAGCTCACGCGCAAGATACAGCTGTGGGTGGAGATACACGAGCTCAACGACCAGGGCGAATACGCGCCCGTCGAGGTCAGTGCACTCTCCGCGCCCTCCAGGTGGGAGGTGAACCTACTCGTGAACGTGACTGAATCAATGATCGAGTGAATGAATGAATGAATGAACAAGAAAATACATTTTAAATGAATGAGTACTCATAGGTGATTCATTGTGTTGTTTATTCATCTTCATGCGTGTTTGAAGGACGATGGCCCTCGTAGTTCCAGATTCCTTATAGATACAAGGAATCTTTATTAGGAGTGTGAGATCCGCCTATCGATAAGTCTCAAGAAAATTCACATCGTCCAATTAGCGTACAGGACGCAACGACCGTGCATCACCAATACAAAACGTACGTAAACATTCATCTCATCACACGGGAAAAAGGTTGCAAAAACGTAAAGTATTTTTATAAAGGAATGCCTTCACTCAACAGATTCTGGTTCCGACACAGGTGGCGCAGCGCGCGGACATGCTGACGGGCGGCGTGTACCAGCTGCGCCAGGGCCAGCAGCGGCGCCTCGCCGTGCGCGTGAAGCCGGCGCAGAACTCCGGCACGCTGCCCATCATCTGTCAGCACATCGTCAGCGTCGAGGTCGGATCCGTCTCTGTCAGGTATGCCTCTGAAGGATTGTCGACAGTCATTGTAGGTTGGTGATATAATGATACGCAACTGATATAACCTAACTTTTTATTTAAAAAAAACTTATTGGTATAGGTCACGATTGCAACAGCCTCTGGATTCGTATCAAGACGAAGATTTGGCGGTGTTGCGGGAACGATGGAGTGATGCTCTGGCTCGCCGCCGTCAGCACTTACACGCGCAGTTACAGGTACGCGACTTACATGACACATAGGTGGACTTTCTCTCTCGCTCTTGCTCTCTTTCTATCTTCTATAATTATATTGTGTTACAGAAACTGGTAAATATGTCTCCATCGATGAAGAACGAGCGTGACATGGAGCGCGAACAGTCTCTGGTTGAACAGTGGGTGTCCCTCACGGAGGAGCGAAACGCCGTGCTGGTGCCGAGCCCCGGCAGCCCCATCCCGGGCGCCCCCGCCGCTTGGAGCCCCCCCTTGGGCATGGAGCAACACATACCTGTACTGTTCTTGGACCTAAACCGTAAGTATTGTCTTGTTAAGTGTGGTAAAACAGAAGCCTTCTTGGATCTCGACATAATCAATCGATTCTAAAACGCCTAGAGCACCCTGGACTGTCATTGAAGTCTCATCGGCTTATCTTGTCACCTCGATATTTTAACTAGGCCAGTTTAGGACACAGTGTTTGCAACGCCAGTGCGAAAGCTCAAAGGAATACTATCAGCGTCAACAGCTGGCTACGAGCTGTGAGGCTTCTTGAATAATTAAAAGGACGGCATTTGGTGCCGTGACCAGGATACGCCGAATGAACATCTTGATTCGCTTCCAGCGGACGACCTGAGCACGCACCCGAGCGGCGAGGAGGTGACGGTGGCCGGCCTCAACTCCATCCTGCCCAAGGAACACGGCAACAAGTTCTACGAGCTGCAGATCCTGCATCACCACGACAAGGACGTCTCCGCGCTCGCCTCCTGGGACTCCTCCATCCACGACTCGCAGTACCTCAACCGCATCACTGAAGGTTCGCTCAGCAGCATGGCCGGCTTGTCTTGTCAATTGAATATGGGACGAACTTGCCCACACTTCATGCGATACCGGTGTTTCATGTAAAGTGAACAAATATTTACGATGTGAGCATGATTCTCCATCAGATAGATAGCATTATAGAAAATATCGTGAGCAGCCAGTAGATGGCGCTATGATAAATATTGTATTTCAGTCTAAAATTATGTCATACTATCTGCCTACAATTGTTCACAGATACTTACAGGCGTGCAGTAGCCGCGAATCTTGAAGGAGTGAAAACGATGCACTTCCTACAGATAACATAATATATATATTTTTTGTATTTACAGCAAATGAACGCGTGTACCTGATACTCAAGACGACCGTGAGACTGTCACACCCTGCCCCCATGGATCTCATACTTAGGAAACGATTAGGATTAAACATTTACAAACGACAGAGCTTCACAGACAGGATACGAAAGAAAATTGTCAGGTGAGCCTTACAATAGATATTTATTGGGTTATTTATATTACTGATACCATCGCCTTCCGAATTATGTTTTGTATTCGGCCTGTACTGCCCCACTGCTGGGCATAGGCTTCCACCAAATTTTTTTATTTACCCTATTTGACATTTTTATCGTGCGAAATTAGCTTTCACTCCAAATTAACCCAGTCTCAGGGCGAATACAGTTAACTTTTAGCCATGTGTATTACAGGACCGATCAGTTGACCCAAACGGGTGTTACGTACGAGGTGGTCTCCAACATTCCCAAGGCCAGCGAGGAGCTGGAGGAGAGAGAGAGTTTGGCGCGTATCGCGGCCACCGGGGAAGAAGCCAGCGCGGCTGACGGAGAGACATACATAGGTGAGCGCGCGTGAAAGTGTCTTTATTTTCGGTACAAAGGTTTAGCAAGTTCGATAAGAGTATTTTCAAGTCCGGTACGAATATTTTCTAGTTCGGTACGAGTGATTTCAAATTCAGTACGAGCGCTCCCTAGTTTGATATAGCTAGTTTGAGGCCTCAGCTAACATTCTAAACAACAAATTCATCATCATTCATCGTTCATCGCCCTATTGGCGTCATTACTCAAACGAGCATCATCGCTTACAAACATTATAAACTACCTTCAAAGCCAACCACCCACTTTTCAGAGAAATACACGCGCGGCGTCAGCGCAGTCGAGAGCATACTGACGCTCGACCGCTTGCGCCAGAGCGTCGCCGTCAAAGAGTTGGAGCAGGCGCGGGGCCAACCCGTCACCATGCGGAAGACCGCCTCCGTGCCTAACTTCTCTCAGGTAAGCGCCGGAGCTAGCCGCGCCTCACCTTCGCAGCCTACTACGCACAGCCGCGCTATTATCGGTCGATATAACGCCTATTTTTAGGTACACTGCTGTGATAGTATCGTCGTGATAGTAGGACGCTGCCTGCGTTTTCACACACCCGTGCGTTATTAAACGCTAGTAGGTTTGAAATATCTATGATGTTTTGTGTTAGGACGCGAGCGATCTTCGACACTGCAGCGACAATATCGCCTGGATTGAAAAGGGACGCTGCCTGAACAACACGTCTTGAAATGGTCCAAGATAAACACAGATTATTCTAGACATAACACGAGACGCATTGCCGAAATAACGCTGCGTATTATCGACCGATATTTGCGCACCTGTGTGGTAGTGGCTTCTTTTCGAACAGCACACGGTTGGATATATCACGTTAGATACGGCACTGGACACCTTAGAAGGCTTCTACAGAGTTGTATATTTGTACGATGTCGACAGGTTTCTAACTTTACAGTAACACAATAACATAATTGTATATCTATACTTACACATTTATACTCTCACACGCCATTATTATTTGATTTGTCAATGTTGTGGAGCTTACGAAGCTAGCTGAGCTTATAAGGTAACTTATGACGAATAATACCTGTACATAACCTATGATAGGTTACTTTTTGTACTTAAAATATTAACCAACTAACGTAATACAAGAACTAATGACTAGCCCTTATTGAACGCAAACAACTAACGGCTTTGTTAATAAAAAAACAGTAACATTAATAAACAATTCATGCGTAGTTGAAATACCGAACGCTCTTTACTGTCTGTTTTTTTTTATAATACTAAAAAAATCTTGACTTCAAATCACAATACAAAAGAAATAACGAAGTCATCGAGAACGTTCGACAAATCAACGAACCAACTCACCACTTTCCAAAGTTTGTAAACCGCGCGAGCTTTATTTGCTAACACGTCGCCGGCGCAACAGAGAGCGCATGCAAGGTAGAGATAGGTCCCTCCGTGGATCGGAGGAACTACTCATTGACTTGTCTGCCGTGTAGGTGGCGAGGTACCCTAGGCGTGTGAGGGTCGATGACCGCTCGGAGGGTGACCGCGCGGTCCCGCACAAGCGCGGAGTCAGCCGCTGGGTCAACGTAAGTTGTGAGCGGCCAACCTCTATCTCTACCTTACCTCTTCCCACCGTACATGGTCAATGTTACCGCTATTGTTGTGACTGTACATAAAGCTCACGCGCTTTTCGAACTGCAAGTACCTTTTTGGAATTTGGGGGTGTGTTATAGTTGATCAAGTTGGTTGATGATGAACTTGAATGAAATTGAATGATGGGAGTGAACAGGGTCTTGAGTGCAAGCTCAAGGGGTGTTTGGAGTGCGCAGGGATAGGACAAGTGATTGTCTCTATCGCTGCTATCTTCGTCGCCGCTACGTACTGCAGGCGTATCGCGATCGAAGTTGATGAACTATAGCTATATTTTATTACTGTTTTTTTTACGAAATTACATCAGAGCACTTGTGGTTGTGTTAGTAGTGATTTGTCGGGATTCACTTGGTGTGACACAGTTTTGTAACATGGAATTGCAATTAATGTAACATCTTATCCGAGAAAAAAAAACAAACACGATTTCAAAGCCCACACTGCACTCAACGTTTAGGGATAAAATGCTACGTCTCTAGATACACTGGATATCAGCAACCAATAGGATCGTCGGGCCATGTCATCCATGAAATCAAACTCGCGTTACAACTTAAGCTGTATGACAGAGAGGGCGTTCCCATCACCAATTCAATATAATACAAACGCACTAGATATTCCACAATATACCTACATGACGGCGGATAGTATAAGCGATAAGCAGAACACACACCAAACAAATCAGTAGAGCTGTTAAAGATGTCAACACATGAATTGCAATTGTCTATTTGTATATTACAATTTTGTATATTACCTTCCACCACCGTATTGTTTGTAATTCAACAAGGAGTGGTTTCCTATGCTCTGTACGCTTGCTAACCTGTGTATTGTCGCTACGCACGCGGCCGCAGCTCTCTCAGGCCCTCGAGAACGCAGCCAAGAACGGAACCAACGTGAGTCCAACGCATGGCCACCCACCACCAGCCGATGTTTATGTTCTTTAATGACGATTCTTTAATATCTGTGTAGAATTATTAAGTCTAAGGACCGTGTTAAAAAAAGTTAATGATCAATGAAAAGTGAGAAATTGTTGAGTGGAGTTCATGTGAAATGAAATAAGAACTGTTTTGTGGTCGCGTAAGACTGCACTTTATTCGGGGCTATTGCATTTTTATGGGCAGGCAAATGGGCGCTGTTTATAATTTTTTGGGCGTTGATAAATCTACACAGGAATTCATAGAACATGATGAGTAGATGTTTATTTTTATTTTCAGCCTGTTATCGTGATTATTTTTATTTTAACGCTGTTTATACAAATAAAAATGCTTTATTCACTCACACCGTCTAGCGCTTCAACTGTTTTTCTTATTGTATTAGCTATCTAGATAGATTTTAGTACTGTGCCATGGTAAAAATGTCTCGTGAGTCGTCATGACATAATATGTATTACACTTCACTATCATACCTCATTCGGCCAAGTTTCACAAGCGGCAGGGTAGTATAGTAACACCGCACCGACAGATAATGCGGCTCGACTCGTCGTTCGAGTCGCTGGCCAGCCTGGCCACGGTGCGCGCGGGCAGCATGGCCGACCTGGCGGACGAGGGCGCTCCGCGCCGGGCGCTGCAGCGACACTCCTACGTGGCGCCCGCGCGGAGCGACCCCGACATCCCCACCCCCGCCGCCGCCAAACCGTTCGGACTCGGTGAGTTCACGACGCGACACAGAACGTGCGGTCGATATGCCGACGACTACTGACTAACACACTCCTATCCTTAAAACGCCCATTCTCTACCTCTCTCTCCCATCGACGCATTGTCATGCCTACTAATTTGATTAAAAAGTTTGCACACGTGCATATAACGTAAACGTGTTAACTTAAAACGGTAATTTAGAGAACATTATTCTTAGTGCATTCGGTAGATTACGTATTTTGAAATTTAATAGACGATTTTCATTTGTGTAAGATGACGAAATGCACGAATTAATAAGCATAGTATGTATTGTGTTGAATTTTTATTGAATAGTCAAAACATAGAAATGACGAAAAATTTCATACATTACATATCGTTTGTAGGCGAATCATCGAAGTCGATTCTCAACTCGGAACTCTGTCACGACGAAACCTACATAATATTTACATCTACTTGTTCATGTCACTAGTACATTTTATTTTCAACTTGCTTTGTGGCAATGCTATGGCTCAAACTGGTCTTCTCTTTCTTTATACGACCCCTCTTATCTTCTATCCCTTACATGTTCTTGTATGTGATTTTTGTTGACTTTTAAAGTAACAAACACACTCTTTCTGAGATATTTGTCACGGCGCGGAGTCATTTGTTTTGATTAAACCGCACAAATTATCTGCCCAGGCTTCAGGGTTAATCAAAAGATTTAACTCCAATGGGAAATATCGCAAGAACGTTGACTCTGCCAACACAAATTGTACCCCACGCTTGAACTAACATTATATTTTTTTGTATCTCGACCCCCGCTACCTTCAGGCTCGTTCCTATCAGGTAAACAATGAAATATGGTCTTGACTCGGAATGGCAACTGTATGGCGAAAATATTAGTCGAATGCAACCAAATTAATTGGACAAATAGATGTGTTGTAATCATTGTTATCATGGAAACTTTGTTTTGTGTGTAACCCGTTGATTGGCTGTAAAATTTTAATCATCAGAACGAATTACTATTGGCATTTTAATTCAGAAATCTCGTTACGATGATGAATTAACACCCGCTGCGTGTATTTGATCAAAATTAGACCCTAATGTATTGGCTGATAGAGCGTAAAATCGAAACGCAAGCTTCGAGCGTCAAGCAGCTTCTGTCGTTGTTTTGACTACCTATCAGTTTGTTTGCGTGTCTCTTTCATTTGCATGAACCAAGCATGACTTGTGATTATTTCCTTCTTCCTTCCTCTTCGTTGGTCTAATTGCTGCGGAAATAAAGAGCGTTAAAATGCTTTTATATATATTTTAAAGTGACGAAATGAACGCTTGAGTACACATAATATTAAGTCTATAGAATTAAGTAAATCGCACATCAAGTGTGTCACTAAATGGATTTAACTGTAATTTAATTGTGTAATGCATTATAAACCTAAAACGTCAGTCCTATCTCTGTAATGGTAGTGTGTAATATGTAAATGTAGTTATAGATAAATGATATGTAAGTAGGTTTGTGTTTTGTGTTAGGTGATATAATATGCATGTAAGTAGACAGTTGGAAATGTAATTTTTATAACATAAACGAGTAATAGGTATGAACAGCATGTATTAGACATTCTTGTGAAATGGAAAAACTGACGTAAGTTTGATCGACGTATTCTTGTATACTAATTTGTCTAAGTATAAAAATGAAGAAGTTGTAATTTCTAAACATAGGAAATAGTTTTGGTTTGTCCCTATTTGGGCGCCATTTTATATGTTTCCCTGTTTGGGTGCCATTTTGGCAAGGACCATGTTAGACTCCAAAATGAACTTATTTATATTTTCACATAACTTTAAGTTGTAAGGAAAATGACTTATTTTAATTTAGGTAACTCAATAGATTATGCACTGGTAAATTTTATTTTCCTATTAAATTTATATTAGTGCCCAAAATACTAATTTTAGGACAAATTTGTGTGAGATCGATTGTTTGTAAGTTATTAGAGTGAGTAGTTTGTGTGTTTCTGTCTAAGTTAGAGTAGAAAACTGACAAATATTCTAACGTTTCGTTGCAGCCCGGCCAACGTTCCTAAACTTGAATTTGAACCTGAATTCACTGCGACTACAGACGCCCAACAAGTGTACGTTAATGTTGCGACATCGTAGAATCACTAGTTTGGCTTGTTTTGACTGTTTTGTTACGAAATCATACGTTTTCTTTTATAGACGCTCATTGTATAAAACATTTGGTTCGATTTAGTTCTTATGCAAATCCATTTTCGGATTCACTTTCTTGGTAAACGTATCAAAATTGGATTGATATATTTGAAGCGTGGCGTAAGTTTTGTGAAGTGCAATACTTTGAACATTATTTTGTTTTTCTTTGCAAATTAATTGTAAGCTAGTTGAAACTTCAAACATTGGCATGTTATCAGAATAATTTGTTATGTGTTTTTAAGGCATGAATTGGCGATACAACATAATTGTGAAGTTTGTTTATCAAAATTATCGACGTTTTGTTTGTACCTTGAAATAACTTTAACGAATACGTTTCTTTATACATACATCGATATCGAGGCAAAATTTTATTGTAAAGTTGTAAATGAAGCTATTTTCGAATTTGTAATTAATCTTAGTTGTAATCGAAATTTATATAATTTTATTTTTCAATAGATGATCACCGTAAAGCTCACCACGTACTTATTGACCGTATAAAAAATGGTTAAACACGGTCGAATTGTTAATGAAACTCATTTAGATTCAACAAAACTCACTTCGATAATTGTAGCCGCTTTTTTCACAGGATTTGTTTCACCCAGGCACAATTTGTTATACATAATGTATGTAAACCGTGTGTTAAAATGATGGGTTATTACAGCGTCCCCAGCGAGCGGCAAGCTGGGGCTCCGCATGACGACGCTGCACGAGGAACCGGGACGCAGGAATGACGATGACTCTCATTCGGAGCCGGAATCGGCGCCTACAGATGATATGAGCACTCCAAAGTCAAATGTACGTATATCTATCGGTTGTGTTTGCCCGGCCAGTCAGAAAAAGTAGAAAGTTTCGATAGAAAACGGAAATCCTTAGTAACTTACATTGTAGGCTTGGCCTCATTTACGTACGTATTTACATGCGTATTTCATAAAAACTAGTGAAACATACTTTAACTAAACTTATTTCTACTTAAATTTTTCACAGCGGAACCGCTCTCGCGTGTCGTCCCGCGGCTTCCTGCCTACATCGAAGACTCTGGACTCGCTCCACGAGTTGGCCTGCGAGCGCGGGCCTAACAAGAACTCTCCTTCGATATCGTCGAGTGGTTACGGTAGCTATTGGATTTAGTTGTTGTTAATGATTAGCTCGTTCTCTCTTGCTCTTGCCTCAGCTATTGGGACAATATCTCGCAGTATATTCTGATAATCGGGCGAGTTTTCTGCCTCAGTCTCCGCCTCTCCGCGTATCTTTTGGATACCATTTTGGTGAACTGCGTTTGTCCATTGGTTTTGACCTCGTTATGGCAGACCTGCCCACATCCAATCGAGGCTGGCAAATAGTATTCTGACGACTTCGTTCTGTCACTTTTGTCAGTTTACAAATGTATGCATTTGGATTGCAGGTTCACAAGCGGTCTCGTCTACCAACCTGACCAACGACGACACACTATCGATCCGAAGCATGTCCGTCGACGAAACGCCAGATTTCGACAAAACCATGGACTACACTCACATGTCGCGGACCAAACACTCCATCTCCGGCCTCCGGAGCGAAATAACGGAGCTGCGGAACGATATCAACGACTTGAAGAACGATATAGTCGAGTCGAAGAACGAGTTGGACGATCCACCGTTCGAAAAAGCGAAGACGCCAGTCCTGACACCGGGCGGGAAGCGAATTAACCCGTTCCTCAGGGATTGCGATGAGGAAGGGGAAGAGGCTATGGAGGGGGATATTATGGTGGATCCGCTGGGAGCGTTGCCGGTGGAACCGCTGGGAGCCTTGCCAGTGGAGACCGCTAAAGTGTCTAGTCAGAAGAGTGAACCTATACAGATCAACGGAGAAGGCTCGCATGATAATTCAGTTGGTGAGTGTAAGACTTACCTCTTTGGCTTGCTATGTCGCTGTTTTGGTAAACGCAAAAATGTTATAAATATTTGAATTTACGCTCCACCCGCCCATATAATTACGATTGCAGTAAAACTTCGAGCTGATGTTATTCATGATCCCATGCATATCGTTTTAGTTGTTGTTTATCGAGTTTATCAAGACGCCCAAGGGCTTCCGATGTGGCTGAACAACTTATCGTATGGTTCCAGTTGAAGCGGATCTCGAATCGGTGAGCTCCGAGCAGTCGAGCCACGGCTCGGATCAGAATGAGCGCAGTCGCGAGGCGTCGTCGGTCGGCGAGAGCGACTCCGCCTCCCCCGGACCCGAACACAACGTGGTTAAACCGCAGCTGCCCGCCGGCAAGGTTACTATGAAAACCACTTTTACGAAGGCAAAGGATAATAATTAATTGCGAAAAGAATGTATCTCAATCCCACTATTATGTTTCAAGACGTGCTTTGAGGCCGGACGGATGTAAGGCCTAACGATTTTCTCATATCTAGTCTTATTTAGTCCCCCGTGCAGGTGGTGCGGCGGCGCGCCGGCGGCGGCGCGGCGGCGCGGGCGGCGGCGCGCCAGTCCTTCCCCTCGGCGCGGCCCCGGACCGCGCACGAGCCCGCGCACTTGCTGAGGGAGCTGCAGCACACGCCCGCCTCGTCCACCGAGAGAATTGGCGACGGTGAGTGTGAACAATATGCGCTAAAATCGATCAAATTATATTATACTCATATTATGTTGATCGAGTAATCAGGGGACGCCAACACACAGGATCCTTTTTTATATTAAAATTGCGGTTTTTGTTTGGCGCAGTCGGTAGGATTCCTCGAGATTTTGTAGCGGGTCGGATGTCGAGTTTGGTTGATATTCGTCTCGTGATATTTTTCTATTTTGTAAAGCGATCTTGTTTCATCAACAGTAATTTTAAGTTCAACACAAAAGACATTTAGGGCGTATCTCCAAATGCGTACCTGAATCTTGCTGAATCTTGCTTCATGAAAGTTGTTAAAAAATAAGTGTTGTGTAATGATCGGTACTGGGTTGGCAGACGAGCCGTACTCGGGCGCGGCGCCGCCGGCGTGGCTGGCGCTGGGGGAGAGCGTGCAGCTGCGGCTGAGCTCCAGCACGGGCGTGGTGGCCTACGTCGGCGCCACGCACTTCGCGCACGGCCTCTGGGTCGGGGTCGAGCTGGACGCGCCCACCGGTAACTATGCGCCACCGCACAGTCTGTCATAATCCACGGCGGCATGCCTCCGAAATATGTTCTTGGGCATGTTCCCGCTGAAAAGTGGATGGGTTATCAATTTGCCGAGTCATCAAATAAATTAGTTCCTAACGATTCTGCAGGTGGTCTAGTATGATGACGTATAAGCGATTGTACACACGATAGTGATCCATTATTTATTACTTTGTGCATCATACTGTAGTCAAAATGACTAAGTACTAGGTAATGATGAATTTGTGCCGTTCAGGTAAGAACGACGGCGCGGTGGGCGGCACGCGGTACTTCGAGTGCCGGCCGCGGCACGGCATCTTCGTGCGGCCCGAGAAGCTGGTGCAGGACCGCCGCGGCCGCTCCGCGCGCGCCTACCGCGAGGGGGAGATGAAACGCGCCACCAGCAAGGGTATGAGCAGCCCCCCCACTTCCTCAGTCCTCTCTTCGACTTTGATGAAATGTAAAAAATTTAGAAAAAATATAGGTAGAATTTGCCTTGCCGATCTCTGTAAACGCCAACGGCCGCAGTCACTGCTATAATCGGCAGTGTCATTTATCTGTAAGAGCCCCATTTTTCGATTATGGGAACCGCAACATAGAAATAGTAATACATTTTTCCCTTACAAATGTTCATATGTTTTTTAGGTGAAGGCCTACACAACTTGCACAGATCGAGGAGTCGCAGCGACAGCATAAACGCAGTCGGCAAAACTAGGAGCAAATAAACCCACGCCTGTCCCCGAGTGCGTACGTACCCGCAGTCTCTACGTACATCGCTCGCTCAGTACCGCCGACCCGTCGCACCGCTCCGTACACGCGGACCCAGCAAGCAATGTATCAGTCCGAATTTAAGTAAACGTCCACACTTCCCGTTACTTTGAACAAGTTTTCGTTACAGTCGAGCGTATGGTGCTTATATGTATCTTAGATTTTATTTATTACCTTGTCGGTAAAGCAATACTTCGCCTAGAATCTTACATTGTGATGGAAATCGGCTCGTCTAGCTTTCATTGACCGCGCTCAATAAAACGCTTAGACCGAACTGCGATAATTTCCACGAAAACTCGAAAAACGTTGACACTTGGTAGGAGTTACTATTTTCATTATTGAATATTTTTAATGACTTAACTATGGAAGTAATTGTAAATAAAATTATGTGATTTAATTTTATTATTCAGTTTCTATGTAAATATGTGAATTTATTGTATTATTTTAATTTAATTATTTTAGATACCAATGAAATTTTGTGATCGGTAATAGTAATATTCGGTAAATTACTTGTATGTAATTTTTTTACTGTATAGTTTGTCGTATGAATATTATGGTTAATTATTATTTACGTATTTTAACTCATTGACTATTGACTATGCTTCTATCTTATATCTACAACTCAGTGTTATATTCGACATCCTGAATATTTTCTGTGATTTGCGACCTTTAACTTCTAAACTTTTACCTCTGACTTTATACCTAAAACACTTTTACGGCATTTATGATACTTAAAACTGCTCACGTGCGTTTGTTTTTTGCCACTATATTGTGATAATGTCTTGCCACACAATAATACTACTTATAGACGGAAGGAAGAATATTTTTATTTCACGCCAGCTTTTGCCCTTTGCCATCGGAGTAGAGTTTTTTACGAAATCGTCCAAAGTTACATCTTCGTCCTTTTATAAGACTTGTACTTAGTACATTGGCAACCAATTCGCGACGGAGCAACACTGACGCCTATTATTGACGGTTTGTTGTTTGGTGCAAGCGATAAGCGGTAGCGTTGCGCTAAATCGAAAATCCGAAATATCGTAAAATTATTTTCGTTGCGGTGCACGCGCATCCGCCCATTCGTATATCACTTGCATCGAAAACTTATATCGATTAGGTTGTATAAATATATTCAAAGTAATATAAATGTGTGATGTCGTTTCGATATGCAATAAAAAAATAAAGCCATTTAAAATGTCCTCTTTAATATCCATCCACGTACTAACAATAAAACTATGACAAAAATAATATCTGTAGATATTCTTATTGAAATTTCCAAAATATAATGAGTGGTGTAGTTATTTGTGAGCCTAATTTGAAAAATATCAGAGTAATATTAACTAGCGGCATAGAGCGCATGTAATCGATTTTTATTAGGGGAACGTCCACAAAAACTCCGTGCGACCGAGACGGAGCGATAGTTTATAGCTCACCTAATGTATATTCCATCCTTTTTAGTGAAGTAATCGTTCTTAAGTACACTCAAAGTACATAATTATAAATAGAGTAAATCGCCTCGTTGTTTACTAGTGTTTGTAAGTTACACTTCAGCGTTTCATTGTAGTCCGTCACTTGCCTCCATTCCTGTAAACATAATGTATATTAACATTAACCTCTAAGTAATTATAAAAAATGTTATCAAATATTATACTAACGCAGCTGTTTCGAAGTATGCACTTGAGATTAAAATTTATATGCCAGTTTTTGTGAGGGTGCGGTTTCATTGCGAGCGTTGCGGTAAACTGAGATTCATTCATTGTATTCATCAAGATCTAGTTCTCAGTACTCAATAATATTGATGAAATAGTATTTGACTCTTTTCACGTTATAATATTATGCCATAATTCATAACTCATACTATCTTTCCGCTATACAGCGAATCTCTCGCAGTGGGACCACAACCTAAGTACTTTGTAAGCGTTGACTGACATCATATTTGTCACTTTTACATAGAATTATCACATTTTACAATAACTATCCAATGCTTATTAGACTGTCGTACTTAAACATTCCATTTTTGTATACATTTATCTTTCTAGTAAAATATTCAGTAGTATCAGATTTATTAGTTAGAATTTTTAACGGCAGGCGTAACTTTTACGGCGTTAATTTTTTGCATTTTTTATCGTTTGAATTTTAAAGGTAATAGACCAATAATAAATAAATATTTAAATAATAAACGTGGCCCTAACTAGGACAGCTCAATGTGTAGTCGAAGTAAATAATACCTAAACGATAAAGTATTTTCCAAATAAAGTAGGGTGTGTCTTTGAAACTCTCGATGTGCTTTTGTCCAGTAGTTTGGTAGGGCATGGGCAAGGAACTGTCTGGTAGAAGGCAAAGCAGATGAGGAATTGGCACAAAGCGAGCGTGGCGGCTCTTGCTGTAAGTAATAGATCGCTATGATGGTAAAAACATATAATAGTCGCTGCGCTCGCTGTGCGACCGAGCCCTTATCCATTGAAGATACATCAGGCTCGGCGTGAGGCGACGGAGTGTGCACTAGGGCTCCTAGAAATAGGCTAATAGTGACCTAAAAAGCAGCGACTCGTAGGTCCTAATTTTAATTTTTAGAAATTAAGCGACCATGTGCTGTGCTTTTGTTTTAAACAAATAGTTTATAGGTTAATGAAATTATTATTATTTTTTTTTAGTATATTAATTTTTATGATTTTTTCGAAATAGTACACATTTTGTATTTATTGCAGTCAATTCTACAAATACGAGCTTTTATGGTTATAATGTAATATTTTTTTGTGAAATCACGTCGCATGTTTCATTTAGCGTAGAGAATGAGGTACCTATGTTTAAGTTAATTTGCCAGATGTAATGTATAAATAAATAGATCACAAATCGATATGTACCTATTTTTAATTATTTTGTGTGATAAGCGACTAGGCAGCTACTTGGTAGCGTAGATGGTTACATCTTCATAACTCTACACCTAATGCATAATGTTAAATGGAGAGATTTTAATATTTAAAATTTATTAAAACGAAAAATAGTTCACTTCTAGTGAAAATATTTTTGCCAAGTAGCAAATTCGAGTCAAATCATCGCTGTCATTATCAGTAAATAAATGTATTATTAAATATTATCGTCAGTGGAAAGGTGAAAGTGCTTAAGCGCCAAATGGGCCAAAATGAGTTATATATACCATTGGATTGCATTTTTTTTTCTGCGTCGATCTGTATAACTTTCAAGGCATTCTGAGCAAATTTTTGGCAGTTAAGCATTTTTAAAATTCGGAAAATTTGAAGAATATTCCGGTCTTCAATGGTCTCAAGCGACGTATTTATGATGTTTTTTAAAGTGATGTCGCATAAGTATCACATTTTTTCTGTGCAAGCCTCTTAAGGACTTTTAACATTTTAACATTTTTCTAATTTCAGCAACATAAGCATATTTTCATTTCTTTTATTTCGATGACATTATGGCATTAGCAATTTCAGCTTTTTGCTTTTTAATGTGTAGCTGTTTGTTAGCCATTTTTCATTTCTGTTGTTAGAAACTGTTTGAAGTATCAGCATAACTGTTCGCATAAGATTTGATAACGGGTGGCGCTTAAGCAATTTGTGTTTATTATATAATCGCTTCCAGAGCCTAACCGAGTGCGATTCTGTGGACGAGATAAACAAGAGACTGGTGAAAACTGTCCAAGCAGTGGGTTCAAAGCAATTTAAGAGCCCACGCCGGAATAAGTCTCAAAAGCTCTCTGACAGAACCATTAAATTAATCAATCTTCAGCTGATATGTCAGAATACGGCAAGCTCAATAGACGAATCTCTAAATCCTTGCGACAAGACCTGCGTTCCTATAATACAGCACGTAATCTAGCGAAACCAGGGCTTGAAAGTGTTCGCAAGGAATTCCTTTATTGGGCAAAGCCACATGACAAAGCTGAAGACCGAGGACGGCAGTAGTTGAAGCCAGTGGTTTTGAGGGAGCTTGAGAGATTTTACGGACAGTTGTACACCTCGACATTTAAACTTACTGTCAGTCCAGCTCATGATACCAGAGTTAAACTAACCGGACACTATACTGACGACATCACAGACATCAGTCTGTACGAGATTAGAATAGCTCTCAAACAGCTTAAGAACAACAAGGCGCCGGGTGATGATGAAATCACAACAGACGTAGTCCATAACTACTGACCTTTTGGATATGCGTGGGCAATGGAAAGAGCTATGCTCGGAGTTTCTCTGCACGATAAAATCCGGAACGAGGATATTCGGCAAAGAACTAAAGTTTACGACATAGCTCTCAGGGTTTGTAAGCTGAAGTGGTAATGGGCAGGCCACACCGCACGTAGAACTGATAACTGACGGGGAAAGAGGTTCTAGAGTGGCGACCACGAACTAGGAAACGCAGCGTAGATAGGGCTCCCACTAGATGTACCGACGACATCAAAAGAGTCGCAGGCAACCGGTGGGTACAAGTGGAAAATTGTCATTCGGTATGGCGGCCTAAGAGGGAAGCCTATGTTCAGCAGTGTACGTCTTCAAACTGATGATGATGATGAGTCATGATTATAATAAATAATTGTCTAATTTTATTAATAAGGGCGAATACGCACATTTTTTATTCAGCAGGTAAGCAGATAAGTAGTATGATCGATAAAAGGTTTGGTTATTCTATATCTGTAAGGTAACGTTTGATTGCATTTTCGATAAGTTTGCACAAGTTAGCATGTTGTCTTATTAAACTTATGAATCTTATCGTTTCTAAGCTATTCTTCATTATGGCATGGAACGATCAAACATTCGATAAGATTTTTTTCTGTACAAGACTCATAAATGTTTAATTTCATAAGCATTTTTGCTGTCTGGTAAGAAGCTTATTGCCATTTATTAGCAATTTTAAATTAATTATGTTTGTGAATTAACGGCAGGTTAGCATTTTTTTCCTGGATGATTTTTTTCTTAAAACCGGAATACTTTTGCTTAAGCGACTACTATTTTGCGATCTAAAAGGGCTACAATAATGTGAATGTATTGTAAATATGAAGAAAAAAATATAAATATATTTTGCATTTAAATATTCTAATTTCCTTAAAAAACAAGGGAGATATGATTTTTTTTCTAAAAAAAAAAACTTTAAATCCATTTTCCCGAAAGTACCGTTTTGGCGGTTAAGCAAAGTAGCCTTTCCACTGACGTTATGTATTTTTCATTGAATCGCCGTCGCATCTCCTAATTAGTGTTGTATCCTATCTGGTAACATATATTTGATAGCTCTCTTACTGACATTTTGATTTTTATAAGGTTCAGAACTTAAAAAGAGACCAAATAGTTTGTCTAGTCTAGTGTAAGCTAAACTAGCAGGCCAAGCTAGTATGCGCTCACAAAATATGCACATAATATTGTCTTAGATTATGTTCGGCTACTACATAAATTATTAAATTTACTAATTTCAATATTATTCAAATAACTAAATAGCTGATAATTATATTTTATTTGTAGATAATATAATATTTAGGTCCTTTTCGATCTTATTTTAGTCTTGGCAGAATCGTATATTCTCACTAGTTCGACTCATTCGTTCGATCGTCGAACTAGAGAGAATATTTTTTTCTCAAATAGGAGTACGTAGGCAGTTCAGCAGTAGTCCCAATAGTTTGTTTTCAAGCATACATGTAAAAGAAGTCATAAAAAACTAGAGACGTAAAAAGTGTCGTTAAATCTATTATTCACTAGATGGCATATAAAAGCTGTATCATTTGGTTCCAGCTATTAGGTACTATGTCGTAATATTGAAAATAATAAATAACCAAAGATTAGGGTAAGTCAAAACAATGTATAAATTACGAGGGTGAATCAAAAAGTTCTTAGAAGTGCATATATATGAAACCTTTTTGGATCAAGTTCGATATTCAAATTAAAGAGTGTCTATCACACTATATTTATGCAGACTGTCACTTGTTTTTGTCAGTTCGTTCGCATGTAATAAATTTTTTTGTGCAACGAGTTGCTAAAAAGTCAAAATTATGGATAAAAGTGAGTTACGTGCGGTGATAAAATATCTCAGTTTGAAAAAAATGTCTACGAAGGAAATTTTTTTGGACATTCAGCAGACATTAGGGGGTGATGCTGTACCCTATTCTACGGTTGCGTACTGGGTGGCTGAATTTAAAAGAGGTAGATCAAGCTGTAAAGATGACCCGCGTTCTGGGCGGCCTTCAACCTCCGTTACAGAAGAAAATGTCAAAAAGGTTGAGAATCTGGTTTTGGAAGACAGAAGAATGACTATAAAACATATAGCTGAGATCCTAAAGATATCTTTTGGTAGCGTTCAATCCATTTTAATTGATTCACTGGGGTTCAAAAAAGTGTCTGCAAGATGGGTGCCACGAATGTTAACCGACGAAAACAAAAAGCGACGTTTGGAAATTTCCAAGCGTAATCTCGAAATGTTCCAGCGTGATTCGGATAATTTTTGCCGTCGTCTTGTCACCATGGATGAAACGTGGGTCCACCATTTTGATCCTGAAACTAAAAGACAAAGCATGTCTTGGAAACGACCATCCTCTCCATCCATTAAGAAATTTCGAGTTGCTCCTAAGTTATGGCCTCTGTGTTCTGGGATAGTGAAGGAATCCTTTTTATTGATTACATGCCAAAAGGCCAGACGATTACTGGACCCTATTATGCAAATTTAATCCCGAAAGTGCGTGAAGCGATTAAAGAAAAACGTCGTGGAAAACTGTCGTTGGGCGTGTTGTTCCTTCAAGATAACGCTCCTGCTCATCGATCGGAAGTTGCGCTCAACGCAATCCGCTGTGCTGGCTTCAATCTCCTTGACCACCCACCATATTCTCCGGACTTAGCCCCAAGTGATTTTCACTTATTTCCAAAATTAAAAGAGGAAATTCGTGGAACAAAATTTCACGATAATGACGCGGTTATAGCTGCCGTAGAGGACTTTTTCGAGAGTCAAGAAAATAATTTTTTTTCACAAGGAATAAGGAAGTTAGAAACGCGTTATTCTAAATGCATTGCATTGGAGGGAGATTATGTAGAAAAATAAAATATTATTATTTAAATCTTTGCATTTTTTAATATTGATTCCAAGAATTTTTTGATTCACCCTCGTAGATAGCAATCAACATGCTACTGTTTATGCCGAATTGTGGCGAGTCAGGCGACTGTGAGTTATGTAAGTAAAATACAGTAGGTACTTATCCAGTTTAGCAATGCATCAAGGGATAGGCGGAAGCGGTTTTAATCTTAAATAGGCAGGCATTGACTAAACACATTCTTCGAAAATGATTTATTAAGTAACTAAACAACACAAAACCTTGCACCTTTTATAGTCGGTATTATATAACGAAACGGTCGTTATTATATACATATATATTATATGCATATAATAACAATAGTAATTGTATTGTTCATACAGACAAATGGATCAAGTATATAAAACCTGCGGGAGCTGCAATTTGAGGGCAGATCGAGCATTAAAAAAATGCCTGACATGGT
The DNA here is from genome assembly GCA_905147375.1 of Hylaea fasciaria. Lineage (NCBI taxonomy): Eukaryota > Metazoa > Arthropoda > Insecta > Lepidoptera > Geometridae > Hylaea > Hylaea fasciaria. Next base: position 10,884,620 of record LR990193.1, on the reverse strand, counting down.
TAAGAAAAAAATGGTGCTTGCTCTGGGGACAGTTTCGGGTTGCTGAGACAGTGAAGTTAGTAGGTAAGTGTACTATGCAAGGTTAGCATGAGTTGCAAAAGTCTGTAACTACGAGCACTAAAAGGGACAGATGGTACTCGTAACTAAGCTGATTTTTTTCTAAGGAAATTTGTTTTGTCTGGGTTTTCTGTCTATGCAATCATGATTTACTTACAATCAAGGTAGGTAGGTACTATTATATTTTCTACCATAACTACCTACAGTGCTGAAGAAAATACTCAGAACTAAATTTAACTACTCGCTTTGGGTACCCGCTCTCGCTACCGCTTATGCCCTGCACCAAGACGTCAAAGGGTAGGGAGCGACAGTTGACCTTATTTCTGTGCGACGTCGCGAGTGTCATCTTGCCGGCGGGCGTAGGGCGGTGCGACCCGCACCTGGCACTCGCCTTGCCCACTTACTGCCTGAGGAGGGGCAGCAAAACAATCGGGGAAATTATATATTCTCGGAAATTATTACTATTATACCATTTCTCATCTTTCTCAGCAGTGGAAGGCAGTGATGATGACGATTTGGCGTCTAGTAATTAGGTATACTTTTTGTAAGAAACTGTTAGCTCTACAGACAGAGAATAATATGCTCTCATACAAGATTGTGTGCGGGGCAACCTGCCTTATTTATGATTACAAAAAGTTGTCGACAACAACTAAGCTGTAGTTTGTTATAAGTAATAATATTTTCGACCTGCCATAGTAAGTTATACATTCGTGTACCTATATCTATCCTTTTGTAGGTACGTTTTTATCAAAAGGCACTTACGAACCCTAAGGTACCTACCTAGGTAGTACCTATCTACTTATTTCACAATTTTTTATTAATTGGTAATTTTTCTCTCTACAAATTAAATGTATCTAAATAGATATCAATATAAAATCTCCCGTTTTTTGCCATCGCTACGCTAATCTATTTTCATATAGCAATGCCGATGCTCGTTACAAAGGCGACATCGTTCCATAATGGCATGCCGATGGAACTTGCGTGACTTGCCATTTGCCAGGCTCTGTCTTCCACAAGGAGAATCAAAGGAGCTCCAACCGCCAAAGAGGTAGCTAGTCTCCAACAAGCACCGCCGCCAACCATGAGTTAGAACAAAGAGCTCCAAAATGGACCAGGCCGGTCCATCTACGTCTACCCAAGACCCTCGATTCGATTTCATCGGCTCGTACGCTGTTAAGAGCTTAAAGCTGAAGCCAGAAAAATGGATGCGGGTGGTCGGTACAGAAGAACACAGGTCCACTCTAAACGACTTTGTGAATCGGCCTCTGCCGATACTTCTAGTCGTAGTATTGACCCACGCAGCTCAACTGGTACCGGTCATATCCTTTCCTTGCTATTTGAAGAATAAAGCGGTTTACTTCGTAAAGAAAAGGCCAGATGTCGTCCCTAAGGAGAATTGCGCTGATATGGTCATCTTTGGTAAGTTATACATACCGTTTTATCCTAACTACGGGCATCGGGAAATTTTCTTACACTGGCTGTCTATTAAAACTTTATGAGGGTAGGAAATTAGGAAGGAACCTGTCATTGGAAGAAACACTTTACGTAAACTTATTACGGTATCGGTCAAAAACTATCCAACCAGTTAGACTAAGTATAATAATTGTATAGGATCAATTCCTAACTTTCAGTCTTGAATGTTTGATTCAGATCTCTTAAGTGGCGGCTTTGGTATTCTTAAAATTCATTCAGACTATTTATCGTTTAACTAGGTGACCTAGCGCCCAGGCTAATTGATGAATTAGCAGCACTAGTAGACGAAGTATTCGTGCCTCTGCTGTCGAATCCGCTGAACCATGAAGGGTGGCCCCTTGTCGTCTCACAGGACATTCTTAAGCAAATACACAATCTGAAGAGCACTGTCTATGAGGTAACATTTAAAACCTATATACACAACACAATAATGTTTCATTAGTTTACAAGTTTAGTCAAAGACTCTCTTATTTAGGTAAAAGGAAAAGTAAACGGACAAACAGTCCTGCCCATGCCAGTAGGTGTTGAACTAGTACACGATGCGGAGAAGGAGGTCATGAAAGGGGCTGAAGTTGACCTCTACCTCAAGAGTGCTATCGAAGGCGTGGTCATCAAGTGGGCTCAGCAGATCAATGACGTCATGATGGAGGACTCCGCACAGGCGTTTGAGAATGGAAATAACCCATTGCCAACTGTCGGTTAGTGGCATTTTTTAAAATACCCATTTTGGATTTTAATACTGGTTGTTCACCAAAGTTCGTTCAAGTAGCGAAGCGAATGGCTGAGAATATAATAACGAGGGGAACGGCCACCTTCCCGGGACAATAGCGGCACTGTCCTCCGCTTTTGCTCTCGTATTTTATTCTCTGCCAGTCTATAAATAAGGTTTACTAGCTACCACTATCTTCGTTGTTACCACTACCACTATATTCTTTATTATGCGTTCGATCCTTTGGATGTTCTGCTATCTCAGCTACGGCGGTTCGCTTTATCTCATGGCTTTGGTGGACTGTAAAACTTTCGCAGCAGTTTTCATAAAATATTATAACTAGGTATAGTCACGTCTTACAAATTGTCAAGTGACTTCAAACTTCCATATTAACTTCACAGAACTAGCTTACTGGAAGTCAAGGCTAAGTAACTTGAACTACATCTATGACCAGCTCCGCACGGAGAGAGTTAGATGCATGGCTGTCATACTAGAGAAAACGACTTCAGCGTACTATCCGTGCTTCAGTCGACTATTCAAGAACATCGTTTCAGGTATAAACAAAGTTAACGCATAGTAATTAAATTTGTATGATCATCAACTTATGTAAAATAAATGTGTAGTTTTTTGCTGCCAATTTATTAAATTTTCAAGTTCTACTTTCTATTTATTATCGCATATCACATGGCGGGTACAAGATGAATGAAACGAAAGTATCTGTATCCTAAGTTAAAAGTTTTGTTGCTACGATAAATAACATATAATCCATCAGTAATATCACGATTATCAATACCAGTTCTATACATACATTAATGTAGTTATAATTTTGTCCTATAGCATTAGCAGAGGCTCGCGAGATCGATCTCTACCTCAGAACTCTCGAGAAGCACTTCCAAAGCCTAGAAGACATTGATTTCACCGAGGTCCAACCTCTCTTCCGACCCTTGTTCCACGTTATCTGTATGGTGTGGAGGGACTCCAAATACTACTGCAGCTCTTCAAAACTTATGGTCTTGCTGAAACAAATAAGCAACTTGCTTGTATATCAGGTGAATTTTTATATCGTTACGATCAGCCTCATCTACGCAGTTTAAGTAGGTATATTTTGTGGAATTTTGTTTCACTGAGTTCTAGCTTATACGGAATCTAGAATTATTGTCGTTATCAACGCAAAAGTAAAAAGTTAACTTTCACATTGTTCTATTTTGTAGGACTTAACAAATTTTCAGATTGTTAAAATATTTTTAGAACTTGTTTGAGAATTCTAACACTTTGTAATTTTGTTATAGGCTAAGAAATGTTTAGACCCGTCCACGCTGTTCCACAGCGACATAGATGAAGCAACTCAACGAATTCAACTGACCATTACCATTCTCAAAAAATTTCGAAGCACCTTCGACTATTTTAAGGACAATCTGCAGAAGTACTTCGTTGATCGAAGAGTCATCCCATGGACTTTTCACCCCAATGTAGTCTTTGAGAGATTAAATAGATTCCTCGATAGATTGAACACAATTCAGTGGTTTTTTAAAACTGTACTAGAATTCCAAAAGTTGGAGAAAATTGAGATCGGAGGAATGAAAGGTCGAGTGTTGGGAGGGCAAATTAGAGAAATATCGGCAGAATTTGAAGCCTACTTCCACGGATTCGCTTCTAAATCTTATGACGTGCTCGACCCTGATGATGATACCTTTAATGTAGACTTCAAGGATTTTCAAGAAAATATTATAGATCTAGATCTGAAACTGTCTACTGTTTTAGTGGAATCCTTCGATAACTGTTCTACATTAGAGTCAATTTTCAAGGTATTGTAGTTTCATGTAATTTATACCGAATAATTATGTAACCACGTTGTTTAGTATAGGTTCTTAATTTATTATATTTTCAGCTTATCGACATTGTAGGATCGGTTTTAGACCGACCTCTTATCAGAAACGAATTCACGGCAAAGTACGTTGAAATTATCGTAGAGCTTGAGAAGGAAATCGTGATTTGCGAAGTAAGTACAACAATATTACATTTAACCATACCTATTGTATAAATATGATCTTTTGGCTCTTTAGCCAAAAGAGGATCACTTGACTCTTTCCTTACAGGAACTCTTCGCCGAACAGAGTAACCGCTTCTACAAGTACGGCTTCATGGAAGTGGATGCTTTCTTCCCCCCTGTGGCAGGGGGCTTGCTCTACATGACGACGCTAGCTACAAGGATCACCAAGCCTATAGCTAGCTTTCGCAATTTGCCGCACCCGTAAGTGAGCTGGGTGGGGCAAATTGCGAAAGCTGATTATCTGGCTTTGTTTCTTCTCTCTTGCGCTTATACCTGCTATTTTGTCCGTGAGGTTGCATTATTCTTTACTTTTTCTTGGGAATACGGGTCTTGAATGTGATTTTCTAAATAGCTTTGAACACCGTCTAATCATTTGTTCATTTGTAAATGCATATAAATAGTTGCCAGACAGCATGTGATAGGAATGAATTGGCAGTACCTAACTTCTCCTTTTTGTACACAGGATAAAGGGTACGGATGAAGCCAAAAAAATCTTTATCAGACATGAAGAGCTAGTCAAGAGCATCGAGGAGTTCAAAAAGAAATATTTCAGCGATTGGGCACTGACAATCCCTAAAGTTATAGCAGAAAAATCTAAGCACATGATACTTGCACGTCAGGGGTCCGATCTCATACTGAATTTCAGCCCTGTGGTAAATATTAAAAACGAATATCTAATAGTTATAAAGTTACGCAAAGTTTTATTTAAATTAAACTTCTAATTCAGCTCCAAGATGTGATGAAAGAAGTGCACCATCTTCGTAACAACCCGGATGTGTCACATCTACTTCCAAAGGAGGGTTTGGAGTTATTCGAGAAGCAAGAAACATATAGACAGTACAGGATCAACCTAGGCATTACTATCGACTGGTATAATCAAATTGTGAAGAACAGTCAAAAAGTTGAATTTGATTTGGTTGAAGATGAAATAAAAGCGATCGATCAAAGAATTGAAATGGCGCAGAATCAACTCAATTGGGATTCACAAGGTAAAAAAGATTGTATAAATGCTAATATTACAGTATCACCTACCTAACCATTTTTTTCTTTATTTTTTAACTAAATTATTACGTCCAGATTTGTGGGGTTACTTAGAAGAATTACACAGACTAGTGGGTAATCTATACGAAAGAATGTCAAGAATCCAGGATAACTTAAAGGAAATGAAGTTTGTTTTAAAAGAGTGGGCTTCGCAACCCTTGTTTGAAAGAAAGGAAGGGAAAAAGGTAAAATATACCTACATTTAAACGATTATAAAGCAGACTCTTTGTAATAAAACAGGATTATATTTTTAACAATATTTTAGGATACACTGTTGAACTTGGAAGATCGTGCAGATAAAAGGACCAAACGTTATAGTGAAATTCTGGCAACAGCAAATCGTTTGAACGAACTGTTGCAAGAAAACATGCAGTTATTTAACATGCAAGACAGTCAGGATAGTGAAATCTGGCTGAACTACGTAACTTTTGTTGATTCATTGATGGAGGAGACTTTGTTTAAGACCATTGCCTGCAGGTAAAATATAATTTGTGCCATCAATAACATCATATGCACCTGAAAACAGATATCTTCATGTATATAATATCATTTATTTCAGTGTGGGTTACTTATCAGAACATATGAATCCTAAAAATAAGCTAGCCCCGCTTTTTGAAGCTCAATTAGAACTTTTAGACCCTGATATGGTATTCGCTCCAAGCTTAGACCCGAACGATGAAAAGGGGTTCACGGCATTAATCAAGAGCATCATTGATGATATATTGAAAATGGCATCGCTAATTGAAAGAATCGATAAAACTAGAGAAGACACTTATGAACAGTATATTGTTGGCAGTGAAGATATAATTGAGATGAAGGATGAAATACTCAATGGTATAGAAAAGGTAAAAAAAATCAAATCAAATAATTCAGGCGCAAAATGCTAACCGCATACCATAATATCATCTTATTTTTTATCAAATGTTTATACTACAACATAAAATGCCTGTGGGTTTGCGTATATTTTAGGTGATCGAAGACGCAAATGATTTCTGCAAAACCTTCGAAAACTACGCGTACTTGTGGTTAGAAGAAAGAGATGCAGTTATGGAAATATTCCTCACTTATGGTAGAATATTGACTCCGGATGAAGTTGATAAGATAGGATCTGAAGATAAGGATAATTTAGGACCTGTGCCTTGCGCTCCGAAAATGGACGGCTTCAGAGAGCAGATAGACCAATTTGAAAATTTATTTATGGAAATTGAAGACATGGAGTCTCATAAAATTTTCAGTTGCTGGTTTCAAGTAAGTTTTAATAACAATGTTTTTGCAACAATATTTAGGCATCCTTGATCTGTAAGTACTACTACTTTAAATTCATTTTTGATAGGTTGATATAAGACCGTTTCGTCAAGCTCTTCTCAACACAGTAAGAAAATGGGGTAACATGTACAAAGAACATCTTGTAAATAACGTCACTTCAAGCCTTAGTGATTTGGCCAACTTTATACGCGAAGCGGATGAAGGTATTATTTATTATTTCAGTAAATAATTGTTTATAAATATGGAGAAAATACAACAGTTGATTTTATTAGGTCTGCTTCAACCGGTGCCAGAAGGAGACTATGGAGCTTTAGTAAATGTTATGGGTTATCTGATGAATGTAAAAGATAGAGGAGCGGCAACTGACGAAATGTTTCAACCATTAACAGAAACTATTGAGCTTCTTAAATTTTACGATATGGATATTCCTGAAGAAGTGAACGTCTTACTGCAGGTATTTGCCCATCTATTACATTCTGGATAACTTCTATATGATTTGTAATATCTACTGAATTTATCTTACGTATTTCAAGGAATTACCGGAGCAGTGGCAAACGACAAAGAAACTGGCTCTTACAGTTAAACAGCAAGTAGCACCGTTGCAAGCAGCTGAAGTATCAGGAATTAGAAAGAAAATATCGACGTTTGATTCTCATATCACTTACTACAGAGAAGTTTTTAAAAGATACGAAGTACGCATACATAATAAAATTGACATGGAAAATCAGCAAAGTTTTAACGACAACATAATATTCATTCAGCTATTTTTTTGTAGTTCTTCAAATATGAATGTGATGATCCTTATGATGTCATGTCGAGAGTAGATTATGAAATGCTATATCTGGAAGAAGAAATGAGAGGAATACAAGAATCAGGATCATTGTTTGAAGTAAATGTGCCAGAATTCAAGCTTTTGAAACAGTGCAGGAAGGAATTGAGAATGCTAAAGGTACAACTAAGAAAATTGAAGACTTTAAATGCATACCTATATACCTATTGACCGTTTTTTCTAACGATTATTTTTAATGATTTAGCAACTTTGGGATTACGTCTATATTGTGAGAACGAGTATAGAAGACTGGAAAACTACACCATGGCGAAAGATAGATGTTGAGAACATGGATATTGAGTGTAAGAAATTCGCTAAGGAGATACGGCTTTTGGATAAAGAAATGAGAAGGTAAATAAACCTGACAATACTCCGTATAAGGTCGGTCCACTGATCTAGGAGACCTTGTTAAAATAATTACTGATAAACTTTCCAGTTGGGACACTTACGTAAACTTGGAAGCTACCGTGAAGAACATGCTAACCTCTTTAAGAGCGGTTGGAGAACTGCAAAACCCTGCTATCAGGGAACGACATTGGGACCAACTCATGAGTACAACTAAGGTGACATAGTATAGGGATATAAATAAAATGTAAATTAATAAAAACCTGTAAATAAAATTGTAAATAATAAATTGGTGTTGTGTTGTGTTACGCACAAACGATTTGGATATGACGGGTTTGAATGCTCAGAATAATACTGCATGTTTTGATTTGGCATGCGTTGCTTTTTAAAGAATGATTCACTTTTTATCGGGGAATGTATCATACATCTTGAATGTCTAAAGATTTTCTTTTGGATTGTTTTCGGTGTTATGCGAATGTAAATATGTTTATGATCCACAGAGCTTAGCAGCATTACCACGTGAGCTCACTGTAAGTATGATGATGATATGGGACAATAGACTTACATAAATATTACAATATAATATTATGTTAAATTTTTGTCTGCCTGTAACAATTAGTTGAAATAGAATTATGTATATAATCCATAGTCGTATATAAATCCGCTTATAAAATACGTTGTCGTCATCATCATCAACATCACACTTCAATATTGTTAGATTTGATTGAATGCATTTTATGTCATGCACTATCACATGAACTATCTTCAATGTCACTATTTTGTCACAAACTCTTATTTAAAATGTTAAAATCAATCCTAATAAAAAAAAATGAATAGTCGTCAGTTTTATTGCATACTTACAGTTCTTTCTTCTAAAGTGTCTTTCTTCTTAAATCACAGCATGGCTGATCTTACACCTTAAATAATTACCTATGTAAATATTTCAATTAGGTACCTACCTAATTAGAAACAACTATTTTAATTAACAATTCGTCACCGGTCTTTATTTGCATGAAAATTGCATGCATTGATCTGCACGTATATGCTATACTATAGTGTAATAAACACCAATAAATTGTAAAGATGTAAAAATTGTATATAGTGTAAAATTGATTTGTATTGGAAATAATGAATACCTACGCCACCTATAGTGAAATAATGTATGTATGAATATAATACAGGTGAGAATTGTAATGGATACAAATACGACACTAGCTGATCTGCTAGCACTTAACCTTCACGAATGCGAGGAAGAGGTAAAGAACATAGTGGACAAAGCTGTCAAAGAGATGTCTATGGAGAAGACACTGAAAGACCTAAATACTACGTGGAAGGGCATGGAGTTTGAACAAGAAATTCACTCGCGGACTGGTTGCGTGCTGTTGAGAGCTAGTGAAGAGCTTATTGAAACTTTAGAGGAGAACCAGGTAATAATACAGTTATAATAACGCTGTGAAGGCTCAAAAACGCCCTCACTCCAGAACTTAGAATTTGAAATAAAACACATTTTACAGGTGCAACTCCAAAACTTGATGACATCTAAATTCATAGCACATTTCTTAGAAGAAGTATCAGGTTGGCAAAATAAGCTTTCAATAGCAGATCAAGTAATCACCGTATGGTTTGAGGTCCAAAGAACTTGGACACATTTAGAGAGTATTTTCATGAGCTCGGAAGATATTAGAAAGCAGCTACCTGAAGATTCAGCGAGATTTGATAGGATAGATGCCGAATTTAAAGTGCGTATAGTAGACAGAAAAAAATGTTGAACCCAACAAAGAAATATTAGATGAACTCTTTCATTCTTTTCAGGTATTATCACAAGATATGTCAAAAACACCAAATGTGGTGAAGGGTACAAATAAAGAAGGCTTAGTAGAAATGCTTGACGGCCTACAGAAAGACCTCATAATCTGCGAAAAAGCTCTGGCTGAATATTTAGAAACTAAGCGACTTGCTTTTCCGAGGTTTTATTTTGTATCATCAGCGGATTTGTTAGATATTTTGTCAAATGGAAATCAAGCAGACCTTGTAATAAGGTAAGAATTAATATTTACGTATTAAGTATTAATAACATCGATGGACTAAAAGTGAATCATAGATCATAATTGATATTAATTTTAGGCATCTCACTAAGCTTTTTGATTCAATTGCAAAATTGAGATTCATTGAAAGCGACAATCCCGGGGATAAGGTGTCATCAGGAATGATAGCAAAAGACGGTGAATATGTACCATTTCATGGATCTTGTGATTGTACTGGACCTGTGAGTATAATGTCATTTTAAACAAAGTAACTAATCACAATGTAAGTGATTAATGCTCTTACTCAATTTAGGTGGAAATATGGCTCAACCGCTTACAAGACATAATGAGGTCAACCATACGTCATTATTTCGGCGAAGCAATAGTTTCATATGAAGAGAAACCTCGTGAACAGTGGCTATTTGATTTCATGGCTCAAGTGTCACTATGCGGTTCTCAAATCTGGTGGACCACAGAAGTTAACATGGCGTTTGCTAGACTTGAAGAAGGATACGACAATGCACTGAAAGATTACTATAAAAAGCAACTCTCTCAGCTGAGTACTTTGATCTCATTACTTATAGGAGAGTTAAGTAAACAAGACCGGCAGAAAATCATGACAATTTGTACGATTGATGTCCATTCAAGAGATGTAGTCAGCAAGATGATTCAAGGGAAAGTAGAAGCAGGGTCAGCGTTTCAATGGCAGTCTCAACTAAGACACAGGTTTTAAGAACCCGAATAATAATCATCTGCACTATATTGACTCAGGTTATCATTGCATCTACATATTTTGTTTGCTATCATTCACGTCATGAACCATTTAACACAATTCTATTCAGGTTAAATTGGACTCAATATCTGTCTCCGTACCCAGGTAACAATAATTTATGCATGTATTTGCAGATGGGATGAAAACGAAATGCATTGTTTTGCCAATATCTGTGATGCTCAGTTCATATACAGTTATGAATACCTAGGGAACACGCCACGTCTGGTGATTACACCTCTAACTGATCGATGTTATATCACTCTGACTCAGGTATTGGCCACACTATTTTGACAAATTTCTTAAAAATCTAGCTAAGTATATAGTTTTACTTATGCATGACTTCTTATTTTTTTAGTCTCTTCATTTGATAATGGGTGGAGGCCCAGCAGGACCCGCTGGTACGGGCAAAACCGAAACCACTAAAGATTTGGGAAGAGCTTTGGGTATCATGGTTTATGTCTTTAACTGTTCTGAGCAGATGGACTATCAGGTACCTAAACATCCATTGGTATGTTCCTAATGTTCATTATTTGAGTCGAGTGGTCTAATCAAAATGTTATTTTTAGTCTTGCGGTAATATTTACAAAGGGTTAGCGCAAACTGGAGCTTGGGGATGTTTTGACGAGTTCAATCGGATATCTGTTGAAGTATTGTCTGTAGTAGCAGTTCAGGTGAAATCAGTTCAGGATGCCATAAGGTAACTTGTAAAAAGAGATAACTACTTTGTTCTTTACGGACGTTTAAGTGCAGCGTTTATATTCCAGAGACAAAAAAGATAAGTTTAATTTCATGGGAGAAATAATAGTGCTTGTACCGTCTGTTGGAATCTTCATCACAATGAATCCAGGTTACGCTGGCAGAACAGAATTGCCAGAAAATTTGAAAGCTCTATTCAGGCCATGCGCTATGGTAGTTCCTGACTTCGAATTGATTTGCGAAATCATGTTGGTTGCTGAAGGTTTCCAAGAAGCTAAAATTTTGGCCAGGAAGTTTATCACACTTTACACTCTGTGCAAAGAATTGTTGTCGAAACAGGATCATTATGATTGGGGGTTGAGAGCGATCAAGTCTGTGCTTGTGGTAGCTGGGTCTCTGAAGGTAAGTCTGATGGACCAGCTGTAGCACTATCTATCTTTCGTTTGTAGTAGATGTAGCTTATTCGATTTTTGTATCATACAGAGAGGCGATCCAGGCAGGCCAGAAGAAGAAGTTCTAATGCGAACTCTTCGGGATTTCAACATACCCAAGATAGTTACTGATGATATGCCAGTGTTTATGGGTCTCATTGGCGACTTGTTCCCCGCTCTTGAAGTACCGAGGAAACGTGATCTGGAATTTGAAAGAACTGTCAAACAAGCTGCTATGGATTTGTTGCTTCAACCTGAAGACAACTTCATCCTTAAAGTCGTTCAGCTTGAAGAGTTACTAGAGGTACGCCATTCTGTTTTTATCGTTGGCAACGCTGGGACGGGGAAGACCCAAGTATGGAAGTCGCTTTTCAAGACTTACCAGAATTTACGGAAAAAACCCATCTACACTGACTTAAACCCTAAAGCTGTTACTAATGATGAGTTGTTCGGAATTATCAATCCAGCTACGAGGGAGTGGAAGGACGGACTATTTTCAGTTATAATGAGAGATCAAGCAAATCTCGTTGGAGAAAATCCAAAATGGATACTTTTGGATGGTGACATAGACCCCATGTGGATAGAATCATTGAACACTGTGATGGATGACAACAAAATTCTGACTTTAGCTAGTAATGAGCGAATTGCACTAACTCCAACTATGAGGCTGATGTTTGAGATTTCTAATTTGAGAACCGCTACACCAGCCACTGTTTCAAGAGCCGGTATCTTGTATATCAATCCTCAAGACTTGGGATGGAATCCGTAAGTCTATATTTATATAAGGAAAGACACACAGTCGTTAATTTGAACCCTATCCATGATAATGATTTCTTTGCAGATACGTGACTAGCTGGGTAGAAACAAGAAAGATTCCAGCAGAAAAGTCTAATCTGGTCATATTGTTCGACAAGTACATTCCCTCTTGTTTGGAAACTGTACGGAACCGATTTAAGAAGATAACTCCTATTGCAGACATGGCTCATGTTCAGATGCTATGTTATTTGCTAGATTGTTTGTTTGTACCGGAGAATACGCCTGCGGATTGCCCAAAGGAGTGGCACGATATATTTTTTGTGTTTGCCTGTGTTTGGGCCTTTGGGTCAGCTATGTTTCAGGATACTAATATAGATTACAGAGTTGGTAAGAATTCGATGAGCTTTTCACAAAACATCCTATAATATGTTACTCATATGATAGCGTTTCTAATATTACATTTTCTTTCCAACGCATATATTTTCACGGTTTTTTTACAGAGTTTACTAAATGGTGGACAAATGAGTTTAAAAATATAAAGTTTCCGGCCGGAGGCACTGTATTTGATTACTACATTGATTCTGAAACCAAGCAATTTACACCGTGGACAGAAAAGATACCAAAGTTTGAACTGGATACTGACATACCATTACAGGTTATCTAATCTTATGCTAACCTTTATGATTATTCAAATCCATCGAAATGACCGTTTTATGGAAAGATTTTTGTTAATAACTGGTTTCTTATAGGCTGTGTTGGTGCCAACGGCAGAAACTATAAGAATCAGATTTTTCCTAGACCTTCTGATGAAGAAAAAGACTCCAGTTATGTTAGTGGGAGGCGCTGGTTGCGGCAAAACTGTTTTAGTAAACGAAAAACTACAGACGTAAGAGATACATCTAATTAGACATACTGTAAACAAACCTAACTTCTTCGATGTTAAAGAGTTGTTTTTTTATTTTACAGTTTACCGGAAAATTACGCGATCCAATCGGTTCCATTCAACTTCTATACGTCGTCGGAAATGCTGCAGAAGGTCCTGGAGAAGCCCCTAGAAAAGAAAGCTGGTAGGAACTACGGGCCTCCAGGGAGTAAAACCCTTATCTACTTCATAGACGATATGAATATGCCCGAAGTAGACACATATGGAACTGTCCAGCCCCACACGATCATAAGGCAGCATTTAGATTACAACCATTGGTATGATCGAACGAAACTGTCCCTTAAAGACATTCACAACACGCAGTATGTGTCCTGCATGAACCCAACTTCTGGCAGCTTTACGATTAATCCACGGCTGCAGAGGCATTTCTGCGTATTCGCCATCAGTTTTCCCAACAACGAGGCTTTGAATAACATCTATCATAACATTTTGAGCCAGCACTTGATCAATCCTGAGCTAAGGATTAATCCGCTAATAGCAAAATTATCAGGTAGTTACCTAAAAAACATGTTCTTCTTTTAACATTTCCGTTACTGGTAATTTGAGGACTTGATTTATGTTTTTCGTTTAAGCTAATATGGTCATAGCAACTGTGACTCTACACAACAAAATATCACAAGTTTTCCTGCCGACTGCAATCAAATTTCACTACATTTTCAATTTGAGGGACCTGTCCAACGTGTTTCAGGTAATTACTCATACTTTGTTAGGATAATTTGTCTTGTACCCTCTAAGTGACTCGGCTTGTGATTTGAGTCATTTCTTCACATTGCACTGTTTTTTCCCGACACAGGGCCTCTTGTTCAGTACTAATGAATGTTTGGTGAATCCATCCGATCTACTTCGTTTGTGGCTTCATGAAACCCATCGTGTTTATGGAGACAAACTCACCGAAGAAAAAGATATCGACGCTTTTCTCAAGATGCAAGTAGATATTTGCAAGAAGAACTTTGAAGTAAGAAATCATTTGTGATTTAAAATAATGCACAAAATGTATGAAATTCACCTATGTAGTTGGAATCTTGACTTCGAAGTCTTCAATACTCGCTACTTTCAGGAGATAGACGAAGGCGTAGTTTTTGAACGTCCTAACATTTACTGCCACTTCGCTGGTGGTATAGGGGAGCCAAAGTACATGCCAATTGAGACTTGGGAACAGCTGAACAAGCTCCTCACTGAAGCTATGGCGAGCTACAACGATCTCATAGCGGCTATGAACTTGGTGCTCTTCGAGGATGCCATGATGCATATTTGCAGGTAGGTTTGAAAATGGAAACATCCTTTTTCAAACTCAAACCATAATCGATTGATGATTAATTTCATTTCATTTTATTTATCATACTTATTTTATGTTTTCCGGCTCTCTTTACTAACGAGATTGAGCTGTTTGACCTGTATAAGTGCGATTTTATCGCCTATTTACAATAAATGCTTTGACTTTGACTTTGCTACACAATATAGCATCTAAAACGCATGTGCATTAGACGTAAATTCCCTTACTTCGCTACTGGTGAAACACGGCTGGTTTACATCCCGATATTGTTTTGTTGCGCTGGATTAGCAAGCGTCGCTTCACGCTCCCGCAAGAAGACAAAAACTATGACGGTGTTTCTTTACAGAATTAACCGCATCCTCGAAAGCCCTAGAGGAAGTGCCTTACTTGTAGGAGTGGGTGGTTCTGGAAAGCAATCTCTTTCGAGACTGGCTGCTTTTATATCCAGCTTGGAAGTGTTGCAAATTCAACTCAAGAAAGGTTATGGTGTTGGTGATTTGAAGGTACAAATCTCTTTTTTACCATTACAAAATTGTATCATCATTGTACCTCCACCAATCTTCATTACATAGATCATGCACGTGTACGTCTGTCACGGCTGTTTTTATCGAAAACTATGAAATATAGAAACTTGTAATAGCCCGCGTGTTCTTGAAACAAATTACGCTTTACTGTGTTCCTTCATTGATTTAATTTATCATCTCCTTTGCAACGAAGTGATATTTGCAGACAAATATTTTCACGCACCTAGCCTTCAAGTATTTACGTAGTACGAATTAGATTTTTTTTTGTAGAAAGAACTATCAGGCCTATATATTAAGACTGGCCTCAAGAACGTTGGCATAATGTTCCTGATGACGGACGCTCAAGTAGCCAGCGAGCAGTTCCTCGTGCTCATCAACGATCTCTTGGCTTCCGGGGAGGTGGCCGACTTGTTCCCTGATGACGAGATTGAGAACATCTTGGCAGGAGTCCGGAATGAGGTAAATTATTGTTACCTTTAATTTTTAGGGCGAATAAGTCCACAATGCTGATATCATTCTATAAAATATAAGTAATGCAGAAGCTATTCAAGGAATACCCTTGGCATTACTTTGAGTAGGTAATTATGTATTTCGCCCCAGTGAGATGTTATAAAAAATCTTATTTTCGCCCCGTGGAAGTATCAATTGTGCAACATTAGTGTTCATGTTTAAATGAAAATGTCAATGAGAACGTCTATTTATTTGAGCCTAACTTCGAATTTGCAAACCATGAACTCAAGAACTTGCACCTACTTTATTTTTGTAATATTTACCTTTTGCTTTTAAGGTCAAAGGCGCTGGTCTCCCTGACACGCGAGAAGTTTGCTGGAAGTTCTTCATCGACCGCGTCAGGAAGCAGCTGAAAGTGGTGCTCTGCTTCTCGCCAGTCGGGTCCACACTCCGCGTCAGGTCTAGGAAGTTCCCGGCCTTGATCAACTGCACTTCCATCAACTGGTTCCACGAGTGGCCGCAAGAAGCGCTCGTGTCCGTAGCTATGAGGTTCTTGGAGGAATTACATAATTTACCTGTAAGTATATGAACTAGACTAGTAACCATTACCGTTGCGTTACGGTACAACAGTCCTAACATTTAATAATCTGCTTCATTGTCGCATGCCCATTTACTGTTCTCCCCCATTCATATTGATGCCATCTGGTAATTCCCTTCAATACAACCATAGTTAGTGCACGTCGCTCGCACCCTTCTGCAGAGGGTTGCTTTGTATTATTAGTACCAACGACGGCCAAGGGATGGCGCGTCACTGCGAGACATGGATTTCTGAATCGCGGTGACAAGATTCTCCGGAAAACGTGGGAGTTACGAGAGCGCGAAATTCAAATCATACTTACCTGGCGTAGGGGAGACCGTGATCATGCAGGCGGTTCCCCCGGAGCGAGGCCTCTCCATTGCACTAAGGACGGGTTGACCTCTGCGATTATCCCTAATGTGGATAACTCGGACGCGTAATTTTTGATAGTGGGGACTGCGTTCGCGCTGTCCCTCATTCGGACAACTTTCACGACGGATAGGTTCTCGTAGTGTTTCCGCTGTGAGAACCTCTCCCTCTAAATACTCTAATAGATACACTATTAACGCTGACTATGTGCATTTCTTTGTTTTTTTGAGGCACTTCTCATAACGTTCTCAAACTGTAATCATGTAGTTCGATAAAATTAGCATGGGGCCTTAGTTTATACCTGTCCTTTTTAATACATTTTCATCCCATCTATTCGAAAAGAAGCAAAGGGTTCCTCGATATTAAGTGCGAACAAAGTGGGGCATTCCAGCGCACTTAATAACAGCGACGAAAAGACATTTCTCATTGTTTAGAATGAAAATTCAGAGTGTACCACACGGGAATATAATTAGTTACCCTCGAGCAAAGTACTTTGAATTAAAACCAGCTTAGGATTCTACACCAGAATCCTTCGCTTTGTTCTGGATTCAAAAAATCGCTCTTGCCCTAAATACATTATTTGGTTCCTTTGTAATACAATCTACTATTTCACTTCGTACATTGTTGCGAAATAAAGTACTATCAATCACATTGTAGGTCACACTGCGGGACTCAATCTCTAGGTTCATGGCGTATGTCCATACCTCAGTAAACACCATATCGAAGGCGTATCTGGCTAACGAGCGCCGGTACAACTACACCACGCCTAAGAGCTACTTGGAACAGATCAGCCTCTATGCGAAGCTGGTTAATTTGAAGACTGATGATTTGAGGGCTAAGATTGAAAGGTAACAAGATTATAGATATATCAGTCGAAGTTAAAAGTATATTATTATGAAGTTTTTTTAATAATTACGAATTGTAATAAAAATAATATTCGTATTTGTACACAAACCAGTTAATATTACTTTTAGGTCGTAATTCCTAAAATCAAAAGCTTTAGAGAAAGCATTGCATTAGAAAAAGTGAACCCCGAAATAATTCAGAGGCAATATATTTTTTTTTTTCTAGATTAGAAAATGGGCTTGAGAAACTCCGCGACACAGCTTCTCAAGTAGACGCGCTGAAAGCTAAACTAGCGATACAAGAAGTTGAGTTGCAACAGAAGAACGAAGCGGCAGACAAGCTTATAGAAATGGTCGGCGTCGAGACTGCTAAAGTACAGAGCGAGAAAGCACTTGGTATGTTTTGAAAGTAAAAATTACCATCAAATGTAGGTACCTATTTCGTAAATTATAGAAAATAAGAATTTTGCAACGTTACAAAGTTGTTAAGCTGTTACCTACCTATATATTAGCGTCTTTGATACAAGACAGAACGTTTGGCGTAGTGGCTGAGCAATCGGACTGCTGCGCTTGGTGTCGCGGGTTCGATTCCTGCCTGGAACGAATATTTGTGTGAGCTACAAATATTTGTTTCTGGTCTGGGTGTGATGTGCATGTGAAATTATAATTATGTCTGTAAGCGGTACCCACGATGCAGGAGCAATCCTAGTGTGGGCCAAAAAAAAAGAAAAAGAAAAAAGGAAAGAAGTTCTCGACGGTCTACGCCAGTGCAGCTGTGACATCATCTTTTTCAAATTCTAGCCGACGAGGAAGAGGAGAAAGTAGCAGTTATCGCCGAAGAGGTATCAAAGAAGCAAAAGGACTGCGAAGAGGATCTTATCAAAGCCGAACCTGCCTTGGTAGCCGCCCAGGACGCTTTGAACACCCTTAACAAGGCAAATCTTACAGAACTGAAGTCCTTTGGGTCTCCTCCTGGTGCCGTTACTAACGTTACTGCGGCGGTCATGGTTCTATTGGCACCTGGCGGAAAGATTCCGAAGGATCGAAGCTGGAAATCAGCAAAAGTAAGTGTGAACTATGTACATAAGCTTTGATTGTCTATATTATCTAGCCTGTAATATCTCTGCAGAAAATTACTCTAAAACAAGTTTATCAATGCTGAGACATTTTGTTATCCGCATATCTACGTACTAGGATGCAGCCGCAGCAGGGAAATTAGGGAAACACTGATTATATGGCTAGTAGTATTTTGATTAACTAGTGATTTCGTTAGTCCAGGTATCGAATACTGAGTATATTTTTGCATAAAACTTTTCTGAAACCAGGTGGTGATGGCAAAAGTTGACATGTTCTTGGAGTGCCTCATAAATTATGACAAGGAAAACATCCACCCAGATGTCATCAAAGCGATTCAGCCCTACCTAAAAGATCCGGAGTTTGAACCAGGTACATCGTATTATCTAACACCATCTGTAAGAAATAAAAGTGTGATTAGAAAGAACCGAACCAACTCCATAGTAATTTGTCAAATTAATCTTGCCGATCCCAACTATCTAACTTACTCCGTTATTTCGGCTTCGTAGATAAATACACTTTTCGCAAAACGCTCTACACCTAAAAAAAGAACTCATTTGTGAAATGCTTCATTCTTGAAAGGACCTGTTCGCCCAATATCCTATTCTAGCAACGGCTTATTCGTAGTACGACCTACTTAAAGAAAGAGTCATCACCTAATAATATGGATCGTCACTCATCGTATAGATCTTACTTTTAGAATTCGTGCGATCAAAGTCAGGCGCGGCCGCCGGCCTCTGCGCCTGGGTCATAAACATCATCAAGTTCTACGAAGTGTTTTGCGACGTCGAGCCCAAGAGAAAAGCGTTGGCCGCCGCTAACGCGGAACTGGCTGCCGCCACTGAGAAGTTGAGGTCTATCAAGTCACAAGTAGCCGTGAGTATCTATATTAAGGATACACAAATACACACACTGTATCGAAACTCTACAGAACTGCCTCATATTGGAAATATGCCAAAATAAATGTGTTTCACTTTCATTTTCAAGACTTGACACGAAGCTTTCTATAATCATGAAGGTAGTACCCATCGTTCAGATTAATTATCATTGAAAGAGACAGCTCCAATTTCGACTCCGTTTAAAAAAATCCTGGCAGTGCTGTTAGAAACTACATAAAAACTGCTAAATTATTCCAGGCTCTAGAAGAGAAACTTGCCAATCTAACGGCCAACTTTGAAAAGGCAACGGCGGAGAAGATGAAATGTCAACAGGAAGCTGATGCCACCAACAGGACCATTCAACTGGCCAACAGGCTTGTCAACGGGTTGGCCAGTGAGAACGTCAGATGGGCTGAGGCTGTTTCTGAGTAAGACTTTCATAATTTGAAATATCTAGGGCGGCTTATTTTCACAGTTAGTACGTTTTAGTTCGAAGAAATCACGCGTGAGGGAGTTTTTATGCACAGGCCTGCGTTCTTGACACACAGCTGCGTTTTTGCGTGATATTTCTAGCCTTTTGTTTGCATGTTGATGTATAAAGGGGTGTAAAGACGTATCGTCTTACTTGTATCACGACTTTACTATCAAAAAAATGTGCTAAAAAGAAATATCGTAAAAACGCCTGCCATGTTATTAGGTACACCTTGCATTACTTTCTGATACTTTGACTTACTGTGAGTTTGGTGTCTCATTTCTTCCAACCGCTGGTCTCTTAAACCAACTGTGTGATGTTTAGCTTCATGCAGCAAAGCACCACGCTGCCGGGAGACGTCCTCCTCGTGTGCGCCTTCATATCGTACGTGGGATGCTTCACCAAGCAGTACCGCCTGGATTTGCTTCACAAGAACTGGCTGGTGTTCCTCAAAACTTTGGAGGTAATGTGTGCAATATTACCTACTGGGTAATAATGGGCAAAAATCAAAGTTGCCATATTGTTTCTTATTTTATCGTAGCTAAAGCCTATTATTTGTTTTCACAGCCACCGATACCAATAACGGAAGGGCTGGACCCCCTTACAATGCTGACCGACGACACCACGATAGCGATATGGCAGAATGAGGGACTGCCCTCGGACAGGATGAGTACAGAAAACGCGACTATCCTGTCCAATTCGGTTCGGTGGGCGCTGATGATTGACCCACAGGTAAATATAGAAATTGATCAAAATTATACAGATTTTATGTGGACTATCCAGAAAACTGTGCTAAATACTCAAAAAAGACATTAGTTACATTCGGAAAAAAAACAAGATCAAAAGGCAAGAAATAGTAATTTGTTGGATAAATTATTTTTCAGCTACAAGGTGTCAAATGGATCAAACAGAAATACGGTGACAAACTGCGCGTCATCCGCTTAGGACATAAAGCTTATCTGGACAGCATAGAAAAAGCCATTATAAAGGGAGAAACTGTCCTACTAGAGAATATTGGTGAAACTGTGGACCCTGTGCTAGATCCGCTGCTAGGAAGAAACTTGATAAAGAAGGGCAGGTTTGTAAATCTTCATCATTACTGAGTGAGTTTCATTAGAACCATCATCATCATCATCATCATCATCATCATCATCATCATCACAATCCATGTCTGCCCACTGCTGTATGGTAGAATAAGGTGGCCTAAACCTAAAATGCCGTATTGCGATTGGTCCCAGTCTTTTGGAAGACCAATAATAACACAAATGGAACAGGCAACTGGAGCCGCTTTCTGATTAGTGCGCCCTACAATTACGTCTTATTGCGATCCAATTAAAGACCTAAACAGGATTGTTTCACTTTAAATAGTAGTAATACATGGCTTTCGATATCATTGAGGTAGACGTCTAATCCCTTTAGATTTAAAATCAAAATAGCTCGCACGTCAAGAGGTCCCAACAAGACGTCATTGTACGGATAAGTAGTGAAACAATTCTGCTTCGGTCCTCAATTGGATAGCAGGAAGACGTCATGGTAAGCCCCTTGGTGTTAAATCACGAAAATCAACGGCGATGAACCCGCTTACTTACCTTACCTTAACCTAAACAGTACTGTTGTCCCAATTCTAATCTATTACTCATCTGATGTTATGCACATAGGGCTATCAAGATGGGTGACAAAGAAGTAGAGTACAGCCCAAACTTTCGTCTCATCCTGCATACTAAACTCGCCAATCCGCACTACAAGCCGGAAATGCAGGCACAGACTACCCTCGTCAACTTCACTGTCACTCGAGACGGGCTGGAAGACCAGCTTCTCGCAGAGGTGGGTACAATAGACTGGATAATATTCTCATAGAATCCTCACTTCCCCTTTACTCTGGAGGTGAGTAATGTCCCAGGTCTCTTGTGGGATGCAATGTGAGGATTTTATTAGAATTTTATTAGCCTATTCCTTTTAGTGGGTGATATAGTGGTAGCTTACGAGTAGTAATCAATGCCGATATATGAAGGCACTGTTTTATCTCCATCCCAATGTTTTGCTACATAGTGAACAGGTTCAATTTTAGTTCTCGTTATTTCCTTTTTGAACTTATTTTTCCACCTGTCCGTTATCATTGAAAAAACAGTTGATAAATCAGATTTTGAAAACTTATATCTTACCTTTTAGGTGGTCAAAGCTGAAAGACCAGATCTGGAAGAGCTCAAAGCGGAATTGACGACACAACAGAACCAGTTCAAGATACAACTGAAGGAGCTGGAAGATGACCTCCTATCACGACTGTCTTCCGCAGGAGAGAACATCTTAGGGGACACGGCGTTGGTCGAGAATTTGGAGACCACGAAGAAGACCGCTGCTGATATTGAGAAAAAGGTAGAGAAAATTAAAATAATAATATATACTCGTACTTAGTAGACCACTAAGAAGACCACTGCTGATATTGAGATAAAGGTAGAGAAAATCAAAATAATAATATATACTCGTATACTTATTGTTAGTATATTTAGTCGTAAATGATGTGGCACCATCGTTTCATCAGATCCCAAAGATACGCGTACGATACGCCATTCAATTCTTTTTTTAGGTGGCTAGAAGTAAATGAACCGTCTCTATAAAAACCATAATTATGTGTTCCCCTAGGTGGCAGAAGCAAAAATTACGTCGCAACAAATCGATTTGGCTCGTGAGTTCTATCGGCCGGCCGCAGCGCGCGCCTCTCTACTCTACTTCATATTAAACGACTTGAATACCATCAATCCGATTTATCAATTTTCATTGAAGGTATGTTTTT
The DNA here is from genome assembly GCA_905147375.1 of Hylaea fasciaria. Lineage (NCBI taxonomy): Eukaryota > Metazoa > Arthropoda > Insecta > Lepidoptera > Geometridae > Hylaea > Hylaea fasciaria. Next base: position 10,861,975 of record LR990193.1, on the reverse strand, counting down.
AATTCTACTGAACTCTAAAAATGTGCCATTTGACCTATCCGAATTCTTGAGAACTCTTGGCGAGAACAATGGGTACCGACACCATTATTTCATTGTTTTTTGTGTAGTTATTTTTTGCCATTTACTTGATTACAGGCTTTCAGTGTGGTGTTCCAAAAAGCTATATCCAAAGCAGAGCCAGCTGATGAAGTTAGCCAAAGGATCAAGAACCTTATCGACTGCATCAGCTACTCAGTCTTCCAGTACACTTCGAGAGGCTTGTTTGAGTGCGACAAACTCATCTTTGCTTCACAAATGACATTTCAGGTAAAGTTGAAGACGATAATTAATTAATAGATATTTGGACACGTTTCTCTCAGAAAATGCTCGAATCATAACATATCATTGGGAACAGTAAGCGCACAACGAGTTCTTCAAATGCAAAAAATAAAATACTCTCTTGGCAGTAATTTATATGATATTGGTACGGTATTAATGGTCTACTATTAGTAAGTCTATAAAATATCTATATATCCTTCGAATTTAGTTTTAGAATTGAAGTATTACATATCTTTCAACTCAAACTATTACTAAAGATTAAAATGCTGCGTGAAATAACGCTCAAATCTCACAGAACCCCTGAATCATAGGCACAATCCAGCTTTGACAAATTATCTAAAACTAAATTGAAATCTTAATCTCTACCTCTAGGTACTCCTTATGAGCGAAGAGATATCTCCAGTGGAGTTGGATTTCTTCCTCCGGTTCCCCGTCAAGCCTCACGTCACAAGCCCAGTGGACTTCCTTTCCAATCCGAGCTGGGGTGGCATCTGTTCCCTAGCCGGCAAGGACGAGTTCAGAAACCTGGATAGGGATATAGAGACCTCGCCTAAGAGATGGAAAAAGATTGTGGAGCTGGAATGCCCGGAGAGAGAGAAGTTTCCACAAGTTAGTACGGCCTTTGTTATAGTCCACATCGCCTGTTCAGTCTTATCGAAATGTTTTATAAAACCCTTGAAGAAGAAACAAGTTAGCCGGGTTTTGTTATTTGTCGGTCTAAAACTGTTTATTGAAAACTAAAAATATTTTCGCTTTCTCCTAGGAATGGAAAAACAAAACCGCTCTTCAAAGACTATGCATGTTAAGGGCTCTAAGACCAGACAGGATGACGTATGCAGTAGCGTAAGTTTACTGACCTTTAGCATCAATACCAATAGCATCGCCCAACTTATGGGCCGATCTCGGCCTTACTATTATTGTATTAGAATTCAAACTTCTGCGACATTCCAGGGCGTACATAGAAGAAAAGATGGGCTCCAAATACGTGGAAAACCGAACAGTTGAGTTCAGCAAATCGTTTGAGGAGACCAGCCCAACTACTCCAATATTCTTCATTCTTTCTCCCGGCGTGAACCCCCTCAAAGACGTGGAAGCTTTAGGGAAAGTGATGGGATTCACGGCGGATAATGGCAACTTCCACAATGTATCCTTGGGGCAAGGTCAGGAGATAGTGGCTGAGCAGGCCATGGACGAGGCCCTGGGGAAAGGGCACTGGGTAGTTTTGCAGGTAACACTTTCTACTGCACTTTTTTGGTATTGGTACTGAAAAGAGCGACTACACAATCTACGTAGTAGTCGACGTATTATGTAGTTTCTTCCTATTTAGGATTGAAAAATAAAAAGTACTTAGTAAAGTGCCTGCTCAAAATATTTGGGCAAAAGCGTAGAACAGCACACCACACGTCTTGGGTACTAAATTTGGACAACACACTAACGATCAATTTTATTTCAAAGCTGTAAGTAAACTAAACTAGTAATTAAGGCAAGCATACCTAATCTTTAACACTCTATAGTAAACTGCAATGCCTTTCATCAGGTAAATTGATGGTCAAACTAAATAGAACTCCATAACTTTCTAACCTAAGTTTTACTTTAACTTTTTATATTGAGTTAATTTTCTTTGTTAGTTAGTATTGATTCTTGGCCAGACGCATCACTTCCGGAATTCTTATCCAAACTATTTCTCGTACTTGTAGAACATCCACTTGGTCAAAAAATGGCTACCAAGCCTCGAGAAGAAGATGGAAAGCTTTGCCGGTGGTTGTCACGATAATTTCCGATTTTTCATGTCTGCGGAACCGGCGGCGACAGCGGCCGCTCATATCATTCCACAGGGAATCCTAGAATCCAGCATTAAAATAACCAACGAACCACCTACTGGCATGCAGGTAACTTCCTAACTACTTATATAAATTGTGCCCAGAAAAAGACAGTTTTGGTAAAAACCTACTTCGTTATTAGTATCCATAATAATATCACATAATATTCGTAGACCTTTATGATTTCTGAAAACCCTCTTATTCCTCCCCTTTTGGTATAATTACTATGATTAATATGATTGTTGTCATAGCAAAATATTACCCAAAGACGTGATTCATTACACCGTTATGTACCTACTCTACTGAGCAACGTGATAACTTTACTGTAATAGCAGTTCAGACTTTAGTTCCAAAAACCAAACTAGATGTCGCTAGTAAACGAGCCGGCAATCCTGCATCGCGGTGACAAGATTCGCAGCCGCTACGTATACGGCTCGAACCCGCGTTTTTTAAATTAACTCTGGTCTCCCTTCAATACGCACAAATCTTTCGCCTTTTACTAAAGATTTCCGTGGAGAGGGACACTCAAATGAGTCTGTAAATGTTTTTGACAAGCTCTGCTTCGGCGAGCTAATAATAAATAATAATAAAACTATAACTGGTATAATATAACTGAACTTGTATTATGCTGGTGCTCCTATTCTAGGCAAACATACACAAAGCTTTGGACAACTTCAACCAAGAGACACTGGAAATGTGTGGCAAAGAGGCCGAGTTTAAGGCAATATTATTCGCGTTGTGTTATTTTCATGCAGTTGTGGCCGAAAGAAGAAAATTCGGACCGCAAGGGTGGAACAAAATATATCCTTTCAATGTTGGTAAGCTTAAAAATATGTGCGTCCGTGCCACTTACCTTGCCATGTTCTGTAGTGTATGCATGATGAGGCGAATGGCAACCAATGTTATAAAAATGTTGTAAAAATTCAGAGCTCGGTTGATTTTACAGAGACCGTTTTGTTTGAGATACGTAGGCTTTTTCGACAGCAAATACAGTATAATTATTTACCACAAAAGTAACAGCACCCATGAACAATTTTTTTAGTGTAACTAATGTATTAGGTACTTACTAAAATATCAGTCGAAGATATTTACTAATATTTCTTTTGTAATGGCTCCATTATTCAGGCGATCTCACTATCAGTGTGTTTGTCTTGTACAACTACCTGGAAGCTAACTCGCGAGTGCCCTGGGAGGATCTGAGGTACCTCTTTGGAGAGATCATGTACGGTGGACACATCACAGACGACTGGGACAGGAGACTTTGCAATGCCTACTTGGAGGAGTTGATGCAGCCAGATCTTGTGAGTCTATTACAACAACAACAATTTGGCGTCAAGGCCATCAGGATATTTGCTTCACTTTGAGCGTTGCATAAAACCATTGCAGTGCCTTCCAGAATGTTGTATTGTTGGATACGATAATTTCTTCCGCCTCTTATTAATTTGTCTTCGACGGAAGATACTCCGTTGGCCGGATCTGACCTCAATTCCTCTAAATCATGCTTTTTCCATGATCCGACGGACGGATCGTGTAAATCTTCTCTCCACCGAATTCTCGGCCATTACAAGTCAGTAGAAAAAATCATTGCCCAAAACACTGTGGCGGAATATTAAATGATTACCACATTAACTAATTAGCTTCTGAACTAGGTGGACGGTGAACTGCAACTAGCACCCGGCTTCCCCGCCCCTCCCAACACAGACTACTGTGGGTACCACCAGTACATAGAGGACGCGATGCCTGCCGAGTCGCCCTACCTCTACGGACTGCATCCCAATGCCGAGATCGGTTTTCTAACGACTACTTCAGAAAATCTCTTTAGGACCATATTTGAGATGCAGCCGAGAGATGCGCAAGCGTCCGGTGCGGCGACAGTCACGCGGGAAGATAAAGTAAGGAACTGCCATAGAATATACTGACTGCATAGGTGCAATTTTCGATAACCTTATGAAGCGTCTTTATGCGTTTTACTCGTATTATGTCCTGTCCTGTAAGTGTCTTTATGCGCTTTACTCGTATTATGTACATAACAAATAAGTTATGTCATATGAAGGAACACAAATCGTACGAATAGACTTATACCCACAATTTTGAAATATTGTATTACCCACAATTAGTTATGAATAAGTAGGGAGCGTAAGATCATCGAGGAAGCTATTTGCACTCAATTCAAACGTTTTCACAGTACGATAAGATCTGAAATTAAACAAACGTATTATGTTTTCGATTAGGTACAAAAAGGTACAAAAAATACGTAAAATTTTTCATTTTTATCGATTACAAAAAACAAAGGAGGTTATATAATCAACTCGCATATTATTTTGTTTTAGGTGAAACAAATGCTAGACGAAATAGTGGAGAAACTTCCAGAAGAGTTTAACATGGTGGAAATTATGGGTAAAGTAGAGGAGAGGACCCCTTACGTCATCGTGGCCTTCCAAGAGTGCGAACGGATGAACTATTTGACCGGGGAAATGAAGAGGTCACTGAGGGAACTAGACTTGGGGTTGAAGGTAAAAGAAAGCTGCCTAAGAACGGAAACACAATGTATAATAATGATGCTTTTATACGTCTTATTTTTGTAGGGTGAACTCACAATTACGTCAGTAATGGAGGACTTGGAAAACGCTCTGTTCTTGGATCAAGTAAGTTGTGTGTAGTTGACTTTCCTTTTTCACTTGCACTTCTGTTAAAAGCAGACTAAATGATTAACAATAATGTTTTTTTTCAAGGTGCCAGCAATATGGAGCGTAAGAGCGTATCCATCATTGCTAGGTCTATCGGCGTGGTTTGTAGATTTACTTCTGCGGTTGAGAGAGCTCGAAACATGGGCGACGGATTTTGTTGTACGTGTCTTCTAAGCTATGTGAATACTCATTTACAATTTAGTCCGAAGCAAAACTGAAAATTTCTTATTCGCTGCAGTTACCAGCATCAGTCTGGCTGGCTGGGTTCTTCAATCCGCAGAGTCTGCTGACGGCTATAATGCAAAGCACGGCCCGTAGGTATGAGTTGCCGTTAGACAAGATGTGTCTCCAATGCGATGTCACGAAGAAAATGAAAGAAGAGTTCACGTAAGTAGACAGATGCTCTAATCTTGTTAAAAGTTTTCGAGTGCTCCAGTGTTGTAAAGGCGGATCGGAACTGTATTACATACATTGATTCTCCTTGGTACTTGTGAAGTCTTCACTGGTTATTTGTATCTGGAATCCTAATTATATAAAAATAGCGCACCTTTTGTATACAATTGTGTGGCGAAACGTGCAGGGTACTTGCCTGATGGTAATTACAATATGCTTACTCATAAAGCAAATATTGCTCGGCGCTGTACTGCGCTCGTCACCCGTAGCAAAGGAAATTTATAGGTATTGACGGATATTCAGCTATGTGAGTTCAACTTGAGGAGAGTCTACAATACCTTGTACATGATCTACCTTAAACTCGATCCGCCTTGATGTGTTTTCTATGTGTTTTAAAAGCTCTATTTAGCTTGCCTTGCAAACCGGTAAGTTATGTTATAAACTAGGCTCTATGTAACATGGTGTTGAGTTGATTATTGTATACTTTAAGATTATCAACACAGTATGATGTAGGTACTTTTATATTGTATCAGTTGAAAGTAAAATTGGCGTAGGTAAAAAGTTGCTGCAGAAATTGGCTTAGTTTTGGCGAAATTGCATGATTTGCAGCATGACTGTGTGTGCTAAAATGTGTTGTCCTCATATAACATTTTGACTGTTTTCCCTTAGGCGTATTTGCAGGCATCCTACTTTATTAATTGGCTTTTACTGAAGCGGCTTTAACATAGATTGGTTCAGACGACGATAATCTATGTGTTGGTATTGTTAGCCCGCTGGAGGAGTGGTGAATAAAGATAAGTTTCAGGCTTTTCTTCGTACTCGTATGCTGATTCGCTTAGCTTCAAAGCCTCATCGTTGTTTGGTACAGCTGTGAGATTTGGCAGATGTACTAAAGTAGGAACGTTCAGTGCATAACCACTACAATGGGGTAGTTTCTAAGGTGGTTACTACTGTCTGTGAAAACGCTCACAAAATACTAAAATTTTACAATATTATAATTATAGGTTTTACAATTAAAATTTTACAATTACTAAAATTGAATTGACTAAATAAATTTGGCAACTTTTGTCGCTAATTGTACACGGATCCACTTGATGATCTACTTCTTCGACGCGTTGTTCATAATTTCTTCAAAATTGAAGGCATATAAATTCGATGAGATTTTTAGCTTGCCCCTGTACTCTTGAAACCTGAACAAAATACATACATAAACTAGTCAACAGTGCTGTAGAATCTTCAACTTGCGCTTCCTCCAGTACAAACCAAGCCAAATCTCCAGTTCCGTACAAGTCGCCACCTCACCTCCATGCTGCACTGCTTGGGTACCACCCTAACGGCGCTCGTCGTACGACAGGATCGCTGATTGCAGGTCCGCACCGAAGGACGGGGCCTTCGTGCATGGCCTGCTGATGGAGGGCGCCCGGTGGGACGTGCAAGCTGGGATCATAATGGACTCGAGGCTCAAGGACCTGTTCCCGCCCATGCCGGTTATCAATGTTAGGGTGAGTTGGGACTCGCAGGACTTGGAGACTTGGATTATCTGGAGTTTGTAATCCCTGTGTGATATTTAAACTGGGCTCAAGGACCTGTTCCCACCCATGCGAATCATCAACGTTAGGGTGAGTTGGGACTCGCAGGACTTGGAGACTTGGATTATCTGGAGTTTGTGATCCCCGTGTGATATTTGAACTGGGCTCAAGGACCTGTTCCCGCCCATGCCAGTCATTAATATTAGGGTGAGTTAGGACTCGCAGTTCTTGGATTATCTGGAGTTTGTGATGCCTGCGTGATACTTGAACTGCTGGCAAACAGTGGGACGTTTAGGGGTGATAATGGATTCGAGGCTCAAGGACCTTACCTAAACTCCTTGGGTGAACTTAGCAGTTAGATGGAATGAGAAATTAGTACCTACTACCTCTTTCTTGAAGTTCCTGCCCCTACGGTCAAAAGGAAAATATATTTTTCAAAGCACTCAAAATAGAAATAAACATTTCAAGTGGTACAGTGGAGTGATACTGATATACTCGTAGTTCAATCTCCAACTTTTCTTTAGTCTAGTCGGTAAGAAACTAACAAAATATAGATTGCTTTCCCTTCCAGGCCATCACACAAGACAAGCAAGATCTGCGCAACATGTACGAGTGTCCTGTGTACAAGACCAGGACCCGGGGCCCCACCTACGTGTGGACCTTCAACTTGAAGACCAAGGACAAACCGTCCAAGTGGACTTTGGCTGGAGTAGCTTTGCTGTTGCAGGTTTAGATGTCTATTTTTGTGCACATGCTATACAGCTCTAGGGAATAAAGTGTTTATTTCGGGTAACGTTTCTTTTATTGAGTTTTAGCTGGGGTACCTAAATTATGCCAATTTCTAACAGGATATCAAATACTTTAGGACTGTTATGTTTTTTTATAAATACGTCAGTGGCTGGATTATTACAAAAGTTTCATAAAATGTAACTGGTATCGGATGGGTGACCTTTTTGAGATAGCAATCGTGTAGTTTAGTTTAATGAATTGTCAGTCCCGGTTGTAAAAATAGCACTTTAGTCATGTCAGGGACCGTAGGGTAACCAGTGTCCACATAGTCCAACTGTCAGAGTGTACACACATACACTCTGATAGTTATAGTAGACGCTATTAACAGCTTATTCCAAATGAGCGATCAATCGATCCGTTGATGACTCATACGAATCGCAAATAGGATGTAAAAACGCCCGGGACGAAATGATGATGGTAAAATTGACCTTTGACTGAGACCTTTTGACCTGAAATTTAGATGCACAGCATATGATTTATACACATGTTTGTTAGAAATGAAAAGTTGTTACGACAAAACTTTCTAGTTGCTGGGACTTATCAGACGAACGAAGACCTTTCTTTTTTAGAAAACATCGCAGTTCCTTCGTTTGTGTAATTGTTTAGTGTTTGCAACAGTTGGACGAACTGTAAGCCATTACGGGCTTATTACCTAGTCTACCAAAGCGTTTCTAGCCTACCTTTAGTTAGCATCATACCCAGCATGCTGCCAGCATTGCCCCTTGAGATGCAATGCCATGGATCTAATATCCTACTAATATTATAAACGCGAAAGTTTGTGAGTATGGATGGGTGGATGGATGGATGGATGTTTGTTACTCTTTCACGCAAAAACTACTGAATGGATTTTGATGAAACTTCACAATAATATAGCTTACATATCAGAATAACACATAGGCTATAATTCATAAAGATATATTTTTGTATATTATCCAACCGCGGGTGAAACCGCGGGGCGCAGCTAGTATTATCTAAGTGCAATGCAAATACTATGACTCAAAAAGCAGTAGGTACCAACATTTTATAAAGCTCCGGTTTCGTATATGGCCGAAGAGTTCGATCACACGTCGCATCCTGCCCTTGTAATTATGTAAGTACATTGTTTTTATGTTGAATTGTAATTATAATGTTGTGGGAGTCACGAACAAATTTTTTAAGGTTTTTTATAATTGTTAAAGCTCCTAATCACTACCAAAAATGTTTACGATGGTACGGTACTACATCGCACTGTAAGATCATAACTAAATTACATCTGTTACTCAAATAGGCGTTATCTCATTAATTTTACGATTAGCTAATTTGATGATGGCATCTAGTGTGAATTTATGAGCAAAAAGTGCGAATATTTCATGTATGTTTTCGCATCATAATTATTAAATGGCTGAATGAGTCAACCTCAACATGGAACGGTTTATATATTTTTGATACATAGATAAACTATTTATAGCTTTATATTTAACGTAACTTTTGAGGGTGAAATTTTCGTTTGAATAGATATATCGGCACTTTCGAAGCTGTTTAGTGAAACAGCTTCACGCATACCTTACATCTTAGAATAATAACGCAGAGAAGGATAGTTCCTTGCGTACTTTCACTCAAAAGTGAAGCCACTTTTTTATCAATGTGCGCGTGAGTGCCATGCAATTATCTTCTTCAAAACGCACACAAGTTCAATGAAAAGGTCGCATGTGTGTTGGTATTTAGCACAAAAGCTGGAAAAATTAATAAATATTGACCATAAAAGCTTCAATTTCTAGCAATAGCGAATCAAAGTCCGAACTAGGCCCAAAAAGTCTCAGTAAAAATGGCTTCATGGCGCTAGCGGGTACTTGGCTTCTATGTGTTATTCTTCTAAGCCTTACATTAATTATTTTATCTGTTCCATTTCTTCCGTGGGCGGGAGAGCGGTAATACATTAGCACCATTAGCATACGGGTAAAGAACTCACAGTTAGCTGTTAGTGGGTTGTTAGTAGAGTCGATGCTCGTAGTTAGGTATACGTATTATCTTAACATGCGACTCCTTGTTAGATTTACAAGTGGGCGGTGTATGAGAAATGCTTTAAAATAATCGAAAATCAGTAGTGGGAGAGACGAGAACTCACTATATCCATGGATTAGATGTATCGATTTTATTATCACTTTGTTCACAACCCTACGGCACCTTACAGATAATAAAGGTTGTGGATCTGTACCTACTGAAAGGATAGGAGGGTATAGAAAGTTGGGGGTAGGTTAGGAAGTATTGAGATAACCCACTACCCCTATTTAGTCCCCTTTTCCGGTCCTAACCCTCTGCCCAGTTTGATGGACAGGTTTTTTACTCGTCTAACATGTAAGTTTTTCAATTTGAAGTCCTGTAGCTTAGCGCAAGAATTCGTAACTTCCAGGCTGATACTAACCTCACAAAAATTAGCTAAAAGCACAAAAAGCGCTAACGACTGAACGCTACAAAGGTGAAGGTGTTTTTATAATACCAGCAGTCAGTCCTATTCAATAGCAAAGCAAATAGAAATGCATTATCATCTGCGACCCTGACCTCGTGTGGTGCCGCTGCGTTGGCCGACGTGGGCTCATGAATTAACTAAGACATAATGTTAACTAATGTTTTGTTCTGTATGCTGATATGTTTATATTTCTACAAGTGAAGAGCTGTATCGGCCGAGCGGCAATCTGTGCACTTTTCGATCTAACAAAACCGGACACAGTCTTAGCCCGCTTATGTTATGCGCGGATTTCCATCGCTCCATGCTTCGGAGGTCTATGGTTTTATCGATTTGTAGCAGCCGTTAAGCCATGCCAGTGATCCCTGGGTAGCCTGGTCTGCTCAGATACAGATCTTGGCACTACATCACCCAAAAATGGCAATGTTAGACACTATGGTTTTAGAACAATGTAAGCAAATTTTAACCCAAAGTATTAAAACAAGGCAATTAGAACAGTGCTAATGACCGTGTACATTTTGGAAAGACTATCTGTATATGCTATAACTAATATTACTAAGTAAGACTCCAGGAACTTTCTGTAGAAGTTCCTGGAGTCAACTACGTTTGAAAGTTGAATATTACGAGTAAGTCTCCAGTAAAATTCTGCAATGCACTGTCTACCTAGATAAGGGAAGCTATGAGCAATTACAAGATGTATCTAACTATCTACACGGAAGGCCAACTTACAACAGTCACCTCATTTCGGTAACCACATTATGACCTCCTCAATAAATAGTCAAGTGCTCGTCAGGTTGTTTTTTCTGAATCTACGAGTACTTATTACCTCGCCCGTTATTCACAACTATAGTTGCATTTATGTACCTCAAGTCTTTGTGTAAGTAAAAAATAATACATGAAGGTAATTAAAATCTAATATAATATCTACATTTACGTTATTTTTTTATGTTACCAGCCAAATATCTATCTTGGGATCAATAGATAGCTTTAGCCTATCTTGGTTTTTGTGTTGCAAAAACTGCATCGTTTTTAGTCTGTCCTGTGTAGGTCATGACATTTAGAAGGTTGAATCCAGCCTTTAGTTCTTAATTGGGTCTTCATTTTTGGTTTTCTATTTCTTTTGCACTATTCTGTTCACAGGTAGATGCATAACTTTGGGATTTAGGTGCAGTTTTGGGCAGTGTGCTCTGGTTTTGATACCTGAAGCAAAAGAGTTCATTGTTGCTGTATCTTTAATTGTGAGTATGAGGTATAAATAATATACGGTTTCGTTTTTATAATAACCTTACTTTTTAGTTCTTTTTAAATCCGATCTACCTATTACTCGTCTAATTCAAGAATGAAATTCAAAATTATAATCTTTTCTTTCTTTTTTGTCTTCTCTAACGTTTGAGTTGGTATGGTCTGTGTTATGGTGGCTATGACTAATCAAGATACTAACAACAGCACAACATTTAGGTACCTTTACACCATTAAGGTAATTTGAGAAATTGCATGTTCTATGCTACCAATTTGCATTAAACATTAGTTAGTAAAGAAACAAGCTTGTTACCTAGCTAGGCGACTCCTACGTTGCTTATACTCTTGTATTGCATGTGTGACTCAGAGGGATCCCACACTCGCCATCACTTTGTTTTGACTATTTGTAGGTATAGTTTGGGTAAATTATAATCTTAGGTGTTATTTCAAGTAGATCCTCCTTAATTTGTTTGCTCATGGCTTAGCGTAGTGATGCTCCCATGGACCTAGTTGTGTATGAGGCTGCTTCATGATACGTCGCCACTCGACAAAAATCTCGTGATTGTAGGTTCATAAGTCGTCTCAGAGACTAGACATTGCAGATTTACTTCAAACTGTGGGTACTACATGCTTGTAACCTTACTCTCAAAACAACAATCTCCACACCTTACCTATGGTTTCCAAGTTAACTGGCCGATTAAGGCAATCCAAGGCACCTAGTAGCTGAAAAAGAATGCCGTTCCAAGTTAATTTGGATGAGCAAAATTACTTACCTATGTAATTGGGTGTCGTAGCGATATACACATAAGAGGTACAATATGGCACATTTAATATTTTATCGTGTGTGTTTTGTTGTTGATTTTAATTATTGCACTTGTGTCGCGTAATTTATATGCCAATATTTTACATCACTGTTAACCCTTTGAGTAACCAATGTCAGACACAATAGATGTTTGATTATTATAATATGGTATGGTACTGTACGCACCAGTGCAGACGCAGTGCTGTGCTGACACACTGATAGGATTAGTACTTATAATTTATATCTTAAGAAAAATCCTTGTAGCTAGGTGCACCGTGATAGATCTAATCTTGCATTATTTTTACAATTAACATTACTATACTTATTAAAATTGTTGTTATGCTGTATGCGCATAAGCAGATATTATGTGGACATAAACGTGTTGCCTTGCTAAGGCTATTTGGGCATTTTCTAGTAGTAATAGTAGTATTCTATACTGTTTGCACCTTTGAGCGCATCGGCGCTTAACGTCAGATTTAAACCAGCGTGCCATATATCTGAGTGGGCACTGTAACTGCTAATGTCACTCCTGGACAAGTTGGCCGATAGGCTTGGCGTGACATCTGGCATAGGTCGCGCGGTTGGCATTGAGCATCCTTTCAAACAGGGCTTTAGGCATTGGACGTACACGTATCTAGGCACTTATACTTAGTCGATTGAAACAAAATGCCGCTAATTATTTGGCTCATCGTATTACTATTGCAACTCAACCGCGCAGCGCAGCTAGGAGGTTGGATAGCTAGATACCTATGTTGCCAATTGGCAGTAGGCTAAAGTTAGAACTAAGAACACTACGTGGTATTTATAGTTGTAAGTTGTAACAGTTGTGGGTAGGTTTTCGTAACATATTGTTCTAGTGAAAGTGTACGAAGCTTTTCATAAGTTAGTTACGGCTCCAAACTAAAACTACTCTATGCATTTTGTGCACAATAAAGCGGTGTCTAACGTGAAAGCAGCAGAGCGCGGGGGCGTGGCTACCTAGATACTTCTTATTCATCATCCCATCAAACACACAGATGCGCCAAATCACGACCATACTTATTAGTTTAATAACCGCTATTATTTGCAGATGCTCGTCGCACTAACCAAGTGTTGCGTGATGACAACCGCTAATAGCAGTTAGGTAGGTAGTGAAAGTGACCACGTTGAAAGTAATGTATTCACCATTCGAGATGAGATTGGCTGTGTGGATGAGTGGTGAAGAATGTAGCGCTTGAGTTTATTGGTGTAATCGTTCATTGAGATGTGGATAATAGATTTGATAGTCTTTGTGAGAAGGCGACTGGTAATTTTTTTTTCTTTTCTTAGTAAATTTTATTAATTGTTCCTTATAGTTAAAAAATTGTGGTTTGATGCTCTTTTCGCACATTTTACACATACTACACACATATAGTCACGCCTTTATCTGTTTGGGGTAAACAGAAACTATACGAGAGAATAAAAAAAAAAACAAAATACCTAATAATAATCGAATCGTTGCACGTGGAAAGCCACATGCTACGATTCTCACACACCTTTTTCGTTTCTTCCACTTTCATGAGCCCCTCCCTTCGCACATACTCGCCGGTTGCACAAGTAGAAAATAATTGTTAACAAATATATACCATCTTCTTGTATAATCAATTTAAGTATCCAATCCATAACTTCATGCCTACGTGCGAAATGAAATCTGCGAATAGCAAAGAGATGACAAGCCATTACATGCCATTATCTAAACATGTACCTTCACCGACCACACCTGCGTGAGTAAACGCAATAATTGTGACCCGAGCAAGAGTTTGGGCAAATGATACACACATAAAAAAGTGTCATTTCGATTTTCATGTTCTTTCCAAAACGGCAGGAAGTTTTAGAAAGGTATCCACCACTTTACTAATATTACTCGTGATAGGTACTATTGGCGGGCTTAAAAAATCCTTGGAAGCATTTGACTGCATCGTCACACGTCGTTATTTATTATCTGTGTAAGTGTTAGTTCCTTTATTTATAAACAAACTAGAAGCACCTCGCGGTTTCACCCGCGTTAACTACTATCCCGCGGGAACCATTAATTTTTACGGGATAAAAGGTAGCCTATGTGTATCGGGGATAGCATAGCTTCCCAACAGTGAAATAATTTTTCAAATCAATTCAGTAGTTTCGGTGCCTATTAATTACAACCAAACAAACAAAGTTTTCCTCTTTATAATATTAGTATAGAATACTTACTTAATATGAAGGTTAGTATGGATTTATGTGTGTTATGAAATGCAAGCAAAAACCGCTACGACTGCTGCGAGGTGCTTAGTAATACTAGACTTGCTCGATAGATCTCGGGCCTCGATATCGGGCCGTACGGTCAGCACCCAAAGAAGGAGTCGTTCCGTTACAACACCTAATACCGATACGACACTAAATAAGCGCCTACTTATACTGTCTCTACTAGCAGAAGGAAACTCTATAGATATCTAAATAAGAACTATTTTTAAAAGTACATTAGAAGGCATGGATTACGATTGGTTTACTGTCGTTATAGATTTTATTTTTTGTTCACGGGACCCAAATATTTTGCAGTAGATTGTTGAAGTTTTTAATTAGGCTGTAACTAAGTTATTCGCGTATATTTCTAAGTGGTCAACTATTTTATTTGATTTAATAAAAAATTGCGATATAAGTAGTGTTTACACGCTTTTTTGCCGATTTTAGTCAACGGAACGGAAGGCATGCAACGTGAGGGAAATTGTTGGTATTTACAACAAATTAAGTTGCGCCATCCGGACACTGGATTAATTAAGTTATTTGTTCTTTCCGGTACAAGTTATGCCTGTATTTAACTATAACAAATTATTGGGGTAGGTAGAAGTACGTATCCAAAAGTTTTTAACCTCATAATTCCTTGGCTACTTGACACCGCTGCTAATAAGAGGCCTAGATTGCTACAAACTCGCAGAAATGCAGCCAATGTTCTTGCCACCATGCCTCATGGAAACTAGGTTTTGTTATAATAAGGTTATCTTTTTAATTAAATGTTATTGTTCTACGAAGAAAAATACTTGTATCTTTTTATATGAAAACTTATTACTAAGTATTATACATAGGTACTACTATTTTAGTTACTTTTATTACGCATGGTAGTTATACTTAGTTCATTCTATTATTCTAAACGATTTATTTTGTGGTAGATGTGGCGTAAGCCAGTCTATTCTATAATGATATATATAATTTGTGGTCTGGTGTTCAGTTGAATAAAACGAGTCTATAATAAGTATATATTTTGTTGCCCAAGTTGTTGAGCAACCCAAAATACTTCCGGGACCGGTTTCAGCGTTACATATTTGAAGCCTACGATAGAAAACAAATAGACAACTACCTACTTGCAAATTCAACTGCTTTCGTTTTCATCGATTTAAAGTTTAAACGAACATTAATCAAGCCCAACCGTTTTTAACACGTATGTACTCGTATAAATGTATTCGACATTTCTTATACATTACGATCATATCTTTTGCTTTTGCTATCAACATTCTACCAAGAAAAGATAGATTTTCGTTCTCTGTACCTACCTTATCAAAGCTTCCGAAATTGGATAAAAAATAAATTAAATAAACACGCTATAATTAGCTAATTTACATGATTCGATGAGCGTTTAACAAATTAAATCGCCATTTCGTTAGGAAAGAAAGTGAGTCATTCCAAGTTGTAAGGTTTGGTAATTATGGGGCTTTCAAACGGTAAAATCGTTATTTAGATTTTATGTAAATGATGTGGTTATAAGTTATAAGAAGTATAGATTTAACAGTTGAGTAGTTACCCACTTTTGTCATAGGGCAATTAGGTTTTAGCATTACGTTTTTGGCAGACACATTTGGGATTCCCTATTTTCATGTCTTTATACTTGTAAAACTGCCGTGCTTCTAGATTCAGCTCAGATATGCGTATCAATTTTTTTGCCATGGCCTGATTCGTTCCTGCCAATATTTTGGTGTAATTACTTACAATGTTGGCGAAAATATCCTTGATACAGTATACTTCATGTTTTTATTGCTTAGAATATTACGGTGATGAGAATTTTTTTTATGGTTCAGTATCTTGCCGTGCCTTCTCGAATAGTGTACTGAATTCGGTACCTATCTAATAGCAAATGTTTTTTTAAATGTTATGTGTACATTCGAGCTAACATATTAGATTTTGAAATTGACCAACATTTATTTTTTAAAGTCGCTTCAGTCACACGGAACTTCAGTAACAAGTAATAACGCGTCGCAGCTAATTAGAGAGCTATGTTACACCAATTAAATCGAAAGCGTGGTTAATGTCGGGCAGCGACGCAGGAAAGTGCGGGTTCGATTCCGGGATGTGCCAACCCTCGTGGGCAGGCTGTCTCTAATGATGGCAAAACTCTGTCATCAGGGTGTTACCAGTTTCACTGATGTAAGAACGATGATGATTTCCTTCTACGATGATAGTATTTACCTGTAATACTGAAATTCACAGTAAGATAAGATAGTTCATTGTAGTATCTTTTTGGAAACTACGTATGTTCAAAACCCTTATTTGTGTAATTATTTGTATATTTATCCCACCCTATGTATTCATACTATGCAACTGATGTCAACTGACCTGCCCCTATTTCTGCTGTCTATCTTGTCCATCCAGAGGTTGTCTGGTAGAGATCGCTTTAAGCGATAAGACCGTCAATTTATTAGGTTTGTTCTTAAGTACTTTAATCTGCACATTCTAGTGTCTATCTATCTATCTATGAAATTGTATGATGTACAATGTTATGTAGTACGAAAGTATGAGATTGCTATGTATAATGCTTGACGTTCATAGAACGATGTTTGGCTCCAAGCTTCATAATTCGATAGCATCAGTTTCAAGCCTTTGCTGTACAAATGACTGATTTCATAAGTTATGAGCATGTTTCGATGCTGTTATACATAATTATAGCTTAAAAACCGTGAATATAATCATCGCGAAGAAAGTAGAAACGGGTATAAGTACTATACGTATCTAAGCTCGTCAAAATTCAAGGAGGGGATATTCACCAACCTTCACTACGCTAATCTTTTTTTCTAAAAGGAGGCTTATGGCTGAGTGTCGTAATAAGTTGCAGCTGATCATTTCGAATAATTTTGGCACTTGTCTAGTTGCTCATAGAGCGCAGTTTCTTGACCCTAACATAAGATGTGCTTAAAATATGTATAAGTATAAAATAAATCAACATAATTAGCAAGACCAGGGACAACCTGGTATCCTAATAAAAGAACGGTACCATCATAGTCGGAGGTTCGATGTCGATATCAAGGTCTTCTTTTTTCCACAAACTTTAAAAAACTTAAGTGTAGATTATGAGGTAACTGTACATTGCTTGTGTGCATCATTAAGATTGATTCTCAGTGGGTGTACGCCTATGCTCGGCAAGGTCGTGTCTAGCCAAAGAAAGACGAGAGAGATGTGCCATTGACATAGTAACTTGAAGGCTATCTTATCACCTTTTATATTTTTCTAAGCGTTTAAAAGTATGCATAACTTAAGAACACTTTGAAACATACCTGAAGCCTTAAAATATGTGTGTGTGTATGTAATATTTGGTACAATAGGTTACTCAAATACTCATTGTTTTTACGTTCTGGCTTCGCACGTATTTCTGCATATAGCTAGTACCTACTATTAGGTATCTTCCTGGTTTTTATAGTTAAAATATTGAATATCAGTCAGTCAGATACAAATTCGTAGGTAAATAGTTGAGTCATGTCGATGCCGAGTCAGAATGTTTCATACATTTTTATGAAAAGGTGTATTTCTATTTGTTATTGTACTACCTAAAAAGTAGGTACTTCACCTATGCGGCTATGTTTGACAGCTTATACCTTAGACTATCGGTAATTCGCTACCCATCACGGAAATAGACATGTGCGTTATGTGTTAACTGATATGAGCTCTAAAACTGCACATAATGCATTTTTCATTGTGTGGTAGACGTAGAACATGACATAGTATGTATGGCAAAACTGGCGTTGGTTTTGAGCTACGAGTCATATGTTTGGCTCGCGCGCCCCGCCCACTTTTCACTTCTACTTGTCTCTCTCTTTCGTGGTTCCTATATTCCCAATTAAAGCACTAGCTGGAATAGAAACATGGCTTTAGTGGGATAATGCCTACTATTGTAACGTGTACTAGGTGAACAATGTCAGGGCATAGTGATTGTATTTGGTAGTGATTTTGTAAAGTTGCTTAGCAATTTCAGTCGCTGACCGTAATTATAATAATATTTGTGTAAGCTCACAATAATAAAATGTAAACTCGGTATGTACATTACGTAATGAATGGATAATAAAGCTCTCATTACATTTGCATCTCTATTAATAAACCGTTCTCTAAAAAAAGATAAAGACACACATTCTTACGAAACAGAAAGTAATTAGATCGCAGTGAAAGTAACCGCTAAATACCTATGTACATGTTACGGCTTTGAAGAACTAATGTATGACCAAAGTGATGGTCTGCATAAGAAAAGTAATATTATATATTACGTACCTACTAATAACTCATGTAAAAAAATCTACTTAAACCATATAAATACTACAAAAAAATGTAGGTATATATATAAAGTGATAAACATAATTTTACATAATGCAATATTGTGATTGTTTTCAATCCTATTTATAACCTAATGGGTTACGTTCTCAGTGTACCTCTTAAAAGGTAAAAAAAAATATTATCTACGCAAAGAATTTTCACGCAACGAAATGCTACAAGGGTGCTTGTTTGTTCAGTGTTTCCTCCCAATAGAAATATAATTACAATGGCTACAATTTAAAAATAAACATTTTCCATCGTTGTTTCTTCCTAATACTGGCGGCCCACCAACTATTCGTTTAAATAACAAGGTTATAAACCCCGACGTAAAGGATTTGGGGCATGTTACTTTGGAAAATCGAAAAAATTAAAAAGGAAACTTGTCGGTTTTACCTGAATTCTATGTCACCCACTTGCGTATGAACCGTGGGTGAAGCGCGGGCGCAAACTAGCAGCACCCGCCAAGCGGCAACCACGCGTTTACACGCAATAAGTAAAAGAAAACAGAAACACGCGAATCACAACCTAATTCATATTAGCCTAAGGACATTAACTGTATAGGCTACGCTAGTAAAAAACCGCGCGATAATTTAAATTATCTACTCGTATTAGTGACGATAACGAAAAGTGATTTAGATTTAATTGTTGTGGACTAAAGTGCAGTGAACTTGTGCTTGATACCAATAAGGAGCTTGATTTGAGGATTTTTTTTATTTAGCTGGTAAGTTTTTTTTATATTAAATATTTTAAGTGCATGACGCGGCGGTCAGAAATTGTTAGATGTGTGGTTGAAATACATTAGGACCATAAATATGATAGGTCCCTCTTGTTTTATTAAAAAAAAAGTTTTTCCTATAAACGTTAAATCGATTTTTTTACCTAACAAGGTAAGCATTAGAATTAAAATTGTGCCAAAACCTATTTTAATATCTATATTATATTATGAATGTACTGTTTTTGCAGCCAGGTAATTGGCTAATAGCTTAGCTCATCAAATTTTACTTAGATAACCGTTAAATTCTGATGTCAAATTAGGTAACTGCCGTGCTACTATATAATAAATTCTGCCTAGTAAATAAAATAGGTAATTTCACATAAAAAAAGCCTATTTAAGTCGACTAAATTCAGGTAATATAAAGCTGACATTACGACTGTGCCTTATAAAAAAAGGTTGATTATGTGTTTCGTATTTTTTTCATCTTCGCATATTTCAATCCGAAACGATGCCTAAATTGAAATGCAAAACACGCATAGACAAAACGCAGACGTGGCTATTGAATTACTTTGATTATCCAGTTACGTGAATCATCACCAATTTAAAATATTATGTCAATCAATATAAATCCATAAAAGTAAAAAGTAATCGTTTAACAAAGCTTTTCGTTATTTTAAATAAAACTTTAGATAAGTTTAACGATCAAATTTACATAATTGGCTTTACATGTCATGATGCGGATTTGAATATTGTCGTTGGTTTGGAGGCCACAGACCATCTTTAGTACGAAGGTTCCGTGTTCACTTTAGGCTGGGATTAGGTAACCTAGGCAGATAAGTTATAGGTCAATAGTAGTAACGCAAAGCTTCCGCCGTAATAGACATACAGTAGATACTAAGAGAAAATACGGTACCTACCTACTTGATACAGATAATACTTATTCCATTTCACGAAGACCCTTTGGCTATCGTTGTAGTGACGTTAACGCGGTGTGCGTAAGCTCGGGAAAACTTGGGATCACACAGTCGCAGTACGCACACAGACGCATTTTTATACACGGCGCTACTTCATCCATGTATAAGCAGTCTTTGTGAAACATAATAAATCTGTATAACTCTAAAGACTAAACTCTAAAAGACGCTATTTATTAAAAAAAATAATGACTTTGGCATTATTATTTAATTAAATAAAAGTCAAAGCAAACAGTATCAAAAACTAAATTAACTTTATATGTGGAAAAATGACTTAATGTTATGTCCCTTGGACTTCTTTTATAACAAATGCGAAATGACGATGTATGTAACTTAAGTGCACTGTAAGATTCTCAAACACCACTTCTTGGCAGTGTTCCTAATATTCTAGTGGCATGAACTCATATTTCGTAATCACATCATATTACAATTTAGTGGTATTTATTTAATATCATGCTAATTTTTTAATTCATTATATTTGCAATAATGAATAAAGAGCAGCGCGATAAGAGGTTAACAATTAGCATTTCAAATGACGTACTGTTGTTTGAGCAATACCACTAAAATGCATATTATGACATTTATTAGTGTTTGGACAGATTGTCAAAAAACAAGTGTCAAAAATATTCAAGGAAAATTAAATGCAGCAGAGTTAATTAGCAATATTTTTTGATAAAAATTAGAAAGGAACTGTTTATTTTATATCACCTAAAATAACTTTGAATTTTCCCGGGCAATACTGTCTTTCTATAAAAATCTACTGTTACGAATATTTCACAGAATAAGCAAATTCTCATTCGATGCGCTTGCCAACGAACCACATTGAATTTTTATTTATATAGATAGAGCAATTAATATCATAGAATGCACAGTAAACATAATCTTTCTCTTTCCCAACGGATCCCCAGTGGGGTACGCAAACACCTCTAGGCTAATCAGCAAATACTCTAGACACTAGTGTCCGAGAGCTAGATCACAAGTCACGACACTTTCTAGAGCTGTGTTACGTACACAGGAAGAGATTGGCTTGGACCCACCGACATTATGGTGCACTTCATTGATAGAAATATGAGCTAAGTGTCTAGTGAATATCTATCTAAACTTTGATAGGTATTCTAAAGAGTTAATAAAGTAAGTTGTAAGTTTGTGCATTACTGTTTCTCTCTGAAACTGCCAATCTGATTCTAATACTTATTTCACTGATATATACAATGCATTATTCCTAAATTTCATAACGTTAAGCAACTTTAGATCTATTGTCCTTGTCATTTGCTGAGTGCTAGATAGAGACAGCGATATATTAATCTACTGTCAAAGACATATACCAAACGCTCCAGAACCCGTTCGTAAGTTGTATGGGAATATTTAGAGTAACTGCGGGAAATTGTGCATAATGAGGGTGAAACTACGGGGTTCCTAGTAAATAGTAAATTTCATGCCACGTCATAATCATTAGTTATCATGGCGCGTTTACAATCGCGTCTAACTATGTACATGCAACACTTATTTTCTCGCGTATGATTTTAATAGTAGTTATAAACGTGCTCTGGAACTATTTGATTGCGGAGCATCCTTACTTTCAACAGAGGTTGTGCAATGTGTTTTTGTAGTAGTCTTTCGTAAAATATAATTGTAGATTAATAAAAATCTTTCAAACGGCCAGTGCCTTTATTAGCTAATAACTTACTGTAATATACAACTAAGTACTTTATAGAACAGTTAGAAAACCTATAAACCATTAATAACCGGCAGCGTATCGCATATCGCACCATATCGCAGCGTATTCAACATGCTGGTGGCATTGCCCTGTTGAATTGCAATGCTAACCAGATGAAATTTACGTCACAGACCTGAAGTGAACATTGAGTAAACTTGTGTAGGATGTTGCTTTTATGAAAAAATCTTTGAACGTTGGAACTGTTTTTAGCAATGATAAATATATTGGATATTTTTAACGACTTCAAAAAAGAGGATCAAACAAGTTCTCAAGTAAATTGTACTTTTTTTGTGTATGTATGGTCTAATCACGACGTGACTTCACCTGCTTCCTGCTGCTTCGTTGCTTACACGTGATGAACACTAGCAGAAACATATAAACGTAGCTTTTCTTATGTGATTTGGCAAGGGTGTCAATAAACGTTAACTAATTCGTTGTGTTTTCTCACTACCAGTCGTAAATACCGTTTGCAACTGAACTTTATTGGTTTGAAGGTGAATACCATTTAACAGCACTTGATGCCGATGTGTCGAAAGGTGGTATTTGTTGGTAGTAAACAAACAAAAGTTTATGATATCATGTCCAACTTTCTATTTCAAAATAGAGACACTAAAAATTCTCTGTTTGGAATGCACCTGCAACATACTTGTAACTATTCCACAAACACGTCTGTGTATCTATGTGACGTGTGTGCATGTATATTTTTGGGAAAACGACGTTGACATGTAGCGCTTGATAAATTCACCCGCAAAACGCAAAAAATCATCTGTGTGTAGACTGGTAGAGGTATCGAGAGCCCGCGTCGATAATATCGATCGATAAAAACAAACCAGTGAGATGGGGCCTTTATCAATGTAACGTTACTATGTACTATTTCATTCCGACTTAACGAACTTAGACAAAAATCACAACAAATGTTTACCTGACGAGATTGAGTGCCTCAATACCAACTTTGCCACGCCTTGTACAAACATCGGAATTTTGTGATTCCGAGGTCGACTCTAGAAGAGGTATTGAGAAAACGCAAATTAGCTGTCCACTGTTTTCTCATTCAAGGTAATTTTGGTATTAAAATGTACATTTATCAATGGTGCAAGGCAACTGAGAAAAAAGTTATTAAACTTTTCCTGTGAGGATTCGCGATGATCACGGGCTTTCAAAAGTGAGTCACCATTTAGTCCGTTTTGTGCTACCTCCAGTCTTTTATTAGGATCTCAAACAAGTCCTTCCCTACTTTATCTTCCCCGCACTATTGGACGGCCGCGGACCGGGCTAGTTGTTTACTCTGCTAGCCGAGAAGCCCCGTTTCTCAGTCAGGTTTCTCCTTTTCCTACAACCTCTAGGTATTCCCATTCCAACCTTTCCCATTACTTGTGTTATCTATCTATTCCTTTTATTTGCATCCCAAAAACTGTTTAATACATTTCACGTACCTACTTACACTTTTTGGCAACACAATAAAGTTTGCACTCTGCATCCTGTGCCCTTGAAAATAATAACTTGTTAAATTTAACAGCATTGTTAGTTAGTTTAGCTATTGACTCAAACAATGGTCTTTATTAGGGTAATTAATGAGTCTGAGAAAGAAAATGTGCTGTCGAAATCGAAATGAATCTGGAATGTCGTTCGACTGCCGATGCGCCGTTACGCAATAGATCATCGAAAGTGACCGCAGATTGTTGCACCCAAACTATAGCCAATGTACCGACGGTAAAATTAACAAACTGTTTTATAGCCGTTTTAACTATTATCTCAATTTATTTTATGAAAATGAGTGATGATCCAGACGAAGTGAACGCTTCTTTAATAGTCATATCTAATTTGATCACACATTTTGAAAGTTGAAGTTCCGAAATATTGTCTGAAGCGCACATTAAATTAGTTGGTAAAAACTAATTTTAATTATTCTGTGGAATGTACGGTTCGATTAATTATGTTATTAACTCGAACTAAATCTTAGCGTTGAGGAATTTTTGCAATCTTCAACGTAGAATTTTGTCTTGTGTGCAGAGTTTTTACTTTGGAATATAAATGCGTTTATAAATTAAGCTGAAGATGCAATCGTTATTGTCCAACGTGAAAGTTTTTCTATCTAATTCTTGATAAGGATGATAAGGATTAAGATAATTCGTCGAGAATTACACGTACCATGATACAGACTGATGATCGATATCATGACGAAATAAATAATTATATCGAATCGTGATCCATGATTGTATGTTCTTGATCGACGTGACCCATCACCTAATAGAGTACTTCAAAAAGAAGATAGGTAATGAATGCTTTAAAAGGTTCAGAAACACATCAATAGTCCGGATTTCCGATATCCGGATACCCATTTCAGTTGCCTGTGATACGAGTAGACTTCTCAAATAAAATGCCTTTGCATAACATTATCCCAATAATGCGCCTGCAATCTCTACGATCTACAACGAAATCGTCCACTTTGCGAGATCGCGGCGATTTATTTGCCATATGCGCGCATTACGGGTTATTGTGGCGCACAATGTGTGATGAAAGTGCGATGATTGTACAACGGATTGGTAAAGATAATGAGCGTAGATAAATAGATAAAAAAGACATTAACGCACGTGAAGATAGAACAGTCCGTCGATTTCATTACCTTACATGCTGTTATTTTATTTCTTCTAAGTAATTTATTTTAATTTATTGAGGTCTTCCGTAATGCAGCAATTATTTTATTGCTATAATATGATTTATATTATTTTATTTAATCTTTATTTTATTTTATTCAAATAATGCTTTTATTAAAATCACTGCGAATAAGTCAAATCGTCAAGTCAAAGTGGACCCAGTATCTACACTTCAATAAATAATGGGGTTGGCCCTAACAATGCTCTAGAATAGTCTAGAGCTAGACAAATCTTTTGTCGAAGGTGCCAGTCAGAATGTTAATGGCAAATGTTCCAAATGCAGTTCTATTGCTCTTTACCGGCTTTATCCACTTGCAACCGATGAATATCCGTACAAACCTACAAAAACGTTAGTTAACAACGACCAGGTTAATTCTTACGTAACAATTAAAAATGCAGTCAGGATAGAAGACGAGCCGAGCCCCGTAATATCCTCAACTAATAAAATATCACTCAACCTTCGCTTCCTCCAAGCACTGATGCAATAGCAACACAGCACCAACTAAATAGACCTCTCACACAGTAAACAGTAAACTTGTCGATAGGTCAGCGGTACAATGGTCAATCACGTCATAGTACCAGCACGCAAGACCTCTCAACCCCTCTCTCGGTAAGCTGTAGTGAGGTCAGTTATAAATGGCTAGTTAAATAATTCCAATCATGAATTCAGGATACGCTGATGCCCCGTGAATGTTAAATATGACATACAAAATTGGCCTTTAGGGCCTTTGTATACGTGCACGAATTCGTCGAGAGTTCCTTGGAATCATATTGTTATTGGTGTAGGTAGACGCAAGAGTGATATTGGTTTTTGATGCCGTTGTCTGACAGTCTATGAATGGAGATAATGCACGACACGTCTGGCGACCGTTACGCTGAGAATATGATAAATAGCGCATTGACGCCTATTTAGTTGGCGAAATTTTACGGCACTCGTGCTTGGTGTAAGGTGCTAAATGACGAATACTATTGATACCTCAACTCGCTTCTGCATAGATAGACGTGGTTTAGTTTCCGCTAGTAGGGTTTAGGCTGCACTTGTCTAGCAATATGAGCGCAATTTCCACAAAAATCCGTACGCATTCTTCGCTAAATGTCATGTACTGTATAGTCAGCCACACAATTGAAACTTACAAAGATAAGTGACAATGGAAAGAGGTTTTTTTTTCATACACAATGACACTAACCAAAGTGCATCTAATCGTCATTACAGTCAAAAATGAGGAAAATAAACATTTTGCGTCGTATAAAATATGGACAAAAATCGGGTGCTTTGCGGAGCAACAATACCACCCAGGTACCCAATACAATACAGGTACCACCGCTCACATATTAAGCCAGTTTTCAGAAGACACTTATTTTTAGTTCACTTACTATAATAATAAATGGAACTGTATTTGGACAGCCACCAACTGTTCTAGACACGACGTAAATAAAGTTATTGTTTGTCTAAAATCAGAAGCCTCCTGGAAACCTTTGGGGAGAAAGCTAACAGAGCCCAAGTACGATGGTTGTACCATTGTGTAAGTAACCAAATAAGATGGTGTTCTAGCAAATATACGAAGGAAGACATTTAAAAACGTGAAGCCGTCCCAGGAAGGAACATCAAACTAACACGGATGCTTGATATGATTATTCTAATAAAGCATATATTCTTTTAACGACCCACTTTTACTCGATTGCGCTTGTTAAATTAAAACATACATCTCGTAAACTGAAACAACTTTTAGTAAAGCATTCATCACTCAAAATGCTCTAAAAGACCTTTACTCGAAGAAACGCTCCTACTAGCAACAAGGGAAATTAGGCGTCAATATAAAGGCAATAGTTATCGATAATACACAAATTTAATCAAAGCCGTTCCAATTTGCGACACGCCGACAATGTGGCTACCTAAAAACAAGATTTTGCGCACATC
Source organism: Hylaea fasciaria (assembly GCA_905147375.1). Taxonomy (NCBI): domain Eukaryota; kingdom Metazoa; phylum Arthropoda; class Insecta; order Lepidoptera; family Geometridae; genus Hylaea; species Hylaea fasciaria. The sequence goes on along the minus strand of LR990193.1, from coordinate 10,835,419 downwards.
TGAGAAACAATGTCCCCTCATTGTGTCGAATCCTGCGCAGCCTGAATGTGACTCAGCCACTCCGGCTTCTTGACAAAACTCTCGATTTCGGTTGCGAAAACTGTTACTCACTATCTTACAAAATGCGTAGTGCACAGTATTTTGCATAACGTGGTGCAAAGTTATTTTACTGTCCTCTTTTAGAGGATGTAGAGGCCAAGGTTGCCTTGAGAATAATACTTTGAAATAGGGGATTGAAATAGGTACCTACTTATTTTCAAGAAAATATACTTCAATATTTTATTTAAGCGTGCAACTAAATAACTAAAATTAAGCGTCACGATTGCTCACATAAATCTTACATAAACCATAACTAAGACCAACCTCCTGTCTCCGAAATATTTGTTAGTTACTACGACCACGCTGTAGTTTTACCTTTTTATACCAATAATAATCATGCAAATTGGTTCAGTAAATCGCGAATTAATCAATGGGATAAACGATCAATGGTCGAAAATAATACTAAGGTGAAAATATAGGTACACAACATAAAAAAGAATCAACATACAATCTAATAATAATTGAGAAGTTGTATAACAATTAAGTGTTTCAGGTTTCGTAGAATTTTTCAGGTAAAACGTGAAAGTAGTATATAAACATAGAAGATTTATGAAACTACTCAACAAAAAAACGGAACAAAAATGTATAATTTATAGCTAGATATAACACCTAGACAGTAATCACATAACTGTTCCCAATCAACATACCATTTGATAATAGGCCAATTTCAACTATTTTATATTTAGATAACGTATTTATGTGTAATAATAATAATACTGCACTGTCCCACTGCTGGGAAAAGGCCTCTTCCACTTTCGTGAGGTGGATTAGGCCATAATCAACCACGGGGGTGCCCGGCCCGTATTAGTTGATAACATGCCTTAGAAATAATTGTCGGCCATGTTAGTTTCCTCACGATGTTTTCCTTCGCCAAAAAGCGAGTGATAATTACGTAGTGACGTGGTAGTTGTGTATATATTGTAGTTTATTTGATTATAATTCATTCTATAGGATTCCACTGAAGACATAAGAAAGACGTCAGTAAAATTACAGTCTTTAAAATGATAGTCTCTTGATAATTATATTCAGGTTCTTATGTCATTTCTGATACACTTTTTTAAAAGATCTTGGCTTCTGTCCTTTCCTTTACTTATAATTTGTAAAATCATAACTATTGTTTTATTATTATGGATACTATATACATAATATATATTAGGTACATAAACAGTTATGAAGTACGACATGTCTTACTTTTTCTTGAGCTTCGCAGCTCAAGTTCAATTTTTGGGATAACGATCGCGCTAAATTTTGCAAAATGTTCCAAGTAAGTATTAGAAAACTACGCGTAACGCGGTTTACAGTAATTACTTTAGGAAACAATTCAGTTTCAATTATTTCAGCTAACTAAGTGCGTTGTTGGCCAACAGATGTGTGTCGGCCAATTTGTTGTCCGGTCATGTTTACTCGACCGCGACGGTGATATGTTTTGACATGTTTTGTGTGCAAAGGAAATTTTGAAAGAAATCCAAAACATTCCATGATCAAAGTAATGTTCACCTAAATTGCGTTTCTCTTTTGTTATATTTTAGGATTGCTCTGTTTCAGTTGATAGACACATTCACTCCCTGCTGGTTAAAAAGTCATGACAAGACAAAACGAAATCCGCTGTTACGGCGCCTAATGTCAGAATCACAAAACAATGGGGTAAAGCAGTAGCTAACATTTATTTGAACACATTAATGTGTAATGAGACAAGCAGGTTAGTACTCCGAAAGCAAGTGCTCCTACGTTTGACCATACCACATGCGCCACACCCCGTTCTATGCATTGCAAAATATGGCGCGACGTTGAACTGCGCTTGTCTGCCTGAAACCATGGTTATTTATCTCCAGTAATTTCTTTGCAATCAGTACTCTACAAATCAGACCAATCAATCAAAGGTTTCCAGTCTTGCAGAAGAAACGTTATTTTAACATTGTAGTCTCACGAAATTTTGCATGGTTGCCTCGAAGGTCGGTTATTTCTCAGCAAGGCAAATCTAATACACGCACTGGTAATATAATTATAATGTATATGCATGTGTACATACACATCAAAGCCCTGCCGTAGGTACCTACCGTTCATGCGGGTTACAAAACTCAGATTTGAGGCTAGATCACTAAATTATATACTGACCGGTACGGGCTGGGTTATTGCGAAACTGTATACTGAGTGCACAATTTTCCCGTATGTTCCATTTCTAGCTTTATAACTTTATACGTACTTACCGAATCATAGTTAGATTGAAAAAAATTAAAGTTTAAGAGCGTAATTTTAAATCGACTTACGATTCAGATAACTGTAGAGATAGAATACCTATGTTCTGACATCTAAGCTGATTGCTTTTTATTGTAATGAAAGATACATTATAAATACCGTATCTATAATAAATAGGTAAGTATGTAATATCTAGTTGAATAAAGTAAATTTATTATAATTATGACCTATTAAATGTAAACGATTCATAGAAGTATCCACCTACGCATATCAAGTGAACTTAACACGTGAGACAGTCATTAGAACATTTCTTTACTCGCTTCTGCGTCTGCACAACTATTTATTGAAATCCGCTATGACTTAGATAATAATATGTGTGACCATGTAAGCATAATCTGGTGTGTGTTGTAACTTTTTGTCATATTTATAGGTTCTAAAAAATAACTAACACTGATCTGAACTCACAGTGAAATTTTATGAAAATATTTATAAAAAAAAACTCTTGCAAGGATTTGGTCTGGTAGGCACGTAACTCAGAATTATAGGTATACAAGGTGACATTCTTAAACGAAAAAAAAACGTAATTTTTCCACAAACAAAGTAGGAAAATTGTACGCAAATCCACAAGCGCATAGATGTTGAAAAATTAAAACCCTCACGTAATCTTTGTTACGTAGCCAAAACTGAAAGTGTTTAAACACGTCCAAACTATGTAAACTACACATAATTGTTTCTCGTCTTAGTCAGTGCGAAATGAATATTTTATTAGAGAAAAGCGGCTTCATCGGAGCTGTATCAAGCATCGTAGGAATGCGCTCGTATGCTAAACCATAGGAAATATTATGCGCTTGCGCATCATAGATCTCACTTGATATAGTAACGATAAACTATTCATATAATAGGCTAATAATTGTGCTGGGCTGGCTGTGCAGGCTCGCGGTTTCACCCGCAGGATTTGCAGGAGGCGCAAGACAGACCGAAGTGGAAGCTCTTATTATCAGAAAACCAAGACTAATTTTGGCACTGCACTATTCTAGTTCGTTAGTTACCATTGATGACTATAATAAATTAATACTCCTAATCAGTCAGGTATCCCATAGCCTCCCGTATCTCAGGTATCCCGTAGTGAACGTCACGACACGATACTGAAAGTGTGCGTATTTCGATCGAGTTTGGCTGAACAACAGATGGGAGTGATTGGACTCCACAGAAATATCTGTATTGGACTCTATCCGTCTTACCACAAAATATTAGACCGGAGTTAAACAGAGGGTTCTTAAATTTCGTTCCACAAAATCGACGTCTATCACACGCGTTTTCTTACTCAATCCTGGCATCCTTATTATTCTACTTGTGGATTTGTTATTGAGTTAGAAAAAGCGAGGGTTAGACGTCTATTTGTGGAGAACATATTTAGACTCGTTTTTTTGTGGTCATACCACCCTGACTCTATCAACCGGTGGTAAAATAAAAAAAACATATTGTTGTTTTTACTTTAAACCTACCGTCAATATACAAATAATATTGATGACTAGATAAAACCTTAATTAGTGGCGAAACCGACAAAAAGTGAGAGGTCTGGGCCGCTTGCATATGCATGATGCATGTCGGGCCGTGAGATTAGGTTGATGATGTATATTCGCGTATATGCACACATTTTTCAGTCTGGTTTGACTAGATTGAGGCATCTTTTGCATCAGCAGCGTTGGAAGGTCAGATGGTTATGTAAAGATGCACACAATTTCGTTAAGCTACTTCAAAATACAGCAAAATTCTAAATTAGGCTGATTTATTTTAAGTGACTGATCTATCTATATATATGTCGATACCCTTTTAATTCAAATACCACTGAAATAATAATACTCAAAATGATAACAAAATACAATGAACAATTGGCGTCATAAAAGGCGATCTTGCCGCTCAAAGCGACCTCTTCCAGACAATGGTACAGAAGAATAACCAGGTTGTATACAGACGTCGCCTTTGGATATTTGTTAGTCTAATCTATAATATTATGTTCTCACAATGGCTTTGCTATAAGACAACAACATGTATTTGGGAATGTAAAATCGAATGAGACAAACGAGAAATTAAATTAACAAGCAATTATTATTAGTCACAAACCATTTTATAGAAAGAGAAACCTATCGGCACTTACATGTTCAAATAAATCAATCTCAACCGTAAGGTTAACAGTTGGTTAGTAGGCCATAATACCGGTTATGCCGTGGCGCTTCCACTTGAGGAGGCAGAAGATATGCATACATAAGTAGGGACCCTCTGACTGGTGACAGGTAAGGTGTGGAGGTTAGCTAGATCTGACAGCTACAGGAATTTCGGCCTAATGGTTAATTAGGGAATTGGAAGAATAAATTAGTATGCCATTAACAGCTTGTAATAGGTAGCCGACGCCCAAGAGGTTCTAGCCGTTGGTGTCCTCAGCTTGCTGGTGGCATTGCCTTGGTGGAATTGCAATGCCAATTCGATGAGTATAAAGTTAAGATGCTCTGATAGGCTTATGAAAATATGATGAACTGTTGGACACTTTATGCTATCTAAACAAAAAAAAATTGGATGGATAATCATAAAAATATCTCAAATAGAGAATTTGTGGAATTCCATATCGGGATTCCGTGTTGGAATTATTAGTTATGCAACTAACTTTCAAATTCTCATTATTTTTTCAGGTAATACGAGTGCAGTGAAGATTCCATAAATAGTTTACAAACAACGAATAATGTTAACAAATAGTGATATAGTCAGTTACAGTGCCTGTGTTGTAAGTTCTAAGTAACCCTAGGTGTCAACTTAGGGCCTATTTAGTGTTCAGTGCGCGAATACAACGGTGTGAAGATGATGACCCTATACAGAACCATCAAAGGAACGAGTACGGCGAAGAGGAAGAAACGGGAAAGAAGGTATGTCTGTTCTTTTCTACTAGGTATATATACTATTACAACATATTTGCAAAACTCCTAAAACAATGTTCATGTGTGGCTTTCAAGAGTAAAGCGATAGTGGAGCATGTAGATATATTAGGCAACTAGCAGTACCCCGCCGTTTCACCCGCGTTCATTATTGCGGGTCGATTTAGTCGATTTTGTAGTATTTAGTGTCGATAGTCGATTGCGGGTGAAACCACGGGGCGCAGCTAGCCTGTGTTACTACTTGTTCCATCAGCTAACTGCCAGTGTATCCCGTTTTAATTGGTTCAGACAGAGCGGCAACTTACGCGGCTTAGAATCCAACGCTACCGAGTTCGATTCTCGGCCGCACCAATGACTTTTCCTAAGTTATGTGCAAATTTCCATCGTTCCGTGCTTCGGAGGGCACGTTAAGTCATCGTTACCGTTTGTTATCGATTGATAGAAGTCGTTAAGCTACGTCAGATGACATTAGAGGCTAGCAGAACCTGATACGACATGCAACAACAGCGCCACATGTTGGCAGTGAAGCGAATTAACGGCGTCGGGTGTAAACTGACGAACGTTCACTTTTACTTGCTCGACAGCGAAACGATGAAGTAGTATTTGGCTTCAGTGCGAAGAAGTGACGACAGATGGCGCTTGAAGGCGTTAAAATGTTACAGATGTCGGATTAAAAAACAAAAAATAATATAATAAATAAAATTTGTCGTGCATCATAAGCTCTCGGGCGGGCAGAAGAAAACATTATCTATTTATTCGCATACTATTATCCCAATTTAAGCCCTAATGAATGTAAGTCTTATTATACATAATTAAGTACGAGTAGGCATATGCGGCTCCATAACCATACTTCTAAATCATATAAAGGGATTTTTTTCATAATAATCGTAAACACCAAACAATACACAACGTTTTTTTTATGCGGATAACTTTTATGACACTTGATAGTATGCGAATGAACAGTGTGCCTAGTGCGAGTTTTGACAATTTATTTACGCGCTCGGTCCGTTTTGCGTAAACTTGAAATTATATGGAATAAGAGCAGCGCCATCTAGTGACTGATTCACTGACGCTAGATGGCGCTGCTCTTATTCCATACAATTTCAAGTTTACGCCAAACGGACCGAGCGCGTAAATAAATTGACAAAACTCGCACTAGGCACACTGGTCACCGAGGAAAATTACCTCGTTCGATTTCGATAAAAACCTATACCTAGGGTTACCAACAGGTTTTTCAAAGTCTAGACAGTAAGGTGACCTAGACCGTGCGGCGTTTTTACCCTGTAGATTTTGTACTTTTTACTCGAAACAATTAAAACAAATCAAACATAATAAACATACTGGTTTATGGCTTTTATGCTTATAAAAAAGACTTCGATTAAATCTAAAAGCTTTTGTAAACATCGAAACACATTTTTTTATCGTGGTACATGGTACCTACCTACTCACCAATCAGATGAAAATATTTGTGTATGAAAAAAAAACTGAATAAATCGAATTTACTAACTTACACTGAGTAATCATCAAGTACCTACTATCAGTAAGTACAGCAATAGTTTTTCACATGATGCACCAAATAATATAGTAAATTTATACTGTCTACAATAAAGTGGCTAAATAACCCCACTGCCCAATCTACATAAAATTGTAATACTTTGCGCCTGTGTAAAACTTAATCGAGAAGTTATTCCCCAACCGCTGTAGCAGCTAAATAACACCTTATAAAAGCACTTCCTATAGTAGTAGTCCTAGTAGGTATATACTTACCTACTAACTCTTTAGTAGAGCGTTATAATCCTTCTAGGAAATGAAGCGACTCAATAACCGAGTAGGCAGATTATAGGCGCAAGATAGCAGTGATCTTTATCCACAGTTCATCAACACCGTTTGAACTAATCGATTCGACAGTTTCGGATAGACGGACTGAAAGATCGACTTAATTAGCTAAAGTTAATTAGGTTTTTGTGCTATAGTAATAATTGCCCAACTGATAATTTAGATTTTAGAAGCATCAATGGCCGGTGTTTATTACTGTTCAGTGATACAGAATATTTGCCCGGAGTATAAATTGCTATCTAGTTAGCAATTTATTTTTAGGAATTTGTTTAGGTGTAGATAATAAGTAACATTTATAAAATCAAAATCTTAATTGTATTGTAATGTGTCATTGTATTCTGATAGGAGTGGGTTCCTATTATATAAATGAATAGAGAAACATAAAAACACATTTTGCTTATCATCGGATCTAGTTCATCAAATTTTGTAACTTGATTATGGTATTGATATGTGCCGTACTTGCATCTTTGAAGTACCTAAGTTGTGATTTGGTATCTTGGCGTCATTACGGTCTGCATGAAAATTCTTGTCTCCTGTCTAATTAATTGTCCAGCCATAATAGTTTATATCACCAATTTGGTCCTGCCTCCTGTTGTCTCCTAGTCCGCTCTTTTAGAAACCAATAACCTTCGCCGAAAAAGCCACTAATCGATGAACCTCATGTTAACATTGACAAGAGATACGGCTAAACCGGATTATGGATTATGGGTGTGACCAAATTACACTGTAACTTAATGATTATTTATAACTATTTATATTTATGATTATAGAATTAACAAACACAAAATAAAAACTAAAAACCAAAACTAACGTTCCTAAACGTTCCCAAAATGCTGGCTGCATTGCCGAAACTCATACCCGGACATCAACGCTGCTGTCCAACTGAGTGTTAAATCAAGTCCAGTCCATTTCCACCAAACCGTAATCAAGATTAAGGCAAAGTTCAAGGCAACACCAATAGGAGATTAATTACCTTTAAGGCTATAATTAATCGATTCGAATGACTATACGGATCGTGTGTGACCTTTGCTTGAAATAGTGACATGTTTTGTGCTTCGAAATGTAGATAGGAGTGGTCAAATTCCGTGATTTATGGTACGTGTAAAGAAATTTAACTAAGCATGAAATTAGGAGTCAGAATAAGGGCTGCAGTAGAACTGACAACAAATACCAACTATCCTTATGCGCCATCATGCGCATCAAGCACTCTCTTTTGAACAACACTAAGAAAAGTAATATATTCCAATATTAATGATAAAACATGTTTGATGAACTCACTCTATCACGGCTATACTCGTAGTATTCTAGTATATTTCCTTACGTCATTTTGTCAATACTCAAGTTCAAATTCTTAACTCCCCGGGTCAAGACTGACTCACTTGGCTCACCCAAAACGTGATTTTATTGTCCTCTATTTTTGTGTGTTGCGAATCGAAAATCATGACAATCGCTCAGAATTTGTAATCTGATTGTTTGGATGCAGGAGACGGACGGTTTTATTGCAACCAGATTGAAATAAATCACTGAGTACTGTCTGAAGTTACACACTTGTAATCGGCAGATGGTCAGAATAAGTCCATCCAGTTTTAACTAGATGTCTCTGTCTGTTTCTATCATATCAAGAAATACAAAGACTATGCGCCCACAGATACTTAAATTAGAGCAAATACGCCCAACATGCGACACCGCAGACATTTGAACTGAGCCTGTGCGAGAATTAATTCTGCTACCTCACGCTTTACAGTCTTTCCAGTCACCAGGATACGCTACGGATCATGGAGACAGTTAAAAAGTACAGAAAGGAGTATAAGTATCAAAGTAGTAGATATGTTAACTTAGTTTTTCACGTCTATCTTTCCACCAACTATTGTAGGACCATCTAAATGTGAAGTGTTTAGATTGTGAGGGGCGTTTGTTAAATCGATTAAGAAGACTCTGCCGTGTGTAGCTTGTGTGCGTTATGTTTTGTGTGTTTAAATATTTTATTTATATGTACAAAACGAGTTACAACCGTTGTGTCTTAAAAACTAATTGTTACATTTCAGAGCTGGGTTGCAATTCAAAGCATATAATATGTACATACATTCAACGGTAAAGTATGATGTACCGACCGTACCGTGCTAAGTGCTAAATAAAAGCAAAAGAAAATAAAGAGTAGGTAAATAAATAAATAATAGAAACAATAAAGACTAAAACTATATGTAATTATAGGAAATAGTAAAACTATGTGGTGTTTGGTTGCGTTGCGGTGCCGTACTGCACCCTGCATGAGACAGACTGCTGGAACGTTTATTTTAAAAGAAATTATGCAGCGAAAAACTGCATTTGTGTAGCATTGCTCAAAATAATAATGTAGATTTTGCTAATCGTCCAAGCATACTGCATGGTATACCTATCCAGTTTCCGAATTTACTGTGAGAAGCGCTGAATTACATCACCAAGCGACAGATTGAATGGTAATGAACCCCTCTGCCATGTGAACATTTTTTAAGTTTCTGTAATATACGATTTGTAATTCAGACCACACGTCAAACGTGGTATTTATTAACTCAGGCATTTACTTTATTTGGATATGCACCTATTATTTAGTTAGAGGCTTGCTATATTGGATTGCTAGAAGGAAGTTTAGGTATGTTCCTCATAGTTTCCCTCTCCGTATGATTAACTTTGTCTCCTTGTGTGTCTACTTTACCTATGTGTTATTTCTAAGGTGTGTTCCTCATAGGTTCTCTCTCCGCCGCATGATTGACTTTATCTCCTTGTGTGTCTACTTTACCTATGTGTTCTTTATAAGGTCTGTTCCTCATAGGTTCTCTATCCGCATGATTGACTTTATCTCCTTGTGTGTCTACTTTACCTATGTGTTATTTCTAAGGTGTGTTCCTCATAGGTTCTCTCTCCGCCGCATGATTGACTTTATCTCCTTGTGTGTCTACTTTACCTATGTGTTCTTTATAAGGTCTGTTCCTCATAGGTTCTCTCTCCGCATGATTGACTTTATCTCCTTGTGTGTCTACTTTACCTATGTGTTCTTTATAAGGTCTGTTCCTCATAGGTTCTCTCTCCGCATGATTGACTTTATCTCCTTGTGTGTCTACTTTACCTATGTGTTCTTTCTCGTAGATATGCGAACCCATATCAGGGCGCGTAGAATTTGACGGCCCTGTCTTAAACGACCACTTCATAGGCCAGTGCCGGTGTTTGACACGCTCGGACACCCACACGATGACAATGGGCCTGGTTAGCTCGGGTTATGACTTTGGAACACGTCGAATGGCTTACTTTAAATGTATGTCATTTTCAATAATATAAACGTGGCTGTACCTATTTGGCGAGAGTGAGTTTGGTATTGTTGTATGTAAGCGGTTATGTTGTGGTTAGGAGTGAATGTTAGTGCTATAAAGTTGGTATATGCTTCTCTATTTATTTAAGTAAAACTTGATAAGGATGTTTGTTGGTTAATGAAAGCTGAGTTGAACGAATGCGATAAATTGTAATACAATATTATGATGTTTTATTTTCAATCTTCTTCATTATTAATGCAGCTATCAAGAGTTCTTACTACGTACGTTGGTATAATATTCAAATATAGATACCTACTTACTCTGAAAAATACTACTGATATTGAATAGTTTCATTTCAATTATGTTTTTATATCGAATGTAATCTAACCACGAATATTTGTTTACTTACTACATTACCCATACTAACGCTACTTAACTGTTCCATTACAATATCACGTAGTCGAAGGTAAGAGACATGAAATGATTAGAATGGAACTGACTCATATTAACTAGCTAAAAACGAGTCTAATTCGCGCAAAAACTAATGAAACTTAACGCGGGTATTTGGAAACAACAGTTGCCGCACCACGCTGTGATACCCGCATTCTCCAGTCTTCTCGTGACCACGGTCAATGTAACTCGGCCGAAACTTCGAGGTATTTCAAAATTATATATTTTGAGATTAGTTTGTGCGCGAACTAGACCCGTTTTTAGCTAGTTCATATTATGTTTCTGGATCTGGCTCTCAAGGACGGCAACTGAACGAAGGTGGATAGACTGTAATTTTTCTTTCTAACGGTCTTCTTACTTTCAAGTGGTCTACCTCAAAAAAACTCACCGGAAGATATTTGAAGTGTCACCTGAAAAAATCTACAAACAAAAAATCGCAATCTTTATACAGGACAATAACCTTTGAGACATAATATGTTATCATTTAGTAGGTACGTATAACAGTTGAATTAGCTGTGAGTATACGGACCAACAAAACAACTCCATAGGTATACAAAACCCACACCCATGGCACGATTTGAAACGATTTCCTTATTTTGTTTTGCCTCATGTCACAGGCTCTGCGCTCGCGCAGACCGTGTACAGAGCTTTCAACTACTTTTAGTAACATTAAGTACATTGGAAATGGAGCTAAAAGCCCTACTCATTTCTTCTCCGACATGGCCGTCGGAGAACCTTTTTTTAGTAAGTACAATGTAAGTGTACATCGGATTTTACTCTGTGCTATTATATGAAAGTCGTTTATTAAAGGACATATTTATTTTTATTTTTCGTATTCAAAATTTGATTTCAGTGTCTTGGCCAAAAGAGTGCCCGCCAAATGGCCGAGTTTCCCCTGTTCCATTTCCCTTTTTTCGTAGGGGGCGACTGGGCCGCACGTACAAAGTACAGCCAGATATAAAATTTTCACGCGTGCAGATTGTGAATGTTTTTCATCTTTTCCATAAGAATGTTCAAACAATTTCTATAATAAATAGGTTTCCAATTGGTGGCCATATTGATGAATATAGGCTACCTGCCTACCGGCCGGCATTTTGACACCGTCGTCCTTTCCAAGGCTGCTCCCACACCGTTGCATATTTAGTAGCATGACGTAGGAGTGCCTACACTCTACTATTAGCGGGCCTTTACCATCTTTCTTAGGAACTAATAAGGATAGTTGACTCCGCAACGTGGTATTTCGAAAACAGTTAATTTCGTGGCTTTGATATTTCTGTCCGTTGAACTAAGATGCTGTTTAATTCTATAGAATTATCTCGATTACTGTATGTGCTTTATAATGGGACCACACTGAAGATGTTTATAATTATTTAAGCAATAACTTCACCGAATAATTGATTAAGCTAAACATACGTTATAGTTATTTAAAGAGAAAAACTTTAAAACATAATTTATATTCATTATACAAAAAATAAACGTACAAACAAAGATAAACTTTTATAAACCCCCCTTAAAATTAATATGCGAAATAATTAATATTACGAATAGGTACCACAGCTGTTTTTTTGTTTTTTTTTTGTTTTAGTTATGGCTTCGCACGGTTTGTGCATATAGCCAGTGTCAAGTGTTTTATTTTAAGTATTTCTTAATTTCACATTAAGAAAGTCACAGCAATGTTATAGCAATCGTGGTCAAGTAGTCAAGTCAATTATTTACATCGTCAGTCATGATTCAGTAAAGTAGTGGATGCTTTACTGAAACTTCTTGGGAGTTTTGGAAAAAATGCGAAATGACACGTTTTTTGAGTTTATATCATTCGCCTACACTCGTGCACGTTAACGAACACTTAATGGTTAATATTCCACCAATATTACACATTAACACTCGAAGAAACACAAGTTTGAGAAAATAATACAAAACCAACAACGTCTCACTATCGGATTCCCGCCAAAACTCCAGCTATTACTATTAAGTTTATGATTCCAAATAATGTTCCGTTTAAAAACACAACTTAACCCTAGAACTTGAAGTTATTACTACCCACATCCTAGCTGGCGCGATAGACGCGCTGTCCTGTCAAGTAGCTCCATGCAAAATGTATTAGCATAGTAATTATCTTTTCTTATTAGTTTCGTGAAATTTTAGTAATTCTGCTCTTCGGAGCGGAGACAATTCCAACATGGCATAGATCATCAAAATCGGTACAGCCATTCCCGAGTTATAAATGATATTATAAGAAAAAAAAGATAAATTTTATAAGATTCCCAGTATATAACATTTACGCAAACCAATAAAATCAAAACAATTTCACCGCAACACACCGAAATAAAACCATTCTAAACCAAGAACAAAACCTTCGTTTTAAAACGTCTAACGAGAACATGCCCCTTTTAACGTCAAAATAGTTTTATTATCTAGAACTAACTAATTTTTAATTGGCCAGTGTTATCTCTTATGATAATTGTCCAATAGCTTTGTAGAGACAGTCAGTAAGTGAGAATTTATGTTTTCAAGGCTACTAGTTCTTTATTTCTGTGACATGTTTGAAATAAATGCATGGAAAGGCTGTAAGGCCTTATTAAACGTGGGCGTCGAGGGTAGATATCCTTTTTCCCATTTTGTCTTTGTGAATAGCTAAGTGCATAATATAAGAAGTAGGAATTAAGGTACTTAAGTAGAATTTGTAATTGGTTTAATACGTTTAATCAGCATTTTGGGAACGTTGCCCACTGGTAGCGGCCTATTAGATAAGTTTTAATTCCGTTTAGTTTTTAGTTTTCAATTTGTTTTTATATTGCCAAATGATTTGTTGAAATAAAATGTATACCTTTAGTACGTTATTGTTATTCTAACTTTTTTTTTTATTTGACACTATTAGCGATGGCTATCTAATATTGGTATTATATTAAAATTGATTGCAGGCTTGCGTTGAAACTAGGCTTATTTGATAAATTTCATTATTGGCAAAATTAAAAGCTACTTTGTAATTCTTATGAAGGATTGTTAGTACTTTAAGATATGTATCAAATACTTAGTTCTAGGCATGATTATTTCAAATCAAAAATGTTAGTTGCTCAATAATATTATTATTATTTAATATTAATATTAGCTATTTAGATGGTAAGCGAGGTTGGAGTTTCCCGAATCTTTTGGAATGGTAACAGGTGATATTTCGTATCAAAATTCTAAAATTAACACTTTTGCAAGGTCAAAGCTCTCGAGGGCCAGTTTTTTCTTACCTGCACAAAAATGTAACATTGACATTTTTATGAGAATCTTTCTCCACGTTTCGAGCAAAAACCCATAAAGGCATCTCGGTAAATTTTAATCTAAACGTATCAGATACTGAACAGGATATAATATCTAAATGTGTTTGCATATCATATTATTATGCTTATTGGAATAACAATTATTCCTTTACGTCTTAATGGGTTAATGAGGTGTTACAATATTTATTTAGTTACTTAATTTTTATGATTTTACCGTTATTCTTGTTATCTTCGTGCAGATGTGTGTTGCGATTACATTAAACAATATTAAAGCAATCATTACCTTTTAGATTTTAAGAAGCGGTTGTGTCTCTTGTGTGAAATACGGTGAAATATTATCCGCTTTAACTTTAAGACCACTGCCCCGCTTTTTTATTAGGTTCTTTGCTAATTGTCATATAATAATTTCAAATGTGGATATCTCGCCTGCAATCCAGATTTTGAACCCAGTTTTATTATAATCACCGTACCCCGTGAAAATTAATACTTTATCTATAAAATCACACATATACATTTTACTGAAACAAATCACAAATCTCATTTGACCAATTTCAATCGTGTTTCGCATTTCAGTATGATTGCTTTCAACTAACGTACATTTCTATGTTCCGTTCATATGCCCTATAATTTCAAATTAGTTACAAATAAGGCATAATCGCACTACCAGAGGGCTGTCTGACTAACCGCACACCTGCTAAATATCACCCACTGCCATTCTCTTACATCACTTACGTCCTAAAGGCGCAGGAAATGCGTCATTGCGTAAACATTTGCAAGGGGCAGGATCGAAATGCTACAAAATACCAAAATAACGCCTACACATGAGGAAAATTAAACAAAAGAGAAGCATACACGAATGAACTTAACCGCAAGTATTTGAAAATAACGGGTTTCAATAATAATAACATCGTATTAGGTCGGCCTACCTATCTTAATAATACAGATCGCGCGGCGAGAGTTTGGCTTTGACCTTCGGGTGGAGGGGATTACTGCGCATGGGTACTGTCACGCACACAATCAGAGCAATCCAATGAGAGCACCGCATGCGCCTACACACCATGCGCAGTAATCCCCTCCACCCGAAGGTCAAAGCCAAACTCTCGCCGCGCGATCTGTACCTATGTGTGTTTTAATAACACTTTCTATTTGAATAAATGTATTCTTAATGAGCACGCAATTTAAAAAAGTACCTTTGTTACTAAATAGCTTGAAAATATCAATTTTAAAAACTTTTCTTTATCATCTAATTTAAATATGATCAGCACGACACATTTTACTCAAAATATTATAAACACATGTTATGGGGTTTGTTCGTCCCTGCGTGTCCTGCATTAAAAAAATCTTTTATCACAAAAAATTGTAATAAAGTAAAACTACGTTCATTTGTTTTGATTTATAATCAAACAAACAGAACCACAGTTACTCAATAATAAAGATTAATTTTGAAAAAAGGTATCCGCGTAATTTTAATATATTGACTTCGTATGATTTGTTGAAGATTTGTTTGAAATCCGGCTTCTTTTTCTCAAATTATAACAGTCTCATTATTGCAAAGAGAAAAAAAAATATGCTTACATTTTTTAACATTTTTCATACTAGTTTTGCCCAAGATAGAAGTTGTCGACAATGATAAGGCAGCCCGTTTCTTATATCCTAACCGAACTATGTAATGCCCGCGCGGACGAAATCGCGGGTAAACGTTGTCAATATTCGTACTATCCAAACGAATAAATGCGATAGTAAGTCTGTTTGTTTGTTTGTCGCCTTTCCGGAGTATACGGCAAATCGTAATGTATTTTGGTATAGAAATAACAAGGGCCTGCAGAAGGACATAGAATATTATTGTATCACGATAGGCACTAGCTGTCCCGACATACGTTGTCCTGTCAACTGTCAAGCAATTTCCAAAATATATGAGAAAGTTAATTATGATATCTCTCTAATTTTCGTGAATTTTTCATATGTTTTCATCGTTATTCTGCTATTCGAGACGGATGCAAATCCAATAAAGCAAAGATCATGAAAATCAGTTTAGTCGTCCTTGAGTTATAAATGGTGTAACTAACACGACTTTAGTTTTTATATAATATTATTATGTATATGGATAGACAATTAATTCCGCGTGGTCGAAGTCACGGGCAGAAGCTTGCCCGTATTATATAACTTAACGACTTTCTAACACCATGTTATAGCACAATACCCGTCAGACGTTGACATGCATTGTAAAAGCAAATGCTATGGTGTCAACGCAATTAAAAATGCTAAATGTGGGTAAACTATAATTAGTTTTATGTAATAATTAACTTAACTCTGGCACTAGAGGACGCCACTACCTCACTCGGGTACAATCGATCGAATAACTTGTTTTTACTTTACCTAATTTTCTATATATAATTTACACTGCATACATACATAAAATCACGCCTTTTCATGTTAGCGTAGGCAAGATCAAGCCGAGAGTGCTTTTTCTCGATTTTCTTTTTAACCGACTTAAAAAAAAGGAGGAGGTTCTGAATTCGTCAGAAACTTTTTTTTCTGTAACCATCAAAATTTTTCTTTATTAGGTGTGTATATATCATTTAGGTTTCAATAACATGAACGCTCGGCCTCAAAAGCAACTGAGCTTTATCTATATTTAAAATCTCATATTCTACCAAAAAAAAGTTACCCGTATATATTTTTTTATGTAGAAGATCTGTATCATCCCATTTTAAGCGACGATGCTGTTTACAATGTCCAAGCTTACTTAGGAGTAATCTGTTCACTCGTGACTTGAAGATAGAAGTACCTAGACAGAAGGTTGTAAAGAACTACGAAATGTTAAGTTACTCATGAGGCCGACTGTATTTAGAACAAATTTTAACTGTAGATTTCGTTACGCTATATATAACACCAAAAATGTTGCAGGCCACCTTTACCAAACTTGCCTGAAGCGCTTGATAACAATACATTCTAAAATGTACCTTATGCCCAAACGGTTGGACATATTCTATTTTGTTTACTAACCTTACTGGTTTATACTTCATACTCTTCATAAACTGCCTTATCTATTTGCAATAAGACATAATTTCCATTGTTACAGGTAATATGACAGTGTAAGGCTCGTGAGTTACGGTTGCATTATGGCGGCGCGTGCGGCGCCTTTGCTTGCGACATTAGAATACCACCCTTAAGTACGTTCCGGTGTGAAGCTGCGTCTTAATAAGGTAACATTTGTGTAAGCATATGTGCCATTGAAAAGTAGTAGTGTAAAAACTAAAATAAAATTCTATTTTCTTATTCTTTAACGGTGTTACCACAAAATATTTAAACCAGAGTTGAACGGATGAGTCTAAATGTTTTCTCCACAAATCGACGTCTAACCCTTGCTTTTTCTAACTGAGTAACAAATTCACAAGTTAAATAATTAGGAATGCCTGGATTGAGTAAGAAAACGCGAGCAATAGACGGCGATTTTGTGGAACGTCATTTTAGAAACGTCTGTTTAACTCTGGTCTAAACTTTTGTCCTAAGACGGCATGTGTTTCGTCTCTCAAACCTTTCGCCCTGAGAAATACTGAATTTTAAAATATAATTGCAATATTTTTTATACATTTGATGAATGCGGGAATTGAACTGTCATTGTCTCTTATAATACCTACAAAAATGTATATAGTACTAAATAAAGAAGTAGACATGCGGGTACATTAGATGCGCTTTAAATAAAATTATTTAGTCTTTATAAAATTATGTAGTTACTAGTTCAGTACGAGTATCTTACTCGTGCTTATACATATAGTTACATGCAGGAATTGTTTCAACATAACCATACACAGAAACATAAAACCGACAAAGCCAGATACGTTTCTCATCTCACCCCATATATTATATCCTTAAAAAAATTTAGTTACTAGTTCAGTACAAGTATCTTACTCGTATATAGTTACATGCAGGAATGGTTTCAACATAACCATACACAGAAACATAAAACCGACAAACCCAGATACGTTTCTAATCTCACCCCATATGTTATATCGTTAAAAAAATAAGAATAACCTTCATAGATCAGTAGTAGTAAGATCACACGAATGCACCGAGCTCTCTGACACCTCGGGTTAGAGTATCACATCACGGTCACAGCGTAAAAACAGGTACAGTTAACTAAGTATGTAAATAGAAAATCAATTTTAGGGTTCCGTTTCCAAAGGGTAAAACGGGACCCTATTACTAAGGCTCCGCTGTCTAGCTGTCTGCCACCAGGCTGTATCTCATGAACCGTGATAGTTAGACAGTTGAAATTTTCATATTATGATGCCGCTATAACAACAAATAAAAGCTAAATAACAGAATAACAGGACTCCCATACAACAAACGTTATTTTTTTTGCCGTTTTTATATATACTGGTACGGAGCACTTAATTAATAATAAGTAATTTTCACGCAGAGTATTACATAAACCACAAATTATTCACTTAATATAAAAAATAACATTTCAATTAAGTACATTAAACATATTATAGCAAAGCGTCAATTTTGGAATATGCCCATTGATTTAGATAAAATTAGAGCCTGAATTATTATTACAACAAAATAATTACTTAATACAAAATGTGTTTTAAAAGTTGACTTTATATAAAAATAAACTACTTACCACAACATTGTCTACGAAAAGACTTGGCGTTCCCTATTTTTGTCTTTTTCTAATTAAATCCATTCACCAAGTTCTGTATTAAGACCTACCGCGTTCCCTACCCTGTCTCGGTCGTTCCCCGCAATAGCTCTATTCCAGGGCGCTTGCCCCACTGTACAATGGGCTATGTGCGACATTGTCCAAAATAGCAATAAATTTATAGAATGCAAGTGAATAAATCCGCCTTATTTATACGTTGCCGAGTCTGACAGATTGCTAGACTATGAACACATCATGTAATGAATACTGTAAGCCTAGGAGGTCCTCAATTGACGTTATAATAGAGAAGTTACCTACTTTTATTCGTTTTTACCCGTTTAGTTATACATTGTAATGTTGCAGCATTTTTTTGTGGTTGTCAATGTGCATTACGCATGTTTAGCAACAAAAAGTTTGTTTATAGCTGTACTTTTAGAAATAACTAGCTTTTGCACGCGACTTAGGAATTAATTAACAAATTAATTTATAAAATAATATATATATAAATAATAATTCAGCCTGGAACTGTCCCCGATCCTGGGCAAAGCCCTCCCCTCACTTTAGGTAGGAGGATTACGCCATAAACCACCACGGGGTCCTAGTCCAGGTTGGTGGATAATATTATGCATCCGAAATAATTCTCGGGCATTAGTTTCCTCACGATATTTTCCTTCACTGAAAAGCGAGCGTTAATTACGTACATAATGTTTAACTACAAACACATTGGCACGTGCCCGCACTAGGATTTGAATTCGCCACCTCTGCTTCGGAAGGCGGACGTTCGTCACTAGGCTACCACCCTTTAATTTATAACTATTTATTCAATACTGTCATATGGATTGATCTTGCTATTGAATTATAGTATACTACGGTTTTACCTGAGTTTGCCTTATAGCCTATTTTTTCGGTCCATTTGCTGCAGTTCTTTTCTCATACATATCTTGACAAGTGTAGTGGGTTTGCATATGGTATTTTTTCCGTCTGTGTGGTGGACCCTTCACATATTTCAAGAGATAAAAATTGTTTAGTGGCAGGCGTTGCGTGTGTTTCGACGAGTCGTAGTTTTCAGTTGGCGTAAAGTACCTTTAGTTTGCTTGGAATGAAATAAATATTGGGACTCCTTACTTAATTCTTTATATTTGTAACGTTTGATAAAGATGCAGTAAAGTATGAAAAGGCGCAAGGAATTTCTTCATATATTGTACCGTTCTATTTAATTTACATTTTCAACACAGATTTTTTTAATTCATTATTTCATTAGTATACTGTAAGAAAACAAGAAGGAAAACATAACATTTTATGAAGAAGTAAAACGCAATCAAAAATGCCTCTAGAGGTGGAAACAAAAATTATCGAAATGAAATTATTCTGTTTTTGATTTTTTGTATTGTCTGTTCTAGAGAAGTCAAACACCACCACAACCAACACACTATCTAAATAACTGTGAACACACGTAAAAAATATCACTAGGCCTATAATAAAATAGCCTATCTACTATAATAAAACCCAGTTCTTATTAAATTTTCCAAGCCTGAATTTATTTTTACAATCTGTAACCACTAAATCACTGGACCACCGAACAAAATATCCATTGTCCATCAGGCCCTATGAATGTTTATGCAAGAGCGCGAGTGACAACGCAATGCGGCGCGTGCGCACTATTGTATGCGGCCTTCATTGAGCTGCCTGGGGCTTGGCTCCCATAGTGTGTTGAGGCTTTAAGCTTAGACCGTGGAATGTGAAAAGGCACGTGTTTATCAGGGTTAGCTGTTAGACCACGATTCACAGTCTCGCTATGCCGTGGTGACAACGAATCAATAATTGGACGTAGTTAAACGAAAACGTTCCAACCCACAAGTCACCCAAAATCGAGTTAAAGTGACCAATCTACCAGTTTTAACCCCATTTTTATAATAAGCGTTACTGTGTCATTCCTCAAGACTTGAGGAATGACTTATTATTCATCGATTCCACAACGGAAATATCCAATCGGAATCGAACTTCTGGCGCTATAAAGGAGTGTATACTTGAATGAAAAAGTTTAGTAATTTGGTGGTATCATAACTTATACAATTTAAACATGCAACATAATCGATATGAGATACTGTTATTGTTAGGATGGCTAAAGGATTTCCATGCGTAAGAATATTTTGCGAAGAATATTCGGCACTGCAAACTTCATTCAAAATCGAAAAAGCTCGAGTTATCTTTTGGACTCTACCTTATGATAATTAGATTAGCCATTGAACCATTGTATATATTATAGTCTAAGTTTGGAAAATTTTGTACTACGTTCAAATTTTTGTGAGGGCGAGTCAATGAATATTTAAGCGGGCTTACATACAAAGCTTTGCTATGTGACCCTTGTTTTCATTTCGACTCAAATCTTATTCTATTAATAAATTATAAATGCAAAAGTTTGTGCGTGTGTGTGTTTGTTCTCTCTTCATGCTGTTACGGCTGCTCGTATTTTGATAAGATACTTTAGGTCTTGGATTGGAAAATATAATACTATTATTCCGTAAAAAATTACGGCTCCTGTGAGATAATAGTGAATGCGGGTGAAACCGCGGCGCGGAGTTACTATACATACCTGCTTCAGCAAAAGCTCGGGGCAGCTTTTACGTAACACATTATTAATAGATAGTGGCTATTTGTACGGGTACTGGATGAATAAATTATATTTATTCGTACATTTATTGTTTTTTTGGATGATTAGCTTGTCTTTTGTTTTTTTAGCCTTTGGATAATTAGCTTCGTACGGTAACCGTATTAATAATTATAAATTGTTCGTACAGTACCTACCCGTATTAATAGACTCAGCCTTATTAATATTTGTGTCAAGGTTCATTAAGGTACATACTCCGTCCCCGCACAGTACCGTACCATATCGAATACGCAACATAATACTTGTTCGTCGTGAATTACTCGATACATATTTCTACCATTTACTCTCATTTGTAGCCGTAATTCAACATAAAGGACACGACACATTACACTCAGATATCAATCCGCGTCGAACGAGGTAAGTAAGTAGGTGTCGCCGTAACGTATCGCTCATATTTATTGCGTTATAAAGCGTATCGCGATCGAGCGCGATGACGTATCGCGTATTCATGGCATGTATGTGTAGGGGGGCTGTTATTTGTAAGCTTTCACGAAATTTTCTATGTGAACCTTCGAGAAAACCTAGTAAGAAGTATGAAGTTTGGTGAAATAACAAAATATGCCTAAATGTTTTTGAACTCTGAAGTAGCCAACACTTTATTATTATTTGATGGCGTAAAAATTGTGACTTAAAATTGATATTGTTTAGGGGTTGTCATTTATCATGGTTGCAATAAATATTAGATAGATAGATAACTCTTCATTAACACCAAAATGTAAAGGCACGGGAAGGATAAACTAAAAAGTTGGTAAAATGGGCGGTCTTATCGCTTAAAGCGATCTCTACCAGACACCATTTGGATGCACAAGATAGACATCAGGAATAGGGTTGGGTCCGTTGACATCAGTGTCAAATACTACGTAAGGGTGGAATTATCAGAGGCACCATGTTACTCTATTGTCTAAAAGAATTGATGTTAGCTTCGTCCGATCAGATAATCGAACAGTCACATTTTAAATCGATGTGCCTAGAGACTTGTCTATGGAATTATGTCTTGTATGGAGCATCAGAAAACGCAAAGTTTTCACACTGGTTTTCACACGAACGCAAAATACTGGTAAAAAGTTAAAAAAAAAACTTTTTACCAGTGTTGTCCCCTGAAAAGAGGATGTATGGCGAACGTGGAATGTGTTAGTATTGTCGTGTAGGATGTGATGCATGGCGCGGCTGGGATGGATGCGCGTACGGCACCCAGTGGGAGTCTTTGAAGGGAAGCGTTAGAAGACACGCGTGTTAGAGATTCTGTGGAGCGATTGTCAAACCGCGATATTTTCGAGATATTCAGCTAAATTTCAAAAATATCGGATAGTAATAAAAACCGGCCAAGTGCGAGTCAGACTCGCACGCTAAGGGTTCCGTACCATTGTCCATAGAAACGTTTGTTGTATGGGAGTCCGCTGAAATATTTTTTCTTTTACTATATTTTATCTGTGAAAATTTCAACTGTCTAACTATGAGTTCACGGTTCATGAGATACAGCCTGGTGACAGACGGACAGACAGACAGCGGAGCCTTAGTAATTGGGTACCGTTTTACCCTTTGGATATGTTAGCTCTGTTTTGTGTTCATTTGTATCTCTTATTGGTGTATATTAGTTACTTTATCAGTTTGCACCTACAAGATAATTATTGTAGATCGGCCTAAGCGATCTTCTTGATATATAGGTACAAATTTGAACTCGTACTTAATTTCGACAAGTGAACATCTTAATTGTTAATCTTTATGAAAAGCCCTCTCATAAAGAGATCAATCAGCTGAACCACACAAATGTCCGCTAAGTAAAAAAAAAAATTGCGCCTTTTTGTGTTGAAGAAATTCGTCCTTGTTATGAAGGATAAATCCCGAAAAAATCGCTAAGCCGATAACGGTCCCGCCGAACTCATTTGTCAGTTACATTATCGTTAAAAATTCCAAGCCGCTACAAAAGATTCCATTTTTAAAAGTGCATCTGTCAAATTTATCAAGGTCTGACAGTGAGCCGGACCGTGCGGGTTGAGGGTGGTATATTATTTATTATAAAAAAAAATTAAGCCAGTAATAAATACTTGGTACCGTAATCTCGTTATTGCATCATGGATTCGGTTTGGTCGGTGCAGGGTTGCAGTATCGGTTATGTCTGAAGTCAGGTTTCGTTCTCGTGTAAGCTGATTCGTGTGTACGTATAGCCTTAAATTGGATAGAATTATTTTGGGTGTCAAACTCAACATATAAATACATCATCATACTGAGTGAGTTGATTCTACACTTAAAGGGTTAACAGGAACTCTGTATTGCAATACAAACGCTGTTACGTAAAAACACACGGAAGTGTGACTATATTAGACGCCCCATTTCAGTACCGCCTGCAAGTCGAAGATCTATCACGAACGCAGTCGACAAACCATACTTTTACACCACAAGGCGCCTTCGGATATCACGAGGCATGCGTCGCGAACATCGCACAGCTCATCACGCGTGCCTCGCGATGTGTGGACGCGCCTCTACATATCCATGTTCCTTCCAAATAAACTCCTCAAACTGTTGTTATGTAGAACCATCACATCAGACCTCGTTAGAGTGACGACTCAAGAATCTCTTGGTGCCGCATCGTCTGATGTAAAGACTCCCGATGCCCTCCAAAATGCAGCTTCTTTCGTCACCGTTCGGATACTGTTACGTACCAGGAACCTGGATTTACGAGGGAGCCGCGCGTCGTACGTCCCGACGGGCGGTATGGCACAATTACTGCTGACCGAGTGCCGGCAAACGGGACCTCGAGTTATGCGTTGTCGGCCAATCGGTAATTATGTCGGGTTCGATCCGACTCGAGTTATGGTGACGTGTGCTTGATGTTTGCTTGTCCTATATTATTGGCATTGAAGTGTTAGGGTGCACTGAATTTAGGTACTGAAATTTATAGATGAGAGGCGAACATGTGAAATAGCTAAAAACGGATCTAATTTGCGCACAAACTAAGCGCGCAAAGTGTGCGAAGTGCACTAAGCAAATTACACACACGTGTTTTCTGTACGCGAGAAGGGCGAACAGCCCCTCAAGTTACCAATTATATTATGTGATATATATAAAAAGATATTATTGTATTGCACCACGTTTTTATTAAGTCACTTTATTGTCTGTCTGTAGCACTGGGTGGAATTTGCAACTCGAATTTAAAGCACTATTTAGCTATGCGGCTGGAACTTACACGAAAGCTCATACCTCGATGTAAATCCATTCTAAATCCATTTATCAGCAAAAACGTGGAGTTTAGATTATTTTTTGAATTATAGTACTTACTTCAATTGTTTTTTTTTTGCATTTTTTGAAGAGTAGAGATATAAATTAAATTTTAATTTGATTACCGTACCTACTTTTGAGGTTTCTCTAATAAGTAATGTACTACTTTGGGGATGTTTTCGTTAGAATATGACGTTATCGTCAATAAATTGTTTATTACATAGATTTTTTGATATAAGTAATAGTTACTATTGTGATCGACGCAAGCATATCCACTTCAATACATCGGAACGCTAAGAGCTCCGGCGCCATAGCTTCCGTATGGCAGCGATGTCGCTAACGGTAATCACCGAAATAATATCGCGAAGACTCACAACTTACCGCACACGTAACCGAACACTACATTTCCTTATAAAATAACCAAAACAAAGCATGTACCGTGTTAAAAACAACTTAAGTCTCTCAATTTTAAACTCTATAAACCTAAAAATAAGCGTTTAACTGATTGTAATGCAAATGTGGTAGGGACAACCAAAAAATTCGCCTACGTTGTGCCGCCAAAAGTTATTTGTCTCGTACATTATACTGTTGAACAATGAACCGTTAAGCATACAGTGGAGTTCTTTTGAATTTACTTTGCTTTGCTAAAAATTTGAGATTACCTTTTATGAGTTTTTATGATATTGTTTCATCACAGACGTTGTGTGTCAATATAATCCCATAATAATGCAATTGACTACCTACCTACTAATATTAAAAAGACGAAAGTTTGTGAATCCTACTAATATTATAAACGCGAAAGTTTGTATGTATGGATGGATGGATGTTTGTTACTCTTTCACGCAAAAAATACTGAATGGATTTTGATGAAACTTCACAATAATATAGCTTACATATCAGAATAACACATAGGCTATAATTCATAAAGATTATTATCGTATATTATCCAAACGCGGGTGAAACCGCGGGGCGCAGCTAGTGTGTTTATATTTTTGTTACTGCGTCACGCTCAAACAGCCGGATCAATTTTCATGAAATTTGGTATGGAGGTAGCTTAGAACCTGGATTAACAAATAGTCTATTTTTCATACCGAAAACAGAGGGTAACGCCGCGGGCGCAGTTAGTCTATCTATAACCGTACGCCTTCTAATAGCTAGATAATCGTGATGCAGGTGAGACCGCGGGACGTTGTTAGCAATGTTATAATTATTAAAGTTATAATTAAAATATTAATACTTGTTAGCAAAAAAAATACGTGTTCAAAGCGTCCTTGTAGGAGTATACCAAAAAGTATCGTAACAAAAAAAAATCGTATCGAACCATAATCCAAACCAAAATATCGTGCAATGAATCTCACACGGTGCATTCACATATAAATATTCGTAATCCTTGCATATCAATGAACACTCCTTCATTTATTTCACCAATATTAATATCTTCATTATGCACCAAAAACACTTCTAATGCATACTTTTAAGCTCCGATAAATCTCGCTACGTCACCAATAAATATTTATTAATGGTTAAATAATAATAAAATTAATTACTGTCGGTACTTTCGTTTCGGGCAACTTTCGCATTTCTACGAACTTGTTCGCAATTTGTTCGTGTGTTTGTATACTGAAGTCAAACCAATAGGGCTGGTGATATTTAAATTGTAATTATTTATTTGGTTGTGCATTTTTGGAAATATTAATTATTATTTAATGGTGATAAAAAATCCGGCTGATAGAAATAGAAAAAAAACGCATTTTTTAAGAGGTTTAACTAAAATTGACTAAAAATCATTTTATCGCTGCATTTTAGCAAAACCGTAACACAAAATTACTAGATATGTGAAATATAATCAAGTCCATAATATAATGAAAAGATCAATTGTTGTTGTAAATTGACGATTTCTGTGGTTAAAGCAAAATTAAAGAATTCCTCGCATCAGAGGAAACTATTTTTTCCCATAATAAGCGGAATTAATCTGAGGCAACCCTAGAAACATTCGTTCCAAAGAAGAAGACAGATGATTTGCGGAAGCATCGACAAACCAACCGTAATGCTCATATATTTGCCATGTACTGGCTTATATTATTTAAATTGGAATATTTTATTTTTGGCCTGGCAACACTGTGCCTCGGGGATCCTTCAGGAAGGTCCCGTTAGCTTTTGGAGAATTGAAATCGTGATATTGAAAAGAGCAAATGAGTGCAAATGATTTTGAGAACACGCATTAAATCAGTATCTATTGCAATATTTTTAATAGAGCTTCCTAATTTTTAATTCAAAAATTTTCAAAACCTTTGATTGTCCGTTTAGTAGAGCTACCATTATATCATAGTACTTGTCACATATTATATACATCTGAATTACTGTTGAAGAATAATTTTTATTTTATTTTAAAGACTTTATTTTCTACCTACCTATAATAAAAACAAACACTTTATACGACTGATCGCTCTTTAATGTTATGTAAAACGAAAATTATGATAAATCATCACCAAAATAAAAGAAAATAATGTAACGAACTGTCCGCTAAATTCAATACCTTCACACACATTAAATCATAAATGTACTGTTTATAAAAACAAAACGTTAATAACCAAATCTCTTCATCGCATCCGCATCGGAGGTGAGATTATTATTTGCGATCGAAATAAACTGTTTAATCGATGTTGCAGTTTTATTTTTAAACAAATTGAGAATTCGTTTCGACCAACAATGTTGTGTGACGATGTGTTCAGTATGGGTTCTTGCTAACTTTTGTACATTCTGAAATTTTATATGGGAACATTCTTACACCAGAAATGGGTCAACGATGTTAAGGGAAAAGATTTAAGAAGTTTATAAACAAATCTAAACGTCACAATCACACGGACCCTGGTATTTGCTGTATCTACGGGATGCTTACGAGAAACAGAAGTAAGATATCTACATCAAAAAATCTAACCCTGTATATACTAGAAAATTTTAGCTTCGTAGAAATTAAAAACCAATCGACAATCTGCAACAAAAGCACTTTCACGCTCCTGTGAATCCTATGATAATATAACACTTATAATCATTATGTTAGTGTGCGTGCTGGAATCGTGTCACTACTCTGTGGGTAGAGTACTTACGGGTGGTATTTTATATTATGGTTGAAAGTAATAGGTTTTTAAATGCACACTGGTAAGAATAATGCATCATCTAAACGTCGGAAAGAAATTAATAATACCTACTTTTTTATACAAGGTGTGTGCGTATATGAAGATACACATTCTGAAATATGATTTTTTAACATACATTAAGACATATCAACTAGCTAAAAACGGGTCTAATTCGCGCACAAACAAATATCAATATATATAATTTTGATATACCTCGATATTACAATAAGATTATATATATATATATATATATATATATATATATATATATATATATATATAATAAGACATTAAGACGTCTGCACCATTTTGCTGTTGATGATAATTTCCTATGCGAGTGTTACATAAGTAGGTTTGGTATATGCTTCCAAAATAGTAACAATAAATTAGATGTTTGATCACAATGTTATTATGTCAATAATTACATAAGCCGATTTGATGATAGAGATAGCTAATTAATAATCTACAAATAGATTCATTTTAATATGTGGGAACATATTATTATAATAAACAAGATTTCTTATGTTTTGCAAAGTTATTTAAAATATTGATTAAAATCGATGGACGAAAGTCCGAATTCAATTTGTGAAATATGGTTTTGATGTATCTTTGGGGCGTGTACCGCCTCTTGCAAATTAGATTTCGATTCATCTTCTTCCAATATTCTTTAGTTCGTTATTGAAAACGCCATTTTTAATTACTTTTTAATTTATGAGAACTTTAGAAATTATGGTATTAATAATTCTTCTAACGTATTATTTATAAATATTGCTTTAATAAGACTGTTTAGTGAATTCTTAACTTTACGTTCGCCAAAATATTTCATTGATGAATTTGAAGCATGTGTGTTCTTTAAGAAGTTAAGTAGGTACTTTCATTAGTTGTTATAGTAAAAGTTGTTTAGTGCAACCTTGAAGTGTGCGTTAAATTAAAAGACTAGCCAAAGCCATAATACTTAAAAAAATGATTCCGACGAACTGAGGACCTCCTCCTTTTTTCAAGTTGGTTAAAACAGTTATCATTTTAAGTTATTTTGTGTGTCCGTTGTTTGATTCATACAATTATTTTCTCAATTCTATAAATGCCTTCAAAATTACATCAAAACGGGTCTTTTTAGTGCTAGAGATAAAGGCTTGAGTGATGTCACATAAGCAAAGAAGGAAAATCTAGATGTGGTCATTGACCCCGCGCACCTAGTAAGGCACACTCAAGTTATCTGTTTACTTTGCTTGTGTGCGGAAGTGCGAATTAAGTAAGTCTATGGGCCTTATTAATAAATCAAACTTAGCTCTGAGAGCTATCTTCAGTGTGCACTTGCTCTTTCGTTCTATTTAATATATTATTATACATCTTAAGTTGTAGATTAGGAACAGAAACTTACATGATATCTGGCAAATTAATAAATGACACTCAACGGTTAAGTGCTACCCGATTATGCCACAATTGACACACACAAGACAGTATCTAGTAGCCAGTGCTACATCTCAATATCCATTTATTAAATAGCAACGATTTCAAGATGTAGGTTTCATTTTGAGTGTGGATCAGCTGATAGCGCACTTGGTATCGCTAATTGAGGTTCATTTATTAATACGGCCTTATGTTTGGGTTAAATTATTAAGTGCCTGGCTAGCTAACGCCCGAAATTAATATTGTATCTCCTATCCAAGATTGAAATCGATCTTGGACTGCTGCCTATAGTTCGATCGATTTCCAACCTGCGTGCCTTTATAAACCAGTCCACGGATCGGTTATTGGTACGTTTGACCCTAAAATGGATCGTGATATCAATCCCAGATACCAAAATTTGGATTAGGATTGATTATTAATTTCGGCCGTAAGTACCACCCTCAATTAGAAATCTGTGGTCAATCCCCTATCAGGCTGTCCCAGCAGAGGTCCTTGAGAGCAAGACTGAGCCTAGTCTAGTCTAGTCTAGTCTAGTCTAGTCTAGTCTAGTCTAGTCTAGTCTAGTCTAGTCTAGTCTAGTCTAGTCTAGTCTAGTCTAGTCTAGTCTAGTCTAGTCTAGTCTAGTCTAGTCTAGTCTAGTCTAGGCTGAGCACGTTTACGATCTTCGATCACATTGTCACTTAAAAGGTGAGATAGTGATCGAATGAGATCAATAGTAGACAGAGAGGTAACTTTTTATAGACATTTTTATAGACACCCAAAATGTATAGAACACAGAAACGACTAATTTAATAATGATAAAATGGGCGGCCTTATCGCTTAAAGCGGTGTGCATTATTCTATATTCTATGGCAAGCTTTATCTTTGTAAATGTTTGTTATTAGGCTAATTATAAAACCAGTATATTATTATAATAATCATTAGTAATGATAACTTATATTTACTAGCTAAGAACGGGCCTAATTCGCGTGCAAACCACATTGAGGTATGTCAAAATAATATATTTTGATACGAGGTTGTACGCAAATTAGAGCAGTTTTGAGCTTATAATAAGTATAATTTCAGTTTACGAAAGTTAAACTTCTATGGTATCTTATAGTTAGATTTACCCAAACAATCAAGGCAAATAACAAACTCTGTCCGTCTTACCACAAAAGATTTAAACAAGAGTAGAACAGATGTGTCTAAAAATCTCCTCCACAAATCGAAGTCTAGCCCTCGCTTTTTCTAACTCAATAACAAATTCACAAGTGAAATAATTAGGAATGCCAAGTTTGAGTAAGACGACGCGAGTGATAGAAGTCGATTTTGTGGAACGTAATTTTAGAAACATCTGTTAAGCTCTGGTTTAAACTTCTGTGGTAAGACGGTGTGGGTTTCCGCGTCCCCACAGAGTTTTTTCCAAAACTATGTTAGATAGTATCTATGAGGAAAACCCACAAGCCTGTTTGCCCCAAAACCCAAACCTATATTATGTCTTTTAGGTTGTCTAACTGCGTACTCCGAAACAACGCGATAACGCGACGCGCGACGTTATATTCCGATTATTCAACCGCAGATTGAAACTTATCTACACTATCGAATACAAATTTTCGTTCAAGACAGTCAAGAATCAAATTTTAAAAACAGGGTATACCTAATATAGCCCTCAAATTGCCTTATAGTGGAGTTCTTAAACCTCTACAAAACTAAGAAGCTCCTATTACGACTGTATACATGTTTAATAAAATCACTTTGTCTTCTGCTTTTTCGCACCATAATATCATCACCAGACCACTTTTCCATTTATTCCGCTTGTCTCATCTCACTATCCTGAGATGGACTTTTTAGACTGATTGGACTTTTTCATGCAAGTCTGCTCCATCATCGGAATCATCACAGGTCACTGCGTTAAAGTATTTTCAACCTTAACGGCTTGTCTTAAACTCCATTATGTATTACATAATATGTCAAAAGGCCTAGCCTATATCGGGATGTAGGCCTCGTCACCGTCCAGAAGTGAATGGGATTTACCCGCAGCTTTAGCATCGATGACGTATGGCCAATTGAAACTGGAAACCTAGTCAATGACGTTTCGAAGTGAGAGGTAAAAAAACGATGTTCGGTGACTAACCGGCGGATATTATGTAGAAGACACTTGTACGGTTGTACCACTTCACTTAGTTTATAAGTGGCCCTGACCGTTTTGAGAGTATAGGTTACGCGTCTAAATTTGTATTGGATTAAAATGGGTTTGAATAAGGCTGAATCTAGGGCTTTGATTCGCGTTTAGTTCGAGTGTCATTTGGCCGTAGCATTTCTTCACTGAGTTAGTTCAACGCAATCTTTTTTTTTGGGTTTTTGTTTGTCTGTGATTTCATAAAAGTAATTATTGCTTTGCATTCGATGCCTAATCAATGACCGTTTTGAGAATGTTTGTCCGTCTGCCTGAAAGTTTGTCTCGGCTCCGAAACGGCTCAATGGACTTTCATGAAACATTCAGGAATTAAAGCAGCAGGAATTTTATCTTTAGTTTTTTGTAGGTACGAGTATGTTCCATTTCGATATCTTGCTGGGTAAATAAGTTCAGTACGTAAAAATTTTTTGCTACATTTAAAAATATAATGCCAACGAAGTTGCAGGCAACATCTAGTTTATGAAAAAAGGAGAGCTTTTGGTAAACGATAAATAAAAAGGAGTGTCCAATGCTTTCGATATGGTCCCTCCACTTTCAAGTATGATAATAGCCTACAGTTACCTTTATACATAACATAAAATACGAAGTACTTTGTCATCACAGGAAAGTAAATTTATCTTCAGTTAATGAAGGTGAATACCACGACATTTATTGTGACAGAATATTAAAACTATTGAATCTGCATAATGTGATCAGTGCCTGATGGCAATGTTAATAAGGTCGATGTTAAAGTAGATTTTAATATAAACTGAAACGCAGCAAATTTTTATGCATATTAATGTGAATCTTATTGTATTTTATCTACCATCTTTATAATTATAAACGAAATACATAAGACAAAAGTGACTAAATAACCGCTCTGCGTGTGTATGATTGTCAAATAAGATTATTTTCAACTTACCAAAATAATTAAAATATCTAAGTAATCAAACGAAATAGATGATATAGTTGATAAACACTCAACATACCTTGCAAATTATTTTATTATATTAACCTGTTTATAATCTAATTTTAATGAAGTTGTACCCACTGATGTGTGAACTTGCATAGCTTGTTTTAGCACCTTTATGTATGTATCTAAAAGTAATAATTTCCGTAGCTTATTCTTTCTCAGTGTAAATCGAGCAAATACTATTTTTAATCATTCAGTAATTTGTATTGAAGAATGTAGTTTCTGCAATTAAATCACATTTAAATAAAATTGCTCATACTCGTATTACAAATAGGTTTGTTCAAGTACTTTTCATAACTATATTTTAATTGTAATCATTTTTAATGAGTAAATCCCACTCTTTGAATTGGAAGGTTGGTTATGAAGATTTAATTTCACGAGTTAATGAGACGCGTCTTTATACAACAGAACAAAAGGCTTAAAACTTATCATAGACATATAAATGACAGATAAATAGGCAGATGATATTAAAACCGAATCTTGACGCGCTCCACCCTTACACACAGAAATGTCACGGTCACTGTTACCTGTAATTAGGTGCGTCAAATGACATATTAATTGGACAGCGTGGCTGCGCCGGCGCAGGTACAGGCGTCGCATAGATCGTCACTCGTGTCGCAACCAAATATCGATTGGCATAAGTGGGCCAATGCCAAGTGATGCAGCGGTAGATGAGAGCCTACGATATGTGTGTTAGTTTATATTAAAATTTCCGTACCGTGTTTGTTTGTCAGATGAGGTGGTGTCAAAGTTAGTCAGGCTCAAGGGCCTTTAGTTAACGACTGCTATCCATAGATAACAACCGGGACAGACAGCGTCCTAAACGTGGTGCTTAAGAGTTCTACGTGTAAACGACGTGAAGTTAATTATTGGTACGGAGTTCCGATGTTTGATACTATGAAATCGGCCTTTAGAAAACCTGGATGTAGAGTAAAGGCATGTATACTCGTATTGTCGGAAAATTGAACACTGACGAAATATCCTGGTTTTTGTGAATTATTTTTATTGTTCTATAATTTTATTAGAACTTTTTTACCATAAAAGGTAAACCAGTCCCATTGTAGTCTAACAAAAATTTAACTTACCTACTAACTCGCCAGGTTCTTCTAATATATTATGTACCTACAAAGCACCTTTAATTCAAGATTTTTATGTTTGAAAAATAGACATTTATCAAAACAGCTTATTTTTCCCCACCACGACCACAGTCTCTATCGTCTTGGTTTGTTGATGCCGTCGTAATATTGATCTAAGGCTTATTAGATTGATAATTAATTCTGTGCAAGAGACAAAACCTGACTAGGCTCAGTTATACCAAAGCAAATGAATGCTAAACGATGCGTAATCGCACATTCCAACCGTTCGACTTTTTGCCGAAACAATGAGATCCATATTTTGAATAAGGTGTCAGTAATGACAAGATAATTGTTAGGTGTTCGAGTGCGAGAGCTAATAAGTACAGGCGTTAATGTAATGATGGTCTCCCCTACACCCGGAAGTTTGATTCTTTATGTGTGCTCGTAATCAGTTTTTGTGATTGTATCGATAGGAGATAATATCGATAGACCTGTTGGGGTTTACTTACAGGTGTCTCGAAGTACGATATAGATTTTTGTCTTCTTTTTTTATTTAAAATGTAATTTATGAAGACAGACACATAATCTTCAAAACTTGAAGCATTGGTACGTAGGCCATGCAAAAAAAATCACTGTTTTGTTTTAAATACATAGCTACCAACTGATAAAAGAAAACAAGTTATCTAATATTAAAAAAAAACTTAAACTAGCTAAATTTTAACCATCTTCATGGTTTTAGTAGGTGTAGAATAGTACATTACGATACGAGCTGTCTAAGTAGTATATTAATACACGGCGGCGTGAAGTTAGCGCCCGAACGAAGCGAGGGTGCTAACCGCAGTGTATTTAATAGACTTACTTGCGCAGCGAGTATCGTATACTATTTTATAGCACGTGCGACATAAACCCGCTATCTATTTAATTTACACCTACCCGTATGTATCACTTCTAGATTTGTTTATTTAGGTTATTAGTATTCTTGGATGCATATTTATTGTTCGTGGATTGCTTAATGTGATATTGTTTCAGATTTATTATTGTTCAGTTTAAATAATAGTCAAACAGGTTTCAATCTATATTGTAGCGCTTTATTTTGTAACCGAATCTTTATCGTAACGAATCTGTGATTGATCTAGTTTGTGCATAAATGTATTCACTACGAGACTATAATTATTATATAATATTAGATATGTAATAGTGTATAATAATTGAAAGTGTGTGTATTCAGTGAAAATAGTTAATGTGTCGGTGACATTTTATGTAAACAACAAAAAATCAAGTAAGTATTCTTATGTTTCAATAATTATATAATCGGATTAGAAACTTTATAACAAAGGTACAGTGTACGGTTAATATCGCTAACTTAGGTATAGCGTTTTCACGTAATAAGTAATATTGTCCGACGAAGACCAAAATGAAAACATGCAGAAATATGGCGCCACAGACATCGGCGTTTCGGTCCCACACATTATACGTATCTTCTCTTGCTTACTATGAGTTTGTGAGTGGTGTAAAAATGTATGACTGATTAGCTTTGGTTCAGTACTACACTAGCAAACGATGGGTATATTCTTAAACGGTGTGAAGTTAGTGCACATCAGGCCATTTAAAAATGTGCTACTTTGAACAGCTCAAAGCGTGACCTAAGTGCGGGTTTAGGTCGCACGGTGCTATAAACGTATTTTTGAAGTTAAACCGGCAAATGAAGCGAATTGAAACGGAAAAATATGCCGCTATAAATTTATCGTTTTGCCTGCCAAAGAAAACTGTACATAAGTTTCCTTTGGCTTTTTAACTCGTGCTATTTAATTCACATAACTGCCTGGAACAACCTATACATACCATACAACTCTCTCTAATATTAAACTCCAATGATGTTGCATTGGAACACGTTTTTTTCCGATGTGTGTTGCATTTCCTCGAACTAGTAGTTAAATACAAGGGATTGACGTAACGCGCCGAGCTTGGAGTATTCCACCTCTTCAGCCTAACCTTGACAGAAATTAGTCTTTCGATGACTAACTTGAAACCTGGTATTTTGGCATAATTTCACCAATATTTGCCAGTCTGACGAATTTGGCATTGACACTGAAGCTCTCTGTTAACTGACGTCTCTTCTAGGTAATACTTCCTCACTCTCCGCGACCTCAAGGAGGTCATTCCGATTCCAACCAATCATTACTGTAATGTTTCACCAAAATATGTAAGTTTGTGACGAATCTGGCATTGACACAGTATTTCTGTCGTAGTATTCGTGACGTCTCCTTTAATTGATGCTACTTTCGTTTGTGCTACCTCAAGCAAATTCTTCCGATACCGATCATTATAGTAATATTCCATCAAAATATATGCTAGTGACGAATGAGGCATTGACACTGAAGATTTCTGTATCGTGACGTTTCGTACAGATAATGCTACTTCACTTTCCGCGACCTCAATTAGGTCATTCCGATTCCAAGCGGCCTTAACAACTTTGCGGAGAAGTGACATGCCATATTAAGATCCGTCTTACCTTATTGGAGTTGCGGTCCAATTCAGAAGATTTCTTTACTAACTTATATACTCATAGTTTTAGCTCAGCGCTCGGCTAAAAGTAGTAAATACAGGGTTAAAACAAATTACATTAGAGTCTCAAAAAAATTTATTTTTATAACTACCTACGTCATTTGTTGTACCATATAGACGTGATGTTTGTAGAAAAAATGTTAATTAATATTATATTTGCGTAGTGGGTATTTCTTTAATAAATATCCAAATGTATAAAGCATCAATTTAAATTCATATTTCCATTTAAATATGTGCAATTTTCAATGGAGGTATTAGTTTCGGAAAAGAACCAATAAAACACTAGGAAGCCACGCATTTATACCCGCTGCCTCTTCCAACATAGACCTCAATCACAGTCTCGATAGCAAGGTGATTAGAATTTCGGGCGGCGAGGGTGGGAGTCGCAGGCGCAGTCTCTCGCCGCTAGCCGAACCGCGCGCTCGCCGTGCCGACTGCGCGCACGCACCTAACGCGCGAACATTCAAACAGCTCGTGCCGACCACCAAGTGATATCAGTGTGTGTGTGACCTATCTGTGATTTCCAATCATCAGTGACCGCCCGACTTCCGTGCTTCCGTCGCCGGTGAAAGCCCTTCCCCATTTTCGCAACCGGTGAGTGTTTTTCGGACTTATTTTAATCAGTCGCGTAATTGTCGGGTGTTACACAATGTCGTCTCGTTGCGCTAATGCGCCTGACTATTACGAAATTGACGTTTTCTTCTGTTGTTAAAACGCAGGTTGCAATTAGGCGCCTAAATCGATACGACAATTTGTTGATTTTTTTATTCTTTTTTTTACTTTGTAAGAAAAGTAACTATTTTCATAATTGTAATGGTTTGTTTGTGGTTTTTTAGTAATGAGAACTTGATTGTTAAAATAACTTGTTTTTTGGTGTAACTGTGACGTAGAGGGGCGCTCGTTGATGTCTTTTGTATGCGTAGCGGGAGAGTGCTACGAAAGTGTGTAGCGTTGCATTTTCTACGACACAGATTGGTGGTGCTGGTGCCTAACTACACAAACCAACCGTTGTTAGTTTTTGCAGTTACGAAACCGTTTATTTTAACTACATTCATACTGTGATATTCATAAAACGACGTATAATATCCATAACATGCAATACCTATTTGCGTTACGTTTTCTAGAAACCACAGACTATGACCCCCATTCAATCTGTTATTTATTTTAACAGATGTTTCTTTGGAGTTCATGTGAATTATAATTACTCTGTGGTTATCATGAAATCTAATTTACGTTGCTGCAAACTCTGATCTGTGTATGGCTTCCAAGAGTTTCTGCAGTTAGTGCCCTTTTAGATAATCTCGTCGATAGCGGAGAAACAGACATAAGGAAGCGTTTTAAATATCACCTCATGACATGAGATGAGAGATTACGAATGCCCTCAAAGAATATTAAAAAGTTCGAGACACGTTTTTGTGGTCACAAGTTTAAAAAACATTAAATATAGGGGACATTATGAAACAAGGCAAAATAGGAAAATCCGGTTGAGTAAATAGTTTTCCCGTTTTTCTAGATTATGTACATTGTATACATAGTGGTCTGAAGGCCATGTGTATACATATGGTTGAGTTCACATTATCATATTTAAATGACAAAAGAATTTGGTCATGTTTTAGCCATAAAAATAATGTGTGCGGAATATATAATAATATGCATGTCTATAACTACTAAAAACGTTATAAAAATTACGTATTTAATAAACCTTTTTAATAACCTAGTATTACTAGAGTTATAATAAAACCCCCTGTAAATTCTGTTATTCTGTATATCTAGAAAGACCGATCTTATGACAGCATAACTAATTTAAATTTTTAAACCTTATGACCCCCTTCTCTCTGTATTATGTGCGTATGGGGGGTTATCCTTAACCTATCAAAGTATTTATCAGAAGTAGCCAGCATACATTTTAAAGTCAACCATATAATAAAAAATGGTACAGTTCTGCCAATTTATATGAAGAATAAAATACAGAATTGTAAATATTACGTACAAAAATGTTAAGACGTAGGTATACAAAATTGAAAATATTGTATACGTATTTAATATACTTACCTAATAAATACGTATGCAATATATTACATTTTGTTACACCCACAAACAAAATACACTCTGATAACTTTTAAAATATGTGCATATGTATATAAACCGTACCTCTACTCAAGGTAGTCGTTTCGACACAGCCGGAGACTGAATTTTGACACTGCCAGTTTATCGTTAATTTATTTAACCATTACTGACTCTTGCGTTATTTAATTGTTGAAATTATCTAATTTCAACTATGGTTTTTGCAGATGTTAAAACATAAGAATGATCTGATAACGATTCATATTATAAAGTCTTATTTATTTTGCCTGGAAATCTTCATAGAAATGAAAACTAAAAAAAACACAAATATTTATGCACTATTGCTTATTGGATCAACATTTGGCAAGCGTTCTTTACTAGATAAACGTTTTCAAAGAAACTCTACCACCACAAGAAGTCTGCCACATGCGTTAGACCCTACGAGTCTGACTGTATTTCTGTAGCTCGAATTATGAAATCCCGATGTACGCTATATCGAAAATATAGGAGTTCAATGTGCATTTCGATAGAAATTATGCGAACTCGATGTATGCATAGTAATATCGAAAGTACAGAATTTCGATGTACCTTCTCCTAGACAGGTAACAAGCCAACGCGTTCAAAGCCTATCAGTTCGATAAAGCTATCTGGTTAAGTTATTTAGTTATTGACGCTAATCTGGATAATATGTCCAATCCCATGAACCACACCCGAAAACTTCAGCACTCGTCAGTATCCGAAAATTAACATGAAAAAGTAAATTATACAGTGTGTATTGCATACGAGAGTTCAGAATACCACGCTCACACACTTGTGGTGGACAAAAGAAAGCAAATGGTCCGTTTAACCACTTTGTTATGGGTTAACAAATGTTACTGCTGTGTAGGGTGACCGCACTATTTGATTTTGTCAAATAGAACATTATTATTTTTTGAAAATATTTACACTATGTAAATTTTTTGTGACGCGTCGCGATCGTATCTCTGGTAGATAAGTATACGAATCAATAAAAGAAATATATTAATTTCGATAAATTGAATTCACACTTTTTCTAAATTTACACGTATAATAAGTAAAAATACTTACTACAACTCAGTATTGCTAGTAACTCTCAAGAAAAAAAAAATCGAATTTTTTAATACCAAGTCTTAGGTCTGAAATGGATCCTGAAATAAAATGTATAAAGAGTACTTAATGTTAACAATGTAACATTCTAAACTAATATTTATCCTCGTATTTCTAATTGTGTCAGCGAATAGTCTACTGCTGTCTTTATCATATCTACAGCGGCCGATAAAGACAGTAATTTACACATAACTTTAGTAAACGTCAATAATAATGCCAGAACGGCTCGTTTGGCGTGGTGGCTGTGCAATCGGACCGCTACGCTAGGGGTTGCGGGTTCGATTCCCGCCTGGGATAAATATTTGTGCGATCCACAGATATTTATTTCTGGTCTGGGTGTGATGTGTATGAAAAATTATATGTCTAAGCGGTACCCACGATACAGGAGCAATCCTAGCGTGAGGCTACGTTTTTAAAAAACAAAGAAATAAACAAAAACAAAGAATGACAATGTCCTAGATATCTACACTACGAGAGAGTAACCCTACTACTATGCGTTGCTACGCCTAACAATAAAGTTGGCAGGTTGGGCAATGCTCGATCATGTGTGGATATATTATTGTATTGTTTGACATGTGTGTTTAGTGGTACTTGACGTTTAATGGGGGCTCCACAGATAACCGGTTAGTATTCTATCTAAAGCGGTATTGTTTTCGTATGGGGTCAGGATTTTTTTGTGATCTTTGTGTCTTTATTCATAACAGAATACGTAATGCTGCACTCAACGGTTTATTTTCACGATTACTTTTGTAGTGCCTAATTATTAAGTGGGATTGAATGTACCTAGCATATTAAGAACGAGGACTATGGTCTTAGAAGCACCCAATAGCACAGATTATAGCGGAACAATAATCTGTGAATCGCTTAAATATTTGCCTTAAATTGGAATTGAACCCACACTCTCACGATTCGAACTTGGCGCTTCACCAACTTGCACCAATATTTTACTCCCTCCTGTACTCCAATAAAAGGCTGACCCATTTTTTTTTTATTAAAATATTAATTCACTGCAAAAATATTAACCCCATTCAACACTAATAACACTAACGGGTTAAATACGGAGATATGTTTGTCGGGTAGGTACATAATAAATTGTGCAGAAGTATTGTAATTTGTGAATTACCTTGTTATTATAAAAACATTATTATATAACATTTCTAAATTACTCAACAAAATGAGTGCAGTTCTAAGTATTGTTAACTCTTAGTTTCCGAGTACGGAGGTCGTAGGAAGCACATAATTTGTGCGTATATCTTCAGCCATTATCTTTTTCCGATTTGCTAGAAACGGTTCCGGAAGGATGTGGCCAGTCCTGCCAATCGAATTTGAATCTTACCGCTGGAGTACAAAAAGTTGAAAGTAGACTGAGATTGTATTAGCAAAGCATCCGACATTTTCGGTCGATTTTCCAAATTATCCCAAATTGATTGTGCACACGATAAGTATGCTTAGGCTTCTGCTATTTCATCGATTTGTGCGTGTTCTTTGTTATTTGCTTTAACATTATATTATACATTTTACTATTTTTTAACTTTAACGTTTAATTTTATATATTGACTACTATGGTGACTACTTGTGGTCATAAGTTTCTTATGCAAAAGCCTATCTGAAGAAGGTTCACACCTTTGCCAAAAAAAATTCTACCAAGTAGTTTGCAAATATTACTGTTTTCGGGCTTGGAGGCCACAGTCAACGGCTTAATTATTTCTGCTTAAGAGTGTCAGGGTGAAAGAAAAATAAATAAGAAGAAGAAAGAAGCAATTCTCCGACACTTTCAGGATGACTGTGGTCTGCATTGACTAAAAGAGGAATGACCTTGGTGACCCCTTCAGGATGAGTGGTCTCGGTACTTATCAATAAAAACGCAATTTCATTATTCTTGTGTGGTCTTACACATAGTAGTGTACAATTTTGTCTGCAATTATTGTAGAAATTACATACTACAAATATATTATAGCTCGTCTAGAACATAGTATGTTCGAAAGTATTCACTAGAAGTGCCTGTATTTTGATAGACCTACTACTAAACACACTGTGATTGTTATTTTTAATGCACTTTTAATGTTAAACACCAAATTAATATAATGTAATACAATTTTAATTCAATCCCAGACTCCATGCCTTTTTTAAATTTTGCACACGATTGTTCTAAAAATATAATTATATATAGTGACGTGGTTAGCGTGTTTTATCAGCCTTATAAGCTGTAATTACAAAAAAAAAGTTTTCTGATAGTCTGTGACTGATTTCTACCTACACCCCAAACACCCCAAACACTTGCAATGTATCGCTAACTTCATAATGAATAAAACAACAGCATCGCCACGCCATGTCGGCACCTGTTTGCTTTCGCCACTGCGCGCGCGCATGCTTGCGTTGCGAAACGCGTGTCGAGGACGGCGTGGAAGTGTGAACGGAGACTTATGATGCCTGACGAGATATTTAATAAGTGAGGTTGATAAAGCCATAGCAAGCGCAATATTATTAGATCGATACCATCTTGAATCTTTTCATTTAGGAACCCTGTTACTGTAAATATGAGACTTTAATTCCGCCAAAATTGACAGACGAATGAAGGACAGGAAAAATGACAGAAAACATAATCTTTAGAATAACAGAACCCCTACGTGAAATAAAGGGACCCTAGCTAACCGCAGTAGTAACTAGTAAAACCCCAAACGACAACCCTGTACCTAAATTTAACTAACGTAATATAAATCTACTTCTATCTAACTACCCTACACAAGAAAATATAATACCAACGCAATATATAGAAAGGTGGAATAAACACTACTCCATACCCGGCTCACTCTGTGTTAAAAAATAGATATAGGTAATTCACCAAAATAGATGCTTACCTGTTTTATTACAAAGATGAGATTAATTTAAAGGTCTACATTTAAATTAACATAATAATTTGATTTGTAATATGTGAGGTCAGATTCCTTGGTCCGAGATAACTTGTTCGGTGGCCGATGTGAGGTCATAAACTATATTATCGTTACAAATTAATGGGTATAGCAGATGGCTACTGCGCAAAATAATGAACAGTAGATGAACTTGGTACATATTATCCGATAACACACACAAAGATCGTCGCTTCTTTTAACGTAAATCACGCTTGCTTGACACACAAAAACATCCGTGGACTCTCCTGAAGGTGTAGTGAAATTAACTGCATTATAAAATATGAATAGTAAAGGCTTGAGACTTAAACAATAGAAGATTATCTGAGCATTCGGGGAACAATAAATGGATTATTTTGCACTAAATCCAAACAATCGGCTATGAAGTATATAATTATCATTGACTAGAAGCGCCTCGCGGTTTCACACTTATTAACTACCATCCCGCGGGAACCGTTAATTATTACGGGATAAAAAGTAGCCTATCCCACCCGGGGATAGTGTAGCTTTCCAACATTGAAATAATTTTTGCAATCGGTTCATTACTTTTGGACCCTATTCATTGCAAACACAATCAAATCTTTCCTCTTTATAATATGAGTATAGATTAATAATTTTTATATTAATATTTTGGTAGAACGTGTGAGCTACTGTTTCAATCTCGCTTACTTAGGAGAAGGATACACTAAGAACTCACGATGTGTATCGTTTACGCCTGCACGCTTGTGTGTGTGTTTGTAGTAAGGTTCTATACTGTTTTTATATTATCTATATTTGAAATAGGTATATAAAACGTGTGGCTGTCAGATGAGTTAGCTCAATTTTAATTAAAAAGTTTGATGGACCGTCATGTCTTTGACGGGCACTCATTCCTGATCCAATTTCTTACTTTTACTCATCACTTATTGAGTATGTTCAAGGTTTGCTTTTAAACCGAGTTAGTTTCCGATTTTGTGAAGCCATAATCGTCAACTTTCGGATTAACGGTTTTATTGCAGATTGAACCTAGGTATTGAGTTGATGCATAGGTTAACTATCTCCGAAGAGTAATTTATATCTTTGAAATACTATCTAACTAATTATAATAATATTAGCAATAGCAGTTTCAGCCTTTGCCAATTAATTTAAATGAAGTACATAAGTAAAGTAAAAAATACACGAAGAAATGTACATTGTACAATACAATACAATAACTTTAATACTTTGTGTGATTTTTCACCTTTTGACTAAGAGCGCGAATGAATATTTTATGCAATTCTAATTTAAAAAAAACTTTACTTTCTTTCTTTACTTTCTGTTGATTGATCTCTAGCTTTAATTTAATAATTTGAAAAAAATAAAACTGACTATACATACAATATTAGCTTTATCACAAAACAGTTTTTGGGCATCTCCATCAGCCTAAAGATTATAGTAGATTGCTTGATATTTCTCAAATGCTAGGCGGTGTATTTGTTTTAAACTTTTAGCGCATTGTGAGGCCACTTTGACACTGAAACGTGTCAATTGCCCTAATCAATTGTCATGCACCAATAGATATCACTTTTTGCAGTATTTGTATAGAGAATATTGAGTATCTTTTGTTCAAGTTTTTTCTTATAACATTTTTTATCATGTAGGTAGGTTGCTATTTTAAAAACCTTATAACATGGCGAAAAATGATTTTTTAAACTAATACATAAATTATAGTAAATAAAATTAACTAAAATAACTGAAAAATAAATAGTAGATAGTTTATGCGACATAAAAATATACACATTTTAGTAATATCAAAAATGCACGAGGCAGACCCGACTTGGTGTGAGTGAAATTTAATTACAACACCGAATGTTATTTTACCTTCTACGAAATATTTTGACAGCTTCATGCCAAAAACTAGAATTTCAGGTTACACAAATACACACCCAACTTGCACAAAAGGTAATAAAAACCGCTTCAACTTTCGACAAAAAACTTTCGATAAAACCTATCTCTCAAGTATAAACATAAATCTAGCGCTCATTAATTTAACAAATCGTAATATAACCAACCGGATCTAAAGGACCTGTTCATTCTTCGTTGATGATGACTAAAATTTAGGAGCCACGGTGACATTCCTTCT
Source organism: Hylaea fasciaria (assembly GCA_905147375.1). Classification (NCBI taxonomy): domain Eukaryota; kingdom Metazoa; phylum Arthropoda; class Insecta; order Lepidoptera; family Geometridae; genus Hylaea; species Hylaea fasciaria. Next base: position 10,791,314 of record LR990193.1, on the reverse strand, counting down.
ATAATTTATAGGTAAATCAAACATTGTACCTAGGTAGGTAGATAATTTTACCTGGCGACATATTTGTGAATCTTTACCTGAGGTAAAGAACTCTACAGGAAATAATAAAATTATATTTTTATGACAAGTTATTTATTATTATGTAAGCATATATTATGTAAGCATAAACCTTAGCCCTTCAATATTATTTATGTTTTATTAAGTAGAGTTTTCATTATTTTCACTAGAATACAAATCTTACTAAATATTATGCGAAAATGTGTGTTTGTTTGTTATGATGATAAGTCTAAACCGCTGGACCGAAATCGATAAAATCTGCTAAAGAGATAGTTGGAACTGTCAGAAACTACTTCAAATACTTTAAATCGCGATAAACTGTAGTCTGTGTTTTTTTTTTTATGTTAACTGTTGGGTATGCGCACAAAGTTGCAGGCAAAAGCTAGTGTTAGTGAACATCTTCTATGTATACACGGATTCCTAATCTCATGGAGTAAAAGTCTGTCTCTGTCTCATTTCTCCTCATGTCATCTCATTTCGATAGGATCAATTTTACTTTATGAGATTAGAATCCGAGTATTGTTGACTAGGCGCTAGGCGGATCTCTAAAGCTCATCAATGACGTACGAGTATGATGTCATAAAATTTAAATTAAACCATCTATTATTATGAATTTTATCTTACCATGCATACGATAAGGTATATTTTCCCATATCAGGTTAATAGGTGTTTGACATGAGACGCCTCATTAAAATATTTTCTGAATTAAAGATGATACGAAATCGTACGATTTGAATATTACGTAACTAATCATTGGAAATCATGTGAAGAAAACGTGGGCTTCTTTTTGATATATTTTGCAAATGTATGCTGGGAAACTGGATTATTATAATGAAGATTAAAAACCATTAAAACTCGTCTAATTTATATTGTAATATTTTGTGGATATTAATACTAAATTATGGAACAACGATATACCTAAAAGTAGAAAAAGTTGGTCGAAATAACAAAGCACAGGTAAATACTTCTTTTTCTGTTCATCCAAAGGCTGCCTGAAAGAAATCGCTTTGAGCGATAAGACCCTCGTTGTACTACTTTGTCTTTTCTGTTGTTTCTATTGTTTTTGTGTTTCTTTTGGTGTACATTAAAGAATTGTAATGTTACTAATTATACTGATCGGGGTGCGTTTTTATCGGCCGATAAAGTCGCAGTGTCACATTTGTGCGTTTTGCGTTTATGCGATAGGACGCGTTTCTGGGTTGGAGGTGGTCTTCCCTCTTTGGTCACACGATGTTGTTGACACTGTCAAGCATCGTGCGTTAATTAATATCGGCCGATAAAAACGCACCTGTTTGTTAGGGTCGCGGAACAAAAAATCTATAACCCAAAAACGCATGCGTAGGATATTTTGCACTCTGCAGACGCCATAGTAGGTTTCGTGAAAGAATCACTTCAAGTCCTTTATCTCGCTCTCTCCGACTCTTCACTTGATAAGTAACTCAATGTCTCAAACGTAACGTGATTCAATAAATTAATATAGAACCAGATCATTAATTAACAATTTAAAACTCATTACAGCCGACTAGGTGCATCGGCTTTAGAAAGCGATGTAATCGGCTACCGACTTGGCTCCCATTCAAAAAGTCATCACAGAATGCCTGCAGGCGATGACTCCCTATTTTTATAATTAAAAAATAAATAGGTCAAAATAAGTTTATTGTCGTGTAATAAAAATATTAAACAATTTTGGTGTAATAATTAATTAAAAAATAAAATAAAAAATTCTGGAAAAAAAATGAAAGCAGATAATGTATCCACTACGATACGATATCGACTGTGTTATCAATACGATATCGTATATATACGATATAAATATTATATACGATAACAAAGTTAGTTAATAAATTACACTGCCGTTTTTCTTCTTTGTGCTGTGTGTGTACCTTCTAACAGCTAAAACATTGTAACAGTATTTTTTAAATCTAAAGTTACTTCTCGTTGATATAGAAATAAATAAATGAGTCGAATAAAAATGGAGACGATAATAATACTATAATACAAGTACACAACACAACTGTTCCTTTACAAATAGGATTGTTCACAATTATTTTTATCAAGTAATATGTGACAAGATGTCACAATTATCTATCAAGCTTATCACAATATTAAAAAGCAACTTTGCAAAATTATTCTGCCTCTGTAAAAATCACTGTTGCCAAGTGGTACGGCTTAATACGAACAGCAGCCGAACTTTATCGAGTTTTATTACTCTGTGACATTTGGAAACTTGTTTTTCTTATTTTTGGGGTCTAGTCGACCTCTGTGCGCGGCCTCCGCCACAAGCAGGTGGAAAAGTGAACGTTGTGTGGATGTGGCATTATTTTTTTTTTATTGATTGGCATGATCTTGATCATTTCCGATCTTTGAAATATTTCCGTTTTGAATGTAGATTGTAGATGTGCTATGTTTTGATGTGAATTTAATTTGGTATCAATTGAAAAGATTCGGGGTTTTATACCATTACTATCCTTCCCTTGCTCTAAACCTCAGTACAAAATAATTAACAATTAAGAATAATTGTGATATAAAAATCTTTTATTAAAATTACTCACACAAGCAATTTTATTACAGTTTTATGTTATGTAATAGTGTCATATCCGAAATAGTATTTTTTTAATCCATGTTAATGCCTAATCGTGGTGCTTGGCGCAATAAATTTTCATAGGAATGGATTCACACATTTCGGGTTTACCGATGATGATGTTGAATATTTTATGTGTATTTAGTGTTTATTTAATGCGATAAAAAATCTTACCATAGTTATTCAATAATATAATACTAATTTACTTAAATGGAATGAATGCAGACTGGCTACGAATAATTTTAAAAAAACCTATTTAAAGAAGAAAACAAAAATGATGAATTTATCATTCGTAGTGTACACTCTCTACCAGTAGCTCTAACTTAAACAAATGTATCTGGTATTTTATTCCTATTGTAGATAATACACAGACACAAATAGAGTAAGAGTATTTAGTAAGTTCAATTTGAAATTATTTCCTGCGTAATTAACTATGTTTGATATTCAAGAAGTTATTTTCCGAGCTCGCTAATTCCTCGGCCACTCTGAGAGGTAATAAACATTTTCTCTAATTAAAGTCTGCGGACTGCGCAGGCCTACACTTTCTCTCTACATATTTGCGGAACAACCGTTCCTAGATGACTTACTCACCGCTCCCGTATTCACAAACTTACTTATCTAACCCCCGTTTCTTGGCTTTGACAGTAGATTAAAACTATCGTTGTCTCTATCTGACAGTAAACAAATGACAAGGATGGCAATATAATTAATCTGTAGTCAAAATTGACTGACGTTTCAGAAACTGGGGGTTAGGGACGTAGGAACACTATGCAAAGTAACACTTTTGCGTTCGTTTTGTTTTGACGGACACGTACTTAGTAGCATCTGACACTTTGTAGGTGTTGTTCATTCATAGTAAAGTTTGTGAATACGGGGGAGTCAAGCGTAAGGGATAAAATAATATGTGAAAATGAACGCACGTTCTGAACACCTCCGAATATGTAACGTAATATCAGTTTCACAATGATTAGATAGGAAAAATTAAGATAATAAAGGCAACAGTTTTTACGTGATTTGAAAACAGAAAGCTACCATTAAAAAAGTGTTTAATGTAATTTTTTTAATGGTAACTCTTTGAGGGTTTCAAGTAGCAGGTACCTAGGTTTTTCTTAAACTCTTTTTTTTATTACCTTGCTTTATAATAAACATAGATAGTGCTATTAAAGTAAAGATAGATTTAACTAAACGTTACAAGGGAGGGTTGTAATATCGTGCATTATGTTGGCGCGTTTGAGTTTAAATCCAATTTGATTCATTTTTCTTTACATTTGCATTTGCCTATATTTAGACGTGTTCTAGATTTGCCTAAGGTTATATTGCGGTTAGCCTAATGCCATAGGTTGAACCTTGACTGAGAAGATTGTTTTTTTGCATGGTCTTAAAATGAATAATAGCAATGAAGAACACACTGCTTTATAAAGACTATATTAATCAATATTCGGTTGAGTTAAAAAAATATCACAATACCTATTTAATTGTGATTTTTTGTATATTCACGCAATCACAAATAAAAATAAAATTGATAGAAATGTCGGCCTTATTGTGTTTAAAACAAATAACTAAATATCGATTACAATAATGAAACCCATCTCTAGTGTTAACATACCTCTGCCAAGTAGGTCACATCCCCAAAATTATAGAAAAAAAAAACATATTTCATATTATAATGAATGAAGTGGCTCCAGTTTAAAAACCTTGTAAAATCAAGTGTACCTATGTACTCGATCTGTCTGCTTCTTTTATGTTCCCACGTGGCATGCTTCACACGATTATTTCGTCACATGGACACGGCATCTTATTTTTCTTATTGGGGTTGCCCATCTGTCTAGCTGACCTTTATAAGATAACACGAATAATCCTCTATTTTTGTAAGTACTTGCGTTTATTGGTCAATTTCAACATAAATGCTTTTAAACGTCTTGGTTGTCGAGGGTGAACTTTCGAACGTTAGCATATTTGAATGATTAGGTATATCTCAATTACGCAAACTAGAAAACTTTTGCGACAAATAGTATTGTAATCGACGACTTTCGTTGCTGACTGTACTAAGCCATCATCTTGTAGCAAAAAAGCTTTTTAATTATAACGACCGACTATTTTACAACAACACCTATCACAAAAATCAACATTGTTCTACAACACAACGTGCAATTACAAAGAAAAAGAACATTACGATTTGCAAAGAAAGTGCGCCTTCGCCACTATCCACACAAAGCAGTTAATTAAATCGGCTAACTACCTAATCTCAACTGTTACATCACAGCCAAATTGACGGTCTCATAATTCACAAAATGACACACAGACACCAAAAACATATAATACACACACATACACACATAACATAATAGACTGTTGACGTAATTGCCAGATGCGTTAACACTAGGTTATTCAACTTGAGCTCGAAAGTATAGAGAGAAATGCAGAGAAATTCGCGTGATCGTAGACAATCATATACCGTGACGAGTGCTGCACATGCGATTGTATACCTTATAACGTGCGATAATAAGTTTCATAAATGAAATTAAAATGTGTATGATAGTGTGAAACTATTTTTATTAATGTAAATAGTAGTTTAGGTGGCAATTAGGAGTAGTCAAGTTTTATTTGAATGAGTGCGATATGAATGAGTTCGGTTTAAGACTAATATTTTATTGTCTATTAGGAAAAATACTTTCGTTAGCATTAGGCTTAAACTCGAAATTAAAATATTTGGCTGCCTTTTCATAGTTATGTGGCTCTACTGTAAGATAAACTGCAGATTGTCATTAAAACATAGGCACAGTAATGTTTCAACTCTACTGCCTTGACGATTTTGATATCGGTGGCAAAGGAGAGGTGGACTGTAGCAACAGAGTCATATCTACATGGATAGATTATCTTCCTTGCATACAGAGTTCATATTGCCGAGGTGAATTTGTGCAGAGCATTATGGCTCTACATAATAAAAGTCGGGTTAAATTTTCAACATGTAGATACCTTCTAAATCACTTTTACCTCCGCCCTACAGTTCGTAACCTCATCACCGACAAAAACCGACACAAAAGTGTCGTCGGTCACGACAAGCCACCATTCTTCATTATTTCCACGCTGTTTCGGAATTTTCCCACTGCCGGCGACGTTTCGCTCGTGCACCAGTTAGTTTTGAAACTTTCATCCTTTTATGGGCTAAAGCGTATCTCACACAGCAGCGATATGCACTCAAAGGACCATCTGTCGCATGTATGTAACCTGACAAAGACAGTGCTTCATCTAACTGAGAAGAATTTGTCATACAATCAGGCCACATTTAGCTTTCATCACCACCACGATCTTGCATATTCTCTGTCATCGAAAGCCTCTCATTAGTTATGGAATAACTCATTGATGTAGGTACGAGGTTTAGAATTTAGAACCATACCCTTAAATCGTAAGCCACATACTCGTATTATGTTACCGGTCAGTCTGAATCACTCTCACTTATCCGAAGGATGTACCTATTAGAATCCATCTATTATCGAACATCGTCACCGCCTCCGTACAATGCGGCGGCGCAGCGGGTGGTGCCGTGCGAGATTCACCGTACCTACCTACCACATCTCATCAAACCCGTTGTTTTAAGTCATCGCGCTAACATCTATATATACTTCCTCATCACATAACTCAGAGCTCAGCAGGTATTGTTTGTACCAGCACATCCATCTGATTGGTGCGGCAGACCGTGCCTTCTCGGGTGAAAGGTTCCCTTGCGTAACAGCTGAGATAATTTGTGCAACTATATTCCATCGCATGCATTTGACTTATGACATTTTATTTAAATATAATAAATGTGCATGTGTATTTCAAAAATATTTGTGTAATATATAATGGAGAGAGAAACACATCTAAACTAAAACTATCGGAGTTGCTAAACTCTACAATTTAGACCACAGATACGTAAAAAGCTCAGTAATGTATGGAAGTAATATATATATATATATATATATATCATTAAAAAAGCGATTATTATTAATTATTATTTTATTATTATATAAAGCGGTGGTAGCCTAGTGGGTGAACGTCCGCCTTCGAAAACGGAGGTGGCGAGTTCAAATCCCAGTGCGGGCACGTACCAATGTGTTTCTTGTTAAAACATATGTACGTAATTATCACTCGCTTTTCGGTGAAGGAAAACATCGTGAGGAAACCAACATGCCCGAGAATTAATTCGGAGGCATGTTATCCACCAATCCGGACTAGGCCCCCGTGGTGGATTATGGCCTAACCCTCCTCACGATAGTGAGGGGAGGCCTTTGCCCAGCAGTGGGACAGTTACAGGCTGAATTATTTATTTTTATTTATATATATCATTGTATATGTCACAAAATATGTACCAATATTAATAAAGCTTATAAATAAAAGGCGCAATCCACAAACAAAGACATTCAAAATATGTGATGAGATGCACGATACCCACAATCAAAACCAACTCTATGAGCCCCTCGGCGGCCCTTACAACTAATACTATTAATAAAACATCAACAGCCAGATATGACGCAAGACAGACCGACAGACAGGCAGACACGTACAATCCCTCACTGACAAATATTCTGAGGCCCCAGTTTGAAATCCGTCGACGCGCGCCGGATCACAGATTTATCATTCGAATATTAACTAGTTAAAAAGCTGTCGGACCAATTAAACTTCACAAAAGTCTGCTGTGTATTGGTAAATGGTAAATGCTGTCGAAAAATGAAGTGTCAAACTCAAAGAAATAGTGATAAAGCGGAAGGTCAGTTGTGTTAAAACATCCTAAGAGGAACGTGGCGAAGGTTTTATTTACTGCCCCCATAGCACATGAAAATATAAAATATAATTCTGATTTCGTTTCTGCGTATTTAGATACGATCCCTTTCAACCTATACACGATTGTTTGGTCTCACGTTTGCTATGGTGCAACTTATTTCCGGTTCGATATGGTCGGGCATACTTCCGCTATTGCAGACGTGACATTTACCGAACTTAGATATCTATCGATAGATTTACTTAGATATGGAATGTATTTTTTGGAATATATAGAAGTGCTACCCTGTACCTAGACCCAGTTAACATTATTTTTACACGCACTAACGCCGTCCTATGGTTGTACCCGCTAAATAACTAAAAGTATCCTATTTCTATCTTCGAGGACCTAAAAATCTGTACCAAATAAATTCCGTTCAGCTGTTACATAGCTGATTTACAAGAAATACATTATACTAACAGACTTTACATATATTTTATAGGTGCACAATTATTTTATCAGTAGGATATTTTAGTAGTAAAGTTTGAACACGAGCAATTTGTACAACATGTAGAACAATTTCACACAAAAGTAACTTCCAACTTTCACGGCCTGATTGATCAAACGTATCAGAGTTATCAACATAATTATTGATGTATACTCGATATTGAAAATAGAAACTTGTCTGCAAAGGTTTATGATGTAAAATCGATTGGTGATATGTTGTAATAAATCAAAGTATAGCTAAGCGTGACGTCGAATGATGGGCAGCGTAAGGAGCTAGTCCGATAAACAGCGAAATGGATAGCCAGAAGTTGAATCGATGAATTCGATATAAAGTCACCAGATTCACAATCCTTACCCCCAGTTTCTGAAACGTTGACAACAGATTAATTCTATTGCCATCCTTGTCATTTGTTTAGTGTTAGATAGAGACAACGATAGTTTTAATCTACTGTCAAAGCGTTCTAGAAACCGGGGGTTAGTCCAATATTAATGATTTATTATCTTACCCCCTCATTTAATTATAAGCCCTATAAGGTTCAGTCTTTATAAGAATATTAAAATGTTAGGACGTTATTTGTGATTATGTATTAAATTATAGTAATGTACCTACCTACCTATAAATAAACGGCGCCATTTTTGTTTCTGTTAAAACTGGATTAAATTAAATACAACAATATATAAGATGTGTGTAATAAGTAGTATTTTTTTTGTTTATGCGCCTTATTAAATTTATGTTAAGTACCTACTTATTATTTCACAATTATGATTCTTATCCCGTAATTTTCATGTAATTAGCTTTTTCCTATTGCATTATAAAAGCGTCGCTTCCCGCTTTCACTAGGGCGCTCAAACTCACACAAAATGTATTAACAACTGGCCAGTTTTAGATGATGCCTGATTACTATTTTCGGATGCTAGATAAGCTGTTTATCTCAAATTGTCTGGTTTATAACCGACGCGCGTCAATTCCCAAAGGTGAAAGTATGGGTAATCGGCGCTGATATAAAAAAGCCGGTCAAGTGCGTTACGGGCACTACGTGGTAGGGTTCTGTAGGTTGTCCTGCATATTTAAACATTCACGTTTCTGCTAGAACCAGTAAGCATTTTATCTGCTATTTTAATCACTATATTTCTTCGTTGTGTCAGTTTATCATATATTATTTTTACATTATAATTTTGTTACCTTTTGAAATTATTTTTTCACTTTACATTAATTAAATTACTGTTATGTTTTATCATACATAATATCACGTAAATTCAGTTATCATTCGATGTGCAGTAAAATAAATGTGGGGATGTGACGTTAGTACGCTAGGGAACCCTAAAAGTATGATGGTGCATCGTTGCATAATGATTTATGAAGAATTTATAGCTTGAAATATGCATGACTTATTATGACGGATGTGTTTCTTAGTTTCTGTAATGGTTCAGGAAAACATTTTATTAATATCGTCCTTATGATGATGGTTTATGAAAGAATCTATATATTATTATGTACCTGTCTGAAGATCCTCATAAAGTACTGTAGTATGATATAAATTTATGTTATTACAAGCTGTACCCGTGACTTCGTCCGCGTGGAATAGTGACTTTCATCTTTTAAACCTTCCCTGGACTTCCCCAAATAATTCAAGACCAAAATTAGCCAAATCGGTCCAGTCGTTCTCAAGTTTTAGCGAGACTAACGAACAGCGATTGATTATTATAAATAAGAAAAGAAAGAAAAGAAGAAGAAGAAGATAATATATAGATAGATGTAACTTATTTGTTTATTGTTTCAGGTATGCATCTATTCCATGATTGATATACTCGTAGTTGGAGGCTTTGCTTTTGGATCTTCATTTCGTGAGTAAACGAGATAATATTCTCAACCTATCACAAAATACATGGATAAATTATTAATTTTGATTTATAATGTAATATTTCAGTTAAAACCTGATGACCTTACATTATAAAAACCATTTCAAAGATTTTTTACAGAAGTTGACGTGAATTATATACTAAATTAATACGAGTATAGGTACATATCAAATTAGGTCCCCTTGCTAAATACAATGAAGGGCGGAAGGCCAGTCAGAAGCGTGCTTGAATTTTAAATGGCGGTAAACATAAAAGGAGCCTTCTCAGATCGTTTGTGTGTCTGTCAGTGTGTCGGATGTGCCACCTGCATTGATCCAGTCTTGGTTTATGAGGTCAATAACATTAAAAACAGTTTGAATGAATTTATATAATCATTTTATCGTTAAGGATGTGTAAGCTTTTCCAACTTTAATATCAGAGGAAATTCAATAAAAAAAATGTAAAAAATATACGATAAAAACAGTGCACATAAATTTCCGTGTTTTTATAATTTCTGATTTTTTTATATTACTTTTTATACGTTACAAAGGACCAGAAATAGTCCCGAGGTATACCTAATAAAACGCAGTCGAATGCAATTGGTGCAACATAACAAAGATTTTACTTTGCACGCTCAAAAAAAAAAGACCAACAACGTTTAATAAAACGAACGAGCCAGAAATATGTTGTAATTGTAAGCGGATGTTGAAGGTAATGTATTTTGTATTACAAAACAAAATTCTTATCTAATTCTTTGTGTTGTGTGACGTAGTCTCTGTGAGGACGTGACGCGGTAGGCGTTTAGATAACACGTCGGGAAGTACCCCTCTGAATGTTAATCAGGTGAAATGGCTAGTGTCAAGTAGCGATGACTAACAGGATGTAGAAATCTAGAACAAATCCTATAATGGGTAGATCTTACGAATTTTGTTACTAACCGAAAATACTGAAACCCAATAAAAATAATTGAAAACATTATTTTTTTCTATACCTAGGTACTCAATTTTTGGGAATGGTTTATATTTTGGTCTAGATATAATGGGTGTAAGTTTTTGGTAGTAGGGTTTGTTTGAACTGATTTCTCCGGCTCCAAAGTCCGCTTTCGTACTTACTGTCTCACTATAATGCTACGTCAGTAGGAACTATAAAGCCAATATATCTACAATATCACTGTAGAATTTGTGTATTTATGCGATCTTCGTCAATCATCAAGTCATTCAATCACAAAGTTCATAATCACCGGCCTTGGTTGTCCTTCCGAGGAATAAAATACGTATTTAACTAACAATTATAGATCTACGATAACATGTCCCGACAGCTACTTTGTAAAGAAATGAATATAAAAACGTTTTTGTAAAAAGTGCCGCTAATCTTTACGTGCATCTGTGCATCTTAACAAAACATAAAAACAGATCACAGGTTTGTCGTTAGGCCGATTCTCTTGTGGCTGTTTCCCGTAAGCTAAGCGGGCATTTAGACGCCAAAACTTGCGGGCTTAGTTTTATTTTGTTTTATGAAAGCTTTTTAACGAGAAATAACAAACAATCGATTGGTAACAAGCCCTGAAACAGTACCTATCATTAAGTAATAAATAATTTTGGAATGTCCACTGTGATTCAATGTTCAAGTCTAATTTTTGTTATTAGCAATAGCAATTGTAACGCCAACATCTTTGTAAAACTTGATTAGAGATGTCATTGTAAACCGTACATTTATTTCGTTGTGAAGCGCTCATTCACGTTGTTGCGAGTCATGTTATCGTAAAAGATCTATTTACTTCTATGTACCTATCTGTATGATGACATTATTGTGAACTATTTACAACGATAACTGTCATGGAATGCATGTATCATAGGTGGCTTGAGAAAATCGTTAATAATGCATGACATGAGGCTAATTTTCTTATGACTCAGAAACCATGATTTCCGGTAGTCATAAGAAACGTCAGTGTCTTTTTCTAGTTTCCTTTTCATTCAAATCTACTTGCTAAGTATGGAACAAAACATCAGTAAAAACAATGTCTGCATGTAGTGTTACAACCATGAACTTTTAAAATGAGAAACGGATAACTCAAATAAGTAACACAATTTTGTTTTATTTAGGCATAAGACTTGGCATGGCGTATAAATTTTCATTCATCAATATACAAGTTTATAAAATCTATTTCTCCGAAACTTGTATGTCAAACTTTTATGCTAGTAATTATTCGGAAACTGAGGTTACCTGAACAAAGACTATGATGTTCCATTTTCTTTTCTCTCTCCGCACTGGTCTCTCTTCATACAAGGGAATGGTCCTCCCATTTCTACATGTATAATGTATCGAGTAAACCCCACGCATTTTTTTTACTTAATTGTCGCGTGTAAGACTCTTGACACCTTCAATCGAACAGCAATCAGGCGAGATAAAGAACAATTAATCCTGAACTGGAATACAATACATTTCTTTAAGACCTCACAAAAAAACTTATACAGATCTCACTTCTAGTTTTAAAAGATCTCGTCACGCGATCCTATGAAAACGTTGAAAATAAAATAAAAAGCAAATAAAATGCATGCAAGTGTTAATTAATTGGATGTTTAAAAAAATAAAGCACGTGTCCCACAAGTGCTTAAAATTTAGTGTTTTAAAAGAGATAAGTAAATTCTTAAACAATTACGAATGGATTTATTAGGAGTACTCAATGAGGATATAATGTATAGTTCGGTGTACCTATTTAAGAACAATTACGATATAGTGATGTGTTATATTCTATGATGATAATAATAATGTAATATTATGTAATTTAATAAAATATAACAATCTTCACACCGGTTAATTACGCAAATTGTGCGAAGCCAAAACATCATAAATTATAAGCTAAATTGTTAACCATTGATTCCACTTTTAATTGTCAACAAATACTGGCAGGTTCTCCAACCTTGGAAGTAACAGACGCAAATACAATCACGGGCATTCTTCGTAGACAAAAGGTCAACCATATGCAAGCTTTGCTTATAGCTTAAATGAATCAATTCCACGCTTACATAATTAAGGACAAACCATCACTTGACATCGCGAGTGCACCTGCACTCGAGTTACATAACCAATTTGTACTCATGCAAACACAGTATTGGAAGGGTACATTACTATACCAGGCGTAGAATGTAGCACGTTGTAAGTGAAAATATTAGAATATATAATTAGATTCATGAATAGGTACTATTCATCTAGGTATTTGAAACTATTCAACTGGACTGATATTTGCATTATATTGTTTTGTTTTCGTTTTGGAACTAGTATTGAATCTAAAGTTTTTATTTGTAAGTGGAGTTTTAAAGTATCTTTTGGTATTTAACTTACATCATATTTCTATTACATATTTTGTTTGGAAACAAACAAATTTTGTTTGGAAACACAGACGTAATGGGTAATGTCTGAAGATATATATTCACTGTTGTTTCAAAAGTCCTTTAGATACTAATGATCAGTTGAGATATGGTACAAAGTATTGTCATCATCATCATAACCATCATTGTTGGACTATTAAGTTCCCACTACTGAGACCTCGGTTGATTCTCGACGTACCTAAATAAAAAAATCAAAGTCAGTGAAAAGATAGACCAAGTACATATTTCATTATTATTATTAGTTTTTATGTCAAAACGTGCCATAATTTTGCCATGTATCTACTACTACAGTATCGAAAAGAAAACGCACGAACACACACACACACACACACACACACACACACACCCTCACACACATATTAAACTATACCACGCACTAATGTCACCGTGGCCATCGAACGTTTCAGTAGGTTACCGTTATGAGACGCTACCGGAATACGTAACGAAGCGACTATCAATTAAGTTTAGGTTGGTTAACTGTAACGTCTTGCGGAATTTGTTTTAACTGTGTAATATATTCGAAAACCAACGCGAGTCATTTTTTATTAGGGATTCATCTATAAATGACGATCTGGAGACGAGATGAGGACGAGAAGAAGTTAGGTGGTTTCTTGTTAAGATTGGCTATTGTGCGTTTATATGCAATAAGGCTGTGGTGGTGGCCGTCTAATCGAATAAGAAAATGACATTTACGTTGAGTGGCCAAAAATATTAGTTGTTATGCAATTGTGGTCCCCAAATTGTATCACGGCGAATAGTTTAGGCACAGTAACCAAATTAAAAAAAAATGTATCTTGTAAAACGTCCTAAATTTTTTGGCACAATAAATCACCACTAAAGACTTGACTTAGAAGATAAATTGCCGTAGATCACCGCACTCGTTTTTTATAAACTAAAGGTGTGATACCAATCCATCACGTTTTGCCGTGGGGTGTGCCATATATAGACCGAAAATTAGGCTAGATTTTCTCATGTAGGCCACTCCCTTTACTTTTGCAACGTGGCAAAATGATAACAATCTGCCACGGTTGTTATGTTGTCATTTTATGGTCCAGGCTCTAATTTCGGTCCAAGTAAGGAATTGTTTTGAAAAATTGCCTCTAGATAATCTTGATACTTTCCTTTTTTATTTAATTTATATCTAACTATGATCAAAGAATAAGAGTTGTTAATTGTAATTTTGCCCGTGGCTTTACCCACTGAAAAGTTTCAAATGTATTTACTAACTTGGGTCCTAACATATAATTATATAATATCTATTTTACCAAACGTCAACGGTTTTACCACAAAATATTTAAACTAGAGTTGAACCGATGTGTCTAAATATTTGCTCCTCAAATCGACGTCTAACCTTCACTTTTTCTAATATCTCTATCATTTCTAATATTCTATATTTATCTGTCAATAAAAAAGTAATTGAGAATGCCAGGATTGAGTAAGACAACGCGAGTGATAGACGTCGCTTTTGTAGAACGAAATTTTAGAAACATCTGTTTATCTTTGGTCTAAATTTTTGTGGTAAGAAAAGTTTAGCGTTTGTGTACCGGAATGGCAAATAGTACCTATAGGTACTTACAAACGTAGTTAATGTAGATTTTCATTCACACATTGGTAAGAAGCAAGAATAGTTACAATACAATTGATAATACAATGGAGACACAGTTTGGGAATTTGACGTGATAAAAGAAAAAAAAGAAAATGATGGTGACAGAGGACGACTAACCGATTTATCGCGGCCAGGGGACAACTTACGGCGAAAAGTCTGTAGCATAGCAAAACGAGTATGGATCAGAACAAAATCAGATATCACATCTCAGACCAGTACAAACAAAACAAAACAGGCCAGGTATCTAAGGTAGTAAAATAGGTAACAACTATCCCAAAACTTAATAACCTATTCAGTAACCATAGTGACAAACATAGGGCTGGTAATAAAACGAAAACATTTCTAACTTTGCTATGCATATTTATTCTGCATGCAATCCATTTACTCGTCATAAACTTCGTACGCGTGCTTTACTCTATCTTGTTTATTCCACTCGCATATTCTATTTAGCCGCAAATATCCAGTTTCAAAGTCACCGCCAAGCGCCAACTATCTTGGACACGGATCGTAATAACTTCTATTGTGAGATTTTGAGTAGACACCTAGACACACCGCTTTGACTATACGACACTTCCTAGACACTCCCGCGACACTTCCTAGTTGGCAATTAGGATCCTTTGGAGTTATGCTTCTGAATAGGGTCTAATTTACTGTGACAGAGGAAGAACGGTAAAGTTTGTACGTGAGGCTTTGGTTCAAGATTAAACCGGTATTCAGGACCATAAAGGTGCCTCTTTTATTTTGACATGGGAGACTAGGTCATATTATTATTTTTGTTAGAGTACTTACAATATTTTTGTATGAGATATGAGTGCTTTTGAAGTAAGAATTCGTCGTAATGCTTGAAAGAGTACATCGCATAGGGGGTAAAGTATTAGTATAATTTCTCATGCGTTTGCTTTTCACAATTAATTTCATTGTAAATTATTTTATGATTGGCTATAATGAGCTTTTCTCTCTAGAGTCTAGCTAGACAGTTCTATACACGCTAAAAATGAATATTATAGTAATTTTCCACTATTTTAACTTGTGATCGTCAAGCATTTCGAACAACCACATTTATTATTTCGTAACCGGCCCGCAATAGTTTTACCCGGTTTCGTGTAAACCTAAGAAGGTTGGCAACCCAACCGCAAATGGATATTCCAAAACAATTTAATTAACAGAACCGTTTGTTTACAACACAGTCACTTACTGGCGTCACAGAATAAGGAATACAGTACGAGGTAGACATCAAGTGTTGAAAGTGGATCCACCATCTCTCTCGCTCGTTAATGCGCTACGGTAGAGTGAGATTTCAAAACACAATTAGATTCAAACGACTCCGCTAAGGCTAAAACCTGAAATTTTATGTTAATTACTATGCAATGTTGTATGTTCTAATTAATGTCAGTAGTCAATGTTATTCGAGAGTGAGTGGTGGTGCTGTGCTTTTCGTGGTGGATCTAGTTTGTGCGGTGACAATGGATTTGCGGAATCACAAACTGTTTAGGTTTAGTAAGAAGCCGAGCTTGTCGCGCTCTACGTCGATGTCGACGCCAAGGTACTTTCTATTTGAGATATGGCTGATGAGCTGAGAATGGAGTGGCTATGATACGCGCAAGCTAAATTCATTAATCATCCAACGGTCGCAACTAAGTTTAACTTTTCAAAGAATAATTAATTTATAAGAAGTCTGAAAAGCATTCCCATCCATAAACCCATCTACCTATTTTAGCCCGCGTGATGATCTTAACTGTTGTCAATTTCTACGCTTGCTTGTCCAGTCAGCATTGTGCATCGACACCCTTGCACAATTGACCTATATAATTAAGTAGAATAAGAAATTAACATGCTTAAATAGCGGCAGATAGGCTCGTACGTCAACTGAGCCCACTCCAAACTGAGCCCGCGGGATCAGTTGACCTATTCGTTAATTTTATTATATATCTTTGGTAGAGACGTGTGAACATGTGTCTATGCCTTAAAATCATAAAATAGAACACAATTTTCTTTATCGTACTCAGTGTCGTCTATTAAAACTTAATTATCACAAAAAAGCGTAAGTGCGGCAATTAAATGCCAATTATTTATTTTAATCCTTTTCACATCTTATCATTTCGCGTTCTAGTTTAGAAAATCTATAGAAAGCGCTTAAAATTGCATTTTCTCATCAATTTATCATTCATCTGTTGCAGTGTTGTAAGTAGCTGCTTATATCGTTTACTCAATTGAAATGTCACCATCAGCTGCATTGAAAGATTTATTGGTTTCCACCAGCCAAGAGAAACTTAACACTTCAAGATAATTGACTTAGTTCTGGCTTTCTTACTTTAAGATAAATTTACAAAATGTTGGTATATTATGTAATATTATTTAAAAGCATTTCCTATTTTTAATAATTTCATTTTCAACTTCAGCAAGCAATTTTCATATGGTATTCAAATACTTCAGTATAAATCTTACGCTCTTACGTCAACTGAGCCCGCTCCAAACTGTGTCCGCGGGATGAGTTGATTTATTCAGATTGTTTACAATTTTTTTTGCGGTAAACAATAAAATGATGAAAATGATTCGCACATCGTTATGCTTACACGGTAGTTAATTCTGTGACTGGTTTGTGGGGCAGTTACTTACTTACGCGCCTGTCGATTGATTTACTTTCATTGCTTTACCTAACAAACATACGTTTATAAGATCAACTGACAACAACTGATGATAGTTGGATAATCCAAGATCCAAGAACTATGATCAATGTCAAAATAATTATAATATGAGCCTTATAGAAACAAATTGTGAGCCCTTTGCCTAGTGACCTTCGTTGAGAAATTCAGTTAGGTAATTTAATTTGCTTGATGCGAAACAAATTGGTATATTTATTTTAATGGAACATGATGCAACTTATAGGGCTCTTACGGTTATTGCGACTTACGCACCTTATCAAATCTCAATTGTATCAGATTTCAAAGTTTAATTTGATTGGGTGTCTTTTATGCCCTTTGGATGGATTAATCAAGGTCTGTTATTTACCGATGATGGATTTGTAATTGAGGACAATAGAACTGGGCATGCTCTCGTTTTGAAAGTAGGTCACTACATAATTATTTAAGCGGCAAGCATTAATAAAGTTTTTTATACACTTAACACGAAAGTCTCTTTCAACTCTCAAGGTCTAACAGATAGAGGCTAACAAATTAGTGTTTAGAATCATAATAGAGGTACAAATTTCTCACGGTCGATTTGCCAACAAAAAAATCTTACAGACTTGGTAAACTCCTTTTTAGGCAGAAGGCACATTAAGTGTGCAACTAATTGTGGAGCGCGATCTAGATTCCGCAGGTCATGTAGCACTATAGAGATAATCAGTAAGGGAACTCTGGAAGTACGCCAGATCGGATCGGTTCTAGAACAGTGTCAAGTTGTTAAGGCTAAGAAAGTGGAGGCTTGCCTCTCACATCAGGATAGACGGTGATAAGCCTTATTCACAAAACAAGTAAATAAACTAGCAGCTAAAAAGACAAAGCATTTAATCCACGTAGCTCTGTGACGTTAACTAGGAGGCCTACGTCGAGCGTTGAGTATATATTTAACAGTATTCAGATTGATGATGATGATGAGACATTTGACAAGATTGATAACGGCTACTTATTTGTCTAAGTTATGTAAATATAGGTATGTGAGAACGTAATACGGCAATGATGGATACGGACCGATGAAAGAGTGACCGTTCAGTAATGGAGGCGCTGCCATAGTGGATATGACTGAAATTACTTTTGCTATACTTAGCAAAAGTAATTTCAGTCATACCCACTCTAAAGTATCTACTATGGTACTGAAAGAATGTATAATATTTTCATATAATAGGCTTAGTGCTAGTTGAGTTACTGCTTGCATTCGCATATCTAGTACAGTAGCCTTATAGGGCGTTGGCTTGGAGGAAATGTAACAGAATTCTAAAGGTTTGTAGTACTAGAAAAATAACCGTTTTCCACGGAACTGTGTTGGTGAGTCAGGGTGACGTTTTCTAGACAGACAGTCTGCCGACTTGATTATCCAGTGCATTTAAGTAGGTTTGAAGTGCTTTTGAATTCAAAACAAGAAATAAAAAAAATCCATACGAGGTTGTTTCAAGTGAATGTAGTTACTACAGTCGCTTGTACGATTATTGTACCAAATATAAGAACCAGGTTGTGTGTAGTAGTTATTTGGCAACCTGGTTAAACGCAAACCACGAAACTCGATACGATGGCAATGATAAGTGACCTCGCGTACTTTATTTAGGCATTTGGAGTAACGGGATGCGACATATTTTATTATACTTTGCTTGTGACTTTTCTAACATAATATTAACTATTTGATATGCCTCGGTCTCCATACATACAAAAAGGTATATTAAAAGCAGGATTTTTTTCTATTTCAATAAAATATGAGATCGCTTGAGAACTTCACAGATTTAAAAATAGGCAGCATGTCTTGCAATATGGCTTCAAATATCGTAACTTATTACATACCCCTCAGGCTACTGAAACGAGTTAAAAGGAACCCAAAAATTAACAAAATTAACGACTATGCGTCTTCAGCAGTCAATAATTAAAACTTAGCATTTGTGCAGTCATAATCAACAAAGCATACGAATTTCCCACTAGTTTTTGCCAGATGCAAACATGAGTCAATGTTTTCTATGAATTTTCAGCTATTTCCTGCATTATTATGATACCGAAACCTGTACATGATAATTGATCATGAAATTACGGACTATGAGTTCAGAGCATCAGAATCATAAATAATACAGGGTGATGATTATAGAGGAGTCGTAAATACAAGGACTTCATAATTAATTGGTTATTAACTAGTTATTAATTCCCGGGCTAATGAAATCTAAACAACGTCATACACAATGGAAATTTCATTAAAAAATATTATATAACTAATCCGATAGGTCCTTAAGATAACAATTACAATGCTAATCTAAAACTATTATAGTGAAAAGGAAAATAATTCAAATGCCACTATTCAGGTTCAAATAAAATAATTGTACGTACAAACAGACAAGTTCTAGCGGTGCCATGCAAGATCCGGTACTTGATTAAACAATCACATCCCTATAATCTGCACTAGAAACAGAAGAATGTCCATTCAAGACCTACATTTCTAGGAAGAATTTTAATAAGGACGAACCGGTTGTCTCAACTGTAGCTCTTCCTTCCTTATCAGAGCTTAGACATTATAGAGATAGCCCACTAAGTTTATTGTTATGCTGGTTTGACTAACGGTACCGTTAAGGCATACGTGCCTTTGGTTTGATTTACGGCTTTTATGGGTTTATGCGTTGCCAAGTTAAGAACAAGAAGCGATTTTAAATCTTGCTGCTATCTATAAGTTCTAATTTTGAGATACGTGTTGCATAAGTTATTTCTAATTTAACAATATCTTTGATTGAATGTCAGTTTCGAACTAAATTTGTGGTTTATAATTCGGTGTTGCGCTGCAAACTGCAGCATGGTGATTCGTGACGTCGTCAGTGTGTAAATAGAGTTTCCATGCTGCCGGCGATGTTGATGCTTACCTTACCTTTTATTTTTTTTATCATGGCTAATTTTAGTATGCAAAAGTAGGTATTCTTGTACCGCCTAATTTTGACACATGGACTTCAATGCAACATAAAGATGCCGTACCGTGGTTTATGCGCGCTGCGTCTAGACAGTTTTCGGACACTGTCACAGATAACTATCTGCTAAAATGACACTGCATTCTGAATTCTAACACAATAGATCAAGATTCACAATAGCGAAGCGAGTAATTTGATAAAGATGTAACATGCTTAGTTCGTACGGGTTTTTTACCGTTTTTTGTCGCGGGTTTCCCTTCTCGGTTTTATTTATAAGATAACGTGCTAAGGACATCTGATATGGCTTTTTTTAGAGAAATAAAAACATCTTTTGGAGGTGCCTAAAACATTTATCAGTCCATTATAAAGTTGCTGAATGCTTGGTGTTATAAGTATCGCTTAAGTGTCGCTAATAAAAATTAGACCAGACTCAAACAGAGTAAAGTTACTCTATTTAAATGATCCTATTTATGAACGAATTATCTGGGTGATTAATAATTATAGCTTGGTATTATAATTCTGTAAGTCTTTCACTGTCTTTCTTTAGTTAGTCCAAAATACTAATGGATAAAGTATGGATGTATATTGGATAAATTATGTGTACTTATATCCAATAACTTTACACTAACTTATCACCTACTCGTAATCAACACACTTTCACGACACAATTTCTCCGCTCTTGTTACGCATCAGAAATAAAATGTTTCTAAACAAATAAGAAAATAACAAATCGGATTCAATTATTAAATCCAAAACTTAATTATTAAATGAACCGGCACTCGTTTGTTACAAACTAAACTTAAAAGCAATATCCGTTGCAGTAACTTACGTCTTACATAATGTGAAAGTAATGTGCAGTCATTATAATAGTTTTGCTTACACTATTAGGGCCCTCCTACACTGTCCATAATGACCTTTAATTTAAGTAATAACAGAGTAACCTCCTCCAATACACACACTTAGTTAACTCTAACTTTACCTGAGGTGATTGTACTCTTTATTGTTATTAAAAAGTGAAATAGGCTGTTTTTGATAGGGTTTCGTCTAGAATTCAATTACTGACGGATATTGTGACATGAAGAAATTACAAGATTATTTTATGTAATGCTTTTTCTATAGTATCTATTGCAGCGTTTAACACAGTTGGACAGAGTGGGTTGAAAACAGATTGAAACTATAATAGAAACTTATTGTACTTTTCAATGCGTTTTATATACTTACTAGAAATTGATTTGTTTTGTAATTGGATTTCATAATACTCTACTACAAGTGAATGCAATATGGATGAATAGTATTTTATTGAAACTCAACCCAGTAATGAAAACATATCGCTAGAACACGAACCTTCACAATAAGTATTACAATGAGCGGTCTTATAATATGGCCGGTGTAATTAGGAATAATTAGAAAAAATAAAAATTGTCCATTCATATTATTATGTTAGTAATATCATACTGCTTCTAGAACGTACGTGTGTGATGATTTCAAATAATATTCTTATCGCAAAAATCTCGCCAACAACCCTTTAAAAAACTTATTAGGTACGATGTACTAAAAATGTCAACTTGATAACAAAAACATGTTTTTGATGCTACCACTTTAATTCCATGTACAATTATTATCTTACCATCAAAAGCAGAAAGGCATTTCTCCCGTGTTTACATACCGACATCACGACATGGCGTATATCGCTTTCACTACAACCCGGCGGTGTGTCAACAACTTCTCAAACAATCGTTGAGCTATGCAAATAACATTTAAAAGTTGTCTCACATCCGCATTACGCGTATAATGGACGAGTAATGGGAGCAATCGTTGACGGCTTGGCAGGAGGCAGCACAAGCTGATAGTTTTTATATCGAATACACTAGTTCTTAGATAATGAACCCAAAAATTTCATGATACAGTCAAGAGTTTATGTCAGCCGTGCGGCAGATTTCTACAACCTCTTGTTGCATAAAAAAATTGAATGTGTCGCGTTTCCAGAGGTAGGTAAAAATAAATTGACATTCAAAATTTAAAATTTCATATTTATACGTTACCTCAATTTTACAAAGTAAAATGTGACATCAAAAAGAACCGTAAAATTATTAAAAAAAAGCATTATTACACAGAAAACATCAACATCCTATTCGCTACAAAAACAAAGTCAAATAAATGTAACAATATCATATCAGTTACGTCCTACATTGCACATAGATTAAACAATCAACGATAAATTATATGCAGTACTGCCACTGGGCAGAATTACCTCACGAATGAAACCGAACTTGCCTTACGGGACCGTTAGATACGATCGAGGCCTATATACTGTGATCGATTAATCATTATTGGCATAGAATTGCATTTCTTATCAGCAAAGGTTATGAAACGTTGGTCAATACAGATTGAAAGTGTTATGTGCTCGCTGGTTTTTGCCGACGCCGAAACAGTTGGTACAGTGTCGTCAGAATGGTGGCAAAATATTTTTCTAAAGAGTGAAAACCTTACCCAATTCAATTAAGCTGTACCAAGGGGCCAACAATATGATGCGGGAACTTATTACCATAGTTCTCTGAAGACTCCTGCGTGTTTAGTAATTTTACTAGCAACAATTGGTAATACACTGGGCCAAAACACAATAAACGACTTTTTTACCAGTGCAAAAAAATCGGTTTATTTTAATTACGAGTTGGTACAAAGAATTATGGAACGACATCGCAATAGTCTTTATAAACGTGTACGTACACTTATCATAGGCTCAATGACTTATTCGGCACTTGTTTAGATAAAAAAAAGTGAACAAGCATCTTGATAAATTAGAGTGTAACCTAATATAGACACGCAATTTTGTGTCGTTTGATCGTTTCATTGATTGATTATTTTTTTGATATCATCCACCGATGACTGACAGGCCACTTTGATTTTACTAACAATTAAACCCAGTGGGCCGGCCGTAGCGTAGGTGTAGACACAATTGTTTCGACTGTCATTTCTGCCGCCTGATGAACTACTCTCTATTGAATAAAATATGAGTTATTGAATTGTTATAGATTGTATGTTTTGCAGTAACAAGTGAGTGGTAGATTTGTGTTCTACTTGAAGTCACTTACACTCTCAAGTGAACTACAGAAGTCGGTGCAGATGCAGACTACATTTGGTTTGCAGTTCTGTTTGACTTAGCATTATTGACGACTATATCTCTCTAGTTGAAATGTTTTGTATTCAATAGAGAAACAAGACGAGATGATTATTTACGTGATGTTCTGGGCAATGAACAATTTATGAAGATAATAAGCTTTGTGAAATTTCATCGATATTCATCCAATAGGACAAACCCTATAAGTACGACAATATTGCTAAAGATTACTGAATATGATATGATAAGTCATATTTTTATCCATCAACTTGATTAACAAAGTTACTTTTGTTTAATCATTACCAAGACATTTAGTTTTGTACCTATTGTAGCTCTCAAGTTTAGATTCATTTTATAAGATCTCATGCGCACTTAAAACTTACGTTTACATTTTAAGCACTGAATATTGTTAATGATTTTTATTCATAGCCTTTACCAAACGTAATTTTCAGGCACGAAGTTCATTCACAAACCTTCGTCACACATTCGAGGACGATTGCGAAAATACGTTTACAAATACGCTCTGCTAAAATAGAACGCATCAAATCGTCAAAAGACCACTTCTTAAAACCAAGTTTCGTCATGAAATACCATCATGCACATAACATTGCATTTTCTACTCAATAGCTGAGGGAATAAAGTTCAAAAGTTACGAACGTTTACTGTATTTTCAGTACAAAACATACAATTAGGATAGTACGCACGTTGCGATTTGACTTGGAAAGCAGTTTGAGGAATGCCGCGGTTCAGTTTTGGCCAAATTTTCAACAGTTTCGTAATATTACGGTTGGGTTAGGTCTGTTTGTGACTGTTAACCAAAAAATATTTTCTGTTCATCATATTTATAGAAGGTAGATTCTCAGTTTCATAATGAGACAGATCGACTCAAAACGTGTATTTACAGGCGTTTTGTACCTAAGTTTATCAGCAATCAATAAAGGTGAAGGCTCTGCAAGGCACTGGAAGTCTAAAATAAAATAGTAGTTAGTAACTTTAAGTATTAAATTGTAGAACCTTTACTGGAAATTACTAACACAACACCATACAATTGATAGCAAATTTACAGCTATTACAAATTACTACACGACTACAAAAAAGTAACAGAAACAAGAACTTTGATCTTGCACTCACTTAATTTCAGATCTACTCGTATTTTCATAATACTATTTTAATTGTGAGCAGTAGCTTGCGGCACTGAACTAACAAACTGTCACTAAACGCATGTTACATTATAATACACTCATCATCTCAAAATTAAATAGGAATTCGAACCCCGCCTCCGGACACAAAGCAATAATTACGATGCGTTCCAAATATACAAAAACTATAGTAATCATATAACCCGAGATATACATGAACATGGAATAACGAATAGATATCAAATCAAGAACAAACCGATCTGATGAGGACCGTAAGTGGAAAGAGAGGCCTTTACAATATAGTGAGACAATTATGATTAAACATAAATAAATTATATGGTTAGTACTTATTAGATTTATTAAACTTTTATTTTGTATAAAGTTATCAAACAAATGAACCTAAGAAAATCATTTCATAACCTTCGTTTTAGTCGACTTTAAAGTTAGCCTGCTCAAAGTTCACTTTTACTGGACAGTGTCAATCCAAAATCTCACCACAAATGGCCGAAGATACACGCGCTAAAAGCCTACAATGGCACTTTATTTCCGAAACTACAGTGAGGATCAATCGCTTTAGGCGATTGATTAAAAAAACACATAACAGGCTCAATAACTACAGAAACCTAGTCAGGAACTACTTATGTGGCCATGACGTATTATAAATTACAATACGAATAAGAACTCTGCCGTTTCAAGCCAACATCCAACACGCGTAGTAGCACTTCCAATCCGTTCTACGAGTATGAGTTCTATTCTATGATCATCCACGTGCTGCCTACCGTACCGTAGTAATTGCTGCGCCGGGAATGCCTTCACGTTATTAAACAGAATAAAAATAGAACCTGTTACGCTATGCGCTCCCGTAGTGAGAGCAACGGGATCGTAGGGATGTTCCGTGTCGATCGCATGCATTGATTAAATATCGATATTATACTATTATTGTAGATAAGAATGTCTATTTAAAATTGTTAAATATTATTGTCGCATAAAAATATTGGTATGATATTATTGTGTGATAAAGTAAGGATTTCAGCTAATTGAGATCTAAATAGGTAGTATTTTGTTGGTAAAGTAACATTAAACTGTAAAATTGAATACAATACATTTTAAAACAATAAATACTAAATTATTATGTACAAGTGCACAGCTTTACATTATTGTTGCTAAGAAATATTTTTAGGCAGACTGAAAGTAAAAAATGTGCTAACCTAAAAGATTATGATTTAAAATGAAAGCAAAGTGTTTAAAAGCATCCATGAGCATTACCGTTCAAAGCCATAATCTAAATGTGGAAACGACGGAAACAGTTACAGCAAGAGCATTGCAATTTAACTTAATTTATGCTAAGGCTTGCCCATTGCCCAACCGCTCGAATGTTGTTATATTCGATTATTTAATTACATACAATTTCATAATTATTGACTTTTACCACTTCACTGTGTTTTAATGTTTTTATTATTGTAGTGATATCGATGTTATTCAATGTTAATCGACCAATCAATCTTTTTATCAAAAGTAATGAATCGATTTCATAATCATTATTAATGTAATAATGGTATTCGTAGTTTTAAAATGTATATTTAAATATTCTACTTTAGATTTTTTCAGTAAAAGCTCAAAACTTAAAATTTCTATAATTTTATAATAATATTATTTTACTCGTTTCTTGATAACGTCTCATCTCTAACGTCCGCCTTGACATGGGTCGTTGAGCTAGTGAACTACTCCAGACGTCCTTAAGTACTTCTACCGGTTACAAGGACATTGCACATGTACTGAGTACATCATGGTACCAATAGTAGCTAGTAAGTACAGAATGGTACCACATGTACTAAGTACATCATGGTACCAATAGTAGCTAGTAAGTACAGAATGGTACCACATGTACTAAGTACATCATGGTACCAATAGTAGCTAGTAAGTACAGAATGGTACCGTTGGTACCGCTCAGTTGGTTTGCTGCCTAACATACTCGTCTATCGATAATTGCTCATTCCTATTCTGGAAATATAAAAGGTCGTCGTGCTAGTACTTCTGACACTTTTGTTCCTTTTTTAGCACAATGCTTAGTTCGTATTCTGTATCCTTCTTAGATATTTGTGATGTTTGTTCATCGACAGGGTCTCATCCCTAGCGTTTCTCGATATGGGTCGAGTAAACGAGTCCTGCCCCTAGACGTCCTTGCTAGCCGTTACATAACGAAGACAGGGTTATTACATAATATGTGCCAAGTACTGCTATTTATATGGATGTTCGCTCACTCTTAGATAGTTTTCCCCGCATGTTTACATTCTGTTTATGGTTGATTACATGTCTTACCATGCCACTAGAGCTCGATCTTTGATTTTTCTTCAATGTAATTGCAAACTATAGTGAGTACGTTATCTTACAAACTGTCGGTTCTGGTTATTATTGATAGATAACAGTCACCACACCATGTCAGAGGCCCATGGGGGGTGTGATGAACTTTGACATCAGTGTCAGACGGCACTAACTCAGACGAGATCGATCAATTATAAACCGTGATAATATTGGTAATTAGATGTTCTATCTATCTAAAATTCAGGCTCGTGCTCCCCAATAAACATTGCACAAATGTAATACCTACTGGTTTCCTTAACCTGTTTCTTTCGTATTGTAATCTATTGGACATAATCCAAGAAATACCATCTTTCCTCGCGTCTGCATCACTGAGCAATCCGACAATGTTATCTACATCTGTAGGTATGATGCAATACGATGCAATATATACTTATTGGAGCAAAGTTATTATTAGTGAAAGTAACACCATTTACTATATTCCGCTTATCTCTGACTAGTCGAATTGTGCTGCGTTGCCAGCGTCTGCATTTGCTTTTCTGCCCATTTCGACTCCCTATCCCACTCCCGTTCCATTAGTATTCGATGTTCTAACTTGAAATATTTTAAAATTCCCGAACGTAAATTTACTTATAATAAGCCCTTGGTCTCCTTGGCAAAGTTCATCATCCGACTGCGAAGCTTGGCTTTTTCTGCGCAGAGCACATCTTTGTGTGAACTGTAAGTAGCTGATTTAGCATTGAGTCGGGGTGATTATAAGTCCATGATTCTCATAGTTACAGATTTCCCAGTTACGGAAAATGTTTGTCAAAGATCAAGATTGATGTCTCCGTACCGATTTTTTCTTATTATATCGCGAATTCTCAAAAATTGCCAAGTAATATCTCTAGCCCCGTCATACCCACCTAGCGTCTCGAACAAAGCGCCGGTCGCTTCCTTCCTCGAACAATGTACGGCATTGGGATCGACATTGGACCGTGTATCTAACAATCTACTGTTCCTCCCATTCATTCGCTAAGTTTGTTTACTGTTGAGCGTTAGGTAATGAGAATATGGTGGTTTTTGCGTTTTGATTGAAATAAGGCTAGATGATAGTGAATCGTAAGAAACATTGATGGTTACTTCTGTGTTTGTGTTAGCCGCTATATTTGCTTTATCTTTTTCTATTCGTTGTTGATTTTGTTCTTCCTTCGTTTTTTTTGTGTTTTCTGTCTTTATTTTTGTATTTTAGCTTATTTGTGTCCATACAGTACCTATCGTTCTCACTCGAATTAATTCATTGGATCACGAATGGTTAAAGTTGCAACAAATGTTGTAATTAATAAACATTGTTACAGAGGTGCTTTATAAAAAAACAGACCACAGAAATATTATTATGCGGTAAACATTCTGAAATCTCCTAGCAACTGCAAGCACCCACCGCTTATTAAAATCAATCGCTGGGAAGTTGAATGCAATTTAGCTGAGACAATTTTCTTGAAGAAAGCGTTCAGTAGGTGGATTTCTGTCAATTATTTGTTACATTACTACTTTACGAGCTATTTGTGATATTTTTACTATATCTATGTTTGGATTATAGAGATAAATGGAAATTTCCACAATTATTTCCAATATTCTTCATCTTATCGTTGTTTTAACCATGGTGCCATGAGATGGGCTGTTCCAGTTGTAACATTGTAGTCACCAAGCTGCCCAGGTTAACTTTCCCATTTCACAATATCAATCTTTCATAACTCGTCCAAAATTTCTACTACCGTTTCTTCTGTTAATTTTATGTCGCAGAAAAACGTGACCAAATCATCGACAAAGTTACATGTACAAATTATAAAGCCGGAAACATCAATTCGAATCAACCGTTCGACGGTTACAGCATCGCCGTGATGGATCACCACCTTACCGTTTACAACCTAGCTGACATTTCACAAAGAACCACCATGTTGACGAATGGTGGTACCACCATGTGAACACCGCAGAGCACCAGCGATGATACAAGGCGAGAATGGGAATCGCAAGCAGCTTTCACTGCTCCCATTGTTTTGTTTCATAATACAGTTACGTACAACTTTAATCTCCTATAGAAAGTTTGACAACAGATATTGATACGATCGTATTGCGAGTTACATTTTTGCGAGCTTTAGATTACCATGTTAAAAGGTTTTGTAAGTCACGATTAATAGGAATTGTAACTATCACGCCACGCGGTAACACAAACTGTAGCATAATCATAATAGAACGTAAATGGTTCATCGTTTCAAGTGCCATGTAGTTCTTGCGCTGGTTTCCTTCTCGACTTGTTACCCGAGATGTTATCGTCAATCTCTAATTTGTTACTTCGCACGATGTATTTTGTTTTTGCACAATCAATATCTGTATTAGAGCGGCAGCGTCTTGAATTTGATTGGATTGATTTTTCCTTTTGCTTATCTGATCTACTGTTTAACATGTTATTTAGCAATCGTTCGTATTATTATGAAATTCATCCATCGTGGGATCGTAGCGACCATTCAGCCAAGCCGACCAAGTCAGCTTACTGCACTTGCCTTCAGCACATCTTGACAAGTGTTTCCTAAGTGTGATTGATTTATATTCCTTTTTCTCTTGTTCCAGCCTAGGCCCGTTTGAAGTAGTGACGGGGGGCGAGATGGTGTCAAGACGCCGCATACTATCACGGTCGCGAGATGACCTGACGCAGGCCTTCGCGACCACACAGATGGAGGAGGAAGAGGACGTGTGGTACCAAAAGGATAAACTATATAAGGTGAGTTTAGTTTTAGGACTCGCGTACTTTTAGATAGAAATACAAATAAAAAGAAAATGAAATACGGAGCTCGATTCTGGTACGATCCGGGTACTAGTGACTGGTATAGCGAAGAAGGGCCCCAATTCTGATAGATATTGATCCAATTGACATATGAGACGATGATATCTATGTCATGATGACTGGATGATGTATGATGATGATGATATCATATACTCGTACTTTACAGACTTTTTCCAATGATGGTTTATATTTCAAGATAATAATTATGTTGTACATTATACTATCCTATACACACAGGCTGGCTCGGGGAGGAGAGCCGATTTTTGTCACGTTTAAGTTACAGTAGTATTTAGTCATTGTGATAAAGTTTATTTTTACATGTTTTACTCCTTTCATGACAAGGACAATAGCTAGCAAGCTAGATCTAACTTGCTCCAACACTTCTGAGCCCGAGATAAGAATTATGTAAAATCATGTATTCACAGCACGCTTACATTTGTTACGATGATGACATAATCGAAACTTGCATTTGCATAAAATTATGATATAATTTTGCTGCCGTGATAGATTTATATGAAATTGAAAAACTGCTTATAAAAAAAAAGTTTAGAGATAAGGTGTCGTGCATCGATCATTCGACCCACTGCAAGTTATACTGTGAGTTTATCACGGTCAGGGTCTTTCATATTTCTTTATGTTACTGACTCATCTTGCCTGAGGTTTTCTACGGTTCCAACGTTCTTCGACGATAATTAATCATGTTAAAAATTAGCCGCACGAGTAAATGTTGTATCTGTGTTGTTTGGGTCAGCCTATTCAACTCGTGTCTTTTCATAGTGACATGAAAAATAATACTGGTATAGTATTAACTTCGAAATATTGTTCTGTAGCTTGCAAGTTTCCTACTATTGAGCCGAGGCAAGCTCATAAGATGACAATCAAAGTAAGTACGTAAGTAAGTACTCAATCGGAATTAACTTTCTATACATCAATCACACACTAACGTTCATGGCTCGCTTCACACCACACCGTAATATTATGGTACCTACTCTACACCGTAATAATGGTAAACGACAGATCAGAGGAGAAACCATTTGGATCGTTCTGCGATAATTTGTCAAAGTGAAATCATGAACTTTCCACAAATTGTACATATGGGGAGGTAGTTTGTATGTAATCAGCTATACGGTATTAATGATACCTAATTTCATTTTCATTGTTCTGTTGAGAATATACAATACACACGGATGAAAGACAAAATATTAGGTTCTATCATGAAACAAAACTTACATGATCATTTAGCCAAACACACTATCCATTCTTGCTCAACACTAACAAATTGAAATTAATTAACTTAATTCTCCACTGTCTCCCATAGTTGTTCCGCGTGTATTACGTTTTCCTTTCCTTTGTCTATGTTTACGTTTTTGTAACAGTTTCCGACTGTTTATAGTTATTAAGGACGTGAGAACAGCCTATAAGAATGACGCCTGCCGCGATTCATTTGGCTTCGATGCGTTTGATAGCATCGCTGGTTTTAATTCCATTGACGATATGAAATCTATCTCTATTGTCTGTGTCTCAAATGGGACAGCAATGTTTAGTGATACTGACAAAAGAGTAGGTGTTGAATGGGGGTTCGATTGTAATAGTTCTCACTGTCTGTCGGCGACACCTCCGTTTGAAGTTTTTATAAAGCTTTCGCGGATATTATATCTGCGGTTGACAGTGAAAGCTTTCCATCAATGCTATGTTCAATCGGAACTATACCATTTGCAGCATCGTTTGACTGGGTTGTGGTTAGAAATCTATATTTCACTCATTTATTTGTATTGTCATTTTTTCTGATGAGTAGGAAGTGATGACCTTTGCCTGAATCTCTGTCGTCTAAGATGAATGCTGGAACGAATTGACAATTGTCACCAGACAAAGTTCGATGTAGGTTTCGGTTGTTACATCAGTCACGACATTATGTTAACATTTGAGAGTTAATGATGTAATGAAAGATGTAAACAAAGATTTGCTCGAGGTGCTGTGACTTGACCCCTTAATTTTAACAGAAATGCATCGTACACCACACCATGCTATTATCACATGGCAATGGTTACTAAATTTACGTAAAGCAAAAGTTACGTCTTCATAAACAGTGATTGTCTCTTCGTCAACCTTGACGAAGGTTTCAAGTCAACTCTCAATTATTTTACTAGGGGTTAATGGCGCGTAGCTCTGCCGCAAATATTTATGAATGAAGATTACTCTACCATCAACCACCAAGACGGCAATCTTAGAGCATCGAACCGGTCATTCTGACCTATTGAGCGTGATCGTGACCGATGAACAATAGACAAGCAACGCGAATTGACCGGAAAACATCTGGCCAGAAATTTGACCTTAGTTGTTTGCAATGTCAGTTGTAAGATCAAAGAAAGCGAAGGTTTGCCAGTAGAGAAAGGTTATTATTATATTGAAACTGAAAGGCCTAAGAAGAAGAAAGGGTATTGGGGTAGAATAGGAACAGGAAAGAGTTATCAACCTTAGTTTTTCAACAACGAATTCGATATTTATATCGATGATAGTATCGACATCGGCTTTATAAATATAGAAGTCAAATAGCATATTTAAAAGGAAGCATACTTTTATAGTACACGTCGAAGCGTACATAAAGAAAGCAATGACGTTGATAAAAATCTTTTAATCACCAGAATGTTCGTAGGTCATTTAATAGTTTGCGATTTAGGTGTCTAGACTAGTCTAGACACGTACTTACGTGGGAGCTAGGTTTGTTAATGTAGGTGGATGTTTCAGATCAAAAGGAAGCACTAATAGCATAACCATTCAATGCCTTTGAATTCGGTTACTTAGATGAATAATTGCTCCATATAATATGCAATGTTAACATAGTACCTTTGTTAGGTGCTCTGAATAAAACAAGAGATAATTCAGCTTTTGCAGTTCATTGACCCTGTTACGATAAAGGATCCTTGATGACCTTTGCAAAAGATACCAAGTCATTTTATAAACTAAAGGACTCTCAAGTTTCTTTCGCACAAAGGAAAATCATAATCGATAAAGGTGAGATAGCAAAAATCTTTGAGTGTCCTTTTGTTAAGTCCAGTTGATAATTCTCGGAATCTTGGACATGGTATTTTCATTCTTAGGGTCAGGGTTAAAATGTAGCGACAAGTGAACTTTCGTATGAAACTGTTTCACGATACCGTAATCTTTACTTGGTCATTGTCCGGGCCAACATTATTTAAAGAAATTTAAATATGCATGTCACTTTATTCGTATGAAAAAAACGTATTACAAATATTTCTGATGCTACATCAAAAATATAAAGATACTGCTGCAGGAACAACTACATAGTAGCAGATCTAAGATTATGTTAATCAGGCACGTGATGGATTATCCAATAAAATCATCTAAATATGATTTACCTAATTTAAAAACCTAGTCACGATTTGAACCGGCGCTGAACTTAGCGTTTCAGTTGAATATCAAGGCTTCGGAATACGTTCAGGATTAAGAAATAGCTTCTCAGATGTAGACCGAGGTCGTGCTTATTCCGTGAAAACGCTTATTTCTTTGCAGTTGCCGCAAGTGTTATTATCATTTTGGGCATGTTAATGTTTTTGCTTTGTTTTAGAATGTCTGTGTTATTGTATGCTCCTTGAAACTTAGTAAACAGTTATGTATCCATGCGCCAACATTAAATAAGGCCAAGATTGATGTTCATTTAAAAAGTTGATTGACTGAGTTGGTAGGTATGTGTATAGGAATCTGGAATCACAAATTCATTTCTAGCAGCGTATTGGTTTCTACAAGCTTTTTTTTTTACATCTTGTTCAAGACTTCTATCTTACTCTTTAGATGAGATTTATAAAGTTCAATTTTTACTTTAAAGGCGTGGTACTTCTTTTACGCCGCTCATATTATGTGTTCGTAAGGCAAGAAATAGACTACCATCATGCATATTGATCATAAAGTTAACCACGTTCTTATTCGACTGGTCACCGTTCACGCACTGAATGGCTCTGTCGCAACGCAACCCGACACCGGTTGGTCAACGGTCACTAGTTTGACAAGTCACCGATTTTGCGACAACATCATTGGCGTTATGAATACCTTCATACCTTGGCTCTTTGTTATTCACTTATTATTCTGTTGGTATCTATTAAATTTTGCCGATATTTTATTTCGGAGTCGTTTCATCATAATCAGTAATTCCTGTCAGTGCGTTCCCTCTGGGACTAAATCATTTTCTTAGATGGAGATAATCTCAACAACGCCATCCTCTCAACACGGGTTGGAAGATGACACATGCACTTTGTCGGTTTTACCACAAAAGGTTTAAACTACAGTTGAACAGATGTGTCTAAATAAATTTTCTCCACAAATCGACGTCTAACCCGCTCTTTCTAACTCAATAACAAATTCATAAGGAAAATAATTAGGAATACCAGGATTGAGTAAAAAAACGATTTTGATAGACGTCGATTTTGTCGAACGAAATTTTAGAAACATCTGTTTAACACTGGTCTTAAACATACCTACGTACTCTTGGACATTTTCATGACGATTTACTACGTTTATTTGTAAATATTATTATGAATTATGTTATTTCAACTGTCTGCAATTTATTGTCTTAGTTTGCGTCATTTCCTACAAGGTTTTTCTATGCACATCGTTACGTTTAAGCCTTCGGTTGATTTTGAATGTTTCACTTTCTGATTCACGCAACAAAAGTATAATAATGAGTGTTTGACAGAAATAGTTGAAGACAGTTTAATTGAGACACCTTCTCGTAACGTCACGGTTTCTGTCTGGGTGACGAGAACGCGGGACTTCTCAGAATATTACGAAAGTGAAAACATTATGAAAGTAAATTCTGATAAAAAAAATCCTTGTAATATAAACGTGTTCAGCTTCCATAGATTTTTGCATCTATTGAAACCGAGTAAAGTAAATCGATATTAAATGTATATGGAAAACACTTGCATGGGTTGCATTTCTAAGCTGAACAATGTAAAAAAGTAGTCAATCAAATTGTCAATACATTCAGCACTTGACCCACAAATTCAAAAGTTCAGTCTCCATTGTATTTGTAACAACACATTGTACTGATATCATTGCATCCGAAACTACAGTTATTATAATGATTATATTCATCAATAATGATTTCGATACACCTCTATTTCTCAAATCAATCAAACTGTTTAAAAAGATCATCATTACCACTGAGTGAGACTCACCGACATTTTAACTTAGTAATTTAAAGACTAGTGGCAGAGTCACGGGTCAATATTTGACATTTACATATCTAAGAAATGATGTAACACCAGACTTTGCGAAGCCGCGAAGTTTACGAAACACTGAAGTTGTCACTGACGTAGGTAATGGATGAGATTTAGTTGCGTGCCATATAATAACGCAGTAGAAAAGGTCATCAGTAACGTTGTACCGTAATTGAAGATTATCAAGTGGTGTCTTCTGATGATAATGACATCATTAATGATGATGTTGCTGTGAGAAATGACGCTACAGATTGTTGACATATTTTGAAGGAAATGATGATGAAGAAGTAAAATTAAGGTGTGAAATAAGAACAAAGGGAATGAAGCTATTTGTACTAACGACCTTAAATGGGGCAACAGACGGTATTCGTAATGTCCTTGCATGGACAGACACTGGGCAGACAGCCGCTCCCCACATCCGCTTGCCAATTATAAAACAATCATAAGGGAAGGGTATTTTTTGAAATTCTCACTATGAAATAGAAGGAATAATAAGTTGTTCTGGAAAATACATACAATTTAAAACGCAGTCCTAATTTTGATATACATGCATGACTGGTTCCATTACTCAACGAATATCGAGTATCGACCCTTGAATGATTTGCATCTTTAAATACTGCAAGACAGATAAACTCTTATGTCTTATTATTCTGTTTATTTTTGGGACCTCCTAATCAACATTATTCATTTTGGAAAAGACGTGTATCACTTTATATCTAATAGTGCACAGAACTGAAGATTTAATGGCCGACAATCCCATGCCAAATATGCAACGACCGTTGAGTTCATTCAATTTAAGATAAGCAACCAATTGACATTTAGCATCACCTTCGACCTCTCCATAAGATCACCATTGAAGTATCGGAGATCTGTGATTGCAATTAACTTTATTCCAAAATCGTGGAGCTCGTAATAACAATGATACTTAGCTAAATACGTATTGATTTTCCATGACTCTACAATCTGATCGTGTTCATACATTTTACGTGTCATTTTGCCCTTCACCTTTTGTAGTAATTAGACGATCTCAAAATGCAGTTGTTGGTATATCGATAATGCTTTTAGCATTTCCTTATCTGTTTACATCGTGATTATCGCAGTTAGCGGCATTCCGTGTCTACGTCGATTCCAGTTTCACTTTTTAGCGTCTGTTCCGTTCGAGTGAAAGTCTTCGATTTAAACTACAAAATCTTCCATTCATCTCGCTCGTGCCATACAGTCATAAAAACCTGTTGCAAATATGAATTCTTCTTTTTAATAATCAGTTTCACTCGACTCACTTCAGAAGCTTTGCGCTTAATTAGGACCTCCATTAAAAGTTATCTTGTGCGACATTTGGGACGCGATTGACTTTACGACTGCAGAGCAGATTATATTTTAAAGTGCTTTGTTTCTCTTATTGCTTAAATAAATTGTTTATAAATATTTCATATCAATTATTACAGATATAAAAAATATGGTAATTCTAATACATCACAATTCATAATGTTGAGTGATCAACGAAATCATTACAAAAACAATGTTGGTTAATTTGTTTTTATTGCAAGTGGTTTTTGCCAGTTTATCTTTTGCATTGATCTATTATTGCACTCGGAACGTCCTTGCTTCGCAGTCTATGTGTCCGTATATACGGTCAGCTGGGAGCAGCCGAGGCGAACGGGTGAGCAGGAAGAGAACAACTTTCATTTTCACACACCTGTCCTGTCCCGCAGCTTTTATACTGGCAATTTTATCTTTACTTAATTTCCAACTCTGTTGCTTGCCCTTTAAGATCGATATTATTAAGCGGTCGATACTGCACTACCACGATTGTCATTGCATTTACGGACTACGGGGTTTTCTAGTTAATTATATTGAGATGCGGCTTCCCGTATACGGCTCATAAATGTGTGTCTACGATCGAAACTGTATCACTTTTTTTCTTGTTCCAAGCTTGTAGCCTGCCTATGTTTCCAACTGTTATTATTTCATTTAATAGTTATGATTTTTGGCCTTGCATTAATTCACCTTGTCGGAATATTAAGTAAAAATTACATGGTTTGTTTGCAAGACGCAAATTTTACGTAACATTCATGCTTTCTCTCACGACTATGCGTGTGCATAATGCGTGCAAACTGATTTTCACACGATGCGAGAGGACGATTTTCATCTAAAGCACAAGTTGTGTCTTCAATTTCTGTAAACGAGAATATTTGTGTGCATGTATTATTACATATTCATAATATTATACGTCTATGAAAATGTTCATAATTATGCGTTTGAGGTAAGGAAACGAACTGTTTGCGATTTAAAATGTTGAAATGATTTTTGCGAGTTGTGTAATTGCATTGATTTGATCAAAATATTACGATTTTTTTACATATTTTAGTCAACTAAAGATATACATCATATTATATCAAAGGTTTTTTAATAATGTATTCTACGTGAATAGATAATACACACTTACTATCATACCTGTGTGCTGTGTACATAAAAGTAAATAATTTGTACAAAAACTTGGTGATGTATTCAATTGACTGATCGCATACATACTTTTTTGCATTTGCATGCCAATAAGTTGATTATATTTTTTTCGAGATCCTCAGTGTTTATCAATATTTTTTATCAAACTAAAGCACTCTGTCTAGAATGTATGACAGTTTCGGATAGTCATAACATTTTAAACATCATAAGTATAGTAGATGGATTATTTCTTGAAATTTTTTGAAGTAATCTATGGCTGATCACAAAGTTTACTAATCTAACAGTACATTGCACACTGCATTGAGCTAAGACTTTGAACTATCACATTAAGCTGCTCCACATAAGGTCAAATACCTGATGTCACCGCAGTACGATACCTCGCCTCTTTTGTACCTTCGATATAATTGTTCTTGGTAACCAACGGAGCTATTCGAAACATTCTTTTTTCAATAGAAACCATCCATCACGAACCTCATTGACTCATTTGTTAGAGTTGACACGTGACAATGTCCGAGAGACTACATGCCTTTTTACCACTATACTCATGCTGCCCACAAATTGATACGACACCTCTATTTTTTCGAAGACAAGGGTTATGTTGCTTTTTTAAATGAACAGCTGAATGAAAGTGCATTTGTTTTTTATAGGCTTAACACCTGTAAACGTCTAACGTTGCGATCTTTGAATGGGCACGTCTTCTTAAACGAAGAGTGATGTCATCGTACTGGTGCTAGAGGGACGGTTGTGGAACAGAGAGAGTTTATTATAGAACACGTGTTAAAAGCTGGTGATGCAAGTGACACGAACTCGCACCCTCACACTTTGGTGCTGAGATATCGCACTTGCTGGATAACTTAAAGAGACTCATTATCCGCATAACAAAGTCTGCAATAACGGTGGGAAGTTGCAATCTAATTCAACACTTTAATCAAATTTTTTTTTAAATACTTTTTATATAATTGTTTGTTCTCGATGTTTTCTTAAAGGAGTTTGTAATTACATAATCAAAGTCAAAGTCAAAGCATTTATTGTAAATAGGCAATTAAATCGCACTTTTACAAGTCAAACAGCTAATTCTCGTAAACAAAGAGAATCATAAAAACATAAAGGTTGATACATCAAATTAAGCAGTAATTGATTATGGTTTGAGTTTAAAAAAAAAG
This sequence comes from Hylaea fasciaria, assembly GCA_905147375.1. Taxonomy (NCBI): domain Eukaryota; kingdom Metazoa; phylum Arthropoda; class Insecta; order Lepidoptera; family Geometridae; genus Hylaea; species Hylaea fasciaria. The sequence goes on along the minus strand of LR990193.1, from coordinate 10,752,753 downwards.
GATGTTTCCTTTTCAAGCACTGTACCAAGATTCTGGACAGGAAAAGGAAACTCCGTTGACTCTACCAGTGCTTCGTAATACGCCCGTTAGAGAAAACAGCACCAAGAAACTCTACGGGGATGTCATTTTTTTACTTATTATCATCCTTATATTATATAATATATACTTATTATAATCCACTAGAATACTTTTAAATAACTTTTTATAATAAGGTATAGTGAAAACCTAAGTTTCATTAAGTTCAAACTTTTATTGAGATTTTATGAAAATCGCCTCAGTGGTTTAGTATAATTAAAGTGATTGGGTAAAAGATCCCATAGTTTAAAGACTCAATCGAAGAACTTATGGTTATTTATTTTCAAAACGTGACTCGCTTCTCACTTTTTGTCAAAGGTCAGTCTTAACATTGCTAAATAACTGACTAGACTAAGTTACCTGATATTTATTTAGTTGAGTAATGCTAAAATTATAATATGACAATTTACAAAAGCAATGAGAAGCGTTACTTTGATATATAAGGGATATTATATAAGGGGTATATTATTCAAGATTTACCTACCTGTCTCGGAGATGAATTTGTATGGGTAGACATAAAATTATTTTTATAATAATGTAATGTAAATTCAGTGAAATTATTTATTTATTTCAATAACTATTTATCTTCAAATGTTATGAAAGCGAAAGAAACCTTACCATGCTATGGCTAACCTTTTCCTTTATTCCTAACTTTGCCTAAATTTACTTTTGTAAGTGTTTTCGAATATAATTTTAGTCTAGCCCGGTTGGCTCGACTAAAACTAAACCACTATTTTTTCACTAGCTTTAATCTTAAAGGCTATTTAAATAGCTATACTTCAAGTGATGTTATACCACATTTTCAGTTAAAGTAGACGTCAGTTGGTATCAAATTAACCAGTTTTTGCGGCTATATTTAATAACATTTGCATTGAGTATAATAAATTGTATTAGCCTACGTAAAACGGATCAAGATATTATCTACAACCTTATTACTATGACCTAGGTACACCTACTGGTGAAGTGAGCTACAAGAATGTAGATCAAACGATCACTTGAACTGCTATTAAGTACTCTGTGGCATAACGATAAAGCCCATGCCACACAGAATCGACGGAAGCCTCTAGGTAAGACAATATCGCAGGCGATTTTGGGCATAAAACAAAATATGACGCAGCGCGTTTTATCCATCGATTATAATTATCGCGTCTATCGCCCGAAATTAATATTGCATCGTCTAATCGTTTAATTGATTAAAATCGATCTGGGATTGCTGCCTATCGTTCGATCGATCTACAACCTGCGTGCCTTCATAAACCAATCCACGGATCGGTTATTGGCACGTTTGACCCTAAAATGGATTATGATATCAATCCCAGATAGCAAAATTTGGATTAGGATTGATTATTGATTTCGGCCGTATGTGGAAGCGGGCTAAAAACTACTCAAATTAGAGTCTTCGCTTTCTAAAAGCTAGAGTTCCTACGGGAAAGTTTGAATTATGCAGGAAACCGCAAGACACAGCTAGTCTTATTTATACAAAGACAGTTGTCAAGAAGCTGAGACGTCGTTTGCCATTCACCACTCCGAACTTGTATTGCAAACCAAAGGTCATCAAGAGATGATCAAGGTTGCTCTACTTTGCTACCGTATTGAAGTCAAGCAATGCAGGAATGCAGTTATCTTCAATTCAGATAAGGAAGGTTTTAGTAGGATTAAAAAGTTGACTGAGGTCACAAGGATCACGATTCTTATGTAGTGCATTGGTTGGACATTGAATGGGACGTTTTAGGAATGGGGCATTCTGTAAATAAGACGTTTTACGAATAGGACGTTTTAGTGACGAGGGATCGCTTCAATGGTTTTTTTTATGAAACCCAAAAAAAAGTAAAACCAAAACCTAAAATTGAAAGTTACCCAACGTAAGAAACCGGATAAAGGGCAAGATTTATTATCCATATTATTAATGGAACGAGATTATTCAAAAGATTCTCTTCCAAAGTTATTTTTACTCTCAAAATATATTTTAAATATAAGCTTCAAAATATTTAAGGGAATTAGTAATGGTCAATGTTACTTTTTAAACGAATGTGACAGCAGCAACAAAGTGAAATGATAGATGAAAGTTTTATACTTATACTGGAAAATATAGTGTAGTGAATATATCGACCAATTTAATTTATCGATAAAAGTTATTCCGTTTGACACGGGAAAGTTTTTTTTTTTTTTTTGTTTTTAAAACATAGTCCCACACTAGGATTGCTCCTGTATCGTGGGTACCGCTTACAGACATATAATTTCACATACACATCACACCCAGACCAGAAACACATATTTGTGGATCGCACAAATATTTGTCCCAGGCGGGAATCTAACCCGCAACCCCTAGCGCAGCAGTTCGATTGCTCAGCCACTACGCTAAACGAGTCATCAAGTTAATTCTTCTTTAGTCATAAACAGTCAACAGATGTCACTGCGGGCGACCGGTGTTATTTTTTATGTACAATATCTGCGATGGAATATAATATTTTACATGGGTAACTATATTTTTAGGTATGAAATAATCAATTCAATTAACTAATAATCAAATAACATTATAAATATTGGGACCAGTCTATCCAAGAATGCCGACAGCGGAAACATGACCCTGCAAGGCCGCGATACTGTTACTTACGTATGTAGATGTCTATCTTGGTGCACTATGTATAATGTGCTTTATTAATATAACATAGAGTTTATATTCCACTCACGAGAATGCAGGTATTTTGTACTACAAAGGTGTAGTATGCGGAATTATTTTTAAGCAATTGGTCTACTTTGAAAGGTCTTTAAGTTGACTAATAGGCAAAGCATATTTTTATTGTGCCACTTTAATGCCGTTTTAATTTTAATGGTTTATTTTGAACTAATCTACAAATACTAATAAGATTTGTAAAAAGTGTAACATACACAGATACATACATAGATTTTTTGAGTTATCCTGCTATTAACAAAAATCTGAATATTATCTACCCAACATTTTATTTTTAAATTTTTAGTTTCTTTTGTTTTTACATATCACTAAGGGAAAATAGAAACTTAGAATCGTATTTTCCCTAGCTAGTTAAGATACAGCGAGCACTTTTTTCTTTCGAAAAAATAGCTATCCCGCAATGCAACCAGATTTTATGCACGTAATCTAGGTAATTGCATTACCGCAAATCGATTCTTGCAAACAGATACGGCTGCGCAGGTGACGTAATCGATTCGAAAAACTGCCACTAAAGGTTAGCTAACCTGTACCAAAGACTATATTTAGAAATACCTGCCCATTTCGAATTTCAAAGCCTTAATGACGCTCTTTTACAGTCAATGTCAAATTCAATTCTCATTACCAAAGAGGCTTCTAAACTATTAAAGGTTCTAAAGTTACAAGAGAACTTGTCTCTCTCTTTCACGCAAGAGAGCCTTATTAGTACACTTTTATATAGTTTTGTGCGTGCTTTTCGGGACATGTATGTATAGTTCTAAACATTATGAAAGTGAACACAGTACTATAATACCCAACCCTTTATGGCACAAACGAAAATGCTACAAAATTTGGAGGTCGTTACTTATTCAGTTACTTATAAATGTTTTAGGTGTCCACATAATATTGACCTGTCGTTTGACATAATTTAATTTACTAAGCGAACATAAACTATTTTGCTTTAGTGTCTGTTACAATCGTTCATACAGTTCAGTATTGAATCCGTACCTACTACTACTCTATGAGTAACTATTCGAATGTTCATGTTCAATCGTAATATCGATAAAAAAAAATTAACAGTACACTTGGCTACCAGTGTCATACTTCCTTGCGTCTTACTTGATGACTTACTCTATTTCAATTTTCAACGATAACCACATTCCTCATGCGCGCCTACAAATTAATTTCGGTGTTAAGGAAACATGTTTTCTAACGATTAAATTTAAAAAATGCAGCACTTAATGTGAAGTATGAATGCTTTTGTAGTTTCCAGTTCGACCTTCGCTGTGCAATCGAATCTGCTTCGTATACGGTCGACGTATTCATATAATGTATGTCTGTAATACAGTTATGCGATCAATTGCTTAACAATTCGTGATACCGGATCGATGTTTAGATTGTTTATGCTTTTCATCATCCAATTTGGATTTTAGTATGAAGGCGCAGTGAAAAAAATGAAGGCATACTTTAGTCCAATTCTATGGAACTTAGTATTTTGTAATGGATCCAGCCAATATGGATTGGGGATTTTACAACTGCGATCACCAACACTAACCTCTCAGTTGTAAAATAACAACCCGCAGGGTCAACGTAACATGATGGAAACTTCGAGGTTTGTCAAAATGATATTTTGATATTAATCTGTGCGCGTATTAGATCCGTTTTTGTCTCGTAAGTATATCTTATGTGTAGGTGGGGCAGGTTATATCATTTTAATTTGATCTGTAGGCGATTCTTCCCCCTCCAAGTTGTCTGGAAAAGGCCTAGGTACTGGTGTAGTGATGACAATATTTAATTTAGGGCCAATCAATATCCCATTTCCATATGATTCCCTATTTTTCGTATAAAACTGGAACAATTTTTACGCATACAATAATAATCAAAATCAAAACTTCCCAACTCAATCTTCGCTCCACTGCTCATTCAGACGTACTTTCCTCAGGCGCAATGATAATGCTGTTTTATAATTCCTTTAAATCTGCCTTCAAAGGTACCCACTTGCGAGATATCTTGAAAACGCTTTCAATGCAATAAAACAAGAAACCAGATACTGTTCCAAAGTGCTCTAATGAAAGGGCCAGTATTCACTTTGACCAATTTTGTTTATTGTCACATTAGTGTCCGAATCTGCAGTTAAATCTTTATCGACCCTCGCCACGCCCCAAAGAAGTATAAGACTGGTTTGCAGGTAGATTTTGATTGAAAAAATATCAAATAGTATATCAGTGCTTGTCTTGTATGACTTTAGCTGTAAAAGTCAATATTCTCTGCTGCTTTCTCGTAAATAACTTTTTTAGAGATGCGCCATCTAACATAGTGGTAAGCCATCCAGTAACCCTATAATATTACTATCAATGTCAGTCTTCCAACATACAAAATATAACTCAACATATAAAGTACTGAAACAAAACTCGTTTCAGTACTTTTCGAATATTTTTCTACTTATCTTAGCAAACAGAAACAACAAGGTTCGTGATAACGAGATGCAGACAGTAGGTGGTAGGTGGTAAAAATGTGGACGGCGTCCGAGACATAAATCGAGTAAGGCGACCGAGGTGTGGTGGTCAACCTTGGTCTCTGGTAACTTGTCTCGTAATGAAAACTTACATATTTGTGCCGAGAAATAGATGCAGCTTTACAAGCTTACTATGTTAGAAATATTCCCTATGTACTTAAAGTAGACAATAATCTGGGGGCACGGCAGTGCCCCCGCCAAGTCGAGCAAAACAAAAGGCACGGCCGTACTATCCTTTTCTCGAAGCGATTCGGGCCATTTTCGACCCTCTGTAACTTCGTTATGGATAAAACTAGAAGCCTAAATATTTAGTGACCAAGAGGGCGTCACGTCTACAGATAATCATCCAAATTACATCAAATTTGAACCAGTAGTTTAAGAATTATTGCAAGTCAAAGTTCCTTAATTTTGCTGCCCACTGACTGACTGACTGACTGACTGACTGACTGACTGACTGACTCACCGATCATCAAAATTCTAAGGTACTTCTAGCCGTCCCACAAGTTTCAAATTTTGAATATAGCTATTGTTTAGCATATAAACCATGGAAAAATTCTGACATTCCATAATTTTCATCCCATTTTCTAGATATATAATCTGCATAAATAACTTTGTATTCCCATATACATCCCATTACATTGTATGTGATTACAAAGTTATTTTTACAGTTTTTTATTGAACTTCATTGAAATTGAATGAAATGGGTAACAGGGGTTAAAAATGAGAAATGGCTTCGAGAAATTTGACAGTTGAGCGCTTTTTAAAAACTTCCACGATAGGTACACCTACCGCAGATAGAGAGATACAAATCCCTATACTATACGGGTTGTTGTATATACCTACCTACACTTTTATAGGTCGAACAAATTCGTTACCTAGGTACATGAAAATAGGTACCTAGGTATGTACCTTATACCTAATATGCATCTGTGGAGAAGCAAAGACACTCGTTCATGATAATCTATGAGCATGACCTATGTCGCAAGGGGCCCCGGCCGCGCAGGCGCGGGGCGCGCGTTGATACGTGTTTCGCAAAAAAACGAAATAAAGAAAGAAAACCTACAAAAAGAAATGAGATCCCATCAAAAACATTACATGTACAAAAATGCACAAGTCTCGCAACGCAGTTTATCTGCCGTAAAAAGTTGTGAGATCGAATGTAAACCAAGTCGGTTAATTTCAATACCTACCTATACCTATCTATGGGAGCAGTTATATCTTTATTTCTTTAGTAAATAGAGTGTCTTGGCTATTGTACACGGCAGCATAATCTACTAGGCAATCTAAATATAGTCTTCCGTATAGGTGTACTTTCAAACAAATACAAGCACAAAGTGCTTAACATAGATTTATGTTGCCGTGTGCAATTGCCAAGTCACTTTATTTACTAAAGAAATAAAGATATAACTGCTCCCATAGATAGGTATAGGTAGGTATTGAAATTAACCGACTTGGTTTACATTCGATCTCACAACTTTTTACGGCAGATAAACTGCGTTGCGAGACTTGTGCATTTTTGTACATGTAATGTTTTTGATGGGATCGCATTTTCGTTTTGCTTCATTTTGATCAGAAACGAAATACAAATAAACAAATATGAATTGTATTAATTTTATATCTGTATAAACATATTTATACATTAGCGAAATTCAATATAAAATAAAACTGTTCAAACATTCATTTAATATAATATATGAATAATTGGACCATAGCGAATCTGTGCCAGAACCATAATTCATAATCATATATTTTGGCACCAGTTTACAAGGTTTCATCCAAATATTTCATCTATTTGCTCAGACGTTTTATATTCTCATGGCAATTATACATACGAGTATATACACCATTTGCAACAAAATGATTGGTTCTCTGCAAAAATAGCACATCATCCTACCCTACTCAGGCTATGAATTGAAACTGTGTCTTGAAATTGGTCATAGGTACATCTCCGATGACCAAGCACTACTCTAACCGACTGTCAAGTAAGCTATGCATAGCATGACAGACTTGTCCAATGCATTTGCGAATAAATGCAAGACAGGCCTTAACGAGCCTCATTCAGTACAAATAAAAAAATAACACAAACAGACCGATCAACAATGTGAGCTAGATTATGGCAAAGATCATGCTATGAATTGGACATTGGCAAAAGTTATAGGGTTGTACTGCTGAAGGCTTGAAGTCTTGAAATTCCTTCTTGGTCTTGGTTTGTTTTTGTTTTGGTTATTTTCGTGTTCATTGCACTTTTGGACAACTTGTAACGTTTAAGCTAATTTAAGACTGAACAGAACTTTAATTTGCTATCAATGTCTCTTCCTTGATGAATAACAAATACGGAGTATTTTTGGAGTACCTACGTGAAACTAAGTTCAAATTCACTTGGCACTGGAAATTGTTTTAAAGTTCCAGAAGTTTTGCAGGATATCACCCATATAACAATAGTAGGATATGGCAGGATTTGGTTAATTAATGTTGATAACTAGCGTACAAACGCTCATTATATTTAACGTCGATATAATATGTAGACAGTAAAGCCCCAAAAAAGGCCATTTTCCTCACGATGTTTTCCTTCGCCGAAAAGCGAGTGATAATTACGTACACATATGTTTAACAAGAAACATGAGAAATTTTGATAAATTGAACCCAAAGCAAAAAGGTACATATTTTTAGTTGAGTCTGCGTGTTACATTCGCTGAAGCGGTCTCATTTTCAGTCTTGGTGTCGCACCACTAGCCACATTCATCAGGAGTTATGCACATCGCACAGAATGACCACGGTGACTATGACATATTCTGATTAGACTATGCACAGATAGGCTAATGAAGTGAAAGCTATATTTCATAATATGTTACGGTGATACATAATTGCACAAGTCCTTTGAGTGCATTAGAATATGGACTTAGACGAATATGACCTGCGGCGTTACTTAACGTTATATAATTATAGTTGTTAACTCCATACTTTAAATGATGGGATTGTGATTTTCAGTTCGTTGTTCTTTGAACATAACTTTTGTGAATTCCTAATTGAACATTCTTCTACTTTATTTCAGTTAATTTGAGATCTTATGTTTTACTATTTTTAAAGTCAATAAGAAATATTATTATATTAATTAGATGAATAAATAATTAGCAGACGACGTTAGACGTTAGTAGTAGATTTTCTTAGTAAATTACGATACGTTGAGTGCTATGAATAAATGAACACTCAAATTACAACACAAATATAATTGGTAGAAATGAAATGAAAACAAATTACACGCAACATTCCGGTAAATTCAGACCATAAAATGAAATCGAAAGTCAATAAACAATTCACGCACTCATAGAGATGAGCCAAACAAAATTGCTACGAATAACAGTAATTTATCGTTAAAAATAAAATCGAAAGTTTATTCACTATCGTTTGGATAAACCGGAAATAAGAATAAAACTATACGGAATAAAACGCAGTTACATAACTGAGACTATAGAATAGGCAAAACGGTGGGTTATTTTATTTTGTTTCGCTAATTGTTAGGGCTGCCTCTATAAAATAAAAGCCTGCAATGTGTTGTAATCGTTTTCGAGTCAACGTGTTAACCATTTTTAGGTCTTTAAATAAATTTTAGATGTAGTTTGAAGGGTCTTGATAAGGAAGTGGTTGAAACAATATGATAAGCTTTCTAGATTGTGTGTGATGAAACATGAACTCCGGAATATCGAGAAAAGTTGTCAAAAAACATAAAAATAATATTATTACAGTTCACTTCCTTATTTTACTTCTCTATCACACAATCACATAATCATGCTAGAATATTTTGTTTATTTTTTATCCACACTTAGTAACACTAATGGTTATCTTGTTAAAACAAATACTCATTTTTTTTGTGAAAAGTATTCCAAGTAACTTTATTGCCTTTACGCAGACATGTATACATTTTCACGTGTATTCCTTACATTGTATTTGAATTTTCTTCACAGACTTTTTCATTTACAATCTTAACTACTACTAACCACAGTTCCAAAGTCAAAAAGTGGCATCCCTAGGCTCGTAAAGTTTCCAAACTTTTTACCCAAAGTAACGGTTCGGTAAGAACAAGCTTTTTAACGGCAAAACTAGCAGTTTGCATAGTTGCGTGCAAAAACAGCTGTTTACACGGACATGCTTGCTCAAATCGTTGGTTCATAATACTGTTTGAAAAGATGCCAATGTCCTTGGAATTGTGAGTTAAATTCGGATATAAAAATTGTATTTTCATAGCTGTTGCTCTTGTCTCTATATTCACACATTTATGAGCAGCCTATCAATATTTTTAATTCATCATCAGATGCGTACGTATTCATACAAGTCAAGTGCCCGCACACACTGGAAGTGACGTTACTAGAGCATGACAGTTTCGCTGCGTATACGCAGGGTCCGATGTCGTCTGTTGCGTCAATGTTGCCAGTTGCCACACGAGGATTAATATCTAAACTTTAGTAAGCTGTTACAAAATTTACGCTGTGACAAGGTCATGTTATGGAGTACGATTTTTAATGCTGAAATGTGAATGAAAAAACATGATTTCTACAAGAATGCTGAAATTTAGTTGTTAAAAATAATAAAAGCAACGGAGTTACAAATTTAATAACCTTTTTTTATCAGTAACCAATTAGTACCGGTATACAAAACGATTCTTCTTTTTCTAATGATGTCGACCTTAATTTTATTGGCGAAATGATCTGTTGAAAACTAACTAACCCCTATATTCATGCCCAACAATGCAATAGTCTTGTAACCGAAAACCCTAGCAAAACTATGACTAAGATCCCTCTTGACAATGAAATCACTCGAACACGAGACTGACAGTTACCTTCTTCCAACAGGAACACATACAGGAGGTCCTGGACAAGTGGACGCAGATCGACGACGAGATCTGGGCGAAGGTCATAGTCTTCGAGAGGAACCGACGCGTCGCGAAGGCGTACGCTCGGGCCCCCGTGCTGACCATCAACGGATCCGACGATGGCTTCGACGGCATGAGGTAAGTGTTCATGACAAAAAGTATCGAGGGTTGAGTTATAAAACCCATTAAGTGCAAAATTTTGTATTTTTACTTTAAAAGCCTACGGTAACCAAAATTATTCGCTTTTTTAGTCGTGTAAGTAAGTCAATTTAACAACTTGTCAACTTATCGGGTTTCATCAGTCAACCCTCGGTATGCGAATTAGCTATCCACACCGGAGGACCAGTTTTGTTGAATACTATAAATTTTGCTAAATATTTGACAGGTACATATTATAATATATAAAGTAATAGCACGAAGAAAAACTGAGACCACAATCGATCATAAACACAGATTACTTTTGCGTCAGTAAATAGAATAAAATAAGAGCTCAACTGTAAGACTTACACAATTACTTCTGCAATAAAACCTAAAGCAATATCAAAAGCATTTTATAAACTTAAATGCCTATAAATAATACACAGATTTAATTAGAATTCAACACAGCAGCAACTGTAATCTGTGTGTACGCCTTGCAAAATGGAGTACATTGCCAAATGCCTGCATTTGATTAACTGTGGCTCGTTATATCTATACCTACTAAGCATACTTAAGCCTATTGAACACGTGCCACTTTCGACTCATTCATTTAGAAGACAGATTAATTTGTTATTATACAATTATTTAGTTCAACGCAGAATAGAAGCAACTTCGACAAAGCAGCTACCTAAATCGACGGACTTAGTGCAGAATTGAAAAAGTTAATTTACATCAGAAAACGTCTCATCCCTCAACGTGTTAGCTAGTGACTCCTTGCTAATGTCAAAAGAATGTTTGACCTCTAGGTAATAATAAATATTGGGCTCTGTAGTAAAAGTGTCGACAATTAGTGAAAAAGATCATTATTTCATAAAAGTAGTGTTTACATCAGCTTAGGTTTCATTGACTCTACTATAAAATACTTGTGGCCGATAGAAGTACACTTTTTCGCATAATAATTTTAATGTTGATTTAATTAGCAGAGCCAAAAAATTTAACAAACTTCACGTCAAATTTTACTAAAATAGTTTTGCTTTGCGTTGGTCCTGGTTTGCTTCAGTTTAGTTTGCATTGGCCTCGTTGCTCATTATTGAGTGCTGGCAATAATTCATTTGTTTTAATCATTCGTCTCTCAAGAGGTTAAGTTACGTTTAATTCTTTCATTTAGTTTGTCTTGCATAAATAACACTTGATTTCGTTCTAAGACCGTTCTTTAAAAGTTTAGTTGTAAAGGTGTTTTGTTGTTTTGTTTTGTTCAAGTAAATATTTTTGTATAAGTGTTTGGTGCTTTACTAATCAGAATAGTACTACTGTCGCTTGTATAATTTATTATAATAAACAAATATGTATGTAGCATTCTTTCAAGCATTTATTTTATTTGCCGCTCGATCTTTCTCTCTGCACCCTTGGTATATATCTACCTTTGGGGTGATGACTGAATATAATTTCTCAACGTCACCAGTACCTAATTATGTAATTCACGACCGAGTTACCTGTACTCTGTGCCTGGTCACGTTGTCGTGATACATTTCGCTTATCGGTAGAAGTGAAACGCGCTTTAATTATTCTAACGCGGCCTTTATCTTTATTAATATTTAATTGTCTTGCATTCTTACGCTTTGTTTCGACAAAACTGTTAGCGTTATTTCCTAATCTTTCAATTGTATCTTTCTTTGTCTATTTATTAATAGATATTAACATAATGTACAACTGCAAAACGATCCAGTTTAAAATTAGATTTAGAACCAAATTATACTGATTTTTTTTAACATACCTACTTAGATGTGCATGTGAAATTATATGTCTGTAAGCGGTACCCACGATACAGGAGCAATCCTAGTGTGGGGCAACGTTTTAAAAAAAAAAAAAAAAAAATTGTTTTCGTCTCATGCCAAATGCTATCATTGTGGACTATTTTCAAATGTCCCAGGACTCAATAAAAACGTGTATACCTTTAAAACTATACACTATATGTTTCATACGAAACCAAAAATCTGTTCAAACAACAAAATTGTACCTCTTATAGCATGCTTATGAATTGAAACTTTAGCCTATGAGATATCAAAGTAACTGGCAACAAAGGCCCAGAAGCACCGAAGCGTGGACCCGGCAAGGTTACTACAGTTTCACCGGTTCTAAAATCGAATATAATGCTCATATACCTACCTAGAATTTAGCAAACAAGTGTGATAGTGAAAGTATGGGCGCCGTCAAACTTCGAAGAAGGTGTCCTACGTGAACAATCGGTAGCGCGAAGAGATGAAAAAACGTAGCGTTGAGTTTTTGTTATGAAACGCTAAACGTGTCTCTGATTGTGCAACTACAATTATTATAATAACTAAATGGTTCACACTTGTGTACTGCTAGAAAAATATATACAGGAATATAATATTAAACATTCTCTTTTTATATATGCATGTATATGGTAAAATAGTCGGTACTTATAGTTTAGTAGAGAGCTATCGGGAAACGCTATAGGAACCGTTAGTTAATTACAGACTGGAAAATGCGTTTCCTCTTAAACATGTTTTCTACCGCATTGAAACGCTTAAAGATTTTTTTTCAATTAAATTTCTCGTGTCGCCTGCCTTCGGCGTTTTCCACGGGAACCGTTATTAAAGTTACCGTCGTTTCAGAATTATCTACTGGCACCTTCCGCTCCCACTCTCATTCTAACACCCACATGCAATTTTTTTTTAATTGTTTCAAACGTGATCAGAAGAGCTATCTCTAGCTTTGACTAGCACGACTGTGAGACACCACCCTCGCTGTTAGGCAATATAGCGTGCGCGTACGCCGATAACCGTTCGATTATGGCAGCTATTGCCCAATACCATGCGAAGAATCGAGGTTGCGCAGGAAATTGATACGTTCAACGTTTATTGACATAAACGTGATCGATTGGAGCCGTTTGATTAATGATCGCGGTGATGACCTCGGGTTAACCGTTGCTAATCAGTTCGGAATTAGGCGTGATTGATATTTCTATTATTTTTGTCGTTTTGTTCAAGTACGAGACAGCTGTTAATGGGAATTGAAAGTGCTGATGCAAATGAGGTTAGCGAAGCTCAGCTATTTGCTTTGTCTGTCGCTAAGTTATTTTCGTGTTCCAAAAGTAGTGCTTTCGAGCCAGCCCTAGTCTACTTAGCGCGGTTATCACCTTACCACATCGACACTCGACACCTAGTGAGTTTGTTGTCAAACGATAAGTGATTCAAAATGCATTGTGAGCCTCAAATTGCATCTTAATTATTTTATCTGTAACACCGCCACCAAGTTTGGTTTGATATCGAACAAAATTCTACATCATATTATGCAAACGTGGAATTGTAGTTTATTACCAAAGTAGTTACTGCCGTTATTTTAATAGTCCGAACTGTGTTATTGTAATAATTTTGTAATTCTATTTGCCAGAATTGTGCTAGTATACTTACCTGTACCAATGCTGTAAATACCTTACAATTGACGATAACTAAAGGTCGAAAAAACTGAATATAAGAAATGCAATAAGAATAAATGGCAAATATTAGGGTGCAATCAGACAATAGGCGGAGGCGTGTGCGATGGCATCGGAGGCAGCGGCATAATGACACGGAAGCCAGTCTGTCGCCTGCGCCCGCGCTCGATCACAGATCATCGGGTACAAGCGAGCACAGACGGACTCAAGTTTCCTAGCACAAAACAATTTGTATACAATAAACAGTTTGATTTGTTTATTTTTTACAGATTGAACCATTTTTACAAAAAAAGTTAAAATAAAATAAAATAAAGAATGCAAACTAACTAAAAATAATTTTAACAAAACTTCATGTGGCATGGTATCAAGAAACAAATAATACAATTTAAAAGACGACTCAAACAGAGAAGATTTTAAAAACAGTATGGTCGGTGGTGTTCATCAGATTTTTAAATACGTGTAATTCAAAGTAGCTTTTATTGGAATCCAGATCTTCGTTTTCTCGAATTACGTAAGCACTTTTGCGTTGCCTTTTCACTCCTCCAGGAAGCCGCGTATCAGATCCTCACACGAAGCCCTATTTTAATTCAGCAGCCCACAGCTTACCCTCCTATTTAATTAGTAAGATCTAACGCAAACTTACTGCACAATAAAGATCGAACATTCTAGCTGCTAATAATTAGGGCTTGTTTTAGACTTAAGACTTGTCTTAGAACTTACGATAGCGAATGCGGGGTTTAAAGTTAATTTTGTGTGAATTAATTGGAGATATCTTGTAGGAAGTTGGCTTAGCTTCTGTCTTTTGTTTTACTTTAAGATTTACCGTTTTGTGAATAGATAGTATAAGTTATTAGTAGTACGTGTAGAGTAGGTAGACACACATTTCAGGTGTAGGAATGCATTTTTTTGTATTTCTTTGAAGGATTCACGGCGTAGCCATAACATGTTCGTAAAGTTTCGGCATTTGTTACGCATATTTTGTATTTCCAATTAGGTTTTCCTTTGTAGATAATATTTTATTGTGATTCGACGGTTGCTGGTTGCTGTAATCTAAAATAATTACACAATTCCTCGCACACTAGCCTCCCGAATATTGTATTTCCCACAATACTAAAAGGATACCAAACATCAACATTAATAAAGCAAAATTTAAAAGAACAATGACCCTTTTTTCTTTCCAAAAATACCTCAACATTCATTTTCATAAAATGCTAAATCTTTTTAAATTGACCACGGAAAAAAGCACTTGACTCTATAAATGGGGTTTTACTACAGCGTATTGTGAATTGTGATCGTGTCCAAGAATAATAAAATGTATAGAAGAGACAGTCACTGCTTCTTGTCAGTGTTGTACCTACAGCTACAGGGCGATAAATAAAATCAATGCCGCTTCTTAAGGCTAACAATTGGCGTATTTACAATACGAAAGAATGGCTTCCACTTTCAATATATCTTTCGGAAAAAAATAGGTTGGTTTCACCGGCACAGTCTTAATGTAGAGTAGCCTTTTGTTTATTATAAATTTTATTCACACAAGAATTAGAACATGCATAGAGTACCCACCTATAGCTAATTCAACACCAATGAGTTGTCTAACGTCTGATTAGAATAAATTTACGATACCGTAGCAATCTCGTGAATATTTAATACCAATTTCAGCGATATTCCAACTCCGACCCGGCCTGGCGCCATAATAATTTTAAGGCATTGTCGGTGGCCACCTGGCCTAATACCGCCTGACCTGAGTAGGTCTGAAATTGACTGGTGACATGCCGATAACTCAGCTTGTCAATAGGGAAAATTTATTCTGCCTGCGATAATACAAACTAGTTTCCTCGATAGTAGTATAGTTTCTACATAGTTTACTTAAGTTTGATATCTTATCGAAAACAGAATGTTGGAGATTTGCAACTTTGTGACTTAAATGTAACTACTTATACTCGTTGATAATGCTTGCAAAACTTATCGGTTTTACCTACCGTTCTAGTGTTTATGGTTAGGTGTTTTTTTATATATGTAGTAGTCGAATTGACTTTCTATTACTAATATACCTATATTATGGTTTTGGATGCAATAATGTTTCATAGATTAATAAATAATTAAACAATAAAAAATCAGCCTGTACTGCCCCACAGCTGGGCAAAGGTTTCCCCTCACTTTCGAGAGGAGGATTAGGCCATAATCCACCACGGAGGCCCGGTCTGGATTGGTTTCAAAAGTTTTACACCACAAATATTATTTTTTAACCTACATATTATATGGAGAGCGTAAATTAACTAAAAAAATAATAATCGCATAATACTTTATCTTGTTCGTACTATATCGTTACTAGGGTCAAAGTTCCAAATAGCGAACGAAGTGACATAACACATTAACATAGGTAAGATTTCCATCATTTAATTTGCACATACTCCTAAACATCCGACTAAGGTGCAAGCAAGATTTCTTCTGCGATAGTTTCGCATTCAGCCACCGATTTGCATCTCACTGTTTATTTCATATTCGTATCCTCGTTTCTGTGTCAGTAGAGTACCACCCCGACAGTAGAGTAGGCAAGCCCAGTCGATTGTCGCAAATCTACCCACGCTACCGGTAACCATAACTCGTATCTGCACAAATCTAGTCTCTTTATAACTCACGACCTGCACCACTTTGATTATAATCTTGATCTAACGCAAAGCCTGTTTGCTGGTGTGTTCGCTATTAACTCAACAATTAATGATCTAATTTATATCCAATTTTTACCAAACTGTAGGGGCATTACTGGTCAAGGGATAGGCTATAAAACTCTGGGCTATGTCAAATAGAAACATGTATGGTCTTACTACTAAAAAATAAACTAGAGTCTAACAGATGAGTCAAAATATCTTCTCCACAAATCGACGTCTTACCCGTGTTTTTTCTAACTCAATAACAAATTCACAAGTAAAATAATTAGGAATGCCAGGATTGAGTAAGAAAACGCGAGTGATAAACGTCGATTTTATCGAATGAAATTTTAGAAACATCTGTTTAACTTTGGACTAACCTTTTGTGGTGAGACGGAAAAGGTTTTAGTAGTGGTTGGTAGCAACTAGCTTTCATCATTTAGTGTAATCATGATGTTCTAGTTTTCACCGGATGTGTGAATGACACAATAGAAACTAGTCCAAGATGATAAATAGCTTAGATAACGAGGGATGGACACTAAAATGTAAATTTAGAAAGCAAAAGCAGTACTTACAGAAAATGTGGTTCTTGCAAAACGTTTTCAGTGAAGAAATATATTTATTAGAAGTTGGCATTTAAAACAATAAAACTGAGTCGTAAAAATCGGTATTGGATTACTCAAATTTATTACATTTTGTGATCATTTTGTTACGGATTAATAGTTTTTTCATTCAGTGTGTCGAAGCATCAGATGGTAGTAAAACACAATTGAAAAAAACCCACACCAATACACTAACGCTAAATCCAAATAAAAATGATGCTTTGTACTTTTAAAACTAGAATCAAATTTTAAACAAAAAAACAATAAAAAGACCACGAATACTAACTAGATACTACTGCAAAATGATGCCTTCCAGCCAATATTTTAGAAAACTAAAACATCGTATCGTCGAATCTAAACACCTTGATAATCATACAGGTACCTCAGACACAAACTATCTCTGTTGCAACGGCAATACCTGAATGTTATTGTTTATTGTATTCTTATCGATGTGTGCTTTGTTTCTGGTAACTTAATGTCAGCCACAATGGCGTGGAGTCTTGCTTTTTGTGGTATCCACAGCATATACTAGCAATGCCGTTGGAGGAGTGGCTACTAGACGTTAGAAAAGAGTAAAGAATAGAGAAGAATCGATTTTCGATGATCCGATATTTGAAAAAATGGTAATATAATTCGAAAAAGATTCCCTTTAATCTCCTCTTGTTAGTCTTTCGTGTCGATGTTTTAATCATAGAATGGTCCTAGGTACTTAAGGTAAGGTAGATATGATTAGTTTAAACTTTAGAGATAATTTAAAATTTAGCTTTTAAATATGCATTACATCCACTCATCCCGAGTAATAGTGATAAGTCAATATTCTTCTGCCCGATACTTTGAGAATAGTCATGATTAATAAATTACTGACTTGAGCAAAGCCGCTGGCTATAAGGACGCTATCTTTTACCTGTAACTACTTGACATATGAGTGTAGTAACGGTAAATCAGAAACGTACGAACGACAGCCAGTTGCACAACTGCCACTTTTGTCAAAATTACACTGTGCCACTACAACTAACTATCAATTTGCAATAAGTAAAGCACTTCGCCACAGTCCACTAACTTTTACACCAATTGCTGTAACCAAAGATACTGTAACTTGTTCTGTATACAAATCTAGATATCCAACTCCCACTTACTTCATAATGCTACTGAAAGAACCTTAGGCGCCGGCTCCTATATCCTGGACGCAAGGTGCACCAAATCAAAATATACCCTATTTTCAAGTTAATAGGTTCGAGCTTAGAGTCTTACTCGTTGGCCAGGTAAGCCTTTCTTGAAGCTTGTGATATCAACTTAATGTCCTCGACTCTATTGTGTGCATTATAACCACATCGTTGCAGTTCTGATAAGAATGTTTTATTCTACTTTGAGTCCTGTGTGTCGGGCTTAAAAGCGATTTTCTTATGCTGATTGAATTGTTGCAAGGGCAGTATGGACACTTTAATAATTCATGTGAATTACGTATAATATAATGTCACTCGCTCTATTTTTGAGCTATTTATATTATATAGAGAAAATCGTACAGATACCTACCGCATAGGAATAACAACTTCAGAAATAATCAGACATTACGATAAAGAAAACTACTTATATACAAAAATATCTATGTACCATATTATTGTGAATATTCAATTTATCCAATGATGTAATTCAAGATTTGGTCCCTTGCTTTTAGATTTGCACTTCTATCGTAAAACATAACCTCACTATGCCAAAATTCTGGACTACTCCGTGGCACTTTTAACATTTATACGGCACGCATGTGTGTGTGTGTAACCGAACCGCTTCCCAAAGCACTGTCCATACTGACAGTGTTATAATTATTTGCTTGCTATATTGTCCACATAATTGTACCTGCATCGTTTGGAAAGTGGGACGGCATTGAGGTAGGCTGGTGTAATCGGTCGCTTTGGTCAGTGACAATGAATTGGTTTCAGTTGCATAACGGATCGACTTTGGATGCAGTTTCTCATAACGTTAATGTTTTTATAATACGCGCTTTGATCTGATGTGGTTTTCATTTGTCGGTTTAATTTGTTAGTTTCAATTTAGCTACTGTACGATGTACCTAGCGAATATGATAATTGAGAACAAAGCATATTGTAAAATTAAATTATAGCAATAAAAAAAGTGCAACGTCAATGCAGTGATTTCTAAAAATAGCCTGCGATTACGTGGTTTATAAAAATTCTTTATACAGCATAAAAATTGCTTCTATACGTTATTCTATGTTTTCCAACATTTTCCTTGTTTTTCTTTCTTTCTGTCATCGAATATCCCCTCTTGATAGTAGAGAGCAACCACAGTTTGTATGTTTTCATAGCAGCAGCACTAGTATTTTTTTTTTTGTAAAATAAATGAGTACATTTAGATTGAATGTTATATAAACAAACATCCACTTTCGTCGGCTCCCATTACCTCTCAAATCGTTCTATTTCAAGCCACTTTCATTAAACGACCTTTAGCTCAAACGGCTCGCGTGCAAGATCTAATTTACAAGCCCGCGGACCAATTCGAGTTCTAACAACTCGTAAAAAGTCAATTAAGATATAAACGCAAATTACGCGTGCGACTAACGCTGGTTTCTAAAAATACCACGCGTTTGCCCGTTTTGTAAACCCTTCTAAACTCTATTGGGGAGGAATAGAGTAGAAAATTAAATGGCAAGTAGTACGGCAAGTTAATGTGTGGACTTAGCAGTGGATTTTTACCAATTTGATTTTACTAGGCAATGCCTGTGGATCTAACCATGATATTACAATTTGTTTGTAGTATTTTTAAGAGTTAACGTAGCGGATTTTGATATTCCTTTCTTTTTTTTCAATTTCTCGTTACTGTTCTTTTTTAATAACAATGAAGGATAAAACTGCAACGAAATCAATACTTTGTATGAGCTATTTGTTATTTATATTATATCCTAACGAAGTGATACTTTTATTGTTATTTATGCCAGGTACGTAACTTATATTATTTGCGCCGTCTCCACACTCCGCCTCACCATTTAAAATAGTGACTAAACTGTAAAAAAAAAAACATTGAAATTTTTTCTAACGCAAAAACTTTTCCTTCGACAGTGATGAGTTTTGAACTTCTGTATCTAAACTGTCAATATATGCAAATACCCGCCGTATCTGATGTGCGGCGCACGTGGGCTAGTTGAACTTGCTCCTGTAGTTTAATACGAGATTAGTTCTGTCGATTCGGCCCACGGGCGCACTGCGCCTTTCCTGTTCGCAGGGGTTTGAACGACGTGATTGATGTTGCGTTTTTTTTTTAGCTTCGGAAAGTTTTGGCAGGGAAAATCTCTTTTGGATGATTTTAGTATAATACGTGAGTCTTGTATTTGTACCTACACCACAGAATTCCCTTATATTATATCTGGGGGCACGGCAGTGCCCCCGCCAAGTCGAGCAAAACAAAAGGCACGGCCGTACTATCCTTTTCTCGAAGCGATTCGGGCCATTTTCGACCCTCTGTAACTTCGTTATGGATAAAACTAGAAGCCTAAATTTTTAGTGACCAAGAGGGCATCACGTCTACAGATAATAATCCAAGTTACATCAAATTTGAACCAGTAGTTTAAGAATTATTGCAAGTCAAAGTTCCTTAATTTTGCTGCCCACTGACTGACTGACTGACTGACTGACTGACTGACTGACTGACTCACCGATCATCAAAATTCTAAGGTACTTCTAGCCGTCCCACAAGTTTCAAATTTTGAATATAGATATTGTTTAGCCTATAACCCATGGAAAAATTCTGACATTCCATAATTTTCATCCCGTTTTCTAGATATATGATCTGCATAAATAACTTTGTATTCCCATATAAATCCTATAAAATTGTATGTGATTACAAAGTTACTTTTACAGTTCATAATTAGACTTCATTGAAATTGAATGAAATGGGTAACAGGGGTTAAAAATGAGAAATGGCTTCGAGAAATTCGACAGTAGAGCGCTTTTTAAAAACTTCCACGATAGATAGAGAGATACAAATCCCTATACTATACCTACCTACACTTTTATAGGTCGAACAAATTCGTTACCTAGGTACATTAAAATAGGTAGCTTGGTACCTTTTACCTAATACGCATCTGTGGAGACGCAAAGACACTCGTTCATGATAATCTATGAGCATGACCTATGTCGCAAGGGGCCCCAGCTGCGCAGGCGCGGGGCGCGCGTTGATGCGTGTTTTGCAAAAAAACGAAATAAAGAAAGAAAGCCTACAAAAAGAAATGAGATCCCATCAAAAACATTACATGTACAAAAATGCACAAGTCTCGCAACGCAGTTTCTCTGCCGTAAAAAGTTGTGAGATCGAATGTAAACCAAGTCGGTTAATTTCAATACCTACCTATACCTATCTATGGGAGCAGTTATATCTTTATTTCTTTAATAAATAGAGTGTCTTGGCGATTGTACACGGCAGCATAATCTACTAGGCAATCTAAATATAGTCTTCCATATAGGAGTACTTTCAAACAAATACAAGCACAAAGCGCTTAACATAGATTTATGTTGCCGTGTGCAATTGCCAAGACACTTTATTTACTAAAGAAATAAAGATATAACTGCTCCCATAGATAGGTATAGGTGGGTATTGAAATTAACCGACTTGGTTTACATTCGATCTCACAACTTTTTACGGCAGAGAAACTGCGTTGCGAGACTTGTGCATTTTTGTACATGTAATGTTTTTGATGGGATTGTATTAACATATTAATAATAATATACTTACTCAATATTTGGGTAAAAATAATTTTAGCTTTTTTTGTATACTACGTTTAAAATATAGGTAAGTATATTATTTACTTATAAAACTGTTTGATTATACAGTTAAAATTAAAGAAACTTATGTCATGTTTGCTATTGAGAAAGTGATTTAAAATGGCGGCTTATTGTAGAATACGTATAATTTATAATAAGGTATTTTAACTAACTTTTTAGATCTGTAACAATAATGTTAAGTACGATTCTACTTCCATGACTTTAAAGTTGAACTACTGCGTTACATGTCACCTTTTGCAAACCACTAGTATGCAAGTGCATCGATCTAAACTCGCGGTTCTCTAAGAAATAATGCTTGTTAGATGACTGCCGCCCCACGTTTCTATTTGAGGTGGGGTTCGCGTTGGTATTTGAGGCGAATTTCGCGCTCGCCTCGCCAGCGGCTCTTATGAATTTGACATGAGCCGCGATAGCACGGGACTGGTAGCTTTGTTTCGTCTTAACATTGTCTTAGGTTTACCTCGGGAATTCTGTTTACACGAATGCCAGTGCAATTTGCGTGGCTTAGAAACACCTGCGATTTTATCCGGATGCTAAAGACACGTTCCGGAAAAGGTTGCAGGCTTTAATGAAAATGAATAACGAATGGTTGCACCGTGGAATAGTAGTCGAGAAAGTAGAGTGAAGAAATTATTGAAAATAACATTATACTTTTATTACACTGTTATATTGGAGTAGAATAGTTAGCTACTAGATTATAAACCTAGGTTATTCCTGTAATGAGTACTTAATATACATTCTCTATTTTTGTACGAATCTATCTACCTAACTCTAAATATAATACAAAATTAGTCATAGCCTCTATAGTATTATTAAACACCAAAATTGATAATTGTGTAGCATTTAGAACATAAAATTAAGTATTTTATTATTTTTTTTTAATTCTGATACATTGAACAGGAAATACTTGGCATGCATCTCTGGCAAAACGCTAGAAATAAATCAAAGTACCTATACGTGTATTATAAATTATCCCTGTCAGATGTAGGTAGATACTATCCATTGTGCTCTTCTAACCTTTGCCCTCAATTCAGTGTGAAAAGCGGCACGAGTGAAAGTATGGGCCCTATAAGCGACAATAAAATTGTACGATCTCACGAGCCTCGGCTCCAATGTAAACACTTTCTGTTGAAGATCATACTGTAGCCAGCCAGTTACAGTTTCACAGGTTCGGTATGATAACCCGCTTACAGACTTTATGAGAAGAACCGAAATTATATCTTAACTTAGTTAAATTTTAAGGTTCAATTTTATCTGCAGCGTTTGTTTCGTTTAGGGACATATTCGGTTTTAGTTAAAGCTATGTCAGCAACATGCAAAAAGATTTCCATAAACGCCAAGAGTAATAAAAAACGCTTAGCGGTAAGCAATTAATGCGTAGCTTTAAATTAATATCCAGTGAAAAATTATTTTCACATCTAGTTCATGTTTAGCTTTGACCTTATTAACACTCATAAGCAATTGCAAAACTAACTACAATCGATCACGAACTTAAAAGCACTATGACCTACCAATTAAGAGGATCAGTCTGGCTATTGTTCGAATGATCGTATCGAAATCGATAAGTTTCATAGATATTAATCGTTACTGTTACGTCGACCTTGCTGTACACGCAGGACCCCAGTTCTCAATTATTATTTAGTAATTAATTACACTCGATCGTTAGGCGGTGTTTACATCATCCATAGGTTAGTGATTGCGCAACCTATCGTATTGACTTTGTTGTTTATTGTAGCTATGTCTATTGTCTAATGAGGTACCAAAAAGTAGGTATTCTTTAGTGTTTAGCTTTACCTGTGAATTTTATTGTATCCAATCATTTTTACTCTTTTAATATGATGCAGTTTTTGGATTTTGTGACTGTGAATCACAATTTACGATTTATGGCCGAAGACATTATTATAGATAGCATGGTTTTCTTGTGATGTAATGTACAAAAGTAAATAGGCTGCATGAAAAAAAAAAGTTGAAATTGTCATAAAGGTATACAATATGTTGACACCTTGAGCGTAAAATTTTTCACAAAATTATTTATTACTAGCTGCGCCCCGCGGTTTCACCCGCGTTTGGATAATATACGATATATCTTTATGAATTGTAGCCTATGTGTTATTCTGATGTATAAGCTATATTATTCTGAAGTTTTATCAAAATCCATTCAGTAGTTTTTGCGTGAAAGAGTAACAAACATCCATCCATACAGACAAACTTTCGCGTTTATAATATTAGTAGGATTACAAGATCATTAAAAGTCCTTGCATCCACAAAAACGTATGCCCATAACGAAACGTAAGCACATGCATTATTCATTGTTATTTATTAAAATTACACAAATAACTGGAATTCCTTGAATGTTTTCGTTATTAATTACTTCTTAAGATCTGCACTTTGTCACAATTACAAGTTAAAACATTTGGGCTTAAAATTCCTAAGATGGGTATCATTCGTAAAGAACGAATCATTATAGAACGAATAGTGGCACGCTGGGTTCCCTATTTTTATTTAAATGTTATACATTACAATTGAGTATAAGGACACACATAAAATATGTGATCATTAGGTACTAAATAAAACTAGACTTCATAATTATTACTCGTATATTACAGGAACAATAAATATATATTTAAATGGTAGAAATAGTACGTCGAGATATACAAAGATAAACGCGTTTCAACAATTATTGGGTTATAACCTAATGGTGCGATTTATTTATATATCCAATAAGTTTTAACTACACACATAGTCACATTGATACCTGTATCGTAATAGTTTACGCGCCAAACGTGGCTTGAGGCGAGACATAAACTTTACTAATTAGCCTTTTAAATGCCAAAAGACCTTGCGTTTTTGATGTTTGTTGCATCTTTACTATGCAAAGTATGTAGGAGTGTCAATATTCTATTGCAACAGCGAACGGCTGCGCCGCGCCGCGTGCCGTGTCACTAGTTCAATTTAACATGACTGTTTATGAAGAATACATTTCGTCACACGTTCAAACAACGCCCGCTGTTTTCACGTTGGTTTCCAAAAGAGACAATCTCGCGAAACAAATGGGTTGAATGTGTTTAAGGAAGTAACTTGACATTCACTTAAATAACCATAACAGGTGTTTGCATCACGTCTTGGTCTGTTTTAATAAAATGCTATTAGAATTTTAAATTTCCGATGCTCGAAAAATGATGCTCTAAGAATTTGTAAAATTTGCTAGCGTTTTTCGTTGGTTCTTATAATATTTATTAGCACTGCACAAGCTTACGATTTTTTCGACGAAATTAACAAAAGCGAAAATTTGCGAATTTTCGCTCCATCTTTTTCACGTTTTTTCTTATTTTCTCGTAACCAATAATATAATCGATTCATGTTGTAATATTAGTTGTGTATGCAGCCCTTCTTACGAGATTGGTGATCGCGTTGGCTGCCAACATTCACCAACCTTCTTTACATGCACACATTCTGATATTCCACAACCAGTTAGAATCACGAACATTTCATAACTTGTAATGTTCACGAAATGCACTTAACCACTAAGTAATAAGAACTATTCGTTATTCTGCATTTATATAGGCTTCTTAAATTGACCAAGTGACCTTTTTGCAGCTTAACTTTGAGTTGTTTGGCGGGCAATGCCTCCAATTTATCTGATTGCAGGATGTCGGTGAATTCGATAAAGCAACTAGGTATATTGGCTTATTTTAATGCCTAATCTATGGGTACCTAATTGCTAATTGGGCATCGGCCTATAGGTATATTATTTTGTGATTGATCTGATGTCAAGAATTGGCGCCTACGTCATCGAATAGTTTTTAGTTTGTAATGATCAATATATTAAATTCTTAAATTGTTCATTTGTAACTGTAGGTCTGTAGATTTATATGTGAAGAATTTGTACTAGGTTTTTACGACACAATTTACAAATTATTTTAGGAGTTTAGAATAGTATCAACACACTCCTGTCACTTAGGATAATCGAATTCAAGATATTTCTGAATTCTATGAAACATGAATATTGTGGTTGTTTCGAAATAATGATCTAGTTCTATAAACTCAAACTTTGATACAATAAATCCAAATCTCCCATCATTTTATTTTGAAAGCCAACTTGTTGGTTCTATTTTTGAATACAATAATTAACCTTCGATGTCCTAATGAGTACAAAAAATCTAATTTGAATTCAATTTGATAACCTTCTGTCAGCTTATCATTTTTTGAAGTAGGTACTGGCAAAAATACATTTTAATTCGGCAAGATGACTCTATTAAGCTACACAAAAAACATATTATGTAGATCACATCGTGTCAAATACGAATATTGAATATTAAGACTCGTAATGTCGTTAAAGACCTAATTTATGCAATAAAAATAACTACACACATAGTATTCTCATACAATAGATAAAACTAGTAAAATAAGCCTGTGCAATTTTTATCTCTTCATCATATTCTGTATCACACAAGAAACCAACCACCCTTTTTGAAGTCAGTTCATTATAATACAAAGAAATTGTATATTAGTCTATGTTTTTTGATATTCACAGTATACTTAGTCAGGTCATAAGTATTGTCACACAGTAAAAACTTTTCTTTTAGAATGCTGGCCACAAAAAAGTTTATTGAATTCGAATTTCGAATTGTTCATGAAAATAAAAATGTATACTTTTTAGAATTTTACTCATTTTTAAATATGGAGTGGACGCTTAAAGAAGACCGTGTTGCAGTTATTGCGTTGCATCGTTGCGGTTACGCGCCAATTCAAATTTTTGACATACTGAAAAATTTGAATATAACCAAGAGATTCGTTTATCGTACCATCAAACGATACAATGAAGACTCTAGTGTAGATGACAGGTCAAGAAGTGGTCGCCCTCGGTCTGTTAGGATTCCAGCAGTGATAAAAGTTGTGAAGGCGCGAATTCAAAGAAATCCCAAACGTAAGCAGAAACTGTTGGCCCTTCAGATGGGATTAAGCAGAACCACGGTGAAAAGGGTGTTAAATGAAGACTTAGGGCTTCGGGCATATCGAAGAAAAACAGGACATCATTTGAAT
This sequence comes from Hylaea fasciaria, assembly GCA_905147375.1. Lineage (NCBI taxonomy): Eukaryota > Metazoa > Arthropoda > Insecta > Lepidoptera > Geometridae > Hylaea > Hylaea fasciaria. The sequence goes on along the minus strand of LR990193.1, from coordinate 10,725,947 downwards.
GCTCGTCTAATGGACCTGAGACTGAAGAGATGCCGCGCTTTGTTGAAGCGGTACGCGGGAAAAAAATATCGGGAAATTCTTTTTTCGGATGAAAAGATTTTTACCGTAGAAGAGAGCTACAACAAACAAAATGATAAGGTGTACGCACACAGTAGTGAAGAAGCGAGCAACCGTATTCCGCGTGTCCAACGAGGTCATTTTCCATCCTCGCTCATGGTATGGTTGGGAGTGTCTTATTGGGGCTTAACAGAGGTACATTTTTGTGAGAAAGGTGTAAAAACGAATGCAGTTGTGTATCAAAATACAGTCCTGACGAACCTTGTGGAACCTGTTTCTCATACCATGTTTAATAACAGGCACTGGGTATTCCAACAAGATTCGGCGCCAGCTCATAGAGCGAAGAGCACACAAGACTGGCTGGCGGCGCGTGAAATCGACTTCATCCGGCACGAAGACTGGCCCTCCTCCAGTCCAGATTTGAATCCGCTAGATTACAAGATATGGCAACACTTGGAGGAAAAGGCGTGCTCAAAGCCTCATCCCAATTTGGAGTCACTCAAGACATCCTTGATTAAGGCAGCCGCCGATATTGACATGGACCTCGTTCGTGCTGCGATAGACGACTGGCCGCGCAGATTGAAGGCCTGTATTCAAAATCACGGAGGTCATTTTGAATAAACTTTAGTGTCATAAGAATCTATGTTTTGTTAAGTTCATTTTGGTATATAAATGGTTACATAATGAATAAACTTGTTTCAATTATTTTATATAAAACATGTGACAGAATTTATGACCTGACTAGGTAGATACAGCTCATCAAAATTCAGTCCAAAAAATGGCAGATACGCCGTGCCGATCCGTTGACATTATCAGGGCATGCAAATGCAGCCGTCAACCATATCCTGGTAACAACTTGTAGGTGGACTGAAGGTCACCAGGTTGGGGCT